>JASDDO010000024.1:296946549-301750140 GCA_030015575.1 Agapanthus africanus
AAGTGTGATTTAAAATGTGAACGCGTAACCCACTTGACCACCTCCTTTATTCTTAAGTTCCAGAATAAAATCAAGTGAGAATTAGAGAAAATAGTGCATGCTAAAAATCATTATTTGAGCTATGAAGTATACTGGAAGAATACGAGCCCCACACTCCAGTTTGTGGCCGCAACTTGACCGATAATCTCGGCCTCACCTCCTCCAAGTGGGCTCTTCTTCCTTCCATGGGTCCATCTCTGTCCAATTAAGCTACTTGCATACCTCTTTTCTCCTGTACAAAACCCTATTAATAACAGTTCACTAGTTTAGTTTTGGGTTGGTTCTTGAGTGGAAAACAGTGTGTAATGCTTGATAACTTCCTCTTCTTTCCTCTTTGAGCTCTCATTTGAGAGCTCCATTAAGGAGGTTGAGCTTGTTATCTATCTTGTATGTCAAAACCCTCTACTTTGTTAATAAATTTTGCACTCTTTTATTTTAAGTTTCTTTGCTCATTTCTTTACTTGTTCTTTATGTTATTCTCTTATGTTTCTTTTTTCTATTTTGTGATTATGATTGAGTAACATTTTTGGTTGTGGTGATGGTGAGGAAGTGAGATGAATGGCATAACCTTCCTCCTTCTTTTGTGATTGATTATGTGCTTAAAACTAAACGTCAATTTTAGGATTCTAAAGTATTTGTGAAAAAAATACTTGATAAGGCATATAGCTTGTGTTTGATGGTTTTACCTTCTTAGCATATGTCTTATGCTTGTATCACACTCTTTACAGTATTAAGATTGATATTTATTAATGTGTTAAGCTTGCTAGGTTGTTTAGATAGGATATTTTGCTTAATGTTGTTTGACTCCCATCATTTAGCATATATCTTATACTATCACCCATCTACTGAGCAAGATTTATGCTACTTTTACTTCTTATTTGCTAATTGTTGTTTGTTGATGTACCATGCCTTGTGATCCTTAGTGATGTGCTTTGATACTATATACTTAGACATACAAATGGTAAGTGGGGACGTAACGGACTTGTTCATTCCCCGCGTTGTGATCTCATAGTATTGATGATTTATGCTCAAGCGTCTCTTGATAATCCATACTTCAATTTAGATTTTAACAAGAGGAAGGAACGTTCATTTATCAAGAGAAAGGTAAAGAATTCACCACGATTCAATCATAAGAACCGGAGCCACGACCGCCTTCTTTTCTTTATTTCGTATTTTCTTATTTTTGTAACAAACCCAATTCAAACCTAATTCTTTTCTTCTTGAACTTGCAATAAAAATCCTTAATCACCAATTCCCTATGGAACGACCCATACTTACCGACTAGCTACAACGAGCCATGTACTTGCAATTAATATTTTAAAACGAAACCGAACTCGCGTGCGTTGTATTTCTAAAACCTTTTCTTTTCAAAACATATTGGCGTGTGCGCGTGAAGTCCTAATAAGTTTTCGGCGCCGTTGCCAGGGACACCTAGATGTTCAACGGCTTGTTATACATGCTTAGTGCAATCACGTTCTATGCAAAAGTGAGATTAGAATTGTTATTCTCGGGACGAGCAAAAGATGGGTTTGTGGGTATTTGTTCGCATGATAAACTGTATTTATTACCGTCCATTCTATATCATTTTGTTAATAATCAAATGCTATTAATCCGTGACTGCTACATTAATACAGGTTTCAGGTATTCCAGGCAGTTATGACGAAAACACGGCCTAGTATGCACAGTTATGACAAATTTCGGTCAAAACCGCAACCAGACGGAAAAACGATCAAATTCAAATGTATGCAACAAAAATAAATCATATGATCCAATATGATGCAAGTTGTGCACCATGGAACACAAGTAGATCAGCAAGTGGGGAAACAAAATCATCACTTGATGCAAATGGATCAAGTAGAGAAGGTTATGATGTGATTGTCACTTTTTGAGTTGAATTGCTTGATTCATTTGATCTCAAAGACCAGAGTGCAATGTAGATAGAAATAAAAGAAAATAGATATTCTAAAATTCAAGTGAGGAGCTCTGGAGACTACTGGAGGAAGATGGGCCCCACCAGTCGACATTAGGCCGAGATTTGGCTGAAAGTAGCGGCCCCGCTTGCCCCATTTTAGCTCGTGCTCTTTTGGTGGCTTCCTATCTATCATCTTAAGCCACTTGCATCATTCTTTTTGTCTGGTTAAGACCCTATATATAGCATATCGCAGAGGGAGTTTATTGTGGGTTTTAGAGTGAGATTTTGGTGCATAAATTATGGTTTACTTCTTCTTCCTCCCCTTGCAAGCTCTCATTTGAGAGCTTGGAAAGTGGAGGTTGAAGTTGTAATCTTATCTTGTAACTCATTTCTCTCCAAGTGTGAATAAAGATTTAACTCTTTTGCTTTAACTTCTTGTTCATTTCTTACCTGTTCTTTATGTTTTCTTTTCTCTTGTGTTTCTCTTTTCTTTTTGTGATGATGTTTGAGTAAATCTCTTTGGCTATGGTTATGGTAAGAATGGAGATGAATGGCAAAACCTTCCTCCTTCTTCTTGTGATTGTTTATTGAGCTTAATTTGAATTGTAAATTTAATATTGTCTATGGTAATTGTTTAATATGGTATTTAGTTTCTATGGTTACTTGGTAACTTATAACTTATACCATATTCTCTCATTCTCTCCATTTAGCAATGTCAAATTTAGAATCATGCTTAGTTTAAGTTTGCTTAGTTAATTTGATGGGGTATGTAGATTGATGGTTGGATTGACAGACTTTCTAAATCATATACCCTATACTATCATCTACAATCACTAGCAAGTTTAATACTGAAACACTTTACTTCTTATTTGCTAATTAATGTTTGTTGATATAGTATGCTTTGTGATCCTAGTGATCTACCTTGATACTATATGCTTGGACATATAACCGGTAAGTAAAGAGTGTAACGGATTCGTTACATTCCCCGTATTGAGAATTCGTCATCTTGATGGTTTGTACTTCGTAAACGTCTAGACAAGCCATACTTCATGTCGGTTCTAACATGAGGAGGAAACACACATGATGAAGAGAGAGGAGAAGACTTCACCATGATTCGTTCATCCGAACCAAAGCCATGGCCATTGTTCCCCTCCGAAGGACGGCGCACAGGACCGCGATGTCCTGACGCTGAGATTCGGGGCAGATGCTATTTGGTTTTATCCGTCCACCTCTCCGAAGATGCCAAGTTGATTTATGGCACCATGTATCGGAGGTTTAGACGGATGCGGCCGATGTAGCAGACTTCGTCAGATTCCCCCTCGCTTGAGGGGTTTTTGATTGTGGGGACGCTCTTCCCTGCAGGCGCAAGCCCCTGCAGTTAATTACGCTACCGCATCGCGGTAACCACTTTCTCCTTCTCCAGAATTTCACTTCGTGTCGTGTGTGTTTGTTTTATTTGTGGTTGCCCGTGGATTGTATACGGAGACTGAGTAATGCCGTCGCCCGTAGGACGTGGATTAGTCTAAATACGTATTTACTTAGATTTGGGTTTGGTGTTTTTAGTTTAAGGATACGTTAGCCGTATTTGAGACTAAGATCAACTTAAACGTTCGTTAAGGATACGCTAGTCTAATTTGAGACTAAGATCAACTTAACGGGATCGTCCAGATCCATTTCCAGTTTAAGGACGTAGTGGTCCATTTAATATATGGCCGTCGGGACCCGTCACCTCTCTGAAGACGTTGAAGGATTACAACGACATGTGTCAGAGGAGTTCGGAGATGTACCCTTGAACCAAAGTTGATTGGGGGTCTTATAGTCCAATTTGGGACTAAAGTCTGTTTGAATGTTTAAGGATACGTTAGCCATATTTGAGGCTAAGATCAGCTTAAACGGGATCGTTTAGATCCGGCAAAAGAGCATTTGGGAGCTCTATTGTTCCAGTTTAGGGACATGGTGGTCCAATGCCAGTTTAGGGACATGGTGGTCTATCGTTAGTTTAAGGACATTTTGGTCCGATATTAGTTTAAGGACGTTTCGGTCCACGAGTTTGAGGACCCCGCAGCCCATATTGATGTGTGGTCGTCGGGACCCGTTACCTCTCTGACGTCGTTGAAGGATTACAACGACCTGTGTCAGAGGAGTTCGAAGATGTACCCTCAAACCAGATGTAAATTGATTTAAGAGAGCAATCTTGCTTAGTCAATTTAATTTAAGGACTTACGGCCAGAATTGGGCTAAGTCCAGTTGAAAATGTTCAACATTTTATTTATTTTTGGCCTGTTAGGCCTTTACTGGGGCTCTGCTCCTGTTTAATAATGCATAGCATTATTTATTTTGTCAGGGCTGTGCCCATTTATATATGATGCAGAGCATCAGTCTTGCTTGGGCTCTGCCCTGTTTATTGCATTTTCAATTTTTGTTTGGGCTCTGCCCCTTTTCATTGTATTGCAATTTAATTCGGCCTACCAGGCCCCACTGATTTGGGCCTGGCCCTTCAGTAAAATAAATTCATTGCATTATTCAGGCGCTTTGCGCCAGTCAAAGAGCGCAAGCGCTTATGGTGAGGATACGTGTCATGCTCTGGTGAGCGCAAGCGCAACAGCGCAGTGCGCTGCGCTAGTGCGCTGCGCTGTTGCGCTGTTGACACGTGGCGCGCTCTGGTGAGTTGCGCCAATTCCAGAGAGCGAAGCTTTTTAAGAGCGCATAGCGCAAATTATTCTGTAGCTGACACGTGGCGCTCTCTCAAGAGCGCAACAGCGCAGTTTGGAAGTGTAAAGCACTAAGAATCTTTTAGATTCAAGAACAGAAGTGCAAAGCACTATTTTTATTTTTGTTGTTTCCTTATTTTTGAAGAACCAGTGGTTCATAAGAAGTGCAAAGCACTGTTTATTATGTGAAGAACATTGATCTAGTTTTTAGATCAATGATTTATTAAAGAGATTTCTTTTCTCTCGTGAAGGTTTTTACCTTTTTCTTTGAAATTTTCTCAGAATTCTCTCTCTGTTTGAAGCTCTTGACTTTTTTCAAGAAAATGTTCATGCTTTGAATTGAGGTCTAGGGTCTTTTTTATAGTGCCCATAAATTAGTTAAATTTGTTAAAGAGATCTTTCTCTGAGTGATTTGGGGAATTTTCCCCACCGTTGGATTTTTGATCCAAGGGCTTCTGCTTTACAGAAGAAAATCTTCTTGTTTTAATAAGAACAGAAAAGATTTCTTAGAATTTTAATTCTGTTTGGCGCAGATGCCCCAGCGCGTGACACGTGTCGCGCAGCGCACAGCGCAGCGCATCTACGCTGACACGTGTCGCGCAGCGCAGCGCTTGCGCAACTGCGCTGACACGTGTCGCGCAGCGCACAGCGCAGCGCCACTGCGCTGACACGTGTCGGGCAGCGCAGTGCCTGCGCAACTGAAGCGTTGCTTCCTTTAATAGAGCTTTGCTCTGATTGGACGCGCCTTCTTGGGCGCTGCGCTGACGTATCAGCGCCTGACATGTGGCACGTTGCGCCCGAGATTTGAAGCGTTGCTTCAAAATTTTGAATTTTGAATTTCAACAGAGTTTTGCTCTGATTGGGCGAAACAAATGCCCCCCCACCGTTGCGCTCACGTGGCGCACACATGAGTGCAGCGGTGGCAAGATCCTGACCATTGGATCAACGGGTGAGCTGAAGGGGCGCAAGCGCCTTATAAATAGGCCCTTGGCCCTTAGAAAATCTTCACCATTTTCTAGATTCGATTTACAGAGCTTTGCTCTTGTTTTAAGAACTTCAGAGCTTTGCTCTTGCTTCCAGAACTTTAGAGCTTTGCTCTCATTTTTCAAGTTAGAAAACTTTAGGTAAAATTAATTTAAAATTAAGTTAAATTAATTTAAATCAATTTTAACCAACAGAGCTTTGCTCTCATAGATCTTTTGATCTAAAGAAATTCCCTTTGGGGTTTCACCAACAGAGCTTTGCTCTCAAGAATCCATAGATCTGAAGAGATTCTGTTCATGGGTTCTAACCCATGAACAGAGCTTTGCTCATGGATCAAAATGTAGGTCTTTTTTGATCTAAAAAAATGAAGAATTTCTAAGAGTCTTCATGGATCTTTTAGGATCCCCAAAAAATTTAATCTTTTAGGAGTTTAAAGAAAAACTTTCCTTTTTTAGATTTTCTCATCATTATCACAGAGCTAGGCTCTTTTAAGGAATCTTACTCCCCTGAGACCAGAGTTAGACAAGTGTCACTCTGTGACAGAGCTTTGCTCTAAAAGAGGAGATTTTCTCCTTGTCTCTAGGGATTTTTATTATTAATGAGGATGTTCTCTTGGGGATCTTTTCATTAGTTGATAGTCTCATCCAATGATGGGGCTGTCTTATTAAATGATGCATTGTCATCCAGATTTTGTGGGTCCCTCTTTGGTCCCCTACTTACTGCACTGCTGTGTGGTGTAATTAATTAATTTTAATTTAATTTAATTAATGCATTTTCTTTTTTAAATGCCAAGCGTTGGAATTACAACACTAACGACTAAATTGTTCCTTTGCAGCGATCATGTCTCTAGACACTTCATTCCCGTTCGTCCGCTCGGAGGAGGGATTTCCCGAGGCGCCTTTGGACCGTGAAGTCCTGGCCATGATTAAAGAGTACAACCCGGAATACAAAAGTCTCCACCTTTTGGGGTCGTGGTACAATCAGATCATCATGGGCCGACGGAGCTTCACATGCGCGGTGCCGTCAGAACCTATAACGGCGATTCATTACGCCAGCCTACCCCCGGTGCAGTACGTCGTGGAGATGGTTGATTGGACATCGAAGGGCTTTCTACATCCCGCCATAGATGTGATTCTGGTTCAGCGTCCCATGGTTTTGGATATCCTGGGCGCCGCATCTGTCAAGGCGAGGCGCGACCTTGGGGGCAATCATATAATATCGGTTTGATCCCTCGCCACCCAATCGGCTATCTGCCGTGGGCCCGGTATATCCTGTCGACGAAGAAGTCGCAGTTGATAAGATTAGGATTGTATACCGCAGTCTACGTCTCCCTCTTCCAGTATCCCACGCTTCCCACCTGGTGGTTCAAGGCCTTCCTGGAGCAGTGGAACATTCCTACCCACACTTTCCTCGCCATGGATCGGGAAGTTTCAATCTCTTTGGAAGAGTTTACGGAGGTATCCGGTCTACCGGTCATGGGGGAACATTATGAGGAGTTGCTCCTGACGGATGAGTACGTCTTTGGTGCTAAGCCAGTGATAAGGGGGCTCACGCCGGAGAACGCTATTCAACACTAATTTCCAAGTCTGATCAAGGTGCTGAACATCTACGAGGCCATTTTCATTGAGTGTGGGAGCCGCGGAGTTAATTTTGAGGATTTCATTGCTCGGTTCCTTCACCCAAACGTCCTCTCGGTAGAAGTTGCCAAGTTTGCCACCCTTGAGGACCCTTTCGGTTTAGGTTTGGATAACCTGCCGGCGAAGGACATAGACCAAAAGGACTTTTTTCTTCCTAACTCCCCAACCATGTCTTTTGCAGAAGTCGCAGCCCCCGAGATGGATGAGGAGGCCTTCTTTTTAGGATTTCTTGGGCTTTGGCTGAGTTGGTTTGCGCTCCCAATGCACTCTCACCGCATGCGGCCCTCTGTTTTTTTACCCAGCCTACCGAGTGACTATCGGGGTAAAGGTGGCCGTTGGGATCGCCGGCTTGGCGCACTTATATCATGGCCTCAGCCGAGCAGCGGATGCTAACGACCCTGGGGTGCTGCACGTGGTCTTCCTGATGCACTACTTTATGTCGTGGCTCGAACTACATACGGCGGGTGTCTTCGGCATGCATAAAAGGCCCTCGTTCTACGAAAGATGCAGTTTTCCTCGCATTCTACAGTTGATCGGCGCATCAATTGTAAATCCATCGCCACGAAATGCCAGGGGTTTACTCCTTCGCTCCCACACCGTTGAGCCGGTGTGTCTTTCATAGACAAGGTGTTGACTATTGGAAAAACATCCACCACTGCAGTGCGGCCATTGCAAGACACTTTCAAGGATGGAGCTTCATTTTTAACGGCCCGGGAGACCCTTCACTTATATTCCATCAGACCGGGCTTCTTGGTGTTTAGGCAGGACGGGGCAGCAATCTTCATGAGATATAACCCGCATCGTTTCGCCCAACAGCTGAGCTATAACCAAGGGGTACCGCTGGAGGCTTTTTTTATTGGAACCTGCCGCGACTGAAGAAGGGATGGAGAGAGCGCTGCATCACTTCATGCGTCTAAACATGGGCTCTCACTTCTTTATCAGTGAGCCGGCTTGCGCCCCACGACTTCTTAGGGTATATACAGAATGGTACAGTCATTCGACGGGAGCGGTCATAAAGGAGGAAAGGTGGTTGCTGATCGACCGTAAGGGTGCACCTCCAGGTAGCGATCGCAACGCTCCTCTGGTGCCAAGGACCCCGGTAATCCCCCTTTAAAAGATGCCAAAGCCGGACCCTCGCGTGCGCAGAGTCCTCCGCACGGATTGCCGTTCCCTGATATTGCGGATGCACCACCAGCGCCCTGTGCTCCAGTAGAGACAGTGGTCGTGGCCTCGCCGGAGTCCGGTGTAGGTGCAGACATCGGGACCCGTCGTCCCAAAGTGGCTGCTAAGCGAAAGTCGATCCCACATGAGCCTAGGGTCGGAGGGCAAAAGAAAAAGAAGTCGCTCTTCGCCGCGAACGTCGTGTTCGGTCAGGAACCCCATGCCCCCTATGCCGAGGGCCTGATCGAATACGGGACTAACGAAGGACTAGTGATGCCGTCGCCGGACGATACAGACTTGGAGGCTGCTCTCGAAGCTTCAGCGTGGTTGGCGAGGCGTGACGCGTGGCTGGCTAAACTAGCGCAATCAGGTAACTACTAGTCGCCTTTTCTTTATTGCAACATATCCTCTTCATTGCCTTTGACTAACGCTTTTCTTTCTTTCCTTTCAACAGGCATCACTGACGAAGAAGCCATTGCCGCTTCTCTGAAGACTTTCCAGGAGGAGGAACGTCTTAGAGCATCCATGGGCCTTAGTAAGTTTCGATTCATCAAGTTTTCATTTCCCTTGTATTACGGTCAATCTAACCTTTCCTTTTTAATCACAGGAACCTCAATGCCGTTCCCTCCAAGTGACACAGATGTTTTACCGGCTGCCGATGTTCCTGCTTCCTCTGGGCCACCGTAGGAGGTTCATCTTGAAGAGCCGATGAAAGATGCCTTAAAGGCTCTGGAGGCATCCCTGAACGAGGATGACGATGCCTTGAAGGAGGCGTCACAAAGGTCCATCGCGGCAGCCCGGAAGGAAAGGAAGCGGCTGAGGCGTGAGGCGAAGGCGCGCAGGGCTGCCTTGGCTATAGGAGCGGGTCCCAGCACCGCCGCTCATGCTGATACTCCATCTGAAGAGGCCCCTGTCGCCCTATCCACTGCCCGCAGAGAGGTGGCACGTGCAGTTCGGAGCGCAAACGGTAAATCCGCTTCAGGTAATATTTCTTTCAGAGTTTTTGTTATAAGGATTTTTAATGTCATTGGTCCTTATATCCCTTATCTTGCAGGGCCAAGTCCGATCGAGGGGGAGGCGGAAACCGTTGATCCCAAAGAAACAGAGGAGGCGGTACCTGCCGAACTCGAGCTGACGGTGGGCAACGTCGTTGTGGCTTTGGAGCCTGAGGTGGAGGTCAAGGGGCCTGCAGCCGAGAAGGTCATTGATGCCGAACCTGAAGCGGTGGCAGATGATATGATCATTATAACTGAGCCCAGGGTAGTGGCGGACGAGGCGCTTGAGGCCGGTGACATCGTGGTGACGGCGGATGAGCCGATGGAGGTCGCGGAGCCCGAAGAAGTAGCGGGTGAGATGAACACGACTCTCGAGAAAGAGTCAGCCGCTCTCTCCCAAGAGTCTGGTAATGCTCCGATCATTGCCCTCCCCGTCTACGATCTTCCGCCGTCTCCTGGCCGCGCGAGCACGACGACGGTTCCTATCGAGTCGGGTGATGAGGCCACGGGCGGTGGCCTCATATCGATAGAGGAGGGAGTCGTCTCCGTTTCAGCCGGGAGCTCCTCAGGTAAACCCCAAGTTGCTGTTTTTATTTACTTTATAATCATTTCTGACAAGTTCATATTTCTTGTAACGCAGGTGCAGCCAACGCCGATGCCCCACTGCTTGAGGGAGCGCCTTCACCGACTGCCTTGGTGGTAGTCACCTCTCAACCCTCTCTCATACCATCTAAGATGTTGGAAGGTATGGGTTCGCAACTTATTAGTCTTATCTCTTAGATGTATAGTTTATGTACTGAAGTCGTGTTGTTGTGCCTTTTCAGGAGTACTTTTTGACCATCTTTACCAGATGTTGCTCCCACACTTCTCCTTCCCATCCGAGCTCGCTTCTTCCTCTGGTGACGTTGGTGAGTATGATTTCTAATGATATCCTTCTTTCTTCATTGATGGGATTACTTCTAAACCCTTTTTTCTCATCTCGACTGCAGTGTTACAAATCGAAGGAGGGGATGAAAGACGGGCTATGCTGCCGACCCTTCCGGCCCTGCCACCTGCCTCAGCTGGTATAGCGACCATCACATTGATGAATCCACCCTTCTTTATTTTCAGAACTGTTATCTGATCGCATCCTGTTTCTTTTCAGCTGTCGTTCCAGCCTCGGCGCCTTTCGAGCCTCGTATTACAATGCCGGCGGGTCCTTATCTGAGAAGTTCGTCTTCAAAAGGCGCCGTGAATAGTCTGTGCATGTTGAGTGACTATGTCGAGGAACTCGACGTTGAAACTCCTACATCTGCCGCAGACTTCGCTACGGTGGTTAACCCGATGCTGGCAATACTCGTAAACTTTCATGGTGAGGGCATCATCGCATCTTGGGTTAACCATTGCAAGGAGATCGAGGCCCGCCTGTATCAGTTGGAGTCGCTGCGTCCCGCTCCCGAGACCTTGGCTGCCAGCAATCAAAGAACAGCGTGGATTGAGCAGAGCGCTTCTTACTTCCGCCACCTCGAACAAGAAGTCATTTCAAGGCGTAAGGAGCGCGGTGAGACTTCGAGCAAGTCTGCCCAACTGCATGCTCGGGTGGAGGCCAATGCCGCACGGCTGAAGGTTATCTTTGAGGGCCTTCTGCAATGTCTTTCTGAAGGGTTATCATTGAGGTAACAACTTGACGTTGTCGAGCAAGATGCACCCAGCCAGGAAGCATCCCAGAAGGCGGCAGAGGAGCAACTTTCATCCTTCTTGCAGCAGCGGGCCCAGGTGGAGGTGGAGGTGGCTGTGGCTGTCACCCAGGAGGAGGCGCTGAAGGAAGTGCGAGAGCAGCTTGTGGATTTACTAAAGACACTTCCTCCTCGGTAGCTATCCTTCTTTGTATCGTTTGTACTTGTAGATAAAAGAAAATGTGTATATATATATTTTTTTATTCTTTAATCATAATGTATCCTGTACCCAATTAAGTTTATGAATAAAAGATTACACACATTCTCTATATTGTCTTGTGCCATTTCTCTGCCTTTTCTTTCTTTTATTATCAGCACGCCACCTTAGTAAACATGGTCAACAGATAATAGAGCACGCATCTTGACTTTCTTAAGAAATAGCGATTGCTTAGGTCGCAGGTTCAGATCTGCTGCCTAAGACTTTTCAACTCCATGAGCCGTGAGGGTCTCATAGAGATTCTTCTACCTACGGATCGAGAGGATCTCGTAGGTGGGCTTTCTCCTTAGGAATCGTGAGGATTCCTAAGTGTGGTTTTCTCTTACAAGTCGTAAGGATCCTATAAGAGAATTTTTCCCTCTTACGAGTCGAGAGGACCCACAAGCGGTTGTTTCCCTCCTCGTCAAAATTCGACTTTGGAGAGTGAGATCCGTGAATAGTATGCAAGAGACCATTTTGGATTGACTTGCAGGGTCCCATTGTTCAGGAAGCAAGTTTTTTAGTCCCTGCCGCCTGAGGCTTCATTTGCATGTTGAGACGAATCGGGAATTTCCCGCGGAGACACTAGTTTCTCTGCGAGCCGACGCGAATCAGGAGGCTCTCGTCAAGGAGTGTTTGTATCCGTGAGTCAAGGAGTTTGCTAGGGATTATTTGTTTCCCCAGCGCCAAGGATTATTTGTTTCCTTAGGGTTTGAAACGAGTCGAGGATTTCCCACGGAGGCACTGGTGCCTCTGCGAGTCGACGTGGATCAGGAGGCTCTCGTCAAGGAGTGTTTGTATCCGTGAGTCGAGGAGTTTGCTATGGATTATTTGTTTCCCAAGCGCCAAGGATTATTTGTTTCCTTGGGGTTTGAAACGAGTCGGGAATTTCCCACGGAGGAACTGGTGGCTCTGCGAGTCGACGCGGATCAGGAGGCTCTCATCAAGGAGTGTTTGTATCCGTGAGTCGATGAGTTTGCTAGGGATTATTTATTTCCCAAGCGCCAAGAATTATTTGTTTCCTTGTGGTTTGAAACGAGTCGGGAATTTCCCATGGAGGCACTGGTGGCTTTGCGAGTCGACGCGGATCAGGAGGCTCTCATCAAGGAGTGTTTATATCCGTGAGTCGAGGAGTTTGCTAGGGATTATTTGTTTCCCAAGCGCCAAGGATTATTTGTTTCCTTGGGGTTTGAAATGAGTCGGGAATTTCCCACGGAGGCACTGGTGGCTCTGCGAGTCGACGCGGATCAGGAGGCTCTCATCAAGGAGTGTTTGTATCCGTGAGTCGAGGAGTTTGCTAGGGATTATTTGTTTCCCAAGCGCCAAGAATTATTTGTTTCCTTGGGGTTTGAAACGAGTCGAGAATTTCCCACGGAGGCACTGGTGGCTCTGCGAGTCGATGCGGATCAGGAGGCTCTCATCAAGGAGTGTTTGTATCCGTGAGTCGAGGTATCTGTTGAAGACACTGATTTCTTCGGAGTTGGACTGAACCGTCGAGATTTGGCTTCGTCTTCTGGCGGAGCCTGTTGGGAAAGTATGGTTCCCTCTTTGTTTACGCCCTTGGATTGTATATAGGGATCGATGTGATCTTAACTGTAGGGCCAAAGTTTTATCATCATTTTTTGTTTTATCTCCGCGATGCTCTATCATTTTAGCTTTTATATCGCGAAGGTCGCGATTGCCCAATCATTTCGGCTATTTTTCGCGGTGCCCAATCATTTCGGCTATTTATTTTATTTTTACTCGCTGCTTTTTATTGTGAGTTGCCCAATCATTTCGGCTATTTTGCATGCATACAATTTTACTTGCTGCTTTTTCTTACAAGTTGCCCTATCATTTCGGCTATTCCGTATGCATGTGCGGCCTACTGGCTTTCTGCCGTAAACCTGGAATTAGACACCGATTTCGGCATCAGCACCGCTACAATTGGGATATTGCCAGGAGCGAATCATCATTTGCCTCCGTCGATGTCGAACAAACATGGCTTAGCGAACAGGGTTAAGGCGCTGTCGACTAAGGCTTTTAACTTCATGAGCCGTAAGGGTCTCACAAAGGTATTTCTCCCTACAAGTCGTGAGGATCTTGTAGGCTTATTTTCTCCTTAGGAATCGTGAGGATTCCTAAGTGCATGTTCCTCTGTAAGTCGTAAGGATCCTACAGGAGGGTTTTCTCCTTGTAAATCGAGAGGATTTACAAGGGTCGTTTACCATGCGAACACATCCCCAGTCTCGGATGAGACTTGATTAGGGAAATGCTTATTCACGCCCGTGGATTGTATACAAGGGTCAGTATTGAGCCACTTGTAGGGCAATATCGAAGGTTTGTGGGGGATTTGCTTAAGCACAAGTATAGGTCTCTGTAACTTAAGACTTTCAAATCTTATGAGCCGTGAGGGTCCCATAAAAGAGTTCTCCTCACGAGTCGTGAGAATCTCGCGAGTGTATTTTCTCCCTAGGAATCGTGGGGATCCCTAAGTGTGTTGCTCCCTTGTGAGTCGTAAGGATCTCACGCAGGTGGTTTCTCCTTACAAGGTCGAGAGGACCCTATAAGTGTCTTTTAACGAGGTTGCGCCCTTTCAGGTTTTCACAAACACTCGCCGGTAGTCCCGCTGTTTTACTTACGGAGCCCTTTCGGGTTTTCATCCGTGCCCATTTTGCTTATGGACATACCGTTTTTTTTATTCTTTTTATTTTTATATATTTTTTTCTCTCTTTTTTTTTCTTACGAGGTCGCGCCCTTTCGGGTTTTCACGAACACTCGCCGGTAGCCTTGCTGTTTTTACTCACGGAGCCCTTTCGGGTTTTCATCCGTGCCCTTTTTGCTTATAGACATACCGTTTTATTTTATTTTATTTTTATATGTTTTTTTTATATCTCGTCAGCCTAAAGATGCTGCGGTAGTAGTTTAAAGACGTTTCGGTCTGCTACTAGTTTAAGAACATTTCGGTCCGTCGTTGAGAGGCGGGCTACTGCTTATAAAGCTTGAGCTTAGGAAGATAGCGAGCGGACGTAGTCGTCGTCATCTATCATTGACCTAGGCTGTGGCTCATCAAGCATAGTATTTCTTTAGGAAGCGACCGTTTATCGGCCTGAAAGGCCTTTCACCGTGCATATCTATGAGTAGATAGGCCCCGCCCTGGTAGACCTTATCTATGACGTACGGGCCTTCATAGTTTGGCTCGAATTTTCCCCGCTTAGCGCGATTGGGGATCATAGGCCTTTTGACCACTAGCACAAGCTCGCCTTGACGGAATGTCCTCGGTCGGGTCAGTCTTTCATATGAGCGCGTCATCTTTGCTTTATAGGTCTCCAGATTTTGTTGCGCTATGAGCCGTGTTTCTTTAAGGGTGTCAAGCTCCTCAAGCCGAAGGTGAGCATTTTCTTCGTCCGTCAGCTCGTAATGGACAGCCACTCGTAGAGAGTGTAACTCTATCTCGAGGGGGAGTACTGCTTCTATCCCGAATACTAACGCATATGGTGTTGCGTTTGTGGCCGTTTTAAACGTAGTTCGATATGCCCAGAGAGCCTCTTGCAGTCTTTCATGCCAGTCTTTCTTATTTCGCGACACTGTTTTCTTCATTATCTTCGTCAAGGTCTTGTTGAAGGCCTCAGCTAGACCGTTAGCTCACGGATTATAAACCGAGGAATATCTCCAATCTATATTGTGTTGCTGCGCGAAGTGACTGATCTTGTGGCTTCTGTAGGCTGGCCCGTTATCGGAGATGATCCGTCTTGGCGTTCCAAACCGATATATGATATGCGTCTTGAAGAAATGGAGGATATTCTCCGTCTTTACTTCCTTCAGCGGTACCGCTTCTGCCCACTTAGAGAAGTAATCGGTCGTCGCTAGGATGAAACGATGTCCTCTAGACGATGCTGGTTCGATGGGGCCGACTATATCAGTCCCCCACATTTCGAATGGCCAGCTAGCCACCGTTGGATGTAGTGGATTCGGATGCTGATGAATGAAATCCCCATGAATTTGGCATGAGTGGCATTGCTTCGCATATTCTAGGCAGTCCTGGCTCATCGTGGGCCAATAGTAGCCCATCCGTTTGATCTTTATCTTCATCTTTGGGCCCGCTTGGTGAGAACCGCAGAGTCCGTCGTGAACTTCCCGGACGACTTTTTTCGCTTCGTCAGGTCCTAAACATCTCAGCCAGAGAGAATCAAACGACCTCTTGTATAGAGTATCATTGACAAAGGCGAAAGACAGAGCTCGTTTCATAAGCTGATGTCTTGTGGACGCTTCTTCAGGCAATCGGTGGGACTTGAAGTAATCTATGAAGACTTCTCTCCAATCCTCGGTATTTTCCCAGTCTTTTACTTGCAGGGTCGTCTGCTCGCTCGCTCCTTTTTCTTCGGATGATTCCGGAGACATTTCTGCTGGGGCAAGCACCCGACGGCTTTGCACCACGATTTTAACGTCATCGAGGTTCTCGTCAGCCAGTTCTTTAGCAAGTTTGGCCAATGCGTCTGCTTTGCTGTTTTCCACGCGCGGTATGTTTTCCAAAGTGTAGGAGGGGATTTGGGTCAACAGCTGTTGCACCTTTTCACCATACTTCACCAATTCTGGTTTGCATGTCTGGTAGTCGCCGTTTATTTGACTAACGACCAGTTGGGAATCTCCATATATGAGGAGATTTTCAATTCCCATGTCGATGGCGATCTCGAGGCCTGCTATCAGAGCTTCATATTCGGCTTCATTGTTTGTCCTCGGCTCTGTTAAAGAGAAAGCGAAACGCATTATCCCTCCTTGTGGAGTCACGAAGATGAGGCCTACCCCCGATTTGATTATAGGGGTACTTTGTTTGCGCTTCTTTACGGAAGACGCTCCGTCGAAATAAAGCTCCCACCGGGTATTATCACCGTCGATCGCATCAAACGCATGTTCTTCTGGAAGATCGCAATTCAAAGGAGAATCGGCGGGTATCGGATGTTCAACGAGGAAGTCGGCAATGGCCTGGCCTTTGACTGCCTTGAGAGGTTGATATGTTATCGAGAATTCCATCAAGAGCAGGGCCCATTTAGCGAGTCGTCCCGTCAATATGGCTTTCGACATCAAATATTTAAGGGGGTCCTCCTTCGATATGGGACGAACTTCATGTGCCAATGCATAGTGCCTGAGCTTTGTTATCGCGAAGATTAACGCCAGGCAGTGTTTTTCGATGGGGGAGTAGTTTCTTTTTGCCCCTAGAAGAACTCGACTTACGTAGTAGAGTGCTCTTTCTTTCCCCTGGTCATTCTCTTGCGCCCATAATGCGCCTAAAGAACCTTCGAGGGCGGTTGTGTAAAGAATGAGAGACTTTCCCTTAACCGGAGCAGCCAACACTGGCGGGTTCTGCAGGTACTGTTTAATTTCGTCCAACGCGCCTTGGCATTTGCGATCCCAGACGAACGGGGTTCCTTTCTTCATCAGGTGACTATAAGGGCGACACTTGCCAGAGAGGTTGGCTATAAATCGCCGTATGTATGCGAGCCTCCCTTGGAAAGATCGCAGCCGTTTGAGAGTCCCTGGCGGAGGCATTTCCATGATCGCCTTGATCTTTGATGGATCTATCTCAATATCTCGGTGCCGGACGATGAATCCCAGGAATTTGCCCGAGGAAACTCCAAATGCACACTTGAGCGGGTTCATCTTCAAGTTGTATTGCCGAAGGCGTTGAAATACGGTCTTCAGATGCTCGAGATGTTCCTCATATGATTTGCTTTTAACAACGAGGTCGTCGATATAGAATTCGACGATTTCATGTATAAGGTCATCGAAGATCTTCGTCATGGCCCTTTGATAAGTGGCACCGGCGTTCTTTAAACCGAAGGGCATCACCTTGTAGCAGAATATACCCAAAGGAGTCCTGAAGGCGGTGTGCTTTTGGTCTTCGGGATGCATCTTTATCTGGTTATACCCCGATGAGCCGTCCATGAAGGAGAAAATCTCATACGTAGACGTGTTGTCTATCATTAGTTCGGTGACTGGCACTAGGAAATCATCCTTCGGGCAAGCTTTATTGAGATCCCGAAAATCCACGCATATGCGCACAGTCCCATTTTTCTTCATCACCGGGACGATGTTGGCGATCCATTCAGGGTATTGAACTTCCTGAATGAAGCCAGAGTCGATCAGCTTCTTGACCTCAGCATTGATGCTCATCTCAAGCTCGAGCCGCATTATCCTCGGCGCCTGTTTGACTGGTTTGATGTCCGGGGATATCGCCAATCTATGCACAGCGATTTCTGGATCCAATCCCGGCATTTCGGAATAGTTCCACGCAAAGCAATCTCTATGCTGCAGAAGCACATCCTTTAACGCAGCTACCCTTTCTTCAGATAGTAACTCGCTGATGAATGTCGGCCGTGGATCGTTTTCCGCCCTCAACTCAATCTTCTTGAGGTTATCTGCAGTGGTATGGACTCCATCTTCCAGCTCTTTTGGCGCTGGTGGGAATTCTGAGATTATTTCGTCGTTGCTGTTTTCGAAGCACCAAGGGAGCTCATCTATGTCCTCGGGCTCTTCTTTTAATATTATAATCATGTGACAGGTGCGAATTCTCTTCCAATCCCAATGTGGAACCCGTTCTTCTTTCGTGGCCTTGGGTTCGTGCTTCTGTGGCGGCGTTACCTTCCAGTTGTCAGACAGAGTGAACTTGCTGAGCTGGTACTGATCTTCGACCCAATTCTTAAAGGTGAAGCAGTCTTCGAGCGGGTGCCCTATTACTCGATGGTAAGAGCAATAGTTTGGGCCATAGACCTCGCTTGCTTGCTCGGGGTGCTTGGATTCCGGCAATGTAAGCAATTGATGCTTTAGAGCAAGATCAAGTATCTTCTTCGTCTTGTCCCGAGGAAACGAGTACGCTCGACCCATTTTCTTCATGAGGGATAGATCAATAACGCTCAACTCCCGTTTGCGTGGCTTCTTAGCCCTGCTTTGTTGTTGTTGAGCGCCTTTTTAGGCTTTCAACTTATTTCTGCTTTTGCGCCGAGCCTTTTTTATAACAGGTTGACAAGGAGCGGCATTTTCATCGTTTACGGCCTGTTGGAGAAGGCGTTGCGTCTTGGCTTTCTCATAAATGGCCGTCTCGCGGTTGTGATCATCTCGGACTTTTTGACCGGCTTTCTTTATAAGTCTGTCCATTTGTTCCTCGAACGACGGACTGGGCTCCTTTGCATCTGGAACTTTCACTGGTTTAGGATTAGCGTCCTCCCATTGAGCATCCGCTTCTTCATCGAGGTCATACACGACGTAACAGTCGGGCAGTAACTCTCGTTTCTTTGACCGGATGTATCCAAGCCCTTTTGTTTCCATTCTCCCGTTAGGCAGTTTGCGTTGAGTCCCGGGAACGTTCCAGACCCTGTCATAGAATTTGGCCTTTCTAACGGTCTGTTTGAAGGATATCCCCTGGCGTTTCAGCAGCTTCTTCAAACCCTCTGTATAATATCTGGAAAGACGGATAGGCTGAAGCATGTCGAGCGTAGGATCCGTGCCATGCCAGATTTCTTTTTTCATCTTGGTTTCTTCAGAGCGGTAGAACAGAATTGCTTTCTCGCTTTCTTGCCTGGGAGGGATATAGAATGTTTGCAGCTCTTCTACATTGTAAATATTAAGTGCATCCAGTTCTTTCTGGTGTTTAAGTGGCACTATGGCGACTTGTAGACTTTGTTCTTCGTCAGCGGACGTTCGTATTGAAGGTCGAGCAGAGAATACGACACGGATCTCATCTTCCGAGTCGCTACCAAAGACCAACATAGGAGTGGGCGGTCCTGGCTTGTTGTTTTGGGACGGACCCGAATAAACTATCTCCTCTTCCTCTTCAGTATCACTGCCGAAGACCGGGATGGTGGCGTTAGCTTTGTTCTCCGGCTTGTGACACTTCTCCGTGTCTTCGAAATCCGGTAAGAAGTATTTGGCGTCTTCATATTTGCGGACCTCGTTCACAGAGAAAGGGTTCAGTTCTCCCGTCACGGTATACTCGAAACCATCCTTAAAATACTTCATACACTGATGTTGTGTAGAAGGGATGATGTTGTACTCGTGTAACCATGGTCGGCCGAGCAAAGCGTTGTAGCATGTCTTGGCGTCTATGACGTGGAACTTAATGTCCGTGACGAGTAGCCCGAAGCGTAGCGTCAGTATCACAGATCCAAGAGTCTTTGACGATTGAGAGTCGAACCCGGAGATGGTGATCTTGTCCCGAGCAAGGTGCTGGACGCTCATGCAGATTTCCTTCAACACCCGCACGTTAAGTAGGTTAACAGATGACCCGTTATCGATCAGGATTTTGCCTATCTTTATATCATGGCAGTATCCCGAGACATAGAGAGGGCGATTGTGTTCGCACGTCCCAAGTAGAAGGTCTTCATCGCCAAAAGTAACATCGGCCGTATGCACTTCCTCCAATTCATCCTTCATCTTTTCCTCGGCCAGGCATGCTTGGAATTGTTCTGGGTTTTGGAGCGCCTTAATCAACGAATCTCTCGCCTCTTTTGATAGAAAAAGGACGTCAAGAATGCTGAGCTGTGAGGGCAGCTTCTTCAGATGTGCTAAGACGTTGTAATCCACCTTATTCTTCTTTGGTTGGTCTTTGGCAGCTAGCTCTTCTACCACTTGGTCATCTAAGACGATATCTTCAGTGGCCTTTTCTTTCCCTTTATCTTTTTTGTTCGAGGGTCTGAGGTTCTTTTCGGGCAGCGTGCGATTACGTAGCCGGATATTTTCGCAAACCTTCGGTTCTTCTTCTTTTCTCGAAGCGGACTCTTTAAAGAGAGGGGCAAGCTCTAGCTCTTCATCAGAATCACTCCCGAATGTGGGCACTTGTGATCTACCGGTGTTAACCATGCAACAATCGCCAGCAGTTCTTTTAAGCCCTTCGGTCGTATTTCTTTGCTCTCGACGAGTTTTACGCTTTTCCCGGTTAAAGCGTTGTCGATGAGCAACGTATCCTTGCCACCATCTATCGAAAGCTTTGCACTCCTGAGTGGGGTGCGAAACCTTCTGATGATATAAGCAATAAGATGGGTGCATTTTCGCTTCACCAGTAATTTCTTCTTCGGAGGATGGTAGCTTCATGCCCATTGACATGGCCTTAGCAAACTTCTTTCTCATCTTGAATTGGTTTTTGTCGGTAGCGGAGGTGTTTAGCTCCACCGGGATCGTCTCAGCTCCTTCATCAAGTCGCTGGCGCTTGGCCCTTTCAAATATAGCCGCCTCGCGCTCCCGATCAGCTTTACTTTTCAACCGAGCTTCATTAAGGAATGCGTCGATTACTTCATCTGGTGGCCCCAGGACTTTTGGTTCAGGATTTGCCCCCAGCTTTTCAGTGTAAGGAGTCTCCTCATCATTCGTGATCGAATGGGAAATCATATGACAGCTCGCCACATATTTCTCGGATTCATCTGATGAACTTTCTCCCTCATCCTCTTCTTGAAAAACGTGATTGAGGAACTCTTGGAGCGTAATGGGAGTCCGTGCCTTTTGGTTGTATTCATCCAGCGCGTCAATTTGCTTTTGTAAGTCCGTGCGTTTGCCGCCAGGCTTCACGGGCTTCTTAGATTTCTTCTTCTTCTTTTTCGAAGATTTTGACGGCTGGCTGCAAGTGCTTGAACTGCCACCATCGGTCTTTGGAGTTGGACGTGGCTTCAACATCCTTTCAATGACCTGCGGTTCCAACGGGTTCTTCCACTTGATTGCTGGACATGTTTGAAGATCGTTTAGCATCCTCTTTGTCTTGGTTGATAATACAACCTCCCAAGGAGCTTCTTCAATGACGGAGCATGTTGCCCCCGGCGTATTCGTCCCCTTAGAGGTGTGGGGCTGCGGGGGATTCACCTTCCATTTGTCAGATAACGCGAACTTGCCCTGTCGGTATTGGTTTTCAAGCCAATTCTTGAAAACATAGCAATCTTCGATCGGATGGTCTAGTACTCGATGATAAGGACAGTAGTTGGGCTCGTTGACGTCACTTGGTTGCAACGGACGCTTTGGATCCGACAGATTTATGAGTCTGTTGCGTAACGCCAGCTCGAATAACCTCCTCGTTTTATCGCGGGGAAAGGAATAAGGACGTCCCATCCTATCCTCAAGGGGCACGTACGGTCGCATATTATTTTGACGAGCAACCGGCTTCGAGTCGCTCGGTTGTTGTTGGGCATTAGCGACGACGATCGCTTTTCCCTTCCCTTTGTCATTTCGGGAATCTGGCCTTGGAATAGGGGGTTTATGGCCCATTTGATCCATTTGCGCTGGTTTGTCAATCAAGGCCTGGAAGGTAGTCGGCTTGAAAAACATCATAAACTGCGAGATGGTTGCTTGTGGATCGAGGGTTCCCACAAACATACCCACCGCGGGAGCTTCTTCAATGCGCTGCTCACACTTCGACCATAAGTTCCGCCATCGTATAGCGTACTGATCCCACGTCTCGCCGGGTTTTACCCTGGCGTTAATCAGTGCTGTCATCGGGGTACGTTCATTGGCGCTTGCAAAACGCTGAGTAAACAAAAGCTCCATCTCCGCGAAGATTTTAATAGAGTCGTTCGGGAGCTCAGAGAACCATTCGAACGCCGTATCTGATAAGCTTCCAACAAACTGGCGAAGCAACAGCTTGTCGTTACCGTCGGTGTTGCCGTAGAGTGCCCTGAACTGGGCAACATGCTGATGAGGATTGTCCGTCCCCTTGTAGACATGGAACTTGGGAATCGTATAACCTGGCGGGCACTTGATTTGATCGTACCAACTTGGATATGGCCGCCCCATTTTTACGACCTGACCGGCCGCTTCGGTCGCATGATGAACCCGTATTTGCTGGGCGATGTATTCATCCAAATCAGCTTTGGAGATTGTATCCTCTTTAGCTGTGGACAGAGCTGGTGGAGGATTCGACGTCTCTCCCCTATCGTCTTCAAGAATGATTGGGGGATCTTCAGCAGGTGGATCTTGTTGAATCATCATACCCACCATATCCTGGAACAGGAGGGCCAATTTCTTTATATTGGCTGCCTGCTCCGCAGCTTCTTTATCTTTCTTCTCTAGTACGCGATGAAGGAATTCAGCGTCCGTTTCTTGTTCTTGACGCTCGTCCGAGGATGTTTCAGGGGTTTCTTTTGGCCTTGTAAGTGCGGCCATAGCGTTCATCATTTCTTGGAGCTTCTGCTGCTGCTCCTGAGCCTTGGTCACTGACCTCGTGTGCGGTCTATGACCTGTTGATATGCGGCTATCTTCTTTTCCCGATGCCATGTAAACCGTATGAACTGTTACGCCCCCTGACTTAGGGCGTTTGGGTTCGCCATTTTTAACTTTTGCCGCTGACGCGGGACTTTTCTCTGGCCTCCTTCTTTTGTGGGCCGTTGAGGTTGAAGGAACCGTTGAAGTGGTCATCCTAGCAGCTGCTGTCCCCCGCTGTTTAATGGGACGGTCCTTGTCTTTTTCCACCTTCGCCTTTTTCTGGTGACGAGAGTGACCTGGGTCAATCACGGAGTCTTGAACCCTCCGCCAAACTTTATAAATTCTTGAGGACAGCCGTTGAGGGGGCTGTTCTTGCTTCGTTTCTGGAACTCTCCCCGTAGGTGGAGGAGATCTCTTCAGTGTAGCGGTTGGAGAGTTTTTTCGTACCCTCCTCAGTAGTTCAAAGTTGCTCCCAGTTGGAACAGCAGCGTTGACTTCCACCACTGGAGCCGGTGGAGTTAGCCCTGAGGGAGAGTTGCCCCATGCCTTCCTCACTCGTTGCCAATGGCGACGTCGAGCATGACGAGCCGTTGGGACTGGCTCGGAGATTGAGACATCTTCTTTTTGCCCCCTGTCTGAATGGGGCGCCGCCGGTGTTAACCTCTTAAAGACTGAGGTTGTTTTTTGAGGAGTGATTTTCAACCTGTCGAAGACAGATCCCCGAGTAGGGGGAGGAGCGGGAATCGTCAGCCTTGAAAAGACTGACTCTTTGACAGGGGAAGCCGCCTTGACGACTTCTGGAGCAACAGTTATTGCCTTCCTCGGGACAGCCAATTTAGAGTTCTGATTTAGCCTGGTGAAAACAGAGGCTGTCGGTTTGGTAGTGAGCGACCCGTTGACAGGGGCCGTCGTAGCAGTGAGCCGGTCGAAGACCGACTTTTTGTTCACTTCCGGTGCAGGTATTGGTGTAGGGAAGCTTGTAGGTGGGATCATGGTCCCAAAGAACAGACCAGTGGTGGCTTGGGTCACCTGATCTACCGGCAGAGTGAGGAAGGAAGCCGCTTGGGGCCCATATGCTACACCTCCCGGTGAGGTGGAGCGTCCGTTGCAGTGGCACTTCGAGCAGTTGGTGCAGTTAGAGGCCATTGAATCTTGAGTTCTGCGCCAGGCAAAAGACCAAATCTTAGTAACTTGAAATCCGAAGGCAACCATTAACAAACCGCGATTGGTTCGCAAAGACGACACACGAAGTGTGGAGTGGAAAGAGGAAGAGGTCCTACCAGGCGTGCCAGAATCTGTTCCCCTTCGAAGGACGGCGCACAGGACCGCGATGTCCTGATGCTGAGATTCGGGGCAGATGCTATTTGGTTTTATCCGTCCACCTCTCCGAAGATGCCAAGTTGATTTATGGCACCGTGTATCGGAGGTTTAGACGGATGCGGCCGATGTAGCAGACTTCGTCAGATTCTCCCTCGCTTGAGGGGTTTTTGATTGTGGGGACGCTCTTCCCTGCAGGCGCAAGCCACTGCAGTTAATTACGCTACCCTATCGCGGTAACCGCTTTCTCCTTCTCCAGAATTTCACTTCGTGTCGTGTGTGTTTGTTTTGTTTGTGGTTGCCCGTGTATTGTATACGGAGACTGAGTAATGCCGTCGCCCTTAGGACGTGGATTAGTCCAAATCCGTATTTACTTAGATTTGGGTTTGGTGTTTTTAGTTTAAGGATACGTTAGCCGCATTTAAGACTAAGATCAACTTAAACGTTCGTTAAGGATACGTTAGTTTAATTTGAGACTAAGATCAACTTAACGGGATCGTCTAGATCCATTTCCAGTTTAAGGACGTAGTGGTCCATTTAATATATGGCCGTCGGGACCCGTCACCTCTCTGAAGACGTTGAAGGATTACAACGACATGTGTCAGAGGAGTTCGGAGATGTACCCTTGAACCAAAGTTGATTGGGGGTCTTATAGTCCAATTTGGGACTAAAGTCTGTTTGAATGTTTAAGGATACGTTAGCCATATTTGAGGCTAAGATCAACTTAAACGGGATCGTTTAGATCCGGCAAAAGAGCATTTGGGAGCTCTATTGTTCCAGTTTAGGGACATGGTGGTCCAATTCCAGTTTAGGGACATGGTGGTCCATCGTTAGTTTAAGACGTTTCGGTCCGATATTAGTTTAAGAACGTTTCGGTCCACGAGTTTGAGGACCCCGCAGCCCATATTGATGTGTGGTCGTCGGGACCCGTTACCTCTCTGACGTCGTTGAAGGATTACAACGACCTGTGTCAGAGGAGTTCGGAGATGTACCCTCAAACCATATGTAAATTGATTTAAGAGAGCAATCTTGCTTAGTCAATTTAATTTAAGGACTTACGGTCAGAATTGGGCTAAGTCCAGTTGAAAATGTTCAACATTTTATTTATTTTTGGCCTGTTAGGCCTTTACTGGGGCTCTGCTCCTGTTTAATAATGCATAGCATTATTTATTTTGTCAGGGCTGTGCCCATTTATATATGATGCAGAGCATCAGTCTTGCTTGGGCTCTGTCCTGTTTATTGCATTTTCAATTTTTGTTTGGGCTCTGCCCCTTTTCATTGTATTGCAATTTAATTCGGCCTACCAGGCCCCTCTGATTTGGGCCTGGCCCTTCAGTAAAATAAATGCATTGCATTATTCAGGCGCTTTGCGCCAGTCAAAGAGCGCAAGCGCTTATCGTGAGGACACGTGTCATGCTCTGGTGAGCGCAAGCGCAACAGTGCAGTGCACTGCGCTAGTGCGCTGCGCTGTTGCGCTGTTGACACGTGGCGCGCTTTGGTGAGTTGCGCCAATTCCAGAGAGCGAAGCTCTATTTTAAGAGCGCATAGCGCAAATTATTCTGTAGCTGACACGTGGCGCTCTCTCAAGAGCGCAACAGCACAGTTTGGAAGTGCAAAGCACTAAGAATCTTTTAGATTCAAGAACAGAAGTGCAAAGCACTATTTTTATTTTTGTTGTTTCTTTATTTTGAAGAACTAGTGGTTCATAAGAAGTGCAAAGAACTGTTTATTATGTGAAGAACATTGATCTAGTTTTTAGATCAATGATTTATTAAAGAGATTTCTTTTCTCTCGTGAAGGTTTTTACCTTTTTCTTTGAAATTTTCTCAGAATTCTCTCTCTGTTTGAAGCTCTTGACTTTTTTTCAAGAAAATGTTCATGCTTTGAATTGAGGCCTAGGGTCCTTTTTATAGTGCCCATAAATTAGTTAAATTTGTTAAAGAGATCTTTCTCTGAGTGATTTGGAGAATTTTCCCCACCGTTGGATTTTTGATCCAAGGGCTTCTGCTTTGCAGAAGAAAATCTTCTTGTTTTAACAAGAACAGAAAAGATTTCTTAGAATTTTAATTCTGTTTGGCGCAGATGCCCCAGCGTGTGACACGTGTCTCGCAGCGCACAGCGCAGCGCAACTGCGCTAGCGCATCTGCGCTGACACGTGTCGCGCAGCGCAAAGCGCAGCGCAACTGCGCTAGCGCATCTGCGCTGACACGTGTCGTGCAGCGCAGCGCCTGCGCAACTGAAGCGTTGCTTCCTTTAATACAGCTTTGCTCTGATTGGGCGCGCCTTCTTGGGTGCTGTGCTGACGTATCAGCGCCTGACATGTGGCGCGTTGCGTCCGAGATTTGAAGCGTTGCTTCAAAATTTTGAATTTTGAATTTCAACAGAGCTTTGCTCTGATTGGGCGAAACAGCCATTTTTAACCTTCGTTTCTTTATTTTCGTATTTTCTAATTTCATGACAAACCAATTCAAAACTCATTCTTTTCTTCTTGAACTTTCAATAAAAACCTTTAATCACCAATTTCCTGTGTAACGACCCGTACTTGCTAGCTAGCTACAACGAGCCGTGCACTTGCGGTTTATAAAATTTAAAACGAGATCGAACTTACGTGCACCGCATTTCTAAAGCCATTCTTTCAAAACTTAAAGCATGCACGAGTAAAGTCCCAACAGTGATCTAAATAGCAAAAAACAATTAATTCAGAGTAAGAAAGCCAGAGACCTGGTGGGACCAACTTAGAAAAAATTAGTCGGCTTTCAGCCAAACCTCTTTAGGCAATTAAATCAAATTTTGTTCTAAAGATTCGTATTTTCATTGTAGTCCTGTTGGTATCCTGTTTCGATGAAAGGGCTATAAAAAGACATAGAATACAGAGGGCTAAAATCATCTTCTCTTGTATTCTAGGAGGCTAGGGTTTGAGAGCAAGATCAATCAAGATTGTAAGATATTTTTACTTTTTATTTAATTATTTTGCACTGTTCTTTTATTATTTTACTTTCTTTTCTATGCATAGCTAATTCTTCTATCTAGGGTCAGATGATACTTGATCTATGATTGGTGTATATTCTTGTTTTTCTTTTTCTTTTTTGTTCTTAATGACTGCTTATTAAATCATAGAAATCAACCTTTGTAGAACATCACCGACAAACTAGATGGATCTCATGATTGACAATCATGTGATCTCATCAAGAGAAGGGATGTCAAAGAGGGATTTCTATGGTTTGGAGTTGATCTAATTAATTTAGCGTTAATATTGACTAGCTGATAAAATTAAGAAGGTCTATAATTGACTACCATTAGATCTACCTAGTGGAAGGTTTAAATCAATTTAATTCTAAGTTAATTAGTATTTAATCCTTAAAACAATGGTGTTCCTCATTGTTAATTGATAGGGTATGCAAGGTTCGTATAGATTATGCTTTCTACTTGTTTGATAGTTTATTGTTATGGACGTATGCTTTATACCTTTAATAATTGACAGGTAACTGGTTTAAGCGTACAAATCAAGAGAAGGAAAACAATTCAATTTAAAACACCATGAATAGATTAAGTGGATTCAAAACCCTAGATATTTTCCTTTATTCAAATCTTTATCAATCTTGCATTTATTTATTTAAATTTTATTTAATTTAATTAGTTAATATAATTTCCAAAATTAAAAGATTTTCTTGATTCGACTTAATTTAACGAGAATTACCCTCTTCCCTGTGGATCGACCACAAGTGCTACAATTACAAACTGTGCACTTATGTATAATTAGAACTTTGAAATAACCCAACATGGAACCATTGAGGTAAGACTTTGGGCGAGCTTCTGATTGATGTGAAAAAGTGTTTTGTAGAATAACCGCAATCAATAACGGTGTAGCGCGTAGCTAGACCGAGATGAGTACGGGTCGTCCTCTGGAAAACGTTGAACTTTTTACTCTTACTTTAGATGTGTTGAAAAAGAGATGAGGAAATAAGAATTTTGTGAAAAGTTTCTAGATCTACGTTAAGCAAGAATGCAAAAATATAGATCTAGATTATTTTAGAGATGTAGATAATATAATAAGAGGGCTTGTAGGGTTCGTTAGGATTTAGTAGTTATGGACGATTAATTAAAAGTTACCCTTTTTATCCATTAATAGATTTAGAACTAGAACGACGGTGATGCATGTAGATTAGGGTTTCTTGAGGGAAAAAGAATCCCACTCTTAACCCTTATCTCGACACGGAACTCCGTTCATTATCCAGCCTTTACCAAATCAATCATTAATCTAATCTCTAATCGCGGTCGGAACTAGCAAAGAATTGCTAGCGCGCCCGATTAGGATGTTAATGATTCTTTTGATAAAATTCCTAAACTTTATAGGACTTAAAGAGGGTTTAGTTATTTTCATCGTCCATTAGCCTACCCTAATCCTACGAACCCTAACAAGCGGAGAATTACTCACGCATGTTGGGAAAAGAAGATGAAAAGACAGAGAGGGAAAACATAATGTAAAATGCAAAAGAATTAAATAAAAATAACTACCTTTATTAATCGACTTGAACAAACTACATTTTAATCCGTAGAAAATGATTACAAACTAGTTGCTTCTCGATCTTTCCTAAGGAGGTAGTCGAACAGTCGATGATCAGCCTGGATGCGTGAGCGTCTGGAGCTTCGTGATCTCTTCGGCTTGATAGCTTTTCCAAGAGGCTCTCGGTGCTCTTTTATAGTGCAAAGCCAGAATCTTTTAGTTGGAAACTTGGTAAAATTCAGCAGAGATTGATGCCCAAAATTTTCACCAAATGATTCCTCTATACTGCCGCGGATCCGCGGCCAAAGTGGGGGTATGGCCGCGGATCCACGGCCATTTGATCACAACTCTTCATCAAATTTTAGGGTTTCTGTCTTTGTGACATTTGGCAATCCTAGGCACCTTCATATTTCAGAAATATTCTCTCGGTTGCTTCCAGACTTGGTCTCCAAGTTTTGCTTCTTAATTTGGCAAGTTTTCTTCAACAAATTGATTTGTTTGATAAATTCTGCATAACAACTTGGAAAATTCTGCACCATAATCTCAAATAATATTTTAGTAGACTTAGTTCTACTAGAATTTGGTCAATGAATTTATTTGCATACATTTTCCTACCAAATGATAATAAAAATATATTAACACATGGAAAATAATGTTTTTACACATAAACCCTCATATGTATAATATATCATATTAAAGTCCTTTTTTAATATAAAAATGGTAGGAAAAATGTACTACAAATGTGCAGTTTTATCAACTGAACAAATACCCTCAAACTTATCTTTGATCGTCCCGAGCAAACTAGTTTATTTAAGAGGAGAAAAAGAAAGGAGAAAACTAAGCACACTTTCGTAGGCAAACACGATTGCACTGAGCACGTGCAACAAGCCATTAAACCTCTAGGTGTTCCTAGTAGGAGGAGTGTTGTCTCCTGAGGGTTTTCAGCGGATTACACCCACAAAATCCAATAACAAAAGAGAGATGGTGAAATTTACATATAAAGATAAGAACCATAAAAGAAAGACTTTGAAAATAAGAGTTTCCAACTATACTACCTTTTCAGTTGTCATGAGCCCTATCTTAATAGTCTTGAAAAAATGTTAGAAATCATATCATCCCTCAATAAAACATCGTCTTTATTCTTCATTTCTACCTTTCATCCAAACATTGATCATATAACCCCACGTGTGTGTAAAGAACATCCCTACACTCGGAGAATTCAATTCAAACTATCATACTCTTGTCCATCTACCTCGGTACTTTTTAACTTGATGAATATTTAGATTTGCTCACACATTTTCATGCGACCGTTAATACTTCTTGAGGTACTAACCAACCGATTACTCATGTGCTTGCTGATTAGGTGATAATATTTTCCCCGTCTTACACCACCTAAGGCTTAGTAGTGACTCCCAGACCAGTTGGCCTTAGGGCACTAGGTGAAGAGGCACCCTCGCTATATTTTTTTATTGCTGCCTTGGCGATACAAAACCAGTGTTCATTTTTTTCTTTTCACCATTTTTATATTTTCTTCATTTTTTTCATTTCCTTCATACTTTGGCTTTTAGACAAGAGCATTTCAAGATATCCTCTACTATCCCGAGTTTCAAGACGTGTGTAAGTGCAAATAGTAGGGTATCAACATTCAAATGTTTGGCTTCCAGAATAGAAACTATTTTTCAGACTTATTTTTATCCTCAGATTAGTGACTTCCTTCATTTTACTAACCCTTGGGACAACAGCTCATAACTACTTATTACTAGTTCGTTTAAGAAAACTTCTAATTTTCTTAGTTTTCTTAAACTATTCCTATCTTTTGGATGTAATTTTTCACTTTCTATTCTTTTATTAAATTTTTTTTTATTTTTTATTTAAATTTTCGAAAATGTTGTGCTTATACAAAGTATGATGCAAATTGATGTGTAAATAAGCACAAACCTTCCCCAAACCTGTTTACAGCAGTGTCCTCACTGATGTCATCCGTTAAGCTCAAAAAACCTGTAGACTTGGGAGGAAATTATTAATGGGGGCAAGAATATATGAAAGTGAAAATCCTCCCCCAAACTTATTTTAGGCTCACAATTTTGTAAAAATCATTTTCTTTCAAGAGCCAAAATTTGTAGTTAACCGCAATCAGAACGGTGTCGCGTATAGCTAGACCGAGATGAGTACGGGTCGTCCTCTGGGAAACGTGGAACCTTTTACTTTTACTTTAGATGTGTTGAGAAAGATAGGAGGGATAAAGAATTTTATAGAATGGTTTTTAGATCTACGTTAAACAAGAATGTAAAATATAGATCTAGATTATTTTAAAGATGTAGTTAATATAATAAGAGGGCTTGTAGGGTTTGTTAGGATTTAGTAGTTATGGACGATTAATTAAAAGTTACTGTTCCCCCAATCAGAGCAAGGCTCTGTTTGAATTTCAAAAATTCAAATTTTTGAAGCAACGCTTCAGGTCCCGTGCGCTGCGCGCAACGCGCCACGTGTCAGAAGTTGACACGGCAGCACAACGCCTAAGGCAGTGCGGCCAATCAGAGCAAGGCTCTTTAAAAAACAAAAACAACGCTCAGTTGCGCAAGCGCACAGCTGCGCGACACGTGTCTGCGCAGTCGCGCAGACACTGTTGCGCAAGTGCACCGTAGCGCGCCACGTGTCCGTGCAGTCGCGCGCGACTGCGCAAGCGCACCGCTGCGCGACACGTGTCCGCGCAGTCGCGCAAGCACAACTGCGCAAGCGCACCGCTGCGCGACACGTGTCCGCGCAGTTGCGCACACACTGTTGCGCAAGTGCACCACTGCGCGACATGTGTCTGCGCAGTTGCGCAAGCGCTTCACTGCTCGACACGTGTCTGCGCAGTTGCGCAAGCGCAGTTGCACAAGCGCTTCACTGCGCCACACGTGTCACGCGCTGGGGAGTTGCGCAAAAACAGAATGAAGATTTAAGGAAATTTTTTTTTCTGTTCTTGTTAAAATAAGAAGATTTCTTCTGTAAAACAGGGGCCTTTGGATCAAAGATCCAACGGTGGGGAAAATTCCCCAAATCACTCAGAAAAAGATTTTTTTAAACAAATTTAACTAATTTTTGAGCACTATAAAAAGGACCCCAGACCTCATTTCAAAGATAGACATCTGGTTTTAAAGAAAAAAAAGAAGAGAGAAGAGAACTCTTGAGAACTCCTTGAGAACACAAAAAAGAAGGTAAAAACCTTTAAAACAAGAGAAAATTCTCTTAGGAATAGGTCATTGATCTAAGAACAAGATCAGTGATCTTCAACAAATAAATAAATAAATAAAAATAATAAAAATAGTGCCTTGCACTTGCTATGAACCTTTGGTTCTCTGAAACAAGGAAAAACTTGTTTTTCTTTGATCCAAATTTAGATCAAGGGATAAAAAGTGCTTTGCACTTATGTTCTTAAAGATTGTTGGTGCTTTGCACAAATGCAATGCATTACTTGAAGGGCCAGGCCCAAATCAAAAAGACCTAGCAGGCCAAAATAAATTGCAAAGCAATAAGAAGGGCAGAGCCCAATTGAAATTGATGCTTTGCATCATTTATAAAGGGCAGAGCCCAAAACAAATTGATGCTCTGTATTTTTTTTGGGCAAAGCCCAAATAAAAATAAAAAGAAATGCAATGCAAAAGCAAATAAATGTTGGACATTTTCAACTGGACTTAGCCCAATCATGGCCATAAGTCCTTAAATTAAATTGACTGAGCAAAATGGCTCTCCTAAATCAATCTACATCCGGTTCGAGGGTACATCTCCGAACTCCTTTGACATCCATCGTTGTAATTCCTCAACGACGTCAAAAAGGTGACGGGTCCCAACGACCACACACCCATATGGACTGCGGGGTCCTTAAACTCGTGGACCGAGACGTCCTGATTGGTGTGATTCTAGCGTGCTTGCGCTTTCTAAAAGATAGATCAAAAATATTTGTAACCGCAATCAAGAACGGCGTCGCTTTGCAGCTAGCCGGTGAGTACGGGTCGGTCCACAGGGATGTTGTGAATTTCCGATTCGTTCTTACGAGTTAATTCCGAAGGGTGTTCGGAGTTATTAAATCTAAAAACCTAATTATTCTAGTGCAATTAACTAAATCTATTCTTGCTAGGACTAGGTTTAGGGATGATTTGGAAATGGTAGTAAATCTCAACGCTTTCTTTACCCGAATGAAGATCTGTGAGGAGTTATGGTAATTATCAATAAAGTGGATTAGATCCGTTCGGGAAGGTGTTCCTTCCTCTAGGTTCTTGTCCTTCCTTTAGAGATCCTTACCCTAACCTCCATGGAAAACATCATAACCGGGCCTTTATACTACGGTATCACCGCTACCTCGAGGGATAGAGTGCCGTAGGGAACGGTATGTGCATGTATGCATGGAGTCCTATTGTAAATATTTGATGGGTAAGAAAGGGATGAGAGATCGCATCTCTCAAAATCCTTCCCAAAAGCTAAACCCTAAACAAGTTCCTAAGGCATGAAATTAAATCTACCTAGGGCAAGGAATTAAAATACTTACTGATGGCTCTCTCAAAACATCAAAGCAGGGTTGTCAGATCTGAATTTCTGAATTAAAGAGAGGCACCGATGCTCTCCAAAAGATTTCTAAATTTTATTAATGAAGGGAGGCATAAGAAATTACAATGATTAGAGTTCCTATTTATAGATAATAGGAAACCCTAGGTTACATTTTGATTCGCACATCTGTATTTACAAAAATGCCCTCTAAGAAAACACCAAGTCAAAGATCCACGCCGCCTCAGCATTTTGGCAACTTTTCTCGAACTCCGTGCCCTAGACCGCCGCGGAACCGCGGCGCGAGGCATGGTTTGGCCGCGGTTCCGCGGCCAAAATATGGAGTTGGGCTCTGGGCTTTTTGGGTTTGGTTCATTGGCTCTTTGGGCTTCTGTTTCTTCATTTGGTTTCTTTTTTGGGCTTCTGGTTCTCTTCCAGATATTTCAGTGAATACTTGTAGCGATCTTTTAACCGTTCACATGACATTTTGGATCTTGTACTGTTCTTCGTCTCGGCTTGAGTAAGATCCGTCTAATTGCTGGTCAAAATTCCACTTTTGCATTATCTTTTCATCGTTTTCACTGTTTCCTGTCCAAGAACCTGTAACCTGTAACATGTAGCAGACATGCGTCAAAAGCACCTGTTTTCATTGTAAAATGCATAAGAATGGGGAATATAAAATACAATATTATGGTGTGAACAAATACCCCCAAACTTATCTTTTGCTCGTCCTCGAGCAAACTTATTGTTTTATTCTCTACAAAAAACCTAACCGCACTTTCGCAGGGAAACGCGATTGCACTGAGCTCGTGCAACAAGCCGTTAAACCTCTAGGTGTCCCTAGTAGGAGGAGTGTTGTCTCCTGAGGGTTTTCAGCGGATTACACCGACAAAATCCTATCAATTCAGCCCATTGACTTTTGTTCTCCAATTAGGTTTTCTAACAAGGAATTCTATTATCTTTTGACTCGCAAATTATCCACCCATATTCTTCACACTTCCTCATTATTTAACTTAAGATTATATATATCCTGCAGACTTACTTAGCTTTCGGCATTTCCTAAGTTTTCCTTCTAGGGTTCCATCTCCACTTAGGAATTTCTATCAACTCTACTAAAGATACAAGTTCTATTCTTCATTCCTTTCTCTTATCTAAACTCCAATCACATATCCCCACGTGTGTGTAAATATCACCCCTACACTTGGAAATTCAAATCAAGCAATCGTACTCTCGTCCTTTGTCCAAAGCACTTCTTAGTAGGTGAATTTAAATGAAATTTGCTTACACATCTTTCATGCGACCGTTAATACTTCTTGAGGTACCAACGACCGATTACAAAATGCGTTTGCACTTTAAAGCATACTTCCTAGTCTTTGCAACACCCAAGGCTTTAGCAGTGACTCCCAAACCAGTTGGTCTAAGGCACTAGGTGATGAAGCACCCTCGCTAAGTATTTTTCTATTTTTGCAGCCTTAAGTAATCAAAAAAACCGGTGTCCATTTTTTTTCTTTATCCACCCTTTTTTTTTTCTTTTTCATTGTACTAAGGACTTTAGACAAGAGCATTTCAAGGTCTCTTCTACTATTCCAAGTTTCAAGATGCGTGAATGTGCAAATTGTAGGGTATACATTTTCAGAATTTAGACTTAAGCTAGGAATTATTTTTCAAACTTATACTCTAATAAGAACATCAATACTCTTCCCTCATTTTGACTTAGCCCAAGAAGTGAACCCAAAATTTGCCTATTTCTAAATAAACTACAAGGCATATACTTTCTACCGTTAAACTCTAAGAAAGGTTATTTTTAGGGTTTTTAATTTACTAAGTCTAAGATCTAGTTGTTCCTAGCCAGTTAACCTATCTGTCAAACTCAAGTCAATTAGCCAAAATTGAATACAGTAATTTTTATAATTTTTGAAATTTTTCAAATTTTTATGTGTTTTCAAATAAGTATGCAAATGCAAAAATGTACATATGAATGCGAAGGAGGAAGACGTACCGAGCATACCCCCAAACTTGAACTTGACAGTGTCCTCACTGTCATGCTAAACAAAGAGAGTCAAAATGCCGATACTCCCCTGTTTATTTATTTACAATTTTTTTTTATTTTTAATGTTTTGAAATTTTTTTTTTTATAGAAAAAGAAAACGAAAATATATATACATATATACAAAGGTTCCCCCCCAAACTTAAGCTTGGCCTTACACAAGCCAAAAGTTAACACCAACCATTCAAAAATCTTATCGTGGAAATGGTATAGCTGGTGCAAGAATGGGATGGAAAGAAAAGATATGAAAAGCACGCGAGACCGTGTGGAAAGAAGAATGGTAGAATATGGTCTCGGTGGGGGAGAAGAATGGCGAAAAGAAGAAGGAAGCGGAGGACGATCTTGAGGGTGTAAATTGAGTGAATAAATTAGCGCAATTTGTGATGACCGATGTGTTAAAAGCGATTGCGCTAACCTATCAACTCGTCGAGAAATGGGATCAAATCCCTCAAGATTCGTGAGAAAACATGGGTACGCCGAACTTGGTATAGGAGAAGAAAGCGTAGCGGTCATTTGTTCGGTCGGAACAATGGGAAAGACGAAAGGGAGTGACTTAGGGATAGTCTCATTCTCACCGTAGTAAACTGTGTCGAACTGAAAAGATTCCATCAATGGTTCGAAACGACTGTGAGCAACCGAGTCTGAAGGATTAACTAACTCATCTGAAAATGCAAAGGACTCAAACTCGGGCGGTGAGACTTCAACATCGTCCGAAAAAGTGAAACACTCGTAAGTGTCATCGGCTGTGGCAACTGTGTCAGATTCAAAGGAAAAGTGTTCAAGCTCACAGTCGTCAGGCGTGAAATGAGGCGTGGTCGGAACGATGGAAAAGAGGGAGGGTGAGTTAGGTAAAGGTTCAAGAGGATGAATTGGAAAATCCGACACATCAAAGAAAAATGGTTCAACCTCAATATGATCCTCACTACTCTCCTCAATATTATCCTCATAATTCTCCATAATAGTCAACTCATCCATGCCATTATCATCAAAATCAAGACGCATATGAGATTCGGGAGAAACATTTAATAACTCGGGATGATGATTTGAACATAAAATTTCAAGCAAATCGACAGGTTCATCATCCGAAATATTCCCGGCGTCTATATCCTCAATCAAGTGAAAATCAATTTCTTTAGACACTTCATCCACAGCATGGATATTTATCAATGTAGGTTCTAGAGTGGAGGTGTAAAGGTCAAACGGATTAGGTGCTGTTTCACTCGAAGGGGGTTCCTCACAATCTGGCAAATCAAACACTACAAAATCACACAACTCATTTTTATTTTCAACAGGTGAACTATTTAGGGCAATCGATGGAAAACAGGAGTTGTGGGTTTCAATTGGGTAAGGGTAGGTTTGATTTGAAAATCCTCTCTCATTCTCACTCTGTCCAACTGCCGCCTCATACATTGAAAAATTTGAAGCTAGCGGAAAACTAGCTACCGGTTCAGCAGGTTGCATAAGGGTGGCCACGGACGCTTCCACATTCCTAACCATTTTATTTGTTGCTGCGATATACGCCTCCAGCGCCTCTTCCAAACTAGACTTGGGTGGTAAGGGGGTTTCGGTAAAAGATTCAAAATTGTTTGGATATGTGAAACTCCCTAATGGCTGTGTAGAAGCAGTGTCTAGTGAAGGTGGAAAGGTCGGGTAGGACTGGTAGGAAGTGGGTGATTGGACTGGGGTAGGGTCAACATGTGGATAAAAAGGTGAATAGTCGTGTTGATCCCTAGAACTAGATATGTGAAGAGGGGTGAAAGATCGGCTACGAGATTGAGCAATATGCTCAGCAATGGACATCGGCCTAGGAGTTACAGCAGGACTTGGGGGAGTGGTATCAACATATGTAGGTGGTGAAGGTTGACTTGGTTGACACAAAGTGGGTTGAAAAGTCAAACTGTTTCTCCTAGACTCCTCTATGTGATCTTTCAAAGATTTTTTTGGCATGGAGGGATCGTCTTTATATTGACCGAACAAATTGCCGAACGACGCAAAATTAGGTTCAGGATACCAAAGTTCGGCAAGTGATTTTTTATGTGGGGTACCCATGTTAGAAGAAGAAAGGTTCAAAGAAAGAAAGTTGGGTGATGGTGCAAGGATTTATTTGGGGCAAAAGATTGCAAGTTTTCTATAAAAGATTTATCCCTTTTTTTTTCTTTATTTGAAAATCGTTGAAAAAAGATTTTTAATTAAAGATATGCAACCGAAAATATATTACCTGCAATCAGTTATTATCTTAAGCATATCACAAGAATCTTTATTTGGAAAAAACTGTTGCAAAAAGATATTTGAGAAAAGATATGCAACAACAAAATATTTCTTGCAATCAATTTAGTTCAAGCGGGGCCCACAAATCCTGCACAAGATCGTTATTTGGAAGGGAATATATTTTTATAGCGCACAAAATCCTGCAGGAATTTTTCAGAAAATATTTATCTAGATTTCCAGAGCAAGAAAAGAGGAACTTACAGTGCAATTTTCACGAACTGAAGAAACTATGCAGCCGCGTTTCCGCGGTCTTAAAGTAGATCCCACCACGGAAAGGCGGTCACGTGACCGGTGCGGATCCCCAAAATTTTTCTGACGTTCTAAGTTGACCAGACGGCGGCGGTTCCGCGGTCTGAAGCGGCTTGGCGCGGCGGATCCGCGGTTGGCTTAAGGTTTCAGCTCTCCAGATTTTGTGTCCTCCTCTGTTGTTGTAATCTTCTATTGTTAGGATCTTTTATTTCCTGTTTTGATCTCTGGAAATTTCCAGATCGTCTTTGTAAATCCTGCAAAAATTCAACCACAAAGTATCCCTTCCAAAAATAACAGATTATATATTTTTTATATTTTTTTTGGATTTTTTAGATTTTTATGAATTTTTAAATTTTATGATTAACCTGAAATTGCGAAAAGGAAATTCTACGCCATCCCCGGCAACGGCGCCATTTGATTGGAAGAGTTTCAGCGTGCTTGCGCTTTCTAAAAGATAGATCAAAAATATTTGTAACCGCAATCAAGAACAGCGTCGCTTTGCAGCTAGCCGGTGAGTACGGGTCGGTCCACAGGGATGTTGTGAATTTCCGATTCGTTCTTATGAGTTAATTCCGAAGGGTGTTCGGAGTTATTAAATCTAAAAACCTAATTATTCTAGTGCAATTAACTAAATCTATTCTTGCTAGGACTAGGTTTAGGGATGATTTGGAAATGGTAGTAAATCTCAACGCTTTCTTTACCCGAATGAAGATCTGTGAGGAGTTATGGTAATTATCAATAAAGTGGATTAGATCCGTTCGGGAAGGTGTTCATTCCTCTAGGTTCTTGTCCTTCCTTTAGAGATCCTTACCCTAACCTCCATGGAAAACATCACAACCGGACCTTTATACTACGGTATCACCGCTACCTCGAGGGATAGAGTGCCGTAGGGAGCGGTATGTGCATGTATGCATGGAGTCCTATTGTAAATATTTGATGGGTAAGAAAGGGATGGGAGATCGCATCTCTCAAAATCCTTCCCAAAAGCTAAACCCTAAACAAGTTCCTAAGGCATGAAATTAAATCTACCTAGGGCAAGGAATTAAAATACTTACTGATGGCTCTCTCAAAACATCAAAGCAGGGTTGTCAGATCTGAATTTCTGAATTAAAGAGAGGCACCGATGCTCTCCAAAAGATTTCTAAATTTTATTAATGAAGGGAGGCATAAGAAATTACAATGATTAGAGTTCCTATTTATAGATAATAGGAAACCCTAGGTTACATTTTGATTCGCACATCTGTATTTACAAAAATGCCCTCTAAGAAAACACTAAGTCAAAGATCCACGCCGCCTCAGCATTTTGGCAACTTTTCTCGAACTCCGTGCCCTAGACCGCCGCGGAACCGCGGCGCGAGGCATGGTTTGGCCGCGGTTCCGCGGCCAAAATATGGAGTTGGGCTCTGGGCTTTTTGGGTTTGGTTCATTGGCTCTTTGGGCTTCTGTTTCTTCATTTGGTTTCTTTTTTGGGCTTCTGGTTCTCTTCCAGATATTTCAGTGAATACTTGTAGCGATCTTTTAACCGTTCACATGACATTTTGGACCTTGTACTGTTCTTCGTCTCGGCTTGAGTAAGATCCGTCTAATTGCTGGTCAAAAGTCCACTTTTGCATTATCTTTTCATCGTTTTCACTGTTTCCTGTCCAAGAACCTGTAACCTGTAACATGTAGCAGACATGCGTCAAAAGCACCTGTTTTCATTATAAAATGCATAAGAATGGGGAATATAAAATACAATATTATGGTGTGAACACGTCCCTAAACTAATATTGGACCGAGACGTCCCTAAACTAATATCGGACCGAGACGTCCCTAAAACTAATATCGGACCACCACGTCCCTAAACTGGAAAATGGACCACTACGTCCCTAAACCGGAACGATAGAGCCTCCAAATGCTCTTTTGCCGGATCTAAACGGTCCCGTTTAAGTTGATCTTAGCCCCAAATACGGCTAACGCATCCTTAGACATTTAAATGAATGGTAAAACCCCAAATCAACTTTGGTTCAAGGGTACATCTCTGAATTCCTCTGACACCTGTCGTTGTAATCCTTCAACGACGTTAGAGAGGTGACGAGTCCCGACGGCCAAATATTGAATCGATCATCAAGTCAAGTTGATCTTAGTCCAAAACAGGACTAACGTATCCTTGACGAACGTTTAAGTTGATCTTAGACGCAACGCGACTAATGCATCCTTAAACTAAAAACACCAAACCCAAATCTAAGTAAATACGGATTTGGACTAATCCACGTCCTACGGGCGACGGCATTACTCAGTCTCCGTATACAATCCACGGGCAACCACAAACAAAACAAACACACACGACACGAAGTGAAATTCTGGAGAAGGAGAAAGTTGTTGCCGCGATGCGGTAGCGTAATTAACTGCAGGGGCTTGCGCCTGCAGGGAAGAGCGTCCCCACAATCAAAAACCCCTCACCCTGAGGGGGAATCTGACGAAGTCTGCTACATCGGCCGCATCCGTCTAAACTTCCGATATACGGCGCCATAAATCAACTTGGCATCTTTGGAGAGGTAGACAGATAAAACCATATAGCATCTGCCCCGAATCTCAGGCGAGACGCAAAGTCTAGGCCGCCGTTCGGAGGGGAACAGATTCTGGCACGCCCGGTGGGACCTCTTCCTCTTTCCACTCCACACTTCGTGTGTCGTCTTCGCGAACCAATCGCGGTTTGTTAAATGGTTGTCTTCGGATTTCAAGCTACTAAGATTTGGTCTTTTACTTGGCATAGAATTCAAGATTCAATGGCCTCTAACTGCACCAACTGCTCGAAATGCCACTGCAATGGACGCTCTACCTCACCAGGAGGTGTAGCATATGGATCCCAAGCAGCTTCCTTCCTCGCTCTGCCGGTAGACCAGGTGACCCAAGCCACCACCGGCTTGTTCTTCGGGACCATGATCCCACCTACAAGCTTCTCTGCACCAATACCTGCACCGGAAGTAAGCAAAAAGTCGGTCTTCGACCGGCTCACTGCTACGACGGCCCCTGTCAACGGGTCGCCCGTTACCAAACTAACAGCCTCCGTTTTCGCCAGGCTAGATCAGAACCATAGAGTGGCCCTCCCAAAGAGGGCAACGGCTGCTGCCCCGGAAGACGTTAAAGCGGTTTCTCCCATCAAAGAATCGGTCTTCGCGAGATTGACGATTCCCACTCCTGCCCCTATTGGTCAAAGGACATCAGTCTTCTATAGGCTGACATTGGCAGTTACCCCACATTCAAACAGGGGGCAAAAAGAAACTATCTCAAATTCCGAACCAATCCCGATGGATCGTCGTGCACGACGTCGCCATTGGCAAAGAGTAAGGAAGGCAGGGGGCAACTCTCCCTCAGGGCTAACTCCACCGGCTCCAGTGGTGGAAGTCAACGCTGCTGTTCCAACTGGGAACAGCTTTGAGCTGCTGAGAAGGGTACGGAAGAACTCTCCAACCGCTACATTGAAAAGATCTCCTCCGCCTATAGATAAAGCTCCGGAAAAAAAGCAGGAACAGCCCCCTCAACGGCTGTCGTCAAAAATATACAAGGTTTGGCGTAGAGTTCAAGACTCCGTGATTGACCCGGACCACTTTCATCACCAGAAAAAGGCAAAGGTGGAAAAAGACAAAAACCGCCCCATTAAACAACAGGGGGCAACAATTGCTAAGATGCCCACTTCAACGGTCCACAAAAGAAGGAGGCCAGAGAAAGCTCCCGTGATAATGGCAAAGTCTAAAAGCGGTGAACCTAAACGCCCCAAGTCAGGGGGCATAACAGTTCATACGGTTTATATGGCTTCTGGAAAGGAGGAAAGCCGCACTTCTACGGGTCACCGACCGCTCACCCGATCAGTGACCAAGGCTCAGGAGCAGCAACAAAAGCTCCAGGAGATGATGAATGCTATGGCCGTGCTATAGAGCCAAAAGAAAACCCTGAAGCGTCCTTAGATGAGCGCCGAGATGAAGAGACCGACGCCGAGTTCCTTCGCCGAATATTGGAAAAGAAGGACAAAGAGGCTGCTGAACAAGCGGCCAACATACAGCGTATGGGCTTCCTCTTCCAGGACATAATAGGGATGATGATACAACAAGATCCCCCGAATGAAGAACCTCCGATCTTCCTTGGAGACGATAGGGGAGAGACATCGAATCCTCAGCCCATTCTATCAACGGCTAAAGAGGATACAATCTCTAAAACTGATCTGGACGAATACATAGCCCAGCAAATAAGGGTTCATCATGCGGCCGAAGCAGCCGGCCACGTCGTAAAAACGGGGCTGCCATATCCAGGCTGGTATGACCAAATCAAGTACCCGCCGGGTTACACAATTCCCAAGTTCCATGTCTACAAGGGGACCGGCAATCCCCATCAGCATGTTGCCCAGTTCAGGGCGCTTTGCGGTAACACCGGCGGCGATGACAAGCTTTTGCTCCTTCAGTTCGTTGGAAGTCTATCAGATACGGCGTTCGAGTGGTACTCTGAACTCCCTAATGATTTTATTAAAACCTTCACGGAAATGGAGCTGCTGTTTACCCAACGCTTTGCAAGTGCCAGTGAACGTACCCCGATGACGGCACTGATTAACGCTAGGGTAAAACCCGGTGAGACATGGGTTCAGTACGCTATACGGTGGCGTAATCTATGATCGAAGTGTGAGCAGCGCATAGAAGAAGCCCCTGCGGTGGGAATGTTTGTTGGAACCCTTGATCCACAAGCAACCATCTCACAGTTTATGATGTTCTTCAAGCCGACTACCTTTCAGGCTTTGATTGACAAACTAGCGCAGATGGACCAGATGGGCCATAAACCCCCTCTTCCAAAGCCAGACTCCCGAAATGACAAAGGAAAGGGAAAAGCGATCGTTGTCGCTAATGCTCAACAACAACCGAATGACTCGAAGCCGGTTGCTCGTCCAAACAATACACGTCCGTACGTACCCCTTGAGGATAGGATGGGACGTCCTTATTCCTTCCCCCACGATAAAACGAGGAGGTTATTCGAGCTGGCGTTGAGCAACAGACTCATAAATCTGCCGGATCCGAAACGTCCGTTGCAACCAGGTGACGTCAACGAGCCCAACTACTGTCCTTATCATCGAGTACTAGGCCACCCGATCGAAGATTGCTACGTTTTCAAGAATTGGCTTGAAAACCAATACCGACAGGGCAAGTTCGCGTTATCTGACAAATGGAAGGTGAATCCCCCGCAGCCCCACACCTCTAAGGGGATGAATACGTCAGGGGCAACATGCTCCGTCATCGAAGAAGCTCCTTGGGAGGTCGTATTATCAGCCAAGACAAAGAGATGCTAAACGATCTCCAGACATGTCCAGCGGTCAAGTGGAAGAACCCATTGGAGCCACAAATTATGGAGGGAATGCTAAAACCTCGTCCGATTCAAAAGATTGGTGGAAGTGGCCCAAACACTCATAACCAGCCGTCAAAATCTTCGAAAAAGAAGAAGAAGAAATCTAAGAAGCCCGTGAAGCCTGGTGACAAGCGCACGGATGTACAGAAGCAAATTGACGCGCTGGAGGAATACAATCAGAGGGCACGAACCCCCATTACATTCCAAGAGTTCCTCAGCCATGTCTTTCAAGAAGAGGATGAGGGAGAAAGTTCATTAGATGAATCCGAGGAATATGTGGCGAACTGTCATATGATTTCCCATTACATCACGAATGATGAGGAGATTCCTTGCACCGAAAAGCTGGGGGCAGATCCTGAACCAAAGGTTCTGGGGCCATCAGATGAAGTAATTGACGCACTCCTTAATGAAGCTCGGTTGAAAAGTAAAGCTGATCGGGAGCACGAGGCGGCTATATTTGAAAGGGCCAAGCGCCAGTGATTTGATGAAGGAGCTGAGACAATCCCGCTGGAGCAAAACGCCTCCGCTACCGACAAAAGCGAACTCAGGATGAGGAAAAAGTTCGCTAAAGCCATATCAATGGGCATGAAGCTACCATCCTCTGAAGGAAACATCGCCGGTGAAGTGGAAACGCACCCCTCGTATTGCTTATATCATCAGAGGATTTCGTACCCCACTCAAGAGTGCAAAGCTTTCGATAAATGGTGGCAAGGATACGTTGCTCATCGACAACGCTTTAAGCGGGAAAAACGTAAAACTCGTCGGGAGCAGAGAAATACGACCGAAGGGCTTAAAAGAACTGCTGGCGATTGTCGCATGGTTAACACCGGTGGATCACAAGTGCCTACATTCGGGAGTGATTCTGATGAAGAGCTAGAACTTGCCTCTCTCTTTAAAGAGTCCGCTTCAGGAAAAGAAGAAGAACCGAAGGTCTGCGAAAATATCCGGCTGCGGAATCGGACGCTGCCTGAAAAGAACCTCGGACCCTTGAACAGAAAAGATAAAGGGAAAGAAAAGGTCTCTGAAGATATCATCTTAGATGACCAAGCGGCGGAAGAGTTAAACGCCAAGAACCCGCCGAAGAGAAATAAGGTAGACTACAACGTTTTGGCGCATCTGAGGAAGCTGCCCTCACAGCTCAGCATTCTTGACGCCCTTTTGCTATCAAAAGAGGCGAGAGATTCGTTGATTAAGGCGCTCCAAGACCCGGAACAATTCCAAGCATGCCTGGCCGAGGAAAAGATGAAGAATGAATTAGAGAAAGTACACACGGCTGATGTTACTTTTGGTGATGAAGACCTTCTACTTGGGACGTGCGAATACAATCGCCCTCTCTATGTCTCGGGATACTGCCATGATATAAGGATAGGCAAAATCCTGATCGATAACGGGTCTTCTGTTAACTTACTCAACGTGCGGGTGTTGAAGGAAATATGCATGAGCGTTCAGCACCTTGCTCGGGACAACATCACCATCTCCGGGTTCGACTCCCAATCGTCAAAGACTCTTGGATCTGTGATACTGACGCTACGCTTCGGGCTACTCGTCACGGACATTAAGTTCCACGTCATAGACGCCAAGACATGCTACAACGTTTTGGTCGGCCGACCATGGTTACACGAGTACAACATCATCCCTTCTACACAACATCAGTGTATGAAGTATTTTAAGGATGGTTTCGAGTATACCGTGACGGGAGAACTGAACCCGTTATCTGTGAACGAGGTCCGCAAATACGAAGATGCCAAATACTTCTTGCCGGATTTCGAAGATACGGAGAAGTGTCACAAGCTGGAAAATAAAACTAACGCCACCATCCCTGTCTTCGGCAGTGATACCGAGGAGGAAGAGGAGATCGTTTATTCGGGTCCACCCCAACATAACAAGCCAGGACCGTCCACTCCTACATTGGTCTTTGGTAGTGATTCGAAGGATGAGGTCCATGTCGTATTCTCTGCTCGACCTTCAATACAAGCTTCCGCTGACGAAGAGCAAAGTCTGCAAGTCGCCATGGTGCCGCCTAAACATCATAAAGAACTGGACGCACTTAATATCTACAGTGTAGAAGAGCTGCAGACATTCTATATCCCTCCCAGGCGAGAAAACGAGAAGGCAATCCTATTCTACCGTTCTGAAGAAAACAAGGTGGAAAAAGAAGTCTGGCATGGCACGGATCCCACGCTCGACAGGCTTCAGCCTATCCGTCTTCCCAGATATTATACAGAAGGTTTGAAGAAGCTGCTGAAACGCCAGGGGATATCCTTTAAACAGACCGTTAGAGAGGCCAAATTCTATGACAGGGTCTCGAACATTCCCGGGATCCAACGCAAACTGCCTAACGGGAGAATGGAGACAAGAGGGCTTGGATACATCCGTTCAAAGAAACGAGAGTTACTACCCGGCTGCTACGTCGTATATGACCTTGATGAAGAAGCGGATGCTCAATGGGAGGACGCTAATCCTAAGCCAGTGAAAGTTCCAGATGCAAAAGAACCCGGTCCGTCGTTCGAAGAACAAATGGACAGACTTATAAAGAAAGCTGGTCAAAAAGTCCGAGATGATCACAACCGTGAGACGGCCATCTACGAGAAAGCCAAGACGCAACGCCTTCTCCAACAGGCTGTAAAGGATGAAAATGCCGCTCCTTGTCAACCTGATATAAAGAAGGCTCGACGCAAAAGCAAAAATAAGCCGAAAGGCCAAAAAGGCACTCAACAGCAGCAAAGCAGGGCTAAGAAGCCATGCAAACGGGAATCGAGCGTTATTGACCTATCCCTCATGAAGAAAATGGGTCGAGCATACTCGTTTCCTCGGGAAAAGACGAAGAAAATACTTGATCTCGCCCTGAAACATCAGATGCTTACATTGCTGGAGTCTAAACACCCTGAACAAGCAGGCGAAGCCTCACACCCGAACTATTGCTCTTACCATCGAGTAGTAGGTCATCCTCTTGAAGATTGCTTCACCTTCAAGAATTAGGTCGAAGTTCAATATCAACTTGGTAAACTCGCTCTGTCCAACAACTGGAGGGTAGCACCACCACAAAAGCACGAGCCTAAGACCACGAAAGAAAAACCAGTTCCACATTGGGACTGGAAGCGAATTCGTACGTGTCACATGATAACAATACTACAAGAAGAATCCGAGAACATGGACAGCCTTCCCTGGTGCCTCGAAAACAGCAATGATGAGGTGATCTCAGAATTTCCCCTAGCTCCGAAAGAACTGGAGGACGGAATACATACCACTGCAGATAACCTCAAGAAAATTGAGTTGGGGACGATAAACGATCCGCGACCGACATTCGTCAGCGAGCTGCTGTCTGAAGAAAAGGTGGCTGCGTTAAAGAACGTCCTTGTACAGCATAAAGATTGCTTCGCATGGAACTATTCCGAGATGCCGGGACTTGATCCAGAAATTGCTGTACATAGACTGGCAATATCCCCGAGTGTCAAGTCAGTCAAACAAGCGCCGAGAAGAATGCGGCTTGAGCTCGAGATGAGCATCAACGCTGAAGTCAAAAAGCTGATAGACTCCGGCTTTATCCAGGAGGTTCAATACCCTGAATGGATTGCTAATATTGTCCCAGTGATGAAGAAAAATGGAACGGTGCGCATATGCGTGGACTTTCGGGATCTCAACAAAGCCTGCCCGAAGGATAATTTCCCAGTACCAGTCACCGAACTGATGATGGACAATACGTCCACGCATGAGATTTTCTCATTCATGGACGGCTCATCAGGATATAATCAAATAAAAATGCACCCTGAAGACCAGAAACATACGGCTTTCCGGACTCCTTTGGGAATATTCTGTTACAAGGTGATGCCCTTCGGTTTAAAGAACGCCGGTGCAACCTACCAATGGGCCATGACGAAGATTTTCGATGACCTTATACACGAAATCGTTGAATGCTATATCGACGACCTCGTTGTTAAAAGCAAATCATATGAGGAACATATCGAGCATCTGAAGACCGTATTTCAACGTCTTCGACAATACAACTTGAAGATGAACCCTCTGAAGTGTGCATTCGGGGTTTCCTCGGGCAAATTCCTGGGATTCATCGTTCGACACCGAGGTATCGAGATAGATCCGTCCAAGATCAAGGCAATCATGGGAATGCCTCCGCCGAGGACTCTCAAACAGTTGCGGTCTCTCCAAGGGAAGCTCGCATACATACGGCGATTTATAGCCAATCTTTCAGGAAAGTGCCGTCCTTACAGTCACCTGATGAAGAAGGGAACCCCATTCGTTTGGGATCACAAATGCCAAGGCGCACTGGATGAGATCAAACAGTATTTGCAAAACCCTCCAGTGTTGGCTGCTCCAGTGAAGGGAAAACCTCTCATTCTTTACACGGCCTCCCTTGAAGGTTCTTTGGGCGCATTATGGGCACAAGAGAATGACCAGGGGAAAGAAAGAGCACTTTACTACTTAAGTCGAGTGCTGCTGGGGACAGAAAGCAATTACTCCCCCATTGGAAAACACTGCCTGGCGTTGATCTTCGTAATAACAAAGCTTAGACATTACGCATTAGCGCAAGAAGTCCATCTCATTTCAAAGGTGGACCCTCTCAAATATCTAATGTCAAAGGTCATATTGACGGGACGACTCGCTAAATGGGCCCTGCTCTTAATGGAGTTCTCGATAGCATATCGACCACTCAAAGCAGTAAAAGGCCAGGCCATCGCCGACTTCCTTGCTGAGCACCCGATACCGGCCGACTCTCCTTTAAACTGCGATCTTCCAGACGAACATGCGTTTGATGCGATCGACGGTGATAATACCCGATGGGAGCTTTATTTTGACGGAGCATCTTCCGTGAAGAAGCGCAAACAAAGTACCCCTATAATCAAATCGGGGGTAGGACTCATCTTTATAACTCCACAAGGAGGGATAATGCGCTACGCGTTCTCCCTGACGGAACCGAGGACAAACAACGAAGCCGAATACGAAGCTCTGATAGCAGGCCTCGAGATCGCATTGACATGGGAATTGAAAACCTCCTCATATACGGAGATTCACAACTGGTCGTTAGTCAAGTAAACGGCGATTACCAAACATGCAAACCGGAATTGGTAAAATACGGTGAAAAGGTGCAACAACTGCTAACCCAAATTCCCTCCTATACTTTGGAGAGCATACCACGCGCGGATAACAGCAAAGCGGACGCGTTGGCCAAGCTTGCTAAAGAAATGGCTGACGAAAACCTCGATGACGTTAGAATCATGGTACAAAGTCGTCGGGTGCTCGCCCCCGCAGAAATACCTTCGGAATCACCCGAAGAGAAGGGAGTGACTGAACAAGCGACCTTGCAAATAAAAGATCATGAGAAGGTTGAGGATTGGAGGGAAGTCTTTATAGACTACTTCAAGTCCCACCAAATGCCCGAAGATGCGTCCGCAAGACATCAACTCATAAAACGAGCTCTGTCTTTCGCCTTCGTCAATGATACTCTATACAAGAGGTCATTCGATTCTCTGTGGCTGAGATGCTTAGGACCGGACGAATCGGAAAGAGTCGTTCAGGAGGTTCATGACGGAATCTGCGGTTCTCACCAAGCAGGTCCAAAGATGAAGTTGAAGATCAAACGGATGGGCTATTACTGGCCCACGATGATTCAAGACTGCATCGAATATGCGAAGCAATGTCACTTATGCCAGATTCATGGGGACTTCATCCACCAGCACCCAAATCCGTTGCATCCAACGGTAGCTAGCTGGCCATTCGAAATGTGGGGGACTGATATAGTCGGCCCCATCGAACCAGCATCGTCTAAAGGACATCATTTCATCCTAGCGACGACTGACTACTTCTCTAAGTGGGCAGAAGCAGTACCATTGAGAGAAGTGAAGACGGAGAATATCCTCCATTTCTTCAAAACGCACGTCATATATCGGTTTGGAACTTCGAGGCGGATCATCTCCGATAACGGGCCAGCCTACCGAAGTCATAAAATCAGCCGCTTCGCACAGCAGCATAACATAGACTGGAGATATTCCTCAGTCTATAATCCACGAGCTAACGGTCTCGCCGAGGCCTTCAACAAGACCTTGACGAAAATTATAAAGAAAACAGTGTCCCGAAATAAGAAAGACTGGCATGAGAGACTGCAAGAAGCTCTTTGGGCGTATCGAACTACGTTCAAGACAGCCACAAACACAACGCCATACGCGTTGGTGTTCGGTACGGAAGCAGTACTCCCTCTCGAGATAGAGTTACCTTCTCTACGAGTGGCAGTTCACCACGAGCTAACGGACGAAGAAAATGCTCACCTTCGGCTTGAGGAGCTTGACGCCCTTGATGAAACTAGGCTCATAGCGCAACAAAATCTGGAAGCTTATAAAGCAAAGATGACGCGTTCATACGAAAGATTGACCCGACCGAGGACATTCCACCAAGGCGAACTCGTACTAGTGGTCAAAAGGCCTATGATCCCCAATCGCGCCAAGCGGGGAAAATTCGAGCCAAACTATGAAGGCCCGTACATCATAGACAAAGTTTACTAGGGTGGGGTCTATCTACTCATGGACATGCACGGTGAAAGGCCTTTCAGGCCGATAAACGGTCGCTTCCTGAAGAAATACTACGCTTAATGAGCCACAGCCTGGGTCAATGATAGATGACGACGACCATGTCCGCTCGCTATCTTCCTAAGCTCAAGTTTGATAAGCAGTAGCCAACCTCTCAATGTCGGACCGAAATATCCTTAAACTAATAGCGGACCGAAATGTCCTTAAACTAATAGCAGACCGAAACGTCTTTAAACTACTACCGCAGCATCTTTTAGGCTGACGAGATATAAAAAAAACATATAAAAATAAAATAAAAAAAAACGGTATGTCCATAAGCAAAAGGGCACGGATGAAAACCCGAAAGGGCTCCGCGAGTAAAAACAGCAGGGCTACCGGCGAGTGTTCATGAAAACCCGAAAGGGCGCGACCTCGTAAAAAAAAAGAAAAAAAAAATATATAATAAAAAGAAAAAAAAACGGTATGTCCATAAGCAAAACGGGCACGGATGAAAACCCGAGAGGGCTCCGTGAGTAAAAACAGCAGGACTACCGGCGGGTGTTTGTGAAAACCCGAAAGGGCGCAACCTCGTTAAGAAACACTTGTAGGGTCCTCTCGACCCTATAAGGAGAAACCACCCGCGTGAGATCCTTACGATTCACAAGGAAACAACACACTTAGGAATCCCCACGATCCCTAAGGAGAAAATACACTTGCGAGATCCTCACGACTCGTAAGGAGAGCGCTCTTATGGGCCCTCACGGCTCGTAAGATTTGAAAGTCTTAAGTTACAGAGATCTAAACCTGTGCTTAAGCAACCCCCATAACTTTCGATATTGCCCTACAAGTGGCTCAGCATTGACCCTTGTATACAATCCACGGGCGCGAATAAACATTTCCCTAACTAAGTCCCATCTGAGACTAGGAATATGTCCACACGGTAAACAACCCCTGTAAATCCTCTCGACTTACAAGGAGAAAACCTTCCTGTAGGATCCTTACGACATACAGAGGAACAAAACACTTAGGAACCCTCACGATTCCTAAGGAGAAAATACGCCTACAAGATCCTCACGACTTGTACGGAGAAATACCTTTGTGAGACCCTTATGGCTCATGAAGTCAAAAGCCTTAGTCGACAGGACCTTAACCCTGGTCGCTAAGCCTCCTTTGTTCGACAACAACAGAAGCAAATGATGATTCGCTCCTGGCAATATCCCAGTTGTAGCGGTGCTGATGCCAAAATTGGTGTCCAAGTTCAGGTTTACGGTGAAAAGCCAGTAGGCCGCACATGCATACGAAATAGCCGAAATGATAGGGCAACTTGCAATAAAAAGCAGCAAGTAAAATGTATGCATGCGAAATAACCGAAATGATTAGGCAACTCGCAATAAAAAGCAGCGAGTAAAAATAAAATAAACAGCCGAAATGATTGGGCACCGCGAAAAATAGCCGAAATGATTGGGCAATCGCGACCTTCGCGATATAAAAGCTGAAATGATAGAGCATCGCGGAAAGAAAAAAAAATGAAAGAATGAAACTTTTTGCCCTACAGTTAAGATCACATCGATCCCTGTATACAATCCAAGGGCATAAACAAAGAGGGAACCATACCCTCCCAACAAATTCCTCGACTCACGGATACAAACACTCCTTGACGAGAGCCTCCTGATCCATGTCGATCCGCAGAGCCACCGGCGCCTCTGTGGAAATCCTCGACTCGTTTCAAACCCTAAAGAAATAAATAATCCTTGGCGCTTGGGAAACAAATAATCCCTAGCAAACTCCTCGACTCACGGATACAAACACTCCTTGACGAGAGCCTTCTGTTTCGCGTCGACTCGCAGAGCCACCAGAGCCTCTATGGGAACCCTCGACTCGTTTCAAACCCCAAGGAAACAAATAATCCTTGGCGCTTGGGAAACAAATAATCCCTAGCAAACTCCTCGACTCACGGATACAAACACTCCTTGACGAGAGCCTCCTGATCCGCGTCGACCCGCAGAGCCACCAGTGCCCCCGTGGGAACTCTCGACTCGTTTCAAACCCCAAGGAAACAAATAATCCTTGGTGCTTGGGAAACAAATAATCCCTAGCAAACTCCTCGACTCACGGATACAAACACTCCGTGACGAGAGCTTCTTAACTCATGTCAACTCGTAGAGCCACCACCCTCTCCGCAAGCAAATCCCCGATTCGTCTCAATTTGTAAGAAGAAGTCTCAGACAGCAAGGATTGAAAAGCTTGCTTTTTGAGCAATGGGGTCCTGCAAGTCAATCCAAACTGGTCTCTTGCATACTATTCACGGGTCTTACTCTCCGAAGTCGAATTTCGACGAGGAGGGAAACAACCGCTTACGAATCCTCTCGACTCGTAAGAGGGAAAATTCTTTTATAGGATCCTTACGACTTATAAGAGAAAACCACACTTAGGAATCCTCACGATTCCTAAGGAGAAAATCCGCCTATGAGATCCTCTCGATCCGTAGGGAGAAAAGCCTCTATGAGACCCTCACGGCTCATAGAGTTGAAAAATCTTAGGCAGCAGACCAGAACCTGCGGCCTAAGCCATCGCTATTTCCTAAGGAAGTCGGAATACTCGTTTTAGACATCCATCAACCATGGTTATTAAGACAGCCTGCTGACAATAAAAAAAAAAGAAGATGACAGAAAGAATATCCGGTCTACATTTGATCTGGCGTGCGTGACGCATTCATTTATGCATGGGCAAAAGACTCAGGACGAGAAATAAGACAAGCTGAAATAGAAAAGGGAAGGGTTTCCATTCATACTGCTAAAAAAAAAATTTTCTTTTACAAGAATAAGAAACATTATTCAAATTATTACAACGGTATAACCTCAGATCCGGGGCACGGATTGAGGAAATCAAAAGTAAGGCCATCCAGAGTTCTTCTGGCCTTTCTAATTATTCTTATGCGCAGTCTTTCTCGCTCCTCTGTATCGAGATCATCGGCGAGCCCTCCTGGCCTTTGATAAGCAGCAACTATCGTCGTCTGCTGGAAGACTTGGTGTAGGATGTCAATAAGGCTGTTCCGTCGTTTCTTTGAAATCAGCCCTGTCAGGTACACTGAATGCACCTTGTCTTCGGCATCATCCAGCGCGTTGAGCGGTAAGGCCTCATGAAGACCCGGAAGTGCTCTCCATATGGCTCCCAACACGACTTTCAAAAGGGCCGAACGACGAGGCAACAGCCAACCATCTCTTGCGTTCAGACGACCCATGACTTCTGCACATTCAGCGTCTATAAACTCCTGGTTTTGTTGACGACCCTGAGCATGGATATCGTCGTAGGTAATAAACTCATGCAAACTGTATAGAGGCACCGCCGCCATTATGCCTGGAGGAAATATTACAGGAAGATCAGCAATAGAAAAGCAATAATATACATAGAGGACTAAATTCCTAGAGAGCGAAACTATGTTCAAGGATAAAGTCCCCTGGATGAAAGCTCTGCTGGTTAAGATTAATCTAAGAATCGATTTTACCTAAAGTTTTCCTAAAAACTTTGAAAAAAAAGGAGGAGTAAGGCACCAGAATTCTTGAAGGCAAGAACAAAGCTCTGAGGTCTTCGAAAATAGAAATCTGAAAGATGATAAATATCTGGGGGGGACGAAAGGTCCTATTTATAGGCATCAAGTGCCTCTTCGACTTCCAAGAGTTGTCACGGCAGTTTACCCTAATCGGAGCGAACTTCTGTTCAAATTCCGAGGCGGGAGATGAAGCAACGCTTCGTCTTCCCCCAATCAGAGCAAAGCTCTGTCTTGAAAATTAATTTAATGAAGCGACGCTTCAGATTATTTGCGCTGCGCAATACGCCATGTGTCTGATGCAGACGCATCAGCGCAACGCCCAAAACAGCGCACCCAATCAAAGCAAAGCTCTATTTCAAGCAAAACTAAAGGAATCAACGCTTCAGCGGCGTATGCGCCGTGCGCTGCGTGACACGTATCGGCGCAGATGCGCTGCACTGTGCGCTGTGCGACACGTGTCATACCCTGGAGCATTTGCGCTAAACAAAAATTAAGGTTCTGAAGAAATCTTTTCTGTTATTGTTAAAACAAGAAGATTATCTTCTGTAAAACAGAAGCCCTTGGATCAAAGATCCGACGGTGGGGGAAATCCCGCCAAATCTTTCAGAAAAGGGATTTCTTCAACAAATTGAACTTACTTCTTAATTTGCAAGATGAGGTCTCAGGCAGTAAGGATTGAAAAGCTTGCTTCTTGAGCAATGGGGCCCTGCAAGTCAATCCAAAATGGTCTCTTGCATACTATTCACGGGTCTCACTCTCCGAAGTCGAATTTCGACGAGGAGGGAAACAACCGCTTACGAATCCTCTCGACTCGTGCGAGGGAAAAATTCTCTTGCAGGATCCTTACGACTTGTAAGAGAAAACCACACTTAGGAATCCTCACGATTCCTAAGGAGAAAATCCGCCTACGAGATCCTCTCGATCCGCAGGGAGAAAAGTCTCTATGAGACCCTCACGGCTCATAGAGTTGAAAAGTCTTAGGCAGCGGATCTAAAACCGCAGTCTAAGCCATCGTTATCTCTGGGAAAAATAAAGTTGTCTGCCAATAAGGTGCATTAAAGATATCACGCTGAAAAGAATGAAAAGGCGAAGAAATGACACAGGACATTACAAAATGTGTATCTTTTATTCATAAGTATTGATCGGGTACAGGATACATTGTACTAAAGAATAAAAAAATATACATATATTTTACAAGTATAAATGATACAAGGAGAATTACTGGGAAGGAAGCGTCTTGCATAGATTTAGCAATTGCTCGCATACTTCCTTCTACGCCTTCTCTTGATCGGCTACCACCGCCAGCTCTGCCTCCACTTGGGCTCGTTGCTGCAAGACAGACGCAAGCTGCTCCCTGACGATCTGATAAGCAGCTTCCCGACCTGGGGTATTGCGCTCAGCTACGTCGAGCTTCCGCTTCAAGTTTAGCCCATGGGAGATGCGCTCCAAGAGACCCTCAAAGATAGTCTTCACTTGGGCAGCATTTGCTTCAACCTCAGCGCGCAGTTGGGCCGTTTCGTTCGAGGTCTTTTGGCATTCCCTTAGCTTTAAAGCTGCTTCTTGCTCCAAATGGCGGAAGTGAGAAGTGCTTTGCTCGAGCCAAGTTGTTCGTTGGGTGCTCAGGGCTAAAACTTCGGGAGAAGGGCGCGTCGACTCTAGCTGATATAGACATGCCTCAATCCCCCTGCAGTGACTAACCCAAGATTCGACGACGCCTTCGTTATGAAAATTTACGAGCGCCGCCAACATCGGGTTAACCTCCACAGCGAAATCTACGGCAGAAGGGAGAGCGTCTATGTTGAGCTCTTTGATGTACCCGCTCAGCATGCCCAAACTCATCACAGCACCCTTTGAAGATGGACGTTTCAAGAAAGGGCCTGCCGGTGAAAGGACGCGAGACTCAAAAGGGACCGGAGCCGGAACAATAGCTGCAAAACAAAACATGGTCAAACGATGGTTCAAGAGATGTTGAAGGGTTACCAAAAAGGAAATTTACTATACCAGCTGCAACGGACGGCAAAGCTGGAAGGGCCGGTAGCGCGGCAGGTCTTGCATCCCCTCCTTCGATGTGTGGCACTGCAATAAAGAAAAGGAAAAGTCAGAAATTATCCCATTGCTAGAAAAAGGGGGCAAATAAAGACATTATAGTGAAAGTATACTCACCGGCGCCACTAGAGGGAGAAGCGAGTTCGGATGGGAAAGAGAAGTGTGGGAGCAACACTTGATATAAATGATCAAAGAGCACTCCTGCAAGGGCACAATGGTATAACGTTAGTACAAAAGCTACATTTTTGAAAGATTAATGCATGAGTCGTAAATCCATACCTTCCAACATCCGCGATGGTACAAGGGAAGGCGGGGAGGTGACCACTGCCAAAGCAGTAGTCGACGGTGCTCCCTCGAGCAATAGAGCGTCGGCACTGGCCGCACCTGCAAAGACAAGCTTGTTAGAAGAGATTGCAAGATATATAAAAAAGAGGGGAATGCTGGTGACTCAAAATTTACCCGACGAGCTGCCAGCCAAAACTGAAGCAATCCCCTCCTCCTTTGACATGAGACCACCGCCCGTAGCCTCATCACCCGACTCGATGGGAACCGTTGTTGTGCTCGCGAGCCCTGGAGACGGTAAGGAACCATACGCGGGGAGGGCTATGATTGGAGTATTACCAGATTCCTGGGAAAGAGCGGTTGGCTCCTCCTCAGGAATCGTGGCCGCCTCACTCGATACTCCCTCGGGTCCTGCGGTCGCGGTTGTCTCATCCATCGGCACCGTGACGTCTCCAGCCTCAAGCGCCTCGCCCTCTACTGCCTTCGGCTCGGTTAAGACAATCATCTCATCTGCAGCCACTTCAGGTGCGGCATCAATGACCCTCTCAGCGGCGGACCCCTCAATCTCTGTTTCAGGCCCCGTGGTCCCGATGACGTTGCTCACTGTCGGCTCGGGCTCGGCAAGTACCGCTTCCTCCGCTCCCCGGGGTTCGACGGTCTCCGCCTCCCCCTCAGTCGGACTTGGCCCTGCAAGATGGAATGCATATGAGCCAATGGCTTTATAATTCTTACAACGAGGTTCGGAAAGAAATGTTACCTGAAGAGGATTTATCGTTTGCACTCCGGGCTGCGCGCGCCACTCGCCTATGAGCAGTAGACAGGGCGGCAGGGGCCTCTTCAGAAGGAGTGTCGGCATGAGGAATAGTGCTAGGGCCCGCTCCCGTGGCCAAAGCAGCTACGCGGGCCTCCGCTTCGCGTCTTAACCGCTTTCGCTCCTCCCGGGCCGTTGAGGCGGATGCTACTAGGGCTTCTTTGAGCGAGGCTTCTTCGTCCGTGAATAGGGATGCCTCCAGATCTTTCAGGGCATCCCTCGTCGTTTTGTCAAGCCGAGGCTCTTGGGGCAATTTCGACGAAGCCGGGACTTCAGCAACGGGCTCGGGAAGGATTCCCGCATCAATTGATACAACCCCTGCAAAGAAACAAAAGAGGGTTAGGTTAACCATCAGAAAAAAGACGACAAACTTTCCTTATAAAAGAGAAAGGGGTGAAACATACCAACGCCTGCTAGGGCACGCTTCTCCTCCTCCTCCTGGAAGGTTTTCAGGGAGGCAGCAATAGCCTCTTCAGTCGAGACACCTGTTGAAAATGGAGCAAATATTAGTTAAACATAATAATAAAAAGTGCAATAAAATAACAAATAGAGCGTCTAATGATTACCGGACTCAGCAAGTTTGCTTAACATCGCTTCGAGCCTCGCCGATCGCTCTGAAGCTGCAATGGCGGCAGCCAAATTGGTGTCCGCAGGGTCTACCAAGAAACCCTCATTGCTGCCATATTCACATATGGCTTCGGTGGGAGGAGCCGCAGGCTTTAAGCTGAGGATCGCATCGAGGGAAAGGGTGGACTTCTTCTTCTTCTGCCCACCAGCTTTAGATCCACCCGGAGCAGATTTGCGCTTGGCAGTTACTTTAGGGCGGCGGGTCCCGACATCTACTCCTATGCCGGACCCTGGCGATACCACATTAACCGTCTTTGTGGGAGCACGGGGCGCCGGTGGTGCATCCACCATGGTAGGCAGCGGCAATCCACGCGGGGGGCTCAACACGCGTGGTCGGTCAACTCCGGCACCTTTTATCGGGAGGGTGACCTGGAGCCTTGGCTGCAAGGGAGCCTTGCGATCACCGCCAGGAGGCGCACCCCTACGGTCAACCAGCATACGCTTCTCTGTTAAGATGATTGGGCCCATAGCATGCGCGTACCAGGCTACATATGGATGGAGTATTTTAGGGGCACAGCTAGGTTCACTGATAAAAAAATAGGAACCTGTATTAAGCCGGATGAAATGATGCATCGCATTTCTTATCCCCTCTTGGTTGGCCATGGGCGTTTCCAGAAAAGCTTCCATCGGGATCCCTTGGTTATAACTCGATTGCCGGGAAAATCGATGCGGGTTATACCTTATAAAGAGAGCTGTCTCATTCTGCCTAAACACTAGGTAGCCCGGCCGAATGGAGTAGAGGTGGAGGATTTCCCGAGCCTTCAGTACAGAAGCCCCACCCTTAAATTCGTCACGTAGTGGCACCATTGACTTAGTGGTCTCTGAGCCTATAGTGATGACCTTATCCACAAAAGAAATCTTCGCTCCGACCAGATGTGGACGTAGGAGCAGTCCCTTAGAATCCCGCGGGGATGCAACCACAATTGAAGCCCCGATCAATCGCATGACTCTCGGAAGTTTGCATCTCTCAAAGAATGGAGGAGTCTTATGGGCACCAAACACCCCTTGCACGTGCATCTCCATCCAAGAAGTGAAATAATGCATCGGGAAGTTAGCAGGCTGTACCCCAGGCTCACTAGCGTCCGCCGCTACACTAAGTCCATTGTAAAGGTAAGCCAGCCCGGCGATCCCTACTGATAACTGCAAACCAGCCGCCATTCGATGCGCCGGGTAAAAGACAGAGGGCCGCATGAGGCGTGGATGCATGGGGAGCGCAAAGCTGCATAGCCATAAACCCAAGAACCCTATGAAAAAAGTCTCCTCGTCCATGCCAGGAACGGCGATCTCTGAGAAAGGGACGCTGGCAGTACCGGGGAGATAAAAATCCCGCTGGTCATTTTCCGATGTAGGTCGGCGGTCTAAGCCGAAACCAAAGGGGTCAACAAGCTGAGCGAACTTCTCGCTCTGCTCTGATAGGAACTCCGGGCAAATAAAGCGAGCAATAAAATCCGCGAAACTGACGCCCCGGTCGCCCGATTCCAAATGGAGTTCCTCATAAATCTCCAACACCTTCACCAAGCCCGGATGCTGATGCTGGATGGCATTCTCCGGAGTTAAGTCAAATACCAGCTGCTTGGTGGCAAAGATGTACTCGTCAGGAGAAAGCAGCTCCTTGTAGTGCTCCCCCCTCATTGGTAGACCTAAAATCTCAGCAAATTCTTCCAAAGATATGGAGACTTCCCTATCCGCTATCAAGAAGGTGTGGGTGGGGATATTCCATTGTTCAATAAAGGCCTTTATCCACCACGTTGGAGGAGAGGGATACTCGAAAAGCGAAACGTAGACGGCCGAGTATAAACCAATCGTCATCAGGTGAGCCCTTTTCACCGCTAAGATGTAGCGGGCCCATTGCAAATATCCGGCAAGCGGTCGCGGGATCAGTCCAATATTATAAGCCTGTCCCCAAGGGCGTGCTTCACCCTGACAGATTCGCCTCCCCAAGATGTCTATCGCCGGCGGCGGCTGCACTGGGATGGCACCGATTGCAGGCTGGAGGAAGTCGTCGGAATTCCAATTTTTAACCTCCACGGCATACTTCACCGGAGGCTTGTCCGCATAAGGGATCGTAACTATGGGCTCAGAGGGCGAAGCGGAGCTGAAGCTGCGACGGCCTTGGATGATTTGGTTGTACCACCTTCCCCACAGGTGGAGTTTCTTGCACTCGGGATCATGGTCTTTAATCAAAGCAAACGCCACCCGGTCCACTGGCGAATGGGGGAACCCTCCTTCCGAGCGGACGAAAGGGAAAGACAAATCTTCAGACATGTTTCCTGCAGAAAAAGCAAAAAAAAATAATAACCGTTAGTGTTCCAATGCTTTACATTTTAAAATCTTACATCACGCTGCAATGCAGTGGGTAGGGGACCAAAGGGGGACCCACAAAATCTAGATGACGCGCATCATTTGATAAGACAGTCCCATCATTGGATGAGACTGTCAGTTAATGAAAAAGACCCCAAGAGAATATCCTCATTGAGGGGAAATCCCTAGAGACAAGGAGAAAATCTCCTCTTTTAGAGCAAAGCTCTGTCGCAGAGTGACATTTGTCAAACTCCGGTCTCAGGGGAACAAGATTCCTTAAAAGAGCATAGCTCTGTGGTAATAATGGAAAGATCCATCAATTTTATTTTCTTAACACTTAGAAAAATTAGAATTTTGGAATCTTGAAAAATCCATGAAAACTTTAAAAAAAAATTTAAATTAAAAAAAATTTTCATTTGATCCAAGAGCAAAGCTCTGTTCATGGGTTAAAACCCATTGACCATTTCTCTGTAAATCTGTAAGTTTTTGAGAGCAAGGCTCTGTTGATGAAACCCCAAAAGGGGTTTTCTTTAGATCAAAGATCTATAAGAGCAAGGCTCTATTAATTTAATTTAATTTAATATAAATTTTTTACCTAGAGTGATTCTAAGTTCTGAACTTTGAAGTTCTTGGGAAAGTACAAGAGCAAGGCTCTGAAAGTTCCTAAGCAAGGCTCTGAAATTCAAATTCTTGAAAATGGTAAAGAATTACTAAGGACCAAGGATCCTATTTATAGGCGCCTGCGCCCCTTCAACTGACCCCCTTGACCCCACGGCCAGGATCTTGCCACCACTGCACTCACGTGCGCGCCACGTGAGCGCAACGGTGGGGGGGGGCATTTGTTCCCCCAATCAGAGCAAGGCTTTGTTTGAATTTCAAAAATTCAAATTTTTGAAGCAACGCTTCAGGTCCCGTGCGCTGCGCGCAACGCGCCACGTGTCAGAAGTTGACACGGCAGCACAACGCCCAAGGCAGTGCGGCCAATCAGAGCAAGGCTCTTTAAAAAACAAAAACAACGCTCAGTTGCGCAAGCGCACCGCTGCGAGACACGTGTCTGCGCAGTCGCGCAGACACTGTTGCGCAAGTGCACCGTAGCGCTCCACGTGTCTGCGCAGTCGCGCAAGCACAACTGCGCAAGCGCACCGCTGCACGACACGTGTCCGCGCAGTTGCTCAGACATCGTTGCGCAAGTGCACCGCAGCGCGCCACGTGTCTGTGCAGTTGCGCAAGCGCAGTTGCGCAAGCGCACCACTGCGCGACACGTGTCACGCGCTGGGGAGTTGCGCAAAAACAGAATGAAGATTTAAGGAAATTTTTTTTTCTATTCTTGTTAAAACAAGAAGATTTCTTCTGTAAAACATGGGCATTTGGATCAAAGATCCAACGGTGGGAAAAATTCCCAAAATCACTCAGAAAAAGATTTTTTTTAACAAATTTAACTAATTTTTGAGCACTATAAAAAGGACCCCAGACCTCATTTCAAAGATAGACATCTGGTTTTAAAAAAAAAGAAGAGAGAAGAGAACTCTTGAGAACTCCTTGAGAACACAAAAAAGAAGGTAAAAACCTTTAAAACAAGAGAAAATTCTCTTAGGAATAGATCATTGATCGAAGAACAAGATCAGTGATCTTCAACAAATAAATAAATAAATAAAAATAATAAAAATAGTGCCTTGCACTTGCTATGAACCTTTGGTTCTCTGAAACAAGGAAAAACTTGTTTTTCTTTGATCCAAATTTAGATCAAGGGATAAAAAGTGCTTTGCACTTCTGTTCTTAAAGATTCTTGGTGCTTTGCATAAATGCAATGCATTACTTGAAGGGCCAGGCCCAAATCAAAAAGACCTAGCAGGCCAAAATAAATTGCAAAGCAATAAGAAGAGCAGAGCCCAAATGAAATTGATGCTTTGCATCATTTATAAAGGGCAGAGCCCAAAACAAATTGATGCTCTGCATTTTTTTTGGGCAAAGCCCAAATAAAAATAAAAAGAAATGCAATGCAAAAGCAAATAAATGTTGGACATTTTCAACTGGACTTAGCCCAATCATGGCCATAAGTCCTTAAATTAAATTGACTGAGCAAAATGGCTCTCCTAAGTCAATCTACATCCGGTTCGAGGGTACATCTCCGAACTCCTTTGACATCCATCGTTGTAATTCCTCAACGACGCCAAAGAGGTGACGGGTCCCAACGACTACACACCCATATGGACTGCGGGGTCCTTAAACTCGTGGACCGAGACGTCCCTAAACTCATATTGGACCGAGACGTCCCTAAACTAATATCGGACCGAGACGTCCCTAAAACTAATATCGGACCACCACGTCCCTAAACTGGAAAATGGACCACTACGTCCCTAAACTGGAACGATAGAGCCTCCAAATGCTCTTTTGCCGGATCTAAACGGTCCCGTTTAAGTTGATCTTAGCCCCAAATACGGCTAACGCATCCTTAGACATTTAAATGAATGGTAAAACCCCAAATCAACTTTGGTTCAAGGGTACATCTCTGAATTCCTCTGACACCTGTCGTTGTAATCCTTCAACGACGTTAGAGAGGTGACGAGTCCCGACGGCCAAATATTGAATCGATCATCAAGTCAAGTTGATCTTAGTCCAAAACAGGACTAACGTATCCTTGACGAACGTTTAAGTTGATCTTAGACGCAACGCGACTAATGCATCCTTAAACTAAAAACACCAAACCCAAATCTAAGTAAATACGGATTTGGACTAATCCACGTCCTACGGGCGACGGCATTACTCAGTCTCCGTATACAATCCACGGGCAACCACAAACAAAACAAACACACCCGACACGAAGTGAAATTCTGGAGAAGGAGAAAGTTGTTGCCGCGATGCGGTAGCGTAATTAACTGCAGGGGCTTGCGCCTGCAGGGAAGAGCGTCCCCACAATCAAAAACCCCTCACCCTGAGGGGGAATCTGACGAAGTCTGCTACATCGGCCGCATCTGTCTAAACCTCCGATATACTGCGCCATAAATCAACTTGGCATCTTCGGAGAGGTAGACGGATAAAACCATATAGCATCTTCCCCGAATCTCAGGCGAGACGCAAAGTCTAGGCCGCCGTTCGGAGGGGAACAGTTACCCTTTTTATCTATTAATAGATTTAAAACTAGAACGACGGTGATGCGTGTAGATTAGGGTTTCTGGAGGGAAAAGGAATCCCACTCTTAACCCTTATCTCGACACGGAACTCCGTTCATATCCAGCCTTTACCAAAACAATCATTAATCTAATCTCTAATCGCGGTCGGAACTAGCAAAGAATTGCTAGCGCGCCCGATTAGGATGTTAATGATTCTTTTGATAAAGTTCTTAAACTTTATAGGACTTAAAAAGGGTTTAGGGATTTTTTATCGTCCATTAGCCTACCCTAATCCTACGAACCCTAACAAGCGGAGAATTACTCGCGCATGTTGGGAGAAGAAGATGAAAAGACAAAGAGGGAAAACATAATGTAAAAAACAATTAAATAAAATAACTACCTTTATTAATCGACTTGAACAAACTACACTTTAATCCGTAGAAAATGATTACAAACTAGTTGCTTCTCGATCTTTCCTAAGGAGGTAGTCGAACAGTCGATGATCAGCCTGGATGCGTGAGCGTCTGGAGCTTCGTGATCTCTTCGGCTTGATGAATTTTTCAAAAGGCTCTCGGTGCCTTTTTATAGTGCAAACCCAGAATCTTTAGGTTGAAAACTTGGTAAAATATAACTTTGATTCACCCCACAAAATCTTGTCTTCCAACTCCTTAAGATTGCGGCGGATCCGCGGCCCAAGGGGGTGTTTGGCCGCGGATCCGCGCTTAATGGTAGGGATCTCTTGATGAAATTTCTTATGCTTGCATCTTGTGACATGTGGCAATCCTAAGCATCTTCATAATTCAAAAATCTTTTCTCGGTTGCTTCCATACTTGGTCTCCAAGTTTTGCTTCTTAATTAGGCAAGTTTTCTTCAACAAATTGATTTGTTTGATAAATTCTGCATAACAACTTGGAAAATTCTGCACAATAATCTCAAATAATATTTAGTAGACCTATTTATACTAGGATTTGGTTAATGGATTTATTTGCAAACATTTTCTTACCAAATGCTAATTAAAATATATTAACACATGGAAAATGGTGTTTTAACACATAAACCCTCATATGTATAATATATTATAATAAAGTCTTTTTTTAATATGAAAATGGTAGGAAAAATGTAATACAAATATACAGTTTTATCAACTGAACAGCTTCCTTTTGGAATCAATCTTAGCTTTATCTCGGTGCTTATTTAATGTGGATATGTTACCGTGGGACCTGGTTGGATAGGACATTGTTACGAGTTTCTTTTTAGGATCAATCACAGTTGTATCTTTAGGTCAGCTTACTTTGTAAGCATATCCGCGGCGACTAGCGATAAATCATAATGAGCCCCCTTATTAGAGCATACTCAATTTATCCCAAGCTAGATCCAAAATCCGAATTGAATTGAGCCAAGAGTTGTAATTTAATCGACCCTCAACTTTAGCCGTAAATTGAATTGAGCCAAGAGTTGTAATTTAATCGACCCTCAACTTTAGCCGTATATATATATAAAGTTCGACGTAATAAGACTTTGAGAAACTTCAACGGGCTTTGTTAGGTGTTGCTTGGTGTTTTTTACCTTATATTTGATCGGACCTTGACTTTTATGTGTCAGGATCTTCTACTTGGTGAGTAGTGGCCGGGTGAGCCTTACGGCTCGGAGAGTAGTCGAAATATGAGGTTTACTTGGCTCCAGCCTTAGCAAAACAAGGATGCCAAGATGAGTAGTAAAAACATTAAGACGCTCAATTCTGATGTACAGCGGTCGAGAGGTCCGCGGCTTAGTAGGTAGCCAAGAGAAAGGAGGTCCTTTGACCTATATGTAGAGGCTCTTACTACCATCTAGACCATAAGAAGCTTAAGGAGATTGTGTGGCGATCATGCCACGGTGCTCAACTTTGATGAGCTGCAGCCAGGTACGGTCGGCGGCTCGGTGAGCGGCTTAATAGGAGGTCCTTTGATCTATATATCAAGGCATCCATCACAATTTGGTAGACGAAGATGCCATGAAAAAGATGAGCGACGGTAATGCCAAGGCTCATCAAGTACTGGTAATGAATTCTTTTATCTCTTTTTGCACCGACACGGCGATGTCTAGGCATAATATTTTTTCAAGTGCTTACCATTGATAGGAGGCATGGGATGTTACCTGTTAGGGTTCCCCGGTGCTCACGGCTATAGCGAAAGCGATTTGTGAACAAAAATTTTTTAGCGAGCAATAGGAAACCGTGACCATAGAATCGTACCAAACACTAAACTAGAAATCAAAAAAGTAAGATATCTATGAAGTTGCGAAACTATAACTTTTGTAGCGTGTACACCCAATCGTGGAAGACCCAACCATGCTCCGTAGCCGTCGGGAATATGCTTGAGAGGCGACCACTTTTACCGAAGATGATCCATCAGAGGGAAATCGATCCAAGCTCTAGTTTCACCAAGAGAACTCCAGTGAAGCAGCTAACATTCTAGATTTGCTAGGAATAATATGTGAGGGATATAGGAATTTTATCACATCAAATACTCTCTCTTTTGCCATCTCAAGAGAGCTAAAGAAATTTCAAGAGAAGAAGAAGGAAGAGGAAGATGAGAGAGAGAACCATAACATAATGAATCAAGTGTATGTTGAAAAGAATAAGAGAGGGCTTTGTATTTTTCAACCATTAAAAAATATGTCTTAACATTTTAGAAATATAAAATGAAGCCCATCTCTTTCTACGTTCTCTCCTTTACACCTTACCCCTCCACTTCGTTTCACTTTTTCTAAAAAGCAAAAGACCACATATGAGGTTTCCTCCTTCTATAAGTATTCTGTATAAATACGGAATACAACCCCGGTATATGCATCGAATACATATACGTGTATCCGTACAAAAATATGGATAGCCAAGAGAGAGAAAAAGAATAGTGAACATAATACTAGAATATATATATCAAATAAATATATATATGTAAATTATTAAATCAATACTTGATTTAATAATCCGGCTTAATCCTAAACTGGCTAGTATTATCAAATGTCCGATTAAAATCCGTGTAACCAGTACACGCATTTAATCGGACCCATGCAGTATCAACGTATAGCCTCTGCATCATATCGTCTGAACCGGGAAAACCTACTCTAAAGACTCGACAATACGCTGGCAGTGAGTTACTGGATAAATCCATAACCATAAGCATGTCAGCGGCACTAGCTGTATCTAACGGATATCCAGGTATACGCTGAAAGGAAGGTCGACAATCAAGTCCGTTCATACCCTACTAAGCCGGAATATGACAATCTCCGTACAGTCCGGTCTCTTCTTCTAAGAGTATCGCATACCGGGTCTAGGGCGTGGATAAAGTCAGACCCCTAATAACCTGATAAGTCATGCCGTAGTCAAGCTCATCACCCACCGAGAAACTACTAAACTCATATTAGTAAATCTCATCTACCCTTTCCAGGGATTTTTAGTGATGGCTAACCGAACATAGCGCGACATCGACTCCTAATATCAGGAGAGACGAATCCTTGACAATCGCTTACTGTCTCTATGTGGCTCGGGACTGTATCCTAGTAAAACCTATTTGCACGGCTCCTTTGAGCCGTGGTAAGGTAGTAATCAAAGTACAGTGGGAACTCATACGAGAAAAATGACGATCTCAGGTCAAAAGACTAACCTGTACTCATGTCACCAGAGAACTGCTATCTGACGATAGGTATAATACTATCTAGAAGTTCTCGGCAAGTCCGTCCGGTGTACTCACATCCAGTGAGCACTTGTATACAATCATAGGTGCCATAACATCAATAGCTTGTGAGACCGGCCACTGCCCCTCGTTGGGGTCTAGAAACATATACATTAGTCTACTCGGAATATGGATGCCCGGTCTCGATACTCTCTCGACTAGGGACATTTAAGGATGTGCTTATGGACTACCCATCTCCCATGTATATGACCATCATCATAATGCTGGTAGTCAAGCAAGAATCCTACGGGCTTTATCATTATGTATTAGTGACACATAATAGCAAGTAAAACATATACACATGAATGATAAAGACAAACCAGATAGCATACTATCATCTCGAGCAAGATTGTTCTACTTGTATAGGTTGTCCTTTAATTATCATAATCGTCTATCTGCAATTACAATAATTGTCTTAAGAGAACTATATCCAACAATCTCTCACTTGCACTTAAGGCCAATTATTGCGGTATCGTATACCCACAGCTCGTGTGCTACCGAATTCCAACTTCTCTACTAATCATTTTCGCAAAACTTGTTTGAGCAACATCCGTGTTCGAGAAATAACCTTAGTGAGTGGATACACTACAATGTTCCAATTTCATCTCTCTATATCTCAACTTTACGGAAATCAACAATCTCCCCAACTGAGCGATATCCCGCCTCAAGAATTTGTCTGGATATTTGATGGGACTAATTTCATAAATGAACAACTTATTCAACACACTTCTTGGCTTGTATCCTCTATTGAGTCATAACCAACATCCTACATCATGCCTACCTCAACATCCTTATTAGAACCCTATCTAATATACCACTCTTCAGAAGTGGGTAAACTCAAAACTCTGACAGTATCTTTATCATCCAGGTCACCTGAGAAGCTATAAACGGCAACCGCCTCCTATAGGAGGCTGCCATTACCATATTCCAAGAACATTTTGATATGTTCTTCACTGCTTCCATTTGTTTCTCCAGAATTGGATTAATATTCTCTTACTATAGTAAGTGCAAAAGCAATATCTGGTCTGGTATTTGACATTACATGATTGACCAAATTGCCAAAGCAATTGAAATGTCATTCACGCAAGTCCCTCTCCTCATCATTCTAAAAGACATCTCTTTAGAGAGGGTGACTCTTTCACCCGCAGGTACACTACTGTGCCGGAATTCATCCATTCTAAACCCTTTTAGAATGGTGTGTAAGTATCCTGATTGGGACACTTTCCAAATCAAGATCCACCGACATAGATCCAGTCACCAGAATTTTTGATATATTATCTATATCCTATGTGGAGAAACACCCGTGACAACCAAAGTTTGACCGATTGTGGCATAGGAACATCATTTCCTATTCGGAGTATGTCATCCAAATCCCAGAACAGTGCTCCCTACACCCTTCTTACTAGGTTGGTCTGTTGTTTTGATGAAGCCAATCACCTTGACTCTCACATCAAAACAGATGATCTTTCTCCGCTATGCTTGCTTCAGTCTACAAATAGACATAAACAACTTGCACACCTTCCGCTGCTCCTACCGACTACAATAACCCTCTAACAAAGTCATATACACGTGCACTTCTAAATTCTCATTTGGAAAGACGTTATAGTCATCCACCTGCCAGATATCATAGTCATGATAGCAGCAGTGGCAAGTCATATCCGTATGGATTTCAGCACAGACACAAAAATAAAAGTTTCATCACAATCCACACCGGGTATTTAATGAAAAACTTTACCACAAGTCTAACCTTATTAGGTTACCACCTTTCTACCTCCACTGCACTGATCTCGAAAGATCTACTTACTCCTAATGGGTTTTACCCCTTCAGGAGTACCCATCAAATTGCATAATTTGCTGAAGTGTATAGAGTCCAACTTAGATATAATGTATCTGATCACCTGGAAGTCACCACTTCCTATGACCTGTTGATAACTAATAGGGCCACCATCATCATGATGCAAACCTCCCTGTTATCGTCTATAAGGAAATTGAAGTATCTCTCGGGTGGATGAGGTTACCTACTGAAATTTGTGGAATGACTAAGGTTTTTCGAGACTAATTGAATTCTTAGGTTCTAATAAATTTTCAGTAACCGTTTGTGGTTCTGGAATCACTTCCAGCTCTACCATACTCCTACTGGTTTCTTTCGAAAATAAGTCCTTTTTATAAAAAGGCGGCGAGTCAAGAAAAAATCAACTTTTGATCTTGAAAATGGTAGAAGCAAAACCTTAGCCAATGCTTGGGATAATCCACAAACTGCCATTATCGAAGCGTGTCTTGAGTTTGTCCGTATTCTGCTTTTGAACAAAAACCTGGATAACTCCATATCTTAATTAATATCAAGATATGTTACCATTCTATATCCATATAGAATCAAAAGGCGCTAATTTAAATGGAACGATATTCAATTGGCATGCAGTTGTTTATAGTGCATATCTCAAATGGAAGGACATACAACATTACTTATCAAGGAGCACGCCCACGGATGATCTACCTATAAGAGAAGCAAGTTCTCAATATTACTATGATAGAATATTTAGTATCAGTATCTATATCTTCAATCACCTCGAAGAATCCTGATACTTCCAACATATGGTTTTCTATTTTTTTCTTATACTTATAAACTTTTCAAAATCTTTGGACATTACATTTCAACAAATGCGTGTCTAAAACCAGAGAACTTATAGGTTACCTGAATGAAATAAGAGTACCAACCCCTTGTCCCGAAGGACACTGGACAACATACATTTTCATGTATAAGCCCCAAGAGTTCAATAACTCGAACTCCATGTGTTGTAGGTTGTAAACTGTATTTTGGTTAAGAATGACTTGTTAGTGTTTATACCCTAGAGGCCATTACTGTATCATACTAGTTTGTATATTACTTAATGAAAGCTTGGGATATTCACAGTTGTATTGACAGTCTTGCTAAAAATGGTAGTATGCTACTTGGTTTGTTTCTACTTTAATATGTGCATATGTTTCTTTTAACATATCACTTATACATATTAGTAGAGCCCTTAGGATCTTTGCTTGATTACCAGCGTTGTGATGGCAGTCACACTAGTGGGGGCTAGGTAGTTTATAAGCAACATCCTATACAGGTCCCTAGTCGTAGGATTATCGAGACGGGGCATCGATACTCCGGAATAGACTGGTGTATATGCTTCTTATCCCAGCATAGGGAGATGGTCTATCCCGCAGCCATCAATACGTCATACTGGAGATAGTATGCAGGTGCTCGTTAGGTTACGGGTACACCGGACAGGACTCGCCGGGAACTGCAGGTTAGTTCGATACCCATCGTTAGATAGCAGTTCTCAGGTGACATGAGTACAGCTTAGTCCGTCGACTTGACACTGCTACTTCGCCTCGGGTGTGTTCCCACTGTACTTGATTACTACCCTACCACGGCTCAAAGGAGTCGTGCAAACAGGTAGTAGTTGGGTGAAGTCCCAAAGCACTTGGAGGTAGTGGCGGTTAGACAGGATTCGTCTCTCCCGGGATTAGGGGTTGATATCGCGCTGTGTATGGAGAGCCATTACACAAAGTCCCTGGCTTGGGCAAGCGAGATTTACTGGTAGGTTCCAGTAGTTTCTCAAGGTGTAATAGACTTCACTCCAACACGACTTATACCGCTATTAGGGGTCTGACGTTTACCGTCCCCTATGCCCGATATGCGATAGTCCTAGACGAACAGACCGGACTGTATGGAGATTGTCACATCAGGCTCAGTGGGAGTTCGGATGGGTTTCCTCATCATCCTTCTTATCGACATCTACCTGGGGACCGTTACGTACAGCTAGTACCGCTTGCGTCCTGTGGTTAAACCCACTGCCAGCGTAGTGTCGAGTCTTTAGAGTCCCACACAGAGAGTTTCCCTGCACCGGGCAAAAGATGTAGAGGCCGTATGGTTTTACGGCAGGGCCGCGATCACTTACGTACACTTGTGCACGTACTATGATCGGGCAGATAATACTAGCGGGCTTTGGTTTAAGCCAGATTCTAGTATTATACAGATGGATTTATTCAGTCAAAAATTATCCGTGTTTTTCGGAAATACGGATGGGAGGGGCAGTCTCGTAATTTGTCGGGAAGCTTCTAGAAGAAGGTGACTCATTTGTGTTTATTACCTTTTAGGATTTAAACTAAATGAGGTGGAGGATGAGGTGTATGTTTACGTTAAATGCTTAATGACTCATGAGGTGATTCACCCTTCGAATTAAATGAAGCATGCTAGATATTATCTTGATATTATCAAGAGAGATATTATTATGCTTCATATTATTCTAGCATGAGTATTATTCATTTCATTATCACAAAACACTTCTCTCTCCTCAAGTCTTCATCTTCTTCCTCAAACTCTAAAAGCTCTCATGAGTTGAGAATCCTAGGGTTTAAGTGACTAAGTAATCTATCTAAATACTCTACACCTTCTAGGACTTCTAGATTAGCAAATTAGAAGCCGTAGTTATCTCAGATTCGAGATATGAGCTCGGACTATAGACTCTCGGGTGGATCGTCTTTGACTCGAGGAGGCCGTTGAGGTACCCATGTTCCATAGAGCCGATGAGGTGTGGAAGACAGCGATGAAGACCTGAACGACAAGTAACGTGAGGTATAACTTCGAATCCGAGTAGTAAATCTCTCGTAGTTTGTTAGTAATGGTTTAGACACGATCCGTGTGCTCAAGTCCGTGTTACGAAGCTTTGATAATTGTTTTTCATATAACCGCCTCCCCGCAAACACGTGGGGTGCGTGACATGGACTTACATGACTTACATTGTTATTTAATGCACTTTATTTTATCTTCAACCGATAAAGTTAAATGTTTAGAACACAATTTTCAAAAGGTTATATCCCACTTTATAAAAATAAAGATACGGATATATCATTTGAAAAATTAGTGCAAAGCAACAATTATTCAAAATCAAATATTTGCCGTAAAGCAAAACCAGGTGAGTTAATACAATATCATCAATTGCTACGAATTCCTATATTAGCGATCAAATCGTCCATTTCCCAATATTCTACTCCTACTCAGCATCTGTAATGTCATATAGATGTGAGATTCTAATAAAGTATAAGAATCAATTAGGAAAACAGTTTTCAATTATAACATCAGAGAAATTCTGAAACATAAATGTTTTAAGGGAGTTTTCGGGTATTCCTAGTAATGCCTCTTCCACTGTCCAGATTTACGACAGTAATTGAAATTTCCTTTGCCGTCACTCCAAACCTTTATATGTCTCTACATATTACCTTATATATACTGTCACGCCCCGCTTCCCAGTGTATGGGGAAGAAGACGTAGCAGGCCGTGACGTATTTATTCAAAAGTAAACACGTTAAGCGTAAATAAGCAATATAAATGAATAACACAAGAATAACAAGACATGTAATGAAACAACTTCTTTTTTTATTGATAATCATTCTTTACATACAACTGAAAAGTAAAATACAATGATAGAAATCGATGCCTAAACAATGGCATATGAACTGAAAAGAAAAATAGTACAAGTAAGGCATAAAAGTCTGCCTCCTCTGTAAACTGCTCCAAGTCGTCCTGGCTGGGCTCGATCTCTTGAGAGTCGGGTTCTCCTGACAACATTCCAAAAAAAGAAGAGACATGAATGTCGTCAGTGAACTAGCGCTCGGTAAGTCCTAAAAGATAGAATTTAATAGATAAGTAAAGAGAATAGAATAGGTAAGGTATGTGTTTATTATGCTAACGTAGTTGTTTGTAGCTTGGTACAGAATGTGCCAGTGTATAGGAGTCCAACTTGCTCCGTGGACTAAGATAACATGCAAGTACAAGGTCCCGTCAAAACCCACGGAACAACGATACAGGATATTCATGTAGGTGTCTTTTAGTGACCATCATCGTGCCACTTTTAACACATTCCGTACCAATCTACCCCGTTAAAGCCCCGTAATGTATATTGTATTGATTTGTAGTTATCAGACTTGCTGAGATTATGGTATAAGTTCATGTAAACTGATTCAGGATGTAAACGGTAGTCATGTAGTCAAGTTCAAGATATAGTCATGATTCGGTCAAGTCAAGTCATGTTGATATTGTTCTGGTATTCATGTTCAAGTTCAAGTGTTCATGTTTGGTATATTGGATTCATGTAATATTGAAGTTATGATTGGATTCATGTTTGGATTGTATTCAGATTAGACCGAGACTCCGATTGAGTCAAACACTTAAACAGATTTGGATCCTGAATTAGATTTTGGTGTTATCAGTTACTGCTGCACATGGACAGTATAATTTGTGTCTTTTTCCAAGACAATTATCATTGATAACCTCGTTTTAGTTTCTACCTTAAATAGGCAAGGACCCACTTTCTCCGGCTCTCTGAGGCTTAAGAGAATTGGTCCCGCTTAAACCTATATTTACTAGGGTCCTTATTGTAATTTAATATAATTTGAGGGGTTTTTATGAAAAATATTTTTTAGTATACTTTCAAAATAAATATCAAGTATTTATTTATGTTATTTAGAATTTTCAAGAAGGTGAATTTTAGAGAATGAGATATATTAGTGAAAATATTCATAGCTTGAATAGTTCAAGGTATTTTAATATAACTTTGACTTGTATTGATACTTGATGGAATTTTCATGAAACTTGTAATTCTTTTATTTTGGTTAGAAAACATGGAATTTAATAATATATTAAAATATGTTGTTTGATAATATTTATATAATTATTAAAAATAAATTTTTATTATTAAATAGAAATCCTCGTTTTTCTTAAAAATTATATTAAAATTCTATCGAGATCGTATGCTCCTTGAGAAGGTCTGCATCTCGCTCTATTAGTCCCGAAGATGTGCGATAATCCGCACTATCCAATAGCGGATTCCCCAAAATAGGTTGTAGAGGCATAATTGCAAAGAATTAAGTAACACAATTTAAAGAAATCCGGTTTTTAATAGTTTAAGGTATTTTGATGAAAAGTCGTATTTTGCCACAAAAAATATTGTTCAAGAGAATCGTGCTATATCAAGATGTGTGTATGTGAGAGGTAGGTCATTACCTCATGAGGTTTTCTAAAGGTATGCTAAGCAAAAATAATTAAAAGACGTCATATATAAAGTTTGTGGTATTTAAACGAAAAACACAATTTAAAGTTACATAACATGGTATTTTAATATGAAAATTGTTCTAGTTATTTGTTTCATGATTAATGAGTAAGGTATAGTGATATGGATGAGTGATTCTTAAGAAAAATTATAATTTTAAAGATTATAAAATCGAATGTCGGTATAACTCCACTTACCGACAAGTTTTGAAAAGAAGAATTTTTATGGTAGAAAGAAAAGAGGGAAGATGGGACTTACAAGTTAAAAAGATAGAGAGGAGGTAGAGGAAGAGAATGGTAGCCTTTGTGTAGTCGCGGAATCGCTGGAAACGTCTCGAATCCTTGCCGGAAATTGACCTAAGGCTAACTCCACTTGTACTCTTCTTGGATTAAATTTTTTTTGAGAATTTTGGCAATATATTTCAGAATGAAGAGGGCTAGCGTATGAGATTGTATTTATAGGATGAAATTAAGGTTTAGGAATTGAAGAAAGAATTAAAAATGCATTAAAAATTGGATTTAAAGCTTCATTTTAATTCTATGTTAATTTTCAGGAAAAATAAACAGAACATGGGTAGTGGGGGTAGGCCAAGGGTCAAGTGTGCAAAGAACGGAGACCATCCCCTACGGGGGGCCCGGTGGTGCGGCCTTATGGCGCATCTCGCCGGCCATCTTGAAGGGGTGGGGTGTTGGATTGATACCACGTCTTCTCGGCTGTTCATACAACATTTTACACATGTTTATTTATCCGACTTTTCATTTTTACGTGTATTGCATGTGTAAACTTTTGGGCTTCCAAAAAGTTTAAAATAAAATTCAGAAAAATAATATGTGGTTGATGAGATTCGAATACAGGGGCTGCGTCACAGCAGTGCAAGGGATTTACCAGTGAGCTACAAGTTGTTTCTTACTGTTCCTAAACAAATTAAATTTATAACTTGTACTTAGGTTAGCAAACTCCGTTCTGTACATTAACTTAAAAAAATTTGGTACAGTGAAATTAGAGTCGTTATATTTTACCCTCCTTACAAAAATTTCGTCTTCGAAATTTACAATTATATAAGGACTAATTTACAAATAAGAAAGGGTATCTTGCACGCATGTCGTCCTCACGTTCGCACGTTGATTCTCCTGGTGAATCTTTTCTCTACATCACTCGGACCAAGTTTACTTTCTTGTTCTTTAGAGAGTTTACCTTTTGGTCCTGGATTTCAACGGGTTGCTGCTCACAAGATAGATCTGTCTGTACAGTGAGCTCAAAGTGATTAAGGATGTGGCTCGGGTCGCTCACATATCTTCGAAGTTGGGATATGTGAAACACGTTGTGCACTCCTTCCAATAAGGGTGGAAGTGCCAAACGATATGCCACTTCTCCGACTCGTTCGAGTATGTCGAACGACCCAATATATCTGGGACTGAACTTACCCCTCTTGCCAAAGCGAATTACTCTACGGTTTGGAGAGATCTTTAAGAACACATGATCTCCCGGTTGGAACTTCAGATGACGTCGCTTTGCATCAGCCCAATACTTCTGTCTGTCTTAGGCTATGCATATTCTTTCCCTGATCGTGCGAACTTCGTCCACAGTTGCCACGATCATCTTTAGTCCTAGGAGTTCCCTATCTCCGATGCCGTCCCAACTTAATGGTGAACGGCACTTCCTTCCATAGAACGTTGCAAAAGATGCCATTCCAATACTTTCCTGGTAGCTGTTGTTGTATGAAAACTCCACAAGATGTAGGTGATCTTCCCACGATCCTTCGAAGTCCAACATACAAGCTCTTAGCATGTCTTCAAGGATCTGAATCGTTCACTCAGACTATCCATCTATTTGTGGATGGTAAGTTGGGCTGAAGTTCAGACTCGTTCCCAGGCTAGGTTGCAGACTCTGCCAAAACTGCGATCGAAATCTGGTGTCACGATCGGAGACAATGCAAACCGGTACTCCATGTAATCTCACGATCTCTTGCATGAGTTCATGGGTATCAGAAATAGTACATCTTGAGGTTAAATCTTACATTAGATTCATGCTTACCTCCATGTACTTCTTTGCTAGTGTCTTGGTAGATTGGCCAACTCAAAAGAGAATAAAGTGAGCCGACTTGGTGAGTCGATCCACAATGACCCATATCACATCTTTACCTTTCGTGCTGCGAGGAAGTGCAGTCATGAAATCCATGGTGATGTGTTGCCATTTCCATTCTGGGATAGGTAATGGTTGAAGTAAACTAGCAGTTCTGTGATATTCAGCCTTTACTTGCTGACACACCAAGCACTTGGCTATGTTTCTGGCTACTTCACGCTTCATGCCATGCCACCAGTAATGTTGCCGTAGATCTTTGTACATTTTTATACCACCAGGGTGTATTGAGTAAAGAGATCTGTAAGTTTCTTTCATCAACTCTTCCTGAACAGAACTTATAGTACACACAACCTGCTTCCATATCTCAAAGATCCGTCTTTGTGGATGATAAAGTCTATTCGCAATCCACTTTCTACTTGTTCTCGGATCATTTGCAACTTGGTATCACTTGCTTGAGCTGTTTTGATCTGATTGACAATAATAGACTGAATTTGTAAGTTCATCAAATACGAAGTGTTACCTGACATAACCACTTCTATCTCCATCTTGTGCAATTCCTGTTGAAACTTCTATTGTGCGGTGAGATTCATTGATAGAGGCTGGCGACTAAGGGCATCAGGAACTACATTCATCTTCCCTGGATGATACTGTAGGTTGATGTCGAAGTCCGCCATAAGTTCTAACTATCTTTTCTGCCGTATATTCAACTCTTTCTAAGTAAACACATACTTCAGACTCTTGTGGTCAGTATATATGTCCACTTGCTCTCCAAGAAGATAGTGGCGCCAAATCTTAAGTGAAAAGATAACGGCCGCCAACTCCAAGTCATGTGTTGGATAGTTGCGCTCACGAATCTTCAGCTGTCTTGATGCAAAAGCTACAACCTTTCCATGCTGGTGTAGAACACATCCTAATCCCTTACCGGATGCATTGCAATGCACAACGAAATCTCCAAATTGGTCCGGTATTACGAGAATAGGTGTTGATATTAATCTTGACTTGAGTTCTACAAAAGCTTGTTCACATGCTTCTGATCACACGAATACTTTATCTTTACGTGTGAGCTTGGTCATGGGTGCTGCAATCTTCAAAAAACCTTTGATGAATCTTCGGTAGTATCCTGCTAGTCCCAAGAAATTTCGAATGTCCTTCACTGTTTTTGGTGTCGGCCATTCGCTTACTGCTGATACTTTAGCTAGATCCAGAGATTCCTTCGCCTGAAACGATATTTCCGAGAAATCCGACTTGATCTAGCCAAAATTCGCACTTGCTGTACTTAGCATAGAGTTGATGCTGTCACAAAGTCTCCAGGACAATTCGTAAATGCTCAGTATGCTCTTTCCGATTCTTTGAATACACTAGGATGCCGTCGATGAAAATAAAACAAATCTGTTTAGGTACTCTCGGAAAACCTGGTTCATCAGATCGATAAATATGGCTGGTGCACTGGTCACTCCAAATGGCATCACGAGAAACTCATAATGACCATAGCGAGTCCTGAATGCCGTCTTCGGAGTATCAGACTCTTTGATCTTCACCTGATGATAATCCGAACGAAGATCTAGTTTTGAGAAAACACAAGACCTACTTAGCTGATCGAACAGATCGTCGATGCGCGGTAGTGGATACTTGTTCTTTATCGTGACTTCGTTTAGAACTCAGTAGTCTATGCACATTTTGTATGAACCTTCCTTCCTCTTCACAAGCAAAACTGGAGATCCCCAACTTGAAGAACTGGGACGTATCCATCCTTTCTTCAAAAGTTCGTCCAGCTGAGTACGGATCTCCTTCAATTCTTCAAGCTTTAACCGATATGGTGCTTTGATCACCGGTTGTGCACCAGGTACTAAGTCAATACTGAATTCAAGAGTTCGACCGGGAGGCAAACCTGAGATGTCTTCAGGGAATACATCCTCAAACTCTCGAACTACCTCCGGCTTATCTTCTTCCGCTTTTATTGTTGCAATCACTGCCTTCCTTGGTTTAGCCTTGTAGGTGCTAGGCTCCAGGGTACGGTCTCCACTCTTGAAATAAAAGAACGGATGATCTAGAATCTCAAAACTACCCTCCTTTGAAGATAGTCGATGGTAGCGAAGAAAGTTCCTAGCCAGTCCATACCCAAGACTACGTCGAAGTTCGGTATGTCCAGCACCTTGAAGTCTGTATAAAATTCTCTTCTGCAGACGACCATTGGACACAGATCGTATCCCAGAGTTTCCTTTAGAACGCCATTCCCTGAATTGACATTCCAGCCGGATACGAGCGGTTTAAATAGAATCGCATGAGTTCGGATGAACCGTTGCGACATAAAGCAATGCGATGCTCCAGTATCGAAGAGTGCTAAAGTAGGCAGGGAGGCTACTAAGATTGTACCTAAGTTGTGTGGAATATGTTTAAGTATGGGAAAAGATATATATATTGATGTATACAAGGTTTGAAAGATTGGGAGTTACCAGTGATGACTTGGCCAGTGGAGTCAGCTTCTTCCATAGTCATTGTGAAAGCCTGTCGCCTAGATACATTCCTCCTTGCTGGAGGCACATTCCTCTGTCTGTTCCTCTGTCCTTGAGTCATGTTCCTCTGTGCCTGATGGAACTGACGAGTAGGCTATGCAGGAGGTCCACGTAGAGGTGGAGCCGGGAGAGTAAGACGAGGTGTAGGAGCCTGGATAGCTGGCTGCTGTGGAAATGTGAGTGTTGGTCGGGGTGTAGGAGCTGGGATGAGACGATGGGGACAATCTCCAATGGCGTGAGTGGATGCGCCACAAACTAAGCATTAGACGGTTAGCATGCTAGCAGTCCTTCGCCAGGTGTCCATTTCTTTTGCAGTAGAAGCAAAAGTCCGGACTGGGCCGATTAAAAGTTACTCCCGGTCTCCTGGGTACAAACGGTGGCCTGGAAGAAGTTCCTCCTGCTATCCGTGTAGCAGGGCGTTTCACCGGCAGACAGAGGTCTGCCCTTCTTTTTTACAACTGCCTCATATTTTTGGGTAGCCTTCAAAGCCAGATCCTCGGTTGGGAAATCCCCTATAGCTAATGCAGCTTGGATCTCCGGGTCCAATCCTTGCTGAAATCTTCGAGCTCTGATCTCAGCAGTCGGTATGAGATGTGCCCCAAACCTGTTACGGTCTTATGTTAGCAGTGTAGTATGTGATATCAAGAAATTGAATATTGAGACATATCTTACCTGCTAAGTATGGTAAACTCAGTATCGTATTCATCCATAGATTTGTTCCACATCGAACCTTGCTGCAAGTGGATGAACTGCTGTTCCATGTCAAAATAGGCAGTCTCGGGAAAATATTTCGCGTCGAACATGTCGCGAAATGTCTTCCATTCAATCGGCTGGGTGAGTCAGCTTTCTTCAGCCTTCCACCAAACTCTGGCGTTATCAGTGAGTTGCAGCTTCACAACTCTCATCCAAGCAATCTCTGGCACTTGTGCTGCCATATCGTCTTCGATGGAATGAGCCTATTCTTCTACCTCCAAGGGTCTCTCTTTCCCAGAAAAGTTCTTAGGATGCAGTTCCCGGAATTGCTTCACTCCGGGTGCCTCAGATTCTGGACGGTGCAATAGGATAGTAGTCTGCTGTTGCTGGTCCTCCAAGAGGCTCTTGATTGCCTCAAGCAATACCGTCTGCTCGTTGATAAGAGCTGCTATGGTAGGTAGTGGTGGTAGAGGAGGTGGAGTGTTTTCATTCACGTCGGTGCTCGTGTTGTTCGGGGAATCCATAACCTTGAGAGAAAAATAGGGTTAGACTAGATTCAAAGAATTGAAATGTAAAGAATGTATAGTTGCTGATTCTTATAATTCTTGTGATATATTGCTTAGGTTTCCATGCAGAACTGACCTACATGGGCTGCCAACAAAACATGTCATGCCCCGCTTCCCAGTGTATGGAGAAGGAGACGTGGCGGGCCACGACATATTTACTCAAAAGTAAACACGTTAAGCGTAAATAAACAATATAAATGAATAACACAAGAATAACAAGACATGTAATGAAACAACAACTTTTTTGTTGATAATCATTCTTTATATACAATTGAAAAGTAAAGTACAATAATAGAAAGCGATGCCTAAACAATATCATATGAACCGAAAAGAAAAATAGTACAAGTAAGGCCTAAAAGTTTGCCTCCTTTCTAAACTGCTCCAAATCGTTCTGTCTGGGCTCGATCTTCTGAGAGTCGGGTCCTCCTGACAACATTCCAAAGAAAGAAGAGATATGAAGGTCATCAGCGAACTAGCGCTCGGTAAGTCCCAAAAGATAGAATCTAATAGATAGATAAAGAGAATAGAATAGGTAAGGTATGTGTTTGTTATGCTAACACAGTTGTTTGTAGCTTGGTACAGAATGTGCCAGTGTATACGAGAGGAGTCCAACTTGCTCCATGGACTAAGGTAACATGTAAGTATAAGGTCTCGTCAAAACCCACGGGACAACGGCACATGATGTTCATGTAGGTGTCTTTTAGTGACCATCATCGTGCCAGTTTTAACACATTCCGTACCAATCTACCCCGTTAAAGCCCCGTAATCTATATTGTATTGATTATATTGATTTGTAGTTATTAGACTTGCCGAGACCATGGTATATGTTGTTCATGTAAACTGATTCAGGATGTAAACGGTAGTCATGTAGTCATGTTCAAGATATAGTCATGGTTCGGTTAAGTCAAGTCATGTTGATATTGTTCTGGTATTCATGTTCAAGTTCAAGTGTTCATGTTTGGTATATTGGATTCATGTCGCATTAGAGTTATGATTGGTTCACATTTGGATTGTTTTCAGATTAGACTGAGACTTAGATTGACTCAGATACTTAAACAGATTTGGATCCTGAATTAGATTTTAGTGTTATTGGTAACTGTTGCACATGGATGGCAGGATTTGTGTCTTTTTCCAAGACAATTACCATTGATAACCCCGTTTTAGTTTTCTACCTTAAATAGGAAAGCACCCACTTTCTCCGGCTCGCTGAGGCTCAAGAGAATTGGTCCCGCTTAAACCTATATTTACTAGGGTCCTTATTGTAATTTAATATAACTTGAGGGTTTTTTTTGAAAAATATTTTTTTAGTACACTTTCAAAATAAACCTCAAGTATTTATTTATGTTATTTAGAATTGTCATGAAAGTGAATTTTAGAGAATGAGATATATTAGTGAAAATATTCATAGCTTGAATAGTTCAAGGTATTTTAATATAATTTTGACTTGTATTGATACTTGATGGTATTTTCATGAACTTGTAATTCTTTTATTTTGTTTAGAAAACATGGAATTTAATAATATCTTAAAATATGTGGTTTGATAATATTTATATAATTATTAAAATAAATTTTTATTATTAAATAGAAATTCTCGTTTTTCTTAAAAATTGTATTAAAATTTCATCGAGATTGTATGCTCCGTGAGGAGGTCTGCATCTTACTCTACTAGTCCTGGAGATGTGCGATAATCCGCATCATCCAATAGCGGGTTCCCCAAAATAGATTGTAGATGCATAATCACAAAGAATTAAGTAATACAATTTAAAAAATCCGGTTTTTAATAGTTTAAGGTATTTTGATGAAAAGTCATATTTTGCCACAAAAATATTGTTCAAGAGAATCGTGCTATATCAAGATGTGTGTATGTGAGAGGCAGGTCATTACCTCGTGAGGTTTTCTAAAGGTATGCTAAGAAAAAATAATTAAAAGACGTCATATGTAAAGTTTGTGGTATTTAAACGAAAAACGCAATTTGAAGTTACATAACATGGTATTTTATGATGAAAATTGTTCTAATTATTTGTTCCATGATTAATGAGCAAGGTATAGTGATATGGATGAGCGATTCTTAAGAAAAATTTTAATTTTAAAGATTATAGAATCGAATGTCGGTATAACTCCACTTACCGACAAGTTTTGAATAGAAGAATTTTTATGTTAGAAAGAGAAGAGGGAAGATGAGACTTACAAGTTAAAAGGATAGATGAGAGGTAGAGGAAGAGAATGGTAGCCTTCGTGTAGTCACGGAGTCGCCGGAAACGTCTCGAATCCTTACCGGAAATTGACCTAGGGTTAACTCCACTTGTACTCTTCTTGGACTTGAGAATTTTTGAGAATTTTAGCAATAGATTTCAGAATGAAGAGGGCTAGGGTATGGGGTTGTATTTATAGGATGAAATTAAGGTTTAGGAATTGAAGAAAGAATTAAAAATGCTTTACAAATTGGATTTATACCTTCATTTTAATTCTTTGTTAATTTTCAGGGAAAATAAACAGAATAGGAATAGTGGGGGTAGGCCAAGAGTCAAGTGTGCAAAGAACGGGGACCATCCCTTTCGGGGGGCCCGGCGGTGCCGGCCCTATAGCGCATATCGTCGGCCATCTTGAAAGGGCGGGGTGTTGGATTGATGCCACGTGTCCTCGGCTATTCATACAAAATTTTACAGATGTTTATTTTATTTGACTTTTATTTTTACGTGTATCGCACGTGTAAAGTTTTACGCTTTCAAAAAGTTTAAAATAAAATTCAGAAAAATAATATGTGGTTGATGGGATTCGAACACAGGGGCTATGTCAGAGCAGTGCAAGGGCTTTACTAGTGAGCTATAAGTTGTTTCTTGCTGTTCCTAAACAAATTAAATTTATAACCTGTACTCGGGTTAGCAAACTCCATTCTATACGTTAACTTAAAAATATTTTGGTACAGTGAAATTAGAGTCGTTACATATACCATACTTAGGCTAGTTGATTTTCTTCCTTCCATACCTTTCAGCACAAGCCTAAGATTTGGTAATAGACTATCCAACAAGAGTAATAGGTGTGCTCACCTGTGCAAACTAGAGAGAAGGTGAAGTAGGAGAGACAAAAGAATCAAACAATCTAAATTCTCCAGAACTAATGGCCATTCTCGACTGAAATAATTTCTTTGAGTTTGTATGTAACTATACGATGGACTTTCCAAGCAATATGGATCATCGTAATAATACGAAGTGTTCTGGAGAAAGCAAAGGGAAAGTAGGAGTAGCAGGAAAATATGCGAATTTTTCATGAGTCATGACAATCCAAAGCTAAAGTATGTAAGAAAGTTCGGTTAACTTGGTTAATGAGTTTTAGTTTAAGATAAGTCATGGATAGAAAATCAGAGAGATAAGAAACACTCAAGGTGTACTCAATCAAGATTAGATTGGTTAATCACTTTATTTAATTAGGATGGATCTCACCATTTCCTCGAATTCTTCTTCAAACCCTAAAAGAAAAACAAGTCGGGATCATGTACACCTTACAAATTTGTTAACCGTTCAGCCAGGTCAGTGTTGGTACTCCGAGGGAGGTCCCCCGTACTTTCGCACGGACCCAATTTAATAACCCCATTTCCGCAAAGTCATAACCCCGTTAACACTTTCTAGACACCTAATAGGTCAGCTAATTGTGAAGTAAAAATCTCCCGAGGAGTAATACCTATTCATCAGTGTGAATCAGGACCCAACTATTATCGTGTGATAACATAGATGGAAGCCGGCCAAAATTATCACACTTCAGAAGGTATGTGTATACTTGGCAAGTTTCATTTTATATTTGAAACTCCCGATATGGTTTTTGCCCCTAGGATCCAAGTGACCTTGACTAAAGATTAAAATGCCAAAAAGTCTTAGTCAAGTTCTACCCGTCATTATTTTGATTTCATTAAACCCATCCGCACAACACCTGACTAAAGATCAAAACTATCGTATGACCGTCCTAACCATTCACATCACCATACAGCAAAAAAGTACTATAGAGCTACCGAACACTACACCTCGACTAAAGATCGACATACGTAGCATAGATACTAAGCAATACTAATTTGAAATGACGGAGGGTTATGGCTGGTTTTTGGCGAAAAACCTTTAACATAATGAACTTGATATCGTTGAAGGAACTCGAGTGGCTTTGAAAAGGAATGGTTTAGGCTCCGCTTTTAAAACAAGCGGTTTTGAAGAAAACTGAGTGGTTTATAGCAGCACTTCTTTTTACATTACACTATTTTGAAAACCCAAGAACTCGATCATATGGATATGTAAAATACATGATTTTCAATCCTAGCAGGAAAAGGAGGGAAACAAGTACTCAATTTAAAGTGAGTAAATAGAATTCCATACTTGATCACATAAACTTTTGCTTATGAGTGAACTCCCAGTAAAGGGATCAAGGCTCTTACCTCATTGAATGAGGTGCAGGATATTCCTAACTGAATAACTCTATGCAAAGCAAAAGAATAAGACTATATTTTTAAAATTTGGTTCCAACAACATCATTTTGGATTTATTTTCTTTGCATTAAACATATAATGCAGTTCCATCATTTAAGTTTCTAGCCACAACAGAAAACAACCAAAATAGCATACTTTTATATGCCATCTGCATTCGTCACGGGGCCTTGGGTTTTCACCGTAAAGTTACTTAACTTACGGCAGGGCGAAGGCAGGGCTAGAGTGGATGCAAAACATATAGAAGCATATAATATATATATATATATATATATATATATATATATATTGTTAGTTGTATGTATGCCCTAGAGGCCATTATTGTACATGATTATATATTATAATGGATGCTTGGACATATATATGGAGGACTTTCTTGCTCGACATGATAGTATACTATCTGGTTACTCTTTATCTTAACATGTAGACTAGTATTGAGATACTGTCTTGCTCTCACATGTTGGTAAAGCCCTTAGAATGAGTACTTGACTACCAGGATTATGATGCATATCATACTAGTGGGGTCAGGGTAGTCCACAAGTTCATCCTTTAATTGTTCCCAGTCGTGGGTGTATCGAGACGGGACATCGATATTTCAGAGTAGACCAGCGTATACGTTTCTTGACCCATATGATGGGCGATGGATGATTCCATATCCATTGGTGTTTGACATCAAAGATTGTATACGGGTGCTCAGTGGAGACTGGGTATACTGAACAAGACTCGCCGAGAACTCCTAGATGGTATTATACCTAACATCAGATAGCAGTTCTCTGGTGAACTGGTACGGGTTAGTCTGTAGACCCGAGATCGTCATAGAGTCTTGTATGATTCCCACTGTGCTTTGATTTCCAGCCTACCATGTTCAAGAGAGCATGCAAAGAGGTGGTTTTTAGGTACAGTCCCGAGTCACATGGATGCAAGGAGCGATAGGAGGGGTTTCGTCTCTCCCGGTATTGGGGGTTGATGTTGCGCTATGCTCGATTGGCCATAACAGGAAGTTTCTGGCCAGGGCTGATACTGAGATTTACTGGTAAGTGTTATCAGTAGTTTCTTGACCCGTTATGAGCCTCACATCAGCATGATTTATCAAGTTATTGGGGGTCTGATGTTTACCACCCCCAGACTTGATATGCGACATATCAGATGAAGAGATCGGATTGTACAGTAGTGTTACTTATTGGATTCACAGGAGTTTGGACAAGCTTGCTTGTTGATCTTCTGATCGCTCAATACCTGGGTAGCTGTTACGTCCATCTAGGACGGCTTGTGGGTGACTGATATGATCATTACCTACTGCCGGCGTATTGTCGAGTCTTTAGAGTCCTACACAGAGGTTTCCTAGTTCATGCGAAATGAAGTAAGGCACATATGTGATATGTGCGGGACCGAAATTGATACGTGTATGTGATACAGTATTCTAATCTTGCGATATAGCTTATATGTGATAACCGGATTATTGAATCAAGTGTTGATTCAATAATTTGTTATATATATATTTGATATACGTGTAAATGATATTAGTCGGTTGTATGTGATATAGCCGGCTTATTAAAACAAGTGTTGATTTAATAATTTAATATATAATTATATATTTGATATATTAATATATATTAACTAATATTAGCTCACTTAAGAAATTGTTTTCTCTAAATACATACAAATATATATGTGATATATATTAATATATTTATTTTTTGTGTCATACTAGATGATATATTGAACTTGGGTATATGAGACTCATACCTAACTAAAGATAATATGGATGATTAATTATTAAGGGAAAAATCAAAATTATGTGGAAATTGACATGGTTTAAGATGCTTGTGGAAGCATGTAGAAATCTTGACTTAGTCCACTAATTTTGTTTTACTCAAGATATTTATTAACCTAACCATTATTTTTAACCATGGTTAAGTCTCTACAAGAGATATATGAGATATTTTCTCACCCATGGTTCATCACATGATCATTTTGAGTTTCTTCTTCATTTCCTTTCTTTGCTTTCTAGCTTTTGAGAGAGTGAAAAGAAAAAGAGAGAAATATTTCTAAAGTGAGCTAAATTCCTACTTCATCAATTTATACTAAACTATCCATTTATTATAGGTTGTTTGCTTCACTAATTCATCAATTAGTGAAGATGTAGCTTGAGTTGGCGATTCTTCGACGTAGATCATTTTCGGCCTCGAAGATCTTTGAGTAACCTCGTTACTTTCGTCTAGTGGTGCCTAAAGAGAGTCCGGAACACCACTACTTGGAGCAAAGGGACTGCTCCATGGAGCTTTAGAAGCGAAGGACCAGTCTACAAAGGTTGTATTCCTATATCAGTTAGTGTAAAGTTTGTTTACATGCTATAAAAATCCTAATTCTCTAGTTAGATCCTTGGTCGGGTTCGCTCGGCACCTTAAAATTTTTTAAATCGTATACTTGATGCGTGCCGAAAATAGTCGGCGGTGCTAAGAGAACCCAGCAATGGTATCAGACCCAAGCTAGAGTATTAGGAGTTGCCTAGGCAAAGTTAAAGTATTCGATCGACAATTCAAAACCGAAAAATCCCACTCTCTGGAAATTTTTTCAAAAGTTGGAATTTTTCTAATTAAAAATATTTAGAAAATTGTGCAGGGTTTTATATGGATCCACAAGAAAAACGACGGCCCAACTCGACCAAACGACCGTGGAAGCGTGGCCAAAACAAGCTTTTGGCGGCTGTTCCGCGGTGTCGTTGGTAAGGCAGGGAGCGTGTCTTCTTATGTTGGTCCGTAGGTACTTGGGGCACTCTCTGGGTATTTTTAACTGTGACTCAAGCGTTGAGCTCTCTGGGAATTTTGGATGTTTGATAAATCGATCGAAATGTTTAATATCGTCTAGATATCTATGATTTGTGATACAATATTTGGAATCCATAATAATTAGTTTTGTGAAAACTAATTAGTATTTTGTAAATCTAGCAATTTAGTCTCTTTTTGATCGGTTGCTGCGGGGTTTTGATTCGGATCAAAACTCCGTCGCAATCTCGTAGAGTACGCGAACGCTCGCCAGGTAACACCACTAGCTAGCCACGCCCCATAGCCCCGACCAAGTGACTGTAGGAGAACCTCGTACCATAAGCATCCGTTCCGGTGCTCACGGCCGCGGTGTTCTGCTTAAGTTCACTTCGTCGACGACATTGGGGGTGCGGCCGTCTATTAATGTTTGCGATGAACATTCAATCATTTGTTGGGAATCTTGTTGAATTACCCGACTAGATATTGAAAAGTGTTTTCAATTTGAGACTAAAATGCCGGGTTTATAGTGTTAGGCATGAAATCCGGCGTATGTGATATTCCAGGTTTATGATGTCTAAGGTGGCTGCGGATGCTATTTATTGTAGTTTTGATTTCTTTTCTGCGACCGTAAGGGTAATATGTGGTGTATCGCCGGTTTCGTTTCTATATATCAACGACAATTGGGATACGCATATTTACTTACGTTGATGACATGTGATGTTATGTGTTGCTGTGAAATGTTATATTGGATCGTCTTGTTTGAATAGCCGGGGTTTTTTGCGTGAGATGAGGGTTTTTTCATTTTCATTCATGTAAAAATTTGTATGCAATATTCTTTTATTAGGACACTTCCGGGTTGAGGATGATGTCTCCATTGATGTATATTATTTACTTTTCTGCATTAGGATAGAACCAAGACGGAGAGCACAAGTAACCAGGTTCTAGAGTTCGGTGGGAGACTATCTCGAGGAGTCGAGTCCGGGTCTCCTAACTCTAGAATTGGTAGGGTTGCTTGTCGCTCTCGTAAGGGTCTAGGGATGTGGGTTTGGCTATTCATCATGACCGTGGAGTCCGTATTTTTTACCGGCTTAATTTAAAACACGGACCTCCTAGTACATCCAATATTTCATATATTGACTTCTGCTGCAATGTTCTATGATGAGACCATATAACTGCCTGAGACGAATGCTTTATATTATATATATGATATATAGTAAACGTTGCTTATGTTTTGCATCCACGCTAGTCCTGCCCCCACTCTTCCGTTAGTTAACTAACCTAACGGTGTATGACGAGACCCCGTGGCGAATGCAGATGGCATAAGCGTACGTTATATTTTCGTTTCTTTATTTGTGATGCTTAGGAATCATAAATGATAGGACTTCATTAATGAGATTAATGAAAATGAAAGAAACCCAATGATGTTGTGGAATCAAATTTTCAAAACTGGTTGCTCTAGTTCTAGCTTTACATAGTGGTATTCCTTGATGAATATCCCGTATCTCATTCGATGAGAAAAGAGCCTAGATCCCTTCACCGGGAGTGACCTCTTTAGCAGAAGCTAGCAGATGCTACACCCACTTGGTTTATTTTTGAAAAACTCGATTTTAAAAGCGGAGCTTAAACCACTCCTTTTCAAAATCACTCGATTCTACAACTATATCAAGTTCATTACGCAAAAGGTTTTCTTAAAAACCTGTTGTAGCCCCCCGTCATTTCAGATAAGTACTATTTAGTATTCGTGCTGCGTTTGTTGGTCTTCGTTAAGGCGTAGTGTATGGTAGATAATTAGTGCTTATCTGCTGCATATGATGTGATTGGATTAGGGTAGTGTTCGCCGCCGAAAACCGGGAAGACAAATATCTTGCCTGAATTTGGGGGCAGATGATATTTGGTTTTATCTGTCTACCTCTCCGAAGATGCCAAGTTGATTTATGGCACCATGTATCGGAGGTTTGGACAGATGCGGCCGTTATAGCAGACTTCGTCAGATTCCCCCTCATTTGAGAGGGTTTTGATTATGGGGACGCTCTTCCCTGCAGGCGCAAGCCCCTGCAGTTAATTACGTTACCGCATCGCGGTAACCAGTTTCTCCTTTTCCAGATGGTCACTTCGTGTCGTGTATATTTGTTTTATTTTTGGTTGCCCATGGATTGTATACGGAGACTAATTTATGTTGTCGCCCGTAGGGCGTGGATTAATCCAAATCCATATTTTCTTAGATTTGGATTTGGGTTTAAGAATCGTTAATCTCATTTGAGACTAAGATCAACTTAAACGTTTATTGAGGATACGTTAGTCTAATTTTAGACTAAGATCTACTCAACAGGATCATTTAGATCCAACAAAAGAGCATTTGGGCTCTATTGTTTTAGTTTAGGGACGTTGCGGTCCATTGGGTTTAAGGACATCATAGTCCGTGACAATTTAAAGACGTCATAGTCTATAAAGTTTAAAGACATCATAGTCTATGAGTTTAAGGACCTCACGGTCCATAAAGTTTAAGGACATCATAGTCCATGAGTTTAAGGACCCCACGGTCCGTAAAGTTTAAGGACATCATAGTCCAGTTTAAAGACGTCATAGTCTGTGTGGTTTTGGTTCAACCGTTTGGGGATGCACCAAGGAGTTGTTGTTTGTTGGGACCCGCCACCTCCCTGAAGACGTTGAAAAATTACAACGACATGTATCAGAAGAGGTGTGAAGAGATATACCCTTGAACCAAATTCCAGATCGAGGGGAGAGATCATGGTGGAATGAACATCATCTTAGATGCCAGGAGTTCATTAGCTATTTCTGAGACTCGGATCAATTTTGAGAAAACCTGAGTATAATGAGGGCTCGGCTGATTGATGACCAAAAAAGGGTTTTGGTTTTAGGAGACTTGGTTAATTTGGGCTAATGTTGGCCTCTCATAGTGTTAAACATTAGTGTATGATTAGCGCTTACGTGCTCCCACGTGAAGCGCTTGAAATAGTGTTAAACACTAAGAATTTGAGGCGCTCACGTGGGATCACGTGAGGCATTTGAAGTAGTGTTAAACACTAAGAATTTGATGCGCTCACGTGGGGTCACGTGAGACGCTTGAAGTAGTGTTAAACACTAAGAATTTGACGCACTCACGTAGAGTCACGTGAGGCGCTTGAAGTTGGCGCTGCTCCTCTGGGTTTATTCCTTTGTTTCTTTTCTGAGAGCTAAGCTCTATTGGGTCACGTGGAATCACGTGAGGCGCCCCAAGAATAGAAACTGCCCTTTGATTTATTCCCTTTCTGCTTTAAAAGTTAAGCACTGCTTGGGGGTCACGTGGGGACACGTGAGGCGTCCTAAAAAATAGGGTTTATTCCTTTTTCTATTTTATAAGTGTTGAGCACTTCTCAGGGATCACGTGGTCTCACGTGAGGCGCTCCAAAAATAGGGTTTATTCCCTTTTCTATTTTATAAGTGCTGAGCACTTCTCAGGGGCCATGTGGGGTCACGTGAGGCGCTCCAAAAATAGGGTTTATTCCCTTTTCTCTTTTATAAGTGCTGAGCACTTCTCCGGGGTCACGTAGGGTCATGTGAGGTGCTCCAAAAATAAGGTTTATTCCCTTTTTCTCTTTTATAAGTGTTGAACACTTCTCAGGGGTCACGTGAGTTTTTTTATTGTGCAGCGTTGAACGCTAATGAATCACCAAGCTGTTCTTCTATGATTTCGAGGGATCAAGTTCTCCTTTTGTTCTTTGTAGGGATTAAATTCTTTTTAAAGGGTTAAACCCTAGTTTCAGAGGATTCCTATATGCTTTGTAAGAGTTAAACTCTTTTGGATTCAGTTCTTTCCCCTAGGTTTTTGAATCTGCATGACAGAATTTCCCCGATGAGAATTAAATTCTCAACTTGTGGGGAGATTTGCTTCTGCAGATCTTAACCAGAGGATAAACTAAGTTCTTTGAGAAGACTTAAACTCTTGGTTTGAGAATTAAATTCTTTTTTTATTTTGTGGGAGCTTATGGGAGGGGTTCCTCTTCTTTAGAGAATTAAATTCTCTTTATATTTTTCTTCCCTTCTCCCTCTGTCTGTCTTTTTCTCCTCTCCTTGCTCCTATTTATATGAGAAGAAAAAGAATTAATTTGTTAAGAAAATTCCTCATTGAGAGATCATGATTGATTCCATGATCTTTTAGATCAATTGTTGAATTTTATTCACCGTTGGATTTTTAATCCAAAGGCTCTCTGTTTAACAGAGAAGATTTCTTGTTTGTTTAATAAGATTATGAATATCTTGTTAGTTTTAATAAGATTAGAATTTTATTCTATCATATCTTTTTAGTTTAACAAGATCAGAAATATATTTTCTTAATATGGATATCTTGTTAACATAGAATCTTGTTATAAGATTAGGAAAATATTTTCCCGTGACAGATTTTTATTTTATCAAATGATCACCGCTGGATCTTTGATCCAAGGGTCCTCTGTTTAACAGAGAAGATCTTTCTATTTTAAGTAAGATTAACAAAATATTTCCCAAATAGAATTTAATTCTAGAATTTGATAGGAACATTTTAAATTAGGGTGCTCACATGCTTTACATGTGATTGGCAAAAGCACTCACGTGTTTAACACGTGATCTCTAGTGTGGGTTTTAGCCTGTGTATGTTCAGAGCGCTCACGTGTGTAACACGTGAGGTATGTTTGGCCCTTGGTTGTTTATATTCAGCGCTCGTATGCTTTGCATATGAGCGCCTATGTATTTTACATGTGATGCCTGTTTGGCCCTTGGTTATTTATGTTCGGCGCTCATATGTTTTGCATATGTGCGCCCACGTGTTTTACACGTAATGTCCATTTTTTGAGGATTCTCCCCCTTTTTTGTAAGGGAACAAGTAGCTCTTGGCCGAAAATTTTGGCGGGAACAAATGCCCCCACTACTTTGCCCACGTAAGCATTTACGTGGGTGAAGTAGTGCAGAGTTATGCATGGCAATAGAATTGAGGGCTTAGGGGACAAGTTTAGAATCCTTGTTAGCTTAATACTTTTGTCGAGACGAGTCGAGAAGTTCTCGCAGAACATTATTTTCCCTACGAGTCGAAACGAATCGAGAAGTTCTCGTATGGACACTAATTTCCTCACGAGTCGAGACGAATCGAGAAGCGATGGCTTAGGAAACAGGTTCAAATCTGTCGCCTAAGACTTTTCAATTTTATGAGCCGTGATGGTCTCATAAAAGACTTTTCTCCCTACGAGTCGAGAGGATCCCGTAGGTGTATTTTCTCCTTAGGAGTCGTGAGGACTCCTAAGTGTGTTTTGTCTTGAGAGTCGTAAGGATCTCACAAGAGAATTTTTCCCGCTTTCAAGTCGAAAGGACTTGTATGTGGTCGTTTCCCTTCTTGTCGATATTCAACTTCGGAGAGTGTGGCCCATAGATAGTCCATCTTGACCTCTTTGCAGGGCAGTGATGGCTTAGGAGACAGAGTTAGGATCTGCCACCTAAGACTTTTCAACTTTATGAGCCATGAGGGTCTTATAAAGACTTTTCTACCTACAGGTCGAGAGGATCCCGTAGGTATATTTTCTCCTTAGGAATCGTGAGGATTTCTAAGTGCGTTTTTTCTTGAGAGTCATAAGGATCTCACAAGAGAATTTTTCCGCTTACAAGTCGAAAGGACTTGTAAGTGGTTGTTTCCCTCCTTGTCGATGTTCGACTTCGGAGAGTGTGGCCCATACATAGTCTATCTTGACCTATTTGTAGGACAGTGATGGCTTAAGAGACAGGTTCAGGTCTGCCACCTAAGGCTTTCCAACTTTATGAGCCGTGAGGGTCTCATAAAGATTTTTCTCCCTACGAGTCGAGAGGATCTCGTAGGTCTATTTTCTCCTTAGGAATCGTGAGGATTTCTAAGTGTGCTTTCTCTTGAGAGTTGTAAGGATCTCACAAGAGAATTTTCCCGCTTACAAGTTGAGAGGACTCGTAAGTGGTTGTTTCCCTTCTTGTCGATGTTCGGCATCGGAGAGTGTGGCCGTGAATAGTATGCAAGCGCCCATCTTAGACCGACTTGCAGGTCCCCAGTGCTTAGGAAACATGTTTTTTAATCCCCACCGCCGAAGGCTTTTCCCTACGAGTCGAGACGAATTGAGAAGGTCTCGTAAGGACACTAATTTTCTCACGAGTCGAGACGAATCGAGAAGTTCTCGTAAGAATGTTCTAACATCATAGTTAACCTCTGCTCTTTATGACAGAGGTCCGTTAGGGTCTGTGGTACTAGGGTTTTTTCCGTCGTACCGTCACGTTGGTTGATGTATTCCTCGATAGGCAATCTTGCTGTTCGACTAGCCTCGTGATTGTCGTATCTCTGATCCCTTCGGGGGCTGGACAAGACGTCTTCAAGCAATCTTCTAGGTAGTATTAACGTCAAAAGAGCAAGCGTTAGAGATATTCCATGTCACTTTTTACTTAAGGTTAGGCTCAGTTTGGGAGCCCTGATAAGTCATAACCACTCCGCGCTGGTGTGGGATGATCTCCGATAATCTTTCAGGTTTTATTTGAGTTGCCGTCAAGACCCTGAAGCTAGGGATTTTCCTTTGCTTCGTTTGCTGGTATTGCGTCTACTGTAACGAGATGAATGTCGCGGTTGTCTTTAGGTTGCGTGTGAACCGTCGAGGCTTAGAACTAGGGATTTTGCCATGGCTCCGTTGTTTTGACCCTAGGGTCAGTTGTTGACATTGCATCTGCATCCTGCTAGAGTTAAGAAGGAACGCCGTTGTTGATCTCTAGGTTGCCTATGAACCGTCGATATTTGGAACTAGGGGACTTTGCCGTGGCTCCATTTGTTGATGTCGCGTCTGCATCTTGCTGGAGGAAGAATGCTGTTGGTGATATATAGGCTGTAGATGTTGCCGTCGAGACTTGGAACTAGGGACTCTACCGTATCTCCGAGGTAGTCTCTAGGTTGTCTGTGAATCGTCGAGATTTAGAGCTAGGGGTATGCCGTGGCTCTATTTGTTGATGTCGCGTCTTCATCCTGCTGGAGGAAGAACGCTGTTGGTGATCTCTAGGCTGTAGATGTTGCCGTCGAGACTTGGAACTAGGGACTCTGTCATGGCTCCGAGGTAGTCTCTAGGTTGTCTATGAGCCGTCAAGATTTGGAGCTAGGGGTATGCCGTGGCTCTATTTGCTGATGTCGCGTCTGCATCCTGCTGGAGGAAGAATGCCGTTGTTGATCTCTAGGCTATAGATGTTGCTGTTGAGATCTGACTTTCCCTTTGACAGAGTTCGTTTGGGACATATAATTCCCTTTTCATTTATGCCCATGGATTGTATACAGGGGTCAGTATGGACTTACCAGCAGGGCAAATGTTTCATTCCCTTTTTTATTTCTTTCCGTGATGCTCTATCATTTCAGCTTTTCGTATCGCAAAAGTCATGATTGCCCAATCTTTTCGGCTATTTTTCGCGGTGCCCAATCGTATCGGCTATTTTTTCTTTCTACTCACTGTTTTTTATTGCGAGTTGCCCAATCATTTTGGCTATTTTTGTATGCATATATTTTACTTGCTGATTTTGTTGCAAGTTGCCCTATCATTTCGGCTATTTCATATGCATTTATGACTCACCGATTTCTTGCCGCGAGTATGAGACTTGGGATCTGATACCGATTTAGGCATCGGCACCGCTACGACTGGGATATTTCCGGGAGTGAATCATCATTTGCCTTTGTCGGTTTGAACAAAGGTGGCTTAGTAGACCGGGTTAAGATCTTGTCAACTAAGGCTTTTGACTTCATGAGCCGTAAGGGTCTCATAAAGTATTTCTCCCTACAAGTCGTGAGGATCTTGTAGGTGCGTTTTCTCCTTAAGAATCGTGAGGATTCCTAAGTGTATGTTCTCTAATAAGTCGTAAGGATTTTACAAGAGTGTTTTCTCCTTGTAAATCGAGAAGACTTACAAGTGTCATTCACCAAATGAGGACATTTCACGTCATCGGTGGAACTTGGTAGGGAAATGATTATTTGCGCCCGTGGATTGTATACAAGGGTCAATACTGAACCGCTTATAGGGTAATCTGTGGATTGTGATGGCTTAAGAAAAGGTTCAGATCTCTGTAGCTTAAGGTTTTAGAATCCTATGAGCTGTAAGGGTCTCATAGGGGAATTCACCTTACGAGTCGTGAGGATCTCGTAAGTGTAATTTCTTCTTAGGAATCGTGGGGATCCCTGAGTGTGTCGTTCCTTTGTGAGTCGTAAGGATCTCATGCAGGTATTTTCTCCTTATAGGGTCGAAAAGACCTTGCAAGTGTGCATGAATTTTTTTACGAGTCTGCGCCCTTTCGGGTTTTCACAAACTCGCCGGTAGCCCTGCTATTTTTACTCATGGAGCCCTTTCGGGTTTTCATCCGTGCCCATTTTGCTTATGGACGTACCGTTTTTTTTGTCAGCCTTAGGATGCTGCGTTTCATAGTAATTTATTGATGTTTCGGTCAAGCGTAGTATTTTTTCAAGAACCGACCGTTTATTGGTCTAAAGGGTCTTTAGCCATGCATATCCATGAGCAAGTAAGCCCCACCTTGGTAGACCTTGTCTATGATATACGGGCCTTCATAGTTTGGCTCGAATTTCCCCCGTTTGGTACGCTCGGGGATCATAGGTCTCTTTATGACTAGCACGAGTTCACCTTGGCGGAATGTTCTCGGCCTAGTCAATCTTTCGTACGAGCGTGTCATCCTTGCTTTGTAAGCCTCCAGGTTTTGCTGCGCCATGAGCCGGGTTTCGTCAAAGGCGTCGAGCTCATCCAGCCGAAGATGAGCGTTCTCTTCTTCTGTTAGCTCGTAATGAGCCGCCACTCGTAAAAAGGGTAGCTCTATCTTCAAGGGGAGTACTGCTTCTGTGCCGAATACAATGCATACGGCGTTGTATTCATAGCCGTTTTGAACGTAGTCCGATACGCCCAGAGAGCTTCATGCAGTCTCTCGTGCCAATCCTTTTTGTTTTTGGACACCGTCTTCTTTATGATCTTCGTCAAGGTCTTGTTGAAAGCCTCAGCCAGACCATTAGCTCGGGGATTATAGACCGAAGAGTATCTCCAGTCTATGTTATGCTGATGTGCGAAGCGGCTGATTTTGTGGCTTCTGTAGGCCGGCCCGTTATCGGAGATAATCCATCGCAGAGTGCCAAACCGATAGATGACGTGTGTCTTGAAGAAATGGAGAATATTCTCCGTCTTCACTTCTCTTAGTGGTATTGCTTCTGCCCACTTAGAGAAGTAATTGGTTGTCGCCAATATGAACCGATGTCCTCCGGACGATGCTGGTTCGATGGGCCCGATTATGTCAGTTCCCCACATTTCGAACGGTTAGCTAGCCACCATTGGGTGTAGCGGATTTGGATGCTGGTGGATGAAATTCCCGTGAATCTGGCATGAGTGGCACTGCTTCGCGTATTCGAGACAGTCTTGAATCATCGTGGGCCAATAGTAGCCCATTCTTTTGATCTTCAGCTTCATCTTTGTGCCGGCTTGATGAGATCCGCAGAGTCTGTCATGAGTTTCTTGGACGACTTTCCTCGCTTCTTCCGGTCCCAAGCATCTTAGCCATAGAGAGTCGAACGATCTCTTATACAGAGTGTCATTGACAAAGGCGAAGGACAGAGCTCGTTTCATGAGTTGATGTTTTGAGGATGCATCCTCCGGCGTTTGACGGGATTTGAAGTAGTCTATAAAGACTTATCTCCAATCATTAGCCTTTTCTTGGTCCCTATTTGTAAGGCCGTTTGCTTGGTCGCTTCTCTTTCTTCAAACGACTCCGAAGATATTTTCGCTGGTGCAAGAACCCGACGACTTTGTACAATGATCCTTACGTCATCGAGATTTTCGTCAGCCAATTCTTTAGCGAGTTTGGCTAATGCGTCCACCTTGCTATTTTCTGTACGCGGTATGCTTTGCAGGACGTAGGAGGGAATTTGAGTCAGTAACTGTTGTACTCTTTCACCGTACTTCACCAACTCTGGTTTGCACGTTTGATAGTCGCCGTTTACTTGGCTAACGACCAGTTGGGAGTCCCCGTATATGAGGAGGTCTTCGATTCTCATGTCGACAGCGATCTCAAGACCTGCTATCAAAGCTTCATATTCAGATTCATTGTTCATCCTCGGCTCTGTTAAGGAATAGGCGAAGCGCATTATCCCTCTTTGTGGAGTCACAAAGATGCGGCCTATCCCAGATTTGATTATGGGGGAGTTGTACTTTCGCTTCTTCATGGAAGATGCTCCATCGAAGTAGAGTTCCCATCTGGTATCACTCCCTTCTTTTTCTTTGTCGATCGTGTCAAACGCGCGTTCGTCTGGTAATTCGAAAATTAAAGGTGAATTGGCAGGTATCAGCTGTTCAGCAAGGAAGTCGGCAATGGCCTGTCCTTTTACTGCCTTGAGAGGACGATATGTTATCGAGAACTCAACAAGAGGAGGGCCCATTTAGCGAGTCGTCCTGTTAGTATGGCTCTTGTCATCAAATATTTTAGAGGATCCACTTTTGATACGAGGTGGGCCTCATGCGCCAATGCATAGTGTCTGAGCTTCGTTATTACGAAGATTAACGCCAGGCAGTGTTTTTCAATAGGGGAGTAATTGTTTTCTGCTCCCAGGAGAACTCGACTCAAATAGTAGAGGGCTCTTTCCTTCCCTTGTCATTCTCCTGTGCCCATAGTACGTCTAAAGAACTTTCAAGGGCTGTTGTGTATAGGATGAGAGGCTTTCCCTTGACTGGGGCGGTCAGTACTGGCGGGTTCTGCAGGTATTGCTTGATTTCGTCTAGTGCACTTTGGCATTTGCGATCCCAGACGAACGGAGTCCTTTTCTTCATTAGATGACTGTAGGGGCGACACTTGCCGGAGAGGTTAGCTATGAACCGTCGGATATACGCGAGCTTTCCTTAGAGAGACTGCAGCTATTTCATAGTTCTGGGCGGAGGCATTTCCATAATCGTCTTGATCTTTGACGGGTCTATTTTGATGCCCCGATGTCGTACGATAAATCCTAGGAATTTTTCGGAGGAACTACGAACGCGCACTTTAGAGGGTTCATCTTCAGCCTGTATTTCTGAAGACGTTGGAACACTATCTTCAGATGTTCCCAATACTCCTCGTGCGATTTTCTTTTTACCACGAGGTCGTCAATATAGCATTCGACGACTTCATGTATGAGGTCATCGAAAATCTTCGTCATGGCCCTCTGATAGGTAGCGCCGGCGTTCTTCAGACCGAAATGCATCACTTTGTAGCAGAATATGCCCAGAGGAGTCTGAAAAGCGGTATGCTTCTGGTCTTCAGGATGCATCTTTATTTGATTGTACCCTGACGAGCCGTCCATGAAGCAGAAGAGTTCGTGAGTGGACGTGTTATCTATCATCAGCTCGGTAACCGGTACGGGAAAGTCATCTTTCGGGCAAGCTTTGTTGAGGTCCCGAAAGTCTACGCATATACGCACCATCCCATTCTTCTTCATCACTGGGACGATATCGGCGATCTAGTCAGGGTACTGAACTTCTTGGATGAAGCCGGAGTCGATTAACTTCTTGACTTCGGCGTTGATGCTCATTTCAAGTTCGAGCCGCATTCTTCTTAGTGCTTCCTTGACTGGCTTGACGTCCGAGGATATCGCCAATTTATGCATAGCTATCTCTGGATCTAGCCCCAACATCTCAGAGTAGTTCCATGTGAAGCAGTCTTTATACTGTATGAGCACATCTCTTAGCGTAGCTACCCGTTCTTTAGAAAGCAGCTCACTGATGAATGTAGGCCACGGGCCGTTTTCCGTCCCCAAGTCTATTTTCCTTAGGTTATCCGCCGTGTTGTGTATTCCATCTTCCAATTCTTTTGGCGCCGGTGGAAATTCTGAGATCAATTCCTCTTCACCCTCATTTTCAAAACTCCAGGATAGGTCATCCATGTTCTCGGGCACTCCTTCTTCTGTCAGCGTTATCACATGACAGGTACAAGATCGTTTCCAAGACCGATGTTAATTTGGTTCTACTCTCGCCATATACATTGCTTTCGGTACATGCTTTTATGGTGGGGTTACCCTCCAACTGCTGGATAGAGCGAACCAGCCTTGCTGATGCTGGTCTTCTACCCAGTTTTTGAATGTGAAGCAATCTTCGAGAGGATGTCCTATCGCTCGGTGATAGGAGCAATAATCCGGGTGATGAACCTCGTTTTCTTGATCGGGGTGTTTGGACTCCGGAAGCATAATCATTTGATATTTTATGATAAGATCGAATATCTTCCTTGTCTTGTCTTGGAGAAAAGAATATGCTCGACCCATCTTTTTTATAAGAGACGAATCTCGGCTTTTCAATTCTAGATCGCGTGGCTTTTTGGACTCGCTTTGCTGCTGTCGAACGTTTTTTTCTGTTCTTTAACTTGTTTTTGCCTCCGCGTCGGGTCTTCCGTATGACAGGCTGGCGACGAAGGGCATCGTCATTCTCCGCAGCCTGCTGAACGAGGCGCTGCGTCCTGACTTTCTCGTAAATGGCCATTTCACGGCTGTGGTCATCTCGGAACTTTTGACCCTCTTCCCTTATTAGGTTGTTCATTTGTTCTTCAAATGACAGACTTAGCATTTTTACGGCGGGATCTCATTTTGGTTCAGGGTTAGCGACTTCTAACAGAGCATCTCCTTCTTCATCAAAGTCATTTATAACATAGCAGCCATGGAATCGCTCCCGTTTCTTGGATTGAACATATCCAAACCCGATCGTTTCCATTCTCCCGTTGGGCAATTTTCACTGAGTTCCAGGGACGTTCCGGATCCTGTTGTAGAACTGAGCTTGTCAAGCAGTTTGTTTGGAGGGTACGCCTTGGTGCCTCAACAACCTTTTAACCTTTCCGTGTATTATTTGGGCAGACGGATGGGTTAGAGCCTGTCAAGTGTAGAATCGGCACCACGCCAGATTTCTTTCTCCACTTTGGTTTCCGCGATAAAAGAGGATCGCCTTTTTATCTTTTCACCTGGGAGGATGTAGAACGTCTGCAGCTCTTGCACACTATAGGTATCAAGTGCGTCGAGCTCTTTGTAGTACTGCCGCGGAACCATGGCGATCTGCAAACTCCGTTCATCGCCAGTGAAGGCTTGTATTGATGGCTGAACGGAAAATACTGCATTGACCTCATCTTCAGAGTCACTGCCGAAGACCAACATAGGGGTAGACGGTCCCGGCTTATTGCATTGGGGCGGCCTCGAATAGACTATCTCTTCTTCCTCCTCGGTATTGCTCCCGAAGACCGGAATAGTGGTGATAGCTTTTTGTTTATTCTCCGGTTTATGGCATCTTTCCGTATCTTCAAAGTCTGGCAGAAAGTACTTTGCGCCCTCGTATTTGCGGACTTCAATCACGGAGAATGGGTTTAGCTATACCGTTACGGTGTACTCAAGACCGTCCTTGAAATACTTCATACACTGATGTTGTGTAGAAAGGATGATGTTGTATTCGTGTAACCAAGGCCTGCCGAGCAAAGCGTTGTAGCAAGTCTTGGTGTTAATAGCATGAAATTTGATGTCAGTGACGAGCAGCCCAAAGTGTAATGTCAGTATCACAGACCTGAGCGTCCGTGATGACTGAGAGTCGAAACCGGAGATAGTGATTTTATCCCGAGCGAGGTGTTGAACGCTCATGCAGATTTCTTTTAACACCCTCACATTTAGGAGGTTGACAGAGGACCCGTTATCAACTAGGATCTTCCCTATCTTGATGTCATGGCAGTATCCGGTGACATACAAGGGACGGTTGTGTTCGCACGTTCCGAGGAGGAGATCTTCATCGCCGAAAGTGACGTCAGCAGTGTGTACCTCTTCAAGCTCGTCCTTCATCTTTTCTTCAACAAGGAAAGCTTGAAACTGCTCGGGCTCTTATAGTGCATTGATCAGAGAATCTCTCTCCTTTTTGGATAGCAGAAGGGCATCGAGAATGCTTAACTGCGAGGGTATTTTCCTCAGGTGTGTCAGAACGTTGTAATCCACCTTGTTTTTCTTGGGTGGGTCCTTAGCTGCCAACTCTTCGACGACTCGATCATCGAGGGTGATATCCTCAGGGACTTTTTTCCTTCCCTTTATCTTTTCTATCCGATCCCCTATTTATGGGTCCGAGATTCTTTTCAGGTAGCGTACGATTTTGTAGCTGAATGTTCTCGCAGGTCTTCGTCTCTTCTGTTTCGGAGATGGATTCCTTGAAGAGAGGGCCGAGGGCTATTTCTTCATCTGAATCGCTCCTGAAGGTAAGAACTTGCGATCCTTTGCTATCAACCATGTGACAGTTGCCGGTAGTTCTTTTGCGCTCATTTGTCGTGCTCTTCTGCTCTCGACGCGTCTTGCGCTTCATCCTCTTGAAATGCCGCCGGTGGGCAACATATCCTTGCCATCAATTTTTAAAGGCATTGCATTTTTCGGTAGGATGTGCAATCCTTTGATGGTATAAGCAGTAACTAGGATGTACATCCATTTCGTCAAAGTGTATCCCACCAGGAGTGTTTCCTTTGGAGGTTGGCAACTTCATCCCCATTGACAGGGCTTTAGCGAATCGTTTCCTTGTTTTAAGCCTGCTTTTGTCTGCGGTGGATGTGCTTTGATCTGGTGGGAGTGTTTTAACCCTTTCGTCCAGTCGCCGGTGTTTGGCTTTTTCAAATATGGCCATTTCGTGCTCTCGATCAGCTTTGCTCTTTTGATAGGCTTCGTTCAGCAGCATGTCAATCATCTCGTCTGACGGTTCTAGGAGTTCCGGTTCGGGATCTGCCCCCAGTTTTTCTGCATCAGGAGCTTCTTTGCTATTTATCGAGTGAGAGATCATGTGGCAGCTCGCCCCATAGTCTTCAGGCCCTTCTCAAGAATCGTCTCCTTCATCAGCGTCATCGTCTTCATTCTCAAGAACATGCTTAAAGAATTCGTCCAACGTGATTGGGGTCCGTGCCTTCTGGTATATTCTTCCAGTGCATTGATGTATTTCTGCAGACCTGTATGGCTGTCTTCGGGTTGGACGGGCTTTTTGGCCTTCTTCTTCTTCTTCGAAGACTTTGACTGCTGAGCCTGAGCGTTTTGATTATCGCTACCAACTCTTGGCGTTGGGCGCGGCTTCAGCATTCCTTCAATGACCTCGGGTTCTAGCAGATATTTCCACCTGATTTCTGGGCATGTGTGAAGATACTTCAGCATTCTTTTCGTCTTGGCTGAAAGAGCGACCTCCCATGGAGCTTCTTCTATAAAAAGAGCATGATGCCCCTAGTGTGTCCACCTTTTTAGGAGCGTATGGTTGTGGCGGGCTTACTTTCTAATTCTCAGACAGCGTGAATCTTCCCTGCTATTATTGGTCCTCAATCCAGCCTTTAAAAATGAAGCAATCTTCGATTGGATGGCCTACTGCTCGGTGGTATGGGCAGTAATTAAGATTGTTGGCATCGCCTGGCTGCAGCGGACGTCTTGGATCTGGCAGATTGATGAGCCTGTTGCACACTGCCAGCTCAAACAGTCTCCTTGTTTTATCCCGGGGAAACGAGTAAGGACGTCCCAGTCTCTCCTCGAGGGATTGGTGTGGACGCACGTTGCTTTGGCGAACAACCGATTTTATGTTGCTCGGATGTTGTTGAGCATTGGCGACAAAGGTCGCTTTCCCTTTGCCCTTTTCATTCCGCGGTTCTGTCTTTGAAAAAGAAGGCTTATGACTCATCTGGTCCATTTGGGACAACTTATCAATCAAGGTCTGAAAGGTAGTCGGCTTGAAAAACATCATGAACTGGGATATGGTCGCCTGCGGATCCAGAGTACCCACGAACATGCCTACTACAGGCGCTTCTTCGATGCGCTGTTTGCACTTCGATCATAGATTTCGCCATCGTATCACGTACTGGACCCATGTTTCGCCTGGCTTCACCCTGGTGTTAATTAATGCCGTGATTGGGGTGCGCTCGCTAGCGCTTGCGAATCTCTGTGTAAACAGTAGCTCCATTTCTGCAAATGTCTTAACGGAGTTCAGAGTACCATTCAAACGCTGTCTCCGACAAGCTGCCAACAAACCGGCGAAGAAGCAGTTTGTCGTCACCCCCAGTATTACCGCACAAGGCTCCGAATTGAGCAACGTGCTAGTGTGGATTCCCTGTCCCCTTATATACATGGAATTTAGGGATCGTATATCCCGGCGGATACTTTATTTGGTCATACCATCCCGGATAGGGTCGTCCAGTTTTAATAATTTGCCCGGCCGCTTTGCTCGCCTGATGAGCTCGTATTTGCTGAGCGATATAGTCATCCAGGGCGGCTTTGGAGATTGTCTCCTCCTTGGCTGCTGAAAAAACTGGAATAGGGTTTGACGTCTTCCCTCGGTCGTCTTCAAGGATAATCGGAGGGTCTTCAGCTGGAGGTTCCGGCTGTATCATCATCCCGACCATATCTTGGAATAAAAGCGCCATTCATTTTATGTTGGCCGCTTGTTCCGCGGCCTCTCTGTCTTTCTTTTCGAGGATTCTGCGGAGGAAATCAGCATCGGTTTCTTGTTCATGACGCTGCTCCGAAGATATTTCCGGACTTTCTTTTGGCCCAGTGAGTGCAGCCATAGTTATCAGTATCTTCTAGAGCTTTTGCCGTTGTTGCTCTTGAGCCTTTGTCACTGATCGGGTGAGCGGTCGGTGACCCATAGAAGCACGGCTTTCCTCTTTTCCGGAAGCCATATAAACAGTATGCACTATCATGCCCCCAGACTTTGGGCCTTTGGATTCAGTGCCTGTGCGATTCATCACAGATGCAGGGATCTTCTCCGGCCTTCTCCTTTTGTGAGCGGTTGAAGTTGAGAGGGCCGTTGCTGCAGGTACCCAAGTAGATGACACTTTATGTTGTACGACAGGGTGGTCCTTCTCTTGCCGAACTTTCATCTTCTTCGGTCGGCAGGAGTATGGTTGGTAGATCACCGAGTCTTGGACCTGTCACCAGACCTTATCGATTTTGGAGGACAGCCACTGAGGGGGCTGCTCTGGCTTTGTCTTTGTAGCATTCTCCACAGGTAGAGGAGATCTTTTCAGCAACGCGGTCGGAGAGTTCTGGCGAACCCTGTTAAGTGGTTTGAAGCTGTTCCCAGTTGGAACAACAGCATCAACTTCCATCGTTGGAGCTGGCGGGGTAAGTCTAGAAGAGGAACTGCTCCGAGCTTTCTTCACTCGGTGCTAGTGGCGACGTCGAGCATGTCGTGTAGCCGGGATCACCTTTATCATCGGAGTAGTTTTGTCCTGCCCCCTGGTTTGAGGAGAGGCTGTTATTGGTGCCAGCCTGTCAAAGATTGACATTCGCTGGGAAGGAATAGTCAACCTATCGAAGGCCGACTTTCGAGTAGGGGAAGAAGTTTAGATGGCTTCAGCTGCAGCAGGAGCTGGAATAACCTTCTCTGGTATTGCGAGCCTCTTCGTGGGCCCTTTTGAGCTTAGGCTCAGCCTGTCCAAGACTGAAGTATTAGACTTGGACGACCCGTTGAGAGGGGCCACGGTAGTGGTGAGCCGATCAAAGATCAACTTCTTCAGAACTTCTTGCGGCGGCAGTGGGGCATTGAAGCTCATTGGTGGGAGCATGGTCCCAAAGAACAGTCCAGTGGTGGCCTGAGTCACCTGTTCCACTGGCATCGTAAAAACGGAGGCCGCTTGAGGCCCATAGGTCACTCCTCCAGCAAGGACGGAGTGGGAGTTGTTGCAGTTGTTGCAGTTAGTGCAGTTGAAAGCCATTGATCTTCCGTGTTCTGCACGGAGCAAGACACCAAATCTTAGTACCTCGAATCCAAGGGCAACCATAGCAAATTGCGATTCGTTCGCGAAAGACGACACAGGAAGTGTGGAGTGGAAAGAGGAAAATGTCCCACCGGGCGTGCCGGAATCTGTTCGCCGCTGAAAACCGGGAAGACAAACGTCTTGCCTGAATTTGGGGGTAGATGCTATTTGGTTTTATCCGTCCACCTCTCCAAAGATACCAAGTTAATTTATGGCACTATGTATCAGAGGTTTGGACAGATGCGGACGTTGTAGCAGACTTCGTCAGATTCCTCCTCATTTGAGGGGTTTTTTATTGTGGGGATGCTCTTCCCTGCAGGCGCAAGCCCCTGCAGTTAATTACGCTACCGCATCGCGGTAACCACTTTCTCCTTCTCCAGATGGTCACTTCGTGTCGTGTATATTTGTTTTATTTTTGGTTGCCCGTGGATTGTATACAGAGACTAATTTATGTTGTCACCCGTAGGGCGTGGATTAGTCCAAATCCGTATTTTCTTAGATTTGGGTTTGGGTTTAAGGATAGTTAATCTCATTTGAGACGAAGATCAGCTTAAACGTTTGTTGAGGATACGTTAGTTGAGGATACATTAATCTAATTTTAGATTAAGATCTACTCAACAGGATTATTTAGATCCAATAAAAGAGCATTTGGGCTCTATTGTTTTAGTTTAGGGACATTGCGGTCCATTGGGTTTAAGGACATCATAGTCCATGACAGTTTAAAGACGCCATAGTCTGTAAAGTTTAAAGACATCATAGTCTATGAGTTTAAGGATCTCACAGTTCATAAAGTTTAAGGACATCATAGTCTATGAGTTTAAGGACCCCACAGTCCGTAAAGTTTAAAGACGTCATAGTCCAGTTTAAAGACGTCATAGTCTGTGTGGTTTTGGTTCAACCATTTGGGGATGTACCAAGGAGTTGTTGGTTGTCGGGACCCGCCACCTCCCTGAAGACATTGAAGAATTACAACAACATGTATCATATGCGTGAAGAGATGTACCCTTGAACCAAATTCCAGATCGAGGGGAGAGATCATGGTGGAATGAACATCATCTTAGATGCCAGGAATTCACTAGCTATTTCTGAGACTCGGATCAATTTTGAGAAAACCTGAGTATAATGATGGCTCGGCTGATTGATGACCAAAAAGGGTTTTGACTTTAGGAGACTTGGTTAATTTGGGCTAATGTTGGCCTCTCATAGTGTTAAACACAAGTGTATGATCAGCGCTCACGTGCTCCCACGTGAGGCCCTTGAAATAGTATTAAACACAAAGAATTTGAGGTGCTCGCGTAGGATCACGTGGGGCGTTTGAAGTAGTGTTAAACACTAAGAATTTGATGCGCTCACGTGGGGTCACGTGAAGTAGTGTTAAACACTAAGAATTTGACGCGCTCATGTGGGGTCACGTGAGGCGCTTGAAGTTGGCGCTGCTCCTCTGGGTTTATTCCCTTGTTTCACGTAGGATCACGTGAGGCACCCCAAGAATGGAAATTGCCCTTTGATTTATTCCCTTTCTGCTTTAAAAGTTAGGCACTGCTTGGGGGTCACGTGGGGTAACGTGAGGCGCCCCAAAAGATAGGGTTTATTCCCTTTTCTATTTTATAAGTGCTGAGCACTTCTCAGGGGTCACATGGGGTCACGTGAGGCGCTCCAAAAATAGGGTTTATTCCCTTTTCTCTTTTATAAGTGCTGAGCACTTCTCAGGGGTCACGTGGGGTCACATGAGGCGCTCCAAAAATAGGGTTTATTCTCTTTTCTCTTTTATAAGTGTTGAACACTTCTCAAGGGTCACGTGGGGTCACGTGAGTTTTTTTATTGTGTAGCGTTGAACGCTAATGAATCACCAAGCTGTTCTTCTATGGTTCCGAGGGATCAAATTCTCCTTTTGTTCTTTGTAGGGATTAAATTCTTTTTAAAGGGTTAAACCCTAGTTTCAGAGGAATTAAATTCCTATATTCTTTGTAAGAGTTAAACTCTTTTGGATTCAGTTCTTTCCCCTAGGTTTTGAATCTGCATGACAAAATCTCCCCGATGAGAATTAAATTCTCAATTTGTGGGGAGATCTGCTTCTGCAGATCTTAACCAGAGGAAGAACTAAGTTCTTTGAGAAGAGTTAAACTCTTGGTTTGAGAATTAAATTCTCTTTTTGTTTTTTAGGAGTTTATGGGAGGGGTTCCTCTTCTTTAGAGAATTAAATTCTCTTTATATTTTTCTTCCCCCCTCTCTCTGTCTGTCTTTTTCTCCTCTCCTTACTCCTATTTATATGAGAAGAAAAAGAATCAATTTGTTAAGAAAATCTCTCATTGAGAGATCATGATTGATTCCATGATCTTTTAGATTAATTGGTTAATTTTATTCACCGTTGGATTTTTAATCCAAAGGCTCTCTGTTTAACAGAGAAGATTTCTTGTTTGTTTAACAAGATTATGAATATCTTGTTAGTTTTAATAAGATTGGAATTTTATTCTATCATATCTTTTTATTTTAATAAGATCAGAAATATATTTTCTTAATATGGATATCTTGTTAACATAGAATTTTATTCTTGTTATAAGATTAGGAAAATATTTTCCTGTGATAGATTTTTATTCTATCAAATGATCACCGCTGGATCTTTGATCCAAGGGTCCTTTGTTTAACAGAGAAGTCATTTCTAGTTTAAGGAAGATAAAGAAAATATTTCCCAAATAGAATTTAATTCTAGAATTTGATAGGAACATTTTAAATTGGGTCGCTCATATGCTTTGCATGTGATTGGCAAAAGCACTCACGTGTTTAACACGTGACCCCTAGTATGGGTTTTAGCCTGTGTATGTTCAGAGCGCTCACGTGTGGTATGTTTGGCCCTTAGTTATTTATGTTCAACGCTCATATGCTTTGCATATGAGCGCCTACGTGTTTTACACGTGATGCCTGTTTGGCTCTTAGTTATTTATGTTCGGCGCTTATATGTTTTGTATATGTGCGCCCACGTGTTTTACACATGATGCCTGTTTTTTGAGGATTCCCCCCTTTTTTGTAAGGGAACAAGTAACACTTGGCCAAAAATTTTGGCGGGCACATGTTGTCGTACAACTTTGTTGGCCTTCGTTAAGGGTCGTATGGGTGGGTTTAATTCAATCACGAAATGTATGGGTTGAACTTGACTAGCGCCCTATGGTTTGTTGGCCTTCGTCAAGGTCATAGGACGTTAGGGGCAAAAAATTATTGGGAATTTCAAATGTTGAAATTTGCAATGAGATTGCATACCTTCTATGAGATAGTTGGATCCTGATACCCACTGCGAGTAAGAGTTACTCTTAGGAGTGTTTTGCACTTTACAATTAGCCGATCAAGTAGGTGACTAGAAATGTGTCAACGGGGTTATGCCTATGGGAAAACGAGATTTATTTTAATTAGGTCCGCGTGAAAGCACGGGGAACCTCCCTCAAAGTACCGACACTGGCCTGGCCGAAAAATTGGCGAACTTGTAGGGTGTAATTAATCCCGGCTAGTCTTACCTTTTAGCGTTTGAAGGAAGATTTGATAAAAACAGTGGGAGCCATCCTGATTAGATAAGATAATAACCAATCTGATCTTGCAAGAGTATACGCTAAGTGTTTTCTTCTCTCTCTCTCCAGGTAGCGACCATGTCACGCCTTAATCAAGATAATAATATTAATGTATTGACCGAACCCGCTTGTTATACTGAGCTGGGGAACATCAGTTCCGCTCTATATTATAATTGTTATAAGTCTGAGCAGGAAATAGGGGAATATCCGGATTCCTACACAACCCGAACGAGGAATGAGCATATTGATGCATCTTCTTCGGGTGTGTTTATTACCGAGAACTGTTTCTCAGTGCACTCTGCGTCCTGGGTATTAGATACCGGATCGGGATCCCATATATGTTATATGTTACATGGGCTAAAGAAAGGTAGAGAACTGGGAAAAGATGCTCATTCTCTAAAGGTAGGGAATGGTGCAAATGTTGCAGCCAAAACAGTTGGTGAATATCATCTTGTATTACCAAATGGGAATATATTGATCTTGAACGACTGTAATTATGTACCCTCTATGATATGCAATTTAATATCAATCTCTTTATTAGACAAAGAAGGATATAACTTTGTAGTAGAGAATAATGTTATGAACATTTTCCTAAATTAAGTGTTGATTGGGTTTGGTACGTTATGTAACGGTTTATACATTCTGAATCAAAATACAATTCTTAACGTACAGAATACACACAAGAGGAAGAGTTCAGAAATGAACGAATCCTTCTTGTGGTATTGTAGACTAGGTCATATCAATGCGACACGACTAGCTAAATTACATAAAGATGGATATTTGAATCAGTTTGAATTTACATCATATGAAACTTTCCAGTCATGTCTCAAAGGTAAAATGACCAAAAATCTGTTTACTGGACACGGAGAAAGAGCTACTAAACTCTTGGGACTGATACATAGAGATGTATGCGGTCCCATATTTACACATGCCAGGAATGTCATATTTCATTACATTCACTGATAATCTCTCAAGATACGGACATGTGTTCCTGTTGAAACACAAGTCTGAAACTTTTAAGAAATTCAAGGAATATAAGTGCGAAGTTGAGAACCAAATGGGTAAAAGTATTAAAATCCTTCGATCTGATTGGGGAGGAGAATACTTGAGCATGGAATTCCGTGACTATCTAAAAGAGAATGGAATTCTCTCTCAGCTTACTCCTCCGTATACACCACAGCACAACGGCGTATCGGAGCGGAGGAATCGCATCCTATTAGATATGGTGCGCTCTATGATGAGTATTACTGAGTTGCCTATTTTCTTTTGGGGTTATGCGCTTGAGACAGCCATATACCTATTGAATATGGTCCCTACCAAATCTGTGCCTACCACTCCATATGAGATATGGAAGGAGAAAAGACCATGTCTTAATTATATTAAGATATGGGCTTGTCCGGCTTATGTTAAAACGCAAAATCCGGACAAGCTCGTGGCAAGTTCAGTTCTGTGTAAGTTTTTAGGATATCCCAAAAACTTATGTGGGTATATCTTCTACCACACCAAGAAACAAAAGGTGTTTGTTTCTTATAATGCCACCTTTTTAGAAAAGAAATTTCTTGCAAAAGAAATTAGTGGTCATGAGGTAGAACTGGAAGAAGTTCCAGCTATACAAACTACAACTGATGATTTGGTGGAACCAGAGAATTCGATAGTCCCCGACGAACCTCAGCCTCTCCGACGATCTAGTAGGGTTCCTCATCCACCCGAGAGATACTATGGTTTTCTCATTGATGATGGGAGCAAGGATTTCATCATGGAAGATGATGACCCAACTAGCTTTGAGCAAGCCATCACGAGTGGGGACTCTGTGAAACGGCTGAATGCAATGCGGTCTGAGATGGAATCCATGTACACCAACAAAGTATGGACTTTGGAAGTTTCTCCTGAAGGGGTAAAACCCATTGGGAGCAAATGGATCTTTAAGAAGAAACTTGGTGTAGATGGAAAAGTCGAGACTTTCAAAGCTAGACTTGTTGCAAAAGGTTTTCGTTAACGACCAGATGTCAGTTATGAAGAAACCTTTTCTCTAGTGGCTATGCTTAAATCCATCCGGATCCTACCTGCCATCGCTGCATACTATGATTATGAAATCTGGCAGATGGACATCAAGCCCGCTTTTCTAAATGGTGATTTAGAAGAGAGCGTATACATGACTCAGCCAGAGGGCTTCCTAGATAGTGGGAGCAGCGGAAAAGTGTGCAAGTTGCTTAAATCAATCTACGGATTAAAGCAGGCATCGCGGAGTTGGAACATCTGTTTTGATGTGGCAGTCAAAGAGTTTGACTTCATCAAAAACGTAGATGAATCTTGTGTATACAAGAAGGTTGTGAGAGTAATGTCGTCTTCCTCGTATTGTACGTGGATGACATACTCTTGATAGGAAATGATGTTCCTATGCTGCACTCGGTCAAGCTTTTCTTATCACAAAGATTCTCCATGAAGGATCTGGGTGATGCTTCCTACATCCTGGGGATTAAGATCTATAGAGATAGATCTAAACGGATGTTGGGATTGCCCAATCCAGGTACATTGACACCATACTAAAAAGGTTTAGCATGGATGATTCTAAGCATGGGAATTTACTTACGATCTCAGGAATCACTCTCTCCAAAGAGATGTCCCCCAAGACTAATTTGGAGAGGGCTCGCATGCAAGGAATACTCTATGCTTTGGCAGTCGGGTCTATCATGTTTGCGATGTTGTGTACCCGACCGGATGTAGCGTACGCACTTAGTGTTGTAAGCAGACATCAATCGGATCCTGGGGAGAATCACTGGACAGCTGTGAAGAACATTCTTAAGTACTTGAGAAGGAATAAAGAAATGTTCTTGGTGTATGGTAACGGTGAACTTCAAGTGGAGTCCTTTACCGATTCGATCTTTCAGAGTGATAAGGACGACTCTAAGTCAGTCTCGGGTTTTGTCTTCACCCTCAATGGAGGGGCGGTATGTTGGAAGAGTTCCAAGAAAGATACCGTGGCAGACTCGACGATGGAGGCTGAATACATCGCTGCCAATGATGCCGCCAAGGAGGCTGTCTGGATGAAGAAGTTCATATCTGAACTTGGAGTGGTTCCATCCATTGAGCATCCAATACCTTTGTATTGTGATAACAATGGAGCTGTGGCTTTGGCTAAGGAACCCATGTCCCATCAGCGATCCAGGCATATTTTGAGGCGGTATCACCTGATTCGGGAGATAGTTGATCATTGGGAGATCGAGGTCAGGAGAGTTGACATAAAGAATAACACGGCGGATCCACTCATGAAAACTATTCCCCAGACACAATTTGAGAGACTCTTCGGGATGTTAGCTATGAGATACTACAACAACTGGCCCTAGTGCAAATGGGAGATTGTTAGTTGTATGTATGCCCTAGAGGCCATTATTGTATATGATTGTATATTATAATGGATGCTTGGACATATATAGGGAGAACTTTCTTGCTCGATATGATAGTTTCTATCTGGTTACTCTTTATCTTAACATGTAGACTAGTATTGAGATACTCTCTTACTCTCACATGTTGGTAAAGCCCTTAGGATGAGTACTTGACTACCAGGATTATGATGCAGATCATACTAGTGGGGCCATGGTAGTCCACAAGTTCATCCTTTAATTGTTCCTAGTCGTGGGTGTATCCAGACGGGCCATCGATATTCCAGAGTAGACTAGCCTATACGTTTCTTAACCCATATAATGGGCGATGGATGATCCTATATCCATTGGTGTTTGACATCAAAGATTGTATACGGGTGCTCAGTGGAGACTGGGTACACTGAACAGGACTCGCCGAGAACTCCTAGATGGTATTATACATAACGTCAGATAGCAGTTCTCTGGTGACACTGGTATAGGTTAATCTGTAGACCCGAGATCATCATAGAGTCATCTGTGATTCCCACCGTATTTTGATTTCCACCCCACCACATTCAAGAGAGCGTGCAAACAGGTGGTTTTTGGGTACAGTCCCGAGTCACATGTGTAGGGTTCCTATGAACGACAAAAAGGTTTCGGGAGGCATCGTCCATGCCATTTTCAAATTTTTGCGGTTTTAAAGAACCCTAAATTAGAATCTTTAACTAAAGAATCATACGAAACAAATTGTAAACTACATTACGATTATGTAAACTAGGAATACAACCTTTGTAGACCGGTCCTTCACTTCAATAGCTCCGTGTAACCTTCGCTCCAAGTAGTGATCTTCCGGACTCTAACATGTCTTCACAAGAAGAAAGGAATGAACTTGCTTGAAGTCTTCGAGGCCGAAGCTGATCTATGTCAAGGAGACACTAACCCAAGCTACTACTTCACTAATGAGAGATTAGTGAAGCTAACACCCTATACTAAAGTGCTAATCTAGTAGAGGATGATGAAGTAGGATTTTTGCTCACTTTAGAATTGATTTTCTCACTAATATTTCTCACTTGCTCAAAAGCTAGAGAGCTCTTGAGCTTGAGGAAGAAGACATGGGTGAGAAAATATCTAATATCACTCATGTAGAAACTTAACCAAGAGTTTAGATAATGGTTGGGTTAACAAATATCTAGTGTAAGACAAAACTAGTGGACTAAGTCAATGGGTCTCAAAGCTTCATGAAGCTTCATGCCATGTGACAAATTTCCAACTAATAATTGAATTACTATAAATAAATAAACCCTACATTATCTTTATCATGGTGTAAGTCTCATACACCCATATTGCATATATCATCAACCATGACACATAAATAAAACACAATTAATATATATCACATATATATTAAGTGTGCACATATAAGAAAAATAAATGCTTAAGTGAGCTAATATTAGTTAATGTAAACTAGTATATCAAATATACAATTATACACTAAATTATCAAATCAACACTTGATTTAATAATCCGGCTATATCACATATAACCGACTAATATTATATGTACCAACTTATCGAATCAACACTTGATTTGATAACCCGGCTATATCACATATAACCGATCGATACTAATAAATCATGAGAATATAATACGATATCACATACTCGTATTAATCTCGTCCCGCACATATCACATATGTGCTCCTACTTCGTTTTTCCTGAGCCAGTAAAACCTCTGTGTAGGACTTTAAAGACTCACCAATACGCCGGCAGTAGGTGATGATTATATCAAGCACCCACAAGCTGTCAGCGGTACTAGCTGGATGTAACGGCTACTCGGGTATTGAGCCATCAGAAGATCAACAAGCAAGCCTGCTATAGCTCCTGTAAAGCCTGTCAGTAACACTACCGTACAGTCCGGTCTTTCGTCTAAGATGTCGCATATCAAGTCTAGGGGTGGTAAACGTCAGACCCCAATAACTCGATAAGTTATGCCGATACGAGGCTCATAACTGGTCGAGAAACTGCTGATAACACTTACCAGTAAATCTCTAAATTAGCCCAGGCCAGGGACTTCTAGTTATAGCCAATCGAGCACAACACGACATCTACCCCTAATACCGGGAGAGACGAAATCCCCTCCTATCACTCATTGCCTCCATATGACTCGGGACTGTACCCAAAAACCACCGTTTTGCACGTCCTCTTGAACGTGGTAAGGTGGAAATCAAAGAACAGTGGGAATCACACAAGACTCTATGACGATCTCGGGTCTACAGACTAACCTGTACCAATGTCACCAGAGAACTGCTATCTGACGTCAGGTATAATACCATCTAGGAGTTCTCGGCGAGTCCGTCCAGTGTACCCAGGCTCCACTGAGCACCCGTATACCATCTCTGATGTCAAACACCAATGGATATGGGATCATCCATCATCCATCTCATGGGTCGAGAAGCGTATACGCTAGTCTACTCTGGTATATCGATGCCCTGTCTCGATACATCCACGACTAACATTAAAGGATGAACTTATGGACTACCATGGCCCCACTAGTATGATCTGCATCATAATCCTGGTAGTCAAGTACACATCCTAAGGGCTTTACCAACATGTAACCATGAGACAGTATCAAGAGACAAGTATACATGTTAAGATAAAGATCAACCAAATAGCATACTATCACGTCGAACAAGAAAGTCCTCTCTATATATGTCCAAGCATCCACTATAATATACATCATATGTACAATAATGGCCTCTAGGGCATGCATACAACTAACAATCTCCCACTTGCACTAGGGCCAGCTGTTGTAGTATCGCATACCCAACATCCCGAAGAGTCTCTCGAACTATATCTAGGGAATGGCCTTCGTGAGTGGATCCGCTGTGTTGTTCTTCGTGTCAACTCTCCTGACCTCGATCTCCCGACGATCAACTATCTCCCGGATCAGGTGATACCGCCTTAGAATATGTCTGGATTGCTGATGGGATCTGGGTTCCTCGGCCAAAGCCACCGCTCCATTGTTATCACAATACAAAGGTATTGGATGCTAAATGGATGGAACCATTCCAAGTTCAGTTATGAACTTCTTCATCCAGACAGCCTTCTTGGCAGCATCGTTGGCAGCGATTGTTAGTGTATATGCCCTAGATGCCATTACTGTATCATACTAGTATGTATATTACTTGATAGAAGCTTGGGATATTCACAGTTATATAGACAATCTTGCTCGAAATGGTAGTATGCTACTTGGTTTGTCTCTGCTTCAATGTGTATATGTGTTTCTTTTAGTATATCACCTATACACATTAGTGGAGCCCTTAGGATCTTTGCTTGATTACCAGCGTTGTGATGGCAGTCACACTCGTGGGGGCTGGGTAATCTACAAGCACATCCTTATAGACACGTCCCTGGTCGTGGGATTATCGAGACGGGGCATCGATACTCCAGAGTAGACTAGCGTATGCGCTTCTCATCCCAGCAGGGGAGACGGTCTGTCCCACAGCCGTCAGTACGTCGTACTTGAGATAGTATGTGGGTGCTCGTTAGGTTACGAGTACACCGGACATGACTCGTCGGGAACTGTTGGTTGGTACTATACCTATCGCCAGTTATCAGTTCCCAGGTAACATGAGTACAGTTTAGTCCGCTGACTTGACACTGTCACTTCGCCTCGAGTGTGTTCCCACTGTACTTTGATTACTACCCTACCACGGCTCAAAGGAGTCATGCAAACAGGTAGTAGTTGGGTGCAGTCCCGAAGCACTTGGAGGCAGTGACGGTTAGATAGGATTCGTCTCTCCCGGTATTGGGGGTTGATATCGCGATGTGTCTAGGAGAGCCATTACACAAAGTTCTTGGCCAGGGCTAGCGAGATATACTGGTAGGTTTCCAGTGATATCTCAGGATGTTCTGGGCTACACTCCGACATGACTTATACCGCTATTAGAGGACTGACGTTTACCACCGCCCTAGGCCCGCCATGCGATATTCTCAGACGAACAGACCGGATTGTACGGAGATTGTCACATACAGGCTCAGTAGGAGTTCGGATGGGTTCACCTCATCAGTCTTCTTATCGGCATCTACCTGGGGACCGTTACGTACAGCTAGTGCCGTTTGCGGTCTGTGGTTAAACCCACTGCCAGCGTAGTGTCGAGTCTTTAGAGTCCCACACAGAGGGTTATTCGCCTTTGGGCAAAACAGAGTAGAGGTCGCATGGTTTTGCGACAGGGTTCGTTCATATCCGCGCACTTGTGCACGTTTGGTGTCCGGACAGTCATTACTAGCGGGCTCTGGTTTGAGCCAGATCCTAGTATATGTTTTGGGGTTAATTTTATCTCATTGTATTCGTGTTCCTCAGAACACGAATGCGGGTGTGTATGCACAGCTGACTGAGGCAGAGGAAGAGGATTCTCATTAGGGTTTTAGTACGGGTGTGTATGCACAGTTGACGGTTGTCTTTTACCAAACCCTAATGAATATGTGAAATATCAATTAATAATATTAATTAAAGAAAATTGGGTTATGGTTAGGGTTGTTGACTTGTTGACCAAGGTTGACTTGTTGACCAAGATTGAAACTTTGACAATCATCATTTCAAGCAAAGATGCTCTTTGATCTTTGCAAAACTCATTTAATGTGAAATGATAATGGTCTTTTCAACCTACCATCACCTTTTTCTTTTTGGATTAATATTGTTAATTGATTAATTCACATATATTGGTTATGGTTGCAAAATTCTTATTCATTCTCTCATTCTCATTCTCTCTCATCCTTTGCTCTTCCTCTTCCTCTAGCTCAAGGAAAATTCTTCTCATGAGTTGAAAACCATTTCCTTTGAGATAAAAACACCAAAGCCACTCTCTACTCATCCTAAGGTTGAAGGTCTAGCAAGCCTAATACTTTAGTTACCTCAAGTTCGAGGAAGGAGCTCAAGGTAGAGACTCTCGGGTGGATCCATCTTCGGCAAGAGAAGGCGACGAGGAGAACCATTCGACCACCACAAGGAGTCGAAGAGAAGGAGTTCAAGTTAAGGTATAACCCCCTAACCGAGTAGGTAAAGCTCATGTTAGTTTCTAGTGTGTTGTTTAGCAAAGATCCGGGTTTTCTAGTCCATGTTACCCTTTCATGAAAAATCATTTTTTACCATTTCCGCAACCCCGAAAGAACCGGGAGAGGTAACGTGGACTTACAATGGTATCATAGCCTAGCTAAACACACACTAGCATATTAGCAAAATATCTAGAATTTCGATTGGAGAAAAAACCGCAAAACACCCCGAAAAAGTGAACTTTCTGTCGATTTTATTTTCTGCTCAAAAAATAATAAATCATACACTAAAAATCGGCTCAGGGTTTTAACAGAACAGCCAAGAAAAACGATCCAGTGAGTCGACCAACTCACCGCGGAACCGCGGCAAGAGCTTGCTCCTGTCGTGGATCCGCGGCCGAGTTGACTCGGCCGTGGGTCGGTTCTCCTGTAGTGTTCTTATATTGGTGTTTTGTGATTTTTAGGATGATTTGTTTCTGCCCAGAATTTCCAGAGAACAAAATTTGTTTTTGGGGTGGTTACAAATCCATGTTTTGATCGATTTTCTGTAAACTTTGGCTAATGGGTTGTATCTGTGATGTTATATATGTATTGAACATCTGCTAATCGCTATACGTCGATTAGTGGGGGTTATACATATATGTGATCTGTAATGTTGATGGTTTGTGTATATGAATTCGTTGGATTGTCGCGGATGAATAGCCGGGGAGTTGTGAGATGAGGGTTTTTCTTTATCTTTCAATTCATATAATATGTAATTTGATGTAATATTATTTGTATGGCCGCACATTCGGGATGAGGTTGTAGCCGCCATTGTATAATTTCTTTTTACTGTTTTTGCTCCTAGGATAGACCTAAGGTGGGGTGCACAAACTACCGGGTATCTCGAAGTGCCGAGTGGCCTACTCATGTTGTTGAGGGAGGTTGCTTCACTTCGGGTACTTGGCGGGTAGTTTGCCGCACCCGTAGGGGTCTAGGGTGGGGTATTGGCTATTCATCGCGACCGTGTAATCCGCTTTTCGTTACAGGCTCGAACGGAACGCGGATTCCTAGTATATCCAATGTGTTCATCTGTGATCTGGAATGGCTATTATTGCATCTGACGAATGTGTATATATCTATATATGATATCTATTTAGGCGTTACTTATGTTTTGCATCCGCGCTAGTCCAGCCCTCGCTCTGTCGTTAGTTAAGTAACCTAACGGGTGATGACGGGGCCCCGTGGCGAATGCGGATGGCATAAGCGTACGTCATATTTTCGTTGTTTTCTGCAATGGTAGGATTAAATGAAGGGACGCATTAAAATTAATGCAAGAAAATAAACCAAGTAAAGTCATTGGAACACTTTTAAAACCACTCGGTTCTTTTCAAAAACCAACTTTTAAACGCGGAGCTTGAACCACTCCTTTTAAAAGCTATCTCGTTCCATCGATTATATCAAGTTCACTACGTTCACGGTTTCGCCAAAACCATTCGTAGCCCTCCGTCATTTCATATGGATAGTCAATAGTATTCAAGCTGTGTTTGTTGGCCAAAGTCAAGGCACAGTGTTTGGTAGCTATTGGGTATTCATATGCAGCATAGATAGATGCGTTGGTTTGGGACAGTCGTACTGCCTTGTTGGCCAAAGTCAAGGGTAGGTACGGGTGGGTTCAAATTAACCTGGAAAATGACGGGTAGAACTTGACATGTGACTTATGATTTGTTGGCCAAAGTCAAGGTCATAAGAGCATGGGGCAAAAATCCACATCGGGGGTTTCAAAAGAAACTGAAACTTGCTAGCGCTGCATACCATTTAGAGTATGATGATTCTGGTAGGATTCCTTCAGTTTCATCACGCGATGATATTTGGATCCCGATCCTACTGTGAGTATATGCTACTCCTCGGGAAATTTCTCACTTAACGATCAATGCTATAAACCAAGTAGGTGTCTAGAAAGCTGTTAGCGGGGCTACGCCCCCAGGGAAAAGAGGTTATTTAATTAAGGAACTTCACGAAAGCGTTGGAAAACCTCCTTCGAAGTACCAACACTGGCCTGGCTGAACGGTTAAGCAAGTATTGTACGGTGAGATTGATCCCGACTAATTCTTCCTTTTTGGTTTGAGGAGGGATTCGAGAGACAGTGGGAGCCATCCTATTTAGACAAACTAAAAACTACTCTAAACTTGTAAGAGCATCATGCTAAAGTGTTTCTTCTCTCTCTCCTAATTGCAGCGACCAATCGACATGACCGGACTTAAGTTACTATTAGATAAAAATATACTGACAGGGCCAAACTACAAAGATTGGCTCAGGAATATCAAAATGGCAATCACTTATGACAAGTTGGGGTATCTCCTTACCACCAAAGCTCCCCCTGTCCTAGGTCCCACCTACAGCGTCGCGGATATAGAAATCCGTAAGACATGGGAGATCGACTGCGAAAAGGCCAAGTGCCTCGTTCTTGCCTCTATGGACAATGAACATCAGAGGAGGCACGAGAATATGGACCTAGAATCCATATTTCTTCATACAAAAGAACTGTATGGAGAGAAATCCCGTATCGCCAAATACGAAGTCTCGAAAAAGTTGTTTTCGGTGAGATTAGCCATCGGATCATCCGTAGCGGAACACGTGCTTAAGATGATTGGCTACATTGAAGAGCTCGCGGACCTAGGGACCACGTTGGAGAATGAACTCTACATTGACTTGATTCTCCAGTCCCTTCCTTCCACTTACGCCCAGTTTATCTTGAACTTCAACATGCAAGGAAAGGAGGTTGAACTTTCCGAACTTCTGAACATGTTGAGGAATGCGGAGGGCACCCTACAGAAAGGTAGGGAAATATCCACTTTGTTTTTTGGAGGACCTTCCTCTTCTAGGTCCAAAGCGAGAGCCAAGGGAAAGAAGAGGAAAAACCCCACCAAACCAAGGGGCGGTGTTAGTAAAGTGGAAACGAAGGGAAAGGCAAAAGCAACAAAGGTAGCGGGAAAGCTTGTGGGAAAGGAAGAGTGCTTTTACTGTCACAAGAGTGGACACTGGAAAAAAGATTGCAGGGCTTGGAAGGCCAGAAACCAGGACTCGAAGCAAGTTGTGGCTTCGGCTTCAGGTGTGTATGTTATTGAAAACTGTCTTTCAGTAAACTCTACTTCCTGGGTATTGGATACCGGATCAGGATCTCATATCTGTAATTCTTTGCAGGCACTGAGAAAGCGTAGGGTTTTGAAGGCAGGTGATATGACCCTCAGAGTTGCAAACGGAGCTAGCATGGATGCTGAGTCCGTGGGGGACTATCACCTGGGATTGTCAGATGGACACGTTTTGGTTTTGCGTGATTGTTATTTTGTATCCAATGAAACCTGTAATATCATATCTGTATCTTTATTATTTAAAGAAGGTTATGAATTTGCATTTGTAAGTAATGTTATGAACATTCACCTTAATCAAGTTGTGATTGGGTCAGGTACATTAAGCAATGGTATATACGTATTTAACCAACCACAGATTTTCAATGTCCAGAATACACACAAAAGAAAGTCTCCAGAAATAAATCATGCTTTCTTATGGCATTATAGACTGGGTCACATCAATGAGAGAAGGTTGACTAAGTTACATACAGAAGGATATTTGGATCCGTTCGAATATCATTCATATACAACTTGTCAATCCTGTCTCAAAGGAAAGATGACAAAGACTCCGTTCACTGGACACGGAGTAAGAGCGAGCGAGCTCTTGGGGCTCGTACACAGTGATGTGTGCGGTCTAATGTCTACACATGCGCGAAGCGGTTATTCTTACTTCATTACTTTTACGGATGACTTTTTAAGGTACGGATATGCCTTCTTAATGAAACATAAATCCGAAGCCTTCGGAAAGTTCCAGGAATACAAGAATGAAGTAGAAAAACAAACAGTCAAAAGTATCAAGACACTAAGATCTGATCGAGGTGGTGAATACTTGAGTGCCGAGTTCCTGGATTACCTAAAAGAGAATGGAATTCTCTCTCAGCTTACTCCTCCATACACTCCACAACATAACGGTGTATCGGAGAAACGGAACCGAACCCTATTGGATATGGTACATTCCATGATGAGTAGCGCTGAGTTGCCGCGATCATTCTGGGGATATGCACTAGAATCAGCTGCATACCTTTTGAACCGAGTTCCAACTAAGACTGTGCCTACCACACCATATCAGATGTGGTGTGGGAAGAAACCCTATCTTAAGCATATTAAGATATGGGGATATCCAGCTTTTGTCAAAAAGCAACATGCGGACAAGCTCGAGGCACGCTCAGTACAGTGCAAGTTTGTGGGTTATCCAAAGGACTCCAAGGGATATTTCTTCTATTGCGAAGAGGAACAAAAGGTTTTTGTTTCTCGTCATGCCTACTTCTTGGAAACTGAATTTTTGGAAAATCAGATAAGTGGGAGCGCAATAGAACTGGAAGAAATTCCAAAACCACGAGCTATTACTGAAAGCTTAGTAGAACCAGAAGGTTTGAAAGAATAAGACATTCTTACGCCGCTCCGCAGGAGTAGTAGGCAATCTCATCCGCCCGAGAAATACTACGGTTTTCTCATAGACGGGGATAGAGAGGATTGCATCATTGATAATGATGAGCCGACTAGCTTCCAGCAGGCCATCTAGAGCGCTGACTCGGTAAAATGTCTGGATGCAATGCGGACCGAAATGGAGTCCATGTACACCAACAAAGTATGGACTTTGGACGTTGCTCCAGAAGGGGTAAAATCCGTAGGATGCAAGTGGATCTTCAAAAGGAAGATTGGTGTAGATGGACAGGTTGAGACCTATAAGGCTAGACTTGTTGCAAAGGCTTTTCGTCAAAGACCTGGTTTGGACTATGACGAAACCTTTTCTCTAGTGGCTATGCTTAAATCCATTCGGATCCTTCTTGCCATTGCTGCCTTCCACGATTATGAAATTTGGCAGTTGGACGTAAAGACCGCTTTTCTAAATGGAAATTTAGAGGAGTGTGTCTATATGGACCAGCCAGAGGGTTTCATTCAGAGTGGGAGCAGCGGAAAGGTGTGCAAGCTGCTTAAGTTCATTTATGGACTAAAGCAGGCATCGTGGAGTTGGAACATCTATTTGATGAGATGGTCAAAGAATTTGGCTTTATCAAAAATCCAGATGAACCATGTATCTATAGTAGATTTGTAGAAAGAACTGTCGTATTCCTCGTTTTATACGTGGATGGCATTCTCTTGATAGGAAATGACATTCCTATGCTACAATCTGTCAAAGGGTTCTTGTCACACAGGTTCTCCATGAAAGACCTGGGTGATGCCTCTTACATTCTGGGGATCCGGATCCATCGTGATAGATCCAAGAGGATATTAGGACTTTCACAGTCCAGGTACATCGACACCATACTGAAAAGATTCAGTATGGAAGATTCCAAGCGCGGTAATCTACCGGCTTGTCACGAGATCACCCTCTCAAAAGTGATGTCTCCCAAGACTGATTTGGAAAGGGATCACATGTCTATTATACCCTACGCTTCTGTGGTAGGCTCTATAATATATGCGATGTTGTGTACCAGACCAGATGTAGCTTATGCACTGAGTGTGGTAAGCCGGTATCAGTCAAACCCTGGGGAGAAGCACTGGACAGCAGTAAAGAACATTCTCAAGTACCTGAGAAGGACTAAGGAGATGTTCTTGGTGTACGGCGGAAAAGACCTCCAGATCGAGGCCTTTGCTGATTCCAGCTTGCAGAGTGACAAGGATGATTCCATGTCCATGTCGGGATATGTCTTTACCTTCAATGGAGGGGCAGTGTGTTGGAGGAGTTCCAAACAGGAAACCGTGGCTGACTCGATGATGGAAGCGGAATATATCGCTGCTGCTGATGCCGCAAAAGAAGCCGTCTGGATGAGGAAGTTCTTGAAAGAACTTTAGGTGGTTCCGTCCGTTGTTGATCCAATACCTCTGTATTGCGACAACAATGGGGCTATAGCTTTAGCGAAGGAACCCAGGTCCCATCAGAAATCCAGACACATCTTGAGGCGGTATCACCTGATCAGGGAGATCGTGGATCGCCAGGAGATCGAGGTTCGGAGGGTTGCTTCAGAAGATAACACTGCAGATCCACTCACGAAGGCCTTACCCCAGACTCAGTTCGAGCGGCTAATTGAGATGATAGGTCTTCGATAAGCCAGTACAAGGCCTTAGTGCAAGTGGGAGATTGTTAGTGTATATGCCTTAGAGGCCATTACTGTATCATACTAGTATGTATATTACTTGATGGAAGCTTGGGATATTCACAGTTGTATAGACAATCTTGCTCGAAATGGTAGTATGCTACTTGGTTTGTCTCTGCTTCAATATGTACATGTGTTTCTTTTAGTATATCACCTATATACATTAGTGGAGCCCTTAGGATCTTTGCTTGATTACCAGCGTTGTGATGGCAGTCACACTCGTGGGGGCTGGGTAATCTACAAGCACATCCTTATAGACACGTCCCTGGTCATGGGATTATCGAGACGGGGCATCGATACTCCGGAGTAGACTAGCGTATGCGCTTCTCATCCTAGCAGGGGAGACGGTCTGTCCCACAGCCGTCAGTACGTCGTACTTGAGATAGTATGCGGGTGCTCGTTAGGTTACGAGTACACGGGACAGGACTCGTCGGGAACTGTTGGTTGGTACTATACCTATCGTCAGTTATCAGTTCCCAGGTGACATGAGTACAGCTTAGTCCGCTGACTTAACACTGTCACTTCGCCTCGAGTGTGTTTCCACTGTACTTTGATTACTACCCTACCACGGCTCAAAGGAGTCGTGCAAACAGGTAGTAGTTGGGTGCAGTCCCGAAGCACTTGGAGGCAGTGACGGTTAGATAGGATTCGTCTCTCCCGGTATTGGGGGTTGATATCGTGCTGTGTCTAGGAGAGCCATTACACAAAGTCAATGGCCAGGGCTAGCGAGATATACTGGTAGGTTTCCAGTAATATCTCAGGGTGTTCTGGGCTACACTCCGACACGACTTGTACCGCTATTAGGGGACTGACGTTTACCACCCCCTAGGCCCGCCATGCGATATTCTCAGACGAATAGACCGGACTGTACGGAGATTGTCACATACATGCTCAGTAGGAGTTCGGATGGGTTCACCTCATCAGTCTTCTTATCGGCATCTACCTGGGGACCGTTACGTACAGCTAGTGCCGCTTGCGGTGTATGGTTAAACCTACTGCCAGCATAGTGTCGAGTCTTTAGAGTCCCACATAGAGGGTTATTCGCTTTTGGGCAAAACAGAGTAGAGGTCGCATGGTTTTGCGAAAGGGTTCGTTCACATCCGCGCAGTTGTGCACGTTTGGTGTCCGGACAGTCTTTACTAGCGGGCTCTGGTTTGAGCCAGATCCTAGTATATGTTTTGGGGTTAATTTTATCTCATTGTATTCGTATTTCTCGGAACACGAATGCGGGTGTGTATGCACAGTTGACTGAGGCAGAGGAAGAGGATTCTCATTAGGGTTTTGGTACAGGTGTGTATGCACAGTTGACGGTTGTCTTTTACCAAACCCTAATGAATATGTGAAATATCAATTAATAATATTAATTAAAGGAAATTGGGTTATGGTTGGGGTTGTTGACTTGTTGACCAAGGTTGACTTGTTGACCAAGGTTGAAACTTTGACCATCATCATTTCAAGCAAAGATGCTCTTTGATCTTTGCAAAACTCATTTAATGTGAAATGATAATGGTCTTTTCAACCTACCATCACCTTTTTCTTTTTGGATTAATATTGTTAATTGGTTAATTCACATATATTGGTTATGGTTGCAAAATTCTTATTCATTCTCTCATTCTCATTCTCTCTCATCCTTTGCTCTTCCTCTTCCTCTAGCTCAAGGAAAATCCTTCTCATGAGTTGAGAACCATTTCCTTTGAGATAAAAACACCAAAGCCACTCTCTACTCATTCTAAGGTTGAAGGTCTAGCAAGCCTAATACTTTAGTTACCTCAAGTTCGAGGAAGGAGCTCAAGGTAGAGACCCTCGGGTGGATCCATCTTCGGCAAAAGAAGGCGACGAGGAGAACCATCCGACCACCACAAGGAGTCGAAGAGAAGGAGTTCAAGTTAAGATATAACCCCCTAACCGAGTAGGTAAAGCTCATGTTAGTTTCTAGTGTGTTGTTTAGCAAAGATCCGGGTTTTCTAGTCCATGTTACCCTTTCATGAAAAATCGTTTTTTTACCATTTCCGCAACCCCGAAAGAACCGGGAGAGGTAACGTGGACTTACAGCGATGTATTCAGCCTCCATCGTCGAGTCTGCCATGGTTTCCTGCTTGGAACTCTTCCAGCATACCGCCCCTCCATTAAGGGTAAAGACAAATCCCGAGTGCGACTTAGAGTCGTCCTTATCACCCTGGAAGCTCGAATCGGTAAAGGACTCCACTTGGAGTTCTCCGTTACCATACACCAAGAGCATCTCTTTAGTCCTTCTCAAGTACTTGAGAATGCTCTTCACAGCTGTCCGGTGACTCTCTCCTGGATTTGCTTGATACCTACTCACACACTTAGTGAGTATGCTATATCAGGTCTGGTACATAGCATCGCCTTCATGATAGAGCCTACTGCCGAAGTATAGGGTATCCCTTGCATGCGAGCTCTCTCCAAATCAGTCTTGGAAGACATATTTTTGGAGAGAGTGAGTTCTAAGATCGTGGGTAAGAACCCATACTTGGATTCTTTCATACTGAACCTCTTTAGTATGGTGCCAATGTACCTGGATTAGGACAATCCCAGTATCCGTTTAGATCTATCTCTATAGATCTTAATTCCCAAGATGTAGGAGGCATCACCTAGATCTTTCATTGAGAATCTTTATGATAAGAAGAGCTTGACCAACTGTAATATAGGAATATCATTTCCTATCAAGAGTATGTTATCCACGTACAATACGAGGAATACAACCTTACTCTCTGCCACTTTCTTGTATATACAAGGTTCATCTACGTTTTTGACGAAGTCAAACTCTTTGACAATGACATCAAAACAGATGTTCCAACTCCGCGATGTCTGCTTTAACCCGTAGATAGATTTAAGCAGCTTGCATACCTTTCCGATGCTCCCACTGTCTACGAAGCCCTCTGCCTGAGTCATGTACACGCACTCTTCCAAATCACCATTTAGAAAGGCGGTCTTAACATCTATTTGCCAGATTTCGTAGTCATGGTATGCAGTAATAGCAAGTAGGTCCGGATGGACTTAAGCATAGCCACTGGAGAAAAGGTTTCGTCATAATCCACACCTGGTCGTTGACGAAAACCCTTTGCAACAAGTCTAGCTTTGAAAGTCTCAACTTTTCCATCTACACCAAGTTTCTTCTTAAAGATCCATTTGCTCCCAATGGGTTTTACCCTTTCAGGAGCAACTTCCAAAGTCCATACATTGTTGGTGTACATAGATTCCATTTCAGATCGCATTGCATCCAGCCACTTCACAGAGTCCCCACTCGTGATGGCCTGCTTGAAGCTAGTTGGGTCATCATCCTCCATGATGCAATTCTCGCTTCCACCCTCAATGAGAAAACCGTAGTATCTCTCAGGTGGATGAGGAACCCTACTAGATCGGCAGAGAGGCTGAGATTCGTTGGGAACTATCGAATCCTCTGGTTCTACCAAATCTTCTGTCGTAGTTTGTATAGCCGGAACTTCTTCAAGTTCTACCTCCTTGCTACTAATTTGTTTCAAAAGAAAACCCTTTTCTAAAAATGTGGCATGTTGAGAAACAAACACCATTTGTTCCTCGGAATGGTAGAAGATATACCCTTGTGAATGTTTGGGATATCCTAGAAACTTACACAGAACTGACCTTGTCTCGAGCTTGTCTGGATTTTGTGTTTTCACATATGCCGGACAACCTCATATCTTAACATAATTAAGATATGGTCTCTTTTCTTTCCATATCTCATATGGAGTGGTTGGCACATATTTGGTGGGAACCATATTCAATAGGTCTGCAGCTGTCTCCAGTGCATAACCCCAAAGGAAAAAGGTAACTCAACAGTGCTCATCATAGAGCGCACCATATCTAATAGTGTGTGATTCTTCCGCTTCGATCCACCGTTGTGCTGTAGTGTATATGGAGGAGTAAGCTGAGAGAGAATCCCATTCTCTTTTAGATAGTCACGGAATTCCGTGCTCAAGTATTCTCCTCCTCGATCAGATCATAGGATTTTAATACTTTTACCCATTTGGTTCTCGACTTCGGATTTATATTCCTTGAATTTCTCAAAAGCTTCAGACTTGTGTTTCATCAGGAACACATGTTCGAATCTTGAGAGATCGTTAGTGAATGTAATGAAGTACAAGGAACCATTCCTAGCATGTGTAGACATGTGACCGCATACATCACTATGTATCAGTCCCAAGAGTTCGGTAACTCTTTCTACGTATCCACTAAACGGAGTTTTAGTCATTTTGCCTTTGAGACATGACTGGCAAGTGTCATAAGATGAAAATTCGAACGGATTCAAATATCCATCCTTATGCAACTTAGCTAGTCGTGCCGCATTGATATGACCTAGTCTATAATGCCACAAGAAGGATTCGTTCATTTCTGAACTCTTCCTTGTGTGTGTTTTGTACTTTAAGAACTGTGGTTTGATTTAAAATGTATGTGCCATTATTTAACGAGCCTGATCCAATCAACTTTTGATTCAGGAAGATGTTCATAACATTATCCTGTATTACAAAATTATACCCTTCTTTACTTAATAAAGAAACTGATATAAGATTGCATATCAGGGTCGGAATGTAATAACATTCATTCAGAATCAATGTATTACCATTTGATAATACAAGGTGATATTCGCCAACTGTTTTAACTGCAACATTTGCACCATTCCCTACTCTTATGGAATGATCACCCATTTCTAGTTCTCTACCTTTCCTTAGCCCATATAACATATTACATATGTGGGATCCCGATCCGGTATCTAATACCCAGGACATAGAGTGAACTGAGAAACAGTTCTTAATAACTAACACACCCGAAGAAGATGCATCAACATGCTTATTCTTCGTTTGGGCGGCGTGGGAATCCGGATATGTCCATATTCCCTGTTCAGTCTTATAACAATTATAAGAAAGAACGGAACCAACGTTCCTCTGCTCAGTATAACAAGTGGGTTCAGTCAATACATCCATATTATTATCTTGATTAAGACGTGACATGGTCGCTACCTGGAGAGAGAGAGAAGAAAATACTTCAGCGTATGCTCTTGTAAGATTAGATTGGTTATTATTTTATCTAATCAGAATGGCTCCCACTATTTTTATCAAATCTTCCTTCAAATCCTAAAAGGAAAGACTAGCCAGGATTAATTACAGTCTACAACTTCGTTAATCTTTCAGCCAGGCCAGTGCCGGTACTTTAAGGGAGGTTCCACATGCTTTTGCACTGACCTAATTAAAGTAAACCTCATTTTTCAGAGGCATAGCCCCGTTGACACCTTTCTAGACACCTACTTGATCGGTTAATTGTAAAGTGTAAGACTCTCCCAGGAGTAACTCTTACTCACAGTGGGTATCGGGATCCAACTATCTCATAGAAGGTATGCAATCTCATTGTAAATTTCAACACTTGATATTCCCGATAATACTTTTGCCCCTAGCGTACTATGACCTTGATGCAGGCCAAACAACCCATAGTCCGCTAGTCAAGTTCAACCCGTCATTTCCTGATTGAATTAAACCCATCCGTACGATCCTTGACGCAGGCCAAACAACACCGTACGAATACCCTAATCCAATCGCATCTCATGCTACAGATAAGTACTAATCATTTACCGTACATTACGTCTTGACGCAGGCCAAACTACCATAGCACGAATACAAAAATAGTACTTATCTGAAATGACGGAGGGCTACGCAGGTTTTTAAGAAAACCATGAGCGTAATGAACTTGATATTGTTATAGAATCGTGTGATTTTGAAAAAGGAGTGTTTTTTAGGCTTTGATTAGTTTTGCTAAAGAGGTCACTCCCGGTGAAGGGATCTCGGCTCTTTCCTTATTGAATAAGGTGCAGGATATTTCATAAATACCATTATGCAAAGCAAAAACTTCAAAAAGCAATCAAAAGACAAACCGAGTGTTGTAGTATCTGCCAGTTATTTCTAAAGAGGTCACTCCCGGTGAAGGGATCTCGGCTCTTTCCTTATCGAATAAGGTGCTGGATATTCTACGAGGAATACCGCTATGCAAAGAAAAAACTAGAGCTACCCTTTTTAAAAATTTGATTCTACAATATCTTTTAGGTTTCTTTTCTTTCATCAATCTCATTAATAAAGTCCCATCATTTAAAGCTTCCTAAGCATCACAGAAAATGACACGAAAATATAACGTACGCTTATACCATCCGCATTCGCCACAGTGTCCCGTTATGCACCGTTAGGTTACTTAACTAACGGCATACTGGGATGGGACTAGCGCGGGTGCAAAACATAAACAACGTCTATTATATATCTCATATATAATATATAGCCATACGTCTCAGAATCCACAGTGACCACATCACAGAGCAGTAGAAGAAACATATGAAATATGGATATACTAGGAGGTCCGTATTTTATTTTGAGCCTGTATAAAACACGGATTCTACGGTCGTGATGAATAGCCAAACCCACATCCCTAGACCCTTATGAGAGCGGCAGGCAATCCTACCAATTCTAGAGTTAGGAGACCCGGACTCGACTCTTCGAGTTGGTCTCCCAATGGACTCTAGAACCCGGTTACTTGTGCTCCCCTCCTTGGATCTATCCTAATGCGGAAAAGTAAATAATATGCAACAATGGTGATATCATCCTCAACCCGGAAGTGCCACAATAAAAGAATATTAAATATAATGAATTTTACATAAATGAACATAAAAACTCTCATCTCACATAAAACCCCCGGCTATTCAAAACACGACGATCCAATATAACATATCACAGCAACATATAACATCACATGTCATCAACGTAAGTAAATATGCGTATCCTAATTATCGTTGACATATAGCAACGAAACCGGCGATACACCACATATTACAATTACGGTCGCAGAAAAGAAAGTGTCAAACTACAACATTTGGAATCCATAATAACCTTAGACATCATAAACCCAAAATATCTTATACTTTAGATTTCATGCCTAACAATATGAATTCCACATATTGTATCACATTTCAGAAAAATCTAGACGACGTTAAACATTCCGATCGAATCAACAAACACCCAAAATATCCCAAAAAGCTCAACACTTGAGCGTAGTTCAAAAGGTCCCAGAACATGCCACAGCTCCAATGAACCAGCCGTAGAAGGGTCAACCAATGGATCACATGTGGCACCGCTGAACTACCACAAACCCTACGGTTTAGTGGCGGTTCTAACGATCATATAATCGAGTTAGGGTTTCGTTCTTCTAGAGGGTCCACAGAATCGCTTGCATGATTTTATGAAAGTTTTAAACTAAGGAAAAATCTAACACTTGGAAAATTTCCGGCAAGAGTTAAAGTGGGTATTTGATATCCGATCGAACTTTTTAACACCATCTAAAATAACCCGAAAAACTGTTAGAATTACGACTATGAAACACTCCGAGTTGCTTTTGCAGAAAGTGAACATCACATGCAAATTTAGCAAAAACAATCAACACCTGAAACACTAAAACCCAGAGACTAGAACACAGTGCAAATTTCAACCCTGAACTCCCTAAACGAACCGAGCAGGCTGGAATTTTTGCCAAAGTGGCCGGCCATTTTCCGAGCTCTTAGGCTAAAATTTGTGCTGTGTTCATGTTGCATCTCATACAACATTCTGCAACTGTTTAAAAAAATTTTAGAGCATGTTTTAAAATCGACAGAAACTGGGTCTTGGATTCGGGTGTTTCGGAGTTGTTTCGGTTTTGTAATTTAACAAAATCCGTCTAATTCTCTAGCTAGGCTCTGATACCACTGTAGGGTTCCTATGAACGACAGCAAGGTTTCAGGAGGTATCGTCCATGCCATTTTCAAATTTTTGCCGTTTTAAAGAACCCTAAACTAGAATCTTTAACTAGAGAATCATACGAAACAAATTGTAAACTACTTTACAATTAAGTGAACTACGAATACAATCTTTGTAGACCGGTCTTTCACTTCAATAGCTCTGTGTAGTAGTCCCTTCGCTCCAAGTAGTGATCTTCCAGACTCTAACATGGCTTCACAAGAAAAAAGGAACGAACTTGCTTGAAGTCTTCGAGGCCGAAAATGATCTACGTCGAAGAGACACTAACCCAAGCTACTACTTTCTTCCAGGAACCCTAATTCTCATTCATCACTATCGTTCTAGTTTTAAATCTATCAAAAGATAAAAAGAGTCATCTTTATTAGTCATCCATTACTACTAAATCCTAACGAACCCTACAAGCCTTTTCCCTATAAAATCTATATCCGTATTTAAACTAGATCTCAAAACTATAAATTCTACATCAGTGTTTACCTTAGATCTAGAATCTATTATTATCCATTCTTCTTCTTTCTAATCAACTCGTCTAAAACAAAATTAAAAGATTTGGCGTTTCCCTGGTGACGACCTGTACTCATCTTGGCTAGCTACACGCGACACCGTTATTGATTGCGGTTACTTACTATACTTTCATAGATCAATCAATAGTATCGGCATCGGGTCAGTCCCATCATCGCAGAAGAAAGACGGGTGCTTTTTGAGTATAGAGCTCCTGCTCCAGCTCAAGTTATCAGCGCTCCATTGCGGCCGCGGTCGGTTGTTCACCCTCCTTTGAGGGAAGCGGTCCAGTGCTTATCCCTAAAGCCGCTCCAGCAGAATCAGTCCTCTATACTGCTGGTATGCCGGTACGTACTAGAGCCGAGGTAGAAGCTCCTGATAAAGCACCAGCGGTGGTGTCACCAAAGATGATACCGAAGGCGAAGTTAGGCAGCGCCACGCCAAAGCACCAAAGGGGGGAACGCTCCACCGCTAGTGTTAGCACAGACTCCAAAAGGAGAAAGAAATTCGTCGCCAGCATACACGACACTTTGCTTGAATCCGAGCCATTTATTCAGGACGAGCCGATATCTACCGAGGAGACGGACGACGGTCTTCTCTTTCCTGGTTTGTCTGCCGAGGAAGCCACGCAGTTGGCCGAGGCTTTAAAGCGTTCACAAGATGAGGCTGAAAATGTTCCCTTCCAAAAAGGAAAGCTTCCCGCTGTCATATTACATGAAGTCGATCCAGCTCCAGCCATGTTACCGATGACTCCTTTGACACTGGAGGAGGAAATTTCTTTGAAATAGCTGGTGTCGGACGTCTCCAAAAATGAAGCTGCTTTGAAAGCGGGTAGGGATCCATTTTCGATTGAGGCCCGACGAACGCATCTAAACAGAGAAGCGCGGCAGCTCGAGCAGACCATCCTTCAGGCTCCCTGGGGTGTGTGTGTGTGTGTGTGTGTGTGTTACGTCTATTTTGGTAATTAATTAGTACTACTTTCATCTCATCTTATCTTTACAAAAATTGTGTAAGGCCTTCTGCAGCGGGTGTAATTTCGAGCATAGATCACACCATGGATGTGGATTCTACGAATATCTCTCGTAATGCACCGGAGGGTGTAGAGATGATTACTGAAGCTATTATCCCTGCTGTGGAGCTCCTGGTGGTGGCTTCTGTTCCTTCATCGTCTACTCCTCCAGTAAAGGTGGTCTCGTCGGCTATAGATCCTATGGATATCTCTAGTGACGCATCAGAGGGTGTAGAAGAGATTGCTAAAACCGTTATCCCCGCCTTGGGGTCTTCAGCGACATCTTTTATCCCACTTTTGGAGACTGCCACGCCGGCTATAAATTTCAAAAATATCCTTAATGATGCACCTGAGGGTGTAGAGGAGGCTGCCGAAGCTGCCCCCCTCCAGTTCAAGGCGAGCAAAGTATTGAAGGTAATCTTATATACATATACATTTTGTTTAACGACCCCTCCGTTATCTGAACCTTTCTTTCCCTCAGAATTGCAGGAGATGGCGGCTTCCATCGTGGATCTTTCTCTGAGGAAAACCTTCCAGCATTTGCTTGACATGGCGGCCCCACAAGCGATACCTCCACAAAACATAGTCCTTTCTTCTGGCCAAGGTCTGTATTCTTTTTCTTTTTTTATTACATTTTTATAATGATGATGATATGCCCTTCATTTTAAACCATGGTTCTGGAAGCCGACGACGAAGTCGAGATTCTTGATGGACCTGGGGATCTCTCAAACCCACCTTGCATGACTGTGGGTAAGTGACGTTTTATCCTTAGCATCTTTTTTTACTCTATATTTGGAAATACAACTGACCGCGCATATATCTTCACAGCTTTGCCAACCCTGACCCCATTAGAGTCTCGGATCTCCATGCCCCTGGGCCCTTACGCCCGACGCATGTCTGAGAGGATGGCAAAATAGAGCATTTATTCGCTGGCGGCTCTTATTGAAGACCTTCGCGCTGGTACTTCTGTCGCGGCCGAAGAATTCACTGCTGAAGCCAACGCTTCCTTATCTATTCTTGCCACTTATCATGATGAGCCATTAGTGCGTACCTGGGTTGAGTACTGCCGTAGAGTGGAGGCCGGTCTACATGGGATTGAATGCATAAGCCTTCCCTCCGACATCTTGTCTATAAAGGCGAGCCTGCGTAGGTAGATCGAACGATGTGTAGCCAATCTCCAGTCTTGCGAGAAAAGGCTCAACCAGAAGTTTTCGGCAAGGGAGTTAGCTTCAAAGGTTTTAAAGGAGTTTCAAGCCCAGCTCACTATCAAGACCACTCATGCATACAAAATTTAGCAAGTTCTTCAAGAAGTCATTACATAGGTGGTGGCTCTTGACAAAGCCGTTATTTTTACACGTGAGATGGTTGAAGCCCACAAGGTCACCGAGAAAGAACTTGAGAGTCGATTTGCTTCATACCAGAATCAACAGACACAGGCAGGGACTCATCTTGCGGCACTAATAAAGCTCGAAGCAGAAATCCAGCGGAAAAATGACGAACTTGCTGGCTTATTGAACCGTCCACCGACTTATACATTTTTGTTGCTGTATATTCTCCTCTTTTTGTATTCATTTTGATCCCTGAATAAAAGTATCTTGTATTCACTTAAATTCATGAATAAAAGACATATTTCATTTCATACTTGCGCTTCCCTTTCCTTCGATATCTTAACTTGGCATAAAGTAGTTTATATACTCATTGCGGAGTTTGTAGTTTATTCACTCATTTCGGAGTCTTTAGTTTATGAACTCATTTCGGAGCTTTTAGTTTATTTACTCATTTCGGAGTCTCTAGTTTATGAGCTCATTTCGGAGCTTGTTTAGTTTATGGACTCATTTCGGAGTTTGTTTAGTTTACCTCCCTTGAGTTTACAGACAAACGTATCCTAACATTATATATAGATAACCCCTGCTCTTTGCGACAGAGGTCCGTTAGGTTCTGTGGCACTAGGGCTTTGGTCCATGGTACCGTTGTGTTAGCTGATGCATTCCCCGATATGTAGTCTTTACGCTGCTATCCGAGTAGCCCCGCGACTGCCATGTCTCTGATCCTTTCGGATGCTGGACAAGACGTCTTCAAGTAATCTTCTTAGGCAGTTTGACCATCGGAAGAGCAAGCGTTAGGGATTTTGTTATGCTACTTTTTACTTGAGATTAGGCTCAGTTTGGAACCCTGATGAGTCATAACCACTCCGCGCTAGTGTAGGATGATCTCCGATAGTCTCTTAGGCTTTATATGACTTGCCGTCGAGACTCTGAAGCTAGGAATATGCCGTTGCTTCGATTTGATATGGCTATTTGGAGCCTCTGTTGGCATTGCGTCTGCTGTAACAAGAAGAATGTCGAGCTGGAGTTGGGATTTTGCCGTCACTCTCTTTTGTTTCGGCTATTTGGAGCATTTGTTGACATTGCGTCTGCTGTAATGAGAAGAATGTCGAGCTGAAGCTGGGATTTTGCCGTCACTCCTTTTTGTTTCGGCTATTTGAAGCCTTTGTTGGCATTGCGCCTGCTGTAATAAGAAGAATGTCGAGACAGAGTTGGGATTTTGCTGTCACTCCTTTTTGATTCGGCCCTTAGGTCTTTTGTTGATGTCGTGTCTGCATCCTGGCGGAATGAGAAGGTATGTCGGGTAGCCTTTAGGTTGTGTATAGATCGTCAAGACTTGGCTCTCCCTTTAACGGAGCCTGATGGGAAAAATATGGTTCCCTTTTCCATTTGTGCTCATGGATTGTATACAGGAGTCAGTGTAGACTCACCTGCAGGGCAGAAAAGTTTCATTTTCATTTTTTTTTCTTTTGGTGATGATCTATCTTTTCAGCTTTTATTTCGCGGAAGTCGCGATTGCCCAATCATATCGACTATTTATCGCGGTGCCTAATCATTTCGGCTATATCGTTTTTTTATTCGCTATTTTTTATTGCGAGTTGCCTAAACATTTCGGTTGTTTCATATGCATATATTTTTTTGCTCACTGATTTTTATTGGGAGTTCCCCCATCATTTCGGCTGTTTCATGTGCATTTTTTTGCGACTCGCTGAATTTTATTACGAGTCAGGAACTTGAGATCCGATACCAATCTTGGAATCAACATCGCTGCAACCGGAATATTGCCAGGAGCGAATCATCATTTGCCTTTGTGAGGACTTGAAATTAGATACCTATTTAGGCATCATCATCGCTACAACTGGAATGTTTCCAGGAGCGAATCATCATTTGCCTTTGTCGATTTGAACAAAGATGACTTAGCAAACAGGGTTAGGATCCTGTTGACTAAGGCTTTTGATTTTATGAGCCGTAAGGATCTCATAAAGGTATTTCTCCCCACGAGTCGAGAGGGTCTTGTAGGTGTAGGTTCACCTTAAAAGTCATGAGGACTCTTAAGTGGTATTTTCCCTTGAAAGTTGTAATGATCTTACAAAAATGTTTTCTCCTTATAAGTCGAGAGGACTTACAAGTGTCGTTCACCATATGGGATGTTTCTTGCCATTGGTAGAACTTGGTAAGGGAGTATTTATTCATGCTCGTGGATTGTATACAAGGGTCAATATTGGACGGCTTGTAGGGCAATTTGGGGGATATGACGGCTTAAGAACAGGTTTAGATCCCTGCAACTTAAGGCTTTTGAATTTTATGAGCCGTAAGGGTCTCATAAGGGGAGTTCTCCTTACGAGTTGAGAGGATCTCGTAAGTGAAAATTTTACGAGATTGTGCCCTTTCGGGTTTTCACAAGCTCGCCGATAGCCTTGTTGTTTTTACTCACGGCGTCCTTTTGGGTTTTCATCCGTGCCCATAACGCTTGTGGATATACCGTTTTTTTAAAGAGATTGCGCCCGTCCGGGTTTTCACAAACTCGCCGGTAGCCCTGCTGTCTTTACTCACGGTGCCCTTCCGGGTTTTCATCTGTGCTCATCTTGCTTGTGGACATACCGGTTTTTTTTACCCATCTGTTTGCCAATGGGACTTAGAAGGTGACTTCACCGCTGAAGCAGCTGGGTAGCCAGTGGGACTTGAGTTGCAGTCTTCGCCGTTGGATCTTTGATTGCACTATGGATAGGATATCGTCGTAGTTGGGGCGATGCGCCATGTTTGAGGCGGAGCACTAGTTTAGCGACATTTTGGTCCATTATCGCCATGTTTGAGGCGACGTGCTAGTTTAAGGACATTCCGGTCCATTGTTAATTTAAGGACGTCTTGGTCCAGTGTCAGTTTCGAGGCGAGGTTTATTAGTTTAAGGACTTTTCGGTCTGTAGTCGCTATTTTAGAGACGAAAATTCTCTTGGATACTACTTTTAGAGTTTTGATTCCAGAATATAGCGAGCGGACATAAGCGTCGTCGTCTATTATTGACCCGAATCGTAACCCGTCAAACGTAGTATTTCTTGAAGAATCGGCCGTTTATCGGCCGGAAGGGTCTGTTGCCGTGCATATCCATGAGCAGGTAGGCTCCACCTTGGTAGACCTTATCTATGATGTACAGGAGCTCATAGTTCGGCTCGAATTTCCCCCGTTTTGTACGATTGGGGATTATAGGTCTTTTGATGACCAGTACGAGTTCGCCTTGGCGGAATGTTCTCGGCCTGGTCAGTTTTTCATATGACTGCGTCATCCTTGCTTTATAAGCTTCTAGATTTTGTTGCGCTTTAAGACGGGTTTCGTCGACGGCGTCGAGCTCCTCATGCCAGAGATGCACGTTTTCGTCATCTATTAGCTCATATTGAACCGCTACTCGGAGAGAAGGGAGTTATATTTCCAAAGGAAGGACTGCTTCCGTGCCGAATACCAATGCGTATGGGTTGTATTAATGGCTATTTTGAATGCCGTCCGGTATGCCCAGAGAACATCGTGCAGCCTTTCGTGCTAGTCTTTTTTGCTTCTAGACACCGTTTTGATTATAATCTTTGTCAAGATCTTGTTGAAAGCTTCAGCTAGACCGTTAGCTCGGGGATTATAGACGGAAGAGTATCTCCGGTCTATTTTATATTGTTCTGCGAAGCGGCTAATTTTATGGCTCCTGTAGGCAGGCCCATTATCCAAGATTATCCGTCGCGGAGTGCCGAACCGGTAGATGACATGTGTCTTAAAGAAATGGAGAATATTCTCTGTCTTCACTTCCCTCAGTGGTACTGCTTCCGCCCACTTAGAAAAGTAGTCGGTCATTTCCAGTATGACCCGGTGTCCTTTGGATGATACTGGTTCGATGGGGCCAATTATGTCGGTTCCCCACATTTTGAACGGCCAGCTAGCTACCGTTGGGTGTAACGGATTTGGATGTTGGTGGATGAAGTTCTTGTGAATTTGGCACGAGTGACACTGCTTCGGATATTTGAGACAGTCCTGAATCATTATAGGCCAATAATAGCCCATCCTTTTGATCTTCAGCTTCATCTTTGGCCCAGCCTGATGAGAACCGCAGAGTGCATCGTGAGTTTCTTGAACGACCCTTTTTGATTCTTCTGGTCCTAGGCATCTCAGCCATAGATAGTCGAATGATCTCTTATATAGAGTATTATTGACGAAGGCAAAAAACAGAGCTCATTTCAGCTGATATCGTAATGACACATCTTTGGGCGTTCGATGGGATTTGAAGTAGTCTATGAAGACTTCTCGCAATCCTTAGCCTTTTCTTTGTTCTTGTTGGGGCCTCACCCGCGCGCGCAAACGCGTATGTTTTGAAAATGGAATCATTTTAAGGAAATGGATGCGCAGGCGAGCTTGGTCTCATTTTAAAATTTATAAACCGCAAGTGCATGGCGCGTTGTAGGGAGCCGGCAAGTACGGGTCGATCCGTAGGGAATTGTGTATTAGGTTTTGTTGGTTAAGGTTCAACAAATAACGAATTGGTTGGTTTGTCACAAAAATATAAAATACGAAAACAAAGAAAACAAGTTAAGAAAGAAATAGCTGTGGCTTTGGCTCGGATGGTCGAATCGCGACAATTCCTTCGACGGTTCCTTGCTCATGAGTTGTCCGTCCTTGTGTCGATCCCGGCGTAAAGCATGACTTGTCAAGGCGGTTGCGGAGCACAAGTCATCAAATTTCGATATTGGACGCAAAACACGAAACGGGTCCGTATTGTTCACTTACCATTTGTATGTCCAAGTTTGAGGTATCAACACTAAGCACAAGGGTTAGCAAGCATACGACAACATCAAAAACACAAATTAGAGAGTGAGAGCAATTAGTTTTAGTGTTAATATTGCTAAGGGTTTGTGATAGTATAGGGTATATGAAAACCGAGGGTTTGTAAAGCACTTGGTCACAAAATACCGTATCCAAACTTAGCAAACTTGACACCAAATAGATCTTAACTTAAACATTGTGAAATGGGGAAAGAGAGTGAGTATGGTATATGAAGAGGTTACACAGTAACCATGGTTTCAAAATACCATATTACATCAATACATAAATAATTTTTAAGTTAGAATCATGTTAAGCAAATTAAACATAAACAAGAGGAGGAAGAAGGCAAAGCCTTTCATTTCACTTCCTTACCATCACCACAACCAAAGAAATTAGTTACACATAATGAAAAGAAAAGCAAGTAAAGAAAAGAAGTAAGTAAACAAAGCAAGAACAATATTATTAACACTTGATGAAGTCGAGGTACAAGATACTGGTAGCTTGTTCAACCCCCATAATGAAGCTCTCAAAAGAAAGCTTCAAGAGGGAAGAAGAAGAAGAAACCAAGTTAAAACCCACTCACTCTCAAACCTAAACCAAAACTAAATCAAAACTATAGAATATGTGCACACCTTGGCTCTAATCTGTTCTAGTATTTATAAGCATCAAAATACAATATACAAACAATATAAAATGGATGATGTGATGCCTATAAAGTGCCAGAAGAAAAATGGGGGGAAAAGGAGCTAGGGGGACCGGTGTCGCCGGATTTTCTTGGGGTCTCGCCGGTCTAAATCCGAGCATTGGGGCTCATCTTGGGGTGGTGGTCATGTGTGCTCTCCACTTGCCCACTGGAATTATTTGATTTCTCTAAATAGCCCTGGTTTGTACTAAGTAGAATTGGAGGGAAAGTGTTGCATTACATCACATCATAACTTTTAGCTTTTAGCACCCATCACACCAACTTGTGCCCACTTGCACAAGTCATGAGTGTGCCAAGGCAACCCCACCATGGTCCATGTCTCAAAAGAGCTATGTGCACACATGTATTGTGTTGGACCAAAATTGTGTACACATGTTTATTTGTAAAAGAGCTCTTTGAATATCGGTCGGTTTTTCTGTTCTGATTGCAGTGTCGGCTCCCAAATACTATATCCATGATATTGAGTGTGTTTCCAGTATTTTATCACGAATACCTGTAATCTGTAATTACTGAGCAGACACTGATTAATAGTACTAGTATATAACAAAATTGATAATGAATGAGAGATATTAAAATGCAGTTTTCTGAGATGAACAAATACCCCCAAACTTCTCTTTTACTCGTCCTGAGCAAAACAAAAAATCCTAGCCTCAATTTCACAGGGAACACGATTGCATTGAGTATGTGCAACAAGCCGTTAAACCTCTAGGTGTCCCAGTAGGAGGAGTGTTGTATCTTGAGGGTTTTCAGCAGATTACACCCACAAAATCTAGTCAAGTTAGCACCGTGGAGAAACTGTTGATTCTAATCTTAAGTTAGAGATCAAAGTTAGAAGTTCTATCACCCAACTCAGAAACATTAAACCCTATTATTCACTGCTCACAATTTGTTTAACATAAGCTTATATGCGTCTTAACGTGATTGTGCGGATAGTGTCCATAAGTTTTTAAGAATTTGATTAGGGTCATCATGTCATAAGTACGGACCGGGATAAACATCCAAAGGATCATACGAGTTTGAAAAGGAGTTTAGATTTTCTCAACTTTTTATTCTCAAGTTAGGTTTCAAGTCAGAATATACATCATTTTTAATAGAGAACCAAAGTCTTATTCTTCACTCCTACCTGTTTTTGTTCATACACACTCAAGTTATCGTGCAAAATGACTTTTAAAAATATAGCTTAATATCGCCACGAAAAAACTGTTTTAATAGAAAACTCGCCTCCGCCAAAATTATTCTCCCATAAAGAACCATGAGGACTTTTTACTTGGGGAGAACACTTGCTTTGCTTGTTTTATTTGACGATTGGAAACTTAGAGAGTTTTGGATCAATGACTCCCAAACCAGATGGTTTTAGGGCATTAGGTGTGGAGACACCCCAAGGACTTAATTACCAAAGTTACCAAGACTATAAAACAAAAAACTCATTTTATTTAAAATATTCTGAACTCAGTGAAAACGGAGATATAGCCAGTATTTCTTTTAAATCTGAAGATATTACATGTGGATAAGGTGTGTAATTACTCCAACAAGGTTCCAGATGGGTTATTTTTCAGACTTTTAGTTTCTATTAAAAGCTCAATAATATTCTTCATATTCACTTCACTTTATGAACTATTCTTGATATTACTTAATTTAGAACAAACCTGTTTGATCCTAAAGATGTTTTATCAGTTTTCAAAAGTTTTTAAGACATGTCAGACTTTCATCAAATTCTCAAACACATACGACACGTGTAAAGTGATATAAAAGACGTATATCGGCTACGGTTAAACTCAAAGGAGGGTTATCTTTCGGGTTTTCAATCTCTCGAAAAGGATTCAGTTGCTTCTATCTTATCAACCGAACCATCAGACTTCGAATCTAAGTTCTCCCGCTAGCTAACATGAAAAAGTTTTTATGTTTTATGAAGAATTTTTTTTTAATTTTTATGGATTTTTTTAACATATATGCAATGCAGAATATACTTATGATGCAGCAAAATAAACGAAGTGCTCACCCCCAAACCTGAGTTTTACGATGTCCTCATCGTTGCCCCCGTCTCCGGTAGCTAGACTTAGACATCAGGGTGAGAATTTTATTCACAGAAAAAGAGAAAAACTTAAGACTAATTACAGCATATACAAGTTAAAAGATTGGGTTAATCCAGAAATTAATACCAGCCATTTAAAATTTTTGTCTATGTAATGCAAGGGCTGGTAAAAGAATATGTATATAATAAAAAAGAAAAAGAAAAAGAAAATGTATGTGTTAGTTGTTAGTGAAGGGCATGGGCGTGTAAAGGTAGGGATCAGAAGACATTGAAAGTGAAAATGAAGTTTTGAAGAGGTCAAAGAATTGTTTCCCGGATGAATTGAATGTTCAAAAAGCACATGTTGAGTTCCGAAGTCAAGCTCATTTAAATACTGGAGTTCATCCGCAAAAAAAAGGTTCATAGCATGATCCCAAAATGATCCTGACTCAAACTCACCAAGAATATCAAGTTCATCACCAAATATCTCCTTAAAACTCGATATGAAAGAATATTTTTCAATGCTGTCTTCCTCCCTATGATTTTTCACAATCCTATTCTTATCGTGAAAAATTGAATTGAATTGTGTGTCACCCATATTAACAAGGATTCACAAATGTCATAAAAATAAAGAATATCACACCCCTAGCAGTCTATGTTATGTAAGTCTATGTCACGCACCCCACGTGTTCGTGGGGAGGCGGAATATATGAAAAACAATTATCAAAGCTTCGTAACATAGACTTGAGCACACGGATTGTGTCTAAACCATTACTAGCAAACTACGAGAGGTTTAACTACTCTGATTTGAAGTTATACCTCACGTTACATGTCCTTCGGGTCTTCATCGTTGTCCTCCACACCTCGTCGGCTCTATGGAACATGGATACCTTAACGGCCTCCTCGAGTCAAAGACGATCCACCCGAGAGTCTATAGTCCGAACTCCTATCTCGAATCTGAGATAACTACGGCTTCTAGTTTGCTAATCTAGAAGTCCTATAGGGTGTAGAGTATTTAGATGGATTACTTAGTCACTTAAACCCTAAAATTCTCAACTCATGAGAGCTTTTAGGGTTTGAGGAAGAAGATGAAGACTTGAGGAGAGAGAAGTATTTTGTGATAATGAAATGAATAATACTCATGCTAGAATAATATGAAGCATAATAATATCTCTCTTGATAATATCAAGATAATATTTAGCATACTTCATTTAATTCTAAGGGTGAATCACCTCATGAGTCATTAAGCATTTAATGTAAACATACACCTCATCCTCCACCTCATTTAGTTTAAATCCTAAAAGGAAATAAACACAAATGAGTCACCTTCCTTTAGAAGCTTCCCGAGAAATTACGAGACTGCCCCTCCCATCCATATTTCCGAAAAACACGGATAATTTTTGACTGAATAAATCCATCTGTATAATATTAGAATCTGGCTTAAACCAAAGCCCGCTAGTATTATCTACCCGATCATAGTACGTGCACAAATGTACGCAAGTGATCGCGGCCCTGCCGTAAAACCGTACGGCCTCTACACCTTTTTCCCGGTGCAGGGAAACTCTCTGTGTGGGACTCTAAAGACTCGACACTACGCTGGCAGTGGGTTTAACCACAGGACGCAAGCGGAACTAGCTGTACATAACGGTCCCCAGGTAGATGTCGATAAGAAGGATGATGAGGAAACCCATTCGAACTCCTACTGAGTCTGTATGTGACAATCTCCGTACAGTCCGGTCTGTTCGTCTAGGACTATCGCATATCGGGCCTAAGGGGGCGGCAAGCGTCAGTCCCCAAATAGCAGTATAAGTCGTGTCGGAGTGAAGCCCATTACACCTTGAGAAACTACTAGAGCACCTACCAGTAAATCTCGCTTGCCCTGGGCAGGGACCTTGTATAATGGCTCTCCATACACAGCACGATATCAACCCCCAATACCGGGAGAGACGAATCATTTCTAACCGCCACTGCCTCCAAGTGCTTCGGGGCTGCACCCAACTACTACCTGTTTGCACAACTCCTTTGAGCCGTGGAAGGGTAGTAATCTAACTACAGTGGGAACACACTCGAGGCGAAGTAGCAATGTCAAGTCGATGGGCTAAGCTGTACTCATGTCACCTGGGAACTGCAATCTGACGATAGGTATAGTACCAACCTGCAATTCCCGGAGAGTCATGTCCGGTGTACTCGTAACCTAGCGAGCACCTGCATACTATCTCCAGTACGACGTACTAATGGCTGTGGGACAGACCATCTCCCCATGCTGGGATGAGAAGCGTATACACCAGTCTACTCCGGAGTATCAATGCCCCGTCTCGATAATCCAACTACCAGGGACCTGTATAGGATGTGCTTGTAGACTACCCATCCCCCACTAGTGTGACTGCCATCATAAGGCTGGTAATCAAGCAAAGATCCTAAGGGCTCTACTAATATGTATAAGCGATATGTTAAAAGAAATATATGCACATATTAAAATAAAAACAAAACAAGTAGCATACTGCCATTTTTAGCTAGACTGTCAATACAACTGTGAATATCCTAAGCTTCTATTAAGTAATATACAAACTAATATGATACAGTAATAGCCTCTAGGGCATAAACACTAACAATCTCCCACTTTCACTAGGGCCATGTATTAGCATATCGCAGACCTATCATCTCGGATAGCCTCTCGAACTGCGTCTGAGGAATGGCCTTTGTGAATAGATCAGCAGTGTTATTCTCCATATCTACTCTCTACACCTCGATCTTCCGGCGATCTACAATCTCCCTGATCGGGTGATACCGCCTTAAGATGTGTCTGGACTTATGATGGGACCAGGGTTCCTTCGCTAAAGCTATAGCACCGTTGTTGTCGCAATACAGAGGTATTGGATCAACACTGGTAGGAACCACCTGAAGTTCTGTGAGGAATTTCTTCATCCAGACAGCTTCTTTTGCAGCATTGAAAGCATCTATGTACTCCGCTTCCATCGTCGAGTCAGCAACGGTGTCCTGCTTGGAACTCTTCCAACAGACCGCCCCTCCATTGAGGGTAAAGACATAACCCGATATAGACTTGGAGTCATCCTTGTCACTCTGGAAGCTGGGTCAGCAAAGGCCTCGATCTGGAGGTCCTTTCCTCCATACACCAAGAACATCTCCTTAGTCCTCCTCAGGTACTTGAGAATGTTCTTTACTGCTATCCAGTTCTTCTCCCCTGGGTTTGTCTGATATCAGCTTACAACGCTCAATGCGTATGCTACATCTGGTCTGGTACATAATATCGCATATATTATAGAGCCTACCGCAGAAGCGTAGGGTATAATCGATATGCGAGCCCTTTCTAAATCAGTCTTGGGAGACATCTCTTTGGAGAGGGTGATTCCGTGATAAGCCGGTAGGTTACCGCGCTTAGAATCTTCCATACTGAATCTTTTCAATATGGTGTCTATGTACCTGGACTGTGAAAGTCCCAACATCTTCTTTGATCTATCATGATATATCGGATCCCCAGAATGTAGGTGGCATCACCCAGGTCTTTCATGGAGAACATCTGTGACAAAAATCCTTTGACTGACTGTTGCATAGGAATATCATTTCCTATTAAGAGAATGTCATCCACGTACAAGACGAGGAATACTACAGTTCTCTCTACAGTCTTACTATATATGCATGGTTCATCTGATTTTTGATAAATTTGAATTCTTTAACAGTATCATCAAAACAGATGTTCCAACTCCGCGATGCCTGCTTTAGTCCATAAATGGACTTAAGCAACTTGCACACTTTACCGCTGCTCCCACTCTGAATGAATCCCTCTGGCGATCCATATAGACGCACTTTTTCAAATTACCATTTAGAAAAGCCATCTTTACGTCCATTTGCCAGATCTCATAATCGTGGAAGGAAGCAATGGCAAGAAAGACCTGAATGGATTTGAGCATAACCACTGGAGAAAAGGTTTCGTCATAGTCCAAACCAGGTCTTTGACGAAAGCCCTTTGCAACAAGTCTAGCCTTATAGGTCTCAAACTGTCTATCTACACCAATCTTCTTTTTGAAGATTCATTTGCATCCTACGGGTTTTACCCCATCTAGAGCAATGTCCAAAGTCCATACTTTGTTAGTGTATATGGACTCCATTTCGGTCCGCATTGTATCCAGCCATCTTACTGAGTCGCCGCTATGAATGGCTAGCTAGAAGCTAGTAGGGTCATCATTGTCAATGATACAATCATCTCGATTCCTGTCTATGAGAAAATCGTAGTATCTCTCAAGCGGATGAGACTGCCTACTACTTCTGCGGATAGGCACTGGGATGTCCCTTTCTTCTGAAACTTCTAGTTCTACCATACTTTCAGTAACAACTTATGGTTCAGGAATTTCTTCCAGTTCTATTGCGCTCCCACTCTTCTGATTTTCTAAAAATTCAGCTTCCAAGAAGTAGGCATGACGAGAAACAAAAACCTTTTATTCCTCTGCGTAATAGAAATAATACCCCTTAGGGTTCTTTGGATATCCCACAAACTTACACTGTACTGAGTGTGCCTCGAGCTTGTCTGCATACTGCTTTTTAATAAAAGCTGGACATCCCCATGTCCTAAAGTGTTTAAGATAGGGTTTCTTCCCACTCCACATCTGATATGGTGTGGTAGGCACAGTCTTGGTTGGAACCTGATTCAAAAGATATGCAGCTGATTCTAGTTCATAACCCCAGAAAGATCGCGGTAACTCAGCCTTACTCATCATGGAACGAACCATATCCAATAGGGTTCGATTCCGCCCTTCCGATACACCATTGTGTTGTGGTGTGTATGGAGGAGTAAGCTGAGAGAGAATTCCATTCTCTTTTAAGTATCTTAGGAACTCGGCACTTAAGTACTCACCACCTCGATTAGATCTCAGTGTCTTGATACTTTTGTCTGTCTGTTTTTCTACTTCATTCTTGTATTCCCGGAATTTCTCAAAGGCCTCGGATTTATGCTTCATCAAGAAGATATGTCCATACCTAGAGAAATCATCCGTAAAAGTAATGAAGTAGGAATAACTGCCTCTTGCATGTGTAGATATTGGACCGTACACGTCATTGTGTACGAGTCCCAAGAGCTCGCTCGCTCTTACTCCGTGTCCAGTAAATAGAGTCTTTTTCATCTTTCCCATGAGACAAGATTCACAAGTAGCATAAGATTGATATTCGAACGGATTCAAATATCCTTCTCTATGTAACTTAGTCAACCGTGTTTCATTGATGTGATCTAGTCTACAATGCCATAAGAAAGCTTGATTTACTTCTGAAGACTTTCTTTTAAGTGTGTTCTGGACATTGAAAACTTGAGCTTGATTTAATACATATATACCGTTATCTAATATACCGGACCCAATCAAAACTTGATTTAGGTGGATGTTTATCACATCGCTTACAAATGCAAAATCATATCCCTCTCTAGAAAGTGAGGATACCGATATGATATTACAAGTCAAACTAGGTATATACAAACAGTTACGTAGAATCAATATCTGCCCACTTGTCAGTCCAAGGCGATATTCCCCCATTGATTCAGCGTCCATACTCATTCCGTTCGCAACTCTAAGAGACATATCACCTACCTGATAACTCTACGGTTTCTCAAAGTATGTTACGAATTACAGATTTGAGATTCTGATCCGGTATCTAGTACCCAGGAAGTAGAGTTAATTGACAAACGGTTCTCAATTACAAACACACCCGAGGCCAAAGCCACAACATACTTCAAATCCTGGCTACTGGCTTCCAAAGCCCTGCAATCTTTCTGCCAATGCTCCTTCCCATAACAATAGGAACATCCCTCCTTCCCTACACCAAGTCCCGAAACTTTTACTCTTCCCTTTCCTTCTACTTCATTGACACCGTTTATCGGCTTTGTGGAGGTTTTCTTCTTTTCACTCGTTGCTTTCGCCCTGGATGCAGAAAAAGAAGGTCCCCCATTAAGCAGAGCGGGTGTCTCCCTGGTTTCCTTCAGGGTGTAACTAGAGGGTAGGGACTGTGGAAATAAATCAGCATATGACCTATTTCCCAACGTGGTCTCCAGGTCCGTGAGCTCATCAATATAGCTAGTCATCGTAAGGACGTCGTCCCTTATAGATGACCCGACAGCCAATCTCGCTTGAAGCAATTCGTTCGAGGTCTCATATCTTGCGATACGAGATTGCTCTCCATATAAATCATTGTTATGGAGGAAGATGGAAACTAAGTCCATCTTCTCGTGCTGCTTTTGGTATACACCATCAACTGAAGCTAACACGAGGCACTTGGTATTCGCACTGTCCTTTTCCCTTGTCTGACGGATATCCATATCCGTGACGGTGGAAACTGGACCTGGGACAGCGGGAGCTTGAGTAGTAATAGGGTGGTCCAGCTTGTCATAGGCAATGGACATCTGGACAGACCTTTGCCAGTCATAAAAGTTAGATTCAGTCAACTTGTTATCTAGCTGTAACCTAGTCATGGTCACAGGGTCGCTGCAGTTGAGAGAGAGAAGAAAACACTTTAGCATGATACTCTTGCAAGTTTAGATTGGTTTTTAATTTATCTAAACAGGATGGCTCCCACTATTTCTCGAATCCTTCCTCAAACCATAAAAGAAGAATTAGTCAGGACTGATCTCACCGTACAATACTTGCTTAACCGTTCAGCCAGGCTAGTGTCGGTACTTCGAAGGAGGTTTTACGACGCTTTCGCGAAGTTCTTTAATTAAATAACCTCTTTTCCATGGAGGCGTAGCCCTGCTGACACTGTTCTAGGCACCTACTTGGTTTATAGCATTGATCGTTAAGTGACGAATCTCCTGATGAGTAGTATATACTCACAGTAGGATCGGGATCCAGATATCATCGTGTGATATTGCTGAAGGAATCCTTCCAACATTATCAAACTCTAAATGGTATACAACACTAGTAGATTTCAGTTTCTTTAGAAACTCCTGATGTGGATTTTTTCCCCATGCTCTTATGACCTTGACTAAGGGCCAACAAATCATAAGTCACATGTTAAGTTCTACCCGTCATTATCTAGGTTGATTTGAACCCACCCATATATACTCTTGACTAAGGGCCAACAAAGTAATACGACTGTCCCAAACCAACGCATCTATCTATGCTACATGTGAACACCCCAGCAGCTACCAATCACTATGTCTTGACTAAGGGCCAAACAAACATAGCTTGAATACTAATGACCATTCATATGAAATGACGGAGGGCTACGACTGGTTTTGGCGAAACCGTGAACGTAGTGAACTTGATATAACAGAAGGAACCTGATAGCTTTTTTTAAAAGGAGTGGTTAAAGCTCCGCAATTAAAAATTCTGCTCTTTTAAAATAACCGAGTGGTTTCTTTTAAATTTGTTTCAACGATTCAGCTTTAGTTTGTTTTCTTTGCATTAATATAATGCGTCCCATCATTTATCCTATCATTGCAGAAAACAATGAAAATACAACGTCCGCTTATGTCATCCGCATTCGCCACTGGGCCCCGTCATTCACCCGTTAGGTTACTTAACTAACGACAGAGCGGGGGTTGGGCTAGCGCGGATGCAAAACATAAGCAACGCCTACTAGATATCATGTATAGATATTGTACATTCGTCAGATGCAATAATAGGCATTCCAGATCACAGATGAACATATTGGATATACTAGGAATCCGCATTTCGTTTGAGCCTGCAACAAAAGACGGATTACACGGTCGTGATGAATAGCCAAACCCCAACCTAGATCCCTACGGGTGCGGCAAACTACCCGCCTAGTACCAGAAGTGAAACAGTCTCCCTCAATGACGTGAGTAGGCCATTTAAACACTTCAAAGTACCCGGTAGTTTGTACACCCCATCTTGGGTCTATCCTAGGAGCATAAAACAGTAAATGAAATAATACAACGGTGGCTACAATCTCAACCCGGATATGCCTCGCAAAAGAATATTACAACATATTACAATTTACATCGAATGAAAGATAAAAACCCTCATCTCATATCCCCGGCTATTCATCCACGACGATCCAATAGAGTTCATATACACAAACCAATATCCATCACAGAAATGTGCAACCCCCAACTAACCAACATACTAGCAATTAGCGGAGGTTTACGAACACATTAAACATTACAGATAAAACCTGATTAGCAAATAACTTAGAATTTCGATCGATAAACGTTTTCCATGTCTACCCCAAATGCAAGCCAGCACTGAAAAACCTGGGCAGAAACAAAATATACAGGAAAACAGAACACCCAAAAGTAAGACAAACTGTGTAAATACGAGTCAACTCGGAGTCGACTCGGCAGCGGATCCGCGGCGTATTGCCCTAATCTGCCGTGCTTCTGCGGTCCTCTCACCGAGTTAGCAACTCGTATTTTTCCAGTATTCTTAGAATTCCCTGCTGTGAATTTTCATGCCTCTAAAATAATTTTTTCGACAGGTTTAAAATCGACAGAAACTTGAGGGTTCCGGGGTTAAGTTTTCATATTTTTCCGACGATCGAAGTTCTAATTAGTTGCTAACAAGCTAGTAAAGGTTTGGTAGGCTCCGATATCACTGTAAATCCATGTCACGCACCCCACGTGTTCGCGGGGAGGCGGAATATATGAAAAACAATCATCAAAGTTTCGTAACACGGACTTGAGCACACGGATCGTATCTAAACCATTACTAGCAAACTAAGAGAGGTTTAACTACTCTGATTCGAATTTATACCTCACGTTACATGTCCTTCGGGTCTTCATCGCTGTCCTCCACACCTCGTCGGGTTTATGGAACATGGGTATCTCAACGGCCTCCTCGAGTTAAAGACGATCCACCCGAGAGTCTATAGTTCGAGCTCCTATCTCGAATCTGAGATAACTACAGCTTCTAGTTTGCTAATCTAGAAGTCCTAGAGGGTGTAGAGTATTTAGATGGATTACTTAGTCACTTAAACCCTAGGATTCTTAACTCATGAGAGCTTTTAGGGTTTGAGGAAGAAGATGAAGACTTGAGGACAGAGAAGTGTTTTGTGATAATGAAATGAATAATACTCATGCTAGAATAATATGAAGCATAATAATATCTCTCTTGATAATATCAAGATAATATCTAGAATGCTTCATTTAATTATAAGGGTGAATCACCTCATGAGTCATTAAGCATTTAATGTAAACATACACCTCATCCTCCACCTTATTTAGTTTAAATCCTAAAAGGAAATAAAAACAAATGAGTCACCTTCTTCTAGAAACTTCCCGAGAAATTACGAGACTGCCCCTCCCATCCGTATTTCCGAAAAACACGGATAATTTTTGACTGAATAAATCCATCTGTATAGTACTAGAATCTGACTTAAACCAAAACCCGCTAGTATTATCTTCCCGATCATAGTACGTGCACAAATGTACATAAGTGATCACGGCCCTGCCGTAAAACCATACGGCCTCTACACCTTTTGCCCGGTGCAGGGAAACTCTCTGTGTGGGACTCTAAAGACTCGACACTACACTGGCAGTGGGTTTAACCACAGGCCGCAAGCGGTACTAGCTGTACATAATGGTCCCTAGGTAGATATCGATAAGAAGGACGATTAGGAAACCCATCCGAACTCCTACTGAGCCTGTATGTGACAATCTCCGTACAGTCCGGTCTGTTCGTCTAGGACTATCGCATATCGGGCCTTGGGGGCGGCAAGCGTCGGTCCTCTAATAGTAGTATAAGTCGTGTCGGAGTGAAGCCCAATACACCTTGAAAAACTACTGGAGCACCTACCAGTAAATCTCGCTTGCCCTGGCTAGGGACCTTACGTAATGGCACTCCATACACAGCGCGATATCAACCCCTAATACTGGGAGAGACGAATCATGTTTAACCACCACTGCCTCCTAGTACTTCAGGACTGCATCCAAGTACTGCCTGTTTGCACGACTTCTTTGAGCCGTGGTAGGGTAGTAATCTAAGTACAGTGGGAACACACTAGAGGTGAAGTAGCAATGTCAATTCGATGGACTAAGCTGTACTCATGTCACCTGGGAACTGCAATCTGACGATAGGTATAGTACCAACCTGCAGTTCTTGATGAGTCATGTCCGGTGTACTCGTAACCTAACGAGCACCTGCATACTATCTCCAATACAACGTATTGATGGCTGTAGGATAGACCATCTCCCCATGCTGGGATGAGAAGCATATACACCAGTCTACTCCGAAGTATCGATACCCCGTCTCGATAATCCAACGACCAGGGACCGGTATAGGATGTGCTTGTAGACTACCGAGCCCCCACTAGTGTGACTGCCATCACAACGTTGGTAATCAAGCAAAGATCCTAAGAGCTCTACTAACATGTATAAACGATATGTTAAAAGAAATATATGCACATATTAAAGTAGAAACAAACCAACTAGCATACTACCATTTTTAGCAAGACTGTCAATACAACTGTGAATATCTCAAGCTTCCATTAAGTAATATACAAACTAGTATGATACAGTAATTGCCTCTAGGGCATAAACACTAATATGTTATGCTAGTCAACTAGACCTGCTCAAGAACCTGATTGTCGAAGTAAAACTGTATCGAAAAACGAGCTCAAGATATACAGATCACGAAGCCAGGTAAGTGCAAGAGATAAGGGGAGGTTTTCCAATGCTTTCGCGAAGTTTCTTAATTAGATAACTCTTTATCTTGAACACTTGCCTAGACACCCCATGAATGATATACCGTTAAGCGGTGTTCTAAACATAATCAACTTCTCCTAATGAGCGCGAAGTCCTTAAAGTCAAAATTCTAGTTGATTTTAAATTACCGTGGATATGCAAGAATGCAGTTTTGTGATTTGTGGGCCACGGAAAAAGTTGATGAAATCCTTTACCGTATCTTGTTTTGGTTTCGTGCCCTTAATATCCGTAATAAGATGCAAATGCGCAATCAATAAAAGAATCCAAAAATTCAATCAATAAAGCAATTCTTTTTCTGTTTAGGTTTAAGCGTTGCAACAAATATGGTTAGTTCTCTATGCAATTGGTGGCAACCTTGTGCGAAGAATCCTGCAGAAGATAGAAATATTAGAATGCGTCAGATTCGAGAGGAATGTGATAGGAAAATACGTACCAATGCGATTTTGGGTTAGAAAATCCCTTTGAAGTGATTTCGGATACTTGAATGTCGCTTGCGTGGGTCAAACTACCCAGATCTTTGGCACTATATTTCACTAACGTCTTGAAATTGAATTTGAGCCTCGCTCCGCATGATCACTGGTCGTAATTCCGTTTAAAAACCTGAAATGTTGGAATATACGATATTTAGTGCAAAAAGCGATATATATGCCCCAATTCCTGCACACACAAAATTACAAAAATCAAACAATACTAATAGATTACTGACAAGGCACTGGAGAAAACATAAGGGAAAAAAATCAAAAACTCTCTGACTGGGTCGGCGAGATCGGAATTTTCACCAATGTCACCGGCCAAATGCAGCGTATTTATGCTCGAATTTTGTGTGGCTCTTCCAGGCTATATTAGTAGTCTACTAGTATACTTTAATTTTTTAATTTAAGTTCAGGGTGATTGCAGGTTTTAAGGACAGAGAACAAGTTAGAAAAATTTCGTTTTGTTAGTTTTGAAAAAAAATGTTGAGTTAGTAAATGTTCCCCTCCGAACGGCGGCGACGACGACGTGGAGACGTCTTTCCTGAGATTCAGGGCAGATGCTATATGGTTTTATCCGTCTACCTCTCCGAAGATGCCAAGTTGATTTATGGCACCGTGTATCGGAGGTTTAGACGGATGCGGCCGATGTAGCAGACTTCGTCAGATTTCCCCTCGTTTGAGAGGTTTTTGATTGTGGGGACGCTCTTCCCAGTAGGCGCAAGCCCCTGCAGTTAATTACGCTACCGCATCGTGGTAGCCACTTTCTCCTTCTCTAGAATTTCACTTCGTGTCATGTGTGTTTGTTTTTTTTGTGGATGCCCGTGGATTTTATACGGAGACTAAGTTATGCCGTCGCCCGTAGGACGTGGATTAGTCCAAATCCGTATTTACTTAGATTTAGGTTTGATGTTTTAGTTTAAGGATGCGTTAGCCAAATTTGAGGCTAAGATCAACTTAAACGTTTGTTAAGGATACGTTACTCCAGTTTGAGACTAAGATCAACTTAACGGGATCGTTTAGATCCGACAAAAGAGCGTTTGGGCTCTATTGTTCCAGTTTAGGGACATAGTGGTCCATATTCCAGTTTAGGGACGTGGTGGTCCTTAGGTAGTTTAAGGACGCTTAAGTCCGTGGGTTTAAGGACCCCACAGTCCGTGTTTTAGTTTAAGGACGCATAAGTCCATGAGTTTAAGGACCCCGCAGTCCGTGTTTTGGTTTAAGGACGCATAAGTCCATGAGTTTAAGGACCCCACAGTCCGTGTTGAGATGTGGTTGTCGGGACCCGTCACCTCTCTGACGTCGTTGAAGGATTACAGCGATAGGAGTCAGAGGAGTTCGGAGATGTACCCTCGAACCGGATGTAAATTGATTTAGGAGAGCAGTCTTTTTCAGTCAATTTAATTTGAGGACTTACGGCCATGATTGGGCTAAGTCCAGTTGGGAACATTCAATGTTTTTATTTATCTTTGGCCTATTAGGCCTGTGCTAGGGCTTTGCCCATTTTTAATAATGCATTGCATTTTTATTTTGTTTGGGCTCTGCCCTTTTATAAATGATGCAGAGCATCAATTTTGTGCCCCTTTTATTGCATTGCAATTTATTTTGGCCTACTAGGCCTTTTTGATTTGGGCCTGGCCCTTCAGTAAACAATGCAGTGCATTTGTTAGGCGCTTTACGCCAATGACTGAGCGCAAGCGCTTGTGGTGATGACACGTGTCATGCTCTGATGAGCGCAAGCGCAACAGCACAGTGCGCTACGCTGTTGCGCTGCTGACATGTGGCGCGCTCTGGTGAGTTGCACCAATTTCAGAGAGCAGGGCTCTTTCTTAACAGCGCATAGCGCAAGTGATTCAGATGCTGACACGTGGCACACTCTAGTGGCTTACGCCAACCCAGAAGCGCAACAGTGCAGTTTTTGCAAGTGCAAGGCACTATTTCAATAATCTTGGGAATCTTTAATATTCCAGAACCAATGGTTCATAAAAAAAAAGTGCAAAGCACTGTTTGATTTCTTGATCCAATTTAGATCAAAGAAAACAAGTTTTTTCTTGTTTTTCCTGTTTTCAGAGAACCAGTAGTTCATAAAAGTGTGCAAAGCACTTATTATTATATGAAGATCATTGATCTTGTTCTTAGATCAATGATCTATTAGAAGAAATTCTTCTATTTTATGAAGGTTTTTACCTTTTTCTTGAAATTTCTTCAGAGTTTTCTTTGTTTTTGAGGTTCTCAATCTCTCACCATGTTTTTTTTTATTTGGGGTCTAGGGGCCTCTATATAGTGCCCATAAATTTGTTAAATTTGTTAAAGAGATTTTTCTCTGAGTGATTTGGGGAATTTCCCTACCGTTGGATCTTTGATCCAAGGGCTTCTGTTTTACAGAAGGCAATTTTCTTGTTTTAACAAGAACAGAAAAATCTTGCTAAAATTTAATTCTGTTTGGCGCAAACGCCCCAGTGCATGACGCGTGTCAAGCAGCGCACGGCGCAGCGCAACTGCGCTGACACGTGTCACGCAGTGCACGGCGCAGCACAACTGCGCTTGCACATCTGCGCTGACACATGTCGCGCAGCGCAGCACTTGCGCAACTGAAGCGTTGCTTCCTTTAATTTTGTTTTAAATAGAGCTTTGCTCTGATTGGGTGCGCTGCCTTGGGCGCTGCGCTGGCGTATCAGCTTTCGACATGTGGCGCGTTGCGCGCAGCGCAAAGAATTTGAAGCGTTGCTTTGAATTTTGAAATTCAAACAGAGCTTTGCTCTGATTGGGGAAAACAAATGCCCCCACACCGTTGCGCTCACGTGGCGCGCACGTGAGTGCAGCGGTGGCAAGATCCTGGCCGTTGGATCAACGGGTGAGCTGAAGGGGCGCAAGCGCCTTATAAATAGGACCCCTGGCCCTTAGAAAATCTTCACCATTTTCTAGATTTTGATTTTCAGAGCTTTGCTCTTGCTTAAGAACTTCAGAATTTTGCTCTTGCTTCCAGACTTTAGAGCTTTGCTCTCATTTCCAAAGCTAAAAAACTTTAGGTAAAATTAATTTAAAATTAAATTAAATTAATTTAAATCAATCTTAACCAATCAGAGCCTTGCTCTCATAGATCTTTTGATCTAAAGAAATCCCCTTTGAGGTTTCATAAACAGAGCTTTGTTCTCAAGAATTTGCTTCAGGGTTTCTTAGCCCATGAACAGAGCTTTGCTCATATTGACAGAATATAGATCTTTGATCTTCTGATGATGAACTCTTAAGAGTTTTTTTTATATGGATCTTTAAGATCCCAGAACTTCAAAAAAAATTTTTTTAGGAATTAATTAATTTTCTTTCTTTGATGAATTTTTTTTATCATTATTACAGAGCCAGGCTCTTTTAAAGAATCTTATTCCCCTAAGACCAGAGTTTGACAAGCGTCACTCTGTGATAGAGTTTTGCTCTGAAAAAGGAGATTTTCTCCTTGTCTCTAAGGATTTTTTTAATTATTAATGGGAATATTCTCTTGGGGATTAACTGACAATCTCATCCAATGATGGGGTTGTCTTATTAACTGACGTATTGTCATCCAGATTTTGCGGGTCCCCCTTCGGTCTCCTACCCACTGCACTGCAGTGTGGTGTAATTAATTTTAATTTAATTTTAATTAACTTTTAATTTAAAAATTTTTAAACGCCAAGCGTTGGAATTGCAACACTAACGGCCAATTTTGTCCCTTAGCAGTGAACATGTATTTCGATACCTCATTCCCGTTTGCTCGTTCGGAGGAAGGATTTCCTGAAGCACCCGTGGACCGCGAAGTCCTAGCTATGATCAGGGACCACGACCCGGAATATAAGAGTCTCCACCTTTGGGGGTCGTGGTACAATCAGATTATCATGGGTCGACGGAGTTTCACGTGCGCAGAACCGTCAGAACCCATTACGGCGATTCATTATGCCAGCCCACCCCGGTGCAGTATGCCGTAGAGATGGTTGATTGGACTTCGAAGGGCTTTCTTCATCCTGCCATAGATGCGATTCCAGTCCAGCATCCTATGGTTTTGGATATCCTGTGACGCCGTATCTGTCAAGGCGAGGCGCGACCTTGGGGCAATCATATAACATAGGTCTGATCCCCCGCCACCCGATCGGCTATCTGCCATGGGCTCGGTATATCCTGTCGGCGAAGAAGTCACCGTTGATAAAGTTAGGATTGTACACTGCGGTTTACGTCTCCCTCTTCCAGTATCCCACGCTTCCTACCTGGTGGTTCAAGGCTTTCTTAGAGCAGTGGAACATTCCTACTCACACTTTCCTCGCAATGGACCGGGAAGTGTCAATTTCTCTGGAGGAAATCACAGAGGTCTCCGGTTTACTGGTTATAGGGGAGCACTACGAGGAGTTTCTTTCGACAGACGAATATGTCTTCGGTGCTAAGCCGGCAGTAAGGGGTCTCACCCCGGAGAATGCTGTTCAACACCAATTCCCAGGTTTGATCAAAGTGTTGAACATCTATGAGGCCCTTTTCATCGAACGCGGGAGTCGCGGAGTTAGCTTTGAGGATTTCATCGCTCGATTCCTTCACCCAAACGTCCTCTCGGCAGAAGCTGCCAAGTTTGCCACCCTTGAGGACCCTTTTGGTCTAGGTTTGGATAACCTACCGGCGAAGGAAATAGAACAAAATGGTTTTTTCCTTCCTAACTCCCCAACTGTGTCTTTTGCGGAAGTTGCAGCCCCCGGGATGGACGAGGAGGCCTTCTTCTTAGGATTTCTTGGGCTATGGCTGAGTTGGTTTGCGCTACCGATGCATTCTCGCCAAATGCGGCCCTCTGTTTTTTACCCTGCTCACCGGATGACCATCGGGGTAAAAGTGGCCGTTGGGATCGCCGGCTTGGCACACTTGTATCACGGCCTCAGTCGAGCGGCGGATGCTAATGAGCCTGGGGTGCTGCACGTGATCTTCCCGATGCACTATTTCGTATCATGGCTCGAGTTACACACATCGGGTGTCTTCGGTATGCACAAAAGGCCCTCTTTCTATGACATGTGCAGCTTCCCTCACATCATACAGTTGATTGGCGCATCAATTGTGACTCCATCTCCATGAAATGCCAGGGGTTTACTCCTTCGCCCCCACACCGTTGGAGACGGGGTGTCTTTCATCGACAAGGTGTTGACTATTGGAAAGGCATCTACCACTGCAGTGCGGCCACTGCAAGACACTTTCAAAGATGGAGCCTCAGTTTTGACGGCCCGGGAGACCCTCCACTTATATTCTATCAGACCGGGCTTCTTGGTGTTCAGGAAAAACGGTGCGGCGATTTTCATAAGATACAACCCGTATCGTTTCGCCCAACAACTGAGCTACAATCAAGGGGTACCACTGGAGGCTTTCCTATCGGAACCTGCTGCTACCGAAGAAGGGATGGAGAGCGCGCTGCATCACTTCATGCATCTGAACACGGGTTCCCACTTTTTTATCAGTGAGCTGGCTTGCGCCCCACGACTCCTCAAGGTATATACAGAATGGTACAGTCATTCGACAGGAGCCGTTATAAAGGAGGAAAAGCGATTGCTGGTCGACCGTAAGGGTGCGCCTCCAGGTAGCGACCGCAACGCTCCTTTGGTGCCAAGGACCCCGGTAGTTCCCCCTCTAAAAGATGCTAGAACCGGACCACCGCGTGCGCAGAGTCCCCCACGCGGATTGCCGCTCCCCGATATTGCGAATGCACCGCCAGCGCCCTGTGCTCCAGTGGAGACAGTGGTTGTAGCCTCGCCGGAGTCTGGTGTGGGTGCGGACATCGGGACCCGCCACCCCAAGGTGTCTGCCAAGCGTAAGTCGATCCCGGGTGCACCTAGGGTTGGTGGGCAGAAGAAGAAAAAGAAGTCGCTCTTCACCGCAGACGTCGCGTTCGGTCAGGAACTCCACGCTCCTTATGGTGAGGGTCTGAGTGAATATGGGACTAACGAGGGATTAGTCATGCCGCCGGATGACACGGACTTGGAGGCTGCCCTCGTAGCTTCGGAGCGTTTGGCGAGGCGCGACGCATGGGTGGCTAAGCTTACGGAATCAGGTAATCACTAGTCGCATTTTTTATTGCATCATATCTTTATTATTGCCTCTGACTAACATTTTTCCTTCTTTTCTTCCTACATGCATCACCACTGAAGAAGCCATTGCCGCTTCTCTCAAGACTTTCCAAGAGGAGGAACGCTTTAGAGCATCCTTAGGCCTTAGTAAGTTTCGATTGATCAAGTTTTTATTTTCCTTGTGTTATGATCGATCTAACCTCTCCCTTTTTATCGCAGGAACCTCAATGCCAATCCCGCTAGGTGACGCGGAGACTCTTCCCGGGCCAGCCGCCGATGTTTCTGCCTCCTTGGGGCTACCATGAGAGGTCCGTCTTGAAGAGCCGATGAGAGATGCCTTAAAGGCTCTGGAGGCATCTCTGAACGAGGACGACGACGCCTTGATGAAGGAAGCGTCGAAGAGGTCCATCGCGATAGCCCGGGAGGAAAGAAAGCGGTTGAGGCGCGAAGCAAAGGCACGCAGGGCTGCCTTAGCCCTTGGAGCAGGCCCAAGCACCGTCCCTTGTGCCGATACTCCATCAGAAGAGCCCCCGGTCGCTTTGTCTACGGCTCATAGACAGGCGGTGTGCGCTAATAGGGAGGCTAACGATAAGTCCACCTCAGGTAATATTTCTTTTAGAATTTTGTTGTAAGAATTATAAAGCTGCTGGTTCTTATATATTCTATCCTGCAGGGCCAAGTCCAACCGAGGGGGAGGCGGAGACCGTCGAACCTGAGGGGCTAGAGGGAGAGGTATTGGTCGAAGCCGAGCCGATGGCGGATGACACAACCGGGATTGCTGGGCCCGAGCCAGTGGCTGACGAAATGGTCACGTCCACTATGCCTGAGCAAGTGGTTGATGCCGAGCCCGAGGTAGCAGCGGACGGAGCGCCTGAGACTGATGACCTCGTGGCGACGGTGGACGAGACAACCGTGACTGCTGAGCCCGAGGGAGTAGCGGGTGAGGTGGACATGATTCCTGAGGATGAGCCGACCGCTCTTTCTCAGGAGTCAGGCAATGTTCCGGTCATAGCTCTCCCCGCCTATGGCCCTCCGCCGTCTCCTGGCCTCACGAGCACGACGACGACCCCCGTGGAGTCTGGGGATGAGGCCACAGGTGGTGGACTTATGTCGATGGAGGAGGGATACGCTTCCGTCTCGGCTGGAGGCTCATCAGGTAAATTTCGGATTATCGTCCCCCTTCTTTATCTTGCAATCGCTTCTGACAGGTTTATCCTTGTTTTTTAACGCAGGTGGGGCCAGTGCCGATGCTCCATTGCTTGAGGGAGCCCCGTCAACTACTGCTTTGGCGGTGGTCACCTCACAGCCCTCTCTCGTACCATCGAAGATGTTGGAAGGTATGAGTCTGCAACTTATTAGTCTTATTTTTCGGACGCATAATTTATGTGCTAAAGTCGTACTGTTGTGTCTTTTCAGGAGTGCTTTTTGATCATCTTTATCAAGTGTTGCTCCCACACGTCTCCTTCCCATCTGAATTCGCTTCTCCCTCTGGTGGCGCTGGTGAGTATGGTTTCCAATTGATATCTTTCTTTTTCAGTGATGGAATTATTTCTAACTTTTTCTCGTCCCGACTGCAGTGCTACAAATTGAAGGAGGGGATGAAAGATCGGCCGCGCCACCGGCCCTTCCGGCCTTGCCACCTGCCGCAGCTGGTACAGCAACCATCGCATTGATAACTCCCATTTTTTTTATTTCTTGAACTGTTATCTGATCATATCTTGTTTTTTTTCAGCTGTCGTTCCAGTCTCGGCGCCCTTCGAGCCTCGTATCATAATGCCGACGGGCCCTTTCCTGAGACGTCCGTCCTCGAAAGGCGCCGCGAATAGCCTACGCATGTTGAGCGACTACATCGAGGAACTCGACGTCGAGACTCCTACATCTGCTGCGGATTTCCCTACGGCGGTTAACCCGATGCTGGTGATACTCGTAAATTTCCATGATGAGGACATCATCGCGTCTTGGGTTAACCACTGCAGCGAGATCGAGGCTCGTCTGCATCAACTGGAGTTTGTGCGCCCTGCTCTCGAGATCTTAGCCGCAAGCAATAAAAGAGTAGCGTGGATCGAGCAAAGCGCTTCTTACGTCCACCACTTGGAACAAGAAGCGGCTTTAAGGCTGAGGGAATACCAAGAGACCTCTAGCGAGACGGCTCGTCTGCGTGCTAAGGTTGAGGAGAATGTTGTTCAAGTGAAGGCTATCTTTGAGGGCCTCCTGGAACGCATCTCTCATGGGCTAAACTTGAAGCAAAAGCCTGATGTCACCGAGCGTGACACCCCAGGCCATGAAGCTGCTCATCAGGCCATTAGGGAGCAGCTTGCATCTGTCTTGCATTAGCGGGCTCAAGTGGAGGCAGATCTGGCGGTGGTGGCCGATCAGGAGAAAGTGTGGAAGGAGGTGCGCGAACAATTGCTAGAGTTATGCAAGACGCTTCCTTCCCAGTAATTCCCCTTGTATCTACATACTTGTAAAAAAAAATTCTTTTTTCGAATAAGATGTATCCATTCTTTATTCTTTTGTACGCTCCACCTTGTACCTGATTAAATTAATAAATAAAGATATACATTTTTCTTTGAAATGTCTTGTATTATTTCTTTGCTTTCTCCCTTCTCTTATTATCAACATGTTGTCTTGATAAACACAACTGACAGATAATAGAGTAAGCATCTAGATTTCTCCAAGAGATAGCGATGGCTTAGGTCGCAGGTTTAGATCTGCTGCCTAAGACTTTTCAACTCTATAAGCCGTGAGGGTCTCATAGAGACTTTTCTCCCTACGGATCGAGAGGATCTCGTAGGTAGATTTTCTCCTTAGGAATCGTGAGGATTCCTAAGTGTGTTTTCTCTTATAAGTTGTAAGGATCTTATAAGAGAATTTTTCTCCCTTATAAGTCGAGAGGACTCGTAACTGGTTGGTGAGTTGACTTGTTTCCGGGTCGAAGTATTGCTCCGACGGGGAGGTCGTTGGCTGACTTGTTTCCGAGACGGAGGTCATTGGCTGATTTGTTTCCACGACGGGGGTCATTGGCTGACTTGTTTCCGAGACGGAGATCGTTAGCTGACTTGTTTCCGAGACGGAGGTCGTTGGTTGACTCATTTCCGCGACGGAGGTCATTTGCTGACTTGTTTCTGCGACGGAGGTCATTGGCTGACTTGTTTCCGAGACGGAGGTCATTGGCTGACTTGTTTCCGAGACGGAGGTCATTGGATGACTTGTTCCTACGATGGAGGTCATTTGCTGACTTGTTTCCAAGACGGAGGTCATTGACTGACTTGTTTCCAAGACGGAGGTCATTGGCTGACTTGTTTCCGAGATGGAGGTCGTTGGCTGACTTGTTTCCGCGACGGAGGTCATTGGCTGACTTGTTTCCGAGACGGAGGTCATTGACCGACTTGTTTCCGAGACGGAGGTCGTTGGTTGACTTGTTTCCGAGACGGAGGTCATTGGCTGACTTGTTTCCGAGGCTGACTTGTTTCTGCGACGGAGGTCGTTGGTTGACTTGTTTCCGCGACGGAGGTCGTTTGCTGACTTGTTTCCGAGACGGAGGTCGTTGGTTGACTTGTTTCCGAGACGGAGGTCGTTGGTTGACTTGTTTCCGAGACGGAGGTTGTTGGTTGACTTGTTCCCGAGACGGAGGTCGTTGGTTGACTTGTTTCTGTGACGGATGTCATTGGTTGACTTGTTTCCGAGCGGAGGTCGCTGGCTGACTTGTTTTCGAGACGGAGGTCGTTGGCTGACTTGTTTCCGAGATGGAGGTCCCTTGCTGACTTGTTTCCGAGACGGAGGTCGTTGCTGACTTGTTTCCGCGACGGAGGTCATTGGCTGACTCTAGCTAGTCTGTAAACCGTAGATTCTTAGAACTGGGGACTTTGCTGTAGCTCCGATTGGTGATGTCACGTCCGTGTCCTGTTGGAATGAGGAGGAACGCCGTTGTTGGTCTCCACGCTGTAGATGTGGTCGTCGAGATCTGACTTCCCTTTGACGCAGCCTGGTAGGGAAATGTAGTCCCCTTTCCCTTTTTTTTGTTTATGCCCATGGATTGTATACAGGGGTCACTATGGACTTTCCTGCAGGGCAAAAGTTTCATTCATTTTTATTGTTTTATTTCCGCGATGCTTTATCATTTCAGCTTTTGATCGCGAAAGTCGCGACTGCCCAATCATTTCGGCTATTTTTGCGGTGCCCAATCATTTCGGCTATTTATTTTATTTTTACTTGCTGCTTTTTATTGCGAGTTGCCCAATCATTTTGGCTGTTTTGTATTCGTACGTTTTTACTTGCTACTTTTTATTGCAAGTTGCCCCATCATTTCGGCTATTTCGTATGCATGTGCCGCCTACCGGCTTTTCACCATAACCCTAAAATTAGACACCGATTTCGTCATCAGCACCGCTACAACTGGGATATTGCCAGGAGCGAATCATCATTTGCCTCCGTCGATGTCGAACAAAGGTGGCTTAGCGAACAGGGTTAAGGTCTTGTTGACTAAGGCTTTTGACTTCATGAGCCGTAAGGGTCTCACAAAGGTATTTCTCCCTACAAGTCGTGAGGAACTTATAGATGCATTTTCTCCTTAGGAATCGTGAGGATTCCTAAGTGTATGTTCCTCTGTAATGCGTAAGGATCCTACAAGAGAGTTTTCTTCTTGTAAGTCGAGAGGACTTACGAGGGTTGTTCATCATGCGTACATATCCCCAGTCACGGATGGGACTTGGTTAGGGAAATGTTTATTCGCGCCCATGGATTTTATACAAGGGTCAGTATTGAGCCACTTGTAGGGCAATATCGAAAGTTGGGGGGGTTTGCTTAAGCACAGGTTCAGGTCTCTGTAACTTAAGACTTTTAAATCTTATGAGCCGTGAGGGTCCCATAAGAGAGTTCTCCTTACGAGTCATGAGGATCTCGCAAGTGTATTTTCTCCTTAGGAATCGTGGGGATTCCTAAGTGTGTTGCTCCCTTGTGAGTCGTAAGGATCTCACGTGGGTGGTTTCTCCTTACAAGGTCGAGAGGACCCTGTAAGTGTCCTTTAACGAGATTGCACCCTTTCAGATTTTCACAAACACTCGCCGGTAGTCCTGCTATTTTTACTCACGGAGCCCTTTCGGGTTTTCATCCGTGCCCATTTTTCTTATGGACATACCGTTTTTTTTATTCTTTTTATTTTCTCTCTTTTTTTTACGAGGTCGCGCCCTTTCGGGTTTTCACGAACACTCACTGGTAGCCCTGCTGTTTTTACTCACGGAGCCCTTTCGAGTTTTCATCCGTGCCCATTTTGCTTATGGACATACCGTTTATTATATATTTTTTTATTTATATTTTATATATATATATTATTTCTTTCTTTTACTCATCTTGTCAGCTTGAAGATGTTGTGGTAATAGTTTAAAGACGTTTCGGTCCTTCGTTAATTTAAGGACGTTTCGGTCCGCAATTAGTTTAAGGACGTTTCGGTCCGTCTAAGAGAAGGCTGGCTACTGCTTATAAAGTTTGAACTTAGGAAGATAGTGAGCGGACATTGTCGTCGTCATCTATCATTGACCTAGGCAGTAACTCACTAAGCATAGTATTTCTTTAGGAATCGGCCGTTTATTGGCCTGAAAGGCCTTTCATCGTGCATGTCCATGAGTAGATAGGCTCCACCCTGGTAGACCTTGTCTATGATGTACGGGCCTTCATAGTTTGGCTCGAACTTTCCCCGCTTGGCACGATTGGGAATCATAGGCCTTTTGACCACTAGCATGAGTTCGCCTTGGTAGAATGTCCTCGGCCAGGTCAACCTTTCATATGAGCGCGTCATCTTTGCTTTATAGGCTTCCAGGTTTTGTCGCGCTTTATGCCGGGTTTCATCAAGGGAATCAAGTTCCTCAAGCCGAAGGTGAGCATTTTCTTCGTCCGTCGGCTCGTAGTGGACTGCCACTCGTAGAGAGGGTAACTCTATCTCGAGGGGGAGCACTGCTTCTGTACCGAATACCAACGCATATGGCGTTGCGTTCGTGACCGTTTTGAACGTAGTTCGATACGCCCAGAGAGCTTCTTGCAGTCTCTCATGCCAGTCCTTCTTATTTCGGGACACCGTCTTCTTCATGATCTTTGTCAAGGTCTTGTTGAAGGCCTCAGCTAGACCGTTAGCTCGCGGATTATAAACTGAGGAATATCTCCAGTCTATATTGTGTTGTTGCGCGAAGCGACTGATCTTGTGGCTTCTGGAAGCCGGTCCATTATCGGAGATGATCCGTCGTGGAGTTCCAAACCGATATATGACGTGCGTCTTGAAGAAATGGAGAATGTTCTCCGTTTTCACTTCCCTCAACGGTACTGCTTCTGCCCATTTGGAGAAGTAGTCAGTCGTCGCCAAGATGGAACGATGTCCTCTGGACGATGCTGGTTCGATGGGGCCGACGATGTCAGTTCCCCACATTTCGAATGGCCAGCTAGCCACTGTCGGGTGTAGCGGATTTGGATACCGGTGGATGAAGTCCCTATGGATTTGGCATGAGTGGCATTGCTTCGCATATTCGAGGCAGTCCTGGATCATCGTGGGCCAGTAGTAACCCATCCGTTTAATTTTCAACTTCATCTTCGAGCCTGCTTGGTGAGAACCGCAGAGTCCGTCATGAACTTCCTGAACGACTCTTTTCGCTTCGTCAGGTCCCAGGCATCTCAACCACAAAGAATCGAACGACCTCTTGTACAGAGTATCATTGACGAAGGCGAATGACAGAGCTCGTTTCATAAGCTGATGTCTTGAGGACACATCTTCGGGTGTTCGACGGTATTTGAAGTAATCTATAAAGACTTCCCTCCAATCCTCGGCCTTTTCCCGGTCTTTTATTTGCAGAGCCATTTGCTCTGTCGCCTCCTTCTCTTCGGATGATTCCGGAGATATTTCCGCTGGGGCAAGCACCCGCCGGCTTTGTACCACGATTCTTACGTTATCGAGGTTCTCATCAGCCAGTTCCTTAGCGAGTTTGGCCAACGCGTCCGCTTTGCTGTTTTCCGCGCGCGGTATGTTTTCCAAACTATAGGAAGGAATTTAGGTCAAGAATTGTTGCACCTTTTCGCCGTACTTCACCAACTCTGGTTTGCACGTTTGGTAATCGCCGTTTACTTGACTAACGACCAGCTGGAAGTCTCCGTATATGAGGAGGTTTTCAATTCCCATATCGATGGCGATCTCGAGGCCCGCGATCAAGGCTTCGTATTCAGCTTCATTGTTTGTCCTCGGCTCTGTTAGGGAGAAAGCAAAGCGCATTATCCCTCCTTATGGGGTTACGAAGATGAGTCTTACCCCCGATTTGATTATAGGGGTACTTTGTTCGCGCTTCTTCACGAAAGATGCTCCATCGAAATAAAACTCCCATCGGGTATCACCACCGTCGATCGCATCTAATGCATGTTCGTCTGGAAGAACGCAACTAAAAGGAGAATCGGCGGGTATCGGATGCTCAGCGAAGAAGTCGGCGATGGTCTGGCCTTTCACTGCTTTAAGAGGTTGATACATTATCGAGAACTCCATCAAGAGCAGGGCCCATTTAGCGAGTCGCCCCGTCAATATGGCCTTTGACATTAAATATTTAAGAGGGTCCACTTTCGAAATGAGACGGACCTCATATGCCAACGCATAGTGTCTGAGCTTTGTTATCGCAAAGATCAACGCCAAGCAGTGTTTTTCAATGGGGGAGTAATTGCTTTCTGCCCCCAGTAGAACTCGACTTAAGTAGTAGAGTGCTCTTTCCTTCCCTTGGTCGTTCTCTTGCACCCATAATGCGCCTAAGGAACCTTCGAGGGCGGTTGTATAAAGAATGAGGGGCTTTCCCTTAACCGGAACAGCCAACACTGGCGGGTTCTGCAGGTATTGCTTGATCTCGTCTAGCGCGCTTTGGCATTTTTGGTCCCAGACGAATGGAGTTCCCTTCTTCATCAGGTGGTTGTAGAGACGGCACTTGCCTAAAAGGTTGGCTATAAATCGCCGTATATACGCGAGTTTCCCTTGGAGGGACCGCAATTGTTTGAGAGTCCTTGGCGGTGGCATTTCCATGATCACCTTGATCTTTGACGGATCTATCTCAATACCTCGATGTCGGATAATGAATCAAAGGAATTTTCCCGAGGAAACTCCGAATGCACACTTGAGAGGGTTCATCTTCAAGTCGTATTGTCGAAGGCGTTGAAATACTGTCTTCAGATGCTCGAGATGTTCCTCGTATGATTTGCTTTTAACCACGAGATCGTCGATATAGCATTCGACGATTTCGTGTATAAGGTCATCGAAGATCTTCGTCATGGCCCTCTGATAAATAGCACCGGCGTTCTTTAAACCGAAGGGCATCACCTTGTAGCAGAATATACCCAGAGGGGTCCGAAAAGCGGTGTGCTTCTGGTCTTCGGGATGCATCTTTATCTGATTATACCCTGATGAGCCGTCCATGAAGGAGAAAACCACATGAGTGGACGTATTGTCAGTCATCAGTTTTGTGACTGGCACTGGGAAATCGTCCTTCGGGCAGGCTTTATTGAGATCCCGGAAGTCCACGCATATGCGCACTGTCCCATTTTTCTTCATCACCGGGACGATGTTGGCGATCCACTCGGGATACTGGACCTCCTGGATAAAGCCAGAGTCAATTAGCTTCTTGACCTCGAAATTGATACTCATCTCAAGCTCGAGCCGCGTTCTTCTCGACGCCTGTTTGACTGGCTTGACTTCTGGGGATATTGCCAATTTATGCACAGCAATTTCTGGATCCAGCCCTGGCATTTCAGAATAATTCCATGCGAAGCAATCTCTCTGCTGCATAAGTACGTCTTTTAATGCGGCCACCCTTTCTTCAGATAGCAACTCGCTGACGGATGTCGGTCGTGGGTCGCTCGCCGTCCCCAACTCAATCTTCTTGAGGTTATCCGCAGTGGTATGGATTCCATCTTCTAGCTCTTTTGGCGCTGGTGGAAATTCTGATATCACCTCATCGTTGCTGTTTTCGAAGCACCAAAGAAGGTCATCCATGTTCTCAGGCTTTTCTTTTGATATCGTTATCATGTGACAAGTACGAATTCGCTTCCAATCCCAATGTGGAACTGGTTCTTCTTTCATGGCCTTGGGTTCGTGCTTCTGTGGCGGCGTTACCCTCCACTTGTCAGACAGAGCGAACTTGCCAAGCTGATACTGATCTTCAACCTAATTCTTGAAGGCGAAACAGTCCTCGAGAGGGAGCCCTATCACTCGGTGATAAAAGCAATAGTCTGGGTGTGAGAGTTCGCCTGCTTGTTCGGGGTGTTTAGACTCCGGCAGCGTAAGCATCTGATGTTTTAGAGCGAGGTCAAGTATTTTCTTCGTCTTGTCCCGATTCAGAGTGATTTAGCATGCTTGCGCTTTCTAAAAGATAGATCAAAAATATTTGTAACCGCAATCAAGAACAGCGTCGCATGAAGCTAGCCGGTGAGTACGGGTCGGTCCACAGGGATTTTGTGAATTTCCGATTCGTTCTTACGAGTTAATTCCGAAGGGTGTTCGGTTAATTATTAAATCTAAAAATCTAATTATTCTACCTAGGGAAATTAATTGAAAGTTATAACTAGGGCAGATAAATAAAATCTATACTACTGCAGGAAAATAAATTTAATCTAGAGCAGGAATTGAAATTATCTAGGGCAAGAAAATAAATTGATCTACTTACTTTACAGATGGATCTCTCCAACCATTTACGCAGGGTTGTCAGATCTGAATAGATGAGTTGAAAAGAAACACCGATGCTCTCCAAAAGGGTTCTGGAATTTTTTATTAAAAGGAGGCATGAAATTTACAATGATTAGAGTTCCTATTTATAGAGGATAGGAAACCCTATGTTACATTTTGATCCGCATGTCTAAAATTACAAATATAGCCCTAGAAAATCTTTTCAGCGCAGCATTGACGTTTTGGTAAAAACAAAATTTTCTTTTGTCTTCTTATAGCCGCGGAACCGCGGTCCGAGGCCTGGTTTGGCCTCGGTTCCGCGGCCCAAATGAGGAGTTGGCTGCTGAAACTTTGTGGGCATCTTCTGGTTGTTTTGGGCTACTGTTTTCTTTACTTTATTCTTCATAATAGCTTCTGGTTCATTTACAGATTTCCCAGTGAATAATTGTAGCTCAGTGGACTTTTAACCGTTCACTTTGTATTGACGTCTTGAACCTTGCTTTGTGAACTGTTTCTTATGTAGGCTTGATCAAGATCTTCTGTTCATTGGTTAAAGTTCACTTTTTCATTGTCTTTACATCGTTTTCACTGTTTCCTGTCCAAGAACCTGTAACCTGTAACATGTAGCAGACATGCGTCAAAAGCACCTGTTTATTTATAAAAAGAATAAGAATGGGGAATATAATAATACAATATTATGGTGTGAACAAATACCCCCGAACTTATCTTTTACTCGTCCTCGAGCAAACTTATTTTTATTCACTAAAATCCTAACCGCACTTTCGCAGGGAAACGCGATTGCATTGAGCACGTGCAACAAGTCGTTAAACCTCTAGGTGTCCCTAGTAGGAGGAGTGTTGTCTCCTGAGGGTTTTCAGCGGATTACACCCACAAAATCCTATCAACTTGGCTTTTTTGACTTTTTTTTCTCCAATTAGGTTTTCTAACAAGGAATTCTATTATCGTCGACTCGTAAATTATCCACCCACATTCTTCATGCTTCCTCATTATTTAACTTAAGATTATATATGTCATGTAGACTTACTTAGCTTTCGGCATCTCTTAAGTTTTCCTTCTAGGGTTCCATCTCCACTTAGGAATTTTTTATCAACTCTACTAAAGATACAAGTTCTATTCTTCACTCCTTTCTCTCATCTAAATTCCAATCACATACCCCTACGTGTGTGTATATAAATCACCCCTACACTTGGAAATTCAAATCAAGCAATCGTACTCTTGTCCATTGTCCAAAACACTTATTAATTGGTGAATTTTTAATTGAATTTCGCTTACACATCCTTCATGCGACCGTTAATACTTCTTGAGCGACCAACAACCGATTACAAGATATGTTAGCACTTTAAAGCGTAATTCCTAGTCTTGCAACACCCAAGGCTTTTAGCAGTGACTCCCAAACCTGTTGGTCTAAGGCACTAGGTGATGAAGCACCCTCGCTAAATATTTTTCTATTTTTGCAGCCTTAAGTAATCACAAAAACCAGTGTCCATTTTTTTTATTCTTTATTCACACTTGTATATTTTTTCATTTTCTTCGTACTAAGGACTTTAGACAAGAGCATTTCAAGGTCTCCTCTACTATTCTAAGTTTCAAGGTGCGTGATTGTGCAGGTTGTAGGGTATACATTTTCAGAATCTAGATTTAAGCTAGGAACTATTTTTCAAACTTATACTCTAATAAGAACATCAATACTTTTCCTTTGTTTCGACTTAGCCCAAGAAGTGAACCTAAAATTTGCCTATTTCTAAATAAACTACAAGGCATATACTTTCTACCGTTAAACTTTTAAGGACGGTTATCTTTAGGGTTTTTAATTCACTAAGTCTAAGATCTAGTTGTTCCTAGCCAGTTAACCTATTTGTCAAACTCAAGTCAATTAGCCAATATTGAATACAATAATTTTTATAATTTTTGAAATTTTTCAAATTTTTATGGGTTTTCAAATAAATATGCAAATGCAAAAATATATACAAATGAATGCGAAGGAAGAAGACGTACCGAGCATACCCCCAAACTTGAACTTGACAGTGTTCTTACTGTCATGCTAAACCAAGAGGGTCAAAATGCCGATACTCCCCTGTTTATTTATTTATAATTTTTTTTTCATTTTTTAATGTTTTGAATTTTATTTTTTTTTTATAAAAAGAAAACAAAAAAAATATGTACGTATATACAAAGGGTCCTCCCAAACTTAAGCTTGGCCTTATACAAGCCAAATGTTAGCACCAACCATTCAAAAATCTTATCATGGTAAATGTATAGTCGGTGCAAGAATGGGATGGAGAAGAAAGAAATGAGAAACATGCGAGACCGTGTGGAAAGAAGAATGGTAGAATATGGTCTCGGTGGGGGGAAAGAAGGGCGGAAAGGAGAAAGAAGGATCGCGCGAACTTGAGGGTGTAAATCGAGTGAATAAATTAGCGCAATATGTGATGATCGATATGTTATAAGCGATTGCGCTAACCTATCAACCCGTCGGGAAATGGGGTCAAATCCCTCAAGATTCGCAAGAAAACATAGGTACGCCGAACTTGGTATAGGAGATGAAAGCGTAACGGTCACTTGTACAGTCAGAACAATAGGAATGACGACAGGGAGGGAATTAGGGATAGTCTCTTTCTCACCGTAGTAAATTGTCTCGAACATAAAAGATTCCATCAATGGTTCGAAACTACTGTAAGCAACCGAGTCTGATGGTTCAATTAACTCATCTGAAAATGTAAAGGACTCAAACTCGGGCGGTGAGTCATCAACATCGTCTGAAAAAGTGAAACACTCGTAGGTGTTATCATCTGTGAGAATTGTTTCAGATTCAAAGGAAATGGTTTCAAGCTCACAGTCGTCAAGCATGGCCGGAACGATGGAAAGGAGGGAGGGTGATATAACAGCTAAAGGTTCAGGAGGCTGAATTGGAAAATCAGACACATCAAATAAAAATGGTTCAACCTCAATATGGTTCTCAAAACTCTCCTCAATACTATCCTTATAGTTCTCCTCAACATTTATCTCAAGCATGCCATTATCATCAAAGTCGAGACGCATATGAAGTTCGGGAGAAACATTTAATAACTTAGGATGATGATTTGAATATAAAATTTTAATTAAATCGACAGGTTCATCATCCGAAATATTCCCGGCGTCTATATCCTCAATCAAGTGAAAATCAATTTCTTTAGACACCTACTCAAAAGCATGGATATTTATCGATTTAGGTTCTAGAGTGGAGGTGTAAAAGTCAAACGGATTAAGTGCGGTTTCACTCGAGAGGGGTTCTTCACAATTTGGCAAATCAAGCACTACAAAATCACACAACTCATTTTTATTTTCAACAGGTGAACTATTTAGGGCAATCAATGGAAAATAGGAGTTGTGGGCTTCAACTAGGTAAGGGTAGGTTTGATTTGGAAATCCTCTCACATTCTCACTCTGTCCAACCTCCTCCTTATACATTAAAAAATTTTGAGCTAGCGGGAAGCTAGCTACCGCTTCAGTAGGTTGCATAAGGGCGGCTAAGGACGCTTCCACATTCCTAGTCATTTTATTTGTTGCTGTGATATACGCTTCCAACGACTCTTCCAAACTAGACTTAGGTGGTGAGGGGGTTTCGGTAAAAGATTCAAAATGGTGTGGATATGCAAAACTCCCAACAGGCTGTGTAGAAACAGTGTCTAGTGAAGGTGGGAAGGTCGGGTATGACTTGTAGGAAGTGGGTGGTTGGGCAGGGGTAGGGTCAACATGCGGATAAAAAGGTGAATAATCGTGCGGATCCCTAAAACTAGATGAGTGGAGAGGGGTGAAATATCAACTGCGAGATTGAGCAATATGCTCAGCAATGGACATCGGCCTAGGAGTGACAGAAGGACTTGAAGAAGTGGTATCAACATATATAGGTGGTAAAGGTTGACTTGGTTGACACAAAATGGGTTGAAAAGTCAAACTGTTTCTCCTAGACGTCTCTATTTGATCTTTCAAAGATTTTTTAGGCAAGGAAGGATCGTCTTTAAATTGACCGAACAAATTGACGTACGACGCATAATTAGGTTCGGGATACCAAAGTTCGGCTAATGATTTATTATGTGGGGTACCCATGTTGTAAGAAAGGGTGAAAAGAAAGAAGGTTTGTGGTGGTGCAAGGATCTATTTGCGGCAAAAAATTTTGCAAGTTTCTATAAAAAATTTGTCCTTTTTATTTTTATTCTTTTTCTCTTTATTAGGAAAAATTTGTTGCAAAAAGATTTTTAACACAAGATATGCAACAGCAAAATATTACTTACAATCTAATTTCATTTTAAGCAAGGCACAAAAATCCTGCACAAGATCGTTATTTGGAAGGGAATATATTTTTAAAGTGCACAAAATCCTGCAGGCATTTTTCAGAAAATTTATTAAAAATTACAGAAGAGAAATAACAGAGGAGCTTACAGTGCAAATTGCAGAGGATGATATCACCAAAAGGGCGCGGTTCCGCGGTATAAACGCGTTATTGCCGCGTTTTCGCCGCAGTCTAAACAGCACGAGTCCCCAAAAAAATTTTGATGCTCTGATACGACAAGACGGCCGCGGTTCCGCGGCCTAAGGTGGGTTTTGGCTATGGAAGCGCGGCACTTTAGGCGGTTCACTGCTGCAAAAAAAATCCAGTGTTCTGTTGTTTAAAATATCTTCTGTTCCGATATCCCGTTTTCCGTTTCGCTTTCTGGAAATTTCCAGATCCGAATTTGTATATCCTGCAAAAATTCAAACAACAAAATATCCCTTCCAAAAATAACAATGGATATATTTTTATAATTTTTGGGGTTTTTCAGATTTTTATGATTTTTTTATTTTATGATTAACCCGAAATTGAGAAAAGGAAATTTCTACGCCATCCCCGGCAACGGCGCCATTTGACTCAGAGTGATTTAGCGTGCTTGCGCTTTCTAAAAGATAGATCAAAAATATTTGTAACCGCAATCAAGAACGGCGTCGCATGAAGCTAGCCGGTGAGTACGAGTCGGTCCACAGGGATTTTGTGAATTTCCGATTCGTTCTTACGAGTTAATTCCGAAGGGTGTTCGGTTAATTATTAAATCTAAAAATCTAATTATTCTACCTAAGGTAATTAATTGAAAGTTATAACAGGGCAGATAAATAAAATCTATACTAGTGCAGGAAAATAAATTTAATCTAGAGCAGGAATTGAAATTATCTAGGGCAAGAAAATAAATAGATCTACTTACTTTACAGATGGATCTCTCCAACCATTTACGCAGGGTTGTCAGATCTGAATAGATGAGTTGAAAAGAAACAACGATGCTCTCCAAAAGAGTTCTGGAATTTTTTATTAAAAGGAGGCATGAAGTTTACAATGATTAGAGTTCATATTTATAGAGGATAGGAAACCCTAGGTTACATTTTGATCCGCATGTCTAAAATTACAAATATAGCCCTAGAAAATCTTTTCAGCGCAGCATTGACGTTTTGGTAAAAACAAAATTTTCTTTTGTCTTCTTATGGCCACGGAACCGCGGTCTGAGGCCTGGTTTGGCCGCAGTTCCGCGGCCCAAATGAGGAGTTGGCTGCTGAAACTTTGTGGGCTTCTTCTAGTAGTTTTGGGCTACTGTTTTCTTTACTTTATTCTTAATAATAGCTTCTGGTTCATTTACAGATTTCCCAATGAATAACTGTAGCTCAGTGGACTTTTAACCGTTCGCTTTGTATTGACGTCTTGAACCCTACTTTGTGAACTGTTTCTTATGTAGGCTTGATCAAGATCTTCTGTTCATTGGTTAAAGTTCACTTTTTCATTGTCTTTACATCGTTTTCACTGTTTCCTGTCTAAGAACCTGTAACCTGTAACATGTAGCAGACATACGTCAAAAGCACCTGTTTATCTATAAAAAGAATAAGAATGGGGAATATAATAATACAATATTATGGTGTGAACATGTCCCGAGGAAAAGAGTACGCCCGACCCATTTTTCTCATGAGGGATAAATCGGAACCGCTCGATTCTCGCTTGCGTGGCTTCTTAATCCCGCTTTGTTGCTGTCGAGCGCCTTTTTCGCCTTTCGACTTATTTCTGCCCCTACGTCGTGTCCTTTTTGGTTGACAGGGAGCGGCATCTTCATCTTTCACAGCCTGTTGGAGGAGGCGTTGCGTTTTGGCTTTCTCGTAGATGGCCATTTCGCGGTTATGATCGTCTCGGACTTTTTGACCAGCTTCCCTTATAAGCTTGTCCATTTGTTCTTCGAACGACGGATTGGGCACTTTTGCGTCTAGAACTTTTACTGGTTCAGGATTAGCATCTTCCCATTGAGCATCCGCTTCTTCATCGAAGTCATGCACGACGTAGCAACCGTGGAGTAGCTCTCGTTTCTTGGACCGAATGTATCCAAGCCCGATTTTTTCCATTCTCCCATTAGGCAGCTTGTGTTGAGTCCCGGGAACGTTCCAGACCCTATCATAGAATTTGGCTTTCCGAGTGGTCTGTTTAAAGGATATCCCCTGGCGCTTCAGCAACCTCTTCAAGCCTTCCGTATAATATCTGGGCAGACGGATGGGCTGAAGCCTGTCAAGCGTAGGATCTGCGCCGTGCCAGATTTCTTTTTCCACTTTGGTTTCCCCAGAACGATAGAATTGAATTGCCTTTTCACCTCTTCGCCTGGGAGGGACATAAAACGTTCGCAGCTCCTCTACACTGTAAGTATCGAGTGCATCCAACTCTTTATGGTGTTTAAGCGGAACCATGGCGATTTGTAGACTTTGCTCTCCGTCAGCGAATGTCTGTAGTGAAGGTCGAGCAGAGAATACAGCATGGACCTCATCTTCCGAGTCACTACCAAAGATCAGCGTAGGAGCAGATGGTCTTGGCTTGTTGTGTTGGGGCGGACCCGAATAAACTATCTCCTCCTCCTCCTCGGTATCACTGCCGAAGGTAGGGATGGTGGCATTAGCTTTATTCTCCGGCTTGTGGCACCTCTCCGTGTCTTCGAAATCCGGTAAGAAGTATTTGGCATCTTCATATTTGCGGACCTCATTCACAGAGAACGGGTTCAGTTCTCCCGTCACGGTATACTCGAAACCATCCTTAAAATACTTCATACACTGATGTTGTGTAGAAGGGATGATTTGTACTCGTGTAACCATGGTCGGCCGAGCAGAGCATTGTAGCAAGTCTTGGCATCTATGACGTGGAACTTAATGTCTGTTACGAGTAGCCCAAAGCGTAGCGTCAGTATCACGGACCCAAGAGTTCTTGATGACTGGGAGTCGAACCCGGAGATGGTGATCTTGTCCCGAGCAAGGTGCTGGACGCTCATGCAAATTTCTTTTAACACCCGCACGTTGAGGAGATTAACGGAGGATCCATTGTCGATCAGGATTTTGCCTATCTTTATATCGTGATAGTATCCTGAGACATAGAGGGGGCGATTGTGTTGGCGCGTCCCAAGGAGAAGGTCCTTATCGCCAAAAGTGACATCGGCCATGTGCACTTCCTCTAACTCATCCTTCATCTTTTCTTCGGCCAGGAAAGCTTGGAATTGTTCCGGCTCCTGTAGTGCTTTGATTAACGAGTCTCTCACCTCCTTTGATAGCAAAAGGGCGTCAAGAATGCTGAGTTGCGAGGGTAGCTTCCTCAGACGTGCTAGGACGTTGTAATCCACCTTATTACTCTTCGGCGGGTCCTTGGCACTTAGCTCTTCCACAACTTGGTCATCCAGGGCGATCTCCTCAGGGACCTTCTCTTTCCCTTTATCTTTTTTATTTGAGGGTCCGAGATTCTTTTCGGGAAGCGTGCGATTACGCAGCCGGATATTTTCGCAGACCTTCGGCTCTTCTTCTTTTCCTGAGGTGGACTCTTTAAAGAGGGGGCTAAGAGCCAGCTCCTCATCGGAATCGCTCCCGAATATAAGAACTTGTGATTCCCCGGCGTTAACTATGCGACAGTCACCGGTGGTTCTGTTAAGCCCTTCGGTCGTATTTTTCCGTTCCTGACGAGTTTTGCGCTTCTCCCGCTTAAACTGTTGTCGGTGAGCAACGTACCCTTACCACCATCTATCGAAAACTTTGCACTCTTCAGTGGGGTGTGAAATCATCCGATGATATAAGCAATAGGAGGGGTGCATTTCCATTTCACCAGTAATGTTTCCTTCAGAGGATGGTAGCTTCATGCCCATTGATATGGCCTTAGCAAACCTTTTCCTCGTCTTGAATTTGCTTTTGTCCGTAGTGGATGTATTTTGCTCCAGCGGAAGTATCTCAGCTCTTTCGTCAAGTCGCCGACGCTTGGCCCTTTCAAATATAGCCGTCTCGCGTTCCCGATCAGCTTTACTTTTCAACAGAGCTTCGTTGAGAAATGCGTCAACTACTTCATTTGATGGCCCGAGAATTTTTGGTTCAGGATCTGCACCCAGCTTTTCAGTGCGAGGAGTCTCTTCATCGTCCGTTAACTAATGGGAGATCATATGGCAGCTCGCCACGTATTCCCCAGACTCATCCGACGAACTTTCCTCCTCATCTTCCTCTTGAAAGACATGGTTGAGAAACTCTTGAAGTGTAATGGGAGTCCGTGCTTTCTGGTTGTATTCCTCCAGCGCGTCAATTTATATTTGTAAGTCTGTGCGCTTGTCTCCAGGCTTCACAGGCTTCTTGGATTTCTTCTTCTTCTTCTTCGAAGATTTTGACGGTTGGTTGCGAGTGCTTGGGCCACCACCATCGGTCTTTGGAGTTGGACGCGGCTTCAACATCCCTTCAATGACCTGCAGTTCCAATGGGTTCTTCCACTTGATCGCTGGGCATGCCCGAAGATCGTTCAGCATTCTCTTCATCTTAGCTGACAGCATAATCTCCCATGGGGCTTCTTCGACGAGAGAGCATGTTGCCCCTGGCATATTCGTCCTTCTAGAGGCGTGAGGTTGCGGCGGATTCACCTTCCATCTATCGGATAACGCGAATTTGCCCTATTGGTATTGGTCTTCAGGCCAATTTTTGAAGACATAGCAATCTTCGATCGGATGAACCAGTACCCGATGATAGGGGTAGTAGTTGGGCTCACTGGCATCATTTGGTTGCGACGGACGTTTTGGCTCTGGCAGATTTATGATTCGGTTGCGCAACGCCAACTAGAATAACCTTCTCGTTTTATCTCGAGAAAATGAGTAAGGACGTCCTAGTCTCTCCTCAAGGGGTACCTATGGACGCATATTATTTTGGCGAACAACCGGCTTCGAGTTGCTCGGCTGTTGTTGAGCATTAGCGACAATGATCGCTTTTCCCTTCCCCTTTTCATTTCGGGAGTCCGGCTTTGGAAGAGGGGGTCTATGGCCCATCTGATCTATTTGCGCTAACTTGTCAATCAAGGCCTGGAAGATAGTCGGCTTGAAGAACATCATAAATTGCGAGATGGTTGCTTGTGTATCAAAGGTTCCCACAAACATACCCACTGCAGGAGATTCTTCAATGCGTTGCTCGGACTCCGACCATAAGTTCCGCCATCGTATAGCATATTGGACCCATGTCTCGCCTGGCTTCACCCTGGCGTTAATCAATGCCGTCATCGGGGTGCGTTCATTGGCACTTGCAAAACGCTGAGTAAACAACAGCTCCATCTCTGCGAAGGTCTTGATAGAGTCGTTCGGGAGTTCAGAGTACCACTCGAACGCTGTATCTGATAAGCTGCCGACGAACTGACGAAGCAATAGTTTGTCATCACCGTCGGTGTTGCCGTAGAGTGCCCTGAACTGGGCAACATGCTGGTGGGGATTGCCCGTCCCCTTATAGACATGGAACTTGGGAATTGTGTAGCCCGGCGGGTACTTGATCTGATCGTACCAGCTCGGATATGGTCGTCCTGTTTTTACGACCTGGCCGGCTGCTTCAGTCGCATGATGAACCCGTATTTGTTGGGCTATGTACTCGTCCAAGTCAGCTTTGGAGATTGTCTCCTCCTTAGCTGTTGACAGAGCTGGCGGAGGATTCGACGTTTCTCCCCTATCGTCTTCAAGGACGATCGGGGGCTCTTCGGCCGGAGGATCTTGTTGGATCATCATCCCCACCATGTCTTGGAACAGGAGGCCCATACGCTTTATGTTGACTGCTTGTTCAGCAGCCTCTTTAAACAGCAGCCTCTTTATCCTTCTTCTCCAATATCCGACGAAGGAACTCGGCATCAGTCTCTTGCTCCTGGCGTTCTTCCGAGGACGTTTCAGGGTTTTCTTTTGGCCCAGTAAGTGCGGCCATCGCGTTCATCATCTCTTGGAGCTTCTGCTGCTGCTCCTACGCTTTGGTCACCGATCGCGTGAGCGGTCTATGACCTGTGGATATGCGGCTGTCCTCTTTACCGGACGCCATGTAGACGGTATGAACTACGATACCCCCGGACTTAGGGCGTTTGGGTTCACCATCTTTGATATTCGCCGTCGGCGTGAGGACTTTCTCCGGCCTTCTTCTCTTATGGGCCGTTGAAGTTGAGGGGGCCGTTGCTTTGGGCACCCAAGTGCTCGTCATCTTTCGTTGCTTGACAGGGGGATTTTCTTCCTGTCGACCTTTCGACTTCTTGTGTTAGCGAGAGAAATTAGGATCAATCACAGATTCTTGGACTTTTCGCCATGTCTTATAAATCCTGGAGGACAGCGATTGAGGAGGCTGCTCCGGCTTTTCTGCTTCCACGGCGGTCTCTACCGGTGGAGGAGATCTTTTGAGCACCGCAGTTGGCGAGTTTCTGTGTACCCTATTCAGCAGTTCAAAGCTGTTCCCAGTTGGAACAACAGTGTTAACTTCCACCATTGGAACTGGTGGAGTTATCCCGGAGGGGGAGTTGCCCCCAGTCTTCCTTATCCGGTGCCAGTGGTGTCGTCGGGCACGACGAGTTGTCGGTATTGATTCAGAGACAGAAACAGCTTCTTCTTGCCCCCTGTTCAGGTGTGGGGCTGTTGCCGGCGTCAGCCTATTGAAGACTGATGTCTTTTGAGCAGCAGGAGCAGGAGTGGGAGTTGGGACGGTCAGACTTGCAAAGACTGACCCTTTGACAGGAGAAGCCGCCTTGGCAACTTCGGGAGCAGCCGTCTTCTTTGGGATGACCGCCTCAGGTGTTATAGGCTTCTTGATAGGCCCTATGATGCTCGAGCCCAGCCTGGTGAAGACTTAAGAATTGGACGACCCGTTGAGAGGGGCCGTGGAAATAGCAAATCGATCGAAGACCGACTTTTTTGAAGCTTCCGGTGCGGGCACAGGGATGGTGAAGCATGCCGGAAGGATCATGGTTCCGAAGAACAGGCCCGTGGTAGCCTGATTCACTTGCTCCACAGGCAGAGTAAGGACGAAGGCCGTTTGAGGCCCGTATGCTACACCTCCAGGTGAGGTGGAGCATTTGTTGTGTTGGCACTTCGAGCAGTTTGAGCAGTTAGAGGCCATCGATACTTGATTTCTTTTTCTGGGCCAGGCAAAAGACCAAATCTTAGTAACTTGAGATCCAAAGGCAACCATTAACAAACCGCGATTCGTTCGCGAAGACGACATACGAAGTGTGGAGTGGAAAGAGGAAAATGTCCCACCGGGCGTGCCAGAATTTGTTCCCCTCCGAACGGCGGCGACGACAACGTGGAGACATCTTGCCTGAGATTCGGGGCAAATGCTATATGGTTTTATCCGTCTACCTCTCCGAAGATGCCAAGTTGATTTATGTGACCGTGTATCGGAGGTTTAGACGGATGCGGCCGATGTAGCAGACTTCGTCAGATTCCCCCTCGTTTGAGGGGTTTTTGATTGTGGGGAAGCTCTTCCCTGCAGGCGCAAGCCCCTGCAGTTAATTACGCTACCGCATCGCGGTAGCCACTTTCTCCTTCTCCAGAATTTCACTTCGTGTCGTGTGTGTTTGTTTTGTTTGTAGATGCCCATGGATTGTATACGGAGACTAAGTTATGTCGTCGCCCGTAGGACGTGGATTAGTCCAAATCCGTATTTACTTAGATTTGGGTTTGGTGTTTTAGTTTAAGGATGCGTTAGCCAAATTTGAGGCTAAGATCAACTTAAACGTTTGTTAAGGATACGTTAGTCCAGTTTGAGACTAAGATCAACTTAACGGGATCGTTTAGATCCGACAAAAGAGCGTTTGGGCTCTATTGTTCCAGTTTAGGGACATAGTGGTCCATATTCCAGTTTAGGGACATGGTGATCCTTAGGTAGTTTAAGGACGCTTAAGTCCGTGGGTTTAAGGACCCCACAATCCGTGTTTTAGTTTAAGGACGCATAAGTTCATGAGTTTAAGAACCCCACAGTCCGTGTTTTGGTTTAAGGACGCATAAGTCCATGAGTTTAAGGACCCCACAGTCCGTGTTGATATGTGGTTGTCGGGACCCGTCACCTCTCTGACGTCGTTGAAGGATTACAACGATAGGAGTCAGAGGAGTTCGGAGATGTACCCTCGAACCGGATGTAAATTGATTTAGGAGAGCAGTCTTGCTCAGTCAATTTAATTTGAGGGCTTACGGCCATGATTGGGCTAAGTCCAGTTGGGAACATTCAATGTTTTTATTTATCTTTGGCCTATTAGGCCTGTGCTAGGGCTTTGCCCATTTTTAATAATGCATTGCATTTTTATTTTGTTTGGGCTCTGCCCTTTTATAAATGATGCAGAGCATCACTTTTGTGCCCCTTTTATTGCATTGCAATTTATTTTGGCCTACTAGGCCTTTTTGATTTGGGCCTGGCCCTTCAGTAAACAATGCCGTGCATTTGTTAGGCGCTTTGCGCCAATCACTGAGCGCAAGTGCTTGTGGTGATGACACGTGTCATGCTCTGGTGAGCGCAAGAGCAACAGCGCAGTGCGCTGCGCCAGTGCGCTGCGCTGTTGCGCTGCTGACACGTGGCGCGCTCTGGTGAGTTGCGCCAATTTCAGAGAGCAAGGCTCTTTCTTAACAGCACATAGCACAAGTGATTCAGATGCTGACACGTGGCGCGCCCTAGTGGCTTGCGCCAACACAGGAGCGCAACAGTGCGGTTTTTGCAATTGCAAGGCACTATTTCAATAATCTTGGGAATCTTTAATATTCCAGAACCAATGGTTCATAAAAAAAAGTGCAAAGCACTGTTTGATTTCTTGATCCAATTTAGATCAAAGAAAACAAGTTTTTTCTTATTTTTCTTGTTTTCAAAGAACCAGTGGTTCGTAAAAGAGTGCAAAGCACTTATTATTATATGAAGATCATTGATCTTGTTCTTAGATCAATGATCTATTAGAAGAAATTCTTCTATTTTATGAAGGTTTTTACCTTTTTCTTGAAATTTCTTCAGAGTTTTCTCTTTTTTTGAGGTTCTTAATCTCTCACCATATTTTTTTTTATTTGGGGTCTAGGGGCCTTTATATAATGCCCATAAATTTGTTAAATTTGTTAAAGAGATCTTTCTATGAGTGATTCGGGGAATTTTCCCCACCGTTGGATCTTTGATCCAAGGGCTTCTGTTTTATAGAAGGCAATCTTCTTGTTTTAACAAGAACAGAAAAATCTTGCTAAAATTTAATTCTGTTTGGCGCAAACACCCTAGTGCATGACACGTGTCGCGCAGCGCACGGCGCAGCGCAACTGCGCTTGCGCAACTGCTCTGACACGTGTCGCACAGCGCACGGCGCAGCGCAACTGCGCTTGCGCATCTGCGCTGACACGTGTCGCGCAGCGCAGCACTTACGCAACTGAAGCGTTGCTTCCTTTAATTTTGTTTTAAATAGAGCTTTGCTCTGATTGGGCGCGCTGCCTTGGGCGCTGCGCTGGTGTATCAGCTTTCGACACGTGGCGTGTTGCGCGCAGCGCAAAGAATTTGAAGCGTTGCTTCGAATTATGAATTTTGAAATTCAAACAGAGCTTTGCTCTGATTGGGGGAAATAGTAAATAGTGAGTTAGTAAGAACTAGAAATAACAATTCCTAATAATTACCAACTCCCCGGCAACGGCGCCAAAAACTTGTTAGGGCCTCACCCGCATACGCAAACGTGTTAGTTTTGAGAATAGAATCGTTTTAAGGAAATGGATGCGCACGCGAGCTCCGTCTCGTTTAAAAATTTATAAACCGCAAGTGCACGGCGTGTTGTAGGGAGCCGGCAAGTATGGGTCGATCCGCAAGGAATTTTGTATTAGGTTTTGTTGTTTAAGGTTCAACAAATAACAAATTGGTTGGTTTGTCACAAAAATATAAAACACGAAAACAAAGAAAATAAGTTAAGAAAGAAATGGCCGTGGCTTTGTCTCGGATGGTCGAATCGCGACAATTCCTTTGACGCTTTCTTGCTCATGAGTTGTCCGTCCTTGTGTCAATCCCAGCGTGAAGCATGACTTGTCAAGACGGTTGCGGAGCACAAGTCATCAAATTCCGATATTGGACGCAAAACACGAAACGAGTCCGTATTGTTCACTTACCGTTTGTATGTCCAAGCTTGAGGTATCAACACTAAGCACAAGGGTTAGCAAGCATACGACAACATCAAAAACACAAATTAGCGAGTGAGAGCAATTAGTCTTAGTGTTAACATTGCTAAGGGTTTGTGATAGTATAGGGTATATAAAAACCGAGTGTTTGTGAAGCACTTGGTCACAAAATACCGTATCCAAACTTAGCAAACTTGACACCAAATAGATCTTAACTTAAACATTGTGAAATGGGGAAAGAGAGTGAGTATGGTATATGAAGAGGTTACAAAGTGACCATGGTTTCAAAATACCATATTACATCAATACATAAACAATCTTTAAGTTAGAATCATGTTAAGCAAATTAAAAATAAACATGAGAAAGAGGAAGGCAAAGCCTTTCACTTCACTTCCTTATCATCACCACAACCAAAGAAATTAGTTACATATAATGAAAAGAAAAGCAAGTAAAGAAAAGAAGCAAGTAAACAAAGCAAGAACAGTATTATTAACACTTGATGAAGTTGAAATACAAGATATTGGTAACTTGTTCCACCTCCATAATGAAGCTCTCAAAAAAAAGCTTTAAAAGGGAAGACGAAGAAGAAACCAAGTTAAAGCCCACTCACTCTCAAGCCTAAACCAAAACTAAAACAAAACTATAGAATATGTGCACACCTTGGCTCTAATCTGTTCTGGTATTTATAGGCATCAAAATAGAATAAACAAACAATATAAAGTGGATGATGTGATGCCTATAAAGTGCCAAAAGAAAAATGGGGGGAAAAGGAGCTAGGGGGACCGGTGTCGCCGGATTTTCTTGGGGTCTCACCGGTCCAAATCCAAGTATTGGGGCTCGTCTTGGTGTTGTGGTCATGTGTGCTCTCCACTTACCCACTGGTATTGTTTGATTTCTCTAGATAACCCTGGTTTGTACTCAGTAGAATTGGAGGAAAAGCGTTGCATTACATTACATCATAAATTTTAGCATTTAACACCCATCACACCAACTTGTGCCCACTTGCACAAGTCATGAGTGTGCCAAGGCAGCCCTACCATGGTCCATGTCTTAAAAGAGCTATGTGCACACATGTATTGTGTTGGACCAAAATTGTGTATACATGTTTATTTGCAAAAGTGATCTTTGAATATCGGTCGGTTTTTCTGTTCTAATTGCAGTGTCGGCTCCCAAATGCTATATCCGTTATATTGAGTGTGTTTCCAGTATTTTATCGCGAATACCTGTAATCTGTAATTACTGAGCAGACACTGATTAATAGTACCGATACATAACAAAATTTATAATGAATGAGAGGTATTAAAATGCAGTTTTCTGAGATGAACAGTTCTCTATTTGGAAGACTGCTTGTTTAGTCTCTTACTTTCCTTCAGACGGCTCTATTAAATCCGCTGAAGATATTTCTGCTGGTGCGAGAACCCGGTGGTTTTGCACAACGATCCTTACGTCATCGAAATTTTCATCAGCCAGTTCCTTAGCAAGCTTGGCTAATGCATCCGCTTTGCTGTTTTCCGCACGCGGTATACTCTCCAAGATGTAGGAGGGGATTTATATCAGCGGTTGCTGCACTCTTTTGCCATATTTTATCAAATCTGGTTTGCATGTCTGATAATCGCCATTTACTTGGCTGACGACCAGCTGGGAGTCTTCATATATGAGGAGGTTTTCGATTCCCATATCGGCAGCGATCTCAAGACCCACTATCAAAGCTTCATATTTAGCCTCATTGTTTGTTCTTCGCTCTATTAAGAAAAGAGCAAAATGCATTATCCCTTCTTGCGGAATCACGAAGATGAGGCCCACTCCGGCTTTGATTATAGGAGTGTTATGCTTCCGCTTCTTCATGGAAGATGCTTCATCGAATTAGAGTTCCTATTGGACATTATTTTCTTCCTTCTCCCATTCGATTGTGTCGAACGCCTATTCATCTGGCAATTCGCAATTTAAGGAAGAATCGGCTGGTATTGGATGCTCAGCGAGAAAGTCGGCGATGACCTTGTAGGGTTCCTAGGCACACTAATGAGGTCTCACAAGTGATCAAACATGCCCAATTCAAAAAATTTCATGTGCCTACAAACCCTAATACGGATCGTTAACTAGATGTATAGGTGATGCAATGCGAGTAAACGAATTTATTGCTAAAGGAAAGTGGCTACAACCTTTGTAGATCCGGTCCTCCACCTCCATAGCTCCGTGATCAAGTCCCTCCGCTGTACCCATCGGATCCCGGACTCTCGCGGTGGTTTCATCGAAGTAATGATCGGGCTAGGTCGTCGGCTTCGATGACGAAGATAATCTACGTCGAGGCAACTCAAGATCAAACTCCAACTTCACCAAGTCATAAAACTTGTGAAGAAAACACCCTATACTACTTGGCAAGTGGTAGAGGATGAAAAAATAGGAAGTGGGTTCACTTTAGAATTGGATTTCTCACTCTTTTTCTCAAGTTGCCATTGATGGTTGCAAGGTTTCTTCATTGTTGAAGATGAAGAAGATGAAGAAAGAATATGATAAGTATTTTCCAAATAGAAAATAAAAGGAATACTTATCATATACCAACCATGGTTAAGTGTAGAGACTAAACTAGGGTTAGGTGAATGGTTAAGTTAAGGGAAGCAAACAAAAATGGTCAAGCTTTCAACACTTCATGAAGCTTCATGAAAGAAACAAAGAAAGCCACCATTTCTATTTATCTTTTCCAAAATAAATAAACAAAATAAATAAATGAATAAGTAAACAAAACCCTAACCATTCATATAACCATGGTTTAATCATACACACAAACTCAAGTTAGCATGTATCATCAAACATGATACAACCAAGTGCACAAATGTATATCACATATACAACTTGTGTACTTCAAGTGAGAAAATCCATTTAAAGTGAACAAATACTAGTTAATGCAAATTATTATATCAAATATATAATTATGCATTAAATCATTAAATCAATACTTGATTTAACGATCCGGTCATATCGCATATAACAGACTAATATCAAATGTATCGGCTTATCGAATCAATCCTTGATTCGATAACTAGGTTATATCACATACAACCATTCGATACATTCATCGCGAGAATAGAATACGGTATCACATACACGCATTATTCTTGGTCCCACACATATATCATATGTGCTCCTATTTCGTTTCGTTTGAGCCAGGAAACCTCTGTGTAGGGCTCTAAAGACTCGTCAATACGCCGGCAGCAGATGATGATCATATCAAGCATCCACAAGCCGCAAGCGGTCTGCTAAACGTAATGGCCACCAGGGTATTGAGCGATCAGAAGATCGACGAGCAAGCCTGCTCACACTCCTGTGAATCCAACTAGTAACACTTACTGTACGGTCCGGTCTGTTCGTCTCATATGTCGCATATCTCGCCTAGGGGTGGTAAACGTCAGACCCCAGTAGCTTGATAAGTCATGCCGACGTGAGTTCCATAACAATCGTGAAACTACTGATAACTCTTACCAGTATATCACTGCAACCCTGGCCAGGGATTTCCTGTTATGGCCAGTCGAGCATAGCGCAACATCAACCCCCAATACCGGGAGAGACGAATCCCCTCCTATCGCTCATTGCCTCCATGTGAATCGGGACTGTACCCAAAAACCACCTGTTTGCACGCCTCAGTAGAGCCGTGGTAGGGTGGAAATCAAAGCACAGTGGGAGACACACAAGACTCTATGACGATCTCGGGTCAACAGACTAAGCTGTACCAGTGTCACCAGAGAACTGCCATCTGACGTGAGGTATAATACCATCTGGGAGTTCTCGGCGAGTCCGTTCAGTGTACCCAGTCTCCACTGAGCACCCGCATACCATCTCTAATGTCGAACACCAATGGATATGGGATCATCCATCGCCCATCACATGGGTCGAGAAGATATACGCTAGTCTACTCTGGAATATCGATGCCCCGTCTCGATATTCCCACTACTAGGAACATTGAAGGATGTACTCATTGACTACCCAGACCCCACTAGTATGATCTGCATCATAGTCCTGGAAGTCGAGTACACATCCTAAGGGCTTTATCAACATGTAATCAGAGAGACAGAAAGTATACATGTTAGGATAAAGAGCAACCAGATAGCGTACTATCATGTCGAGCAAGAAAGTCATACCTATATATGTCCCAGCATCCACTACAATATACATCCAATGTACAGTAATGGCCTCTAGGGCATACATATAACTAACAGACCTGGTCTTTCACTGCTTTGAGGGGTCGGTATATTATTGAGAATTCCATCAAGAGGAAGGCCCATTTGGCAAGCCTTCCTGTTATTATGGCTCTTGACATTAAATATTTGAGAGGATCTACCTTTGATATGAGATGGACCTCATGTGCCAAGACGTAGTGTCTGAGCTTCGTTATCGCGAAGATCGATGCTAGGCAATGCTTTTCAATAAGGGAGTAGTTGTTTTCTGCCTCCGGGAGAACTGGACTCAAATAGTAGAGAGCTCTCTCTTTCCCCTGATCGTTCTCCTATGCCTATAACACACCTAGAGAATCTTCCAGGGCTGTTGTGTACAGGATGAGGGGCTTTCCCTTAACCGGAGCGGTCAGTACCGACAAGTTCTGCAGGTATTGCATGATTTCGTCTAGTGCATTTTGGTATCTATGATCCTAGACGAATGGGGACCCCTTCTTCATTAGATGTTTATAGGGACGGAATTTTCAGGAAAGGTTGGCTATGAACCGCTGGATATACGCGAGATTTCTTTGGAGAGACCATAATTGTTTGCGAGTTCTTTGCGTGGGCATCTCCATAATCGCCTTAATCTTCAAAGGTTCAATTTCGATACCCTAGTACCGTACGATGAATCCCAGGAATTTTCCTGAGGAGACTCCAAACGCGCATTTGAGAGGATTCATCTTCAGATTATATTTTCGAAGACGTTGGAACACTATGTCTAATTGTTCCTAATGTTCCTCATGAGATTTGCTATTCACCACAAGATCGTCAATGTAGCGTTCAACAATCTCATGGATGAGGTCATCGAAGATCTTTGTCATGGCCCTCTGGTAGGTAGCGCCAGCATTCTTCAGACTAAAAGGCATCACCTTATAGCAAAATATACCCAATGGAGTCCGGAAGGTGGTATGCTTTTGGTCTTCGGGATGCATTTCTATTTGATTGTAGCCTGAAGATCCATCCATGAAGGAGAATACCTCATGAGTGGACGTGTTATCGATCATCAGCTCGATAACAGGTACTGGGAAGTCATCCTTTAGGCAAGCTTTGTTAAGGCCCTGAAAGTCCACGCAGATGCGCACTGTCCCATTTTCCTTTATCACTGGAACAATGTTGGCAATCCAATTGGGATACTGAACTTCTTGGATGAAACCGGAGTCAATTAGTTTCGTGACTTCGGCATTGATACTCATATCGAGTTCAAGCTCTTCTTGGTGCCTGTTTGACTGGCTTGACGTCCTGCGAAATAGCCAGTTTATGTACTGCTATTTATGGATCTAATCCCGGCATCTCGGAATAGTTTCATGCAAGGTAGTCTTTATATTGCATGAGTACATTTTTTAAAGTATCCACCTGCTTTTTAGATAGCCGCTGACTGACGAACATTAGCCTCAAACCGTTTAGCATTCCTAAGTCAATTTTCTTTAGATTGTCTGCCGTGGTGTGTATCCCATCTTCCAGCTCTTTTGGCACCGGTGGAAACTCTGAGATCACCTCGTCTTCATCCTCATCTGCGAAGCATCTGGAAGGGTCATCCAAATTCCCGTGGTTCCCCTCTTTTGAGAATGTTATCACATGGCAGGTACGAGTTCGTTTCCAAGCTCGATGTTGATCTGGCCCTACTCTCGCAATATAGGTTGCTTTTAGCTCATGCTTTCACGGTGGGGTTACCCTCCAATTTTCGGATAGAGCGATCCTGCCTTGTTGATACTGGTTTTCGATCCAGTCTTTGAAAGTAAAGCAGTCTTCAAGAGGATGTCCTATTGCTCGATGGTAGGAGCAATAAACTGGGTGATGGACCTCATTTATCTGTTTGGGGTACCGAGGCTCCAGGAGCATCATCATTTGATGCTTTATGACAAGGTTGAATATTTTCCTAGTATTTTCTTAGGGGAAAGAGTATTTCCGATTCATCTTCTTCATAAAAGACGGATTCCAGCTGACTTTTACTCGATCGCGTGGTTTCTTGGATCCGCTTCGTTGTTTTCGAACGTCATTCTTGTTCTTCACCATGTTTTTGCCCCTGTTTTGGGCTTTTCTCTTGTCGTGAGAACGTACAGCAGGCTGAGGGTGAAGGGCATCGTAATCTTCTCTTTCCGCGGACTGCTGATTGAGACGCTGCATCCTGGCCTTTTCGTAAATAGGCATTTCGCGGTTGTGATCATGCCGAACCTTTTGACCGGCTTCTCTCATTAGCTTGTCAACTTGCTCTTCGAACGACGAACTTGACATCCTTATAGCGGGATTTTGCTTTGTTTCAACATTACAGCTATCTAGAAAAACATTCCCCTCTTCACCGGAGCTATTTATGGCACGACAGTCATGGAATCACTCCCGTTTCTTAGACCGAACATATCCAAGCCCGGTCGTCTCCATCTTTCCGTTGGGCATCTTTCGCTGATTCCCGGGAACGTCCCAAATTTTGTTATAGAACCGAGCTTGTCGAGCGGTTTGTTCGAAGGGTACACCTTGGCATCTTAATAGCCTTTTCAATCCCTCTGCATAATATCTGGGCAGACGGATTGGTTGAAGTCTGTCAAGCGCAAGCTCGGCACCATGCCAGTCTTCTTTTTCCACTTCGGTCTTCATAGATTGATAGAAGAGGATCGCCTTTTCACCTCTTCGCCTGAGAAGGACATAGAAAGTCTGCAGCTCTTGTACGCTGTATGCATCAAGCGCATCAAGTTCTTTGTAATGCCGTGGCGGAACCATGGTGATTTGTAAACTTTGATCAGCTCCAGTAACGGCTTGTACTGACGGGCGAACTAAAAATACGGCGTTGGCCTCGTCCTCAAAGTCGCTGCCGAAGACCAAAATAGGAGTAGATGGTCCGGGCCTATTGCCTTGGGGTTGCCCTGAGTAGACTATTTTCTCATCTTCTTCGGTGTCACTCCTAAAGATCGGGATAGTAGCGATGGCTTTTTGTTTATTATCTGGCTTATGACATCTTTCTGTGTCTTTGAAGTCTGGTAGGAAGTACTTTGTGTCTTCATATTTTTGGAATTCATTTACGGAGAATAGATTTAGCTCCCCCGTGATGGTGTATTCGAGGCCATCTTTGAAATACTTCATACACTGGTATTGTGTAAAAGGGATGACATTGTACTCATGTAACCAAGGCCGGCCGAGCAGAGCGTTGTAGAAAGTCTTGGCGTCGGTGACATGAAATTTGATGTCAGCGACGAGCAGCCCAAAGCGTAATATCAATATGGGTTGTTTGTTTTGTTTGTGGTTAATTACGCTACCGCATCGCGGTAACAACTTTCTCCTTCTCCAGATGGTCACTTCATGTCGTGGGTGTTTGTTTTCTTTGTGGTTGCCTATGGATTGTATACGAAGACTAATTTATGTTGTCGTCCGTAGGGCGTGGATTAGTCCAAATCCGTATCTTCTTAGATTTGGGTTTTGGTTTTGGTTTAAGGATACGTTAGCGTCATTTGAGACTAAGATCAATTTAAACGTTTGTTAAGGATACGTTAGTCTAATTTTTAGACTAAGATCAACTTAACGGGATTGTTTAGATCCAACAAAAGAGCATTTGGACTCTATTGTTTAGTTTAGGGACATTACGGTCAGTTAGTTTAAGGACATTACGGTCCATCGTTAGTTTAAGGACGTTTCAGTCCATTGTTAGTTTAAGGACATCTCGGTCTAGGTTAAGGACATCGTAGTCCGTGGGTTTACAGGGACCCCACAGTCCGAGGATAAGGACATCGTAGTCCGTAAAGTTTAAGGACATCGTAGTCCATGAGTTTAAGGAACCTACAGTCCGTAGTTTAAAGACATCGTAGTCTATGAAGTTTAAGGACATCGTAGTCCATGAGTTTAAGGACCCCACAGTCCGTAGTTTAAAGTCATCGTAGTCCATAAAGTTTAAGGACATCGTAGTCTATGAGTTTAAAGACCCCACGGTCCATAGTTTAAAGACATTATAGTCTATGAAGTTTAAGAACATCGTAGTCCATAAGTTTAAGGACCCCACAGTCCGTAGTTTAAAGACATCGTAGTCTATGAAGTTTAAGGACATCGTAGTCCATGAAGTTTAAGGACATCGTAGTCCATGGGTTTATAGGGACCCCACAGTCCGTGAAATGTGTGGTTGTCGGGACCCGTCACCTCTCTGAAGACGTTGAAGGATTACAATGACAGATATCAGAGGAGTAAAGTGATGTACCCTTGAACCGGTGTGAGTTGGTTGAAAGATCTGTAGTCCAGTTTGGGACTAAGACCCGTTGAATATTCGTGAGCAGATGTGCTCAATTGATATAAGTTGATGACTTATGGCCAGAATTGGGCTAAATCCAATAAGATTAAAATGCTTAACATTTTATTGTTCTAGGCTGTTGAACCCTTACTTGGGCATTGCCCTTTTAATAGTGCTGAGCATTAGGTCCTGACAATTTTTGTCTTGTATTGAATGCATAGCATTCATCAGAACAATGTGTGATCTGACAACGCGCCACGTGGCACACCAGGCGCTTTGCGCCAATTAAAAAGCGTTGTTCCCGCCAAAAAAAATTCTGCGCAAAAGAGCCCAAGGTATCAAATGGCAGCGATACGTTTAAGAAAATGTGAACCAGGATTTTCCGGGCTGTATTTTGACAGACTCCTGAATGAGAAACAGCTAAATTCTGATGGTATCGAAAGCGACTCGAAAAGGCCTTCGATTTGATATATTATGGGTGTTTCCCCAATCAGAGCAAAGCTCTGTTCAAATTCCAAGATTTGAAATGAAGCGACGCTTCTGCTTCCCTCAATTAGAGTAAAACTCTGTTCAAATTCCAAGATTTGGAATGAAGCGACGCTTCCTTTCCCCAATCAGAGCAAAGCTCTGTATTGAAATTCTAAACTCAAAAATTGAAGCAACGCTTCAAATCCAGCGCCAGGCGTGTTGCGCGCTACGTGTTAAACATGGGTGCGCTAGCACAGTTGCACTGCGCTCTGCGCTGCACGCCACGTGTCAAACACGGATGCGCTAGCGCAGTTGCGCTGCGCTCTGCGCTGTGCGCCACGTGTCAAAAAACGGGTGCTCTAGCGCAGTTGCACTGCGCTCTGCGCTGCGCGCCACGTATCGAACGTAGGTGCGTTAGCGTAAGGTGCGCCAGCGCTGGAATTAAAAATTCCCCACCGTTAGGTCAAAAGATGTAAAAATAATAAATTATTAATTAATCGGAATTAAAATTCTGTTATGAAAAGATCTTTCCAATCTTATTAAAACAAGAAGATTATCTTCTGTAAAACAAGAAGATTATAACCTTAGGATCAAAGATCCAACGGTGGGAAATATTCCCAAATCAATCAGAGAAAGATCTCTTAAACTGATTCAACAAATCATTTGGCCCTATATAAAGGCCCCTAAACTTGAAGTCTAATATAGACAGAAGAGATAGAGAAAACCCTCTTGCAAACTTTGAGAAAAACTGAAAGAGAAAGAAGATCAAGCTCTTAGAAAAAAAGAAGATCATTTCTTCATCTTCAAGGTAAAGAAGTAGTTCTTGAACAACAGAGATGAAACCATCTCGTAAAAAGAAGAACCATCTTCTTAAAAGATCATAGATTTGCAAAAGACCAAGTCTCTTATAAAAAGATCAAAAGATCTAATCATAAAAATAAAAGAAGTATTTACTTCATTCACAGATTATTGATCTACAAAGGCAAAGCCCTTTCCAAAATAAGAACTTTTGTTCTTGAATTTTGAGGCAAAGCCTCCTTTAAAAAGAACATAAATTTGTTTTCTGATCATAAATTTGATCAGATGCGCTTTGCGCTACTGAACAGTGCCTTGCACTCATGAACTGCGCTTTTGCGCTCTTTGGATCGGCGCTCAGCACCAAAACGCGCCACGTGTCAACCATAGACACTACTTGCGCTTTGCGCTTTTTTAAAGCAGAGCACTGCGCTCATGAACTGGCGCTTAGCGCTAAGCGCGACACGTGTCCTCTTCGTGTGCGCTACTTGGCAGAAGCGCGATGCGCTCTTTAATTGGCGCAAACACCTGGCACGCCACATGGCGCACTGTCAGAACACACATTGTTCTAATGAATGCTATGCATTCAATACAAGATAAAAAAATGTCAGGATCCAATGCTCAGCATTATTAAAGGGGCCAAGCCCAAATAGAGGCTTAACAGCCCAGAACAATAATCTTATTGGACTTAGCCTAATATTGGCTATAAGTCCTCAACTTATATTGAACTGAGCTCATCTGCTCACGAATATGTAACATATCTCAGTCCCAAACTGGACTACAGATTTTTCAACCAACTCACACCGGTTCGAGGATACATCTCTTTACTCCTCTGATATTTGTCGTTGTAATCCTTCAACATCTTCAGAAAGGTGACGGGTCCCGACAACCATATATTTCATAGACCATGACGTCTTTAAACTGGACTGTGGGGTCCTTAAGCCCATGGACTACGATCTCCTTAACCTGGACTGTGGGGTCCTTAAGGCCATGGACTACGATGTCCTTAACCTGGACTGTGGGGTCCCTTTAAACCCACGGACTATGATGTCCTTAACCTCGTACTGTAGGGTCCCTTTAAACCCATGGACTATGATGTCCTTAACCTTGGACCACCATGTCCTTAAACTGGTAATCGACCGTAATGTCCCTAAACTAAGCAATAGAGTCCAAATGCTCTTTTGTTGGATCTAAACGATCCCGTTAAGTTGATCTTAGTCTAAAAATTAGACTAACGTATCCTTAAAAAACGTTTAAGTTGATCTTAGTCTCAAATGAGACTAACGTATCCTTAAACCCAACCCCCAAAGCCAAATCTAAGAAGATACAGATTTGGACTAATCTACGCCCTACGGGCGACAACATAAATTAGTCTCCGTATACAATCCACGGGCAACCACAAACAAAACAAACACCCACGACACGAAGTGACCATCTGGAGAAGGAGAAAGTTGTTACCGTCATGCGGTAGCGTAATTAACTGCAGGGGCTTGCGCCTGTAGGGAAGAGCGTCCCCACAATCAAAAACCCCTCAAACGAGGGGAAATCTGACTAAGTCGGCTACATCGGCCGCATCCGTTTAAACCTTCGATGCATGGTGCCATAAATCAACTTGGCATCTTCGGAGAGGTGGACGGATAGCACCAATTAGTATCTGCCCCCAGATTCAGGCAAGACGTCCGTCTTCCCGGTTTCCGGCGGTAAACAAGCGCATTGCTCTTCTGCCAAGTAGCACACACGAAAAGGACACGTGTCGCGCTTAGCGCTAAGCGCCAGTTTATAAGCGCATTGCGCTTTTAATTTATGAGCGCGTTGCGCTAGTTTGTTGGCGCACCAGTGAGTGACACGTGGTGCGCTTTGCGCTGAGCGCCAGCCCATGAGCGCAGTGCGCTGTTTCAGAAGCGCAAAGCGCAAGTCGTATACGTGGTTGACACGTGGCATGTTTTGGCGTTGAGCGCCGGTTCAGGAGCACAAAAGCGCAATTCATGAGTGCAAGGCACTTTTCAATAGCGCAAAGCGCATTTGATCAAATTTATGATCAGAGAACAAGTTTATGTTCTTTTTAAAGGAGGTTTTGCCTCAAGAACAACAGTTCTTCTTTTTGAAAGGACTTGCCTTTGTAGATCAATGATCTATATGAAGAATATGTTTTTCTTTATTATTTGATGAGATCTATTGATCTTTTTTATGAAAGATCTTGGCCTTTTTTAGATCTTTGATCTTTTTTAGAAGATAGTTCTTCTTTTTATGAGATGATTTCATCTCTGTGTTCATAGTTCATGTTCTTTATCTTGAAGAAATGATCTTCTTTTGCTAAAAGCTTGCTTTTTCTTTCTTTGAGTTTTCTCAAAATTTGTGGGGGGGTTTCTCTATATCAGACTTTAGGTCTTGGAGCCTTTATATAGGGCAAATTGATTTGTTAAATCAGTTAAAGAGATCTTTCTCTGATTGATTTGGGGATGTTTCCCCACCGTTGGATCTTTGATCCTAGGGCTCCCGTTTTACAGAAGATAATCTTCTTATTTTAATAAGATTGAGAAATCTTTCCATGCAGAATTTTAATTCTGATTAATTAATGATTTATCATTATTAGATCTTTTGATCTAACGGTGGGGAATTTTTAATTCCAGCGCTAGCGCACCTACGTTTGACACGTGGCGTGCAGCGCAGAGCGCAGCACAGCCTGCGCTAGCGCACCCGTGTTTGACACGTGGCGCGCGGCGCGCCTAGCGCTAGCGCACTCATGGTGCGCTGCCTAGGGCGCAGTGCACCTGGCGCAGCCGCATCCGTGTTTGACATGTGGCGTGCCTAGCGCTGGATCTGAAGCGTTGCTTTAACAGAGGTGTCTTTTCACCTTCCTTTCAAGTCAAACTTATATTCCTTAAAACTTTCATTTCCTAAGTCTTGGAAATAGCTCCACTGTGCACACAAAATTTCTGTGCCTACTCGTTATAATCTGAAGCAAAGTTTCTTTCTTTTCCCGCCTCCAAAGAATCCTTTCAGTTATGCCTTGTAACCGTCCACATGCTCGCCGACAACCATGGGAAGTGCCTATCCAGAACATTGTTCCTCGTTTTGCTGCGCGCTTGGTAGATCCTTCTCTTACGGATGACCAATACAACGTAGCGCTATACGAGCTCTTGACTCGTGTAGGGTCTCCTTTCCCCCCACACTCTATTTGGTTTCGGATGATCCTTGCGTCTGTGCTCGCTGATATTCCCCCTCCTCCAGCAGAGATGTCCTCGGCAATGCTCGATGCTGCTGAAGACAAGATCGAGTTCTTCTTCGAGGCGCATTCGATCACTAAAGCCCTGAGGGATTGCTCTGTCCACTTGCTGAGCCAGATACGGGCTCGTCGGGTCGTTATCTTCACTTTCGCTGGTGAGTGCGGCGTTGATCGATGGATGGCTACTCCTCGAAAGGATCTTCGTTTTGACATGGTGGAGAAGACGGAGAGGGAACTGGACAATCTCATTCTTAGCTTTGCAAACCCCTGTCCTTTTGATCCCATGTTTGGTGATCTGTTTACATTATAATAATAAAAAGATGTCTTAATTAGGTATTTTATTATCCGCCAAGTGCTCCTTTACTTTTAATTCTTTGTTATTCCTTATAAGCTCTTATGCGCTGCATGATTTAATTTGCTATAATCAGGTGCAAGTAATTCTTGCAAGGGTGAAGCGCTTCTGGCGCTTAGCGCTCCTGGCGCTTAGCGCTCTCGTGCTTTGCACGTGAGCGCCGTTTGACAGTCTTTGACTCTTATTGCAGGTGCATTTGATGTTAGCACTTTTCATGAAGCGTTGTTTCGCTTTCCAATCTTGGAAACAGAGCTTTGCTCTAATTGGGGGTGCACAGCACAGCGCCGCCTGCGCTAGCGCACCCGTGTTTGACACGTGGCGCGCAGCGCGCCTAGCGCTAGCGCACTCATGATGCGCTGCCTAGGGCGCAGCGCACCTGGCGCTAGCGCATCCGTGTTTGACACGTGGCACGCAGCACGCCTAGCGCTGGATCTGAAGCGTCGCTTCAATTTTTAAATTTTGAATTTTAAAACAGAGTTTTGCTCTGATTAGGGGAAACAGAAGCGTCGCTTCATTTCAAATCTTGGAATTTGAACAGAGCTTTGCTCTGATTGGGGAAACAAACCCGTTGTCGACCAGGATCTTCTCTATCTTGACGTCGTGGCAATACCCGGTGATATATAGAGGACAGTTGTGCTCGCACATTCCGAGGAGAAGATCTTCATCGTCGAATGTGATGTCGGGTGTATGAACCTCTGCCAGCTCATCCTTCATCTTTTCTTCTGCAAGGAAAGCTTGAACCGATTTGGCTCTTCTAATGCCCTGATCAGATAATCTCTTGCTTCTTTAGACAAGAGGAGAGCATCCAGTATACTCAGTTGTGAGGGTATCTTCCTCAAATGTGCCAGGACATTATAATCCACCTTGTTTTTCTTAGGCGGGTCTTTGGCTGCGAGCTCTTTTGCGATTCTATCATCAAGGGCAATTTCCTCAGGGACTTTTTCCTTCCCTTTGTCTCTTTTGCTCAAACCTTTGTTTATAGGCCCGAGGTTCTTTTCAGCCAGCGTGCGGTTATGCTGCTGAATGTTATCGCAGTTCTTCTCTTCTTCTTCTTTTCTGGAGGTGGATTCTTTGAAGAGAGGGCCGAGAGTTATTTCTTCCTCAGAATCGCTCCCGAATGTAAGAACTTGAGATTTTTCTTTTGTCGAACTGGTATCAACCATATGACAGTTGTCGGGCGTACCTTCACGCTCATCTGTCATGCTTCTTTACAGTCGACGAGCTTTAAGTTTCATCCGCCTGAAGTGTTGTCGGTGGGCAACGTATCCTTGCCACCACTTCTTGAAGGCATTGCACTCTTCGGTGGGGTGAGTGACCTTCCGATGATATAGGCTGTAATTCGGATGTGAAACCTCTCTATTGAGGCATGTGGTCCCGGGAATATTTCCCTTGAGAGGTGGCAGCTTCATTCCCATTGACAGAGCTTTGGTGAACCGCTTTTCTGTCTTGGTCCTGCTTTTGTTTGCCGCAAGTATGCGTCGGTCTGGTTGGAGTACTTTGCGACTCTTCCTTGCCTTGTCTTCTTCATCCTGACACCGACGCTTGGCATTTTCGTATATGCCTGTTTTACGTTTTCGGTCAGCTTTGCTCTTTTGAAGGGCTTCGTTTAGCAGCCTATCAATTGGGTCTTCTGACAGTTCTAAGGATTTTGGCGGCGTTCTTTCCCCTAGTTCCTCTGCGTTGTTTTCTAATGCCAAGGGAGCTTCTTCACCATTTGACGACAAATGAGAAACCATGTGGCAACTTGTTACATAGTCTTGGGTTCCTCCTGATGAGTCATGTTCCTCATCATCGTCACTATCCTCATTTTCAAGTATATGGTTGAGAAACTCTTCGAGAGTGACTGGTGTCCACGCCTTCTGGTTGCATTCTTCCAGCGCGTCAATGTACTTTTGCAGGTCCGTGCGCTTGTCGTCATACCCGGTAGGCTGCACGGGCTTCTTGGTCTTCGTCTTTTTCTTCGAAGACTTTGAAGGCTTAACCTGGGGGTTTTGCCCATCGTCAACAGTTTTCGGTGCGGAACGCGGTTTCAGCATCCCTTCAATGATCTCGGGCTTCGGCGGGCCTTTCCCCCTGATCGCCGGACATGATTGAAGATCCTTCAACATTCTTTTGGTTTTAGCTGAAAGGACAACTTCCCACGGAGCTTCTTCCACAAATGATCATGATGCCCCCCGGTGTATCCACCTTTTTAGGAGCGTGCCTCTGTAGCGGGTTCACCCTCCAATTCTCGGACATCGCAAATTTCCCTTGGCGGTACTGGTCCTCAACCCAGTTCTTGAAGATATTGCAATCCTCAATGGGGTGGCTCACCATTCGGTGATAGGAGCAGTAGTTAGGGTTGTTGACGTCCCCGAGTTAGGGTGGACGCCATGGGTCTGGCAATGTGATGAGTTTATTGCGCACTGCCAATTCGAACAGTCTCTTCGTCTTGTCATGGAAAAACGAGTAAGCCCATCCTTGCTTTTCTTCCAGGGATAGGCGCAAATGCATGTTGTTTTGGCGAGCAACCGGTTTCGGGTCACTCGGTTGTTGTTGAGTGTTGGAAACGAAGGCTACTTTCCTTTTACCCTTTGCATTCCGAGAGTCCATTTTTGAAGAGGAAGGCCCATGGCCCATCTGGTCCATTTGGGCCAACTTGTCGATCAAAGCCTGGTAGGTGATCGGTTTAAAGAACGTCATGAACTGGGACACGGTCGCCTGAGGATTGAGGGTCCCTATGAACATGCCCATAGTAGGAGCTTCTTCGATGCGTTGTTCGCATTTTGACCATAGGTTCCACCACCGGATCGCGTATTGAACCCAGATCTCTCCTACTTTCATCCTGGCATTGATTAATGCCGTGATCGGGATGCGCTCGCTTGTGCTAGCGAACCGCTGCGTGAATAGAAACTTCATTTCTGTGAATATTTTCACAGAGTCATTTAGGAGCTCTGAGTACTATTCAAATGCCGTCTCTGACAGGCTGCCAACGAACTGGCGAAGCAGCAGTTTGTTGTCGCTTTCAGTATTGTCGCACAAAACTCTGAACTGGGCGACGTGCTGATGTGGGTTGCATGCACCTTTGTACACATGGAATTTGGGGATCGTATATCCCGGCGAGTACTTGATTTGTTCATACCAGCCCAGAGACGATCGCCCAGTTCTGATGACTTGGCCAGCCGTTTCACTCGCTTGATGAGCTCGTATTTATTGAGCTATGTAATCATCAAGGGCAGCCTTGGAGATCTTTTCCTCCTTGGCTGTTGATAAAGCTGGAAGAGGGTTTGATGTTTCCCCTCTATCGTCCTCAATGATTATCGGTGGGGCTTCAACTGGGGGTTCTGACTGGATCATCATTCCAACCATGTCTTAGAACAGCAGCGCCATCTATTTTATATTAGCAACCTGTTCCGCGGCCTCCTTATCCTTTCTTTCCAACAACCTTCGCAAGAACTCTGTATTGATCTCCTACTTTTGGCGATGTTCAGACGCCGATTCTGGACTTTCTTTCTGCCCGGTGAGTGCTGACATTTTCATCAGCATCTCTTGCAGCATTTGTTGCAGCTCCTGAGCTTTTGTCAACGACCGAGTTTACGGTCGATGACCCACAGAAGTACGGTTTTCCTCTTTCCCGGAAGCCATATAGACCGTGTGTACAACTATGCCCCCAGACTTGGGGCGTTTGGGTCCATCGCCCTTGGAATTTGCCTCCAGTGGTGGGAGATTTTCCAACCTCACCCTTTTGTGGGAGGTTGAAGTTGAAAGAGCCATTGTAACAGGCACCTGTGTTGAAGACTTCCCTCACTGTATAACGGAGGGATAGCCTTTCTCCTGCCGAACCTTCATTTTCTTCAGTCGGCGAGAGTGGTCTTTGTTGATCACAGAGTCCTGGACTTTCCGCCAGACCCTGTGAATTTGGAAGGAGAGCCGTTGAGGGGACTGCTCCGGCTTTGCCTGCGTTATGTTTTCAGCAGGTGGGGGAGATTTCTTCAGCACCGCGGTTGGGGAGTTTTTGCGCACCATCCTTAGCAGTTCAAAGCTGTTCCCGGTTAGAACAACAGCGTCAACTTCCACCATTGGAGCTGGTGGAGTAAGTCCAGAGGGGGAGTTTCCCCCAGCTCTTCTCCCCGGTGCCAGTGCCAACGTCAAGCATGCCTTGCAGACAGGACCACTTCAGTTATGAAAAAGGCTCTGTCATGCCCCCGTCTTTGATGAGAAACTACTGTTGGTGTCAGCCTGTTGAAGACTGACGTCCGTTGAGAGAGAATGGCCATTCTTTCGAAGGCCGATTTTTTGGTAGGGGAAGCACTTTTGATGACTTCACCCATAGCAGGAGTTGGAAAGACTATCCGTTTTGGGACAACCCCTTCAGGTATCACGAGCCTCTTTGTGGGCTCACTTGAGCTTCGACTCAGCCTGTTGAAGACTGAGGTGGCAGACTTGGACGACCCGTTGAGAGGGGCCGTGGTGGTTGCCAGTCGATTGAAAACCGACTTCTTTGGAGCTTCCTGTGGTGGCAGTGGAACGCTAAAACTTGCTGGCGGGAGCATGGTCCCAAAGAACAATCCAGTGGTGGCTTGAGTCATCTGCCTCACCGGCATTGAAAAGATGGTGGCCGCATTGGGCCCGTATGTCACTCCTCCAGTTCGGGAGGAGTGGGAGTTGCTGTTGTAGTTTGTGCAGCTGGAAGCCATTGATGTTCACCTCTTTTTTCTGCACAGGAACAAGACACCAAATCTTAGTACCTCGAATCCAAAGGCAACCATAGGAAATCGCGATTTTGTTCACGAACACGACACACGAAGTGTGGAGTGGAAAGAGGAAGAGGTTCCACCGGGTGTTCCAGAATCTGTTCACCGCCGGAAAACACGACCGGGACGTTAGGACGTCCTGCCTGAATTCTGAGGAAAGATGCTATTTGGATTTATCCGTCCACCTCTCCGAAAATGCCAAGTTGATTTATGGCACCTTATATCGGAGGTTTGGATGGATGCGGCCGTTGTAGCAGACTTCGTCAGATTCCCCCTCGTTTTGAGGGGTTTTTGATTGTGGGGACGCTCTTCCCTGCAGGCGCAAACCCCTGCAATTAATTACGTTACCGCATCGCGATAACCACTTTCTCATTCTCCGGAAGTTCACTTCATGTCGTGTATGTTTTTGTTTGTTTTGGTTGCCTGTGGATTGTATACGGAGACTAATTTATGTTGTCGCCCGTAGGGCGTGGATTAGTCCAAATCCGTATATTTTAGATTTGGGATTTTTATTTAAGGAACGTTAATGCATTTTGAGATCAAGATCGATTTAAATGTATGTGAGCAGTTGGGGCTCGGTAGGTTTTTTGTTAAGGATACGTTAGTCCAATTTGAGACTAAGATCCACTTAACAAGGTTTTAGGATCATTTTTTATTTCAGATACAACAAAAGAGCATTTAGGCTCTATTGTTTTAGTTTAAAGACGTTTCGGTCTGTTGTCACCATTTTGGAGGCAACGGTTAGTTTAAGGACATTTCGGTCCATTATCGCCATTTTGGAGTTGAATATTAGTTTAGGGATGTTTCAGTCTGCTGTAGCCATTTTGGAGGCGAATATTAGTTTATGGACGTTTCGGTCCGTTGATCACCATTTTTGAGGTGAAGTTTTAGTTAAGGACGTCTCGGTCCGCTGTCGCCATTTTGGAGGCAACGGTTAGTTTAAGGACATTTCGGTCCGGTTGATCACCATTTTTGAGGTGAAATTTTAGTTTAAGAACGTCTCGGTCTACTGTCGCCATTTTGAAGGCAACGGTTTGTTTAAGAACATTTCGGTCCGGTTGATCACCATTTTTTAGGTGAAATTTTAGTTTAAGGACGTCTCAGTCTATTATCGCCATCTTGGAGGCGAATATTAGTTTAGGGACGTTTCGGTCCAGTATCGCCATTTTGGAGGCAAATATTAGTTTAAGGACATTTTGGTCCACTGTCGTCATTTTTGAGGTGAATATTAGTTTAGGGATGTTTCGGTCCATTATCAACTTGCGTGCACGTGTATTTGTTAAGTGGCGAAGTAGACAATGTTGATATGGAATGTGCCCAATTTTGGGCACGATTCGATTTGAGGCGTGCACATCAATTTGGAAATACATCAACGAAAGAAATTTGTTGGTCATCGGGACCCGCCATCTCTCTGAAGACGTTGAGAAATTACAACGACATATGTCAGAGTTGTAGAGAGATGTACCCTTAAACTAAATCTTGTATTTGAGGGAAAGGGCGCTGCTGCGGACCTAAGAGTCATTAGTCGTTTTTTAGACTAATATTATCTTGGGAGATATGGGATGAATATCATTTTGGATATCATCAGTTGAAAAATCATTAGAAATGATTGGGACTAAGATCAATTTGGGGAATCATGAGCACAGGGGGCTCGGTTGATTAGAAATCGAAGAGGTTTTTGACCTTGGGAGTACTTAGCCAATTTGGGCTGGGTCTGGGTCTCCATAGTTACCCAACAGTGCTAAGCACTGGTATATACAACACTCACGTGTATTCCATGTGAGTCACTAAATCAGTGTTAACCACTGAACTCTGGAGGCGCTTACGTGTGAACACGTGAGGCACCCAAAAAAAAAGGGCTCTGCTCTTTAGGTTTTATTTCCCCTTTTTATATAAGTTCTAAGCACTTGGTTCTCGTAGCGCTCATGTGTGCAACACATGAGGCGCTCCAAATATGGGCCCTGCCCTTTGGGTTTTATTTCCCCTTTTTATATAAGTGCTAAACACTTGGTTCTCATGGCGCTCACGTATGAAACACGTGAGGCGCCCCAAATACGGGCCCTGCTCTTTAGGTTTTGTTCCCCCTGTTATACAAAATGCTAGGCACATAATTAGGGGTCGCGTGCAAAGCACGTGACTGCTTTAGGAAGTATTCCTTACTCCTTTTTTAAGCACTCACGTGGGAAACACGTGAGGCAGTCTCGGCCTTTTCTTTTTATTCATTAGAGGTACTCACAAAGAAAATACGTGAGGTCTCGTTATAGTGTTAAACACTAACAAATCACCATGCTGTTCTTCTGTGTTCTTGGAGATTTTGATCTCATATTAATGACGTTTCTAGTCATTAGGCTTTGGGTTTGGAAGGTCTCAAATTATTATCATCGTCTGAGGGATCAAGTTCTCCTCTTATTTGTGCAGGAATCAAATTCTTTATATAAGGTTAAACCCTAGTTTTCAAAGGAATTAAATTCCCATATGTTTTTGTAAGAATTATATTCTTTAAACTCAGTTCTTTCCCCTAGGCTTTGAATCTTCATGACAGAATCCTCCCGATGAGAATTAAATTCTCAACTTGTGGGGAGATCTGTTTCTGCTGATCTCAACCAGAGGAAGAACTAAGTTCTTGCATGAAGGGTTAAACCCTTAGAGAGACAAAGAAGGGATGGAGCAGTCTCTGTGTTTTTTTTACCTAGTATGTTCTGACGAAACAAATTTTCGCTGAGAATCAAATTCTCTCTTTTCTTTTATCTCTACTTCTGTCTTCTGTTCCTCTATGTCTCTCCTCCTTTAAGACTTGAAGTCTCAGGCTCTTTATATAATGGAGAGAAGTTTGTTTAATTCTGAGAAAATCTCTCATTGAGAGATCCCAATTGATTTAATTGGTCTCAGAATTGATTTGGGAAATTTTATCCACCGTTGGATCTTTGATCCAAGGACTTCTGTCATATTTATTTTTTTACAGAAGATATTGTTCTTGTTTTTAACAAGATTGGGGATATTCTCCCATATATAGAATAAAATTCTATCAAGCGGTAACATTTTAATCACTATTGGATTTTTAATCTAAGGGTGCTCAGTTAACAAAGTATAATTTTTCTCTGTTTAGAAAGATATAGGAAATATTTTGGATCTTTGATCCACTAACTCTTTGTTTAACAGAAAATATTCTCTTCAATAGAATTTAATTCTATGTTTAATCACCGTTTGATCCTTGATCCAATGGTTTATTAAGTTATTAAGTAGAATTTAATTCTATGCAAGGAGGTGTCATCACGTGTTAACACGTAAGGCTTTTGGTTTAATTGTAGTGCTTAGGCGCTCACGTGTTGACACGTGAGACTGGTTTAGCCTTCTTATAATTTAATTGCAGCGCCTATATGATTTGCATATAGGAGTTCACGTGTTTAACAAGTGAGGCTTGTTTAGCCTAGTTGTAGTTTAATTGCAGCGCCTATTTATAGGCACTCACGTGTTGGCACGTGAGGCTTGTTTAGCCTTCTTATAGTTTTAATGGCAGCAATATGCCTTGCATATAGGCGCTCACGTGTTTAACACGTGAGGCTCGAATAGTGGGGAGTTTTCCCCTTTCTTTCTCTTATCTTTTTTTTATGAGGGAACACTCTACTAACCCAAGAATATACGATAATCCACACCATCTAATAGTGGGGCTCCTAAAGAGGGTTGTAGAGGCATAATCGCAAAGGAATTTAAAATACTGTTTTAAAAGAAAACTGGATTTAGATTTATGTGGTATTTTAATGTAATATTATCCTCGAAACAAAATTTCATATAAAAGAGGTATCGTGCGATGAAACCAAGTATGTACGTGAGAGATAGGTCATTACCCCATGAAGTTTTCCTAAGATATTGTTTTAACAAAACAATAAAAGATGATATTTAAAGTTTATGATATTTAAATGAAAGGTGTTACCATTGTTATTTCACATGAGAATTTTGATGAAAATTTGATTCTAAATATTAGGGTTTAAGGTTACAAGTATAGTGTAAAAGCTTGGTTGATCAAAAAATGAAGATAAGAAGTTTCTAGGGTTTGGAAAAATGATATCGGTATTAACTCTATTTACCGATATGAGTTTTGAAATGAAATTTCAATGAAGAGAAAAAGAGATTTAGAGGAACTTACTATTTAGTTATGTTAAGAAGAGGTAGAAGAAGGAGAGTTGATCTTCGTGGCCTCACGGGAGCTCCGAAAGTGCTTCGATTCTTCGCCAGAAGTTGACCGCTTGCTAACTCCTCTTTACTCCACTTGTAGTTAGAAATTTTTTTAGAGTTTTGGTTAGAAATTTCAGAATGATGCCGAGCTAAAGTATGGGGCGGTATTTATAGTGTAGAATTAGGGTTTTGGAGTTAAAATGGTGAATTAAAATGCGTTAAAATTTGGTTTAATGGTGAAATAAAGGGTCTTTGTTTGATTGTGGGGAAATCAAACAGTGCACGGGTGTTTGGGGTAGGTGAAGGGGTTAGTGTGCAAAGCCCGGGAATAATTGGACTTAATCCAACCGTTGGCGCCTGTTTTCTTAAGCTTTTGGCCGGTCGATTTGCAGCATTTGGCTTTTAGATTCATGCCACTAAATAAGATTAGGGTTTACTCCATTTTCCACATGTTTGATTTTCTGACTTTTCGTTTTTTTCTATGTATTGCATGAGTAAACTATTGGGCTTCCAAAAATTTAAAAAGTAAAATCAGAAAAAATAATGCGTCTGATGGGGATCGAACACAGGGGCTACATCACAGCAGTGCAAGGCTTTATCAGTGAGCTACAAGTTGTTTCTTGCTATTATTTAACAAAATTTACTTATAACTCAAACTCGGGCTGTATAACTCATTTTCTGTACATTAAATTGAAAAATTCTGTACAGTAAATTCAGAGTCGTTACACCACCTTGAAGACAATGTCATCGTCCTCTCAGGGAGTTTGCTGGGGCCCTGATTAATCGAAAGTCTCTCAAATATAAACTTTCGCTTGTTGCCGACACGGGGAGTTGGCACCGTGAGTGGTTGCCCCTTGTATACAGTGGTGGTGGTGTTCAGAACCACCTTTCCATCCCGAACTTATCAGGTAGCCCTCCTGGACGATGAGGGAACCATCCTTTCCTCAGGCATAGTCTAAGTTGGCCTAGCTGGCCTTTGTGCTGTCAGCTGGCTCGCCAGGAAACTAAACCTTTGTTTTGGGGGTGAAGCGCTCCCCTGTCTGTCCTGCAGTGCCGGTAAATCGTTAATGGTGACTAAGGGGCATGCTTCATAGTCATATCCTGCGAAGCCCGCAGGGGACATGATAAACTGGGGATTAGCCTTAGATATGATGAACATGGTCCGTGCTATTTTGGCTGCCTCCATGAGATCGGCGGGAGATACTACGTTGTTGTTTTTGTAGCCATTTGTTCTGAAAAGGGATAGCCATAATGGCGTTAGTGACCCACAATATGAAACGGGCCTCGATTGATTTACTCAAACGGGCCTCGGTCGATTTTCTCGACTGGACCTCAATAATTATACAATGTTGCCTTAGAGGCTTTATGGTATAGTATGGCAGTGTCTAAGTCGATGTCCAAACTTAGTGTGGCTTTGCCAGTATGTAGATGGGTTTATGTCACAATGCAAACGATGCTGGTGTGCGGAACCAAGTGTTATGGGTTCCGTCGACCAAGGGTTCTGAGATGAAACACGCAGAGTGATGTGATTTAGAATAAGCTAAGAAGAAGTTATAGTTCCCTAGCGGGGTCGTCATTTTTGTTTACCCTCTTTGGGACCTCCGGCGTTTGAACGTTGAAACAAAACCGAGTTTAAACAAAACAAGTTATTTTTAGTGTTTTAAGAGTTGACCAGAAGGTCCTGAGTTCGAGACTTCCGGCAACGCAGGTGCGTACCGTTAATTAAACCATATTGTCATAGGACGTACCTGGACAGGATACCATACTAGCTCATTTCAAATCGCATCATTATAGTGTGAGGGTTCGTGTATATATTAGTAAAATAAATACCAAGCATAGGCAAAGAAAAGAATGTATATTTTATTCATTTTGTTCAAGTTTGTATACAATTTGAATGAAAATACATTGATATTTAAAAAAAGAATGTAAAATACATCGAGCTCTCATTTGAGAGTTGAATGGAAATACATGAAGGTATTTTAGTGTTAGCTTGGTGAAAGTTGATGGGCACTGCCCTATGTGGAGGCCATATCACTTCTGCTAGTGTGCAAGAGGGATAGCCTGGGTAGGGTCCACACTAACTCCTTTAAGATAAGGGTATCACTTCATTTGAAATATAGGTAATACTTCATTTGAAGTATGGGTGGCATTTCATTGAAATGCAAGTGGGGACACCCTAAATGGAGTCCACACCAGTCATGCATGAGTGAAACACCCTAGATGGGATCCACACTACTTCATATGAAGCAGGGAACACTTCATTCAAAGTGTAGATAGGACCCCTAGATGGGATCCACATATATTAAGGAAGAGGGATGTTTCCATTTAGTGAGGCCTATTTATAGCCTCTCGAAGGACCGGGGGGGTCTGGATCTAGGGGTCCACATATATTAAGGAACAGGGATGTTTCTGTTGGCTATAGTGCCCTCAAGGCAATTATCATAGTCGCGAACTTGTGATAATGATGATTGAGGCAGGACCTATACCGATGAAACAGTCTTACTCAAGATGATAGTATGCTATCTGGTTTGTCTTTATCATCATATACATGTTGATAGAGCCCATAGGATTCTTGCTTGATTGCCAGTATTGTGATGGCGATCATATACGTGGGAGCTGGGGGTCTATAAGCATATCCTTAAATGTCCCCAGTCGTAGGAGTATCGAGACCGGGCATCGATACTCCAGTGTAGACTAGCATATACTGATCGAGACCCCGACGATGGGCGGTGGCCAGGTCTCACAAGCCATTGGTGCTAGTTTGTTCACCTAAGATAGTATACAGGTGCTCATTGGGTTATGAGTACACTGGACGGACTCACCGGAAACCTGCTAGTTGGTATTATACCTATTGTCAGATAGCAATCCCTAGGTGACATGTGTACAGGTTAGTCTGTCGACCTGAGATCGTCATTTGTCTCGTGTGAGTTCCCACTGTGCTTTGATTACTACCCTACCACGGCTCAAAGGAGTCGTGCAAACAGGTTTTAGTTGGGTACAGTTCCGAGCCACATGGAGGCAGTGATCGGATCGTCGGGGATTCGTCTCTTCCGGTATTGGGGGTTGATGTCGCATTGTGTACGGATGGCCATCACCATAAATCCATGGCCACGGTGGACGAGAATTATCGATCCAGGATCGATAGTTTCTCAGGTGGTGATGGGTTTCATACCGACACTAAATATCGCGTTGTTGGGGGTCTGACTTTATCCACCCCCCTAGACTCGATATGCGATACTCTTAGACGAACAGACCAGACTGTACGAATATTGTCACTGTCAGGCTCAATAGGGGTTCAGGATGAGTTTGCTCGTCGGTCTCCCTTTCGCTCAATACCTGGGTAGCCGTTACGTACAACTAGTGCCGCTGACGTGCTTGTGGTTAAACCCACTGCCAGCGTATTGACGAGTCTTTAGAGTCCCACACAGAGAGTTTTCACGGTTCAGGCGATATAGTTTACATGAGGTATATTGATACATACAGGTGTCCGATTAAATATGTGCACTTGCTGCGCAGACTTTAATCGGACGGTTGATAATACTAGCGGCTTAGAATTAAGCCGGATTATTAAATCGGGTTTTTTATTTAATAATTTATATATGTATTTGTATATACGTATTCTAGTATTATTGTTCACTATTCGCTTTCTCTCTCGGCTATTCGTATTTTGGTACGAATACGTGTATATGTATTTCGGTACATGTACCGAGAAGTATTCCGTATTTTGTACGGAATAGCTTCTAGAAGGTGCCACATCATTTGTATGAATTTCCATTTATGGAAATTCATTTGTTTAACAAATGAGGTGGAGGGTGTAAGGTGGCAAAGGCATGGTCTTGGGCATGGAACAAAGTATGGTTGATGTTATTTTATTGTAAAAAGAAAATTGATTTTTTTGATGATTGGAGAGAAGGGGCCCGGCCATATTTTGGGAGTGGGGTTTCATTTGGTTACATAATTAATTTACATGCTAGCGCTCACTCTCTTACTCTCTCAAGTTCACACAAACACTTAACCATTTTTGTTCATGCCAAAGCTACATCACCTCCATTCATCTTCTATGATTGCTCATTTGAGTTTTGTGTTGAGAGAAAATTATGGTGACACACTCATACACCCCCACTCTCCATCGCTAGCGACGTTGGAGCGTCGGTTACCTTGTTCGACGAGGTTGGAGCTTGCGCCGTTTCCCTCGGGTGGATCATCGGAGATGGAGGAAGACCGGTGACCAAACCACATCAAGGGGCCGCTAGGAGCTTGGAATGAAGACCGAAGGACACGGATCAACTCGGTATAACGATTCTAACTCTTAGTTAGTTTACTAGTTTAGGGTTTAAGGTCGATCCGTAAATCGGATAGCGGTAGCGCCTGCTTAGAAAATTTTCGTTCCGCATTTTGGTCGCATTTTGGCCGCGTTTTGATGGCCGGGGCGCTGCCGGAACCCTTCATGGTATCAGAGCCACCTTTTAAACCCCTTACTAGCTTGTTTAAACGTGTTTGAAAGATCGATTGACGGAAATTTCCGAAATCACGATTCCATTTTCACAGTTGCTGTCGATTTTTAAAAGTGGTCAAAAAATTATTTCAGGCATCTTAAAAATCTGTGCAGGCAATTTTAAGGGTACAGAGAAAATTTCAGCTCCTGAAGCTTCCAAAGCGCCGCGGAACAGCCGCATTAACCCCTCATTGGCGGCGGTTCCACGACCACTTAGTGGCGACGGGCCTTCAAATTTTCACTGTAGCTCATATACTTGGAATTGTGATTTTTGTGATATTCTGTTTTGGCCCAGGTTTCAGTGAAGTGTTGTTTTTCTATTGGGGCCAATTCGGAACTTAGTCGATCGATATTTTAAGTGGGCGTTTAACAATACATACATTTATATCTGCGACCATGAATGTCATTTGGTCGGTAAACTCGTCTAATTGCTATATGTCTTTTAGACGGGTTTGCGAACGTGACATTCATGTTGATGTTCTGTGTTGTGCTGTGATGTTGGCTGGATCGTCGTGGTGGATAGCTAGTGGTGCAATGATAGTATAGTTTTAATTTCATTTGTACATTTGATATTGCGGGGCGAGCGTCCGACATGTGAACTGCCGTCACTGCCAGTTTGTATATTATTCTTTTGGGGCACGACCGGGCTGAGGTCGATGTCACCCTTGTATATTATTTTATTTTCTGTACTAGGATTACCCCAAGGTGGAGTGCACGAATAGCCGGGTTCTAGAGGGCAGCGGGTCCACATCTCATGGCGTTGGGACAGAGGGGGCCTTACTCTAGAATTGGCGGGCTATTCGTCGTACTCGTAGAGGGTATAGGTGACCCAGGAGGGGTGCTCAAGTTACCGGATTCTGTGAAGTGCTGGGTGGTCCATTCACGTAGCTGAAGGGGGCTACCTCGCTTCTGGTTTTGCGGGTAACTTGCTGCGCTCATAGGGGTCTAGGTTTCATTGCACAAGCTATCCATACGACAGGAAACGTCGGGTCTCACTTATGGCTCAAGTGAAACCCGGGGCTCCAGATTATCCACCATTCTGTGTTGCTTCTGTGATGTTTCTGTGATATTGCTTTATATCATGCCTGCGACGATTATTATATATATTTATATATACTAGTAGATGTTGTATATGTTTTGCACCCACGCTAGCCCAGTCCCCGCTCTGTCGTTAGTTAAGTAACCTAACGGGTGATGACGGGACCCAGTGGTGAATGCGGATGGCATATACGTACATTTTATTTTCGTTCTTTTCTGGTGTGATTAATTGATAGGAGTGCATTGATTCTTATCAATGCAAGGATAAAACAAACCTATATTTGATGTTGTTGGAACCAAGTTTTTTAAAAAAAACTGATATTACAGACGCTCTCTTTTGCTTTGCATCGTGGTATTCATTTGGAATATTCTGCACCTCATTCGACAAGGCAAGGGCCGAGATCCCTTCATCGGGAGTGACCCCTTGAGTAAAAGTTTGCGTCAACGTAATAACTTTTCTATAGTCGATTTTTTTGCTTTGCATCGTGGTATTCAGTTTTGGAATATCCTGCACCTCATTCTACGGGAAAAAAGCCGAGATCTCTTCACCAGGAGTGACCTCTTTAGCAAAAGTTTTCGCCACTATATATTTATAAAACCACTTAGATTTCTTCAACGATATCAAGTTCATTACGTTAAAGGTTTTTCGCAAAAAACCAGCCGTAGCCCTCCGTCACTTCAGATTTGTATTGCTTAGTATTCGTGCTGCGTATGTCGTGCTTAGCCGAGGCGTAGTGTTCGATAGCTATATAGTGCTTTCTGTTGCATGGATATGCGATTAGTTAGGACAGTCGTACGGTCATTTTGGCTCAGTCAAGGACTCGTGCGGGTGGGTCTAATGCAATCAAGATAGTGACGGGTTGAACTTGACTAAGATCCTTTGATATGTTGGCTCAGTCAAGGTCATTTAGGTCCTAGGGGTGAAAACACATATCGGGAGTTTCAAACATACAGGAAATTTGCCAGGCTTGCGCATACCTTCTGGAGTGTGATGACTTGAGTGGCTTCCATCAGGTTATCATGCGATGATAGTTGGATCCCGATTCCCACTGATGAGTAGGGTTACTCCTCGGGTGATTCCGACTAATTCTCCTTTTAGGGTTGGAGGAGAATTCGAGGATACAGTGGGAGCCATCCAGATTAGATAAAATGATTAACCATTCTGATTTAGCTTAGAGTGCACGCTGAGTGTTTCTTCTCTTTCTCTCTCTGGCTGTGACTATGACCCGACCTTTAACTAAAACTCAAGAACCAAGTTAACCGAACTTTCTTAAAACACTTTGACTTTTGGAATGTCACGGTGTCGCATATATCATTGCCACTTCTATATCACCTTTGCTTTTCTCCAGAACACCGCGTATCACTACGAACATCCACTTCCATTGGATAAATCCATCGTATGGTTATATACGAACTCGAAGGAACTTTTTCGAGGATGGATTCTAGTTCTGGAGAGATTGGATAGGATTATTCAGATGTCTTTTCCCATTACCTTCTCTCAGATTGTGAGGGCTCCTAGGATTAGGAGAGGGTACACCTATTGAGCTTATTGGATAGTCTTCTTCCAAACCATAGGCAGGTGCCGAACGGTAGGGAAGGAAGAAAACCAATTAAGCTTAAGTATGGTGTACAGAAGGTAATAAGTAAAGACATATAAAGGGATTAGAATAATGGAAAAGGAAATTGCGATCACCATCATTCACGACAAAAACCGTGTATACCCCTACCACTCCTACATCACCTTTTGCTTTTCTCCAGAACACTCCGTATCACTACGGATATCCACTTCCATTGGATAAATCCATCGTATGGTTATATACGAACTCGAAGGAACTTTTTCGAGAATGGATTCTGGTTCTGGAGAGATTGGATAGGATTATTCAGATGTCTTTTCCCATTACCTTCTATCAGGTTGCGAGGGCTCCTAGGATTAGGAGAGTACACCTATTACGCTTATTGGATAGTCTTCTTCCAAACCTTAGGCTGGTGCCAAAGGGTAGAGAAAGAAGAAAACCAGTTAGCCTAAAGAAGGTGTACAGAAGGTAATAAGTAAAGACATAATAAAGGGATTGCAGTGAGGGCAGGTATAGTATATGGTTACTGTCGTGAATCGGGATAGTGGAAGAGGCGTTACTAGGAATACCAGTAAACCCCTTCGAAACATTTTCATGTTTCAGTTTCACTGTGCGATATTAATTGATGACTGTTTTCCCAGTTGGAATTTAACTCCAGGGTATGTATTTACCAGATCAGTTTCTCACATCTGCATGTTATTACAGATGGTAAGTTGGAGTAAGATATTGGGAATTGGGTGATTAGATCCTCATTATATCGGAATTCGTTGTAATTGGTGATATTTGAGGAAATCATCTGGATTTTGCTGGATGGCAAATATTTGGTTTTGAATATCCGTTGTTATGCACCAATCTCAAACTGATATATCTGTACGTTTATTTTATAAAGTGAGATATAATATTTTGATATTATGTCTATGACATTTACCTATATCAGTTGGTGATTAGGTAAGGTGCATTCAACGGCGGTGTAATTCTTCTTAACCATAGTACATTTTTCAACCTACGACGCACAGAGTTTGATTTATTGAACTCAGGGGACTTATAAAAAATATTGTATGTTGTCCAGTGTCCATTAGGACAATGGGGGTTGGTACTTGTACTATATTCTGTTTACTTATAACTTCTCTAAGTTCTAGACATGTATTTCGTAGAAATGCAAGGTCAAGATATTGAGAAGTTATAGGTATAAGAATAAAGTACAAAACCATTTGTTGGAAGTGTCATGATTCTTCGATGAAGTCGAAGATGTAGATACTTGTGTTTGGTATTCCGTTGATAGTAATGATTTTGAGAACTTGCTTCACTTTCGGTTTACTCATATATGGATGCACTCCTAGATGAGTAATGTTGATTGTCCTCTTTCTATTTGGTTGATATGCACTGGAGATAGCTGCATGATTTTGAATCTGTTTCTAATAAAATTGGTGCTTTTGTTTCTATATCGGAAATATATAGAATCAATTTATATCTTAACGATGTTGAGGTATAGGGAGTTGTCCGGATGATGCTTAAAACCAGAATCCGGATAAACTCAAGGCACGTTTCAGTAATGGTTGTTTGTGGGTTATCCCGGGCTTTGACGAGGGTTAACTTTCTACCATCAGGAAGATCAATATTTACATTGTTCTTGACGCGCCACAGTTTTAATAAAATGGACTTTCTCGGAAAAACAAAAGTGGGAGTATGGTAGAACTGAAAGTTATTCCAGAACCACAAACGATTGCTGAAGATTTAATAGAACCTGAGAATTCAATTGTTTTCAACGTTCCATTAGCCACTCCAAAGATTTTGGCGGGTAACCTCAGGCACCCGAGAGGTACTTCGGTCTTCTCAGAGACGGTGACAGGGAGGTTCTTGTTTCCCAGACTTGCCATTGCTGCTGTTCTAGACTATAAGACCCGGCAGGAGGATGAGTATAGCGTCATTCTAAACTAGTTTTTGAAATGTACGTATATATGACTCTGCCGGAGGGTTGTTGTATTCAGTGGGAGCAACGGAAGCATAGTGGGCAAGTAGCTTATGTCTATTTATAGACTAAAGCAGGTATAGCGGAAATAGATCATCTAATTTTTGATGTAAGAGTCATAGGTTTTGATCTCATCAGAATAGGAGATGGATCTGGTAAGAAGGTAGTAGAGAGTGATGTCCAGGTATTGGGATGACATGCACTTGATAGGAAGAGATATTTCTATACTACGATCAGTTGTACTATGGTTGTCACAAAGTTGTTTCTCCACACGGGATATGGATGTAATATCAGGGTTTCTGGTTACTAGATCTATGGTTTTAGATCTAGATTTGGGAAGTATCCCAATCTGGGTACTTTGACATTAAATGGACGATTCCTGGTATGGTGGTGTACCTGCAGGTGATGGAGTCACCCTCTCTAAAGGTGTCTTACAGACTAAAGGGGATAGGGATCTGCATGATTAGCATATCACTTGCTTAGGCAATTGAGTAAATCATGAAATGTCAAGTACCACACCATATATTGCTTTTGTACTAGATGCAATAAGCAGATATATTATTCTAATCCTGGAGAAATATTGGGAAGCAGTTTATGAACATAAATGGATGTTCTATGGATATGGTAATGGCAACCTCCTTCGGGAGACGATTATCATTTCAGGCTTCTATGGTGACCTGGATGACAGAGTGACTGTCAGAGTTATAGTTTTTCCCTCTTTTGAGGGACATTATGTTGGACAGGTGGTCCAAGCGGATACTGAGGAAAGGCATGGCGCAGGATATTGATTGAATTCAGTGGATGATACAGTTTAGGAGATTTGCTGGATTTGGAGTTCGTTTATGAGCTGGGTCCCATCAGATATTCTAAGACAGGTATTACTCATTTCGGGAGATAGTTTTCTCCGCGAAGTTGAGATTAAGAGAGAAACAGAAAGAAACATTGGAGCGGATCCACTCACAGAGGCTATTTCTCGAACGCAATCATTTTCGCAAACAGGCTTTGCGAAACTAATTAGTAGAGAAGTTGGGTGTTCGGTATCACACGGGCTGTGAGTATGCGACATCGCAATAATTGGCCTTAAGTGCAAGTGGGAGATTGTTGGCTATAGTGCCCTCAAGGCAATTATCATAGTCGCGGACTTGTGATTATGATGATTGAGGTAAGACATATACCGATGAAACAGTCTTACTCAAGATGATAGTATGCTATCTGGTTTGTCTTTATCATTATATATATATTGATAGAGCCCATAGGATTCTTGCTTGACTACCAGTATTGTGATGGCGATCACATATGTGGGAGCTGGGGGTCTATAAGTATATCCTTAAATATCCCTAGTCGTAGGAGTATCGAGACCGGGCATCGATACTCCAGTGTAGACTAGTGTATATTGATCGAGACCCCGACGAGGGGCGGTGGCCAGGTCTCACAAGCCATTGGTGTTAGTTTGTTCACCTAAGATAGTATACAGGTACTCATTGGGTTATGAGTATACTGGACGGACTCGCCGAGAACCTGCTAGTTGGTATTATACCTATTGTCAGATAGCAGTTCTCAGGTGACATGTGTACAGGTTAGTCTGTTGACCTGAGATCGTCATTTGTCTCGTGTGAATTCCCACTGTGCTTTGATTACTACCCTACCACGTCTCAAAAGAGTCGTGCAAAAAGATTTTAGTTGGGTACAGTCCCGAACCACATGGAGGCAGTGATCGGATCGTCGGGGATTCGTCTCTCCCGGTATTGGGGTTGATGTCGCGTTGTGTACGGATGGCCATCACCATAAATCCGTGGCCATGGTGAACGAGAATTATCGATCTAGGATCGATAGTTTCTCAGGTGGTGATGGGTTTCATACCGACACTAAATATCGCGTTGTTGGGGGTATGACTTTATCCACCCACCTAGACTCGATATGCGATACTCTTAGACTAACAGACCGGACTGTATGAATATTGTCACTGTCAGGCTCAGCAGGGGTTCAGGATGAGTTTGCTCGTCGGCCTCCCTTTCGCTCAATACCTGGGTAGCCGTTACGTACAGCTAGTGCCGCTGACGTGCTTGTGGTTAAACCCACTGCCAGCGTATTGACGAGTCTTTAGAGTCCCATACAGAGGGTTTTCACGGTTTAGGATATATGGTTTACATGAGGTATGTTGATACATACATGTGTCCGATTAAATATGTGCGCTTGCTGCGCAGACTTTAATCGGACGGTTGATAATACTAGCGGCTTAGGATTAAACCGGATTATTAAATCGGGTTTTTGATTTAATAATTTATATATGTATTTGTATATACGTATTCTAGTATTATTGTTCACTATTCGTTTTCTCTCTCGGCTATTCGTATTTTGGTACGAATACGCGTATATGTATTTCGGTACATGTACCGGGAAGTATTCCGTATTTTGTACAGAATAGCTTCTAGAAGGTGCCACATCATTTGTTTGAATTTCTATTTATGGAAATTCATTTGTTTAACAAATGAGGTGGAGGGTGTGAGGTGGCAAAGGTATGGTCTTGGGCATAGAACAAAATATGGTTGATGTTATTTTATTGTAAAAAGAAAATTGATTTTTTTGATGATTGGAGAGAGAGGGGGCCGGCCAAATTTTGGGAGTGGGGTTTCATTTGGTTACATGATTAATTTACATGCTAGCTCTCACTCTCTCACTCTCTCAAGTTCACACAAACACTTAACCATTTTTGTTCATGCCAAAACTACATCATCTCCATTCATCTTCTATGATTGCTCATTTGAGTTTTGTGTTGAGAGAAAATTATGGTGACACACTCATACACCCCCACTCTCCATCGCTAGCGACGTTGGAGCGTCGGTTACCTCGATCGACGAGATTGGAGCTTGCGCCGTTTCCCTCGGGTGGATCATCGGAGATGGAGGAAGACCGGCGACCAAACCACATCAAGGAGCCGTTAGGAGCTTGGAATGAAGACCGAAGGACACGGATCAACTCGGTATAACAATTCTAACTCTTAGTTAGTTTGCTAGTTTAGGGTTTAAGGTCGATCCGTAAATCAGGTAGCGGTAGCGCCAGTTTAGAAAATTTTCGTTCCGCATTTTGTAACAACCCTAATTTTCCTATACAAATTTTTTTTTTCAAATATTTTTTGAAAAATCCACAAAGGGGTATTTTAGCATGAGCACAAGATATAGGTAATTATTTTGTTTTTAATTACAAGCTACAATAATATAATAACTCCATTTTTAGTGTACAAGAATTTACTTTAAATTTAATGTATACTAGGAGTATTTATTCTTGCTGCTATCAATTTAAGTAATTAAATACCACAATAATTACAAGAAAGAGCTTGTAGGTCATTGGTAATACCTTGCACTGCTGAACCAAGCCATCAGAGTTCGAATCCTATACCCCACATTATTTTTAATATTGATTTTTTTAAAAACCTTTAGAATACCAAGATTTTACACGTGCATATCTCACAAAAACCCCACTACACCCAAAGATGTAACACTTTCAGAGGGTAGATGAACCGTCGGGGGAGATCCAGGTCACCAGACTCGGTCAGGAATCGGCCAACTCGGCCTTGACTCGGCCGACTCAGTGATCCGACCGAGTCACGGCCGAGTCACCCCCGATTCGGCCGATTCCGGCGAGGGTCACAACCTGAAAGTTGTGTCTTTTCATATTCTCTACGCACCTGAAAAGTTTCAGCCTCATACCACTTCCAGAGCTCTTTAAAAACTCCAATTACTCCATTTTTAATACATTTTTATTACATTTTATCACATTTTTATTTTTAACTTTTCATCTACCCTAACCCTAGCCTAACCCTATAAATACCAACCCTACACACTACCCTCTCACCCTCCAAAATCTTGAGCCACTCTCTCAAAAATTTTCCAAGAAGTGTGTGCTTTGAAACCGAGTTCACGGCGAAGCCCTGACGGAATTCCGGCGACGTGCTTTGAAGCAACCGGTGACGAAACCACACCTCGGCCTTTCCCCTAGTCCTCTTTACTCTTTAGAAGAGTTTGAAAACCCGTAAGTCCCATCCTTCTCACCTTTCTATTTCTTAAAAATACGGATTTATAGAACCCGACGGAAATCGGAACAAACCAATTTCCGATTCGGTTTTTCTACAAAATTTCACTTGTCACCTAATCCACAATACCCTAACATATTCATGATGACTATTAATCACATAGAAACCAATTTAAACAAAGTTTCTCACATGAAATGATAGCTTTCTTGTAAAACCGTATTCTTTTCATAAAAATACCATAAAGTTTATTTTTCATGTTCTAATTAATTCCCTCACTCTTAAATATGTTTATCTTGATAAATAAACTTGTAGAAATCAATTTGAATGAATTTTCACACATGAAATGATAACGTTTTCAAATACCGTATTCTTGCGCTTTAATACCTTCAAGTTTAATATATCATATTTAACCTCTAAAACTTCATTAAAACTTAAAATAAGTCATGAGGTAATGACCTACCTCTACACACACACAAATATAACCCTAATTGATAAACATCAAAATATAGAATACGAAAATACAGGACTTTTCACTAAAATACCATATTCTTTATAAACCTTTTCTAAAAGCTTCAAGTTGTACACAATTCTAAATAAATCTTTTAAAATGAAAACACGATATGTCATGGACATCGATCGTTTATCTAAACTGTCTTGTGGTGTCTAGGCAAGTGTGTCTAGGCTAGTGGTTTTTAATTAGGCCCACGACTGTGCTTCCTTCCCACTTACCTGGCACTTACCTGACCGCAATTGACGGTGAAGAGGCGATTTGAGGCTTCTAATGACTTGTCGTTTAGACCTTAGAAATATGCTAGTTGGCTTAGAAAACCCTAAAAACTAAAATACGGAATTTATACCCTTTTACAAATAAATACCTTATATTTATAAAACCGTTTTTCTAAATGAATAGTATTTGTTAAACCTAAGCAAAGCGCCGCTACAACCCACCTTTGGGGAACCTGTTAGAGATAGTACGGTTCATCGTGCACCCGCGGGCTAGTAGTGCGAGATTCAGATCTCCGCAAGGAGCATTCGGTCTCGAAAGGTTTGAAATACGACATTTAAGAAAAATGAGATTTTTGGAAAAATAAAATATTTATTTAAAATTATTCTTATATATATATAATTATCATTTAAACACCTATTTTATCATAAGATAAAGTTTCCATATTTTTTTCTAAAATTACAAGATTAAAATTTACATTAAAATACCATGAATTTCAAATAAATCAATTAATACTTTTATTAGGATATATTCACTAGAATAACACAAATAAAATTTACACTCATTATAACAATAAAGACGAATAATAAATACTTGGGGTGTATCTTGAAAACTATGCAAAAGTATTTTTATATAAAACCCCCTCAAGTTTTATAATTTACAATAAGGACCCTAACAATTAAAGAACTTCAAATTCCATTTCTTTTAGTCTGACTCGGGTTTGAGTCTGACTATTTCTGACTTGAATATGATTCAAGTCATTCTATATTCTTTAATATTCCAACTCAATATGAATACATGAATCCCAGAATCCTGTTAACAATCATTACAACTTGACTGAATCAAACCATGGATATACATCCATTATTCTGTTATTCCATTTACCTGATTATGCAGTTACAACATGTTTACTGATATCATGGTTTTGATCAGTCATCCAACTTATACAATACAATACTACAATACAATCATAACACTACGGGGTTTAAGGGGTAGACTGGTACGGAATATGTTAAAGGTGGCACGAGGTGGTCACTTAAGACATAATTACATCCATGCCGTTGTTCCGTGGTATTATCGACGGAGCCTTGTGCTACAGGTTACCAAGGTCCCCGGTGTAAGTGGGACTCCCCTCGTATACACTGGCATCTTCTGTACCAGGCTAAAAACAACAACGTTAATACAATATTATAATATTATAATACAACAGTAAAAGCTTTCTCTCTCTCTCTCTCTCTCTTTCTTACTGTCTGTTTATTTCCCCCTTATCTTTGGGACTTACCGAGCGACCTGTTCGTTGACGACATTCTATTTCTTTCTTCTTTGAATGTCGTCAGGTGGTTTGGACCCGGCAGAAGTTGAGTCAACCCAGGAAGACTTGGAGCAATTTGCTGAAGACCCTGCAGTATAATTTCATTGTACACTTTTCTTTTCAGTACTTTCCATTTCCTGTTATGCCACTATTTAGGCATCTTTATTTCAGTTGTATTTTTTTTCCTTTCCATGTTTTGTACAAAGAATGTTAATAAATAAAAGTTGCTATTATTTTTATACTCTTGTCTCTTGTGTAATATTTTATATTGCTTAGCTACGCTTAGCGTATGTACTTCTGAGTACATACGTAGCGGACCTCGTCGCGTCCACTTCACCGTACACTGGGAAGCGGGGCGTGACACATTTTGGCCGCGTTTTGATGGCCGGGGCGCTGCCGGAACCCTTCAATTTCCATTTAGTGAGGCCTATTTATAGCCTCTCGAAGGACCAGGAGGAGGGTCTCGAAGCAGCCGGGAGGCCATTTTGAGGCCTCCCGAATGCTGTTTCAAGCCAAATCAGAAAACTCTGTTATGGAGTTTTCTGACATGAAACTCATTTATTTTGAGTTTCAAGCACCTATTAGGAATGTGTGATATCATTATCAATGGTTTATGCAAAATGAACATATGGGTTTATATTCAAAAGATAAGAACATGGTTTTAGGGGCCATGTTCATATAATTAATGCACTGCATTCACTGAACCAGACATGCTCTACATGGCTGATAAGTGAATATGGTATTCCTATTCACAAATGATTGAGAATAGAGTTTCCTATGCATGAAGATCCTGAACACATGATTTTCACGTCTCAGAACATGAATGGAGTATTTCATTCATTTATGTCTGTTATAGACATATATCATACACAGACATGTTTATGTCTGAAGATGAATAGGGTTTTCCTATTCACATGTCAGGAGACATTGAGTTCCATGTCTCATGAATAGGATTTTCCTATTCATAGGTATCCTAAATACATTTTTATGTCTTAGGAAATGAATGGAATTTCTATTCATGTGATTTCGAGACAAATATGAATGTCTCAGAATGAATAGAATGTTCTATTCACCATTTATGTTTAAAAGAAAAAATATAGGGTTTTGACCTATATTTGTCAAGAGCTTATCTATTTCTATTAATATATTAAAAAACAGGATGGCTCGTTTCTCAAATATACAAAACATGAGATGACTCATTTTCTTGGTTCAGTTCATATTAGTCAAGAACACATTTGTGTTCTAACACTCCTTCATCATAGAAGAAGCCATGACCATGGCTCCCAAGGTCCTTTGTTAACGATGAAAACTTGTATAAGTTTTCACGATTCTCTCTCTGATCAGAAAGAGACGGAGAGAGGGGGGATTAGGAGAGTGAAGGAATGGGGTATCCCATTTTTGTATTCTCACCTTCTTTTTCTTTTTCTTCTTCTTTTGCTTCTATTTCCTTTCGAGAACTTTAGCAAAAGTTTTCAGAGCATTAAGGCAAAAAAAGTTCTTTTCATTTCGGTTGCCCATAGGGAGGTATTTATACTCCTCTGTGAATGGTGACTAGTGGTAACTACTCTCTGGATATCAGGAAAAGAGAGTGGAAATCCCCCAACTATGTCTTAAAGAATAGGCCAAACCTATTCTGAAGAAAGAGTTCCCGACGCTATTTTGTGTCGGGACATCCTAATTAGGAGCCTCCCGAGATCGGGAGGGGGCCTTTCAAGCTCTAGAGGGGGTATCCCAATAAGGGATGCCCAAAATCAACTCAATTTTGCATTGAGGCAGTTCAATTTTGAGTTGTATTAAGGGAGACTTCCCTAGGCAGGGGGTCCCACCAGTGATGAACAAACATTTGGCTTGTTCGTGATCATGTTATGATCAATGATTTGATCACTGGGGAGTACTTTTATAAAAAAAAATGCTTATATGAGTATTTTTATATTTGAGAGTTAAAAGTTTAATTCCAACAGTGTTACTGGGCATGTCCGAATCTGTAGAGTGTTTTTCGTCACCCTATTAAGATAGGATGTGCTAACTTGTCAGGTGCTACAGATTCCTTCTATCTAAGATAAGCAGGAGTTTATTGATTGTAGGGATTTTAATCTCCGGCAGCCACGGACAAACCCGCCATTAATTACCCCTTGCTTTGAAGTGAGGGAATCTCCGATTAATGGGTCATATACGTTATGTGAACTCAGTGTGCAATATGTGTGTGTTGTATTTTGAAAACAATTTTGAGGATATTTTAGGCATATAGGGGGCCTCGAAGAGTTTACGGGAGTCCCGCTGACCGGTCAGCGAGCTAGGGGCCAAGAGAGCTTGCAGCTCTTACGGGGTGCTAGGCAGCGCCCCGTTAGATGCTTTTTGAAAGGGAAAAATATTTTGAGTGTATTGAGGAGCTTCCGAAATGGAAAAATGGAGAGAGAAGTGTGAGATGGTCACGCGAATTCGGATGACCTCTCAAGAGGGTTGGAGGCCCCTCCCGAATTAAGGGGACCTCTTTAAGGGTGTCCCGAAAGCACGGGAGAATGGGTCCCGAAGCATTGGACCCCTTTTTAGGGAGTCCCGAAATCTGGAACCCCCTTTAAGGGAGCTCAAATAGCACAAACCCCTTTTTGGGGTTACGAAGAAAGAAAACCCCTTTTGCGGGGGTTTCAAAAGCGGAAAACCCCTTTTGCGGGGGTTTCAGGGCTGAACACGGATGAATCCCGTGTTCAAGTTTGAGGAACATGGGAGTAACACATGTTCCCATGGATCTAACAAAAGATCCGAAGCCGAAATAGCTCGTAGGGTTGAAAGCTATAAACTTTCACCCCAAAGTCATCTATTCTATGTATTTTGATGGTGAAATATATGAGTTTCACCATTGTTGTTCATCCATGGCTTTCACCCCAAGGGTCCTCTTTCTTTCTCTTTTTTTAGATTTTATGAAGAAAAGTTACATCTTTTCTTTTGATTTAGATCTTGATGTAGTTTTATTTGGTTTTTTATGAAAGGAAAGGAATTCTTTTTATGAGTTTCCAAATATTGAAGATGATATAAGGGATGAAAGATAAAATCACCTAAAAGATGTAGAGGCTCAAAATCCTAAAAAGAATAGAATAAGAAGAAGTTTTTTCATTTTTATTTTGGATGGGACTTAAATACAACTTACATTTTGCACTTGAGCTTTTAGGCTTTACAAATTGGGTTTTTTCCTATTTTTTTAACATATGTACATAACCTTAGCCCTTGTGTTTTACAAAATTGGTTTTTCTTCATTTCTCTTCCATTTATTTTTATCAAATTATATAATAAATATATTTATTAAATTTCTTCTTTTCTTTTTCTTTCTTGGCATGGTGCCAGCCCCCATGCATGAGCTTGGATTCGGCTTGGGCGGGGCTTGGGCCCACTTGACATGAGTTTGGCCTACGGCCCGGGTTTGGAGTTTGACTTTGATTTTCACCTTTTGACTTTTGGTCAATCGGATGTAATTTTTAACCCCAACAAATGTTTTCTTTTTCCCCTTAATAATTCTTCTTAGATTGACACATAGAGCTAGAACTCGAAAGTCGCATCTAATCAGAACACTCTAACACTCAAATGTTATATCGATCGATAAAATGGTGGTTAAGCCGATAACATATACTACCGAGTACCGGCATCTCTAATAAACTATAGATTTTATTAAATCATATATATACATCCTTACATGGGTTTTTCAGAGTTTCTCATGTTCCAATTCTTGATACATTTTCCTTTCCATTTTCAAGGGAACAAGTTTCTACCGATAAGCCGTTTCTTTATGTGAAGTTTTGCTGTAATTGTGAAAGCAGTTACTGCTCTCGTCTGAAGCAGAAAAGTGCTGATCAAATTTAAGGAAGGATGGTACATTAATAGCAAGGAATCTAGGATAAAGGGTAAGAAAATGTCCTGCTCTAACTATATGCCCATTCTCAAAATTTAAGTTTGGAGAGCATATACTGTACTTCTCTTAAAGGAAGACTTATATCTACTACATGGTTTCAGTGTGAGAGAGGGTTGAAATGACTGCCACTAAAGGGAGACATATTGGTATGAATCGAAGTCCGCAGCCCCTCTTGGTATGTTTAACAAATTGAGGAACACACGATCACTACTACAGGAAGTTCTCCATTGAACCCCATGCGATACGATAAAGGAAATTTAGGTATAAGCAAGATAATTATAATACCGGCGGTTACAGGAAACATTGTTCAGGCCTACCCTTCTATTATATTTCACATTTCTATATAGAAGAAATTACAAGCTAAATTCAAATCTCAATATATATGTTGACAAACTTTGTACTAAGTAAACGATTTCGGAATCAACTTAGAGTTTTAAGCCACATGATAACTGGAGATGTGTTCTTGCTTAATTCAGACTATATGGTCATTGAACTGAGAATTAGAATTATAAAGAACAAGTTTTTGGAAGTATGAATTAAATTTCTCACTTTCTAGGAACCTAAGTTTTTGGAAGTAGAAAACTTTTAATCCTAACAATTCCTGTAAATCAAATTCTTAAAACAGAGAGAAATGTCTGGATGTCTAAATGAGAACCCGGCAAATAACTAAAAATAGAAAAAGAAAAATGTGAATTCAGCGAATAATGGTGATAAATCTTTCAATGCAGTTAGAATGCACTTAAAATTGTTATTGGAAAAATGAATAAAGCATATTCAAAAATAATTAAATAAATAAACCCTTTTTCCTTGGTCAGCCTAGATTAAAAAGCAGGCAAGGGTTCCTATACTATATGTGATAAACATGTTACTTATTGCAAAATTATATTAGGTTGAATTTTGCTAAATTACCTTTAACTTTTAGAAATTTTTGATAAAGAATGCTAAAGCAGTTTTATTACACATAATGTTGGGAGAAAATCCCGGAACAATGCTCACGATAAACTAAATCACGCAATAACAACAATAACGCAATTAATCAACGAAAAATAAATAAATAAGTGCGAGAATAAAAATAAGAAACACAAACCAGAGGCACAAGGAATTTGTTAACGGGGTTCACCTACCGTATGGCTAGTCTCCGGCAGAGCGGAAGCTGCAAACGTCTACTAAATTCTTGAATCAAGTTTACAAGTACCCTAAGAGATTTCTCTCAAATCTCTCTATTATCTGTCACCCTCTCAATACAATGATCTCTCAAATTAATTCACCTTGGCCGTATAAATCGATTAACGCCGGATAGATTTATTAGCCTCCGCACATTTAATTTTGTGGCTACTTCTTAAAGAAATCTCATGGCCGCCGCCCTTTAATAAGCCTCTGTTAAATTAACGTGGCTTCTCCTTTTCTTTTTGGTGGATGCATACATAATTGATTTACTAATCAATTATATATATCGGTAGATGGTTTCCTTATAGATAATGTGAAATTTAAATTTAGATTAATTTAAATCTTCACAGAATCCAATTAATCTATGATATATATCTATATATATCCATAGGTTTTTAGAGATAACTTGAAATTTAGGTAGAGAATAACATAAATCCCTACATCCAATTCTAACTAACTTGATTTAAATTCATCATAATCTTTAGGAAAATTCTCCACAACATAACATTCTTCCACTTGGAGATTTCTTCCGTCTTGATTCCCAATGCTAGTAGATTTCACACGATTCCGCTACTGCTCTATCCTCATCAGATTTTCATGGAGAGGTTCATCAAGCTGCAATAGAGATTCAACTTATCTCTGTCTATGATCTTGGTGAACATAACCGACGGACTCTTTTCTCCTGTGATCTTATGCAATGTCAACTTCTCCTCTTCAATTGCTATATGAATGAAGTGGTATCGCATTTTGATGCGTTTCATCCGAGAGTGATGCCGGAATCTTTGCCAAATGTATCGCACTTTGGCAGTCGCTCCATAAGGTGTTGAAATCTTGCTTCTTGCCCAATTCTTCAAGTAACCCTTGCAGCCATAGCATCTTCTTGTTGGCTTCCGTGATCGCCACGTACTCAGCCTCCGTAGTTGACAATGCCGCCATCTTTTGTAATTGAGAGACCCAACTCACCGTTGTTCCCCCAATCGTGAATATGTATCCCATTGTGCTCTTTCCACTATCTCGATCTTCCAAATAATTTGCATCAACGTAGCCTTGCACTTTTAGAGAGTCACCCCCGAAACATAAACAGTGACTAGATGTACCCCTAAAATATCTTAGAATCCACTTCACCGCATTCCAATACTCTTTTTCCGGATTTTGCATATATCGGCTAACAACTCCCACTGCATGTGCAATACCAGGTCTAGTACTCACCATCGCATATATCAAACTCCCTACTGCAGAAGCATATGATACTCTCGCCATCTCGTCCTTCTGCTCTTGAGTTGTCGAGCACAACTCCTTTATGAGTTTGAAATATCTCGCTAAGGGCGTACTCACCGGTTTTGACTTATCCATATTGAACCGCTTCAAAACCTTCTCAATGTAGTCCCTTTGCGATAACCGCAGTTTTCGTTACTTCCTATCTTGAATGATCTTCATGTCCAATATTTTCTTTGTCGCTCCTCAATCCTCTATAGAGAATTTCTCGGCCATCCTTTTCTTCAAACTTTGAATCTTCTCGAAACTCGGACCCACTACCAACATGTCATCCACATACAACTACAAAATAATGTAGTCTCCGTCCTTAAAAGTTTGAACATAGACGCAGTGATCCAATTCACTCCGCACAAATCCTGTCTCTAGCATAAACCGATCGAACTTGAGATACCACTGCCTAGGAGCTTACTTGAGGCCGTACAAGCTCTTTCGCAGCTTATACACCATATCTTCTTTCCCCTTCTTCTCGTATCCTGATGGCTACATTATATAAATCACCTCCTCCAAATCTCCATGAAAGAACGCAGTCTTGACATCTAGCTGCTCAAGTGAAAATTCTCCATCGCCACAATACTAAGGATTACCCGAATAGATGCTATCTTCACCACAGGGGAAAAAATTCTCCTAATAGTCAATTCCTTGCTTTTGCGCATAACCCTTGATTACCAAGCGAGCCTTGTACCGCTTCACACCATCAGCCTCATCTTTAATCATGTACACCCACCTATTAAGCAACGCTTTCCAACCCTTGGGTAGCTTCACTAGATCCCATGTACGGTTCTTCTTCAAAGAATCCATCTCCTCGTCCATAGCTCGCTCCCACTGCTTGCTAGCACCGTCACTTGTTGCTTCTTCAAGGGATTCGGGTCCCCCGCATTTGTGTACAAAACGAAGTAAGTCGCAAGTTTTTCAGTTATTCTTCTTTCTCTCGTAGATCTCCTCAAAACTGGCACATCTGGTTGCTGAACATGGTCGCCATCCTGTTCTTGAACCTGATCTTGCACTACAGCGTCCTCTAAGTTCTGATTACCACCTGTAGGTACCTGAATGCTCTCTTGAGTTCCGTCTAGCTCGACGAACTCACGCACTGCACCTTTCTTTGTTTGCTTTTCTTCTTTATACAAGTGCTGCACACCAAAGATGATGTTCCGGCTTTGTATTACGTTCTTGCTTGTGTAATCCCACAGCCAATATCCGAATGCATCTCCACCATATCCGATGAAAGCGTACTTCCTAGACTCAGAGTCAATCTTACTCATTTCCATCTTATCAACCAAAGAATACGCAACGCATCCGAATACTTTTAGGTGCGAATAATCAACCGGTTTACCTGACCAATTTTCTTCCAGAATGCCTCCATCAAGCGCACTTGCCGGGTTTCTGTTGATCAAGTACACAGCAGTATCGACCGCCGATGCCCCAGGAACTTAGGCACATCCGCATCCAAGGTCATGCTCCGCACTCGCTGTAGGATCTTCTTGTTCATCTTTTCTGCGATGCCATTTTGCTGTGGCGTCCCCGGTACCGGTTTCAGCCAACGAATACCCTTCTGTGAGCAAAACGCCTCGAACTCCTGTATGTAGTATTCCCTTCTATTATCGAACTTGAGGTATTTAACCTTCAGCCCCATTTGGTTCTCCACCTATGCAATCCGGTGTTTGAAGATACCAAACACATCGGACTTCTTCATCATCGCATACATCCATATCTTCCGGCTTGAATCGTCGATGAATGTCACGAAGTACCGATTCCCACCATAAGACTCCACCGAGGCTAGACCCCATATGTCTATATGTACCATCTCCAGTTTCTTGGTTTTCTTTGCTACACCTACAATATGAAATTTGAGCGTGTTTTACTTCCTGTAAATGCAACTCTCGTACAGTGTTCATCACAGAAAACTGCATTTTATACCTCCCATTCTTATGCTCGTTTGTTTATAGATAGGTGCTTTTAATCCGTGTTTACTACATATTTACAGGTTACAGGTTCCCAGTCTAAAATAATACAAATCAGACAAAATCTCTACAGTTATTCCAATATCCAGAACATCTGTCATAGACAGATAAAAGCCGGGTTTCAGTCATCCGTATCCGTCCAGTGCCGCATACCAGCTCCAGAGACAAGACATATGACAGTGGTCATTCGTGTCTCGGACAAGAATAAAGCACGAGAGGGACAAGCACAAAGCACGAGACAAGCACAAAGCACGAGAGGGACAAGCACAAAGCACGAGTGGGTATGGTGCATTCAATGCATAAAGTGTTGATGTGATTCAAAAATTCAAAGATTCAAACTTCCCTCCAAACTTTGGGTGCATTCAAATTCAAATTAAAGGAAAGGTCTTGTTTTGCCTATAAAAGGAAACTATTGGATAAGTGAGAAGGAGTCCAATTTTTCCATACATTGTATCATTCTTTTGCTTAGCTTCCCCTTGAGATCCTTGCCTTCTCTTGATCTTTCAACCTCTTCATTGAGCTTGAAGGTTTAAGGGTTGGTTATTGATCTCAAGGGTTGTATCTTCATATGAAATCAATAAAGCTCTTCTCTTTTTTGTGCCTTCATTCACCATGAGTTCTTTGCCTCTTCTTGATCTTGCAACCTCTTCATTGAGCTTGCAAGTTTAAGATTTGGTTATTGAACCCATGTGTTGTATTTGGTTCTATGGTTCTTAGTGTTACTTTCTTGCTTATCTCTTTCTTGCATTTTTCTTACTTGCTTTACATTCATGCAATTTATTACCATGTCATTTAATTACTTGCTTGTAATCTTTTCTTCTCTTTGTTTATCTTCTCTTTTTTCCCTCTTTTTGGTTTCTTTTGTGAATGGTTGTTAATATGATGTTGTTAGGAAAAAATACGATATTGTAAGTTAACGTTTCGTTCCTCATTTCCTTTTCCCGTTATTTTCCTTTGAACTCCGCCCAAACGTTACGCAAGCGCTCCGTTAGGTACCCTACCCTACCAAGGTAACGGTGATTCCTAACCGCGACCGGTTGCGTTCGGTTTGGCCGGAGGCGAAAGCAAGAGATAAGAACGGAAGGACAAGGGTCAATAAGCCGGATTCCACGAATACCGTGCAAAAATCTCCTAATCCACGTTATTGCCGATTGCTCTAGCTTCAATTGGTCAAGACTTAGCTCAAAGGTTTTGAATACGGATTTCCTTAGCTTACACTTTCATATCTTATCCTAACAACTTTACTTGTGCATATAACACATAGGGTAGAGAAGAACAATTCCACCCTCACGCATTAACTCGTTACGACAAGAACATAAAACGCTCTGTCTCCGTGTGGATCGACCCATGCTCAACCGGCTAGCTGCAAAACGACACCGTCTTGATTGCGGTTAACTTTAATTCTAACAATCAAATGGCGCCGTTGCCGGGGAGACGGTAACGCTTTAATTCTTGTTATTTCGAGTTAATCATTGTACATCTCATTTATACTTCTAACCCTATTTTCAAAAACAAACTAAAAAACTCAAAAACCAAAATCAAACAAAAAAACTAACATTCTTAACTCATTTTGCTCTCTGAATTTTGTACCTGCAAGCACTCTGGATTTGAACTGAAAAGGTAAACAATATCAGTGAAATACTAGTAGAACAGTGTATTCACAGAAGAAAGTTGGAGCCCATCCACCACAAGAAATCCAGCGACACAAAAGGAAAATCCGGCGACGCCGGCCTGTCTGCCTCCTTTTGCCTCAAAATTTCTCCTCTATGCTCCACTGTTCTGTTTCTGTCCCATTTTTATTGTTTGTTCTTTTTTATAATTTTTGGTGTGCAGGTATTTGGGCATTCGTATCGCTTTTTCGCACTAATATCCGTTTTTCCGACATTTTCAGATTTTACGGATTTACGAACTGCGAGCGTGGGGAGCAAAGTGTACATTCAAGGGTGAGATGATTGCAAAGTATAGTGCCAAAGATCCGGGTAGTTTGACCCGCGCAAGCGAACATTTCAAGCTATTCGGATTTAACTTCAACGGGGGTTTCTAAACCCGAAAACTTATCGGTACGTATTTATTAAACACCTTCTTCTCAAATCCGACGCATCCACTATCTATCTTTGCAGGATTCTTTGCAAGTTCGCTAGCAAACGCTAAAATTGACTAACCCGTATTTATTGCAGTGCCGTGCTTAAAGTAAAAAACGATTGTTTGATTCTTTATAGAATTTTTATTGAATTGTGCATTGCATACATTAATACGGACTTTAGGACAAGCGAACCCCACAACATACGGTAAAGGATTTCATCACCTTTTCCGTGGCCTACAAATCACGAACTGTGCATAAACGTTTACCCGCACAAATTTTAAAAGAAACTAGACTTTAAGCCTTAAGGACTTCGCGCTCACTAGGAGAGGCTAATTGTGTTTAGAACACCGCTTAACGGTATATTGTTTACAGGGTGTCTAAGAAAGTGTTAACGGCGAAACCGCCTAAAGAGAAAGGGTTATTTAATTAAGGACCTTCACGAAAGCGTCGAAAAACCTCCCCTTATCTCTGCACTTACCTGGTCTCGTGATCAGTATATCTTGAGCCCGTTTCTCGACACAGTTTTACTTCGCCAAACAAGTGCTTGAGCAGGTCTAGTTGACCTAGGTGAACCCTAGAACGATTAGGTGTGTAGTATTTTTATGTCGTGATTGTTTTTGTCCAGATTCTTTTTGTGTATATTTCATTCTTTTGTTGATAATTAACTAAAAAAACACATTCTTTCCCCTTCCTTTTCTCTTCTTCTTCTTCTTCTCTTCATATCATGGGTACTCCACCTCGCAAAACTCTTGCCGAACTTTGGTACCCACAGCCAGACATAACTTCTTACGGTTCTTGCTTTGGTCGAACCTCGAACGATCCCTCCATGCCAAAAATCTCTTTGAAAGATCGGATAGATGCGTCTAGAACGAACAACTGGACCCCGCAATCCACTTTGTATCAACCATTTCAACCTCCACCACCTTCCTACGTTGATACCCCTTTTCAAGTCCTGTTGTAACTCCAAGACTCATGTCTATTGCTGAACGTATTGAACAATCTCGTAGCCAATATTTCACTCCTTTCACCATTTCAAATTCTTGGGATCAACAATTCCATTCACCTTTTTATCCAAATGTTGATCATACTCCTGTCCAACTATTCAATTCCTACCAATCCTACCCGACTTTTGCATCTTCACTAGACATTGCTTCTACACAGCCATTTGGGAGTTTCCAGTATCAAAACAACTTTGAATCTTTTACTGAAACCCCTTCACAACCCATGTCTAGTCTGAAACAGTCGTTGGAAGACTTTAGGGTAGTGTCATGCCAACAGATGATGGATTTGAATGCGTCCATGGCCGCCCTCATACAACCTAGTGACCCGGTAACTAGTTTTCAACTAGCTCCACATTTTCCAATGTATGAAGAGGCGGTAAGACAGGCTGAGTATTTGAGTGGAGAAAGTGAGCTGTACCCCCTTCCAAATCAAACCTACCCGTACCAAATTGAATCCCAAAACTCCTGTTTTGAAAGTCTATCAAGTGTCCCAAATGATTTACCGATTGAAGATAGAAGAATTAATGAGTTGTGCGACTTTGTAGTGTTTGATTTACCCGATTGTGAAAGGTCCCTTTTGAGTGAAACCACACCCAATCCTTTTGATCTCTACACCTCCACTCTAGAACCTGAATTGATTGATATCCATGCTCTTGATGAGGTGTCTGAGAAAATTGATTTTCGCTTGATTGAGGATATCGACGCTGGGGATATTTTGGATGATGAACCCGCAGATTTGGCTGAGTCTTTCTCTCCAATTCATCATCCTGAGTCATTAAATGTTTTTCCCGAACCCCATATGCGTCTAGATTTTGATGAAATTTGTATGGATAAGCTGAATTTTGAGGAGACTGTTGAGGATAGTACTGAGGATGAACCAGTTTTAATTGATGAGTCGGATTTTCCAATTCATCCTGTTCCTTTCATTGACTGTGTACACCCTCCTGAACCTTTAACCGATGGCCTTCCTCAATCACTCCCCTCCATCCTTTCCATCGTTCCGACCATGCAAGAAACCGTATTACTTTCATTTCATATGTCTGGTTTACCAAGTTCGGCTTACCCATGGTTTCTTACGAATCTTGTGGGATTTGACCCCATTTCTCGATGGGTTAATAGATTAGCACAAACGTTTCTTACACATCAGTCATCACAAATTGTGCTAATCTATTCACTCCATTTCCACCCTCAAGATCGTACTCTGTTTCTTTCTCCCTTCCGCCATTCTTCTTCTCATATAACAAGACCGTATCCCGCTTCTATCTCCATACGGTCTCGCATAATCTCCATTTCTTTCCTCACCGTATTCTTTCACCAACCTGCACTTTATAACGATAAGATCTTTGAATGGTTGGTGCTCACTTTTGGCCTGTGTAAGGCCTTGTATAGTTTATAACAGTTTTCTCTCCCCCCTAATCCGGAACTTCAACGCTAAACAGTGGAAACACTGTTTCATTTACGTTTGGGGGGAACCTTTTTGTGTATATATTTTTGTTTTTCTTTTTGTTTTGTATAAATCCTTTGGGGAGCGCCGACAATTTTGACCCTCTTGGTGTAGCCTGACAGTGAGGGCACTGTCAAGTTTAAGTTTGGGGGTATGCTCGGTAAGCTTTCTTCCTTCACATTCATGTGTTGCATTTACATACCTAATTAAAAAACCCACAAAAATCGAAAATTTTCTAAAAATATAAAAACTTTGTCGTCAAGTTAGCTAATTGGGTAACTTAGATTTTTATTCTGAAAGTATAGTTGATACGTTAAAAATAACTAAATCCTAGGCTTAGGAATTGAAAACCCTAAAAATAACCCTCTTTCTGTTAAACTTTGGAAAGTATACATCCTTACATTTTTTTTTGAGAAATAGGTAATCTTGAATTCAGTTCTTGAGTTAAGTCAAGATGAAGGGAAAGTATTGATGCTTTACTGAATGATAAGTCTGAAAAATAGTCTCTATTCTTGAGTTCAAATTTAGAAAGTATATACCCTATAAACTGCACGTACACGCACCTTGAAACTTGGGATAGTAGAGGATACCTAGAAATACTTTTGCCTGAAAACCTAGTATGAAATAAAAAACGGTAATTAAAGCTAACCATCTAAAGAGCATCATTGAAAAATATATCCGATCTTGAAAAGGAAAAATAAAGAAAAAAAGAAGAAAAATAAATAAAGTCAAGACGTGGAAACTGCTATTTACGCTTTAAGCTCACGCGTTCAGTAATCGGCCGTTAGTGTCTCAAGAAGCATTAATAGTCGCATGAAAGGTGTGTGAGCAACACCGTCCATCATTAATAAAAAGAAGTAGTATTAGGTATTAGGGCAAGGGTACTATAGCTTGAATTAAATTCTTGAGTGTAGGGGTGCAAATATACACACACGTAGGGGTATACAATCGATATTTGGAGAAAAGATAGAAATAAAGAATAAGACTTATGTTTCCTGTAAGTTGATAAAAATCCCTAATTTAAGACCGCAGTTTAGAAGAAAAACTCAGGAGATACCAAAATCTTTCTAAACTTTTTTGGAACGTATAGGATCTGGGGTTAAATAGATAGGAGGTGTGAAAAATAAGGGTTGGATATTTCTAACTTAGGATGATAGAATTTTTAACCTAGATACTAAACTGTAGGAGTACAATCGATATTAACTTATGAATAACTTGACAGGATTTTGTGGGTAGTATCCGCTGAAAACCCTCAGGAGACAACACTCCTCCTACTAGGGACACCTAGAGGTTTAACGGCTTGTTGCACACGCTCAGTGCAACCGCGTTCCTTGCGAAAGTGCGGTTAGGATTCTCTTTTGTGAATAAATGGTTTTGCTCGGGACGAGCAAAATATAAATTTGGGGGTATTTGTTCATCACAGAAAACTGCATTTTATACCTCCCATTCTTATGCTCGTTTGTTTATAGATATGTGCTTTTAATCCGTGTTTGCTACATATTTATAGGTTACAGGTTCCCAGTCTAAAATAATACAAATCAGACAAAATCTCTACAGTTATGCCAATATCCAGAACATCTGTCACAGACAGATAAAAGCTGGGTTCCAGTCATCCGTATCCGTCCAGTGCTGCGTACCAGCTCCAGAGACAAGACATATGACAGTGGTCATTCGTGTCTCGGACAAGCACAAAGAACGAGAGGGACAAGCACAAAGCACGAGACAAGCACAAAGCACGAGAGGGACAAGCACAAAGCATGAGTGGGTATGGTGCATTCAATGCATAAAGTGTTGATGTGATTCAAAAATTCAAAGATTCAAACTTCCCTCCAAACTTTGGTTGCATTCAAATTCAAATTAAAGGAAAGGTCTTGTTTTGCTTATAAAAGGAAACCATTGGATAAGTGAGAAGGAGTCCAATTTTGCCATACATTGTATCATTCTTTTGCTTAGCTTCCCCTTGAGATCCTTGCCTTCTCTTGATCTTTCAACCTCTTCATTGAGCTTGAAGGTTTAAGGGTTGGTTATTGATCTCAAGGGTTGTATCTTCATATGAAATCAATAAAGCTCTTCTCTTTTTTGTGCCTTCATTCACCATGAGTTCTTTGCCTCTTCTTGATCTTGCAACCTCTTCATTGAGCTTGCATGTTTAAGATTTGGTTATTGAACCCATGTGTTGTATTTGGTTCTATGGTTCTTAGTGTTACTTTCTTGCTTATCTCTTTCTTGCATTTTTCTTACTTGCTTTACATTCATGCAATTTATTACCATGTCATTTAATTACTTGCTTGTAATCTTTTCTTCTCTTTGTTTATCTTCTCTTTTTTTTTCCCTCTTTTTGGTTTCTTTTGTGAATGGTTGTTAATATGATATTGTTAGGAAAAGATACGATATTGTAAGTTAACGTTTCGTTCCTCATTTCCTTTTCCCGTTATTTTCGTTTGAACTCCGCCCAAACGTTACGCAAGCGCTCCGTTAGGCACCCTACCCTACCAAGGTAACGGTGATTCCTAACCGCGACCGGTTGCGTTCGGTTTGGCCGGAGGCGAAAGCAAGAGACAAGAACGGAAGGACAAGGGTCAATAAACCGGATTCCACGAATATCGTGCAAAAATCCCCTAATCCACGTTGTTGCCGATTGCTCTAGCTTCAATTGGTCAAGACTCGGCTCAAAGGTTTTGAATACGGATTTCCTTAGCTTACACTTTCATATCTTATCCTAACAACTTTACTTGTGCATATAACACATAGGGTAGATAAGAACAATTCCACCCTCACGCATTAACTCATTATGACAAGAACATAAAACGCTCTGTCTCCCTGTGGATCGACCCGAGCTCAACCGGCTAGCTGCAAAGCGACACCGTCTTGATTGCGGTTAACTTTAATTCTAACAATCATACAACTCCAACTCTACCTTTTCAGCCCCGAAAGAAGCCCCCTTCCTTGAAGAATTTTTGTCATGTCTCGCTTTCCGGTAGACGGAAATGGTGACGTGACAAGCCGCAACGTATTACTATGAAAATACGTTAAGCGTAATTAAGCAATATAACAATAAGCAAGAATGATAAGAATGATAAAATGAAACAACAACTTTATTTACATTCAATTTTATATACAACTGTCTGGAAATCAAAGATACAATAATAATGCAAATGCCTAAACAATGGCATAATGAAAGTAAGTACAGGTAGTAAGAAGCTAGTAGTCTGGCTGAGTAGCAAACCGGTCCAAGTCTTCCTGGCTCGGCTCTATGTCCTCAGAATCCGGTCCTCCTGACGAACATTCCAAAAAAAAGAAAACAGAAGGATGTCGTCAGCGAACTAACACTTGGAAAGTCCCAAAAGAAGTAAGTGAAGATAGTATATAATATGAAAAGAAACCAAATGAATAGTGGACAGGTAAAGTTGTATATGATCATTCATAGGTATAAGAGAGTTATTCTAACATGGTTATTTGTAGTTTGATAAAAAAAAGTATTCATGTATAAGAGAGGAGTCCATCTTACCCCATAGACTATGGTAAAATGTAGTACAAGGCCCCATCATAACCCATGGGACAACGGCACGTGAATTCATGTATGTGTCTTTTAAAGTGATCTCTGATGCCACGATATACGTTCCGTACCAATCTACCCCTTTATCCTCTCGTATTGTTGTATAGATTAAGATTATAGGTCTTGGCTGAATCCATGGAAATAAAATATACAGGTTTATATTTAAGATGTAATCATGTGTTCAGGTATTCATGTCAAGTTATAACCATAGTTCGGTCAAATCGAGTTAAGTATTCAAGTTTGAGTTTGATATTTGAATTCGAGTGTTCGGGTTCATGATCAAGTATTCAAGTACGTGTTTGGTTTTGGATTCTGGTTTGAGTTTGAATTCAGGTTGGAGTCAGAATCTTATGAAAGGATTTAGTTCTTGCATTCTTAAGTTCGGGAGTAATCGGCAACTGTTGCACATGGACGGCAAGATTTGTATATTTTTTCAAAGCAATTGCCATTAATAACTCCGTTAAGTTTGTCTAACCTGAATAGGCAAGCACTCACTTTCACGCCCCGCTTCTCAGTAGATGGAAACGATGACGTGGCAAGCCCGCAACGTATTACTATGACAATATGTTAAGCGTAATTAAGCAATATAATAATAAACAAGAATAACAAAAGTAATAAAATAAAACAGTAACTTTATTTACATTCAACTTTACATACAACTGTCTGGAAATAAAAGATACAATAATAATGCAAATGCCTAAACAATGGTATAATGAAAGTAAGTACATGTAATTAGAAGCTGGTAGTCTGGCTGTGTAGCAAACTGATCCAAGTCCTCTTAACTCGGCTCTATGTCCTTAGAGTCCTGTCCTCCTGACGAACATTCCAAAGAATGAAAACAGAGAGAAATGTCGTCAGCGAACTAGCCCTCGGAAGTCCCAAAAGAAGTAAGAGAAGATACAATATAATGTGAAAAGGAACCAAATGAATGGTGGACAGGTAAAGTTATATATGATCACTCATAGGTATAAGATAGTTATTCTAATATGGTTATTTGTAGTTTGATAAAAAAAAAAGGTATTCATATACGAGAAGAGTCCATCTTACCCCGTAGACTATAATAACATATAGTATAAGACCCCATCAAAACCCACGGGACAATGGCACGCGAATTCATATAGGTGTCTTTTAAAGTGACCTCACGTGCCACGATATACGTTCCGTACCAATCTACCCCTTTATACTCCCGTATTGTATTGTATAGATTAAGATTACAGGTCTTGGCCAAATCCATAAATATAAAATGTACAGGTTCATGTTCAAGATGTAATCATGTGTTCAGGTATTCATGTCAAGTTCATGTCAAGTTATAAGCATGATTCGGTCAAGTCGAGTCAAGTATTCAAGTTTGAGTTTAATCTTTAAATTCGAGTGTTCAGGTTCATGATCAAGTATTCAAGTTTGTATTTGATTTTGGATTCTGGTTTGAGTTTGGATTCAAATTGGAGTTAGAATCTTATGAAAGGATTTAGTTCTTGAATTCTTAAGTTCGGGAGTAATCAGCAACTGCTACACATGGACGGCAGGATTTGTGTCTTTTTCCAAGACAATTGCCGTTGATAACTCCGTTAAGTTTGTCTAACATGAATAGGTAAGCACTCACTTTATTCGGCTCCCTGGGGCTCAAGAGAAATAATACCGCTTAAATCTATATTAATTTAGAGTTCTTAAATATTTATTATAGTTGTTTACATTATATTTATATTGTTTGCATCTCTCGAGGAGGTTTTATGAAAAATAGTTTAATATTGTTTAAAAATAACCTCGAGAGTGATTTATGATATTTAGTGTTTTTATGAACATGTATTTTAATTTAGATGGCGTTTTAGTGATAAAACCAAGTTTTTAAAAGTTTATGGTATTTTTATGAAAACGAGCTTTTTTGGAAACTTGATGGTATTTTTCATTTAACTTTAACCTTTCATTTGAAAATTTGATTTTCACAATTTGTTTTACTGAAAATACGGTTTCATAATTACATATAATTTTTCAAAATTTAGTTTTGTTTAGAAAAATTCGTATTTCTTAAAAACCGTATTTTTTATTTCTTTTCGAGACCGAATACTCCGTAAAGAGTTCTGCATCTCGTTCTACTATCCCAAGAATATGCGATAATCTATACCATCCATTACCGGGTCCCCTAATGAGGGTTGTAAAGGCGCAATTGCCAAGGATAAAAAAATATCGATTAAAAGAAACCTTTTTTTGTAAAAATATGGTATTTTAATGTATAACCTATTCTTTGAATTAACTATACATCTAGAACATCGTGCTATGAACCCACAGTGTGCGTGTAGAGTAGGTCATTACCCCGTGATTTTTCCTAAGGTATTTATGCTAATTAAGGGTTATACTAAAGTTCTTGGTACTTGAATGAAAAAGTTCATTATATGAGTATTCATATGGAAATTTTCATTACGCTAAAAAGCTAAATGATGTGAATAAGGTTAAGAGTGGTTTTATAGTGTTGTTGTAATTTATTTTGCTTATCAAGTGGGTGAAAATATTTAAAAAAAAGTAATATCGGATCTAACTCCACTTTATCGATATGTTTTAAGAATACGATTTTAGTTGAAAAGAAGGAGAGGGGGAAGGGACTTACGGTTTTATAATGTCGAGAAAAGAGTAAGGAAGAAAGAGGGGGCTCCGTGGCGTCGTGGTGGCTCCGGAAATAACTCCGATCTTCAACGCAAGAGGCTCGATCGCTAACTCCTCTTTGACTAGTCTTAACTCTACTTGTACTTAGAGAGTTTTGAGAATTTTTGACAGAATTTCAGAATAGAGGAGGGCTAGGAAAGTGGTGTGGTATTTATAGTGAAGAATTTAGGGTTTGGGAATTAAAAATTGGATTAAAAGAATTAAAATGGGTGTTAAATGGTGGATTGAATAGTCTTTGTTTAATTGCAGGGAAATTAAATAGTGCAGAGAAGTTGAGGGATGTTGAAGGGGGGTGTGCAAAGCATGAAGTGATTTAGACCAGATCGGACCATCGTTAGCGGCCAATATGGGGAAAGGGGCAATCAAGATTTGAAGGTTTGCCTCGAGATTCATGCCGCGTGGTGAAATCAGTGTTTACACTTCATTGCGCCTCTTTGATTTTTCTGAAACTTTTCGTTTTTCCGTGAATTGCACGTGCAACTCTTGGGCTTCCGAAAAATTAAAAAGAAAAATCTTAAAAAATAATTGGGACTGAGGGGAATCGAGCACACATGCTATATCACAGTAGTGTAGAGGCTTTACCAGTGAGCTACAAATTGTTTCTTTCCTTTGTTAAACAAATTTAACTTATAACTCCACAACAGCCTGAAATATGCTTTTTTATACATTTAAACAAATATTTCTGTACAAGGATTTCAGAGTCGTTACATTCTACCCTCCTTATAAAAATTTCGTCCTCGAAATTTACATAAAGGACTAATCTTCGAATAGATGAGGGTATCGTGCACGCATATCGTCTTCTCGGTCCCATGTCGATTCTCCTTGCAAGTCTTTTCTCCACATCACCCGAACCAAGTTCACTTCCTTATTCCGTAAGGTCTTCACCTTTCGATCCAAGATCTCGATTAGCCGCTGCTCACAAGTCAAATCGGTATGTACAGTGACCTCTGAGTGATCAAGTATGCGGCTAGGGTCGCTCATATACCATCGTAACTGGGATATATAGAACACGTTGTGAACTCCTTCCAATGAGAGTGGTAGTGCTAAACGGTATGCCACTTCTCCAACTCGTTCAAGTATATCGAACGGTCTTATGTATCTTGGACTGAGTTTGCCCCTTTTGCCAAAATGTATCAGTCCTCTGTTTTGAGAGATCTTCAGGAACACTTACTCTCCAGTTTAGAACTCCGGGTGTCAACGCTTTGTATCTGCCCAATATTTTTGCCGGTCTTGGGCTATGCACATCTTTTTCCTGATCATGCGAACTATATCCACAGTTATCACGATCATCTCTGGTCTAAAGAGTTCACGATCTCCAACGTCGTCCTAACTTAGCGGGGAACGACACTTCCGTCCTTAGAGTGTTGCGAATGGTGCCATCCCAATGCTTTCCTGATAGCTGTTGTTGTATGAAAACTCCACAAGGTATAGGTGATTTTCCCACGAACCTCCAAAGTCTCATACAAGCTCTCAGCATATCTTCCAGGATCTGAATTGTTCGCTCGGACTGTCCGTCTGTTTGTGGATGGTACGCCGTGCTGAAATTCAGACTCGTTCCTAGGCTAGCTTGCAGACTCTGCCAAAATTGTGATCGGAATCTCGTATCACGATCGGAGACGATGCAGACAGGTAATCCATGTAAACTCATGATCTGCCGTATGAGTTTATGGGTATCAAGACAAATATGGTATATCTTGAAGGTTTAAATTTTAATTTAGATTTTTACTCACCTCTATGTACTTCCTTACCAACGTCTCAGTTGACTGGCCAACTCAGAATGGAATAAAGTGAGCCGACTCGGTGAGTCGATCCACAATAACCCAAATCGTGTTGTTGCCTTTCGTGCTGTAAGGGAGAGTAGTCACGAAGTCCATAGTAATGTGCTGCCATTTCCATTCTGGGATTGGTAACGGCTGAAGTAGACCAGCAGTTCTGTGATATTCAGCATTCACTTGCTAACATACTAGACACTTTGCTACGGTCCTTACTACTTCTTGTTTCATTCCATACCACCAGTAGTGTTGTGATTGATCTGTTTTAATGTGTGTTCGTAAAGTAACCGCAATCAGGACGGTGTCGCTATAAGCTAGCCGCGATGAGTACGGGTCATCTGCACGGAAACATGAACCTTTATCTTATTTTAGACGAGTTGATTGAAAGATGGGTTGATTGGTTGTAGATCTATTTTAATACGGATATAGATTTTATAAAGAAGAGGCTTGTAGGGTTCATATGACTTAGTAGTAATGGATGACTAATTAAAAATGACTCCTTTTATCTTTTAATAGTTTAAAACTAGATCGATAGTGATAAATATGGATTAGAGTTCTTTTGGAAGAAACTAGGGTTTCCTCACTCTTAACCCTTGTCCTTGCATTGATCTATATTCATGTCTAGCCTTTACCAAAACAAGTGTTGAACAGATCTCGAATCGTGGTCGTGACTAGCAATAGATTGGCAGCGCGCCCGATTAGGATGTTAAAATTTATTTTGCTAAAATTTATAGACTTTAAAATGTATAAAAGGAGTTAAATAATTTTATTATCCATTGATATACCCTAGCCTACAAACCCTAACAAGTTAGAAATTACTCGCTCTTAGTTTGAGATAGAAGGATGAAGAATAAAATATGGTTAAGATGCAGAAAGTAAATGCGAAAAGACTAATAAAAAGACTACCTTTATTAATCAACTATTGCATACAACTCTTCGTACAAAGTAGATTACAAAGAACCCTAGTTTTAGCTCTCACTCTCTCTCTTGTTGGAGCTAGATGACTAGCTGATGATCATCTGGATGCGTGGATCACTTTGGACTTCTTGATCTCTTCGGTTGGATGATCTTTCATGTGAAGCTCTCGGTCTCTTAAATAGTCACCATAGACAGAAACCCTAGATTCTATATAATAATATATGCTGTTAAAATCCTACTCACAAAATCTTAAATCTTACTGCCATCAAGAGGCCGCGGATCCGCCGCGAATATGGTAGTTTGGCCGCCCAACTGCGGTGACATGGTGGGATCAGGACTTGGGATTTCTTCTTCTGTTTGGTGTTGACATGTGGAGATCCTCTAGATATCTGGATTTTGAGAATCTAACTCTGAGTCTCTGCCATTGCTAGATCTTATGATTTGCTTTAATATTTCGTCAGATTTGATTCCGATATCTCGGATCTCTCGATCTCCAGATCTAAGCTAATATCTGCACAATATCTTAAGTCATAGTGTTAGTAGTATTTTTTATTATTTTGAGATATTATCCTAACCATTTTATATGATTTAAATCTTAAGAATATTGATTAGAAATATTTAATATGATAAGCATATTTTAATTACAATATTTCATTTAAATATTATATGCATGTATTTTCCCTCATTATGTTAATTATAATGTAGAAACATATGATAATAATCTTTTTACAAATAAACCCTCATATGTTCTATATTTATAATAAACGCCTTTTAGAACTTAACAATAGGGGGGAAAATAATCATTCAAATGTGCAATATTTCAGACTAATCAAATACCCCCAAACTTAAATTTGATCGTCCCGAACAAACTAGTTATTAATGAGAAGAAGAAGAAAAAGAAAAACCTAGCACACTTTCGTAGGCAAAACGATTGCACTGAGCACGTGCAACAAGCCTTTAAACCTCTAAGTATCCCTAGTAGGAGGAGTGTTGTCTCCTGAGCGTTTTCAGCGGATTACACTCACAAAATCCCATAATAAAAGAAAGAAGATGAAAATTATATACAAAGATAAAGAACATATAAAAAAAAGAATTTGAAAATAAGAGTTTCAAACTACACTAGCTTTTTAGTAGCCATGAGCCATATCTTAATAGTCATGAAAATATATTAGAAATCACATCATCCCTCAATAAAATATTGCCTTTAGTCTTCCTCCCTACCTTTCTTCCAAATATCGATCATATACCCCTACGTGTGTGTAAAAGACATCCCTACACTTAGAGAATTCAATTCAAGTTATTGGCCATCTTTCTTAGTACTTTTTAGTCGGTGAATATTTCAGATGGAATTGCTCACACATTTTAATGCGATCGTTAATACTTATTGAGATACTAACCAACCGATTACCGAATGTGCTCACTTATTAAGGCATAATTAGCAATATTCTCGTCTTGCAACACCTAAGGCTTAACGGTGGCTCCTAAACCAATTGGCCTAAGGCACTAGGTGATAAAGCATCCTCGCTATATTTTTTATGCTGCCTTAAATAATTACAAAACCAGTGTTTATTTTTCTTCACCATTTTTTCATTTATATTTTTGTTAATTTTTTCCCTTCATACTAAGGATTTTAGACAAGAGCATTTCAATGTATCATCTACTATCCCAAGTTTCAAGATGTGTGCAAGTGCATATAGTAGGGTATCAATGTTCAGATGTTTAACTCAAGAATAGTGACTATTTTTCAGACTCAATTCTATCCTCAGATTAGTGATTCCCGTCATCTTACTAACTCTTGGGACAACAGCTCATGACTAACTATTACTAACTTCGTTATGAAACATCTAATTTTCTTACTTTTCTTAAACTTTTCCTTCCTATCATATGTATTTTTCACTTTCTAACTTTCATTATCAAATTTTTTTTTGTGCTTTTATTTAGTATAATGCAAAAAAATGATGCGTGAATAAGCACAAATCTCCCCCAAATCTATTTGCAGCAGTGTCCTCACTGATGTCATCTGTTAAGCTTAAAACCTGTAGACTTGGGAGGAAAATTTAATAACGGGGGCAAGAATTAATGACTGTAAAGTCCTCCTCCAAACTTATTTTTGGCTCACAATTTTAAAAAATTTGTTTTTCTTTCAAGAGCCAAAATATTTTTCTCCCCCCCCCTAAACTTGAGTAAAACAGTATTAAGCATTTAAAATTATAAGATGGGGGTAAGGTTATTGGTCTATTGAAAGCTTTACAAATACCAAAAGTCAACACTAACCATTCGAATATTTTATCTATGTAACACCATGGTTGATGGAAGATTATAGATGTGAAGAAGTGGGGAGATAGGAGGCGGAATCGATCGGTTTTACATCTCGGATGGTAGAGACGAAACGGTGATGATGCACTACTCGCATTCTTGTTCTTAATAAGAAGAAGGGGTGGCGGTTCGACTTCTTTGGGTGGGGGTTGATTCATCACAACTTCCATGTCTTCTAGGAATGCGAATTCTTCAGTAAAAATATCTTCAAAACCGTCATCAAGATTCCGAATGATAATCTCATCGGAAAGGGAGTTATGAAATTCGGATAGCTCGACTAAATCATTCGACAAGTCAAGGGGTTCGGATTTAGGTGTGGACTTGTCAACAGAAGGGTCTTCACTTGTATAATAAACAGTAGAATCAAACCATAACGCACTAATCGTCGAGATCAGAATCGTGAAACTCCTTAAATTCGCAACTGTCGGAAGCTATCTTTTCGACAGAACATACATGAGCATAGGGTTCTGATGGTTGACTTCCTAGCTTGTAGATGTTAATCTCAATTGTCATCTTCCCAAAGGACAGATTCATTGAACCGTTACGACAATTGATTATTGCATTTGAAGTTGCTAGGAAAGGTCGACCTAGAATCACCGGAATTTGGTTCCGTGGGTTCGCTACAAGCTGTGTATCTATAACTATAAAGTCCATAGGGAATATAAATTCCCCGACTTTGATTAGCACGTCCTCTAGCTCACTCCGAGGTTGGGTGGTAGATCGATCGGCCATCTGAAGAGTGCAATACGTAGGTTTCAACTTTCCTATCCATAATTGCTCATAAACATAATATGGAAGCAAGTTAACACTAGCACCTAAATCGAGTAGAGCACGATTGATATTTTTACCCCCAATAGTTATAGATGTTGTAGGACAACCGAGGTCTACGTTTTGTGGGCACCAATTAGGTAAGAGAATTGCTCATATTACTCCCTAAAAAAACCTTTTTAGGTACTTGAGTTTTCCTCTTCCTAATGCACAAGTCCTTTAAAATTTTCGCATAGAACGGAACTTGTTTGATAGCATCTAGGAGAGGGATATTTATATTAACTTGCTTTAAAATGTCCACAATCTTCTCCATTTAGGGACTTAGTTTGTTGGCCCTCAACCTATGTGGAAAAGGAACTTTATCAATAAGGGTTGGGTCCAACTTTTGAGGAGAAGTTTGTGGGAATAGAATAGATCCCAAAATTGGATTTGGGATGGTCATAGATGATAATTCCTTCAAGGAAGTGGGATGAGAGTTCGAGCATGGTGGAAAATGGAGAATTGGCTCGGAAGAAGATGTTGGATTAGACGAAATAGGAGTAGAAGTAGTAGCCGGGGTTTCATCCATATTATCGACTTTAACTTGTTTACCAATATTGTTATTCAGCACTCTTCCCGATCTCAACGTAGTTATAGCACTCACATTATGATTTTGAAGGATGATATTCACGTTTTATGAGTGGCCGGGATTTGGTAGAGGTTGAGATGGAAGTCTCCATTTCTCTTTCTCGCTCATCGCGGCATTTAACTGGGCAAATTGTGCTTCTATCAATTTTATGCTTTCACTGTGGGAAACAGTGTGTTGCACTAATGTTTGGATAGAAGACGTTAAATTAGCCCTCGTTTGCATGGATTATTTAATGAACGTTTCTAAGTTACGTTCGAGCGTAAAGGTTTTATTGATACCGGCCGTTGAAATATTATTATAAGGATCAAAATTGTTGGCCGGGTTTTGAAAAGATTGTGGTTGAAAGGGGTGCTGACTTTGTTGTGGTGGCTGCTGTTGTTGTGGGGGAAGCTTTTGATAGTTGCTTGGGAACCGGTTTTGATTTTGATTTTGGTTTTGGTTCCAAGAGAAATTAGGATGATTTCTCCATCCCTGATTATATGTGGAGGAATAGGGATCGTTTCTAGGTCGTTGCTGAAAAGCAGCATTAGTATGTTCTTGACCTTGAAACGGAGGATTCAAAGGGCATTCCTCCGTTAAATGTGATGGGTCAGAACAGCAACCACACACGGTTTTAGGGAACATAACTTGGTTTAGGGAAGCAGATGAGATTTTTTTTTTGATAGCGTTGAGTTTCTTTTGCATCGTGGCCATTTCGGTTTTTACTGCGATGGAAACATTGAGCTGATGAATACCTGCCCTAAATGAAGATGAAGTTGGTCTAACGCTTTCCCACTGTAAGGTTTGTTCGGTGAGATCTTCTAGGAATTGCCAAGTTTCACCATCGTCTTTAGACATGAAATGGTATTGACAAATGGTTTCAAGCATTTGTTTAATGGCAGGATTAGCACCCTCATTTATAATTCGGCAAAGTTGCCATCTTTCAATTCCGTGATGGGGGCATTATAGAAGAAGATCCTTAAACCGCTCAAAGCATTTCCAGAATGGTTCGTTGGAAAGTTGGGTAAACTAGTTAATCTCGCTTCGAACACGGGCAGTTTTGTGATTGGGATAAAATTTCTTAAGGGATGCTATAACGACTTCATCCCATTTGGCGATAAAATGTGCGGCGGTGCTATAAAGCCATTTTTCTGGTAGATCGTATAAGGTAAAAGGGAGAAAACGTAATCGCATAGCATCCCCTGAAAGTTGGGTTGTGCCCATCATTGCACATATGTTCTCGAATTTGGTTATGAAAACGTATGCGTCTTCGGATTCAAGCCCATGAAATTTGGGCAACAAGTTGATGAAGTGGGGTTTAATTTCGAAATTATCCCTATTGGTCGGTGGAAAAGATAGGCAAGTAGGAAGGGGTCCACGTACAGGGTAACATCTTTCTTGAAGAGAGATGCGCGGTGGATTCTGCACACCTACGAGTGGTGGTAGGGTGGTATCGTGAAATCCCGATGGAGATCCATCCATTTCAAGAGATGTGTTGGGTAGAGGGGAAATAGAAGATAAAGAAGTACCGACTTCAGAGTCGATAGTAAAGACATGGACAAGACGGGCACTAGAATCCCGTGTCCAGACGATCATGCACTAAGTGGGTTTAGCGCACGTGGCAGTATGTGAGAACGATTTTTTTAAAAGGTTTGTTTTTGAAAAAGTGTCGGACTTAAGGCTTGACTCAACAAATCACAAACATGCACAATCAAACCCTAGAAGTAGGGTCACTTAGGTCAAGTCACTAGACCGCTTCTAGACTTCCAAAGAACAAGTCGCAGAATCAATCCTCTACCACCTCTTTATTGCTCTTGTGGCCAGATAAGTGCCAGGTAAGTGGGAGGTATCCGCTATACGAATCACTGAAAATAGCATGCCTAATTAAATAACCACTTTTCTTAGTCACACTTGCCTAGATACCACAAGAGAGATGCGAATAAGCAATAGATTACCCACGACCCTACTCTGTCCTAATTGAACGCGACGGTCCTTAGAGCCTTGGTCTAGATATTTTTTAATTAATGTAGGGTGAAAGTATGCTCGTTTTGTGATTTGTAGGGCCTATGAAGGGTGATGAAATTTCCACCTAATCTGAATTTGGGTTATTGCCCCTTAATGTCCGGTTAAGATATGCACAAACAAACCAATATCAAAACACGAAAAAAGATTTTTGAGCGGCGCTTTTTGCAAAGAATCCTGCAGTCAAAATCAGATTATTGGAGTTTTAGAGGAGAAAGAAAGATATGAAGAAATTACCTGAGGATTTTGGGGGCCCAACTCCATCAGAGAGCCGCGGTTCCGCCGCCAATAGCTCACTTATGCCGCGGTTCCGCCGCACAATGGAGTCATCTCCTGTTGAGTTTTCTTCAGGGCACTCCTATGCTCCTCTGGGCTTTGTCGAAATTTTCTAACTCTCTGTTGGTTTGCTCCAGTTATTCCAGATTTCCTTGCAAAACTCGCACAATAATCGTTAAATACACAAGATGCGGTTTTGATTTTTTTTATGGTTGCCGGATTTAATAAGAATTCAAGCCGAATAGTAAAAAAATTACAGTCGTGTCCCCGGCAACGGCACCATTTGATTGATCTATTTTAAAGTGTGTTCGTAAAGTAATCGCAATCAGGACGGTGTCGCTAGTAGCTAGCCGCGATAAGTACGGGTCGTCCACAGGGAAACGTGAACATTTTTCTTGCTTTATACGAGTTGATTGAAAGATGGGTTGATTGGTTGTAGATCTATTTTAATACGGATGTAGATTTTATAAAGAAGAGACTTATATGGTTCATATGACTTAGTTGTAATGGATGACTAATTAAAAATGACTCATTTTATCTTTTAATAGTTTAAAACTAGATCGATAGTGATGAATGTGGATTAGGGTTCTTTTGGAAGAAACTAGGGTTTCCCCACTCTTAACCCTTGTCCTTGCATTGATCTCTATTAATGTCTAGCCTTTACCAAAACAAGTGTTGAACAGATCTCGAATCGTGGTCATGAATAGCAATAGATTGGTAGCGCGCCCGATTAGGATCTTAATATTTATTTTACTAAAATTTATAGACTTTAAAATATATAAAAGAAGTTAAATGATTTTATCATCTATTGATCTACCCTAGACTATGAACTCTAGCAAACTAGGAATTACTCGCTCATGGTTTGAGATAGAAGAAATGATAGAGAAGAAAATGTGGTTAAGATACAGAAATAAAATGCAGAAAGTAAATGCGAAAAGACTAATAAAAAGACCATCTTTATTAATCAACTATTGTATACAACTCTCCGTACAAAGTAGATTACAAAGAACCCCAGTTTTAGCTCTCTCTCTCTCTCTCTCTCTCTTGTTAGAGGTAGATGACTAGCTGATGATCACCTGGATGCGTGGGTCGCTTTGGACCTCTTGATCTCTTTAGTTGGATGATCTTTTATGTGAAGCTCTCAGTCTCTTATATAGTCACCATAGACAGAAACCCTAGATGCCATATAATAATATATACTGCTAAAATCCTACCCATAAAATCATAAATCCTACGGCCATCAAGAGGCCGCGGATCCACCGCGAATATGATAGTTTGGCCGTCCAACCGCGGCGACATGGTGGGATCAGGACTTAGGATTTCTTCTTCTGTTTGGTGTTGACATGTGGAGATCCTCTAGATATCTGGATTTTGAGAATCTAACTCTGAGTCTCTGCCATTGCTAGATCTTATGATTTGCTTCAATATTTCGGCAGATTTGATTCTGACATCTCGGATCTCTTGATCTTCAGACCTGAGCTAATATCTGCACAATATCTCAAGTCATAGTGTTAGTAGTATTTGCTATTATTTTGAGTTATTATCCTAACCATTTTGTATGATTTAAATCTTAAGAATATTGATTAGAAATATTTGATATGATATGCATATTTTAATTACAATATTTCATTTAAATATTATATGCATGTATTTTCCCTCATTATGTTAATTATAATGTAGAAACATATGATAATATTATTTTTACAAATAAACCCTCATATGTTCTATATTTACAATAAACACCTTTTATAACTTAACAATAGTGGGGAAAATAATCATTCAAATGTGCAATATTTCAGACTAATCATGTTACCGTAGATCCTGTACATTTTCATACCGCTGGAGTGTATAGAATAAGGAGAGCTGTGAGCTTCTTTCATCAACTCTTCTCGAACAGGTCCGACTGGTATGCATAAACGGCTCCAATACCGCAAGAATCCAACTTCGTGGATGATGAAATCAGTTTGAAGACCACTTTCTATTTGTTCTCGGATCTTTTGTAGCTTGGCATCATTTGCTTGAGCTGCCTTGATCTGACTGACAAGAATGGACTTGACATGTAAGTTCATCAAAGATGAAGCGTTACCTGGCACAACCACTTCAATCCCCAATCCATGTAGTTCTTGCTGTAGCTTCCACTGAGCGGTGAGGTTCATTGCTAATGGCTGGTGACTAAGTGCATCAGGAACTTCGTTCACCTTCCCATGATGATACTTTAGGTTGATGTCGAAGTTCGCTATGAGTTCTAGCCATCTTCTTTACCGCATGTTGAGTTCCTTCTGAGTAAATACATACTTCATACTTTTGTGGTCAGTGTATATATCTACTCGATCTCCCAATAAATAGTGACGCCAAATCTTAAGGGCGAAGATGACGGCTGCCAATTCTAAATCATGTGTTAGATAGTTGCGTCCATGAACTTTTAACTGCCTTGATGCAAAACCCACAACTTTTCCATGCTGATGTAAAACACATCATAACCCTTTACCGGATGCATCACAATGCACATCGAATCCGCCAGATTGATCCGGTATTACAAGAATAGGAGCAGAGGTTAATCTCGACTTGAGTTCTACAAAAGCCTTCTCACATGCTTTTGACCACACGAATGCTTCGTCTTTACGTGTGAGCTTGGTCAGGGGTGCTGCGATCTTTGAGAATCATTCGATAAAGCGTCGGTAGTATCCTGCTAAGCCCAAGAAGCTTCTTATATCTTTCACCATCTTTTGTGCTGGTCACTCACTGACAGCTGACACCTTAGCTGGATCCACCGAGATTCCTTCACCTGAAACAATATGTCCGAGAAATCCGACTTGATCTAGCCAAAATTCACACTTGTTGTACTTGGCGTAAAGCTGGTGTTGTCGTAATGTCTCCATGACAATGTGTAAGTGTTCGACATGTTCTTTCCGATTCTTTGAATACACCAGGATGTCATCGATGAAGATAACAACAAAACTGTCTAAGTACTATTAGAAAACTTGGTTCATCAGGCTCATAAAGTGACAGGTGTATTGGTCACTCCAAATGGCATTATTAGATATTTATAATGGCCGTAACGAGTCCTAAATGCCGTTTTCGGAATGTCGGACTCTTTGACCTTCACCTGATGGTAATCCGAACGAAGATCTAGCTTTGAAAAGACATAAGATCCACTTAACTGATCGAAAAGGTCATCGATGCACGGTAGTGGATACTTGTTCTTAATTGTCACATCGTTCAAAGCTCGATAATCTACACATATCCTGTAGGAACCTTTCTTCTTCTTCACTAGCAACACCAGAGATCCCCAACTTGAAGTGCTGCGCCGAATCCAACTTTTCTGCTGTAGTTCATCCAACTGAATACGGGTCTCCTTTAATCCCTCCGGACTTAATCGGTATAGAGCTTTGATTACAGGTTGTGCACCAGGTTGTAAATCAATACTAAATTCAAGAGCTCGATCGGGAGGCAAATCTGATATGTCTTCAGGGAACACATTCTCGAACTCTCGAACTACCTCAGGTTTTTCTTCTTCAGCTGGTAGAGAGAACACTTCTGCATTCTTCGGTTTAGCATGGTAGCTTCCTGGCTCCAAGGTTCTGTCTCCACTTTTGAAATAGAAGACTGGGTGATCTGGTATCTCAAATACTACTCTCCTTTGACGGCAGTCAATGGTATCATAAAATACTCACAGCCAATCCATTCCCAACACAACATCGAAATTTGGTATGTCCAGTACTTTGAAATTTGCATAGAATTCTTGACCGCAAATTACAACTGGGCACTGATCATATCCCAAAGTTGCCCTCAAGACTCCATTCCCGGAACTGACATTCCAACTTGAAATGAGTAGCTTCACAGGAATCGCGTGCGTTCTCACGAATCGTTGTGACATGAAGTAGTATGAAGCTCCAGTGTCGAAAAGTGCGAGTGCAGGAAAGGTGGCTACTAGTATAGTACCTAAGTTGTGTGAGGTTGTGTTTAGATATAGAGAAAGTATAACGATGCATAAGAATTGAAAAGTTGAAAGGATAGGAGAATTTACCGGTGATGACTTGTCCTGTGGCTTCGGCCTCCTTGACCTTCATTGTAAAAGCATGCTGTCTCGGTACATTCCTCCTCGCCGGAGGCACATTTTTTTGCCCTTGTGGCGCGTTTCTCTGTGCCTGATGGAATTGACGCTGAGGCTGTGCAGGTGGTCCTCATGGAGCTGGTGCAGGAAGAGCTAAGTAGGGTGTAGATACCTGAATGGCTGGCCTATGTGGAGTTGGAATTGCGGGTCTGGGTGCTGGTGCTGTGTTACTATGATATAGGAATACTCCTATAGCGTGAGTAGATGCGCCACAAATCAAACACATGCCATTTGCACACCTGCAGTCCTTCGCTAAGTGTCCAGTTCTCTTGCAGTAGAAACAGAAATCTGGACTGGACCGGTCAAATGATCCTCCTGGCCTCTTGTGTGCAAAATTCGGCCTAGAAGAGGCTCCTCCTGTCGTCTGGGTAGCAGGGCGTTTGATTCCGACTGCTTAAGGCTTACCCTTCTTCTTGACCACAGCTTCATAAGGCATGCTGCCTTCAGTAGGAGTTCATGAGTTGGATAGTCGCCTGTGGCTAAAGCCGCCTGAATCTTCGGGTCTAAGCCCTGTTGGAATCGTCTAGCCCGAATCTCATCGGTCTGGATCAAGTGTGTCGCGAACCTGATAAGATGTTGATGTCAGGATAGTGATGTGTTTTATGGAATAGAATTTGATATGAATTCTTTACCTGCTAAGCATGATGAATTCGGCATCATATTCATCCACTGATTTTACCCATATAGAGCCTTGATGCAGGTGGATGAACTGTTGTTCCATCTCAAAACGAGCAGTCTCGGGAAAAAACTTCACATCGACCAGATCGCAGAACGTCTTCCACTCTATTGGTTGTGTGAGATGGCTTTTCTCGGCTTTCCACCAAACTCTTGTATTGTCGGTGAGCTGGAGCTTGGCCAAACGAACCCAAGCTAGGTCTGGTACTTGCGCTGCTGCAAGGTCGTCCTAGATACTTTGGGCCCATTCTTCAGCCTCAAGAGAGCTCTCTTTCCCTGAAAAGTTTCTTGGATACAACGCATGAAATTGCTTTACTCCAGGTGCTTCGGCTTCAGGGCGGTTCATGACAATAGCAGTCTGCTGCTGCTGGCCCTCCAGAAGACTTTTGATGGATTCTAGAAGCACCATCTGTTCATTGATCGGAGCAGTAACGGTAGGGAGAGGTGGTAAAGTAGGTGGTAGTGTGTTGCCATTGACGTTGGTGCTGGTGTTGTTGGGAGAATCCATCACCTTGATAGAAAAGAAAAGGTTAGGATAGATTCAAGAAGTTTGAAAATGCAAGAAATGTATAGTTGCTGATTCTTTTAATTCTTGTGGTATATTGCTTAAGATTTCATGCAGAACTGACCTGCATAGGCCACCAACAAAACCTGTCACGCCCCGCTTCCCAGTAGACAGAAATTGTGACATGGTAAACCCGCAACGTATTACTATGAAAATACGTTAAGTGTAATTAAGCAATATAATAATAAGAAAGAATGACAGGAGTAATAAAATGAAACAGCAACTTTATTTACATTCAACTTTACATACAACTGTCTGAAAATAAAAGATACAATAATAATGAAAATGCCTAAACAATGGCATAATAAAAGTAAGTATAGGTAGTAAGAAACTAGTAATCTGGCTGAGTAGCAAACTGGTCCAAGTCCTCCTGGATCGGCTCTATGTCCTCAGAGTCCGGTCCTCCTGACGAATATTCCAAAGAAAGAAAACAGAGAGGAATGTCGTCAGCGAACTAGCGCTCGGTAAGTCCCAAAAGAAGTAAGAGAAGATGGTATATAATGTGAAAAGAAACCAAATGAATAATGGACAGGTAAAGTTGTATATGATCATTCACAGGAATAAGATAGTTATTCTAACGTGATTATTTGTAGTTTGATAAAGAAGGTATTCATGTATACGAGAGAAGTCCATCTTACCCCGTGGACTGTGGTAACATGTAGTAAAAGGTCCCGTCATAACCTATGGGACAACGGCACGTGAATTCATATAGGTGTCTTTTAAAGTGACCTTTCATGCTACGATATACGTTCCGTACCAATCTACCCCTTTATCCCCGTATATTGTATTGTATAGATTAAGATTACGGGTCTTGGCCAAATCCATGGATATAAAATATATAGGTTCATGTTTAAGATATAATCATGTGTTCAGGTATTCATGTCAAGTTCATGTCAAGTTATAACCATGGTTCGGTCAAGTCGAGTCAAGTATTCAAGTTTGAGTTTGATATTTGAATTCGAGTGTTCAAGTTCATAATCAAGTATTCAAATTCGTGTTTGATTTTGGATTATGGTTTGAGTTTGGATTCAGGTTGGAGTCAGAATCTTATGAAAGGATTTAGTTCTTGAATTCTTAAGTTCGGAAGTAATCGGCAACTGCTGCACAAGAACGACAGGATTTGTGTATTTTTCCAAGACAATTGCCATTGATAACTCCGTTAAGTTTGTCTAACCTGAATAGGAAAGCACTCACTTTCATGCCCCGCTTCCCAGTAGACGGAAACGGTGACGTGGTAAGCCCGCAACGTATTACTATGAAAATACGTTAAGCGTAATTATGCAATATAACAATAAGTAAGAATGACAAGAGTAATAAAATGAAACAGCAAATTTATTTACATTCAACTTTACATATAACTGTCTGGAAATAAAAGATACAATAATAATACAAATGCCTAAACAATGGCATAATGAAAGAAAGTACAGATAGTAAGAAGCTAGCGGTCTGGCTGTGTAGCAAACTGGTCGAAGTTCTTCTGGCTCGGCTCTATATCCTCAGGGTCCTGTCCTCCTGACGAACATTTCAAAGAAAGAAAACAGAAAGAAATGTCGTCAGCAAACTAGCGCTTGGAAGTCCTAAAAGAAGTAAGAGAAGATAGTATATAATGTGGAAAAAAAAACCAAATGAATAGTGTACAGGTAAACTTGTATATGATCATTCCAGGTATAAGATAGTTATTCTAACGTGGTTATTTGTAGTTTGATAAAAAAGTTATTCATATATACGAGAGGAGTCCATCTTACCCTGTGGACTATGCTAACATATAGTATAAGGCCCCGTCATAACCCACGGGACAACGACACGTAAATTCATGAAGGTGTCTTTTAAAATGACCTCTCATGCTACAATATACGTTCCGTACCAATCTACCCCTTTATACCCGTGTATTGTATTGTATAGATTAAGATTACAGGTCTTGGCCGAATCCATGGATATAAAATGTACAGTTCATGTTCAAGATGTAATCATGTGTTCAGGTATTCATATCAAGTTATAACTATGGTTCGGTCAAGTCAAGTCAAGTAATTCAAGTTTGAGTTTAATATTTAAATTCGAGTGTTCAAGTTCATGATCAAGTATTCAAGTTCGTGTTTGATTTTGGATTCTAGTTTGAGTTTGGATTCACGTTGGAGTCAGAATCTTATGAAAAGATTTAGTTCTTGAATTCTTAAGTTCGGGAGCAATCGGCAATTGCTGCACATGGACGACAGAATTTGTGTCTTTTTCCAAGACAATTACCATTGATAACTCCGTTAAATTTGTCTAACCTGAATAGACAAGCACTCACTTTCTTCGGCTCCCCCGGGATCAAAAGAAATGGTACCGCTTAAATCTATATTAATGTAGAGTTCTTAAATATTTATTATTGTTATTTACATTATATTTACATTGTTTGTATCTCTCGAGGGTGTTTTATAAAAAATACTTTAATATTGTTTAAAAATAATCTTGAGGGTGATTTATGATATTTAGTGTTTTTATGAACTTGTATTTTAATTTAGATGGTGTTTTAGTGATAAAACCTAGTTTTTAAAAGTTTATAGTATTTTTATGAAAACCGATTCTTTTAGAAACTTGATGGTATTTTTCATTTAACGTTAACCTTTCATTTGAAAATATAATTTTCATAATTTTTTTTATTGAAAATATGGTTTTATAATTACATATAATTTTCCAAAATTTAGTTTTGTTTAGAAAAATTTGTATTTCTTAAAATCCGTATTTTTTTATTTTCTTTCGAGACTGAATACTCCGTGAGGAGTTCTGTATCTCGCTCTACTATTCCAAAGATGTGCGATAGTCTGCACCATCCATTAGTGGGTCTCTTAGCGAGGGCTGTAAAAGCACAATTGCTAAAGATAAAAAAATATCGATTAAAAGAAACCCTTTTTGTAAAAATATGGTATTTTAATGTATAACCTATTCTTTGAATTAACCATACATCTAGAATATCATGCTATGAATCCGTGTGCGTGTGGGATAGTTTGTTACCCCGTGAATTTTCCTAAGGTATTTATGTTAATTAAGGGTTATGTTCATGGTATTTTAGTGAAAAAAATCGTTATATGAGTATTCATATGGAAATTTTCATTACGCTAAAAAGCTAAATGATATGAATAAGGTTAAGAGTAGTTTTATAGTATTGTTGTGATTTATTTTGCTTACCAAGTGGGTAAAAATGGTTGAAAAGAAAGTAATATCGGATCTAACTCCACTTTATCGATATATTTTAAGAATGCAATTTTAGTTGAAAAGAATGAGAGGGGGAAGAGACTTACGGTTTTATAACGTCGAGAAAAGAGTAAGGAAAAGAGAGGGGCTCCGTGGCATCGCGGTGGCTCCGGAAACAACTCTGATCTTCAACGTAAGAAGCTCGATCGTTAACTCCTTTTTGACTAGTCTTAACTCCACTTGTACTTAGAGAGTTTTGAGGATTTTGACAGAATTTCAGAATAGAAGAGAGCTAGAGAAGTGGTGTGATATTTATAGTAATGAATTTAGGGTTTGGAAATTAAAAATTGGATTAAAGAAATTAAAATGGGTGTTAAATGGTGAATTGAATACTCTCTGTTTAATTGCAGGGAAATCAAACAGTACAGGAGACTTGAGAGAAGTTGAAATGGTGTGTGTGCAAAGCACGGAGTGATTTGGACCAGATTAGACCGTCGGTAGCGGCCAATATGGGAAACGAGCGGTCGAGATTTGATGGTTTGCTTCGAGATTCGTGCCGCGTGGTGAAATCAGTGTTTACACCTCATTGCGCCTGTTTAATTTTTCTGAAACTTTTCGTTTCTCCGTGAATTGCACGTGCAACTCTTAGGTGTTCCCCTCCGAACACCAGAGACGCGACCGCATAGGTCCGTCTTGCCTGAAATTCAGGGCAGATGCTAATTGGTGCTATCCGTCCACCTCTCCGAAGATGCCAAGTTGATTTATGGCATCATGTATCGAAGGTTTAAACGAATGCGGCTGATATAGCAGACTTCGTCAGATTCCCCCTCATCTGAGGGGTTTTTGATTGTGGGGACGCTCTTCCCTGCAGGTGCAAGCCCCTGCAGTTAATTACGCTACCGCATCGCGACAACAACTTTCTCCTTCTCCAGATGGTCACTTCGTGTCGTGGGTGTTTGTTTTGTTTGTGGTTGCCCATGGATTGTATACGGAGACTAAGTTATGTTGTCGCCCGTAGGGTATGGACTAGCCCAAATCCGTACCTTTCTTAGATTTGGGTTTGGGGTTAGGTTTAAGGATACGTTAGCCTCATTTGAGACTAAGATCAACTTAAACGTTTGTTAAGGATACGTTAGTCTAATTTTAGACTAAAATCAACTTAACGGGATCGTTTAGATCCGACAAGAGAGCAATTGGGCTCTGTTGTTTAGTTTAGTGACATTACGGTCGGTAATTAGTTTAAGGACATTACGGTCCATTATTAGTTTAGGGACATCTCGGTCCAATGTTAGTTTAAAGACATCGCGGTTGAGGTTAAGGACATTATAGTCCATGAGTTTAAGGACCCCACAGTCCGATGTTAGTTTAAAGACATCACGGTCGAGGTTAAGGACATCATAGTCCATGAGTTTAAAGATCCCATAGTCCGATGTTAGTTTTAAGACGTCACGGTCGAGGTTAAGGACATCATAGTCCGATGTTAGTTTTAAGACGTCACGGTCGAGGTTAAGGACATCATAGTCCGTGAGTTTAAGGACCTCACAGTCCGATGTTAGTTTAAAGACATCACGGTCGAGGTTAAGGATATCATAGTCCGTGAGTTTAAGGACCTCACAGTCCGATGTTAGTTTAAAGACATCACGGTCGAGGTTAAGGACATCATAGTCCGTGGATTTAAGGACTCCACAGTCTGGTGTTAGTTTAAAGACATCACGGTCGAGGTTAAGGACATCATAGTCCGTGGATTTAAGGACCCCACAGTCCGTGAAATGTATGGTTGTCGGGACCCGTCACCTCTTTGAAGACGTTGAGGAATTACAACGACAAATATTAAAGGAGTGAAGAGATGTACCCTTGAACCAAGGTGGATTAAATGATCTGTAGCCCGGTTTGGAACTAAGACCAATTAATTATATTATGAGCACAATAGCTCAGTTAAGTCTGAATTGAGGACTTATGGCCAATTTGGGCTAAGTCCAATCAAGTTAAAATGTTTAACATTCGTTTTGTGCTGTTAAGCATTTATTTGGGCTTGGCCCTTTTAACAATGCGGAGCATTGATTTAAATTCTGACAATGTTTGTCTTTTATTGAATGGTAAGCATTCATCATAGCTCTGGAGCTTATCCAAAGAACAATTTATGTTCTGCCCAAGCGCACATAAAAGTATATAGCGCGCTTGGCACTAGCGTCAGTCGATGAACGCAGTGCGCTATGGTTAAAGCGCTAATGCGCTTGGCGCTTTGCGCCAGATGTTAAGCGCTGATGCATTGAGCGCTTTGCGCTAAGTGAAGAACGCAGATGCGCTTAGCGCTTTACGCTAAATGAAGAGTGCTGATGCTCTATAATTGAAGCGTTAAGGCGCTTGGTGCTGGTGCCATATAATGAGCGAGAAGCGCTTTTAGTAATGCAGCGCACACGTGAGGAGCACGTGTGCGCTTAGCGCTGAGCGCTAGCCAATGAGCGCAGTGCGCTGTTGTTTGAAGTGCTATGGCACTGCAGCGCTTTGCGCTAGATGAAGAGCACTAAGGCACTTTTAAATTAGGAGCGCTAAGGCTCTTTTTAGGTTAACTTTGCGCTCTGAAGATTATCTTCTTTGATAAGAGATTTTATCTCAAGATTCCAAGAACAAAGTTCTTAACTTATAGGAGATACTTCAATCTCTTTTTGATGAGAAGCTTTACCTTTATGGATCTGTGATCCAAAGAGAATTGAATAATTCTCTCCCCCTTTATAATGAGATGTTCCTGATCTCAGAAAGACAATTTTTCTTATAGATCTATGATCTGTGAAGTAAGTACTTCTTTATTTTATGATAAGATCTTTTTGATCTCTTTATAAAAGACCTTGGTCTTTGTAGATCTATGATCTTTTAAGAAGAGAATTCTTCTCTTTAATTATGAGATGATTTCATCTCTTTGTTCATCACCATTCTTTTTTACCTTGAAGAAAAATCTTCTTTTGCCGAGAGCTATTTCTTCTTCTTGAGATTTTCTCAAAGTTTATAGGGGGGTGGTTCCTCTTTTTTAGACTTAAAGTCTTGGGTCCTTTTTATAGGGAAAGCTGATTTGTTGAATCAGTTAAAGAGATTTATTCTCCAATTGATTTGGGAATTTCCCCACCGTTGGATCCTTGATCCAAGGGCTTTTGATTTACAGAATATAATCTTCTCGTTTTAACAAGATTGAGAAATCTTTCCTTCTTTACAGAATTTGTTCTGTATTTTAGTGATTTTTAATCACCATTGGATCATTGATCCAACGGTGTTCCAAATTCAGGGCACAATCTTTTCTTTTTGGAAAGATTCAAAAGATTTTTATTCTTATTAACTGATGATTTAATCATATCCGTTAGATATTTGATCCAACGGTGAGGAACATTTAGTTCCAGCGCTAGCGTTTATGCACTCTGCCCATGGTGCGCTTTGCCCATGGTGCGCTAATTGGAGTGCAGCGCTCTTAGCGCTAGCGCACACGTGCTTTGCACGTGGTGCGCTACTTGGAGCGCAGCGCACCTAGAGCTAGCGCCTATGTGCTTTGCACGGGGTGCGCTAGTTGTAGCGAAGCGCTTTTATAAAAGTGTAGCTGTAATTCAAATTTTGAATTCTGAACAGAGTTTTGCTCTAATTGGGGAAACATTAGGCTTCCGAAAAATTAAAAAGAAAAATCTTAACAAATAATTGGGACTGAGGGGAATCGAACACACAGGCTATGTCACAGCAATGTAGAGGTTTTAGCAGTGAGGTACAAGTTGTTTCTTGCTTTTGTTAAACAAATTTAAGTTATAACTCTACAACAGGCTGAAATACGCTTTTTTATACATTTAAACAAATACTTCTATACAGGGATTTCAGAGCCGTTGCAATTTTCATGTTCTTCTCGCTAAGGTTCCCCAATTACCTATGTCACAACGAAGTTCCGAATTTAACTCCGAACCTGTTGCCAATGCAACCGAACCTCCGCTACTCCCACTGAAGGAATATAACGAACCGCTCAACTTACCCATAATAACCACTAACGACCCTTTGGTAATTTTCCACTGCAAATTCCCAAACGTCGTAATAAAACCTTAGTTATCAAGCTGACGAGTAGAAATCGGGCTCTTCTTCAAATCTGGAATATAGCGAGCATTCTTCAATTTTAATTGACCATCTCCTGACGGTTGTAAGATGATCGTCCCCTTTTCAACGATCTTACACGGCTGACCATTCCCCACCGTCACATGTCCAAGGTCCCCCTAAACATACTCGCTGAAGTGATGTCGTCCCGAAGTGCAATGGAAGGATACCCCCGAATTAAAGAACCAAGTATCCGCCTTTGTGTTCTCGCTTGCCGATAAATAAAGTCCTTGTTCTCTATGTTCTTTTGTAGACACCACATTAGCTTTTTTTCCTCTGCTTTCTCATTCGAGTCTTTCTTTGGAGCTTTACAGTCACTTTTCTTGTGACCCTTCTTTCCACGGTTTCAACAGTCGCCTTGCATCTTCGCTTTCGATTTTCCTCGACTCTTAGACTTGCACTTCTTGCCTTTTCCCCTTTCCATCGTTCTACCGCGATTCTCCACCGAAATTGTAGAAGCTCCCAAACTCCCGCTCACAGCCTTTCTCCGCATCTCATCATTTAATATACAACTCACCGCATCATTAAACGTGAGAGTCCCCGAGATCGATATGCTAACAGCAATCACTAGGTTCTTCCAACTCTCTGGCAACGAACAGAGGAATAGAAGTGCTCGAATCTCGTCTTCAAAGATGATTTCAACCGATTCGAGTTGGCTCGTCACGCTGTTGAACCCATTCAGGTGCTCCGTCACCGAGCCGTTTTCAGCCATCTTCATGTTGAAAAGTTTCTTCATCAAAACTGTTTTATTTGATGTTGAAAGCTTCTCATACAATTTCGCTAACGTCGTTATTAACGTCATGGTTGTCTTCTCTTTTGAGTTATTAAAGGCCACATGCGGAGTCAACGATAACCTGATTGTCGGCAGGGCTTTCTTATCCAAAAGATTCCACGTCTCATCGGATATCTTCCTGGGCTTTTCGCCTATCAACGGAAGATACAAATCTTTCTGGTACAGCTAGTCCTCCATCTGCATGCGCCACCAACCAAAATTGTGATCATTGAACTTTTCAATCCTTACTTTATTCTCCATCATTTTTCGTCTAACGTCACAGCAAACACAACTTCTTCCTTAGATCTGAACGAACCCCTTCAAAGCGATGGTCTAAAAAAATAGGAAAGAGGATGTAATTGTTGTTACCCACCGTTGACCTAGATCGTATATTTAAAGAACCCTAGGTTCCTTAACGAAGCTCTGATACCAGTTGTTAGGAGAAAATCGATACACGAAACAATGCTCATGACAAACCAATTCACGCAATAACAACAATCACGCAATTAATCAACGAAAAATAAATAAATAAGTGCGAGAATAAAATAAGATACACAAACCAGAGAAACACAAGGAATTTATTAACGGGGTTCACCTACCGTATGACTAGTCCCCGGCAGAGCGAAATCTGAAAACGCCTACTAAATTCTTGAATCAAGTTTACATGCATGTTAGAAGATTTCTCTCAAATCTCTATTAGCCGCCATTCTCTCAATACAATGATCTCTCAAATTAATTCACTTTGACCGAATAAATCGATAAACGCCGGATAGATTTAGTAGCTTCTGCGCATTTAATTTTGTGGCTAGCTCTAAAAGAAATCCCGTGGCCGCCGCCCTTTAACAAGCCTCTATTAATTTAATGTGGCTACTCCTTTTCTTTTTGGCGGATGCATACATAATTGAGTTATTAATCAATTATATATATAGGTGAATGGCTTGTTTGTAGATAATGTGAAATTTAAACTTAGATTAATTTAAATGTTCACAAAATCCAATTAATCTAGATATATATCTATATATATCCATAAGCTTTTGGAGATAATTTGGAATTTGGGTAGAGATTAATATAAATCCTTATATCCAATTCCAACTAATTTAATTCTAATGCATCGTAATTTTTAGGAAGATTCTCCACAACATATAACACAACTCTTCTTAAATCTTCAAACTACTTTGTCAAATGTAAATTTGACTATTTATACAATAAAATAATGGCTATGTGTGTGAAATTTTCTTTCAACCGCACAAACTCTAAAGTTCTAATGAGAATTGACGGAATATATTTTATATTCTAATAAGTTAAAAAGAACATAACAGTTTTTGGCCAAGATACCTTAACTAATAATGTCCAGATTAACATACTAAACAACAATAAAATATCGATTTTCAATACTATCACTGAATTTATGTATTTAAAAAGAACATCACTCTTCTGAAATACCTCGCAATGTTTCATTTACATTCAATATGATTTTTCTTCTTCCTTTGGTATATCATGCATGTATATTTTATTTTCAGAGCCAATAGATCTGGAAAACAGTAAAACTAGAAAAGAAGAAGGAAAATGAGCAAAAAAATGTAGGAAAAAATATTTTTTGAAAAAAGAAAAGAATCCCATGAATATATTTTAAATGCACAATGCATATACTAACCTCACAATGTACCATATACATAAAGTCCTTTTGTTTGTGCATGTTTCAAATTCATATTTGCATTGATGAGAAAGAGCTTCTTGCACCATAAATACACATGGAGACTCATTGTCAAAGAGTCAAAAGGCCAAACTAGAAAATGCTATAGCATTTCACACACAAAATAGCATCTGCTTTCCCCATTCTCTCCTCTTTTAACTTTTTCATGTCATTTTGCTGTAAAAGGAAACAAAATGAAGCATACAAATTTCTGTAAGGGCTGGAGGTAGGCCCCACTTTCTCCCTCTAAAAATCTTTTGGCTATTTGGGATGGAGAAATCATGGAGTAATGTGATGATGAGAAGGGTACAAAATATCATGAGTAGATTGTCTGATATTCAATACACTTTTATGAGTTGGTAGTTTGTAGCACTGGTACCCCTTGTACAATGTACATTGATACATACAACAAAATAGTAGAATCTTCAAAAAGCGAAAATGTAACTGTAGTAAACCGCAACCAAATTTCCTGTAGTCCATCTCACTCAATTTCTGCAGCACCCGCAGTCAAGACCGTATGGCCATAAGGGCATGTTTGGTGGCAAGATTATGAAATTTGGATTCCAAAATTGTATGGTTGAAAATTTCTGGATTTGGTAATTTGTTGTTTGGTTGGTATTGGATTCCTAGTATTGGATTTGTAGATTCTTGTAATTCTTGTTTGGTTGATGGAAAGAAAGTGGGATTTGGATTTGAGGAGTTTAGAGAGAGATAGATAGAGAGATGATTATTAAATAAATAAATAAAGTACTCAGGTCCGTCTAAAAGTATAATGAATAGTGCCAAATCCTTGCAAATCCTCTAAATTTTCAAGGATTCAAGGATACCTGTTTTGTGGTGGGCCCTCCCATAAAAAATAAAGTGATCCTACAAATCCAAATTTCACAACCAATTCCAAAATTATAGAATCCTCTCAAAATTTTGGATTTCATAGTGCAATTCTTTTAGGGCATGTTTGGTTGCAGGATTATGGAATTTGGATTCCAAAATAGTACGGTTGCAATTTCTGGATTTGGTAATTTGTTGTTTGGTTGGTTTTGGATTCGTAGTATTGGATTTGTAGATTCTTATAATCTTTGTTTGGTTGCTGAAAAAAAATGGGATTTGGAGTTGAGGATTTTAGAGAGAGATAGATAGAAAGAGGATTATTAAATAAATAAAGTACACGGTCCCATCTAAAAGTACAATGAATAGTGCCAAATCCTTGAAAATCATTGAAATTTTTTAGGATTCAAGAATCCTTGTTTTGTGGTGGACCCCCAATAAAAAACAAAGAAATCGTAGAAATTCAAATCTATCAATCAAACATAAAATTATGGAATTCCGGGATTTCCTGTTCCAAAATCCAAATCCATAATCCTGTAACCAAACAGTCCCTTATAATCCTACAACGTCCAAAGAGTCTTTCATGATCCTCTCAAGAAGATGATTATTTAAAATCTTGAATGTAACAAATTGTACATGAATGATTTGACACAAGATATGATTGCTGTATGTACATATCCTAAAAGGTATTCATTATATTATTATATTATAGAGTGATAAAATGTGTGTGTGAGAGAGAAGAGTTTAACCAAAAAAATATCAAATATCAAATATCAAATGCCAATCAACACGGAAAAGAACTTTTATCATTAAAATGAAGCCCAAAGTTTTAGGAATTCAGGCATAGGTCATTTTTATGTTAGATTGCCATAGAAAATATGGTTGGTTATATAGTTCTACGTTAGATCTGCTCATTATAAAGAAAAAACCAAAGAAAGTAAAGGGTACCAGATTTGATTGGTATTAGTTTATTAGTAAAAAACGAAAAACCCTGATAGATCAGTGGATCGTTGGGTGTTCATAATCAAACACAGCTTATACACTCTCAAAATCCTATTGAAAAATGGTTGTTCTCGGTGTAAACAGGCAATCTTTAATTTCTTCAAGCAGATAATGCTTTCTAATAAAAATTTTGAACCGTTCTATGTATCGCCAGATAAGAATCGTCTGGCATATTAGTTGTAATTGTAAAAAATGTAAGGTTTAAAAGCTACCAAATTAAACCATTAATTTCTATCCAATTTTTTTCAAGAATGAGATGTATTGGATACTCTTTTATATACGTATAAGCCACCCCACCTAGAGTAATCCTACATCTACTATCAAACTCTAGCAGGGATGTAGGGTGGCATAAAGTAGTGTACCGGCCCAATGCCCATTTCAAATGCACACATTTATATCCACACCTTTTTTGTTTTGTGTGTTCATAAACACTCACGTGGTTGTACACACTTTAAGTAATCATATATTATAGAATCTCTCTTTCATAGATAGTCCAAGCACTAAACCCACAGCAAATACTCAAAAAAGCCAAGAAAAAAAATCCGTCAATATCTATCTTCAATAGTCAAAAAACCTACTTTCCCAAAATCCATCCTACACCTGCTCCAGTACACCATACTATTCGAATACCGTATTCCCTGCTGTATACGTTTGCGCTGCAATGTCTACAAGGTTTCAAGCGTGCTGATGCGATATGAGTATCAGTATTTCTTTTCTGTCCGGATGCATCACACCTTGTATATCGGAAACCTAGAAAGACAGCAAGTTAATGTGCCCCTGCCCCTCACCCCCTTCTTAAACCTCACCTTGTGGAAACCCTCTCACACACAAGAGTGAGAGAGGGAGCGAGGGAAGAGAGAGAGAGAGGCTACCTCTACGCCCACAATCAATCAATCAAAAATATATATCTATCTATATATATATATATATATATATATTAAAGAAAATTCCCTCCTCTTCCCAAAGTATTTTATTAACCTCAAAAGAAAAAAGTTAAAAAAAAGGAGGCTCCTTTGATGGACTTCACCTGACACCAGACTCAGACTCAATCCATCCCCTATGGAGCCACCAAACCCAGAGTCGCCGGCGGCGGAGGTGAAACCGGCGGCGGAGACGACGGCGGAGGAGGCGGCGGCGAAGGCGGCGACGAAGAGGTACGAAACGCTGGCGACGATACGGAGCAAGGCGATCAAGGGGAAGGGGGCGTGGTATTGGGCCCACCTGGAGCCCCTCATGCTCTTCTCCGACGCCGGCGTGCCGAAGGCAGCGAAGCTCCGGTGCACTCTCTGCGACGCGACGTTCTCGGCGTCGAACCCATCGAGGACATCCAACGACCATTTGAAGAAGGGCTCCTGCCCCAACTTCGCCCCCTCCTCCTCCACCACCTCGGCCGCCCCCATCCCCATCTCCTCCGCCCCTCCCCCACCTCCTTCGATGAGCCGGAAGCGGCCCTCGAGGCCGAAACCGATGCTGCTGGATTCAGCAGCCTCGGCTCCTCCCCTTCTCTTGCCCTGCCCCCCTCAGAGGTTCGACAAGGAGGAGCTGGGCGCCCTCGCCATGCTTGAGGACAGCGTCAAGCGTCTCAAGAGCCCCAAACCCTCCCCCGGCCCCCCGCTGCCCCGCCCCCAGGCCGAGGCGGCCCTCTCCTCCTTGGCCTATTGGATCTTCGAATCCTGCGGCTCCGTCGGCTTCACCTGCCTGAACCACCCCAAGTTCAAGGCCTTCCTCGACCAGGTCGGCCTGCCGCCTGTCGATCCCCGGCAGCTGGCCGGCCCGGTCCTCGATTCCCGCTACCGCGGCGTCTCCTCCGATGCCGATGCCAAGATCAGAGACGCCGCCTTCTTCCAGCTGTCCTCCAGCGGGTGGAGGCGGCTGAATGCCCAGAACAGCGAGCATAAATTTGTGAATGTCTCGGTGAATCTTCCCAATGGGGCCACCGTCTTCCACCGGGCCCTGCTGACGGTAGACTCCGCGCCGTCGGAGTACGCGGAGGAGGTGCTCAGGGACGCGCTCAACGGGACGATGGGCGGGGTCGGGGAGCGGTGCGTCGGGATTGTCACCGACGGTTTCAGATCCAAGGCGCTGCTGAACCTCTCGAACCGGTATCATTGGATGCTGAATCTGTGTTGTCAGGCGAAGGCGATTGGTTCTCTGGTGAAGGATTTCGCGCGGGAGCTTCTGTTGTTTGAGACTGTCGTGGCGAACTGCTTTAAGGTGGCGACTTACTTTAATAAGCAGTCTCAGGTGAGGAGTATCTTTAACAAGTATCAGGTTCGCCAATCTGATAGGGTCGGGCTCATTAGAGCTCCGTTGGATATCGAGGACGCTATAATGAACTTTGGCCCGGTGTTCTCGATGCTCGAAGATGTAATGGGGTCGTCTGGGTCTTTTCAGCTGACGGTGCTCGATGAGGATTATAAGATGGTTTGTGTTGAAGATCGAGAGGCCGAGGAGCTGGCGGGGTTGGTTCGAGACATTAGGTTTTGGAATGATGTTGAGGCGGTGCATTCGGTTGTGAAATTAATGGAAGAAATGGTTTCTGAAATGGAAGTTGAGAGACCGTTGGTTGGCGAATGCCTGCCTTTATGGAACGAGCTGAGGTCGAAAGTTCGTGATTGGTGTAACAAGTTTAACATCGAGTTTGAGCCTGTCGACAAGCTGATCGAGAAGAGATTCAAGAAGAATTATCACCCGGCGTGGTCCCTGGCATTCATATTAGACCCGTTGTATCTGATAAAGGATGCTAGTGGGAAGTATCTCCCTCCATTCAAACTCTTGACACCAGAGCAAGAAAAGGATGTGGACAAATTAATAACAAAGCTTGTCTCAAGAGAAGCAGCTCATATTGCATTGATGGAGCTTATGAAATGGAGAAGCGAAGGGCTCGACCCGCTTTATGCTCAAGCTGTTCAATTGAAGCAGCCAGATCCTGTAACGGGTAAAATGCGGACCGCAAACCCGCAAAGTAGCCGCCTTGTGTGGGAGACTTGTCTAAGCGAGTTGAAGACTCTAGGGAAAGTGGCGATTCGAGTTATCTTCCTTCATGCCACTGCTTCCTCATTCGGGCTTAGCTCGAACCCGCCAGTGCTCAGATGGGTCAGCGGACAAAATCGGTCTAGAGTTGCGGTCGAGCGAGCTCAGAAGATGGTGGCGGTTGCTGCACATGCGAAAATCGAGAGGAGAGATTTTACAAATGAGAAGGATGCAGAGATTTTAAATGAAGTGGAGAACGGCACAATGGATGAGGCTCCCTCAGTGTAACATTTCTGTTTCTACTTTTAGCTTTTTCTGCTTAAATTTTATGAATTGGATTTGTAGGAAGAAGTCGGATTTTTTTGTGTGGAATGGGGACTTCTATATGTGCCCTTGTTGTTGTTCTAACTTTGCTTATAGAGTTTCACCTCCTATTAGGGCATTTCATATTGGGGGTAATTGAGTGTGTTTTTTAATTAATAAAAAAGGAAAGTCTTCTTGTTAATAATTTAGAGTTGCTGAGGGAACTAAAACAGGGAGAGTGATGTAAAACTATGGTTATTAGAGAATGGATAATTTTATATGGACTTCCAAAAACCTTTTTAGTATGATGCTTCAGTTTGCTGTCATTGAATTGCTTGAGTTTAGTATGTTTACTTGCAGTAGAATGATATATTGCCTTTTGTTTTCTTGTGCATGTCTATGATATCATAAAACTTTACTTGATTCAATAATTTGCTTACATCTATATTGGATTTTAATTTTCGAATTGTAATTGAATTCATTATTATAGTAGTAGCCTGTTTCATAATTATCTTTCTCTAAATGTTTTTCCCCCTTTAAGCATGAATGACACCGAAGTTCGCCATGAACTCCCACTTCCATTGCCTTCATAAGATTCCTTGAGTTGTAGTTTACTTTCCTTTATTGAATAGACTCGAGGATCCCAAACTTTCCTTGGATGTGTCTTTGATATTATATTTGTCCCTGCGATTACATCGTGTTCCTCGATATGATAGAAATTCATCTTGGCTTCCATTGTTGTAACCAAAATAAATTAGTACCTTGGCACACCAATGAATTTGTTGAATGGGGCATGGGAGCGGGCAGACACCAAAGGTATCACCGGACTTTGGTTTCTGGCATACATCCTTGTTGTTTTAATATGACGGCATTTTAAGTATTGGGGAAGGTACGCCGGAGGCAAAACTCCTATGACGCCTTTGGTGTATGTCCATTCAAACTATGTGGTTAATGCCATTCTTAAACATATCAACAGGGGCAGCGAAGTTTGATTCATACCAATTTGTTTCCCTTCGGTGGATGTCATTTCGATATCATCACCGGAAACTTTGTGGTCTATATCAGTTTTCTTTTATGAGAAATACCGAGATTGCTCTCCAAACTTTATGAACAGAACACTAGCCTATCCCATTCTCAGATTCCTTGCTATAAAAGCATCCTGCTGCTTTTATATTTGATTCATTTCTACTTCTTAGCAGCATCTGTTTACAGAAACTAAACCGAAAAATGCATCAAAGAGTTGACGTCCCCCAAACGGAAAATTTTATCAAAATTGAAGTTTAGAACCTCTCAAAAACCCGAAAAATTGAAATGGCATCCTAGGTCACTTAAGTTTGGTGGGCATCAAATCGTTTTTATCGGTTAACAACCACCATTTTATCGATTCATACACGAACTTAACCCAGATGCTGAAGCTCAAAATTGACAGATTCTAGCATTTGAGTGTTGTGTGTTTCTAACTTTTCTTGGTTGTTTCAGCTTTTTAGTGTCAACTTCCATCTTCAGGAAATAGCTACAGGAAACAAAGGAATGAAGGCATATAGGATCTTTGAAGCTTAAGCTATCCTACTTTCCTTCAACATTTGTGCCAGCCATCATTGAAACAAAGTCTTGGAGATTTGCCGGCCAAATTTTCGGGGACAATGACTAGCCAACTAAGGAAGAGACCCCAGCTTCACTTTGCTTGAAATTAATTCTCATTTGAAGGAACCACAAAGACTTAATCTTCATGCGAGTAGCTAGTTATAAATGCATGCAACTTTATACTATATGATGTGTTTCATTAGGGTAGGCTCCATGGAAAAAGAGTGCCCTTTTTCAAAAAGGAGAGAGGCAAGGGTTGATGAGGAGTCACTTGATGAAAGCTATTACTAGGAGATCATGCATGAAGTCTACTTCATAATCAACATCATCGACTTAATTTATTCTTGTTCCTAACATGGGAAAATTATTGGCATGTCTTTGAAACCCAATTGAGAGGGAAGGAGATGATTGGGTTTCAACTTTTTCTTCAACATATATGAGGTCACTTTGTTAGAATATAAAATATATTTTTTCAACCCTGGTCATAACTTCGGAGTTTTGGTGGAGTTTTGGTGCAGTGTAAGCGATATTTCACTTGGTATAAGAGGAACATAGGTTCGGTTCCCATCGCGCTCGTATTAGATGCGGTTTTATTTAAATAAAAATACCGCTATGCAAAAGTCCAGGTTTTTGCCTAAAGGGCCTACAACCAATGGGGGCATGATAAAATATAAAATATATTCTCTCAGCCCTCATCATAAGTTCAGAGTTTTGGTGTAGTGGAAGGGTCATTTCATATGGTAAACTTTATGTTGAACATAAATGAGGTCACTCAATGAACATATATTTAGTAATTTTATTTTATTTTCTTTCTTTCTTACGTTTTGTTAAAAATCTTTAATGAAACACAAGAGGATCATCTTCAACGGTACGTTCTATTCAAAAAAGGAGTATAAAATAGTGATCCTTTTCGGACTTCTCTTCAATTGTAGGATAATTTGCTAAGACTATGGAAATTCTATCTTTCGTCCATTGTTTTTCGGAAAGAAATTGATAAAGGTTTGTGTAACATTGATAACCAGTCATAAAACATTGAATTTTTTTTTTGTGAAGCATCTTTGTTGCAGTTCACATTTTGATAGGGAAAAGCTTTAGACGATGATAACGATATATGGGGCCTCTCCTTCGGTATTAATGAGGTAAAATTATGTTTTATGAGTTTATTCTTATGAAGCTAGTAATCATGAAATTGATTGTGGCAATCAAATATAAGGATGCAATGTGTTAATGATAATTTTTGGTTATGTTTGAGGTACAAGCCTAGAACATATTTGGAGCTTATATTCATTAGATCCTGAAAGTACTTTGGTTCTGTGTTTAAAGTATTAATCTTTCTGATCACAGATTAAGTTTCTAACAATGGTTTTTTTAAATTGCTTACACAAACTGGAAAGCTTTTTGATTGCGTGTGTTGCCAAATAAAAAGATGATTTCCTTGAGCATAAAAACCTGTTGCCTAATATTCAGCCTATCATTTCCTCTATTTATGCAACTGCTACTAATTGGCTGTATTTGGCGTTAGATTGAACTCAGAGGAAGCCGAAGGTCATGCCATGGATAGAGCAAATGACATGGTTGATTGTACCGCGCGGCGATAATCAAGTGAGTGGGGTTCCATCGATTGCTCTCAGCAACAGCGATTAGCATAACAGATCGATGATGGTCGGAATTTAGCACATTTGGATGTTTATGTATTTTTCTTTTTGTTTTGAGACTTGGCGTATGCAGTTTCATTTCTCAGAAGCGGTCGCACCCATTAAAATCTTTTTAATGAAGCTTGGGGAGGCTAATTATCCCGCCTTTTTCTTTTAAGAAAAGAAAAGAAACCTTGTGTCTTTATCTTACTGGCACAAGGAGAAAATATTATTGAGGCCATCATTTTCACCCGTGCAATGTGTTTATTGTTCTTTGTAGGGTATCCTCTGGTACAAAATGTGCAGGTGGTGGCCATAAGTTGACTGTAGCTATCTGCAAGAAGTTGGACCATTGGGAGTCCTTTAGGCCATTGCTAGTCCATTTCTCTCTCCTGGGCCCATTTTGTCATAATGATTGAAGGAAAGGGAAAACTATAATGCATGAGGAAGAAAAGGTATGATTTTTTCTATTTCTGGGTTGGGTTCATTGTTGTGTGTTTCTGAAGCAAAATAACAACCAGAATGGATTTATCTTGTCTTGATGTATCGTAACTTATTTGACTGCTGAGCACTTTTATACTCGGTAGAGCTAATCGACTTTTTTGTAATATCGCATTCGCAACAATCATATGTATTGTATTTCTGTAACATTGCATTCTCGACAATCATCCTCCGTGTTTATTAAGAATATATGATATAATTTAACAATAAAACACAGTCCATTATTCAAGTGCATAGAATAAGTAAGAGAACCACAAAAGTATGAAGTATGTTAAAGTAGAAAAATATCATTACTAATGTGAAACATATCATTCATTTTACAATGCAAATTTGAGCCGATTTTCATCTCTATCCATAAGAAATTTTTGGTAAATGGCTAAATAATTCTTCAATTATTTAACCAATGTTGCACTTTAATACCTAAAGACTTTTCACCTGGTTACTAGTTAACTAATTTCAGTTACTTTAACACAAGTCAAATTCAATTATTCCTAATCTTATATGACTTTATGTTCGGAAGAATTGGTTAGATAATTGCATTTGGAATAGTTGGAAAAAACATTAAGTATTAAATTGAAGAGGGAACGTAGTATGAAATGGTATGGTAGGAAATTTTCTATATCGGTCGGCTCTAAAGGCGGGTGTAATTTTTTCAATAATTGACACCCGTCTTTTAGCCTTTTAACCGTATATACTTGTTTATGTGTATATTAATTATTACATGAATTGGATGTCACTTGCTCCTGCATTGAATGCTTGCATAATTAATGGTTTCTAACAGTAGAACACTTTACGGTGCCAAAAGCTTAGGCTGGACATGAAAAATGGCTTTTGCATACATGTGCCAATGTCCAAAAAACCGACAAATTATAACTTTCCAAGTTGTTAATGTAGAAAATTTCCTACCATGTCATTTTATACTCTACATTATCCAAACTGTTACAACATGGATGAATCTCTGAGGATTATATAGCAATTACCCAAATTTATTTCTTCTTTTATCCTTTTTTATCCTTTTTCAAATAATTTTTGGTACAATTTCTCCCTCCTAGTACTATTTTAGTTATGTGGTCCTAGAATAAAAAAGAAATTTGACCGAGTCAAGATACTCCATTTAAAGTATCAAAGATTTAGGTGCAGAGCAGATACAGATATATATAAATAAATAATAGTAGCAGATATTTATCTTATTGTGACAAATGTTAAATAAAGTATCAAATATGGACACGCTTCTAAATTAAAGGGACCACAGGACAAATAAATAAATGAAAATTCCGTACGAAGAATCTCTTTAAAAGGGTGTTAAAAGATAGGTTTTTTTATCTTTAGATCCTTAGAACATAGCAAATTACTATCTAACCCAAAAACTTGGTATTTACTTTTTGCCCAATCAAAATTAATAAGATACATCATTTTACCCCCTTTACGATTTTCATCAACTTTTAACGGCTTGACATCAGGTTTTTGTTTAAAATATCCCAACATCTTCTTATTTGAAAATATGCAATTTCTTCCCCAAATTGCTTCCTATTTGAAAATATGTAATTTCTTCCCCAAATTGAAATTAAGGTTTAGGCATCTACCGTATCTTTCTCAAAATTGGCCATGAAATCAGGAGCATTTTTAACATTCTTCTCTGGTTATGAAGAAGTTGGATACTTCTGTGATCTTAATTGTTGTTTTCGGGTAAATAGTAAATCTAAAATTTATGAAGAAAAATTAAAGTTAAAGTTAACGGGGCTTTTTTCTGACGGAAATCGGAAGAGGTAAAATGATATATCTTATTAGTTTTAGAGTAAAAAATAAATACCAAGTTATAAGGGGTTAGAAAGGAATTTATTAAGTTTCGGGAAACCTAAAAGATATTGAGCCTTGCTGTCTATGCATACTTTTCTATGTCCTATCTGAGTGAGTCAATGATACCAAAAGGAAAAATCTTGGCCAATGACACTTACGTCTGAATTATTTTTAAGCATTACAAGCAGTCGAACGCTGGGTAGTGATGTAAACGGATACCTCTAGTCTGAGTTGTATCAACGAGCAATATCTTAGTTTAATTGTTACCTCACTTTCTTTCTTGGGGAAAGTCTGGGTTCAATGGCCATAATTTAACACTTTCAGGACAAACCCGTGGGTTCATGGATTTTACCCAACTCGTATTGAACAAAGTCAAAGTTTTTCATTAATTAAAGGGTAACTTAATGTATAAAAAATGTCTCGTCTTAATGTATTTTTGTAAGAAAGTATCGTTTTAATATATAGTTAGATGAATAGATCATTCTAAATTTTATTTATGAAAATATATATCTTTCTTAACACATAAACAAATATTGTGTCCACCGCAAAGTCTGAAAATAATAAAAGGTTAATGTATTTTTAAGGATTTAACAAAAGATAAATAAAATAATAGAAACAAAAAATATTTACAAATATTTGGAAGTTTCAATATCTAAGAAGATTTTTAGATAAAAACTAAAAGAGAAGATTAAAAAATAATAATAAATAAAATTATATGTTTAATAGATTTATAACTTTGTTTAAATTTACAAGTCAAGAATACATATGTATCCACATTTTATAGTAAAGTTCAACTGTCTTAATTCCCGATTCGTATCCATCTTTTTTTTTCCATAGCCTCAAGTACAGATAGAGTTAAAAAAGATAAAATCTTTGATGATTCCATCAATAGTAGGTAGCAAAGTGCTAAAAAAGCAAAATTTCAGGTATTGAAGTGCCATATTTTGAAATATAAATATTTATTGGTAGTTATATGTCATTTAGCAAAATTGGCTCCTAATATCGAAAAGGGCTTTTTAATAAAAATCCAGTCCCTTTCATCCTTCGTTGATTATTAAAAAGTAATTCCATAATTCATTTTTATTTAGAACACCCCTTATACATTTAACTATACATTTAAGTTGTACTAAAATACCCACCAACAGGCCAAAAAGAAATCTTTTTGGCATTTTCCATTATCCCGTTAGGAACCTAACGGTGAGTATCGAGTTAGGCTTTTAAACCTTCTCAGCTCTTCTTATTTTCCCAAAATTCCTAAGTTTTCCTCTAAATTGGCTTCAGGATTAGGTTTGGATCAAAGATCTCTCAGATTGATTATGGAAACCGGCTCGTGTTTCTCAACCTACTTCAACACCGAGCATGTCGAGTGCCGTTGTCGCTTCAACAAGACTATTAAACTCAAATTGATAGTCTAGTTTTGGTTCGTCATATCAATTTGTTGGTATTTTAATCTTCTAAATCTTGCGGAATTCGTTAAGTTGAAAAAATAAGTCATAAATAAATTCAAATTATTTTGTTGTTTAAGCACCATCTTAGTTTGTTACTTTTTGTTCTTAGTTTATTGTTAGAAACATATAATTTTGTTGGAATTGAAAAGATCAGGTTTACTTTTTGTTGTTGGAGCTGAAAAGTGCAAATCCACCTTTTGCTAAAAATCCAATAAGAAAACAAAAAGGATTTACAAAAATTTGGAAAGAATCCTAAAATGATTTGCAATATATGATATTTTTTAATTTTCTAGTAAACTATAGCATGAAAGTGTTTTTGCAATTTAAATGAAAGAATTGTGTGTATAAACTGTTTGAGTTCAATACATTCATTTAATTAAAGACAATAACTATATAAAAGTATACATTCTCACAAAACTTGTTAGTATTCATAATATATTTTTAATATAAAATGTTTATTGTTATACCAGGAAATTTAATGAAGTCTTTCACTTTTTTCAATACGAGCCGGGTAAAACCGACAAACCCATGGGTTCAAGTGGATCCGGTGGTGGGCCGGATAAAACCCATAAATCTACATGTCAGACCCAATGATACTTGTAAACGGGTAGATCGGATGCGGATACTGTTTTATTGGATAGTAAAATTTTGTCCCATGACCTATGTTTTACTGATTTAACTGCAAGTTAAACGGACAACGGGTCCTTATGACACCTCTAGGTATAAAACAAAACCTGATTCAGTAACTTTCAAAGTTACAAATGCTTTAAAACATTACACAGATGAACCGTCATTAATTACAAGTAATCGATATTTCACATTCAATATATAGGCATCTCGACCCGTTGCAAATAACGGTCATTTTACATTTATCATTTAAATACAAGTCTTTTAGGCCTCGATTGCAGAGCTCGCATATACTTTATCACTCATACACTGACCTGAAGACCTTTGCTCTCATTCAAGCACAAGCTACCAAAGGTACATACGAATTGTAGGCGAAATCATACATTTTAGCTCTAACATGGGTGACGCGTGTCGGATCGCGTCAAGATGTTACCTTCTGTTGATCTGCTGATGGTGGCGATGGACGGCTGAGATTGGATCTGAAGGCTGGCTCTTGAAGCGTGTGGATCTCAATGGGTTTGACTCTGTTTGGGCCGAGCCACCTGCAAGGAAGTCCCGGGGTGGTTGTACCACCGAGGACCCTCCGACGGTCAAGTTAGAGAGAAATCCGAGTAGAGTAACGGCTTAGTGGAGTAAAAATGACCGTCTGAAGGAGGGGTTTATATAGCGGTGGCAGCAGGCAGGCAGGCGCGAGAATCACGCCGGCCGTTACGCTCCCGACTTCACGCCCGCGTGATGGGCGGGGTCCCGCATTAATGGCGAGACAGGCTCGTTAATGGGGGATCGTGATGACGTGGAACGTGGGATGTGGCCGGCGGATATCTTGCGTATGGCGAGATTCGCGGGATGGCGGTTGCGCCTGTGAGTGGTGCCGCTGGTCGGTCGATGAGACCGAGGAAGATGATCTCGGCGGGAGAGCCGAGGTATCTTGGTTCTGCGGTAGCCCGAAGACATGCTGAGAGGGCCGAGGAGGCCAATTGTGCAGGGGGCTCGGAAGTGAGCCAGCGTTTGTTTGTGGGACGGGCACAGGAGTAGCCTGGTCGGCCACCGTATGTCCTTTCTTGTGAGCTTTGGGACACGTCATCAGCCATGTGTCATGATCTGGGAGATCACCGATATCGAGCATCATCATTAACCCCCCACTCTCGTCCCGACCAGATCATAGGTCGGATCGAGAGTGGTCTGCCGGGTCATCCGAGGTGAGCTACTTTTCGAAGATATCGTCGGGGCATGTCTCCGGACAATCGGTTGTATTTTCTGGATGACGCTAGCGAATCAGGGGTGAGATCTTTGCATTAAAGAGGGTGCGCCGGATCTTGGGTACGTTAGCCGAAGGGGCTGCCCACGTGTCTGGCACTGTTTGGCTGATGCGACGGGCCGCAGGTTCCTGCACCCGATGGGGTGCGGCCAATGTGCGCATGATAGGTGGAGCGATGGTGGCCGTTGAGTGCGAAGAGTCGTCTTGGCGGGAGATGACTGAGACCGTTGGATGTGTTACGCCGACTGCTATAAATAGAGGTGAGGTCCACATGAGGGCCCATTCTTCTTGATAATTCCCTCGACTTTGGTTTTGTCAGCTTGGCGTTCTCCTTTTTAGGTCGGGATCCCTGCGTTTTCTCTTCCGAGGACTCATCTTCATCAGGTTAGATGTCTTCCTCTGAGGAGTCTGTAGATGTAGTTGGGGTAAAGTCTGGGGAGCTCTCTGTGGATTCTTCCTCTCCTCATTCTTCTTCTTCTGGATCGGAGCCCTCTCAGGGGGTTAGGGTCAGATCCTCTTCCCAGGGTCGTCCGACGGGGGCGGTTCCCAGAGTGGAGGTCGCGGATGCGCCTGGCGTGTCGTCCACGGTGAGGTACGAGGAAGAGCTCGCCACCGTTCGGACTCGTTTCCATATTCCTCTCGGCTACACTTTGCGTTTGGCTGGGGAAGGAGAGAGGGCAGATCAGGTACGGGGCAAGGAGATTGCCCTGTATTTGGAAGCCTTTTAGGCCAGAATGCGCCTGCCTTTCTCCTCCGAGGTTGTTAGAGCGCTGAATCATTTCGGGTTAGCCCTGGACCAGCTATTGCCGAACTCCTGGAGGATTCTTCTCGGGTTCCTAGTCCGTTTGAAGTTGCAGCTGATCCCTTTCAGGCTGTCCACCCTTGCCTCCTTTCTCATTTACAAACGTCACCCCGGCACTCGCGCGGGCGACCCGTGGTGGGTTTACATCTCCTTCGGGAAACAACGGGGGAGTGTTGCCGGGTCGGGAGTCGTCGTTGTGCCTTCTTCCATTCACGATTGGAGGAAGAAATTTTTCTTTGTTGGGCCGCTAGAGGGTGAGGGCCGGCCCGTGCCCATCTAGTGGTCTAGGTATAGGTGCTGGCGGGAGAGTCGGTCCAACGATCCCGACGCGGTGAGAGTGGCGGAGTGGGAGACCATTCCCCGGGCCGATGTGCTGCTTTCTGAGCGGGCTCTTAGTTGGGCTGGGCTCAGCCCCACCTAGTTTGTCGGTAAGTTAGGAGCTCGTAGGCGATCTGTTAGACTCATGTTTATTTTCATTTCTACTTGTGTTACTGACTCCAGTGTACTTTGTCTTGTGCAGAACCCATGGGCGCGAGCAAACTCGAGCGGCCATGTAACATTTTGAAAATCGTTTCGATGAAATTTCGGAAAATCGGTAAAATAAGGGGGTTTTCCGTAAAAAGTCAAAATATAAATATTTTTTAATATAAAATTAAATATATATATTCTAGCTATATAATTGCTAGTATTTGGTGTTTATTGAGGCACTGGTAAAATTTCTAATTTTCTGAAATTTTTTCCGAAATTAATTATTTTAATATTATTTTAAGCCGTCACTAATACATTTAATTAGGGAAAATTACAAATTGGAATGAATTGAAACAAATTTTGTGCATCATAACACAGTAAACAAAATTTTAACATGTTGTTTTTGAAATGAAATAAAGTTGGTAAACGGTTTTGAAAATATTGAAGGAAAGGCTTAAATGGTGAAAATAAGATAATTGGAATATGAGTTAATGGGTGTATTAATTTGGGGATGTTTCCTCACACACACTCACACCTCACACACACACTCTTCCCTTCTTATTTTCTGGCCGAGCAAGGGGCTGCCCCCACTCCCCATTTCCCCACTTCAAATGGAAAGAAAAACGAATTGAATAATGAAAGAATGAAGTATGGGTATTATTATATGAAGTATGGGGTTGTTTTGACTTGGCAATTTCATTCAACTCACTCTTTTCCTCTCCCCCCACACCTTGGCCGAGCCTCCCCTCTCCCCAATCAGCACCAGCCCCTCTCTTTCCCCATCTCATTATCACCTCAAAAATCATGATAAATTCCTCAAAAAAATCCAAATTAAATCCCACAAAATCCAAATCTAACCCCTACCCATTATTTCTTGGCTATTCTATTATGAATCTTGGTGAAAAGTTAGCATTTTGGAGACATGTTGCATGTGGGATCTCATGATCTTGGAGGTATAATCCTAACCTCATGTTTAATGAGTTACTAATTACTTCAATTTATCTAATTTTGATGTTTAATTTGGGTTCTAACTTCAAACTTGAAATTCAAGAAAAGGGAATTGTTACCAAGTGAGGGTTTTTATCATTGATCATGGTTTAATGGTGTAGTTATCATGCTAAGCCATAGAAAAATTAATTTAGTTGCTAATTTCCAAATTGTAACATTTAAAATGCCCAAATTAAGCTTTTTTTTTATAAACTAGGTTTTTGTAAACTATGAATATAATTAAGAGAAAAATCTAATTAGGTTATTCTTGACATTATTAACATTTTAAATTGTAGTTTAATATTTTAGATCATGTAAATCCAAGCTAAATTGTTATTTGTGCATTTTTGCTATAAAATTGTTAAAATTGGATAAATTGTAAACTAGAATTTTGGGGTTAATGAAATTTAATGAGATTAAATTATGGAAATAATTTATATGGTTTATTTAAGATATTTAATAAGTATTATGGCCATTAGAATTGTTAAAACATCAAGTGTTGTACTAAAACGGTAAATTTTGCTTGCTAGGTTTTCGGAAAATATGCTTTTAAAGTAAATTTGGGGGTTTTTGTGAATTCTAACCTATTTCATATTATAATTAATGTTTGTGAATGTGCAAATGGGTGCGTTTGGGTTTTTCTCGATGGGTTGGTGTTTGTACATCGACATCGAGGGTTGGTTTAGCTATTCTTGCATGCGTAGGCGATAGGTTTTGACCTATACGTGATACGTGTGCCGATTTGGTTTTCGTATGCCGTTTCGATTTCGAATTGGGTTTTTATGCGATGCGATACATTGTGACATGTAGGTACCCCCATGTAGACTTCAAGAAAACAAGCAAGCGCATGGCGACGTCGGCACCGGCAAGCGAAGATCAGGTGAGTAGATTTATATCTGCGGGGAGAAGTTGGGTGAATGGCGTATAGCACCCCCGCAAAATTATGAGGAATGAGGTGATGTGGTAACGATATACTTTTATAGGTTAATAGGAGATATGAACACCGAGTAAAAGAAGCCTTAGGAGCTTATGGGTTTAGGGTTAGCGAGAATTGAAGAAAGGATTTTAGCGGATTTCTTAGTCACGAAACCTTAGAGTAAGGATTTGCCTACACGCACACTTATACACTTGCATATATCATCTTCTTGTGTGTATATGGGAATGTGTATATATGTATATACGCATGGGTATGGGACTATACATATATACATTCATATACACATGTATGAATGTTGAGGATATTGTATGATATTTGGAGATGAGTCGATGAGATTGGGCTTGAGGCCATGAGATCGGTGATGTGATATGGTCCGTATTTGAGATACGACATGATATTTTATCGGGTTCTTTAGGCGTGGTGTTTTCACACACACGCATGCATTTCATAGATGGTATTAGTATTGTACTAGACGTAGATCAGTACCCCGATCATGATATTTGATAAAGAGAATACCCGATGATTAATATGATAGATGTGACATTTGACCCGTACCCAGATTTGGGAGGCCGTACGACGGATTTACCGTATGAGCTATATATTGACGATAGATCCGCACTCTTGATTCGAGAATGTCATATGGCATGTTGTATCGTACATGATATTATTGAGGCGGGATCACCAACTATTTTGCATGTATATATATATCGACTCAGATTTAAGTGGTTTCCATACCCCTTTCGATTGGTTGTTAGTTAGACATGTAGTTTACCTAGTAGATATTAGACTGGACCCGAGTCATACCTATTTCCAAAACTGACGAATCGTGAGAATTTTAAAGACATACCAAGGGATACTACGGATATTATAAAAGACATATCTTTTCTTAAAAACACCGTAGTCCTTATTTTCAAAACACCACGATTCGTACTATTTCAAACGGCAAAATAGTATAACACATGTATAGTAAGATAGATTCTTTGTTGTTACGTTATTATTCATGTTCCGCATATTATTGTTGTATTTACTATTCATTTTCCTTATTATGTTGTTATCGCCTCATTGCATGTTATTGTGTACGTAGTAATTATGAAACCATGCTGTTAGGATACCAGCACCATTACCGATGACGCGTATGCTTCACGTACACTCGCTTGCCGGCTCACACACATCTTCATTGGTAATTGCCATGTCACGTACACTTTAGAAAATACTATTTCAGTGACATAGCTTGTTAGCTGATAGTTGTAATATGTCATAGTTTCCATATGCTAGTTTAATTATTGCATTCATTGCATGATATCAGATGCATCCATATAGTCATTGGTTATGCAGTATTAGGGAGATTTATGCCGGTATTCACTGTTTATTGGTATCATGATTTTGATGATTTCGGATTTACATGAGATTTCTGAATTTGGGGGAAAACCGCAAGAATTTAATAAAAGCATGGTATCATCATTTTAAAAATGCAAATTGCGGTTTTCTCGTGATGTATGAGTGTCCACCATGATGTTTTCTCGGTTCTGAGATGGTTTTCGAGACCCGATTCGAGGAGTTGGATGAACCGTCTGCGGGTACATGGTGGACCCGGTATGGTACCCCGGGGCAAGAAGTTCGAGGAGTAGACGATGAGCCTGGCAGGGACAGAGTACCTACCGGTGATTTTACCTGGCGCGGTGGATATCCGGAGGATGCCCTTCGTGGCCGTGAGATTGATGTTATGGGCTGATCCGTTCTGCCGGAGCCCGAAGGCCGATCCCGCAGATGATACAGATGCCTGAGATATTGAAAATTGAGATTGAGATTTGAGATTTGAGATTTGAGATATTGATGATTTGATATTGAGATACTGAGACTTATGTTTCGTGTCGATGCTTGACACTGATTTCTCTGTTGCGTTCATTGATGATACGTGATTGACATATATAGAAATCTCATTGATTAAAGAAAACAGTTGTCTCACTCATGATATATTCTGTTTAAATTCGTAATGCATTCATACATCATATATCCGATATGTTGCTATCTAATGCATTGACACGAGCATGTAGTATTACACTATACATAGCTGGACCAGGATTTTATTGAGGATATTACCTGATATGACCTAGGATAGCGTTATGCATGCGATTTCTACTCGTAGATGCTTTCTACTCACGAGTTGGCAACTCACCCCCGTTGTGCCACAGTTCCTTGCAGGTTTTGTCGTACAGGTTCTTTGCGGCTTTGCTGGCACATTGTTCTTTCCGACCGATTGCTGTGGCAGGTGGGTTCTTTGCATCAGGACCACCATTATTTATTATTATTTCAGTTGTATCTAGAAACTCCATCAACCAAATTGTATATTTGAGAGATAGAAAACCAGGCCTGTTATTCTTTCGACCTTAGAGTCACGCATTGTATTATTATGGTTTTTATGCTGATTTGAGTTTTCTTTTGAGTTTTGATCCTCGCCCTTCGGCGTTGTATATTATATTGCTTGCGTGGTTGTGACCGTCGATTGACGAAGAGCCAGCTCCCGCTTGGGATGCCTTTTTATTTCGTATACTATTCATGTTGTATCCCGTTTGGGGGCCAATATTTACAAAGGAGACTCTGCCGAAATTTTCAGAAAATACTTGAGATTTTAAAAATACATACTTCGGCCTATGTTGATTAAAACTACTTGCTTTACTTTGGTTTTTCCTTCACTCTACTCTTCTTCGGTTTTGATTTTCTGGGTTTTGGCTTACTTAGACTACGTACGCCTCGAGACGTTTCGTAATTTAAGTGCCGGTCATGTTCCGTACTTTTCGGGTCGTGACAGGCCATGCGTGAGCCGAAGAAGGGATCGAAGGCTGGGGGTGCAAGCTCTTCCCGTCCGACATCGGCCCTAGCTCCCCCGGCAGCCGCCCCACCCCGGCGTTCGAGTGCGGGCCGTGCCCCGGAGCCCAGCCAGGCGCCGAGCCGAAAGCGGGTTCGGGAACAGGAGGCCCAGGCTTCGGAGATAGAGACCAGCTCCCCGGCGTCGTCTCTCAAGAGGTTCCCCCGGACTGTTCCGCGGACCCCAGCCTCCCCGATCTTGGTGGACGAGGGGGACCTCCGCTTTGAGGTGCCCTCGGGGCTCTCCGTTGCTGACAGCTTGCCGGCGGACATGGAGAGGTCGGCCAGAGGCAAGGTTCTTCGGCGATCGCCCAAGAGGCCATGCAGGTTAGCGCTCGCACCTTACTTGATTTTTCTCTTAGCGTCTTACCATTCGTGAGATTTGGTGCCTCCTTTTTCTTTCTGACCCCCTCTGATTTCTTCAGGTCCTCCAGCAGGTCGCCCTCGTCGTCCAGATGGAGGACAAGGAAATTGCCCCAGCGATGCGAGCCGCGGGCGAGCTCTCCTCGCTGGAGGAGAGCTCGAAGTTGGAGCTGGAGGCGGCGATGGCGAGGGTCGCCGCCCTAGAGGGCGAGATGGCGGCCTGGAAGTGGAAGGTTGCGGCCGGGAAGCAGGAGGTCGCCAGGTACCGTGAGGCCGCCGAGGCCAAGCTTCAGGACTCCTAGGTGTTCGTCGGCACCCTGAAGAAGTCGGCGGGCACCCTTCGGGAGGAGCTGGAGGCGGCGGCAGAGGGGACGAAGCGGGCCGAGCTCAGGTCGGCGAAGGCGGTGAAGAACTACAAAAAGTATGACCATTTTTACGCTAACCTAGCCGCAGCCACTACCCTCATCTGGCACGAGGCCCTCGACACCATTAAGGCTTCGATGCCGGAGTTCCCCGATGAAGAGCACCGGAATGAATACCCCCGCGGGGACGACGTGCAGGGGAAGACCCTAGGAGTACTGCAGGGGAAGGGACTCCCGTCAAGGGCGGCACCGAGCCTTCTGTGATGGGCGCAGCCCCAGTTGTGGTGGATGCGGTGCTCCTTGGGGTTGCGTCCGGCCCTGAGGCCTGAAGGCCCTCGTCTTCTTGTTTCTTTTCTTTTGTTGCCTCGGGGAATTTTGTAGGCCTCCGGGCATTTTGTAAGGCTGGGGAGCCCACAATACCCTTGTAAAGACTTTTGGGTTTGGGAATGAATTATTTTCGCAGTAGTATTTGCGCGCGTATTTTCCTTTGTCGGTAAATACTTGTATTTGCACAGTTTATGTCGGTTCTTCGTCTAGCGATTATGCGTCGAGTTGAATTTGTTCATTTGCCAAGTGTGCAAAGACCGGCGGGAAGACGGTATCTCCATGGCCCCGAAGTCGAGGTGGAGATCGCTCAGACGTAGATAGACCGAATGCCTTTTGGTGAGGGCTTTTGTTTCTTAGTCGTGGGAGGCATGGAGAGGCATGTTAAGGATGGGCTGAGCAGGGTAGCTGCTCGGTCGCCTCATGGCGAGGGCTTTGATCCCTGGCATTGTGGGGTAGGGAGCTACCATCCAGGGATAACCGAGCAAGGGCGGGCCCGGTTGCCTTTTGGCGAGGGCTTTGATCCCTGGCGTTGCGAGGTAGGGAACTACCAGCCAGGGATAACCGAGCAAAGGTGGGCCCGGTTGCCTCTTGGCGAGGGGTTTGGTCCCTGGCGTTGTTGGGTAGGGTGCTACCGACCAGGGATAACCGAGCAAGGGCGGGCCCGGTTGCCTCTTAGTGAGGGCTTTTGATCCTTAGCGCGGGAGGGGCCGTAAGAGGCCTACTAAAGACGGGCCGAGCAGGGTTACTGCCCGGTGCCTCTTGGTGAGAGCTTTAATCCTTAAGGACGGGATGGGCAGGGTTGCTGCCCGGTGCCTCTTGGCGAGGGCTTTGATCCCTGGCGTTTTGGGGTAGGGAGCTACTAGCCAGGGATAACCGAGCAAGGGCGGGCCCGGTTGCCTCTTTCGAGGCTTTTTGATCCTTAGTGCGGGAGGGGCCGTAAAGGGCCTACTAAGGACGGGCTGAGCAGGGTTACTACCCGGTGCCTCTTGGTGAGGGCTTCGATCCCTGGCGTTTTCGAGTAGGGAGCTACCATCCAGGGATAACCGAGCAAGGGCGGGCCCGGTTGCCTCTTTCGAGGGCTTTTGATCCTTAAGGACTGGCCGAGCAGGGTTGCTGCCCGGTGCCTCTTGGCGAGGGCTTTGATCCCTGGCGTTGTGGGGTAGGGAACTACCAGCCAGGGATAGCCGATCAGGGTAGCCGCTCGGCTGCCTCTTGGTGAGGGCTTTGATCCTTAGCGCTGGAAGGGCCATAAGAGGTTTGCTAAGGACAGACCGAGCAGTGAAGCTGCTCTGTGCCTCTTGGCAAGAGCTTTGATCCCTGGCGTTGTGGGGTAAGGGAACTACCAGCCAGGGATAGCTGAGCAGGGTAACTGCCCAGCTGCTGTTTCCCCCAATCAGAGCAAAACTCTGTTCAAATTTCAAATTTTGAAATGAAGCAACGCTTCATAACAGCGCCAATTGCGCTGCGCCCTAAATAGCGTACCAAGTGCAAAAGCACATGTGCGCTAGCGCTGAGAGCGCTGCGCTATAAGCAACGCACCACGTGCAAAGCACGTGTGCGCTAGCGCTAAGTGCGCTGCACTCTAAGCAGGGCACCACGTGTAAAGCACGTGTGCCCTAGCACTGGAACTAAAAGCTCCCCACCATCAGATCAAAGATCCAATAATAATGATAAATTATTAATTGACTAAAATAAAATTCTGTTAAGAAGAGATTCCTCAAAATCTTTCCAAACAAAAAGATTGTGCTCAGTAAATCAGAGCACCGTTGGATCAATGATCCAAAGGTGATTAAAAATCACCAAAATTACAGAATAAATTCTGTATGGAAATATTTCCCAATCTTATTAAAAACAAGAAAATTGCCTTCTGTAAATCAGAAGCCCTTGGATCAAAGATCCAACGATGGGGAAATCCCCAAATCAATTGGAGAAAAGTTCTCTTTAACTGATTGAACAAATCAGCTTGCCCTATATAAAGGCCCTAAGACTTCAAGTCTTATAGAGAGAAATCCCCCCATAAACTTTGAGAAATCTCATAAAGAAGAGCCAAGCTCTCGGTAGAAGAACAACTTTTCTTCAAGGTAAATAATAATCAGAGAGATAAAATCATCTTATATTAAAAAGAAGAGTTCACTTCTTTTTCACAGATCATAGATCTACAAGACCAAGATCTTTCACAAAGAGATCAAAGGATTTCATCATAAAATAAAAAGAAGAACATAATTCTTCTCACAGATCATAGATCTATAAGACTAAGGTCTTTTATACAAAGAGATCATGAACATCTCATTATAAAAAGGGGGGAGAATAATTCAATTCTCTTAAGGATTACAGATCCATAAAGGCAAAGCCTTTCATCAATATAAGAGTTTGAAGTATCTCCTATGGAGTAAGAACTTTTGTTCTTAGAATCTTGAGATAAAGTCTCTTATAAACGAGAATTTATTTCTCAGATCATAAAATTGATCAAATGCGCTTATGCGCTCTTTGATTGGCGCAAAGCGCCAAGCGCACCACGTGCTCCTCACGTGTGCGCTACAGAACAGAAAGCGCTTTGCGCTTATAAAATAGCCCTTTGCGCTTATGAACTGGCGCTCAGCGCTGAGCACACCACATGCTCCTCACGTTTGCGCCATTGGACAAATAGCGCTTTGCGCTCATGAACTAGCGGTTTTGCGCTCTTGATCTGACGCTCAGCGCCAAGCACGCCACATGCTTCTCACGCATGCGCTACCTAGCAGAAGCACTCTGCGCTCTTTTGACTGGCGCAAAGCGCCAAGCGCACCACGTGCTCCTCACGTGTACGCTGATAGAACATAAATTGTTCTTTAATAAGCCCCAGAGTTATGATGAATGCTCAGCTTTCAACAAAAGACAGAAATACTGTCAGAATCCAAATCAATGCTCAGCATTGTTGAAAGGGCTAAGCCCAAATAAATGCTCAACAGCCCAAAATAAATGTTAAACATTTTAACTTGATTGGACTTAGCCCAAGATTGGCCATAAGTCCTTAATTCAGATTAACTGAGCCCATATGCTCATAAATCTTTTAACAGAGCTTAGCCCCAAATTGGACTACAGATTTTTCAACCAAAATTGGTTCAAGGGTACATCTCTTTACTCCTCTGATATTTGTCATTATAATCCTTCAACGTCTTCAGAGAGGTGACAGGTCCCGACAACCATACATTTCATAGACTATGACGTCTTTAAACTGAACTATGATGTCCTTAACCTCGGATTATGGGGTCCTTAAACCCATGGACTATGATGTCTTTAACCTTGAACCGTAATGTCCTTAAACTAATTATGGACCGCAATGTCCCTAAACTAAACAATAGAGCCCAAATGCTCTTTTGTTGGATCTAAATGATCCCGTTAAGTTGATCTTAGTCTAAAATTAGACTAACGTATCCTTAACAAACCGTTAAGTTGATCTTATTCTACAATTAGACTAACGTATTCTTAATATGTGTTTAAGTCAATCTTAGTTTCAAATGAGACTAACGCGTCCTTAAACCCAACCCCAAACCCAAATCTAAGAAAATACGGATTTGGACTAATCCACGCCCTACGGGCGACAACATAAATTAGTCTCCGTATATAATCCACGGGCAACCAAAAACAAAACAAACACCCACAACATGAAGTGACCATCTGGAGAAAGAGAGTGGTTACCGCGAAGCGGTAGCGTAATTAACTGCAGGGGCTTGCGCCTGCAGAGAAGAGCGTCCCCACAATAAAAAAAAACCCCTCAACGAGGGGGAATTTGACGAAGTCTGCTGCATCGGACGCATCTGTCTAAACCTTCGATACATGGTGTCATATATCAACTTGGCATCTTCGGAGAGGTGGACGGATAACACCAATTAGTATCTGCCCCCAAATTCAGGCAAGACGGACCTACGCAGTCGTGTCTCCGTGTTCGGCGGAGAACAGATTCTGGCACGCCCGGTGGGACCTTTTCCTCTTTCCACTCCACACTTCGTGTGTCGTGTTTCGCGAACGAATCGCGGTTTGCTATGGTTGCCCTTGGGTTCAAGGTACTAAGATTTGGTTTTGCTCCCGTGCAGAAAAAAGAACATCTATGGCCTCTAACTGCTCCAACTGCAACTGCAACTCCGGTTTCGCCTCATCTGGAGGAGTAACCTACGGGCCCCAAGCAGCCTCCCTTTTCACAATGCCAGTGGAGCAGGTGACTCAAACCATCACTTGGCTATTCTTCGGGACCATACTCCCACCGATGAGCTTCAACGTCCCTGTACCATTGCAAGAAGCTTCGAAGAGATCGGTCTTTAATCGGCTCACAACTACTGCGGCCCCTCTCAGCGGGTCGTCCAGCTCCAACGCCTCAGTCTTTGACAGACCGGGCCAAAGCTTATTTGGGCCCATGAAGAAGCCCGCGACACCAGAAAGGATTATCCCTAAGCGGATAGCCATTCCTGTTCATGAAGTCTTCAAGATGGCTTCTCCTGCCAAAGGGTCGGTCTTCACAAGACTGACTGTTTCAAATCCTGTTCCAGGCGAAATCGTCAAGGCTGCTTCCCCTGCTCGGAAGTCTGCCTTCGATAGGTTGGTTATCCCCACTCAGCGGACATCAGTCTTCAATAGGCTGACAACGACAACTTCTGACCAACATAGTGGGCATGAGGAAGTCACCCCTACAGCTGAGACAATCCCAACGGCTCGACACGCTCGACGTCGCCACTAGCACCGAGTAAGGAAGGCTGGGGGCAACTCTCCTTCTGGACTGACTCCGCTGGCTCCAACGGTGGAAATCGATGCTGCTGTTCCAATTGGGAACGGCTTTGAACCGCTAAGGAGGGTGCGCAAAAACTCTCCGACTGCTGTGCTGAAGAGATCTCCTCCATCCATGGAGAATGTTACAAATGTGAAGTTAGAGCAGCCCCCTCAGCGGCTGTCCTCTAAAATTTATAAAGTTTGGCGACAGGTACAGGACTCGGTGATTGATCAAGCTTACTCCCGCCGACAGAAAAAGGTGAAAGTTCAGTGAGAAGATGACCATCCTGTCAAGCCACAAAAGGCGACAGCTACTTGGGTGCCCACTGCAACGGCCCCCTCAACCTCGACCGCTCACAAGAGGAGAAAGCTGGAGAAAATCCCGGTGTCTGCGATGAATCGCAAGAACGCTGAATCTAAACGCTCCAAGTCTGGGGGCATGGTGGTGCACACAATTTATATGGCATCCGAAAAAGGATAGCCATATCTCCACAGGTCATTGACCGCTTACGAGAGCAGTGAGTAAGGCTCAAGAGCAACAACAACAAAAGCTCCAAGAAATGCTAACAGCTATGGCCGCACTTACGGGACCGAAAGCAAGCCCGGAGATATCCTCGGAGCAGCGCCGTGAGCAGGAAACTGATGCTGAATTCCTTCGGAGAATGCTTGAGAAGAAAGACAAATAGGCCGCGGAACAAGCGGCCAATATAAAACAAATGGCCCTTCTATTCCAAGATATGGTGAGCATGATGATTCAGCCGGACCCTCGAGCTGAAGATCCTCCAATAATAATTGAAGATTATAGAGAAGAGACATCAAATCCTTTGCCGGCTCTGCCAACAGCCAAGGAGGAGACGGTCTCCAAAGCTGCTCTGGATGATTACATCGCTCAGCAGATACGAGTTCACCGGGCGAATGAAGCGGCCGGCCAAATTGTTAAAACTGGACGACCCTATCCGGATTGGTACGACCAAATAAAGTACCCGCCGGGATACACGATCCCTAAATTCCACGTATATAAGGGGACGGGAAATCCACATCAGCACGTCGCTCAATTCAGAGCCTTGTGCGGCAACACCGGAGGTGACGATAAGCTACTGCTTTGCCAATTCGTTGGCAGCTTGTCGAAGACAGCATTCAAGTGGTATTCCGAACTCCCAAATGACTCTGTCAAGACATTCGAAGAGATGGAGTTGCTATTCACCCAGCGTTTCGCGAGTGCTAGTGAACGCACCCCAATCACAGCATTGATCAATGCCAGGGTGAAGCCTGGAGAAACATGGGTTCGGTATGCAATACGGTGGCGGAATCTATGGTCGAAGTGCGAGCAGCGCATCGAAGAAGCGCCTGCGGTAGGCATGTTCATGGGTACTCTTGACCGTCAAGCGACCATTTCACAATTCATGATGTTCTTCAAGCCGACCAATTTCCAGGCCTTGATTGACAAACTGGCCCAAATGGACCAGATGGATCATAGACCGTCTTCTTCAAAGCTGGAATCTCGAAATGAAAAAGGGAAAGGGAAAGCAACCTTCGTCGCCAATACTCAACAACAGCCGAGCAACTTAAAGCCGGTTGTTCGCTAAAACAACATGCGTCCATGCCCATCCCTCGAGGAGAAACTGGGACATCCTTACTCGTTTCCCCGGGACAAAACGAGAAGACTGTTCGAGCTGGCGGTGCACAACAGGCTCATCAATTTGCCGAATCCAAAATGCCCATTGCAACCGGGTGAGGCTAATAATCCCAATTATTGCCCCTATCACCAAGCGATAGGCTATCCAATCGAAGATTGTTTCATCTTCAAAGGCTGGATTGAAGATCAATACCAACAGGGCAAATTTGCCCTGTCCGAGAATTGGAAAGTAAGCCGGCCATAACCACATGATCCGAAAAAGATAGACATGCCCGAAGCATCATGCTCATTCATAGAGAAAGCCCCATGGACCGAAAAGTCCGTAAACTAAAAATTCGCCTCAAATACGGCAACCTCGGACCGAAACGTCTTTAAACTAACAATGGACCACTATGTCATAAAACTGGCTGTTGACCGAGACGTCTATAAACTACTACTGACCGCAGCATCCCAAGGCTGACGAAAAAAACAAAAAAAACGGTATGTCCATAAGCAAAAATGGGCACGGATGAAAACCCAAAAGGGCTTCGTGAGTAAAAACAGCAGGGCTGCCGGCGAGTGTTGTGAAAACCCGAAAGGGCACAATCTCGTTAAAAAGCACTTGCAAGGTCCTCTCGACATTGTGAGGAGAAAATACCTGCGTGAGATCCTTACGACTCACAAGGGAGCAACACACTTAGGGATCCCTACGATTCCTAAGAAGAAATTACACTTGCGAGATCCTCACGACTCGTAAGGAGAACCCTCTTATGAGACCCTCACGGCTCATAAGATTTAAAAGCCTTAAGCTACAGGGATCTGAACCTGTTCTTAAGCCATCACAACCCATAGACTGCCCTACAAGCGGTTCAATTCTGACCCTTGTATACAATCCACGGGCGCGAATAAACATTTCCCTAACAAATTCCCACCCGCGACTAGGGAGATGTTCACACAATGGACAGCTCTTGTAAGTCCTCTCGACTTATAAGGAGAAAACACTCTTGTAAGATCCTTACGACTAATAAGAGAACACACACTTAGGAATCCTCACGATTCCTAAGGAGAAAACGCACCTACGAGATCCTCACGAATCGTAGGGAGAAATACCTTTATGAGACCTTTACGGCTCGTAAAGTCAAAAGCCTTAGTCGACAGGATCCTAACCCTATTCTCTAAGCCGCCTTTGTTCAACATCGACAGAGGCAAATGATGATTCGCTCCTGACAATATCCCAGTTGTAGCGATGCTGATGCCTAAATCGGTATCAAATCCCAAATTCGCAGCGAAAAGCTAGCAATCCACAAATGCATATGAAATAGCCGAAATGATGGGGCAACTTGCAACAAAATCAGCAAGTAAAAATGTATGCATACAGAAATAGCCGAAATGATTGGGCAACTCGCAATAAAAAGCAGCGAGTAAAAACAAAAAAAATAGCCGAAATGATTGGGCATTGTGAAAAATAGCCAAAATGATTGGGCAATCGCGACTTTCATGATATAAAAGCTGAAATGATAGAGCATCGCAGAAAGAAAAATATATAAAATGAAAATTTTTGCCCTACATGTGAGATCACATCGATCCCTGTATACAATCCAGGGGCACAAACAAAGTGGGAACCATACCTTCCCACCAGGCTCCATCAGAAAAAGAAGCCAAATCTCGACGGTTCACAGACAGCCTGGAGATCATTTCAACATTCGTCTCATTACAACAGACGCAACATCACCAAACGGAGCCACAACATAGTCCTTAGTTCCAGATCTCCACGGTTCACAGACAACCTAGAGACCACCTCGACGTTCGTCTCAATACAGCAGACGAGATGTCACTACAGCGTCCTTCCTCCAACAGGATTCGGACACGCCAAAGCAAACGAAGCGAAGGCCAAATTCCTAGTTTCAGGGTCTTGACGGCAACTCATATAAAACCTGAAAGACTATCGGAGATCATCCCACACTAGCGCGGAGTGGTCACTACCTCGACGTTTGTCTCGATACAGCAGACGAGATGTCACTACAGTGTCCTTCATCCAACAGGATTCGGACACGCCAAAGCAAACAAAGTGAAGGCCAAATTCCTAGCTTCAGGGTCTTGACGGCAACTCATATAAAACCTAAAAGACTATCGAAGATCATCCTACACCAGCGCGGAGTGGTCACCACCTCGACGTTCGTCTCGATACAGCAGACGAGATGTCATCACAGCGTTCTTCCTCCAACAGGATTCGGACACGCTAAAACAAACGAAGCAAAGGCCAAATTCCTAGCTTCAGGGTCTTGACGGCAACTCATATAAAACCTGAAAGACTATCGGAGATCATCCCACACCAGCGCGTAGTGGTCACCACCTCGACGTTCGTCTCGATACAGCAGACGAGATGTCGCTACAGCGTCCTTCTTCCAACAGGATTCGGACACGCCAAAGCAAACGAAGCGAAGGCCAAATTCCTAACTTCAGGGTCTTGACGGCAACTCATATAAAACCTGAAAGACTATCGTAGATCATCCCATACCAGCGCGGAGTGGTTACCACCTCGACGTTCGTCTCGATACAGCAGAAGAGATGTCATCACAGCGTTCTTCCTCCAACAAGATCCGGACACGCTAAAACAGACGAAGCGAAGGCCAAATTCTTAGCTTCAGGGTCTTGACGAAAACTCATATAAAACCTGAAAGAACATCATAGATCATCCCACACCAGCGCGGAGTGGTCACCACCTCGACGTTCGTTTCGATACAGTAGACGAGATGTCACCACAGCATTCCTCATTCCAGCAGGACTCAGACGCGACAATCAAACAACGGAGCCACGGCAAAATCCCTAGTTCCAAACCTCGACGATTCACCAACAAGCTAGAGATAACCGCGACATTCGTCTCGATACAGCATACGCAATGCCGGCAAATGAAGCAAAGGCAATATTCCTAGCTTCAGGGTCTTGATGGCAACTCATATAAAACCTGAAAGACTATCGGAGATCATCCCACACCAGCACGGAGTGGTTATGACTCATCGGGGCTCCCTAAAATGAGCCTAACCTCAAGTAAAAAGCGGCATGGAAAAATTCCTAACGCTTGCTCTTCCGACGGTCAAACTGACTAGGAAGATTGCTTGAAGACGTCTTGTCCAGCCCCCGAAGGAATCAGAGACACGACAGTCGCAAGGCCACTCGAACAGCAAGATTGCCTATCGAGGGATACATCAGCCAATGCGACGGTACGACAGGCAAAACACCAGTACCACAGACCCTAACAGACTTCTGTCGTAAAGAGCAGAGGTTAACTGTGTCGTTAGGATATCCTTGTGAGAACTTCTCAATTCGTTTCGACTCGTAGGGAAAAGCCTTAGGCAGTGGGGCTTTAAAAACCTGTTTTCTAAGCACTGGGGCCCTGCAAGTCGGTCCAAAATGGACTCTTTCATACTATTCACGGGCCACACTCTCCAAAGTCGAATCTCGACAAGGAGGGAAACAACCACTTTTGAGTCCTCTCGACTTGTAAGAGGGAAAATTCTCTTGTGTGATCCTTACGACTCTCAAAAGAAAGCACACTTGGGAATCCTCACGATTCCTAAGGAGAAAATACACCTACGAGATCCTCTCGACTCGTAGGGAGAAAAGTCTTTATGAGACCCTCACGGCTCATAAAATTGAAAAGTCTTAGGCAGCAGACCTAAATCTGTTTCCTAAACCATCGTCATCCTGCAAAGAGTTTAAGATGGACCATCACTTACTATCCACAGGCTACATTTGCTGAAATTACATAGCAATCACACAGCGAAGAGAAGAAAGAAGTAATAGAACAAAAAATATGTATCTTTTATTCATGAATTCAATGGAGTACAAGTTGAAAGTATGAAAAAATAAAAAAATGGATACATGTTATTCAAAGATTACAAGCAAAAAAGCTACTGAGAAGGAAGCATTTTCAACAAGTCCGCAAGCTGCTCTCGCACTCCTTTCAGTGCCTTCTCGTGATCAGCCACCGCGGCCAGCTCCGCTTCAATTCGAGCCCTTTGCTGCAAGCATGATGAAATATTTTCATCGATTTCCCGTTGTGCAGCTTCGCGACTCTGCGTAACCTGCTCAATAGAGTCGAGCTTCCACCTCAATACAAGCCCGTCCGAGATACATTGCTGCAAGGTGTCAAAAGCAGCTCTCAGTTGTGTGGCGTTCGCTTTAACTTGGGCGCGCAGCCGGGCAGATTCGTCCGAAGCCTTCTCGTGCTCCTTCCGCCTCAAGGTCGCTTTTTGTTCAAAATGGCGGAGGAAAGACACACTCTGCTCGACCCATGCAGCTCGTTGGGAGTTCACAGCCAGAATCTCAGGAGCAGGACGCCTAAGCTCAAGCTCGTGCAGGCAGGCCTCAATCTTTCTGCAGTGGTTAACCTAAGATTCAACGACGCCTTCGTTATGGAAGTTTACAAGCGTCGCCAACATTGGATTAACCTCGGCAGCAAAATCTGCAGCGAATGTAGGGGCCTCTGCGTCAAGCTCCTCGATGTAATCGCCCAACATACGCAGACTGGTCACAGCGCCTTTTGAAGATGGACGTCTGGAAAAGGCCCTGCTGGCATTATGATTCGAGACTCGAACAGAGCTGGAGTCGGTGTCACTGCTGCAAAACAAATCATAATCAGATGACGACTCAAGAAATAAAAAAATGCACGAACAATAGAGTCTACTATACCGGCTACAACAGGTGGCAGAGCTGGAAGTACTGGTGGCGCGGCGATACCCTCGTCCCCTCCTTCAATTTGTAAGGCTACAAGTGATGTAAAGAGGAATTAGCAATGATATGGCTGCCCGTCAAAGAAAAGAAAGGACGTCGGTTAGAAAAGATACCCACCGACACCAGCGGGCGGACTAATCTCCGACTGGAAAGAGAAGTGCGGGTTCAGCACCTGATACAAGTGATCAAAAAGAACTCCTGCGAGATCACGATGATACATGGTCAGTACACGAAAGATACTATCCCCGATTTAAATTTATCACAAGCCCATACCTTCCAGCATTTGAGAAGATATAAGAGAGGACGGAGGGGCAACGACCATCAAAGCAGCAACTGGTGGTGCTTCTTCAGGTATCGCAACCTCAGCGCTTGCCATACCTGCATTCGAAAGGAAAAGAATGTCATCAGAAAGAATTGTGAAACGAAAAGAATGCAGCGACCCGAGACCTACCAGACAGGTCATCAACCAGAACCGCGACGGGAGCATCGCCAAGCATCATGACTTCTTCAATCTCATTTGCGGGGATGGTTTTGCCGCCCGTAGCTTCGTCCCCCGATTCTACGAGAGCTTTCGTGACACTCACGACGCCAGGAGATGGCAGGGAATCGCAGGCGGAAAAAGCGGCAATTGGAGCAGTCCCGGACTCCCAGGAAAGAGTAACCGCTTTGGGCTCAGTTATTGCAGTCATCTCACCCGCTACCTCCTCACTAGGACTTGGCCCTGCAGGATAAGATATATGAGAATCTAAAGAGTAAAGCTTTGACAAAAAGGCACAGTGTTACATTACCTTGGGTCGGCTTTTCAATTGCTTCCTGAGCCGCACATGCCGTCTGTCTGTGAGCGGTAGAAAGGGTGCTCGGAGCACCCTCTGAAGAAGCAGGGACAAGGGAAGCAGCGCTCGAGTCTGCACCCACGGCCAAGGTGGCGTTGCGTTCTTTTGCTGCATGCCTCCTGCGCTTCCTTTCCGCCTGGGCTGTCAGAGCCGATCTTCTCAAGACCTCCGTTAAGGGGACATCATCGTCCGCAGCAGGAGTTACCTCTGGAGTTGTTATGGCGTCCGTCATCGGTTGCTTAAGTGAAGCTTCTTTCGGCAATATCGACAGAACTGGGACTTCGGTAGCCGGCCTTGGAAGCGTCTCCGCACCGCCCTGCGAAGTCGGTACCACACCTGGAATAACCCGAGTAGAGGTAGTCCCTGTAATAAGGTGAAAAGAAGGGGTCAGATTACCCATAAGAAACGGGAGTGGAGACGCGGTGAACCGAAATATACCGATGCCTAAGGATGCTCGAAGCCTTTCCTCCTCCTCAAAAGTCTTGAGGGAAGCCGCGAGAGCCTCTTTAGTGGAAATGCCTGTTGAAGGAAAAGTTTCAGTCAAAACATGATAATAAAAATGTAATGCAATGACAAAAGATACGACTGAGGTTTCTCGACTGTGCAAGGATGACCATTCCCGCTTTGTGGCTTGCTAATCGCTCGAAAGCTGCAATAGCAGCCTCGAGGTCGGTATCATCCGGCGCCATGAATAGGCCTTCACTCGCTATAAGGAGCATGAGGCTCCTGGCCGAGTACAACGTCTGCAGAAAGAATCGACTTCTTCTTCTTCTTCTGCGAGCGAGCACTGGTCGCCGCTAGCACAAGCTTACGCTTGGTGGGCATCTTGGGACGACGAGTCCCGATATCTGAACCCACGCCAAACTCGGGAGACGCTACAGTCATCTCTTTCACAGGAGCACGGGGTATCGGTAGCTCAGGCCTATCACGCGGTACCACAGCCGCAGCAGCTTCCCTCAAGGGAGGATGAACGATGGTACGTCGCTTCAGAGGAACGTCTAGATTACCCGCCGGGGCGGTGCCTTTACGATCGAGCAATAATCGCTTCTCTTCTCTGATAACGGCGCCCATCGAATGCTGGTACCATGCCACATATACATTCAGGGCTTTTGGAACGCAACCCGGCTCACTAATAAAGAAATTGGAGCCGGTGTTCAATCGCATAAAATGGTGCATTGCGTTCCAAATACCCTCTTCAGTCGCAGGTGGTTCTGACAGGAAGGCCTCAAGCGGGACGCCTTGATTGTAGCTTAACTGCTGGGCAAAACGATGCGGGTTGTACCTCATGAACAACGTCACATCATTCTACCCAAACACGAGAAAGCCCGGCCTGATGGAGTATAGATGGAGAATTTCCCGAGCTTTCAAGAAAGAGGCCCCGTCTTTAAAAATGTCCCGCAATGGCTGCACCGTTGTTGCGGACTCTTTGCCGATAGTTAAAACCTTGTCAGCAAAGGTCATGCCATCTCCAACCGTGCGCGAACGAAAGAGCAAACCCTAGCTTGCCGTTGTGTCGGATTTACAATGGATACGTCAACTGGGCATATGATCCGGGGGAAGCTACACCTGTCGTAGAAGGAAGGCCTTTTATGGATATCGAAAACACCAAGTACATGTATCTCGAGCCATGACATAAAGTAATGCATCGAGAAGTTCACATGCTGCACTCCTGGTTCAATAGTATCCGCCGCTTGGCTGAGGCCGTAATACAAATGAGCTAACCCAGCGATCCCGACGGACACTTGTATGCACTGGGTAGAAGACAGACGGCCTCATATAGCGAGGGTGCATGGGAAGCGCGAACCAGCTTAACCATAAACCGAGGAACCCTAGATAGAACGCTTCCTCATCGATGCCCGGAGCGGTAATTTCCGAAAAGGGGACGATTGCGACGTTTGGAAGAAAGAAATCCTTTTGATCGGCTTCCAATATTGGCCGGTGATCCAAACCAAAGCCGAAAGGATCAGCAAGTTTGGCAAACTTTTCACCTTGTCGTGATAAAACTTCCGTATGGAGAAAACGAGCGATAAAATCCGTAAAAGTAACCCCGCGGCCTCTGGATTCGAGAAAGAGGATCTCATACATATTCAACACCTTTATCAAACTTGGGAACTGGTGTTGAATGGCATTCTCTAGGGTAAGACCCATTACCACTGAGGAAGCAGCTCCTCGTAATGCTCTCCCCTAACGGGAAAACCAGAGACCTCGGCAAATTCCTCCAAGAAAATAGAGACTTCTCGATCCAATAAGAGGAAGTGTGGGTCGGAATGTTCTATTGCTCTAGAAACGCCTTGATCCACCATGTAGGAGGTGCAGAATACTGGAATAAGGAAGCGTAGATCGCAGGGTACAATCTGAGCTTCAACAGCTGTGACTTCTTCACCGATAAGATATATCGGGTCCACTGTAAGTATCTGGCCGGGGGACGGGGAGTTAGTCCTATGTTGTAGGGCTGTCCCTAAGGGCGCGACTCGCCCTGACATATGTGCCGCCCTAGAGTGTCCAAAGCCACCGGCGGCTGCACGGGTACTGCGGCAATGGAAGGCCGAAGGAGACCCTCTGAAGTTCAATTCACCTCCTCCACAGTATAGCTTATCGGGGGTGCATATGCATAAGGGATCGCAGAGATAGGCTCCGAGGGTGTCGCACAAGAAAAGCTCCGGCGGCCTCTGATAATTTGATCGTACCATCCACCCCATAGATGAAGATTCTTGTGCTCTGGGTCATGGTCTTTGATCAGCGCAAGAACCTCTCGGTCTACAGGCGCTTCGGGGAATCCTCCTTCTGAGCGGACGAATGGGAAGGAAGTGTCGAAAAACTTAGTACCTGCGCGGAAAAAAACAAATTTTCAGCCGCCAATGCTACAATTTAAGTTCTGTCACTAGGAACTTTAAATCGGTACCACACTGCAATGCAGTGAAAAGGGACCAAAGGGGACCCACATAATCCAGATGACATTGCATCATTAATAAAACAGCCTCATCATTTGATGAAATTATCAATTAAATGAGGAAATCCTCAATTGATTCTTAATTAATGAGAATTCCTCGGGCCAGGGAGTAAATCTCCCCTTGAGAGCAGTACTCTATGGCAGAATGACACCTGTCAGATTCTAATGATGAAGGAATAAAATTCCTCAAGAAAATTCTAAGAGCCTTGCTCTGTAAAAATGATGGAATAACCCATCAGAGAACTTAAAGTAAAGTTTTAATGGAATAAAATTCCATGATCTTTAAGATCCATGAACAAACTTTTAAGAGTTCTTTATGAAAGATTAATAAATCTATATGATTTGAAAAGAGCAAAACTCTGTTAATGGGTTAAGGAACCCTAAGAAAGATCTCTTTAGATCAATGGGTCCAAGAGAGCAAAGCTCTGTCAATAAAACCCTAAAAAAGGTTTTCTTTAGATCGAAGATCTATGAAGAACAAAGCTCTATTAATGGGTGAAACCCTAGATTATTAAATGATCTACTCAAACATTTAATTTTTGCCTAAGATTTTGACAGAGTTCTGTCCTTAAGAAAGTTCTTAAGCCAAAAAGCTATGCTCTGCAAGAGAATAAAAATTCTCAGAAGGAAGAAGATGAACAGAAATCATCTCAAGGGCCAAAGGTCCTATTTATAGACACTGAGATGCCGTTTCAACTTCTGAGTTGATCCAAGGGTGCAGATGTTGCCACCGCTGCACTCATGTGTGGGCCACGCGAGCGCAACGGTGAGGGGCATTTGTTTCCCCCAATCAGAGCAAAGCTCTGTTAAAAATTCAAATTTTGAAATGAAGCAGCGCCAAGTGCGCTGCGCCCTAAGCAGCGCACCACGTGCAAAGCACGTGTGCGCTAGCGCCAAGTGCGCTGCGCATAAGCAGCGCACCACATGCAAAGCACGTGTGCGTTAGCGCTAAGTGTGCTGCCCTCTAAGCAGCGCACCACGTGCAAAGCACGGGTGCGCTAGTGCTGGAACTAAAAGCTCCTCACCGTCAGATCAGAGATCCAATAAAGATGATAAATCATCAATTAATCAGAATTAAATTCTGTTAAGGAAAGATTCCTCAAAATCTTTCCAAACAAAAAGATTGTGCTCTGTAAATCAGAGCACCATTGGATCAATGATCCAATGGTGATTAAAAATCACCAAAAACACAGAATAAATTCTGTTTATAGAAAATTCCCCAATCTAATTAAAAACAAGAAAATTGCCTTCTGTAAATCAGAAGCCCTTGGATCAAAGATCCAACGATGGGAAAATCCCCAAATCAATTGGAGAAAAGATCTCCTTAACTGATTGAAAAAATCAGCTTGCCCTATATAAAGGCCCCAAGACTTCAAGTCTTAAAAGATATACAAAAACAAAGAGAGAAATCCCCCTATAAACTTTGCGAAATCTCAGAAAGAAGAGCCAAGCTCTCGATAGAATAACAACTTTTCTTTAAGGTAAAAGAACAGAGAGATGAAATAATCTCATAATTAAAAAGAAGAATTCACTTCTTTCTTTAAGATCATAGATCTACAAGACCAAGGTCTTTCACAAAGAGATCAAAGGATCTCACCATAAAATAAGAAGAAGAACATAAATCTTCTCACAGATCATAGATCTATAAAATAAAGGGGGGAAGAATAAGTCAATTCTCTTAGGATCACAGATCCATAAAGGCAAAACCTTTCATCAAATTAAGAGATTGAAACATCTCCTACAAACTAAGAACTTTGTTCTTAGAACCTTGAGGCAAAGTCTCTTCTAAACAAGAATTTATTTCTCAGATAATAAAATTGATCAGACAGCACTTTACGCTCATAAACTAGAGCTTTGCACTCTTGGACTAGCGCTTTGCGCTCATGGATGGGCGCTCAGCGCCAAGCGCACCACGTGCCCCTTATATGTGCGCCACTTACAGTTAGCGCTTTGCGCCCTTAACTAGCGCTTTGCGCTCATGGACTTGAGCTCAGCGCCAAGCGTACCACGTGCTCCTCACGTGTGCGCCACTGAACAAATAGCGCTTTGCGCTCATAAATTAGCGCAATGCGCTCATGGACTGGCGCTCAGCGCCAAGCGCACCACGTGTCCTTCACGTGTGCGCTACTCGGCAGAAACGCACTGCGCTCTTCAACTGGCGCAAAGCGCTAAGCGCACCACGTGTCCCTCACGTATGCGCTGATAGAACATAAATCGTTCTTTAAAATAAAGCCCTAGAGCTATGATGAATGCTTAGCATTTGTTCATATCAGAATTTTGCATTATTATATTCCCCATTCTTAATCATATTGCAAATAAATAGGTGCTTTTGATCCATGTCTGCTAAATAGTTGCAGGTTACAGGTTCTCAGAACAATACAGTGAAATTCAGGAAAAGACGCTACAAATATGAGACTACGACCAACAAATAGATGAATTTGCAAGATGCCACCTACCAGTTTATAGAACAAACGAAGATCAATGAACAGTTCGATTGCACAAGATACAAGGGCAGCACAATATTCAAGATTTCAACGCGAAACTAACGGTAAAAGTCCACAAATTCTGCACCGTTGGAAATCTGGAAGAAAGTAGAAAAGATTCTGAGGAACCAAGTGAAAAAAACAGAAGGAAAAAGCAACTTGAAGCATCATAGAAGAATTAAGCCCAAGAGCCCACCAAACGGCCGCGGAACCGCGGCCCAAGAGGGCATTCCGCCGCGTTTCCGCGGCCGTGCTGTGCACGTGTCGGTGCATGTGTCGGTGGGTGTCGGTGCTTTTACTCGGTTTTCTTAGGGTAGTCTTGTAATTTCAGACGTGGATCAGATGTAAACCCTAGAGTTTCTCCTATCTATAAATAAGAAAGCCTACAGCCTCTTTTGGGGCATACCTATTTTAATTTCTAGATTAAATTTTAGTTTCATTGTAATCGTCAAGAGGTGTCAATAAAAGTAAGTTTTTTATCTTGAATTTTTCTTATCTGCAATTTAATTTCCGCAATTTTCGTATCTGTCTTTTATTATCTGCACGTTAATCAGGTAATTAAAAGAAAATTATAAAAATGAATTTCATCATAATATCCCTAATGAGTGAGTAGTTCCTCACTTGTTAGGGTTTGGTTTGGGGTAGGTTTGAGAGATGGAAATCTCTCACTCCTTTCTTGCCCGTATAATACTTTAAATTAGGACTCTATGTTAATTAAACACATACCGCTCACTTCGGCACCCTATCCCACGAGATAGCGGTGATTCCCTAGTTAGACCGGTTGTGGTTGATTTATATAGAGGTTAGGGCTAAGAGTTAAGAAAGGACGGACAAGGACCAAAAGGAAGAAACTATATTTCTTTCTAGTCGTGCTAATCCCCTTTGTTAACTATTACCCTAACACCTAAGTTCTTAATTAGGGCAAAGGAAGCAGTGAGTAGAATTCTCTTTCCAAACTAAACTAATCCTAACCCTAGCAAGGTTTGAATCCAATTAAATTCAATCTTAGTTTTTATCAAAATCAAAACCTACAAAAAATAGGACTTAACTCGTAAGAACATAAAGAAAAGAACACGTTTTCCCTGTGGACCGACCCGTACTCAACCAGCTAGCTACCAAGCGACACCGTTATTGATTGCGGTATTCTTAACTTTGATTTCAAAATGCACGTACGCAAAAGAACTCTCAATCAAATGGCGCCGTTGCCGGGGAGACGGTAGTCTCTTTCTTTGTGTAATTTCGGGTTAATAAAAAAATTTTAAAAATTGAAAATTTTTAAAACAAAAATAAAAATAAAACCGATCTTGTTCTTTTTGAAAGGTTTTTGTGCAAGTGTGCAGGCTTGGAGCAAACTCTGTTTCAGATCTGGAGCAAACCCAGGGAACAAATCAAGAAACAGAGGATCTGAACAGACAGGGGAGAATCAAAACAGCACAGAGAAAAATTTTGGAGATCTAAACCAACTAAACCACCGCAGAACCGTGGCAGATTCAAGCAGTTGACCGCGGACCTGTGACGTCAGCACCCCAAATTTCTCTGTGAGTATATTTTTTCTATCTCCTATCTCCTAATCTCCACTGAAAAAATTTCCTGCAGGGTTCTTTGCGCAAAATTCTTCTCCCTCTCCAATAAATTGTTTTTATGCAGGATTCTTTGCGCTGCAAAATAAAAAAAAAATTTGAAAGTGTTTTAGATTTTTGGTGTGTTAACTGCTTTGCATAATTAATACGAACTTTTAAGGGGCTATAACACCAATCAAGATTGGGTGGGGATTTCATTACCCTTTCTAAGACCCCAGAAATCACAAAAAGCATATGCATCACCCTCGAGTTAATTAAAAAATATCTAGACTCAGCCAATTAAGGGCTGTCGCGCTCATTAGGACAGAGGAAGGTTGTGGGCAATCGGTCGTTTATCTAAACCTGATTTTGTGGTGTCTAGGCTAGACAAGTGGGAAAGGTAATTTTAAAAAGCCCGTCTCATGGTGATTCATGAGCGGATCCCTCCTTTCTTTACTTGTACTTACCTGGCCACAATTGGCGGTGAAGAGGCGAGTTGAGGGATATCTCACAACTTGTCGCTTTGGACCAGTTAGGAGCAGTCTAGTTGACTTAAGAGACCCTAGCTCTAGGCTTGATTGTGCATGCTTAAATTATGATTGTGCCGTTGTTTCGTACAAAGTTTTGCAAAAATCTTTCTAAAAAAACACTTTCAAAAATTTCAAAACTCCAAAAACAAACAATAATAATAAAAAAATAATAATAAAAATTGAAAAAAATTAAAATTAAAAATATAAAAATTCACATTCTTTTTCTTTCTCTCATCACATCATGGGTACCCCACCTTGCAAAACTCTTGCCGAACTTTGGTACCCTCAACCAGACATTACTTCCTACGCCTCTTGTTTTGGTCGAATTTCGAACGACCCCTCCATGCCCAAAATTTCTTTGAAAGATTGAATAGACGCGTCTAGGATAACCAGTTGGACTCTGCAACCCACATTATATTAACCATTTCAACCTTCACCACCTTCTTACGTTGATACCCCTTTTTCGAGTCCTGTTGTAACTCCGAAACCCATGTCTATTGCTGAACATATTGAACAATCTCGTAAACGATCTTTCACTCCTTTTACCACTGCGAATTCTTTAGATCAAAAATTCCATTCACCTTCTTATCCAAATATTGATCCTACTCCTGTCCAACCATTCAATTCCTACCAGTCCTACCCGACTTTTGCACCTTCCCTAGACATTGCTTCTTCACAGCCAATTGGGAGTTTCACGTATCCAAACAACTTTGAATCTTTTACTGAAACCCCGTCACAACCTATGTCTAGTCTAGAACAATCGTTGAAAGATTTTATGGTAGTGTCAAGCCAACAGATGATGGATTTGAATGCGTCCATGGCCGTCCTCATTCAACCTAGTGACCCGGTAGCTAGTTTCCAACTAGCTCCAAATTTTCCAACATATGATGAGGCGGTTGGACAGATTGAGAATTTGAGTGGTGAGAGTGAGCTGAACACCCTTCCAAATCAAACCTACCCATCCCTTATTGAATTATACAACTCCGGTTTTGAATGCCTATCAAGTGTCCCTAATGATTCACCAGTTGAAGATAGAACGATTAATGAGTTGTGCGACTTTGTAGTGTTTGATTTACCTGATTGTGAAGGGTCCCTTTCGAGTGAAACAATCACCAATCCTTTCGACCTCTACACCTCCACTCTAGAACCTGAATTGATTAATATCCATGCTTTTGATGAGGTGTCTAAGAAAATTGATTTTCACTTGATTGAGGATATCGACGCTGGGAATACTTTGGATAATGAACCCGTAAATTTGACTGAATTTTTCTTTCCAATTCATCATCCCTAGTCATTAAATGTTTTTCCCGAACTTCATATGCGTCTTGATTTTGATGAAAATTGCATGGAGAGTATTGAGGAAATTATTGAGGAGGAAGAAGTTTTACTTAAAGAGTCGGATTTTCCAATTCATTCTATCCCTTTCATTAACTGCGCACAACCTCCTGAATCTTTACCCGATACTCTTCCTCAATCACTTCCCTCCATCCTCGTTCCGACCTTACAAGAAACCGTTACACTTTCATTTTCAATGTCTGGTTTACCAAGTTCGTCGTACCCATGTTTTCTCACGAATCTTGAGGGATTTGACCCCATTTCTCGACGGGTTGATAGATTAGCACAATCGCTTTTTACACATCGGTCATCACAATTTGTGCTAATTTATTCACTCAATTTACACCCTCAAGTTCGTACTACACTTCTTTCTCTCTTCCGCCATTCTTCTCCTAATATACCGAGACCGTATTTCACCTTCCTTCCCATACGGTCTCGCGTATTCTCCATTTCTTTCCTTTCCGCATTCTTTCACCAACCAACACACTACAGAGATAGAATATTTGAATAGTTGGTGCTCATTTTTGGCCTGTGTAAGGCCTTGTATAGATTGATATTGTTCTCTTTTCCCCCCTAGACCTGAACTTCACCGCTTGAACAGTGGAAACACTGTTTCAAATAAGTTTAGGGGTATGTACCACTTGTAATTATATAAAAACAAAATAAAAACAAAAAAAATTTGGGGTATTTTTGTAAATTTTCAGTTTTAATAAAAAATAAAAATAAAAAAAATAAAAAAATATTTATTTACAAATAAATTCCTCTTTTTAAGAGGACCTTTTTGCAAATAACCAAAATACCCCCTATAAATAGAACCCGGCCCTCTCTGTTTTTATCAAACCCTAAAAATTGCTCTCAGAAAACCCTAGCAGCCGCAGCAGCCAGAAGAAGGAGATCTCTTCTAGCCACCGCGTTTCCGCCGCTGTAGCCTACTTTCGGCTGCGCAACCGCCGCTCCCTGATGTCTTCTCCCTCTGAATCTTTCAGAGGAGGTTTGCATCATCTCTCCCTTTCTGTTAATTTTTTTTTTATAAATATGTGAACTTTCTGAATGGCACCAACCATGCAATTAGAACGAGATTTTCCACAAATCTTTTCACACACAATTTACGGGAGTTATTTTGGTGATGAGATCGCACGGCGAGGGTGGAACTTTTTAATTTTCAATCATCCCAACGCCTACGCTCTTCCGGATCTAGTCATTCGTTTTTACGAGTGCATGGAGGAAGGTTGCCTAGCACAATACGGTTCTATTAAATTACTTTGGGGCGATAGGAAAATAATCATTGATAGGGACTTCATCCATGAAGTCACTTTAATTCCTAAATTAACTATTCACGACCAACCCCTTCAATTTGAAGACCACTTACCCTTAATGGGTAATGACTGTTCCAGGGAACCTAGGAAGGGCATACAGGCTAGAACCCTCTTCGCCAATGTATTAACCGTGTGCCGTTGGGCACAAAACAACATTTTTGGCAGTTCACATAACACAACATTTTTCACCCCATCTCTTCATATCGTGCACACCTTAATGACTAAGAACCCTAAATTTGACATGTGCACGGTTTTACTTAATTCAATTGGTGCTGGCAAAAGGGCCGCAAATTACCCATGTCCTATGTTAGGGACACAACTGTGTCGCTATTTCCTCCCTGTGGAGGAATTTGAGTATTACATGCATGGAGGTATACCCATTAGGCCTCTTATTGAGGGCGTATCCACGTCCTATACCCGCCTAACTGATGTATGGTCGCAAAGAGAACCGGACGAACATGTACCCGCCAGAACACCCAGCTCCAGCCTCGACCGCGAGCGAGGAAGAGCTTATCCCCATAGAACATGCACGTCTTCTTAGAAGAGCCATTAAGGGGATTGATAATTTGGTGGGGATGGTGGCCAACTTGGATCACCGGATGACAGAGATTGAACATGGCGTATCTACGCTGCTGGCGCGAGAGGAACATTCCCGTTCACGTTCAAGGGGACGGTGAGGTCCTGAGCAGTGAGGGCACTGCTTTTGGTAAGTTTGGGGGAGAAAGTGGTTTGTAAATAGTTATCATTGTATTGCATATTTTAATTTTTGTATATATTTTTTCTCTTTTTTTCTTTGCATGTTTAATTTTGCATTGCATCTTTATAAAAAATTATAAAAATAAAAAAATGAATTTTTTTAAAAATATAAAATCAAATAAAAAATTGAAATTTTTTTAAAAAAATTATAAAAATTGAAAAATTCTATTTTGGCTATATTTGACTTAAGTTTGACAAGACGGTTAACTAGCTAGGAAAAACTAGACCTAAACTTAGTAAATTAAAACCCCTAAAAATAACCTTTCTTAAAGTTTAACGGTAGAAAATATATGTCCTTATAGTTTATTTAGAAATAGGCAAATTTTGAGTTCAGTTCTTGGGCTAAGTCAAAATAAGAGAAGAGTATTGAAATTTTTATTGAAGTGTATATCTGAAAAATAATTCCGAACCTTTAGTCTAAATTCTGAAAATATATACCCTACAACTCGCACATATATGCACCTTGAAACTTGGGATAGTAGAGGATACCTTGAATTGCTCTTGTCTAAAATCCTTAGTATGAGAAAAAATTAAATAAAAGTATAAGTGTGAATAAAGAGATATAAAAAAAAATGAATACTGGTTTTGTAATTACTTAAGGCTGCGTAAAATAAAAATATATAGCGAGGGTGCTTTATCACCTAGTGCCTTAGACCAACTGGTTTGGGAGTCACTGCTAAAGCCTTAGGTATTACAAGACGAGGAATTACGCTTTAATGGGCAAACACATTTTGTAATCGGTCGTTAGTACCTCAAGAAGTATTAATGGTCGCATGAAGGATGCGAGAGCAATTTCATCTAAAATTCGCCAACTAAAAGTACTTTGGACAATAGACAAGAGTATGATAGCCTGAATTGAATTTCCAAGTGTAGGGATGATACATACACACACGTAGGGGGTATATGATTGGGGTTTGGATGAGAGATAGGAATGAAAAATAGGACTTATATCTTCAGTAGAGATGATAAAAATTCCTAAGTTGAGATGGAACCTTAGAAGGAAAATTCAAAAGATACTAAAAGCTAAATAAATTTACAGAACATATACGATCTTAAGTTAAATAAGAAGTGAGTGTGAAAAATACGGGTTGATGATTTCTAAATTAAAGATAATAGAATTTCTTGCTAGAACACCGAATTGAAGAATAAAAGTCAACATGCTAAATTGATCGGATTTTGTGGGTAGTATTCGCTGAAAACCCTCAGGAGACAACACTCCTCCTACTAGGGACACCTAGAGGTTTAACGGCTTGTTGCACAAGCTCAGTGCAATCGCGATTCTCTGTGAAAGTGAGGTTAGGTTTTTTAGAGAATAAATTGGCTTTACTCGGGACGAGCAAAAGATAAGTTTGGGGGTATTTGTTCATATCAGAATTTTGCATTATTATATTCCCCATTCTTAATCATATTGCAAATAAATAGGTGCTTTTGATCCATGTCTACTAAATAGTTGCAGGTTAAAGGTTCTCAGAACAATACAGTGAAATTTAGGAAAAGACGCTACAAATATGAGACTACGACCAACAAATAGATGAATTTGCAAGATGCCGCCTACCAGTTTAAGGAACAAGCGAAAATCAATGAACAGTTCGATTGCATTAGATACAAGGGCAGCACAAGATTCAAGACTTCAACGCGAAGCTAATGGTAAAAGTCCACAAATTCTGCACTGTTGGAAATCTGGAAGAAAGTAGAAAAGATTCTGAGGAACCAAGTGAAGAAAACAGAAGGAAAAAACAACTTGAAGCATCACAGAAGAATTGAGCCCAAGAGCCCACCAAACGGCCGCGGAACCGCGGCCAAAGAAGACTTTCCGCCGCAGATCCGCGGCCGTGCTGTGCACATGTCGGTGCATATGTCGGTGGGTGTCGGTGCTTTGACCCGGCTTTCTTAGGGTAGTCTTGTAATTTCAGATGTGGATCAGATGTAAACCCTAGGGTTTCTCCTATCTATAAATAGGAAAGCCTAAAGCCTCTTTTGGGGCATGCCTCTTTTAATATCTAGATTAAATTTTAGTTTCATTGTAATCGTCAAGAGGTGTCAATAAAAGTAAGTTTTTTATCTTGAATTTTTCTTATCTGCAATTTAATTTCCGCAATTTTCGTATCTGTCTTTTATTATCTGCACGTTAATTAGGTAATTAAAAGAAAATTATAAAAATGAACTTCATCATAATATCCCTAATGAGTGAGTAGTTCCTCACTTGTTAGGGTTAGGTTTGGGGTAGGTTTGAGAGATGGAAATCTCTCACTTCTTTCTTGCCCGTATAATACTTTAAATTAGGACTCTATGTTAATCAAACACATACCGCTCACTACGGCACCCTATCCCACGAGATAGCGGTGATTCCCTAGTTAGACCGGTTGTGGTTGATTTACATAGAGGTTAGGGCTAAGAGTTAAGAAAGGACGGATAAGGACCAAAAGGAAGAAACTATGTTTCTTCCTAATCGTGCTAATCCCCTTTGTTAACTATTACCCTAACACCTAAGTTCTTAATTAGGGCAAAGGAAGCAGTGAGTAGAATTCTCTTTCCAAACTAACCTAATCCTAACCCAAGCAAGGTTTGAATCCAATTAAATTCAATCTTAGTTTTTATCAAAATCAAAACCTACCAAAAATAGGACTTAACTCGTAAGAACATAAAGAAACGAACACGTTTTCCCTGTGGACCGACCCGTACCCAACCGGCTAGCTACCAAGAAACACCGTTATTGATTGCGGTATTCTTAACTTTGATTTTAAAACGCACGTACGCAAATTCCATCTCAATCAGCATTCAATAAAAGACAAAAACATTGTCAGAATTCAAATCAATGCTAAGCATTGTCAAATGTTTAACATTTTAACTGAATGGGCCGAGCCCAAAGTGGCCATAAACATCTCGTTCAGATTAATTGAGCCTATATGCTCATGAATCTTTGATCTTAGTCCCAAATTGGACTACAGATCCCAACCAATATCGGTTCAAGGGTACATCTCTTCACTCCTCTGATATTTGTCGTTGTAATCCTTCAACGTCTTCAGAGAGGTGACGGGTCCCGACAACCATACATTCCATAGACTATGACGTCTTTAAACTAGACTGTGGGGTCCTTAAACCCATGGACTATGATGTCCTTAACCTCGGACTGTGGGGTCCTTAAACCCATGGACTATGATGTCCTTAACCTTTGACTGTGGGGTCCTTAAGCCCATGGACTATGATGTCCTTAACCTTGGACCGTAATGTACTTAAACTAATTATGGACCGGAAAGTCCCTAAACTAAAGTAATAGAGTCCAAATGCTCTTTTGTTGGATCTAAACGATCCTGTTAAGTTGATTTTAGTCTAAAAATTAGACTAACGTATCCTTAACAAACGTTTAAGTTGATCTTAGCTTCAAATGAGACTAACGTATCCTTAAACCCAACCCCAAACCCAAATCTAAGAAAATACGGATTTGGAATAATCCACGCCCTACGGACGACAACATAAATTAGTCTCCGTATACAATCCACAGGCAACCAAAAACAAAACAAACACCCACAACACGAAGTGACCATCTGGAGAAGGAAAAAGTGGTTACCGCGAAGCGGTAGCGTAATTAACTGCAGGGGCTTGCGCCTGCAGGGAAGAGCGTCCTCACAATAAAAAAAAAACCTCAACGAGGGGGAATCTGACGAAGTCTGCTATATCGGCCGCATCTGTCTAAACCTTCGATACACGGTGTCATAAATCAACTTGGCATCTTCGGAGAGGTGGACGGATAGCACAAATTAGCATCTGCCCCCAAATTCAGGCAAGACGGACCTACGCGGTCGCGTCTCTGTGTTCGGCAGAGAACAGTTGCCTCTTGGTGAGGGCTTTGATCCCTGGCGTTGTGGGGGTAGGGAACTACCAGCCAGGGATAGCCGAGCAAGGTAGCCGCTCGGCTACCTCTTGGTGAGGGCTTTGATCCTTAGCGCTGGAAGGGCCGTAAGAGGTCTGCTAAGGACGGACCGAGCAGTGAAGTTGCTCTGTGCTTCTTGGAGAGGGCTTTGATCCCTGGCATTGTAGGGTAGGGAACTACTAGCTAGGGATAGCCGAGCAGGATAGCCGCTCGGCTGCCTCTTAGTGAGGGCTTTGATTCTTGGCGTCGTGGGTAGGGAACTACCAGCCAGGGATAGCTGAGCAGGGTAGCCGCTCGGCTGCCTCTTGGCGAGGGCTTAGATCCTTAGCTCGTTGCCTCTTGGCGAAGACAGTCGCGGGTGGCACGTGCCATGAACGCATGGAGGAGGCGAAGCGCCAGAGCTGCGTCATTTCGATTTCGTTGAGAAAGGCTCGAGGTCTTCCGCGTGGCGGCACAGCTGTGGGTAAAACGGGCGACTGTTGGATTTTCGAGGGTGAAGCAGGCTCTAAAGCGGAAGGAGTGTTGATCACTCCTTTCTTCACACCCAAATATAAGAATGGAGGACTTCCCTTTTACGATCCCTAACATCGTGAATTTTGAGGACGTGTACCTCTATGACCAGTACTGCACCAAGGACATGGTGTAGCTAGTGGTTGGCCACATTAAGGACCATTTCGGCCGACTGCTCCCCCGGCACTCCTCCCTTCTCCGGCTGCTGATGTACTCTATCTGGAGGGCGTCGCCGGGGCTCTACAACCCCTTTTCCGAACAGCTGAGGGATGAGGCGGTTGGTAAGCTAAGGTCCTTACGGCGCTTTGGCCTGATCTCTGCGGGTCGGCGGGACCTGTAACATTTCAGAAAAATAAAATATTATTTTTGAGAATTTTATAATTAAATAATAAATATTATGAATATTTTAATAATACGGTATAATTAAATACCAATAAAGTGGAACATATTTGGAAAATTATAGGAATTACGGAAATGAGGGCGTTCTATATAATTTAAGAAAATTATAATTCTTATGATTTATGTTATTCCATTTTAATGCTAATCGCGATTAAATGTCGCTAATCTTGCATTAATCCGGTTTTGTGCACATGACATGCACCATGTCACATTTTAGCACTTGTTGCATTTTTATCATGGATTTCTCTTCATTTTCTTGCATGGTTGTTATTTTAAATGAGAAGAGTAAATAGAAAAGAAAAATAAAAGAGAAATTGATAAAGAAATGGGTATGGGCAAGAGAGAGAAAGAGAGGGGGTGAGGGGTCAACCTTGGACCATGGGCATTATTCTCTCATTCTTCCTTCATTATTCTCACTCCCTCCTCCCTCATGGCTACCCTCTCCTTCACCTCCCCTTCAACCCTCACAAACACACCCAAAACAACACAAAAACTCCATCTCCCTTTCACAAAAAGGATGCACAAGCTCACAACAAACACTTTGGACCAAGAAAAATTAGATTTTGAAGACTTGGGGCAACTCTAGAAAATTCTTGAGTTGCCAAATGAGGTAATTCCTTTGCCATTAGCATAGTATTTCATTCACAATAGTGTCCATACATATTTAGAATCGATTAAGTGTTGTTTAGTTAACTTTGAAAATTCCAAGTTAGGGTTTTGAGAAATTCTTGGATGGTGAAGTGTAATTGAGGTTAGTAGAGACCATACAACCCCTGTAGTGATGATATATTAGATTAAACCTGAGAGTAAACCTCCATTTCACAAACCTGGAAACCCCGATATCGGGAAATTTTGAGAATTGTGATGTGTTTTAGAGATCTGCTAACATCCGGGTGACCTGAAAATTATTTAGCAAACACAGTGAGGCAAGCAGGCAACCTAGATGATAACCCCAAGACCCGAGACCCTAACTCCTTCACATGGGTGCTATTTTATTCATTCTGGACGCAAATTGCGGCCAAAGTGGGGAAGTATGGGTTAGTTCTTGGTACATGGCTTTATCTCCAGTAAATTGGACCCTCCATATATGCAAAATTGGCTAATTTCACCTAGGGTAAAATTTGGAGTTGTTTTCTTGAGTTGCTGCTTTGTTTTGCGACTTCGTTTTAACTTCAGTTTTGGTATTTGATATTTTAAATCCGTCGTGTGGCGTTTGAACATCAACGGCTAGGGATGTTGGTCGTGTTTTGCATGCAAGGCTATAGGTTTTAACCTATGAGCAAAACGTGTGCCGTTTTGTTTTTCCGCCTTGATTTTAATATGTATTTGCGATTGTGTATTGGTTGTCGGTACCCTGCATAGACTTCGAGACGACGAAGATGAGTATGGCGTCATCGACTACAGCAAGCGAAGCTCAAGGTGAGTAGATCTATATCTACGGGGGAAGTCGGGTGGATGGCGTATAACACCCCCGCAATTTGATGGAAACCGATATATAGGACATGGTTAGAAAAAATTATTCTAGGAACCTATGGATGTGATTAAAGGTTTAGTGTGACATGATATGAAAGGAATGATGTCTCAGTTTGACACATAAATAGGTTATGAAATGTGAATGTGAATCACGACGTATAGATATGTAGTTGCATTAGAATACGTATGAGTTTTAGAGTAGCATGACATTTGATGTGTAAGGTAGAATGTTTATATATATATATATATATATATATAAGACGACTTAATGCAATGAAAAGGATTACGATGTGATATGATGACTTGATTGATATGTTGGTATACGGATGCGAGTCGATTGAGATGATTGATACCTTTGCCGGTCCCTCGATATGAGATTGTTATGGATGCGACCTGGGATGTAGGTATATAGATATATATAAATACTGTGAATCATGAGTGATATGTCGTACGAGACGTTAGGTCCGTACCCCTCATTGTTATATAGGATTATAGGATCCCCGATGGTTTAGTGCCACCGTGCGATGATTTTCCGTACGTGATGATTTTTATGACGATTGATCCGTACCCTTGACTAGAGGATGCCGTACGATAGATTATACCGTACGTGTTGTTGTGAGGCTGGATGCCGATTGCTTGATTCACCGACTCGGTCATGTTAGATACGTATACCTGTCAGCATTCACATGCGATTTACTTTATGCTACGTTCATGTCACTTCCATTGCATGTTATATATCTGTGCTAGTACACCTACACCATAATCGATGATGCGTATGTTACACGCACACAGATTTGCCGGCTCACACACTTCATCATCGATAATTGCCATGTCACTACACAGTAGGATTTGCTGCATCATGATATGGCTCCTTGCACGATTTACTTGCTACAGTTGCATATGAACCTTTATACTATGTTGCATTGGACTTTGGAGAATTTGGGAACCGATGGATATATTTTTAAACTGGATTCATTTTGAAGAGCGGTTTTCCCTCGATATGTGCATATTACTGTTCTATGTTGCATGATGTACGGATATGCTTACATTTCTGTTATATGTCGCATACATCATGCTTTACGCTTTTACGTGTTGAGATATGCTGTTTTCATGAGATTTCTGTCTTTGAGAATTGTGGCTATTTCAAAAGAAAGCATATATTGTTTTAAAAACCCGGTTTCTCTTGATATGATATTTCAGTGTGTCCACTATGCGTTTTCTCGATTCTGAGACGTGTGACATGTGAAACCCGATTCGAGGAGCTGGATGAGGCCGATTGCGGGTACATGGTGGACCCGGTATGGTACTCCAGGGCAAGAAAAGGATGCTGTGCAATAGACGGTGAGCCTGGAAGAGAGACTACTGTAAGTCCACGTTACTCGTCCCGGTTCTTTCGGGGATGCGGAAACGGTAAAAAACGATTTTTTAGGTGAAGGTAACATGGACTTTAGAATAGGATCTTTGCTAAACAAACACCCAGCAAACTAACTACAAGTTTAACTAATATGTTAGGGGGTTATACCTAGGTCTTGAACTCCTTCTCTTCTTGCTCCTTGGAGTGGTTGGATCGGCTCCACCTCGTCGTCTCCTTGTTGTCGAAGAAGGATCCACTCGAAAGCTTCTACCTTGAGCTCCTACCTCAACCGAGAGGAAACTAAATTACTTGGCTTGCTAGACCTTGTACTCTAAAGTGAGTAGAGAAGTGTTTTTAGGGTTTTATCTCAATGGCTCATGTTTCTCAACTCATGAGACATGAGAGCCTTGAGAGAGAGGAAGAGGGAGAGCTTGGATGAGAGAGAATGAGAATGATAGAATGATACAATTTTACAACCATATCTCTCATATTAGGAATTATGATAAATAATAATAATAATTAAGAAAAGGTGTGATGGTTAGTTATGAATGACCATTATCATTTCATTCATCAAATGCATTTTGCAAAGAACAAGAAGCATCTTTGAAAACAAATGATGATGGTCAACAAGTCCACTTTGGTCAACCGGTCAACAAAGTCAACAAGTCAACAAAAGTCAAAAGTTTAACTCAACCATGACATAATAATCCTTAATTAATATTATTAATCATAATCCTCATTCTCATTAGGGTTTAGAAAAAGTCAACGGTTAACAACCCTAATGAGAATCCTCTGCCTTTGCCTCTGTCAACTGTGCATACACACCCGCATCCGTGTTCCGAGAAACACGAATACAATGAGATAAAACCAATCCCAAAATGTATACTAGGGTCTGGCTTAAACCAAAGCCCGCTAGTAATGACTGCCCGGACACCAAACGTGCATAAGTGCGCGGATGTGAACGAACCCTGTCGCAAAACCATGCGACCTCTACTCTGTTTTGCCCAAAGGCGAATAGCCTTCTGTGTGGGACTCTAAAGACTCAACACTACGCTGGCAGTAGGTTTAACCACAGACCGCAAGCGGTACTAGCTGTACGTAACGGTCCCCAGGTGGATGTCGATAAGAAGACTGATGAGGTGAACCCATCCGAACTCCTACTGAGCCTGAATGTGACAATCTCCGTACAGTCCGGTCTGTTCGTCTGAGAGTATCGGATGTCGGGCCTAGGGGGCGGTAAACGTCAGTCCTCTAATAGCGGTACAAGTCGTGTCGGAGTGTATCCCAGAACACCCTGAGATAACACTGGAAACGCTACCAGTATATCTCGCTTTCCCTGGACAGGGACTTTGTGTAATGGCTCTTCTAGACACAGCGCGATATTAACCCCCAATACCGGAAGAGACGAATGCTGTATAACCGTCACTGCCTCTAAGTGCTTCGGGACTGCACCCAACTACTACCTGTTTGCACGACTCATTTGAGCCGTGGTAGGGTAGTAATCTAAGAACAGTGGGAACACACTCATGGCGAAGTGACAGTGTCAAGTCAGCGGACTAAGCTGTACTCATGTCACCCGGGAACCGATAACTGACGATAGGCATAATACCAAACCAACAGTTCCCAACGAGTCCTATCCAGTGTACTCGTAACCTAACGAGCACCTGCATACTATCTCCAATACGACGTACTGATGGCTGTGGGACAGACCTCTCCCCTCCTGGGATGAGAAGCGTATACACTAGTCTACTCTGGAGTATCGATGCCCTGTCTCGATAATCCTACGACTAAGGGCCTGTATAAGGATGTGCTTGTAGATCACCCAGCCCCCACTAGTGTGACTGCCATCACAACGCTGGTAATCAAGCAAAGATCCTAAGGGCTCCACTAATGTGTATAGGCGATATGCTAAAAGAAACACATGCACACATTAAAGTAGAAACAAACCAACTAGAATACTACCATTTCGAACAAGATTGTCTATACAACTGTGAATATCCCAAGCTTCCATCAAGTAATATACAAACTAGCATGATACAGTAATGGCCTCTAGGGCATATACACTAATAATCTCCCACTTGCACTAAGGCCATGTACTGGCGTATCGAAGACCTATCATCTCGATCAGCCGCTCGAACTGAGTCTGGGGTATGGCCTTCATGAATGGATCTGCAGCGTTATCTTCTGTAGCAACCCTCCGAACCTCGATCTCCCGGCGATCCACGATCTCCCTGATCAGGTGATACCGCCTCATGATGTGTCTGGACTTTTGATGGGACCTGGGTTCCTTCGCCAAAGCTATAGTCCCGTTGTTGTCACAATACAGAGGTATTGGATCAACAATAGACGGAACCGCCTGAAGTTCAGTCAAGAACTTCCTCATCCAGACGGCTTCTTTTGCGGCATCAGATGCAGCGATATATTCCGCTTCCATCGTCGAGTCAGCAACGGTTTCCTGTTTGGAACTCTTCCAACACACCGCCCCTCCATTAAGGGTAAAGACATAAACCGACATGGATTTGGAGCCATCTTTGTCACTCTGGAAGCTGGAGTCAGCAAAGGCCTCCATCTGGAGGGCTTTTCCGCCGTAAACCAAAAACATGTCCTTAGTCCTTCTCAGGTACTTCAGAATATTCTTTACCGCTATCCAGTGCTTCTCCCCAGGGTTTGACTGATACCGGCTTACCACACTCAGTGCATAAGCTACATCTGGTCTGGTACACAACATCGCATACATTATAGAGCCTATCGCAGAAGCGTAGGGTATAATAGACATGCGATCCCTTTCCAAATCAGTCTTGGGAGACATCTCTTTGGAGAGGGTGATCCCGTGACAAGCCGGTAGATTACCGTGCTTGGAATCTTCCATACTGAATCTTTTCAGTATGGTGTCGATGTACTTGGACTGTGAAAGTCCTAATATCCTCTTAGATCTATCACGATGAATCCGGATCCCCAGAATGTAAGAGGCATCACCCAGGTCTTTCATGGAGAACCTGTGTGACAAGAACCCTTTGACAGATTATAGCATAAGAATATCATTTCCTATCAAGAGAATGTCATCCACGTATAAAACGAGGAATACGACAGTTCGTGCTACAATTTTACTATAGATGCATGGTTCATCTGGATTTTTGATAAAGCCAAAATCTTTGACCGTCTCATCAAAACAGATGTTCCAACTCCGCGATGCCTGCTTCAGTCCATAAATGGACTTAAGTAACTTGCACACCTTCCCGCTGCTCCCACTCTGGATGAAACCCTCTGGCTGGTCCATATAGACACACTCCTCTAAATTTCCATTTAAAAAAGCGGTCTTTACGTCCATCTGCCAAATCTCATAATCGTGGAAGGTAGCAATGGCAAGAAGGATCCGAATGGATTTTAGCATAGCTACTGGAGAAAAGGTTTCGTCATAGTCCAAACCAGGTCTTTGAAAAAAACCCTTTGCAACAAGTCTAGCCTTATAGGTCTCAACCTGTCCATCTACATCAATCTTCCTCTTAAAGATCCATTTGCATCCTACGGGTTTTACCCCTTCTGGAGCAATGTCCAAAGTCCATACTTTGTTGGTGTACATGGACTCCATTTCGGTCCGCATTGCATCCAGCCATTTTACCGAGTCAACGCTCTGAATGGCCTGCTGGAAGCTAGTCGGCTCATCACTATCAATGATGCAATCTTCTCTATCCCCGTCTATGAGAAAACCGTAGTATCTCTCGGGCGGATGAGACTTCCTACTACTCCTGCGGAGCGGCGCAGGAATGTTCTGTTCTTTCAAACCTTCTGGTTCTACTAAGCTTTCAGAAATAGCTCGTGGTTCTGGAATTTCTTCCAGTTCTATTGCGCTCCCACTTATCTGATTTTCTAAAAATTCAGTTTCCAAGAAGCAGGCATGACGAGAAACAAAAACCTTTTGTTCCTCTTCGCAATAGAAGAAATATCCCTTGGAGTTCTTTGGATATCCCACAAACTTGCACTGTACTGAGCGTGCCTTGAGTTTGTCCGCATGCTGCTTTTTGACAAAAGCTGGACATCCCTATGTCTTAATGTGCTTAAGATAGGGTTTCTTCCCACTCCACATCTGATATGGTGTGGTAGGCACTGTCTTAGTTGGAACTCGGTTCAAAAGGTATGCAGCTGATTCTAGTGCATATCCCCAGAATGATCGCGGTAACTCAGCGTTACTCATCATGGAACGTACTATATCCAATAGGGTTCGGTTCCGTCTCTCCGATACACCGTTATGTTGTGGAGTGTATGGAGGAGTAAGCTAAGAGAGAATTCCATTCTCTTTTAGGTAATCCAGGAACTCGGCACTCAAGTATTCACTATCTCGATCAGATCTCAGTGTCTTGATACTTTTGCTTGTTTTGTTTTTCTACTTTATTCTTGTATTCTTGGAATTTTTCGAAGGCTTCAGATTTATGTTTCATTAAGAAGACATATCCTTACCTTGAAAAATCATCCGTAAAAGTAATGAAGTAAGAATAACCACTTCGCGCATGTGTAGACATTGGACCACATACATCGCTGTGTACGAGTCCCAAGAACTCGCTCGCTCTTACTCCATGTCCAGTAAATGGAGTCTTTGACATTTTTCCTTTGAGACAGGATTGACAAGTTGCATATGATTGATATTCAAACGGATCCAAATATCCTTCTTTATGCAACTTAGTCAATCTTCTCTCATTGATGTGACCCAGTCTACAATGCCATAAGAAAGCATGATTTATTTCTGGAGACTTTCTTTTGTGTGTATTCTGGACATTGAAAATCTGTGGTTGGTTCAAAATGTATATACCGTTGCTTAATGTACCCGACCCAATCAGAACATGATTAAGGTGAATGCTTACAACATTACTTACAATTGCAAAATCATAACCTTCTTTAGACATTAAAGATACAGATATGATACTACAAGTCGCACTGGGTACAAAATAACAATTATGTAAAACCAAAACATGTCCATCTGACAATCCCAAGTGATAGTCCCCCACGGACTCAGCATCCATGCCAGCTCCGTTTGCAACTCTGAGGGTCATATCACCTGCCTTCAAAACCCTACGCTTTCTCAGTGCCTGCAAAGAATTACAGATATGAGATCCTGATCCGGTATCCAATACCCAGGAAGTAGAGTTTATTGATAGACAGTTTTCAATAACATACACACGTGAAGCCGAAGCCACAACTTGCTTCGGGTCCTGGTTTCTGGCCTTCCAAGCCTTGCAATCTTTCTTCCAGTGTCCACTCTTGTGACAATAAAAGCACTTTTCCTTTCCCACAAGCTTTCCCGCTACCTTTTCCATTTTGGCCTTTCCCTTGGCTTCCACTTTACTAACACCGCCCCTTGGTTTGGTGAAGGCTTTCTTCTTCTTTCCTTTGGCTTTCGCTTTGGACCTAGAAGAAGAAGGTCTTCCAACAGACAAAGAGAGTATTTCCCTTACTTTCTTCAGGGTGCCCTCTGCACTCCTCAACATGTTAAGGAGTTCCGGAAGTTCAACTTCCTTTCCTTGCATGTTGAAGTTCAGGATAAACTGGGCATAAGTGGAAGGAAGGGACCGGAGAATCAAGTCAGTGTAGAGCTCATTCTCTAACGTGGTCCTAAGGTCCGCGAGCTCTTCAATGTAGCCAATCATCTGAAGCACGTGTTCCGCTACAGGTGATCCGATGGCCAATCTCGCCGAAAATAACTTTTTCGAGACTTCGTATCTGGCGATACGGGATTGCTCTCCATACAGATCTTTTGTATGAAGAAATATGGATTCTAGGTCCATATCCTCATGCCTCCTCTGATGTCCATTGTCCATAGAGGCAAGCACGATGCACTTGGACCTCGCGCAATCAATCTCCCAGGTCTTACGGATTTCCTTATCCGCGACGCTGGATTGAGGTCCTGGGACAAGGGGAGCTTTGGTGGTAAGGAGATACCCTAACTTGTCATAAGTGATTGCCATTTTGACATTCCTGAGCCAATCTTTGTAGTTTGGCCCTGTCAGTATATTTTTTTCTAATAGTAACTTAAGTCCGGTCATGATGTTTGGTCCCTGCAATTAGGAGAGAGAGAAGAAACACTTTAGCATGATGCTCTTGCAAGTTTAGAGTGGTTTTTAGTTTGTCTAAACAGGATGGCTCCCACTATTTCTCGAATCCTTCCTCAAACCAAAAAGGAAGAATTAGTCGGGATCAATCTCACCATACAATACTTGCTTAACCGTTCAGCCAGGCCAGTATTAGTACTTCGAGGGAGGTTTTCCAACGCTTTCGCGAAGTTCCTTAATTAAATAACCTCTTTTCCCTATGGGCGTAGCCCCGCTAACACCTTTCTAGACACCTACTTAGTTTATAGCATTGATCGTTAAGTGAGAAAGTTCCCGAGGAGTAGCATATACTCACAGTAGGATCGGGATCCAAATATCATCGTGTGATAAAACTGAAGAAATCCTACCAGAATCATCACACTCCAAATGGTATGCAGCACTAGCAAGTTTCAGTTTCTTTAGAAACTCCCGATGTGGATTTTTGCCCCATGCTCTTATGACCTTGACTTTGGCCAACAAATCATAAGTCACATGTCAAGTTCTACCCGTCATTTTCCAGGTTAATTTGAACCCACCCGTACCTGCCCTTGACTTTGGCCAATAAGGCAGTACGACTGTCCCAAACCAACGCATCTATCTATGCTACATATGAATATCCAATAGCTACCAGTCACTGTGCCCTGACTTTGGCCAACAAACACAGCTTGAATACTATTGACTACCATATGAAATGACGGAGGGCTACGAATGGTTTTGGCGAAACCGTGAACGTAGTGAACTTGATATAATCGATGGAACGTGATAGCTTTTAAAAGGAGTGGTTTAAGCTCCGCGTTTAAAAGTTGTTTTTGAAAAGAAACCGAGTGGTTTTAAAATTGTTCCAACGACTTTTATTTTGGTTTATTTTCTTGCATTAATTTAATGCGTTCCATCAATTAATCCTACCATTGCAGAAAACAACGAAAATATGACGTACGCTTATGCCATCCGCATTCGCCACGGGGTCCCGTCATCACCCGTTAGGTTACTTAACTAACGACAGAGCGGGGGCGGGACTAGCGCGGATGCAAAACATAAGCAAAGCCTACTAGATATCATATATAGATATATATACATTCGTCAGATGCAATGACAGCCATTCCAGATCACAGATGAACACATTGGATATACTAGGAATCCGCGTTTCGTTCGAGTTTGCAATGAAAGACGGATTACACGGTCGCGATGAATAGCCAAACCCCACCCTAGACCCCTACGGGTGCGGCAAACTACCCGCCAAGTATCCGAAGTGAAGCAACCTCCCTCAACAACGTGAGTAGGCCACTCGGCACTTCGAGGTACCCGGTAGTTTGTGCATCCCACCTTGGGTCTATCCTAGGAGCAAAAACAGTAAAAGAAATAATATACAATGGAGGCTCCAACCTCATCCCGGATGTGCGGCCATACAACTAATATTACATCAATTTACATATTACATCAAATGAAAGGAAAAGAAACTCTCATCTCACAAAACCCCGGCTATTCATCCGCGACAATCCAACGAGTTCATATACACAATCCATCAACATTACATATCACAGATATGCAACATTAGCTAAAGTCTACAGAATTTCGATCAAAATACGGATTTGTAACTACCCCAAACACAACTTTGTTCTATGGAAATTCTGGGCAGAAACAACATATGCTAAAAATCACAAAAAAGAACAATAATGAAACTACAGCAAAGACGAGTCGCGGCCGAGTCAACTCGGCCGCGGATCCGCGGCAAGAAGCATGTTCTCGCCGCGGTTCCGCGGCGCGTTGACCGAGTCAGTGACTCGTTTTTCCTGTGTGTTCCTACAAAACCCTGAGCCGATTTTTAAGATATGTGGAATTATTTTTTGAGCAGTTTTAAAAATCGGCAGAAAGTTAAGTTTTCGGACGTGTTTTGCGATTTTTTCTCCGATCGAAATTCTAAATACTTTGATAACTTGCTAGTTTTTGTTTAGCTAGGCTCTGATACCACTGTAATGTTGGGTTAGCCTAGCACCTCATGAAGGGTTTGGAAGCATCACATGTACCAAAGGTAGAGTCTTTAGGGTGCTAAGTTAATAAACAACGGATCGTGCCTAGAAAATTAGGGTTTCTAAAATTTTCACATCAACATATGAAAGAATAGATGGGGTTTAGAGAGTACAACCTTTGTAGCTCCCTACGTTAGACTCCTCGGCTACTTGGGGTTTGAAAAAACTCCGCTTGAACTCCTCGAGGTCACCGATGATCCACCCGGAGTCCGCTTTGTCCAAGCTTGCAACTTTATCCGATCAAGTGAACGAAATCAAGCTAACACTCCAAACAAGTGGGCTAGACTTGTGTAGAATGGTGTTGTGGTTCTCTTTCTCACTTCAAAATCCTAACTTGATGAGTAATATGCTCACTTGAAAAATCTAGAGAGCAATGGAAGAAGGAGGAAGAAGATGATGGCTTTTTTGAAGAAGATAAGTTCAACTCATGAAAGAAAATAGAAAAATATATCAATATATATTTTTCTCTTCTCATATCAAACCATGGTTAGGATATTATTGAACTTGAATTAAAAACACAAAAGGAAAAGTAATCCATGGTCAAATGGTGGGTGAGAATGGTTAGGTTAAGAAGGATGTAGAAACTAGTCATGAATTATCTTTTCCTTTTTCCATTTTGTTTTAACCAAAAGTCAAATAATAATCCAAATAAAAACCCATGGTGTGAGTCTCATATTGCCACCATTTTCTTTGTATAAGCAACCATAATTGATGATGTATGTATGTATGTATGTGTGCACATCCATGTGTGCATGAATCTATAAAGAAAGTATGCATGCATACATCCATCATACTCAAGAAAGGATTTCAAGTGAGAAGCTAATGGTTAAATGATAAATCAACACTTGATTTATCAATCCGGCCATATCACATACGACCTCTACCAAAAGCAAGCCGCCCGATCAATATGCGGTATCCCATACACGCATTTTAATCGGGTCCATGCGCATATCGCATACGCGCACAACAACGTTTCGCCTGGACTAGGTAACTCCATTGTGGGACTCTAAGACTTGTCAATATGCCGGCAGTGGGTGATGATCATATCAAGCACCCCCAAGCCGCAAGCGGTCAGCTAAACGTAACGGCCACCCGGGTATTGAGCGATCAGAAGAGAACAAGCGAACCTGCTACAATTCCCGTCGAGCCAACCGGCAACACTTCCCGTACAGTCCGGTCTCCTCGTCTGATATGTCGCATATCAAGTCTAGGGGTGGTAAACGTCAGACCCCAATAACCGATAAGTCGTTCCGATGTGAGGCTCATAACGGGTCGAGAAACTACTGGTAACACTTACCAGTAAATCTCTAATCAGCCCTGGCCAGGGACTTCCCTGTTACGGCCAATCGAGCACAGTGCAACATCAACCCCCAATACCGGGAGAGACGAAACCCCTCCTATCGCTCATTGCCTCTATGTGACTCGGGACTGTACCAAAAAACCACCGTTTTGCACGCCCTGATGGACGTGGTAAGGTGGAGATCAAAGCACAGTGGGAATCACACAAGACTCTATGACGATCTCGGGTCTACAGACTAACCTGCACAAGTGTCACCTGAGAACTGCCATCTGACGTGAGGTATAATACCATCTGGGAGTTCTCGGAGAGTCCGTCCAGTGTACCCAGTCTCTACTGAGCACCCGTATACCATCTCTGATGTCAAACATCAATGGATATGGGATCATCCATCGCCCATCTCATGGGTCGAGAAGCGTATACGCTAGTCTACACTGGTATATCGATGCCCCGTCTCGATACATCTACGACTAGGGACCTGGAAGGATGTACTTATGGACTACCATGTCCCCACTAGTATGATCTGCATCATAGTCCAGGTAGTCAAGTACACATCCTAAGGGCTTTACCAACATGTAACTATAAGACAGTATAAAGAGACTAGTATACATGTTAAGATAAAGAGCAACCAGATAGCATACTATCATATCGAGCAAGAAAGTCATCTCTATATATGTCCAAGCATCCAATATAATATACTTCATTTGTACAATACTGGCCTCTAGGGCATACATACAACTAACAATCTCCCACTTGCACTAGGGCCAGCTGCTGTAGTATCGCATACCGAGCATCCCGAAGAGTCTCTCAAACTGTATCTGGGGAATGGCCTTCGTGAGTGGATCCGCTGTGTTATTCTTCGTGTCTACCCTCCTGACCTCGATCTCCCGGCGATCAACTATCTCCCGGATCAGGTGATACCGCCTCAGAATATGCCTAGATCGCTGATGGGACCTGGGTTCCTTGGCCAAAGCCACCGCTCCATTGTTATCGCAATACAAAAGTATTGGATGCTCAATGGATGGAACCACTCCAAGTTCAGTAATGAACTTCTTGATCCAGACAGCCTCTTTGGCAGCATCATTGGCAGCGATGTATTCAGCCTCCATCGTTGAGTCTACCACGGTTTCCTGCTTGGAACTCTTCCAGCTAACCGCCTCTCCGTAAAGGGTAAAGACAAATCCCGACTGCGACTTAGAGTCGTCCTTATCACTCTGGAAGCTCGAATCGGTAAAGGACTCCACTTGGAGTTCTCCGTTACCATACACCAAGAGCATCTCTTTAGTCCTTCGTAAGTACTTGAGAATGCTCTTCACAGCTGTCCAGTGACTCTCTCCAGGATCAGCTTGATACCTGCTCACTACACTTAGTGAGTATGCTACATCAGGTCTGGTACATAGCATCACGTACATGATAGAGCCTACAGCCGAAGCATAGGGTATCCCTTGCATGCGAGCTCTCTCCAAATCAGTCTTAGGAGACATCTCTTTGGAGAGAGTGACTCCAGAGATCGTGGGTAAATTCCCACGCTTGGATTCTTCCATACTAAACCTCTTTAGTATGGTGTCAATATACCTGGATTGGGACAATCCCAATATCCGTTTGGATCTATCTCTATAGATCCTAATTCCCAATATGCAGGAGGCATCACCAAGATCTTTCATTGAGAATCTTTGTGATAAAAAGAGCTTGACCGATTGCAGCATAAGAATATCATTTCCTATCAAGAGTATGTCGTCCACGTACAATACGAGGAAGACAACCTTACTCTCTGCCACCTTTTTGTAGATACAAGGTTCATCTACGTTTTTGACGAAATCAAACTCTTTGATAACGACGTCAAAGCAGATGTTCCAGCTCCGCGATACTTGCTTTAACCCATAAATGGATTTAAGCAGCTTGCACACCTTCCCGCTGCTCCCACTATCTATGAAGCCCTCTGGCTGAGTCATGTACACACACTCTTCTAAATCACCGTTTAGAAAGGCGGTCTTAACATCCATTTGCCAGATTTCGTAATCATGATATGCAGCGATGGCAAGCATGATCCGGATGGATTTAAGCATAGCCACTGGAGAAAAGGTCTCGTCATAGTCCACACCTGGTCTTTGACGAAAACCCTTTGCTACAAGTCTAGCTTTGAAAGTCTCCACCTTCCCATCTACACCAAGTTTTTTCTTGAAGATCCACTTGCTCCCAATGGGTTTTACCCCTTCAGGAGCATTTTCCAAAGTCCACACTTTGTTGGTGTACATGGATTCCATCTCGGACCGCATTGCATCCAGCCATCTCGCTGAGTCCCCACTCGTGATGGCCTGCTCGAAGCTAGTTGGGTCATCATCCTCCATGATGCAATCCTCGCTCCCACCGTCCATGAGAAAACCGTAGTATCTCTCAGGTTGGCAAGGAACCCTACTAGATTGGCGGAGAGGCTGAGGTTCGTTGGGAGCTACTGAATCCTCTGGTTCCACTAAATCTTCAGTTTGAGTTTGTGTTTCTGGAACCTCTTCCAGCTCTACCACTTTGCCACTAATTTCTTTTGCAAGAAATTCCTTTTCCAAAAAGGTGGCATATTGAGAAACAAACACTTTTTGTTCTTCAGCGTGGTAGAAAAAATATCCTTGGGAATTCTTAGGATATCCCACAAATTTGCAAAGAACCGACCGTACCTCGAGTTTGTCTGGATTTTGCCTTTGGACATAGGCCGGACAACCCCATATCTTAACTCGTTTAAAATATGGTCTCTTCCCACTCCATATCTCATATGGTGTGGTAGGTACAGATTTAGATGGAACTTGATTCAATAGGTATGCTGCTGTTTCCAGTGCATATCCCCAGAAGGAAATAGGTAACTCAGCTGTGCTCATCATAGAGCGCACCATATCTAATAGGGTGCGGTTCCTCCGTTCTGATACACCGTTGTGCTGTGGTGTATATGGAGGAGTCAGCTGAGATAGAATCCCATTCTCTTTTAGGAAGTCCAGGAATTCATTGCTCAAGTATTCACCTTCTCGATTAGATCGAAGGACTTTAATACTTTTTCCGGTTTGGTTCTCGACTTCTTGTTTATATTCTCTAAATTTCTCAAAAGCTTCTGATTTGTGTTTCATCAGGAACACATATCCGAATCTAGAGAGATCGTCAGTGAATGTAATGAAGTACGAAGAACCATCCCTGGCATGTGTAGACATGGGACCGCATACATCACTATGTATCAGTCCCAAGAGTTCGGTAACTCTTTCTCCGTGTCCCTTAAACGGAGTTTTGGTCATTTTTCCTTTGAGACATGACTGGCAAGTGTCATAAGATGAAAATTCGAACGGTTTCAAGTATCCATCCTTATGCAACTTAGCTAGCCGTGTCGCATTTATATGACCGAGTCTACAATGCCACAAGAAGGATTCGTTCAGTTCTGAACTCTTCCTCTTGTGTGTGTTTGTTATGCTCAGAACTGTTGATTGATTTAGAACATAAATGCCATTGCATAACGTGCCTGATCCAACCAACTTTTGGTTACGGAAAATGTTCATAACATTATCCTGTAATACAAAATTATATCCCTCTTTACTCAACAAAGAAACCGATATAATATTGCATATCAGGTTCGGCATGTAATAGCATTCATTCAGAATCAATGTATTACCATCGGTAATGCAAGGTGATATTCCTCGACAGTCTTAGCTGCAACAATTGCACCATTTTCAACTCTTATGTCTTTATCACCTTCTCCAAGTTCTCTACCTTTTCTAAGCCCATGTAACTGATTACATATATAGGATCTTGACCCGGTATCTAATACCCAGGACGTAGGGCAAATGGAGAAACAGTTCTCTGTAACGAACACACCCGAAGAAAATGCATCAACATGTACTTTCTTCATTCGGGTGGCATGGGAATCCTGGTATTCCCCTATATCCTGTTCAGTCCTATAACTCTTATAAGAAAGAACGGAACCAACGTTCCCCAGCACAGTATAACATGCGGGTTCGGTCAATACATCCATATTATTATCTTTATTAAGGCATGACATGGTCGCTACCTGGAGAGAGAGAGAGAAGAAAACACTTTATTTATACTCTTGCAAGATCAAATTGGTTATTATCTTATCTAATCAGGATGGCTCCCACTGTTTTTATCAAATCTTCCTTCAAACCCTAAAAAGAAAGATTAGCCGGGATTAATTACACCCTACAACTTCGCCGATCTTTCAGCCAGGCCAGTGTCGGTACTTTGAGGGAGGTTCCCCGTGCTTTCGTACGGACCTAATTAAAGTAAACCTCGTTTTCCCAGAGGCGTAACCCCGTTGACACCTTTCTAGACACCTACTTGATCGGCTAATTGTCCTATGTAAAACTCTCCCAGGAGTAACAATTACTCACAGTGGGTATCGGGATCCAACTATCTCATAGAAGGTATGCAATCTCATTGCAAATTTCAACACTTGAAATTCCCGATAATATTTTGCCCCTAGCAGCTATATGACCTTAACATAGTCAACAAATCATAAGTGCTAGTCAAGTTCAACCCGTCATTTCCCGATTGAATTAAACCCACCCGCACGACCCTTAACATAGTCAACAAAGTCGCATGACTACCCTAATCCAATCGCATCATATGCATATACAGATAAGCACTAATCAGCTACCGCACACTACGCCTTAACATAGTCAACAAACGTAGCACGAATACTAACTAGTACTTATCTGAAATGACGGAGGGCTACGACAGGTTTTTCTGAAAACCTATTGCGTAATGAACTTGATATCGTTGTAGAATCGAATGAATTTTGAAATGGAGTGTTCTTGAGGCTTTTCTAGTTTTGCTAAAGGGGTCACTCCCGGTGAAGGGATCGTCGGCCCTTTCCTCGTCGAATGAGGTGCGGGATATATCATATATATCACTGTGCAAAGCAAAACTCCAAAAGCAATCAAAAGCAAACCGAGTGTTGTAGCATCTGCCAGTTTCTCTAAAGAGGTCACTCCCGGTGAAGGGATCTCGGCTCTTTCCTCATCGAATAAGGTGCAGGGTATATCATATATACCGCTATGCAAAGCAAAATTGTAGCTACTCTTTTATTTGAAAATTTGATTCTACAACATCTATTAGGTTTCTTTTCTTTCATTAATCACATTAATGAAGTCCCATCATTTAAGTCACCTATACATCACAGATAAATACGACGTACACTTATGCCATCCGCATTCGCCTCGATGTCCCCTCGTGCACCGTTAGGTTAGATAACTAACGACAGAGCAGGGCAGGGCTAGTGCGGGTGTAAAACATAAGTAACATCTATATAATATATCATATATACTATATACTGTATCCATCACAACATATCAAATGATCACATCACAGATATCACAGCAGAAACATAGATATAATGTGGGATATACTAGGACGTCCATATTTAGTATTTAGCCAAAATAGAAAATACGGATTCCACAGTCGCGATGAATAGCCAAGCCCACACCCTGGACCCCTACGAGAGCGGCAAGCGACCCTACCAATTCTGGAGTTTAGGAGACCCGGTCTCGACTCCTCGAAATAGCCTCCCACTGAACCCCAGAACCCGGTCACCCGTGCTCCCCTCCTTGGGTCCATCCTAATGCAGAAAAGTAAATAATATACAACACAGGTGGCATCAACCTCAACCCGGAAGTGCCTTAAATAAAAGAATATTACATTACATTTGAATTTACATGAATGAAAATGTAAAACTCTCATCTCACATAAAACCCCTCGGCTATTCAATCGCGACAATCCTGCACATCATATCTCAGCAACACATAATATCTCATATCATCAACGTAAGTAAGTATGCATACCCCAATTGTCGTTGATGTATAGCAACGAAACCGGCGATATCGACATACTACATTTACGGTCACAGAAAAAAAAGTGTAAAACTGCAATATCTGGAATCCACATTCTCTTTAGACATCATAAATGTGAAATATCTCATACTTCGTATTTCATGTCCAACTATATGAATTCCACATATTGCATCACATTCCAGATAAATAGACGGTATTAAAGTTTTCGAACGAACGATCAAATACCCAAGATTCGCTAAAGCTCAACACTTGAGCGAAGTTCAAAAACTTGGAGTGTGACACAGTAGTAGCGGTCTAGCCGTAGAAGGGTCAAGCCAACGCCTCACATGTGGCACGCCGTACTGCCCCAAACCCTAAGGTTCAAAGGGCAGTTCATGACGGTCACATAATCAAGTTAAGATCTGTTGTCTTCTAAAGGGGCCACCACAAAACTTGCACGAACCTCCAAAGGATTTAAACCCCGAGAAAAGTGAGCAAATGATACTCGTTCAAACACTTCAATACTTTCTAATTTACCCGAAAAGTCACGAAATCAAAATTCCGATCGAATCGTCGAGTGCAAAATCATCTCCAGAATTTTCAGCACTAAATTCAGATTAAAAATACCCTAAAAAATATACAAGTAGAATGCAGCATTACTGTATAAAAATGATGCATTGATTGTTAAGTACGGCCGCGTTTCCGCGGCAAGATTCACTGTTCATCGCATCTTTTTTATACCGTATTTCTTATATTTTCCTGCTGAATTTTTTACATATTTTTAATTCTGAAAAATGTCAGATTTTAAAAAATTTCCAGAGAGTGTCCCGTAAAATCGTATTTCGGTTCGATCGGGGTTTTAACTACGTTAAAGTGCCGCCTAATGTTCTAGGTTGGCTCTGATACCAATGTTGGGTTAGCCTAGCACCTCATGAAGGGCTTGGAAGCATCACATGTACCAAAGGTAGAGTCTTTAGGGTGCTAAGTTAATAAACAATGGATCGTGCCTAGAAAATTAGGGTTTCTAAAATTTTCACATCAACATATGAAAGAATAGATGGGGTTTAGAGAATACAACCTTTGTAGCTCCCTACGCTAGACTCCTCGGCTACTTGGGGTTTGAAAAAGCTCCGCTTGAACTCCTCGAGGTCACCGATGATCCACCCGGAGTCCGCTTTGTCCAAGCTTGCAACTTTATCCGATCAAGTGAACGAAATCAAGCTAACACTCCAAACAAGTGGGCTAGACTTGTGTAGAATGGTGTTGTGGTTTTCTTTCTCACTTCAAAATCCTAACTTGATGAGTAATATGCTCACTTGAAAAATCTAGAGAGCAATGGAAGAAGGAGGAAGAAGATGATGGCTTTTTTGAAGAAGATAAGTTCAATTCATGAAAGAAAATAGAAAAATATATCAATATATATTTTCCTCTTCTCATATCAAACCATGGTTAGGATATTATTGAACTTGAGTTAAAAACACAAAAGGAAAAGTAATCCATGGTCAAATGGTGGGTGAGAATGGTTAGGTCAAGAAGGATGTAGAAACTAGTCATGAATTATCTTTTCCTTTTTCCATTTTGTTTTAACCAAAAATCAAATAATAATCCAAATAAAAACCCATGGTGTGAGTCTCATATTGCCACCATTTTCTTTGTATAAGCAACTATAATTGATGATGTATGTATGTATGTATGTGTGCACATCCATGTGTGCATGAATCTATAAAGAAAGTATCATGCATACATCCATCATACTCAAGAAAGGATTTCAAGTGAGAAGCTAATGGTTAAATGATAAATCAACACTTGATTTATCAATCCGGCCATATCACTTACGACCCCTACCAAAAGCAAGCCGCCCGATCAATATACGGTATCCCATACGCGCATTTTAATCGGGTCCATGCGCATATCGCATACGCGCACCACAACGTTTCGCCTGGACTAGGTAACTCCATTGTAGGACTCTTAGACTCGTCAATACGCCGGCAGTGGGTGATGATCATATCAAGCACCCCCAAGCCGCAAGCGGTCAGCTAAACGTAACGGCCACCCGGGTATTGAGCGATCAGAAGAGAACAAGCGAACCTGCTACAACTCCCGTCGAGCCAACCGGCAACACTTCCCATACAGTTCGGTCTCCTCGTCTGATATGTCGCATATCAAGTCTAGGGGTGGTAAACGTCAGACCCCAATAACCGATAAGTCGTGCCGATGTGAGGCTCATAACGGGTCGACAAACTACTGGTAACACTTACCAGTAAATCTCTAATCAGCCCTGGCCAGGGACTTCCCTGTTACGGCCAATCGAGCACAGTGCAACATCAACCCCCAATACCGGAAGAGACGAAACCCCTCGTATCGCTCATTGCCTCCATGTGACTCGAGACTGTACCAAAAAGCCACCGTTTTGCACGCCCTCATGGACGTGGTAAGGTGGAGATCAAAGCACAGTGGGAATCACACAAGACTCTATAACGATTTCGGGTCTACATATTAACCTGCACAAGTATCACCTGAGAACTGCCATCTGATGTGAGGTATAATACCATCTGGGAGTTCTCGGCGAGTCTGTCCAGTGTACCCAGTCTCCACTGAGCACCCGTATACCATCTCTGATGTCAAACATCAATGGATATGGGATCATCCATCGCCCATCTCATGGGTCGAGAAGCGTATACGCTAGTCTACACTGGTATATCGATGCCCCGTCTCGATACACCTACGACTAGGGACCTGGAAGGATGTACTTATGGACTACCATGTCCCCACTAGTATGATCTGCATCATAGTCCAGGTAGTCAAGTACACATCCTAAGGGCTTTACCAACATGTAACTATAAGACAGTATAAAGAGACTAGTATACATGTTAAGATAAAGAGCAACCAGATAGCATACTATCATATCGAGCAAGAAAGTCATCTCTATATATGTCCAAGCATCCAATATAATATACATCATCTGTACAATACTGGTCTCTAGGGCATACATACAACTAACATGTAAGTCCATGTTACCCGTCCCGGTTCTTTCGGTGATGCGGAAACGGTAAAAAACGATTTTTTAGGTGAAGGTAACATGTACTTTAGAATAGGATCTTTGCTAAACAAACACCTAGCAAACTAACTACAAGTTTAACTACTATGTTAGGGGGTTATACCTAGGTCTTGAACTCCTTCTCTTCTTGCTCCTTGGAGTGGTTGGATCGGTTCCACCTCGTCGTCTCCTTGTTGTCGAAGAAGGATCCACCCGAAAGCTTCTACCTTGAGCTCCTACCTCAACCGAGAGAAAACTAAAGTGCTTGGCTTGCTAGACCTTGTACTCTAGAGTGAGTAGAGAAGTGTTTTTAGGGTTTTATCTCAATGGCTCTTGTTTCTCAACTCATGAGACATGAGAGCCTTGAGAGAGAGGAAGAGGGAGAGCTTGGATGAGAGAGAATGAGAATGATAGAATGATACAATTTTACAACCATATCTCTCATATTAGGAATTATGATAAATAATAATAATAATTAAGAAAAGGTGTGATGGTTAGTTATGAATGACCATTATCATTTCATTCATTAAATGCATTTTGCAAAGAACAAGAAGCATCTTTGAAAACAAATGATGATGGTCAACAAGTCCACTTTGGTCAACCGGTCAACAAAGTCAACAAGTCAACAAAAGTCAAAAGTTCAACTCAACCATGACACAATAATCCTTAATTAATATTATTAATCATAATCCTCATTCTCATTAGGGTTTAGAAAAAGTCAACGGTCAACAACCCTAATGAGAATCCTCTGCCTCTGCCTCTGTCAACTGTGCATACACACCCGCATCCGTGTTCCGAGGAACACGAATACAATGAGATAAAACCAATCCCAAAACATATACTAGGATCTGGTTTAAACCAAAACCCGCTAGTAATGACTGCCCGGACACCAAACGTACACAAGTGCGCGGATGTGAACGAACCCTGTGGCAAAACCATGCGACCTCTACTCTGTTTTGTCCAAAGGCGAATAACCTTCTGTGTGGGACTCTAAAGACTCAACACTACGCTAGCAGTGTGTTTAACCACAGGCCGCAAGCGGTACTAGCTGTACGTAACGGTCCCTAGGTAGATGCCGATAAGAAGACTGATGAGGTGAACCCATCCGAACTCCTACTGAGCCTGAATGTGACAATCTCCGTACAGTCCGGTCTGTTCGTCTGAGAGTATCGCATGTCGGGCCTAGGGGGCGGTAAACATCAGTCCCCTAATAGCGGTACAAGTCGTGTCGGAGTGTAGCCCAGAACACCCTGAGATAACACTGGAAACGCTACCAGTATATCTCGCTTGCCCTGGCCAGGGACTTTGTGTAATGGCTCTCCTAGACACAGCGCGATATCAACCCCCAATACTGGGAGAGACGAATCATGTCTAACTGTCACTGCCTCTAAGTGCTTTGGGACTGCACCCAACTACTACCTGTTTGCACGACTCATTTGAGCCGTGGTAGGGTAGTAATCTAAGAACAGTGGGAACACACTCAAGGCGAAGTGACAGTGTCAAGTCAGCGGACTAAGCTATACTCATGTCACCTGGGAACGGATAACTGACGATAGGTATAATACCAAACCAACAGTTCCCAGCGAGTCCCGTCCAGTGTACTCGTAACCTAACGAGCACCTGCATACTATCTCCAGTACGACGTACTAATGGCTGTGGGACAGACCATCTCCCCTCCTGGGATAAGAAGCGTATACACTAGTCTACTCTGGAGTATCGATGCCCTGTCTCGATAATCCTACGACTAGGGACCTGTATAAGGATGTGCTTGTAGATCACCCAGCCCCCACTAGTGTGACTGCCATTACAACGTTGGTAATCAAGCAAAGATCCTAAGGGCTCCACTAATGTGTATAGGCGATATGCTAAAAGAAACACATGCACACATTAAAGTAGAAACAAACCAAATAGCATACTACCATTTCGAGCAAGATTGTCTATACAACTGTGAATATCCCAAGCTTCCATCAAGTAATATACAAACTAGTATGATACAGTAATGGCCTCTAGGGCATATACACTAACAGCTACTACCTACTGGTGATAGTATTTGGGCTCGGCGGATATCCGGAGGATACCGACCGTAGTTGAGAGATGATATGGGCCGATCTCGACCGACGGAGCCCGTGGGCCGATACGGACTGACGGAGCCCGAGAGATATGAGGATTTACGTGCCGATGCTGGGCGCGGGTTTCATGATGTTTCGAGTGTCGATGCTGAACACTCAGGTTCCATGATTTGTTGTGTCGCGAGGGACACACGTTGATTTTTTATTCTCATATTTTCATGCATATGCTTTTATGATATTTACATGCATGATGTTGTTGTGTCATTGGTTGACACGTGGACGGGATACACATGCATACATACCTTGATTATATTGTTGGATGATATCCACCTGCTGTAGGCATTTACTTATAGTGCTGGCACATATACAAATACGGTCACCCTAGATATCATAGTATTACCTTTATGATATAGTTGACCTAAGAAATCGTTATTTTATTCAATTTCTACTTGTTGATGTTTTTCTACTCACGAGTTAGCAACTCACCCCCGTTGTGCCACAGTTCTTGCAGGTTGACCGCTTGGATCAGTAGCGGTATCGTTGGCATGCAGTTGCTTTCGGCTGATTGCTTTGGTAGGTGGTACATATTGGATCGTACCCCTCTTGTATTTATTTTTCATATTGTATCTAGTCAACTCCATCAATCAAACTAGTATTTGTATAAGTAATGAGACTTAGTGAGACTTGTGGTTGCGAGACTTAGAGCGAGGTGTATTCCGCTACTTGTGGGTTTGATGTCTTGCTTAATTCTTTATCTTTTGTGGTGAACTTCGCCGTTGGGCGTCGTATACTTATATTTATTCTTTGCGTGGATGTGGATCCGCCGTTTGGCGAAGAGCTAGCTCCCGCTTGGGGATGCCTTTTATATTATCATGTATTGTGGTTTTGGATCAAAATATACAAAGGAGGTGCTGCCCAAATTTTTTAAAAGACGAAACATGTTTTCAAACTGGTAAATTTCACTTACATTATTCATTTTCCTTTTCCATGCATGTACGAAAACTTGATTTCATTATACCTTTATTTCAAAACTTCACCTCTTTTATTTTCATTAAAAAGGGTTTAGATTTCTGGGTTTCGGCTTACTTGAATTACGTTACGCCTTTAGACGTTGCGTGATTTAAGTGCCGGTCACGAGCTAATATTTCGGGTCGTGACAAAGTTGGTATCAGAGCGCTAGGTTTAACCTTGGTTCGAGTCTATGTTTGACTATGCGGAGTCTAGGACGGGTATGTACTTCGGAACCTAGACTTGACCTTATGGTACTTAGACTTAAACGGGAGGGGGGTATTAGACCTGAACTTTACTTTCATAGGCTGACCCTGATTGATAGAGTAGGTAGATTGAGTGGAGTGACGTACCGTACGTATGTTCCGCGGCATATTTACGATATGATACTCCACTTAAGAAACCTTAGGATGTGCATATTTTGAGATCTGTGATTCTCTTCGTACCCATGATTATACCTCCATTGGAGATCCTTGATTCTATTCGTTTCCATGATCATACTCTCATTGATACTGTTTCTTCTTATGATCATGTATCCATTCTGGGTCTATCGTCTCCTTTCATGCCCTTGATCTGTTTTCATCGACACACGCTTGAGGTTCCTGTCACCATGATTTGAGCGCAGATTGAGCTGCTGCTAGTGATGTGGTTAGGGCAAGCTCGTCTGGTACGAGGACTGACTATTGTGTTTTCTGGTGACACGGGAACGTCTCGATATAGTGTTGGTGTTGTGGCCTTATGTTGAGGCGAGTGTTTGGTTTTACACCAGATGATCGGGCCATTGTTAGAGCTGCCAGTTGCGAGAAGACTGTTGATGTACAGCCTACCTCAGAGATTGTGTTGTCGTCTACCGTGTGGACAGATGACCCAGCTGTTACTGAGATTGATAGGATGTCGCCTCCAGACTTTACGAGCTGAGATCGCTGGAGCTTTCAGGCAGAGCTGCAACAGGTGATAGCTAGTCTATCCCAAGTTGAGAGACGAAGGTGATTCGTCAGATTGATGCGCCGACGCGGGCCCTGTTGAGTTGAAGATTTCCAATGTGGAGAATCTTATTCAGACCCAGAGTAGATTGATCTAGAGATGACATTGTTCGTTGGATAATCCGATAGAAGATCAGTAAGTTGACCAGCTTCGGATAGAGGACCACACCCAGATGCGCTGCGAGTTGATCGAGGACCGATGAGTACAGAGTATTCCTCCGATAGTTGGGACGAGCTCCCGAGGACGTGTTCGGCTAGATGTCTTCTACAGAGTGATGGAGATACCGAGTTCATGATTTTGAGTTCGTGTGAGAGATTCCGGATTGACTGTAGCCGAGGACATTTGCAGTACGTAGATAGCGTGATGTGACGTCGAAGTGGACGATGATACGGACGAGTGGAACCAGAGATTCGTGCGAGATGCTGACGAGCTGTTGTTACTCCCCATCGAGATTAGGGATCTGATAGGCATACAGAAGCGTTGAGATGCGGCCAGTTCCCGAGGAAATGTTGTGCTGAGAAAGCAGATGTCCAGAAAACAAGAAAGGATTATGCAAGATTACCAGCCTCCGTATAGTTCGGTATAGGTGAGATCGGAAGAGAGCTTGAGCAGTTCCTTCCAGAACACTGCTGCGATAAGATTTGCACTGAGGATCAGTTGTGTTATGTGTTCAGAAAGCCAGAGACCGATGCCAGTGACGTGCTGCTTTACGTGTGGTCGTGATAATTGGTCGAGAGCCGACCAGAGAAGTGCCAGAGTGGAATCATTTTCGTTAGCACCACCGAACGGGTTGATGAGCCGAAGGATTGCGAGATTGGTAATCCACAGAGAAATGAGGACCCATAGACAGAAGACGCCAGACAGTGAGCATGAGGCAAGCGGATGTTCTTGCTTTGCCAGTTTTGGGCGCACCGATATTTTTCGACATTGTAGGAGGTGTACCTCAATGTCATTTGTACGATCTGCGTTTGTGATCCGAGTATCACGCTTACATCGCTTGTATTTGAGTTTTGATGATTTAGTTTCATGATATTGGTTTTCGTGCACCATGGCTGCACCTACTGGGTATTTACATTTTTGTGCATGGTTATTGCACTTGATATTGATTTTGTGCCTTGGCTGCACATGTTTATGATTTCATGGATTTCATGCAGTTGATTTGGTTTTGTGCATGTGGTACGCATTCGATTTGATTTTTGCACTCGGTATAGCTCATATATACTTGCAGTGCATTGATACGGATTTTGTGCACATAGTTGCACACATTTTTGGATTTTGTACACCTTGGTACACTCGGTGTTGTTTTTGTACGCATTTGAGTTATTGATGGGTTTTCGTGCACTGGATGCACTGGATTTAGTTTTTTGTGTATTGGATGCACTGTATTTGTATTTCGTGCACTGATTGCACTAGATTTGTATTTCATGCGTGTGTTGCTCCAGGTGGTTATTTCGTGCGTTGATTGCACTAGATTTATACTCCGTACATTGGTTGTACCCGATTTATGCCTTTGAGAATTCGTTTTACCATATTTGTGTTTTCGTGCGCGTTGGCACTTACCGTTAGTGCATGCTACTGCACTATATGCTTTTACGGACCCGACGCGCTTGGATTGGGTTTTGCGGATATTAGACGCTTGATTTTGGATTTTTGTGCGCATTGGATACACTTTAGTGAGATTTTATTCGTGCATGATAGATGCACTTGATTTGGATTTTCGCGCATATTGGGTGCATGATATGAGATGTGATTTTGTGCACACCGGATGCACTCGATTGGGATTTTCATTCGTGCATATTAGTTGCACCGGATTGAGATTTACGTGCACTATAAATGCACTAGATGTTGTTGTCGTGCACACCCGTTGCACTGGACAGATGCTTTCGTGCACACCCGTTGTACTTAGTTTTGCTTTTGTGCACGTTCGTAGCACTTGTATTTTGATTTTATTCCAGTGCGCACCAGACCCACGTGATTATTGGATACGCCTTTTTGAGGCTGATTTTGCTTCGAGGCACTTTATTTTCATGATGGGTACTATATTATGTAGTAGCCGAACATGACTGATCTGAGGACAGTACCTGAGTATTTTGCATGCATTAAACGTTTAACCAGAGGTTTTCAAAAAGGAGCTATAGTCTCGCTATTTCCTACGTGTCCGTGAGCGACACGAATGTTTATAAGGAAAACCTTTTGGGATATTTTCATAATGGACGGGACGTATATCTAAGCAAAACATATACGAAACCATATTTATTATTTTACGAATGAGCGTCCGTCACTTGTGCCGTGTGTTACGCATCACACGACTGTTCAGAAAAGATTTATGCATGTGTTTTATTCGGTTTTAAGATTTTTCCAAGGGTGCGTCCTATATATATGTATTATAGTATTTAACTATGCATATTGGATTTCAGTAGGGGATTTCGAGCTCTGTATCTCCATTGTAACTCTGATGATATGCGTGCAAATCCGATGATTTTCGAGACGCTTGACGGAGTTTGATTTTGAGTTTATATTCGTTTTCAGGCGCACGCGATACGCTATGACTTTTCGGTATCTTCTGTGATTTCGGAGCCCCGTTGATTTGAGCTGATTGTTGAAATGTTTTAGTGTTTGGGGGTTTAGATTTAAATTCGGGAACCGAATTTCTTTAAGGTGGGAAGATTGTAACATTTCAGAAAAATAAAATATTATTTTTGGTAATTTTATAATTAAATAATAAATATTATGAATATTTTAATAATGCGGTATAATTAAATACCGATAAAGTGAAACATATTTGGAAAATTATAGGAATTACGGAAATGATGGTATTCTATATGATTTAAGCAAATTATAATTCTTATGATTTATTTTATTCCATTTTAATGCTAATCGCGATTAAATATCGCTAATCTTGCATTAATCCGGTTTTGTGCACATGATATGCACCATGTCATATTTTAGCACTTGTTACATTTTTATCATGGATTTCTCTTCATTTTCTTGCATGGTTGTTATTTTAAATGAGAAGAGTAAATTGAAAAGAAAAAGAAAAGAGAAATTGATAAAGAAATGGGTATGGACAAGAGAGAAAGAGAGGGTGAGGGGTCAACCTTAGACCGTAGGCATTCTTCTCTCATTCTTTCTTCATTATTCTCACTCCCTCTTCCCTCATGGCTGCCCTCTCCTTCACCTCCCCTTCAACCCTCACAAACACACCTAAAACAACACAAAAACTCCATCTCCCTTTCACAAAAAGGATGCACAAGCTCACAACAAACACTTTGGACCAAGAAAAATTAGATTTTGAAGAGTTGGGGCAACTCAAGAAAATTCTTGAGTTGCCAAATGAGGTAATTCCTTTGCCATTAGCATGGTATTTCATTCACATTAGTGTCCATACATGTTTAGAATCGATTAAGTGTTGTTTAGTGAACTTTGAAAATTCCAAGTTAGGGTTTTGAGAAATTCTTGGATGGTGAAGTGTAATTGAGGTTATTAGAGGCTATACAACCCCTATAGTGATGATATATTGGATTAAACCTGAGAGTAAACCCCCATTTCACAAACCTGGAAACCCCGATATCGGTAATTTTGAGAATTGTGATGTGTTTTAGAGATCTGCTAACACCCGGGTGATCTGAAAATTATTTAGCAAACACAGTGAGGCAAGCAGGCAACCTAGATGATAACCCTAAGACCCGAGACCCTAACTCCTTCACATGGCCGCCATTTTATTCATTCTGGCCGCAAATTGCGGCCAGAGCAGGGAAGTATGGGTTAGTTCTTGGTACAGGGCTTTATCTCCAGTAAATTGGACCCTCCATATATGCAAAATTGGCTAATTTCATCTAGGGTAAAATCTGGAGTTTTTTTCTTGAGTTGCTGCATTGTTTTGCGACTTCGTTTTAACTTGAGTTTTGGTATTTGATATTTTAAATCCATCATGTGGCGTTTGAACGTCAACGGCTAGTTATTGGTCGTGTTTTGCATGCAAGGTTATAGGTTTTAACCTATGAGCGAAACGCGTGCTGCTTTGTTTTTCCGCCTTGATTTTAATATGCATTTGCGATTGTGTATTGGTTATAGGCACCCTACGTGGACTTCGAGACGACGAGGATGAGCGTGGCGTCATCGACTCCAGCAAGCGAAGCTCAAGGTGAGTAGATCTATATCTACGGGGGAAGTCAGGTGGATGGCGTATAGCACCCCCGCAATTTGATGGAAACCGATATATAGGACATGGTTAGAAAAACTTATTCTAGGAATCTATGGATGTGATTAAAGGTTTAGTGTGGTATAATATGAAAGGAATGATGTCTCGGTTTGACACATAAATAGGTTATGAAATGTGAATGTGAATCACGACTTATAGATATGTAGTTGCACTAGAGTACGTATGAGTTTTAGAGTAGCATGACATTTGATGTGTAAGGTAGAATGTATATATATATATATATAAGATGAATTAATGCGATAAAAGGATTACGATATGATATGATGACTTGATTGATATGTTGGTATACAGATGCGAGTCGATTGAGATGATTGATACCTTTGCCGGCCCTCGATATGAGATTGTTATGGATGCGACCTGAGATGTAGGTATATATATATATATATATATATAAATGTTGTGAATCATGTGTGATATATCGTACGAGACGTTATGTCCGTACCCCTCATTGTCATATAGGATGATAGGATCCCCGATGGTTTAGTGCCGCCGTGCGATGATTTTCCATACGTGATGAGTTTTATGACGATTGATCCGTACCCTTGATTAGAGGATGCCGTATGATGGATTATAACCGTACGTGTTGTTGTGAGGCTGGATGCCGATTGTTTGATTCACCGACTCGGTCATGTTAGATACGTATACCTGTCAGCATTCGCATGCGATTTACTTTAAGCTACTACGTTCATGTCACTTCCATTGCATGTTATATATCTGTGCTAGTACACCTACACCATTATCGATGATGCGTATGTTACACGTACACAGATTAGCCGGCTCACACACTTCATCATCGATAATTGCCATGTCACAACACAGTAGGATTTGTTGCATCATGATATGACTCCTTGCACGATTTACTTGCTACAGTTGCATATGAACTTTTATACTATGTTGCATTAGACTTTGGAGAATTTAGGAACTGCGGGATATATTTTTAAACTGGATTCATTTTAAAGAGCGGTTTTCCCTCGATATGTGCATATTACTGTTCCATGTTACATGATGTACGGATATGCTTACATTTCTGTTATATGTCACATACATCATACTTTACGCTTTTAGCATTGAGATATGCTATTTTCATGAGATTTCTGGATTTGAGAACCGTGGCTATTTCAAAAGAAAGCATGTACTATTTTAAAAACCCAGTTTCTCTTGATATGCTATTTCAGTGCGTCCACCATGCGTTTTCTCGGTTCTGAGACGTGTGACATGTGAAACCCGATTCGAGGAGCTGGATGAGGCCGATTGCGGGTACATGGTGGACCCGGTATAGTACCCCGGGGCAAGAAAGGGATGCTGTGCAGTAGACGATGAGCCTGGCAGAGGGACTACTACCTACCGGTGACAGTATTTGGGCTCGGGGGATATCCTGAGGATACCGACCGGAGTCGAGAGATGATATGGGCGGATCCGGACTGACGGAGCCCATGGGCCGATACGAACTGACGGAGCCCGAGAAATATAAGGATTTACGTGCCGATGCTGGGCGCGGGTTTCATGATGTTTCGAGTGTCGATGCTGGACACTCAGGTTCCATGATTTGTTGTGTCGCGAGAGACACACATTGATTTATATCCACATATTTTCATGCATATGCTTTTATGATATTTACATGCATGATGTTTTTGTGTCATTGGTTGACACATGGACGGGATCCACATGCATACATACCTTGATTATATTTTTGGATGATATCCACCTGCTGTAGGCATTTACTTATAGTGCTGGCACATATACAGATACGGTCACCCTAGATATCATAGTATTACCTTTATGATATATTTGACCTAGAAAATCGTTATTTTATTCGATTTCTACTTGTTGATGTTTTTCTACTCACGAGTTAGCAACTCACCCCCGTTGTGCCACAGTTCTTGCAGGTTGACTGCTTGGATCAGTAGCGGTATCGTTGGCACGCAGTTGATTTTGGGTGATTGCTTTGGTAGGTGATACATATTAGATCGTACCCCTCTTGTATTTATTTTTCATATTGTATCTAGTCAACTCCATTAATCAAACTAGTATTCGTATAAGTAATGAGACTTAGTGAGACTTGTGGTTGCGAGACATAGAGTGAGGTGTATTCCGCTACTTGTGGGTTTGATGTCTTGCTTAATTCTTTATCTTTTGTGGTGAATTTCCCCATTGGGCATCGTATACTTATATTTATGCTTTGCATGGATGTGGATCCGCCGTTTGGCGAAGAGCTAGCTCCCGCTTGGGGATGCCTTTTATATTATCATGTATTGTGGTTTTGGATCAAAACATACAAAGGAGGTGCTGCCAAATTTTTTAAAAGACGAAACATGTTTTCAAACTGGTAAATTTCATTTGCATTATTCATGTTCCTTTTCCATGTATGTAAGAAAACTTGATTTCATTATACCTTTATTTCAAAACTTCACCTCTTTTATTTTCATTAAAAAGGGTTTAGATTTCTGGGTTTCGGCTTACTTGAATTACGTTACACCTTTAGACGTTGCGTGATTTAAGTGCCGGTCACGAGCTAATATTTCGGGTCGTGATAGGACCGCTCGGTGGCGCTCATCCTTGAGTGCTACCAATTGAGGCATGACATCGACGTCCGCGGGTGGCACCGGGGGCAAAGGTCTGATGCTGCGAGGGCTCGGTTGGCGGAGATATCCTCGGAGTACCACGAACAATGTTTCCTGCATCCCTTCCCCTGCTACTGTAATTTTTCTTTTTGGATGTACGGCTGAGAAGCTCATAATACCCTTTTGAATAAATAAGACTCTTCTTTTTGCAATGTTTTATTGATCCCTTTATTACATAAACAAAAGTTCTCAATAAAGGTTTACATTGCCTTAAAAAGAAGTACACGTTAATAGATGCTCTTATTCATTCTTCTTGAGCCCCTTAGATGTCTATTGGCTTCTATGCCCGGCATAGGGTACTGAGCTTCATAGGTACCTGACGTACCCTCCGCTGACACGACCGTGATTTGTCCGATTGTCAGCTCGCCGGGAGGGGAATGCTGCTCCTGCTCGCGGTCAGCTTGCCGCTTGTCCCGCAACGCTGCGAGGTGTCCCGAACGGATGAGCTCCTCAATGTAGTCTCGGAGTTGCTTACAGCTCTCCGTGGAGTGGCCTAGCGATCTATGAAAACCGCAGTAGGGACCCCGAGTACGCTTTGCCGCCATGTGCGAGATTGGGAGGAGCTTGAAGAACCCCTTGCCCTTGGCCTCCTCAAGCAGTACCGTCTGGGAAGCGTTGAGCAGGGTGTACTCCTGAAACCTCGGGGAGTAGGGTTTTGTCCATTCAAGTCTCTTTCTCTCTTCCCTCGCCCTTTTCTTCTGGTCGGTTTGCTCTGCCCTGGGGAGATTTTCGTTCACCTCAGATTCGAGCTGGACCTCACGCTCCGTCCAGGCCTTTACCTCGGCCATGGTCTTAGGTTGCGCTAATGCAAAAGAGCGTAACCACTCCTTGTGCCTAAGGACAGACCTAAGCGCCGTAATGACCGTCTCATCCCGGTGCTCTGGGACCTCGAGAAGGGCGTTGTAGAAGCGGGCGACGTATGCTTTGAATGTCTCTTTGTCCCCACTTTTGATTGTGAAGAGATGGTCAACTGTGCGTTTTTGCCGCCTGTTCCCGACGAAGTGGCCGAGGAATTGGGTGGCCAGCTCGTCGAAAGTTAAGATTGAGCGTGGCTCGAGTCCTCAGAACCAGTCTCGTCCAGATTGGATGAGAGTGGCCGGGAAAGCTCGGCATTGGGCGGCGTCGGAGTTATCTTGGAAGCTCATTCCCGCGGTGAATGCATCCAAATGGTCGTTCGGGTCAGATTTGCTGTCAAAGAGGGAAACCTTCAGGGGTTTGTTGCGGGAGGAGACGTGCACGGCGAGCAGATCCTCGGTGAATGGTTTGGTGGGCGAGTCGGCGGCGTACTTAGCCCCGTCGCTCAAACGGTGACCTTCCCGATGCATACCTTCGATCTTTTTCTCGAGGGCATCAAGCCGGCCGTGGTATCCCATCGATTCGGCACATTCTGATCTTTGTCCTCTCCTGTCGGTGGCCCGTGTCTGGCAGTGGCCCCGGTTCCTTTCGATGAGGCCCCTTAGATCCCCAGGCACGGTAGTCTTTGAGCTGCCATGACGAGCCCCGTCCTCACGACCCCGTCGAGGGAGGGGGTGTCGGTCATGCCTGGTAACAGGCGAGTTGACCGACATCTCCTCGGGAGGGACAGGTGCGTGAAGGATCTCGGGGCGAGGCGCTCTGGCGGTGGACCTCGGTGTCGAACTGTGGGGCGCCCAGCGGGTCGCATAATACTTCAGCCCGGGGGATCTACGGCCGTAGGAGGCAGTGAGGCGGTAGTCGTCGGTGCCGACGCGAGCGGAGTCTTCTCTTCCTCATTAGGGGTCCCGGTCCCGAGGTGGGGGAGCAGCGACCTGGGGAGCTTGCCCCTCCATTTGGACACGGACAAGCGCATCCATGATGGACGCGAGTCGGTCTATCCGGGCGGCTAGGGCGTTGTAGACGCTAGTTGGAGGAGAGGACTCGTCCGCGTCTCCATTGAGGGGGAGGCGGCGGCTGGTGCTTGGATCATCGTGATGACCGCTCGCCATTGAGTTGGGATCGGAAGATGAACTTTTGTTTTTGTGGAATCAAGTATTCCCACAGACAGCGCTAGCTGACGCGTGTCGGATCACGTCAAGATGTTACCTTCCGTTGATCTGCTGATGGCGGCGATGGACGGCTGGGATTGGATCTGGAGGCTGGCTCCTGAAGCGTGTGGATCTTAATGGGTTTGAGGTTGTTTGGGCCGAGCTGCCTGCAAGGAAGTCCCGTGATGGTTGTACTACCGAGGACCCTCCGACGGTCAAGTTAGAGAGGAAATCCGAGCAGAGTAACGGCTAAGTGGAGTAAAAATGGCTTACATGAACCGTCTGAAGGAGGAGTTTATATAGCGGTGGCAGCAGGCAGGCAGGCGCGAGAATCACGCCGGCCGTTATGCTCCCGACGTCACGCCCGCGTGATGGGCGGGGTCCCACATTAATGGCGAGACAAGCTCGTTAATAAGGGATCGTGTAACACCTGAGTTCATTTATACTAATTCCAGTTTCCGTATTTACTTATCCGTGGTCATTTCTTGATTTAACGTATCTTGGGTGCAAATGGTATTTTACACTTTATATTGCATTCGACCCGACCCGCTTGCTTGAACCCGTTTGATTCTTATCTATAGATTACCTTGACTTGTTGCATGGACACGTGCATCTCATGTTTAGTACATACTGGTATTTTATCTACTATCGCATCTTTTATCATATAACATTTTAGGTCTTGTAAAATAAATTAAAATTGCATTTCATAGCCTGCATGATACCCCAAACCCTGCGGTAGCATCCGCGCATCTTGTTCTCGTCCCGTTCAGTGAAACAGGAGGGTTTGGATGGCTACGCGCACGTACGTGCATCCGTTCTTGGGGGTACGCATTTTCATTACCTGAGTACTTGTTTTAAAATTTGGATGTCGCATTATTTTTCATATTTTTAATCTGAATTTTTAGATCCGACCCGGGCATATTTTGGAGTGAGTTTGTATTCGCCAAAATCTCAAAACGGGTTAATATTATAATATTATAATTTTATTTCCTCTTAACGTTTTCTTAACTAAAAATAATTTTTTTTTACCTAAACAGTATCCTCAGTCTCTCTCTCTCTCTCTGTAATTATATTTACCATATTTTTCTTAAATCTTTTTAAAATAGACTCCATCTCTCTCTCTACCTGATTCTCTCTCTTTCCTTCACATACTTATTTCATATATTTTATTTTTTATAAACCCCTTGCATTCTCTCTCACCTCTCCTCTCTTCCCGCCCTCTCTTTCCATGACACCCATCGTTCGTCATCATTCTTGCCGCCGACGACTTCGCCGTCACCGTCACGCTCATACCCACGACCTCTCCTCCTCTCCTCAACCACCTCATCACCTTCCTCTCCCCTCCATTCCCGACAAATACCACTGCAACCCATACCCACGCCCATCGCCTACATACCTCGTCGCCAACCCCACCGCTGACTTCACCCCATGTCTCCCTCACCCTTGTCGGCCTCCCCTCGTCACCAGGACTCCACCTCCTCACCAAACTCCCTGAAACCTAACCATCACCGCACGCCCAATCCCGCAGCCTCGACCTCGTCGTCGTCGTCGTCGCCCCGTCGTCATTGTCGACCATCCCTCACCGTCAACGCCTTCTCCCCCCTCTCCTCTCTCCTCCCCAAATATCTCGAGCTCATCCTCTTCACAGAACCCCGAGCTGACATCAAAAACCTCGGTTATCCACTGCCTTGCCGTCGATCTCACGTCGTCGATCCATCGTCGACGTCTCCCTTGCCCCGTCTCTGTCCCCGGAGCACCAAACCCCGGAGAACAGCCTTCTCCCTCTTCTTCTACTTCTTCTTCTTCTTCTCTATTTCGCTTTCTTGATTTCTTGGTTTCCGGTCATCGCCGGAGCCGTGCCGTTGCCGATGACCCAGTGAACCACCCCAACCAGCATAGTAGTGCTTTTGCCTTTCCTGGACCCGTCCTGTGCGCGCGTGTGGTTTTGCGACGTTTATCCGACGTCGAGATCTTGTGTTGCATCGTGCTCCGTTGTTGTTCCGTTCGCATATTCATCGTTCCCGAGGCAAGTAAAACTTGCTACATGCTATTTTATATTATTTTTTATTCATTTAGATGCATAGTAATCATGAAGTTTGAATCTAGTGCCTATATTACAATTTTACATTTTGATGTCCGGTTATATCATTTAGATTCACGACTGAACCCTATCATGTTGCATTCTGTCTTATTATACCTAGTAACCACATCTATATTTTAAATCACATAATAACTATTTGCATAGTTGATGGTACCCTTTTATATTTTTACCCTATTGGACCCCCGTGTGCACCTTTAACTTGTTTTAGTTATAGTTGCATTCCCAGATCTTTTAATCCATACTAATGAGATTTTAGTATTCCATCTTCATTTAAGTGTATAATACTTAATGTTGAAACCATAACTCTAACCCTAATCGATAACCATACATCCTTATAGTTAGTCTGTACCTATGTGCATATCATCTTACATGTTCCAGTTTATTGTTCTGTTAGTACCCATGCTTGTTTATTTATACCCATGCTTATGTTAGTTTGATTATGAGCATCCACATGACATCTTGTGCACCCTGACATGACTCGTTACACCTATTGCTTGACATGACATGGTACCGTACACTTTTGACATGACATGACACCTAAATACACTACTTGATTTGACCTGATGTACCATGGCTTTACCTGTTACCTGATCTTGTGTCTAATGCCAACAAACCTGACCTGTAGTCCTTACGAACCATTCCTGTTGTCTATCCATACAAACCTGTACCTGCCTGATCCTGTATTGGCATTAGCTATAGATTATTTAATACATGACTTGAACACACATAACCTGGGGGTATGGGGAAATCAATGATGAAAACTGACTTGTAACTCGACAGTTCGTTACCTTTACTGCTCAGTTTTAGAGGCTGGGCCAGCCTTGGGATGATGCCGCTGACATCATCCATCGTTATCCATTACCTTTTAGAGGCTAGGCCAGCGTTGGGATGATGCCATGGACATCATTCATCTTTACCCTTTTCTTTTTAGTGCCTAGCGGCATGTCTCGGTTTCAGCCCGAGAATCTTCACCGTGATCCCGGGCACGCACGGGATACTATTGAGTTACATCGATGATTCATCAACTTGATTTCAAAGACTTGAGAGTAGTTAACCCAATAGACCAGTTTGGATTACTCACTGCACACTATCTTTCACTGCCCTGATTTATATTGCTGTTACACCTGCTTTACCTTTATGATCATACTTGCATGTCTTGCTACCCTATTTGTATAGTATTTCTTGATGTTATGACGCGCTGACGTCTGGGTTTTGCATGGCCCAGATCCTCTACCTTTGTTGCAGACTGATCAGGAGCATTGCCACTGTTAGACCGAGTGGTGAGGATCCTGTTGGTATCCAGTCTTACTTTCCAGGTGTTTTATTTATTGGATCTTTTGCTTCCGCATATTATTATTTCTTGACTCATTTATTCTGGCTCATGGACATGTACTAGATAGTTTAGTTTACTTTCCTGTTCTTGATATCTCTACAGCCGTAATGTGACTGTGGAAGGATTTTTCCTATCCACAGGTAGCATGGTTGGCTATGTCACGTGCCTATTTTAGCGTATTCTGGGAAGCGAGTCGTGACATGGTTCTTTTGGTATAAGAGATATAGGATATAGGTTAATCGAGTTTGATTCTTTTGTAGTTGGGTATTGGACCCAATGCACGAATCAGAATACTCGTGATTAGGAGCATGTCCTGCCACCTTGTAATCATGATTCTTGAATCATATCTTTCTCTTGATACTTGTCTTGACGATATGCAAACGATTTCGCATCTCGGCTTGAAACCCTTTTGGTTCACTGTTGTTTCTCCCTGTTTCTTGATTCTGATACTAGGATTTGGGCGACTTGAGTGGATTTATATAATTGTACCCATGAACTGCAGCATGGTTACAATGCGGTACTCTATTTAAGTAACTTGGAGTCCTGGTCTTGATTCACTTACTTTTTCCATGGTCGTTATAATTGCCTTGTTTCTCTTGCTTTCCATTTCATGTTTTATCACAAGCTTGAATCCTGCTTACCGTGCTTATCCTCTTCAGTGTTTGGCTCCAGGTGAAATCGTTTCAAGCATCCTACTTGTTCATGTCTTTTCCGCATTAGAATTATTCAATTCTGGTGCATCCCTTTGTTTGTTGTTGTTTTGGGAATGGATTTTCTCGGCACTGTCCACGCTCACATTGATTGTAGGATAAAGGAAGGGATTTTCCAGATTCCCGGACATCCAGAGTTTGTTTTGCTGGAGGAAGCGGTTCTGTCGGGCCAGTCGAGTTTAGGGCTAGGCCGACAAATAATGTTCTTTCGTCGATGGAAGTTGATAAGGAAGAAGCGCCGGCTATATTTCGAGAGTTTATGGACGTGTTCGAGGACATCTCGGGTTTACCACAAAACGAGATGTGGAGTTTGCGATTGATCTTATTCTTGGTGCAGCGCCAATCTCATGGGCGTATTATCCAATGGCACCAGTGGAGTTGGAAGAAGTTAGGAAGCAGGTTGCTGAATTACTTGAGAAGGGTTGGATTTGCAGAAGTGACTCACCTCGGGGAGCTCCAGTTCTTCTAGTCAAGAAGAAAGATGTTACAAGGAGGATGTGCATCGATTATCGAGAATTAAATCGGATGACTATTAAGAACAAATACCCGATCCCTCGCATTGGTGAATTATTTGAGCAGCTTAGTGGCGCGAGGGTATTCTCGAAACTGGATTTGCGATTCAGATATCATCAGGTCCTAGTTAAAACAGAAGATATTTGCAAGACAACGTTCAGAACTCGGTATGGACATTACGAGTATTTAGTGATGCCCTTCGGAGTAACGAATGCACCGGCGATATTCATGGACTTGATGAAACGAATCTCTTCACCATTCTTGGACCAGTTTAGAGTGGTGTTCATTGGTGATATTCTGGTTTACTCGAGGAGCATTGAAGAGCATGCAGAATACTTGAAGATCGCGCTGCAGACGTTGAGACAAGAAAAATTATATGCAAAGATAAGCAAGTGCGAGTTTGGCTGGAAGAAGTGAAGTTTTGGGGCACGTTGAGGCTGGAGATGGAATCGCCGTTGATCCTAAAGGACTACAGCAGTTCGAGATTGGCCGATTCCGAAGAATGTTGCGAAGATAAGAAGTTTCCTTGGACTTGCCGGGTATTATAGAAGGTTCGTAGAGAATTGTACTCGTTTGGTTGAGCCTCTGACCAAGCTTACGTGTAAGGAAGTACCATTGGTGTGGACGGATAAGTGTGTGTTATCCTTTGAGGCGTTGAGGCAAGGATGGATAACCGCTCTTATTTTATACCGTACCAGACGGTTCCGGAGAATTGGTGTTTCATAGCGACGTATCTGGAAGAAGAAAAAAAAGAAAGGTTTGGGTGTGTTTGATGCAGCATGGGAAGGTTGTAGTTTACGCGTCGAGACAGTTGAAGACCCATAAGAAGAATTACCCAAATCATGACTTGGAGTTAGCAGCTGTGATTTTCGCTTCGAAGATTTGGAGACACTACTTATTGGGCAAAACGGTCAAGGTTTTCACCGATCACAAAAGCTTAAAGTACGTGTTCACATAGAAGGAGCTTAGTATGAGGCAGCGTAGATGATTGGAGCTGATGGCTGACTATGATCTCGATCTTAAGTACCATCCGGGGAAAGTTAATGTTGTACCGGATGCGCTTAGTCAGTTGCCAACAATTCAGATGTTGACTACACAGAAGGAACTTATTGAAAACTTTCGGAGATTCGATTTGGAAGTTGTGCTACCGCATTCTTCGGGACAGTTGATGCAGCTGCAAGTACAGTTGTCGTTGATCGGGAACATTAAAGCAGCGCAATTGCAGGACCTAAGATTGCAAAAGTTTCGGGAACAACTTGAAGCTGGACTTCGAACGGACTTACTGATTCATGAAGATGGTTCGTTGCGTTATGGTAGTCGTTTACGTGTGCCAAAAAGAGATATTCGCGGAAAAGTTATGAAGGAGGCACACAGTTCCGCGTATTCCGTACATCTAGGAGGCACGAAGATGTACCGTGATCTACGACAGCATTTCTGGTAGGGAGGCATGAAACGGGAGATTGCCCGCTTGGTGGCAAAGTGCTTGGTGTGTCAGCAAGTTAAGGCTGAACATCAAAGAGTTGCTGGTTTATTGCAACCACTTCCGATTCCTCAGTGAAAGTGGGAACATATAACCATGGATTTCGTGACGGCTTTACCGCGGAGTCCAAAGGGCAACAATGCAGTTTTGGTGATTGTTGACGGATTGACCAAGGCAGCTCATTTCATCTCTTTTCGAGATGATCAATCAACAGAAGTTTTGGCAGAACAGTGCATACAGGAGATAGTAAGATTGCATGAGTACCGGTGAGCATCGTGACCGACCGTGGCAACCGTTTCTTATCACACTTTTGGAGGAACTTACAGGAAAGTTTGAGGACTAGTTTGAAGTTTAGTACAGCTTATCATCCTCAGACAGATGGCCAGTCGGAGAGAACGATCCAAACTCTTGAAGACATGTTGAGAGCTTGCATGTTAGACTCCAAGGGTTCATGAGAGGATCATCTACATTTGGTGGAGTTCTTACAACAACGGTTTCCAGGCGACTATTCAGATGGCTCCATTCGAAGCTTTATATGGTCGCAGGTGTCGTTCACCTGTTTGTTTGGACGATGTTGGTGAACGAAGATTGTTGGGACCAGATTTGGTTATGCAGACAGTCGAGAAGGTTAGCAATATCCGGAATCATATGAAGGCAGCGCAAGATTGGCAGAAGAGTTGGGTCGATACATCGAGAAGACCTCTAGAGTTCGCTGTTGGTGATCTAGTATTCTTGAAGATACTACCGACTAGAGGGGTGATCCGTTTCGGAAGTCGAGGAAAGCTTAGTCCTCGATTCATTGGACCTTTTGAGATCTTGAAACGTATTGGAGAAGTGGCTTATCGTTTGGCGATACCGCAATCCTTGGTGAATGGTCGTGACGTGTTTCTCGTACCTCAACTCCGTAAGTATGCTCGAGATGAAATACATGCGTTGGATCATTCGAAACTGACTATACGTGAAGATTTGACTTTTGAGGAACGACCGATGTCGATTATGGATCGAAGAGAAAAGGTTCTTAAGAATAAAGTTATCCCTCTTGTACTTGTTTCTTAGAGTAATCGCTCGCATGGAGAACCAACTTGGGAACGAGAAGATAAAATCTGGCAGATGTTTCCACATCTATTCTTGAAATTTCTTGTTTGTTTATCCTATCTTGTTCTTGGAATTTCGAGGACGAAATTCTTTTGTAGTTGGGTATAATGTAACACCCGAGTTCATTTATACCAATTCCAGTTTCCGTATTTACTTATCCGTGGTCTTTTCTTGATTTAACGTATCTTGGGTGCGAATGGTATTTTACACTTTATATTGCATTCGACCCGACCCGCTTGCTTGAACCTGTTTGATTCTTATCTATAGATTTCCTTGACTTGTTACATGGACACGTGCATCTCATGTTTAGTACATACTGGTATTTTATCTAGTATCGCATCTTTTATCATATAACATTTTAGGTCTTGTAAAATAAATTAAAATTGCATTTCATAGCCTGCATGATACCCCAAACCCTGTGGTAGCATCCGTGCATCTTGTTCTCGTCCCGTTCAGTGAAACGGGTGGGTTTGGATGGCTACGCGCACGTACGTGCATCCGTTCTTGGGGGCACGCATTTTCGTTACCTGAGTACTTGTTTTAAAATTTGGACGTCGCATATATTTTTTATATTTTTAATCTGAATTTTTAGACCCGACCCGGGCATGTTTTGGAGTGAGTTTGTATTTGCCAAAATCTCAAAACGGGTTAATATTATAATTTTGTTTCCTCTTAATGTTTTCTTAACTAAAAATATATATTTTTTTACCTAAACAGTATCCTCACGTCTCTCTCTCTCTCTGTAATTATATTTACCATATTTTTCTTAAATCTTTTTAAAACAGACTCCATCTCTCTCTCTACCTGACTCTCTCTCTCTCCTTCACATACTTATTTCATATATTTTATTTTTTATAAACCCCATGCATTCTCTCTCACCTCTCCTCTCTTCTCGCCATCTCTTTCCACGACACCCATTGTTCGTCGTCATTCTTGCCGACGACGACTTCGCCGTTGCCGTCACGCTCATACCCACGACCTCTCCTCCTCTCCTCAACCACCTCATCACCTTCCTCTCCCCTCCATTCCTGACAAACCTGACCACTGCAACCCATACCCACGCCGGTCTCCTGCACACCTCGTTGCTAACCCCACCGCTGGTGAACCCTTGTCTCCCTCACCCTCGTCGGCCTCCCCTCGTCACCAGGACTCCACCTCCTCACCAAACTCCCTGCAACCTAACCCATCACCGCACGCCCAATCCCGCAGCCTTGACCTCATCGTCGTCGTCGCCCCGTCGTCGTCGTCGACCACCCCACACCGTCGACGCCTTCTCCCCCTCTCTCCTCTCTCCTCCCTAAATATCTCGAGTTCATCCCCTGCACAGAACCCCGACCCGACATCAAAAACCCCGGTTACCCACTGCCTTGCCTTCGATCTCACGTCGTCGATCCATCGTCGACGTCTCCCTTGCCCCATCTCTTTCCCCGGAGCACCAAACCTCGGAGAACAGCCTTCTCCCTCTTCTTCTACTTCTTTTTCTTCTCTATTTCGCTTTCTTGATTTCTTGGTTTCCGGTCATCGCCGGAGCCGTGCCGTTGCCGACGACCCAGTGAACCACCCCAACCAGCGTGGTCGTGCTTTTGCCTTTCCTGGACCTGTCCTGTGCGCGCGTGTGGTTTTGCGACGTTTATCCGACGTCGAGATCTTGTGTTGCATCATGCTCCGTTGTTGTTTCGTTCGCATATTCATCGTTCCCGAAGCAAGTAAAACTTGCTACATGCTATTTTATATTATTTTATATTCATTTAGATGCATAGTAATCATGAAGTTTGAATCTAGTGCCTATATTACAATTTTACATTTCGATATCCGGTTATATCATTTAGATTCATGACTGAACTCTATCATGTTGCATTCTGTCTTATTATACCTAGTAACCACATCTATATTTTAAATCACATAATAACTATTTGCATAGTTGATGGTACCCTTTTATAGTTTTACCCTATTGGACCCCCGTGTGCACCTTTAACTTGTTTTAGTTATAGTTGCATTCCCAGATCTTTTAATCCATACTAATGAGATTTTAGTATTCCATCTTCATTTAAGTGTATAATACTTAATGTTGAAACCATAACTCTAACCCTAATCGATAACCATACATCCTTATAGTTAGTCTGTACCTATGTGCATATCATCTTACATGTTCCAGTTTATTGTTCTGTTAGTACCTATGCTTGTTTATTTATACCCATGCATATGTTAGTTTGATTATGAGCACCCACATGACATCTTGTGCACCCTGACATGACTCGTTACACATATTGCTTGACATGACATGGTACCGTACACTCTTGACATGACATGACACCTAAATACACTACTTGATTTGACCTGATGTACCATGGCTTTACCTGTTACCTGATCTTGTGTCTAATGCCAACAAACCTGACCTGTAGTCATTACGGACCGTTCCTGTTGTCTATCCAGACAAACCTGTACCTGCCTGATCCTGTGTTGGCATTAGCTATAGATTATTTAATACATGACTTGAACACACATAACCTGGGGGTATGGGGAAATCAATGATGAAAACTGACTTGTAACTCGACAGTTCGTTACCTTTACCGCTCAGTTTTAGAGGCTGGGCCAGCCTTGGGATGATGCCGCTGACATCATCCATCGTTATCCATTACCTTTTAGAGGCTAGGCCAGCCTTGGGATGATGCCATGGACATCATTCATTTTTACCCTTTTCCTTTTAGTGCCTAGCGGCATGTCTCGGTTTTAGCCCGAGAATCTTCACCGTGATCCCGGGCACGCACGGGATACTATTGAGTTACATCGATAATTCATCAACTTGATTTCAAAGACTTAAGAGTAGTTAACCCAATAGACCAGTTTGGATTACTCACTGCACACTATCTTTCACTGTCCTGATTTATATTGCTGTTACACCTGCTTTACCTTTATGATCATACTTGCATGTCTTGCTTCCCTGTTTGTATAGTATTGCTTGATGCTATGACGCGCTGACGTCTGGGTTTTGCATGGCCCAGATCCTCTACCTTTGTTGCAGACTGATCAGGAGCATTGCCGCTGTTAGACCAAGCGGTGAGGATCCTGTTGGTATCCAGTCTTACTTTCCAGGTGTTTTATTTATTGGATCTTTTGTTTCCGCATATTATTATTTCTTGACTCATTTATTCTGGCTCATGGACATGTACTAGATAGTTTAGTTTACTTTCCTGTTCTTGATATCTCTACAGCCGTAATGTGACTGTGGAAGGATTTTTCCTATCCACAGGCATTATGGTTGGCTATGTCACGTGTCACGCCCCACTTCCCAAATAAGGTGAAGAGTGGCATGGCACGGTCCGCAACCTAACTGTATTGAAGGTGTTCTATTCAATACAGTTACGTTAAGCGTAAGAAGAATCATAGTATGCAGGGTTGTGTACAAAAATAAAACAATAAAGCGAAAAGCATTTATTTCCGTTAACCAACTTTATTACATTCCAAAAAAAGAGCAAAGCAAACTAATTGGTTTAATTACATCAAAGGAAACAAAACCCTAAACAAGTGGGCAACAAGAAAACTAATTAATCCTCCGATGCCATCTCTGCAAAATCTTCGTTGGTTGGTTCCTCGCCAAGATCTTCTTCATAAAACTCATTCCCATCTAACGGACATTCCAAAAGGGTAAAAGAGAGAGTCCGTCAGTGAGTTATACTCGGGTTGGATTACCTCATAAGATAGTAAATGTATAGAAACGAACAGGTGTGTATAATGAATATGATGCACATGAGTACAAAGGTATGAGGTTAAGTACAGATTGGATATGTGAATATGAGTAGGTTTCATATGTTGTAAGTTATGTGTAGATGAAGGTAATAGTTTGTATTAGTTTGTTAAATAAGGGTCCGGATACTCGAGAGTATTCCGTTGTGGCCACGGAACAACAACTGGGGAAGTGAAATATACCGTTTCACTTCCCGGGATCATGATCGAGTAGTAGGGGAATCTGAGTTCCGAATTATCCTTGCCTAATCAAACTACCCATCCCCGTGGTTCGGTATAAAGGTTTGGACGGATTAGAGTTAGTGCGTATACTTCTAGGCATGGAATTTCCACATTGTATAGTCGTCCACATTTTGGACTGTTCACCCGGAATATTGGGATCTTCATGTTTGTATAGTCGTCCACACTTTGGACTGTTCACCCAAAATAATCGGGATCTTCGTAAGTATTCCATACCTAGGTCCGCGCTTTCTAACTCTAACCGTATCATGTTTTGTACATGTCATGTTGTCATAAACTGGAATTTTAGAAAGTTTATTCATCTCGTTTAATATGGCCTTCCACAACCCCTCGTTTTATTTTCTAAAGTTCGTAAAGTACTTCATCTCATCTTAGGGAAAGCTTAGTTAAAAAGAAATAATAGTGTTTAATTATCCTTTATTACTTATAACAAAAACCATGATATTTAAGATATTTATTATTTTGGAAAAGCATAATGTGTTGCAGAAAATATCCTTTCGATAAAAGGACGAGGTGTTTATTTGAAAAATTTTAGCAAGAGGTTTTTATTTGAAAATCTAGTTTCTCCTAATATTCCAAAAGGATAAGTTATAAGGTTCTCAAATCGCCTCTTCACCGCCAATTGTGGCCAGGTAAGCACAAGTAAGGAAAGGAGGGATCCGCTCACGAATCACCGTGAGACGGGTCTTTTAAAGTTACCTTTCTCACTTGTCTAGCCTAGGCACCACAAAGTCTGGTTTAGATAAACGATCGATGCATACAACCGTTCCTTTATTCTAGATTGGTGTTATCTTAAAATTACCTTTTAAAAGATACTAAATATTCCTTTTTAAAAAAATATCATTATTTCAATTTAATATTTTCTTTCTTAAAAAGTTGAGGGTTTTTAAAACTATTTGTAAGTAAAATATACGTATACTGTATCTAAAATATTTATTTCACGTATCTTTATTTCTTACAGACATTTTAAACAAATATAATATTTAAATTAAACGAGGGTATCTTGTGGAAGTAACCTATTACGAGATCATTTTATAGTGTGGGTAAGTCAGAGGTGGAATGACAATGCATGACATTAAGCATATTAGATTTCAGGGGTTTTGGGTATGCAATATACTTCTATGTATAGAGGAAATTTAAACACCGTTTTAAATGGGGGTTAACATTATTATTATTGAGGGTATAAGGAAAAAGGTATGATATGGGTTGATGATGAGAAGTGGGAATTTAGATAGAAGAAGGTGACAGGAAAAGGAGAGAGAGGCGGATCCTACCTTTGTTTAGAGTTTGGACGTAGACGGTGGAAGACGTAGGCTGGTACAAAATTCTGCAAAAACTCCGCTTCCCGATTTTTCCTTGGCAATTGGATGTAGCCGTACCGTCCGCGTCGTCGATACGAAGGCACCGGTATTTTTTTCAGAAATTTTGGAGTTCGGTGGTGTGAGAAATTTAGGTTTAAAGTGCCTATTTATAGGGTTCAAATGGTAACAATAAAATCCAAAAAAGTAGTTAAATCGCACGGGAAATCACGCCGACCAATCATTGCTAATCATTCTGTTAATGATTGCGCCCGCCGCCACGTTTCGTGGCCGTTGGATCTACATCCAACGGCCCAGATCGCACCGCCAGCCCCCCGCCGCCACGCCACGCGCCCGCACGTATGGGAATCACGCGCTTTCGCGTGGTCCCCACCACGTGGGCGCCGTCAGCGGGTTCTGGGCCGTTGGATCTTGTGATCCAACGGTCCAGGTTAAAGGGGCTTATTTTATTAGTATTATTTTTTTATATAAAAATAATATTTCTGTTTATTATTTTAAAAATTGGATTTGGCTTCCAAAAATTGTTAAAAATAGTTAAAAACACGGGAAAATTATGGAAAAATTCCAGAAAATATATTTTATTATTATATTTACTATAAAAATAATTTTGGGCTAAAAACAAATAATACATCCATTTCTAAATTGTTAGCTAGTCATAATAATTATATAATATCTAGTTTATCTTTAAAATATTTTTAATTACAACTTAATTACTTTAATTGATAATAAAAATATGTAGATTATTTTAAGGTATTATAAAATTTTATTAAAACATTTTATGCCTATAAAAAGAATAAGTAGAATTAGAAAATTCTTTTAATCCTATTCAATGTTCAGAAAAAATTATTAAAAACATTCCTTTACTCAAAAAAAATATGTAAATAACCACTCGACTCTAGGAATTCAAAATGAAAGTTATTTTATTAGAAATCTCGACCATTACATCACGTGCCTATTTTAGCGTACTCTAGAAAGCGGGTCGTGACAGATCGTGATGGTGTGGAACGTGGGATGTGGCCGGCGGATATTTCGCGTATGGCGAGATTCGCGGGATGGCGGTTGCGCTTGTGAGTGGTGCCGTTGGTCGGTCGATGAGACCGAGGAAGATGACCTCGACGGGAGAGCTCGCGAACGAGCGGGAGAGCCGAGGTATCTTGGTTCTGTGGTAGCCCAGAGACGAGCTGAGAGGGCCGAGGAGGCCAATTATGCAGGGGGCTCAGAGGTGAGCCGGCGTTTGTTTGTGGGACGGGCACAGGAGTGGCCTGGTCGGCCACCGTAGGTCCTTTCTTGTGAGCTTCGGGACACGTCATCAGCCACATGCCATGATCTGGGAGATCACCGATATCGAGCATCATCAATGGGGATTATATAATAGATACAACGTTTGCACATAACTACAGGCAGGGATGTCAGCTAAAGCTTGTTATTATGTCCCCTGTAGGGATTCACATTATACGAGCCACATATGAATACCCAAGTCCTAGAGCGAACTCTGAATGTGGGAATTCTGAATTCTGCAAACTCAACTTTTGAGAGAATTGGACACTACTATTGGCTATAAACGAAGTCATACCAGCGAGGGATTCACAGTCTACACCGATGAAGACTACATCAAGATGGCAAGAGTTAACTAGAGGCTTGAGATTTGCACTCTCCTCCGACACGACCTCTGATTGCACGGTCTTCTACATTAGTCATAACATAAGTTAAGATCTAAATATGATAAAAGTTATGTTTAATCTAAAAGAGAAGTCCTTCATTGATTTGTCTCATATTTATACTCTTTAGGAGTAGCTATTACGTGCCCTTACAAAGCATAGTAACTCCGCATGTTCTTCAAAATGTGGCCACACAATAGCAACCGCTTGCACGTTTCAGTTTCTTGAGCATGCGCTATACGCCGATAACATTTGGCCAGAATTTCTTATACCGAGCGGAAGCATAAGAAGGGCTCTTAAATTGTTAGCCTTGTGTTTGCCCAAGCATTGGGGATTTATTGGCCATCGTTGTAGCCGAATTTAGGAGTGAAAAGCATCTAGAGTGGATTAATAAAAAATACATTGATGTACAAAAGCTATGACTAAAGCACCATCTAGCTTCCAAAGTTGTTGAGTTAAAAATTATTGAACCTCAAAAATACCTTGAGCAATGTTGACCGAATGCTAGTTTCATTAAATCGTTCAAGTCACAAGTATATTAAAGAACCCCTAATTGTCCTTATACATGGACTAAATAACCATAAAATGAACTAAAGTTGGTATTTATTTATTTTTATGAAAATACCCTTCAAAAATTAGACTAAAAATACCCTTTATGAAGGATTCATGGCATTTTAAAAATTCAATTGTGTTTTTCGATGTTTTTATTTAAATAAAATTTACCCAGATTGTTTATTGCATAAAAGTACCATAAGCTTTGGAAATCCCATAAGTGCAATAATAACACTTCTCCAAAATTTCAGTGAGAGCTACATTACATCACATTTTAGCTCTGCTCCCTAGCAACTTCTAAACTAATTAATATCTCAGTTAACATAATTAAGCAAATCTAATCATTTCCACCACCTCCTCTTCCAGATAAATATTTTCTATAACTATCTTTTATCAATCACTCATATTACTTATTATTTTTTTAATTAATCCAATATTTTATTGTTTATACCCTAAAAATGAGAAGCAAAAAAAAAAACCTCACCAGCTCCACTGTTGTTACTTTTCCTTCTGCCCCTCTTTTTTAATTTTTTTATTTTGCATGTTAAAATTCAAATGATACTTCATCAATGAAGGAACAATGTAAAGATGATTTCAATAACATAAATCTAAACTTAACATCAATTTCATACAGTTGAGTACGGAAGCGTTTCTAACCTTAAGTTTATCATAGTTTTTGTGGTCAATTGTACAATAACATCGGAATTACACACACTTTCACTGATTAAATACTCTTTACTTCTCGAAAGGATATATGGATGAGAGAATTTCTAGGATGAAAGAATTTTGGGAGAAAGAAATGGGATAAGCGTTGTTTTGGAGCGAACTCTTTTCTCTAGTTTATAATGTAATATAAATATAGTTTTTCCTGGAAAGTTGATTTTAATCGGTTAATTAAATAGTTTATAAGATGGGAAAATTATTGGAAAAAACACGGCCCTTTAAAAACTTGTGAGAAACTCCTTGGGCTTTTCTAACATGTTGAAAACTCTTTATGCCCATCAATTTATCTGTGAAATACTCCAAGCTTTGTGTATTTTGCTATATCTCAAAACTGCCCCTTGTGACCGATATGCGCAAGTACAAAGAGACAGCTGCCAATTTGTTTGCAAAAAATATGTAATTGAATTGCCTGAAACTTGTAAGCAGTTGCCGTAACTTCTATGCTTAATTGTATTTTTTTGATTTTTTCTTGAAAGACTGAGCATTAAGTGCTCTAACCTAACCACTTTTCCCCCAAATTCACCACTTTCCCTTCTAAAAAATATATATTGCGAACAGAATAAGAATTGTCATATCAATTCTCTTTATTATCATTCTCTCATTACTCTATTTTTATTTAACTTCTAATAATTTGCCTGTAACATCTAATAAGCTGTATGTAACTTTTAAACAGTTGTCTGTAAGTTCTAATAAGTTGTCTGTAATTTCTAAGTAGTTGCCTGTAATTTCTAATAACTTATCTGTAACTTCTAATGAACTGCATGTAATTTCTAAACGGCTGCCTGTAACTTCTAAGCGGCTGCCTGTAACTTCTAATAATTTACCTATAACTTTTAATAAACTGCATGTAATTTCGAAAGAAGAAAAAACAGAGGGAAACAGAAGAATAATGCTAGTTGTTTTTGTTCAAATTTTTTCTTCTTGAAGAAATGTAATTGTAATTTACGTCTGTGTTAAATTCAATCCTGCCATCCGGTTGGGTTTGAGGTGGGAAGCAAAATATGGATGGGTTATGTTGGAAGATGATGATGATGAGAGGAGCAAAATATGGATGGGTTGTGTTCGAATTGCAGGGAGAAAATAAAAAATAAAAGAAAGCAAAACAGATAATAGGAAATTAAAGAGAAAAAGTTTTGAGTCGTAAAGAAGAAGAAGAAGAGAGAGAATTGGACTGTGTTGGAAAAGGATAATGATGAATGGAGCAAAATATTGATGGGTTGTGTCGGAAATAAAAGGAGAACAGAAAAAAAAGAAAAGAAAGCAGAACCGACAATAGGAAATTAAAGAGAGAAAGTTTTGAGTTGTAAAAAGGAAAAAGAAGAAGAGAAAAAATTGTTGATATATTCTTGATGATATTAAAGGTTACTGGCAATTACTTAGAAGTTAGCAAGTTATTAGAACTTATAGGCAACTGCTTACCGGTTACATGCAATTGCTTTTAAGTTACAGGTAAGTGTTTAGATGTTACATGCAATTGCTTACAAGTTACATGCAACTGTCTTTAGTTCGATATACGATAAATTCATTTATTTGTATTTGACTGATTTTCGCTGATATTATTACTTGTTTTGAGTGAAAATGTCAAATTGTGTCACGCCCCGCTTCCCAATAGACGGAAACGGTGACGTGGTAAGCCCGCAAAGTATTTACTATGAAAATAAATACGTTAAGCGTAATTAAGCAATATAACAATGAACAAGAATGACTAGAGTAATAAAATGAAACAACAACTTTATTTACATTCAACTTTATATATAATTGTCTGACAATAAAAGATACAATAATAAAAGCAAATGCCTAAACAATGGCATGCTGAAAATAAGTGCAGGAAAAACTAGTAGTCAGGCTGAGCTGCAAACTGGTCCAAGTCCTCCTGGCTCGGCTCTACGTTTTCAGAGTGCGGTCTTCCTGACGAACATTCCAAAGAAAGAAAACAGAGAGAAATGTCGTCAGCGAACTAGCGCTCGATAAGTTCCAAAAGACAAAAGAGAAGATAGTATATAATATGAAATGAACAGATAAACAGATATAAGATAGTTATTCTAACGTAATTATTTGCAGTTTGATAAGAAAGGTATTCATTTATACGGGAGGAGTCCATCTTACCCCGTTGACTATGCTAACATATAGTACAAGGTCCCGTCATAACCGACGGGATAACATCACGTGAATTCATGTAGGTGTCTTTTAAGTGACCTCTCGTACTACGATATACGTTCCGTACCAATCTACCCATTTATTCCCGCGTATTGTATTATATAGATTAAGATTACAGGTCTTGACTGAATTCATGGATATAAAATGTTCAGGTTTATATTCAGGATGTAATCATGTGTTCAGGTAATCATGTCAAGTTCATGTCAAGTCATAACCATGGTTTGGTTAAGTCGAGTCAAGTATACAAGTTTGAGTTCGAATTGAATTCGAGTATTCAAGTTCATGATCAAGTATTCAAGCTTGTATTTGATTTTGGATTCTGATTTGAGTTTAGATTCTGGTTTGAGTTAAAATTTTATGAAAAGGACTTTGTTCTTATAATATCTTAAGTTCAGGAGTAATCGGCAACTGCTGCACATGAACGGCAGGATTTATGTTTTTTTCCAAGACAATTGACATTGATAACTCCGTTAAGTTATCTAACCTGAATAGGCAAGCAATCACTTTCTCCGGCTCCCTGGGGCTCAAGAGAATTGATCCCGCTTAAACCTATATTAATCTAGAGTTCTTAATTATCGTTTGTATATCTCGAGGGGGTTTTATGAAAAATATATATTAATATTGTTTTTAAAAATAATCTCGAGGGTGATTTACAAGCTTTAGGGTTTTCATGGGCATGCATTTTAATTATTGGGTATTTTAATGATAAAAACTTAGCTTTTAAAAGTTTATGGTATTTTATTGAAAACAAGCCCTTTTTGGTAACTTGATGATATTTTATTAAAAGTTTAACCTTTCATATTAAAAAATATAGTTTATATTTTTTATTACAGATTTATATTTTTATATAATTTTCTTCAAAAATTAGTTTTATTTAGAAAAATCGCATTTCTTAAAAACCGTATTTTATTTACTTTCGAGATCGAATACCCCGTGAGGAGTTCCGCATCTCGTTCTACTATCCTTAGGATATGCGATAATCCACACCATCCATTAGTGGGTCCCCTAACGAGAGTTATAGAGGCGTATTTGCCAAGAATTATAAAATACCGCTTTAAAAGAAATCCGATTTTGAAAAGATGTGGTATTTTATTGTAAAAGCTATTCTCTGAACCAACCATATATATATATATATATATATATATATATATTTATATAGACATCGTTCTATGAAACCATAGTGTGCGTGTGGGGTAGGTCGTTACCCATGAAGTTTTCCTAAAATTATTGTTTTAACAATTATCGAAAAGAGGATGATACTAAAGTTCAAGGTATTTTGATAAAAAATTTCGTTTATGTTTGTTTCATATGAAAATTTTGGTTAAACTCGAAACTACAAGTTTGTAATTAAATTTGCATGTAGGGTGGTAAAATTAGTTTAACCTATATATTAAAGAAAAGGGAGTTCCAAGTTCTAAAAGAATGTATCGGAGGTAAGTCCACTTTACCGATATATTTTTAGGAGATTAATTGAGATGAAAAGAAGAAGAGATGAGAGGGACTTATGGCTTTGTAATATCAATAAGAGAGTAAGGAAGAAGAGAGGGGGGTTTGTGGCGTCGCGGGAGCTCCGGAAATGGCTCCGATCTTCAATGGAAGGAGCTTGATTGCTAACTCCACTTGACTCCACTTGCACTTAGGAATTTTTGAGGTGATTTTGTAGAAATTTTCAGAATAGAGGGCAGGTAGGACATGGGGTGGTATTGTAACATCCGAGCCCAATAATACTATTTCTGTTACTGGTTGAGTGTTAAATATTGCTCATTTCAATTATCTTGCTTGTTTGGTTCTTGTTGCAAAATTTTAACCGGCTAAGTCAGTTTTGCATATAACAAATTTTAGCACCTAAAATGAAATTAAAAATATCCATATTAGCCTACTCGTCACCACTAGTCGCGTGGTAGCGTCCGCACGTCGAGATTTCATCCCGTTCGGTGAAACGGGTGAGTTTGGACGGCTAAGCGCGCGTGCAAGTGTCCGACTTGGGGGCATGCATTTTAATCATAAGATATCTCATTTTAAAATTTGGAACCCGCTTAAAATCCTATTATTTGAACTTCAAATTTTTGGGCGCAACCCGGGCGCGATTTGGAAATATTTCATTTAGCGCCAAAATCCCAATTTAATTAAATATTATAAAACTATATATATACATTCTTCTGTTACTGCAAATCCTTTTAAAATCTTTTTAAATTTTATTTTTTAACCTCCTTAGATCTCCCCAGCCAATCACGAGAGACATAATCTCTCGTGGGCCCCGCCTCCAACTATCTCTCTCTATCTCTCATTCTCTCTCTCTCTCTCTCCCCCCTACGATAATCTCTCTCCCCCTCGAATCTCTCTCTCTCTCTCCTATAACCCTCTCTCTCTCTCTATCTTTATATTTTCCCCACGTTCTTCGTCTTCGCAGAAACCCCAGTGAAGAACCCCACGAACCCCGAACCCTAGCCTCGTCGTGCCGTCGCCGCCGCAGTCCCCGCGCCGACGAGACCACCACCATCATCCTTGCCTCCACAGCCTCGACCGCACCCCCTTTCCTCCGTTCTCCTTTCCTTCCAGCCTGCAGCCAACGCCACTGTCACCTGCACCTTCCACCGCCGGCGACCCCACTTCCTCGTCGGCCTCCACTCGTCCTCCTCATCACCTACGCACCAGCCCCGACCTTCCTCCTCCTTCCCTCGCCGGCGCTGCAACAGACCCACGACGCCCGAACCCTAGCACTTCTCCAGTCGCCGGAAAAGCCCCCGTCGACCCTCGTCGTCGTCGCCAGCGCCACCGCCGACCACCTCCTCTTCCCCTGCAACCCAACCAAGCCAGTTCCTCTCCCTCCTCACCATCCCTTCTCCTCCAGCAACCTACAGCCAAGGCTGCCGCCGCCGCTGCCTCGCCGGCGCCCCATCGCCGTCGAACCCGTCGCGGTTGCCACCCTCACTATCCCTGTAAGCCTCTCTTCACCTTCTCCCTTCATGTATCCCTTCTCTGGTCGATCCTTGCTTTGCTTTGTTTTTTGCTAACTTCGTCGCCATTTTGACATTTCGCCGGATTCCGGCCGTGCCGATGACTTGACCCGACTTTCCAGCAAGGTACTCCAGTCCATGTGGTCCCGCTGTTCGTTGTTTGGACTCGATCCGAGGCCCGTGCATCCGTCGCGTGTTTCCGCCGACGCTACGTTCGTGTTTTCCGGTTTGCGAAACCGTCGAGGCAAGTATTACTTGCTACATGCTATGTTATGCTAATTAAGTGTGCTTGACTCATAAAACCTGCAAAGATTAGCTAGTGTTGTTACTTTTCTCATTTGGACGAAATATGATATATATCATGATACTGCAACCTAAACCGTATTTTGCCACTGTAACCCTAATAACAAAACTACCGGTTAATCATTTTGCTATTTAAAGGACGATAGCCGTACACATATATCTTCATTACTTTCTGTTATTGATATTGCACTACCCCGTGATTATTGCACCCCAAGGGTGCTCGAACCTGTTAATATGATAATACAATTGCACTATAGTAATGCACCATTGTGGTTAAATGAACTGTTATTGTTGTTTACTTTATTCCTTCTGTTATTCCTTATTCGATTATATACCTGTTGTGAGCACACCCTCGACTGCGTTACATATTGACCTGACCTTGATACACATGACATATATACATACCGATGCACCGGACATGGTACCCTTTACTACAGACTCAACCTGATGTACCATGACCTGACTTGTTACCTGATCTCATGCCTAATGCCAACAAACCTGACTTGGGGTCCTCATGGACCATTCCTGTTGTCTATCCAGACAAACCTGCTTTTACCTGATCCTGTGTTGGCATTAGTTCTCGATTACTGAATACCTGACCTGACATACATAACTTGGGGGTATGGGGAAATCAAAGGTGAAACCGACTTGTAACTCAACAGTTCGATACCTGTTCTGATCAGTCTTACGGGCTCGGCCAGCCCGGGAGTGATGATGCTGACATCACTCGTCCATCCTGCTACCTGTTACTGCCTAGCGGCACGTCTCGGATTCAGCCCCGAGGGTCTTGACCGTGGTCCCGGGCATGCACGGGATACTATTGAGTTACATCAACGAGTCATCAATTGATTTCAAAGACTTTAGAATAGAAACCTGATAGAACAGTTTAGTTACCCACTACACACTACCCTGCACTGTTGTTTCATATTATTGCTTATTCAGGTTTATTTTCTGCATTGCTTATTACCTTGTTCATATTATATTATTGGTTGACATCACGCGCTGACGTCTGGGTTTTGCATGGCCCAGATTCTTTACCACTGTCGCCGACCGAGCAGGAGTACTTCAGCCAGCAGGCTGATTTGTGAGTTCTGTAGGGACTAGTTTATTTATTGCATTTCATTTCCAGATCTGAGCCCGCATTATGGGACGTACTTTTTTATTTATTGTATTGGATCATTTGCTTCCGCACTTATTTATTTTGACTCTTGTTATTCTGGTTTTGGACATGTGTTAGATAGTTTGTTTATCTTGTTCTTGATATCTCTACAGCCGTAATGTGACTGTGGATGGATACTTCCTACCCACAGGTAGCATGGTTGGCTATGTCACGTGCCCAATCTTGCGTACTCTGGGAAGCGGGGCGTGACATGGTTCTTTTGGTATCAGAGCCATATGTTAGTTGGGTTGATTCTTTTGTAGTTGGGTATTGTACCCGATACACGAATCAGAATACCCGTGCTTAGGAAACATGTCCTGCCACCTTGACCGTTTTACCATTCTTGAATCACATTCTTCCTGATTATATCTTTTACGACGTGCAAACTTACTTTGCATGTCGACTCGAAAACCTGATTTCTTGTTATCCCTAGGACTTGGGCGACTTGGGTGGAGTTAAGTAATTGTGGCTATGATACCGCGGCATAGCTACAATGCGGTACTCTATTTAAGTATCTTGGAGTTCTAGCCTTGATCCACATTCAGAATCTATCGTCATGCTAATGTTGGGTGTTTTGAGTTCAGGATTATGACAGGTAAGAAGTTGAAGACGTACCAGAGGCGTGTGAACGAAGCCGCCATGCTTGGAGTGATAAGAGGAATGCTGGAAATCAAAGAAACAGACCGAGCTGATCCAGCAGCAAGCAGATTCATTTCAGGAGGGTTTGCAGGCCATTCGGCAGTCTGTAAACACCGCTGGAGCAAAGCCAGTTGACCGAGTAGGGACCGTGGCAGGTTTCAGACTTTTGGGTCTTACTACTTTCACTGGTCTGGAGGAGCCGTTGCCAGCCAAGCAGTGGCTAGTGGACACGGAGAATTTGCGGATTGCGGCACAGATCCCAGAGGACAAAAGAGTTGATGTGGTGCGCATTCAGCTGGTGGATTACGCCCGAGAGTGGTGGCTTGTGGAGGAGAACCGCTTGCCCAAGCCAATCAGTTGGGCGGATTTCTCTAAGAGTTTCCTGGAGAAATCCTTCCCGCGGGCTGCACGGGAGGAAAAGGAAGAGAAGTTCATCGGACTAAGGCAGAACGGAGCGCCCGTGGACGTGCATGCAGCAGAATGGACGAGACACAGTAGTCTCGCTGGACCTTTCGCGGCCAACGATGCAGACAGCAGTTGCGGTAAGGAAGCAGTTCTGTCGGGCCAGTCGAGTTTAGGGCTAGGCCGACAAACTGTGTTCTTGCAGCTATGGAAGTTGATAGTAATGAAGGGCCGGCAGTTGTTCGCGATTTTATGGATGTATTTGAAGATATATCGGGCTTACCGCCGAAGCGAGACGTGGAGTTCGCGATTGACCTTATTCCTGGTGCAGCGCCAGTATCTAAATCTTATTATCCGATGGCACCAGTGGAATTGGAAGAAGTTAAGAAGCAGGTTGGTGAATTACTTGAGAAGGGTTGGATTCGAAGCAGCAACTCGCCTTGGGGAGCTCCAGTTCTTCTAGTAAAGAAGAAGGATGGCACGAGAAGGATGTGCATCAATTATCGAGAATTAAACCGGGTGACTAGTAAGGACAAGTACCCGATCCCTTGCATTGGAGAACTTTTTGAGCAGCTTAGTGGCGCGAGAGTATTCTCGAAACTGGATTTGCGATCCGGATATCATCAGGTCCGAGTGAAAGCAGAAGACATTTGCAAGACGGCGTTTCGAACTCGATATGGACATTTCGAGTATCTGGTGATGCCCTTCGGAGTAACGAATGCGCCAGCAATATTTATGGACTTGATGAACAGAATCTTTTCACCATTCTTGGACCAGTTTACTGTGGTATTCATTGACGATATTCTGGTGTACTCGAAGAGTCCGGAGGAGCATGCTGAACATTTAAAGATCGCACTGCAGACGCTGAGACAGGAGAAATTGTATGCGAAGATGAGTAAGTGCGAATTCTGGCTGGAAGAAGTGAAGTTTCTGGGGCATGTTGTATCGGGCGATGGAATCGCCGTCGATCCCGAGAAGATTGCAGCGGTTCGAGATTGGCCTATTCCAAGAAATGTGGCTGAGATAAGAAGTTTCCTTGGTTTGGCCGGATACTACCGGAGATTTGTGGAGAACTTCGCTCGTTTGGCAGAACCGTTGACCAAGCTCACGCGCAAGGAAGTACCTTTTATTTGGACGGATGGATGTGCATTGGCCTTCGAGACGTTGAAGCAGAAGTTGATAACCGCCCCTATTCTAACCATACCAGACAATTCAGGAGGACTGGTGATTCACAGCGACGCATCTGGAAAAGGATTGGGATGTGTTTTGATGCAGAATGGGAAGGTCGTAGCTTACGCATCAAGACAACTGAAGACTCATGAGAAGAATTACCCGACTCATGACTTGGAGCTTGCGGCCGTGATCTTCGCCTTGAAAATTTGGAGACACTACCTTTTGGGCGAGAGAGTCGAAGTCTTTACAGATCACAAGAGTTTGAAGTATGTGTTCACTCAGAAGGAGTTGAACATGAGGCAACGCAGATGGTTGGAGCTGATGGCCGACTACGACCTTGATCTTAAGTACCATCCGGGGAAAGTTAACGTCGTGCCGGATGCGCTTAGTCGGTTACCAGCAATTCAAGTATTGACTACACAGAGGGAGATCACTGCGGATTTTCGAAGATTTGACTTGGAGGTTGTGCTACCACATTCTACGGGACAGTTGATGCAGTTGCAAGTACAGTCGTCCTTAGTTGAGAAGATTAAAGCGGCACAATCGCAGGATCCTAGATTGCAAAAGTTTCGAGAGCAGGTTGAAGCCGGACTACGAACAGATTTACTGGTCCACGATGATGGTTCGTTGAGGTATGGTAGCCGTGTGTGTGTGCCAAAGGGGGATGTACGTGAAGAGCTCATGAAGGAGGCACACAGTTCAGCTTACTCTGTACATCCAGGAGGGACAAAGATGTACCGAGATATTCGACAGCACTTCTGGTGGGAAGGTATGAAACGGGAGATTGCTCGCTTCGTGGCTAAGTGCTTGGTGTGTCAGCAAGTCAAGGCTGAACACCAAAGGGTTGCTGGTTTGTTGCAACCACTTCCGATTCCTCAGTGGAAGTGGGAACATATAACCATGGATTTCGTGACAGCTTTACCGCGGAGTCCAAAGGGCAACAATGCAGTATGGGTGATTGTCGATCGGTTGACCAAGGCAGCTCACTTTATTCCTTTTCGGGTTGGTCAATCGACGGAGACTTTGGCAGAACGGTACATGCAGGAGATTGTAAGATTGCATGGAGTACCGGTGAGCATCGTGTCCGATCGGGACACTCGGTTCTTGTCGCACTTCTGGAGGAGTTTACAAGAAAGTTTGGGGACTCGATTGAAGTTTAGCACGGCTTATCATCCTCAAACTGATGGACAATCGGAGAGAACGATCCAGACTCTTGAAGATATGTTGAGAGCATGCATGTTGGACTTCAAAGGTTCTTGGGAGGATCACCTACACTTGGTGGAGTTTTCGTACAACAATAGTTTCCAAGCGACTATTCAGATGGCTCCGTTTGAAGCTTTATATGGTCGTAAGTGCCGTTCACCTGTTTGTTGGGATGATGTTGGTGAACGAAGGTTACTAGGACCAGATTTGGTGGTACAGACTGTCGAGAAGGTGAATACAATCAGGAAGCATATGAAGGCAGCTCAAGACAGACAGAAAAGTTGGGCCGACACGTCAAGAAGGCCTCTAGAGTTCGCCGTGGGTTATTTGGTATTCTTGAAGATATCACTGACTAGAGGGGTGATTCGCTTTAGGAGTCGGGGAAAGCTTAGTCCTCGATTCGTTGGACCCTTCGAGATATTGGAGCGTGTTTGAGAGGTAGCGTACCGTTTGGCGTTACCACAGTCCTTGGCAGGAGTGCACGATGTGTTTCATGTATCTCAACTACGGAGGTATGTTCGAGATGAAACCCACGTCTTGGATCATTCGGAGTTAACTGTACGGGAGGACCTAACTTTTGAGGAGCGACCGGTTGAAATCAAGGATCGAAGAGAAAAGGTTCTTAAGAACAAGGTTATCCCTCTTGTGCTAGTTTCTTGGGGTAATCGATCGCATGGAGAATCCACTTGGGAGCGAGAAGACGAGATCCGGCAGAAGTTTCCTCACCTTTTCCTGTAGTTAGCTATCTTGTATTCTTGGAATTTCGAGGACGAAATTCTTTTTGTAGTTGGGTATGATGTAACACCCGAGCCCAATAATACTATTTCTGTTACTGGTTGAGTGTTAGACATTGCTCATTTCAATTATCTTGCTTGTTTGGTTCTTGTTGCAAAATTTTAACCGGCTAAGTCAGTTTTGCATATAACAAATTTTAGCACCTAAAATGAAATTAAAAATATCCATATTGGCCTACTCGTCACCACTAGTCGCGTGGTAGCGTCCGTGCGTCGAGATTTCATCCCGTTCGGTGAAACGGGCGAGTTTGGACGGCTACGCGCGCGTGCAAGTGTCCGACTTGGGGGCATGCATTTTAATCATAAGATATCTCATTTTAAAATTTGGAACCCGCTTAAAATCCTATTATTTGAATTTCAAATTTTTGGGCGCAACCCGGGCGCGATTTGGAAATGTTTCATTTAGCGCCAAAATCCCAATTTAATTAAATATTATAAAACTATATATATACATTCTTCTGTTACTGCAAATCCTTTTAAAATCTTTTTAAATTTTATTTTTAAACCTCCTTACATCTCCCCAGCCAATCACGAGAGACATAATCTCTCGTGGGCCCCGCCTCCAACTCTCTCTCTCTATCTCTCATTCTCTCTCTCTCTCTCCCCCCTACGATAATCTCTCTCTCCCTCGAATCTCTCTCTCTCTCTCCTATAACCCTCTCTCTCTCTCTCTATCTTTATATTTTCCCCACGTTCTTCGTCTTCGCAGAAACCCCAGCGAAGAACCCCACGAACCCCGAACCCTAGCCTCGTCGTGCCGTCGCCGCCGCAGTCCCCGCGCCGACGAGACCACCACCATCATCCTTGCCTCCACATCCTCGACCGCACCCCCTTTCCTCCGTTCTCCTTTCCTTCCAGCCTGCAGCCAACGCCACCGTCACCTGCACCTTCCACCACCGGCGACCCCACTTCCTCGTCGGCCTCCACTCGTCCTCCTCATCACCTACGCACCAGCCCCGACCTTCCTCCTCCTTCCCTCGCCGGCGCTGCAACAGACCCACGACGCCCGAACCCTAGCACTTCTCCAGTCGCCGGAAAAGCCCCCGTCGACCCTCGTCGTCGTCGCCAGCGCCACCGCCGACCACCTCCTCTTCCCCTGCAACCCAACCAAGCCAGTTCCTCTCCCTCCTCACCATCCCTTCTCCTCCAGCAACCTACAGCCAAGACTGCCGCCGCCGCTGCCTCGCCGGTGCCCCATCGCCGTCGAACCCGTCGCGGTTGCCACCCTCACTATCCCTGTAAGCCTCTCTTCACCTTCTCCCTTCATGTATCCCCTCTCTGGTCGATCCTTGCTTTGCTTTGTTTTTTGCTAACTTCGTCGCCATTTTGACATTTCGCCGGATTCCGGCCGTGCCGATGACTTGACCCGACTTTCCAGCAAGGTACTCCAGTCCATGTGGTCCCGCTGTTCGTTGTTTGGACTCGATCCGCGGCCCGTGCATCCGTCGCGTGTTTCCGCCGACGCTACGTTCGTGTTTTCCGGTTTGCGAAACCGTCGAGGCAAGTATTACTTGCTACATGCTATGTTATGCTAATTAAGTGTGCTTGACTCATAAAACCTGCAAAGATTAGCTAGTGTTGTTACTTTTCTCATTTGGACGAAATATGATATATATCATGATACTGCAACCTAAACCGTATTTTGCCACTGTAACCCTAATAACAAAACTACCGGTTAATCATTTTGCTATTTAAAGGACGATAGCCGTACACATATATCTTCATTACTTTCTGTTATTGATATTGCACTACCCCGTGATTATTGCACCCCACGGGTGCTCGAACCTGTTAATATGATAATACAATTGCACTATAGTAATGCACCATTGTGGTTAAATGAACTGTTATTGTTGTTTACTTTATTCCTTCTGTTATTCCTTATTCGATTATATACCTGTTGTGAGCACACCCTCGACTGCGTTACATATTGACCCGACCTTGATACACATGACATATATACATACCGATGCACCGGACATGGTACCCTTTACTACAGACTCAACCTGATGTACCATGACCTGACTTGTTACCTGATCTCATGCCTAATGCCAACAAACCTGACTTGGGGTCCTCATGGACCATTCCTGTTGTCTATCCAGACAAACCTGCTTTTACCTGATCCTGTGTTGGCATTAGTTCTCGATTACTGAATACCTGACCTGACATACATAACTTGGGGGTATGGGGAAATCAAAGGTGAAACCGACTTGTAACTCAACAGTTCGATACCTGTTCTGATCAGTCTTATGGGCTCGGCCAGCCCGGGAGTGATGATGCTGACATCACTCGTCCATCCTGCTACCTGTTACTGCCTAGCGGCACGTCTCGAATTCAGCCCCGAGGGTCTTGACCGTGGTCCCGGGCATGCACGGGATACTATTGAGTTACATCGACGAGTCATCAATTGGTTTCAAAGACTTTAGAATAGAAACCTGATAGAACAGTTTAGTTACCCACTACACACTACCCTGCACTGTTGTTTCATATTATTGCTTATTCAGGTTTATTTTCTGCATTGCTTATTACCTTGTTCATATTATATTATTGGTTGACATCACGCGATGACATCTGGGTTTTGCATGGCCCAGATTATTTACCACTGTCGCCGACCGAGCAGGAGTACTTCAGCCAGCAGGCTGATTTGTGAGTTCTGTAGGGACTAGTTTATTTATTGCATTTCATTTCCAGATGTGAGCCCGCATTATGGGACGTACTTTTCTATTTATTGTATTGGATCATTTGCTTCCGCACTTATTTATTTTGACTCTTGGTATTCTGGTTTTGGACATGTGTTAGATAGTTTGTTTATCTTGTTCTTGATATCTCTACAGCCGTAATGTGACTGTGGATGGATACTTCCTACCCACAGGTAGCATGGTTGGCTATGTCACGTGCCCAATCTTGCGTACTCTGGGAAGCGGGGCGTGACAGGTATTTATAGTGAAGAATTAGGATTTGGGAATTAAAATTTTGGATTAAAAATGTGTTAAAAATATGTTAAATAGTGAATTGAAGAGTCTCTGTTTGATTACAGGAAAATCAAACAATGTAAGGGAATTAAGGGGAGCTAAAGAGACAAGTGTGCAAAGCACGGAGCAAATTGGGCCAATATCAACAGTCGGCGCCGGCCCTTTGATGGGTTTGGACGGTCGGATCTTGAAGTATTGCCTCTAGATTCGTGCTACGTGTGTATATATGTGTTTATTCCATGTTGCGTATGTTTGATTTTTCTGAAACTTTTTATATCCTGTAGAATAGAATAAGTGATGTGGCACGATCCAATGTTCTATCTATTTACTTACTTATATTGCACGTGCAACTCTTGGGCTTCTAAAAATTAAAAAGAAAAAATCTAAAAATAATTGGGTCTGATGGGAATCGAACGCACAGGTTATATCACAGCAGTGTAGAGACTTTACCAGTGAGCTACAAGTTGCTTCTTGCTTTTATTTAACAAAAATAACTTTTAACTCTTATACAGGCTGTAATACTCTTTTCTGTACAATAACAAGAAAATTCTGTACAGTGATTTCAGAGTCGTTACATTCTACCATTCTTATAAAAATTTCGTCCTCGAAATTTACAATTACACATGGACTAATTTTCAAAAGGGTAAGGGTATCGTGTATGCTTATTCTCTTCTCTTTCCCATATTGATTCTCCTAGCGAATCCTTTCTCCACATCACTCGGACAATATTTACCTTCTTAGTCCGTAATGTTTTTACCTTTCGGTCCAGAATCTCAACTGGTTGTTGCTCGCAGGTGAGGTCGGTTTGTCCTGTGAGCTCTGGGTGATCAAGTATGTGGCTGAGGTCGCTCACATATCGTCGTAGTTGGGATATATGGAACACATTATGCACTCCTTCCAATGAGGGTGGTAGTGCTAAACGGTACGCCACTTCTCCTACTCGTTTGAGTATGTCGAACGGTCCTATGTATCTTGGACTTAACTTACCCCTTTTGCCAAAATGTATCACTCCTCTGTTTGGAGAGATCTTTAGGAATACATGGTCTCCAGGTTGGAACTCCAGATATAGGCGCTTTGCATCTGCCCAATACTTCTGTTGGTCTTGGGCTATGCGCATCCTTTCCCTGATCGTGTGAACCACGTCCACAGTTGCCACGATCATCTCTGATCCAAGGAGTTCATGATCTCCAATGCCATCCCAACTTAGCGGCGAACGAAACTTCCGTCCGTAGAGTACTGCGAATGGTGCTATCCTAATACTTGCCTGATAGCTGTTGTTGTATGAAAACTCCATAAGTTGTAGGTGATCTTCCTACGAACCTTCGAATTCTAACATACAGGCTCTTAGCATGTCTTCCAGAATCTGAATTGTTCGCTGGAACTATCCGGCCGTTTGTGGATGATACGCCGTGCTGAAATTCAGACTCGTTCCCAGGCTAGCTTGCAGACTCTGCTAAAATTGTGATCGGAATCTTATATCACGATCGGAGACGATGCAAACAGGTACTCCATGTAACCTCACGATCTCCTGCATGAGTTTATGGGTATCAAATATGGTACATCTTGAAGGTTTAAATCTTACTTTAGATTTATGCTCACCTCCATATACCTCTTTACTAACGTCTCGGTTGACTGGTTAACTTGAAATGGAATGAAGTGTGCCAACCTGGTGAGTCGATCCACAATAACCCAAATTGCGTCGTTACCTTTCATGCTGCGAGGGAGGGCAGTCACGAAGTCCATGGTAATGTGCTGTCATTTCCATTCTGGGATTGGTAACGGCTGAAGTAGACCATCAGTTCTGTGATGTTCGGCCTTCATTTGCTGATATAATAGACACTTGGCTACGCTCCTTGCTACTTCGCGTTTCATTCCATGCCACCAGTAATGTTGCCGTAGATCTTTATACATTTTCGTGCCACCGGAGTGTATAGAATAAGGAGAGCTGTGAGCTTCTTTCATTAACTGTTCTCGAAAAGGTCCGATTGGCACGCATAAACAGCTTCCATACCGCAAGGATCCATCTTCGTGGATGATGAAGTCAGTTCGTAGTCCACTTTCTACTTGTTCTCAGATCCTTTATAGCTTGGCGTCATTTGCTTGAGTTGTCTTGATCTGATTGACAAGAGTGGACTGGACTTGTAAATTCATCAAATATGACATAACTACTTCAATTTTCAATCCATGCAATTCTTGTTGTAGTCTCTACTGAGCAGTGAGGTTCATTGCTAATGGCTGGCGACTATGGGCATCGGGAACTATGTTCACCTTCGTAGGATGATACTGTAGGTTGATGTCGAAATCCACCATGAGTTCTAGCCATCTTCTCTACGGCATGTTGAGTTCCTTCTAAGTAAATACATACTTCAGACTTTTGTGGTCAGTATATATATCCACTCGTTCTCCCAAAAGATAGTGGCTCCAAATCTTGAGTGCGAAGATAACAGCTGCCAACTCCAGATCATGTGTTGGATAGTTGAGCTCATGAACATTTAGTTGTCTTGATGTAAAAGCCACAACCTTTTCATGCTGGTGTAGAACACATCCTAATTCTTTACCGGACGCATTATAATGTACAACAAATACACCAGATTGATCCGGTATTACAAGGATAGGTGCATAGGTTAACCTCGACTTGAGTTCTACAAAAGCCTTCTCACATGCTTCTGACCACACGAATGCTTCGTCTTTACCTGTGAGCTTGGTCATGGGTGTTGCGATCTTTGAGAAGCCTTCAATAAATCGTCGGTAGTATCCTGCTAATTACAAGAAACTTCTTATATCTTTCACCGTTTTTGGTGTCGGCCACTTGCTGACAGCCGACACCTTAGCTGGATCCACTGAGATTCCTTCTCCTGAAACAAAATGTCCGAGAAATCCGACTTGATCTAGCCAAAATTCACACTTGTTTTCCTTGGCGTAGAGCTGGTGTTGTCGTAATGTCTTCAGAACAATGCGTAAGTGCTCGGTGTGTTCTTTCCGATTATTTGAATACACCAGGATGTCGTCGATGAAGATGACAACGAACCTGTCTAAGTACTCTTGGAAAACTTGGTTCATCAGGTTCATAAAGATGGCAGGTGCATTGATCACTCAAAATGGCATTACAAGATATTCATAATGAGCATAACGAGTCTTAAACGCCGTTTTTGGAATGTCGGACTCTTTGACCTTCACCTGATGATAACCCGAACGAAGATCTAGTTTTGAAAAGACACAAGACCCACTTAACTGATCGAAAAGGTCATCGATGCGCGGTAGTGGATATTTATTCTTCGTTCATGTTCATGAGAATAGCAATCTGTTACTGCTGGCCCTCCAGAAGATTTTTGATGGTTTCTAAAAGCACCGTTTGTTCATTAAACGGAGCAGCAACGGTAGGGGGAGATGGTAAGATAGGTGGTGGTATGTTGCCATTGACATTGGTGCTAGCGTTGTTGGGAGAATCTATTATCTTGATAGAAAAGAAAAGATTAGGATAGATTCAAGAAATTTGAATGTAAGGAATGTATAGTTGCTGATTCTTATAATTCTTATGATATATTGCTTAAGATTTCATGCAGAACTGATCTGCATGGGCCACCAACAAAACCTGTCACGCCCCGCTTCCCAATAGACGGAAACGGTGACGTGGTAAGCCCGCAACATATTTACTATGAAAATAAATATGTTAAGCGTAATTAAGCAATATAACAATGAATAAGAATGACCAGAGTAATAAAATGAAACAACAACTTTATTTACATTCAACTTTATATACAATTGTTTGACAGTAAAAGATACAATAATAAAAACAAATGCCTAAACAATGGCATACTGAAAGTAAGTGCAGGAAGAACTAGTAATCAGGCTGAGCTGCAAACTGGTCCAAGTCCTCTTGGCTCGGCTCTACGTCTTCAGAGTGCAGTCTTCCTGACGAACATTCCAAAGAAAGAAAACAGAGAGAAATGTCACCAGCGAACTAGCGGCCCCGTCATAACCCACGGGACAATGGCACGTGAAATCATGTAGGTGTCTTTTAAGTGATCTCTCGTGCCATAATATACGTTCTGTACCAATCTACCCCTTTATCCCCGCGTATTGTATTGTATAGATTAAGATTATAGGCCTTGGCTGAATCCATGGATATAAAATGTTCAGGTTCATATTCATGATATAATCATGTGTTCAGGTAGTCATGTCAAGTTCATGTCAAGTCCATGTCAAGTCATAACCATGGTTCTGTCAAGTCAAGTCAAGTCAAGTATACAAGTTTGAGTTCGATATTTGAATTCATGTGTTCAGGTTCATGATCAAATATTCAAGCTTGTGTTTGAGTTTGGATTCTTGTTTGAGTTTAGATTCTGGTTTGAGTTAAAATCTTATGAAAAGGACTTTGTTCTTATAACATCTTAAGTTCGGGAGTAATCGACAACTGCTGCACATGGACGGCAGGATTTGTGTTTTTTTCCAAAACAATTACCATTTATAACTCCGTTAAGTTGTCTAACCTGAATAGGCAAGCACTCACTTTCTCCGGCTTTTTGTGGCTCAAGAGAATTGATCCCGTTTAAACCTATATTAATCTAGAATTCTTAATTATTGTTTGTATATCTCGAGGGGGTTTTATGAAAAATATATATTAATATTGTTTCTAAAAATAAGCTCAAGGGTGATTTACAAGATTTAGGGTTTTCATGGGCATGTATTTTAATTATTGGGTTTTTAATGATAAAAACTTAGATTTTAAAAGTTTATGGTAGTTTATTGAAAACTAGCCATTTTTGGTAATTTTATGATATTTTATTAAAAATTTAACTTTCATATTAAAAAATATAGTTTATAAGTTTTATTACAAATACAGATTTATATTCTTATATACTTTTTTTTTCAAAACTTAGTTTTATTTAGAAAAGTCGTATTTCTTAAAAACCGTATTTTATTTCCTTTCGAGATCAAATACTCCGTGAGGAGTTCTGCATCTCACTCTACTATCTCAAGGATGTGCGATAATCCGCACCATCCATTAAGCTTCGAAAAAACAAAGCAGAAAGCTTCAAAAAGGAAGAAAGAAGAAGATCTCCCTTCTCAGAAAAAGCTCTAGGTAAATAAAAAAGAAGAGAGATCAAAGCATTTCGTTTACCTATTGAAGGGTTTAACCCTTTTAAAATAAGAACTTAGTTCTTTCTCTGGATCTGAGATCCACAAGACAAGTCTCCCATAAGTTGAGAAATCATCGGGACGAACTTGCTCTTGGAGATCAAAGATTCAGAAAAGAACCAGAAAATTGAACTCCTTAGAACAAAACATATAAGGAAAAATCACTGCCCGGCGCCTCATGTGCGCCTCATGTGAGCGCCACTTAATAAGGAGTGCTTAGCACTCAGTGACTGGCACTCAGTGTCCAGCGCCCCACGTGCCTCTCACGCAGGTGCTACAAAACATAAGGAGTGCTTAGCACACAGTGACTGGCGCTCAACGCCCTGCGCCCCACGTGCCTCTCACGCGGGTGCTACAAAACATAAAGAGTGCTTAGCACTCAGTGACTGGCGTTCAACGCCAAGCGCCCCACGTGCCTCTCATGTGGGCGCTACAAAATAAAGGAGTGCTTAGCATTCAGTGAGCGGCGCCTAGCGCCCAGCGCCTCACGTATTCCTCACGTGAGTGCCACAGAATAAAAAGTGCTTGGCACTCACTAGGCAGCGCCTCACATGCTTCACACGTAAGCGCCATAAAAAGAGCTTAGCACTTCATAAAGAGAAAAAAGAGTAAAGTGTTTAACATTTATTGGGCAAATCCCCATGACTGAAAACCCCACATGGTTATGTGTGAGTGTCAGAACTTACATAAATTCTCAGCACTTTTTTTGCACAAAAAAAGTGACTGGGCCCAAAAAAATGCTTAGCACTTCTTTTCAGATAAAAGGAAAACTGTGTGGACCAAGCCCAAGTTGGCTAGGTCCCAAACCCAGATCAACCGAGCCCATAGGTTCACTATTTCCCAAACTGATCTCAGCTCCAAATATGACTATCGATTTCCCAACCGATGATATCCCAAAACGATATTCGTCTAACATTCTCCTAAGGAAATCTTAGTCTCAAAATACGACTAATGATTCCCGGGTTTACCATTAATCCTCTTTCCCTCAAACACGGGAATTGGTTCAAGGGTACATCTCTCTACACCTCTGATACAAGTCGTTGTAATTCTCAACGTCTTCAGAGAGGTGGCGGGTCCCGACAACCAACTGCTTTTTGGTGCACTTTCCAAACTGACGTGCACATCCCAGATCAAACCACATCCCAAACTGGATGCATCCTATATCATCGTTGCTCTTCCCGTCACGTAACAAATACACGTGCGCCCAAGATGATCAACGGACTGAAACGTCCTTAAACTACAATTGACCAAAACGTCTTAAACTAAACTCTCACCTCCAAAATGGTGATCAACGGACCGTAACGTCCTTAAACTAAAACCCCACCTCAAAAATGGTGATCTACAGATCGAAATGTTCTCGAACTACAACTTTGCCTCCAAAATAGCGATAAGGGACCGAAACGTCCTTAAACTAAACAACAGAGCCCAAGTGCTCTCTTGTTGGATCTGAAACAAAAATGATCTTAACACCCTGTTAGGTAGATCTTAGTCTCAAATTGGACTAACGTATCCTTAACAAAAAACCAACCCAGCCCCCAACTGCTCGTATACATTTAAGTCGATCTTGATTTCAAAATGGATCAATGATCTTTAAATCAACCCAAACCCAAATCTAAAAATATACGGATTTGGACTAATCCACGCCCTACGGGCGACAACATAAATTAGTCTCTTTATACAAACCACGGGCAACCAAAAATAAAACCAACACATACGACACGAAGTGAACTTCCGGAGGAGGAGAAAGTGGTTATCTCGATGCGGTAACATAATTAACTGCAGAGGCTTACGCCAGCAGGGAAGAGTGTCCCCACTATCATAAGCTCCTCGTAAACGAGGAGGAATCTGACGAAGTCATGCTACAACGGCCGCATCCTTCCAAACCTCCGATGTACGGTGCCATAAATCAACTTGGCATCTTCGGAGAGGGGGACAGATAAATCCAAATAGCATCTACCCCCAAAATTCAGGCCAGACATCCTAATATCCCGGTCGAGTCTTTCGGCTGTAAATAGTGTCTCCAAATCTTCAAAGCAAAAATCACTACTGCTAGCTCCAAATCATGAGTTGGGTAATTCTTCTCATGGGTCTTCAATTGTCTTGACGCATAAGCTATAACCTTCCCATACTGCATTAGAACACATCCCAAGCCTTTTCCAGATGAGTCGCTGTGAATAACCAACCCTTCGGAACCGTCTGGCACTATTAAGATAGGAATGGTGGTCAATCTTTGCTTCAACGCTTCAAAAGCTGACGCACATTTCTCGGTTCATACAAACGGTACCTCCTTTCATGTTAGCTTAGTCAATGGTTCTACTATTCGAGCGAAGTTCTCCACAAACCTTCTATAATATCCGGCAAGCCCAAGAAAACTTCTGATCTCCTCTACATTCTTTAGAATTGGCCAATCATGAACTACTGCAATCTTTTCAGAGTCAGCAGTAATTCTATCTCCGGATACAACATGACCTAAAAACTTCACTTCTTCGAGCCAAAACTCGTACTTGCTCATCTTAGCATATGACTTTTTTTGTCTCAACGTTTGCAGTGCGATTCTCAAGTGTTCTTCATGCTCTTCCTTACTTCTCGAATAGACCAGAATATCATCAATGAACACCACTACGAACTGGTCCAGGTACGGTGAAAAGATTCGGTTCATCAAGTCCATAAATATTGCCGGTGCGTTAGTAACTCCAAATGGCATCACTAAGTACTCGTAATGCCCATATCGAGTTCGGAATGCCGTCTTACAAATATCTTCTGATTTCATCCGAACTTGATGATATCCGGATCGCAATTCCAACTTCGAGAATACCCTCACGCCACTGAGTTGATCGAATAATTCGCCAATGCGAGAGATTGGGTACTTGTTCTTAATAGTCACCCCATTTAATTCTCGATGATCAATGCACATCCTCTGCATGCCATCCTTTTTCTTGACTAGAAGAACTGGAGCTCCCCAGGGTGACTTGCTGCTGCAAATCCAACCCTTCTTTAGTAATTCGGCAACTTGTTTCTTTACCTCTTCTAGTTCCACCGGCGCCATTGGATAATAGGCATTTGAAATCACCACTGTTCCAGGAATAAGATCAATCGCGAACTCCACATCTCGTTTTGGTGGTAAACCCGAGATATCCTCGAACACATCCTGTTTTAGCGGTAAACCCGAGATGTCCTCGAATACATCCATAAACTCCCGAACTACTGCTAGCGCTTCCTCCTTGTTTTCTTCTATCGACGAAAGAACAGCATTAGTCGGCTTAGCCCTAAATTCGACTGGCCCGACAGATCTGCTACCTCCCAAAAATATGAACTCCGAATGTCCGGGAATCTGGAAAACCACTTTCTTTACCCTACAATCAATGTAAGCGTGGAAAGTGTCGAGAAAACCCATTCCCAAGCCAGCATCATAGCTGCCAGTATCAATCACCATGAAATATGCGAATAACTCCCGTCCGCAATCACAATCGAGCAACCCTTGCACTCACTACTAGATTTAATTCTTCCATTCCCAGTGTGCATGTCCCAGCAACTAGACAGGGTCGTGTGTGCAATAGAGTGTGCACTAACAAACTTGGACGACATGAAGCAATAGGATGCGCCTGAATCAAATAATACCAATGCGAGAAAATTATAAACGAGTAGGATACCTGAAACAACGTCATCTGACGCCTTGGCCTCCTCGGCCGTCAAGGTGAAGGCCCGTGCTTGATTAGGCTTCTGGGTGATCAGCTTCAGCCCATGACTCTGTTTCTGCGGTGGTTTCTGAATATAGTCTCTCAATCGTAGCTTTGAAGAGTAAGCACTGAAGGTATGGTCAGCTGATCCACAAACTAGACAGAGTCCAAACCTCCTTCAACAGTTCTTCTGTAGATATCCGAGTAGATGGTGTAACACCCTAGTTTATTTATACCAGTTCTATTTTGAGTATTTTTTTACTTATGGTATTTTCTTGATTTATTGTGTTTTGGATGCGAATAGTGTATTTGACATCTGTATTTGCATCCGACTCGACCCGCTTGCTGGAAACCCGTCTTGATTCCTGTTTATCTTTTATTCCGGCTTGTTTTGTGTATCCGTGCACTTTCATTTTTTTATATACTACATACTGGCATTTTATCTGGCATCTGCATTTTTTTATATAACATTTAAAGTCAAGAAAAATATTTTAAAAATATCTAGCATGGCCTGCATGATACCCCTAACCCTATCGTGGGATCCGCGTATCTTGTTCTCACCCCGTTCAGTGAAACGGACCTGTTTGGATGGCTACGTGCACGTGCGTGCATCGGTTCTTGGGGGTATACTTTTTCGTTACTCGGATATCCAATTTTGGTTTTGGTTGACACGTATATTTTCCGTATTTTAAAACTGGATTTTTAGACCCGACCCGGGCGTGTTTTGGACTATTTTTGTATTACCCAAAAATCTCTGTTACAATCAATATTTTACTCTTAAAGTTTTTTAACTGTTAATTATATATATAAAATATGTTTAACAAAATAATATTTTAATAAAAGATTTTTTAAAAGAAAATAATCTTCCAGAATCTCTCTCTTTCTTCCCTTACTTAAATATATTAATTATTATTTTTTTTAACTCTCTCTCTCTCTCTTACGCATCTCCCCCTCTCTCCCTTTCTCTCTCTCTCTCTCTCTCCCTCTCCCTCTCCTCTCGCGCTTACTGTGCATTTCTCGGTTCTGGTCACCCCCTTCCACTACGGCCACTTCCCTCTTTCTTTTCTTTCTTCTACGTTTCTTTAAGAATCCCGACTTCTTGAAACCCACTGCCCTTGCCATCGAACCCCATCGTCGTCGTCTTATCCCTTGCATCGCCTCTGAATCCAGATCACAACCCCAGCCCTTTTCCTTCATTCCTTCTTCTTCTTTTCTTCTTCTTATTCTTTCTTCTTCTCTTGATTTCTTGTTTTCACCTTTTCCGGTGATCACCGCCGGAGCCGTGCCGCTGCCGACGAGCCGGGAGATCCAGTGAACATCCCCTACCTGCGTGGTTATCTTCTTGCCTTGCCTGGACCCGTCCCGCGTGCCGTGTGTACGTTGCGACGATTTACCGACGTCGGACGTGCCGTGCGTATCCGTCGTGTGATCCGATCGAGACAAGTTTATCTTGCTACATGCTATGAAACATTTTACATCCATATTAATAATAATATTTAATGTTTAGTGTATTGTACATCCCCTGTTATCATTTTACTGTTTTCGGAGACCCGTTTGCATCCATATCATTTAAATTATATATAATTGCATCTATATATCATATTAATTCATGTTATTATTGTAGTAATACCCCATGCTTAATAATGTGCATCCCACTTATTCTTGCAACTGTAAATATAACTCTAATCGATAATTATGCATCCATATCATTAATTATATATCTATTTGCATTCCAAGTCACGTTATTTCATATTACTGTTATATTAACACCCCATGGTAGAAAATGTGCATCCTACATAGTAATGGAGCTATAGTTGCAATCCCTGATAGTTATTCATGCATCCATATTTTATTTTGTACTCATACCATTAATTCTTTATATCCAGTTGCTTGCCATGTCGTATTAATTCATAATATTGTTACAGTAATACCCCATGCTTGATAATGTGCATCCTACATAGTCATGACGTAACCCCTGATAAATAATTGTGCATCCATGCTCTTATTTGTGCATCCGTACTTGCTACAGTTTTATTATGAGCATCCGCTTGACACATGTGCACTACCTGTCATGATCTGATATACCACTCCTTGACTTGATACCTGATCTTGTTACTAATGTCGACAATCTTGACCTGTTGTCCCTACGGACATATCCTGTTGTCTATTTAGACAAAACTGTACCTGCTTGATCCTGTGTTGGCATTAGCTCCAGATTTATCAATATCTGACTTGAACACATAAACTTGGGGGTATGGGGAAACGAAAAGTGTAAACTAAAGTGTAGCTTACAAGGGTATTACTTGATCCGTGGTCCTGGGGGATAACGGGACAGAATCATTCGTGATTCTTACTTGATCCGGTGAGGACGGAAAAAGCGGGGGCGAAGCCAAAGCCAGAAGTGGTTTATCCGGGCTGGTTGAACCAGTTTGCCCGAATGAAGCACCAATAGCATAATCCAATCGCTATCATGGTTGGAGCATAGATAGCAAAGGTATGGGTATAGGTAAAATGCACGGGACAGATTCATTCATGACTCCCACTACCTGATCCGTGGTCCCGGGGGATAACGAGACATATCCTTTGAGTTACATGGAGGATTACATTAATTGATTTCAAACAACTTTAGAATAGATAACCCAGTAGCACATTTTAGATTGATCACCGCACGTCACATACACCGATACACTCCACTGCTCTATATCCGTGTTTACTCATTACATCCATGTTACTTTTCATGTCTGCATATCTTGTAACATCCTGGTTGCTTATTATCATTGATATTATGACGCACCGACGTCTGGGTTTTGCATAGTCCAGATCCTCTATCTTTGTTGTAGACCGTTCAGGAGTATTTCAGCCAACAGGCCGAGCAGTGAGGATCCTGTTAGTAGCTTGTTAGTTAGTTTTATTTTCGTATTTCCATTCCTGATGTGAGCCCGTATTTTGGGACGTACTTTCCAGATTGTTATTGTTTATTGGATTATTGCTTCCGCATATTATTTCTTGACTCCTTATTCTGGCATATGGACATATACTAGATAGTTTATTTTATTTTACTGTTCTTGATATCTTATGGACAGCCGTAATGTGACTGTGGAGGGATATTTCCTAACCACAGGTAGCATGGTTGGCTCTGTCACATGCCGATCTTAGCGCACTCTGGGAAGCGGGGCGTGACATAATTTGTTTGGTATCACAGACATAGGATATAGGTTAATCGGGTTTGATTCTTTTGTAGTTGGGTATTGGACCCAATACACGAATTAGAATACTCGTAACTAGGAACATGTCCTGCCATATTGTTATCGGATTCTTGAATCATATCTTTCTATCAACTCTTGTCTTGACGATATGCAAACAACTTTGCATCTCGGCTTGAAACCTTTTGGTTCCCTATTGTTTCTCCCTGTTCTTTTGATTCCGATACTAGGATTTGGGCGACTTGAGTGGAGTTATGTAATTGTAACTATGTACCGCGGTATGGTTACAATGCGGTACTCTATTTAAGTAACTTGGAGTCCTAGTCTTGATTCATTTCCTTGATTCATGGTCATGAAATTTCCTTGGTTCTCTTAGTTCATTACTTACCAGTTCATGTTTTGCAGATTTCTTGGTGATCGATACTGGCAGTTATGATGTTGTCTCGGGAATGGATTTTCTCGGCACTTTCCACGCTCACATTGATTGTAGGGCAAAGAAAGTGATTTTCAAGATTTCCAGACATCCGGAGTTTGTTTTTGCTGGAGGAAGCAGTTCTGTCGGGCTAGTCGAGTTTAGGGCTAGGCCGACAAGTAATGTTCTTTCGTCGATGGAAGTTGATAAGGAGGAAGCACCAGCTGTAGTTCGAGAGTTCATGGACGTGTTCGAGGATATCTCGGGTTTACCGCCACAATGAGATGTGGAGTTCGCGATCGATCTTGTTCCTGGTGCAGCGCCAATCTCTAAGGCATGCTATCCAATGGCACCAGTGGAGTTGGAAGAAGTCAAGAAGCAGGTTACTGAATTGCTAGAGAAGGGTTGGATTCGCAGCAGCAATTCACCTTGGGGAGCTCCAGTTCTTCTAGTAAAGAAGAAAGATGGCACAAGGAGAATGTGCATCGATTATCGAGAATTAAACCGGGTGACTATTAAGAACAAGTACCCGATCCCTCGCATTGGCGAATTGTTAGTGCAACTCAGTGGCGCGAGGGTATTCTCGAAGCTGGATTTGCATTCCGGATATCATCAAGTTTGAGTTAAATCAGAAGATATTTGCAAGACCGCGTTCCAAACTCAGTATGGACATTACGAGTATTTAGTGATGCCATTCGGAGTCACGAATGCACCGGCGACATTTATGGACTTGATGAACTGAATCTTTTCACCGTTCTTGGACCAGTTTATGGTGGTGTTCATCGATGATATTCTGGTCTACTCAAAGAGCCTAGAAGAGCATGCAGAACACTTGAAGATCGCACTGCAGACATTGAGGCAAGAAAGATTGTATGCAAAGATGAGCAAGTGCGAGTTTTGGCTTGAAGAAGTGAAGTTTTTGGGGCATGTCATATCCGGAGATGGAATCGCCGTTGATCCCGAGAAGATTGCAGCAGTTCAAGATTGGCCGATTCCAAAGAATGTAGCAGAGATCAGAAGTTTTCTTGGACTTGCCGGATATTACAGAAGGTTCGTAGAGAATTTTACTCGTTTGGCTGAGCCTTTGACCAAGCTTACGCGTAAGAAAGTACCGTTCGTATGGACGGATAAATGTGCGTCAGCTTTTGAGGCGTTGAAGTAAAGATTGATAACCGCTCCTATTTTGACCGTACCAGACGGTTCCGGAGGATTGGTGATTCACAGCGACGCATCTGGGAAAGGTTTGGGATGTGTTTTGATGCAGCATGGGAAGGTTATAGCTTATGCATCAAGACAGTTGAAGATCCATGAGAAGAATTACCCAACTCATAATTTGGAGCTAGCAGCTGTGATTTTCGTTTTGAAGATTTGGAGACACTACTTATTGGGAGAAAGGGTCGAAGTATTCACCGATCACAAAAGCCTAAAGTACGTGTTCACGCAGAAAGAGCTTAACATGAGGCAGCGTAGATGGTTGGAGCTGATGGCTGACTATGATTTTGATCTTAAGTACCATCCGGGGAAAGTTAATATAGTGCCGAATGCGCTTAGTCGGTTGCCAGCAATTTGGATGTTGACTGCACAGAAGGAGATTATCGAAGACTTTCGGAGATTCGAGCTGGAGATCGTACTACCGCATTCTTCTGGACAGTTGATGCAGCTGCAAGTACAGTCATTGTTGGTCGAGAATATTAAAGCAGCGCAGTCACAGGACCCAAGATTGCAGAAGTTTCGAGAACAGGTTGAAGCTGGACTTCGAACGGACTTGTTAATTCATGAAGATGGTTCGTTGCGATGTGGTAGCCATTTATGTGTGCCAAAAGGAGATATTCACGAAGAAGTTATGGAGGAAGCGCACAGTTCCGCATATTCCGTACATCCAGGAAGCATGAAGATATACCGCGATCTACGACAACATTTCTGGTGGGAAGGTATGAAAAGGGAGATTGCTCATTTTATAGCGAAGTGCTTGGTGTGTCAGCAAGTTAAGGCTGAACATCAAAGGGTTGCTAGTTTATTGCAACTACTTCCGATTCCTCAATGGAAGTGGGAACATATAACCATGGATTTCGTGACATCTTTACCGCAGAGTCCAAAGGGTAACAATGCAGTTTGGGTGATTGTTGATCGATTGACCAAGACAGCTCATTTCATACCATTTCGAGTTGGTCAATCAACGGAAGCGTTAGCAGAGCAGTACATGCAGGAGATTGTAAGATTGCATGGAGTACCTGTGAGCATCGTGTCCGACCGTGACACCCGATTCTTATCGCACTTCTGGAAGAGCTTACAGGAAAGTTTGGGGACTCGATTGAAGTTTAGCACAGCTTATCATCCTCAGAAAAATGGTCAGTCGGAGAGAACGATCCTAACTCTTGAAGACATGTTGAGAGCTTGCATGTTAGACTTCAAGGGTTCGTGGGAGGATCATTTACACTTGGTGGAGTTTTCTTACAATAACAGCTTTTAGGCGACTATTCAGATGGCTCCATTCGAAGCATTGTATGGTCGCAAGTGTCACTCCCCTATTTGTTGGGATGATGTTGGAGAACAAAGATTGTTGGGACCGGATTTGATCGTGCAAACAGTAGAGAAGGTTAGTACTATCCAGAATCACATGAAGGCAGCACAAGATCGTCAGAAGAGTTGGGCCGATACATCGAGAAGACCTCTAGAGTTCTCTGTTAGTGATCTGGTATTCTTAAAGAAATCACTGACTAGAGGAGTGATTCGTTTTAGGAGTCGAGGAAAGCTTAGTCCTCGATTCGTGGGGCCTTTCGAGATTCTGGAGCGTGTTGGAGAAGTGGCTTATCGATTGGCGTTACCACCATCTTTGGTGAATGTTCATGACGTGTTTCATGTATCTCAACTCCGTAAGTATGTTCGAGATGAAACATACGTGCTAGATCATTCGGAGCTGACTGTAAGGGAGGATTTAATTTTTGAGGAGCGACCGATGTCGATTGTTGATCGAAGAGAAAAGGTCCTCAAGAACATGGTTATCTCACTCGTACTTGTTTCGTGGGGAAATCGCTCGCATGGAGAATCGACTTCGGAACGAGAAGATGAGATTCGATAGAAGTTTCCACACCTCTTCTTGTAGTTTCATGTTTATTTATCTTTTCTTGTTTTAGGAATTTCAAGAACGAAATTCTTTTTGTAGTTGGGTATAATGTAACACCCTAGTTCATTTATACCAGTTCTATTTTGAGTATTTCTTTACTTATGGTATTCTTCTGATTTATTGTGTTTTGGATGCGAATAGTGTATCTGACATCTGTATTTGCATCCGACCCGACCCGCTTGCTAGAAACCCGTCTTGATTCCTGTTTATCTTTTATCCCGGCTTGTTTTATGGATCCGTGCACTTTCATTTTTTTATATACTGCATACTGACATTTTATCTGGTATCTGCATTTTTTTATATAACATTTAAAGTCAAGAAAAGTATTTTAAAAATATCTATCATGGCCTGCATGATACCCCTAACCCTATCGTGGCATCCGCGCATCTTGTTATTATCCCGTTCAGTGAAACAGACCTGTTTGGATGGCTACGTGCACGTGCGTGCATCCGTTCTTGGGGGTATACTTTTTCGTTACCCGGATATCCAATTTTGGTTTTGGTTGACACGAATATTTTCCGTATTTTAAAACTGGAGTTTTAGACCCGACCCGGGCGTGTTTTGAACTATTTTTGTATTACCCAAAAATCTCTGTTGCAGTCAATATTTTACTCTTAAAGTTTTTTAACTGTTAATTATATATATAAAATATTTAACAGAATAATATTTTAATAAAAGATTTTTTAAAAGAAAATAATCTTCCAGCATCTCTCTCTCTTCCCTTACTTAAATATACTAATTATTATTATGTTTTTTTAACTCTCTCTCTCTCTCTCTCTCTCACGGAGCATCTCTCTCTCCCTTTCTCTCTCTCTCTCTCTCTCTCTCCCCCTCTCTTTCTCCTCTCGCACTTACTGTGTGTTTCTGGTCACCCCCTTCCACTAGGGTCACTTCCCTCTTTCTTTTCTTTCTTCTTCGTTTCTTTAAGAATCCCGACTTTTTGAAACCTACTGCCCTTGCCGTCGAATCCCAACATCGTCATCGTATCCCTTGCCTCGCCTCTGAATCCAGATCACAACCCCAGCCCTTCTTCTTTTCTTCTTCTTCTTTCTTCTTCTCTTGATTTCTTGTTTTCACCTTTTCCGGTGATCACCGCCGGAGCCATGCCGCTGCCAGCGACCCGGGAGATCCAGTGAACGTCCCCTACCTGCGTGGTTATCTTCTTTCCTTGCCTAGACCCGTCCCGCGTGCCGTGTGTGCGTTGCGACGATTTACCGACGTCGGACGTGCCGTGCGTATCCGTCGTGTGATCCGATCGAGGCAAGTTTATCTTGCTACATGCTATGATACATTTTACATCCATATTAATAATAATATTTAATATTTAGTGTATTGTACATCCCCTGTTATCATTTTACTGTTTTCGGAGACCCGTTTGCATCCATATCATTTAAATTATATATAACTGCATTTATAGATCATATTAATTCATGTTATTATTGTAGTAACACCCCATGCTTAATAATGTGTATCCCACTTAGTTTTGAAACTGTAAATATAACCCTAATCGATAATTGTGTATCCATATCATTAATTATATATCTATTTACATTCCAAGTCACGTTATTTCATATTACTGTTACATTAACACCCCATGCTAGAAAATGTGCATCCTACATAGTAAAGGAGCTATAGTTGCAATCCCTGATAGTTATTCATGCATCCATGTTTTATTGTGTACCCATACCATTAATTCTTTATATCCAGTTGCATGCCATGTCGTATTAATTCATAATATTGTTACAGTAATACCCCATACTTGATAATGTGCATCCTACATAGTCATGACGTAACCCCTGATAAATAATTGTGCATCCATGCTCTTATTTGTGCATCCGTGCTTGCTACAGTTTTATTATGAGCATCCGCTTGACACATGTGCACTACCTGTCATGACCTGATATACCACTGCTTGACTTGATACCTGATCTTGTTACTAATGCCGACAATCTTGACCTGTTGTCCTTACGGACATATCCTGTTGTCTATTTAGACAAAGCTGTACCTTCTTGATTCTGTGTTGGCATTTGCTCCAGATTTATCAATATCTGACTTGAACACATAAACTTGGGGGTATGGAGAAATGAAAAGTGTAAACTAAAGTGTAGCTTACAAGGGTATTACTTGATCCGTGGTCCCGGGGGATAACGGGACAGAATCATTCGTGATTCTTATTTGATCCGTGGTCCCGGGGGATAACGGGACAGAGTCATTCATGACTCCCACTATCTGATCCGTGGTCCCGGAGGATAACGGGACATATCCTTTGAGTTACATGGAGGATTACATTAATTGATTTCAAACAACTTTAGAATAGATAACCCAGTAGCACAGTTTAGATTGATCACCGCACGTCACATACACCGATACACTTCACTGCTCTATATCCGTGTTTACTCATTACATCCATGTTACTTTTCATGCCTACATATCTTGTTACATCTTGGTTGCTTATTATCATTGATATTATGACGCACTGACGTCTGGGTTTTGTATGGCCCAGATCCTCTATCTTTGTCGCAAGTCGTTCAGGAGTATTTCAGCCAACAGGCCGAGCAGTGAGGATCCTGTTAGTAGCTAGTTAGTTTGTTTCATTTTCGTATTTCCATTCCTGATGTGAGCCCGTATTTTGGGACGTACTTTCCAGATTGTTATTGTTTATTGGATTATTGCTTCCGCATATTATTTCTTGACTCGTTATTCTGGCATATGGACATGTACTAAATAGTTTATTTTATTTTACTGTTCTTGATATCTTATGGACATCCGTAATGTGACTGTGGAGGGATGTTTCCTAACCACAGGTAGCATGGTTGGCTCTGTCACATGCCGATCTTAGCGCACTCTGGGAAGCGGGGCGTGACTGATGGCAAAAGTCATAAATCACACTTCTTTTCTGATCGGATACGATGTGCTTCTTTATGGGTACAATGCCTCGCTTTTTTACCCGAATGCTTCTGCATGCAGGATCTCGGTTTGGCGTAAATGCCGGCTTCTGCACTACGACGGCTTGCTGTTGAGTACCCTTTACTTTCGCCGATAAACTTTGTTGCTCCTTGGCCGTCTTGAGAACTTGGGAGGAGGTGGTCAATCCTACAGATATGATGTGTCTCTGAATCTCCACATCCAAGCTACGCATAAACCTCCGTTCCCTATCTGCCTCATTGGCAACTAAGGGCCCCGCAAATCGACTGAGCCGGGTCCACTCAGCCGCATGTGTATCAACGGATCTGCCATTCTGGTTCAAGTTGATGAATTTCTTTTCCATTTCTTTCCGAGCAGACCGCGGAAAGAACTTTTTCAAGAAACTTCGCGAAAACGTTACCCAACTGATCAGCTTGATCAGACGGGTCTTCTCTACGAACTACCACTCACGAGCGTAATGTACTAATTAGATGCGTATTACATCCACCATTTTCTCATCTGAAATCTGTGCAGCAACGAGCACATTCTCTGTATTAACTAGCCACTGCTCCGCTGGCAATGGCTCCTCCAGTCCTGTAAATATGGACGGACCGAACTTTCTAAAGTTCTCCACGGTGCCCTCACGCTATGCTGGCCTGGGTGCTACTGCAACTACGGACTGTTGGACTTTCTGCAGACCCTCCTGGAAAGCCTCGACCTGCCGCTGATTCAGCTCAGTTTGCCAATTCTGGTTTTCAAGCATACCACGTATAACTCCAAGCAATGCGGTGTTATCAACACGTCTCTGGTATGACCGCAAATCTTTATCCGCCATGATTCTAAAGCCAAGACACTACAGGGGATTAGTAACGGTAAACAGAATTCAATAAACAAGATAACTATAGATTCAAGACTGGCAAGATAGTAATGTGGCAGGAAATGTTCCTAATTCCGGGTTTCCTAGTTAGTGTATTGGGTTTAATACCCAACTACAAAAGAACCAAACCCGATTAACCCTAAATCTTATCGCTATGATACCAAACAAATCCTGTCATGTCCCGCTTCCTAAAATACGTAAACATGGTACATGACAGAGCCAACCATAATACCTGTGGCTAGGAATCATTCCTCCGCAGTCACATTACGGCTGTCAATCGGATATCAAGAACAGTAAAATATATAATCTAGCCAACACATGTCCATCTTCCACAGTAAACAAAATCAAGAATTACATATAGCGGAAATGAATCAAGATCCAATAAACAATAGTATTTGAATCACGTCCCAATATGGGCTCACATCAATAAAAATAAAATGCTGAAATAAATAAATTAAGAGTCTCTAAGCTAAATAGCTAGCTCCTCATAGCTTGGCTTGATTGCTAAAGTACTCCTATTCTGCCTGCGATAAAGGTAGAGGAACTGGGCCATGTAAAACCCACACGTCAGTGCGTTATAAATATCAAAATAATAGTAATAACCAGGATATGATGATATGATTAAACATGCGTATAAATAACTAATTCAGAGGTAAAACAATGAGATATATGTATGTGATGTGTATCCTAGAGTTTGTGCTTTTAGGTTATTTATTTTACAAATCTTTGAAATTAATTTAATGGAATCGTCGATGTAACTCAATAGTATCCCGTGCGTGCCCGGGACCACGGTCAAGATTCTCGGGCTGAATCTGAGACGTGCCGCTAATCAATAAATAGGTAACATGTACAGATGAATGATGTCAGCAGCATCATTTCGGGGTTGGCCGAGCCCGTAAAGACTGATCAGTATAAGTATCAAACTGTTGAGTTACAAGTCAGGTTTCATTATTGATTTCCCCTTATCCCCAAGGTTTTGTGTTCAAGTCAGGTATTAATCGATGATATGAATCTAATGCCAACACAGGATCAAGCAGGTACAGATCTTGTCTATGTAGACAACAAGTCATGTCTGTCAGGACAACAAATCAGGATAGTCAGTATTAGTAATAATATCCAAGTAACAAGTCTTATAGTATGTCGTGAATATGTCATATAATATATTTTAACCCAAATAGACACCGAATGTAAAACTATAACCAATATCGAAACACGGTAACCACAACTAATATCAGGATGTATATGTATCTATCTGTAATAACCATTTCATGTCCATTACTATGTATATTGCAAACTAGATAACATATTGAACCGTTATAGTTTTATAATAATATCGTGATGTTCCGGCATGCAACTAGATAAACTATTATCAGTACAGATACATACGGATGCTATAAAACTGTAATTTGGTATTTTCTGTTGAATAGTAAAACACATGCATTATAATTTATCAAATAGATATTGATATAATAACATGGCATGTTGCAAGTTTGGAACTTATCTGATCGGATGTTACATCGAGATACGGATATCACATTCCGACGTTGAAATAAAGTCACGACGCAAAACTTACGTGCACAGGACTGGACCTGGCTGAGCAGCTGCGTGACGTGGTGACAGGGCTAGATGACGATGGTGGCTAGGTCGTCTGGATCGTCGGCGACGTGCGCAACTCCGGCGAGACGGCCGGAAAAAGAAAAAAGGAAGAAAGAAAAGAAATAAGAAGAAGAAGAAGTAGAAGAAGTAGAGGTTGCTGTTGGGTTCTCTGGACTTGGCGAGGACAGAGGAGATATAAGCGATGAGATGACGGCGACGAGACGAAGTCATCGGCAGCGAGGTCATCATGGACGAGGGTTTGGTGTGCTCGGGGATGTGCAGAAGGGGTCGGTGGTGGTGGTGTTGGTGTTCTGGGGTTGCTGCGAGATGAGGAGGGTGAAGAGGTGGTCGATAGTGTTGGGTTTCCCGGCGGCGAGAGGTTGCCGATGAGGGAGGGTTTCTTGGCGTCGGGGAGAAGGTTGGGTTAGGGCATGGGGTCGTCGGGGAGGAGACGAGGAGAGGAGGTGATATTGGAGGTGAGAACGAGGAGGTGAAGACGAGGGTGAGAAGGGCGAACGATGGCGAGAAGGGCGACGACGGGTGTGGGTTATGGTTCGGGTGTTCGCAGCGGGGATGTGAAGAAAAGATAGAAGAGAGAGAGAAGGGGTATGGGTTATATATATATATATATATATATATATATATATATATATATATATATATATAGGCTACGCCAGCGCCCGGGCCATCAATCCGTGGCCAAATGTGGAACAAAAACTTTTAAAACCCGGCGCTAACAGCACCCTATACGACGGATCGTACCATTAACCCTATACTAGTTCTACAAAAGGAGTTTAGAGAGGTTATACCGATCGATCCGTATCCTTCGGTCTTCAACCTCTGCACCAAGCTCCTCACGGCTTCCCCGATCAAGTTTGATTTCCGGTCTCCCTTCGCCGAAGAAGATCCACGTCGAAGGTTCTTTATACGGGCTCCCGCCTCTAAACCGAAGCAACTCGTACATCAAGTTTGCTAGCCTAGATGCCCAAGATAAAGTAGATAGCGTGTATGAATATTTTGTCTCAATTCACTGTAAGATTCTCAACATATGAGAGGGATAGGGGGGAGGTTGAAGAAGTTGCCTTAGGTGTGAAGTGTGAGCTCAAGAAATATCAAGTGAGGAAAATGGCTTGTGTTGTTTTTAGCTAAGTCTTTTTGTGTGATATATATTGTGAGCAACTAAAGAATTCCCAAGTGAAGAAGTGGTTGCCTTTTGCTCCTAATAATATCTCACAAAATATCTCACCCAAAACAAAAAAAAAACATCCATGTCTCACAATGAATCAACACTAGACTCAATACCATGAGTCACCAAATGCATGTGCATGAATCAATGCACCATGCCAAGACTTGCACTCACACTTTACACCACACAATTAAACATAAAAACTTAATGTTTAATCTCAAAAAGAAAATGGCAACTAATAAAGTAATCTTGTAACTAATTATAAGAATACCCTTCATCTGTATATACATACCTGCATCCGTATTCCGACTAAACACGAATACAGCGAGATGAAAATAATCCAATAATATAATACTAGGATCTGGCTTAAACCAAAGCTTACTAGTATTATCCGTCCGATCATGATCTGTGCATAAGTGCACGTATATGATCGAACCCTGCCATAAAACCATAAGGCCTCTACAACGTGTAGCCCGAACCAGGGAAACGCTCTGTGTGGGACTCTAAAAACTCATCAATACGCTGGCAGTGGGTTTAACCACAAGCACGTCAGTGGAACTAGCTGTACGTAACGGCTACCCAGGTATTGAGCGAAAGGGAGGCTGGCGAGCAAACTCATCCAGGAACCCCTACTGAGCCTGACAGTGACAATATCCGTACAGTCCGGTCCGTTCATCTATGAGTATCGCATATCGGGTCTAGGGGGTGGATAAACTCAGACCCCTAATAATGCGATATTTAGTGTCAGTATGAAACCTATCACCACCTGAGAAACTACCGATCCTAGATCAGTAATTCTCGACTACCTTGGCCAAGGAGTTCTGGTGATGGCCACCCATGCACACTGTGACATTAACCCCAATACCGGGAGAGACGAATCCTCTGACAATCAGCTTACTGCCTCTATGTGGCTCGGAACTGCACCCAACTAAAACCTGTTTGCACGACTCTTTTGAGCCGTGGTAGGGTAGTAATCAAAGCACAGTGGGAACTCACACGAGACAAATGACGATCTCAGGTCGATAGACTAACTTGTACACATATCACCAGGGAACTGCTATCTGACAATAGGTATAATACTAAATAGCATGTTCCCGGCGAGTCCGTCCGGTGTACTCATAACCCAATGAGCATCTGTATACATCTTAGGTGAACCAACTGACACCAATGACTTATGAGACCGGCCACCGTCCTTCGTCGGGGTCTCGATCTGTATACATGGGTCTACTCTCGGAGTATCGATGCCCAGTCTCGAAACTCTCACGACTATGGACACTTTAAGGATGTGCTTATAAACCACCCAACTCTCACGTATATGATCGCCATCATACTGCTGGTAGTCAAGAAAGAATCCTATGGGCTTTATCAACATGTAATAGTGATCTGTAATGTCACCTGAAATATGTACACGATGATAAAGACAAGCCAGATAGTATACTATTATCTCGAGTAAGATTGTCCTATCGGTATAGGTCCTCCTTCAATTATTGCAATCATGTGCCTGCAATCCAATAATTGACTTGAGGGCACTATAGCCAACATATATATGTTATTAGAGAGAGAGAGAGAGAGAGAAAGTGGGGACGGATTTGAGAGAGGTGGAGAGAGAGAGAGGGGCGAGAGAAAGAGAGAGAGAGATTATATTATTAGTTAAATTATTTAATATATTATATATATTATAGATAACAATATATATATTGTTCCCGCCGAAAATTTCTGCGCAGAAGAGTCCAAGGTATCAAATGGAAGCGATACGCTTAAGGAAATGCGAACCAATATCTTCCGGCGTGTATTTTGATAAGTTCCCGAAGGAGGAAATATTAAATTCTGATGGTATTGGAAGCATCTCGAAAAACCCTTCGATTTGATATATTATGGGCCTCATAATTCATCCGGGATCAAAAGTTATGAGGCATCACGTGTCCACACGTGATGGACCTTTAAGAACCCGCTGGAGGAGCTAAAAGATATAATAAAAACTCAGAAAAGACCCCAATGGGGCGTCACGTGCTCACATGTGACCATGGGTCACGTGCAGACACGTGATGGGCTTTTAAGGCCTCTAAAATAATGAATAGAATTAAATTCTAAAATTTGTTCCCAGATTAAAAATCAGAAGTTACCTCAATGAGGTATTGATTGATACGAAAGAGTGTTTTTGTAGTTAACCGCAATCAATAACGGTGTCGCGCGTAGCTAGACCGAGATGAGTACGGATAGTCCTCTGGGAAACGTGGAACCTTTTACTTTTACTTTAGATGTGTTGAGAAAGAGAGGAGGGATAAAGAATTTTATAGAAAGATTTCTAGATCTACGTTAAACAAGAATGTAAAATATAGATCTAGATTATTTTAAAGATGTAATTAATATAATAAGAGGGCTTGTAGGGATCGTTAGGATTTAGTAATTATGGACGACTAATTAAAAGTTACCCTTTTTATCCATTAATAGATTTAGAACTAGAACGACGGTGATGCGTGTAGATTAGGGTTTCTGGAGGGAAAAGGAATCCCACTCTTAACCCTTATCTCGACACGGAACTCCGTTCATATCTAGCCTTTACCAAAACAATCATTAATCTAATCTCTAATCGCGGTCGGAACTAGCAAAGAATTGCTAGCGCGCCCGATTAGGATGTTAATGATTATTTTGATAAAGTTCCTAAACTTTATAGGACTTAAAAAGGGTTTAATTATTTTCATCGTCCATTAACCTACCCTAATCCTACGAACCCTAACAAGCGGAGAATTACTCGCGCATGTTGGGAGAAGAAGAGATGGAAAGAAATTGCATTATTAAACTACGAAAAAATAGAATAAGAAGAAGAAAGCTACCTTTATTAATCAACTTGAACAATCTATACTTTGATTCCTTAGAAAATGATTACAAAGACTAGTTTGCTTCTCGATCTCTTCCAAGGAGGTAGACGAACAGTTGATGATCAGCCTGGATGCGTGAGCGTCTGGGGCTTCGTGATCTCGTCGGCTTGATAGCTTTTCCAAGAGGCTCTCGGTGCCTTTTTATAGTGCAAAGCCACAATCTTTTGCTTCAAAAGTTGGTAAAATATAGTAGAGAATCATGCCCCAAAATCTTTCCTTCCAACTCCATAATTTTGCGGCGGATCCGCGGTAAATGGGTGCTAAGGCCGCGGATCCGCGGCCAACGGGTGAGATCTCTTGATCAAAATTCTTGTGCTTTCTTCTTGTGACAAGTGTCAATCCTAGACACCTTCATAATTCAGAAATCTTCTTACGGTTGCTTCCAGACTTGGTCTCCATGTTTTGGTTCTTAATTTGGCAAGTTTTCTTCAACAAATTGATTTGTTTGATAAATTCTTCATAACAACTTGGAAATATTCTGCACAACAACTCAAATAAGATTTTAGTAGACTTTGTTCTACTAGGATTAGGTCAATAATATTATTTGCATACATTTTCCTACCAAATGATAATTAAAATATATTAACACATGGAAAATAATGTTTTTACACATAAACCCTCATATGTATAATATATTATAATAAAGTCTTTTTTTAATATGAAAATGGTAGGAAAAATGTAATACAAATGTGCAGTTTTATCAACTGAACAAATACCCCCAAACTTATCTTTGATCGTCCCGAGCAAACTAGTTTATTCAAGAGGAGAAAAAGAAAGGAGAAAACTAAGCACACTTTCGTAGGCAAACACGATTGCACTGAGCACGTGCAACAAGCCGTTAAACCTCTAGGTGTCCCTAGTAGGAGGAGTGTTGTCTCCTGAGGGTTTTCAGCGGATTACACCCACAAAATCCTATAACACAAGAGAGATGGTGAAATTTACATATAAAGATAAGAACCATAAAAGAAATACTTTGAAAATTTAGAGTTTCCAACTATACTGGCTTTTCAGTTGTCATGAGCCCTATCTTAATAGTCATGAAAAAATGTTAGAAATCACATCATCCCTCAATAAAACATCGTCTTTATTTTTCATTCCTATTTTTGTAGTTAACCGCAATCAATAACGGTGTCGCGCGTAGCTAGACCGAGATGAGTACGGGCCGTCCTCTGGGAAACGTAGAACCTTTTACTTTTACTTTAGATGTGTTGAGAAAGAGAGGAGGGATAAAGAATTTTATAGAAAGATTTCTAGATCTACGTTAAACAAGAATGTAAAATATAGATCTAGATTATTTTAAAGATGTAATTAATATAATAAGAGGGCTTGTAGGGTTCGTTAGGATTTAGTAGTTATGGACGGCTAATTAAAAGTTACCCTTTTTATCCATTAATAGATTTAGAACTAGAATGACGGTGATGCGTGTAGATTAGGGTTTCTGGAGGGAAAAGGAATCCCACTCTTAACCCTTATCTCGACACGGAACTCCGTTCATATCTAGCCTTTACCAAAACAATCATTAATCTAATCTCTAATTGCGGTCGGAACTAGCAAAGAATTGCTAGCGCGCCCGATTAGGATGTTAATGATTATTTTGATAAAGTTCCTAAACTTTATAGGACTTAAAAAGGGTTTAATTATTTTCATCGTCCATTAGCCTACCCTAATCCTACGAACCCTAACAAGCAGAGAATTACTCGCGCATGTTGGGAGAAGAAGAGATGGAAAGAAATTGCATTATTAAACTACGAAAAAATAGAATAAGAAGAAGAAAGCTACCTTTATTAATCAACTTGAACAATCTACACTTTGATTCCTTAGAAAATGATTACAAAGACTAGTTTGCTTCTCGATCTCTTCCAAGGAGGTAGACGAACAGTTGATGATCAGCCTGGATGCGTGAGCGTCTGGGGCTTCGTGATCTCGTCGTCTTGATAGCTTTTCCAAGAGGCTCTCGGTGCCTTTTTATAGTGCAAAGCCAGAATCTTTTGCTTCAAAAGTTGGTAAAATATAGTAGAGAATCATGCCCCAAAATCTTTCCTTCCAACTCCATAATTTTGCGGCGGATCCGCGGCAAATGGGTGCTAAGGCCGCGGATCCGCGGCCAACGGGTGAGATCTCTTGATCAAAATTCTTGTGCTTTTTTCTTGTGACAAGTGTCAATCCTAGGCACCTTCATAATTCAGAAATCTTCTTACGGTTGCTTCCAGACTTGGTCTCCAAGTTTTGGTTCTTAATTTGGCAAGTTTTCTTCAACAAATTGATTTGTTTGATAAATTCTTCATAACAACTTGGAAATATTCTGCACAACAACTCAAATAAGATTTTAGTAGACTTTGTTCTACTAGGATTAGGTCAATAATATTATTTGCATACATTTTCCTACCAAATGATAATTAAAATATATTAACACATGGAAAATAATGTTTTTACACATAAACCCTCATATGTATAATATATTATAATAAAGTCCTTTTTTAATATGAAAATGGTAGGAAAAATGTAATACAAATGTGCAGTTTTATCAACTGAACAAATACCTCCAAACTTATCTTTGATCGTCCCGAGCAAACTAGTTTATTCAAGAGGAGAAAAAGAAAGGAGAAAACTAAGCACACTTTCGTAGACAAACACGATTGCACTGAGCACGTGCAACAAGCCGTTAAACCTCTAGGTGTCCCTAGTAGGAGGAGTGTTGTCTCCTGAGGGTTTTCAGCGGATTACACCCACAAAATCCTATAACACAAGAGAGATGGTGAAATTTACATATAAAGATAAGAACCATAAAAGAAATACTTTGAAAATTTAGAGTTTCCAACTATACTGGCTTTTCAGTTGTCATGAGCCCTATCTTAATAGTCATGAAAAAATGTTAGAAATCACATCATCCTTCAATAAAACATCGTCTTTATTTTTCATTCCTACCTTTCGTCCAAACATCGATCATATAACCCTACGTGTGTGTAATGGACATCCCTACACTCAGAGAATTCAATTCAAGCTATCATACTCTTGTCCATCTACCTCAGTACTTTTTAATTTGATGAATATTTAGATTTGCTCACACATTTTCATGCGACCGTTAATACTTCTTGAGGTACTAACAGACCGATTACTCATGTGCTTGTTGATTAGGTGATAATATTTTTCTCGTCTAGCACCACCTAAGGCTTAGCAGTGACTCCCAGACCAGTTGGCCTTAGGGCACTAGGTGAAGAGGCACCCTCGCTATATTTTTTTATTGCTGCCTTGGCGATAACAAAACTAGTGTTCATTTTTTTTTCTTTTCATCATTTTTATATTTTTTTTTCATTTCCTTCGTACTTTGGCTTTTAGACAAGAGCATTTCAAGGTATCCTCTACTATCCCGAGTTTCAAGACATGTGTAAGTGCATATAGTAGGGTATCAACATTCAAATGTTTGGCTTCCAGAATAGAAACTATTTTTCAGACTTATTTTTATCCTCAGATTAGTGACTTCCTTCATCTTACTAACCCTTGGGACAACAGCTCATAACTACTTATTACCAGTTCGTTTAAGAAAACTTCTAATTTTCTTGGTTTTCTTAAACTATTCCTATCTTTTGGATGTAATTTTTTTTTCACTTTCTACTCGCTTGTTATAAATTTTTTTTTAAAATTTTTGAAAATGTTGTGCTTATGCAAAATATGATGCAAATTGATGTGTAAATAAGCACAAACCTCCCCCAAACCTGTTTACAGCAGTGTCCTCACTGATGTCATCTGTTAAGCTCAAAAACCTGTAGACTTGGGAGGAAATTATTAATGGGGGCAAGAATATATGAAAGTGAAAATCCTCCCCCAAACTTATTTGTGGCTCACAATTTTGTAAAAATCATTTTCTTTCAAGAGCCCAAAATATACTACCCCTCCCCCAAACTTGAGTTAAACAATTTTAATCACACGAGGGGGTCAAAGTTATTGGTCAATGCCAAGCTTTGCAAAGACCGAAGGTCAACACCAACCATTCAAAAATTTTATCGATGAAGCACCAAGGTTGGTGGAAGAACATGTCACCTATTGACGTGAAGAAGTGGGGAGGTGACAAGAGGTGTATTGGAAAAGGATTGCGTCTCAATTTGGAGAGACGACATAGTGATAGTAATGATGGATTACTCTCATTATCATGATTGTCCAAAAGAGGGGGTGGAGGTCCAATTTCTTCATCTTGGAATTGATACATCTCAACACCCGTGTCTTGTAAAAATGCGAGTTCATCAGCGAAAATTTCCTCAAAGCTTTCATCGATACCCCGAAGAATAATGTCATCAGAAAAAATAGGGTGATCGTCAGACTCTATAAAAAGTTCCTCATCAGTGTTGGATGTTGACCCGGACAAATCGGTGGAAGAGTACAAGGTTGGGTCAAACAAGAACATATGAAAAGAGTCAGTATCATGAGGTTGATCAAATTCGCTGCTGTCGATATCCATTAATTCGACAGAACACACATGAGCATAGGGTTCGGAGGGTTCACTTCCCAACTTGTAAATGTTAAGCTCAATTGACTTCTTTCCAAAGGATAGAGTCATAGAGCCGTTTCTACAATTAATTACTGCGTTGGAAGTGGCCAAAAAGGGTCGACCGAGTATCACTGGGATTTGATTTCGTGGGCTTTCTACAGGTTGTGTATCTATAACGATAAAGTCCACAGGGAATATGAATTCCCCGACTTTGATTAACACATCCTCTAGCTCACCCCTAGGTTGGGTGATAGATCGATCGGCCATTTGAAGAGTGCAATGCGCAGGTTTTAACTCTCCGATCCCTAATTGCTCATAAACAGAATACGGAAGCAAGTTAACACTAGCACCTAAATCGAGTAGAGCACGATTGATATTTTTACCCCCAATGGAAATAGAAATTGTAGGACTTCCGGGGTCCTTTCGTTTCTTGGGTAGTTGTTGTGTAAAAGCAGTGCTCACATTACTCGCAAGGAAAACTTTTTTAGGTACTTGAACTTTTCTCTTCCTAGTGCACAAGTCCTTTAGGATTTTTGCATATGACGGAACTTGTTGAATAGCATCTAGGAGAGGAATGTTTATGTTAACTTGCTTAAAAATTTCCACAATCTTCTCCATTTGTGGACTTGGTCTGTTGCCCCTCAATCTGTTTGGATAAGGTGCTTGATCAATAAGTTTTGGGTCCAACGTTTGTGGAGAAGACTGTGGGGATGGATTCGATCCCAAAACTGGAGTGGGAATCGACTTAGATAGATTTGGCGAAATGGGCGAGGGGTTCGAGCCTTGGGGAAAACGGAGAATAGGTTCGGTTGAAGGTGGGAGACTAGACGAATTAGGGGAAGAAGAAGAAGTTGGGGTATCATTGGTGTCACTATCATCACACTGCTCACCCACTCGGTCATTCAGCACTTTTCCCGATCTCAACGTGGTAACAGCACTCACATTATAACTTTGTGAGTGGCCAGGATTAGGTATGGGTTGAGATGGGAGTTTCCCTTTTTCTCTCGCACTCATTGCGGCGTTTAACTGTGAGATTTGGTTTTCTATTGATTTGATACTCTCACCATGGGAGGAGGAGTTTTTCGTTAGGGTATCAATAGAAGACCTTATCTCAGCCAAATTTTGCATGGATTGTTTCATGAACATATCCAAAGTTTGTGCAAGTGAGTTGTCAGTACTGGCCACTTGTGGTGTAGAAATGTTGGCCGGATTTTGGAAATTCTGTGACTGAAAGGGGGGCTGATTCTGTGGTTGTGGTTGCTGTGGAGGAGGTATTTGATAATTGCTTTGTTGGTTTTGATTCCAAGCAAAGTTAGGATGATTCCTCCATCCTTGATTGTATGTGGAAGAATAAGGATCGTTTCTAGGTCGCTGCTGAAAAGCAGCATTAGCTTGAAACGTTGCATTCATAGGACATTCTTCCGTTAAGTGTGAAGGATCCGAACAGCAACCACAGACGGTCTTAGGAAGCGTGACCTGATTTAGGGAGAATGTTGAGAACTTATTTTCAATAGCATCGAGTTTCTTCTGAATCGCTGCCATTTCGGCTTTTACTGCGATAGAAACATCGAGCTGGTGAATACCTCCCTTAGTTGAAGGTGGTCTAACGCTTTCCCACTGCAACGTGTGTTCAGCAAGGTCTTCCAGATATTTCCAAGCTTCACCGTCATCTTTAGACATGACATTGCATTGACACATTGTTTCAAGCATCTGCTTTGTCGCTGGATTAATGCCCTCATATATAATCCGACATAAATCCCATCTTTGTATTCCGTGATGGAGGCATTGGACAAGCAGATCTTTGAAACGTTCAAAGCACTTCCAAAATGGTTCATTGGGAAGCTGGGCGAACTGGTTAATCTCGCTCCTAACATGTGCAGTCTTATGATTTGGGTAAAACTTCTTAAGAAATGCTAAGACGAATTCATCCCAATTAGTGATAGAGTGTGCGGCAGTATTATAAAGCCATTTTTCTGCCAAGTCGCACAGTGTGAATGGGAGAAGACGTAAGCGCATAGCATCTAAAGTCAATTGTGAAGTACCCATCATTGCGCATACGTTTTCGAATTTGGTGATGAAAACGTACGCGTCTTCCGACTCAAGCCCGTGAAATTTAGGCAGCAGGTTGATGTAGTAGGGTTTAATTTCGAAATTATCCCCGTTAGGTGGTGGAAGAGATAAACAAGTGGGAAGAGGACCACGGATAGGATAGCATCTCTCTTGGAGAGAGATGCGCGGTGGATTCTGCGCACCTACGGGCGGTGGCAGCGTGGTGTTATATTCTGATGGAGTGCCGTCCATCTCGGTGGATGTGGTGTGTGGTGGGGGAAAAGAAGATGAAGAAGTACCGACTTCGGCGTCGATAGCAGGAACGCGGACAAGACGGGCACTAGGATCCCATGTCCAGCCGAGCATGCACTAAGCGGGTTTAGTGCAAGTGGCAGCGTGCGTGTGATTTAAAAATTGGCTTGTTTTGAAAAAGTGGGACTCAAGACAAATCTCCCTAAGATGCACAAGCAACCCTAGAACTAAGGTTACCTAGGCCAGTCTCTAGACCGCTCCTAGACTTCCAAAGGACAAGCCGCAGGATCAATCCTCTACCGTCTCCGTACTACCCTTGTAGCCAGATAAGTGCCAGGTAAGTGGGAAGGAACCACGTCGTGGGCCTAATTAAAAACCACTAGCCTTTTTCACACTTGCCTAGGCACTACAAAAGTAATGCGGATAAACGATAGATTACCCACGACCTTCCTCTGTCCTTATTGAGCGCGACAGTCCTTAGAGTCTGGTCTAGATATTTTTTAAATTAATGAAGGGTTGATCTATATGCTCGGTTTGTGATTTTTGGGGCTTAGGAAGGGTGATGAAATCCCCACCTAATCTTGATTTGGTCTTTGCCTCTTAGAGTCCGTGTTAAATATGCAAAACAAAACCAATCACAAAACTTTTGCAAAAAGATTTTTGAGCGGCGCAATTTTGCAAAGAATCCTGCAGAAAATAGATTTTATTGGATTTAGAGGAGAGAGAAGGAGTTAAGAAATATACCAGAGAAGTTCGGAACCCTAGATCTCCTGTTTTCTCAAGTCCGTGACTCCAGATTCCCTCGCAAAATTCACACACAAATCGTTAAATATGCAATTTGCAGTTTTGTTTTAATAATGATATGACTCGTCTAAGAATTCAACACAAATAGTAAGAATAAAAAATTACGCACGTATCCACGGCAACGGCGCCATTTGATTGATACGAAAGAGTGTTTTTGTAGTTAACCGCAATCAATAACGGTGTCGCGCGTAGCTAGACCGAGATGAGTACGGGTCGTCCTCTGGGAAACGTGGAACCTTTTACTTTTACTTAGAATGTGTTGAGAAAGAGAGGAGGGATAAAGAATTTTATAGAAAGATTTCTAGATCTACGTTAAACAAGAATGTAAAATATAGATCTAGATTATTTTAAAGATGTAATTAATATAATAAGAGGGCTTGTAGGGTTCGCTAGGATTTAGTAGTTATGGACGACTAATTAAAAGTTACCCTTTTTATCCATTAATAGATTTAGAACTAGAACGACGGTGATGCGTGTAGATTAGGGTTTCTGGAGGGAAAAGGAATCCCACTCTTAACCCTTATCTCGACACGGAACTCCGTTCATATCTAGCCTTTACCAAAACAATCATTAATCTAATCTCTAATCGCGGTCGGAACTAGCAAAGAATTGCTAGCGCGCCCGATTAGGATGTTAATGATTATTTTGATAAAGTTCCTAAACTTTATAGGACTTAAAAAGGGTTTAATTATTTTCATCGTCCATTAGCCTACCCTAATCCTACGAACCCAAACAAGCGGAGAATTACTCGCGCATGTTGGGAGAAGAAGAGATGGAAAGAAATTGCATTATTAAACTACGAAAAAATAGAATAAGAAGAAGAAAGCTACCTTTATTAATCAACTTGAACAATCTACACTTTGATTCCTTAGAAAATGATTACAAAGACTAGTTTGCTTCTCGATCTCTTCCAAGGAGGTAGACGAACAGTTGATGATCAGCCTGAATGCGTGAGCGTCTGGGGCTTCGTGATCTCGTCGGCTTGATAGCTTTTCCAAGAGGCTCTCGGTGCCTTTTTATAGTGCAAAGCCAGAATCTTTTGCTTCAAAAGTTGGTAAAATATAGTAGAGAATCATGCCCCAAAATCTTTCCTTCCAACTGCATAATTTTGCGGCGGATCCGCGGCAAATGGATGCTAAGGCCGCGGATCCGCGGCCAACGGGTGAGATCTCTTGATCAAAATTCTTGTGCTTTCTTCTTGTGACAAGTGTCAATCCTAGGCACCTTCATAATTCAGAAATCTTCTTACGGTTGCTTCCAGACTTGGTCTCCAAGTTTTGGTTCTTAATTTGGCAAGTTTTCTTCATCAAATTGATTTGTTTGATAAATTCTTCATAACAACTTGGAAATATTCTGCACAACAACTCAAATAAGATTTTAGTAGACTTTGTTCTACTAGGATTATGTCAATAATATTATTTGCATACATTTTCCTACCAAATGATAATTAAAATATATTAACACATGGAAAATAATGTTTTTACACATAAACCCTCATATGTATAATATATTATAATAAAGTCCTTTTTTAATATGAAAATGGTAGGAAAAATGTAATACAAATGTGCAGTTTTATCAACTGAACAGGTATCATGTACTCACACGTGACCAATGGTCACGTGTTTACACGTGATGGTTAAAACTGAAGCGTGAATGAACGCTGAGAAGAGGACTCAATTGGGGGTCACGTGCTCACACGTGACCAAGGGTCACGTGTCAGCACGCGACTGGCTTCGAAAGTCTTACAGTTAATAGAATTAAATTCTAAAATTTTCTCTAAATCTTTCCAAATGGTAAAGGATTATGGGTACCGTTGGATTAAAGATCCAAGGGTGATTAAATATCACCAATTTATGGAAAGATCTTGGACTTGGAAAGATTTCCCTCATAAATCTGACCGAGATAACAAATGGATATCTTTGGATTTAAAATCCAATGGTGAATAAAATTCACTTAACAATCTAAAAGCCCAGATTAATGATGAATGCAAATCAAATCTCTCAACATACAAATCAAATCTCTTAATGAGAGATTTGCTAAACAAATTGATTCTCTTCCTTCTCCTATAAATAGGAGCCAAGAAAAGAAGAGAAGGGGGGACTACTTTTTGGGGAGAAGAAACAGAGGGAGGAGAATTTAATTCTCAAGAGAAAAAAAAGAAAAGAGAAGAGAATTTAATTCTCTGCAAAAGAAAACCCTAGGTAAGAAAAGGGAGGCTTCAAAAGAGAATTTAATTCTCAAAAGAGTTTAACTCTTATAAAAAGAAAAGAACTTAGTTCTTTCTCTGTTTGAGGATCTGCAAAGTGCACATCTCCCCAGGAATTGAGAATTTAATTCTCATTGGGTTGAGATCCTGCCATGCAGATCTAAAACACAGAGGAGGAATTGAGTTTTGAGAATTTAATTCTCCCAAACTCACAGGAATTGAATTCCTCCTAAAACGAAACTAGGGTTTAACCCTATATAAGAATTTAATTCTTTTACATATTCGGGAATTTAATTCCTTTAAAAAGAAATTAGGGTTTTACCCTAAATAAGAATTTAGTTCTTAATCTTACAGAGAATTAAATTCTCAAAATAAATTGAAGTGACTTAAAAGATCTCCTTGCATGCAAAAGACGAAGGTCAGGTGTCCCCACGTAACCCCTGAAGAGATCCCTAGAAATAAGAAGGAATTAACTTTGAGGCAATGCCTCACGTGCTCCCATGTGACTCCCAAAAAGCAGAAAGAAAAAGCAAAGGAAATGAAAGCTTTGGGCGCTCTCACGTGTTATCACGTGACCCCTCAACAAATGCTTTAACAATTGGCGCACAGATCCTCATCACGTGCCAACACGTGATGGTCTAAAATAAAAATGAAAGTGTTTAACACTTAATGGCAGAACGAAGAAAGGAGTTTCGGCCCAATCTCAGGCATCTCACGTGCGCCACGTGACCTTTGAAGCACAAGGAATGGAAAAGAGCTCTGGGGCGTCCTCACGTGTCACCACGTGACCCCTAGTGAGCATTATAATGCACAGAGCATGGGCTTTCATCACGTGCTCGCACGTGATGGCCGTTAGAACTAAAGTGTTAAACACTTACCTGCAGAATAAAATAAGGGAAATCAGGGCGCTCTCACGTGTCCACACGTGACCCCTCTCTCCTTAGTGTTTAACACTAATCTGAAGACTTTGTTCCCAGTGTTTAACACTGATTTGCTTTAGTGTTTAACACTAATTTGAAATCTCTGATTACCAGTGTTTAACACTGATTTGCTTTAGTGTTTAACACTAATTTGAAAGCCCTGTTGCCAGTGTTTAACACTGGTTATCTTTTAGTGTTTCACACTAACTTGCTAATCTTATTCCCAGTGTTCAACACTGTTGGTCTTTAGTGTTTAACACTAGCTTTAGCCCAATTGGCTAAGTTTCTAGAGGCAAAGCCTCTCCTTCAATGGACCAACAGAGGGCCAATATTTCAAACATAATTGGACTTAGCCCAAACTGGCCATAAGTCCTCAAATCATCTTGAACTGAGCACATCTGCTCTTTCAACCAACTCATTGGTTCAAGGGTACATCTCTGAACTCCTCTGATATTTGTCGTTGTAATCCTTCAACGTCTTCAGAGAGGTGACGGGTCCCGACAACCACACATTAATACGGACTGTGGGGTCCTTAAACTCATGGACTAATGCGTCCTTAAACTGACATTTGTCCCCAAAACGGGAATGATGGACCACTATGTCCTTAAACTGGCATTGGACCACTACGTCCCTAAACTGGAAATGGACCATTATGTCCCTAAACTGGAAATGGACCACCATGTCCCTAAACTGGCAATGGACCACCATGTCCCTAAACTGGAACAATAGAGCCCAAACGCTCTTTTATCGGATCTAAACGATCCCGTTAAGTCGATCTTAGTCCCAAACTGGACTAACGTATCCTTAACAACCGTTTAAGTTGATCTTAGCCTCAAATATGGCTAACGTATCCTTAAACTTCAAACAGACTTTAGTCCCAAATTGGACTATGGATCACCCAACCAACTTTGGTCCAAGGGTACATCTCTGAACTCCTCTGACACCTGTCGTTGTAATCCTTCAACGTCGTCAGAGAGGTGACGGGTCCCGACGGCCATACATTCAATGGACCACTATGTCCCTAAACTGGAACAATAGAGCCCCCAAATGCTCTTTTGTCAGATCTAAACGATCCCGTTAAGTTGATCTTAGTCTCAAATTAGATTAACGTATCCTTAACAAACGTTTGAGTTGATCTTAGCCTCAAATATGGCTAACGTATCCTCAAACCAAAACCCCAAAACCAAATCTAAGAAAATACGGATTTGGACTAATCCACGTCCTACGGGCGACGACATAAATTAGTCTCCGTATACAATCCACGGGCAACCAAAAACAAAACAAACACCCACGACACGAAGTGACCATCTGGAGAAGGAGAAAGTTGTTACCGCGATGCGGTAGCGTAATTAACTGCAGGGGCTTGCGCCTGCAGGGAAGAGCGTCCCCACAATCAAAAACCCCTCAAACGAGGGGGAATCTGACGAAGTCTGCTACATCGGCCGCATCCGTTTAAACCTTCGATATATGGTGCCATAAATCAACTTGGCATCTTCGGAGAGGTGAACGGATAGCACCAATTAGCATCTACCCTGAATCTCAGTGCCAAGACATCGCAGTCTTGTGCGCCGTCTTTCGGAGGGAAACAGATTCTGGCACGTCCGGTGGGACCTTTTCCTCTTTCCACTCCACACTCCGTGTGTCGTGATTCGTGAACCAATCGTGGTTCGCTAATGGTTGCCCTTGGGTTTCGAACTACTTCAAGGGAAAGATGGTGAGCTCTTCATCGACAGGATTCATCCGAATTTGATTTTAACCGGAGAATACATCCATGAACCTTGTTGGATATGTATACCCTAGAGGTCTGCATTGTATAGGATGTTAGAGATATGTATGTACATGATAATCTTGCTCAGTTGTATAAAATATATTATTTGAGTTGTCTTTGTCTTAATATGTGTATTTCTTTCTCTTGTTTCTTTATATTGCTTATACATATTGATAAAGACTCGATACAATAGTATACTATTATGGTTTGATTTTATCTTAACATGTGCATATGTTATACACAATATCACATATGTCAGATACATATTGATAAAACCCATAGCATTTTGCTTGACAACCAGCGTTATGATAGCGATCATACTTGTGGAAGATGGGTAGTCTACAAGCATATCCTTAAAGGTCCCAAGTCATAGGAAGATCGAGACCGGGTATTGATATTTCAGAGTAGACTTGTGTATACGTCTCTAGACCCCGACGAGGGGCGGTGGTTGATCCCACAACCATTGGTATGATCACCTAAGATTGTATACAGGTGCTCACTGGGGGTGAGTACACTGGACGGATTCGCCGAGAACCTTTAGATGGTATTATACCTATCGTCAGATAGCGGTTCTTAGGTGACATGAGTACATGTTAGTTTTTAGGCCTGAGATCATCATTTGTCTCGTGTGAGTTCCTACTGTGCTTTGATCGCTACCCTACCACGGCTCTACTGAATCATGCAAACATGTTTTGGTTGGGTACAGTCCCGAGCCACATAGAGGTAGTGAGTGATTGTCAGGGATTCGTCTCTCTCGATATTGGGATTCGATATCGCACTGTGTCCGGTTGGCCATAACCATAAGACCTTGGCCAAGAAAGTTGAGATTTACTGATGGTTAGATCAGTAGCATCTCGGATTGATCCTGAGCCACATCAACTGACTTATCGGGTCAGTAGAGGTCTAACGTTTACCATCCACTAGACCCGGTATGCGATACTCTTACACGAAGAGACCGGAATGTACAGAGATTGTCACGGATAGGCTCAGTAGGGGCCTGAATGAGCTTGCTCATCGGCCTTCCTTTTCGACAGGTACCTGGGTAGCCATTACGTACAGCTAGTGCTGCTGACGTGTTTGTGGTTAAACCCATCGCTAGCGTACTATAGAGTCTTTAGAGTTCCACATAGAGGGTTTCTCTGGTTCAGGCGAAACGATGTGGTGTTTATATGTGCAAGGTTTCGATCGAATGATAATACTAGCCGGCTTAGGATTAAACCGGATTATTAAATCAGGTATTGATTTAATAATTTACATATAAACATTTCGATATGTATATTCTAGTGTCATCCAGGTTTTCGATCGAGCAGGGTTCCAATCGAATAATAATACTAGCTGTCTTGGGATTAAGCTGGATTATTAAATTAGGTATTGATTTAATAATTTACATATATATATTTCGATATGTATATTCTAGTGTTATCCAGATTTTCGATCAGACGGTTGATAACACTAGCGGGCTTAGGATTAAACCGGTTTATTAAATCAGATATTGATTTAATGCTAGTATTATATTAGAAGTATTATTCTATCTCTTGGGTATTCGTATTTTGGTACGAATACGGGTATGTATACAGTAGAAAGTATTTAGTATTTATACAAAATACCTTCTAGAAGATGACACCTCATCGTGCATTTTTCTATTTTTGTTGAAAATAGAAAATGGGGTGGAAAATAATGAGATGACATGAAGTATGGATGAAGCATGACTTTGTATTTATTGCAAATACTATTGAAATATGGTTGTGATTTTAAAAGAAAAGAAAATGCTTCATAACAAAAAAGGTCTAAGCCATTCTTCACTTAGCCCTTCTTCATGTTATGATTCTTCACTTGCTCTCTTCTCATCATCTTCTTGAGTTCATTCTCTTGTGCAAATCCTTATCATTCTCCTGTGTTGAGAACCAACGGATTTGAGATAGAAAACTACTACTAAACACTCACTACATCATCTTAGCAATCTAGATTAGTAAACTAGGTTGTTGAGTTGCTTCATTAGTGAAGCTAAGCTTGTACCACAAAATCTCGGGTGGATCATCCAGGATCGAGGAGGCCAGCCATAAAAGTTGATCTAGGAGACCCTAAGAAGCTTAAGAAGATGAGTGAAGACCCGAAGGATACATGTCTATCGGTATAACCTTCTCTCATAGTAGATAGATCTCTAGTAGCTTGCTAGTTTAGGATTATAGTTTTATCACTTGGGTTAAGTTGGTTGTGCTTGCTTAAAAATTTAATTTTTGTGCATTCCGTCTCTCTATTTCGATATAGAGTGAGCACAACTCATGAACAAAGCTCAATATCTCATGACCGGCCAAGCTGTCCACCAGCTGATTTATCCGAGGAAGCAGATAGTTATTTTTCGGGCAGGCCTTGTTCAGATTGGTAAAATCGACGCACATTCTTCCCATTCGCTTTCTTTACCATGACTACATTGGCTAGCCAAGCCGAGTAGTCCAGGTTCCTGATGAAGTCTATCGCAAGTAGTCAGTCCACTTCCTCCTCAATCGCCTTCTGTTTGACAGGTGCAAAGCTTCTTTTCTTTTGTCGGACAGGCCGGGCTTTTAAGTCAACTCCAAGCTTATGGGAGATCACCTTGGGGTCGATCCCCGGCATGTTGGTGGGAGTCTAAGCAATCATGTCGAAGTTGTTTCGGAGGAACTGGATAAGCTTGTCCCGAGTTTCCCCGGTCAAGAGAGAGCTGATCTGGACAGTTCGGCTGCTGTCTCCTTTCTTGAGGGAGACCTCGGACAAAGCCTCCATTGGGGAACCCTGGATCTCCTTCCTTTCATCATGTGTATCCAGCGATTCCCGAGGATCACACGGTCCCTCGTACAGATCAATTCTTTATCCTCGGGCACCGTCGCGGCGAGACACGCCTTAGCGATTTACTAATCTCCATAGGCCCGGCCTATCCCCCCATCGCCCAGAGAAAACTTGAGTGCGAGGTGGTAGGTCAAGATCGACATTTTTCGGGTTCTTCTGGCCTCCCTAATGTTAAAAGGGAGAGTGATCGTTCTCTCGGCTTGGACGGAGTAGTTAGTAAACCTGGAGAGAACGTGCAAGGTTAGTTGAAGATCGGACAGGTTTAATCCTATACGTTGGAAGTAGTCGTAAAATAGGATATCCGCCGAGCTTCCCGAGTCAACAAGAATTCTCCTGACTTCGTACCGATTTACCATGGCCATGATCACCAGGGGGTCATTGTGCGGAACGTATATGCCATGAAGGTCTTCATCGGTGAAAATGATAGGAGCAACCTTTTTGCACTTCTTGGAGGGGGAGCACTTAACGTTATGACCGGCCGGATATGGCAGGTGTCCTCGTTGCTCGGAGTCGAGCCTACAGTGATGACCATGATCTGTCCGACCGTCAACTCTCTGATTGGATGTTTGTTTGCTTGCTCGCTATCTTCTTGACGTTTGTCTCGTAGCTACTTTGCTATGTGACCGGAGCGGATCATCTCCTCGATATAATCGCGTAGCTGTTTGCAGTTCTCTGTCGGGTGTCCCTGTGACCGATGAAAGGTGTTAGGAATATATATGCCCTAGAGGCCATTATTGTATATTATAGAGGGTGCTTGGACACACACACACACACACACACATACACACATATATATGACTTTCTTGCTCGACATCATAGTATGCTATCTGGATACTCTTTATCTTAACATGTGCACTTGTTTTAGTTTACTATCTCATTGATACATGTTGATAAAACCTTTAGGATGTTGGCTTGACCACCAGGACTATGATGCAGATCACACTAGTATAGCTTGTGCAGTCCGCAAGCACATCCTTTAACTGTTCCTTGTCGAGAGAGTATCGAGACAGGGTATCGATATTCCAAAGTAGACTAGTGTGTACGTTTTTTGACCCTGTATGTGTAGGGTTCCTAGGCACCCTAATGATGTCTCACAAGGCATCAACCATGCCAATTTCAAATTTAAACGGTGCCGAGAAACCCTAGAACGGATCGTTGGCTAGATTTCTAGGCGAATAAGAAACTAGTTAACAATTAACTACAAGAATACGGAAATACAACCTTTGTAGATCCGGTCCTCCACCTCCATGGCTCCGTGATGAAGTCATCTCCGCTGTCCAAATCAAAATCCGGGCTCTAGCGTCGGCTTCATCGGAGAAAGAGCGGGCAAGGTCGTCGGCTTCGTGCCGAAGATGATCTACGTCGAGGCATCGCTAGATCAAGCTCCAACTTCACCAAGTGATGAAACTTGTGAAGAAAACATACTCTACTACTTGGCAAGAGGTAGAGGATGAAGAAATAGGAAGTGGGTAGACTTTAGAATTGTATTTCTCACTTGTTTTCATCAATCACCATTGATGAAGCAAGCTTCTTCAAGTGAAGAAGATGAAGAAGAAGAAGATGAATAATATGATAAGTATTTTTCAAAAAGGAAATAATAAGAATACTTATCATAATGTAACCATGGTAATGTGTAGAGAGTTAATCATGGTTGAATGGAATGGTTAGGGTTAAGCATGAAACAAAATGGTCACTTGGTCAAAGTCTTCATGAAGCTTCAACAAGCTTCCAAAAAAAGCCACCATTTTGCATTATGCTTATCATTTTCCAATATGAATAAACAAATAAATAAATAGATATGAAAATGAAAACCCTAACCATTACATAACCATGGTTTAAACTTTACACAAAACACAAGTTAGCATGCATCATCAAACATGATACATACAAGTGCACAAAAATATATCACATATACAATGTGCACAAACCAAGTGAGAAAATCCATTTAAAGTGAACCAATACTAGTTAATGCAAAGTAATATATCAAATATATAATTATGCATTAAATCATTAAATCAACACTTGATTCAATGATCCGGTCATGTCGCACACAACCGACTAGTATACAATGTATCGGCTTATCGAATCAATCCTTGATTCGATAACTAGGTTATATCGCATACAACCATTCGACACATTCATCGCGAGAATAGAATACGGTATCACATACTCGAATCATTCTCGGTCCCGCACATATCTCATATGCGCTCCTATTTCGTTTCGCTTGAGCCAGGAAACCTCTGTGTAGGACTCTAAAGACTCGTCAATACGCCGGCAGCAGGCGATGATCATATCAAACACCCACAAGCCGTAAGCGGTCTGCTAAACGTAACGGCCACCGGGGTATTGAGTGATCTGAAGATCGACGAGCAAGCCCGCTCACACTCCAGTGAATCCAACCAGTAACACTACCGTACAGTCCGGTCTGATCGTCTGATATGTCGCATATCTCGCCTAGGGGTGGTAAACGTCAGACCCCAATAGCTCGATAAGTCGTGTCGATATGAGGTCTATAACACTTCGAGAAACTACTGGTAACACTTACCAGTAAATCTCAGCAACCCTAGCCAGGGATTTCCTGTTATAGCCAATCGAACACAGCGCAACATCAACCCCCTATACCGGGAGAGACGAATCCCCTCCTATCGCTCATTGCCTCCATGTGACTCGGGACTGTACCCAAAAACCACCGTTTTGCACGCCCTCTTGGACGTGGTAAGATGGAAATCAAAGCACAGTGGGAACCACACAAGACTCTATGACGATCTCGGGTCAACAGACTACTCTGTACCAGTGTCACCAGAGAACTGCCATCTGACGTGAGGTATAATACCATCTAGGAGTTCTCGGCGAGTCCGTCCAGTGTACCCAGTCTCTACTGAGCACCCGTATATCATCTTTGATGTCAAACACCAATGGATATGGGATCATCCATCGCCCATCTGTATGGGTCGAGAAGGTACACGCTAGTCTACTCTGGTATATCGATGCCCCGTCTCGATACACCCACGACTAGGGACTTTGAAGGATGTACTTATGGACTACCATGTCCCCACTAGTATGATCCGCATCATAGTCCAGGTAGTCAAGTACACATCCTAAGGGCTTTACCAACATGTAACAGAGAGACAATCAGTGTACACGTTAAGGTAAAGAGTAACCAGATAGCATACTATCATGTCGAGCGAGAAAGTCATCCCTATATATGTCCAAGCATCCACTACAATATACATCCTATGTATAGTAATGGCCTCTAGGGCATACATATAACTAACAATCTCCCACTTGCACTAGGGCCATCTGTAGCAGTGGTTGTAGTATCTCATACTCAACCATCCCATAAAAATCTCTCTCTGGGAACAGGCCTTTGTGAGTGGATCCGCTGTGTTGTCCTCTGAGTCTACTCTCCTAACCTCGATCTCCCTGGAGATCAACCATCTCCATGATCAAGTGATACTGCCTTAGAATATGTCTGGATCACTGATGGGACCGGCGTTCCTTGGCATAAGCCACAACTCCATTGTCACACAATGGGAGGAACATAGTTCATCTTATGAACCAATATACACCCAGACTGCCTCTTTGGTAGCATCTTAAGTAGCGATGTATCCAGCCTTTATCGTCTAGTATGTCACGGTATCTAGTTTGGAACTCTTCCAACATACCGTCCCTTTACTGAGGGTAAAGACAATGCCTGTGACTGACACCCAGTCGTCATTATCACCCTGGAGCACTTCCAGTGATTCTCCCTAGGATCAAATGATACCATCTCACAACAACTAGTGAGAATCCTAACATCCATTTAGATCTATCTCATAGATCCAAAACCCAGGATTTAGGAGGTATCACTTTGATCCTATTTGGAGAATTATTGTGATAAGCGGAGATTGATCGAGCGTAGCATAGGAAACTCCTTCCCTATCAAGAGTATGTCATCCACGTACTCTACGAGGATCGTCACCATACTCCCTACTACCTTCTTGTTTATACAAGGTTCATCTACCATTTTGATGATGTCAAACTCTTTGACTAGTTCATCAAAACAGACGTTCCAACTCCGCGATGCCTGCTTTATCCTATAAAGCATCTTGCACACGTTTCCGCTGCTCCCACTGTCTACGAAGCCCTCTGGCTGTGTACTTATAGACGCTCTCTTCCAAAATTTCATTTAGAAAAGCAGTCATGACACCCAACCACCAGATATCGTAGTCATGGTATGTAGCCGTGGTAAGTAGGATCTGGATGGACTTAAGCATAGATGCTTGAAAAGGTTTCATCATTATCCACGCCTGGTTGATGACGAAAGCCTTTAACAAGTCTAGCTTTGAAAGTCTCAACTTTTCCATCTACACCAAGTAATCTTCTCAAGATATACTTGCTCCTGATGGGGATTTAACCCTTCAGATATGGCAACCAAAGTCCATACTTTGTTGGTGTATAAGGATTCCATCTCAGATCGCTAAACATCCAGCCATTCTTACAGAGTCTCACTCTCGATGGCCAGCTCGAAACTAGTTGGGTCATCATCTCATGATGCAATCCTCGCTCCCACTGTCATAGAGAAACAGAAGTATCTCTCAGGTGGGTGAGGAACCCTACTAGATCGGCGGAGAGGCTGAGTTTCGTTGGAATCTACCGAATCCTTTGGTTCTTTCAAATCATCTGCTGTAATTTGTATAGCTGGAACCTTTCCAGTTCTACATTACAGACTTTGCCTCGAGTTTGTCCGGATTTTGCTTTCAGACATAGGCCGGACAACTCCAAATCTTAACTCGCTTAAGATATGGGCGCTTCCCTTTCCATATCACATATGAAATGGTAGGCAACTGATTTGACTGGAACCCTGTTCAATAGGTATGCAGCTTCTCAAGTGCATAACCCCCAATAGGAAAAAGGTAACTCAGTAGTACTCATCATAGAGCACACCATATCATATAGGGTGTGATTGCTCCGCCCCGATATACCATCGTGCTATGGTGTATACGGAGGAGTAACACTGAGAGAGAATCTCATTCTCCTTTAGAATAATCCAGGAATTCCGTGCTCAAGTATTCTCCTCCTTGATCACATCAAAGGACATAATACTTATACCCTTATTTCGGTTCTCTACTTCTAACTTATATTCTGTGAATATCTCAAAAGGTTCGGATTTGTGTTTCAACAGGAACATAGGTCTGAAACTCGAAAGATTATCAGAGAACGTAATGAAGTATAAAGAACCAGTCCTGGCATGTATAGACAGGGGACCTACATACATCAACATGTATCATCCCAAGAGTTCACTAACTCTTTCTCCGTTTCCAATAAACGGAGCTATGGTCATCTTATCTCTGTGACATGACTGGCAAGTTTCACAAGATGTAAATTCAAACTGATTTAAATATGCATCTAAATGTAACTTAGCTAGTCGGGTCGCATTGATATGACCTAGTCTACAATACCTCAAGAAGAATTCGTTCATTTCTGAACTCTTCCTCTTGTGTGTGTTCAGTATACTAAGAACTGTAGTTTGATTTAGAACAGCAATGCTTTTAGATAACGTGCCTGAACCGATCAACTTTTGATATAGGAAATGTTCAAAACATTATCCAACAATACAAAATTTTATCATTTCTTTACTAATAAAGAGATAGATACGATTTTGTATATCAGGTTCGGTATCTAATAACATTCGTTCAGAATCAATATATTTGTAATACAGGGTGACAGTGACCAACAGACTTGGCTGCAACATTTGCCCCGTTTTCTACCTCATGAAACTTATCACCCGTTCTCAGTTCTCTACCTTTCTGTAGCGCTATGTAACTGATTACATATCTGGGATCCTGATCCGGTATCATATACCCAGGACGTAAAGGATACTGAGAAACAGTTCTGTATAATGAACACACCCGAAGATGATGCATCAGCATGCACTCTCTTCGTTTGGGCGGCACGGAAAATCTGGTATTCCCCAATTTTCTGCTCTGTCTTATAACAATTATAAGTTGGAGCGGGACCAACGTTCCCCAGCTCAGTATAACAAGCGGGTTCGGTCAATATTCCGTATTATTATCTTGATTAAGGCGTGATATGGTCGCTACCTGGAGAGAGAGAGAAGAAAACACTCAACGTGCGCTCTGTCAAGAATAGATTGGTTATTATTTTATCTAATCAGGATGGCTCCCACTGCTTTTTATCAAATCTTCCTTCAAACCCTAAAAGGAAAGACTAGGCGGGATTAATTACACACTACAAGTTCGCCAATCTTTCAGCCAGGCCAGTGTCGGTACTTTGAGGGAGGTCCCCCGTGCTTTCGCACGAACCTAATTAATGTAAACCCCGTTTTCCCAGAGGCGTAACCCCGTTTTCCCAGAGGCGTAACCCCGTTGACACCTTTCTAGACACCTACTTGATCGGCTAATTGTAATGCGTAAAACTCTCCCAGGAGTAACTCTTACTCGCAGCGGGTATCGGGATCCAACTATCTCATAGAAGGTATGCAATCTCATTGCAAATTTCAACACTTGAAATTCCCGATAATATTTTGCCCCTAGCACCCTATGACCTTGACGGAGGCCAACAAACCATAGGCTACTTGTCAAGTTCAACCCATCATTTCTTGATTGAATCAAACCCACCCGCACGACCCTTGACGGAGGCCAACAAGGTCGCACGACTACCCTAACTCAATCTGCATCATATGCATAAGCAGATAAATACTGGTTAGCTACCGCACACTGCGCCTTGACGGAGGCCAACAAACGCAGCACGAATACTAAACAGCACTTATCTGAAATGATGGAGGGCTACGACATGTTTTTCTGAAAACCTATTGCGTAATGAACTTGATATCGTTATAGAATCAAATGATTTTAAAATGGAGTGCTTTAGAGGCTTTTCTAGTTTTGCTAAAGGAGTCACTCCCGGTAAAGGGATCGTCGGTCCTTTCCTCGTCGAATGAGGTGCGGGATATATCATATATATCACTGTGCAAAGCAAAAAATCTTAAAAGCAATCAAAAGACAAACCGAGGGCGTAGCATTGACCAGTTATTGCTAAAGGAGTCACTCCCGGTGAAGGGATCTCAGTCCTATCCTTATCGAATAAGGTGCAGGATATATCACATATACCGCTGTGCAAAGCAAGAACTGTAGCTACCTATTTTATTTTGAAATTCAATTCTACAACATCTTAGGTTTCTTTTAATTCATTAATCACATTAATGAAGTCCTATCATTTAAATACCTAAACATCACAGATAAATACGACGTACACTTATGCCATCCGCATTCGCCTCGATATCCCCTCGTGCACCGTTAGGTTAGGTAACTAACGACAGAGCGGGGCAGGGCTAGCGCGGGTGTAAAACATAAGTAACGTCTATATAATATATCATATATACTATATATATTGTATCTATCACAGAACATCACATGATCACATCACAGATATCGCAGCAGAAGAATCATATGAAATATTGGATATACTAGGACGTCCGTGTTTTCAATACGAGCCAGTATAAAACACGGATTCCACGGTCGTGATGAATAGCCAAACCCACACCCCTAGACCCCTACGAGAGCGGCAAGCAACCCTTCCAATTCCAGGGTTAGGAGACCCGGACTCGACTTCTCGAGTTGGTCTCCCACTGGACCCTAGAACCCGGTTACTTGTGCTCCCCTCCTTGGGTCTATCCTAGTGCGGAAAAGTAAATAATATAAAAAAGGTGACAACTTCCGCAACCTGGAAGTGCCCCAATAAAAGAATATTACATACAAGTTTTTACATGAATGAAAATGAAAAACACTCATCTCACATAAAAACCCCCGGCTATTCAAACACGACGATCCAATATAACATATCCAGCAACATATAACATCACATGTCATCAACGTAAGTAAATATGTCCATCCCAATTGTCGTTGACATATAGCAACGAAACCGGCGATATCACATATTACACTTACGGTCACAGAAAAGAAAGTGTAAAACTACAACAGTTGGAATCCGCAACCACCTCAGACATCGCATGCCTGACCAAATGAATTACTTAGACATCGCATGCCTAACAATTATAAACCCCGCATTTTAGTCTCATTATCGAAAACACTTTTCAATATTAAGTCGGGTAATTCAACAAGATTCCCGACATCCTGATCGAATGCTCGTCGTCAACTTCAGTAGGCGGCCGCACCCACGACGCCGTCGACGAAGTGCACCAAGGTGGAACACCGCCACCGCGAGCACCCGAAAGGATGCTTTCGGCGACGGGGTTCTCCTACAGTCACTTTGTCGGGGCTATGGAGTGAGGCTGTCTATTAAGTTTACCCGGCGAGTATCCGCGTACGCTACGTGATTGCGACGGACTTTTGATCACATCAAAATTCCGTGGCAACCGATCAAGTGAGACTAAACTGCTATGTTTATAACATTCATTCAGTTATCACATAACTTTTGTGAATTCCAATTATTGTATCCCATTCCAGATAAACAGAAAATGTTAAACTTTTCGATCGAACAATCGAACACCCAAGTTTTCCCGATACAGCTCAACACATGAAGTAAGTCTAACAACATTCAGTTCGTGCCTCAGTACCAACGGTCCAGCCGTAGAAGGGTCAAGCCAACGCCTCACATGTGGCACGCCGTACTGCCCCAAACCCGAAGGTTCAAAGGGCAGTTCAAGACGGTCACATAATCGAGTTAAGGTTTGTTGTCTTCTAGAGGGTCCATCGAGTTACTTGCACTACTTAGAACGTCGTTAAACTACGGAAAAATCCAACACTTGAAAATTTCCCGACAGGGGAAAAATTGGGTATTTATATCCGGTCGAACTTTTTAACATATTCTAAAATTTATCCGAAAAGTCACACAGACAAAATTTGATACTCCGATCAAAACACCGAATCCCCAAAACAACTCCAGAAAATTCAACTCTTGAATAAATATTAAAAATTCCCAGAAAAATCAGCATCTGAAAACATGAATTACTGTGCAGAAAGGGGAGGATGACGTCACCATGTTGCCGCGGAACCGCCGCAGAAGCAAGGCTTCTGCCGCGGTTCCGCCGCCATTTATATTGTTCATGAAAAAAATTTTGCATCGTAATTCTTAGTTTTCCCTGCTGAATTTTTTAGCAATTTTTATTTTGGAAAAATCCCAGTTTTTGAAAAAAGGACAGAGAGCAATTTTGAAAAGGGTTTTCGGGTTCGTTCGGACGTCAAATTCCGTCTAGACTTCGCCTAAGGCTCTAGCTAGGCTCTGATACCACTGTAGGGTTCCTAGGCACCCTAATGATGTCTCACAAGGCATCAACCATGCCAATTTCAAATTTAAACGGTGCCGAGAAACCCTAGAACGGATCGTTGGCTAGATTTCTAGGCGAATAAGAAACTAGTTAACAATTAACTACAAGGATACGGAAATACAACCTTTGTAGATCCGGTCCTCCACCTCCATGGCTCCGTGATGAAGTCATCTCCGCTGTCCAAATCAAAATCCGGGCTCTAGCGTCGGCTTCATCGGAGAAAGAGCGGGCAAGGTCGTCGGCTTCGTGCCGAAGATGATCTACGTCGAGGCATCGCCAGATCAACCTCCAACTTCACCAAGTGATGAAACTTGTGAAGAAAACACACTCTACTACTTGGCAAGAGGTAGAGGATGAAAAAATAGGAAGTGGGTAGACTTTAGAATTGTATTTCTCACTTGTTTTCATCAATCACCATTGATGAAGCAAGCTTCTTCAAGTGAAGAAGATGAAGAAGAAGAAGATGAATAATATGATAAGTATTTTTCAAAAAGGAAATAATAAGAATACTTATCATAATGTAACCATGGTAATGTGTAGAGAGTTAATCATGGTTGAATGGAATGGTTAGGGTTAAGCATGAGACAAAATGGTCACTTGGTCAAAGTCTTCATGAAGCTTCAACAAGCTTCCAAAGAAAGCCACCATTTTGCATTATGCTTATCATTTTCCAATATGAATAAACAAATAAATAAATAGATATGAAAATGAAAACCCTAACCATTACATAACCATGGTTTAAACTTTACACAAAACATAAGTTAGCATGCATCATCAAACATGATACATACAAGTGCACAAAAATATATCACATATACAATGTGCACAAACCAAGTGAGAAAATCCATTTAAAGTAAACCAATACTAGTTAATGCAAAGTAATATATCAAATATATAATTATGCATTAAATCATTAAATCAACACTTGATTCAATGATCCGGTCATGTCGCACACAACCGACTAGTATACAATGTATCGGCTTATCGAATCAATCCTTGATTCGATAACTAGGTTATATCGCATACAACCATTCGACACATTCATCGCGAGAATAGAATACGGTATCACATACTCGAATCATTCTCGGTCCCGCACATATCTCATATGCGCTCCTATTTCGTTTCGCTTGAGCCAGGAAACCTCTGTGTAGGACTCTAAAGACTCGTCAATACGCCGGCAGCAGGCGATGATCATATCAAACACCCACAAGCCGCAAGCGGTCTGCTAAACGTAACGGCCACCCGGGTATTGAGCGATCTGAAGATCGACGAGCAAGCCCGCTCACACTCCAGTGAATCCAACCAGTAACACTACCGTACAGTCCGGTCTGATCGTCTGATATGTCGCATATCTCGCCTAGGGGTGGTAAACGTCAGACCCCAATAGCTCGATAAGTCGTGTCGATATGAGGTCTATAACACTTCGAGAAACTACTGATAACACTTACCAGTAAATCTCAGCAACCCTGGCCAGGGATTTCCTGTTATAGCCAATCGAACACAGCGCAACATCAACCCCCTATACCGGGAGAGACGAATCCCCTCCTATCGCTCATTGCCTCCATGTGACTCGGGACTGTACCCAAAAACCACCGTTTTGCACGCCCTCTTGGACGTGGTAAGATGGAAATCAAAGCACAGTGGGAACCACACAAGACTCTATGACGATCTCGGGTCAACAGACTACTCTGTACCAGTGTCACCAGAGAACTGCCATCTGACGTGAGGTATAATACCATCTAGGAGTTCTCGGCGAGTCCGTCCAGTGTACCCAGTCTCTACTGAGCACCCGTATATCATCTTTGATGTCAAACACCAATGGATATGGGATCATCCATCGCCCATCTGTATGGGTCGAGAAGGTACACGCTAGTCTACTCTGGTATATCGATGCCCCGTCTCGATACACCCACGACTAGGGACTTTGAAGGATGTACTTATGGACTACCATGTCCCCACTAGTATGATCCGCATCATAGTCCAGGTAGTCAAGTACACATCCTAAGGGCTTTACCAACATGTAACAGAGAGACAATCAGTGTACACGTTAAGGTAAAGAGTAACCAGATAGCATACTATCATGTCGAGCGAGAAAGTCCTCCCTATATATGTCCAAGCATCCACTACAATATACATCCTATGTATAGTAATGGCCTCTAGGGCATACATATAACTAACAGTATGGGGCGATGGTTGATCTCACAACCATTGGTGTTTGATATCAAAGATTGTACACAGGTGCTCATTGGAGAATGGGTACACCGAATATGACTCGTCGAGAACTCCTAGATGGTACCATACCTATCGTCAGATAGCAGTTCTTTGGTGACACTTGTACAGATTAGTCTGTAAACCCGAGATCGTCATAGTGTCTTGTGTGGTTCCCACTGTGCTTTGATTTCCTCCTTACCACGGCTCAAAAGAGTCGTGCAAACAGGTGGATTTTAGGTACAGTCGTCACATGGAGGCAGTGAGCGATACGAGGGGTTTCGTCTCTCCCGGTATTGGGAGTTGATATTGCACTATGCTCGATTGGCTATAAAAGCAAGTCCCTGGCCAGGGCTGATGAGATTTACTGATAAGTGTTATCAGCAGTTTCTCGAAAGGTTATAGGCCACACATCGGCATGACTTATCAAGTTATTGGGGTCTGACGATACCACCCCCAGACTCGATATGCGACAAATCAGACGAAGAGACTGAACTATACGGTAGGTGTTGCTTATAGGCTCTGTGGGAGTTTGGACAAGTTTGCTTGTTGATTTTCTATTCGTTCAATATCTGGGTAGCGGTTACGTACAGCTAGTACCGCTGACGGCTTGTGGGTATCTGATGTGACCATTACCTACTGCTGGCATATTGACATTCTTTAGAGTCCCACATAGAGATTGTCTAGCTCAAGCGAAATGAAGTAGGGCACGTATGGAGATATGTGCGGGAGCTTGATTAAATACGTGTATATGATACCGTATTCTAATCTAGCGATATTTGATATCAGCCCGGTTATATGTGATATAATCGGATTATTGAATTAAGTGTTGATTCAATGATTTGATTTATATATATATTTATATATTTGATATTAGCCGGATTATTTATGAAATAGCCGGATTATTTATGAAATAACCGGATTATTGAATCAAGTGCTGATTTAATAATTTGATATATATATATATAATATTGAATATTAGCCGGTTATATGTGATATAACCGGATTATTGAATCAAGTGTTGATTTAATAATTTGATATACATATATATTTGATATTAGCCGGGTTATATATGATATAACCGGATTATTGAATCAAGTGTTGATTTAATAATTTAATACATATTTATATATTATATATATATATATATATATATATATATATATATCATGGTTCATGATACATTGAATATGGATGTATGAGAATCGCATAAAAGGAAAAGATGAGTAGATAAAGATTTATATTTATGAATTAAAGATAAAGAAGAATGAGCCATGGTTTGGATGCTTATAGAAGTATGGAGAAGCCATAACTCACCTTCTAATCTTATTTTATTCATAGATATTTATGTTTCTCCCAAGCTTATCTTATCATAATGGTTCACACTCATCTAAGTCCATCTCCTTCTTCATCTCCTCACTAGTTTTCTAGGGTGAGAAAAAGAAAAGGAGAAAGAAATATTTCTAGTGAGCAAAATTCCTACTTCATCAACCTACACTTCTCTAACCCATTAGGTTGTTAACTTCACTAATCCCTTGATTAGTGAAGTGAAAACTTGAGTGAGTGTTGCCTCAAAGTTGATCATTTTCGACGACGAAGACTGTAAGCAAACTCGATCCTTTTTTCAAATGGAGTTAAAGAAGAGTTTTAGAGACTACTACTAGGAGCTTTAGAAGTGAAGGTGTCACGCTCCGCTTCCCAATAGACGGAAACAGTGACGTGGCAAGCATGCGGTATATTTATCCAGAGAAGGTCATTCCCTAAATAAATATACTAAGCGTATTGAAATAATAATACACAACGCAAGAATAAATTAAGATTGTAAAGTTTTTCAACAAACAACTTTATTTACATTCAACTTCCAATATGTACAAGTACATGAGTTTATGCTGGAAAGTAAATACAATAAGGAAAATGACTAAACAAGTGGCATACATAAACTGAAGAAAAATGAAGCTGAGCTAGCCCTGAGTAGCTATCTGGTCGCAGTCGTCCTCTATGGCTTCAACTTCCTCCGTCTCGATAGTATCTGACGAACATTTCAAGAGAAGAAAAGTGGGTGGAATGCCCGTCAGCGAACTAGTGCTCGGTAAGTCCCAAAGATAGGTAAGAGGAAAGAAAATGATAAATGTAGAATATATATGATGAGTAAAAGTATATGTTTATGGGTAAGTATATATTATAGGTCTCTAGATGGTCATTATGTTAACGTTAAGTTCCAAGTATGAATGTCAATGCAACCGTAGAAGTATTCACGAGCTCAAGAGTGGGGCCCCAGGAGCAAGGAAACATGGTCCCATTTCATGTGTTAGAATTGGGGCTCTAGGCTGTGAATGAGTCAACCCGGCTGATATTTGAGTAAAATAAAAAAAAGGTTAATACGGGGCTCCTGAAGCTTCGTTAGATTCACACAAGAAACTATCCCAAGCATCCCGTGTATAATACATATAACTGGTTAGTATACTTAATTGATTTGATTGATTGATTAACATGTCTTGATCGAAACCCTAGATTGCAAAAGGTGTAGATTGTATTCGAGTGAGTCGAGTAATGTGCGAGTCCTGACAATTGCAATCTGGATTCGAGTCAAGCTGGTTCGAGTAGATTGGATTTGAGTACATATTCGAGTTTAGATTATAGTTCGAGTTTGTATTCGAGTTCGAGTTCAAATTTAGAGTTGAGTTTGGAATTGAGTTCATGTCTTTTCATGTGAATTGATGTAAATTATTAAAATCTTATATTCGGGAGAAATCGGCAACTGCTGTACATGGACGGCAGGATTTGTGTCCTTTTTCAAGACAATTACCATTGATAACTCCGTTAAGTTGTCTAACCTGAATAGGCAAGCACTCACTTTCTCCGGCTCCCTTGGGCTCAAGAGAATTGATCCCGCTTAAATCTATATTAATCTAGAGTCATTAGTATTGTTTGCTATCTCGAGGGGGTTTTATGAAAAATATATATTAATATTGTTTAAGAATAAACTTTGAGGGTGATTTATAACATTTAGGGTTTTCATGAACATGTAATTTAATTGTTGTGGTGTTTTTGGTGATAAAACCTAGCCTTTTGAAAGTTTGTGGTATTTTTATGAAAACTACTACTTTTGGAAATTTGGTGATATTTTATTTACAATTTTAATCTTTCTTTTAAAAAATATAGTTTCTTAATTTGTTTTTATTGAAAATAGGGAGTTAAGATTTTTATATAATTTTAAAAAAATCGTTTTGTTTAGAAAAATCGCATTTCTTAAAAACCGTATTTTTATTCCTTTCGAGACCGAATACTCCGTGAGGAGTTCTGCATCTCGCTCTACTGTCCCAAGAATATGCAATAATCTGCACCATCCATTAGTGGATCTCCTGACGAGGGTTGTAGAGGCGTAATTGCCAAGGATTTCGAAATACCGATTTAAAGAAACCTGTTTTGAAACGATGTGGTATTTTAATGAAAAAGATTTTACTTTGAATTACCCATATACTTAGAATACCGTACTATGAAACCATAGAGTGTGTGGGGTAGGTCATTACTCCGTGAAGGTTCTAGGGTTTAGGTATACTAGATATCGAAAAGTGGTTACGCTAAAGCTCATGGTATTTTAATGAAAACGTTCGTTATATATTTCTTTCATATGAAAATTTTGTTAAATTGAAAACTAAAAGATGTGAAATTATGTTAAGATTTAAGGTAGCATGTTAGTTTATTTTAATTTTCTTAGCGCATGCCTTACAAATGAAAAAAGAATATGATATCGGAGATAACTCCTCTTTTGTCTATTTGTTTTAAAAATACGAATTAAGATGAAAGAAAAGGAGAGAAGAGAGACTTACTGTTTTAAGTGGTTAAAAGAAGAGATTGAAGAAGCTCTCGGGGGTCGTAGTTTCGTCGGAGATGCGTCGAGTTTGGCTCGCTACTCCACTTAAGGGACTTAACTCCATTTGGCACTTAGAGAGTTTTGAGAGAATTTTTGCTAGAATTTCAGAATGGTGAAGAGGTAGGGCATGGGGTGGTATTTACAGTAAATAATTAGGATTTGGGAATTAAAAAATGTGGATTAAAATGCATTAAAAATGTGTTAAATGGTGAATTGAAAAGTCTCTGTTTAATTACAGGAAAATCAAACAGTGCAGGAGAGTTAAGGAGAGTCGAAGGGGTGTGTGTGCAAAGCACGGAGGCAAATGGGGCATTTTGGATCGTCGGCGCCGGCCTAAAGTGTCACGACCTAATTTGGGCATATGACCGGCACTTAGACTACGTAACGTCAACAGGCGTAACGCAATTTAAGTAAGCCGAAAACTCAGCAATCTAAACCATCAATTAGAAGGAAAAGATAGAACACTTTAAAACTCGATGAAAAACTTTAAACTTAAGTTTGTTTGTTTTTTTATAAAAATTTCGGCAGCACCACCTTTGTAAAAACTAGCCCCGGAACGGGTACAAACATAAGATAAAGTAAAGCATCCATAAACGGGAGCAAATCTCGTCCAACGGCAGAAAAAACCACCACAACAGATATACGACGCTGTAGCGAAGAAAAGAAAATCCACATATATAAAAAGGCTGACTCACACGAGCCTGACAACCGGAGTCAAAAGAATATACGATATCGATTCTCACAACTCGTCTCTAAGTCAATACATGAAGGTGGTAGATGGAGAGTACTAGATATAAGAAATATACAATGTACATCATCGGATAACTGCAACCCACTTATAGCAAACGGCTTCACAGCCAACCGTAGCGGTATCCACAAAAGTAGAGATAATAAGGCGCCCTGCCGCGACCAGTCTGATGATCAGACCTGAAAACCCTGCGGCACAACGAGGGTGAGTTATCAACTCGTGAATAGTAAATAATATCATATAGTAATCGCAAGTATGTACTAACAGCGATAATCTATCACATGTAATCAGATAGCAAAAGTATGAAAATATGCATATGCAACAGTCATGAAAGATACCCTATCAGGTACTACTAATACATGAAGCAAATGCATATCAAATAAATGCAAAGTACGGGATAAAACATGTCATCCTCACGGAATCCTCATCGTGGCGAACCAGTGTCCATCAAGACAATCTAAATCCCCAAATTCCCTCAAATCGGCTCTCATATCGGACACATCGGCCCCTCACATCGGGCACATCAGCCCCTCATACCGGGCACATCGGCCCCTTATATCCTAATGAATAATAATACATGCACAGATCATTATGATGATATATTATATAGGTGTACATATATATAACAGCATCCCATACCACTGATATAGATATACATGTATATATATCAGTGTCCCATACCACTGATATATATACCCAGGAGCAAAACATCCAGGAAACATCATATGAAATCCATATATCAATGCGAAATCCATGAAATATAATATATGCAACATGAAACAGTAATATGAGCATATAAAGGAAAAACCGCTATTTAACTGCAACAAGTTATTAATATATCATGTGGTTCCTAATTTCTCCGAAATCAAACGCAACATCATATAAAAGTGAACATGTAGCTATAACTAGGTATGCGTACCCATGTCGGTATAGCAAGATGTGTGTATCTGCCTATCAATAATGATATAATACCCTCCAGGTATGTGTGTAGCTATATCAAGCTAGGTATATGTATATACATGTCAATAATGATACAATACCCTCCAGGTATATGTGTAGCTAACAAATAGGCATGGCGAGGCATATGTGTAAGCATGTAAATATACAGATATGCTATATGTCATATGCACAATGGAATATGAATCATTGTCTCAATATCCATAACCATACAATATCACGTATGTATAGGTGTCAACTATATCTCGTATGTATATGTGTAAGCTGCACAGCCTCGATCTTCTTCGGGTCTACAAGAATACCGTCTCCCATCACCATATGACCCAGGAAGTCAATTCTATCAAGCCAAAATGCGCACTTTGAGAATTTAGCATACAGCTGGTGCTCTCTCAATGTCTGCAAAGCAATTCTCAAGCGCTGCTCGTGCTCCTCTCGACTCCTAGAATGGACCAGAATGTCATCAATAAACACAATAATGAACTGGTCAAGGAACGGCCTGAAAATCCTGTTCATCAAATCCATGAACGCTGCTGGGGTATTGGTGAGTCCGAACGACATCACCAGAAACTCATAATGCCCGTAGCGTGTACGAAAAGCAGTCTTCAGAATGTCATCATTCCGAACCCGCAACTGATGATAACCCGAACGCAAATCAATCTTAGAAAAATGTTTCGCACCCTGGAGCTGATCAAACAAATCGTCAATGCGAGGTAAAGGATACCTGTTCCACACCGTAACTCGGTTCAATCGACGATAATCAATACAAAACCTCAAACTGCCATCCTTCTTCTTGATGAACAGAACAGGAGCTCTCCACAGCGAAACACTCGGACGCACAAGTCCCTTATCAAGAAACCCTTGTAATTGATCTTTAAGCTCTCTAAGTTCCGCCGGAGCCATCCGGTAAGGCGGTGGAAATAGGCCCCGTGCCAGGAATCGGATCAATGCAAAACTCAATATCACGCTCTGGCGGCAAACCGGGTAACTCATCGGGAAAAACGTCGGGAAACTTTCGCACGATAGGAACCCGGTCCAACGACCCTACTGTGGCCCCAGTATCACAAATGAAAGCCAAGAATCCCCGACATCCTTTCCTCATTAGCCGACTAGCGTAAAGGGAAGAAATCAAACTGTGAGGGGCGGCACCACAGTCCCCCTGCACAACTCGAACAGACTCGCCCGGAAAATTGAAACTGACCGTCTTCTCACAGCAGTCCACCGACGCATAACAAGCTGCCAACCAGTCCATGCCAAGGAGAACGTAGAAGTCCAACATATCCAGAAGGATCAAATCGACGGACGAATCTCTATTTCTAATCTGAACGGCACCGACCTAAACACATACCGCGCGACAAAAGAATCGCCAACAGGTGTAATCATAACAAGCGGCTGATCTAGCAAACACGACTCTCGACCCAAACTCGGCACGAAGTGCATAGAAACATACGAATGCATAGATCCCGGATAAAAAAAAATGAGCCTCAAAAGAATATACAGAAAGAGTACCTGAAACCACTGCATTGGACGCCTGCGTGTCCTGATGAGTCAAGGCAAACACCGAGCCTGTTCTTTACCGACGACTGGCTGACCTCTGCCTCTACCACCCCGCCCTCTCGGCACAAAACCACGGCGTCCTCGACCTCTCTGCACAAAAGTCTGACGCGGAGCAACAATATGCATAAGGGGCAACACCCTCTGTGGTGGAGAAGGTAGTAAAGTAACCTGCGGTATAGCTGGCTCGCGCTCACGTGGCTCTGTTCTCCGCTGAACACAGAAACACGACCGCGCAGGTCTGTCTTGCTTGAAATTCGGGGTGTCACGCCCCGCTTCCTGGGGTACGGCGAAGGGGACGCGACGAGGTCCACTACGTATATACTCAGAAGTACATACGCTAAGTGTATCTAAGTAATATAAAATAAATACACAAGAGACAAGAGATAAAAAGAACAACAACTTTTATTTGTTAACATTCTTTGTACAATGCATGAAAGGAAATACAACTGAAATAAAAAGATGCTTAAACAGTGGCATAACAGGAAATGAAAAATACACAAAGGAAAAGTGTACAATGAAACTAAAGTGCAGGGTCTTCGGCAAACTGCTCCAAGTCTTCTTGAGATGGCTCGATCTCCACCGGGTCCAAACCACCTGACGACATTCAAAGAAGAAAGAAATAGAATGTTGTCAGCGAACAGGTCGCTCGGTAAGTCCCAAAGATAAGAGAAAAATAGACAGAGAGTAATAGAGAGAGAGAGTAGCTTTTAATGTTGTATTATAAGATTGTAATGTTGTATTAACGCTGTTGTTTGTAGCCTGGTACAGAAGATGCCAGTGTATACGAAGGGAGTCCCACTTACACCGGGGACTTTGGTAACCCGTAGTACAAGGCTCCGTCGATAATACCACGGAACAACGGCATGGATGTATTACGTCTTAAGTGTCCACCTCGTGCCACCTTTAACATATTCCGTACCAGTCTACCCCTTAAACCCCACGATGTCTTATTTGTATTGTTATCTTGTAAAATTGTATTGATTGTATGAGTGCTTGACTGACTGACCGAAACCATGATATCAGGAAACGGTTATAATTGTAGAGTCATCTAAATAGAATACTGTGAATCATTTAAAAGGAATATATATCCATAGTTCGGTTCAGTCAAGTTGTATAACCTGATAATTGTATTCATGGATTCATGTGTTCATATTGAATTGGAATCTTGTAGTTTATAAATTGACTTGAATCATATTCAAGTCAGATTAATCAGACTCAAACCCGAGTCAGACAATCAGAAATGTGAATCGAGGTCTTACAATTGCTAGGGTCCTTAGGGTAACTTATAAAACTTGAGGGGGTTTTATGTAAAAAATACTTTTATATACTTTTCAAAATACGCCTCAAGTATTTATTATTCGTCTTTAGGGTTGTAATGAGAGTAGATTTTATATTGTGACATTTCTAGTGAGGATATCCTAGTTTTAGGTATTTATCTGTAATATTGATTATTTGAAATTCATGGTATTTTAGTGTAAAACTTATTATTGTGATTTTTAGAAAAAGGTGAAAAATTTATATTATAAATAAAATAGGTATTCAAATGATAAATATACATATGTTTATACAAAAAGTAATTTTAATAAATATTTTATATTCCAAAAATCTCATTTTCTTAAGATATCGTATTTTAAACCTTTCGAGACCGAATGCTCCTTGCGGAGGTTTGAATCTCGCACTACTAGCCCGAGGGTGCGCGATAAAACGCACGATCCCGAACGGGTTCCCCAAAGATGGGTTGTAGCGGCTCTTTGCAAAGATTGTAAAATACTAATCCTTTAGAAAACGGTTTTATAAAGTAAAGGGTATTTATTTGCAAAGTGTAATTTTCCGTATTTTAGATTCTAGGGCTTCCTAAGCCAACTGGCCTATTTCTAAATGGTCTAAACGAGAAGTCGTTAGAAGCCTCAAATCGCCTCTTCACCGCCAATTGCGGTCAAGTAAGTGCCAGGTAAGTGGGAGGCTCTCCACTACAAGTAGTGGCCCTAATTAAGTAACCACTTGCCTTAGACACACTTGCCTAGACACCACAAAGTCAGGTTTAGATAAACGATCGATGTCCACAACTTATCGTATTTTTCCTATTAAAGATATTGTTTAAACAAATATATCAAACCTAAACTTTTATAAAAGGTTTTATTAAGGAAATTGTATTTTAATATAAAATCTTGTTTTATCGTATTAGGAGTTTTCAAGATAGCGTATTATGGTTGCATATGTGTGTGTGAGGAGGTAGGTCATTACCTCGTGATCTATTTTAAGGTAAAGCAATGTTAAAGGGTTAAATGCGAAATTGAAACACGATGGTATTAAAGTGAAAAATACGGTAAATTGAAAAGGTTATCATTTCATGTGTGAAAACTTATTCAAATTGATTTTTACAAGTTTAATAATCATGATAAAGATGTTCAGACATGATTGAATTGATTAGAAGTGTAAAATAAACATTATGGTATTAAAATGAAAAAGAATACGATATTGCAAAAGCTATCATTTCATGTGAGAAACTTTGTCCAAATTAGTTGTTATATGATTAATAGTCAACATAAATAAGTTTAAACATTATGGAATTGGTGATAAGTGATATTTTATAGAAAACCGAATCGGAAATCGGTTTGTTCCGATTTCCGTCGGGTTTCGTAATTTCGTATTTTTGAGAAGTAGAAAGAAGGAAAGAAGGGGACTTACGGGCTTCGATCTATACTAAGGAGTGTAGGGGAACTAAAGAAGTTGCCGAGGCGTTGCTTCATCGCCGGTTGTTTCTCAAAACGTCGCCGGAATTCCCGCCGGAATCTCGTCGGAGCTTCGCCGTGAACTTGTTTTCAAAGCACACACTTCTTGGAAAACTTTTGAGAGAGTGGCTCAAGATTTTGGGGGGTGAGAGGGTAGTGTGTAGGGTTGGTATTTATAGGGTTAGGCTAGGGTTAGGGTAGATGAAAAGTTAAAAATAAAAATGTGATAAAATGTAATAAAAATGTATTAAAAATGGAGTAATTGGGGTTTTTTAAGAGCTCTGGAAGTGGTATGAGGCTGAAACTTTTCAGGTGCATAGAGAATATGAAAAGACACAACTTTCATGTTGTGACCATCACCGGAATCGGCCGAATCGGGGGTGACTCGGCCGTGACTCGGTCGGAGCACTGAGTCGGCCGAGTCAAGGCCGAGTTGACCGATTCCCGACCGAGTCCGGTGGCCTGGATCCCCCCGACAGTTCATCTAACTACTGCAAGTGTTACTTTTTTGGGTGTAGTGGGGTTTTTGTGAGATATGCACGTGTAAACTCTTGGTAATCTAAAGGTTTTAAAAAAAATCAATATTAAAAATAATGTGGGGTATGGAATTTGAACTCTGGTGGCTTGGTTCAGCAGTGCAAGGTATTACCAATGAGCTATAAGCTCCTTCTTGTAATTATGGAGTTATTTAATTACTTAAAATGATAGCAGCAATAGTAAATACTCCAAGTATACATTAAATTTAAAGTAATTTCTTGTACACTAAAAAAGGAGTTATTACATTCTTGTAACCTGTAATTAAAAACAAAATAATTACTTATATCTTGTGCTCAGTCTAAAATACCCCTTTATGATTTTGAAAAAAAAAATTAAAATTTTGTGTAGAAAAGTGTATAGGAAAATTATGGTTGTTACAGAGGCAGATACTAATTGGTGCCATCCGTCCACCTCTTCGAAGATGCCAAGTTGATTTATGGCACCATGTATCGAAGGTTTAAACGGATGCGACCGATGTAGCAGACTTCCTCAGATTCCCCTTCGTTTGAGGGGTTTTGATTGTGGGGACGCTCTTCCCTGCAGGCGCAAGCCCCTGCAGTTAATTATGCTACCGCATCGCGGTAACAACTTTCTCCTTCTTCAGATGGTCACTTCTTGTCGTGGGTGTTTGTTTTGTTTGTTGTTGCCCGTGGATTTTATACGGAGACTATTTTATGTTGTTGCCCGTAGGGCGTGGATTAGTCCAAATCCGTATCTTCTTAGATTTGGGTTTGGGGTTTGGGTTTAAGGATACGTTAGCCTCATTTGAGACTAAGATCGACTTAAACGTTGTTAAGGATACATTAGTCTGATTTTAGACTAAGATTAACTTAACGGGATCATTTAGATCCAAAAAGAAAGCATTTGGCCTCTGCTGTTTGGTTTATGGACGTTGCGGTCAGTTAGTTTAAGGACGTTACGGTCCAATGTTAGTTTAAGGACGTTTCGGTCCATCGGTAGTTTAAGGACATTTCGGTCCAGGTTAAGGACATCGTAGTCCATGGGTTTAAAGGGACCCTACAGTCCAGGTTAAGGACATCGTAGTCTATGGGCTTAAGGACCCCACAGTCCGGTTTAAAGACATCGTAGTCTATAAAGTTTAAGGACATCGTAGTCCATGAGTTTAAGGACCCCACAGTCCGGGTTAAGGACATCATAGTCCATGGGTTTAAGGACCCCACAGTCCAGGTTAAGGACATCGTAGTCCATGGGTTTAAAGACCCCACAGTCCGTAGTTTAAAGACATCATAGTCTGTGGAATGTATAGCTGTCGGGACCCGTCACCTCTCTGAAGACGTTGAAGGATTACAACGACAAATATCAGAGGTGTTCAGAGATGTACACTTGAACCAATTTTGGTTGGGAGATCTATAGTCCAATTTGGGTCTAAAGTCTGTTAAAAGGTTTATCAGCATATGGGCTCAGTTAATATGAGTTGAGGACTTACGGCCAATCTTGGGCTAAGTCCAATTAAAATGTTTAACATTTTTAATTCTGGCTATTGAGCCTTTATTTGGGCTTGGCTCTTTTAATAATGCTAAGCATTGGGTTCTGACATCTTTTTTCTTGTATCGAATGCATTGCATGTAAGTGCACGGCAGCGCCCCGGCCGTCAATCCGACGCCGGAATGCGGAAACCAAACTTTTAAAGAACTTATAAACCGGCACTACCGCGCACTAAAAACCCGGATCGGGCCATTAATCTAACGCTAGCAAACTAGAGAATGGGAAGAAAGCTATACCGAGCGATCCGTGTCCTTCGGTCTTCGGCCTCCACTCCGATCTTCTCGCGGAATCTCCGGTCTTCACCTCCTCGTCGGAATGGGCACCACATCGCCGGGTTCTTTTACGGGCTCCCACCTCTGGACTGAGGCAACTCGGGCACGAAGTTGGCGAGTCGACGTGTCCAAAAAATGCTATAGATGAAGTGTAGAAAGCTATGTCTCATTGGGGTATGAAGTTGCCATTTGATGGAGGTGAAGAATGAACTTTTGAGAAAAATGGAGCTCTCATTTCAAGCATAGAATGAAATGAAGAATGAATTTTCTTCTCCAAAAAATCTCACCCCTCACACTCAAAATGTGGCCGGCCATTCTCAAAATGGTGGAGGGAAAAAAGGAATCAATAATGCAAGAGAAGAAAATATATGATAATGAGAAGAAATGGTCACACCATTTACCAAATCAATCCCTTCATATTCCATCACATTAAATGCAAGCCATGTGAAGAAAAGAATGGAATCAAAAGATGCTAGATTATCATAATCTCTCCATTTACAAGAAACCCCCTCCACATACCTAATTTGCACACTTGCAAATTAGCCCCTCCATCAGAAAAATACGGTCGTGAAGGAACAAAGGAAAACTGGCCGAAACGGAATACAAACTGGTAACTTCAAAAAACTGATCCCGTAATAAATTACAGGAAAACCCCGCGACTGTATATACATACCCGCATTTGTATTGCCACTGAATACAAATGCAAAGAGACAAAATCTACACTGTACAATACTAGGATCCGGCTTAAACCAAAGCCCACTAGTATTATCCGTCCAATCATGATCCGTGCAATCCCGCACGTATCTGATCGAACCCTACCATATCTCTATACGGCCTCTACAGCATTTCGCCCGAAACTTGAGAAACGGTCTTTGGGGGACTCTAAAGACTCGTCAATACTTCGGTTGTGGATTTAACCACTAGCACGTCAGAGGTATTAGCCATACGTAACGGGCTACCAAGTATTGACCAAAAGGGACGTCGATGAGCGAACTCATCCTGACACCCTACTGAGCCTGTCAGTGACAATATCCGTATAGTCCGGCCCGTTCGTCTATGAGTATCGCATGGCGGGCCTAGGGGGTTGGTGAAAGTCAGACCCCCAAAAGCGGTACAAGTCGTGTCGGAGTGTAGCCTAGAACACCCTGAGATACTACAGGAATACCTACCAGTAAATCTCCTGCCTTGGCCAAGGACTTCATGTAATGGCTCTCCTAGACACAGCGCGACCTCACCCCCAATATCGGGAGAGACGAACCCGTGAAGATCCGCTCACTGTCTCCATGTGGCTCGAGACTGTACCCAACTAAAACCTGTTTGCACGTCTCCTTTGAGCATGGTAGGGTGGTAATCAAAGTACAGTAGGAACTCACACGAGACAAATGACGATTCTCAGGTCGATGAACTAACCTGCACACATGTCACCAGGGAACTGCCATCTGACGTCAGGTATAAGACCAACTAGCAGGTTTCCGGCGAGCCCTGTCCGGTATACTCATAACCCAATGATCACCTGTATACATCTTAGGTGAACCAACTGACACCAGTGGCTTGTGAGACCGGCCACCGCCCCTCGTCGGGGTCTCGACTGTATACACTAGTCTACTCTGGAGTATCGATGCCCTGTCTCGAAACTCCCACGACTAGGGACCTTTTAAGGATTTGCTTATAGTCCCCAGCTCCCACGTATATGATCGCCCTCATACTGCTGGCAGTCAAGAAAGAATCCTAGGGGTTCTATCAACGTGTAATAGTGACCTGTAAGGTCACCTAAAGCAGTACACGATGATAAAGATAAACCAGATAGCATACTATCATCTCGAGCAAGACTGTCCTACCGGCATAGGTCCTCTCTCAATCATTGCAATCACGTGCCTGCGATCCTATAATTGACTCTGAGGGCACTATATCCAACAATCTCCCACTTGCACTCATGGCTAATTATTGCGATGTCGCATACTCACAGCCTATGTGATACCGAACACCCAACTCCTCTACCAATCAGTCTCACAAAACCCGCTTGCGAAACTAATGCGTTCGAGGAATAGCCTCAGTGAGTGGATCCGCTCTAATGTTTCTTTCTATGTCTCTCTTTATCTCAAGTTCGCGGAGAAAGCCATCTCCCGAAATGAGCAATACCTGTCTTAGAGTATGTCTGGATATCTGATGGGACTTAGTTCATAAATGAACTCCAAATCCAAACTTCTCAGACTGTATCGTCAACTGAACTTAATCAGTATCCTGCACCATGCCTCCCTCAGTATCCGCTTGGACCACCTGTCCAAATTACTGCCCCTAGTCAGAGGGAAAACTATAACTCTGACACCCACTCTGTCATCCAGGTCACCTTGGAAGCCTGGAATGATAACCGTCTCCCGAATGAGGCTGCCGTTATCATATCCATAGAACATCCACTTATGTTCTAAAACTGCTTCCGAACGTTTCTCCAGGATTGGATCGATATCACCTTATTGCATCTAGTGCAAAAACGACATCTATATCCTATGTGGAGAAACCACTGTGTGACAACCAAAGTATAACCGATCGTAGTATAGGAATTTCACTTCCTACTCTGGTGTATGTCATCCTAATACCAGGACATCACACCCTACTACTTTCTTAACAGATCCATCCCCTATTCTGATGAATTCAAACCTATGACTGCCATATCAGAAATAGATGATCTATCTCCGCTATATCTGCTTTAGTCTATAAATAGACATAAGCCACTTGTCCACTATGCTTCCGCTGCTCCTACTGACTACGACAACCCTCTGGCAGAGTCATATAGACATACACTTCTAAAGCTAGTTTAGAACGATGCTATACTCATCCTCCTGCCGGGTCTCACAGTCTGGAACAACAACAATGACAAGTCTGGGTAAACAAGAACCTCCCTGTCACCGTCCTTAAGGCTACCGGAGTACCTCTCGGGTGCCTGAGGTTACCCATCATGTCTGCAGAGTGGCCAATGGAATGTCAAATCAGATTGAATCTTTAGGTTCTTATCAAATTTTCAGTAATTGTTTGCGGTTCTGGAATCGCTTCCAGTTCTACCATACTCCTACTATTGTTTTCTGAAAAAATCCATTTTTATTAAAACTGTGGCGAGTCAAGAACAATATCACTATTGATCTTCCAGATGGTAGAAAGTCAACCCTCGTCATAGCCTGGGTCAACCCACAAACAGCCACTACAGAAACGTGCCTTGAGTCATCCAGAGTCTGGTTTTAAGCATAAGCTGGACAATTCCCCGTATCTTAACAATGTCAAGATATGAACTGTTCTATATCTAATACAGAAACAGAGGCACTGATTTAATTGAACCAGATTCAAATCATGCAGCTGTCTCCAGTGCATGTTAAGTAAACGGAGAGAGGCCGATCAACGTTACTCAACTTAGGAGTGCTTCCAATTATGAGTAACCTGAAAGAGAAGCAAGTTCTCTCAATCATTACTATCAACTGAATACCATACACAAGTATCTACATCTTCGATCACCTTGAAGAATCCCGATACTTGCAACACCTGGTTCTCTACTTTATTCTTATACCTATAACTTCTCAAAACTTGGACCTTGTGTTTCTACGAAACACATGTCTAAGAACCAGAGAAGTCACAAGTAAACCGAATATAGTACGAGGACCAACCCCTATGTCCTAATGGACACTGGACAATATACAATCCTCTGTATAAGTCCTCTGAGTCTAATAACTCAAACCCTGTGTGTCGTAGGTTGAAAACTGTACTATGGTTATGAAGAATTACACCGCTGTTCAATGCTCCTTACCTAACCATCCACTGATATAGATAAATGTCATATACATAATTTCAAAAAGGTATATCTCACTCTATAAAAATAGATGTACAGATATATCAATTTGAAATTGGTGCATAACAACGGATATTCAAAACCAAATATTTGCCATCCGGCAAACAACCCAGGTGACTTCCTCAAATATCACCAATTACAACGAATTCCGATATAATGAGGAAGATCACCTAATTCCCAATAACTTACTCCCACTCATCATCTGTAAAACCACACAGAAGTGAGAATCATACCTGGTAAATACATACCCTGGAGTAAGTGTTAATTGGGAAATCAGTTTTCTTTTAACAGTACACAGTGAAACTGAAACATTGAAATGTTTCATCGGGGTATCCGTGTATTCCTAGTAATGCCTCTTCCATTATCCAGATTCACAACTGTAACCGTATATTTCTTTGCCATCTCTCCAAATCCCTTTATATGTCTTTAGTCATTGCCTTCTGTACACCCTTTTAGGCTAAATGGTTTTCTTCCTTCCCTACCGTTCGGCACCAGCCTATGGTCTGGAAGAAGACTATCCAATAAGCGTAATGGGTGTACTGTCCTAATCCTAGGAGCACTCGCAACGCGAGAGAAGGTAAAGATAAAAGACACCTGAATAAACCTTATTCCTATTTCTCCTGAACCAGAATCCATCCCCGAACTGGAACGAGTTCCTTTCGAGTTCGTATATAACCATACAATGGAGTATCCAATAAACTGTGGATCTTCGTAGTGATACGGAGTGTCCTGGAGAAATACAAAGGTGATGTAGGATTGGCGAAGAAATACTTGGTTTGGTCGTGAATAGCAGTCGCAATTTACTTTGCCCTCTTGCTAATCCCTTTATTTGTCTTAACTTAATACCTTCTGTAGACCATTTAAGATAATTGGTTTGCTTCATTCCCTACCGGTCGGCACCTGCCTATGGTTTGGAAGAAGACTATCCAATTTGCGTAATAGGTATACTGTCCTAATCCAAGGAGCACTCGCAACCTGAGAGAAGGTAAAAGGAAAAGACAACTGAATAGTCCTATTCGTTTTCTCCAGAAGTAGAAACCATCCTCGAATAAATTCCTTCGAGTTCGTATATAACCATACGATGGTTTTATCCAATGGAAGTGGACGTTCGTAGTAATACGGGGTGTCCTGGAGAAAAGGGTAAAAGTAGGAGTGGCAATGAGGTATGCAACTCTGACAATCCAAAAGCCAGTGTTTAAGATGGTTCGGTCAACTTGGTCACTGAGTCATAGTCAAGGGTCGGGTCATGGTTGCTGCCAAAGAGAGAGAGAGAAAAAAAACACTCAGCGTGCACTCTAACCTAGATTAGAATGGTTATCACTTTATCTAATCAGGAAACCTCCCACTGTACCGTCAAATTCTCCTCCAAACCTGAAAGCAGAATTAGTCGGGATCACCCGAGGAGTAAACCAACTCATCAGTGGGAATCGGGATCCAACTATCATCGCATGATAACGTGACAGAATCCGCTCACGTTATCACACTCCAGAAGGTATGCGCATTCTGGCAAGTTTCAGTTTCTTTAGAAACTCCCGATGTGATTTTTACCCCATGCTCTTATGACCTTGACTTTGGCCAACAAATTATAAGTCACATGTCAAGTTCTACCCGTCATTCTCCAGGTTGATTTGAACCCACCCGTACTTATCCTTGACTTTGGCCAACAAGGCAGTACGGCTGTCCCAAACCAACGCATCTATCTATGCTGCATATGAATATCCAATAGCTACCAAATACTGTGCCTTGACTTTGGCCAACAAACATAGCTTGAATACTGTTGACTATCCATATGAAATGATGGAGGGCTACGAATGGTTTTTGGCGAAAAACCTTTAACGTAATGAACTTGATATCGTCGAAGGAACCAGATAGCTTTTTAAAAAAATATAGTGACGAAAACCTTTGGTAAAGAGGTCACTCCCGGTGAAGGGATCTCGGCTCTTTCCCTGTAGAATGAGGTGCAGGATATTCCAACTGAATACCACGATGCAAAGCAAAAGTAATCGACTATAGTGAAGTTATTGCCCTGACGCAAACTTCTGTCCAAGGGGTCACTCCCGGTGAAGGGATCTCGGCCCTTGCCTCGTCGACTGAGGTGCTGGATATTCATAACCGAATACCACTGTGTAAAACAAAAGAGAACGTCCTGGCAATAACAGCTTTTTTGAAAATTGTTCCAACAACATCAAAATAGGTTTGTTTAGCTTGCATTGATCCGAATCAATGCAGTCCCATCAATTGATCACACCACAAAAGAACGAAAATAATGATGTACGTATATGCCAGCCGCATTCGCCACTAGGTCCCATCATCACCCGTTATGTTACTTAACTAACGACAGAGCGGGGACTGGACTAGCGCGGATGCAAAACATATACAAAATCTACTAGTATATATATCAATATATAATAATCGCTCAAGGCGTGATAAAATGCAACATCACAGAAATGTAACCAGCATCACAGAACAATACAGATATCTGGGATCCCCGAGTTTCATAGAGCCGCTTCTGAAACCCGACGTTCCCCTGGTCGTGTGGATAGCCTGTGCAATGAAATCCTAGACCCCTACGGGCGCGGCAAGTTACCCGCCAAAACCGGAAGCGAGGCAGCCCCCTTCAACAACGTGAATGGACCACCCAGCACTTCACGGAATCCGGTAACTTGGACACCCCTCCTGGGTCAACCTATACCCCCTACGAGTGCGGCGAATAGCCCGCCAATTCTAGAGTGAAGCCCCCTCCGTCTCAACACCATGATATGCGGGCCCGTTGCCCTCTAGAATCAGGCTACCCATGCACCCCACCGCGGGGTAATCCTAGTACAGAATGTAAAATATACATACAACGGATACATCGACCTCAGCCCGGTCGTGCAACAAAAGAATAATATACAAACAGGCAGTAACGGCAGTCCACATGTCGGACGCTCGCCCCGCAATATCAAATGTACATATAAAACGAAACTGTACTAACATTGCATCCAGGCTATCCCCCACGACCAATCCGCAACATCACAGCACAACACAGAACATCAACGTGAATGTCACGTTCCCAAATCCGTCTAAAAGGGCTATAGCAGTTAGACAGGATTTACCGATCAAATGACATTCATGGTCGCAGATATAATGTAAATACTGTGAACTAACATGTTTAAAATTTTCGATCGATCAAATTTTCCGAAGTGGGCCCCAAGCACAAATGTAGCACTCAAAAACATCTGGGCCCAAAAAGAATATACCAAAAACCATATTTCTATGTCAGAAGCCCACTGTAAAAATTTGGTGCAGTAAAGAGTCAAAATGGCGGCGGAACCGCGGCCAATGCATGGGTTTGGCCGCGGTTCCTCGGTGGAACAGTGCCATCAGGGCACCAAATTTTCACAGAATGCATAAAAAAACCCTGCTCGTATTTTTACAATGTACCAAATAATTTTTTGAGCACTGCAAAAATTCGACAGAAACTGGACATGAAAACGCGGTTTTTTGAAAATCCGTTCGATCGAACTTGTAAACACGTTAGAGCAAGCTAGACTAGGTTAATGGCGTGGCTCTGATACCAATGTAAGTGCACGGCAGCGCCCCGGCCGTCAATCCGACGCCTGAATGCGGAAACGAAACTTTTACAGAACTTGTAAACCGGCACTACCGCGCACTAAAAATCCGGATCGGGCCATTAACCTAACGCTAGCAAACTAGAGAATGGGAAGAAAGCTATACCGAGCGATCCGTGTCCTTCGGTCTCCGGCCTCCATTCCGATCTTCTCGCGGAATCTCCGATCTTCACCTCCTCGTCGGAACGGTCACCACATCGCCGGGTTCTTTTACGGGCTCGCACCTCTGGACCGAGGCAGCTCGGGCACGAAGTTAGCGAGTCGACGTGTCCAAGAAATGCTGTAGATGATGTGTAGAAAGCTTTGTCTCATTGGAGTATGAAGTTGCCATTTGATGGAGGTGAAGAATGAACTTTTGAGAAAAATGGAGCTCTCATTTTCAAGCATAGAATGAAATGAAGAATGAATTTTCCTCTCCAAAAAATCTCACCCCTCACACTCAAAATGTGGCCGGCCATTCTCAAAATGGTGGAGGGAAAAAAGGAATCAATAATGCAAGAGAAGAAAATGTATGATAATGAGAAGAAATGGTCACACCATTTACCAAATCAATCCCTTCATATTCCATCACATTAAATGCAAGCCATGTGAAGAAAAGAATGGAATCAAAAGATGCTAGATTATCATAATCTCTCCATTTACAAGAAACCCCCTCCACATACCTAATTTGCACACTTGCAAATTAGCCCCTCCATCAGAAAAATCCGGCCGTGAAGGAACAAAGGAAAACTGACCGAAACGGAATACAAACTGGAAACTTCAAAAAACTGATCCCGTAATAAATTACAGGAAAACCCCGCGACTGTATATACATACCCGCATTTGTATTCCCACTGAATACAAATGCAAAGAGACAAAATCTACACTGTACAATACTAGGATCCGGCTTAAACCAAAGCCCACTAGTATTATCCGTCCAATCATGATCCGTGCAATACCGCACGTATCTGATCGAACCCTGCCATATCTCCATACGGCCTCTACAGCATTTCACCCGAAACTTGAGAAACGGTCTGTGGGGGAGTCTAAAGACTCGTCAATACTTTGGTTGTGGATTTAACCACTAGCACGTCAGAGGTATTAGCCATATGTAACGGGCTACCAGGTATTGACCAAAAGAGACGTCGATAAGCGAACTCATCCTGACACCCTACTGAGCCTGTCGGTGAGAATATCCCTATAGTCCGGTCCGTTCGTCTATGAGCATCGCATGGCGGGCCTAGGGGGTTGGTGAAAGTCAGACCCCCAAAAGCGGTACAAGTCGTGTCGGAATGTAGCCCAGAACACCCTGAGATACTACTGGAATACCTACCAGTAAATCTCCTGCCTTGGCCAAGGATTTCGTGTAATGGCTCTCCTAGACACAGCGCGACCTCACCCCCAATACCGGGAGAGACGAACCCCTGAAGATCCGCTCACTGCCTCCATGTGGCTCGTGACTGTACCCAACTAAAACCTGTTTGCACGTCTCCTTTGAGCGTGGTAGGGTGGTAATCAAAGTACAGTGGGAACTCACACGAGACAAATGACGATTCTCAGGTCGATGAACTAACCTGCACACATGTCACCAGGGAATTGCCATCTGACGTCAGGTATAAGACTAACTAGCAGGTTCCCGGCGAGTCCTGTCCGGTGTACTCATAACCCGATGAGCACCTGTATACATCTTAGGTGAACCAACTGACACCAATGGCTTGTGAGACCGGCCACCGCCCCTCGTCGGGGTCTCGACTGTATACACTAGTCTACTCTGGAGTATCGATGCCCTGTCTCGAAACTCCCACGACTAGGGATCTTTTAAGGATTTGCTTATAGACCCTAGCTCCCACGTATATGATTGCCCTCATACTGCTGGCAGTCAAGCAAGAATCCTAGAGGCTCTATCAACGTGTAATAGTGACCTGTAAGGTCACCTAAAGCAGTACACGATGATAAAGATAAACCAGATATCATACTATCATCTCGAGCAAGACTGTCCTACCGGCATGGGTCCTCTCTCATTCATTGCAATCACGTGCCTGTGATCCAATAATTGACTCTGAGGGCACTATATCCAACATAACATTCATCAAAATAATGTGTGTTCTGACAGTGCGCCACGTGGCGCGTCAGGCGCTTTGCGCCAATTAAAGAGCGCATTGCGCTTCTGTCAGGTAGCGTACACGAAGATGACACGTGTCGCGCTTAGCGCTAAGCGCTAGTTTATTAGTACATTGCGCTTTCCATTTATGATTGCTTTGCGCTGATTTAGGGGCGCGCCAGTGAGTGACACGTGGCGCGCCAGTGAGTGACACATGGCGCGCTTGGCGCCAAGCGCCAGCCCATGAGCGCAGTGCGCTATTTCAGAAGCACAAAGCGCAAGTTTTTTCTGTGATTGACACGTGGCACGTTTTGGCGTTGAGCGCCGGTCCAAGGAGCGCAAAAGCGCAGTTCATGAGTGCAAGGCACTGTTCAGTAGCGCAAAGTGCATCTGATCAAATTTATGATTAGAGAACAAGTTTATGTTCTTCTTTTAAAGGAGGCTTTGCCTCAAGAACAAAAGTTCTTGTTTATAAAAGGGCTTTGCCTTTGTAGATCAAGGATCTGTGAATGAAGTAAATACTTCTTTTATTTTTATGATTAGATCTTTTGATCTTTTCTTTTTATTAAAGACCTTGGTCTTTTGCAGATCTATAATCTTTTTTAGAAGATAGTTCTTCTTTTATGAGATGATTTCATCTCTGTTGTTCAAGAATTAATTCTTTACCTTGAAGAAATGATCTTTTTTCTCTAAGAGTTTGCTCTTCTTTCTTTGAGATTTCTCAAAGTTTGTAGGGGGGTTTCTCTCTATGAGACTTGAAGTCTTGGGACCTTTATATAGGGCCAATTGATTTGTTAAATCAGTTTTAAGAGATCTTTCTCTGATTGATTTGGGAATATTTCCCACCGTTGGATCTTTGATCCTAAGGCTTCTGTTTCACAGAAGATAATCTTCTTGTTTTAATAAGATTGGAAAGATCTTTCCATAAAAGAATTTTAATTCTGATTAATTAATAATTTATTATTATTAGATCTTTTGATCTAACGGTGGGGAATTTTTAATTCCAGCGCTAGCGCACCTTGAGCTAGCGTACCTACGTTCGACACGTGGCGCGCATCGCAACTACGCTAGCGCACCCATGATTGACACACGGCATGCAGCGCAGAGAGCAGCGCAACTGCACTAGCGCACCCGTGTTTGACACGTGGCGTGCAGCGCAGAGCGCTAGATCTGAAGCGTTGCTTCAACTTTTGAGTTTTGAAATTTTAAAACAGAGTTTTGCTCTGATTGGGGGTGCGCTGCCTAGGGCGCAGCACACCTGACGCTAGCGCGTCTGTGTCTAACATATGGCGCGCAGCACGCCTAGCGCTAAATTTGAAGCGTTGCTTCAATTTTCAAATTTTGAATTTTAAAACAGAGCTTTGCTCTGATTGGGAGAAACAAATGCCCCCCCACTGTTGCGCACATGTGGCACACACGTGAGTGCAGCAGTGGCAACATCTAAGCCCTTGGATCAACTCAGAAGTTGAAGAGGTGGTTCAATGCCTATAAATAGGACCTTTGGTCATTTAGATGATTATCATCTTCTTTCTTGAGAATTTTTATTCAGAGCCCTGCTCTTCAGTTTAAGAACTTTTCAAGAGTCAGAAATCTACCAAAACTTAGGTAAAGTTTAAAATTTTAATAAATTAGGGTTTTTACCCATTAACAGAGCCTTGCTCTTCATAGATCTTTGATCTAAAGAAAACCCTTTTAAGGTTTCATTAATAGAGTCTTGCTCTTCTGAATCCATAGATCTAAACAGATCTTTTCTTGGGATTTCTTAGCCTATGAACAGAGCTCTGCTCTTTGATAATATGTAGATCTCTTGATCTTTGATGAAGAACTCTTAAGAGTTTTTTTTATGGATCTTGAAGATCCCAGAATTTTTAATTCACAAAATTTAATTTTAATTAATCCTTGATGGATTTTTCCATTATCATTACAGAGCCAGGCTCTTTAAGGAATTTTATTCCTTCATGATCAGAGTTTGACAAGTGTCACTCTGTCATAGAGCTTTGCTCTCAAAGGGAGATTTTCTCCTTTTCCCGAGAGATTTCTCATTCAATGAGAATTTCCTTGAGGATTTCCTCATTAATTAACAGTCTCATCCAATGATGAGGCTGTTTTTTTTATTAATAATTTTTAATCGATGAATTGTCATCTAGATTTTGTGGGTCCCCCTTTGGTCCCCCTTTTCACTGCATTGCAGTGTGGTGCAACTTTTAAAATACCGAGTGTCGGAGCACTGACAATTGACTCATGTCCCCCTTTTTGCAGGCGACATGTCTTTCGATGCCATGTTTCCGTTCGTCCGTTCAGAGGGAGGATTCCCGGAGGCACCTGTGGACCGAAAGGTTCTCACGCTTAGCAAAGACCGTGACCCGGAACACAAAAATCTTCAGTTATAGGGCAGATGGTATGACCAAATTATCAGAGGTCGTCAAAGTTTCTCTTATGCGACGCCGTCGGAGCCGATCTCGGCGATTCTATATGCAGATGCACCCCCGGTAAACTATACCGTGGAGGTTGTCAATCGGACTTCGGAGGGTCTTCTTCAACCTTCGATTGCCGCCATACCCATGCAGCTGCCGGCAGCTTTGGATACCTTGGGGCGGCGCATATGCCAGGGCAAGTCGCGCCCTTAAAGACAACCCTACAACATCATGTTGAATCCCCGACATTCGGCCGGGTATTTGCAGTGGGCCAGGTACTTCTTGTCAGCGAAGAAAATGCAGCTACTGAAGCTCGGCCTATACCCTGCGGTTTATGCTTCGTTGTTCCAATATTCTGCTCCACTCACATAGTGGATTAAGGCCTTCTTGGAGCAGTGAAACATCCCAACCCATACTTTTCTTCTACTGGACAGAGAAATCTCCATCTCCTTAGAAGAATTTGCTAAGATTTCCAGTCTGCCGGTTAGAGGGGAGCACTACGAGGAGCTGCTTCCTCCGGATGAATACGTTTTTGCCACTAAGCCGGTGGTGATGGGCCTAACGCCGGAGAACGCCATTCAGCACCAGTTTCCTAGTCTGATGAAGGTGCTGAATATATACGAGAGCCTCTTCTTGGAATCCGGAGGCCGGGGGGTCAGTTTTGCGGATTTCATTGCCCGGTTCCTTCGCCCGGAGATTTTGTCGCAGCGAGGCGAAAAGTTTGCCAAGCTTGACGACCCCTTCGGCTTTGGTTTGGACCGTCGACCCGTACTGGAAGACGATTAGAAGGGCTTTTTTCTTCCTGATACTGCGATCATTCCTCTGTCAGAAATCGCCGCTCTGGGCATTGACGAGGAGACTTTCTTTCTCGGGTTTCTTGGGCTATGGTTGTGCTGGTTCACGCTCCCTATGCATCCTCGTTATATGAGGCCTTCTGTCTTCTACCCCGCGCATCGTATGGTGGCCGGAATACAAGTGGTCATTGGGATTTCCGAGTTAGGCCATTTATACCATGGTCTTAGCGTGGCGGCGGATACAATTGAACCGGGGGTGCATGCCTCCAACTTCCCGATGCATTACTTTACTTCGTGGATGGAGATGCATGTGCTCGGGGTCTTTGGCATTCACAAGAGACCTTCGTTCTACGAGAAATGCAAGCTCCCACGAATTATACGGCTGGTTGACGCGTCCATCGTGAGTCCGTCACAACGGGAAGCTAGGGGCTTGTTTCTTCACCCGTGCACGGTCGGAGATGGTATGTTTTTCACGGACAAATTCCTAACGATCGGCCAGGACACTTCCAAGTCGGTGCTGGCATTGCGTGACGTTTTTAAGGACGGGGCCTCCATGTTGAAAGACCGGGAGGTTCTCCATCTATACTCCATCAGGCCGGGCTTTCTTGTATTCAGGCTAAATTATGCAGCGCTATTTATGAGATACAATCCCCATCATTTTGCTCAGCAGCTGAGCTATAACCAGGGGGTCCTACTGGAGGCGTTCTTGATAGAACCCGTTGCCACCAGAGAGGGAATACGGGGTGCGCTACATCACTTCATGCGCTTGAATACGGGCTCCCACTTCTTCATTAGCGAGCCGAGTTGCATCCCGAGGGCCCTCAACGTACACGCGGCCTGGTATCAACACGCCATGGGTGCTGTTATCAGGGAAGAGAGGCGGCTGTTGCTCGATCGCAAGAGTGCACCCCCTGCCGGTGATCGAAACGTCCCTTTAAAGCGACGGATCGCTGTTCCCCTTCCGCTAAGAGAGGTTGCTGCAGTTGAGCCTCCACGTGTGCTAAGCCCTACGCGTGGATTGCCCCGTGTTCCTGTGGAGACGGTGGATGTGCCATCGGTGCCCTATGCTCCCGCGGAGACGGTAAACGTAGCTTCACCCGAATCTGGCATGGGCTCGGATATCAGGACTCGTCGCCCCAAGGTGCCCACCAAGCGTAAGCTGGTGCTGGCTGCAACCGGAGTTCGCTTGCAGAAGAGGAAGAAGAAGTCGCTCTTTTCTGTTGATGTCGTATTTGGCCAGGAGCCACACGCTCCTTACGGCGAGGACTTGAGCGGTTATGGGACAAACGAGGGTTTATTCATGCCGCCAGATGATACTGATCTGGCCGCTGCCATCGCAGCTTCTGAGCAATTGGCCAGACGCGAAGAGGGGTTGGCTATCCTTACGCGATCAGGTAATCATTAGCTGTATTTTTCGCCATTGCATCGTATTTCTATTATCGTGGTTTAACTGATGCTTTTTCTTCTTTAACAAGCATTTCCGCTGAAGAAGCTCTCGTAGCTTCTCTCAAGACTTTTAAGGAAGAGGAAAGACTTTGAGCATCCTTAGGCATCGGTACATTTCGGTTCACCATGTTCCCGCTCCCGTTTCTTATGAGTAATCTGACCCTTTCTTTGTCTTATCGCAGGGACCACAATGCTGATCCCGCAAGCTGATGCGGAGATTCTTCCCGGGCCAGGCATCGAAGTCCCGGCCTCCTCAGGGTTGCCAAAAGAGGCTTTACTCAAGCAACCGATGACGGATGCCGTAGCGGATCCAGAGGTAGCTCCTGGCGTGGATGATGACGTCCCATTGACGGAGGTCTTGAGAATCCCGGCTCTCACGGCCCAGACGGAAAGGAAGCGCCGAATGCGCGCGGCAAGGGAGCGTAATGCTGCCTTAGCTGCGGGTGTGGGTTCGAGCACCACTACCCCTGCCCCTGCTCCTTCAAAAGAGTCCCCAGCTGCCTTGTCTACTGCTTATAGGCGAGCAGCACGGGTGGCTCGGGAAGCGGTCGGAAGACCAACCCAAGGTAATGTGACACGGGGTTCCGTTGTCAAACTTTTAAATATCAATTCTCATATATTTTATCTTGCAGAGCCGAAGAGGTGGCGGTGACCGCTGAGCCTGAGGTAGCGGTGGAGGAGGTAGCTGTGATTGCCGAACCCGGGGCGACGGTAGGCGAGGTGGCTGCAATTGCCGGGCTTGTGGTGGTGACTGGTAAGTCAGTCATGATTTCCGAGCCTGAGATAGTTGTGGATGAGATGGCTACAACCGCCGAGCCCTAGGTGTTCGCTCCTTCTCAAGAGTCGGGCACCGCCCCAATCATTGCTCTTTCTACCTGCGACCCTTTGCCATCTCCTGGCGTCGCGAGCGTTACGACGGCTCTGGTAGAGTCAGGGGATAAGGCGACAGGAGGTGAGACCTTCCCGATGGAAGAGGATGGAGCAGTTGCTGTGTCAAGTGACGCCCTTGTCGCGGTTCCGACTGGCGACTCATTAGGTAGATTTTAGATCATTGCTTTTCTTTTTATTCTGCAATCTTTTTCAATCTTTCCTGACAGGGTTCATCTTGTTTCTAATGCAGGTATGGCTAGTGCTGATGTCGCGCTATCCGAGGCAATGCCATCAGCTACCGCCTTGACGATGACACCTCCTCTACCCTCTCTCATACCATCTCAGATGTTGGAAGGTGGGGATTCGTGACCCATCGGTCTGATTTTTTAAGCTGTATAACTTATGTACTAACGTTGCATTTGTAGGGTTCCTAGGCACTCCCAAGAGGTCTCACAAGGCATCAACCATGCCAATTTCAAATTTTACGGTGCCGAGAAACCCTAAACTACGGATTGTTTGCTAGAAATCTAGGCGAATATGCAAACTAGTTAACACTTAACTAAGAGATACGGAAATACAACCTTTGTAGATCCGGTTCTCCACCTCCATAGCTCTGCAATGAAGTCTCCTCGCTGTCCATAACAAGTCCCGGGCTCTAGCGTCGGCTTCATCGGAGAATGGACGGGCTAGGTCATCGACGACGTGCCGAAGATGATCTACGTCGAGGCATCGCTAGATCAAGCTCCAACTTCACCAAGTCCAAATACTTGTGAAGAGAACACACTCTACTACTTGGCAAGAGGTAGAGGATGAAGAAATAGGAAGTGGGTTCAATTTAGAATTGGATTTCTCACTCTTTATCATCAATCACCATTGATGACCTCAAGGTTTTCTTCTTGAGTTCAAGGAAGAAGAAGAAGAAATGATATGATAAGTTATATTAAAAAAAGAAAAGAATAATCCATTCTTATCATAACATAACCCAAGTTCAGTGTAGATAATTGACCAAGGTTAAAGAATGGTTAGGGTTAAGGAGATGAGACAAAAATGGTGACTTAATGAAAGCTTCATGAAGCTTCATGTTGAAAACAAAACTAGCCACCATTTTTCACTTCTTTTCCTTTTCTCATTTATCTTTTAAATGCAAATGAAAAGATAAATGAATGAATAAAAGAAAACCCTAATCATTTACTTAACCTAGGTTTAATTCATTACACTTAACAAAAAAGATATGTATCATCAAACATGATACAATCAAGTGCACAAAAATCATATCGCATATGCAATGCGCACACCCGAGTGAGAAAATCCATTTAAAGTGAACCAATACTAGTTAATGCAAAGTAATATATCAAATATATAATTATACATTAAATCATTAAATCAACACTTGATTTAACGATCCGGTCATATCGCATATAACCGACCAGTATCCTATGTATCGGCTCATCGAATCAACCTTTGATTCGATAACTAGGGTATATCGCATATAACCTAATCGATACATTCATCGCGAGAATGGAATACGGTATCACATACACGCATTATTCTCGGTCCCGCACATATCTCATATGCGCTCCTATTTCGTTTCGCTTGAGCCAGGAAACCTCTGTGTAGGACTCTAAAGACTCGTCAATACGCCGGCAGCAGGCGATGATCATATCAAACACCCACAAGCCGCAAGCGGTCTGCTAAACGCAACGGCCACCCGGGTATTGAGCGATCTGAAGATCGACGAGCAAGCCCGCTCACACTCCAGTGAATCCGACCAGTAACACTACCGTACAGTCCGGTCTGATCGTCTGATATGTCGCATATCTCGCCTAGGGGTGGTAAACGTCAGACCCCAATAGCTCAATAAGTCGTGTCGATATGAAGTCTATAACAATTCGAGAAATACAGGTAACACTTACCAGTAAATCTCAGCAACCCTGGCCAGGGATTTCCTGTTATAGCCAATCGAACACAGCGCAACATCAACCCCCTATACCGGGAGAGACGAATCCCCTCCTATCGCTCATTGCCTCCATGTGACTCGGGACTGTACCCAAAAACAACCGTTTTGCACGCCCTCTTGGACGTGGTAAGATGGAAATCAAAGCACAGTGGGAACCACACAAGACTCTATGACGATCTCGGGTCAACAGACTACTCTATACCAGTGTCACCAGAGAACTGCCATCTGACGTGAGGTATAATACCATCTGGGAGTTCTCGGCGAGTCCGTCCAGTGTACCCAGTCTCTACTGAGCACCCGTATATCATCTCTGATGTCAAACACCGATGGATATGGGATCATCCATCGCCCATCTGTATGGGTCGAGAAGGTATACGATAGTCTACTCTGGTATATCGATGCCCCGTCTCGATACACCCTCGACTAGGGACTTTGAAGGATGTACTTATGGACTACCATGTCCCCACTAGTATGATCCGCATTATAGTCCAGGTAGTCAAGCACACATCCTAAGGGCTTTACCAACATGTAACAGAGAGACAATCAGTATACACGTTAAGGTAAAGAGCAACCAGATAGCATACTATCATGTCGAGCAAGAAAGTCCTCCCTATATATGTCCCAGCATCCACTACAATATACATCCTATGTACAGTAATGGCCTCTAGGGCATACATATAACTAACAATCTCCCACTTGCACTAGGGCCATTTGTAGCAGTGGTTGCAGTATCTCATACTCAACCATCCCATAAAAGTCTCTCTCTGGGAAAAGGCCTTTCGTGAGTGGATCCGCTGTGTTTGTCCTCTGAGTCTACTCTCCTAACCTCGATCCCTTGGAGATCAACCATCTCCATGATCAGGTGATACTGCCTTAGAATATGTCTGGATCACTGATGGGACGGACGTTCCTTGGCATAAGCCACAACTCCATTGTCACACAATGGGAGGAACATGGTTCATCTTATGAACCAATATATACCCAAACAGCCTCTTTGGTAGCATCTTAAATAGCGATGTATCAAGCCTTTATCGTCTAGTATGCCACGGTATTTAGCTTGGAACTCTTCCAACATACCGTCCCTTTACTGAGGGTAAAGACAATGCCTGCGACTGACATTCAGTCGTCTTTATCACCCTGGAACCCTTCCAGTGATTCTCCCCAGGATCGATTGATACCATCTCACTACAACTAGTGAGAATCCTAACATCCAATTAGATCTATCTCATAGATCCAAACCCAGGATTTAGGAGGTATCACTTTGATCCTTTATGGAGAATCATTGTGATAAGCGGAGATTGACCGAGCGTAGCATAAGAAACTCCTTTCTTATCAAGAGTATGTCATCCACGTACTCTACGAGGATCACCACCATACTTCCTACTACCTTTTTGTTTATACAAGGTTCATCTACCATTTTGATGATGTCAAACTCTTTGACTAATCCATCAAAACAGATGTTCCAACTCCGCGATGCCTGCTTTATCCTATAAAGCATCTTGCACACGTTTTCGCTGCTCCCACTGTCTACGAGGCCCTCTGGCTGTGTACTTATAGACGCACTCTTCTAAAACATCATTTAGAAAAGCAGTCATGGCACCCAACCGCCAGATATCGTAGTTATGGTATGTAGCCGTGGCAAGTAGGATCTGGATGGACTTAAGCATAGCTGCTTGAAAAGGTTTCATCATTATCCATGCCTGGTCGATGATGAAAAGCTATAACAAGTCTAGCTTTGAAAGTCTCAACTTTTCCAAGTACACCATGTAATCTTCTCAAGATATACTTGCTCCTGATGGGGATGTAACCCTTCAGATATAGCAACTAAAGTCCATACTTTGTTGGTGTACATGGATTCCATCTCAGATCGCTAAGCATCCAGCCATTCTTACAGAGTCCCACTCCTGATGGCCAGCTCGAAACTAGTTGGGTCATCATCTCATGATGCAATCCTCGCTCCCACTGTCATAGAGAAACCAAAGTATCTCTCAGGTGGGTAAGGAACCCTACTAGATCGGCGGAGAGGCTGAGGTTCGTTGGTAACTATTGAATCCTTTGGTTTTATCAAATCATCTGCTGTAGTTTGTATAGCTGGAACCTTTCCAGTTCTACATTACAGACTTTGCCTCGAGCTTGTCCGGATTTTGCTTTCAGACATAGGCCGGTCAACCCCAAATCTTAACTAGCTTAAGACATGGGCTCTTCCCTTTCCATATCACATATGAAATGGTAGGCAACTGATTTGATTGGAACCCTATTCAATAGGTATGCAACTTCATAAGTGCATAACTCCCAAAAGGAAAAAGGTAACTCAGCAGTACTCATCATAGAGCACACCATATCACATAGGGTGCTATTGCTCCGCCCCGATATACCATCGTGCTATGCTGTATACGGAGGAGTAATGCTGAGAGAGAATCTCATTCTCCTTTAGAAAAATCCAGGATTTCCGTGCTCTCGTATTCTCCTCCTCGATCACATCAAGGACATAATACTTATACCCTTATTGGTTCTCTACTTCTAACTTATATTCTATGACTTGTGTTTCAATAGGAACATAGGTCTGAATCTCGAAAGATCATCAGAGAATGTAATGAAGTACAAAGAACCAGTCTTGGCATGTGTAGACAGGGGACCTACATACATCAACATGTATCATCCCAAGAGTTTACCAACTCTTTCTCTGTTTCCAATAAACGGAGCTATGGTCATCTTATCTTTGTGACATGACTGGCGAGTTTCACAAGATGTAAATTCAAACTGATTTAAATATGCATCTATATGTAACTCTAGCTAGTCAGGTCGCATTGATATGACCTAGTCTACAATACCTCAAGAAGGATTCGTTCATTTCTGAACTCTTCCTCTTGTGTGTGTTCCATATACTAAGAACTGTAGTTTGTTTTAGAACATCAACGCTTTTAGATAACGTGCCTGATCCGATCAACTTTTGATATAGGAAATGTTCAAAACATTATCCAACAATACAAAATTTTATCGTTTCTTTACTAACAAAGAGACAGATATGATTTTGTATATCAGGTTCGGTATCTAATAACATTCGTTCAGAATCAATGTATTGGTAATACAGGATGACAGTGACCAACAGACTTGGCTGCAACACTTGCCCCGTTTTCTGCCTCATGAAACTTATCACCCGTTCTCAGTTCTCTACCTTTCTGTAGCCCTATGTAACATATTATATATCTGGAATCCTGATCCGGTATCAAATACCCAGGACGTAGAGAATAGAGAAACAGTTCTGTATAAAGAACACACCCGAAGATGATGCATCAGCATGCACTCTCTTCGTTTGGGTGGCACGGGAATTCTGGTAATCCCCTATTTCCTGCTCTGTCTTATAACAATTATAAGTTGGAGCGGGACCAACGTTCCCCGGCTCAGTATAACAAGCGGGTTCGGTCAATAATCCGTATTATTATCTTGATTAAGGCGTGATATGGTCGCTACCAGGAGAGAGAGAGAAGAAAACACTCAGCGTTCGCTCTTGCAAGAATAGATTGGTTATTATTTTATCTAATCAGGATGGCTCCCACTGCTTTTTATCAAATCTTCCTTCAAACCCTAAAAGGAAAGATTAGCCGGGATTAATTACACACTACAAGTTCCCCAATCTTTCAGCCAGGCCAGTGTCGGTACTTTGAGGGAGGTCCCCCGTGCTTTCGCACGAACCTAATTAATGTAAACCTCGTTTTCCCAGAGGCGTAACCTCGTTAACACCTTTCTAGACACCTACTTGATCGGCTAATTGTAATGTATAAAACTCTCCCAGGAGTAACAATTACTCGCAGCGGGTATCGGGATCCAACTATCTCATAGAAGGTATGCAATCTCATTGCAAATCTCAACACTTGAAATTCCCGATAATATTTTGCCCCTAACCTCCTATGACCTTGACAAAGGCCAACAAACCATAGGATGCTAGTCAAGTTCAACCCGTCATTTCCTGATTGAATTAAACCCACCCGCACGGCCCTTGACAAAGGCCAACAAGGTCGCACGACTACCCTAACTCAATCTACATCATATGCATAAGCAGATAAGCACCAGTTAGCTACCGCACACTGCGCCTTGACAAAGGCCAACAAACGCAGCACGAATACTAACTACTACTTATCTGAAATGACGGAGGGCTACGACAGGTTTTTCTGAAAACCTATTGCGTAATGAACTTGATATCGTTGTAGAATCAAATGATTTTAAAAATGGAGTGTTTTTGAGGCTTTTCTAGTTTTGCTAAAGGAGTCACTCCCGGTGAAGGGATCGTCGGTCCTTTCCTCGTCGAATGAGGTGCGGGATATATCATATATATCACTGTGCAAAGCAATAACTCTTAAAAGCAATCAAAAGACAAACCGAGTGTGTAGCATCTGCCAGTTATTGCTAAAGGAGTCACTCCCGGTGAAGGGATCTCGGTCCTTTCCTCATCGAATAAGGTGCAGGATATATCTCATATACCGCTATGCAAAGCAAGAACTGTAGCTACCTGTTTTATTTTGAAATTCGATTCTACAACATCTTAGGTTTCTTTTATTTCATTAATCACATTAATGAAGTCCCATCATTCAAAAACCTAAACATCACAGATAAATACGACGTACACTTATGCCATCCGCATTCGCCTCGATGTCCCCTCGTGCACCGTTAGGTTAGGTAACTAACGGCAGAGCAGGGCAGGGCTAGCACGGGTGTAAAACATAAGTAACGTCTATATAATATATCATATATACTATATACTGTATCTATCAGAGAACATCACATGATCACATCACAGATATCGCAGCAGAAGAAACATATGAAATATTGGATATACTAGGACGTCCGTGTTTTCAATACGAGCCAGTATAAAACACGGATTCCACGGTCGCGATGAATAGCCAAACCCACACCCCTAGACCCCTACGAGAGCGGCAAGCAACCCTACCAATTCTAGAGTTAGGAGACCCGGACTCGACTCCTCGAGTTGGTCTCCCACTGGACTCCAGAACCCGGTTACTTGTGCTCCCCTCCTTGGGTCTATCCTAGTGCGGAAAAGTAAATAATATACAAAAGGTGACATCTTCCGCAACCTGGAAGTGCCCCAATAAAAGAATATTACATACAGATTTTTACATGAATGAAAATGAAAAACACTCATCTCACATAAAAACCCCGGCTATTCAAACACGACGATCCAATATAACATATCCAGCAACACATAACATCACATGTCATCAACGTAAGTAAATATGCGCATCCCAATTGTCGTTGACATATAGCAACGAAACCGGCGATATCACATATTACATTTACGGTCACAGAAAAAAAAGTGTAAAACTACAACAGTTGGAATCCGCAACCTTCTTAGACATCGCATGCCTAAACCAATGAATTTCTTAGACATCGCATGCCTAACAATTATAAACCCCGCATTTTAGTCTCAAAATCGAAAACACTTTTCAATACCGAGTCGGGCAATTCAACAGGATTCCCGACATTTTGATCGAATGCTCGTCGCAGACTTTAGTAGGCGGCTGCACCCCCGACGCCGTAGACCAAGTGCACCAAGGCGGAACACCGCTACCGCGAGCACCCGGACGGATGCTTTCAGCAACGGGGTTCTCCTACAGTCACTTGGTCGGGGCTATGGAGTGAGGCTGTCTATTAAGTTTACCCGGCGAGTATCCGCGTACGCTACGTGATTGCGACGGACTTTTGATCACATCAAAATTCCGTAGCAACCGATCAAGTGAGACTAAACTGCTACGTTTATAACATTCATTCAGTTATCTCATAACTAATTGTGAATTCCAATTATTGTATCACATTCCGGATAAATAGAAAATGTTAAACTTTCCGATCGAACAATCGAACACCCAAGTTTTCCCGATACAGATCAACACATGAAACATAAGTCTAACAACATTCAGTTCGTGCCTCAGTACCGACGGTCCAGCCGTAGAAGGGTCAAGCCAACGCCTCACATGTGGCACGCCGTACTGCCCCAAACCCGAAGGTTCAAAGGGCAGTTCAAGACGGTCACATAATCGAGTTAAGGTTTGTTGTCTTCTAGAGGGACCATCGCGTTACTTGCACTACTTAGAACGTCGTTAAACTACGGAAAAATCCAACACTTGGAAATTTCCCGACAGGGGAAAAATTGGGTATTTATATCCGGTCGAACTTTTTAACATATTCTAAAAATTATCCGGAAAGCCACACAGACAAAATTTGATAATCCGATCGAACATTCGAATCCCCAAAACAACCCAGAAAAATTCAACTCTTGAAAAAATATTAAAAATACCCAGGAAAACCAGCACTGTTAAATAGGAGTTACTATGCAAATAGGAGTCAAAGATTCAACAGTGTTGCCGCGGAACCGCCGCGCCACGTGGGCTTAGGCCGCGCTTCTGCGGCGTTATGACGGAGTTAGGTCTCCGTTTTTCACAGTATTTCATAAAACACCCTGCTTGATTTTCTGGATATTTTTAATATGGAAAAATGCACTGTTTTGAAAAAAGTACAGAGAGCAAGTTTGGTTTGGGGTTCCGGGTTCGTTCGGACTTCAAATTCCGTCTAGACTTCGCCTAAGGCTCTAGCTAGGCTCTGATACCACTGTAGGGTTCCTAGGCACTCCCAAGAGGTCTCACAAGGCATCAACTATGCCAATTTCAAATTTTACGGTGCCGAGAAACCCTAAACTACGGATCGTTTGCTAGAAATCTAGGCGAATATGCAAACTAGTTAACACTTAACTAAGAGATACGGAAATACAACCTTTGTAGATCCAGTTCACCACCTCCATAGCTCCGCAATGAAGTCTCCTCGCTGTCCATAACAAGTCCTGGGCTCTAGCGTCGGCTTCATCGGAGAATGGACGGGCTAGGTCATCGACGACGTGCCGAAGATGATCTACGTCGAGGCATCGCTAGATCAAGCTCCAACTTCACCAAGTCCAAAAACTTGTGAAGAGAACACACTCTACTACTTGGCAAGAGGTAGAGGATGAAGAAATAGGAAGTGGGTTCAATTTAGAATTGGATTTCTCACTCTTTATCATCAATCACCATTGATGACCTCAAGGTTTTCTTCTTGAGTTCAAGGAAGAAGAAGAAGAAATGATATGATAAGTTATATTAAAAAAAGAAAAGAATAATCTATTCTTATCATAACATAACCCAAGTTAAGTGTAGATAATTGACCAAGGTTAAAGAATGGTTAGGGTTAAGGAGATGAGACAAAAATGGTGACTTAATGAAAGCTTCATGAAGCTTCATGTTGAAAACAAAACTAGCCACCATTTTTCACTTCTTTTCCTTTTCTCATTTATCTTTTAAATGCAAATGAAAAGATAAATGAATGAATAAAAGAAAACCCTAATCATTTACTTAACCTAGGTTTAATTCATTACACTTAACAAAAAAGATATGTATCATCAAACATGATACAATCAAGTGCACAAAAATCATATCGCATATGCAATGCGCACACCCGAGTGAGAAAATCCATTTAAAGTGAACCAATACTAGTTAATGCAAAGTAATATATCAAATATATAATTATACATTAAATCATTAAATCAACACTTGATTTAACGATCCGGTCATATCGCATATAACCGACCAGTATCCTATGTATCGGCTCATCGAATCAACCTTTGATTCGATAACTAGGGTATATCGCATATAACCTAATCGATACATTCATCGCGAGAATGGAATACGGTATCACATACACGCATTATTCTCGGTCCCGCACATATCTCATATGCGCTCCTATTTCGTTTCGCTTGAGCCAGAAAACCTCTGTGTAGGACTCTAAAGACTCGTCAATACGCCGGCAGCAGGCGATGATCATATCAAACACCCACAAGCCGCAAGCGGTCTGCTAAACGTAACGGCCACCCGGGTATTGAGCGATCTAAAGATCAACGAGCAAGCCCGCTCACACTCCAGTGAATCCGACCAGTAACACTACCGTACAGTCCGGTCTGATCGTCTGATATGTCACATATCTCGCCTAAGGGTGGTAAACGTCAGACCCCAATAGCTCAATAAGTCGTGTCGATATGAAGTCTATAACAATTCGAGAAACTACAGGTAACACTTACCAGTAAATCTCAGCAACCCTGGCCAGGGATTTCCTGTTATAGCCAATCGAACACAGCGCAACATCAACCCCCTATACCGGGAGAGATGAATCCCCTCCTATCGCTCATTGCCTCCATGTGACTCGGGACTGTACCCAAAAACAACCGTTTTGCACGCCCTCTTGGACGTTGTAAGATGGAAATCAAAGCACAGTGGGAACCACACAAGACTCTATGACGATCTCGGGTCAACAGACTACTCTGTACCAGTGTCACCAGAGAACTGCCATCTGACGTGAGGTATAATACCATCTGGGAGTTCTCGGCGAGTCCGTCCAGTGTACCCAGTCTTTACTGAGCACCCGTATATCATCTCTGATGTCAAACACCGATGGATATGGGATCATCCATCGCCCATCTGTATGGTTCGAGAAGGTATACGATAGTCTACTCTGGTATATCGATGCCCCGTCTCGATACACCCGCGACTAGGGACTTTGAAGGATGTACTTATGGACTACCATGTCCCCACTAGTATGATCCGCATCATAGTCCAGGTAGTCAAGCACACATCCTAAGGGCTTTACCAACATGTAACAGAGAGACAATCAGTATACACGTTAAGGTAAAGAGCAACCAGATAGCATACTATCATGTCGAGCAAGAAAGTCCTCCCTATATATGTCCCAGCATCCACTACAATATACATCCTATGTACAGTAATGGCCTCTAGGGCATACATATAACCAACAGCATTACTGTGTCCTTGCAGGAGTCCTTTTTGACCACCTGTATCAGGTGCTGTACCCACACTTCTCCTTCCTGTCAGAGATTAGTCCGCTTGCTGGTGTTGGTGGGTATCTTTTCTAAACAATGTCCTTTCATTAACGGGCAGTCGCATTACTGCTAACTTTTCTTTATATTGCTTGTAGCCTTACAAATTGAAGGAGGGAACGAGGCTGTCGTTGCGCTCCCAGCACTCCCAGCTCTGCCCCCTGCTGCAGCTGGTATAGTAGACTCTATTTTTTTTGTGTATGTATATTCTTTATTTCTCGAGTCATGATCTGACTATGATTTATTTTACAGCAATCACATCGACTCCAGCCTCTTTCGAGTCTCGCATTATGATGCCGGCAGGGCCTTTTTCCAGATGTCGTCCTCGAAAGGCGCCGCGAATAGTCTGCGCATGCTGAGCGACTATATTGAGGAGCTCGACGTGAAGACTCCCACATCTGCTGCGGATTTTGCCACGGAGGTTAACCCCATGCTGGTGACGCTCATGAACTTTCATGGTGAGGGCATCGTTGAGTCCTGCGTTAATCGCTGCAGGGAAATCGAGGCTTGCCTGCATGAGCTTGAGCTTAGGCGTCCTGCACCCGAGATTCTGGCTGTGAGCACTCAACGGGCTGCGTGGATTGAGCAGAGCACTTCTTACTTCTGCCATCTTGAACAAGAAGTGGATTTAAAGCAGAAGGAATGTAAAGAAACTTCAAGCGAATCTGCTCGACTGCATGCTCAGGTTGATGCGAATGCTGCCCAGTTGAAAATTATCTTCGAAGGTCTTCTGCGATGCATTTCTGATGGGTTAACATTGAGGCAGAAGCTCGACGTCATCGAGCGGGATGCACAAGATCGTGAAGCAGCTCAGCGGGCCGCCGAGGAACAACTTTCGTCTTACTTGCAGCAGTGAGCCCAGGTCGAAGCAGAGTTGGCCGTGGCAGCTGATCAAGAAGTGGGGCTGAAGGAAGTGCGCGAGCGGCTGATCGGATTATTGAAAGTGCTTCCTTCTCAATAATTTTTTTTGTACCATTTGTAATTTTGAATAAAATGTATTCGTTCTTTCATTCTTTCATATGATGTATTTTTGTACCCAATTGAATTCACGAATAAAAGATACACATTTTTTTGCAATGTCTTGTGTCATCTCTCTGCTTCCTTCTTTCTTTTGTTATCAGCATGTCACCTTAGCAAACATAGCCGGCAGATGATAGAGTGAGCACCTTGTCTTGGCTTTTTTGAGGGGTAGTGGTGGCTTAGGAAACAGGGTTAGGATTTGTCACCTAAGACTTTTCAATTTTATGAGCCGTGAGGGTCTCATAAAAATTTTCTCCCTACGAGTCGTGAGGATCTCGTAGGTATATTTTCTCCTTAGGAATCGTGAGGATTCCTAAGTGCGTTTTCCCTTATAAGTCATAAGGATCTTATAAGAGAGTCTTTCTTCCTTACTAGTCGAGAGGACCCACAAGTGTTTAGTGGGATAGACATGTAGATGATGTATTTCCGAAATGGGGTCATATAGATGACGTATTTCCGTGACGGGGTCATATGGATGACGTATTTCCGAACGGGGTCATGTGGATGACGTATTTCCGAACGGGGTCATGTGGATGACGTATTTCCGAACGGGGTCATGTGGATGACGTATTTCCGAACGGGGTCATGTGGATGATGTATTTCCGAACGGGGTCATGTGGATGACGTATTTCCGAACGGGGTCATATGGATGACGTATTTCCGAGCGGGGTCATATGGATGACGTATTTCCGAGCGGGGTCATGTGGATGACGTATTAACGAACAGGGTCATGTTGATGACGTATTTCCGAACGGGGTTATATGGATGACATATTTCCGAACGGGGTCATGTGGATAGCGTATTTCCGAGCGGGGTCATGTGGATGGCGTATTTCCGAACGGGGTCATCTGGATGACGTATTTCCGAGCGGGGTCATGTGGATGACTTATTTCCGAGCGGGGTCATGTGGATGACGTATTTCCGAACAGGGTCATGTGGATGACGTATTTCCGAACGGGGTTATGTGGATGACGTATTTCCGAACGGGATCATGTTGATGACGTATTTCCGAACGTGGTCATGTGGATGATGTATTTCCGAACGGGGTCATGTGGATGACGTATCGTCTGTTGTGATGAGACGAATATCGGAGTGGTCTTCAGGTTGTCTGTGAGCCGTTGAGATATGGCTTCTTCTTCTGATAGAGCCTGGGGAGGGAAGGCGTGATTCCTTCTTTGTTTGCACCTCTGGATTGTGTACAGGGATTGATGTGATATCACCTGTAGGGCATAAATTTCATTTTATTTTATTTCTTTCCATTATGCTCTATCATTTCAGCTTTTATATCACGAAGGTCGCGATTGCCCAATCATTTCGGCTATTTTCGCGGTGCCCAATCATTTCGGCTATTTTTACTTGCTGATTTTGTTGCAAGTTGCCCCATCATTTCGGCTATTTCGTATGCATGTGTGGCTCGCTAGCTTCTTGCTGCAAACTTGGAATTAGACACCGATTTTAGCATCAGCACCGCTACAACTAGAATATTGCCAGGAGCGAATCATCATTTGCCTCTGTCGATGTCAAACAAAGGTGGCTTAGCGAACAGGGTTAGGATCCTGTCGACTAAGGCCTTCGACTTCATGAGCCGTAAGAGTCTCATAAAGGTATTTCTCCCTGCGAGTCGTGAGGATCTCATAGGTGTGTTTTCTCCTTAGGAATCGTGAGGATTCCTAAGTGCATGTTCTCTTATAAGTCGTAAGGATCTTACAAGAGTGTTTTCTCCTTATGAGTCGAGAGGACTTACAAGGGTTGTTCACCGTACAAACTTATCCCTAGTCACGGATGGGACTTTGTTAGAGAAATGTTTATTCGCGCCTATGGATTGTATACAAAGGTCAGCATTGAGCCGCTTGTAGGGAAATATCGGAGGTTGTGGCGGTTGCTTAAGAACAGGTTTAGATCCCTGTAGCTTAAGACTTTCAAATCTTATGAGCCGTGAGGGTCCCATAAGAGGGTTCTCCTTACGAGTCGTGAGGATCTCGCAAGTGTAATTTCCCTTTAGGAATCCTGGGGATCCCTAAGTGTGTTGCTCCCTTGTGATTCGTAAGGATCTCACGCAGGTGGTTTCCCCTTACGAAGTCGAGAGGACCTTGCAAGTGTCTTTTAACGAGATTGCGCCCTTTTGGGTTTTCACAAAACTCACCGGTAGCCCTGCTGTTTTTACTTACGGAGCCCTTTCGGGTTTTCATCCGTGCCCATTTTGCTTATGGACATACCGTTTTCTCTTTTTATTTTCTCTTTTTTTTTTATTTTAACGAGATTGCGCCTTTTCAGGTTTTCACAAAACTCGCCGGTAGCCCTCCTGTTTTACTCACGGAGCCCTTTCGGGTTTTCATCCGTGCCCATTTTGCTTATGGACATACCGTTTTCTTTTTTTTATTCCTTTTTTTTTATCAGCTTCGGGATGCTGTAACCCACAATAGTTTATCGACGTCTCGGTCAACGGCTAGTTTTAGGACATAGTGGTCCATCGTTAGTTTTAGGACGTTCCGGTCCGTTGTTAGTTTAAGGACGTTTCGGTCCGTTGTTAGTTTAAGGACGTTTCGGTCCATTAGTTTAAGGTCATTTCGGTCCGTTAGCCGGCTACTACTTATAGAGTTTGAGCTTAGGAAGATAGCGAGCGGACATAGTCGTCGTCATCTATCATTGACCTAGGCCGTGACTCGTCAGGCGTAGTACTTTTTTAGGAAGCGACCATTTATTGGTCAGAAGGGCCTTTCGCCATGCATATCCATTAGTAAATAGGCTCCACCCTGGTAGATTTTGTCTATGATATACGGGCCTTCATAGTTCGGCTCGAATTTCCCCCGCTTGGCGCGATTAGGGATCATAGGTCTTTTGACCACTAGCACAAGTTCGCCTTGGCGGAATGTCCTCGGCCTAGTCAATCTTTCGAATGAGCATGGCATCTTTGCTTTATAAGCCTCCAGATTTTGTTGCGCTATGAGCCGGGTTTCATTACGGGCATCGAGCTCCTCAACCCGAAGTTGAGCATTCTCTTCGTCCGTTAGCTCATAATGAACTGCCACTCGTAGAGAGGGTAGCTCTATCTCGAGGGGGAGTACCACCTCTGTACCGAATACCAATGCGTACGGCGTTGTGTTCGTGGCCGTTTTAAACATAGTTCGATACGCCCAGAGAGCTTCATGCGGTCTCTCGTGCCAGTCCTTCTTATTTCGGGACACCGTCTTTTTCACGATCTTTGTCAAGGTCTTGTTGAAAGCTTCATCTAGACCGTTAGCTCGGGAATTATAGACTGAAGAGTATCTCCAATCTATGTTATGCTGTTGTGCGAAGCGGCTGATCTTGTGGCTTCTGTAGGCTGGCCCGTTATCGGAAATGATCCGTCGCGGAGTTCCAAACCGATAAATGACGTGTGTCTTAAAGAAATGGAGGATATTCTCCATCTTCACTTCCCTCAACGGCACTGCTTCTGCCCATTTGGAGAAGTAATCAGTTGTCGCCAAAATGAATCGATGTCTTCTGGACGATGCTGGTTCGATGGGGCCGATTATGTCAGTCCCCCACATTTCAAATAGCCAGCTAGCCACCATTGGATGTAGTGGATTTGGATATTGATGGATAAAGTCTCCATGAATCTGGCACGAATGGCATTGCTTCGCATATTCGAGGCAATCTTTGATCATCGTGGGCCAATAATAACCCATCCATTTGATCTTCAGCTTCATCTTCGGCCCAGCTTAGTGAGAACCGCAGAGTCCGTCGTGAGTTTCTTGGACGACTCTCTTTGTCTCTTCAGGTCCCAAGCATCTTAACCACAGAGAATCAAATGATCTCTTATACAAAGTATTGTTGACGAAAGCGAAAGACAGAGCTCGTTTCATAAGCTGATGTCTTGAGGAAGCATCTTCAGGTGTTCGACGGGATTTGAAGTAGTCTATAAAAACTTCTCTCCAATCCGTAACCTTTTCCTGGTCTTTTATCTGCAGAGTCATTCGCTCGGTCGCTCCCTTTTCTTCGGACGACTCCGGAGATATTTCTGCAGGCGCGAGAACCCGACGGCTTTGCACAACGATCCTCATGTCATCGAGGTTCTTGTCGGCTAGTTCTTTAGAGAGCTTGGCTAATGCATACGCTTTGTTATTTTCTGCACGCGGTATGCTTTCAAGGGTGTAGGAAGGAATTTGAGTCAGCAGTTGCTGTACTCTCTCGCCGTACTTAACCAACTCTGGCTTGCACGTTTGGTAGTCGCCATTTATTTGACTAACGACCAGCTGGTAGTCTCCGTATATGAGGAGGTTTTCAATTCCCATGTCAATGGCAATCTTGAAACCCGCTATCAAAGTTTCGTATTCTGCTTCGTTATTCGTCCTCGGCTCAGTTAAGGAGAAGGCAAAGCTCATTATCCCTCTTTGTGGAGTCACGAAGATGAGACTTACCCCTGATTTGATTATAGGGGTGCTTTGTTTGCGCTTCTTCGTGGAAGACGCCCCATCAAAATAGAGTTCCCATTGGGTATTATTCTCTCTTCTCTCCCTATCGATTGTATCAAATGCATGTTCGTCTGGCAATTCGCAGTTCAAGGGAAAATCGGCAGGTATTGGATGCTCAACGAGAAAGTCGGCGATGGCCTGGCCTTTCACTGCCTTAAGAAGTCGATAAGTTATCGAGAACTCCATCAAGAGCAAGTCCCATTTAGCGAGTCGTCCCGTTATTATAGCCTTTGACATTAAATATTTGAGAGGATCCACCTTTGATATGAGGTGGACATCGTGTGCCAACGCATAGTGTCTGAGCTTCGTTATCGCGAAGATCAACGCCAGGCAGTGTTTTTCGATGGGGGAGTAATTGCTTTCTGCCCCCAGTAGAACTCGACTCAGATAGTAGAGAGCTCTTTCCTTCCCTTGGTCATTCTCTTGTGTCCACAACGCGCCTAAAGAACCTTCAAGGGCTGTTGTGTACAGGACGAGAGGTTTTCCCTTAACGGGAGCGGCCAGTACTGGCGGATTCTGCAGATATTGCTTGATTTCGTCCAGTGCGCTTGGCATTTGTGATCCCAGATGAACGGGGTTTCCTTCTTCATTAGGTGGCTGTAGGGACGGCACTTGCCTGAGAGATTGGCTATAAATCGCCGGATGTACGCGAGCTTTCCTTGGAGAGACGGCAACTGCTTGAGGGTCCTTGGCGGAGCCATTTCCATGATCGCCTTGATCTTCGACGGGTCTATCTCGATGCCTTGGTGTCGGACGATGAATCCCAGGAATTTTCCCGAAGAGACTCCGAACGCGCATTTGAGAGGGTTCATCTTCAAGTTGTATTTCCGAAGGCGTTGAAATACGGTCTTCAGATGCTCTAAATGTTCCTCGTATGATTTGCTCTTAACCACGAGGTCGTCGATATAGCATTCGACGACTTCATGTATGAGGTCATCGAAGATCTTCGTCATGGCCCTCTGATAGGTGGCACCGGCATTCTTTAGGTCGAAGGGCATCACCTTGTAGCAGAATATGCCTAAAGGGGTCCGGAAAGCGGTATGTTTCTGGTCCTCAGGGTGCATCTTTATCTGATTGTATCTTGATGAGCCGTCCATGAACGAGAAAACTTCATGAGTGGACGTATTTTTTATCATCATCTCGGTGACCGGTACTGGGAAGTCGTCCTTTGGGCAAGCTTTATCGAGATCCCGAAAGTCTACGCAGATGCGCACCGTCCCATTTTTCTTCATCACTGGGACAATGTTAGCGATCTAGTCATGATATTGAACCTCTTGGATAAAGCCGGAGTCGATTAGCTTCTTGACTTCGGCGTTGATGCTCATCTTAAGCTCGAGTCGCATTCTTCTCGGCATTTGTTTGATCGGCTTGACGTCCGGGGATATTGCCAATTTGTGTACAGCAATCTCTGGATCTAGTCCTGGCATCTCGGAATAGTTCCATGCAAAGCAATCTTTTTGTTGCATGAGCACGTCTTTTAGCGTAGCTACCCTTTCTTCAGACAATAGCTCACTGACGAACGTCGGCCGCGGGTCACTTGCCGTCCCCAAATCAATTTTCTTGAGGTTATCTGCAGTAGTATGTATTCCATCTTCCAGCTCTTTTGGCGCCGGTGGAAATTCTGAGATTACCTCATCATCATCGTTTTCGAAGCACCAGGGGAGTTTGTCCATATTCTCAGGTTCTTCTTTTGATAAAATTATCATGTGACAGGTACGAGTTCGCTTCCAAGACCGATGTGGATCTGGTTCTACCCTCGTAGATTTGGGTTCATGCTTCTGCGGTGGGGTTACCCTCTAGCTGCTGGATAGAGCGAACCTGCCTTGCTGATATTGACCTTCGACCCAGTTCTTGAAGGTGAAGCGGTCTTCAATAGGATGTCCTATTGCCCTATGATAGGAGCAATAGTCCGGATGAGAGACTTCGCCTACTTGGGGTTCTTGGACTCTGGGAGCATCATCATCTGATGTTTTATAGCAAGATCAAGTATCTTCTTTGTCTTTTCTTGGGCAAAAGAGTATGCTCAACCCATCTTCTTTATAAGAGATGAATCCTGGCCGCTCGATTCCGGATCGCGTGGCTTTTTGAATCCGCTTTTTCGCTGTCCAACGCCTTTCCCGCTCTTTGGTTTGTTTCTGCCTCTGTGTCGGGCTTTTTGTACAACGGGTTGACAAGGAGGAGCATTTTCATTTTTCACAGTCTGTTGAAAGAGGCGTTGCATCCTGGCTTTCTCGTAGATGGCCATTTCGCAATTATGGTCGTCTCAAACCTTTTGACCCGCTTCCCTTATAAGCTTGTCCATTTGTTCTTCAAACGATGGACTGGGCATTTTTACATCGGGAGCTCTTCCTGGTTCAGGGTTAGCATCTTCCCACAAAGCATCTCCCTCTTCATCAAAGTCATGTATGACGTAGCAGTCGCGGAGTAGCTCCCGTTTCTTAGATTGAACATATTCAAGTCCGGTCGTTTCCATTCTCCCGTTGGGCAATTTTCGTTGAGTTCCAGGATCGTTCCAAATTCTGTTATAGAACCGTGCTTTTCGAGCAGTTTGCTTAAGGGGTACACCTTGGCGTATCAAGAGTCTTCTTAGTCCGTCTGTGTAATATCTGGGCAAACGGATAGGCTGGAGCTTGTCAAGTGTAGAATCCGCGTCATGCCATATTTCTTTCCCCACTTTGGTTTCCACGGATCGGTAGAATAGGATCGCCTTTTCACCTTCTCGCCCGGGAGGGACATAGAATGTCTGCAACTCTTCCATATTATAGGTATCAAGCGTGTCTAGTTCTTTATAATGCTTGGACGGAACCATGGCGATTTGCAAACTTTGCTCTTCATCAGCGAAGGTTTGTATTGAAGGCCGAGCAGAGAATACAGCATGGACCTCATCTTCTGAGTCGCTGCCGAAGATAAGCATAGGAGCGGAGGGTCCCGGCTTGTTGTACTTGGGTGGCCCTGAATAAACTATCTCTTCCTCTTCCTCGGTATCACTCCCGAAGACCGGAATGGTGGTGATAGCTTTGTTCTCTGGTTTGTGACATCTCTCTATGTCCTCAAAGTCTGGTAAGAAGTATTTTGCATCTTCGTACTTGCGGACTTCATTCACGGAGAATGGGTTTAGCTCTCCTGTCACAGTATACTCGAGACCATCCTTGAAATACTTCATACACTAATGTTGTGTAGAAGGGATGATGTTGTATTCTTGCAACTAGGACCGACCGAGCAAAGCATTGTAGCATGTCTTGGCGTCAATGACATGGAACTTGATGTCCGTGACGAGCAGCCCAAAGCATAACGTCAGTATTACGTACCCAAGCATCCATGATGACTGGGAATCAAATCCGGAGATGGTGATTTTATCGCGAGCGAGGTGTTGAACGCTCATGCAGATTTCCTTCAACACCTTTACGTTAAGGAGATTGACGGAGGACCCATTGTCGACCAGGATTTTACTTATCTTGATGTCATGACAGTATCCGGAGATATATAGGGGACGGTTATGCTCACATGTCCCAAGGAGGAGATCTTCATCGCCGAAGGTGATATCGGCTGTGTGTACTTCTTCCAGCTCATCGTTCATCTTTTCTTCGGCGAGGAAAGCTTGGAATTGCTCGGGTTCTTGTAATGCGTTGATTAAAGAATCCCTCACCTCTTTGGATAGCAGAAGGGCGTCGAGAATACTGAGCTGCGAAGGTATCTTCCTCAAGTGTGCGAGAACGTTGTAGTCAACCTTACTTTTCCTTGGCGGGTTCTTGGCTGTCAGTTCTTTGACGGCTTGGTCATCAAGGATGATATCCTCAAGGACCTTTTCTTTGCCCTTATCTTTTCTATTTGACCTACTGTTCGAGGGCCTAAGATTCTTTTCGTGCAGCGTACGGTTGCGCAGCTGAATATTTTCACAGGCCTTCGGTTCTTCCTCTTTTCCCAAGGTGAATTCTTTAAAGAGAGGGCCAAGAGCCATTTCCTCGTCAGAGTCGCTCCCGAAGGTGAGAATTTGCGATCCACCGGCGTTGACCATGCGACAGTCGCCAGTGGTTCTTTTATGCTCCTCGGTCGTATTTCTTTGCTCCCTACGAGTTTTGCGTTTCATTCGCTTAAAATGTTGTCGGTGAGCAACATATCCCTGCCACCATCTTTTAAAAGCGTCGCACTCTTCGGTGGGGTGTGAAATCTTTTGATGATATGAGCAGTAGTTAGGATGTGTATCTGCTTCAGCCGGAGTGTTTCTTTCGGAGGGTGGCAGCTTCATTCCCATTGATATGGCTTTGACGAACCTTTTCCTCGTCTTGAACCTGTTTCTATTCGCGGCAGATGTGCTTTGATCTGGCGGGGGTGTTTCAAATCTTTCGTCCAGTCGCCGGCGTTTGGCCTTTTCAAATATGGCCGTCTCACGCTCCCGATCAGCTTTACTTTTCAGAAGAGCTTCGTTCAGGAATGCATCAATTATTTCATCTGATGGCCCCAGAAGTTTCGGCTCAGGCCCTGCCCCCAGTTTCTCTGTATGAGGAGCTTCCTCACCGTCTATCGACAAGTGAGAGATCATATGGCAACTTGCCATATAACCTTCAGATTCATTCGACGAGTCTTCTTCATTACCATCGTTTCCGTACTCAAGGACGTGGCTGAGGAACTCTTAGAGCGTGATTGGAGTCCGCGTCTTCTAGTTATACTCTTTCAGCGCGTGAATCTGCTTTTGTAGGTCCGTGCACTTGTCTCCAGGCTTCACGGGCTTCTTAGATTTCTTCTTCTTTTTCGAATATTTCGATGGCTGGGTGTGCGAGCTTTGCTATCACCACTGATCTTTGGAGTTGGACACGATTTCAGCATCCCCTCGATGATCTCAGGCTCCAGTGGATTCTTCCATCTAATTGCCGGACATATGTGGAGATCCTTCAGCATTCTTTTTGTTTTGGCTGAAAGAGCGACCTGCCATGGAGCTTCCTCTACAAAAGAGCATGATGCCCTTGGTGTATCTATTTTCTTGGGAGTGTGTGACCGAGGCGGGTTCACCTTCCAGTTCTCAGATAATACGAATTTTCTTTGCTGGTACTGGTCTTCTATCCAGGTTTTGAAGATGTAACAATTCTCGATCGGATGGCCCAACATTCGTTGATAAGGGCAATAGTTAGGATTGTTAATGTCGCCTGGTTGCACTGGGCGTCTTGGCTCTGGGAGCGTAATGAGCCTGTTGCGGAGCGCAAGCTCGAATAATCTCTTTGTCTTGTCTCGAGGGAACGAGTAAGGGCGACTCATTTTATCTTCGAGAGATCGAGTTCTGTTATTTTGGCGATCGACTGGTCTTGAGCCACCAGGCTACTGTTGAGCATTGGCTACGACGATCGCTTTCCTCTTTCCCCTCTCGTTTCGAGAGCCCGGCTTTAGAGGAGACGGTCTATGACCCATCTGGTCCATTTGGGCCAGTTTGTCGATTAAGGCTTGGAATGTGGTCGGCTTAAAGAACATCATGAATTGTGAAATAGTTGCATGAGGGTCCAAAATACCCACAAACATGCCTACCGCTGGTGCTTCATCAATGCTATGTTCGCACTTCGACCACAGATTCCGCTATCGTATGGCGTATTGGACTCACGTCTTGCCTGGCTTCACCCTGGCATTGATCAATGCCGTTATTAGGGTGCGTTCACTAGCACTCACAAATCGCTGGGTGAATAACAGCTCCATTTCCAAAAAAGTCTTGACGGAGTCGTTTGGAAGTTCGGAGTACCATTTGAAGGCCGTCTCCGACAAGCTGCCGACGAATTGACGGAGCAAAAGCTTATCATCGCCCCCGGTGTTGCCGCAAAGAGCTCTGAACTGGGCGACGTGCTGGTGAAGATTGCCTGTCCCCTTGTACATGTGGAATTTAGGGATCGTATATCCCGGCGGGTATTTTATTTGGTCATACCAGCTTGGATACGGTCGCCCAGTTTTGACGACTTGGCCGGCCGCTTCATTCGCCTGGTGAGCTCGTATTTGCTGAGCTATATAGTCATCCAGTGCGGCTTTGGAAATGGTTTCCTCCTTGGCTGCTGAATGAGCCGGAGGAGGATTGGATGTCTCCCCTCTATCGTCTTCAATAATGACCGGAGGGTCTTCAGCTGGAGGATCCGGCTGTAACATCATTCCTACCATGTCTTGGAAGAGAAGCGCCATTTGTTTTATGTTGGCAGCTTGTTCTGCTGCTTCTCTGTCCTTCTTTTCGAGGACCCTGCGTAGGAAGTCAGCATCAGTTTCTTGTTCATGACGCTGTTCTGATGATGCCTCCGGGCTTTCTTTTGGCCCGGTGAGAGCGGCCATTGCAGTCAGCATCTCTTGAAGCTTCTGCTGCTATTGCTCCTGAGCTCTTGTGATGGATCGGGTGAGCGGTCGGTGGCCTGTAGAAGCACGGCTTTCTTCTTCTACGGAAACCATGTAAACAGTATGCACCGTTATGCCCCCAGACTTGGGGCGTTTGGGCTCAGCGTCTTTCCGATCTGCTGTAGTTATAGGGGCTTTCTCTGGCCTCCTTCTCCTTTGAGCAGTTGACATTGAGGGGACCGTTGCGGTGGGCACCCAGGCAGTTGTCGTCCTTTGTGGCTTACTAGGACGGTTCTCTTCCTGCTGAACCTTCAGCTTCTTCTGTCGGCGAAGATAGTCTTGATCGATCACTGACTCTTGGACACGTCGCCAGACTTTATAAACTTTGGAGGACAGCCGCTGAGGGGGCTTTCCGGCTTTGCTTCTGTAACATTCTCCACCGGTGGCGGAGATCTTTTCAGTACGGCGGTAGGAGAGTTCCTGCGCACCTTGTTCAGCAATTCAAAGCTGTTCCCGGTTGGTACAACAGCATTGACTTCTACCGTTGGGGCTGGTGGAGTTTGCCCAGAAGGGGAGTTTGCCCAGAAGGGGAGTTACCCCCAGCCTTCCTTACTCGGCGCCAATGGCGACGTCGAGCGTGTCGAGCCGACGGTGTAGGTTCAGTGATGGGAATGGCTTTGTCTTGCCCTCTATCCAGGTGAGGGGTTGTTGCTGGCGTCGGCCTCTTGAAGACTGATGTCCGTTGAGAAGCAGTATCCAACCGATCAAAAACAGATTTCTGAGCGGGGACGGGAACCGTAGTGGGAGTCGGAACAGTCAGTCTTGTAAAAACCGACCCTTTGGCAGGAGAAGCCTCCTTGACGACTTCAGGAGCAGGGATGGCTATCCTCTTCGGAACAACCTTTTTTGAGATTGCAAGCTTCATCATGGGCCCACAGGAATTTTGGCCCAGTCTGGCGAAGACTGAGGCGCTGGAGCTGGACGACCCATTGAGAGGGGCCGCGGTAGTAGCAAGCTGATCAAAGACTGACTTCTTGGGAGCTTCTGGTGTTGGTACAGAGGTGCTGAAGCTCATCGGTGGGAGCATAGTCCCAAAAAACAATCCAGTGGTGGCCTGAGTGACCTGTTCCACCGGCGTCGTGAACAGCGAGGCCGCTTGGGGCCCGTAAGCTATGCCTCCAGATGAGGCGAAGCGCGAGTTGTAGTTGCAGTTGGAACACTTCACACAAGTAGATGCCATTGCTGTTTCGCTTTCTACGCCAAGCAAGAAACCAAATCTTAGTAACTCGAACCCAAGGGCAACCATTAGAAAATCGCGATTGGTTCATGAACACGACACACGAAGTGTAGAGTGGAAAGAGGAAAAGGTCCTACCGTGCGTGCCAGAATCTATTCCCCGCCGAACACAGAGACGCGACCGCGCAGGTCCGTCTTGCCTGAAATTCGGGGCAGATGCTAATTGGTGCTATCCGTCCACCTCTCCGAAGATGCCAAGTTGATTTATGGCACCATGTATCGAAGGTTTAAACGGATACGACCGATATAGCAGACTTCATCAGATTCCCCCTCGTTTGAGGGGTTTTTGATTGTGGGGATGCTCTTCCCTGCAGGCGCAAGCCCCTGCAGTTAATTACGCTACCGCATCGCGGTAATAACTTTCTCTTTCTCTAGATGGTCACTTCGTGTCATGGGTGTTTGTTTCGTTTGTGGTTGCCTGTGGATTGTATACGGAGACTAATTTATGTTGTCGTCCGTGGGGCATGGATTAGTCCAAATCCGTATCTTCTTAGATTTGGGTTTGGGATTTGGGTTTAAGGATACGTTAGCCTCATTTGAGACTAAGATCAACTTAAACGTTGTTAAGGATACGTTAGTCTGATTTTAGACTAAGATCAACTTAACGGGATCATTTAGATCCAAAAAGAAAGCATTTAGCCTCTGTTGTTTGGTTTAGAGACGTTGCGGTCAATTAGTTTAAGGACGTTACGGTCCAATGTTAGTTTAAGGACGTTTCGGTCTATCGGTAGTTTAAGGACATTTCGGTCCAGGTTAAGGACATCGTAGTCCATGGGTTTAAAGGGACCCTACAGTCCAGGTTAAGGACATCGTAGTCCATGGGCTTAAGGACCCCACAGTCCGGTTTAAAGACATCGTAGTCTATAAAGTTTAAGGACATCGTAGTCCATGAGTTTAAGGACCCCACAGTCCGGGTTAAGGACATCGTAGTCCATGGGTTTAAGGACCCCACAGTCCAGGTTAAGGACATCGTAGTCCATGGGTTTAAAGACCCCACAGTCCGTAGTTTAAAGACATCATAGTCTGTGGAATGTATGGCTGTTGGGACCCGTCACCTCTCTGAAGACGTTGAAGGATTACAACGACAAATATCAAAGGAGTTCAGAGATGTACCCTTGAAACAATTTTGGTTGGGAGATCTATAGTCCAATTTGGGTCTAAAGTCTTTTAAAAGGTTTAAGAGCATAAGGGCTCAGTTGATATGAGTTGAAGACTTACGGCCAATCTTGGGCTAAGTCCAATTAAAATGTTTAACATTTTTAATTCTAGCTATTGAGCCTTTATTTGGGCTTGGCCCTTTTAATAATGCTAAGCATTGGGTTCTGACATCTTTTGTCTTGTATCGAATGCATAGCATTCATCAGAACAATGTATGTTCTGACATTGCGCCACATGGCGCGTCAGGCTCTTTGCGCCAATTAAAGAGCACATTGCGCTTCTGTCAGGTAGCACACACGAACATGACACGTGTTGCGCTTAGCGCTAAGCGCTAGTTTATTAGTGCATTGCGCTTTCCATTTATGAGCGCTTTGCGTTGATTTAGGGGCGCGCTAGTGAGTGACACATGGCGCGCTTGGCGCCAAGCGCAGCCCATGAGCGCAGTACGCTATTTCAGAAGCGCAAAGTGCAAGTTGTTTCTGTGATTGACACGTGGCACGTTTTGGCGCTGAGCGCCGGTCCAAGGAGCGCAAAAGCGCAGTTCATGAGTGCAAGGCACTGTTCAGTAGCGCAGAGCGCATCTGATCAAATTTATGATTACAAAACAAGTTTATGTTCTTCTTTTAAAGGAGGTTTTGCTTCAAGAACAAAAGTTCTTATTTATAAAAGGGCTCTGCCTTTGTAGATCAAGGATCTGTGAATGAAATAAATACTTCTTTTATTTTTATGATTAGATCTTTTGATCTTTTATTTTTATCAAAGACCTTGGTCTTTTGCAGATCTACGATCTTTTTTAGAAGATAGTTCTTCTTTTATGAGATGATTTCATCTCTGTTGTTCAAGAATTAATTCTTTACCTTGAAGAAATGATCTTCTTTTTCTAAGAGCTTACCCTTCTTTCTTTGAGATTTCTCAAAGTTTGTAGGGGGGTTTCTCTCTATGAGACTTGAAGTCTTGGGACCTTTATATAGGGCCAATTGATTTGTTAAATCAGTTTTAAGAAATCTTTCTCTGATTGATTTGGGAATATTTCCCACCGTTGAATCTTTGATCCTAAGGCTTCTGTTTCGCAGAAGATAATCTTCTTGTTTTAATAAGATTGGAAAGATCTTTTCATAACAGAATTTTAATTCTGATTAATTAATAATTTGTTATTATTAGATCTTTTGATCTAACGGTGGGGAATTTTTAATTCCAGCGCTGGCGCATCTTGCGCCAGCGCACCTACGTTCGACATGTGGCGCGCAATACAGAGCGCAGCGCAACTGCGCTAGCGCACCCATGTTTGACACGCAGAGCGCAGCACAACTGCGCTAGCACACCCGTGTTTGACACGTGGCATGCTGCGCAGAGAACAGCACAACTGCGCTAGCGCACCCGTGTTTGACACGTAGCGCGCAGCGCAGAGCGCTGAATCTGAAGTGTTGCTTCATCTTTTGAGTTTTGAAATTTTAAAACAGAGCTTTGCTCTGATTGGGGGTGCGCTGCCTAAGGCGCAATGCACCTGGCGCTTGCGCGTCTATGTCTGACACGTGGCGCGCAGCGCGCCTAGCGCTAAATTTGAAGCGTTGCTTCAATTTTCAAATTTTGAATTTTAAAATAGAGCTTTGCTCTGATTGGGGGAAACAGGCTCAGTACAATCTCGAACCCGATGACCCAAACTCCCGCACCGGTAACATCCAGATGAAAACTGCCGAATCCCCTGAGAATAAGAGCTAAAAAGCTGTCCTCGTCCCGGACCTCCACTACCCACAGTATCTGAACGGGAACTGTCACGAAGACTAAACGCCTGCCTCTGTGCTAAAACACCAGTAAGAACCCTCTTCGGTTCCGGAGCAACCGACGTCTCAGAAAGATGCTCCTCAACCAACAGGGCTGCGTCTACCGCTGCTGCATAGGTGTCGCAATGCTGAACGCTGATAGCGAGGAACAAATGGGTAAGCAGGCATCGAACAAACTTCTTGACCCGCATCTCCTCCTTAATTACTAAATACAGAGCATACACAGACAACTCGGTAAAAAACACATCATACTCGGCCATCGTCATACCCTGAGTCTGGCGTAACGACTCGAATCTGCGCGCTCGAGCATCCCTGACGCTCAGCGGAAGAAAACGCGCAAGAAACACCATCACGAACTCAGCCCAGGTCATAGGAGAAAGACCTGCGAATCTGCCCTTCTTTAAGGACTCGCACCACTTCTGGGCCAGACCCTCCAAACGAAAGCTCACAAACTCCACCCATCTCGCGTTGGAGCATCTAAGCGAACGACATATCCTGGCCATCCGGTCGATAAACGACTACGGATCCTCAGCTGCATCGGTGCCAGTGAAAACCGGAGGCCTCATCCTCATGAACTCCGATAACGATACGGTGATCACCTCCGTAGCTGCAGGTACAACCGCCTGAACGGTAGGCATCAACACGGTCCCCGTAATGGCTGGAACAACCGCCTGCCCCTGCGCTCGAATGGCCTCAACTAACGACCCCATCATCTGGCGCAAATCCTGCATATCAGCCCCTAGCATAGCCATATGGTCTGTCGAATGTGGACAATCTGCTCATGCGCAACGGGCGTACCGCCCTGGTTAGTCCTCGTTGTTAGTGTATATGCCCTAGAGGCCATTACTGTATCATACTAGTATGTATATTACTTGATGGAAGCTTAGGATATTCACAGTTGTACAGACAATCTTGCTCAATATAGTAGTATGCTACTTGGTTTGTCTCTGCTTTAATGTGTGTTTCTTTATTATATCACATATACGCATTAGTAGAGCCCTTAGGATCTTTGCTTGATTACCGGAGTTGTGATGGCAATCACACTCGTGGGGGCTGGGTAATCCACAAGCACATCCTTATACACGTCCCTAGTCGTGGGATTATCGAGATAGGGCATCGATACTCCGGAGTAGACTAGCGTATGCACTTCTCATCCCAGCACGGGAGACGGTCTGTCCCACAGCCGTCAGTACGTCGTACTTGAGATAGTATGTGGGTGCTCGTTAGGTTACGAGTACACTGGACAGGACTCGTTGGGAACTGATGGTTGGTATTATACCTATCATCAGTTATCAGTTCCCAGGTGACATGAGTACAGCTTAGTCCGCTGACTTGACACTGTCACTTCGCCTCAAGTGTGTTCCCATTGTTCTATGATTACTACCCTACCACGGCTCTACTGAGGCGTGCAAACAGGTAGTAGTTGGGTGCAGTCCCGAAGCACTTGGAGGCAGTGACGGTTAGACAGGATTCGTCTCTCCCGGTATTGGGGGTTGACATCGCGCTGTGTCTAGGAGAGCCATTACACGAGTAGTCCCTGGCCAGGGCAAGCGAGACATACTGGTAGGTTTCCAATGATGTCTCAGGGTGTTCTGGGCTACACTCCGACACGACTTGTACCGCTATTAGGGGACTGACGTTCACCACCCCCTAGGCCCGCCATGCAATGTATCAGACGAACAGACCGGACTGTACGGAGATTGTCACATACAGGCTCAGTAGGAGTTCGGATGGGTTCACCTCATCGGCCTTCTTATCGACATCTACCTGGGGACCGTTACGTACAGCTAGTGCCGCTTGCGGTCTGTGGTTAAACCCACTGCCAGCATAGTGTCGAGTCTTTAGAGTCCCACACAGAGAGTTTCCCTGCACTGAGCGAAACGTGTAGAGGCCGTATGGTTTTACGGCAGGGCTGCGATCACTTACGTACACTTGTGTGCATGTGGTGTTCGATCAGGCAGTACTAGTGGGTTTTGGTTTAAGCCGGATCCTAGTATTGCACGGATGGATTTGTTTTGTCTTCTGTGCATCCGCATTCTACGGAATGCGGATGCCGGTGTGTATGCACAGTTTTCCGGAGCGATGAAGGAGGAGGTGCCTCATCAGAGTTTTGGCAGTTGGTTCGATCAAAACCGTTATGTGGCAGGCTCATTAGGGTTTTGACAGTTCGTTTGGTCAAAAACCATTATGAGCCGCGGACATCATTTGCTAATCCTTTTAGTGATAATTTTATGATGGCTAATTGCATTGACCGTTTGACCCCGTTGACCTCTCTTGACTTTGTTGACCGGTTGACCATGTTGACCATTGACTTTCAAGAGGGATCTACACTCTTCTTTTCTTTTTCTTTTTCTTTTGGATTATGATAATGGTCATTTCAATGTAGCCATCAATTTTATCTTGATAGGATTTGTAATGATGGTTTTAGTGCATTATTGGAACCATGGTTAATTTCTTTAGTTCACAATTTCCTTCTCATTCTCTCTCTTGAAGTGAGAAGAAAAAGAAAAGCTCCATGGTTGCTAAGTTTCTCCTTCTTCTTTCTCCTCTTGATCTCATCTTTTGATCTCATGTGTTGAGAGAAAAAGATCCCACAAAGACAAACACATCCATACATCTCCTCTACACAACCTAGGGCTTCTAGACTAGCAATCTCTTTGCCCTAGTTACCTCGGCTCGAGGTGGAGCTCGGTGTACATCTCTCGGGTGGATCGTCTTCGACTCAAGGAGGCCACGGAGGTGACCAAAGTCCGGATCAACCCTCGGAGCAAGCAAGGAGAAGAACAACAAGAAGAGAAGGAGTTCAAGTTAAGGTATAACCCCTAACCAAGTACATAAATCTCTAGTTAGGATGCTAGTGTGTTGTTTAGCAAAGATCCGGCTTTTACGGTCCATGTTACCATGCTTAAGAAAATTTTTGTTTTACCGTTTCCGCCACCCCGAAAGTACCGGAAGAGGTAACGTGGACCTAACAGTGGTATCAGAGCCAGGTTAAACACACCCTAGCATGTTAGCAAGGTATTTAGAATATCGACCGAACGAAAAAACCGAAAAACACCCCGGAAACCCTGAGTTTCTGCCGATTTTTTTTCTGCTCAAAAGATAATAAATCATGTCTTAAAAATCGGCTCAGGCTTTTCTTAGAACAGGTAAGAAAAATGATCGCACGAGTCGACCAACTCACCGCAGTTCCGCGGCAGAGGCTTGCTTCTGCCGCGGAACCGCGGCCGAGTTGACTCAGCCGTGGATCATTTTTGTTGCAGTTAGTTTCTGGTGAGCTTTTGGGATTTTTGGTATATGACTTTTCTTCCCAGATTTTCCAGAAAGCAAAATTTGTTTTTGAGGCTCAAAAATCCGTATTTTTGGTCGATGTTCTGTAGACTTTGGCTAATGGTTATATCTGTAATGTTATATGTGTATTGAACGTCTACTAATCGCTATACGTCGATTAGTGGGGGTTATACATATCTGTGATCTGTAATGCTGATGGTTTGTGTATATGAACTCGTTGGATTGTCGCGGATGAATAGCCGGTTTGGATGTGAGATGAGAGTTTCTTTTTCTTTCATTCATGTAATAAATTTGTAAATTGATGTAATATTATTTGTATGGCCGCACAACCGGGTCGGGGTTGTAGCCGTCATTGTATAATTCTTTTTACTGTTTTTGCTCCTAGGATAGACCCATGGAGGGGGTGTACAAACTACCGGGTATCTCGAAGTGCCGAGTGGCCTACTCACGGCGTTGAGGGAGGTTGCTTCGTTTCGGGTACTTGGCGGGTAGTTTGCCGCACCCGTAGGGGTCTTGGGTGGGGTATTGGCTATTCATCGCGACCGTGTAATCCACTTTTCATTGCAGGCTCGAACGAATCGCGGGATCCTAGTATATCCAAAGTGTTCATCTGTGATCTGGATTGGCTATCATTGCTATATATCTATATATAATAACTATTTAGGCGTTGCTTATGTTTTACAGCCGCGCTAGCCCAGCCCCCGCTCTGTCGTTAGTTAAGTAACCTAACGGGTGATGACGGGGCCCCGTGGCGAATGCGAATGGCATAAGCGTACGTCATATTTTGGTTGTTTTCTGCAATGGTAGGATTTAATTGATGGGACGCATTAAAAGAACTAATGCAAGAAAATAAACCTAAAAGACGTTGTTGGAACAATTTTTCAAAAGCTGTTATTACAAGGACGTTCACTTTTTGTTTTGCATCGAGGTATTCGGTTATGAATGCCCAGCACCTCATTCGACGAGGCAAGGGCCGAGATCCCCTCATCGGGAGTGACCCCTTGGACAAAAAGTTTGCGTCAGGGTGATAACTTCACTATAGTCGATTATTCTTGCTTTGCATCGAGGTATTCAGTTTGGAATATCCTGCACCTCATTCGACGAGGAAAGAGCCGAGATCCCTTCACAGGGAGTGACCTCTTTAGCAAAAGTTTTCGCCACTATATTTTCAAAAGGCAATCACGTTCCTTCAACGATATCAAGTTCATTACGTTAACGGGTTTTTCGCCAAAAACCCAGCCGTAGCCCTCCGTCGTTTCGGATTAATATTATTTAGTATTCGTGCTGCGTTTGTTGACCTAGTCAAGACGTAGTGAACGGTAGCTGAATGATATTATTCTGTGGATTGCAAATGTGACTGGTTAGGACAGTCGTGCAGCCTTGTTGACCTAGTCAAGGGCACGTACGGATGGGTCTAATGCAGTCAGGATAATGACGGTTAGAACTTGACTAACAGTTTGTGGCTTGTTGACCTAGTCAAGGTCATAAACCGTTAGGGGCAAAAACCATATCGGGAGTTTCAAAAGTACTGAAACTTGCTAGTGTTGCATACCATTTGGAGTGTGATGATTCTGGTAGGATTCCTTCAGTTTTGTCACGCGATGATATTTGGATCCCGATCCTACTGTGAGTATATGTTACTCCTCAGGAACTTTCTCGCTTAACGATCAATGCTATAAACCAAGTAGGTGTCTAGAAAGGTGTTAGCGGGGCTACGCCCACAGGGAAAAGAGGTTACTTAATTAAAGAACTTCGTGAAAGCGTTGGAAAAGCTCCCTCGAAGTACCGACACTAGCCTGGCCGAATGGTTAAGCAAGTATTGTACGGTGAGATTGATCCCGACTAATTCTTCCTTTATGGTTTGAGGAGGGATTCGAGAGACAGTGGGAGCCATCCTGTTTAGATAAATTAAAAACCAATCTAAACTTGCAAGAGCGCACGCTGAATGTTTCTTTTCTCTCTCTCCAGGTAGCAACCATTTCACGCCCTAATCAAGATAATAAAATGTATCGCTTGACCGATCCGAATTCTTATTCGGGGTTGGGGAACGTTGGTTCAGCTCTAACTTATGACAACAGTCATAAGTATGAGCAAGGGAAAGGGGATTGTATGGATTCCCAGGATACCCAGTTGAAGAAGAAGCATGGTTTTGCATCTACTTCAGGTGTTCTTGTAATTGAGAACTATTTTACGGTCAGCCCTACCTCCTGGGTACTTGATACCGGATCAGGATCTCATATCTGTAATTTATTGCAGGGACTGAGAAAAAGTAGGAAAGTTGCACCGGGTGATATGTCGCTCAGAGTAGCGAACGGAGCACAAGTTAATGCGGCAGCCGTCGGTGAATATCACCTAGTATTGCCAAATGGCAAGAATATGATTTTGAACGATTGCTACTATGTACCCTCCATGGTTTGCAACATCATATCAGTTTCTTTACTCGATAAAGATGGATATAACTTTGTTCTTGATAGAAATATCATGAACATTTACCTTCATAAGGTGCTGGTTGCAGAGGGTACACTGTATAATGGTATCTACGTTCTAAATCAGAATACAATTCTCAATATACAAAACACACGCAAGAGGAAGAATTCAGATACGAATGAATCCTACTTGTGGCATTATAGACTTGGTCATATCGGAGAGAAAAGATTGAGTAAGTTGCATAAAGATGGACTCTTGAATGCGTTCGAGTTTTCATCTTATGAAAGTTGTCAGTCTTGTCTCAAAGGGAAGATAACCAAATTTCCGTTCACCGGACATGGAGAAAGAGCAGCAGAGCTCTTGGGACTCATACACAGTGATGTATGTGGTCCGATGTCTACACATGCAAGGGGTGGGTTCTCGTACTTCATCACATTCACTGACGATCTCTCTAGATTCGGATATGTGTATCTGATGAAACACAAATCTGAAGCTTTTGAGAAATTCAAGGAATTCAGAAACGAAGTAGAGAACCAGACTGGCAAAAGTATCAAGATCCTCCGGTCTGATAGAGGAGGGGAGTACTTAAGCACGGAATTCCTAGATTACTTAAAAGAGAATGGTATTCTCTCTCAACTTACTCCTCCTTATACACCACAGCACAACAGTGTATCGGAGAGGAGGAATCGTACCCTTCTGGATATGGTTCGCTCCATGATGAGTAATGCCGAGTTGCCTCTTTCATTTTGGGGACATGCGCTATTGACAGCAGCATATCTATTGAATGATGTTCCGTCTAAATCAGTTCCTAAGACTCCATTCGAGATATGGAATGGAAAAAGGCCATATCTTAAAAGATTTAAGATATGGGGTTGTCCGGCTTATGTTAAAATGCATAAACCGGATAAACTAGAGGCACGGTCAAGTTTATGTAAGTTTGTGGGATATCCAAAGAATGGTTATGGATATCTATTCTACCACACCGAGGAACAGAAGGTGTTTGTTGCTCAGCATGCCGTTTTCTTAGAAACGGAGTTTCTTGCAAAAGAAATTAGTGGGAGCACGGTAGAATTGGAAGAAATTCAGCGACCACAAACTGAAACTGAAAATTTAACAGAACCCCAGGCTTCAATAACCCCAGACGAACCTCAGCCACTCCGCAGATCTGGTAGGATTTCTCGTCCGCCCGAGAGATACTACGGTTTTCTCATTGACGGGGATCGAGAGGATTGCATCTTGGAAGAAGGTGACCCAACCAGTTTCAGGCAGGCCATTATCAGTAGGGACTCTGATAAGTGGCAGGAAGCAATGCAATCCGAAATGGAGTCCATGTACGCCAATAAAGTGTGGACCTTGGATATTGCTCTACCTGGGGTAAAACCCGTTGGATGCAAATGGATCTACAAAAGAAAACTTGGTGTAGATGGGCAGGTGGAAACCTATAAGGCTAGACTCGTTGCAAAAGGTTTTCGTCAGAGACCTGGTTTGGACTACCACGAAACTTTTTCTCCGGTGGCTATGCTTAAATCCATTCGGATCTTACTTGCCATTGCTGCCTTCCATGACTATGAAATCTGGCAGATGGATGTTAAAACGGCTTTCCTAAATGGTTGTTTGGAAGAGTGCGTTTACATGGATCAACCAGAAGGTTTTGTAGACAGTGGGAGCAGCGGGAAGGTGTACAAGTTGCTTAAATCCATTTATGGATTAAAGCAGACATCGCGGAGCTGGAACATCTGTTTTGATGAGGCAATCAAGGAATTTGATTTCATCAAGAACGAGGATGAACCCTGTGTTTATAAGAAGATTGTAGGACGAACTGTCGTATTCCTAGTCTTGTACGTGGACGACATTCTTTTGATAGGAAATGACATTCCTATGCTACAATCGGTCAAGCTATTTTTGTCACAAAGGTTCTCCATGAAGGACATGGGTGATGCCTCGTACATTCTGGGGATCAAGATCTATAGAGATAGATCCAAGAGACTACTGGGACTTTCGCAGTCCAGGTACATAGAGACCGTACTAAAGAGATTTAGTATGGAGGGTTCCAAGCGCGGTAACATACCCGCATTGCACGGAATTACCCTCTCCAAGAAGATGTCTCCTAAGACTGACGAGGAAAGGGTTCGCATGAACACTATACCCTACGCTTCGGCGGTAGGATCTATAATGTATGCGATGCTATGTATAAGACCAGATGTAGCTTACGCGCTGAGCACAGTAAGCCGGTATCAGTCAGACCCAGGTGAGGACCACTGGACAGCAGTGAAGAACATTCTCAAGTACCTGAAAAGGACTAAGGAGATGTTCCTGGTTTACGGTAATGGAGACCTTAGGGTCGAGTCCTTTACCGATTCAAGCTTCCAGAGTGACAAAGATGACAGCAAGTCTGTCTCGGGTTTTGTGTTTACCCTCAATGGAGGGGCGGTATGTTGGAGGAGTTCCAAACAGGATACCGTCGCAGACTCGACGATGGAGGCTGAATACATTGCTGCAAGCGATGCCGCAAAAGAGGCGGTCTGGATGAAGAAGTTCATTAGTGAACTTCAGGTGGTTCCGTCCATTGTTGACCCAATACCTTTGTATTGCGATAACAATGGGGCTATAGCTTTAGCGAAGGAACCAAGGTCCCATCAGAAATCCAGGCACATCTTAAGGCGGTATCACCTGATCAGGGAGATCATTGATCGCTAGGAGATCGAGGTGCGGAGAGTGGACACAAAAGACAACACGGCGGATCCATTCACGAAGGCCTTACCCCAGACTCAGTTCGAGCGGCTGATCGAGATGATAGGTCTTCGATACGCCAGTACATGGCCTTAGTGCAAGTGGGAGATTGTTAGTGTATATGCCCTAGAGGCCATTACTGTATCATACTAGTATGTATATTACTTGATGGAAGCTTGGGATATTCACAGTTGTACAGACAATCTTGCTCAATATAGTAGTATACTACTTGGTTTGTCTCTGCTTTAATGTGTGTTTCTTTATTATATCACCTATACGCATTAGTAGAGCCCTTAGGATCTTTGCTTGATTACCGGCGTTGTGATGGCGATCACACTCGTGGGGGCTAGGTAATCCACAAGCACATCCTTATACACGTCCCGAGTCATGGGATTATCGAGATAGGGCATCGATACTCCGGAGTAGACTAGCGTATGCGCTTCTCATCCCAGCACGGGAGACGGTCTGTCCCACAGCCGTCAGTACGTCGTACTTGAGATAGTATGTGGGTGCTCGTTAGGTTACGAGTACACTGGACAGGACTCGTTGGGAACTGATGGTTGGTATTATACCTATCGTCAGTTATCAGTTCCCAGGTGACATGAGTACAGCTTAGTCCGTTGACTAGACACTGTCACTTCGCCTCAAGTGTTTTCCCACTGTTCTTTGATTACTACCCTACCACGGCTCTACTGAGGCGTGCAAACAGGTAGTAGTTGGGTGCAGTCCCGAAGCACTTGGAGGCAGTGACGGTTAGACAGGATTCGTCTCTCCCGGTATTGGGGGTTGACATCGCGCTGTGTCTAGGAGAGCCATTACACGAGTAGTCCCTGGCCAGGGCAAGCGAGACATACTGGTAGGTTTCCAATGATGTCTCAGGGTGTTCTGGGCTACACTCCGACACGACTTATACCGCTATTAGGGGACTGACGTTCACCACCCCCCTAGGCCCGCCATGCGATGTATCAGACGAACAGACCGGACTGTACGGAGATTGTCACATACAGGCTCAGTAGGAGTTCGGATGGGTTCACCTCATCGACCTTCTTATCGACATCTACCTGGGGACCGTTACGTACAGCTAGTGCCGCTTGCGGTCTGTAGTTAAACCCACTGCCAGCGTAGTGTCGAGTCTTTAGAGTCCCACACAGAGAGTTTCCCTGCACTGAGCGAAACGTGTAGAGGCCGTATGGTTTTACGGCAGGGCTGCGATCACTTACGTACACTTGTGTGCGTGTGGTGTTCGGGCAGGCAGTACTAGTGGGCTTTGGTTTAAGCCGGATCCTAGTATTGCACGGATGGATTTGTTTTGTCTTCTGTGCATCCGCATTCTACGGAATGCAGATGCAGGTGTGTATTCACAGTTTTCCGGAGCGATGAAGGAGGAGGTGCCTCATCAGGGTTTTGGCAGTTGGTTCGACCAAAACCGTTATGTGGCAGGCTCATTAGGGTTTTGACAGTTCGTTTGGTCAAAACCATTATGAGCCGCGGACATCATTTGCTAATCCTTTTAGTGATAATTTTATGATGGCTAATTGCATTGACCATTTGACCCCGTTGACCTCTCTTGACTTTGTTGACCGGTTGACCGTGTTGACCATTGACTTTCAAGAGGGATCTACACTCTTCTTTTTTTTTCTTTTTCTTTTGGATTATGATAATGGTCATTTCAATGTAGCCATCAACTTTATCTTGATAGGATTTGTAATGATGGTTTTAGTGCATTATTGGAACCATGGTTAATTTCTTTAGTTCACAATTTCCTTCTCATTCTCTCTCTTGAAATGAGAAGAAAATGAAAAGCTCCATGGTTGCTATGTTTCTCCTTCTTCTTCCTCCTCTTGATCTCATCTTTTGATCTCATGTGTTGAGAGAAAAAGATCCCACAAAGACAAGCACATCCATACATCTCCTCTACACAACCTAGGGCTTCTAGACTAGCAATCTCTTTGCCCTAGTTACCTCGACTCGAGGTGGAGCTCGGTGTACATCGCTCGGGTGGATCGTCTTCGACTCAAGCAGGCCACGGAGGTGACCAAAGTCTGGATCAACCCTCGGAGCAAGCAAGGAGAAGAACAACAAGAAGAGAAGGAGTTCAAGTTAAGGTATAACCCCTAACCGAGTACATAAATCTCTAGTTAGGATGCTAGTGTGTTGTTTAGCAAAGATCCGGCTTTTACGGTCCATGTTACCATGCTTAAGAAAATTTTTGTTTTACCGTTTCCGCCACCCCGAAAGTAACGGGAGAGGTAATGTGGACTTAACACTCGTCTCTAACGAGTCAACTCTGACCTCGGCCTTCACGGCCGCTCTCTACGCCCTCATAGTCTTCGGCGGCATAAAGGTTAGAAATGGAAACAGGATTCGATAAGGACACAGAAATCGGATCACAAGGATATATATCACGGAAGGAATTTCAAGCAATAAGTTCTAAGGTCACTTAGACGGAGCACCGTGTCGTAAGTATGCCGCGGAACATACACATGCTATGTCGCTCTGCTTAAGCTACCTACTCCATCATACCAAGGTCATGCTACACTCCGAAAGGTAAAAGCTAGCGCTCTGATACCAACTTTGTCATGACCCAATTTGGGCACATGACCGGCACTTAGACTACGTAACGTTAACAGACGTAACGCAATTTAAGTAAACCGAAAACCCAGCAATCTAAACCATCAATTAGAAGGAAAAGATAGAACACTTTAAAACTCGATGCAAAACTTTAAACTTAAATTTGTTTTTTTTATAAAAATTTCGGCAGAACATCCTTTGTAAAAACTAGCCCCGAAACGGGTACAAATATAAGATAAAGTAAACCATCCCCAAACGGGAGAAAATATTGCCCAACGGCGGAAACAACAATCACAACAGATATACGACGCCGTAGTGAAGAAAAGAAAATCCACATATATAAAAAATCCAGCTCACACGAGCCCGACAACCAGAGTCAAAAGAATATACAATATCGATCCTCACAACTCGTCTCTAAGTCAATACATGAAGGTGATAGATGGAGAGTACTAGATACAAGAAATATACAATGTACATCATCGGATAACCGCAACCCACCTATAGCAAACGGCTTCACAGCCAACCGTAGCGGTATCCGCAAAAGTAGAGATAATAAGGCGCCCTGCAGCGACCACTCTGATGATCAGACCTGAAAAACCCTGCGGCACAACGGGGGTGAGTTGCCAAATCGTGAATAGTAAATAACATCATACAGTAATCGCAAGTATGTACTAACAGCGATAATATATCACATGTAATCAGATAGCATAAGTATGACAATATGTATATGCAACAGTCATGAAAGGTACTCTATCAGGTACTACTAATACATGAAGCAAATGCATATCAAATAAATGCAGAGTACGGGATAAAACATGTCATCCTCACGGAATCCTCATCGTGGCGAACCAGTGTCCATCAAGACAATCTAAATCCCCAAATTCCCTCAAATCAGCCCTCACATCCGCCCCTCACATCGGGCACATCAGCCCCTCATACCGGGCACATCAACCCCTCATATCGCAATGAATAAGAATACATGCACAGATCATTATGATGATATATATTATATAGGTGTACATATATATAACAGTGTCCCATACCACTGATATAGATATACATGTATATATATCAACGTCCCATACCACTGATATATATACCCAGAGCAAAACATCCAGGAAATATCATATGAAATCCATATATCAATGCGAAATCCATGAAATATAATATATGCAATATGAAACAGTAATATGAGCATATAAAGGAAAAACTGCTATTTAATTGCAACAACATATTAATATATCATGCGGTTCCTAATTTCTCCAAAACCAAACGCAACATCATATAAAGGTGAACATGTAGCTATAGCCAGGTATGCGTACCCATGTCGGTATAGCAAGATGTGTGTATCTACCTATCAATAATGATGTAATACCCTCCAGGTATGTGTGTAGCTATATCAAGCTAGGTATATGTATATACATGTCAATAATGATAAAATACGCTCCAGGTATATGTGTAGCTAATAAGTAGGCATGGCGAGGCATATGTGTAAGCATGTAAATATACAGGTATACTATATGTCATATGCATAATGGAATATGAATCAATGTCTCAATGTCCCTAACCAAACAATATCACGTATGTATAGGTGTCAACTATATCTCGTATGTATATGACTTGTGCGTGTCATGGCAATTATCGACGGTGTGTGTGGCATACAATCAGTGCTCGTGCAACATGAGCCGTCAATAATAGTGTAGTACCCGATGGGTACAAGTCCAAGCACAACAAGTAATAATATGCAATGAAGTTTATGCGCAAACTCTATATGTGCAATATAAACATGCAGCTAATATCATATCATATCTAGCCCTGACGTATAGCGCCATGCGAGCGAATTCCCCATAGATGTTAAATCTACTCACCGACAGTCGCGGGCTAGGTAAACCCAATCACCTGCTTCCCTTTCTTCATAGCATTCGAAGTCCCAGCCTGTGATCCTATTAATACAAAACATAACCAGTGCAAATCTCAGAGATCGATCAATCACGTACACAAGACGTTTGACCAATGCACCACTCCAATCCGACCCACAAGTGTTCGTCTAACGGTTAACGTGTGTGGTGACACACGAAAACCAGCCTAAGCGCAACAGCTACGCAAGATCACGAACCGTGTCGGATAACGTAACACGCGTACCCAAAACACTAGAATATTGCAAAGTGGTCCCAGATTTTTATACACAAACAATTGGTGAAAGTTGCAAGTGCCACGAGACTACATACAATCCCAGAGATCCCACGACCAAGAATCAACACCCCAGCCCCCACTCTGGCCGCAATTTGCGGCCAGAACCATTAAATTTGCGGCCCAAAAATGAAGGGGTGATCTCAGGTTTTTATGGTGGGTTCTATACCTCAACACTATGCCACTGTGATGGGAAATTTTCTAGAAAACACCCGGTTCTACAGCAGATCACAGAGACCTCAAGTTGACACTAAAAATATGGTATTTTCACAAAACACTATCTTAGTGTTCTAATCCATAACAACAAGGCAACACAACAATATAACTCCTAATTATCAGTTTGAGGTCATTACCTAACCACTCTTGCTCAAAAATTCTAGCTTTCCAAGCTCCAAGGCAACCAAGTGGCTAAAACAAGACTTTTGAAGCGTTTAAATGGGATTTCGGTGAAGTTTAGCAAGGTTTTTGTGATGAGGGAGTGAGGGTTCAGTTTGGGAGTTGAGAGAATAAAGAACAATGAAATGAGAGAAGAATGAGAGAGTGAGAGATCAATATGGTGAGAGGTGAGTGTAGGGTGAGTCAAAGGCTTACACTCACTCTCTCCCCCACCTCATTAAATGCACACATTAATGCTTCATAACTCATTAGCCACCTCTTTCTCTCAATCCAAACAAGATATTTCTTTCACACAAAATATCTTGGGCAAGGCTAATGCAAGGTTAATTAGGACAAGGATTAATTAAGGTGTCTTGGTCACATAACAAGATTAACACTAACTAACCATCTCATTAACATGCACGTGTGTGTGCAAGCCATATCAAATAATAATAAAATATTAATTAATTGATATGAAATGTGAGGAGCCCGAGTTGGTAAACTTTTCCTAAAAAAAACCGCATTAACGCTTAATTAACACTAATCGCATTCCAACGTGTTACAATCTCCCCCTAAAGAAAATTCGTCCCCGAATTAAAATTTCATACAAGCGTACCTTCAAAGAGATGAGGGAATTTCTTCCGCATCTCGCTCTCGGCCTCCCAAATGATCTCCTCACTAGTCGGGCTATGCCAAAGAACCTTCACAGATGGCAAGACCTTTAACTGAAGTTTCTTCACCTGCTTATCCAATATAACTACCGGCTGCTCGGTGAACGAAAGATCGCGCTCAAGCTGAACGGTCTCGTGCTGAATCATGTGAGAAGGTTCATGAAGATATCTACGAAGCATCGACACATGGAACACGGGGTGAACATCCGGAAAACTGGGCAGAAGCGCCAAACGGTAAGCAACGGTACCAACTCGCTCAAGAATCTCGAAGGGATCTACAAATCCGGGAATGCGCTTCCCCTTCCTCCTAAATCTCATAACGCCCTTCATCGAAGAAATCCGCAGGAATACATGATCTCTCACTGCGAACTCAAGTCTGCGACAACGACGGTCGGCATAAGACTTCTATCTGCACTGGGCTGCTCTCATCCTGTCCTGAATCAGCTGGATCATCTCCGTAGTCTCCTGAATTAGCTGAAGTCCTAAAATCGTACTCTCACAGAGTTCGGTCCAACAGACTGGTGATCGACACTTCCTACCAGGCCTCGAAAGGTGCCATCTGAATAGTCTCCTGAAAGCTGTTGTGGTAGGAGATCTTAATCAACGGCAAGTGACGATCCCTACTGCCACCAAAATCAAGCACGCATGCCTGAAGCATATCCTCTAGAGTTTGTATCGTCCGCTCTGACTGATTATCGGTCTGCGGATGGAAAGCGGTGTTGAAACTCAACCGGGTACCCAAAGCTTCCTGAAGCTTCTGCCAAAGGCGCCTAGTAAACTGGTTGCCTCTGTCGGATACAATGCATGTGGGAACACCGTGCAAATGCACAATCTCATCTATATACAACTGAGCATAACCGAAAGTGGTCTTCACTGGAAGGAAGTGAGCCGCTTTCGTCAACCGGTCAACAATCATCCAAATGGAGTCATACCCCCGACCAGTCCTGGGTAGACCCACAACAAAGTCCATAGAAATCTACTCCCATTTCCACTCAGGAACGGGTAAAGGCTGCAACTCTCTAGCCGGTCTCTGATGCTCAGCCTTGACTTGCTGACAAGTCAGGCACCTCGAAACGAAGTCCGAAACATCATGCTTCATCCCTTCCCACCAGTAAAAGTCTCTCAAGTCACGGTACATCTTGGTGGAGCCTGGATGAACGCTAAAGGCTGACTGATGTGCCTGCTCTAGGATCTCGTGTCTCAACCCATCAAAATCGGGTATATACAAGCGAGTCCCGCAACGTAGCACACCCTGGTCATCAATCATGAACTCCAAAACTGTACCATGTCGAACAAGCTCAAGAATCTCAAACAAACAGGCATCACTGGGCTGCGCCTCACGGATACGATCCAGAAGAAGCGGACGGGCGCGGACATGAGCAAGCTGTCCCCCAGTGGAAGTGAACTCAAACTGTACTCTACCATCGCACAAGATCTGCCAATCCGCAGAAGTCTGTCTCTAAACCGCGCTCAACTGGGACAAGCTACCCCCGGGCCTACGACTCAAAGCGTCCGCTACCACATTCACATTGCCCGAGTGATAAAGGATCTCACAATCATAATCCTTCACCAGTTCCATCCACCGGCGCTGTCTCAGATTCAGATCCCGCTGCTGGAAAATGTACTTCAAGCTCTTGTGGTCCGTGAAAATCTAACACGACTCCCCATACAGGTTGTGTCTCCAAATCTTCAACGCAAAAACCACCGCAGCCATCTCAAGATCGTGAGTGAAGTAATTCTGCTCATGCTTTTTCAGCTGCCTAGAAGCATATGCAATCACTCTATCATGCTGTATCAGTACACAACCGAGCCCCACTCAAGACGCATCGCAGTAAACAACAAAATCACCCTATCCCGAAGGCAAAGATAGAACTGGTGACGTCGTCAACCGAGTCTTCATCTGCTGAAAACTCTGCTTGCACGCATCAGTCCAAAGAAAAGGAACCCCCTTCCGGGTCAGTTCGGTCAGCGATGCAGCAATACTCGAAAAATCCTGCACGAAACGGCGGTAATAACCAACTAAGCCCAAAAAGCTGCGGACCTCTGTCACGGATACAGGTTTGGGACAAAGCTGCACAGCCTTGATCTTCCTTGGGTTTACAAGAATACCGTCTCCCATCACCACATGACCCAGTAAGTCAACTCTATCAAGCCAAAATGCGCACTTTGAGAATTTAGCATACAGCTGGTCCTCTCTCAATGTCTGCAAAGCAATCCTCAAGTGCTGCTCGTGCTCCTCTCAACTCCTAGAATAGACCAGAATGTCAACAATAAACACAATAATGAACTGGTCGAGGAACGACCTGAAAATCCGGTTTATCAGATCCATGAACGCTGCTGGGGCATTGGTGAGTTCGAACGACATCACCAGAAACTCATAATGCTCGTGGCGTGTACCAAAAGCAGTCTTCAGAATGTCATCATTCCGAACCCGCAACTGATGATAACCCGAATACAAATCAATCTTAGAAAAATGTTTCGCACCCTGGAGCTGATCAAACAAATCGTCAATGTGAGGTAAAGGATACATGTTCCGTACCGTAACTCGGTTCAATTGACGATAATCAATACACAACCTCAAACTGCCGTCCTTCTTCTTGACGAACAGAACAGGAGCTCCCCATGGCGAAACACTCGGACACACAAGTCCCTTATCAAGCAACCCTTGCAATTGATCTTTAAGTTCTCTAAGCTCCGCCGGAGCCATCTGGTAAGGCGGTAGAAATAGGCCCCGTGCCAGGAATCGGATCAATGCAAAACTCAATATCGCGCTCTGGCGGCAAACCGGGTAACTCATCGGGAAAAACGTCAGGAAACTCTTGCACGATAGGAACCCGGTCCAACGACCCTACTGTGGCCCCAGTATCATAAATGAAAGCCAAGAATCCGCGATATCCCCTCCTCATAAGCCGACTAGCGTAAATGGAAGAAATCAAACTATGAGGGGCGGCACCACGGTCCCCCTGCACAACCCGAACAGACTTGTCTGGAAAACTGAAACTGACCGTCTTCTCACGGCAGTCCACCGACGCATAACAAGCTGCCAACCAGTCCGTGCCAAGGAGAACGTCGAAGTCCAACATATCCAGGAGGATCAAATCGACGGACGAATCTCTATCTCCAATCTGAACGGCACACGACCGAAACACATACCGCGCGACAAAAGAATCGCCAACAGGTGTAATCACAACAAGCGGCTGATCTAGCAAACACGACTTTCGACCCAAACTCGACACAAAGTGCATAGAAACATACGAATGCATAGACCCCGGATCAAACAAAACATGAGCCTCAAAAGAACATACAGAAAGAGTACCTGAAACCACTGCATTGGACGCTTGCGCGCCTGATGACTCAAGGCAAACACCCGAGCCTGTCCTCTACCGGCGACTGGCTGACCTCTGCCTCTACCACCCCGCCCTCTCAGCACAAAACCACGGCGTCCTCGATCTCTCTGCACAAGAGTCTAACGCGGAGCAATAACAGGAATAAGGGGCAACGCCCTCTGCAGTGGAGAAGGTGGTAAGGTAACCTGCGGTACAGCTGCCTCGCGCTCATGTGGCTCAGTACAATCTCGAACCCGATGACACAAACTCCCGCACCGGTAACATCCAGATGAAAACTGCTGACTCCCCTGAGAATAAGAGCTAAAAAGCTGTCCTCGTCCCCGACCTCCACTACCCACAGTATCTGAATGGGAACTGTCACGACGTCTATACACTTGCCTCTGTGCTAAAACACCAGTACAAACCCTCTTCGACTCCGGAGCAACCGACCTCTCAGAAAGATACTCCTCAACCAACAGGGCTGCATCCACCGCTGCTTCATAGGTGTCACAATGCTGAATGCTGATAGCGAGGAACAAATAGGTAAGCAGGCCTCAAACAAACCTCTTGACGCGCATCTCCTCCGTAACTACCAAATACGGAGCATACACAGACAACTCGGTAAACAACACATCATATTCGGCCACCGTCATACCCTGAGTTTGGCGTAACGACTCGAATCTGCGTGCTCGAGCATCCCTGACGCTCAGCGGAAGAAAACGCGCAAGAAACACCATCACGAACTCAGCCCAGGTCATAGGAGAAAGACCTGTGAATCTGCCCTTCTCTAAGGACTCGCACCACTTCTGGGCCAGACCCTCCAAACGAAAGCTCGCGAACTCCATCCATCTCGCGTCGGAGCATCTAAGCAAACGACATATCCTGGCCATCCGGTCGATAAACGACTGCGGATCCTCGGCTGCATCAGTGCCAGTGAAAACCGGAGGTCTCAGCCTCATGAACTCCGATAACGATATGGTGATCACCTCCGTAGCTGCAGGAACAACCGCCTGAACGGTAGGCATCAACACGGTCCCCGTAACGGGTGGAACAACTGCCTGCCCCTGCGCTCGAATGGCCTCAACTAACGACTCCATCATCTGGCGCAATCCTGCATACCAGCCCCCAGCATAGCCATATGGTCTGTCGAATGTGGAACAATCTGCTCATGCACAACGGACGTACCGCCTTGGTCAGTCCTCGTCTCAGGCGAGTCAACTCTGACCTTGGCCCTCGAGGCGCTCTCTACGCCCTCGTAGTCTTCGGCGGCATAAAGGCTAGAAATGGAAACAGGATTCGATAAGGACATAAAAATCGGATCACAAGGATATATACCACGGAAGGAATTTCAAGCAATAAGTCCTAAGGTCACTTAGGCGGAGCACCGTGTCGTAAGTATGCCGCGGAACATACACATGCTACGCCGCTCTGCTTAAGCTACCTACTCCATCATATCAAGGTCATGCTACACTCCGAAAGGTAAAACCTAGTGCTCTGATACCAACTTTGTCACGACCCAATTTGGGCACATGACTGGCTCTTAGACTACGTAACGTCAACAGACGTAACGCAATTTAAGTAAACCGAAAATCCAGCAATCTAAACCATCAATTAGAAGGAAAAGATAGAACACTTTAAAACTCGATGCAAAACTTTAAACTTAAGTTTGTTTTTTTATAAAAATTCGGCAGCACCTCCTTTGTAAAAACTAGCCCCGAAACGGGTACAAACATAAGATAAAGTAAAGCATCCCCAAACGGGAGCAAATCTCGTCCAACGGCGGAAACAACCACCACAACAGATATACGACACCGTAGCGAAGAAAAGAAAATCCACATATATAAAAAGGCCGGCTCACACGAGTCCGACAACTAGAGTCAAAAGAATATACAATATCGATCCTCACAACTCATCTCTAAGTCAATACATGAAGATGGTGGATGGAGAATACTAAATACAAGAAATATACAATGTACATTATCGGATAACCGCAACCCACCTATAGAAAACAGCTTCACAGCCAACCGTAGCGGTATCTGCAAAAGTAGAGATAATAAGGCGCCCTGTCGCGACCACTCTGATGATCAGACCTGAAAAACCCTGCGGCGCAACGGGGGTGAGTTGCCAAATCGTGAATAGTAAATAACATCATACAGTAATCGCAAGTATGTACTAGCAGCGATAATCTATCACATGTAATCAGATAGCATAAGTATGACAATATGTATATGCAATAGTCATGAAAGGTACTCTATCAGGTACTACTAATACATGAAGCAAATGCATATCAAATAAATGCAGAGTACGGGATAAAACATGTCATCCTCACGGAATCCTCATCGTGGCGAACCAGTGTCCATCAAGACAATCTAAATCCCCAAATTCCCTCAAATCAGCCCTCATATCGGGTACATCGGCCCCTCACATCGGGCACATCAGCCCCTCATACCGGGCACATCAGCCCCTCATATCGCAATGAATAAGAATACATGCATAGATCATTATAATGATATATATTATATAGGTGTACATATATATAACAGCGTCCCATACCATTGATATAGATAAACATGTATATATATATCAGCGTCCCATACCACTTATATATATACCTAAGAGCAAAACATCCAGGAAACATCATATGAAATCCATATATCAATGGGAAATCCATGAAATATAATATATGCAACATGAAACAGTAATATATGCATATAAAGGAAAAACCGCAATTTAACTGCAACAAGTTATTAATATATCATGCGGTTCCTAATTTCTCTGAAACCAAACGCATCATATAAAGGTGAACATGTAGCTATAACCAGGTATGCGTACCCATATCGGTATAGCAAGATGTGTGTATCTACCTATCAATAATGATGTAATACCCTCCAGGTATGTATGTAGCTATATCAAGCTAGGTATATGTATATACATGTCAATAATGATACAATACCCTCCAGGTATATGTGTAGCTACCAAGTAGGCATGGCGAGGCATATGTGTAAGCATGTAATACAGGTATGCTATATGTCATATGCACAATAGAATATGAATTAATGTCTCAATGTTCCTAACCATACAATATCACGTATGTATAGGTGTCAACTATATCTCGTATGTATATGAGTTGTGTGTGTCATGGCAATTATCGATGGTGTGTGTGGCATACAATCAGTGCTCGTGCAACATGAGCCATCAATAATAGTGCAGTGCCCAATGGGTACAAGTCCAAGCACAATAAGTAATAATATGCAATGAAGTTTATGCGCATACCCTATATGTGCAATATAAACATGCGGCTAATATCATATCATATCTAGCCCTAACGTATAGCGCCATTGGGCGAATTCCCCGCAGATGTTAAATCTACTCACTGACAGTCGCAGGCTAGGTTAACCCAATCACCTGCTTCCCTTTCTTCACAGCGTCCGAAGTCCCCGCCTGCGATCCTATTAACACAAAACATAACCAATGCAAATCTCAGAAATCGATCAATATTACGTACACAAGACGTTTGACCAATTCACCATTCCAATCCGACCCACAAGTGTTCATCTGACGGTTAACGTGTATGGTGACACACCAAAACCAGCCCAAGCGCAACAGCTACGCAAGATCACGAACCGTGTCGAATAACGTAACACGCATATCCAAAACACTAGAATATAGCAAAGTGGTCCCAGATTTTTATACACAAACAATTGGTGAGAGTTGCAAGTGCCATGAGACTACATACAATCCCAGAGACCCCACGACCAAGAATCAACATCCCAGCCCCCACTCTGGCCGCAATTTGCGGCCAGAACCATTAAATTTGCGGCCCAAAAATGAAGGGGTGATCTCAGGTTTTTATAGTGGGTTCTATACCTCAACACTATGCCACTGTGATGGGAACTTTTCCAGAAAACACCCGGTTCTACAGCAGATCACATAGACCTCAAGTTGACACTAAAAATACGGTATTTTCAAAAAACACTATCTTTAGTGTTCTAATCCATAACAACAAGGCAACACAATAATATAACTCATAATTATCAGTTTGAGGTCATTACCTAACCACTCTTGCTCAAAAATCCATGCTTTCCAAGCTCCAAGGCAACCAGGTGGCTAAAACAAGACTTTTGAAGTGTTTAAATGGGATTTTGGTGAAGTTTAGCAAGGTTTTTGTGATGAGAGAGTGAGGGTTCAGTTTGGGAGTTGAGAGAATGAAGAACAATGAAATGAGAGAAGAATGAGAGAGTGAGAGATCAATATGGTGAGAGGTGAGTGTAGGGTGAGTCAAAGGCTTACACTCACTCTCTCCCTCACCTCATTAAATACACACATTAATGCTTCATGACTCATTAGCCACCTCTCTCTCTCAATCCAAACAAGATATTTCTTTCACACAAAATATCTTGGGCAAGGCTAATGCAAGGTTAATTAGGACAATGATTAGTTAAGGTGTCTTGGTCACTTAACAAGATTAACACTAACTAACTCTCACATTAACATGCATGTGTGTGCGCAAGCCATATCAAATAATAATAAAATATTAATTAATTGATATGAAACGTGAGGAACCCGATTTGGTAAACTTTTCCTAAAAAAACCCCGCATTAATGCTTAATTAACACTAATCGCATTCTAAGGTGTTACATAAAGCTAAGAACGGGCGGTCAGATCTTTGTGTTCAGCATCGAGATTCATGCCACGTAGGTATTTCTATGTTTACTCCATTTTGCGCATGTTTGATTTTTCCGAAACTTTTCATTTCTCTTTGTATTGCATGTGCAACTCTTGGGCTTCCAAAAATTAAAAAGAAAAAATCTAAAAAATAATTTGGGTCTGATGGGAATCGAACACACAGACTACGTTAGAGCAGTGTAGGGGCTTTACCAGTGAGCTACAATTTGCTTTTTGCTTTTATTTAACAAAAATAACTTTTAACTCTTACACATGCTGTAATACTCTTTTCTGTACAATAACAAAAAAATTCTGTACAGTGATTTCAGAGTCGTTATATTCTACCCTCCTTAAATTTCGTCCTCGAAATTTACAATTACATAGGGACTAATTTTCAAAAAGGTAAGAGTATCTTGTATGCATATTTTCTTCTCTTTCGCAAGTTGATTCTCCTGGCGAATCCTTTTTCCACATCACTCGGACCAAGTTTACTTCCTTGTTCCGCAATGTCTTCACCTTTCGGTCCAGCATCTCAACTGGTTGTTGCTCGCAGGTTAGGTCAGTTTGTTCTGTGAGCTCTGGGTGATCAAATATGTGGTTGGGGTCGCTCACATATCTTTGTAGTTGGGATATGTGGAACACATTGTGCGCTCCTTCCAATGAGGGTGGTAGTGCTAAACGGTATGTCACTTCTCCAATTCGTTCGAGTATGTCGAACAGTCCTATTTATCTTGGACTTAATTTACCCCTCTTGCCAAAACATATCACTCCTCTGTTTAGAGAGATCTTCAAGAATACATGTTTTCCGGGTTGAAACTCCAAGTGTCGACGTTTTGCATCTAACCAATGTTTCTGTCGGTCTTGGGCTATTCGCATCTTTTCTCTGATCGTGCGAACTACGTCCACAATTGCCATGATCATCTCTGGTCCAAGGAGTTCACGATCTCCAATGTCGTCCCAACTCAGCGGGGAACGACACTTCCGTCCTAGAGTGCTGCGAATGGTGCCATCCTAATGCTTGCCTGATAGCTGATATTGTATGAAAAATCCACAAGGTGTAAGTGATCTTCCCACGATCCTCTAAAGTCTAACATACAGGCTCTTAGCATATCTTCTAATATCTGAATTGTCTGCTCGGATTGTCCGTCTGTTTGTGGATGGTACGCCGTGCTGAAATTCAGACTCGTTTCCAGGCTAGCTTGGAGACTCTGCCAGAACTGTAATCGGAATCTTGTATCACGATCGGAGAAGATGCAAGCAGGTACTCCATGTAATCTCACGATCTCCTGCATCAGTTTATGGATATCAAATATGGTACATCTTGAAGGTTTAAATCTTACTTTAGATTTTTTTAATCACTTCCATGTACTTCTTTGCTAACGTCTCGGTTGACTGGCCAACTCTGAATGGAGTAAAGTGGGCCGACTAGGTGAGTCGATCCACAATAACCTAAATTGTATCGTTACCCTTCATGCTGCAAGGGAGAGCAGTCACGAAGTCCATGGTAATGTGCAGTCATTTCCATTCTGGGATTGGTAACGGCTGAAGTAGACCAGCAGTTCTGTGATGTTCAGCCTTCACTTGCTGACACACCAAACACTTGGCTATGCTCCTTGCTACTTCGCGCTTCATTCCATACCACCAGTAGTGTTGTCATAAATCCTTGTACATCTTCGTACCATTGGGGTGTATCGAATAAGGAGATCTGTGAGCTTCTTTCATCAACTCTTATCAAATAGGTCCTACTGGCATGCATAAATGACTTCCATATTGTAAGGATCCATCTTCATGGCTGATGAAGTCAGTTCGTAGTCCACTTTCTATTTGTTCTCGGATCCTTTGTAGCTTAGCGTCATTTGCTTGAGCTACCTTGATCTGATTGACAAGAGTGCACTAGACCTGTAAATTCATCAAATATGAAGCGTTACCTGGCATAACTACTTCGATCTCCAATCCATACAGTTCTTACTTTAGCTTCCTCTGAGCGGTGAGGTTCATTGCTAATGGCTGACAACTAAATGCATCAGGAACTACATTCACCTTCCTAGGATGATACTGTAGGTTGATGTCGAAGTCCGCTATGAGTTCAAGTCATCTTCTTTGCCGCATGTTGAGTTTCTTCTGAGTAAATACATATTTTAGACTCTTGTGGTCAGTGTATATATCCACTCGTTCTCCCAAAAGATAGTGGCGTCAAATCTTGAGTGCGAAGATGACGGCTGCCAATTCTAGATCATGTGTTAGAAAGTTGCGTTCATGTACCTTTAACTGTCCTGATGCAAAAGCAACAACTTTTCCATGCTAGTGTAGAACACATCCTAATCCTTTACTAGACGCATCACAATGCACGACAAATCCGCCAGATTGATTCGGTATTACGAGGATAGGAGAAGAGGTTAGTCTCAACTTGAGTTCTGCAAAAGCCTTTTCACATACTTTTGATTACACAAACGCTTCATCTTTACTTGTGAGCTTGGTCAGGGGTGCTGCGATCTTAGAGAATCCTTCGATGAATCGTCGATAGTATCCCGCTAAGCTCAAGAAACTTCATATATCTTTCACCGTCTTTGGTGTCGGCCACTCGCTGACAGCTAACACATTAGCTGGATCCACAGAGATTCCTTCGCCTGAAACAATATGTCCAAGAAATCCAACTTGATCTAGCCAAAATTCACATTTGCTGTATATGGCGTAGAGCTGATGTTGTCGCAATATCTCAAGGACAATCCGTAAGTGATCGGCGTGCTCTTTCCGATTCTTTGAATAAACCAGGATGTCGTCGATGAAGATGACAATAAATCTGTCTAGGTACTCTCGGAAAACTTGGTTCATCAAGTTCATAAAGATGGCAAGTGCATTGGTCACTACAAATGGCATTACGAGATATTCATAATGACCATAACGAGTCCTAAACGCTGTCTTAGGAATGTCGGACTCTTTTACCTTCACCTGATGATAACCCGAACGAAGATCTAGCTTTTAAAAGACACAAGATCCACTTAATTGACCGAAAAGGTCATCGATGCGGGGTAGTGGATACTTGTTCTTAATTTTTCACCTCGTTCAGTGCTCAATAATCCACGCACATCCTGTAGGATCCTTCCTTCTTCTTCACCAGTAGCACCGGAGATCCCCAGCTTGAAGTACTGGGAAGAATCCAACCTTTCTTCTGGAGTTCGTCTAATTGAATGCGGATCTTCGTCAATCCCTCCGGAATTAATCGGTACGGAGCTTTTATTACTGGTTATGCGCCGGGTTGTAAATCAATGCTGAATTCAAGAGCTCGATCGGGAGGAAAACCTGATATATCTTCTAGGAATACATCCTCGAACTCTCGAACTACCGCTGGCTTCGATTCTTCTGCTTGCAATGCTGCAACCTCTGCCTTCTTTGGTTTTTCTCGGTAGATACTAGGCTCCAAGGTACGGTCTCCACTTTTGAAGTAGAACACTGGATGATCTGGTATTTCGAACACTGCCCTCCTTTGGCGACAGTCGATGGTAGCAAAGAAAGTTCCCAGCCAATCCATTCCCAAGACTACGTCAAAGATTGGTATGTCCAGCACCTTGAAGTCCGCATAAAATTCTCGACTGCAGACGACCACTGGACACGGATCATATCCCAAAGTTGCTTTTAGAGCGCCGTTCCCTGAACTGAAATTCCAGCTGGATACGAGCGGTATAACTGGGATCGCATGAGTTCGGATGAACCATTGCGACATAAAGCAATATGATGCCCCAGTGTCGAAGGGCACTAGAGCAGGTAGGAAAGCTACTAAGATTGTACCTAAGTCGCGTGGGATTGTTCCCCTCCGAACGGCGGCCAAGACATAGGCGTCTTGCCTGAGGTTCGGGGCAGATGCTAATTGGTTTTATCCATCCACCTCTCCGAAGATGCCAAGTTGATTTATGGCACCGTATATCGGAGGTCTAGACGGATGCGGCTGATGTAGCATACTTTGTCAGATTCCCCCTCGCTTGAGGGGTTTTTGATTGTGGGGACGCTCTTCCCTGCAGGCGCAAGCCCCTGCAGTTAATTACGCTACCGCATCACGGTAACAACTTTCTCCTTCTCCAGAATTTCACTTCGTGTCGTGGGTGTTTGTTTTGTTTGTGGATGCCCGTGGATTGTATACAGAGACTAAGTTATGCCGTCGCCCGTAGGACGTGGATTAGTCCAAATCCGTATTCACTTAGATTTGGGTTTGGGGTTTTAGTTTAAGGATACGTTAGCCATATTGAGGCTAAGATCAACTTAAACGTTCGTTAAGGATACGTTAGCCTAATTTCCAGACTAAGATCGACTTAACGGGATCGTTTAGATCCGACAAAAGAGCATTTAGAGGCTCTATCGTTCCAATTTAGGGACATGGTAGTCCATTTAATGTATGGCCGTCGAGACCCGTCACCTCTCTGACGACGTTGAAGGATTACAACGACAGATATCAGAGGAGTTCAGAGATGTACCCTTGAACCAAAATTGGTTAGGAGATCTATAGTCCAATTTGGGACTAAAGTCTGTTTGAAGGTTTAAGGATACGTTAGCCATATTTGAGGCTAAGATCAAATTAAACGGGATCGTTTAGATCCGACAAAAGAGCATTTGGGGGCTCTATTGTTCCAACATTCCCACTTTGGGGACGGATATTAGTTTAAGGACACGTTAGCCATATTTGAGGCTAAGATCAACTTAAACGTTTGTTAAGGATACGTTAGCCTAATCTCCAGACTAAGATCAACTTAACGGGATCGTTTGGATCCGACAAGAGAGCAATTGGCTTTATTGTTTAGTTTAATGATATTGCGGTCGATTCCCAGTTTAGGGACATGGTGATCCATTAAATGTATGGCCATCGGGACCCGTCACCTCTCTGGCGTCGTTGAAGGATTATAACGATAGGTGTCAGAGGAGTTCAGAGATGTACCCTTGAACCAGGTATAAATTGATTTAAGGGAGCACCCATGCTCAGTCAATTTAATTTGAGGACTTATGGCCATGATTGGGCTAAGTCCAGTTAAAGATGTTCAACATTTTTATTTGCATTAGGCCTATTAGACCTTAATTAGGGCTCTGCCCCTGCACTGTATTTTATTCTGGCCTGTTAGGCCTTTTAAGTTGGGCTCTGTCCCCTTTTTTATAATACAGAGCATTTGTTTTGGTCCATTGGGCCTTTTAAATGAGCTCTGTCTTTTAATAATGCGCTGTATTAATTAATCTGACAGAGCGCCACGTGGCTTGTCAGGCGCTTTGCGCCAATTGAGGAGCGCAAGGCGCAAGTCCATGGGGAGGTGACACGTGTCACGCTCTGGTGAGCGCAAGCGCAGTGCGCTGTGCCAGTGCGCTGCACTGTTGCGCTTCTGACACGTGGCGTGCTCTGCTGGGTTGCGCCAATTCATGAGAGCAGTGCTCTATTTTAACAGCGCATAGCGCAGATCGTTCTGGAGCTGACACGTGGCGCTCTCTGGTGGCTTACGCTAACCCAGTAGCGCAACAGTGCAGATTTACAAGTGCAAGGCACTGTTTTAATAACTTAATCCAATTTTAGATTTAAGAGGAGAATCTTTAAGATTCCAGAACCAATGGTTCATAAAAAAGTGCAAAGCACTGTTATTATTATATTTTTTTTATTGAAGATCATTGATCTTGTTCTTAGATCAATGATCTATTCAGAAGAAATTCTTCTTTTTAAAAGGTCTTTGCCTTTTTCTTTTTTTTGTTCTTCTCCAAATTCTTCAGAGTTCTCTCTATTCTCTGTGTTGTTGTTTTTGATTTTGATCTCGATGTTGATGATTTTTCAATTGGGGTCTATGGGCCTTTATATAGTGCCCATTAATTTGTTAAATTTGTTAAAAAGATCATTCTCTGAGTGATTTGGGCAATTTTCCCCACCGTTGGCTCTTTGATCCAAGGGATTCTGTTTTACAGAAGACAATCTTCTTTTTTTAATAAGAACAGAAAGATCTTATTGGAATTTTAATTCTGTTTGGCGCAAACGCCCCAGCGCTTGCCACGTGTCGCGCAGCGCAGAGCACGGCGCAACTGCGCTAGCGCAACCGCGCTGCCACGTGTCGCGCAGCGCAGAGCGCAAGTCAGCTGAAGCGTTGCTTCTTTATTAAAATTTTAATTTTATTTGAAAACAAAGCTTTGCTCTGATTGGGGAAGCAGAAGCGTTGCTTCATCTCCCGCCTTGTAATTTGAACAGAGCTTTGCTCTGATTGGGGTAAACAAATGCCCCCCCACCGTTGCGCTTACGTCGCCCTCCAAACGTGAGCGTAGCGGTGGCGGAATTCCAACCGTCGCGGCAACTCCTGGAAGTTGAAAGGGCTCTTCAATGCCTATAAATAGGACCTTTGGTCCCTTAGATGATTTTCATCTTCAAAATTTTACTTTCAGAACTCAGAGCCCTGCTCTTTATTTTTAAGAACTTCAAGAGTTAAACTCTTAAAACTTTTAGGTGAAAATTTTAATTTAAATTAAATTAAATTAAATTAAATTAATTTTCATTGACAGAGCCTTGCTCTCAATAAATCCCTGATCTAAAGGAAACCCATTTAGGGTTTCACTTAGCAGAGCTTTGCTCTATAGGTCCAAAGGGATCTAAAGAGAACTAAAGAGAACCCTGTTAGGATTCCATCAATAGAGTTCTGCTCTCTGAAAGATTTTTTCTTGTATATTCTTGGTTCACCAATGGAGCTTTACTCCCTCCAAATCATATAGAAGAACTCTTAAGAGTTCTTCATAAATCCTGGTGGTTAGAGATGACGTTCTATTTTTTTAATGAATTATACTGTCTTGCTTAGTCAGGCCGTCTGCTAAATTTGTTAGGTTTCCTTTACAGAAGTAATGGACGCCCACATGTACGACCTTGACGAGATCATTTCTTATGGGGACATCCGCCGACTCGGCCGTTCTCAGAATCAAGAATTTACCAACGCTGAGTGTGCCGAGATCATGAGTCGCTTCGACGCGTACAACGGTCAACTGCTTCCTCGGCACTCCCCTCTGTTGAAGCTTATTGTGGGAGCCATCTGGGGAGCGCTTCCCCTATTCTTTACCGGCGTGCCGCTTAGAGCATTGGACTCCGCCGAAGACAAGGTGCACTCAGTGTACCTGATGAACTTAATCTCGAAGAGACGGCGAGACAATCTCATCGATCTCTTGCACGAAGCCTTTCAACAGTCCACCATTCGTGCTGCTTATCGGAGGGTGGAGGACATCAGTGGGGATCCCGACGCCCGTGCTCACGAAAGGAAGCACATCAGGATGGTTCACCAAGCTTGGAAAGTCTTGGACAAGGTCACTTTCGAGTTCCTCAATCCCTGTCCAGGATCCGAGGTTTTGCCATTGTAATGATCCGGACAATGTCTTTGTTTATTTCTTTATGATTGTAAGAACCCTTTGCCATATGAATGGAATTTTTTTTATTTCAGCTTGTCTTATTTCTCGTTCTGAGTCTTTTGCATATGCATGAATGGATGTGTCTCGAACGCTTGATCAAATGCAAATCGGATGTTCTTTCCATCGCTTTCCTCTTTCTTTTATTGCCAACATGTTACTTTAGTAAACATGGTCGATGGATGATAGAGCGAGCATTCTGTATTGGCTCCTTCAAGAGGTAATGAGGGCTTAGGACGCAGGTGCAGATCTGCTGCCTAAGACTTTTCAACTTTATGAGCCGTAAGGGTCACATAAAGACTTTTCTCACTACAGATCGAGAGGATCTCGTAGGTGTATTTTCTCCTTAGGGATCGTGAGGATCTCTAAGTGTGTTTTCTCTTATAAGTCATAAGGATCTCATAAGGGAATTTTCCCTCTCACGAGTCGAGAGGGCTCGTAAGCGGTTGTTTCCCTCCTTGTCGAGATTCGACTTTGGAGAGTGAGACTCGTGGATAGTATGCAAGAGACCGTTTTGGATCGACTTGCAGGGTCCCAGTACTTAGGAAACAGGTTTCTTTTACGCCCACTGCCTAAGGCTTTATCTCACGAGTCGAGCCGCATCGAGAAGTTCTCGCAAAGACATCAATTTCTTCATAAGTCGAGACGAATCGAGCATTTCTCGCAAGAATATCCTAACATCACAGTTAACCTCTGCTCTTTACGACAGAAGTCCGTTAGGGTCTGTGGTACTTAGGGTTTTGGCCGTCATACCGTCACATAAGCTGATATATTCCTCGATAGGCAATCGTGCTGTTCGAGTAGCCCTGCGACTGCCGTGTCTCTTATCCCTTCGGGGGCTGGACAAGACGTCTTCAAGCAATCCTCCTTGGCAGTTTGACCGTTGGAAGAGCAAGCGTTAGGTATTTTACCATGCCACTTTTTACTTGAGGTTAGGCTCATTTTAGAGAGCCTCGATGAGTCATAACCACTCCGTGCTGGTGTGGGATGATCTCCGATAGTCTTTCAGGTTTTATGCGAGTTGCCGTCAAGACCCTAAAGCTAGGAATTTGGCCTTTGCTTCGTTTGCTGGCATCGCATCTGCTGTATCGAGACGAATGTCGCGGTTGTCTCTAGGTTGCTGGTGAACCGTCGAGGTTTGGAACTAGGGATTTTGATGTGGCTCCGTTAGTTTGATTGTCGCGTCTGAACCCTGCTGGAGGAAGAACGCTGGGGTGACAACTCGTCTGCTGTATCAAGACGGACGTCGCGGTTGTCTCTAGGTTGCTGGTGAACCATCGAGATTTGGAACTAGGGATTTTGCCGTGGCTCCGTTTGTTTGATGATCGCGTCTGAACCCTGCTGCAGGAAGAATGCTGGGGTGACAACTCGTCTGCTGTATCGAGATGAACGTCGCGGTTGTCTCTAGGTTGCTGGTGAACCGTCGAGATTTGGAACTAAGGATTTTGTCGTGGCTCCATTTGTTTGATGATGTTGCGTCTGCTGTGTCGAGACGAACGTCGAAGTGGTGACCATTTCGCGCTGGTGTAAGATGATCTCCAGTTGTCTTTTAGGCTTTATATGACTTGTCGTTAAGACCTCGAAGCTAGGAATTTGGCTTTCGCTTCCTTTGCTGGCATTGCGTCTGCTGTATTGAGACGAATATCGCGATTGTCTCTAGGTTGTTAATGAACCGTCGAGGTTCGGAACTAGGGATTTTGCCGTGGGTCCGCTGTTTGATGATGTTGCGTCTGAATCCTGTTGGAAGAAGAACGCTGAGGTGACATCTCGTCTGCTGTATCAAGACGAATGCTGAGGTGGAGCTGGGATTTTGCCGTCACTCCGCTTTACTGACCATGGGATCTTCTGTTGATGTTGCATCTATATCCTGCTGGACTACGAAGGAACGCCGTTTTTGACATTGCGTCTGCTGTAACGAGAAGAACATCGAAGTGGTGACCATTCCGCACTGGTGTGGGATGATCTCCCGTTGTCTTTCAGGCTTTATATGACTCGCCGTTATGACCTTGAAGCTAGAAATTTGGCCTTCGCTTCGTTTGCTTTGTTTGTTGACAGTGTGTCTGCAATATTGCGACAGATGTCGAGATTGTCTCTAGATTGTCTATGAACCGTCGAGATTTGGCTTCGCTTTCTGATGAAGCCTGTTGGGAAGGTGTAGTTCCCTATTTGTTTGTGCCCTTGGATTGTATACAGGGATCAATGTGATCTCACCTGTAGGGCAAAAGTTTCATTCATCATTTTTTTTTTTATTTTATTTCCGCGATGCTCTATCATTTCAGCTTTTATATCGTGGAGGTCGCGATTGCCCAATCATTTCGGCTATTTTTCGCGGTGCCCAATCATTTCGGCTTTTTTTTTTACTCGCTGCTTTTTATTGCGAGCTGCCCAATCATTTCGGCTGTTTTTGTATGCATATATTTTTACTTGATGATTTCGTTGCAAGTTGCCCCATCATTTCGGCTATTTCATATGCATCTTTGGCTCGCTGATTTTTTATCGCGAGTGTGGAACTTGGAATCTGATGCCAATCTTAACATCAGCATCGCTACAACTGGAATATTGCCAGGAGCGAATCATCATTTGCCATGACAGGACTTGGAATTTGATACCGGTTTAGGCATCAGCATCGCTACAACTGGGATGTTGTCAGGAGCGAATCATCATTTGCCTTTGTCGATGTCGAACAAAGGTGGCTTAGCGAACAGGGTTAGGATCCTGTCGACTAAGGCTTTTGACTTCATGAGCCATAAGGGTCTCACAAAGGTATTTCTCCCTACAAGTCGTGAGGATCTCGTAGGTGTATTTTCTCCTTAGGGATCGTGAGGATCCCTAAGTGCATGTCCCTCTGTAAGTCGTAAGGATCTTACAAAAGGGTTTTCTCCTTATAAGTCGAGAGGACTTACAAAGGTTTTCACCATATGGACATATCCCCAGTCACGGGTGGGACTTGGTTAGGGAAATGTTTGTTCGCGCCCGTGGATTGTATACAAGAGCCAGTATTGGACCACTTGTAGGGAAAAATCGAAGGTTGTGGGGGTTACTTAAGCACAGGTTTAGGTATCTGTAACTTAAGACTTTCAAATCTTATGAGCCGTGAGGGTCCCATAAGAGAGTTCTCCTTATGAGTCGTGAGGATCTCGCAAGTGTATTTTCTCCTTAGGAATCGTGGGGATCCCTAAGTGTATTGCTCCCTTGTGAGTCGTAAGGATTTCACGCGGGTGGTTTCTCCTTACAAGGTCGAGAGGACCCTGTAAGTGTCTTTTCACGAGGTTGCGCCCTTTCGGGTTTTCACAAACACTCGCCGGTAGCCCTGCTGTTTTTACTCACGGAGCCCTCTCGGGTTTTCATCCGTGCCCTTTTTGCTTATGGACATACCGTTCTTTATATATATATATATATATATATATATATATATATATATATATATATATTTATATATTTTTTTTAAACGAGGTCGCGCCCTTTCGGGTTTTCACGAACACTCGCCGGTAGCCCTGCTGTTTTTACTTACGGAGCCCTCTCGGGTTTTCATCCGTGTCCATTTCGCTTATGGACATACCGTCTTTTTTTTTTGTCAGCCTGAGGATGCTGCTGTAGTAGTTTAAGGACGTTTCAGTCCTCAGCTAGTTTTAGGACGTAGTGGTCCGTCATTAGTTTAAGGACGTTTCATTCCATTATCCAGTTTTAGGATGTAGTGGTCCACTGTCGCCGTATTTGAGGCGAATTTCTAGTTTACTGACATTTCGATCTATGGGGCTTTCCCTATGAATGAGCATGATGCCCCCGGCATATCCATCTTTCTTGGAGCATGTGGTTGTGGCGGGCTCACCTTCCAGTTTTCGGACAACGCGAACTCGCCCTGTTGGTATTGGTCTTCAACCCAGTTTTTGAAGACGTAACAGTTTTCGATCAGATGGCCCAATACTTGGTGGTAAGGGCAATAATTAGAACTGTTGACATCATCCAGTTGTAGTTGGTGTTTTGGCTCCGGTAGAGTGATAAGCCTGTTATGCACTGCCACTTCGAACAGCCTCCTTGTTTCATCCTGGGGAAATGAGTAAGGACGTCTTAACCTCTCCTCCAGGGATATGCGCAGACGCATATTGTTTTGACGAACAACCAGTCTAGGGCCACTCGACTGTTATTGAGTGTTGGCGACGAAGGTCATTTTCCCCTTTCCTTTATCCTTTTTGCTCGATCCTTGTTTGCGGGGCCGAGATTTTTTTCGAGTAGCAGGCAATTGCACGGCTGAATGTTCTCGCAACTCCGCAATTCTTTCATTTTTGAAATCGATTCCTTGAGGAGAGGGTTGAGGGTAACTTCTTCGTCATAGTCGCTTCCAAAGGTGATAATTTGCAATCCCTTGGTGTCGGCTATGTGACAGTCGGCGGCGGCTCTTTTGCGCTCATCTATCGCATTTTTCTGATGTCTACGAGCTTCACGCTTTGTCCTGTTGAAGTGTTGCTTTTGAGCGACATACCCTCGCCACCAACACTTAAAGGATTTGCAGTTTTCGGTAGGATGTATGATCTTCTGATGATATAAGCAGAAGTTAGGATGCATCTCTACTCCACAGAGAGTATTTTCTTCAGAGGGTGGTAGCTTCATTCCCACCGATAGGGCTTTAGCAAACCTTTTCCTCGTCTTGAATTTATTTTTATCCGCAGCGGATGACTTTTGATTTGATAAAAGTGCCTCGACTCTTTGGTCTAGTCGGCGGTGTTTGGCTCCTTCCAGTATGACCATCTCACGTTCTTAATTGGCTTTAACTTTCAGACGAATCTCATTCAGGAAGGCATCGATCATCTCGTCTGACGGCCACAGAAGTTCCGGTTCAGGGTCTGCCTTCGGTTTCTCGGCGCAAGGAGCCTCCTCCTCATCCGCCAATGAGTGAGAGATCACATGACAAGTTGCCCCCGGTGCGTCCGTCTTCTTTGGAGTGTGCGGTTGTGGTGGGTTTACCTTCCACTTTTCAGACAGCGCAAACTTGCCTTGTAGGTACTGATCCTCGACCCATCCCTTAAAGACGAAGCAATCCTCGATCGGGTGACTGCAACAGACATTTTGGACAGACATTTTGGACTCGGCAGATTCTTTGGAGTGTGCGGCTGTGGTGGGTTTACCTTCCACTTTTCAGACAGCGCAAACTTGCCTTGTGGTAAGGGCAATAATTGGGATTATTGAAATCGTCTGGCTGCAACAGACATTTTGGACTCGGCAGATTGATGAGTCTGTTGCGCACTGCCGGCTCAAACAGTCTTCTCGTTTTATTCTGAGGAAACGAGTAAGGACGTCCCAGTCTCTCCTCGAGGGATGGGCGTGGACGCACGTTGTTTTGGCGAACAACCGGCTTTGAGTTGCTCGGCTGTTGCTGAGCATTGGTGACGATAATCGCCTTCCCTTTCCCCTTCTCATTTTGAGAGTCCGGTTTTGGAGGAGACGGTCCATGGCCCATCTGGTCCATTTGGGCTAATTTGTCGATCAAGGCCTGGAAGGTGGTCGGCCTGAAGAACATCATGAATTGCGAGATGTCGCTTGCGGATCAAGAGTACCCACGAACATGCCTACCGCAGGTGCTTCTTCGATGCGTTGTTCGCATTTCGACCATAGGTTCCGCCATCGTGTTGCATATTGGACCCATGTTTCGCCTGGCCTTATCCTGGTGTTGATCAGCACTGTTATCGGGGTGCGTTCACTAGCACTCGCGAATCTTTGTGTAAATAGTAGCTCCATCTCTGCAAATGTTTTGACAGAGTCGTTAGGTAGCTCCGAATACCATTCAAAGGTTGTTTCTGCTAAGCTGTCGACGAATTGTCGAAGAAACAATTTGTCATCGCCTCCAGTATTGCCGTATAAGGCCCTGAATTGAGCGACATGCTGATGCGGATTCCCTGTCCCCTTATATACGTGGAACTTAGGGATCGTATATCCCGACGGGTAACTGATTTGGTCATACCGGCTTGGATAGGGTCATCCGGTTCTAACAATTTGCCTAGCCGCTTCATCCGCCTGATGAACCCGTATCTGCTGAGTTATATATTCGCCCAAGTCAGCTTTGGAGATTGTCTCCTCCTTGGCTGTTGAAAGGGCTGGAGGAGGATTAGATGTTTCCCCTCCGTCGTTTCCGACAATGATTGGAGGGTCTTCAGCTGGAGGGTCCGGCTGTAACATCATCCCTACCATATCTTGGAAGAAGAGCGCCATCCGTTTTATGTTAGCCGCTTGTTCTGCGGCTTCCTTTTCCTTCTTTTCGAGGACTTTGCGTAAGAAATCAACATCAGTCTCCTGTTCGTGATGCTGTTCTGATGACGCCTCCGAGCTCTCTTTTGGCCCGGTAAGCGCAGCCATTGCAGTCATCATTTCCTGAAGCTTCTGTTGCTGCTCCTGGGCTTTTGTCACGGATCGAGTGAGCGGCCGGTGACCCATCGAAGCATGGCTTTCCTCCTTTCCGGAAGCCATATAAACAGTGTGCACTACCATGCCCCCAGACTTGGGGCGTTTGTGCTCAGCGCTTTTACGGTTCGCCATGTTCACAGAGGCTTTTTGCGGCCTCCTTTTCTTTTGAGTGATTGACGTTGAGGGAGCCGTTGTAGGGGGCACCCAGCCAGCTGTTGCTTTTTCTGGCTTGGCAGAGCAGTCCTTCTCCCGCCGAACTTTCATCTTTTTCTGTCGGCGGAGATAGTCTTGATCCATCACGGAGTCCTGGACTTGACGCCAGACCTTGTAAATCTTAGAGGACAGCCGCTGAGGGGGCTGCTCCAGCTTCTTCTCTGCAACAGGTGAGGAAGTTCTCTTCAACTCTGCAGTAGGAGCGTTTCTGCACACCTTGTTGAGCAGTTCAAAGCTGTTCTCGGTTAGAACAGCAGCTTTGATTTCCACCATCGGAGCCGGCGGAGTTATCCCAGAGGGAGAGTTGCCCCCAGCCTTCCTTACCCGGCGCCAGTGACGACGGCGAGCATGTCGAGCAATTGGAGTTGGTTTAGCCGTAGGGGTGACTTCATCATGCCCCCTGCTTTGAGGAGAGACCGTTATTAGTGCTAGCCTGTCGAAGACTGACACTCGTTGAGAAGCAATATCTAATCTGTCAAAGACAGACCTCTGGGCAGCTTTGATGACCTCGCCTGGAGCAGCAACCGGAATGGCCAGCCTTGTAAAAACTGACTTCTTAGAAGGAGGAGCCTTTCCAATGATTTCGTCTGCTTCAGCCGGGATGGCTATCCTCTTTGGGATGGCATCTTCGGGTATCGCGGGCTTGTAGACGTTCTGGCCCAGTCTGTTGAAAACTGAGGTATTGAAGTTGGGCGACCCGTTGAGAGGGGCCGCGGTAGTTATAAGCCGATCAAAGACTGACTTCTTCGGAGCTTCTTGCGATGGTAATGGGGCATTGAAGCTAATCGGTGGGAGCATGGTCCCGAAGAATAATCCAGTGGTGGCTTGAGTTACTTGCTCCACTGGCATCTTGAAAAGGAAGGCCGCTTGGGGCCCATAAGTCACTCCTCCAGCAAGGACGGAGTGAGAGTTGCAGTTGCAGGCAGTGCAGTTTGAAGCCATTGATCTTCTGTTTTCTGCACGAAGCAAGACACCAAATCTTAGTACCTCGAATCCACAGGCAACCACAGCAAACCGCGATTCGTTCGTGAACACGACACACGAAGTGTGGAGTGGAAAGGGGAAAAGGTCCCACCGGGCGTGCCAGAATCTGTTCCCCTCCAAACGGTGGCCAAGACATGGGCGTCTTGCTTGAGGTTCGGGGCAGATGCTAATTGGTTTTATCCGTCCACCTCTCCAAAGATGCCAAGTTGATTTATGACACCGTATATCGGAGGTCTAGACGGATGCGGCCGATGTAGCAGATTTCGTCAGATTCCCCCTCGCATGAGGGTTTTTGATTGTGGGGACGCTCTTCCCTGCAGGCGCAAGCCCCTGCAGTTAATTACGCTACCGCATCGCGGTAACAACTTTCTCCTTCTCCAGAATTTCACTTCGTGCCGTGGGTGTTTGTTTTGTTTGTGGATGCCCGTGGATCGTATACGGAGACTAAGTTATGCCGTCACCCGTAAGACGTGGATTAGTCCAAATCTGTATTCACTTAGATTTGGGTTTGGGGTATTAGTTTAAGGATACGTTAGCCATATTGAGGCTAAGATCAACTTAAACGTTCGTTAAGGATACGTTAGCCTAATTTCCAGACTAAGATCGACTTAACGGGATCGTTTAGATCCGACAAAAGAGCATTTGGAGGCTCTATCGTTCCAATTTAGGGACATGGTGGTCCATTTAATGTATGGCCGTCGGAACCCGTCACCTCTCTGACGACGTTGAAGGATTACAATGACAGATATCAGAGGAGTTCAGAGATGTACCCTTGAACCAAAATTGGTTGGGAGATCTATAGTCCAATTTGGGACTAAAGTCTGTTTGAAGGTTTAAGGATACGTTAGCCATATTTGAGGCTAAAATCAACTTAAACGGGATCGTTTAGATCCGACAAAAGAGCATTTGGGGGCTCTATTGTTCCAACATTCCCACTTTGGGGACGGATATTAGTTTAAGGACACGTTAGCCATATTTGAGGCTAAGATCAACTTAAACGTTTGTTAAGGATACGTTAGCCTAATCTCCAGACTAAGATCAACTTAACGGGATCGTTTGGATCCGACAAGAGAGCAATTGTCTTTATTGTTTAGTTTAATGACATTGCGGTCGATTCCCAGTTTAGGGACATGGTGGTCCATTAAATGTATGGCCGTCGGGACCCTTCACCTTTCTGACGTCGTTGAAGGATTATAACGATAGGTGTCAGAGGAGTTCAGAGATGCAACCTTGAACCAGGTATAAATTGATTTAAGGGAGCAGCCGTGCTCAGTCAATTTAATTTGAGGACTTATGGCCATGATTGGGCTAAGTCCAGTTGAAGATGTTCAACATTTTTATTTGCATTAGGCCTATTAGACCTTAATTAGGGCTCTGCCCTTGCACTGTATTTTATTCTGGCCTGTTAGGCCTTTTAAGTTGGGCTCTGTTCCCTTTTTTATAATGCAGAGCATTTGTTTTGGTCCATTGGGCCTTTTAAATGAGCTCTGTCTTTTAATAATGCGCTGCATTAATTAATCTGATAGAGCGCCACATGGCTTGTCAGGCGCTTTGCGCCAATTGAGGAGCGCAAGGCGCAAGTCTATGGGGAGGTGACACGTGTCACGCTCTGGTGAGCGCAAGCGCAGTGCGCTGTGCCAGTGCGCTGCGCTGTTGCGCTTCTGACACGTGGCGCGCTCTGCTGGGTTGCGCCAATTCATGAGAGCAGTGCTCTATTTTAACAGCGCATAGCGCAGATCGTTCTGGAGCTGACACGTGGCGCTTTCTGGTGGCTTGCGCCAACCCAATAGCGCAAGAGTGCAGATTTACAATAAGAAGGCCGATGAGGAAACCCATCCGAACTCCTACTGAGCCTGATGTGACAATCTCTGTACAGTCCGGTCTGTTCGTCTAAGACTATCGCATATCGGGACTAGGGGGCGGCAAGCGTCAGTCCCCTAATAGCGGTATAAGTCGTGTCGGAGTGAAGCCCATTACACCCTGAGAAACTACTCGAACCTGCCAGTAAATCTCGCTTGCCCTGGCTAGGGACTTTGCGTAATGGCTCTCTGACACAGCGCGATATCAACTCCCAATACCGGGAGAGATGAATCCTGTCTAACCGCCACTGCCTCCAAGTGCTCGGGACTGCACCCAACTGCTACCTGTTTGCATGACTCCTTTGAGCCGTGGTAGGGTAGCAATCTAAGAACAGTGGGACACACTCGAGGCGAAGTAGCAGTGTCAAGTCTGCGGACTATGCTGTACTCATGTCACCTGGGAACTGTTAACTGACGACTGGTATAAAACCAACCAACAGTTCCCTGCGAGTCCTGTCCGGTGTACCCGTAACCCAACGAGCAACTGTATACTATCTCCAGTACGACGTACTGACGGCTGTGGGACAGACCATCTCCCCAATTGGGATAAGAAGCGTACACACTAGTCTACTCCGGAGTATCGATGCCCTATTTCGATAATCCTACGACTAGGGACCTGAAAAAGGATGTGCTTGTAGACTACTCAGCCCCCACTAGTGTGACTGCCATCATAACGCTGGTAGTTGTTCCCCTCCGAAAGACGGCGCACAGGACCGCGATGGCCTGACGCTGAAATTCGGGGCAGATGCTATATGGTTTTATCCGTCTACCTCTCCGAAGATGCCAGGTTGATTTATGGCACCGTGTATCGGGGGTTTAGACGGATGCAGCTGATGTAGCAGACTTCGTCAGATTCCCCCTCGCTTGAGGGGTTTTTGATTGTGGGGACGCTCTTCCCTGCAAGCGCAAGCCCCTGCAGTTAATTACGCTACCGCATCGCGGTAACAACTTTCTCCTTCTCCAGAATTTCACTTCGTGTCGTGTGTGTTTGTTTTGTTTGTGGTTGCCCATGGATTGTATACGGAGACTGAGTAATGCCGTCGCCCGTAGGACGTGGATTAGTCCAAATCCGTATTTACTTAGATTTGGGTTTAGTGTTTTTAGTTTAAGGATGCATTAGTCGCGTTGCGGCTAAGATCAACTGAAACGTTCGTTAAGGATACGTCAGTCCTGTTTGAGACTGAGATCAACTTAACGTAGTGATTCATTTAATATATGGCCGTCAGGACTCGTCACCTCTCTGACGTCGTTGATGGATTACAACGACATGTGTCAGAGGAGCTCGGAGATGTACCCTCGAACCAGAGTTGATTTGGAATTTTGTAATCCATTTGAATGTTTAAGGATACGTTAACCGCGTTTGGGGTTAAGATCAACTTAAACAGGATCGTTTAGATCCGGCAAAAGAGCATTTGGAGGCTCTATTGTTCCAGTTTAGGGACGTAGTGGTCCATACTCCAGTTTAGGGACGTGGTGGTCCATATTCCAGTTTAGGGACGTGGTGGTCTATCGCCAGTTTAGGGACGTGGTGGTCCATATTCCAGTTTAGGGACGTGGTGGTCCGACATTAGTTTAAGGACGTTTCGGTCCAACATTAGTTTAGGGACGTTTCGGTCCAATATTAGTTTAAGGACGTTTCGGTCCACGAGTTTAAAGACCCCGCAGTCCATATTCGTATGTGGTCGTCGGGACCCGTCACCTCTCTGACGTCGTTGAAGGATTACAACGACAGGTGTCAGAGGAGTTCGGAGATGTACCCTTGAACCGGTAGTAAATTGATTTAAGAGAGCAATCTTGCTCAGTCAATTTAATTTAAGGACTTATGGCCGAAATTGGGCTAAGTCCAGTTTCAATATATTTTTTTTTGTCTTAGGCCTGTGCTAGGGCTTTACCCCTTTTTAGTAGTGCACTGCATTATTCTTGTTTTGGTCGGGCTTTGCCCTTTTCTAAATGATGCAGAGCATCTATTTTTTTGTTTGGGCTTTGCCCCCCTTTTAAAATGCATAGCATTTTTTTATTAGGCCTGTTAGGCCTTTTAATTGGCTCTGTCCCTTTTCTTTAATAATGCAGAGCATTAAATACTCTGACAGTGCCCCACGTGGCTTGTCAGGCGCTTTGCGCTAAGTAATGAGCGCAAACTCATATGGTGGTGACACGTGTCGCGCTCTGGTGAGCGCAAGCGCAATAGCGCAGTGCGCTGCGCTAATGCGCTGCGCTGTTGCGCTGCTGACACGTGGCGTGCTCTGGTGAGTTGCGCCAATTCCAGAGAGCAAAGCTCTATTTCAAGGGCGCGTAGCGCAAGTTGTTTTGTAGCTGACACGTGGCGCTCTCTCAAGAGCGCAACAGCGCAGTTTGGAAGTGCAAAGCACTAAGAATCTTTTAGATTCAAGAACAGGAGTGCAGAGCACTATTTGATTTCTTGATCTAATTTAGATCAAAGAAAATAAATTTTTCTTTTTTGTTTCAAGAACCAGAGGTTCATAAAAAAGTGCAAAGCACTATTATTACTTATTTTTCTTTTTATTTAAAATTATTGATCTTGTTCTTAGATCAATAATCTGTCCATAAGAGAATTTTCTCTTTTTCCTAAAGGTTTTTTTTACCTTCTGTTGTTCTTGAGGAGTTCTCAAGAGTTCTCTTCTCTCTTTTTTTTAGAAAGATGTTGATTCCTTTTAATTGAGGCCTAGGGTCCTTTTTATAGTGCCCATAAATTAGTTAAATTTGTTAAAGAGATCTTTCTCTTAGTGATTTGGGGAATTTTCCCCACCGTTGGATCTTTGATCCAAGGGCTTCTGCTTTGCAGAAGAAAATCTTCTTGTTTTAACAAGAACAGAAAAGATTTCTTGGAAATTTAATTCTGTTTGGCGCAGATGCCCCAGCACGTGACACGTGTCGCGCAGCGCACTGCGCAGCGCAACTGCGCTAGCGCATCTTCGCCGACACGTGTCGCGCAGCGCAGAGCGCAGCGCAACTGCGCTAGCGCATCTGCGCCGACACGTGTCGCGCAGCGCAGAGCGCAGCGCAACTGCACTAGCGCATCTGCGCTAGTGCATCTGTGCTGATACGTGTCGCGCAGCGCAGTGCTTGCGCAGCTGAAGCGTTGCTTCATAAAAATAGAGCTTTGCTCTGATTGGGCGCGCCTTCTTGGGCGCTGCGCTGACGTATCAGCGCCTGACATGTGGCGCGTTGCGCCCGAAATGTGAAGCGTTGCTTCAAAATTTTGAATTTTTGAATTTCAACAGAGCTCTGCTCTGATTGGGCGAAACAAATGCCCCCCCACCGTTGCACTCACGTGGCGCACACGTGAGTGCAACGGTGGCGGAATTCCAACCGCCGCGGCAACTTTTGGAAGTCGAAGAGGCACTTGAGGCCTATAAATAGGACCTTTGGTCCCCCACAGATGCTTATCATCTTTCAGAATTTTATTTTCAAAAACTTCAGAGCTTTGCTCTTGCCTTCAAGAACTCTAGAGCTTCGCTCTTCTTTCCAAAGTTTTTTAGAAAAAACTTTAGGTAAAATTGATTCATAGATTAAATTAATTTTAATTGATCTTAACCAGCAGAGCTTTGCTCTCATAGATCTTTTGATCTAAAGAGATCCCCATTGGGGTTTCACTAGCAGAGCTTTGCTCATTTTCAAAGTTAGAGACTTTAGGTAAAATTAATATAAATCAAATTAATTTAAATTAATCTCAGTCAAAGAGCTTTGCTCTCACAGATCTTTTGATCTAAAGAGATCCCCATTGGGGTTTCATTGAGCTTTTGTTCATGGGTTTTAATCCCTGAACAGAGCTTTGCTCTCTAGGAATTTAGCCCTCTATGTATATTATTTTTCTTCTATCGCTAATCTTCCTGTGGTATTTTCTCTAGGCATAATGGCGGTGCACCTATACAGTTTGCACGAGTTCATCACCTATGACGATATCCGCGTGCAGGGTCGTCAACAAAACCAGGAGTTTACAGACGCTCAATGTGCAGAGGTTATGGGTCGTCTGAAAGCAAGCGGTGGTTGGCTGCTACCCCGTCGTTCGGCTCTTTTGAAAGTCGTGCTGGGAGCAATATGGAGAGCACTTCCGGGTCTTCACGAGGCCCTGCCGCTCAATGCGCTGGATGATGCCGAGGACAAGGTGCATTCAGTATACCTGACGGGGCTGATCTCGAAGAGACGGCGGGACAGCCTCATTGACATCCTACATCAAATCTTCCAGCAGACGACGATAGTTGCTGCTTATCGGAGGCCGGGAGGGCTTGCCGATGATATTGACTCAGAGGAGAGCGAAAGGCTGCGCATAAGAATAATCAGAAAGGCCAGAAGGACTGTGGATGGCCTTACTTTTGACTTTCTCAGTCCGTGCCCTGGATCTGAAGTTATTCCATTGTAATAATATTTTTCGTTCACTGTTTTTTATGATTGTAAGAATTTTTTGGCAATATGAATGGAAACTTTTTATTTCAGCTTGTCTTATTTCTCGTCCTGAGTCTTCTGCCCATGCATGAATGAGTGTGTCTCGAATGCTCGATTAAATGTAAATCAGATGTTCTTTCTGTTATTTTCTCCGTCTTTCCTTTCTTTTATTATCAGCATATCACCTTAGCAAACATAGTTGACGGATGATTAGAATGAGTATCCTGACTTTCTTAAGAAATAACGATGGCTCAGGCCGCAGGTTCAGATCTGCTGCCTAAGACTTTTCAACTCTATAAGCCGTGAGGGTCTCATAGAGACTTTTTTCCCTACGGATCGAGAGGATCTCGTAGGTGGGTTTTCTCCCTAGGAATCGTGAGGATTCCTAAGTGTGGTTTTCTCTCATAAGTCGTAAGGATCCTATAAGAGAATTTTCCCTCTTACGAGTCGAGAGGATTCGTAAGCGGTTATTTCTCTCCGTGTCGAAAATCGACTTTGGAGAGTGAGACCCGTGAATAGTATGCAAGAGACCATTTTGGATTGACTTGCAGGGCCCCATTGTTCAGGAAGCAAGCTTTTCAATCCTTGCTGCCTGAGACTTCATCTTGCAAGTTGAGACGAACCGGGAATTCTCCCGCAAAGACAGAGGTAGCTCTGCGTGGGTCAAGAGGCTCTCGTCACGGAGTGTTTGTATCCGTGAGTCGAGGAGTTTGCTAGGGATTATTTGTTTCCTAAGCGCCAAGGATTATTTGTTTCCTTGGGGTTTGAAACGAGTCGAAGATTCCCACGGAGACGCTGGTGGCTCTGCGAGTCGACGGGGATCAGGAGGCTCTCGTCAAGGAGTGTTTGTATCCGTGAGTCGAGGAGTTTGCTAGGGATTATTTTTTTCCCAAGCGCCAAGGATTATTTGTTTCCTTGGGGTTTGAAACGAGTCGAGGATTCCCACGGAGACGCTGGTGGCTCTGCGAGTCGACGCGGATCAGGAGGCTCTCGTCAAGGAGTGTTTGTATCCGTGAGTCGAGGAGTTTGCTAGAGATTATTTGTTTCCTGAGCGCCAAGGATTATTTGTTTCCTTGGGGTTTGAAACGAGTCGAGGATTCCCACGGAGACGCTGGTAGCTCTGCGAGTCGACGCGGATCAGGAGGCTCTCGTCAAGGAGTGTTTGTATCCGTGAGTCGAGGAGTTTGCTAGGGATTATTTGTTTCCCGAGCGCCAAGGATTATTTGTTTCCTTGGGGTTTGAAACGAGTCGAGGATTCCCACGGAGACGCTGGTGGCTCTGCGAGTCGACGCGGATCAGGAGGCTCTCGTCAAGGAGTGTTTGTATCCGTGAGTCGAGGAGTTTGCTAGGGATTATTTGTTTCCCGAGCGCCAAGGATTATTTGTTTCCTTGGGGTTTGAAACGAGTCGAGGATTCCCACGGAGACGCTGGTGGCTCTGCGAGTCGACGCGGATCAGGAGGCTCTCGTCAAGGAGTGTTTGTATCCGTGAGTCGAGGAGTTTGCTAGGGATTATTTGTTTCCCGAGCGCCAAGGATTATTTGTTTCCTTGGGGTTTGAAACGAGTCGAGGATTCCCACGGAGGCACTGGTGGCTCTGCGAGTCGACGCGGATCAGGAGGCTCTCATCAAGGAGTGTTTGTATCCGTGAGTCGAGGAGTTTGCTAGGGATTATTTGTTTCCCAAGCGCCAAGGATTATTTGTTTCCTTGGGGTTTGAAACGAGTCGAGAATTTCCCACGGAGGCACTGGTGGCTCTGCGAGTCGACGCGGATCAGGAGGCTCTCGTCAAGGAGTGTTTGTATCCGTGAGTCGAGGAGTTTGCTAAGGATTATTTGTTTCCCGAGCGCCAAGGATTATTTGTTTCCTTGGGGTTTGAAACGAGTCGAGGATTCCCACGGAGACGCTGGTGGCTCTGCAAGTCGACGCGGATCAAGAGGCTCTCGTCAAGGAGTGTTTGTATCCGTGAGTCGAGGAGTTTGCTGGGGATTATTTGTTTCCCGAGCGCCAAGGATTATTTGTTTCCTTGGGGTTTGAAACGAGTCGAGGATTCCTACGGAGGCACTGGTGGCTCTGCGAGTCGACGCGGATCAGGAGGCTCTCATCAAGGAGTGTTTGTATCCGTGAGTCGAGGAGTTTGCTAGGGATTATTTGTTTTCCAAGCGCCAAGGATTATTTGTTCCTTGGGGTTTGAAACGAGTCGAGAATTTCCCACGGAGGCACTGGTGGCTCTGCGAGTCGACGCGGATCAGGAGGCTCTCATCAAGGAGTGTTTGTATCCGTGAGTCGAGGTATCTGCTGAAGACACTGATTTCTTCGGAGTTGGACTGAACCGTCGAGATTTGGCTTCGTCTTCTGGCGAAGCCTGTTTGGAAAGTATGGTTCCCTCTTTGTTTACGTCCTTGGATTGTATACAGGGATCGATGTGATCTTAACTGTAAGGCCAAAGTTTTATCATCATTTTTTGTTTTATCTCCGCGATGCTCTATCATTTCAGCTTTTATATCGCGAAGGTCGCGATTGCCCAATCATTTCGGCTATTTTTCGCGGTGCCCAATCATTTCGGCTATTTATTTTATTTTTACTCGCTGCTTTTTATTGCGAGTTGCCCAATCATTTCGGCTATTTTTCATGCATACATTTTTACTTGCTGCTTTTTATTACAAGTTGCCCTATCATTTCGGCTATTCCGTATGCATGTGCGGCCTACTGGCTTTTTGCTGTAAACCGATTTCGGCATCAACACCGCTACAATTGGGATATTACCAGGAGCAAATCATCATCTGCCTCTGTCGATGTCGAACAAGGGTTGCTTAGCGAACAGGGTTAATGTCCTGTTGACTAAGGCTTTTGACTTCATGAGCCGTAAGGGTCCCAGGAAGGTATTTCTTCCTACAAGTCGTGAGGATCTTGTAGGTGTGTTTTCTCCTTAGGACTCATGAGGATTCCTAAGTGTTCGTTTCCTCTGTAAGTCGTAAGGATCCTACAGGAGGGTTTTCTCCTCATAAATCGAGAGGATTTACAAGGGTTGTTCACCATGCAAACATATCCCCAGTCACGGATGAGACTTGGTTAGGGAAATGTTTATTCGCGCCCGTGGATTGTATACAAGGGTCAGTATTGAGCCACTTGTAGGGCAATATTGGAAGTTTGTGGGGGTTTGCTTAAGCACAGGTTTAGGTCTCTGTGACTTAAGACTTTCAAATCTTATGAGCCGTGAGGGTCCCATAAGATAGTTCTCCTCACGAGTCATGAGGATCTCGCGAGTGTATTTTCTCCCTAGGAATCATGGGGATCCCTAAGTGTGTTGCTCCCTTGTGAGTCGTAAGGATCTCACGCAGGTGGTCTCTCCTCACAAGGTCGAGAGGACCCTGTAAGTGTCTTTTAACGAGGTTGCGCCCTTTCAGGTTTTCACAAACACTCGCCGGTAGTCCTGCTGTTTTTACTCACGGAGCCCTTTCGGGTTTTCATCCGTGCCCATTTTGCTTATGGACATACCGTTTTTTTTTATTCTTTTTATTTTCTTTTTCTCTCTTTTTTTTTACTAGGTCGCGCCCTTTCGGGTTTTCACGAACACTCGCCGGTAGCCCTGCTGTTTTTACTCACGGAGCCCTTTCGGGTTTTCATCCGTGCCCATTTTGCTTATGGACATACCGTTTTTTATTTATTATATTTTTTATTTATTTATTTATTATTATATTTTTTTTATTCATCTCGTCAGCCTAAGGATGCTGCAGTATTAGTTTAAAGACGTTTCGGTCTGCTATTAGTTTAAGGACATTTCGGTCCGCTATTAGTTTAAGGACATTTCGGTCCGACATTGAGAGGCTGGCTACTGCTTATAAAACTTGAGCTTAGGAAGATAGCGAGCGGACATGGTCGTCATCATCTATCATTGACCTAGGCTGTGGCTCATTAAGCGTAGTATTTCTTCAGGAAGCGACCGTTTATCGGCCTGAAAGGCCTTTCACCGTGCATGTCCATGAGTAGATAGGCCCCACCCTGGTAAACTTTATCTATGATGTACGGGCCTTCATAGTTTGGCTCGAATTTTCCCCGCTTGGCACGATTGGGGATCATAGGCCTTTTGACCACTAGCACGAGTTCGCCTTGGTAGAATGTCCTCGGTCGGGTCAATCTTTCGTATGAGCGCATCATCTTTGCTTTATAAGATTCCAGATTTTGCTGCACTATGAGCCTAGTTTCATCAAGGGCGTCAATCTCCTCAAGCCGAAGGTGGGCATTTTCTTCATACGTCAGCTCGTAGTGGACTGCCACTCGTAGAGAGGGTAACTCTATCTCGAGGGGGAGTACTGCTTCCGTACCGAACACCAACGCGTACGGCGTTATGTTCGTGGCCGTCTTGAATGTAGTTCGATATGCCCAAAGAGCTTCTTGCAGTTTTTCGTGCCAATCTTTCTTATTACGGGACACTGTTTTCTTTATGATTTTTGTTAATGTCTTTTTGAAGGCTTCAGCTAGTCCATTGGCTCGCGGATTATAAACCGAGGAATATCTCCAGTCTATATTATACTATTGCGCGAAGCGACTGATCTTGTGGCTTCTGTAAGCTGGCCCGTTATCGGAGATGATCCGTCGCGGAGTTCCAAATCGATATATGACATGCGTCTTGAAGAAGTGGAGGATATTTTCCGTCTTCACCTCTCTTAACGGTACTTCTTCCGCCCATTTAGAGAAGTAGTCAGTCGTTGCCAGGATGAAACGGTGTCCCCTAGACGATGCTGGTTCGATGGGGCCGACTATATCAGTCCCCTACATCTCGAATGGCCAGCTAGCCACCGTTGGATGTAGTGGATTTGGGTGCTGGTGGATGAAGTCCCCATGAATTTGGCATGAGTGGCAGTGCTTCGCATATTCGATGCAGTCCTGAATCATCGTAGGCTAGTAGTAGCCCATCCGTTTTATTTTCAACTTCATCATAGGTCCTGCTTGATGAGAACCGCAGAGTCCGTCGTGAACTTCCTGGACGATCCTTTTCGCTTCGTCAGGTCCTAAGCATCTCAGCCACAGAGAATCAAATGACCTCTTGTACAGAGTATTGTTGACGAAGGCGAAAGACAGGGCTCGTTTCATGAGCTGATGTCTTGTGGACGCTTCTTCAGGCATTCGGTTGGACTTGAAGTAGTCTATGAAGACCTCTCTCCAATCCTCAACCTTCTCATGGTCTTTTATTTGTAAGGTCGCTTGCTCAGTCACTCCCTTCTCTTCGGGTGATCCCGGAGGTATTTCTGCGGGGGCGAGCACCCGACGACTTTGTACCATGATTCTAACCTCATCGAGGTTCTCGTCAACCAATTCTTTAGCAAGCTTAGCTAACGCGTCCGCTTTGCTATTTTCTGCGCGTGGTATACTTTCCAAAGTATAGGAGAGAATTTGGGTCAGCAATTGTTGCACCTTTTCCCCGTATTTTACCAATTCCGGTTTGCATGTTTGGTAATCGCCGTTCACTTGACTAACGACTAGTTGAGAGTCCCCATATATGAGGAGGCTTTCAATTCCCATGTCAATGGCGATCTCGAGACCTGCTATCAAAGCTTCATGTTCAGCTTCATTATTCGTTCTCGGCTCTGTCAAGGAGAAAGCGAAGCGCATTATTCCTCCTTGTGGGGTCACGAAGATAAGGCCTACTCCCGATTTGATCATTGGCGTACTTTGTTTGTGCTTTTTTATGGAAGATGCTCCATCGAAATAAAGCTCCCAACGGGTATCACCACTGTCGATTGCGTCGAACGCATGTTTGTCTGGCAAATCGCACTTTAGGGGAGAATCGGCAGGTATCGGGTGCTCAGCAAGGAAGTCGGCGATGGCCTGGCCTTTCACTGCCTTGAGAGGTCGGTACGTTATCGAGAACTCCATTAAGAGCAGGGCCCATTTAGCGAGTCGTCCCGTCAATATGGCCTTTGACATTAGGTATTTGATAGGGTCCACCTTTGAAATGAGATGGACTTCATGTGCTAATGCGTAATGTCTAAGCTTTGTTATTGCGAAGATCAACGCTAAGCAGTGTTTTTCAATGGGGGAGTAGTTGCTTTCTGCCCCCAGCAGAACTCGACTTAAGTAGTAGAGTGCTCTTTCTTTTCCCTGGTTATTCTCCTGCACCCATAACGCGCCTAAAGAACCTTCGAGAGCAGTTGTATAAAGAATGAGAGGCTTTCCCTTAACCGGAGCAGCCAACACCGGCGGGTTCTGCAGGTATTGCTTGATCTCGTCTAGCGCGCTTTGGCATCTTTGATCCCAGACGAATGGGGTTCCCTTCTTCATCAGGTGGCTATAGGGACGGCACTTGCCTGAAAGATTGGCTATAAATCGCCGTATGTATGCGAGCTTCCCCTGGAGAGACCGCAACTGTTTGAGAGTCCTCGGCGGAGGCATTTCCATGATTGCCTTGATCTTGGACGGATCTATTTCGATACCTCGGTGTCGAACGATGAATCCCAGGAATTTGCCCGAGGAAACCCCGAATGCACACTTCAGAGGGTTCATCTTCAAATTGTATTGTCGAAGACGTTGAAATACGGTCTTCAGATGCTCGAGATGTTCCTCATATGATTTTCTTTTAACAACGAGGTCGTCGATATAGCATTCGACGATTTCGTGTATAAGGTTATCGAAGATCTTCGTCATGGCCCTTTGGTAGGTGGCACCGGCGTTCTTTAAACCGAAGGGCATCACCTTGTAACAGAATATTCCCAAAGGAGTCCGGAAAGCCGTATGTTTCTGGTCTTCAGGATGCATTTTTATTTGATTATATCCTGATGAGCTGTCCATGAATGAGAAAATCTCATGCGCGAACGTATTGTCTATCATCAGTTCGGTGACTGGTACTGGGAAATCATCTTTCGGGCAGGCTTTGTTGAGATCCCGAAAGTCCACGCATATGCGCACCGTTCCATTTTTCTTCATCACTGGGACGATATTAGCAATCCATTCAGGGTATTGAACCTCCTGGATAAAGCCAGAGTCTATCAGCTTTTTGACTTCAGCGTTGATGCTCATCTCGAGCTCAAGCCGCATTCTTCTCAGCGCTTGTTTAACTGGCTTGACACCCGGGGATATCGCCAGTCTATGTACAGCAACTTCTGGATCAAGTCCTGGCATCTCGGAATAGTTCCATGCGAAGCAATCTTTATGCTGTACAAGGACGTCCTTTAACGCAGCCACCTTTTCTTCGGACAACAGCTCGCTGACAAATGTCGGTCGCGGATCGTTTACCGTCCCCAACTCAATCTTCTTAAGGTTATCTGCAGTGATATGGATTCCATCCTCCAGCTCTTTTGGCGCTGGTGGGAATTCTGAGATTATCTCGTCGCTGCTGTTTTCGAAGCACCAAGGGAGCTCATCTATGTCCTCGGGCTCTTCTTTTAATATTGTAATCATGTGACAGGTGCGAATTCACTTCCAATCCCAATGTGGAACTGGTTCCTCTTTCGTGGCCTTAGGCTTATGCTTTTGTGGTGGCGTTACCCTCCAGTTGTCGGACAGAGCGAACTTGCCAAGCTGATACTGATCTTCGACCCAATTCTTGAAGGTAAAGCAATCCTCGAGAGGGTGCCCTATTACTTGATGGTAAGAGCAATAGTCCAGATGTGAGACTTCGCCTGCTCGTTCGGGGTGCTTAGTCTCCGGCAGTGTAAGCATCTGATGTTTTAGAGGAAGGTCAGGTACCTTCTTCGTCTTGTCCCGAGGAAACGAGTATGCTCGCCCCATTTTCTTCATAAGGGATAGATCAATAACGCTCGACTCCCGTTTGCGTGGCTTCTTAGCCTTGCTTTGTTGTTGTTGAGCGTCTTTTTGGCCTTTCGACTTATTTCTGCTTTTGAGCTGAGCCTTCTTTATAACGGGTTGACAAGGAGCGGCATTTTCATCCTTTACGGCCTGTTGGAGAAGGCGTTGCGTCTTGGCTTTCTCGTAGATGGCCGTCTCACGGTTGTGATCATCTCGGACTTTTTGACCAGCTTTCTTTATAAGTCTGTCCATTTGTTCCTCGAATGACGGACCGGGCTCTTTTGCATCTGGAACTTTCACTGGCTTAGGATTAGCGTCCTCCCATTGAGCATCCGCTTCTTCATCAAGGTCATACACGACGTAGCAGCCGGGTAGTAACTCTCGTTTCTTTGACCGGATGTATCCAAGCCCTCTTGTTTCCATTCTCCCGTTAGGCAGTTTGCGTTGGGTCCCGGGAACGTTCCAGACCCTGTCATAGAATTTGGCCTCTCTAACGGTCTGTTTGAAGGATATCCCTTGGCGTTTCAGCAGCTTCTTCAAACCCTCTGTATAATATCTGGGAAGACGGATAGGCTGAAGCCTGTCGAGCGCAGGATCTGTGCCATGCCATATTTCTTTTTTCACCTTGGTTTCTTCAGAGCGGTAAAACAGAATTGCTTTCTCGTTTTCTCGCCTGGGAGGGATATAGAATGTCCGCAGCTCTTCTACACTGTAGATATTAAGTGCGTCCAGTTCTTTATGATATTTAGGCGGCACCATGGCGACTTGCAGACTTTGCTCTTCATCAGCGGAAGCTTGTATTGAAGGTCGAGCAGAGAATACGACATGGACCTCGTCCTCGAATCGCTACCAAAGACCAATGTAGGTGTGGACGGTCCTGGCTTGTTATGTTGGGGCGGACCCGAATACACTATCTCCTCTTCTTCCTCGGTGTAACTGCCGAAGACAGGGATGGTGGCATTAGTTTTATTCTCCGGCTTGTGACATTTCTCCGTGTCTTCGAAATCCGGCAAGAAGTATTTGGCATCTTCGTATTTGCGGACCTCGTTCATAGAGAACGGGTTCAGTTCTCCCGTCACGGTATACTCGAAACCATCCTTAAAATACTTCATACACTGATGTTGTGTAGAAGAGATGATGTTGTACTCGTGTAACCATGGTCGGCCGAGCAAAGCGTTGTAGCATGTCTTGGCGTCTATGACGTGGAACTTAATGTCCGTGACGAGTAGCCCGAAGCGTAGTGTCAGTATCACAGATCCAAGAGTCTTTGACGATTGGGAGTCAAACCCGGAAATGGTGATCTTGTCCCGAGCAAGGTGTTGGACGCTCATGCAGATTTCCTTCAACACCCGCACGTTGAGTAGTTTAACAGACGACCCGTTATCGATCAGGATTTTGCCTATCTTTATATCATGACAGTATCCCGAGACATAGAGAGGGCGATTGTGTTTGCACGTCCCAAGTAGAAGGTCTTCATCGCCAAAAGTAACATCAGCCGTGTGCACTTCCTCTAATTCATCCTTCATCTTTTCCTCGGCCAGGCATGCTTGGAATTGTTCCGGGTCTTGGAGCGCCTTAATCAACGAATCTCTCGCCTCTTTTGATAGCAAAAGGGCGTCAAGAATGCTGAGCTGTGAGGGCAGCTTCCTCAGATGTGCTAAGACGTTGTAATCCACCTTATTCTTCTTTGGTGGGTCTTTGGCAGCTAGCTCTTCCACCACCTGGTCATCTAAGATGATATCTTCAGAGACCTTTTCTTTCCCTTTATCTTTTCTGTTCGAGGGTCCGAGGTTCTTTTCGGGCAGCGTGCGATTACGTAGCCAGATATTTTCGCAAACCTTTGGTTCATCTTCTGTTCTCGAAGCGGACTCTTTGAAGAGAGGGGAAAGTTTTAGTTCTTCATCAGAATCACTCCCGAATGTAGGCACTTGTGATCCACCGGTGTTAACCACGCGACAATCGCCAACAGTTCTTTTAAGCCCTTCGGTCGTATTTCTTTGCTCCCGACGAGTTTTACGCTTTTCCCGCTTAAAGTGTTGTCGGTGAGCAATGTATCCTTGCCACCATCTATCGAAAGCTTTGCACCCTTGAGTGGGGTGCGAAATCTTTTGATGATACAAGCAATAAGACGGGTGCATTTTCGCTTCACTGGTAATTTCTTCTTCGGAGGATGGTAGTTTCATACCCATTGACATGGCCTTAGCAAACTTCTTTTTTTATCTTGAATTGGCTTTTGTTGGTAGCGGAGATGTTCAGCTCCAACGGGATCGTCTCAGCTCCTTCATCAAGTCGCTGGCGCTTGGCCCTTTCAAATATAACCGCCTCGCGCTCCCGATCAGCTTTACTTTTCAACCGAGCCTCATTATGGAATGCGTTAATTACTTCATCTGATGGCCCCAGAACTTTTGGTTCAGAATCTGCCCCCAGCGTTTCAGTACAAGGGGTCTCCTCATCATTCGAATGGGAAATCATATAACAGCTCGCCACGCATTCTTCAGCTTTATCTGACGAACTTTCTCCCTCGCCTTCCTCTTGAAAGACGTGGTTGAGGAATTCTTGGAGCGTAATGGGAGTCCGCGCCTTTTGGTTGTATTCTTCCAACGCGTCAATTTGCTTTTGTAAGTCCGTGTGTCTGCCACCAGGCTTTACGGGCTTCTTAGATTTCTTCTTCTTCTTTTTCGAAGATTTTGACGGCTGCCTGCAAGTGCTTGAACCGCCACCATCGGTCCTTGGAGTTGGACATGGCTTCAACATTCTTTCAATGACCTGCGGTTCCAACGGATTCTTCCACTTGACCGCTGGACATGTCTGAAGATTGTTTAGCATCCTCTTTGTCTTGGCTGATAATATAACCTCCCAAGGAGCTTCTTCAATGACGGAGCATGTTGCCCCCGGCGTATTCGTCCCCTTAGAGGTGTGGGGCTGCGGGGGATTCACCTTCCATTTGTCAGATAACGCGAACTTGCCCTGTCGGTACTGGTTTTCAAGCCAATTCTTGAAAACATAGCAATCTTCGATCGGATGGCCTAGTTCTCGATGATAAGGACAGTAGTTGGGCTCGTTGACGTCACTTGGTTGCAACGGACGTTTTGGATCCGGCAGATTTATGAGTCTGTTGCGTAACGCCAGCTCGAATAACCTCCTCGTTTTATCGCGGGGAAAGGAATAAGGACGTCCCATCCTGTCCTCAAGGGGTACGTACGGTCGCGTATTATTTTGGCGAGCAACTGGCTTCGAGTCGCTCAGTTGTTGTTGAGCATTAGCGACGACGATCGCTTTTCCCTTTCCTTTGTCATTTCGGGTGTCTGGCCTTGGAAGAGGGGGTTTATGGCCCATTTGATCCATTTGCGCTAGCTTGTCAATCAAAGCCTGGAAGGTAGTCGGCTTGAAAAACATCATAAACTGCGAGATGGTTGCTTGTGGATTGAGGGTTCCCACAAACATACCCACCGCGGGAGCTTCTTCAATACGCTGCTCACACTTTGACCATAAGTTCCGCCATCGTATAGCGTACTGAACCCACGTCTCGCCGGGTTTTACCCTGGCGTTAATCAGTGCTGTCATCGGGGTACGTTCACTAGCGCTTGCAAAACGCTGAGTAAACAACAGCTCCATCTCCGCGAAGGTTTTAATAGAGTCATTCGGGAGCTCAGAGTACCATTCGAACACCGTATCCGATAAGCTTCCAACAAACTGGCGAAGTAAAAGCTTGTCATCTCCACCGGTATTGCCGCAGAGTGCCCTGAACTGGGCTACATGCTGGTGAGGATTGCCCGTCCCCTTGTAGACATGGAACTTGGGAATCGTATAACCTGGCGGGTATTTGATTTGATCGTACCAACTCGGATATGGTCTCCCCGTTTTCACGACCTGGCCGGCTGTTTCGGTTGCATGATGAACCCGTATTTGCTGAGCGATGTATTCATCCAAATCAGCTTTGGAGATTGTATCCTCTTTAGCTGCGGACAGAACTGGTGGAGGATTCGACGTCTCTCCCCTATCGTCTTCAAGAATGATTGGGGGATCTTCAGCAGGTGGATCTTGTTGAATCATCATACCCACCATATCCTGGAACAGGAGGGCCATTTTCTTTATGTTGGCTGCCTGCTCCGCAGCCTCTTTATCCTTCTTCTCTAGTACGCGACGAAGGAATTCAGCGTCCGTTTCTTGTTCTTGACGCTCGTCCGAGGACTTTTCAGGGGTTTCTTTTGGCCCTGTAAGTGCGGCCATAGCGTTCATCATCTCTTGGAGCTTCTGCTGCTGCTCCTGAGCCTTGGTCACTGACCTCGTGTGCGGTCTATGACCTGTTGATATGCGGCTATCCTCCTTTCCCGATGCCACATAAACTATATGAACTATCATGCCCCCTGACTTAGGGCGTTTGGGTTCGCCATTTTTAACTTTTTCCACTGACGCGGGAGTTTTCTCTGGCCTCCTTCTTTTGTGGGCCGTTGAAGGGACCGGTGAAGGGGGCAGCCTCACGGCTGCTGTCCCCTGCTGTTTAATAGGGCAGTCCTTGTCTTTTTCCACCTTCGCCTTTTTCTGGTGACGAAAGTGACCTGGGTCAATTACGGAGTCTTGAACCCTCCGCCAAACTTTATAAATTCTTGAGGACAGCCGTTGAGGGGGCTGTTCTTGCTTCGTTTCTGAAACTCTCTCCGCAGGTGGAGGAGATCTCTTCAAGGTAGCGATTGGAGAGTTCTTACGTACCCTCCTCAGTAGTTCAAAGCTGTTCCCAGTTGGAACAGTAGCGTTGACTTCCACCATTGGAGCCGGTGGAGTTAGCCCTGAGGGGGAGTTGCCCCCTGCCTTCCTCACTCGTCGCCAATGGCGACGTCGAGCATGACGAGCCGTTGGGACTGGCTCGGAGATAGAGACAGCTTCTTTTTGCCCCCTGTCTGAATGAGGCGCCGCCTGTGTTAACCTCTTAAAGACTGAGGTTGTCTTTTGAGGGGTGATATTCAACCTGTCGAAGACGGATCTTTGAGCAGGGGCAGAAGCAGGAATCGTCAGTCTTGAAAAGACTGACCCTTTGACAGGGGAAGCCGCCTTGACGACTTCTGGAACAGCAGTTATTGCCTTCCTTGGGACAGCCAGTTTAGAGTTCTGATTTAGCCTGATGAAAACAGAGGCTGTCGGTTTGGTAGTGGGCGACCCGTTGACAGGGGTCGTCGTAGCAGTGAGCCGGTCAAAGACCGACTTTTTGTTCACTTCCGGTGCAGGTATTGGCTTAGAGAAGCTTGTAGGTGGGATCATGGTCCCGAAGAACAGGCCAGTAATGGCCTGGGCCACCTGTTCTACCGGCAGAGCGAGGAAGGAAGCCGCCTGGGGTCCGTATGCCACACCTCCTGGTGAGGTGGAGCGTCCGTTGCAGTGGCACTTCGAGCAGTTGGTGCAATTAGAGGCCATTGAATCTTGAGTTCTGCGCCAGGCAACGACCAAATCTTAGTAACTTGAAATCCGAAGGCAACCATTAACAAACCACGATTGGTTCGCGAAGACGACACACGAAGTGTGGAGTGGAAAGAGGAAAAGGTCCCACCGGGCGTGCCAGAATCTGTTCCCCTCCGAAAGACGGCGCACAGGACCGCGATGGCCTGACGCTGAAATTCGGGGCAGATGCTATATGGTTTTATCCATCTACCTCTCCGAAGATGCCAGGTTGATTTATGGCACCGTGTATCGGGGGTTTAGACGGATGCAGCCGATGTAGCAGATTCCCCCTCGCTTGAGGGGTTTTTGATTGTGGGGACGCTCTTCCCTGCAGGCGCAAGCCCCTGCAGTTAATTACGCTACCGCATCGCGGTAACAACTTTCTCCTTCTCCAGAATTTCACTTCGTGTCGTGTGTGTTTGTTTTGTTTGTGGTTGCCCGTGGATTGTATACGGAGACTGAGTAATGCCGTCGCCCGTAGGACGTGGATTAGTCCAAATCCGTATTTACTTAGATTTAGGTTTATTGTTTTTAGTTTAAGGATGCATTAGTCGCGTTGCGGCTAAGATCAACTAAAACGTTCGTTAAGGATACGTCAGTCCTGTTTGAGACTGAGATCAACTTAACGTAGTGATTCATTTAATATATGGCCCTCAGGACTCGTCACCTCTCTGACGTCGTTGAAGGATTACAACGACATGTGTCAGAGGAGCTCGGAGATGTACCCTCGAACCAGAGTTGATTTGGAATTTTGTAATCCATTTGAATGTTTAAGGATACGTTAACCGCGTTTGGGGTTAAGATCAACTTAAACAGGATCGTTTAGATCCGGCAAAAGAGCATTTGGAGGCTCTATTGTTCCAGTTTAGGGACGTAGTGGTCCATACTCTAGTTTAGGGACGTGGTGGTCCATATTCCAGTTTAGGGACGTGGTGGTCTATCGCCAGTTTAGGGACGTGGTGGTCCATATTCCAGTTTAAGGACGTGGTGGTCCGACATTAGTTTAAGGACGTTTCGGTCCAACATTAGTTTAGGGACGTTTCGGTCCAATATTAGTTTAGGGACGTTTCGGTCCAATATTAGTTTAAGGACATTTCGGTCCACGAGTTTAAAGACCCCGCAGTCCATATTCATATGTGGTCGTCGGGACCCGTCACCTCTCTGACGTCGTTGAAGGATTACAACGACAGGTGTCAGAGGAGTTCGGAGATGTACCCTTGAACCGGTAGTAAATTGATTTAAGAGAGCAATCTTGCTCAGTCAATTTAATTTAAGGACTTATGGCCGAAATTGGGCTAAGTCCAGTTTCAATATATTTTTTTTTGTCTTAGGCCTGTGCTAGGGCTTTACCCCTTTTTAGTAATGCACTGCATTATTCTTGTTTTGGTCGGGCTTTGCCCTTTTCTAAATGATGCAGAGCATCTATTTTTTTGTTTGGGCTTTGCTCCCCTTTTAAAATGCATAGCATTTTTTTTATTAGGCCTGTTAGGCCTTTTAATTGGGCTCTGTCCCTTTTCTTTAATAATGCAGAGCATTAAATACTCTGACAGTGCCCCACGTGGCTTGTCAGGCGCTTTGCGTTAAGTAATGAGCGCAAACTCATATGGTGGTGACACGTGTCGCGCTCTGGTGAGCGCAAGCGCAATAGCGCAGTGCGCTGCGCTAATGCGCTGCGCTGTTGCGCTGCTGACACGTGGCGCGCTCTGGTGAGCTGCGCCAATTCCAGAGAGCAAAGCTCTATTTCAAGGGCGCGTAGCGCAAGTTGTTTTGTAGCTGACACGTGGCGCTCTCTCAAGAGCGCAACAGCGCAGTTTGGAAGTGCAAAGCACTAAGAATCTTTTAGATTCAAGAACAGGAGTGCAGAGCACTATTTGATTTCTTGATCTAATTTAGATCAAAGAAAATAAATTTTTCTTTTTTGTTTCAAGAACCAGAGATTCATAAAAAAGTGCAAAGCACTATTATTACTTATTTTTCTTTTTATTTAAAATTATTGATCTTGTTCTTAGATCAATAATCTGTCCATAAGAGAATTTTCTCTTTTTCCTAAAGGTTTTTTTTACCTTCTGTTATTCTTGAGGAGTTCTCAAGAGTTCTCTTCTCTCTTTTTTTTTAGAAAGATGTTGATCCCTTTTAATTGAGGCCTAGGGTCCTTTTTATAGTACCCATAAATTAGTTAAATTTGTTAAAGAGATCTTTCTCTGAGTGATTTTGGGAATTTTCCCCACCGTTGGATCTTTGATCCAAGGGCTTCTGCTTTGCAGAAGAAAATCTTCTTGTTTTAACAAGAACAGAAAAGATTTCTTAGAAATTTAATTCTGTTTGGCGCAGATGCCCCAGCGCGTGACACGTGTCGCGCAGCGCAGAGCGCAGCGCAACTGCGCTAGCGCATCTGCGCTAGCGCATCTGCGCCGACACGTGTCGCGCAGCGCAGTGCTTGCGCAGCTGAAGCGTTACTTCATAAAAATAGAGCTTTGCTCTGATTGGGCGCACCTTCTTGGGCGCTGCGCTGACGTATCAGCGCCTGACATGTGGCGCGTTGCGCCCGAGATGTGAAGCGTTGCTTCAAAATTTTGAATTTTTGAATTTCAACAGAGCTCTGCTCTGATTGGGCGAAACAGTAGTCAAGCAAGATCCTAAGAGCTCTATCAATACGTATACTCACATATTAAGATAGAAAAACCAAGTAGCATACTACCATGTTTAGCAAGACTGTTATATACATGTGAATATTTCAAGCTTCCATTAAGTAATATACAAACTAGTATGATACAATAATGGCCCCTAGGGCATATACACTAACAATCTCCCACTTGCACTAGGGCCATGTACTGGCATATCGCAGACCTATTATCTCGAATAGCCTCTCGAACTGCGTTTGAGGAATGGCCTTTGTGAATGGATCAGCAATGTTGTTCTCTGTATTTACTCTCTTTACCTCGATCTCCCGGCGATCTACGATCTCCCTGATCAGGTGATACCGCCTTAAGATGTGTCTGGACTTCTGATGGGACCTGGGTTCCTTCGCTAAAGCTATAGCGCCGTTGTTGTCGCAATACAGAGGTATTGGACCAACACTGGTAGGAACCACCTGAAGTTCTGTGAGGAACTTCTTCATCCAGACAGTTTCTTTTGTGGCATCGCAAGCAGCTCTGTACTTCGCTTCCATCGTTGAGTCAGCAACGGTCTCCTGCTTGGAACTCTTCCAAGAGACCGCCCCTCCATTGAGGATAAAGACATAACCCGACATGGACTTGGAGTCATCCTTGTCACTCTGGAAGCTGGAGCTGGCAAAGGCCTCGATCTGGAGGTCTTTTCCACCGTACACCAAGAACATCTCCTTAGTCCTCCTCAGGTACTTAAGAATGTTCTTTACTGCTATCCAGTGCTTCTCGCCTGGGTTTTCCTGATACCGGCTTACACGCTCAATGCATATGCTACATCTGGTCTGGTGCATAACATCGCATACATTGTAGAGCCTACCGCAGAAGCGTAGGGTATAATCGACATGCGATCCCTTTCCAAATCAGTCTTGGGATACATCTCTTTGGAGAGGGTGATTCCGTGACAAGCCGGTAGGTTACCGCGCTTAGAATCTTCCATACTGAATCTTTTCAATATGGTGTCTATGTACCTGGACTGCGAAAGTCCCAACATCCTCTTTGATCTATCACGAGAGATCTGGATCCCCAGAATATAGGTGGCATCACCCAGGTCCTTCATGGAGAACTTCTGTGACAAGAATCTTTTGACTGACTGTAGCATAGGACTATCATTTCCTATTAGGAGAATGTCATCCACATACAAGACGAGGAATACAACAACTCTCCCTACAATCTTACTGTATATGCATGGTTCATCTGGATTTTTGATAAAGTCAAATTCTTTGACAGTATCATCAAAACAGATGTTCCAACTCCGCGATGCTTGCTTTAGTCCATAAATGGACTTAAGCAACTTGCACACTTTACCGCTGCTCCCACTCTGAATGAATCCCTCTGGCTGATCCATATAGACGCACTCTTCCAAATTACCATTTAGAAATGCCGTCTTTATGTCCATCTGCCAGATCTCATAATCGTGGAAAGCAGCAATAGCAAGAAGGACCCGAATGGATTTGAGAATAGCCAATGGAGAAAAGGTTTCATCATAGTCCAAACCAGGTCTTTGACGAAAACCCTTTTGCAACAAGTCTAGCCTTATAGGTTTCAACCTGTCCATCTACACCAATCTTCTTTCTGAAGATCCATTTGCATCCTACGGGTTTTACCCCATCTGGAGCAATGTCCAAAGTCCATACTTTGTTAGTGTACATGGACTCCATTTCGGTCCGCGTTGCATCCAGCCATTTTACCGAGTCGCCGCTCTGAATGGCTTGCTGGAAGCTAGTAGGGTCATCATTATCAATGACACAATCTTCTCGATCCCCGTCTATGAGAAAACCGTAGTATCTCTCGGGCGGATGAGACTGCCTACTACTTCTGCGGATAGGCACTGGTATGTCCCTTTCTTCTGAAACCTCTGGTTCTACCATACTTTCAGTAATAGCTTGTGGTTCTGGAATTTCTTCCAGTTCTACTGCGCTCCCACTCTTCTGATTTTCTAAAAATTCAGTTTCTAAGAAGTGGGCATGACGAGAAACAAAAACCTTTTGTTCCTCTGCGTAATAGAAATAATATCCCTTGGAGTTCTTTGGATATCCCACAAGCTTACACTGTACTGAGCGTGCCTCGAGCTTGTCCGGATGCTGCTTTTTTACAAAAGCTGGACATCCCCATGTCCTAAAGTATTTAAGACAGGGTTTCTTCCCACTCCACATCTGATATGGTGTGGTAGGCACAGTCTTGGTTGGAACCTAGTTCAAAAGATATGCAGCTGATTCTAGTGCATAACCCCAGAAAGATCGCGGTAACTCGGCCTTACTCATCATGGAACGAACCATATCCAATAGGGTTCGATTCCTCCTTTCCGATACACCATTGTGTTGTGGTGTGTATGGAGGAGTAAGCTGAGAGAGAATTCCATTCTCTTTTAAGTATCCCAGGAACTCGGCACTTAAGTATTCACCACCTCGATCAGATCTCAGTGTCTTGATACTTTTGCCTGTCTGTTTTTCCACTTCATTTTTTTTTTCTCGGAATTTCTCAAAGGCCTCGGATTTATGCTTCATTAAGAAGATATATCCATACCTAGAGAAATCATCCGTAAAAGTAATGAAGTAGGAATAACCACCTCGCGCATGTATAGACATTGGACCGCATACGTCACTGTGTACGAGTCCTAAGAGCTCGCTCGCTCTTTCTCCGTGTCCAATAAACGGAGTTTTTGTCATCTTTCCTATGAGACAAGATTCACAAGTGGCATAAGATTAATATTCAAACGGATTCAAATATCCTTCTCTATGTAACTTTGTTAATCGTGTTTCATTGATGTGACCTAGTCTACAATGCCATAAGAAAGTCTGATTTATTTCTGGAGACTTTCTTTTAAGTGTGTTCTGGACATTGAAAATCTGAGCTTGATTCAATACGTATATACCGTCATCTAATGTACCGGACCCAATCAGAACTTGATTTAGGTGGATGTGAACTACATCGCTTATGAATGTAAAGTCATATCCCTCTTTTGAAAGTGAGGACACTGATATGATATTACAAGTCAAACTAGGTACATACAGACAGTTACGTAGAATCAATATCTGCCCACTTATCAAACCTAGGCGATATTCTCCCACGGATTCAGCGTCCACGCTCATTCCGTTTGCAACTCTGAGAGACAAATCACCTACCCTTATAACTTTACGGTTTCTCAAAGCATGTAATGAATTACAGATATGAGATCCTGCTCCGGTATCTAGTACCCAGGAAGTAGAGTTAATTGACAAACAGTTCTCAATTACAAACACACTGGAGGCTGAAGCCACAACATGCTTCGTATCCTGGCTATTGGCTTCCAAAGCCCTGCAATCCTTCTGCCAATGCCCGATCCCATAACAATAGAAACATCCCTCCTTAGCTATACCAAGTCCCGAAACTTTTGCTCTTCCCTTTCCTCCTACTTTATTGACACTGTATATCGGCTTTGTAGAGGTCTTCTTCTTTTCACCCTCTACTTTCGCCCTGGATGTAGAAGAAGAAGGTCCCCCATTAAGCAGAGCTTGTGTCTCCCTGGTTTCTTTCAGGGTGTAAGTAGAGGGTAGGGACTATGGAAATAAGTCAACGTATGACTTGTTTCTCAACGTGGTCTCCAGGTCCTTGAGCTCATCAATATAGCTAGTCATTGTAAGGACGCCGTCCCCTACAGATGACCCGACAGCCAATCTCGCTTGAATTAATTCGTTCGAGGTCTCATATCTTGCGATTTGAGATTGCTCTCCATATAAATCTTTGTTATGGAGAAAGATGGAAAATAAGTCCATCTTCTCGTGCTGCTTCTGGTATACACCATCAACTGAAGCCAACACGAGGCATTTGGCTTTCGCTTTATCCTTTTCCCTTGTCTGACGGATATCCATATCCGCGACGGTGGAAACTGGACCTGGGACGGCGGGATCTTGAGTAATAATAGGGTGGTCCAGCTTGTCATAGGCAATGGACATCTGGACAGACCTTTGCCAGTCATATAAGTTAGATTCAGTCAACTTGTTATCTAGATGTAACCTAGTCATGGTCACAAGGTCGCTGCAATGAGAGAGAGAAGAAAACACTTTAGCATGATGCTCTTGCAAGTTTAGATTGGTTTTTAATTTATCTAAACTGGATGGCTCCCACTGTTTCTTGAATCCTTCCTCAAAGCATAAAAGAAGAACTAGCCAGGACTATTCTCACTGTACAATACTTGCTTAACCGTTCAGCCAGGCTAGTGTCGGTACTTCGAAAGAGGTTTTCCAACACTTTCGCGAAGTTCCTTAATTAAATAACCTCTTTTCTCTGGGGGCGTAGCCCCGCTGACACCTTTCTCGACACCTACTTGGTTTATAGCATTGATCGTTAAGTGACGAATCTCCTAATAAGTAGCATATACTCACAGTAGGATCGGGATCTAAATATCATTATATGATAATGTTGAAGGAATCCTACCAACATTCATCAAACTCCAAATGGTATGCAACACTAGCAAGTTTCAGCTTCTTTAGAAACTCCCGATGTGGATTTTTGCCCCATGTTCTTATGACCTTGACTAAGGGCCAACAAATCATAAGTCACATGTCAAGTTCAACCCATCATTATCTTGTTAATTTGAACCCACCCGTATATACTCTTAACTAAGGGCCAAACAAAGTAATACGACTGTCCCAAACCAACTCATCTATCTATACAACAAATGAATACCCCAGCAGCTACCAATCACTATGTCTTGACTAAGGGCCAAACAAACATAGCTTGAATACTACTGACCATTCATAAGAAATGATGGAGGGCTACGACTGGTTTTGGCGAAACCGTGAATGTAGTGAACTTGATATAATCGAAGGAATCTGATAGCTTTTTAAAAGGAGTGGTTAAAGCTCCGCAATTAAAAATTCTACTCTTTTAAAATAACCGAGTGGTTTCTTTTAAATTTGTTCCAACGATTCAATTTTGGTTTATTTTCTTTGCATTAAAATAATGCGTCCCATCATTTAACCTATCATTGCAGAAAACAACGAAAATACAACGTCCTCTTATGCCATCTGCATTCGCCACTGGGTCCTGTCATCACCCGTTAGGTTACTTAACTAACGACAGAGCGGAGGCTGGGCTAGCACGGGTGTAAAACATAAGTGACGTCTAAATAGCTATCATATATAGATATTGTACAATCGTCAGACGCAATAATAGGCATTCCAGATCTCAGATGAACATTATTGGATATGCAAACAATCCGCGTTTCTTTTGAGCCTGCAACGAAAGACGGATTACACAGTTGTGATGAATAGCCATTACCCCACCCTAGACCCCTACGGGTACGGCAAACTACCCACCAAGTACCCGAAGTGAAGCGGTCTCCCTCAACAAAGTGAGTAGGCCACTAAACACTTCAAAGTACCCGATAGTTTGTGCACCCCATCTTGGGTCTGTCCTAGGAGCAAAAACAGTAAAATGAAATAATACAACGGTGGTTACAACCGCAACCTGGATGCACCCCGCAAAATAATATTACAACATATTACAATTACATTGAATGAATTAAAATAATAACCCATCACAAACCCCGGCTAATCATCACAACAATCCAATACAGTTCATAATCACAAACAGTAAAATCCATTACAGAAATGTGCAACCCCCTGCCAACCGACATACTAGCAGTTAGGGGAGGTTTACGAACACATTATACAATCACAGATATAATCAAATTAGCAAACATCGTAAAATTTCGATCGAACAAACACATCAGATTCTACTCCCAAAACTTCCCTGTGCACCTGAGACTTGAGCAGAAAATAAACATTCCAGAAAATACAAAAATATCACAGAAGAGTTACTGGAGCAAACTGGGTTGAATCGGCCCCAACTCGGCCGTGGATCCGCGGCGGATCGGTGGGATCGGCCACGGTTCCGCGGCTGTATGGCCGATTCAGGAACCCATTTTTCTCCAGTGTTCTTATATTTCTCTGCTTGTTATTCTGCAGCTCCCTGAAAAAATTTTAAAGCCTGTTTTAAATTCGACAGAAACTTAGTGATATCGATGTATTTTTCGGTTCATTTTGCGTTCGAAATTCATACGACTTTGCTAATGAGTTAATTATTGTTTAGCGAGGCTCTGATACCACTGTAAGTCGATGTACTACACCCCACGACTTGCGGGAAGGCGGAAATATGAAAAACGATTTTGTTCTTTGCGTAAACATCGACTAACCGAAGAATCTTTGCTAAACTATAACTAACAAGAAACATAGAAGTTGTTAACTACTATGTGAAGTGATTATACCTAATGAACCGTGTCCTTCGTCTTTTCGTTCTCCACCCCCTCTCCGGCCTTCTCTATGTAGTAGATGATCCACCCGAGAGCTATACTCCAAGCTTCACCTCTAACTTGAGGTAACTAGGTTTCTTAAAGTGCTAATCTAAGTAACCTATGGATATAGAGTTGGATTATAGATTGATTAGTCTATCTAATCCTTGATCTCAACACATGAGAGGGGAGGATTAGGGTTTGAAGAGAGAGAGCTTGAGGAGAGAGAAGGTGAGCATGAGAATGAGAATGAGATAATGATCTCTCATGATATATATGAAGCATTATTATTTATCAAATAAATAAAATAAATGATTTAACAACCATGCTTCATAAATACATATGAATGATTCATCTACATGAGTCATTAACCATTTATGATGCATTAATGACAAGGATGAATCACACAAATGAGTCACTAATCTCATTTAATGCTTATGCCACCTAAACCCCCAAGTCACCATCCTTCTAGAAGCTTCTCGCGAAATTACGAGAACGCCCCTCCTATCCGTGAAAACACGGAAAAACTTTAGACTGTATAAATCCAATAACCCGATACTAGAATCTGGCTTAAACCAAAGCCGGCTAGTAAAAACTGTCCGAATGTCGTACGTGCGTAAACACACGTATGCGTCCGAACCCTTGTCGTAAAACCATACGACCTCTATATCGTTTCGCCTGGAGCAGGGAAACTCTCTGTGTGGGACTCTAATGACTCGACTACTACGCTGGCAGTGGATTTAACCACAGACCGCAAGCGGCACTAGCTGTACGTAACGGTCCCCAGGTAGATGTCGATAAGAAGGCCGATGAGGAAACCCATCCGAACTCCTACTGAGCATGATGTGACAATCTCCGTACAGTCCGGTCTGTTCGTCTAAGACTATCGCATATCAGGCCTAGGGGGCGGCAAGCGTCAGTCCCCTAATAGTGGTATAAGTCGTGTCGGAGTGAAGCCCATTACACCCTGAGAAACTACTGGAACCTGCCAGTAAATCTCGTTTGCCCTGGCCAGGGACTTTGCGTAATGGCTCTCTGACACAGCGCGATATCAACTCCCAATACCGGGAGAGACGAATCCTATCTAACCGCCACTACCTCCAAGTGCTCGGGACTGCACCCAACTGCTACCTGTTTGCACGACTCCTTTGAGCCGTGGTAGGGTAGCAATCTAAGAACAGTGGGACATACTCGAGACGAAGTAGCAGTGTCAAGTCTGCGGACTATGCTGTACTCATGTCACCTGGGAACTGTTAACTGACGACTGGTATAAAACCAACCAACAGTTCCCTGCGAGTCCTGTCCGGTGTACCCGTAACCCAACGAGCACATGTATACTATCTCCAGTACGACGTACTGACGGCTGTGGGACAGACCATCTCCCCAACTGGGATGAGAAGCGTACACACTAGTCTACTCCGGAGTATCGATGCCCTGTCTCGATAATCCTACGACTAGGGACCTGAAAAAGGATGTGCTTGTAGACTACCCAGCCCCTACTAGTGTGACTGTCATCACAACGCTAGTAGTCAAGCAAGATCCTAAGAGCTCTATCAATACGTATACTCACATATTAAGATAGAAAAACCAAGTAGCATACTACCATGTTTAGCAAGACTGTTATATACATGTGAATATCCTAAGCTTCCATTAAGTAATATACAAACTAGTATGATACAATAATGGCCCCTAGGGCATATACACTAACAGTTCTTTGGGTGCAATGCCCGAAACTACTTAACTCCGGGTGCCTCGGCTTCGGGGCGGTTTATCAGGATAGCAGTCTGCTGCTGCTAACATTCTAATAGGCTCTTGATAGCCTCAAGCAGTACTGTTTGCTCATTGATAGGAGCTGGAACGGTTGGTGGTGGTGGTGGTAGTGTAGGCGGTGGAGTATTGACGTTAACGTTGATACTGGTATTGTTCGGAGAGTCTATCGTCTTGATATAAAAGATAGGTTAAGATAGATTCAAGGAATTTAAAATGCAAGGAATGTAAATGTTTGTTGAACAGATTAATTCTTGTGGTATATTGTTTATGACTTCATGCAGAACTGACCTGAATAGGCCACCAATAAAACCTGTCACGCCCCGCTTCCCAATAGACGGCAACGGTGACGTGGTAAGCCCGCGGTATATTTATCCAGAGAAGGTCATTCCCTAAATAAATATACTAAGCGTATTGAAACAATAATACACAATGCACGAATAAATTGAGACTGTAAAGTTTTTCAACAAACAACTTTATTTACATTCAACTTCCAATATGTACAAGTACATGAGTTTATGCTGGAGAGTAAATAAAATAAGCAAAATGCTTAAATAAGTGGTATACATAAACTGAAGAAAATGAAGCTGAGCTAGCCCTGAGTAGCTATCTGGTCGCAGTCCTCCTCTGTGGCTTCAACTTCCTCCGTCTCGACAATATATGACGAACATTCCAAGAGAAGAAAAGTGGGTGGAATGCCCGTCAGCGAACTAGCGCTCAGTAAATCCCTAAGATGGGTAAGAGTAAAGAAAATGACAAGTGTAGAATATATATGACGAGTAAGAGTATATGTTCATGAGTAAGTATATACTATATGTCTCTAGGTGGTCATTATGTTAACGCTAAGTTCCAAGTGTGAATGTCAACGCAGCCGTAGAAGTATTCACGAGCTCAAGAGTGGGGCCCCAGGAGCAAGGAAACACGGTCCCATTTCATATGTTAGCATCGGGGTTCTAGGCTGTGGAGAGTCAACCCGACTGATATTCGAGTAAAATAAAAAAAAGGTTAATACGGGACTCCTGAAGCTCCTTTGGATTCACACAAGAAACTATCTCAAGCACCCCGTGTATAATATATATAACTGGTTAATATACTTGATTGATTTGATTGATTGGTTGACATGTCTTGATCGAAACTCTAGATTGCAAAAGGTGTAGATTTTATTCGGGTGTGTCGAGTAATGTGCGAGTCCTGACAATTGCAATCTGGGTTCGAGTCAAGCTGGTTCGAGTAGATTGGATTCAAGCACATATTTGAGTTTAGATTACAGTTCGAGCTTGTATTCGAGTTCGAGTTCAAATTTAGAGCTGAGTTTGGATTTGAGTTCATGTCTTTTCATGTGAATTGATGTAAATTGTTAAAATCTTATGTTCGGGAGAAATCGGCAACTGCTGATATGGACGGCAGGATTTGTGTTTTTTCCAAGACAATTGCCATTGATAACTCCGTTAAGTTGTCTAACCTGAATATGCAAGTACTCACTTTCTCCGGCTCGCTGGGACTCAAGAGAATTGATCCCGCTTGAACCTATAGTAATCTAGAGTCCTTAGTATTGTTTGCATATCTCGAGGGGTTTTATGAAAAATATATATTAATATTGTTTAAGAATAAATCTCTAGGGTGATTTATAACATTTAAGGGTTTCATGAACATGTATTTTAATTGTTGTGGTGTTTTTGGTGAAAGAACCTAGCTTTTTGAAAGTTTGTGGTATTTTTATGAAAACTACTACTTTTGGAAACTTGGTGATATTTTATTTAGAATTTTAATCTTTCTTTTAAAAAATATAGTTTCTTAATTTGTTTTGATTGAAAATACGGATTTATGATTTTAATATAATTTTAAAAAATTAGTTTTGTTTAGAAAAATTGTATTTCTTAAAAACCGTATTTTTATTCCTTTCGAGACCGAATACTCTGTGAGGCGTTCTGCATCTCGCTCTACTATCCCAAGAATATGCGATAATCTGCACCATCCATTAGCGGGTCCCCTGACGAGGGTTGTAGAGGCGTAATTGCCAAGGATTTCGAAATACCGATTTAAAGAAACCCGTTTTGAAACGATGTGGTATTTTAATGAAAAATCTTTTACTTTGAATTACCCATATGCTTATAATACCATGGTATGAAACCATAGTGTGCATGTTGGGTAGGTCATTACCCCGTGAAGGTTCTAGGGTTTGGGTATACTAGATATCGAAAAGAGATTACACTAAAGTTCATAGTATTTTAATGAAAACGTTCGTTATATGTTTCTTTCATATGAAAATTTTGTTAAATTAAAAACTAAAGATGTGAAATTATGTTAAGAGTAAAGGTAGCATGTTAGTTTATTTTAATTTTCTTAACGCATGCCTTACAAATGTAAAAAGAATATGATATCGGAGATAACTCCTCTTTTGTCGATTTGTTTTAAAAATACGAATTGAGATGAAAGAAAAGAAGAGAAAAGGCACTTACTGTTTTAAGTGGTTAAAAAAAGAGATTGAAGAAGCTCTCGGGGGTCGTGGTATCGTCAGAAATGCTCCGGTCGTCGAGTTTGGCTCGCTACTCTACTTGAGGGGCTTAACTCCACTTGGCACTTAGAGAGTTTTGAGAGAATTTTTGCTAGAATTTCAGAATGGTGAAGAAGTAGGGCATGTGGTGGTATTTATAGTGAAAAATTAGGTTTTGAGAATAAAAAAAATATGGATTAAAATGCATTAAAAAGATGTTAAATGGTGAATTGAAAAGTCTCTATTTGATTGCAGGAAAATCAAACGGTGCAGGGGAGTTAAGGAGAGTCGAAGGGGTGTGTGTGCAAAGCATGGAGGAAAATGGGGCATTTTGGACCGTCGGCGCCCGCCTAAAGCTAAGAACGGGCGGACGTATCTTAGTGTTCTGTCTCAAGATTCATGCAGCATGGGTATTTGTCATGCCCTGCTTTCCAAGATGCCTAAACTATGGCACGTAACAAAGCCAACCATACAACCTGTGGCTTGGAATCATCCCTCCACAATTACATTACGGCTGTCAATAGGATATCAAGAACAGAAAATATATAATCTATCTAGTACATGTTCATTTACCATAATAAATAAAGTCAAGAAACAAATGTAGCGGAAAAGAGTCAAGATTCAATAAACAACATTTGAAACATGTCCCAATATAGACTCACATCAAAGAAATAAAACTGCGGAAATAAACTAAACTAAACATCTCTAAATACACGATCAATTCCTCATTGCTCGGCTTGATTGCTAAAATATTCTTGATCTGCCTGCAATAAAGGTAGAGGAACTGGGCCATGCAAAACCCAGACGTCAATGCGTCATAACATCAAAATATTAATGATAACCAGGAGATGGCGATATAAGTAAACATGAATATAAATGAACAACACAAATATGAAACAGTGAGGTATGTGTATGTATGGGTGTGTGATGTGTATTCTAAGACTGTGCTTCTCAGTTATCTATTCTAAAAGCCTTTGAAATCAATTTAATGGAATCGTCGATGTAACTCAATAGTATTCCGTGCGTGCCCGGGACCACGGTCAAGACTCTAGGGCTGAATCTGAGACATGCCGCCAGGCTGTAAACAAGTAACATGTACAGACGAATGATGTCAGCAGCATCATCCCGGGGCTGGCCGAGCCCGTAAAGACTAATCAGTATAAGTATCGAATTGTTGAGTTACAGGTCAGGTTTCATTATTGATTTCCCCTTACCTCCAAGGTTATGTGTTCAAGTCAGGTATTGATGATGTAAATTTAATGCCAACACAGGATCAAGTAGGTACAGGTCTTGTCTATATAGACAACAAGTCATGTCCGTCAGGATTGTCGGTATTAACAACAAGATCCAAGTAACAAGCCAGGTAGTGTGTCATGAACATGTCATGTGATGCATATGTATCAAATAGATACCCAATGTGAAACGGTAATCAATATCGGAGCACGGTAAACCAAATTGATGCCAGGATGCATGTGTATTTATCTGTAATAACCATTACACGTTTACTATCAAGTATGATACAATCTAGATAGCATGTTGTACTAATATAGTAGTATAATGATATCATGATGTTCTGGCATGCAGCTAGATATGTTATTATCAGTACGGATACGAACGGATACTGAAAAACTGTAAATTGGTAATAGTCGTTGAATAATAAAACACATGTACTATTTTTATTCATATAGATATTGATATAATATAACATAGCATGTTGCAAGTTAAACTTGCCTGATCGGATCTCATGTCAGGATACGGATGCTACGTCCAACATCGTTTAAACATCGCGATGCAACTCACGTGCACAGGACTAGACCAGGATGATCAGTGAAGTGATATGATGACTAGGCTGGACGACGATTGTGACTGGGTCATCCGGATCATCGGCGACGCGTGCGACTCCAGCGAAATGGCCAGAAAGATCAAGAAAGCAAGAAATAAAGGAAAGAAAGAAGAAGAAGACTAGGGTGTGGCTCGGCTCTGGGTTCTGGGGTCAGAGAACAGAGGAGAAGCTAACGACGACGATGGGCTGTCGTCGATGGCGAGGGAGCTGCATTGGCCGTAGGTTTCTTGGGTTGCTGTTGGGGGTTCTGGATTTGACGAGGGTAGTGGTGGTGGTGTCGGGAGTTAGAGAGGGAGGTGAGGATGGTGAGGGTGAGGGCAAGGAGACGAGGTGGTGATGATTGGCAGTGAGGGGTGCAGGCGTGGGCGTCAGGGTTTGGGTTTGCTGCAGGGGTTCGTCGGGGGTTATGGGTTCTCGGGGAAAAGAGAAGAGGGAGACGAGGTGGTGAAGGTGGTAATGAGGGTGGCAAGGTGATCGGCGGTGAGGTTTCTGAGGTCAGCGTCGGTGAAGCTGCTGGGTGCTCAGGGTTGCAGGGTGTAGCATCAAAGATAGAAAAGAGGAGGTGGTTGAGGAAGAGGTTGTGATGAGGGTGATGGGGTAGTGGTGACGACGATGGGAGAGCGGCAGCGAGGTGAGGGGCTAGAGTTCAGGTTAGGTTTTGGGTTTCCTCGTCACGGGAATAAAAGGAAGAAAGAAAAAAGAGAGGGGTAAAAGGTGAGGGTAATGTTAGGTTTAATATATATATATATATATATATATATATATATATATATATATATATGAGAGAGAGAGGGAGTGCGCGAGAAGAGAGAGAGGGACTAAGGGATTAGATAGAGAGAGAAAAAGAATTAGAATATGATAATTTAGTTAATTATATATTATATTATAATATATTTTATAGGATTATACAGCTAATATCAGAATACTCCGAATAATACCCGGGTTTTTTCTAAAAATCTAGTTTTAAAATATGGAGAATATACGTACAAGCTAAAACTATAATGCGATGTCCGGGTAATAAAAAATGTATACCCCCAAGTACGGATCTACGTAAATATACGTAGCGATCCAAACGAGTCTGTTTTAGCAATCTGGACATGAACACAATGTATGGATGCACACATATGATATGGGGTATGATAATATGCCATGCTAGATATTAAAATATATTATTTGGTTATAATTTGTATTGTTTAAAAGATATGCGGATAAATATATCATACATGTATAGAGAATCTAGATGTGCATAGATCCTCTGTACTAATAAATATATGATGTAATCTTGAACCATAATGTGTTTCAAGCATGCGGGTCTGGTCGGATACTAACCACAGTTACCAAGTGCATTATCCGCACCCAAAAACAATAATAATCAAGAAATCTGTCGCAAGATTTGAAATACCCCAAATAGAAATATCGTATAATAGTGCCAGGGTGTTACATTATACCCAACTACAAAAGAATTTCGTCCTCGAAATTCCCGGAATAAGAAAAGACATGAAAACACGGATCTAAGAAAAGAGGTGTGGAAACTTCTGTCGGATCCCGTCTTCACGTTCCCAAGTAGATTCTCCGTGTGAACGATTCTCCCATGAAACAAGTACTAAAGAGATAACCTTGTTCTTGAGGACCTTGTCTCGTCGATCCACAATCTCCATCGGTCGTTCTTCATATGTTAAGTCTTCCCTTACTGTCAGCTCCAAGTGATCTAGGACGTGCGTCTCATCTCAAACATACTTGCGGAGTTGAGATACATGAAACACATCATGAACACCCACCAAGAATGGTGGTAAAGCCAATCGATATGCTACCTCTCCAATACGCTCGATAATACTGAAAAGCCCCACGAATCGAGGACTAAGCTTGCCTCGACTACTAAAACGGATCACTCCTCTGGTCGATGATATCTTCAGGAATACAAGATCACCAACTGCGAACTCTATAGGTCTCCGTCCAGTATCAACCCAACTTTTCTGTCGATCTTATGCCACTTTCATATGATTTCAAATCACGTTAACTTTCTCCACCGTCTGCACAATAAGATCCGGTCCCAATAATCTTCTTTCTCCAATATCGTCCCAACAGACGAGCGAGCAACACTTACGACCATAAAATGCTTCGAATAGAGCCATCTGTATAGTCGTCTGAAAACTGTTGTTATAAGAAAACTCCACCAAGTACAAATGATCCTCCCATGAACCCTCGAAATCTAACATGCACGCTCTTAACATATCTTCAAGAGTTTGGCTCGTTCTTTCTGACTGGCCATATATCTGAGGATGATAGGCGGTGCTAAACTTCAAGCGAGTCCCCAAACTTTCCTGTAAACTCCTCCAAAAGTGCGATAAGAATCGGGTATCATGATCGGAAACGAGTACTCCATGCAATCTCACAATCTCCTGCATGTACCGCTCTGACCAACTCGAAATGGTATGAAATGAGCTGCCTTGATCAATCGATCAACAATAACCCAAATTGCGTTATTGCCCTTTGGACTCGGTAGTAATGCTGTCACGAAATCAATGGTTATATGTTCCCACTTCTATTGAGGAATCGGAAGTGGTTGCAATAAACCAGCTACCCCTTGATATTTAGCCTTGACTTGCTGACACACCAAACACTTCGATACTTAGCGAGCAATCTCCCTTTTCATGCCTTCCTACCATAAATGTTGTCGCAGATCTCTGTATATCTTTGTGCCTCCCGGGTGTACTGAATATGCGAAACTATGAGCCTCCTTCATGACTTCTTCTCGAACACCTCCTGTAGGCACACATAAACGACTACCATATCGTAACGAACCATGTTCATGAATTAACAAGTCCGTTCGAAGTCCCGCTTCTACTTGTTCTCGAAACTTCTACAACCTTGGATCGTGCGACTACGCTGCTTTAATGTTATCGATCAAGAATGACTGTACTTACAACTGTATCAACTGTCCCGAAGAATGCGGTAGTATAATTTTCAACTCGAATCTCTGAAAATCAGCTATAATCTCCTTCTGTGCAGTCAACATACGTATTGCTGGCAACCGGCTTAGCGCATCTTGCACTACATTAACTTTTCCCGGATGGTATTTTAGATCAAGATCATAGTCGGCCATCAGTTTTGACCATTTAAGCCGCCTCATGTTGAGCTCTTTCTGTGTGAAGACATATTTTAGGCTTTTGTGATCGGTAAATACTTCTACCTTTTCGCCAAATAAGTAGTGTCTCCAAATTTTCAAAGCAAAAATCATTGCTGCTAGCTCTAAATCATAAATTGGGTAATTCTTTTCATGGGTCTTCAATTATCTTGACGCATAAGATATAACCTTCCCATACTGCATTAGACCACATCCCAAGCCTTTCCTAGATGCGTCGCTATGAATAACCAACCCTTCGGAACCGTCTGGCACTGTCAAGATTGGAGCGATGGTAAATGTTTGCTTCAACGCTTCAAAAGCTGACGCACATTTCTCCGTCCATACGAATGGTACCTCATTTCGTGTTAGCTTGGTCAATGATTCTGCTATTCGAGCGAAATTCTCCACAAATCTTCTATAATATCTGGCAAGCCCAAAAAAACTTCTGATCTCCCCTAAGTTCTTTGCAATTGGCCTATCATGAACTGCTGCAATCATTTCAGGTTCAACGACAATTCCATCTCCGAATACAACATGACCCAAGAACTTCACTTCTTCGAGCCAAAACTCGCACTTGCTCATCTTAGCATATAATATTTTTGTCTCAACATTTGCAGTGCGATCCTCAATTGTTCTGCATGCTCTTCCTTGTTTCTCGAATAGACCAGAATATCATCAATAAACACCACTATGAACTGGTCCAGATACGGTGAAAAGATTCGGTTCATCAAGTCCATAAATATTTCCGGTGCGTTAGTAACTCCGAATGGCATCACTAAGTACTCGTAATGCCCATATTGAGTTCGGAACGCTGTCTTGCAAATATCTTCTGATTTCACCCAAACTTGATGATATTTGGATCGCAAATCCAGCTTCGAGAATACCCTCACGCCACTGAGTTGATCGAATAATTCGCCAATGCGAGGGATTGGGTACTTGTTCTTAATAGTCACCCGATTTAATTCTCGATAATTGATGCACATCCTCCGCGTGCCATCTTTTTTCTTGACTAGAAGAACTGGAGCTCCCCATGGTGAATTGCTGCTGCGAATCCAACCCTTCTCTAGCAATTCAGCAACTTGTTTTTTTATCTCTTCTAGTTCCACCGGCGCCATTGGATAATAGGCCTTTGAAATCAGCGCTGCTCCAGGAATAAGATCAATCGCGAACTCCACATCTCGTTTTGGCGGTAAACCCGAGATGTCCTCGAACACATCCATAAACTCTCGAACTACTGCTGGCGCTTCCTCTTTATCTACTTCTATCGACGAAAGAACGACACTTGTTGTGCTAGTCCTAAATTCGACTGGCCCGACAGATCTGCTACCTCCTGAAAATATAAACTCCGAATGTCCGGGAATCTGGAAAATCACTTTCTTTGCCCTACAATCGATGTGAGTGTGGAAAGTGCCAAGAAAGTCCATTCTCAAGACAACATCGTAGCTGCCAGTATCAATCACCAAGAAATCCGCGAATAACTCTCATCCGCATATAACAATCGAACAATCCTTACACTCGCTACTAGATATAATTTTCTCATTCCCAGTATGTATGTCCCAGCAATTAGACAGGGCCATGTGTGGAATCGAGTGTGCACTAATAAATTTGGACGACATAAAGCAATGGGATGCACCTGAATCGAATAATGCCAATGCGGGAAAATTATAAATGAGTAGGATATCTGAAACAACTTCATCTGAAGCTTTGGCCTCCTCGGCCGTCAAAGTGAAGGCCCGTGCTTAATTAGGCCTCTGAGTAATCTACTTCTGCGGTGGCTTCTGAATATCATCTCTCAATCGCAGTTTTGAAGGGCAAGCACTGATAGTATGGTCAAATGATCCACAAATTAGACAAAGTCCAAGCCTCCTTCGACATTCTTTTTTTAGGTGTCGAAGAGATGGCAAAAGTCACAAACCACGCTTCTTCTCTGTTCGGATACAACGGGCTTCTTCATGGGTACAATGCCTCTCTTGTTCACCGGGATGCTTCTGCGTACAGGAGCTCTGTTTGGCGTAAATGCTGGCTTCCGCACTACGACGACTTGCTGTTACGTACTCTTTGCTTTCACCGATAAACTCTGCTGCTCATTGGCTGCCTTGAGAACTTGGGAGAAGGTGGTCAATCCCAGAGATATAATATGTCTCTGAATCTCCACATCCAAGCTACGCATAAACCTTCGTGCCCTATCTGCTTCGTTGGCAACCAAAGGCTCCGCAAATCCGAGCCGAGTCCACTCAGCCGCGTGTGCATCAACGGATCCGCCATTCTGCTTCAGGCTAATAAACTTTTCTTCCATTTCTTCTCAAGCAGTTTACAGAAAGAATTTCTCCAAGAAACTCCACGAAAACAGTTGCCTCACTGATCGGTTTGGGCAAACGGGTCTCCTCTACGAGCCACCACTCGCAAGTGTAATCTACCAACTGGATGCGTACTACATCCACCCTTTTCTCATCTGGAATTTACGTGGCGACGAGCAGGTTCTCTGTGTCCATTAGCCACTGCTCCGCTGGCAATGGCTCCTCCAATCTTATAAATATGGACGGATCGAGCTTTCTAAAGTTTGCCACGGTGCCCTCACGTTGTGCTGGCCTGGGTACTACTGCGACGACGGACTGCTGGACTGTCTGCAAACCCTCCTGGAAAGCCTCGGCCTGCTGCTGATTAAGCTCAGTTTGTCGCTTCTGGTTTTCCAGCATACCACGTATAACTCCAAGCAATGCGGCGTCATCAACTCGCCACTGGTATGATCGCAAATCTCTATCCGCCATGATTCTAAAACCAAGACACTGAAGAGAATTAGCAATGGTAAACAGGATTTAATAAACAAAATAGCTATAGATTCAAGATTGGCAAGATAGTAATGTGGCAGGACATGTTCCTAATTCCGGGTTTTCTGGTTAGCGTATTGGGTTCAATACCCAACTACAAAAAGAACCAAACCTGACTAACCCTAAATCCTATGGCTCTGATACCAAACAAACCCTGTCACGCCCTACTTTCCAAGATACGTAAATTACGGCACGTGGCAGAGCCAACCATGCTACCTGTGGCTAGGAATTATCCTTCCACAGTCACATTACGGCTGTCTATAGGATATCAAGAACAGAATATATATAATCTATCTAGTACATGTCCATTTACTACAATAAATAAAGTCAAGAAACAAATGTAGCGGAAACGAATCAAGATCCAATAACAACATCTGAAACATGTCCCAATATGGACTCACATCAAAGAAATAAAACTGCGGAGATAAACTAAACTAAACATCTCTAAATACACGATCAATTCCTCAATGCTCGGCTTGATTGCTAAAATATTATTGATCTGCCTGCAATAAAAATAGAGAAACTGGGCTATGCAAAACCCAGACGTCGGTGCGTCATAACATCAAAATATCAGTGATAACCAGGATATGACGATATAAGTAAACATGAATATAAATAAATAACACAGATATGAAACAGTGAAATATGTGTATGTATGGGTGTGTGATGTGTATTCTAAAACTGTGCTTCTCGGTTATCTATTCTAAAAGTCTTTGAAATCAATTTAATAGAATCGTCGATGTAACTCTATAGTATCTCGTGCGTGCCCGAGATCACGGTCAAGACTCTCGGGCTGAATCCGAGACGTGCCGCTGGGCAGTAAGCATGTAACATGTACAGACGAATGATGTCAGCAGCAGCATCCCAGGGCTGGCCGAGCCCGTAAAGACTGATCAGTATAAGTATCGAACTATTGAGTTACAAGTCATGTTTCATTATTGATTTCCCCTTACCCTCAAGGTTATGTGTTCAAGTCAGGTATTAATGAAGTAAATCTAATACCAACACAGGATCAAGTAGATACAAGTCTTGTCTATGTAGATAACAGGTCACATCCGTCAGGACAACACGTCAGGATTGTCGGCATTAATAACAAGATCCAAGTAACAAGTCAGATAGTGTGTCATGAACATGTCAAGTGATGCAAATGTATCAAATAGATACCCAATGTGAAACGATAATCAATATCGGAACACGGTAAACCAAATTGATGCCAGGATGCATATGTATCTATCTGTAATAACCATTACATGTTTACTACCAAGTATGATGCAATTTAGATAGCATGTTGTACTAATATAGTAGTATAATGATATCATGATGTTTTGGCATGTAGCTAGATATGCTATTATCGGTACGGATACGAACGGATACTGAAAAACTGTAAATCGGTAATAGTCGTTGAATAATAAAACACATGTACTATTTTTATTCATATAGATATTGATATAATATAGCATAGCATGTTGCAAGTTAAACTTGCCTAATCGGATCTCACGTCAGGATACGGATGCTACGTCTGACGTCGAATAAACGTCGTGATGCAATTCACGTGCGCAGGACTGGACATGGCTGATCAGTGACGTGCCGTGATGACTAAGCTGAACGACGACGGTGACTGGATCGTCCGGATCGTCGGCGACGCGTGCGACTCCGGCGAGACAGCCGGAAAGATCAAGAAAGAAAGAAAGAAAAGGAAAGAAAGAAAGAAGAAGACTAGGGTGTGGTTCGGCTCTGGGTTCTGGGTTCAGAGAACAGTGGAAAAGGTAACGACGACGATGGGGTGTCGTCGACGGTGAGGAAGCTGCGTTAGCCGTGGGTTTCTTGGTTTGCTGTTGGGGGTTTGACGAGGGTGGTGGTGGTGGTGTCGGGAGTTGGAGAGGGAGGTGAGGATGGTGAGGGTGAGGGCGAGAAGACGAGGTGGTGGTGATCGACGGTGAGGGGTGCAGGCATGGGTGTCGGGGTTTGGGTTTGCTGCAGGGGTTCGTCGGGGGTTGTAGGTTCTCGGGGAGAAGAGAAAAGGGAGACGAGGTGGTGAAGGTGGTGATGAGGATGGCGAGGTGATTGGCGGTGAGGTTTCTAGGGTCGACATCGGAGAGGATGCTGGGTGCTTGGGGTTGCAGGGTGTAGCGTCGAAGATAGAGAAGAGGGGGTGGTTGCGAAGGAGGTTGTGATGAGCGTGACGGGGTGGTGGTGACAATGATGGGAGGTCGGCGGCAAGGTGATGGGCTAGGGTTTGGGTTAGGTTTTGGGTTTCCTCGTTGTGCGAATAAAAGGAAGAAAGAAAAGAGGGAGAGGAGAAAGGTGAGGGTAATGTTAGGTTTAAAATATATATTTATATATATATATATATATATGAGAGAGAGAGAGAGAACAGAAAGAGGGACTGAGGGATTAGAGAGAGAGAGAAAAAGAATTAGAATAAGATAATTTAGTTAATTATATATTTATTATTATGTGTATTTAATCTCTTATTCTAAATTTAAGTTTAGAAAATATTATAATATATTTTATAGGATTATACAGCTAATATCAGAATACTCCGAATAATACCCGAGTCTCTTCTAAAAATCTAGTTTTAAAATATGGAGAATATACGTACAAGTTAAAACCGTAATGCGATATCCGGGTAATAAAAATGCATACCCCCAAGTACGGATCTACGTAAATATACGTAGCGATCCAAACGGGTCTGTTTTAGCAATCTGGACATGAGCACGATATATGGATGCACACATATGATATGGGATATGATAATATGCCATGTTAGATATTAAAATATATTATTTGGTTATAATTTGTATTATTTAAAAGATATACGGATAAATATATCATACATGTATATAAAATCTAAATGTGAATGGATTCTCTGTACTAGCAATTATATGACGTAATTTTGAACCATAATGTGTTTCAAGCATGCGGGTCGGGTCAGATACTAACCACAGTTACCAAGTGCATTATCCGCATCCAAAAACAATAATGATCAAGAAATCTGTCGTAAGATTTGAAATACCCCAAATAGAAATATCGTATAATAGTGCCAGGGTGTTACAGTATTTCTGTGTTTACTCCATTTTGCGCATATTTGATTTTTCTGAAACTTTTAATTTCTTCGTGTATTGCACGTGCAACTCTTGTACTTCCAAAAATTAAAATGAAAAAATCTAAAAAATAATTGGGTTTGATGGGAATCGAACACCCAGGCTACGTCACAGCAGTGCAGGAGCTTTACCAGTAAGCTACAAGTTGCTTCTTGCTTTTATTTAACAAAAATAACTTTTAACTCTTACACAGGCTGTAATACTCTTTTCTGTAAAATAATAAGAAAATTCTGTATAGTGATTTTAGAGTTGTTACAGAAGGACTAGACTACAAAGGTTGTAAACTCTCTTCACTTAGTTTATAATATTGTTTACTTCACTTTAAAACCTTAATTCTCTGGTTCGATTTTAATTTAGTATACTTACACCTCTAAAATTTTAAAATTGCATACTTGATGCTCATAAAAACTTAGTAGAAGTGTTAAGACATACTTTCAAAAGGCACAGTATGGGCCGTGGAGTCGCTTGACCGACCTTTATATCATTGGCGAGAGCTTGAAGAATCTCTCGCTCTTTACCTCCTCTAGCAGCTCGGTGTGAGAGACATTCAGAACAGTGTATTCATGAAACCCCGGAGAATAGGGTTTCATACGATCGGTCTTTCTCTTCTCCTCTCAGTTCTGTTTCTTTCGGTCTGTCAGATCTCCGCGGGAAAGGTAAGCATTCACCTCAGACTCAAGTTGGATTTCTCGCTAAGTCCATACTTTAAGCTCGGCCATGTTCATAGGTTGCGCCAATGCAAAAGAGTGGAGCCACTCTTTATGCCTAAGACCGGATCTCAAGGTGATGATGACCATCTCGTTCCATTGCTCGGGTACTTCCAGGAGAGCATTGTAAAAACAAGTGATATAGCCGTTGAAAGATTCCCTGTCCTCGCTCTTGATGGTGAAAAAGCAGTCGACCGTCCTCTTCTGTCGATTGCTGACGAAATGACCGAGAAACTGAGTAGCTAGCTCGTCGAAAGTTGAGATCAAGCATGGAGTCAGACCGTGGAACCAGTCTCGCCCAGCCCGGATGAGAGTGGTGGAGAAGGGTCGGCACTGAGCCGCATCCGAGTTATCTTGAAGGCTCATGCCCGCAGTGAACGCGTCCAAATGGTCTTTCAGGTCAGACTTCCCGTCAAAGAGAGCCACTTTAGGTGGTTTGTTCCGAGATGAGACCCGCACCTTCAGCAATTGCTCAGTGAAGGGGCTTCGTGAGAGAGTCCGCGGAGTATCTTGCTGATGCACCGGGCGAACGGGTACCGAGCCGCATGTCCTCGATTTTCTTTTCGAGGACTTCGATTCGCTGCTGGTACCCCGACAATTCTCTGTAATTGGATTTCCTGATGTCCCTGCTTCAGGCATGGACGATGGAGCAGTTTCGGCTTCACTCTATCACGTTCCTCACATTTTTTGGGTGAACCCTTCGTGGCTCCCCCCGATGTGCACCCTGGGCACGGCCTCGATGATTATGGTGACGCCGGTCTTCCTTGAAATCAGGCGACCTGACAAACGTCACCTCGGAGGGTGAGAGAACGTGGCGAACGTTGAAGCGACCATTTGGTTGTTCTTGAGACCTCGGCATTGGACTGTCCGGCACCCAACGAATCATGGAATCATTCCACGTATGAGGGCCGCGACTGCCAGAATCGGTATGCCAGTATTTCATGGTGTCGTGGTTAGCACGAGCGAGGCCGAGGACCTGAACATGTCCTGCTGCCGCCTCGTGTATGCCGCCGCTCTGGGGAGAAGGGGCGGCGGTTTGCCGGGCGTGGCTGGCAGTTTGGACACGAGCAAGCACGTCCACCATTGCTGTCAGTCAGTCGATCCGCACCGATAATACTTCGACGATGTTGGGAGGAAGAGTGGAACCGGCCCCGCCTCCATTGCGGAGGATAGAATGGCTCGTGCTAGGATCCTCGTTGCGATGATCGCTGGCCAACGAATCGAAGACGGAAGATCAACTTTTTAGGTGAAAAATGGTCTTCCCACAGATGGCGCCAACTAATGGAGGTCGAAATCTCCCTCAGATGTTGTCCTCTGTCGATCCTGTGACCAGCAGGGCAGAACGGGTGAGATTTGTGGTGAAAATTGGGTGTGAATCTCAATGGGTTGTTGGTTGTTGACGCCGAGCTACCTGTAAAGAAAGTCCTGCGGTAAGAAACCACTGTAGGACCCTCCGACGATCAAGTAACTACCGAGGAATAATTGGGCAGAGTAACGGTGTATTGGATTGAGTTCGAGTTACCTGAATCGTCAAGAGGAGGGTTTATATAGGGGTCGCATTGGAGCGAGCCGATGCGAGATTCTTGCCGTCCATACGGGGTTTCGTCAAACTTTCTTCATTCTTCTTCGAATTCTCTGGATTACCCAAAAGAGGAGGATATCTGAAGTTGGTCACAAAACCAGTAGCAACCCTAGCTTAGTGCTTAGCGCTCAGAAAGTGGTCTTCTCTTTTTCTATTTCTAGGATGAGGGACAGAGAACACCTAAAAGTTTTCTCTTATTATACTCTATACCACCAGCTCTTTCCCGCAACTTGTTCGATTCTCTATCGAATTATTGAATAAGTCGTGGATATCTAAACTCTTTCTCATGTCTGCTAGTTCTATTCTAACCTGACTTTCTTGCCCTCCCTTCCCCTTATGCTTTCACGCCACATTCATGTTGATGGCGGGATACGCTCATCAATTGTGAGATACGCTCATTAATGGCAAGATACGCTAGTGTGGGATGCATGACGTGTAGCAGCGAAGATCTTGTCGTGGCGTGATACACGGAGCCGTTACGGGGACGCTCATGCTCCGTGCTCCCGGCCGAACAGGGACGCTGATGAATCTCAGCTATAAGATAGCTTGAGGACTAGTAAGGACGCTGAGTAAGCTTAGTCATAAGATAGCTCAGAGACGAGCTAATGAGCCGAGGAACCTCAACTCAATGATTGCTCGAAGACAGGCAATGACTGATGGCTAGACGAAGAGGGAACATACACAGGGGAGGCCGCCAAAAGGTCGGGTGCAATCTCGGAGGCTAGGCGTCGAGAAATGTCCCTAACGCATCATACCTATTCCAGCTCCATAGGCCCCAGAAATCTAATGGGCTTACGTGGACGATACGTTATCTACTACGTGTCGTGATCTGAGGAATTCCAACTTATGAGTATCATCATATAGAGATGCAACAAGCATTTTTTTTAATAACTAAAAAGGCTTAGTTCAGTTGATACCAATTTCCTCTTCGATGCATCGAGAGATCCAAAAAAAATGTGGGTTTTTTTTACAACGGAAAATTTTCCCGATGGGTGACTGCCGAGTCCAGGGGGTTTTTGACAGCCGGTAAAAAGTGCTTATTGGGTTTTTGACAATTTACCCCAAAAAAATTGTTACGTTACTTGATAATTGAAAAGTAACGCAACATTCTTAGCCCCTTGGGGGTCATGGACTGCAAACTTCCCCCATGCATATTCTCAAATTCCCCTCCAAACAATCACCCCGTCCTCCTCCTCCTCATTAACCAAAGCGATACGCTCCGCCGCCGCCGCCCGCCGGGACCGCCACGCCCTCCGCTTCTTCCTCCTCCACCGCTCCCCTCGCCGCCTGGACCCTTTCTCCATCTCCTCCGCCCTCAAGTCCTGCGCCCAGACCCATTCCCAATCCCTCGCCTTTTCGATCCACGCTCAAACCCTCAAGCTCGGCCACGGCTCCAACCCTACGCCCAGACGTCCCTCGTCTATCTCTACTCAAAGCTCGGGTCCATCGCCGCCGCCGCCCGCAGGCTGTTTGATGAAATGCCCGTCAAGAATGCAGCCACATGGAACGCCATTCTAGCTTCTTATCTGAGGGCAGGGGATCTGAGCTCGGGGGAAATGGTTTTCGATCAAATGCCCGTTAAAGATGTGACGTGTAACTCGATGATCTCGGGTTACGTGAGAGTCGGGCAGATGGGTCTCGCTAACGAACTGTTTTCGTCGATGAGTGAAAGGAACTTGGCTTCTTGGACCCGGGTTATCAGTGGGTACGTCGAAAATGGCGATATTTTGATGGCTAGAAATCTGTTTGATCAAATGCCTGTGAGGAATAATGTCGCTTTGATCAGGATGATTTCTGGGTATTCGAAAATTTGGGTATGTAGTTTCCGCAAAGAATTTTTTTGACGAAACCGAAGACCTAGACGTTTTTTGTTGGAACGTGATGATTTCGTGTTACTTGAAGAATGGGTGCTTGAGAGAGGCGATTCAATGGTTTAATAGGATGAGAAAGCCGGATACAAATGTGGTGCCATATGAAATGACTTTTTCTAGTGTTATATCGGCTTGCGCGCGCAGTTGAGGGACTTGAGATTTGGACGGTGGGTTGAGGAGTATATGGGTTGTATTGTTATTGAACTGGACGATCACTTGGGCACTACTCTCGTCGATTTTTACTCAAAATGTGGCGCCATGGATAAAGCTTTCGATCTTTTTAATGGGTTAAGGAAAAGAAATACGGTGGCATACAGCGTGATGATCATTGGATGCGCTATAAATGGGAGGTCTCACGAGGCTCTTTCTATGTTCGAAGAGATGCTAAAGGCAAAGATCGAACCAAATGAAGTTACGTTTGTCGGGATCCTAATGGCATACAAGCGCGCTGGATTGGTAAAAGATGCATGTGCATGTTTCGCTTCGATGCGGAGCAAACATCGATTATCACCTTTGGTCGACCACTATGCTATCATGGTTGATATTTTGGGGAGGGATGGAGAGTTGAATGAAGCTTATGAGTTGATAGCGAAGATGCCGATGAAACCACATGTTGGTGTTTGGGGAGCTTTGCTTCTTGCTTGTAGATTGCATGGCAATGTTGAGCTAGGGGAGATTGCCGCACATAATTGTATAGGGAGATGGAGCCAGAAGCAAGTGGGTATTATGTCCTTTTGGGTAATATTTATGCTGAGAGTGGAAATTGGGAGAAGGCTAGGAGAACAAGGAGCAGAAAAGGGGTTGAATAAAATCCCAGGGTTTAGTTGGGTGCAATAGCCTAGATGAGCATTTGGTTGAAACTGAAACAGATGTTTTTTTTTCTGTCGAAGAGGATCTCTGAAGCTCATTACCTATGGGATATGTTGCACAAAACTCAAGGTACATTGCTGCAATTTTCTGCAGCAATCTATTTGGTTGCTATATGCTTGTAATTTTCTGTTCTTTTCTATGTGATAATAATGTTTACTGGTATGTAAACTTGAGAATATTGTATAAGATATATTGCAGGAGAAATTTCAAAAGGGCTTAGGATGAGACTCCAAGGAAGTAAATCGACGCAGCAGTAAGAACTCAAAAGAACTATACAACTTTGATTTTTATGGTATTATGTTTTGTGGGATTTAATATTTAAATATTATGCCATATTTTTCGAATGCTAAGTATCATGTCTTGGCTCATGATAAGATTTGTTGCAATTTGCAAACTGCAGATGTGAGATCTGGGGTTGTAGCTCCACAAGGGCAAGATGCATGAGGAAGAGGAGGAGGTCGATGTTACATGTGCTAAGGATGACCATTTTGATTATACCGCCATCAATATGTAATTTGTTGACAATAATATATTTAGAAGTTTGAATCTTTGGTGTATCTTGCATTATGAATTTGTTGTATTGGTGTTGGTATATAATACATCTTCGAAAAATTTGTTGCATTTTTTCTTTCGTTATTGATTTATGCGTCCGCTTGTGAAACATGGTCCATAGTACATAATAAATGGACTACAATTTGAAAAGTCGTAATTTACGGTCTTATTTAGTACTTAGTGATATAATGATATATGGTTTCATAAGAATAGGATACATGAAGTGATATAACGATATATGGTTTCATAAATATAGGATACATGTTACCCCCCACATAATTTCAGGCATCAAGTCAATGCACCTAGAGAAGCCCTAAACATATTATCAACTACACATTGGAAGCATGTGAAAAAAAATAATTAAGATGACTAAGATAAAGGAAGCTTTATCATAAGTCGAAACAGCCTGTTTATCATTAAAAAAAAAAGGAGGAAGAAAAAAAGCTAGTGCGCAAACATGAAATCAGCATACAGGCCATTAGCTTCCACATCATACAGATTCTACAAACTATTGACTCAAAATGTACACATAACCCAGAATTTGGTACCTGCAGTAATCTTTCCTTCATCTAGGTTTTGGGTTTAGGGGAGACGAGGATCAGGGGAATGGTTGGTTTGAATACGTATTCATCAGGAACTATATCCGTTCGATCATCTGTTCCTATAAAATAAAAATAAAAGTAGGTCATTCCGAAGTCGTTTTGAGCCAGCATTTGCCATAGTCTAAGGAAAATGCAGGTTTCTACAAGTGATGAGCAATCAGAGGCTCTATATAAGAAAAAGGTGTTATTGAACTTGCATACTCGCTGGCCAACTCAGCTTTGACCGGGAATTTTTTTGCTTCTTCATCGGTGACATCGCAGTTCAAGTAAGCAAAAGAATGAAGCAAACAAAAACTTACAATGAACTCCAAATTGAATACTGAAAGTGGTAAGTTTTAAATGAGTATATACCTGGCGGGTGCTTTGCTTTTGCTGATCAATATGATATTTTTTTATGGAAGAAGCTTTAAAAAGTCGGCAAGGTCAGTCATCTTCCATTTATCATGAAGGTGATGCAAATACCGATTGAATTCTTTCGGTTCCTACAATCAGTATGTTCACTAAAAATGAGAGTATACACATCCAGTGTATTCTTGAGAAAAGAAAATGGATGGAACTTGTCATGAGAGAACTACAAGCCTTAGTTCAGAAAAGTATATAAACATTGAAGATAGAATATATGTGCATGCACAAAAACTATTACAGAGAATTATGAATAAGTTCGGCCATGAAAGACCAAAACCAGTTAAGCAACAACTGGAAATTGAAAACACAATTACTTTTTACCATGAAGGATGCTGATAAGCATGGTTAAAGGAGCAAGTTATACATAAACTAGGAAGGAAAAAAAACAAAATCCAAGGAAATAGTCTGTATTTTCCACGGTTATCTCTATTTAAGAGTTCACAAAATTTTGGTCCCACTCACAAAGAGAAGACAAATAAGGGCCATCATTGCATTATGCTTAACTAATGTGTGATCTACACAGATCTGTTTTACTGGTTCAGATCAAATTACAGAAGTAAAAAATAATTAAGTACAGTCCCTTCAATAAGATGTACAAATATTCAGTAGGTTGATGAAATAAAATTGAATAAAGTCATGTACATGAATCATAAAAGGATCATCATCATCATCATCAAGCCTTTTTCCATCAAAATGAGGCGGCTAAGAGACGAGGCGATACGCAAGGTTTGACAGAGGAACGGGTGTCGCATCAACCTTCATTAGATAGGTATCTTGTTACAGATTTAACTTGTAAGGTGTGGCCCATTTGGGATCCAACCCCTCCCCTATAAACAGGGTTGGTCTCCTCGCCTTGTGTTGGTTGCATCTTGCGTGCCTCAAACTTGTGACCTTGCCACAACAACTCTCATTTCCTAACCAATTGTCTCACCCCTCACTATCAGCAGTAATACTCTTGAGAGATAAGAAAGATATTTTAGTGTAACCCTAAGAAGGAACCAAGTAAGATGGATTACACATCTTAAATTGATACAGAGAAATGAGTCGGTTGGGAGTGCAAGGATCATAACTAATGGAGACAAGAATACTAGATAGCCTAAGCAGTTACTGAAAAAAATAATAATACTATAATTGTTAGTTTAATCAAGGAGATGAATCTAAGTAGAGCTGAATAAAAGAAAAGATTTAGGCAGCCAACCCCAAAGTGGGGAGAAGGCTTGTGGTGGTGGTGGTTGCAACTGTTGCTTTCTAATCTGGTGAAGTGTAAACAAAAAATATAAAACGAAATAAATAAAAAAACCTGAAGTTACAAGTAATCTAGAAGGTAAATTATGTAGCAGGGAAAACAAATAGCAAGTAGTAGTAACAGTTGCTAACTTACTTTGCAGAACCATACAAATGCATAAAACTGAATGGTTACCTGCTCAACAATACAGCCTATACGAAGAGCAGCTAGACATTCGATTGCCTTCGGAGAAGTATTTCCTTCGATAGAATTTTCTAGCAGGTTACAGATATAATCTTGCATCTCTTCAATTGCTTTTTTAATCCACTTTGAGCTATCTCTACGTGCCATCATGGCTTCAAAACTTGGACAGGGTTCTGATCTCCAATTTTCTCAACCTTTGCCGAGGATGTTTCCTCAATCAATTTTGCACTTCCATTTTCTGGGGCCTTAACCTCAGCACCCAATTCTTCATCTGAAGCTGAACCTTTATCTCTCCAAGCCCGTTTGGAAGACTTCTTTCTCTGCAATGGATATGCCTTCAAAATGTAAGAAGCATTCAACTACTACTTTATATATCTTTCTAAAAAATGGTAGAGGTGCTAAACCTTTGGATTTTTCTTCATTTCAAATTGGCTGTGAAAATTATTGATTGCAGGTTTACACATAGAAAGAAGCTCTGGATCAGGTTGAGTTATCCTTTCAAGACTTCAATCAAGTGGAGGAACCTTGGCATCCGGCTGCCTTGATTTCAGATCAAGAAAGCAATAGAGCCTCTGCAAATTAATTACAAACCTGGCTTGTCAACAGAAAGATTTTGACCCGACGAAGCATTTTAAGTTACAGTTCGTTGAATACTTGAATTTATTAACGAAAATCAATAATAAGTGAAAAAGTACTGCTGATAGGCTGTTCAAAACCAAATTCTGGTGATGAAGAAACGAAAATACCATGTTCATCATCGTCATCTAAGCCTTTTCCTGTCAAAATGGGGTCGGCTATGAAACCAAACTCCAGAAAAGGTTTGACAAAGATGTACAACTGGTTGTTAAACCTCTCTTAATAAATGCCAAATCCTGGTCTAAAAAAGTACGACAATGGAATGTCTTATCATAATCCCAAGTGACCGGTTGGCATTCTCCAAATTCTCATAGACTATGGGAAAACTTCGAAAAAGAATGGCATATTTGCTGCGGAGAATTATGTTCAACTCTGAGGCACTGATATAACCAAGAGCGGAAAATAACATATTTTCAAGTCATAAGGTTAGTAACTGCAAAAGTCATAAGGTTGTAACTTGATTATGAAAATTAGTTTATATACGATATGGGCATTGGTGATCTGAGAGTTGATCACACCTTGTACAATCAAAAAGGGAATAGACAGCAACTAAATAATATAAGACGAAGAGGGAAACCTATACGACATCTGGACAAGCTATATGATATCTATATCGACGAAATTATACTCATCTTCAAAAGAAACCACATAGATGTTAAAAAAACATAGAAAATGAGTAAATAGAATGCCTTCGGGTATTTTTGATTTGACTGGACTGGAAATGAAAGAAGATTTCTAGAAGTTGGCATCTGTGAACTAAGCAAATTCATGATTTTCCACATTTTGAATAAATCAAAGTTCTCATGGATAAACTTGTGGACGCTAAAATATCCAAATATCAGATCAGACACATTAAGGTAACCTATAAAGCCTACACAAACATACAACAATCAGTTTAAACATTAAAGTAACATGCACCATAATGAAAGTAAGTGAAGATATGAATATAAAAATACCTCTAAGACTGGATTTGGTGTAAGTTTAGGTTGCAGCACTTCTTCCTTACCAGGTGATGCAAGGTCTGGTGACCTAACAAGTTCATCTGCTGCCTCTTGCTGATGGTCATTTGGTTGCAACGATGATGGAACACTACTAAACGATGGGAATTGAAATTCTCTAACATCTTCAGCAAACGGAAGTACATTGAAGTAAAATGAATCTGGCTGCTCAGGAAATCAAAAACACTTGTTTAAATGAGAATGGCTATCCCAGCAAGTAAAGAAAGCAGCGCGTATAAAAAAGATTAAGAACTCACCACTGTATCCATCCAAGATATGCTGGGTGTCAAAACACCGAGAACACCATTTTGTGGGCCTTGCCTCCATACGCACCGCACAATTGCAACCTTGTTCATTTCCTTCATTGCTCTTACTATGGCGGAAGCTGCTGCAATGGCTTTTGTGTTGCCCGGTTCAGGAATAAAGACATTGACATCCTTCATGTAACAATACCTTAATAGAAATAGCAAACAGGAAAAACAAAGTGATAAATTTTGAACTTGTACAATAAAACCTTCGGATAAGTTTTCTTTTCCGTGAAACTGAATAATAAGTTTCGCAATATGGGTTAAAGGGGCAACACAAGTACAGAAACTGTCGTTGAGAGTCTCCTAGATAATCTCATGAGTCAATCCTATATACATAATGTAAAGGTGCAAAGAGATGGCAGAATTTTCAAAATGCCAATTTTTCCCTCATAAATTTTGGTATTTCCACTTTCTACTGCCGTCTGTCTCATCTCCTTTTCAAAATGCCAATTTTGCTCTCACAAATTTTGGTATTTCCACTTCCTATTGCCACATGTCCCATCTCCTGTTGGCGTCAGTGCCTACCTCCTGCTCTATTTAAAATGGAGCACTTCATCCTCGTTCTCTACTCAAAAGAGAAAAACCAAAAATAAAAAAAAAAAGTTGAGAGAGAGGAGAGAGAAAAGCCTTTAAACTCTACTGATCTTCTTTTCCTATTTTGCATTCAGGGTTGAAGGACGAGAATGGAGATATTTATGCTGTGTGTTTTGAAGAAATTGAGATGGATAGCAACGGTGATTTAGTCGAACGAGTGCAGTTGTGTTGTGATCATACATTCCACATGAAGTGTATTGTTTCTTGGTTGTTCAAGAAAAACTCATGCCCACTATGTCGATGTGAGAAGCCACGTCACATAACTTAAGATGTCACTGTTGGTTTTTCTTTGTTGATCGATTGTCTGTTGTTTATGTTATTTTGACATGTAAAATTTGAAGAAGAATGAACAATGTTAACAAGTGTTTTCTAATATTTTCAATTGGTTTGATATGGTTAATACGATAATCAAATGATGCATTTTATGGATATATAGTATAAATCACTTAATTTTCTAACTCGGTCGTGTTTTTGCAATTAAATTTGACAAATGACGGAAAAGGAGAAAAAAATTGAGAATGTGTCAGCATGCAAGTGTAGAAAAAACTCAAATGAAAAAAAATAATGAGATTGCCAATTGGTTTTAATGGATACTTTTTTGGTTGGAACAACAGGTTTATGATCATAATTTGTAACAAGCATAAATAAGAATTATTAAACCGAAAAGACAGTAGTCATGAAAAAAGAGAAAGACGTTACCATTTCCAAAAAAACTGTACAAAAATATGGACGTTATCAGATAGAAATAGGACAGAAATGACAAGTTGAATAGAATAGATCAAAAGAAAAACTGCTAAAATTAGAAAACTGTTAAAAATAAAAAGTCGTTAAAACGAGAAACTAATTATTTGATTGCGTCTCAAATTGATTCCCGATACTTCCTGTCAAATCTTAACTGATTCGGGTGCTAATTTCACTCCTAATTCGAAAGTCAAAGTTCGGAGTAAATCTTTGACCGCGATTTCGGGGCCTTAAATGATGGATTTTCGTGATTCCGGGAGACGTCAATGGAATGCCTATGGCAATCGATTGACCCAGACGATTTTGCGAGATCTTCGATTTGGCTGGTGGAACGCGCGAATCGGACAAGATTTGACAGTTTGGGATTCTCGGGTTGAACTAGACCCGACGTGTTTTGGATTGGTCGAGCAACTCTAAGTAGGCTAGGGCTACGTCAATAAGGCATAATACCAGCGCATAGACTGAGAGGGTACAAAGGCCCATGTGCAAGTGCATGCAATCGCAAAATAGTGACTTTAATATTAGTCATAATTTGACAGAAAAAGACATTAGTCATGATGGCCAGAAAAAGGACATTAGGCATGATTTGACAGAAAAGGACATTGGCCATGATGGACTGTAGAAAAATAGTAACGTTGGCATTGGTTATCGTTTGACAGAAAAAGGACATTAGTCATGACGGACTGTAGAAAAATAATGACGTTAGCATTGATCATGATTTGACAGAAAAAGGACATTAGTGATGTCCACCTCCTATTGCCAAATGTCCCATCTCTTATTGGCAGCTATCCCCACCTCTACTCTATTTAAACCAAGACACTTCATTTTCAATCCCTACAAAAGAGAAAGGGTAAAAGAATGGTAAGCCAGAAATATTTTGCATCTCTTAATGGCATAAAATCTTGATGCAGGACAGCCATTGCCTCTCTCAATAGTCAAAGAGTATAACAAATCGCCGTTGTTTCTCCTCCTCCATTCAAAACTGACGCCCACGTCGTCGGATGCCGACGGTGTCGATCCTTCCGTTTGCACCCATGGGTACATTGAAGACTCCGCCCAAGTGATCATTCTCTCTCCCGTTGGCCCTCGTGATGGTACAAAGTGTATTTTGGGCGAAATGTCATCTTTTAAGCATCGCAAATATGTAGCCTCTAAATTACGTTCGCCCGAGAACTGTCGTAGCTTCGCCGGCTGGGTAGTGCGTCGTAAATGCCCCATCCAAGATCATCATCGCATGTATCTTGAAACGGAGATCAGCAAATTTTTCCATGAAGCTGTGGAGGTAGCAAATGCTAAATTTCATATCAAGATATATGTTTATACTAGCGTTGATAGGACTGTGACAATTAAAAGATCGCGTAAGCGAAAGAGACAAGAGTTGAAGGACGGGATTGACGATATTGTTTGTGCAGTGTGCTTCGAAGAAATTGAGAAGAGTAGCATTGGTGATTTGTTCGAAGGAGTGCAGTTATGCTGTGACCATACATTCCATATGAATTGCATTGTTCCTTAGTTGTTCAACAATAACTCATGTCCGCTATGTCGATATGAGAACCCATGTGTAATAGATTAGGATGTTAATTTTAGTTTTTATTTGTTGATCAACCTTCTGTTATTTCTGTTATTTTGGCATGTAAATTTCGAAGAAGGGATAAACAATGTTCACAAGTTATGATTGTATTTTCAAATATTTTCAATGGTTTAATATATTTAATATGATGATCATATGATGTATTTGGATATATAGTATAAATCACTTAATTTTCTAACTCGGTCGTATTTTTGCAATCAATTTTGACAAAGGATATAAAAAGACAAAAAAATTAAGAATGTGACAGCGTCCAGGTATAGAAAAACTCAAATAAAAAGGAATAATGATATTACCAATTGATTTTAACGGATACTTCTTTGGTTGGAAAACATGCATGTTATAATCATAATTCGTAACAATCATAATTAAGCATTATTAAACAAAAAATACATTAGTCATGATACTCTTTTTTAATTGGTAAGTGGTGCAGCTCTGCTTTGGGATGCGGCGCTTCTAAATAGATTTAAGAGAAATTGAAAGAATAGAAAGATAACAATAGCAATTTCACCAAACTAGGGTTTTATTTAATTAAAATTTACCTCTTACTATTGCAAAATCTAAATCACAACTAATTTTCTAATAAAAGAAAAACTGCTAAAAATATAAAAACTGCTAAAAATAAGGCATAAAACCAAGTTCGGAATTTTCGGGTAGAACTAGACGTGACGTGCATCAATGAGGCATAATACCAGCGCATAAATTGATAAAGGACAAATGCTCGCGTGCAAGTGCATGCAGTTGAGTACGTATATGAGGAAAAACGTTATCAGGTACAAACAGGACAGAAAAAGGACATTGGTCACGATGGAAGAAAAATAGTGTTAACGATAGGAAAATAGTGACCTTAACATTAGGCTTGATTTGACAGAAAAAGAACATTAGTCATGATAGACTGTAGAAAATAGTGACGTTAACATTGATAATGATTTGACAAAAAAATTTAACGACAGAAAAAGGACATTAGTCATGACGAACTGTAGAAAAATACTGACCTGAACATTGGTAATGATTTGACAGAAAAAGGACAGTTGTCATGACGGACTGTAGAACAACAGTGACGTTAACGTTATTCATAATTTGACAGAAAAGAGACAGTAGTCATGACGGACTGCAGAACAACAGTGACGTTAACCTTGGTCGTGATGTGACAGAAAAAGGACATCAGTCATGACGGACTGCAGATCAAAAGTGACGTTAACTTTGACCGTGATTTGACAGAAAAAGGACATCGGTCATGAAGGACTGCAGAACAACAGTGACATTAACTTTGACCGTGATTTGACAGAAAAAGTACATCAGTCGTGATGGACTGTAGAAAAATAGTGCTGATGACAGAAAAAGGACAATAGTCATGACGGATTATAGAAAAATAGTAACCTGAACATTGGTAATGATTTGACAGCAAAAGGACATCAGTCACGATCGACTATAGAAAAATAGTGCTGATGACATAAAAAGAACAATAGTCATGACGGACTGTAGAAAAATAGTGACGTTAACATTTGTCATCATTTGATAGAAAAAGTACATTAGTCATGATGGACTGTAGAAAAATAGTGTTGACGACAGAAAAAGGACAATAGTCATGACGGACTGTAGAAAATAGTAACCTGAACATTAGTAATGATTTAACAGAAAAGGACATCAGTCATGACAGACTGCAGAACAACAGTGACGTTAACGTTATTCATGATTTGACAGAAAAGGGACATCAGTCATGACGGACTGCAGAACAACAATGACGTTAAAATTATTCATGATTTGACAGAAAAGGGGACAGTAATCATGACGGACTGCAGAACAACAGTGATGTTAACGTTATTCATGATTTGACACCGTGATTTGACAGAAAAAGTACATTAGTCATGATGGACTGTAGAAAATAGTGTTGACGACAGAAAAAAGACAATAGTCATGACGGACTGTAGAAAAATAGTAACATGAACATTGATAATGATTTGACAGAAAAATGACATGAGTCATGACGGACTGTAGAACAATAGTGACGTTAACGTTATTCATGATTTGATAAAAAAGAGACATCAGTCATAACGGGCTGCAGAACAACAGTGACGTCAACGTTATTCATGATTTGACAAAAAAGTGACATCAGTCATGACGGACTGCAGATCAACAGTGACATCAACGTTATTCATGATTTGACAGATAAATGACATCAGTCATGATGGGCTGCAGAACAACAGTGACGTTAATATTGGTCGTGATTTGACAGAAAATGATTTGACAGAAAAATAACATCAGTCACGATCGACTGTAAAAAAATAGTGTTGATGACAGAAAAAGGACAATAGTCAGGACGGACTGTAGAACAATAGTGACGTAAACATTGGTCGTGATTTGACAGAAAAAGTATATTAGAAAATAGTGCCAACGACAGAAAAATGACATTATCCATGACTGTGATTTGGCTGTGATTTGACAGAAAAGGACATTAGTCATGATTTGACTCTAGAAAAATAGTAACGTTAACATTGGTCATGATTTGACAGAAAAGGACATTAGATATGATTTGACAGAAAAATGACATTAGTTGTGATAGACTGTAGAAAAATAGTGACGTTAATATTAGTCATGATTTGACAGAAAAAGACGTTGGTCATGGTGGCAAAAAAAAGGACATTGGTCATGATTTGATAGAAAAAGACATTAGTCATGCTGGACTGTAGAAAAATAGTGACGTTAATATTATTGATAATTTGACAAAAAAATAACATTTGTCTTGATGGACTGTAGATAAATAATGACGTTAATATTAGTCATGATTTGACCGAAAAAGGGACATTAGTTGTGATGGACAGAAAAAATACATTAGTCCTGTTTTGACAGCAAAAAAACATTAGTTATGATTGACTGTAGAAAAATAAAGACGTCACCACGTATAAACAGGACGAAAAGGATAAGTACGACAGAAAATGTCAAAAGAAAAATAAAATGATTAAGAGAGACACATTACCATATGCAAAAGGACTGTAGAAAAATAAAAACGTTAGTAGTGATGAGACATAGTAAATAAAATAAATTCATATGATAAAACCAAAATATTTTATCATAAATTTAAAAAAATAAAAATGAATTGAATATGTTTTTGTCTCCACCTCCTATTGACGCCATACCTCATCAGCTCCTTCCCCTATTTAATCCAGCGCTTTTCATCATCTTTCTCACTTGAAGAAAAAGGAGAAAATATTGAAAAAAGAGAAAATAGAGAAAGAGAGATCTCATTCTTACCAAATTCTGGATTTTCTAACACTTTTGAAACTTAAATCCTTGGCTTGATCGTTTCAAAGCACCATATCTTCAGTAAGTATTTTTATCTCTTTTTTTGTTTTCTTCTTCAACATATATGATCATGAATTAGGATGGTTTGCACTAAACTTTTTTTTCCATAACTAAACTTTTCTTTTTCAACGTATTATTTTTCATTCTTCATTTAATATTTTTTTAACTGATGGGAATATTTTTAAAAGTTGTCATTATTAATGCAATACTTGACTTGAATTGATATTTTTTCCTTTTGGAGGAAAGTGTTCGTTTGATTTGGTCAACAACAAAATTGGAGTATAAACTAAGCTAACAAAAAATCTATTATTCGAAAAATTCAATATTTAAGATTTTTATTTATTTATGCTTATATGTAGAAGTAAATTATTTGTTCTCTAAATTTAAATTCCTATTGGTATCTGTACAGTTTTCCATTTAAGTTATTACTAAATGATATGACATATTTATTTCTATTAGTTAATTATTTATGTTGATCTCTATAATTTTTTCTGTTGTGATATTATCTTTTGTCTTTTATTTTGCTATGTATCGGAATAAATCAAAACACATTCGCAAACCGTTATCAGAAGCACAAAAACAATGTAAACATAAACGTGAAAGAATAAGATATCACAAAAAACAGTCATCCAACACTAATACTAAAAATGATGAATTTTCTTTCAAGCGAAAGTGAGAGGCATTTGATTTTGGTATCCCGCACTTCAAAAGACCATTAGAACAAATTCCTAATTTTTCTACCAATGTTGAATGCAACACATCTTTAATGGATGATGATGCCGTTTTGTATCATTCTACGGAGGTGGACTTTTTGAATGATCACCGTATAGTTAATAAAGATATTCATCAAGATTTGTCATGCAGTAAAAAAAAACGATAATGATAGTAAGAGCACGCTTCATCTTCATTATATATTCTTATAAAACACAAAGTTTTATCTAATTTTACTTGAATGTTTGATATTAACTATATTTAAAGAACATATTACTCAAAAATCTTTAATTTTTTAATTTTTTTGATTTACAAATATTTTACATGTTTTAAAAGATATAAGATTATTTTAAATAAAATCCTCCATAAATATAATAATATAATATATTACATTTTCTTATTGCTGATTAAATTCTAATGTGTGTTTTATAATGATACATGATAAGAAAGTTTTAACGATAATTATTTAACAGATTGGCGTAGTCGTTTCCATTATTTAGAACCTCCTACTGAAAAATGTTCTAGATGTGATGCAATTATGTGGAAAGAAGAAAGTGTTAGAACTAATGATAAGAAAAAAATAAATTATTCACTTTTTTGTAAGAGTGGAAGAGTTTCTCTGCCTCTTCTTGAGAAGACACCTGAAATACTGGACTCTTTATTGAACTATCAAAATATTTATGAATAAGCTAAACAATTTCGGGGAAAAATTCGTTCGTTCAACTCTATGTTTACTTTTACATATATTGGTGCAAAGATAGATTATCAAATTTTGAAAGGAAGGGGACCATATACATTTCGAATTTATGGACAAAACTATCATAAAATAGATTCATTGCTACCGGCTATCGGAAGTCGACCTAAATATGCACAGCTTTATATATATGATACCGAGCATGAAATTGAAAATCGAATTGCATCTATTGGAGATAATTGTAATGCTGCGGAATATGATTCAGAAACTGTGAAAATTTTAAAGGAAATGTTGGATAAATACAACAAATATGTTAAGAAATTTCGATGCGTACGTGATTGGTATGAGAACAATAAGGATAAAGAGTTTAGTTTGCGCATTCTAAATGATAGAAATTATAAGGGTCAACAATATAATAAACCAAATTCAATAGAAATAGATGTTCTGATGATTGATGATGAATTTTTTCCTTCATCTACTCGAGATGTTATTGTCAACGATCGAAAAAAAAGGATATTAAAGAATTAGTGAGATTCATCCAGCATACATGCCATTGCAATATCTCTTATTATTCCCATATGGAAAAGATAGTTGGCATAATTATATTGAAGGTAACAATACGAAGAGAAAAAGTAATAAAGTTTCAATGAAGGACTTCTACGCATTTAGGTTACAACAGCGTTGCCATGAAGGAACAACGTTGTTGAGAGGTGGAAAATTATTACAGCAATATATAGAGTTGATGCTTATGCGTCTGTTGAAGGGAATCGTCTTGGATGGATTCATAATAATCAAAAAACTTTACGATGTGAGTTATATCAAGGCTTGAAGGATGCTGTTGACGATGGTGATAATGATGCTCACACAATTGGTAAAAAAATCATTTTGCCTTCATCCTTTACTGGAGATCCACGATACATGATTCAAAACTATCAAGATGCATAGCAATTTGTGCATGGGCCGGGCCTCCGGATTTATTCATTACTTTTACATGCAATCCTAATTGGAAAGAAATACATGATTTTTTATTGATTGCTGGTGGTCAAAGTGCATCTGATAGGCCTGATATTGTTGCCAGAGTTTTTCAGTTAAAACTTATGCAGCTTCTTGATGATTTGATTAAATATAAATATTTTGGACGAGTAATTTCTGGGAGGTTATTATCATTATTTGTTGATATATATTTTGTATATTGTTATATGTTTCTATTTAAAAGTTTAATTTTTCCATTTGTAAATCTATTTGTGATAGAATTTCAAAAACGAGGATAACCACATTCTCATATCCTTATTACATTGGAAAGTTCAAAAAAAATAAAACTCGCAAAGGATATTGATAATTTAATTAGAGCGAAGCTTCCTGACATTAAAATGGAACCTTTACTTCATGATTTGGTAGTTGCCTATATGATTCATGGACCATGTGGTACATATAATCCAAAATGTGTTTGCATAAAAAATAATAAATGCTCAAAAAAATTCCCTAAAATGTTCAACGACCATACTATTATTGATGAAAAGGGATATGCAATTTACCGAAGACGTAAATCAAGATCCTACACGGCAGATGGAAAGGATAATGACAACAGTTGGGTTGTGCCTTACAATGCAAATCTGCTACTGAAATATCAATCACATATTAATGTTGAAATATGCAATCATAGACGAGCAATAAAATATTTATTTAAATATGTGAATAAATGATCTGATTTTGCAACAGCTATCATTCATCAAAATGTGGTCGAAAGATATGACGATGTCAAATTATATTTAGATTCTAGATATATTGCAGTATCTGAAGCTTCATGGAGGCTTTTTGAATTTAAAATAAATAAACGTCATTCTGCCGTTGAACGGTTGCAGTATCATCTTTTTGGTGAACAAATGGTTTTTTTAGAGAAGATGTTCAAGAAATAATGGAGTCTGAGCGAGCTAATAAAACAATGTTAACTGAATGGTTTACCATGAATCTTAAATTTCCTCATGCTAGAAACTATACTTATGTTGAGTTTCCAATTCACTTTGTTTGGAACAGAAAAAACTTATGTTGAAAGCAATGAAAAAGAAGGAAAGTGATAGGTAGATTACCTTATGCACATCCTGCCGTTGGTGAAAGATATTATTTCAGGATGTTGTTGACAATAGTGAAAGGAAGGATTAATTTTATTGATATGAGAACAATTGATGGTGTTGAACATGAAACTTATAAGGCAGCATGTATAGCACTTGGACTTCTTGATGATGATAATGAATGGAACTTAGCACTCCAAGAAGCGTCTAAGTGGGCTACGGCTAATCAACTTCGTCGCATGTTTTGCACGATATTATTTTTTAACGAAGTTATGAATCCTCGAGAACTATGGGTTTACATTGGGAGGCCATGAGTGATGATTATGAAAGACGTTTGGAAAATTTGCATTCTGGTTTAAAAATTGTACTCGGTAACGAACAATTAAGAGATTTTGCGCTTCATGATATAGATGTGATTTTGTCATATAATAATAAAACCTTGAAAGATTTTCCATTTATGCCAATACCCTCTCCTAGCAATTTAAACAAGAACAATAGATTGATATTTGAGGAGCTAAATTATGATACTTTTGAGTTGTCGAAAAAATCTATTGAATTAGAATGTGGTTTAAATGATGAACAAAGAAAAATCTTTGATGCGGTTATAACTTCGTGTGAAAAAATATTGGAAAGCTATTTTTTGTGTATGGAGGTGGTGGAACCGGCAAAACATATTTATGGAATGCAATTTTAGCGAAGTTGCGTAGTAAGAAACAAATCGTTCTTGCAGTTGCATCTTCTGGCATTGCTTCTTTGTTACTACCCGGAGGACGTACAGCACATTCAAGATTCAAAATTCCTATCGATCTTTATGAGTTTTCATCTTGCGCAATATATCGCCAATCTAATTTTTCTTCTCTTATCAAAGAAGCAACACTGATTATTTGGGATGAAGCTCCGATGATAAATCGCTTTGCATTTGAAGCCATAGATCGAACTTTCAAAGATATTCTATCAAATATTAATCCACAACTTGAGAATAAACCATTTGGTGGAAAGACTATTGTTCTTGGTGGTGATTTTCGACAGATTTTACCAGTCGTCCGTAAAGGTAGGAGACAACAAATTGTGTCCGCTACATTACATAAATCATATTTATGGGATCAATGTGAGATGTTTATACTGACAAAAAATATGCGTGTTCATACGAATATGAGGTCGGAAGAAGATAGCGAAAATTTTGCAAAATGGCTAATCAATATTGGTAATGGTGATGTTAAAGAAATTCAAATGGGCAACGATTGTGATGATAATTGGATAGAGATTCCGGATTCAATGTTATCTAATCACAGACTTGGTATTAGTAGATTAATAAATGAAATATATACATATTTAAATGATAATTATCAAAATCCGCGGTATTTGGTATCAAGAGCAATACTTGCATGTAGAAATGAAGAAGTTGATGAAATTAATAAGACAGTCATATCTCAAATTAGAGAAGAAAGTCGGATTTACTTGAGTACAGACACGAAGGTTTCTGTTGCTGATAATTCTGCTTGCAATGATTTTTTACATACAACGGAATTTTTAAATTCGTTGATATGCTCTGGATTGCCTCCTCATTCGCTTAAGCTTAAAGTAAATACACCGATTATTTTACTTCGTAATTTAGATTAAAGTATTGGTTTATGTAATGGCACACGTTTTATCATTAAACAGTTAGGTGAAAGGGTCATAAAAACAGAAATTATGACTGGTACAAATATTGGAAAATGTGTGGCAATACCAAGAATAATTATGTCAAGTGATAATGAAGCTCTTCTTTTCATCCTTAAACGGCATCAATTTCCCATTCGTGTTGCTTATGCTGTGACTATAAACAAAAGTCAAGGACAAACCTTAGGAAAATTTGGACTATATCTACGTACACCAGTTTTTTCTCATGGGCAATTGTATGTTTCATTCTCAAGAGCTAGATCTGCTTCATCCTTAAAAGTTTTTCTAGAAGAACAAATTGACATTCCAAAAAATTGTACACAAAATGTTGTTTAAAAAGAAGTTCTACAGAGCGTTCTCACAAAGGTAAAGATACATAAGAACTATATACACAACAAATGAAATCGAGTATTAATTCCAATATTGGAAAATATCGCTCTGATTTAAAAATACTTTTACAGTAAATTTATTTTTAAATCAGAGTGTTGCTTTCCAATATTGAATTAATACTCGATTTCATTTGTTGTATATATGTAGTTCTTACATTAAATTTTATATAATATATGCATTCACTTGATCTATTCATTTTTGTCAGATTTTTTTATATCGTGATGTTTATTGTTATTGATTTATTTTTTCTATTTTCTGTGTAGGATGGAAAAGAATAATTCAAATGATTGTGATGGAAATATATTCTTAAATGAACAATCCGTTCTTTTTTGAAAATTTTGAAGATGAGATCAATTATCAATACAGTAGTAATGAAGGTGGGGATGACAGTGATGGTGTTAATTTTACTATTGGGGAAATAAGAAATAAATGTATCAATGACAAGAAACCTCGGAAAAGAGAGCATGACGTTTTAAAAGGAGAGAAAGTATTGAATAAACGTGGAAAAAAAAATTAAATCGGTCCATAAGTCAAAAAGGGTATGAGTTCCTACAATATTATTTCAAATTTTATATTTTATTATATTTGGATTTTAATAAATTACTTATATTTTATTGTGCATGTCAGTTTCAGACTTGGAGGATCGTGACGACTGTGATATTGGTAATATTCAAGCTCATTGTGCAGGTGAAAACAAAGGAAAATTTGCAAGTAAGAGAGCAAAAGGATCATGAAGACAAAGTGAAAGTAGTAAAAAAGAAATTGCACCTGTGACTCCTTTAAAGAAGAATTATAAAAACGGTATGTGTATACCGGTTATCTGTTTTATTTATTTGTAAAAAAAAAATCGTTCTAATTTTACTAACGTATTTTCTTATACTAAAAGAAGAAGAAAACAGTAGCCAACATGAAAGCAAAACTAAGAAAGAGAAGAATCTATCGACTTTGATTTCTGATGAATCTTATCCAGAAAGTAAGAAGAAAATGATACTTACACCTTTAGAGATCACCACTTTTGAAAAAATTGTAGAACGAGGTAAATTGTATAATATTAAGATACGTATCACACGATTGTGGTATGGTCGATTGTATGCAAAGTCATCAAACTCGCTTACATTTGTGTCTAGAGACGAAGAAGTGAGTTGTTGTTTACAACAACAGTTATCTTTTCAACGTAAAATTTATTATTTAAATATTAATTTTACGACTTTATGCAGGACGTTGAACGAGAGGTGATAGTTGATAATTTATATGCTGACAAATGGAAAAACATAATATTCGTTGATAAAGTATACGTGATAAAAAATGTTGTGATTTTAATAACCGGTAAATCTATTAACGTTTTGGAAAACAGATGGCAATTATCATTGACAAGACAATCAGAGGTTGATGAAATTTCTGTGAAAGAAATATCGGCTGGCCGTACTTACCATTTTAAAAAGTTGTGTAAAGTACGCGATCTTGCGCGTAAACTTGAATATGTTTATGGTAAGATAATGTGTACTCATAACCGTTAAGCTTTTTAATTTTTTACTATAAGTCATTACAACATTTATATATTCATGACCTTTTATATTCATTATGTGAATTGCAGATATAGTAGGATGTGTCGTTGATGTGGGCCATGAACGCATAATCTCTTTAAAGTCTGGAGGTACAAGTAAATTAGTTGAAGTATCACTCATTGATGATGGTTGTTACGAGAAACCGGTCACTTTAACGATCTGAGAGAATTTTCTGACAAAGCACATGAGTACTTTTGGGGAAGGATACACTGATAGTTTCTTAATTGCCGCAATAGGTGTGCGTGCAAAAGAATTCAAAGGTAAATTTTTTACTTGCACTCATATAATTTTTGTTATTTTAAAAATAAAATTAAAGTTTAGTGGTTATCAATAGTTATTAAATTTTTACAAGTATAGCGCTATTAATATGGTAAATGATACAATTATAGGAAGTTACATGTTAGAAACAACAGGCTTTACGAAAATGAGATTTAAAACTGATGGTATCCTCGAAGCAGAACGGCTGATGAGATGGTAGTATATTATATATTTATTATATTTTGAGTATTACATTTTTACATTTGTTAAAGGCAATGTTGATAAGAGTGTCATGCTTTTAGGGTTCGATTTGATCTGCTAATAAAGCAAATTGGGTATTCGAGACAAGTAGGAAGCAACAGCAATAATGCAAATTAGATGGTAGAAACGCGTACCATTGAACATCTAATCAATGAAACAAGAATTTGCCCTCCACCTAATACGGTATGAAATGATAATTTATATGTAATATATATGATATATAATTTAATATTAACATGTATTTAGCATATAATCTAAAGTAAGTTATATTTTTATATTTTTGTTTTATTAAAAGGGTTTGTTTATTTCTATTTTTCTATATAGGTTCTGGATTTTATAATTAATACCACAATTATTTACATCTTTCCCGATGAACCATGCTATGATGTATGTTCTCAATGCAAGCGAAGTGTAAAGGTATAGCCTGGGCAAAATTATACTTGCATTTATTCGGATTGCGGGCATATGGGGTCGAATTCTAGGAAAAGGTATTTTTTTAAAGAAAACCTTATAGGTTGCTGAATAAAATTAATACATATTATTTGATCAATATATACATATTGTAGGTACCGGATTAAAGCAAGAATTGAGGACAAAACTGATGAAACAAATATTGTAGCTTTTGATCAGCATGTTCAGACTCTTCTCCGTTATCCACTGGATGATATGATGCAACTTTATTCATCAGTATGACATAAATTGTTAAAATATTTTCAAATGCAACATAATAATCAATGTATGTCTAACAATTCTTTTTTCGTTGATACAGAGTAAAGATTCATATGAGTATAAGAAACATCTTGATAAGTGTGCATCTATTGCATATAAGATAAAGATAAGAGTGACTAATAATAATCATAAATTTATCTAAAGTGGAGGATTTACCGTCAATAGTTTGGAAATGGTTGTCCGTCAACTTTATAAAGCTCCAGCTTTGGAGCCAACTGGAGAAAATGATGGTGAAGATTAGTACTAAGATTAGGGTATTTATATAATGATGTTTAATTAAGTATTATTGCTTCCAGTATTTCAGTATGATATTGTATAATTATGTGTGGAGTTATGGTTATTATAAGGGTGTTTATGAGAAACCTTTTGTCATCAATCACATTTAGCAACTGTTGCATTATTATAAGCTTAGAAAACTCCAATGGTATATCCCAATAAAAAAAGAAAGAGTAACAAAAATTTACAAGCAATTCTCAACATATAGAAATTATTACAAGTAGAGCAAAAACAATAAACATTGAAAAATATATAAATACAGTTTGACGAAGTAATTTGGAAACCCATGCGATTATCTTGCCCATGACCGAATTCAAGTTCGATTATCTAAAAGTTTGGATCAAAGAATTGTGAGAAATCAAAACCAATCCTTTAAACTGCATTCTCTCATCTAGCAAGCAAATAATAATTATTAACTTTTTTTTTACTATCCTTACGATGAGCATCACTACGCTTACCAACATTACGAGTAATCCAAAGAAAGATCAATTCAAAAACAACTATTATCAATATCCCAACAATAAAAGAAAGGGACAAACAATGAAGAATCAAAAAAACTAGAGTAGACATGATTTGAAAATTCTAAATACTTACTTACCTTTTCCAGAGGAGATAAAAATATTTTTAAAGTTGGATTTATCTCACCTGCCGAGATTGAGAAGAATGAAGCAAAGAGTTTCTTTTTTTCTTTGATTAGGAAATTGGGTAGCATGAAGAATGCTGGAAAAATCAAAAATCAAGTTTTATTAAGCCGAGGAGAATAAAAATCAGTTCTTGGAGTTAAAAATGTCAGCTTTGAGGATTCTCTTTGCGGATTCTGAAATTCTGAAATTTAAGTTTGCATTTTTTATTTTAGCGTCAAAAAATTGTTGAGAAAAAGTATAGATCTAATGATTTATAAAGCAAGAGAAATCACAAAAAGCCTAAAATTGGACATTTGGTTGCTAAGAAGAGAGATCGTTAAGAGTAGAGACTGGATCTGATAATCACAATACTAGAGACGAAGAAAAATTTAGCAAGCAAGTGTTTTTGCTCATTTTATGCTTACCTATATAGTTCCCAAGGTTGAAAAACTCAGATCTCTCAAAATACTCTTGAAAAATAATGAAAAATTTTAAGATCTAAAGTTGGGGTGAGGCGAAATGGACGAAGAAAAGGAGAGATGAATGATATCGGTGTGGAGAGATCAGATCTACTAAAAATATTTTTTAAGACTGGTGGAAATTTGTAGACTTTGGAGTTCGAATGGGGCAAAGATCATGAAGAAAAAGAGCGGTGAAAATATTTTCTGCCTCTAGGGTTTTCTACGGGAACCCTAATTCCTGCGATGTATATATATCCCTTTTAAGGGTCATGGTGTATGGGCTAAAGCCCACTTAATATTTTTCTTAATAAAATTCAGCTGGGTCTACTCCCGATTTAATTTTAAAAAAACTTAAATTGGAAGACCATTTGAGAAAAAGAGAGCTTCTTTATTTATCAAAATTTTAATTAAAACCTTTTTAATGGTAAGAAAGTGAAGATTGCAATGATTTACAAATAAAATGGTGAAAGGAGAAGAAAATTAAGATATTGGGTTATTTTTTCATTTCAGAGAAAAAGTGAGAAATAGATAGAGCAGATATTTTTCTTTCTCTTCCGTCTCTCTCGATCTATTTAGTAAACCCTAACTCTCTTCATCTGTATATATAACCCATATTTGGGCGTTGATGTATTAGGCATGGCCCACAAATTCTATTATTTTTTAATAAAATAACCGGGCTTTCCCAGTTTCGTTAAAAAAATGCCAAGAAAGTGAAGAGGAAGCTAATTAAGACTAAAAACTCTATAATTCTATATCGGTTCTGGATTTTATAGTTAATACCACAGTTCTTTATATGTTTCTCGATAAACTATGTTATATATATTCTAAATGCAAACGAAGTATAATGGTGCAGTCTTGGCAAAATTATACTTGCTTTTATTCAGATTGCGGGCATATAGGGTGATGTTAATTTATAATATATTTTTTCGTGTATAAACTCATGTAATTTGTGTTGCATATCATATAAATATTTATTAACTATTTAGAATACAAGAATTAGTTTATGCTATATAAAATATAATTTTCATGGTAAGTGATTATCTTGAAATAAGATTGTGTGATTTATTATTTTATTTTTTATTTCTCAACTCTTTAACTTAAGATATAGATGTATCTTACAATAACTGGACGTAAAAGTAGTGATATTATTCTGTGTATGTGCTCTTTGATAAAGTTAGCTATAGAGGCCGGTTGTTTTGCAAGTCTTTCAATATGTTGCAGAAATTTATACCAACTTTAATCGTATACATATGATAAAATTGTGCGAATATAGAGTACCATATAATATTAAAGTTGATAATAATTAATAGTAATTTAGAATATGCATATAGAAAATATCATATAATACTTAATAGAACAATAATCAATAGTAAGTTGAAATTTATGTATATTAAATTCGTTAAAACCTATTCATCTATTATTTATATTCTTTCTCATGTTAACATCATCCATATTTTCTTTATTTTGAAACAAAAAAGTAGAGTAGGATACCTTGCTCATAAAACTACATTAACATAAAAAAATATATATATATACATAAAGGAGTTCAAAATTAGGCAAACAGATGAATCCATATTTGTACATAATTCGCTAATAAGGAGATAAAGTGAAGAGCGGATCAATTGTCATCGTCCACAGCTAGCAACAGTTACAGTATTATAAGCCTAGAAAGTTCCAATAATATATCCAAATAAGAAAAGAAAGATGTTCCCTGATTAAAAATCAGGAACTATCTCAGTGAGGTATCACGTGCTCACACGTGACCAATGGTCACGTGTTGACACGTGATGGTTAAAACAGAAATGAAAACAAGCGGCTGAGGAAATGACTTAATTGGGGGTCACGTGCCCACACGTGACCAGGGGTCACGTGCCCACACGTGACCAGGGGTCACGTGCCCACACGTGACCAGGGGTCACGTGCCCACACGTGACCAGGGGTCACGTGCCAGCACGTGACAGGCTTTAAAAGCCTTACAGTTTAATAGAATTAAATTCTAAATTCCTCTAAATCTTTCCAAATGGAAAAGGGTTATAGAGAACCGTTGAATTAAAAATCTAGGGGTGGTTAAAAATCACCAATTTATGGAAAAAATTTAGACAAGGAAAGATTTCCCTAAATCTCACCGAAAATAACAAACAGAATATCTTTGGATTGAAAATCCAACGGTGAATAAAATTCACTGAATGATCTAAAGGATCATATTAATTATAAAATCTTTCAATGAAAGATTTACTAAACAAATTGATTCTTTTCCTTCTCCTATAAATAGGAGCCAAGAGGAGAAGAAAGGGATAGAATTTTGGGGAGATAGAATTTTGGAATCTTGAAATTTCAGAGAGAAAAGAAAGGAGAATTTAATACTCAATAAAGAAAACCCTAGGTGAGAAAAGAAAGGGGATCAAAACTTCAAACAGAGAATTTAATTCTCAAAATCTAAGAGTTTAACTCTTCTGCAAAAGGAACTTAGTTCTTTCTCCAGTTGAAGATCTGCAGAAGCAAATCTCCCCATAGGTTGAGAATTTAATTCTCATCGGGTTGAGATTTTGCTATGCAGATCCAAGACTTAGAGGGAGAATTGAGTTCAGACAATTTAATTCTCCCAAATTTATAGGAATTTAATTCCTCCAAGATAAATTAGGATTTAAACCCTATCTGAGAATTTAATTCTCCCAATTTATAGGAATTTAATTCCTCCAAGATAAATTAGGGTTTAAACCCTATCTGAGAATTTAATTCTCCTAAAACTATAGGAATTTAATTCCTTCAAGATGGACAAAACTAGGGTTTAACCTTAATTAAGAATTTAATTCTCTCAGATTTATAGGAATTTAATTCATCCTAAAATGAACTTAGGGTTTCACCCTTACACAAGAATTTAATTCTTTTACATATATGGGAATTTAATTCCTCTAAAGAAAATTAGGGTTTAACCCTATATAACAATTTAATTCTTTCAAATAGGAATTTAATTCCTCTAAAACATAACTAGGGTTTAACCCTACAGAGAATTTAATTCTTAAAAAAAAAAAACAAAGAGCCTTGAAAGATCTCCATGCATGCAAAAGACTGAGGTCACGTGTCCCCACGTGACCCCTGAAAAGATCCCCAAAAATGAGAAGGAATAAGCTTTGAGGCAATACCTCACGTGCTCCCACGTGACCTACAAAACACAGAAAGAAAAAGCAAAGGAAATATGAGCTTTGGGCACTCTCACGTGTCCCCACGTGACCCTTTAGCGAGTGCTTTAATGATCAGTGCATAAATCTCCATCACGTGTCAACACGTGATGCTCAAAAAATGAAAAGTGTTTAACACTTATTTGCAGAACAAAGTGAGGAGATCTGGCCCCACCTTTGGACGCTCTCACGTATTACACGTGACCCCTTGATAAATGCTTTAATAATCAGCGCATAAATCTCCATCACGTGCCAACACGTGATGGCCAGAAAGTTTAAAAGTGTTTAACACTTATTTGGAAAGCAAAGTAAAAGAGATCTGGCCCCACCTTTGGGTGCCCTCACGTGCCCCCACGTGACCCCTAAACAAATCTCCCAAAATGAGAAGGGAAAAGATTGGAGGCAATGCCTCACATGCTCCCATGTGACTTCCAAAACAAAGAGAACAAAAGCAAAGGCAACGCCGGCTTTGGGCGCTCTCACGTGTCCTCACGTAGCCCCACGTGACCGACTCCTATTTAGTGTGTAACACTAATTTGACAACTTCATTTCCAATGTTTAACACTGTCATGTTCTAGTGTTTAACACTAAATTGGGAATTATATTTCCAGTGTTTTAACACTGATTGTCTTTTAGTGTTTAACACTAATTTGAGAGTTCTATCTCTAGTGTTTAACACTGTTGTTCTCTAGTGTTTAACACTACTTTTAGCCAAATCGGCTAATTCTCCAGAGGAAAAAGTCTCCCCTTCAACTGAATCTCAAAATTGAGTAAAATTCAGAGCTATAATGTCTACTGCTCAATCAAAGATAAAAAAATGTTACCAAAGCCCTCAAACTCTTGTTTAGCATTGCTAAATAATATAGGCTGAAACCAGACAAATGTCTAATGGTCCAACAAAAAGGCCAATATTTCAAACTTAATTGGACTTAGCCCAAATTGGCCATAAGTCCTCAATTCAGACTCAACTGAGCCAATGTGCTCATAATATAATTAATTGATTTTAGCTCCAAATTGGACTACAGATCATTTAATCCATCTTGGTTCAAGGGTACATTTCTTCACTCCTTTGATATTTGTCGTTGTAATTCCTCAACGTGAGGTGACGGGTCCCATCAACCACACATTTCACGGATTGTGGGGTTCTTAAACCCATGGACTATGATGTCCTTAACCTCGACCGTGATGTCTTAAAACTAACAACGGACTGTGGGGTCCTTAAACCCATGGACTATGATGTCCTTAACCTCGACCGTGATGTCTTAAAACTAACAACGGACTGTAGGGTCCTTAAACCCATGGACTATGATGTCCTTAACCTCGACCGTGATGTCTTAAAACTAACAACGGATTGTGGGGTCCTTAAACCCATGGACTATGATGTCCTTAACCTCGACCGTGATGTCTTAAAACTAACATTGGACTGTGGGGTCCTTAAACCCATGGACTATGATGTCCTTAACCTCGACCGAGATGTCTTTAAACTAACAATGGACCGAGATGTCCTTAAACTAACATTGGACCGTAATGTCCTTAAACTAATTGACCGCAATGTCACTAAACTAAACAATAGAGCCCAATTGCTCTCTTGTTGGATCTAAACGATCCCGTTAAGTTGATCTTAGTCTAAAATGAGACTAACGTATCCTTAACAAACGTTTAAGTTGATCTTAGTCTCAAATGAGGCTAACGTATCTTTAAACCCAACCCCCCAAACCCAAATCTAAGAAAGATATGGATTTGGACTAATCCACGCCCTACGGGCGACAACGTAAATTAGTCTCCGTATACAATCCATGGGCAACTACAAACAAAACAAACACACACGACACGAAGTGACCATCTGGAGAAGGAGAAAGTTGTTACCGCGATGCGGTAGCGTAATTAACTGTAGGGGCTTGCGCCTGCAAGGAAGAGCGTCCCCACAATCAAAAACCCCTCAAATGAAGGGGAATCTGATGAAGTCTGCTACATCGGCCGCATCCGTTTAAACCTTCAATACATGTTGCCATAAATCAACTTGGTATCTTCAGAGAGGTGGACGGATAGCACCAATTAGCATCTGCCCCGAATTTCAGACAAGACGTTTATCGCGTCTTGTCGCATCTTTCGGCGGGGAACAGATTCTGGCATGCCCGTTGGGACCTTTTCCTCTTTCCACTCCACACTTCGTGTGTCGTGTTCGCGAACGAATCGCGGTTTGCTAAATGGTTGCCCTTGGGTTTCGAGGTACTGAGATTTGGCGTTTGGCTTGGTGCAGAAAGCGAAGGATCAATGGCGTCCACTTGCGTAACGTGTTCCAGCTGCAATTGCAACTCGCGTTCTGCCTCATCCGAAGGCATAGCTTATGGGCCTTAAGCAGCTTCCCTATTCACGATGCCAGTGGAATAGGTCACTCATGCCACTACTGGATTGTTTTTCGGGACCATGCTCCCGCCAATGAGCTTCAGCGCTCCTATACCAGCACCGGAAGCTCCTAAGAAGTCGGTCTTTGACCGGCTTACAACTACCACGGCCCCTCTCAACGAGTCGTCCAGCTCCAGCGCCTCAGTCTTCGCCAGATTGGGCCAAAGTTCCTGTGGGACCAAGATGAAGCCTGCAATTCAAGAGAAGGTTATTCCGAAAAGAGTAACCAACCCTGCCCCCGAAGTCGTCAAGGAGGCTTTGCCTACCAAAGGGTCGGTCTTTACAAACTGTTCCAGCTCCCACTACGGCTCCTGTTCCTGCTCAAAGGTCTGTCTTTGACAGATTGGATACCGCTACTCAAAAGACGTCAGTCTTCAAGAGGCTGGCACCGGCGGCGCTTCACTTGAACAGGGGGCAAGACAAAGCCATCCCCCTCGCCGAACCAACCCCAACAGCTCGACACGCTCGACGTCGCCACTGGCGCCAAATAAGGAAGGCTGGGGGCAATTCCCCCTCTGGGTTAACTCCACCAGCTCCAACGGTGGAAGTCAATACTGTTGTTCCAACTGGGAACAACTTTAAACTGCTGAACAAGGTGCGCAGGAACTCTTCTACCGCCATACTGAAAAGATCTCCTCCACCGGTGGAGACTGTTACAGAAGTACAGCCGGAGCAGTCCCCTCAACGGCTGTCCTCCAAATTTTACAAAGTCTGGCGACGGGTCCAGGAGTCGGTGATTGATCAAGACTATCCTCGCCAACAAAAGAAGCTGAAGGCTTAGCAGAAAGAGAACCATCCTAGCAAGCCACAAAGGACGACAACTACATGAGTGCCTGCTTCAACGGTCCCCTCAACGTCAACCACTCAAAAGAGGAGGAGGCCAGAGAAAGCCCCTGTGAACATGGCGGACCATAAAAACGCTGAGCCCAAACGCCCCAAGTCTGGAGGCATGACGGTGCATACTGTTTACATGGCTTCCGGAAAAGAGGAAAGCCACACTTCGACGGGCCACCGACCGCTCACCCGATCGATAACAAGGGCTCAAGAACAACAACAGCAGAAGCTTCAGGAGATGCTGACGGCAATGGCCGCACTCACCGGACCAAAAGAAAGCCCGGAGGCGTTGTCCGAACAACGTCATGAACAAGAAACCGACGCTGACTTCCTACGCAGAGTCCTCGAAAAGAAAGACAGAGAAGCTGCAGAACAAGCTGCCAACATAAAACGAATGGCGCTTCTCTTCCAGGACATGGTCGGGATGATGTTACATCCGGATCCCCCAGCTGAAGACCCTCCGATCATTATTGAAGATGACAGAGGAGAAATATCGAATCCACCTCCGGCTCTTTCAGCAGCCAAGGAGGAAACTATTTCTAAGGCCGCTCTGGACGACTATATTGCTCAGCAAATACGAGCTCACCAGACAAATGAAGCGGCCAGCCAAGTCGTCAAAACTGGGTGACCGTATCCAGGCTGGTATGATCAGATAAAGTACCCGCCGGGCTACACGATCCCCAAATTCCATGTGTATAAGGGGACGGGCAATCCCCATCAACATGTCGCTCAGTTCAGGGCTCTCTGCGGCAACACCGGGGGTGATGATAAGCTTTTGCTCTGCCAATTCGTCAGCAGCTTGTCGGAAACGGCATTTGAGTGGTACCCCGAACTTCCAAACGACTCTGTCAAGACTTTCGCAGAAATGGAGTTATTGTTCACCCAGCGATTCGCGAGTGCTAGTGAACACACCCCGATAACGGCATTGATCAATGCCAGGGTGAAGCCAGGCGAGACGTGGGTTCAATACGCGATCCGATGGTGGAATCTGTGGTCGAAATGCGAACAGCGCATCGAAGAAGTACCAGCGGTGGGCATGTTTGTGGGCACCCTAGACCCTCATGCAACTATTTCACAGTTCATGATGTTCTTCAAACCGACTACGTTCCAGGCTTTAATCGACAAGCTAGCCCAGATGGACCAGATGGGTCATAGACCGTTTCCTCCGAAGCCGGAGCCGCGGAACGAAAAGGGTAAAGGGAAGGCAACCTTCGTTGCGAATACCCAATAGCAGCCCAGTGTCCCAAAGCTAGCAGATCAACTGGAAGAGAGACGACACTATTATAATGAGAAAATGAAGCGTCCTTACTCGTTCCCATGGGACAAAACGAAGAGACTCTTCGAGCTAGCGATGCGCAACCGGCTTATCAATCTGCAGAATCCAAAGCGGCCATTGCAATCCGGCGAAGCGAATAATCCCAATTATTTCCCTTACCACCAAACGGTAAGCCATCCAATCGAAGATTGCTTCATCTTTAAGGGATGGATCGAGGATCAGTACCAACAAGGCAAGTTTGCATTATCTGAAAAATGGAAAGTAAGCCCACCACAACCGCACACTCCTAAGAAGATGGACACACCGGGGGAAACGTGCTCTTTTATTGAAGAAGCTCCATGGGAGGTGGCTCTTTCGGCCAAAACCAAAAGGATGCTGAATGATCTCCAGACATGCCCGGCGATCGGGTGGAAGAATCCGTTGGAACCTGAGATCATCGAGGGGATGCTAAAGCCGCGCCCGACTCCAAAAATCGATAGTGATAGCCAAAGCACATACACCCAGCCGCCGAAACCTTCGAAAAAGAAAAAGAAATCCAAAAAGCCTGTGAAGCCTGGCGACAACCGCAAGGACCTGCAGAAGCAGATTGATGCGCTGGAAGAATATAACCAGAAGGCGCGGACTCCAATCACGCTCCAAGAGTTCCTCGGCCACGTCCTTGAAGACGGAGATGATAGAGAAGACTCGTCGGATGGATCTGAGGATTACGTAGCAAGCTGCCATGTGATCTCTCATTCGTCGATAGGTGATGAAGAAGCTCCTTGCACCGAGAGACTGGGGGCAGGTCCTGAACTGGAACTTTCAGGGCCATCAGAAGAAATGATTGACGCATTCCTGAATGGAGCTCTTCTGAAAAGTAAAGCTGATCGGGAGCGTAAGATGGCCATATTTGAAATGGCCAAACGCTGGCAACTGGACGAAAGAGTCAAGACATTCCCGCCGAATCAAAGGACATCTGTCGCAGATAAAAACAAGTTCAAGATGAGGAAAAAGTTTGCTAAAGCCATATCAATGGGAATGAAGCTACCACCCTCTGAAGGAAACACTCTCGGAGAAGCAGAGATGCATCCTAGCTACTGCTTATATTATCGAAAGATGGCACACCCCATCGAAGAGTGCAACGATTTTAAAAGATGGTGGCAGGGGTATGTTGCTCACCGGCAACATTTTAAGCGGATGAAACGCAAAACTCGTCGGTAGAAGAGAAGTACGACCGAAGAGCATAAAAGAATTACCGGCAACTGCCGCACGGTTAACGCCGGGGCATCGCAAGTTCTCACCTTCGGAAGTGACACCGACGAAGAGATGACTCTTGCCCTCTTTTCAAAGAATCTACCTCGGGAAAAGAGGAAGAACCGAATACCTGCGAAAATATCCAGCTGCGCAATCGTACACTTCCAGAAAAGAATCTCGGACCCACAAACAGGAAAGATAAGGAAAAAGAAAAGGTCTCTGAGGATATCACCCTAGATGACCAAGTCATGAAAGAGCTGACCACCAAGGACCCGCCAAAGAAAAGTAAGGTGGACTACAACGTCCTGGCGCACCTAAGGAAGTTACCTTCGCAGCTCAGCATTCTCGACGCCCTTTTACTATCAAAAGAATCAAGAGAATCATTGATCAAGGCGCTGCAAGAGCCAGAGCAATTCCAAGCTTTTCTCGCCGAAGAAAAGATGAAGGAAGAGCTAGAAGAAGTGTACACAGCCGATATCACCTTCGGCGATGAAGATCTCCTCCTTGGGACGTGCGAACACAATCGTCCCCTATATGTCTCAGGATACTGTCACGATATCAAGATAGGAAAAATCCTGGTTGACAATGGGTCCTACATCAATCTCATCAACGTGCGAGTGTTGAAGAAAATCTGCATGAGCGTCCAGCACCTCGCTCGTGATAAAATCACCATCACCGGTTTCGATTCCCAGTCATCACGGACCCTCGGGTCGGTGATACTGATGTTATGCTTTGGACTACTTGTCACGGATATTAAATTTCACGTCATTGACGCCAAGACATGCTACAATGCTTTGCTCGGCCGGCCTTGGTTACACGAGTACAACATCATCCCTTCTACACAACATCAGTGCATGAAATACTCCAAGGATGGTCTCGAGCACACTGTAACAGGAGAGTTGAATCCATTCTCCATAAACGAAGTCCGAAAATATGAAGATGCAAAATACTTTTTACCAGATTTCGAGGACACGGAGAAATGTCACAAGCCGAAGGACAAAGCTATCACCACTATTCCAGTCTTCGTGAGTGATACCGAGGATGAAGAAGAGATAGTTTGTTCAGGGCCGCCTCAACGCAACAACCCGGGACCGTCCGCCTCCATGTTAATCTTCGGCAGCGACTTAGAAGACGAGGTTAACGCTATATTTTCCGCTCGGCCATCAATACAAGCCTTCGCTGGCGATAATCAGAATCTGCAAATTACCATGGTTCCACAAGAACATTACAAAGATCTCGATGCACTTAAAACTTATAATGTGCAGGAACTGCAGACATTCTACGTCCCTCCCAGGCGAAAAGGTGATCCTCTTTTATCAATCCACGGAAACTAAAGTGGAGAAAGAAGTTTGGCATGGCGCCGATTCTACGCTCGACAGGCTCCAGCCTATCCGTGTTCCTAGATATTACACGGAAGGCTTGAAAAGGCTATTGAAGAGCCAAGGGGTACCTTTCAGACAGACCACTCGACAAGCTCGATTCTACAACAGGATTTAGGAAGTCACCGGGACTCAACGAAAGCTGCCCAACGGGAGAATGGAAACGGTCGGGCTCGGATATGTCCAATCCAGGAAATGGGAACGATTCCATGGTAGCTACGTCATATATGACTTCGATGAAGAAGAGGACGCCCTGTTAAAAGATGCTGATCCTGAACCAAAACAAGGTCCGGTCATCAAAGCGCCGAGTCCGTCATTTGAAGAACGAATGGACAGGCTAGTAAGGGAAGCGGGTCAAAAGATCCGAGATGACCATAACCGTGAGATGGCCATTTACGAAAAAACCAGGACACAGCGCCTCTTTCAACAAGCCACGGAGAATGGCAATGCTCTTCCTTATCAACCCGTCATACAAAAGGCCCAACGCAGAGGCAAAAATAAATCAAAGAGCGGGAAAAGTGCTCGAGCGCGACAAAGCGGGACCAAGAAGCCACGCGATCGGGAAGAGAGCAATCCGGATTCGTCCCTTATAAAGAAGATGAGTCGAGCATATTCTTTTCTTCAGAAAAAAACACAGAAGATACTTGATCTCGCCATAAGACATCAAATGATTACTCTTCCAGAGTCCAAACACCCCGAGCAAGCGAACGAGGTCTCTCACCCAGATTATTGCTCTTATCACCGAGCAGTTGGACATCCTCTCGAAGACTGCTTCACCTTCAAGAACTGGGTCGAAGACCAATATCAGCTCGGCAAGTTCGCTCTGTCCAGCAATTGGAGGATAACTCTACCACAGAAGCATGAACCGAAAGCCACGCATACAAAGAGAGTAGAACCAGATCAACATCGGTCTTGGAAGCGAGTTCGTACTTGTTATGTGATAACGCTATCAAAAGAAGAGCCCGAGAATATGGATGACCTCCCGTGGTGCTTTGAAAACGATGATAACGAGGTGATCTTAGAGTTTCTTCCGGCGCCGAAAGAGCTGGAAGATGGAATACATACTACTGCAGACGATCTCAAGAAAATTGATTTGGGGAAAACAAGTGACCCAAGGCCGACATTCATCAGTGAGTTGCTGTCTGAAGAAAGGGTAGCTACACTAAAAGATGTGCTTATGCAGCATAAGGATTGTTTTGCATGGAACTATTCCGAGATGCCGGGGCTAGATCCAGAAATAGCTGTACACAGATTGGCGATATCTCCGGACGCCAAGCCAATCAAACAAGCGCCGAGAAGGATGCGGCTCGAGCTTGAGATGAGCATTAACGCCGAGGTCAAGAAGCTGATCGACTCTGGCTTTATCCAAGAGGTTCAATATCCTGATTGGATCGCCAACATTGTCCCGGTAATGAAGAAAAATAGGACGGTGCGCATATGTGTGGACTTTCGGGATCTCAATAAAGCTTGCCCAAAGGATAACTTCCTAGTACCAGTCACTGAGCTGATGATAGACAATACGTCCACTCATGAAGTTTTCTCCTTCATGGACGGCTCGTCAGGATACAATCAGATAAAGATGCATCCCGAAGACCAGAAGCACACCGCCTTCCAGACCCCTTTGGGTATATTCTGCTACAAGGTGATGCCTTTCGGTCTAAAGAACGCCGGTGCCACCTATCAGAGGGCCATGACGAAGATTTTCGACGACCTCATACATGAAATTGTCGAATGCTATATCGACGACCTCGTGGTGAAAAGTAAATCATACGAGGAACATCTAGAGCATCTGAAGATCGTATTTCAACGCCTTCGGCAATACAACTTGAAGATGAACCCTCTCAAATGCGTGTTCAGAGTTTCCTCAGGCAAGTTCCTAGGATTCATCGTCCGACACCGAGGCATCAAGATAGATTCGTCAAAGATCAAGGCGATTATGGAAATGCCCCCGCCAAAGACTCTCAAGTAACTGCGGTCTCTCCAAGGAAAGCTCGCGTATATCCGGCGATTTATAGCCAATCTCTCCGGCAAGTGCCGTCCTTACAGTCACCTGATGAAAAAGGGAACCCCTTTCGTTGCAAATGCCAAAATGCACTGGACGAAATCAAGCAATACCTGCAGAATCTGCCAGTACTGGCCGCTCCCATTAAAGGAAAACCTCTCATTCTGTATACAGCCGCCCTTGAAGGTTCCTTAGGCGCATTATGGGCATAAGAGAACGACCAAGGGAAGGAGAGAGCCCTCTACTATTTGAGTCGAGTTCTACTGGGGGCAGAAAACAATTATTCTCCTATCGAAAAACACTGCCTGGCGTTGATCTTCGCAATAACGAAGCTCCGACACTATGCGTTGGTACATGAGGTCCATCTCATATCAAAGGTGGATCCCCTCAAATATTTGATGTCAAAAGCCATATTAACAGGACGACTCGCTAAGTGGGCCTTGCTCTTGATGGAGTTCTCGATAACTTATCGGCCTCTTAAGGCAGTGAAAGGCCAAGTTATCGCCGACTTCTTCGCTGAGCATCCGATACCTGCCGATTCTCTTTTGAATTGCGAACTGCCAGACGAACATGCGTTTGACACGGTTGACGGTGGTGATACCCGGTGGGAACTTTATTTTGATGGGGCGTATTCCATGAAGAAGCGCAAACAAAGCACTCCTATAATCAAATCGGGGGTAGGCCTCATCTTCGTAACTCCACAAGGAGGAATAATGCGCTTCGCCTTCTCCTTGACAGAGCCGAGGACGAACAATGAAGCCGAGTATGAAGTCTTGATAGCAGGTCTCAAGATCGCCATCGACATGGGGATTGAAGACCTTCTCATATACGGAGACTCCCAGCTGGTCGTTAGTCAGGTAAACGGCGACTATCAAACGAGCAAGCCAGAGTTGGTAAGGTACGGCGAGAGGGTGCAGCAACTGCTGACCCAAATACCTTCCTACACCTTGGAAAGCGTACCGCGTGCGGAAAATAGCAAAGCAGATGCATTAGCCAATCTTGCTAAAGAACTGGCTGACGAAAACCTCGATGACGTAAGAATCGTGGTACAAAGCCGTCGGGTTCTCGCACCAGCAGAAATATCTCCGGAGTCGTCTGACGGAAAAGGAGCGACCAACCCAGCGGCTTTACAAGTAAAAGACCAAGAAATGGTTGAGAATTGGAGAGAAGTCTTTATAGACTACTTCAAATCCCGTCGAACACCCGAAGATGCGTCCTCAAGACATCAGCTTATGAAACGAGCTCTATCTTTTGCCTTCGTCAATGATACTCTGTACAAGAGGTCATTTGATTCTCTGTGGTTAAGATGCCTGGGACCTGAAGAAGCAAAGAGAGTCGTTCAAGAAACTCACGACGGACTCTATGGTTCTCACCAAGCCGGGCCGAAGATGAAGCTGAAGATCAAACGGATGGGTTATTATTGGCCCACGATGATCCAAGACTGCCTCGAATACGCGAAGCAGTGCCACTCGTGCCAGATCTATAGGGACTTTATCCATCAACATCCAAATCTACTACATCCGACAGTGGCTAGCTGGCCGTTCGAAATGTGGGGAACTGACATAATCGGCCCCTTCGAACGAGCATCGTCCAGAGGACATCGATTCATTTTGGCGACAACTGATTACTTCTCCAAATGGGCAGAAGCAGTACCGCTGAGGGAAGTGAAGACCGAGAATATACTCCATTTCTTCAAGACACACGTCATTTATCGGTTTGGAACTCCGCGATAGATTATATCCGATAATGGGCCAGCCTACAGAAGCCACAAGATCATCCGCTTCGCACAACAGCACAACATAGACTGGAGATACTCTTCAGTCTATAATCCTCGGGCTAACGATCTAGCTGAGGCTTTCAACAAGACCTTGACAAAGTTCGTGAAAAAGGCGGTGTCCCGAAATAAGAAGGACTGGCACGAGAGACTGCATGAAGCTCTCTGGGCGTATCAGACTACGTTCAAAATGGCCACGAATACAACGCCGTACATATTGGTATTCGGTACAGAAGCGGTACTCCCCCTCGAGATAGAGTTACCCTCTCTACGAGTGGCAGTTCATTACGAGCTAACGGACGAAGAGAACGCTCACCTTCGGCTTGAGGAGCTCGATGCCCTTGATGAAACCCAGCTCATAGCGCAAAAAAATCTGGAGGCTTATAAAGCAAAGATGACGCGCTCATACGAAAGATTGACTAGGCCGAGGACATTCTGCCAAGGTGAACTCGTGCTAGTGGTCAAAAGACCTATGATCCCCAATCGTGCTAAACGGGGGAAATTCGAGCCAAACTATGAAGGCCCGTATATCATAGACAAGGTCTACCAGGGTGGAGCCTATCTACTAATGGACATGCATGGCAAAAGGCCCTTCAGGCCAATAAATGGTCGCTTCCTGAAGAAATACTACGACTGACGAGTCATGGCCTAGGTCAATGATAGACGACGACTATGTCCGCTCGCTATCTTCCTAAGCCCAAACTCTATAAGTAGTAGCCGGCTTATGGGACTGAAATGTCCTTAAACTAACAAGGGACCGAAACGTCCTTAAACTAACAGCGGACCGAAACGTCCTTAAACTAACAGCGGACCGAAACGTCCTAAAACTAGCCGTTGACCGAGATGCCGATAAACTATGGTGGATTGCAGTATCCCAAAGCTGATACAAAAAAAAGAATAAAAAAAAAGAGAAAAAAAGAAAACGGTATGTCCATAAGCAAAATGGGCACGGATGAAAACCCGAAAGGGCTCCGTGAGTAAAAACAGCAGGGCTACCGGCGAGTTTTGTGAAAACCCGAAAAGGCGCAATCTCGTTAAAAGACACTTTCAAGGTCCTCTCGACTTTGTAAGGAGAAACCTGTTCATATCATAATATTGCATTTTTTATATTCCCCATTCTTATTCGTTTTATAAATAAACAGGTGCTTTTGACGCATGTCTGGTACATATTACAGGTTACAGGTTCTTGGATCTAAAATAGTGAAAAAGGTAAAAGACGATGTAAAAATGGAACTACAACCAACAAATAGAAGGATCTTGATCAAGCCTATATAAAGATCAGTTTACAGAGTACAAAGGCAGCGCAAGATCCAAGATTTCAAAGCGAACGGTTAAAAGTCCACTGCACTACACACTGTGAAGATCTGGAGAAGAAACAGAAGTCAATCTGAGAAAAGACATATATAAACCGGAATAACAAGACATCAGGAGCCCACAACGGAATTTACAAGGCCCAAGCCCACTTTTTAGCCGCGGAACCGCGGCCAAACCGGGCCTCGGGCCGTGGTTCCGCGACGGTCTTGATGATCTATTGGCCGTAAATTTTACCATAAAGATGGCGGCGCTGACTAAGTCAACCTAGGGCTATTTTGGTAAATGCAGACGTGCGAATCAATTGTAACCTAGGGTTTCTTATCCTCTATAAATAGGAACTCTAAATCATTGTAAAGGCTATGCCTCCCTGTGCCTCTTTTTATCAATAAAATTTAGATTTCTTTTGGAGAGCATCGATGCCTCTTTTCATTTCAGAAATTCAGATCTGACAAGCCTTGTGTTGATGTTTGGAGAGAGCCATCTGTAAAGTAAGTAATTAATTTCAATTCTTGTGCTAGGTAATTTTTCATTCTCTGCCCTAGTATAAATTTAATTCCTTGCCCTAATTAGATAGTTAGATCTTTAATTCAATTGCCCTAAATTAATTTAGTTCTTAGATTTAATTAATCCATTCACACCGTTCAGAATTAACTCGTAAGAGCGACTAGAAAATTCACAACATCCCTGTGGACCGACCCGTACTCACCGACTAGCTGCAAAGTGACGCCGTTCTTGATTGCGGTTAATAGATAGTTTTTGAGATAAATCAAATGGCGCTGTTGCTGGGGATGGCGCAGTATTTCCTTTTTGCAATTTCGGGTTAATCTAAATTAAAAAAATCATAAAAACTGAAAAATTAAAAAAATATATATATAAATTTATCATTTTGTTATTTTGTGAAGGGTATCTTTGTTTGAATTTTGCAGGATATACAATCAAGTTCGGATCTGGAAATCTCCAGAGATCAAAACAGCAAATATCAAATCCGAACAAACAGAGGAATATCACAACAGATAACAGAAGAAATTTGGAGGACCGAGTCAACAAGAAGAACCGCGGAGATCTGGTGAAGAAAAAAAAAACCTGCCGAAGCGACCAACCGCCGGCGGATCCGCGGTAGGAGGGGCTATTCGCGGCGATTCCGCGGTGTAGGTGACGGATCGGTTCCCCAAAAAAGGCTGAAGCGTAGTTAAAAAAAACAAAATAAAACAAAACCTGTAAGTCTTCTGATCTCCTCCTCTGCAAATCTCTAATATATCTTCTGAAAAATCACCTGCAGGATTCTTTGCGCTTTAAAAATCTTCCCCCTTCTCAATAACAAATCTTGTGCAGGATTCTTTGCGCCGCGCATAAAATAAAAAAGATTTGATTGCAAGTGATTTACTGTTTTGCATATCTTTAATCGGACTTTAAGGGGCTTTTGACCAATTCAGATTGGGTAGGGATTTCATCACCCTTCCCAGGACCCCAGAAATCACATAAGGCATTTGCATTGACCAAATCTTTAATTAAAAAAATACTAGACTCAGCCCTAAGGACGTCGCGCTCAATAGGACAGAGGACTAGTTATAGGCATCGACCATTTATCCTAACCTGACTTTGCGGTGTCTAGGCAAGTGTGTCTAAGGTAAGTGGTTACTTAATTAGGACCACTACTTTTGTAATGGGGAGCCTCCCACTTACCTGGCACTTACCTGGCCGCAATTGGCGGTAAAGAGGCGGTTTGAGGTTCTATTTCTAGCCCTTTGGAACAGTTAGGAGCTGTCTAGCTGACCTAGGTGACCCTAGATCTAGGCCTGATTGTAAATTTGTGGTTGATTGCATTTTTGTCTAAGACCTTTATCGAAAATCTTTTTGCAAACAGTTCCAAACAAAAAGAAAAAGGAAAAAAATCTTTTTGTAAAAAGACTTGCAACTTTTGTCGCTAAAAAATCATTGCACCACCTACCTTCTTTCTTTTCCCCTTTTTTCTATCATGGGTACCCCATATAAATCTCTTGCCGAACTTTGGTATCCCGAACCTAACTTTGGCTCGTACGTCAATTGTTTCGGTCGATTTAAAGAAGATCCCTCCTTGCCCAAAATTTCTTTAAAAGATCAAATAGAAGCTTCTAGGAGAAACAGTTCAATTTCACAACCCACTTTGTGTCAACCATGTCAACCTTCACCACCTTCGTACGTTGACACCACTTTTCCGAGTCCAGTTGTAACTCCTAAGCTGATGTCTATTGCTGAGCACATTGCACAATCTCGTAGCCGATCTTTCACTCCTCTCCACACATCTAGTTCTAGGGATCCACAAGTCCATTCACCTTTTTATCCAACTGTTGATCCTACTCCTGTCCAACCATCCAATTCCTACCAGCCCTATCCGACTTTCCCATCGTCACTAGACACTATTTCTATACAGCCATTTGAGAGTTTTACGTATCCACATAACTTTGAATCTTTTACCGAAACCCCTTCACAACCCATGTCTAGTTTGGAACAGTCGTTGGAAGCTTATATTGCAGCAACAAACAAAATGACTAGGAATGTGGAAGCGTCCATGGCCGCCCTTATGCAACCTGCTGAACCGGTAGCTAGTTTCCAACTAGCTCCAAATTTTTCAATGTATGAGGAAGCAGTTGGACAAAGTGAGAATTTGAGAGGAGCGAGTAAGTTCTACACAATTCCAAATCAAACCTACCCTTATCCTATTGAAACCCACAACTCCGGTTTTCCATCGATTGCCCTAAATAGTTCACCTGTTGAAAATAAAAACGAGTTGTGTGATTTTGTAGTGCTTGATTTGCCAGATTGTGAAGAACCCCTTTCGAGTGAAACCACACTTAATCCGTTCGATCCTTACACCTCCAATCTAGAACCTAAATTGATAAACATTCATGTTTTTGATGAGGTGTCACAAAAAATTGATTTTCACTTGATTGAGGATATAGACGCCGGGAATATTTTGGATGATGAACCTCTCGATTTGATTGAAATTTTATGTCCAATTCATCATCCCGAGTCATTAGATGTTTCTCCCGAACTTCATATGCGTCTTGATTTTGATGATAATGGTATGGATGAGCTAAATTTTGAGGAGAATTATGAGGATAGTATTGAGGAGAGTATTGAGGATAATATTGAGGTTGAACCATTTTTGTTTGATGTGTCGGATTTTCCAATTCATCCACTTGAACCTTTAACTGTTATATCACCCTCCCTCCTTTCCATCGTTTCGACCACGCATAAGATCACGCTTGAAGACTGTGAGCTTGAAAACTTTTCCTTTGAATCTGACACAGTTCTCACAGCCGATGACACTTACGAGTGTTTCACTTTTTCGGACGATGTTGAAGTCTCACCGTCCGAGTTTGAGTCCTTTAAATTTTCAGATGAGTTAGTTGAACCATCAGACTCAGTTGCTTACAGTCGTTTCGAACCATTGATGGAATCTTTCGAGTTCGAGACAGTTTACTACGGTGAGAATGTGACTATTCCTAATTTACTCCCTTTCGTCCTTCCTATCATTCCGACCTTGCAAGAAACTATTACGCTCTCATCTCCTATACCAAGTTCGACGTGCCCATGCTTTCTTGTGAATCTTGAGGAATTTGACCCCATTTCTCGACAGGTTGATAGATTAGCACAATCACTTTTAACACATCGGTCATCACAAATTGTGCTAATTTATTCACTCGATTTATACCCTCAAGATCGTACTCCACTTCTTTCTCTTTTCCGCCATTCTTCTCCCCCACCGAGACCATATCCCATTTCTACCTCCACACGGTCTCGTGTGCTTCTCATCTCTTTTCTTTCCACTCCATTCTTTCACCAACTCGACCATTACCACGATAAGATTTTTGAATGGTTGGAGCTAACCTTTGGCTTGTGTAAGGCTAAGCTTAAGTTTGGGGGGAACCTTGTTGTATATATGTATATATATTTTTTGTTTTCTTTTTCTATAAAAAAAATAAATTTTTTTTTTCAAAACATTAAAAAAATATAAAAAATTGTAAATAAATAAACAGGGGAGTGCCGACATTTTGACCCTCTTGGTGTAGCATGACAGTGAGGACACTGTCAAGTTTAAGTTTGGGGGTATGCTTGGTAAGTCTTCTTCCTTCGTATTCATATGTACATTTTGGCATTTGCATAATTATTTTAAAACCCATAAAAAATTGAAAAATTTCAAAAATTATAAAAATTATTGTATTCAATTTTGGCCTTATTTGACTTGAGTTTGACAGATAGGTTAATTAGTTAGGAACAACTAGATCTTAGACTTAGTAAATTAAAAACTCTAAAAATAACCTTCCTTAAAGTTTAGCGGTAGAGAGTATATGTCTTTGTAGTTTATTTAGAAATAGGCAAATTTTGAGTTCACTTCTTGGGCTAAGTCGAAACGAAGGAAAAGTATTGATATCTTTATTAGAGTATAAGTTTGAAAAATAATTCCTAGCTTAAGTCTAGATTCTGAAAATGTATGCCTTACAGATTACACAATCACGCACCTTGAAACTTGGAATAATAGAAGAGATTTTGAAATGCTCTTGTCTAAAGTCCTTAGTACGAAGAAAATAAAATAAAAAAATACAAGTGTGAATAAAGAAAGAAAAAAATGAACACTGGTTTTTGTGATTACTTAAGGCTGTAAAAAATAGAAAAATATTTAGCGAGGGTGCCTCATCACCTAGTGCCTTAGACCAACTGGTTTGGGAGTCACTGCTAAAGCCTTGGGTGTTGCAAGACTAGGAAGTACGCTTTAAAGTGCAAACACATCTTGTAATCGGTCATTGGTACCTCAAGAAGTATTAACGGTCGCATGAAGGATGTGTAAGCAAAATTCATTTAAAAATTCACCAATTAATAAGTGCTTTGGACAATGAACAAGAGTATGATTGCTTGATTTGAATTTCCAAGTGTATGGGTGATTTATACACACACGTAGGGGTATGTGATTGGGATTTAGATAAGAGAGATGAATGAAGAATAGAACTTGTATCTTTAGTAGAGTTGATAAAAATTCCTAAGTGGAGATAGAACCCTAGAAGGAAAACAAAAGAGATGCCGAAAGCTAAGTAGGTCTGCAGAACATATATAATCTTAAGTTAGATGATAGGGAAGTGTGAAGAATATGGGTGGATAATTTACGAGTCGACGATAATAGAATTTCTTGTTAGAAAACCTAATTGGAGAATTAAAATCAATGGGCCGAATTGATAGGATTTTGTGGGTAGTATCCGCTGAAAACCCTCAGGAGACAACACTCCTCCTACTAGGGACACCTAGAGGTTTAACGGCTTGTTGCACGTGCTCAGTGCAATCGCGTTTCCCTGCGAAAGTGCGGTTAGGTTTTTGTAGAGAATAAAACTAAGTTTGCTCGAGGACGAGCAAAAGATAAGTTTGTGGGTATTTGTTCATATCATAATATTGCATTTTTTATATTCCCCATCTTATTCGTTTTATAAATAAATAGGTGCTTTTGACGCATGTCTGCTACATATTACAGGTTACAGGTTCTTGGATCTAAAACAGTGAAAAAGGTAAAAGACGATGTAAAAGTGGAACTACAACCAACAAATAGAAGGATTTTGATCAAGCCTACATAAAGATCAGTTTACAGAGTACAAAGGCAGCGCAAGATCCAAGATTTCAAAGCGAACGGTTAAAAGTCCACTGCACTACACACTGTGAAGATCTGGAGAAGAAACAGAAGTCAATCTGAGAAAAGACATATATAAACAGGAATAACAAGACATCAGGAGCCCACAACGGAATTTACAAGGCCCAAGCCCACTTTTTAGCCGCGAAACCGCGGCCAAATCGGGCCTCGGGCCACGGTTCCGCTGCGGTCTTGATGATCTATTGGCAGTAAATTTTACCATAAAGATGGCGGCGCTGACTAAGTCAACCTAGGGCTATTTTGGTAAATGCAGACGTGCGAATCAATTGTAACCTAGGGTTTCCTATCCTCTATAAATAGGAACTCTAAATCATTGTAAAGGCTATGCCTCCCTGTGCCTCTTTTTATCAATAAAATTTAGATTTCTTTTGGAGAGCATCGATGCCTCTTTTCATTTCAGAAATTCAGATCTGACAAGCCTTGTGTTGATGTTTGGAGAGAGCCATCTGTAAAATAAGTAATTAATTTCAATTCTTGTGCTAGGTAATTTTTCATTCTCTGCCCTAGTATAAATTTAATTCCTTGCCCTAATTAGATAGTTAGATCTTTAATTCAATTGCCCTAGATTAATTTAGTTCTTAGATTTAATTAATCCATTCACACCGTTCGGAATTAACTCGTAAGAGCGACTAGGAAATTCACAACATCCCTGTGGACCGACCCGTACTCACCGGCTAGCTGCAAAGCGACGCCGTTCTTGATTGCGGTTAATAGATAGTTTTTGAGATAAATCAAAACCACCTGCGTGAGATCCTTACGACTCATAAGGGAGCAACACACTTAGGGATCCTCACGATCCCTAAGGAGAAACTACACTTGCGAGATCCTCATGACTCGTAAGGAGACTCTCTTATGGGACCCTCACAGCTCATAAGATTCAAAAGTCTTAAGCTACAGAGATCTGAACCTGTTCTTAAGCAGCCCTCACAACCTCCGATACTGCCCTACAAGCGGCTCAATGCCGACCCTTGTATACAATCCACGGGCGCGAATAAATATTTCCCTAACAAAGTTCCATCCGTGACTAGGGATATGTTTACACGATAAACAACCCTTGTAAGTCCTCTCGACTTATAAGGAGAAAACACTCTTGTAAGATCCTTACGACTTATAGGAGAACACGCGCTTAGAGATCCTCACGATTCTTAAGGAGAAAACGCACCTACGAGATCCTCACGACTCGCAGGGAGAAATACCTTTATGAGACCCTTATGGCTCATGAAGTCAAAAGCCTTATTCGACAAGATCTTAACCCTGTTTACTAAGCCACCTTTGTTCGTCATCGACAGAGGCAAATGATGATTCGCTCCTGGCAATATCCCAGTTGTAGTGGTGCTGATGCCCAAATCGGTGTCTAAACCCAAGCTTGCGGCAAAAAGCCAGCAAGCCACACATGCATACGAAATAGCCGAAATGATGGGGCAACTTGCAAACAAAATCAGCAAGTAAAAATGTATGCATACAAAAACAGCCGAAATGATTGGGCAACTCGCAATAAAAGCAGCGAGTAAATAAAATAAATAACCGAAATGATTGGGCACCGCGAAAAATAGCCGAAATGATGGGGCAATCATGACCTTCGCGATATAAAAGCTGAAATGATAGAGCATCGCGGAAAGAAATAAAAAAAATGAAATTTTTTTTTGCCCTACAGGTGGTACCACATCAATCCCTGTATACAATCTAGGGGCGCAAACAAAGAAGGAATCACACCTTTCCTTCCCAGGTTTCATCAGAAGAAGAAGCCAAATCTCAACGGTTCATAGATAGCCTGGAGATCATCTCAACATTTGTCTCATTACAGCAGACACAACATCAAGCAAAGTGGAACAGCGGCAACTCCCAGTTCCATGACTCGGCGTTGCACAGATAACTAAGAGTCAAACCCCGACTCCGTGAAATGCGGATAAAGTCAAAAATTCCTGGCTATGTGGAACACGGATAACGTCAATCCTGACCCCGTGGAAAACGTCCAGAGCGGATCCTGGTCCTCACAGAGCACGACAATGACCCCGTGTGAAGCATCCAGAGCGAAGCCTGGTGCTCGCCGAACACGGCAGTGAACCCGTAGGAAGCATCCAGAGCAAAATTCCTGGTTACGTGGAACGCGGATAACGTCAATCCTGACCCCGTGGGAAACGTCCAGAGCGGATCCTGGTCCTCGCAGAGCACGGCAGTGAACCCATGTGAAGCATCCAGAGCGGAGCCTGGTCCTCGCAGAATACGGCAGTGAACCCGTGGGAAGCATCCAGAGCAAAATTCCTGATTATGTGGAACGCGGCTTACGTCAATCCTGACCCCGTGGGAAACGTCCAGAGCGGATCCTGGTCCTCGCAGAGCACGGCAATGACCCTATGTGAAGCATCTAGAGCGGAGCCTGGTCCTCGCCAAACACGGCAGTGAACCCGTGGGAAGTATCCAGAGCAAAATTCCTAGCTACGTGGAACGTGGCTTATATCAATCTTGACCCCGTGGGAAACGTCCAGAGCGGATCCTGGTCCTCGCAGAGCACGGCAATGATCCCGTGTGAAGCATCCAGAGCGGAGCCTGGTCCTCGCAGAACACTGCAGTGAACCCATGGGAAGCATTCAGAGCAAAATTCCTGGTTACGTGGAACGCGGCTTACGTCAATCCAGACCCTGTGAGAAACGTCCAGAGCGGATCCTGGTCCTCGTAGAGCATGGAATTGACCCCATGTGAAGCATCCAGAGTGGAGCCTGGTCCTCGCCGAATACGGCAGTGAACTCGTGAGAAGCATCCAGAGCAAAATTCCTGGCTACGTGGAACGCGGCTTATGTCAATCCTGACCCCGTGGGAAACGTCCAGAGCGGATCCTGGTCCTCGCAGCGCACGGCAATGACCCCGTATGAAGCATCCAGAGCGGAGCCTGGTCCTCGCCGAACACGGCAGTGAACCCGTGGGAAGCATCCAGAGCAAAATTCCTGGTCACGTGGAACGCGGATAATGTCAACTCTGACCCCGTGGGAAACGTCCAGAGCGGAGCCTGGTCCTCGCCGAACACGGCAGTGAACCCGTGGGAAGCATCCAGAGCAAAATTCCTGGCTACGTGGAACGCGTCTTATGTCAATCCTGACCCCGTGGGAAACGTCCAGAGCGGAGCCTGGTCCTCGCAGAACACGACAATGAACCCGTGGGAAGCATCCAGAACAACCCCCGACTCTGTGAAATGCGGATAAGGGCAACTTCACCCATCACTTGCGGGTCCTCACGACTCGTAAGGGAGCAAATTCTCTTGTGGGGTCCTTACGACTTTCAAGAGAAAACACACTTAGGAATCCTCACGATTCTTAAGGAGAAATTACACCTACGAGATCCTCTCGACCGGTAGGGAGAAAGTTCTTGATGAGACCCTCACGGCTCATAAAGTTGAAAAGTCTTAGGAGGCAGATCTTAACCCTGAATCCTAAGCCATCGTTGTCCTGCAAAGAGATCGAGATAGACTATCCACAGAATACATTCAATAAAAAGGGACACATCATTGAGAAGAAAAATATGTCCTTTATTCATGAACCAAAATGAATACAAAGTACAATTCGTGAAAGAAACAAAAAATATACTCTTATTCAGGAGTATGTATAAAGAAAAAAAAAATCTACAAGTCTTCAAGTTGGCGGGCGATTTAGCAGATTGGTCAGCTCATCCCTCTTTCGCTGGGCCTCGCCTTCGTGATTCAATATCGCCAAAAGACAGGCCTCCGCCTGAGCTTGCTGGGCCTGATATAAGGCAAGCCGGCCTTCGAGCTCTTTCTCGGTAGCTTTGTGAGCCTTAACCCTTTCACAAGTGAACACGGCGGCTTTGTCGATGGCCACCACCTCCTTGATGGCCTCTTGAAGCACTCGCCAGAGTTCATACGCTTTGTTGGCTTTGTCCGTAAGGTTGGCTTGGAGCTCATTCAGCGCCTTAGAAGCCAGCTCCCTCTCTGAAAATTTGCGGCCGATCCTCTTCTCGCACGACACCATGTTCGCCACGCACTGCTCTATCAGACCCCGCAAGCCCGCCTTCGCAGCCACAGCCTCCGAAGAAAGGCGGGTACATTCAAGCACGTGCAAGCAAGCCTCCACCTGCTGGCAAAACTCAACCCAGACTTGCACCACTGCTTCGCTATGATAGGTGGCAAGAAAGGGAAGAGAGCCGTTAGCTTTGGCAGCAAATGCTTCGGCCGTGATTACGTTGCCAGCACGAAGCTCCTCGATCAAAGATGACAGAGAGGCGAGGCTTAGCTTGGCCATCCATTCCGAGGCTCTCAGAGCATAGGGGCCGGGTGGCATGGCGATACGTGACTCCAGCGCGCTGAAAACTAGCAGGACTGTTCAGATTTATAAACAGTCAGCGAAACTCGTAAGCAAAGAACAAATGGGACGATGTTGAGATTCTACTTACCCACAGTCATGCAAGAGGGATTTGAAGGCTCCCCAGGCCCTTCAAGAATCTCGACCTCGTCGTCGGCCTCCATACCTGTAAAAGACGTCAATGTCATTTTATGAAAAAGTGACAGTGCTGTGAAAAGGATGGTAAACAACACTAACCTTGCCCAGACGAGAGGACGATGCGCTGAGGAGATATCGTCTGCGGAGCGGCCATTTCCAGCAGACGCTGAAAGGACTGCCGGGGAGACAGATCGGCAATAGAAGCCGCCTGCCCGCGCAACTCTGAAAAGAAAAAAGGGTTCAGATAATGGAAAGATTACTAATTTAAAATATAGAAGGTTACCTTCGACGCTCCTCCCATTCTGAGCTGGAGGGATAGCAGCTTCAACGGCCTCCGCCGTGACCTCGGGCACAATATCAGGGATGCGGGCTGGCGCAACAGCCTCTGAGGAAGGAGCAGCGGCTGCCGATGTGGGCTCCAACGAAAGGACGGTAGCCCCGGCTACCTGCACTCTAGTCTCCGAGCCGCCCTCAGAAAGATCCATCGGAACGGCGACCGACGAAGATGCCTCCTCCGAGGGAGCAAGCGCTTGGGAAGCGAAAACCACCGAGGGAGACTCTATCGCAAGAGCAACAGTTGCATCAACCCCCTCCACACTGATTGGTGCTTCACTGGGGATATCAGCAGACTCTACGGTCAAGGCACGACTTAGATCCTCCACCGCCGCCGAAGTCCCTGCAAAGATTGTACAAAGATAAGGATACATATATATGTATGCAAACAATATGAAATATTACAAAGAAATATAGGAACATACCAATGCGCAAGGAAGCTTTCAGTATAGCTTGCTCAAGCCAACGTTCCTTCTCAAGGAGGTATGTTCGCCGAGGTCTGAGGGTGGACTCGTGGCCGCCGGTCCACAGTGAAAGCGCATCCGCGGCGTCCTCCGAAGCAGCCTGTTTAAGGGCCCTTTCGCCCCATTCCTCCAAAGGACCGATGAATCGTTGCCGGATCCATGGAGGGTCTTCATAAAAAATGACGGCTGGGTAGAGCTTCTTTGGAATTCTTACGTTCTCCGACTCGTCTTGAGAACGTCTTATAGCCTCAGCCAATTGTGCGGCTTCCTCGGCAGTTGAACTCGGAAAAAGTAAGCCAGCATCCGATTCTTGCAGAGCCAATGGTTCCTCCTGAAGAATGGGCCCAGACTCTACTACAGAGTCGAGCAGATTAGTAGCCGTCCTCCTCCGTCGCTTGGATCCAGAACCGACTGCCGAGGACGACCGTTTCCTCCCCCGTGGAGCCTTGGCACGACGCTGACCTACTTCGCCTTCAACGCCCTCACTCCCTACCCCCTCGCTTGGCGCTGCGACCGAGGACGATACGGCCATCGTCGATGCCGCGGGCGGTGGTACTGCTACCGGCGTCCTTTTACCCCTCGACTGAGCCCGGGTATCCAATGGCATACCAATTGTGGGAGTGAGGTCCACCTCCGACTCCCCCGGAATGAGCGCAACATTGGTGTCCCTCAGGGGAAAGCGGACCGGTGCGCGCGGTCGCAGCGGAACTCCCATGGCCTGAACCGGTATAGGAGCACCGTTTCCAAGAAGCACCCTCTTCTCCTCAGCAATAATCAGACTAACCCGATGAAGGTACCAACCCGTGAAGGATCTCACACATCGGGGAATGTGGTCAGCTTCAGGAATCATGAAGTAAGAACCAGTGTTTAGCCTCACAAAGTGATGAGCAACATCACGAACAGCTTCAGGTGAAGGGACCGGCGCAACTGTAAAAGCCCCGAAGGGGACGCCCTGATCATATCTAAGCTGCAGGGCGAAGCGGTGCGGATTATACCGCATGAAGAGGGTCGCACTGTTCTAACGAAATACCAGATAACCTGGTCTGATCGCGTACAGATGCATGGCCTCCCTGGGCTTCCGAGAAGGTGCCTCCTCTTTCGACAAGTCGTGGAGTTGTTGAATTAGACCTGAAGGAGAGGATAGGGCCCGATCAATGAATACCAATCCGCCCGTGCTGGCATAGGGAGCAATCAACACGTGAATGGCCCCAGACTGAGTCAGGTCAGGAGCAGAAGCACCCACCAGCCGCATGAGTCGCGGAAAAGTGTAGGCATCATAAAATTCGGGTCTCTGGTATGCAGCAAAGGCCCCCAACACGTGCATCTTAATCCAAGACGTGAAGTAATAAAGAGAGAAATTTACCACATCCACACCTGGAGTTGAGGTATTAGCCGCGGCGCCTAACCCATGATAAAGATGCGCTAGCGCTGGGATGCCTACGGCTAGCCGTGTCCCCTCAGCGATACAATGAGCAGGGTAGATAACCGAGGCTCTCATGAAGCGGCGATGCATGGGGATGACGAACCAGCTGAGCCAGACGCTGATAAAACCCACAAAGAAAGTCTCCTCATCCATGTGTTCCCACCATAATATTGCATTATTATATTCCCCATTCTTATTCTTTTTATAAATAAACAGGTGCTTTTGACGCATGTCTGCTACATGTTACAGGTTACAGGTTCTTGGAGCGAAAACAGTGAAAACGATGTAAAGACGATGAAAAAGTGGACTTTAACCAATAAACAGAAGATCTTGATCAAGCCTATATAAGAAACAGTTCACAAAGCAAGGTTCAAGACGTCGACACAAAGCCACGGTTAAAGTCTACAACAATGTTCACTGGAAAATCTGGAAGAGAGTCAGAAGCTAAATTGAGAAAAGAAATAAAGAAGTAGGAAGAACAGAGAGCCAGGAACCAACACAAGAAGTTTCAGCAGCCAACTCTTCATTTTGGCCGCGGAACCGCGGCCAAAACAGGCCTCGGGCCGCGGTTCCGCGGCGGCCTTGAGAGATTAAAGGATACAAATTTTACCATATGTTGTGACAACGCTGACTAGTCAACCTAGGGCTATTTTTTTAAATTTAGACATGCGGTTCAAAATGTAACCTAGGGTTTCCTATTCTCTATAAATAGGAACTCTAAAGATTGTAAACCTTATGCCTCTCTGTGCCTCTTTTTATCAATAAAATTTAGATTTCTTTTGGAGAGCATCGATGCCTCTTTTCATTTCAGAAATTCAGATCTGACAAGTCTTGTGTTGATGTTTGGAGAGAGCCATCTGTAAAGTAAGTAATTAATTTCAATTCTTGCCCTAGATAATTTTTCATTCTCTGCCCTAGTTTAGATTTAATTCCTTGCCCTAGTTAGATCTTTAATTCCTTGCTCTAGTTAAATTTAATTCTTTGCTCTAGATAAATGATAGATTTAGTTTTTAGATTTAATAAGAAATCCGAACACCCATCGAAATTAACTTGTTTGAACGATTAGGAAATTCACAACATCCCTGTGGACCGACCCGTACTCACCGGCTAGCTACCAAGCGACACCGTTCTTGATTGTGGTAATAGATAGTTTTTGAGATAAATCAAATGGTGTCGTTGCCGGGGATGGCGTGTTATTTCCTTTTTGCAATTTCGGGTTAATCAAAATTTAAAAAAAAATCATAAAAATCTGAAAAATCAAAAAAATATAAAAATATATCATCTGTTATTTTTGGGAAGGGTATTTTTGTGTGAATTTTGCAGGATCTACGAACAAATTCGGATCTGGAAATCTACAGAGATCGAAACAGCAAATATTAAATCCGAACAAACAGAGGAATATCACAATAAACAACAGAAGAAATTTGGAGGACCGAGTCAACAAGAAGAATCGCGGTGATCTGGTCCCAAAAAAAAAAAAATTCGCCTGCTGACGTTATCGCCTTGCGGCGGATTCGCGGTCGTTGGTGGCTTCGGGCGGCTGTTCCGCGGTCATCTCAGCGGATCAGATCCCCAAACTTCCTCTGCGGTTCATAAAAAAAAACTGTAAGTCTTCTGATCTCCTCCTCTGCAAATCTCTGATATCTCCTCTGAAAAATCTCCTGCAGGATTCTTTGCGCTTAAAAAAATCTTTCCCCTTCCAAATAACAATCTTGTGCAGGATTCTTTGCGCCGCGCATAAAATAAAAAGATTTGATTGCAAGTGATTTTTCTGTTTTGTATATCTTTAAAACTGACTTTAAGGGGCTTTTGACCAATTCAAATTGGGTGGGGATTTCATCACCCTTCCCAGGACCCCAGAAATCACATAAGGCATTTGCATTGACCAATCTTTAATTAAAAAATACTAGACTCGGCCCTAAGGACTTCGAGCTCAATAGGACAGAGGACTAGTTATAGGCATCGGCCGTTAATCCTAACCTGACTTTGCAGTGTCTAGGCAAGTGTGTCTAAGGCAAGTGGTTACTTAATTAGGACCGCTACTCGTAGCGGGGAGCCTCCCACTTACCTGGCACTAATCTGGCCGCAATTGGCGGTGAAGAGGCGGTTTGAGATCCTATTTCTAGCCCTTTGGAACAGTTAGGAGCTGTCTAGCTGACCTAGGTGACCCTAGATCTAGGCCTGATTGTGCATTTTTGGTTGATCGAAAGTGTGTCTTAGCCCTTTATCGAAAATCTTTTTTTTGCAAAAAGTTCCAAACAAATAAAAAAAAGGAAAAAGAAAAATCTTTTATAAAAATTTGCAAAATTTTGCCGCTAAGAAATCCTTGCACCACCTACCTTCTTTCTCTTCTCTTTCTTACATCATAGGTACCCCACCTCATAAATCTCTTGCCGAACTTTGGTAACCCGAACCCAACTTTGCCTCGTACGTCAATTGTTTCGGTCGATTTAAGAAAGATCCCTCCGTGCCCAAAATTTCTTTGAAAGATCAAATAGAAGCGTCTAGGAGAAACAGTTCGATTTCACAACCCACTTTGTGTCAACCATGTCAACCTTCACCACCTTCGTACATTGATACCATTTTTTCAAGTCCTGCTGTAACTCCTAAACCGATGTCCATTGCTGAGCATATTGCTCAATCTCGTAGCCGATCTTTCACTCCTCTCCACACATCCAGTTATAGGGATCAACAAGTCCATTCACCTTTTTATCCACATATTGATCCTACTCCTGTCCAACCATCCACTTCCTACCAGTCCTACCCGACTTTCCCACCGTCACTAGACATTGCTTCTACACAGCCTTTTGGGAGTTTCACGTATCCAAACAATTTCGAATCTTTTACCGTAACCCCTTCACAACCCATGTCTAGTTTGGAACAGTCGTTGGAAGCTTATATTTCAGCAAAAAACAAAATGGTTAGGAATGTGGATGCGTCCATTGCCGCCCTTATGCAACCTAGTGAACCGGCAGCTAGTTTCCAACTAGCTCCAAATTTTCCAATGTATGATGAGACGGTTGGACAGAGTGAGAATTTGAGAGGACAGAATGAGTTCTACACATTCCCAAATCAGACCTACCCATACCCAATTGAATCCCACAACTCCGGTTTTCCATCGATTGTCCCAAATAGTTCACAAGTTGAAAATAAAACATCTAGCGAGTTGTGTGACTTTGTAGTGCTTGATTTGCCCGATTGTGAAGAATCCCTTTCGAGTGAAACGACACCTAATCCTTTTGACTTTTACACCTCCACTCTAGAACCTGAATTGATAAATATCCATGCTTTTGAGGAGGTGTCAGAAAAAATTGATTTTCACTTGATTGAGGATACAGACGCCGGGAATATTTCGGATGATGAACCTGTCGATTTGATTGAAATTTTATGTCCAATTCATCATCCCGAGTCATTAATTGTTTCTCCCGAACTTCATATGCATCTTGATTTTGATGATAATGGCATGGATAGGCTAAATATTGAGGAGAATTATGAGGATAGTATTAAGGATAGTATTGAGGATAATATTGAGGTTGAACCATTTTTGTTTGATGTGTCGGATTTTCCAATTCATCCTCCTACTGTTACACTTCCTAAATCAAACACCCTCCTTTCCATCGTTCCGACCACGCAAAAGATCACGCTTAAAGACTGTGGGTTTGAAAATTTTCCCTTTGAATCTGACACAGTTCTCACAACCGATGACACTTACGAATGTTTCACTTTTTCGGACGATATTGAAGTCTCACCGCCCGAGTTTGAGTCCTTTGAATTTTTAGATGAGTTAGTTGAACCATCAGACTCGGTTGCTTACAGTCATTTCAAACCATTGATGCAATCTTTCCAGTTCGAGACAGTTTACTACGGTGAGAATGAGACTATCCCTAATTCACTCCCTTTCGTCCTTCCTATCGTTCCGACCGTGCAAGTGACCGTTACGCTTTCATCTCCTATACCAAGTTCGACGTATCCATGTGTTCTTGCGAATTTTGAGGGATTTGACCCCATTTCACGACGAGTTGATAGATTAGCACAATCGTTTTTAACACATCGGTCATCACAGATTGTGCTAATTTATTCACTTGATTTACACTCTCAAGATCGCGCGACCCTTCTTTCTCTTTTCCGCCCTTCTTCTCCTACACCGAGACCATATTCCACCCTTCTTCCCATTCGGTCTCGTGTGCTTCTCATTTCTTTCCTTTACATCCTATTCTTTCACCAACCCTACCATTACCACGATAAGATCTTTGAATGGTTGGTGCTAACATTTGGCTTATGTAAGGCCAAGCTTAAGTTTGGGGGGAACCTTCTTGTATATATGTACATATATTTTTTGTTTTCTTTTTCTATAAAAAAAAATTAAAAAAAATTCAAAACATTAAAAAAATATATATAAAAAATTGTATAAATAAATAAACAGGGGAGTGCCGGCATTTTGACCCTCTTGGTGTAGCATGACAGTGAGGACACTGTCAAGTTTAAGTTTGGGGGTATGCTTGGTAAGTTTTCTTTCTTCGCATTCATGTGTACATTTTTTGCATTTGCATACTTATTTGAAAACCCATAAAAATTGAAAAATTTCAAAAATTATAAAAATTGATGTATTCAATTTTGGCCATATTTGACTTGAGTTTGACAAATAGGTTAACCGGCTAGGAAAAACTAGATTTTAGACTTAGTAAATTAAAAACCCTAAAATTAACATTTCTTAAAGTTTAACGGTAGAAAGTATATGCCTTTGTAGTTTATTTAGAAATAGGCAAATTTTGAGTTAACTTTTTGGGCTAAGTCGAAACAAAGGAAAAGTATTGATGTTCTTATTAGAGTATAAGTTTGAAAAATAATTCCTAGCTTAAGTCTAGATTCTGAAAATGTATACCCTACAAATTGCACAAACACGCACCTTGAAACTTGGAATAGTAGAGGAGACTTTGAAATGCTCTTGTCTAAAGTCCTTAGTACGAAGAAAATGAAAATTTATACAAGTGTGAATAAAGAAAAAAAAAATGAACACTGGTTTTTGTGATTACTTAAGGCTGCAAAAATAGAAAAAAAATATTTAGTGAGGGTGCTTCATCACCTAGTGCCTTAGACCAACTGGTTTGGGAGTCACTGCTAAAAAGCCTTGGGTGTTGCAAGACAAGGAAGTACGCTTTAAAGTGCAAACGCATCTTGTAATCGGTTGTTGGTACCTCAAGAAGTATTAACGGTCGCATGAAGGATGTGTAAGCAAAATTCATTAAAATTCACCAATTAAGAAGTGCTTTGGACAACGGACGAGAGTATGATTGCTTGATTTGAATTTCCAAGTGTAGGGGTGATTTATACACACACGTAGGGGATGTGATTGGGATTTAGATAAGAGAGAGGAATGAAGAATAGAACTTGTATCTTTAGTAGAGTTGATAAAAATTCCTAAGTGGAGATGAAACCCTAGAAGGAAAACTTAAGAGATGTTGAAAGCTAAGTAAGTCTATAGAACATATATAATCTTAAGTTATATGATGAGGAAGCGTGAAGAATATGGGTGGATGATTTATGAGTCAAAGCTAATAGAATTCCTTGTTAGAAAACCTAATTGGAGAACAAAAGTCGAAAAGCCAAATTGATAGGATTTTGTGGGCAGTATCCGCTGAAAACCCTCAGGAGACAACACTCCTCCTACTAGGGACACCTAGAGGTTTAACGGCTTGTTGCACGAGCTTAGTGCAATCGCGTTTCCCTGCAAAGTGCGGTTAGGTTTTTGTAGAGAATAAAAAAATAAGTTTGCTCGAGGATGAGCAAAAGATAAGTTAGGGGGTATTTGTTCACACCATAATATTGTATTATTATATTCCCCATTCTTATTCGTTTTATAAATAAACAGGTGCTTTTGACGCATGTCTGCTACATATTACAGGTTACAGGTTCTTGGACAGAAAACAGTGAAAACGATGAGAAGACGGTGCAAAAGTGGAACTACAACCAACAAATAGAAGGATCTTGATCAAGCCTACATAAAAGATAAAGTTCACAAAGTACAAGGCAATGCAAGGTCCAAGATCGCGAAGTGAACGGTTAAAGTCCACCGCAATTATTCACTGGAGATCTGGAAGAAATAGAGAAGCCAAATTGAATAAAGATCCAAAGAAATAAAAAGCCCAAGAAGCCCAGAATCAGTTCCAAAATTTCCAGACATAAAATTTTACCAAAGCTTGGAGTCTACTTTGACTAGGTCTTCCTAAGGATATTTTGGTAAATGTAGACGTGCGAATCAATTGTAACCTAGGGTTTCTTATTCTCTATAAATAGGAACTCTAAATCATTGTAAAGGCTATGCCTCCCTATGCCTCTTTTTATCAATAAAATTTAGATTTCTTTTGGAGAGTATCGATGTCTCTTTTCATTTCAGAAATTCAGATCTGACAAGTCTTGTGTTGATGTTTGGAGAGAGCCATCTGTAAAGTAAGTAGGTAATTTCAATTCTTGCCTTAGGTAATTTTTCATTCTCTGCCCTAGATTAAATTTAATTCCTTGCCCTAATTAGATAGTTAGATCTTTAATTCAATTGCCCTAGATTAATTTAGTTTTTAGATTTAATTAATCCATTCACACCGTTTGGAATTAACTCGTAAGAGCGATTAGGAAATTCACAACATCCCTGTGGACCGACCCGTACTCACCGGCTAGCTGCAAAGCGACGCCGTTCTTTATTGCGGTAATAGATAGTTTTTGAGATCAATTACCATGCTGAGAGCTGCAATAGATTCGAAAGATACCGCCGACATGGTAGGGATGTAATACTGCGGCAGATCCTCTTCCTTAGTCGGCCGCCAGTTCAAACCAAACCCAAAGGGGTCATTAATGTTCGCAAACTTCGGAGCCGTCTTCGATAGGACACCCTCTCGAAGGAAGCAACCAATAAAACTCTTAAAAGTGATGCCCTGCTCCTCAGATTCTGTAAACAGTTTGTCAAAGATGTCCAGGGCCTTGATCAAACTCGGGTGCTTGCGTCGGACGACGTTCTCGGTAGACAGGCCGTCAAGCATTGCGGGCTCGGTCTCAAAGACGTACTCGTCGGGAGGCAGCAATTCCTCATAAAGGGTCCCCCTGATTGGCAGCCCCGAGATCTCGCGAAATTCTTCCAAGGAAATTGAAACTTCGCGGTCCCCTAGGAGGAAAGTGTTGGTGGGGAGATTCCACTGGTTCAGGAAAGACTTAACCCACCAGACGTGAGGAGATTGGTAGTGGAAGAGGGATGCATATATCGCCTGATAAAGCCCAACCCTCTGCAATCGCGAGCGATGGGCAGACAAGATGTAGCGAGCCCAAATAAGGTAGCCCGTGGGGTGTCGAGGGGTAAGCCCTATTTTGTAAATCTGCCCCCATGGCTGGGCTTCGCCCTGGCAAATGCGGCGCCCCAAGATATCTATAGCCGGCACCGGATGGTTTGGAATACCAGTCGTTGAAGGCTCAAGCTGCCCCATAGGAGTCCAATTCGGCATCTCCACAGCGAAGACAGTCTTAGGAGGATCCATCGGCAGGAATGGATAGGTGGGCTCCGTCGGTATCTCGCAAAGAAAACTTCGGCGACCACGGATGATGTGACCATACCAGGTCCCCCACAAAAGCAAGTTGGTGCGATTCGGGTCATGAGCCCTGATCATTGCCGTCACTTCCTCGTCAGATGGCGACTGAGGAAAAGCGGCCTCCGAGCGAGTGAAAGGGAAGTACGAAATGGAAGTCATTGTACCTGAAATAAAATAGGGGAAAACTGTTAAAGCGAAGCCAACAATGTGTGTGCGTGTGTATATATATATATATATATAAAGACGGTGGAAGACGGCGACAGAGGACTCATTTTATGGGACCATTGGTTACAAAACACATGGGTCCCACAAAATCAAGATGGCGGCTGGCTAATGATGAGGCAAAGCAATTACAATGAGACAAAAGGAAGATTCTCATTAAATAAACAGTGGATTTCAAATGACCCTACACATTCCCCTAAGAAAAATCCATCTTGGACTCTGCAACAAATCAAACAGAATCAAGGGAATTAAATTCCCAGAAAGAGACACTGCAAACTTCTTCTTCTTGGTTGCAAAAAGACAACTCAGGGCAAGAAAACCCGAAGGAGTTCTCTGGGAGGAACTGAGTTTTTCATAGGAATTAAATTCCTTTTGAAAAAGGGTAATTAAATTCCCAAGGACATTTTTCAGAGCCAAAGCTCTTTGAAGATGGAATTAAATTCCATGGAAAAGACAAACAAACACCATCAACCCCTGAAAATCAGAGAAACCCTAAAGGGCCTGTTGATTAAAGAATGAATGGGTTTCTTGTTAAAGAACTTAAAGAAAAAATGGATTCTTGTTAAAAGGGAAAACCCTTGGTATGGATTTAAAATCCAGTAAAGGTTTTTGTGAAAGTTCTTCGATCGTTCAAAGATCATTACCTGAAGAAAGGGTCTTTTTTGAACAGAGTTAAACTATGAAAATATTCGAGGCAGAGAACTAAACTCTGGAAAGGAAAATTAAGTTCTCTAAAGAAAAAAATTTGCAAGGAAGAAGATGAAAGAGTGGAGGCGCTTCTGAATAGACCCCTGCATTTATAGGATGTGATGGAAACGTTTCATCTCCCCTATTCCCTAGATGGATCCAACGGTCACAAAAGTTACAGCGTTGCACTCACGTGCAGACATGTGAAAGCAACGATGTGGGGGCATTTGTTCCCTGATTAAAAATCAGGAACTACCTCAATGAGGTATCACGTGCTCACACGTGACCAATGGTCACGTGTTGACACGTGATGGTTACAACAGAAATGAAAACAAGCGGCTGAGGAAATGACTTAATTGGGGGTCACGTGCCCACACGTGACCAGGGGTCATGTGCCCGCACGTGACAGGATTTGAAAGCCTTACAGTTTAATAGAATTAAATTCTAAATTCCTCTAAATCTTTCCAAATGGAAAAGGGTTATAGGGAACCGTTGGATTAAAAATCCAGGGGTGATTAAAAATCACCAATTTATGGAAAAATCTTAGACAAGGAAAGATTTCCCTAAATCTCACCGAAAATAACAAACAGAATATTTTTGGATTGAAAATCCAACGGTGAATAAAATTCACTGAATGATCTAACGGATCATATTAATTATAAAAACAAACAAAATCTTTCAATGAGAGATTTACTAAACAAATTGATATTTTTCCTTCTCCTATAAATAGGAGCCAAGAGGAGAAGAAAGGGATAGAATTTTGGGGGGATAGAATTTTGGGGAGATAGAATTTTGGAATCTTGAAATTTCAGAGAGAAAAGAAAGGAGAATTTAATTCTCAACAAAGAAAACCCTAGGTGAGAAAAGAAAGGGGATCAAAACTTCAAACAGAGAATTTAATTCTCAAAATCTAAGAGTTTAACTTTTCTGCATAAGAAACTTAGTTCTTTCTCTAGTTGAAGATCTGCAGAAGCAAATCTCCCCATAGATTGAGAATTTAATTCTCATCGGGTTGAGATTTTGCCATGCAGATCCAAGACTTAGAGGGAGAATTGAGTTCAGAGAATTTAATTCTCCCAAATTTATAGGAATTTAATTCCTCCAAGATAAATTAGGGTTTAAACCCTATTTGAGAATTTAATTCTCCTAAATTATAGGAATTTAATTCCTCCAAGATAAATTAGGGTTTAAACCCTATCTGAGAATTTAATTCTCCTAAAACTATAGGAATTTAATTCCTTCAAGATGGACAAAACTAGGGTTTAACCCTAATTGAGAATTTAATTCTCTCAGATTTATAGGAATTTAATTCCTCCTAAAATGAAATTAGGGTTTCACCCTTACACAAGAATTTAATTCTTTTACATATATGGGAATTTAATTCCTCTAAAGAAAATTAGGGTTTAACCCTATATAAGAATTTAATTCTTTCAAATAGGAATTTAATTCCTCTAAAACATAACTAGGGTTTAACCCTACAGAGAATTTAATTCTTAAAAAAACCAAAAAAAACAAAGAGCCTTGAAAGATCTCCATGCATGCAAAAGACTAAGGTCACGTGACCCCTGTTGCGCCACGGCAGCGCCCCGGCCTCGTACTCGAGGCCAAAATGCGGAATAAAAATTTGCGAACTTTGCGAAACGGCGCTACCGCGGGCAATGAAAACCCGGATCGAAACCATTAACCTATACTAGCTAACTAGAGAGATAGGGTGAGAAGTATACCGAGCGATCCGTGTCCTTCGGTCTTCGTCTCCACTCCGATCTCCCGCGGAATCTCCGTCACCTCCTCGCTCGTCGGAAAGGGGCACCACGTAGCCGGAATCTTTTACGGGCTCCCGCCTCTTGACCGAGGCAACTCGGGCGCGAAGTTGGCTAGCCGACGCGTCCAAGGCTTGCTGTAGAATAGTGTAGTGAACTTGTCTCTTGGGGTTATGAGGTTGCCTTGATGTGGAGGAATGGAGAATAGAAAGAGAGAAAGAAAATGAGCTATGAAGCTAATCCTTTTTGCAACCATGAAAGTGAGGTGAGGAAAAAAATGCCACACCAAAATAATGATCCTCTCATTTTTTTTTCTCAAGAATGGCCGGCCCCTCTCAAGAAATGAAGAAGATTGGAGAGAGAAAAAGAATTCTCCAAGTATATCAAATAAAATGGAAAAACCAATAATGGAAATGGTCACTCTCAATTCTTTTCTTATCATATCAAACAACCATCACAATGAAAGCAAGTGAGAAGACCCAAAAAGGATCTCATGATGAAATAGCAATCATGATGCCACAAATATGCAAAGAAACCCCTCACAAATTGTTAATTGCAAACGTGCAATTAACACCCTCCACCAAGAAAGTCCGACCGAGAAGGAATGAAGGAAAACCGGCCGGAACGGAATGCAAACTGGCAACCCCAGAAAACCGATCCCATAATAAATTACAGGAAAACCCCGCTACTGCAAATACATGCCCGCATTTGTATTCCCACTGAACACAAATGCAAAGAGACAAAACTACACTATCAAATACTAGAATCCGGCTTAAGCCAAAGCCGGCTAGTAAAAACCGTCCGATCACGATCCGTGCAATACCGCACGTATCTGATCGAACCCTGCCATATCTCCATACGGCCTCTACTGCGTTTCGCCCGAAACTTGAGTAACTGAGTGTGGTGGACTCTAAAGACTCGTCAATACCTTGGCTGTGGATTTAACCACTAGCACGTCAGAGGTATAAGCCAATACGTGACGGGCCACCAGGTATTGACCAAATGGGACGTCGATGAGGAAGCTCACCCCGACACCCAACTGAGCCTGTCAGTGACAATATCCGTACAGTCCGGTCCGTTCGTCTATGAGTATCGCATGGCGGGCCTAGGGGGTTGGTAAAAGTCAGACCCCCAAAAGCGGTACAAGTCGTGTCGGAGCGTAGCCCAGAACACCCTGAGATACTACTGGAATACCTACCAGTAAATCTCCTGCCTCGGCCGAGGGCTTTGTGTAATGGCTCTCCTAGACACAGCGCGACCTCACCCCCAATACCGGGAGAGACGAACCCCTGCAGATCCGCTCACTGCCTCCATGTGGCTCGGGACTGTACCCAACTAAAACCTGTTTGCACGACTCCTTTGAGCCGTGGTAGGGTAGTAATCAAAGCACAGTGGGAACTCACACGAGACAAATGACGATCTCAGGTCGATGAACTAACCTGTACACATGTCACCAGGGAACTGCTATCTGACATCTGGTATAAGACCAACTAGCAGGTTCTCGGCGAGTCCTGTCCGGTGTACTCATAACCCAATGAGCACCTGTATACACCTTAGGTGAACCAACTGACACCAGTGGCTTGTGAGACCGGCCACCGCCCCTCGTCGGGGTCTCGACTGTATACACTAGTCTACTAATGGAGTATCGATGCCCTGTCTCGAAACTCCTACGACTAGGGACCATTTTAAGGATGTGCTTATAGACCACCAGCTCCCACGTATATGATCGCCATCATACTGCTGGTCGTCAAGCAAGAATCCTAGGGGCTCTATCAACGTGTAATAGCGACATGTCAGGCCACCTAAAGCAGTACACGATGATAAAGATAAACCAGATAGCATACTATCATCTCGAGTAAGACTGTCCTACCGGGATAGGTCCTCCCTCAATCATTGCAATCACGTGCCTGTGATCCAATAATTGACTCTGAGGGCACTATCTCCAACAATCTCCCACTTGCACTCAAGGCTAATTATTGCGATGTCGCATACTCACAGCCCGTGTGATACCGAACACCCAACTCCTCTACTAGTCAGTCTCACAAAGCTCGTTTGCGAAACTATTGCGTTCGAGGAATAGCCTCAGTGAGTGGATCCGCTGTGATGTTTCTTTCTATGTCTCTCTATATCTCAAGTTCGCGGAGAAAGCCATCTCCCGAAATGAGTAATACCTGTCTTAGAACGTCTGGATGTCTGATGGGACCTAGCTCATAAATGAACTCCAAATCCAAACTTCTTAGACTGTATCAGCAACTGAACTCAATCAGTATCCTGCGCCATGCCTCCCTCAGTATTGCCTTGGACCACCTGTCCAAAATACAGTCCCTCATCAGAGGGAGAACTATAACTCTGACAACCTCTTTGTCGTCCATGTCACTTTGGAAGCCTGGAGTGATAACCGTCTCCTAAAGGAGGCAGCCGTTATCACATCCCTAGAACATTCACTTATGTTCTAAAACTGCTTCCGACTGTTTCTCCAGGATTGGATCAATATCAACTTATTGCATCTAGTGCAAGAACAACATCTGGTGTGGTACTTGACATCTCATGATTGACTCAATTGCCTAAGCAAGTGATCTGCCAATCATGAGTATCCCTCTCCCCTTTAGTCTATAAGACACCTTTAGAGAGGGTGACTCCATCAACTGCAGGTGCACTACCGTGTCAGGAGTCGTCCATTCTAAATACTCATAGAATGCTGTCAAGTTACCCAGATTAGGAAACCACCCAAATCTAGATCTAAAACCATAGATCTAGTGACCAGTATGTCTGATATAATATCCAAGTCCCTTGTGGAGAAACCACTGTGTGACGACCAAAGTATAACCGATCGTAGTATAGGAATATCACTTCCCACTACCTTCTCAACAGATCCATCCCTTATTCTGATGACGTCAAACCCATGACTGTCACATCAGAAACAGATGATCTATTTCCGCTACATCTGCTTTAGTCTATAAATAGACATAAGCCTGATGTCCACCAATGCTTCCGCTGCTCCCACTGACTACGACAACCCTCTGGTGGAGTCATATAGACGCGCACTTCTAAAGCTAGTTTAGAACGACGCTATACTCATCCTCTCACCGGGTCTCGCAGCCTGGAACAACAGCAATGGCAAGTGTGGGTAAACAAGAACTTCCCTGTCACCGTCCTTGAGGCTACCGGAGTACCTCTCGGGTGCCTGAAGTTACCCACCGTATCTGCGGAGTGGCCAATGGAATGTCAGTCCAGATTGAATCTTTAGGTTCCTTATCAAATCTTCAGTAATCGTTTGTGGTTCTGGAATCACTTCCAGTTCTACCATACTCCCACTACTTTTTCTGAAAAATCCAATTTTTATTAAAACTGTGGCGAGTCTAGAACAATATTTCTATTGATCTGTCAGATGGTAGAAAATCAACCCTCGTCATAGCCTGGGTCAACCCACAAACAGCCATTACAGAAACGTGCCTTGAGTTATCCGGAGTCTGGTTTTAAGCATAAGCCGGACAACTCCCCGTACCTTAACATCGTTAAGATATGAACTGTTCTATATCCAATATAGAAACAGAGGCACTGATTCAATTGAACCAGATTCAAATCATGCAGCTGTCTCCAGTGCATGTTAACTAAATGGAAGGAGGCCGATCAGCGTTACTCAACTTAGAAATGCTTCCAATTATGAGTAACCTGAAAAAGAAGCAATTTCTCTTTATCATTACTATCAACTGAATACCATACGCAAGTATCTACATCTTCGATCACTTTGAAGAATCCCGATACTTGGTATACCTGGTTCTCTACTTTATTCAAATACCTATAACTCCTCAAAACTTAGACCCTGTGTTTCCATGAAACACATGTCTAAGAACTAGAGAAGTTAAAAGTAAACAGAATATAGTATGAGAACCAACCCCTCTGTCCTAATGGACACTGGACAGCATACAATACTCTGTATAAGTCCGCTGAGTCTAACAACTCTTTCACTGTGTGTCGTAGGTTGAAAACTGTACTTATGGTTAAGAAGAATTACACCGCTGTTTAATGCTCCTTACCTAACCATCCACTGATATAGGTAAATGTCATCGACATAATATCAAAAGGCATATCTCACTCTATGAAAATAGACGTACAGATATATCAATTTGAAATTGGTGCACAACAGCGGATATTCAAAACCAAATATTTGCCGACCGGCAAACAACCCAGGTGACTTCCTCAAATATCACCGATTACAACGAATCCCGATATAATGAGGATGATCACCCAATTCCCAATAACTTACTCCCTCTCATCATCTGTAAAACCATACAGATGTGAGAATCATACTTGGTAAATACATACCCTGGAGTAAGTGTCTAATCGGGAAATCAGTTTTCCATTAACAGTACACAGTGAAACTGAAACATTGAAATGTTTCGTTGGGGTATCGTGGTATTCCTAGCAATGCCTCTTCCATTATCCAGATTCACAACTGTAACCGTATAATTCTTTGCCACCTCTCCAAATCCCTTCATATGTCTTTAGTCATTACCTTCTGTACACCCCTTTAGGCCAAATGGTTTTCTTCCTTCCCTACCGTTCGGCACCAGCCTATGGTTTGGAAGAAGACTATCCAAAAAGCATAAAGGGTGTACTGTCCTAATCCTAGGAGCACTCGCAATGCGAGAGAAGGTGAAGATAAAAGACACCTGAATGTACTTTATTCCTATTTCTCCTGAACCAGGATCCATCCCCGAACTGGAACAAGTTCCTTTCGAGTTCGTATATGACCATACGATGGATTATCCAATAAAATGGGATCTTCGTAGTGATACGGAGTGTCCTGGAGAAATACAAAGGTGATTTAGGATTGGCGAAGAAATACTTGGTTTGGTCGTGAATATCAGTTGCAATTTACTTTGCCCTCCTACTAATCCCTTGTTTTGTCTTATCTTAATACCTTCTGCACACCATCGTTATGCTAATTGGTTTTCTTCATTCCCTACCGGTCGGCACCAGCCTAAGGTTTGGAAGAAGACTATCCAATTTGCGTAATAGGTGTACTACTCCTAAACCAAGGAGTACTCGTAATAAGAGAAGGTGAAAAAGAAAAGACAACTGAATAATCCTATCCGTTTTCTCCAGAACCAGAAACCATCCTCGAAGTCCTTCGAGTTCGTATCTAACCATACGATGGTTTTGTCCAATGGAAGTGGACGTTCGTAGTAATACGGGGTGTCCTGGAGAAAAGGGTAAAAGTAGGAGTGGCAATGAGGTCTGCAACTCTGACAATCCAAAAGCCTGTGTTAAGAAGGTTCGGTTAACTTGGTCACTGAGTCAAAGTCCAGGGTAGGGTCAATGGTCGCTGCCAAAGAGAGAGAAAAGAAACACTCAGCGTGCACTCTAACCTAGATCAGAATGGTTATCACTTTGTCTAATCTGGAAACCTCCCACTGTACCTCAAATTCTCCTCCAAACCTAAAAGAAGAATTAGCCGGGGTCACCCGAGGAGTAAACTAACTCATCAGTGGGAATCGGGATCCAACTATCATCGCATGATAACTTGACGGAATCCACTCAAGTCACCACACTCCAGAAGGTATGCGCATGCCTGGCAAGTTTCAGTTCTTTTGAAACTCCCGATGTGTGTTTTACCCCTAGGACTCAAGTGACCTTGACACAGTCAACAAATCAAAGAGTCCTAGTCAAGTTCAACCCGTCATTATCCTGGATTGCATTAAACCCATCCGTACGAGCCCTTGACACAGTCAACAAGGCCGCACGACTGTCCTAACCAATCCCATTAATATGCTGCAAACAAACACTACTTAGCTACCGCACACTACGCCTTGACACAGTCAACAAACGCAGCACGAATACTAAGTAATACTTGTAAGAAATGACGGAGGGCTACGTCTAGTTTTTGGCGAAAAACTTTTAACGTAATGAACTTGATATCGTTGAAGGAACTGCATGGCCTTTTATAAAATATAGTGACGAAAACCTTTACTAAAGAGGTCACTCCCGGTGAAGGGATCTCGGCTCTTTCCCCGTAGAATGAGGTGCAGGATATTCCAACTGAATACCACGATGCAAAGCAAAAGTAATCGGCTATAGTGAAGTTATTGCCCTGACGCAAACTTCTGTCCAAGGGGTCACTCCCGATGAAGGGATCTCGGCCCTTGCCTCGTCGACTGAGGAGCAGGATATTCCAAATGAATACCACGATGCAAAACAAAAGTGAACGTCCTTGCAATAACAGCTTTTTGAAAAAGTGTTCCAACAACATCAGATTAGGTTTGTTTATCTTGCATTGATCCGAATCAATGCAGTCCCATCAATTAATCACACCACAAAGAACGAAAATATACTGACGTACGTATATGCCATCCGCATTCGCCACTGGGTCCCGTCATCACCCGTTAGGTTAGCTAACTAACGGCAGAGCGGGGACTGGACTAGCGCGGATGAAAAACATATACAACATCTACTAATATATATACCAATATATAGTATTTCGCTCAAGGCGTGAATAAAATGCAACATCACAGAAATGTATAGCATCACAGAACAATACAGATATCTGGAAACCCCGGGTTTCACAGAGCCGCTGCTGAAACCCGACGTTCCCCTGGTCGTGTGGATAGCCTGTGCAATGAAATCCTAGACCCCTACGGGCGCGGCAAGTCACCCGCCAAAACCTGAAGCGAGGCAGTCCCCTTCAGCACCGTGAATGGACCACCCAGCACTTCACGGAATCCGGTAACTTGGGCACCCCTCCTGGGTCAACCTGTACCCCCTACGAGTGCGGCGAATAACCCGCCAATCCTAGAGTGAAGCCCCTTCCGTCTCAATGCCATGAGATGCGGGCTTTGTTGCCCTCTAGAACCCGGCTATCCGTGCACCCCTCCGCGGGGTAATCCTAGTACAGAAAGTAAAATATACATATACCGGGTACATCGACCGCAACCAGGTCGTGCCCCAAAAGAATAATACAAACTGGCAGTGACGGCAGTCCACATGTCGGACGCTCGTCCCGCAATATCAAATGTACATAAAACAACAAAACTGTACTATATTGCAACCAGGCTATCCCCCACGACCGATCCGCAACACCACAGCATAAACATAGAACATCAACGTGAAAGTCACGTTCGCAAATCCGTCTAACCGGGCTATAGCAGTTAGACCGGATTTACCGATCGAGTGACATTCACGGTCGCAGATATAATGTAAATACTGTGAAATAATGTGTTTCAAATATCCGATCGATCAAACAATTAACAAGCGGGCCCCAAACCAATACTGTAGCAGTCACAGAAAACCTGGGCCCTAAATTAATATTCCAAAACCCTCAAAATTAGCCCAAAAGCCCACTGTAAAATTTCCACAGTGTGAGCACAGTAGACTGCGGCGGAAGCGCGGCCCAAAGTGGGGTTTGGCCGCGCTTCCGCGGTCAACTGTACGACTGACACTGTCGATTTTTTACAGTGGTCTTAGAATTTCGTGCACATTATTTTTCTGTAACCTGAAAAATTTTTAGACACCAAAAAATTCCAACAGAAAACTGATGTGAACAAAATACGGTTTTTTGAGATTTTGGTCGATCGGATAAGTAAAACGCATTAGAACAAGCTAGGTAAGGTTAATGGCCTGGCTCTGATACCATGTTGCGCCACGGCAGCGCCCCGGCCTCGTACTCGAGGCCAAAATGCGGAATAAAATTTTGCGAACTTTGCGAAACGGCGCTACCGCGGGCAATGAAAACCCGGATCGAAACCATTAACCTATACTAGCTAACTAGAGAGATAGGGTGAGAAGTATACCGAGCGATCCGTGTCCTTCGGTCTTCGTCTCCACTCCGATCTCCCGCGGAATCTCCGTCACCTCCTCGCTCGTCGGAAAGGGGCACCACGTAGCCGGAATCTTTTACGGGCTCCCGCCTCTTGACCGAGGCAACTCGGGCGCGAAGTTGGCTAGCCGACGCGTCCAAGGCTTGCTGTAGAATAGTGTAGTGAACTTGTCTCTTGGGGTTATGAGGTTGCCTTGATGTGGAGGAATGGAGAATAGAAAGAGAGAAAGAAAATGAGCTATGAAGCTAATCCTTTTTGCAACCATGAAAGTGAGGTGAGGAAAAAAATGCCACACCAAAATAATGATCCTCTCATTTTTTTTTCTCAAGAATGGCCGGCCCCTCTCAAGAAATGAAGAAGATTGGAGAGAGAAAAAGAATTCTCCAAGTATATCAAATAAAATGGAAAAACCAATAATGGAAATGGTCACTCTCAATTCTTTTCTTATCATATCAAACAACCATCACAATGAAAGCAAGTGAGAAGACCCAAAAAGGATCTCATGATGAAATAGCAATCATGATGCCACAAATATGCAAAGAAACCCCTCACAAATTGTTAATTGCAAACGTGCAATTAACACCCTCCACCAAGAAAGTCCGACCGAGAAGGAATGAAGGAAAACCGGCCGGAACGGAATGCAAACTGGCAACCCCAGAAAACCGATCCCATAATAAATTACAGGAAAACCCCGCTACTGCAAATACATGCCCGCATTTGTATTCCCACTGAACACAAATGCAAAGAGACAAAACTACACTATCAAATACTAGAATCCGGCTTAAGCCAAAGCCGGCTAGTAAAAACCGTCCGATCACGATCCGTGCAATACCGCACGTATCTGATCGAACCCTGCCATATCTCCATACGGCCTCTACTGCGTTTCGCCCGAAACTTGAGTAACTGAGTGTGGTGGACTCTAAAGACTCGTCAATACCTTGGCTGTGGATTTAACCACTAGCACGTCAGAGGTATAAGCCAATACGTGACGGGCCACCAGGTATTGACCAAATGGGACGTCGATGAGGAAGCTCACCCCGACACCCAACTGAGCCTGTCAGTGACAATATCCGTACAGTCCGGTCCGTTCGTCTATGAGTATCGCATGGCGGGCCTAGGGGGTTGGTAAAAGTCAGACCCCCAAAAGCGGTACAAGTCGTGTCGGAGCGTAGCCCAGAACACCCTGAAATACTACTGGAATACCTACCAGTAAATCTCCTGCCTCGGCCGAGGGCTTTGTGTAATGGCTCTCCTAGACACAGCGCGACCTCACCCCCAATACCGGGAGAGACGAACCCCTGCAGATCCGCTCACTGCCTCCATGTGGCTCGGGACTGTACCCAACTAAAACCTGTTTGCACGACTCCTTTGAGCCGTGGTAGGGTAGTAATCAAAGCACAGTGGGAACTCACACGAGACAAATGACGATCTCAGGTCGATGAACTAACCTGTACACATGTCACCAGGGAACTGCTATCTGACATCTGGTATAAGACCAACTAGCAGGTTCTCGGCGAGTCCTGTCCGGTGTACTCATAACCCAATGAGCACCTGTATACACCTTAGGTGAACCAACTGACACCAGTGGCTTGTGAGACCGGCCACCGCCCCTCGTCGGGGTCTCGACTGTATACACTAGTCTACTAATGGAGTATCGATGCCCTGTCTCGAAACTCCTACGACTAGGGACCATTTTAAGGATGTGCTTATAGACCACCAGCTCCCACGTATATGATCGCCATCATACTGCTGGTCGTCAAGCAAGAATCCTAGGGGCTCTATCAACGTGTAATAGCGACATGTCAGGCCACCTAAAGCAGTACACGATGATAAAGATAAACCAGATAGCATACTATCATCTCGAGTAAGACTGTCCTACCGGGATAGGTCCTCCCTCAATCATTGCAATCACGTGCCTGTGATCCAATAATTGACTCTGAGGGCACTATCTCCAACAACCCCTGAAAAGATCCCCAAAAATAAGAAGGAATAAGCTTTGAGGCAATGCCTCACGTGCTCCCACATGACCTACAAAACACAGAAAGAAAAAGCAAAGGAAATATGAGCTTTGGGCGCTCTCACGTGTCCCCACGTGACCCCTTAGCGAGTGCTTTAATGATCAGTGCATAAATCTCCATCACGTGTCAACACGTGATGCTCAAAAGATGAAAAAATGTTTAACACTTATTTGCAGAACAAAGTGAGGAGATCTGGCCCCACCTTTGGACGCTCTCACGTGTTACACGTGACCCCTTGATAAATGCTTTAATAATCAGCGCATAAATCTCCATCACGTGCCAACACGTGATAGCCAGAAAGTTAAAAAGTGTTTAACACTTATTTGCAAAGCAAAGTAAAAGAGATCTGGCCCCACCTTTGGGTGCCCTCACGTGCCCCCACGTGACCTGATTGATTCATTTTCTGACGTGTATATGTAAAAAGTAACGACAATCAAAAAATTATATTGACCGCAATCAAACCACGGTGTCGGATGTAGTTAATGAATGAGTGCGGATCGTCCACAGGGATTGTGCAATTCAATTGTATTTTGATACGTTTGAAATGAAATGTTAAACAACAATAAACGAAAATATGATTCAAGATGTGATTTGTATTCGAGTGTCACTATCCTTTACTCAAGAATCAAGAAACTATAAACAATCAAGAATCGGTTGTTTTGATAATATTTCCAATCAACAATCAAGAATATAAGAGAGGCTCGTAGGAGTCGATCGGATCTTTAGACGTGATGTAATCTAAAGGGTTTCGTGTTCTTGTCCTTCGAAGAATTGATACTAGATCAATGGTGATCGACGAGAGTTAGGGTTTTCTTGATGAAATTAGGGTTTCATCTCTTAACCCTTATTCTTTCGAGGATACCATTTATATTCTAGCCTCTAGCAATTCCAAGAAACGATCGGAACTCCCCAATCTCGAGCGATGTCGATCAAGAAAGCATCGCAACGAATTGGGTCGTCGATTCTTGAACTTGCTAGGGTTTACAAACTCGTGGGATTCAAGAATCGATTACAAATTTGTTACATAATCATACTAAAGATCGTTTCGACTCCCCGACGAGCGGAGTTTTATTCACACATCACCACAAAGACAATATTCAAGAATAGGAATGATAACATGATGCGGAATTTAAAGAAAACAAGATAAAAGAATATCACCTTTTATTTAATCAACAATTTCAATACATTCTTTCAAGAATCTACAAGAAGAAGAAATCGATCGTTGACTCGGCTTCGCTCGTCTCCGTGGATCGTGGATCTACTTTGATCTCTTGCCCGATTGAAGATCGGCTCGGCTCATAAAAGGGTTGAAGGCATCTTGCTTGGCTTGCACTCGAGATCTTGAATTGTGGTTGGATTTAGGGTTAGGGTTTCCTACAAGCTCTCTCACTAAACTTGAGGAAGAGGGGATGAAGAAAGAGATTGATTTTCTAAACTTCAATCAAGGTTGAATAATTATCAATGATGAGCCTAGGGTCTTATTTATAGAACTCCCAAACCCTAGGTTTAGGTTTGAATTAGAACTTTCCCTCCCAAAGTTTGTTGAAGAGTTTCTAGAAGGAGTTTGTTAGGAGTTAGCTTAGGGTTTAAGCTAGGGTTTAGGGAAAGTTCTAGAAAGATTAGGCTAGTTTAGGTGTTTGCTGATCTGGAGGAAGTATCTGGGATATTCTGGAAGTTTGTGAGCATTATTGAGCTGTACCCACTGAAACAGGAGTTTTGGTGAAATTTGAGGAGCTGAGTTACTGGGCCCGCCGCGCAACCGCCGCACAATGTGCCTATATGCCGCGCTTCCGCCGCGCATTGTTGGCCTTGGGATCTGTGCCTTCTTCTGCTGCTTGGTACTGCTGTTTGTAGCTTTCTTTGATGTTTAGATTTGTACTTCCTCTTCTGTGTTGATACCATATTTGAGTTAAGTGAGTTTACGAGCAATTGTAATGGTCGAGCAAGCTTCTCTTTTCCTGCACAGACTTCGAAACAGGGGTTGCAAGATATAGAAAATATGCTATGTAATGCAATGCAGTCAATTTCCCTAGAAATGCCGGTTTTAAGGTCGAATACATGTAATCTGATATTTTGCTACCGATTTGCTAATATGTGAATTATGAATACCGTACACTTCTATATGGATGCAAATGATGAGGAAATTGCCGGCTAAAATATGCAATATTTTCGACTGATCAAATACCCCCAAACTTAATTTCGATCGTCTCGAGCGAATGTTTTATTAAAAAGAGAAGGAGAAAATAAAGAAAGAGAAAAACTAACTAGCACACTTTCGTAGGCAGCACGATTGCACTGAGCATGTGCAACAAGCCTTTAAACCTCTAGGTGTCCCTAGTAGGAGGAGTGTTGTCTCCTGAGGGTTTTCAGCGGATTGCACCCACAAAATCCAATAATAAAAGCAAGATCATGAATATTACATTTAAAGAAGAGAATTGTAAAAGAAAAGCTTTGAAAATTAGGGTTTCCAACTAAGCTAGCTTTTCGGTTGTCATGAGCCCTATCTTAATGGTCATGAAAAAATGTTAGAAATCACGTCCTCCCTCAATAAAACATCGTCTTATTCTTCATTCCTATCTGTATTCCAAACATCGATCATATCACCCTGCGTGTGTGTAAAGACATCCCTACACCCGGAGAATTCAATTCAAGCTATCATACCCTTGCCCATCGGCCTCAGTACTTCTTGGCAAACGAGATTGCTTACACACTTTCATGCGACCGTCAATACTTCTTGAGGTACTAACCGACCGATTACTAATGTGCTTGCATGCTTGGTGTATTTTCCTCGTCTTGCACCACCTCAGGCATAGCAGTGACTCCCAGACCAGTTGACCTTGGGGCACTAGGTGAAGAAGCACCCTTTTGCTATATATTTTTATTGCCCTTGGTGATAACAAAACCAGTATCCATTTTTCTCACCATTTTTTTTTATACCCTTTTTTTTTATACATCGGCTTTAAGACAAGAGCATTTCAAGGTATCCTCTACTATCCCAGGCTTCAAGACGTGTGTAAGTGCGAATAGCAGGGTAGCCATGTTCAAAATGTTTGGCTTCCAGAATAGAAACTATTTTTCAGACTTATTTTTATCCTCAGATTAGTGACGTCCTTCATCTTACTAACCCTTGGGACAACGGCTCATAACTACTTATTACTAGTTCGTATAAGAAAACTTCTAATTTTCTTAGTTTTCTAAAAATTTTCTAATCTCATGGATGCAATTTTTCACTATCTAAACTTTCATTATCTTATTTATATACAAAAAAGGTGTAAATATTAAAATTATTTTTATATTTGAAAATTTTTAAATTTTTATGGGTTTTGAAAATTTTTCAATTTTTATAGATTTTTAAAAGAAATGTTTTGTGCTTATGCAGATGATATGCAAATGATGCGAAAATAAGCACAAACCTCCCCCAAACTTGTTTTCAACAGTGTCCTCACTGTTGCCGACAGCTATACCTACAAAAATCTGTAAATCTGGGGGGAATTATTAGTGGGGGCAAAATATATAAGTGAAGAACTTCCCCCAAACTTGTTTTTCACTCACCTTCATTCAAAAGATGATGCAATGATATACAGGATATGAAGGTGAGACGGAGGAATTTTAATCCAAATAAACTGGCTCTTGTAAGAACAAGAGCTCCTCCGTGGGGTCAGTGGAAAAATACGGCTTTAGTCTATGTCCATTTACTTTAAAAACAGTGCCGTTTTTAACATTTTCTACTTCTACTGCCCCGTGCGGGTATACAGACCGCACAACAAAAGGTCCCTTCCAACGAGATCGGAGCTTACCCGCATGAAGGTGTAATCGTGAATCATAAAGAAGGACTTGTTGACCAGGTAAAAATGTTTTCCTTAAAATGCTTTTATCGTGAAAAACCTTAGTCCTATTCTTTGTGATTACAGCATTATCATAAGCTTCATCGCGGAGTTCGCTTAGCTCGTTAAGTTGCAGCTTCCGAAAGTTGCAAGCAAGGTTTAGATCAAAATTTATTTCCTTTATAGCCCACAATGCTTTATGTTCTATCTCAACAGGTAGATGACATGCTTTTCCAAACACTATCCTATATGGAGACATTCCTAGATCGGTCTTATATGCAGTCCTGAATGCCCAAAGAGCATCCGTCAATTTGGTCGACCAGTCTTTTCTATTTTTAGCAACAGTTTTCTCCAGGATAAGTTTGATTTGTCTGTTTGAGATCTCAGCCTGCCCGCTTGTTTGGGGGTGATAGGGTGTAGAAAGTCGGTGGTTGATTGAGTATTTTCGCATCAGAGTCTCGAAAGACCTGTTGCAGAAATGTGTCCCATTATCACTAATGATAGCGCGTGGGTGTCCAAATCGCGAAAAGATATTCTCTTTTAAGAACTTAATGACAACTTTCCTGTCATTAGTGCGACATGGAATGGCTTCTACCCACTTGGAGACATAATCAACCGCCAGCAAAATGTACAGATTCCCAAAGGAGTTGGGAAAAGGACCCATAAAATCAATGCCCCAAACATCAAACATTTCAACAACCAGAATGGGTTGCTGAGGCATTTCATTCCTCTGGGATATTCTACCCGTATACTGACATTGTGTACAGGTTTTGCAATACTCAAATGCGTCCTTGAATAAGGTCGGCCAATAAAATCCACATTGCAAAACCTTTTCCGCTGTCTTTCTAGGACCAAAGTGACCCCCACAAGCCTGATCATGACAAAATGAAAGAACACTCTTGAACTCTTCATTTGGGACGCACCGGCGAATGATCTGATCAGGACAATATTTAAACAAATAGGGCTCGTCCCAGTAATAGTGTTTTACTTGGGAAAGAAAACGATATTTGTCCTGTTTTGACCAATCGCTCGGTATAAGTCCCGTGGCATGATAGTTCACAATATCCCTGAACCATGGTTCAGCGGATATGCTCAAGAGTTGTTCATCAGGGAATGAGTCATTGATCGGCAGGGTCACAGGGGAAGAAACGATGCGTGAAAGGTGGTCAGCTACTACGTTTTCACATCCTTTCTTATCTTTGATAACAAGATCAAATTCTTGTAAAAGAAGGATCCAACGTATTAGTCGACCTTTTGCATTTTTCTTCGCCAGAAGATGTTTTAAAGCGGAATGGTCAGTATATACAACTATAGGTGAGCCGATTAAGTAAGGCCTGAATTTTTCTAACGCAAATACAACCGCTAAAAGCTCTTTCTCGGTGGTTGTATAATTGATTTGCGCATCATTCAAGGTCTTACTAGCATAGTAAATCACGTGTGGCATCTTATCAATGTGCTGTCCTAAGACTGCACCTACTGCAAAATCAGATGCATCACACATCAGCTCAAAGGGGTAGTCCCAATTTGGTGATGATAAAACGGGGGCTGTGGTGAGTGAGTGTTTAAGTGAGTCGAAAGCTGTCTCGCAATCCGAGTCAAAGTGGAAGGTCGTATCCTTGGCCAGGAGTAGTGTTAAAGGTCTAGCAATTTTGCTAAAGTCCTTTATGAATCTCCTATAAAAGCCCGCATGGCCAAGGAAAGAGCGAATATCTTTGACGCTTTTGGGATGAGGCAGGTTTTGAATGACATCTACTTTAGCTCTGTCAACCTCAATGCCTTTCTGTGAAATGACATGTCCAAGGACTATTCCTTCTTGGACCATAAAATGGCATTTTTCCCAGTTTAATGTCAAGTTCTTCTCTTTGCAACGAGTAAGAACAGCGTCTAGATTCGCTAGGCAATCAGAAAAAGAGTCTCCAAAAATCGAGAAGTCGTCCATAAAGATCTCCAAAAAATTCTCTACCATATCACAGAATATCCCCATCATACACCGCTGAAAGGTAGCGGGAGCATTGCATAACCCAAAGGGCATGCGACTGTAAGCAAAGGTACCAAAAGGACAAGTAAAAGTGGTTTTATCTTGATCCTTTTTGGCAATGGGGACCTGATTGTAGCCTGAGTAACCGTCCATAAAACAATAAAACTCTCGTCCCGCTAAGCGTTCCAGCATTTGATCAATAAATGGTAGAGGAAAATGGTCTTTCCTCGTAGCAGCGTTGAGTTTTCTATAATCGATGCATACACGCCACCTAGTTTGGGCGCGTGTTTGAATCAACTCATTCGCTTCATTTGTGATAACTGTGATGCCGGATTTCTTAGGAACGACATGTATAGGACTCACCCACTGGCTATCGGAGATGGGGTAGATAATACCATTATCTAAGCACTTGACGATTTCTTTCATGACAGCTTCCTTCATGATGGGATTCAACCGTCTCTGTGGTTCTCGGGTCGGTCTGGCATCTTCCATCACATGTATATGATGTTCAACTATCAAGGGACTAATCCCTTTGATGTCCGCCATACTCCAACCAAACGCCTCTTTGTTAGATCTCAATACCGATAAAAGGGCATTCTCTTGCTCTGATGCAAGAGAAGCGGAAATGATAACCGGTAATGACTCGTTCTCACCAAGATATGCATATTTCAGGTGAGAAGGTAAAATTTTGAGATCTAACTCAGGCGGAGAAATGATAGAAGGAAGGGTCATAGATTGATTTTTGGATCTACAAAGAAGCTCAGAGCCTGTGAAAGATACAGACTCGGGTGGAGAAAATTCAGAAGTGCAGGACTCATGTGTAGCTAAAGTGTCCTCACTAAGATCATGTGTGAAATCAAACAGAGATGTGCTAATGTCATCGAGATCAGTCAAGCAAAGATCCTCAGCTCCACAACTATCGGGAGCGATCTCATGGACAGAGCACACATCTAAAATATGAGCACTAGGTTCTGACGGCTGACTTCCAACTTTATAGATATTTAGTTCAATGGTCATATTTCCAAATGATAAATTCATTGAACCATTTCTACAGTTGATAACAGCGTTGGAAGTGGCAAGGAAAGGACGACCTAGAATCACCGGAATTTGGCCCCGGGGGTTTGCTACAGGATGTGTGTCGAGCACAATGAAGTCTACAGGGAAAACAAATTCCCCGACCTTTATTAACACATCCTCTAATTCACCCCTTGGTTTGGTGATAGATCGGTCTGCCATCTGGAGAGTGCAATGAGCAGGTTTCAGCTCTCCAATCCCTAATTGCTCATAGACAGAATAAGGTAACAGGTTAACACTCGCGCCAAGGTCTAACAGAGCACGATTTATGTTTTTACCCCCAATCGAAATCGAAATTGTAGGACAACCTGGGTCCTTTCTTTTCTTTGGAAGCTGGGGTATAAAAGTAGTGCTGATGTTATTAGACATAAAGACCTTCTTCGGCACTTGGGTCTTCCTCTTCCTAGTGCACAAGTCCTTAAGAATTTTTGCATAAGCGGGGACTTGCTGAATCGCATCTAGGAGAGGGATATTGATGTTAACCTGTTTGAACATCTCTAAAATTTTCTCCATATGAGGACTCGTTCTATTAGCCCTTAGCCGGTTCGGGTAAGGTGCTTTCGCAATAAGCGCGGGGTCCATCATAGGAGAAGGAAAGGGGGGTAGACGAGGTCCCAAAGGAGGTGTGGGGACCGTCTGTGGAGAACTATAAGGGTTGGGTGAAGGTGTTGAGCCTAAAGGGAAATGGAGAATAGGCTCGTGCGAAGGTGGTTTGGTAGAAGAAGAAGGATCAGAAGGTGAAGTGTGTGTATGTGGGAAAGACTCAGCCGGGGTGTTGATATGATTTTCAGTATCATCAATACCTTCCCCGACATGATTGTTCAGCACTCTTCCCGATCTCAACGTTGTAATGGCATTTACATTGTAATGCCCAGGATTCTGTAGGGGTTGAGAGGGAAGTTTCCCTTTTTCTCTCGCACTCATTTCGGCTTTTAAGCGTGCGATTTCAGCTTCCATCGTGCGAATACTCTCAGCTTGGGATGCTGAGTTTTTCTTTATTTCACTGACGGAAGATCTAACCTCAGTCGAAACATCCATGAAATTTGATAAAAGTGATTTCATGGTTTGAGTGAATTGAGAGAACTCGTCAGAACAGGACTGCATAGGATTAGACTGTGCAGGAGTGTTGCCCTGATTTTGGAAATTTTGTGACTGGTAGGGGTGCTGAGTGAGTTGTAGGGGTTGCTGTTGTGGTGGAGGAAGAGCCCGTTGAAATTGATTCGTGTTTAGAACCGTGTTTTGAGATTGGTTTTGGTTCCAAGCAAAATTCGGGTGGTTCCTCCAACCCTGATTGTAACTGGAAGAATATGGATCGTTTCGAGGTCTTTGAAATGCGGCATTAGAATGCTCGTGACCTTGAAACGCAGAGTTTAATGGACATTCTTCCGTTAAATGTGACGGATCAGAACAGCACCCACAAACAGTTTTGGGGAGCGACATTGGGTTTAGGGAGGCTGCTGCAAATTTGTGTTCCATAGCGTCGAGCTTCTTTTGCATTGCTACCATTTCAGCTCGGACACCTATGGACACATCTATTTGGTGTACGCCACCCCTATTCAATGGTTGTGTTCCACTCTCCCAAATTAGTGACTTTTCAGCGAACTCTTCTAAGTATCGCCAAGCTTCCCCGTCATCTTTAGTCATAAATGTACCTTGACACATGTTTTCAAGGCTCTGTTTAGTGCTAGGGTTACTGCCCTCATATATGATTCGGCAAAGCTCCCATCTCGGGATGCCGTGGTGAGGACATTGAACCAATAGATCCTTGAAACGTTCAAAGTATTTTGAAAATGGTTCGGCAGGGAGCTGGGCAAATTGGTTCAGTTCGCTACGGATTCGAGCCGTCTTTTGGACTGGGTAAAATTTCTTAAGGAATGCAGCGACGAATTCTTCCCAATTCGTAATAGAGTGTGCGGTGGTGTTATATAGCCACTTCTCGGCTATATCGCACAAAGTAAATGGAAGAAGTCGTAGACGCATCGCATCCACTGAAAGTTGTGACGTACCCATCATTGCGCATACGTTTTCAAATTTGGTAATGAAAACGTAAGCGTCCTCGGTCTCGAGTCCGTGGTATTTGGGTAAAAGATTGATATACTGGGGCTTTATTTCAAAGTTATCCCCATTGGCTGGTGGTGTGGATAAGCAGGTCGAAAGAGGACCTCTATGTGGATAGCATCTTTCCTGGAGAGAAATGTGGGGTGGAGTAGGATTCTGCGCACCAACGGACGGTGGCAGATTAGGGTTAAAGAAATTTGATGGATTCGGATCCATCGGTGTGGGTGTGGTAGTAGGTAAAGAAAAGGTAAATGGAGAATTATCGACTTCGGAGTCGATAAAAGGTACGCGGACTAAACGGGCACTAGAATCCCGTGTCCAGCCTATCTTGTACTAAAAAGGGTTAGTACAAGTGGCAGCGTTGACTTATAATTAGGGATGAATGAATGCGGTGCTTGCTTTGAAAAAGGGACGGATTTTGAAAAAATGATGCGACAAAACAAATGCAGCACACAAACCCTAGAATCTAATGGTCACCTAGGTCCGATCTCTAGACCGCTCCTAACTGCCAAAAGACAAGCCGCAGGATAGAATCCTCCACTGCCTCTTTGTCCCCCTGTGGCCGGATAAGTGCCAGGTAAGTGGGAAGGAACCACCACTACAGTGGACCTAATTAATAACCACTAGCCTTAGACACACTCGCCTTAGGCACCACAAGAAAACGCGGATAAGCAATGAATTACCCACGACCTTCTCTTGTCCTATTGAGCGCGACAGTCCTTAGAGTCTTCTCTAGATTTCTTTTAGTTAATGGAGGTAATGCGGATGCAAGTTTGACGATTTTCGGGGCCTAGGAAGGGTAATGAAATCCCCACCTAATTTGGATTTGGCCGTGCCCCTTAAATTTCCGTATTAGAATGCAAACAACCAAGAAATCAAAAATCACACACAATTTTATTTTTGCTTTGCGGCGCTGCGATTTATTTGCAAAGAATCCTGCAGCAAAGGGTTAATTGGAGCTAAAAAGGGTGAGAGGAGAGAGCAAGAAGTCACCTGCAGAAAAATCCCACAGAGATCCTCCAAGACTGCGGCGCTTCCGCCGCAATAAGCATGTATCTACCGCGGATGAGCGGTCGGTTCTTGGGAACAGTGAACAATTTTTCTTCAACAAGCTCCTGCTACTATCTCCAGCTCTCTGGTATGTTCAAACAAATTTTTCCACAGAACAGAATGCTCCAGATCACCTTGCAATCAAATCACAACACACGTGTAAGAGTTTGTACGAATTTTGATTTCAAGAAGTAAAACGTAATAATTCTTTCACTTCAAACTAAGAATGCAAATGAATTAGCGCGATCCCCGGCAACGGCGCCATTTTGATTGATTCATTTTCTAACGTGTATATGTAAAAAGTAACGACAATCAAAAAATTATATTGACCGCAATCAAACCACGGTGTCGGATGTAGTTAATGAATGAGTGCGGATCGTCCACAGGGATTGTGCAATTCAATTGTATTTTGATACGTTTGAAATGAAATGTTAAACAACAATAAACGAAAACATGATTCAAGATGTGATTTGTATTCGAGTGTCACTATCCTTTACTCAAGAATCAAGAAACTATAAACAATCAAGAATCGGTTGTTTTGATAATATTTCCAATCAACAATCAAGAATATAAGAGAGGCTCGTAGGAGTCGATCGGATCTTTAGACGTGATGTAATCTAAAGGGTTTCGTGTTCTTGTCCTTCGAAGAATTGATACTAGATCAATGGTGATCGACGAGAGTTAGGGTTTTCTTGATGAAATTAGGGTTTCATCTCTTAACCCTTATTCTTTCGAGGATACCATTTATATTCTAGCCTCTAGCAATTCCAAGAAACGATCGGAACTCCCCAATCTCGAGCGATGTCGATCAAGAAAGCATCGCAACAAATTGGGTCGTCGATTCTTGAACTTGCTAGGGTTTACAAACTCGTGGGATTCAAGAATCGATTACAAATTTGTTACATAATCATACTAAAGATCGTTTCGACTCCCCGACGAGCGGAGTTTTATTCACACATCACCACAAAGACAATATTCAAGAATAGGAATGATAACATGATGCGGAATTTAAAGAAAACAAGATAAAAGAATATCACCTTTTATTTAATCAACAATTTCAATACATTCTTTCAAGAATCTACAAGAAGAAGAAATCGATCGTTGACTCGGCTTCGCTCGTCTCCGTGGATCGTGGATCTACTTTGATCTCTTGCCCGATTGAAGATCGGCTCGGATCATAAAAGGGTTGAAGGCATCTTGCTTGGCTTGCACTCGAGATCTTGAATTGTGGTTGGATTTAGGGTTAGGGTTTCCTACAAGCTCTCTCACTAAACTTGAGGAAGAGGGGATGAAGAAAGAGATTGATTTTCTAAACTTCAATCAAGGTTGAATAATTATCAATGATGAGCCTAGGGTCTTATTTATAGAACTCCCAAACCCTAGGTTTAGGTTTGAATTAGAACTTTCCCTCCCAAAGTTTGTTGAAGAGTTTCTAGAAGGAGTTTGTTAGGAGTTAGCTTAGGGTTTAAGCTAGGGTTTAGGGAAAGTTCTAGAAAGATTAGGCTAGTTTAGGTGTTTGCTGATCTGGAGGAAGTATCTGGGATATTCTGGAAGTTTGTGAGCATTATTGAGCTGTACCCACTGAAACAGGAGTTTTGGTGAAATTTGAGGAGCTGAGTTACTGGGCCCGCCGCGCAACCGCCGCACAATGTGCCTATATGCCGCGCTTCCGCCGCGCATTGTTGGCCTTGGGATCTGTGCCTTCTTCTGCTGCTTGGTACTGCTGTTTGTAGCTTTCTTTGATGTTTAGATTTGTACTTCCTCTTCTGTGTTGATACCATATTTGAGTTAAGTGAGTTTACGAGCAATTGTAATGGTCGAGCAAGCTTCTCTTTTCCTGCACAGACTTCGAAACAGGGGTTGCAAGATATAGAAAATATGCTATGTAATGCAATGCAGTCAATTTCCCTAGAAATGCCGGTTTTAAGGTCGAATACATGTAATCTGATATTTTGCTACCGATTTGATAATATGTGAATTATGAATACCGTACACTTCTATATGGATGCAAATGATGAGGAAATTGCCGGCTAAAATATGCAATATTTTCGACTGATCATGACCCCTAAACAAATCTCCCAAAATGAGAAGGGAAAAGATTGGAGGCAATGCCTCACGTGCTCCCACGTGACTTCCAAAACAAAGGGAACAAAAGCAAAGGCAATGCTGGCTTTGGGCGCTCTCACGTGTCCTCACGTGGCCCCACGTAACCCACTCCTATTTAGTGTGTAACACTAATTTGACAACTTCATTTCCAATGTTTAACACTGTCATGTTCTAGTGTTTAACACTAAATTGGGGATTATATTTCCAGTGTTTTAACACTGATTGTATTTTAGTGTTTAACACTAATTTGAGAGTTCTATCTCTAGTGTTTAACACTGTTGTTCTCTAGTGTTTAACACTACTTTTAACCAAATCGGCTAATTCTCCAGAGGCAAAAGTCTCCCCTTCAACTGAATCTCAAAATTGAGTAAAATTCAGAGCTATAATGTCCACTGCTCAATCAAAGATAAAAAAATGTTACCAAAGCCCTCAAACTCTGGTTTAGCATTGCTAAATAATGTGGGATGAAACCAGACAAATGTCTAATGGTCCAACAAAATGGCCAATATTTCAAACTTAATTGGACTTAGCCCAAATTGGCCATAATTCCTCAATTCAGACTCAACTGAGCCAATGTGCTCATAATATAATTAACTGATCTTAGCTCCAAATTGGACTACAGATCATTTAATCCATCTTGGTTCAAGGGTACATATCTTCACTCCTTTGATATTTGTCGTTGTAATTCCTCAACGTCTTCAAAAAGGTGACGGGTCCTGACAATCACACATTTCACGGACTGTGGGGTCCTTAAACCCATGGACTATGATGTCCTTAACCTAGACCGTGATGTCTTAAAACTAACAACGGACTGTGGAGTCCTTAAACCCATGGACTATGATGTCCTTAATCTCGACCGTGATGTCGTAAAACTAACAACGGACTGTGGGGTCCTTAAACCCACGGACTATGATGTCCTTAAGCTCGACCGTGATGTCTTAAAACTAACAACGGACTGTGGGGGTCCTTAAACCCATGGACTATGATGTCCTTAACCTCGACCGTGATGTCTTAAAACTAACATTGGACTGTGGGGTCCTTAAACCCATGGACTATGATGTCCTTAACCTCGACCGAGATGCCTTTAAACTAACAAAGGACCGAGATGTCCTTAAACTAACATTGGACCGTAATGTCCTTAAACTAATCGACCGCAATGTCACTAAACTAAACAATAGAGCCCAATTGCTCTCTTGTTGGATATAAACGATCCCGTTAAGTTGATCTTAGTCTAAAATGAGACTAACGTATCCTTAACAAACGTTTAAGTTGATCTTAGTCTCAAATGAGGCTAACGTATCTTTAAACCCAACCCCCCAAACCCAAATCTAAGAAAGATACGGATTTGGACTAATCCACGCCCTACGGGCAACAACATAAATTAGTCTCCGTATATAATTGATGGGCAATCACAAACAAAACAAACACACACGACACGAAGTGACCATCTGGAGAAGGAGAAAGTTGTTACCGCGATGCGGTAACGTAATTAACTGCAGGGGCCTGCGCCTGCAGGGAAGAGCATCCTCACAATCAGAAACCCCTCAAACGAGGGGGAATCTGACGAAATCTGCTACATCGGCCGCATCCATTTAAACCTTCGATACATGGTGCCATAAATCAACTTGGAATCTTCGGAGAGGTAGACGGATAACACCAATTAGCATCTGCCCCGAATTTCAGGCAAGACGTTTATCGCGTCTTGTCGCGTCTTTCGGCGGGGAACAAAAGAGTAATAAAAATTTACAAACAATCATACGGAAAAATTATTACAAGTAGAGTAAAAACAAGAAACGCTGAAAAATACATAATTGCGATTAATAGATCTGAACATTGGCCTTTTCTGGAATTTTATCTTTCTGGACCAAAAATTTATAAAATTATATGACAACAAAATATGATTAATAGTTCCTTTATTCTTCTAAATTTTTCTAATACATTTTAAAATGAAAACCATGAAATATTTTGAGATTGTGTCTGTTCTATTAAATTTTCCATTTGAAAAATTTGTGACAAAATAAGTCTAAGTAGTATGCAACTCTGAGTTTTTAATTTCAGGATGAGCATAAAGATCTATCAGAATGCATTTGAAATTCTGTATTATGAGAGAATATAATTACACAATATCATATTCCAAAACCCTCAATTAAACAATTAGTTATAATAGATATCTAATGGCATATGCAAACTAGAATTAATTCATAACTCCATATCTCTACTCAAACAATATCATTGAAGTCATGTGTTTTTGTTTCTTCAGAGTTGTCTTATCTCCAAATGGTTGTTATACATAACTAACAACCGTCACATTATTATAAGCCTAGAAAGTTTCAATAGTCTATCTAAAAACGGAAAGAAAAAGTAACAGAATTTTAAAAGCAATGATCAACACAGAGAAATTGTTACAAGTAGAGTAAACATAACAAACGCTGGAAAAAACATAAATACAGTAAATGGATCTAAGTATTGGCATTTCTGGAATTTCATTTTTTTCCAATAAAAAATCTATAAAATTGTATGACAACAAAATATGGTTAATAATTCCTTTATTATTCTAAAATCTTCTAATACATTTTTTTTTAATGAAAACCATGAAATATTTTGAGATTGTATTTGTTCTATTAAATTTTCCATTTGAAAAAATTTGTAACAAAATAAATCTAAGCTGTATGCGACTCTGAGTTTTTAATTGCAGGATGAGTATAAAGATCTTTCAGAATGCATTTGGAACTCTGTATTATATGAGAATATATCATATTGCAAAACCCTCAATTAAAATATTAGTTATAACAGATATCTAATAGCGTATGCAAATTAAAATTAATTTATAACTTCGTACTTCCACTTAAACAATATTTTTGATATCATGTGTTTTTGTGCCTTAAAAGTTATCTTATCTCCAAATGATCGTTGTCATCTTTTATCTGTGAAGAAAATGTCTCGGTATTTATCAATATACTTATTGAAAAAAAATTCTATAGTTCAAATTAGAACCTTAGTTTACTAGCTTGAACCCCTCAATTCATCAAAATACATTATCATTAATAGCATAACTATCTTATACTTAGGATTCCATTAAGTAATCGCTAAAATAAAGCTAATTCATCTTAACATTTTAAAACAAATCATGTACTTATGATAAATGGATTTGAAAATATGTTCCACGCATAAAATATACTTAAAAACTTATGATTGCAATATTCCAAAAAAAGTAAAATGAGATGGAAAGAAAATTCATATTATAAATAAAATATCAGCAACAGCACCAACAACTAGAACACTCCATCATTGAGTGGTGTAGGTTCTCCAATACAAAGTTGTCAAACAATAATCATTAAGTTCTTCATATATAAAAAGAAGAAATATCTTTTGATTGTCCAAAAGTCTGCAAGATAATCGCAATGGTCATAGATTCATCATCTTTCTTCTCATCTAAACCTCCATAAATCTCCATTGACTTTGGCGACGGTGGCGGTGGAGAAGGCGGTGAATAAGAAACACGGTCATTGAAAAACCCCAGATAATGAAAATTGTTTCTCGCCCCTTCAGATCCATTGAACGATATCGAAGAGAGACTGTCATTCACGATCAACTCCTCCGATGGCGGCGATGGAGGAGGCGGTGAATAAGAAGCATGGGAATTGAAAAAACCCGGGTAATGAACAAAATTGGTCATTGCCCTTTCAGGCCCACTGAACGATATCGAACAGAGATCCTAAGCTATAGCGGCCTCCTCAGTCGTGTCGAATGTGCCTAGCCAGTGCCTTTTTTTGGTGTGTGGGTTTCAGATTTCTGCTGAATATCGTCCCCAATTACGTTTGCGGACGCCTAAGTATTCGGTGGAGCCTTGGGTTGTTCTTCTTTGTGGTTGGTTTTGGTTGGGAAGTTGCATTTGTGAGAGATGATCTTGCATTTGGCTACCGGATATGAGAGTGAAGATGGTAAGGATTATGAGATGATCAATCTATATATAGGCTACAAAGTAGAATATACAGTAATTTAGATTGGGGTTTTCTTATGTAAATGTGTCTTAGTTGAAATATAGAAAAATCTTCAATATATAAGTGATGATGTGGATTGCATTAATTTAGATTATGGTTTTGTTAGATGATCGAATGTTTGGTATAGTTGAAAGGCTAGAGTTTTGGTACGGCATTAGCATATGAACGAATTTTTATGGTTCTTTACTAAGAACAGTGGAGTTCTAAATGTCGTTTGCATTTAAATTTAGGGTTTTGGTAAAGCAGTTGTAGATTCATGTTTAAATTGTTTTACTAGGTTTTTGTGCATGTCTCCTTCTAGGAAAACAATAATTTTTAATTGCTGAATGAAACAAATTATTAGCATGCCTCAAATTAATTTTAAATTTGTTTGTGTTACACATTGCCTATGCATATAGAGGATCTTTTTAGTTACTAAGTACAAATCTATAGAAATATATGATTTAGAATTCTATTTCCATGAGAACCCCCGCTCGCCCAATTTATTTGTTTACTCAAAAATTTTAAATTCCAAAATTTCAAGATCATCTTGAAAACTCTTAATCGAACTTTACACCTTTAAACAAATTTTAGATTTATCACTAGCTACGTTTACTTAATGCGTTCTCGCTTATCATTTTTCCAAAAGAGATATTGACTTATAAGATTCAACATATTTTGCAACTTCATGCCTTCATAACCAATGGGGACCATTCTGTTGTGTTTAGTTTAGATGGGTTATGTTATTAGCTATCTGGAAAGGGTCATATATACTTGTGCATCTCTGCAATCAGATCTTAATATATACTGCATATTTTATTGTTATCGAGGAATTTGTCCAACTCCAAATAGATTGTGAAAGCGCTGTTTAGGACAACGATTGGATAGATGATGCGTGATTGATCATATGATTGTTTGTATAATATCATATATAGAAATATGAAGAAAAATGCATGATGGGATAGATGGAGCTATGTATTTCCAATGCACCATAATTGCATTTCCTGTTTTCACGGTTGAAGCACGTTTGGTTGTCTTATTTTTCACTAGACAATATCAAGGATTGTCTTTTCCAAATATTTTTATTTAATTTACTCAAATTACGATGCTATTAAATCAGTCAAATCATACATTTGTCAAAATATACCTTATTGAAAACTGTTTATTTGCAGAGTGCAATAATGATATGAGCTGTAAATATATATATTTCATCTGTCCAATCATGTATTTTTTCTTCATTCATGTTTATATATGATATGACATTGAAATAGTCATTTAGACTAAAGCATAACTCGACTTTAATTTTTCTTTTTAACAGAGAATGCATTAATTGTTTTTATCTCTTTAATCCCTTATCACCTCATGTAGTCAAATGAACTTTGTTATAAAATTCACCACTTGGTTGCTATGACAAATAATACTTTCTTTTCTAGAATCAGATTTTGATGTATACTGCATATTTTATTACTATCAAGAAATCTGTCCAACTTCAAATAGATTGTGAAAGCGATGTTGGAGACAACGATTGGATAGATAATGTATGATTGGAAAGATAATTGTTTGTATAATATCATAAATAGAAATATGAAGAAAAATGCATGTTGAGACAGATAAAGCTATGCATTTCCAATTCACCATAATTGCATTCCCTGTTTTCACGGTTGAAGCACGTTTGGTTCTCTTCTTTATCACTAGGTAATATCAAGGATTATATTTTCTAAATATTTTTATTTAATTTACTCAAATTACGATACTATCAAATCAGCCAAATCATACATTTGTCAAAATATATTTTATTGAAAATCGTTTATATACAGAGTGTATTAATGATATGAGTTGAATGCATATACTTCATCCGTCTAATTATGCATTTTTTCTTTATGCTTATTATACATGATATGACATCGAAAATAGTCGTTTAGACTAGAGCATATTTCGGTTTTCTTTTCTCTTTTTAACGGAGAATGCATTAATTCTTGACGTCTATTTATATTTTATTGAAAACCGTTCTCAACATAGAAAAGTTATCATAAGTAGAGCAAAAACAACTAATGCATAGAGAAAACACATAAGTGTTGGATAAAAAGTTGTCGGGACTATCCATACTTGATTTTTCGATTTATAAGATATAAGATAAAAGTATTACATGTTAGAAAGTTCATATAAATCATAAACTGAGTATCGTAATATTATAAGTTGATGTAACTTTTATGAGTTACCTAGAAAGTCATTTTAAAAGAACTCTACTTTTTCAAAGATTCCTATTAACAAATACAACCAACTCTTTCTGTGGTATAGTTATACTTCTATCTATGTATATGGGAGGTAATTTTAGTTATGTCACTTCAAAGTTCAACAACTTAACGGATATTATTGTAAGTCAATTTTTATTATACTTAAATAAAATCTAAAGTTTTTCTTTATTTTTTACTCGACTGCCTTTCTCAGTCGATTATGTCTCTATGCTAGAGTTAGAAATGAAGAGTTTAAAATTCTCTTAAGTTTCATAAAAAACATCTCACTGACTTTTGATGCATGGTTTTTTCTTTTAGAGTTCAATTTTGATATTATAAAAACATTATGCTGATTTAAATGTTTTTATTTAAATTCATGTATGATACTTTGTGTTATTTGTTTATATCGTTCATTTAATTTCTTTGAAGTAATATCCATTTTGATATTTTTTTGTTATTTGCCTATACAACTCATTTTATTTCTTTGAGGTAACAATATTTACTTAGTTAGGTATACTTATTGAAATGAAGAACAATAATAAATCAATACAATATATATATATATATATATATATATATATGATTTCAACTACATAGCAGTATCTAAAATTAGTTTAATGGAATATTAATACAATGATATGGATTCAGATAAATGATAAGTATTGCATTGAATGGATCTAATCATTGGGCTCCCTGAAATGTCATCTCCATCAACCCGAAATGTAAGCTCTCTTCCATATATAGAATTGTATAACGGTGGAGTATAATTAATAATTTCTGTATTATTCTATAATTTTCTAATACTATTTTTATAAAAATCATGAAATATGTTAAGCTCAACTTTATTCTATTAAAATTTCTATTAGAAAGAAAAAAATTTAATAACAAAAAAAATCTTAATTATATATAACTTCAAATTTTTAATTTCAGGATGGGCATAAGGATGTACTCAGAATGTAATTGGAATTGTGCATTACAGAAGGATATACTGCTAAATGGACAGCGAGAGTTGATATTGTCAATTTTAGTATATTATGCTTTATGTTTCGTGATTTCATAACCAATGGACACCATCCAGTTGAATTTAGTTTAGGTGGGATATGCTATCAGTTGTCTAAAAATTATAGTTATGAAGTGTTCGACCATGCAATAATTGTCTTCTGCATGTTTTATTGCTATCGAGGAACCTGTCCGGTCCGAATATATCGTGAAAATGATGTTCGTAAGAATGACCATCATTGCACATTTATCACTCCTCTTATGAAGTGTTCGAGCATGCAATAATTGTCGCTTCTTTAAGGCGTGGAGATTATCCTTGATGTAAAAGTATTTTGCTATGTATAATGAAATTCTAAAATCAAGATGTAATATCATCACAGAGTTTAAGCGATATTTATCTTCCATTTTTTATCATGTCAGTTATAGGTTATTTTTATACAATTATGTAAACTTTAGTTATATGAATATTTTATAAATCCTTCCAATCATTATACTTATGATACCTTACTTGCTATATAATATTTGTTGTTAATAAGAAATTAAAAATAATAAGTCTAAAAGAAAATAAAAATCAATAAGCCAAACGATATATATTTATTTATTCTAAATATTAAGTTATACACTGAATAGAAAGTATAACAATGATTGGACAGATGATTGTTTGTACAATATCATATATAAATATATGAAGAAAAATGAATGATGGGATAGATGAATCCAGTATTTCTAATTCATTGTAATTGCATTTCCTATTTTTGCGGTTGAAACGCATTTGATTGTCTTCTTTACTATTAAACAATATCAAGTATTATCTTTTCCAAATATTTTTATTTGATTTACTCAAGTTACGATGCTATCAAATCAGTCAAATTATACATTTACCAGAATATACTTTATTGAGATTTTTTTGCATGTATAGTGCAATTATGATATGATCTATAAATACATATACTTCATCCGTCCAATCATACGTTTTTTGCATCCCTATATATATATGACACGACATCAAAATGAAGAAAAATGCATGAAGGGACACATGAAGCCACCATTTCCAGTTCACCCTAATTGCATTCCCTTTTTTCACTGCTGAAGCACTTTTTGTTGTCTTTTTTGTCACCAGACAATATAAAGTAATGTCTTTTTCAAATATTTTTATTTAATTTACTCAACTTACGATGCCATCAAACCAGTCAAATTATATTTTGTCAGAATATGTTTTATTGAGAATTTTTCACATGCATAGTGCAATTATGATATGAGTTATAAATGCATATATTTCATCCCTCCAATCATGTGTTTTTTCTTCATGCATATTTATATATGATATGATATCAAAATGAAGAAAAATGCATGATGGGACCATATAGCTATACATTTCTAATTCACCATAATTGCATTCGCTACTTGCTAATTTTAAATTTCAAACTGACTTGGTGACTCTTATATATATATATATATATATATATATATATATATATATATATATATATATATATATATAAACCATGATCATGCATTTTCTCACAAACACTTATGCCTGACTATTTCAAGTACTCAAGTTGTCCATAAAGAAGCTTAAGCTTAGTCCGTCGGCAATGAAGAAAGGCCATAAAAAAAGTAAGACGTCGACCGTGACCTCTCTCCTACAAGATATGCTCATCGAAATAGCCATGCAAGTCGTCTCCAAGTCCTCGGCTCCTCTCGATGATATTAAAAACCTACGTGCAACGTAAGCATTTATTACTTTTTATAATTTCAGAATTAACATATAAATTATATAATATCGTTTTGTATGCATTTTAAATGTAAGAGTTTTTATCGGGTCTCCAAAGATAAGATGGTCGGGCGTTCAATCTCGGTGATTAAGGTGTACTTGAGGATGTATTGGTAGGAAAAAGATGCATGTCTAATTTTGCTTCGAAACTGTGCAAATAGCGGCAATCTTGATGCCAGCTTTATTCTTGAACTGGTAAATAATTTGATTTAATACATATGTTCCTATATATATATATATATATATTGTCTAATTCATCGATATTGGGTTTTTCTTTAAACCTATAGGAAGAGATATACAATTTAGGAAGGATGACTTTGGGTATGGAGCATCTCAAGACAGCGATGACTGGTGACCACTTTGCAGTGGTATACGTGGTCGGTATCATACTGTTTTTTGATGCATATACAAGGGCACACGCCATGGAAATTCTGAACAAGGTTTCTTGTGGCAATCTTTTATGTGCTGGTCATGAAGTTAAAGAGTGCACGAGATCGGGCAATTCGATAGTAGACAGATGCAGAAGAGATGCTTTGCAGATTACGAATAAAAGTTGGACGAGGATGATGTTGAAGATGGAACCGAGATCTCCCTGCAAGGATAAGCTTTGTGGAATGGTTGTGAAGGCAAAAAGTGATGGCTACTGGGTTGATAATGATCGACTTCCGAGGGCATTTTGCGGTCAGTTTTGCCGATGGATGGACGAGTGCTACAAATTCTTTGGAAATTAATGCCAATGTAAATATAGCTACCATCTCTTAACTGATTGTGTTTTCGAAGTTTTTTTTTCAATTTTTAGGTTTCAGAAATATGTGTCATATTTGCTGGGTAGGATGTTGAAATCTGTGATCACTTTGCAATGGTTCATTTTTGTAAGTAAGAAACCAACATCTCCTTTTGTTGCTAAATATAATTTTCATATCGTAACCGGTTTTAGTTTGTTGTTGAATGATAATAGTTTCAGGAGAAAACATTGAAATCGGAAATATTAGCGTCATTCATGTTTTGTTGTGTTCTTCACCACTAAACAACATCAAATATTATCTTTTTCAAATATATTTATTTAATTTACTCAAGTCACGATGCTATCAAATCAGTCAAGTTATGTTTTGTCAAATCTACTTTATTGAAAACCGTTCAAATACAGAGTGAATTATGATAAGAGTAAGAGTTCAAAAAGTAACACCTTATTAACAAACTAAAATGATATATTTATTAATATTTTATCTTGTTATTACTTTTTGAACTCTTACTCTCCTATATAAGGCCACTTTATTTATTTTCTAAGTATCCATTAATTATATTAGGCCGCTGTAAGATTGTAAGTTTTTTTTTCCAGTTTGTTATTTATTGTAGTTTTATTTTTTTATGTAATACGGATATGGTGATGTACTTCATCAATACTTAGGACATGAATTTTTGCTTATATTATACGTCTATTTCAACGAAATGGATGACTAATAATGTACATTTCCTTAAAATATTTTTATGCTTTCACATTTTATATGTTTAGGTTATATAAATATCATGTACCTTATTATGTTATCATCCATTAATGCCTTGTATGTCTTTTCAATTCAGAGAAATAAAAAAACACATTCTTAATTCTAATTTAAAATAAAAAAAATATAACTTATAGTCTCTTAAGTATCTATTAATCATCAAGTGTAACCAAGATAAGTCGAGAGTACGAGGGACTAAATAGAATTTAAATTTTTTTACTTGAAAACTACTTTATTGTCTCATTTTCCTTGATTCATGCTGTCCCCGCACGTAGCGCGGGTACAATGCTAGTATATATTGAAAGCTGCAAGGATATTTACCAATTAATAGTAAATCTATATAAATTGCAAATGAACTGTTGGCTGTAAATATGCAAACATGAACCAAATATTATACCGGTCAGCAGTCAGCTAATTACTAGTCAAAAATATACATAACAAATTCAATATAAATAACTAGTAGAAGTTAGCATCGCACGATAATCATTTGCTAATACAGAACTGTCTTATGTGAGAAAGGAACACATAAGATTATGAGGGAAAGGGCTATCACTGTCATGTGCTCCTTGTGCCAATACTTCACTCATTGTTACCATATTAACAAAAATTCACACATTGCTCCAACTGTCTGTTGTCTTTCTACCCAAAAGTTATATATTGCTCTATCTGTTGTTCCTTTACCCTTACTCTTTCTTGATGAAGTGTTCCTTCACCATTTTAATCAACTTTATTGCTTGTGAGGATGCATTATGAGTTCAAGATTTCACAATGGATAGCCATCTGTACCCAGACGAGGCAAATTTGACACTCCTCAGGTAGCATATGATGGCATGATGCTTAAAACCAATGAAAGTCTACACTGTTCAGAATTCCATTAGGGAAAGTTTGCAAAAAATCACATTTTAATGGTTCTGATAATCTTTCCTAATTCCTCAACATCATGCCCGATTTATCATAAGTAGCCATCATTTTAACTAAACCATAGAACTATGTAAGGCACTTTCCTGTATAATGCGAATAGCATTCAATGTTTCTGGCGAGTGAAATAGGATGGTATTAACTACGAATAATCTAATTGAAACATTCAGATAAGGTTAAAGTAGAATCTCACCGCATAATGTTGGAAGCATCTGTGAACCCTAAGAGCTTGGCACTCTTCTCAGGTTTAAACTTGACTGCCTCCCATTCTGCAGATGAAATAGGAACAGCTTGTGGTCCATAACGATAACCCTTAATTCTTTGATCAGGAGGAACAATTTTATCAGGATCCTCCACGCTCGTGTATTCAAAATCGACTTTGGCTTCATGAGTACATTTTTAATGTAGGAAACTTCTCCTCCAAAGTCTTTCTGTATACCCACACCAGCAACAAGGAGCAGCGGGAAGAAGAATGAATTAGAAGATATTGTTTTTCTGTGGTATTGCTGGCATTGCATAAGTTCTATTCTAGGCCGACAATTAAACAACTTATTAGAAACACAAGACAGCCAATAAGAAATATCATGAAATCCCCCGGGCTTCGAGGATGTCCTCAGCATCGTGGAACATGTACTAGGGTGTAGTGCAACTCATTTAGAACATGAGTTCGAACAAATGAAATTATTTTTTCCAGTAATATTTCGCAAGTCGGCAACTACACAAAGCAAAATAGTAAGGAACCATGGCACAAAATGGTTAATTAAAGATAAGCTGTGGTTGCATATGTGATAAAGGAAGAGGATGGCAATCCAAGTAAACGGTACTTGCCATTCAAGTGTGATACATTATGGCCAGGACTTGATGCTTGTTATTTCTACCAAGTTACTTGCAGTGATTTCTCAAAGAGAGATGCTTAATGATGATGCTCAACATTGGCGATCTCCAAGATCAGTACACGTGGCAGATGCGTGTCCCAGAACTCAGAAGAAAGGGTCCACAGGGACCAACCAGGCCACCCGTGTACCCGACTTGCAAGCGCAAGCTGGCTCTCCTCCGAGCCCCTGAGAATTGGCCTCCTCGACCTCTCAGCTAGCCCGAGCTACCACAGGACCAACCCTCTCACTCGTTCCCGAGCTCCCCAGCCGAGGCCATCTTCCTCGGTCCTCCGACCGACCAACTCCGCAACTCACAGGCGTAACCGCCGCTCCGCAAATCTCGCCATGCGCAGATTCTCCACCAGCAACGTCCCATGTTCCACGCCATCACGATCCTCATTAATAGGCGATCCGCTCTTTATGTGTGTAGAGGTATGATGTATGTGTTGTAGGTATTTGGTAAATTAAGATATACTGCGTACGACAATTACATGTAATATGTTCATTTAGTTTGTTAGACAAGAATAGCGGGTTCTCGAGATTATTCCGTTCTAACCACGGAACACGGTTGGGGAAAGTGAAATGTACTGTTCCACTTTTCCGGATCGATCGAGTAATAAGGGAATCCGAGTCCGTATACTACCTTGTCAAATCAAGCTATCCAGCCCCGTTTTATTTAGTGTAAAGGTTTTGCAAATTAGAGTTAGTGCGTATATCATCTAGGCATGAAATGTCATTTGTCCATATTGGAACTGTTCAATTTATTCGTAATAGTCGTCCATGTTGGGACTGTTCATCCTGCCTGCAGAAATCTTCATTTATAATAGTATTCCATATCTAGGTTCGCGCATTCTAACCCTAACCGTATCGTAGGTCATGTTGTTGGATGTATCAAAAGTTGGACTTAAGTAGATGATATCTTGGTCGATATGGACTTCCACGGTCGTGGTTTATATCTCGTTCCATTATAATTGTAAGGTAAACATAGTATTTTATAGAAATCTTAGTTTATAATGGACTATGGTATTTTATCGTAACTATTGTTTATATAAAAACAATGGTATTTTTTTAGGGCAAAATATTGTTTTATGACGTGCCATGGTATTTTAGGGTAAAGATTGTGACGCTTTAATAAGAATAACCCTTTATAAAAGAGTATGGTATTTATATGGTATATTAACGTAAGTTATCTTTTATTATAAAGATTGTGGTATTTTAATAAAAGAATCTCCTTTATAAAAAAGTAAGGATATTTTAGTGAAATTCTAAAAACTTCACTTTCGAAATTAGGGGTATTTTTGGTAAGATTTCACTTCTTAAAGATATTTAGTAAAAATCTAGTTTTAGGATTATTATTGATTTTTACAAGAAAACCCTAACTTTTAAAAGTTCAGGGTATTTTGATAAACTTATTTACTCTACCAAGCTCATGGTATTTTCATAAAAATTATGGTTCAGAAAAGTTCGTGGTATTTTAATAAAAATGTCACTTGGAAAGATTTAGGGTATTTTAAGGAAAATACTATTTTTCCAAAGTTCATGGTATTATAATGAAAATATAAATTCTTAGGAGTTGATGGTATTTTTTTGAAATACCCATTTTAATGAAAACATGGTTTTACATGTTTACCATCAATTTTATTTTAAAATAACCAACATATAAAAATTTACTATAATTTTTCCATGGTTTAATAATTAAGAAACTAATTATCGATAACATTTATTTAATACCGTAGAATAATTACATTTATTCCTGTAAAAGTTGTCCTGGTCATGATAGTCATTTTATGACTTAGTTCCATATGTCCAAGCATGAATTTGGGATTGTCTATTACCCCGTGATTTTATCGCGAAGGATAACTGCTAAAAGTTCATTATTTTATTAGGGTTTAATATCGTTTTTAATCATCAAGGCCTGTAAAATAGATAATCTAGTTAAAACATCATAATTAGGTCCTGGAATTTTTTCCACGGATAGATATTTTCATAATGAAGATAGCAGAGGGTCAACTGTTGAGAGATCCTACCTCAAACGAGTTAGGAAAAAGAAAGTCGGTGAGCATCGGGTTATACGAGAACATGTATATCTTGAAACCGAATTTTTTTTGCCTTTAGGACTTGATCCAGAGTGTAGAAGACTTAATGAAGAAGCTTGTCACGCCCCGCTTCCCAAAATCCGGAATACGGAGAGCGATGAAGGCCAGCCGTGCTACCTACGGTAAGGAAAGATCCTTCCATAGTCACATAAGGCTGTCTAGATTAACCTGTCAAAAATAAAATCCAATACCAAAAGGAATAATACTGATAATCATGCTGCAATGAAACCACAAGGAATACTAAAAATGGGTCCACTAGATAATTGATACAATTAAAGATCTGATACAATAGGTTCGAAATAAAATAAGATTCAAAAGAGAAACATAAGTCCTAATGTCCCATAAGGGTGCACATGCTAACTACTAACAGAAAGGAAATAAACCTATAGGTTACTGATCTTCGGTAAAGTCCCGGTAGCCGTTATGATCCTGCTCGGCCTGAAAACCTGTCTCTAAACCTGAGATGGCAAATCTCAGGATGTCAGAACATCCCAGCAAGTACTCAACGTAAAAAAGTGTATGTGTAGCATAATAACATGAATATATGAAAATAGTGAAGCCCGGTACGCAAGAAAAACAGGTATATAAATAATTAGATGCATTAACACTATGAAACATGTATGTAAGGGGGTCAGGTCATAATTTAACTGGTCACTAAATGGTAAACTATCATATCGTAAGCTCGAGTGTGTGCGTCAACCTCTGCAGGAGTATTCCTAACCCAAGAGTGGTGCCCCAGAGGCTAGGAAACACGGGCCCAACTGTGGAATGAACAAGAGACCGCTATAGCCCGGTACGAGCTGTAAATATGAGACCGCTATAGCCCGGTACGAGCTGTAAACATAAGACGATATAGCCCGGTATGAGCTGTAAACATGAGACCGCTATAGCCCGGTACGAGCTGCCGGCATGGGACTCCTGAGATCCTGTTGTACAACGCACACTCAAACTACCCCAACACCCACGTATTTATAACTGCTACGGTAAAGACTAGATCACTAATTATGAATGCTGAAAAGACTGGAATTGTGATATGATAATTGTATAGAATGAAACTGGTAAATAGTAGTATGTCATGTTATGTAATTCAGCATTCAAATTAGAGAACTCGTTTTAATATGAGTAGTCTGGAACAATGAGTAATCATGGCATGTCAAGGACAATAGTTATAAAATGATTGTGTCCATAAACAAGAATAGCATGTTAAGCTTTCTCAAGCATGCCGACAATGATAGTCTCAAGTAAAATGTTAAATATAGATGATAGGATATGATAAGGTCAAAAATGTGAACAAGACTCAACATAAATATGCAAATATCTGTGTTTAACATCCGGGTTTATTTATTGAAAAAAAATAATAAACTGAAATATGGTTTTAAAGGGTTAATATAGTTAAATAGGAATGACAAATTACGGATGCATAAAGCGGATAGTAGTAATGGTATAATTACGAGATAATAGTAAGTAAGATAAAATAAATGACAGATTGACTAGTCATCATGTAAGTGCTAATAATAAGTTTTATAATCATGTGATAATAGAAAATATTAATACAAATTATAGTATCAAAATAATTTATATGACTAGGGCACATAGAGTGCAGCGATATTATAAGAAGTGATAGTGTAGAAAGTTTAATTTATATATATAAAATATTAAGCCCAAAGCGTTTATTGATTAACAGTAATAATGGTATATTTTTATGTTCTAGATTAGGATATAAGTGTTGACATTTTGCATGCTAGTGTATACCAATATTGTTGCAACAGAAACATATAATTACTTATAAAGCTTTTTATATATTAAACCGCATTTACATATTAATAGTTATTTTATTACGCTTGCACTTTTACAGTTGTTCACTTGATGAAAAGATTAATAGGTATTCTAAATCCTAAGGTTTTCATCATATGTACAAGTATTATAAAATATATTAATAAAGCGGCAGAATATTACAATTTTATTTAAATATTGTAAGTTAATAATTTATTTAGAGAATTGCCGATATTACATCGACTAAAAAAAATAAAAGAGTAAGAGTACTTGTCTCGAAGACAGATAAACACGACGACACGAAGAACAACTCCAAGCTTTGATTGCTCGGCTAATTTTGAAGAAAAAGAAAATATTGTGATGGGAAAAAGAGAAGGTTGATTTATATGAGAAGGGTAGAGATGATAATAATTAGGCTGTTATTTATAAGGAAGAGATATGTTGTTAAAGATTAAAGAGATTATTATAATTGGAAAGAGAAATATTCTGATGGGATGAGATTTGGATTTGATTTTATAAAAGAGAGATATGATGGGTTGTTATAAACTTCTATAAGATATTAGAAAAGTTGTATACATACATATTAGTTTGTATATAGTTAGAATAATAGAAAAGTATATGTATATATATATTAGTAAATAGTGAAAATATATGATGGTTATGGGTTAATGAAAATAAATATAATTAGTTATATATATAGGATTTTATGATATCAAACAACTAAAATATATTTTCAGTTAAACTATCATAACAAAATACCTTCAATTATATATATATGTATGTATGTATATAGGTTTGTAGAAAAATAATTAAAGAGAGTAGATTTGAGAAAGAGAATCTGCTGAGAGAGATTAGATTATATTGGAGAGAGAGGGATTTTGTTAGGGAATATATATATAGAAAAAGAGAGCGGGGGTTTGGTGAAATATAGTTAGTGATATAGAAAAGTATATGTAGATAGAATAGAATATGGGAAGAAAGAAATCTGTTGGAAAAGATATTTGTTTGGAGAGAGAGAATAGTATTTGTTTTAAAAGAATAAAATTATCAGGTGAGACATATATATTGATTGGAGAGAGAAAATTGAGTTGTTAGATTAGAAAAAAATTTATATGGTTAAGAGATTTAACAAGAGCTCTCATGACTTTTCAAAATTAAATATTTTAACTAAATAAATATCGTAAGACAAAATATCTTATAAATAGAATTTAAAAAGGGGTAAAATCTTATGTATATGTATTGTTTAAAGAAATACCAAATAAAATATCTTTTGTGTAAACTATGATACTAAAATATAAAGATGGTTATAAAATAGTGTTAGACAAATAAATATTTAAATATTAATAATATGCATATTTAACAAACTTGAAAAACCATAATTATATGCATATATCTTAATTAAAAGTATTAAACTTCAACTTATAATAATAAAAATAAAAAAAAACCCAATATATCCAAAAGAAAAAGAATAAGAAACGTATGATCGAACTAGGATGTTACAAAGCTCTGAAAATATTTTAAGATTTTTATGTCGAACAAATATTTTTTGGGGGATTTTAGAAGTCAAGGGATATTTATAAGGATTTTTAGGATTAAAAAATCCCTATTTTCCACCCCCGGCTACAGGAGTTGCCCCCACGAGCCGACCAGATCCAGACCATCGGTCAACCAGATCCAACGACTCCTATAACGTCGCTGGTGAGGTAGCGCGGCCCGCGCTTGGCACCGGCGCTGCTGATCTGGGTCGTTGGTTCTTTGATCCAACGGCCATGATCAAAGGCGCCAATATATTTTTTATTTTCTTTTTCTTTTATTTAAAATGTCGGCAAAATATGGACCGTTGGTTTTCAGATCCGACAGTCCAGATTCATTCCCGATCTTAAAATTAAATAAATTTGTTTTTAATATATAAAAATGTTTTTAAAATTGTTTTTGGCTTCTAAAAATTATTTTAAAATAGTTAAAAATATTATAAAAATCTGAGAAAATTATAGAAAATCTATTTTGATGTTTTCTATCCTTTGCAACCAAATTTAGTCCAAAATAGCTCCCCTTGTCGGTTTTAAAAACTTTTCCCTTCGATAAAAAATCCATTTAAATTCTTAAAAATTCATAAAAATTCCTAAAAATCATATTAATTCATTTTAATCATGGAAAAATGTTTTTAAAGCGTTTTCTACCAATAGAAGCAGTAAAATAATTATTTTGACCTCAAGAAAAATTATAAAACGTTTTGATTACGTATCTAGAGTACACGGTCGTTACAGCTACTAACCCCCGTGAACCTAAAATGATTTGGGTACCAAACGTCAAAAGAAAATCTTTTATTCCAGGTATCTCAGCTGCAACAACATAGAATCACATGGTACCTTAATGGTGGATGTTCGAGACATATAACCGATGATATATCTAGTTTCTACTCACTATCAAAAAAGAAATATGGCAGTGTCACGTTCGGGGATAATAAGAAAGGTTACATAAAGGGTAAGGATAAAATCGTGGCAAGCGATTCTACCATCATTGATGATGTTTTATTAGTTGATAATCTGAAACATAACTTACTTAGCATTAGTCAATTTTACGATAAAGGATACACCGCTGTTTTTTATAAAAACTTATTGCAAAATTTTTTAAGATGACAAGTGTATTCTTTTAAGCAAAATGCACTATAATACTTATATTGTTGATCCTAATGATTTCGCTAATGTTAAGGTTGGGTATTTAGTTGCAGACGGTGCAGATACATGGCTTAGAATTGTAAGCTTGGTCATGCATCAATGGACTTGCTAAACAAAATTGTTAATGGTGACCGCTTAAGAGGAATCCCAAAACTGAAGTATGAAAAGGATAAATTGTTCGATATTGTCAATTGGGTAATCAGGTAAAATCTTCATTCAAAATGAAGACTGAAGTAACATTGTCATAACCCCTTCAACTATTACATATGGATCTATTTAGTCCATCTAGAACCTTGAGTCTAGGTGGAAAATCGTATGTATATGTAATAGTTGATGACTATTCATATTTTTGTTAGGTATTCTTCCTTACTAGTAAGAATGATGCGTTTAGCATTTTTAAAATCTTTTCTAAACATATCCAAAATGAAATGGATTTAAAAATATCCAAGATTCATAGTGATCATGGAGGAGAATTTGAAAATGTCTTATTTAAAGAATTTTGCGAAAATGTTAGTTTTAAACATAAGTTCTCTTGTTCAAGGACGCCACAACAAAACGGTGTTGTGGAGAGGAAAAATCGGTCTTTACAAGAAAAGACGAGAACCATACAACAACAAAAATCGATCTTAGGATTCATCCCTCTCATGAAAGGTTCATACTTTTATGAGAGATCGATCCTAAGATTCAAGATTTTCATCGATGGATGTTTTGACATGCATGATAAAATAGAAGCCTATGCTTCTTGAATAATTGAGTCTGATAAAAGATCATAAAATTGAATATATCACTCATATACATCATAAAATAAAAGAACAGAAGACATAGTCTTTTCTTGAAAGTTTTAACTTTCTGATGAGCAGTGCGCACTTGACCGTAGGTCACACTTAAAAAGAAGTTTGCCCATACAGAAGTGCGCACATAAGTACTTAATGAATATAATGCTTCTAGAAAGGTATGCATCACGTGATACTCACGTATGCGCAAATGGAACATATCACCCTTCAATACATACGCACATAGAAATTTGACCTAACAAAAAGCGCAAACATGTAATATGCACGTGTGCAGCCCCTCATGAGAACAAACAAGTGTACATCATATATAAGACACATGTGCATATGCGCACTTGGACCAGCAAACTTTTGCTTGAACACTTAGTTAAAATAAACTAAGTATGGAAACTTATGCTTCTCATCTGTGATCCTATGATCAAGTAGACAGCTTTATTTAAGTTGATGTTAATGTAAAACAAGATTAACGATCCTTAATCATATTACCTAAGTTGATCTTAGTCCCATGTACGACTAACGATCTTTAGTCATATTATCTAAGTCAATCTTAATCTCATAAATGACTAACGATCCTTATACCATATCACCTAAGTTGATCTTAGTCTCATATACGACTAAGAACCCTTAAATATATTTTCTAAGTTGATCTTACTCCCATATATGACTAACGATTCTTAGATCAAAACAAATACCCCTAAAACTGATGGACCTTATTCATATGAGAAATGCTACCTAAGTTTAAACCCAAATCTAATATGTACGGATTTAGACTAATACGCGCCCTTCGGGCAACTATATATATTAGTCACCGTATATAATCTAAGGGCAACCCAAAATAAACAAACCATACAACACACGAAGATTTCTGGAGTAGAGAAAGTTATCACGTAGCGATAACGTAATTAACTGCAGAGGCTTGCGCCTGTAGAAAAAGCATCCCCACAATCAAAAACCCATCATCATTGAGGGGAAATCTGATAGTTCAGCTAAATCGGCCGCATCCATCCAACCTCCGATATACGGTACCATAAATCAACTTGGTAGCCCTTGTTTGTCAATACCGACTCTTGTATACAATCCCATTGGACGTGCCAGAATCTGTTTACCGCCGGAAAAGAGACTGAAACGCGGGAAGCATGCCTAGCTTGAATACGGAGGCATATACTATATGAAACATATTCATCCACATCTTCGAAGATATTAGGTTGATTTATGGCACCGTATATCGGAAGTTTGGATGGATATGACCGATTTAGCTGAACTATCATATTCCCCCTCAATGATAAAGGGTTTTTGATTGTGGGGACGCTTCCCCTGCAGTTAATTACGTTATCACCACATGATACTTTCTCTACTCTAGAAATCTTCGTGAGTTGTGTTATAGTTTGTTTATTTTGGGTTGTCCTTGGATTGTATATGAAGACTAATATGCAGAGCACGGACTAATCCAAATCCGTACATATTAGATTTGGATTTGAACCTAGATAGCATTTCTCATATGAATGAGGTCCATCAGTTCTAGAGGAATTGGTTTTGATATAAGAATCGTTAGTCATATATGGGACTAAGATCAACTTAGAAGATTTGGATAAGGATCTTTAGTCGTATATGGGACTAAGATCAACTTAGGTAACAGTGAGTATATGGGCTCAATTAATCATTTGATCACATATAAATCATAATTCTCCATACTTAGCATATTTTGGCTAAGTTCTAAACTTTGGCTTGCCATGAGGTTCGCTTACCATGGCTAGTCCATGGATAGTATACGGTAGTCAATTTGGTGATAGGCCGCATGGCAGAATACCGGTTTAAGGATATAGCGGTCCATCTTTCAGCTTGCGCTCCCGTATATATCACGTGGCGAAGTGCATGATGCTAACATTTAAAAGGGGTGTGCCTAATATTGGGATGTGATTCAATTTGAAGGCATTTATATTTCCTCCAAAAATATATGCATCTACATATATGTATGCTTTCATAAAACCGGGGCTCATTGTCTTTTATCTGATGGTGCGCACGTCTGTATGAAGTGCGCTTCAATATGAAGTGCGCATCTATATGGGATGTGCTTCAATGTATGGGGTGCACATCTGTTTGGGATGTGCGTCTATATAGGGTTAAAACACTCACTATCTTAATGAAATTTCATATCTTTCAAGAAATTGGAACGGGGAAGGACTCGGTTGTTGGGACCCGACACCTCTCTGAAGACGCTGAGAAATTACAACGGCATATTTCATAGGTGTAGAAGGATGTACCCTTGAACCAAATCCCATACATGAAGAAAGAGAACATGTCGAAAAATGGCGAACATATATTTTATCTCAGGATCGTTGGTTGTATATAAGACTAAGATCAACTTAAAATTTGGCTAAGGGTCGTTAGTCGTATTTGGGACTAAAGTCAACTTAGAAATGGGACTAAAGTCAACTTAGAAATATGGACCAAGGATCGTTAATTCTATTTTAGATTAAGATCAACTTAGATAATATTGTCTGTTTGATCATAGGATCACATATGAGAAGCATAGGGTTCTATACTTAGTTTATTTTAACTAAGTGTTCAAGCAAAAGCTTGTTGTCCATGTACGACATTTAGGATGCGCATGTGTATATCACGTAGTGCGCACTCGCTTGTAGTCAGGGGCTGCGCACATGCATATTACGTGATTGCTCACCTCTTCATAAGTCCAAATTTCCATCTGCGCATGTATAGATTCTCATATGTTCAAAAGTCAACATTTTTCATTGTGCACACGTGCATGTCACGTGATGCGCACATCTCCAGAGACATTATTTTCCCTCATGCACACACGTACATATCACGTGATGCGCAAGTCTGCATAGACAATTTTCTTATAGGTGCGCTCTAGGGTAAGGTGCGCATGGTTTAAACATAAAGTTTTAGCTTTCAAGAAAAAACATAAGTTTATGTGCATTGATTTTTGAGTGCATATATGGTGCGCATCAATATTTTATGAAGGTTTATGTTCTTCATAAAGAGTCACAACTCAAGATAAGCGAAAGTTTCTATCTTTTACGTGTCGAAACACTTATTTTATTTTGTAAGAGGTCTTTTCTTCAAGTCTTGGATCGCATGATCGATCTCTCATAAAAAGTCGAAACTTTATCATGAAGAGAGACCGGACATAAAATCTTTTGATCTTGTTTAATGAATCGATGGATTCAACAAAAAGCAAAAACTTTTATCATAAAGCCAAAACTTTTTAAAAAGGCGAGAACCATGTTAAAAGAAAATTCTTTACCGAAATATTTTTGGGCTGAAACAGTCAATACTGCTTATTACATTTTGAATCGAATTTCGTTACGAAAATTTCTGAAGAAAATCTCATGAGTTATTTTATGGAAATAAGCCATCCATAAAATATTTTAAATATTTGGCTAAAAATACTTTGTTTTAAATACTTTGGATAATTTGGGTAAATTCAATTCTAAAAGTGAAGAAGGCACCTTTCTTGGTTATTCCCTAACTAGCAAAACATATAGAATATTTAACAAAAGGACTCAAACTATTGTAAATGTATTGGTGAATTTTGACGAGTCTAACATTCCTATCAAGGAAAGTGCTAGTTCTGATGATGCAGATATAGATGACGGATTGCAAGAGATGAGTATAAAGGATGATGCGACGAAAGATCCAAAAGAAGACAAACAAACTGTTGATATACATCAAGAGCTTCCTAAGCATTGGTGCTTCAAGAAAGATCAGCCAAAAGAGCAGATTATTGGTAATGTCGAACAGAGAGTTGTTACTCGTTTTTCTAATTTTCTTAGCTGTCTAAACTTGGCATTTATTTTCAAAATCGAGCCTAAAACTTTTAAAGAAGCCGAGTTATATAGTGATTGAATTTTTGCTATGCAAGAAGAGTTGGTACAATTCGAAAGGAATCAAGAATGGCAATTTGTGTTTAGACCCAATGATAGACCAGTGGTTGGTATTAAGTGGGTGTTTAGGAACAAGCTTGACGATTATGGTAATATGGTTAGAAACAAAGCACGGCTGCGTAAGGTTATAGCCAAGTTGAAGGAATTGATTACGAAGAGACTTACGCTCCCGTAGCCAGACTTGAAACTATTCAAATTCTATTGGCTTCTGCTTGTTACAAGAATTTCAGTCTTTTTCAAATGGATGTAAAGAGTGCGTTTTTAAATGGTAAAATAGAGGATGAAGTTTTTGTGGAACCTCCCGGTTTCGAAGATCATCAATTTCCTAATCATGTATTTAAACTCTATAAAACGTTATATGGTCTCAAACAAGCTCCTAGAGCTTGGTTTGAGCGTTTAAGTGCATTTTTACTAAATATCGGTTTTTCAAAAAGAATTGTTAATAAAACGCTCTTTACAAAATATTTTAATAAAGATATTTTGTTAGTGCAAATTTATGTAGACGATATTATTTTTTGATTCACTAACGAAGGTTTTTGTCGAGAGTTCATCAAATCAATGCAGGATGAGTTCGAGATGAGCATGATGGGCGAACTAAGCTATTTGGGCAAACTAAGCTATTTCCTTAGACTCCAAATACGGCAAACTAAAGATGAAGTTTTTATAAACCAAGAAAAGTACACAAAGGAGTTAGTCAAGAAATTCGGTTTAGAAAGCTCACGTACGTACGACACGTTTATGCTTACAACGGTTAAGCTATTAAAGGACGAAAAAGGTAAGAGTATAGGTAAGACTCTATATCGAAATATGATAGTAGCTTGCTTTATTTAACGGCTAGTCGTCCGGATACTATATTTAGTATTTGTCTGTATGTGCGTTTTCAGTCTGATCCTAAAGAATCGCACCTTTCTGCTGTTAGACGTATTTTGAAATACTTGAAAGGGACGATTAATTTAGGACTTTGGTATCCGAAAAACAATAACTTTTCTTTGACTTGTTATTCGGATGCTGATTATACAGGCAGTCAAGTAGATTGCAAGAGCACTAGTGGTACTTGCCATCTACTTGGCAACTATCTTGTCTTGTGGATTTTAAAGAAACAAAACTTAGTTGCTTTGTCCACGGCCGAGATAGAATACATCATTGCCGGTGCATACTGTGTACAAACACTTTGGATGATATACACTTTAAACGATTATGACGAACATTTTTCAAAAATTCCAATTTTGTGCGACAACACTAGTACTGTGCATATGACTAAAAACACGGACCAACACTCAAAGACTAAGCATATTAATATTCGCTATCACTTTTGGCGCGATCATTATCACAAGGGCGATATTATTCTATGTGCCAACCGAATATCAATTGGCAGATATCTTCACAAAACCCTTGGATAAGGCTCGCTTTGCTACAATTCGAGGATGCCTGAATTTAATAGACATAGATGCATGATTTCATGGTGTTTTGGTGTTATTTTTGTGAGATTTGGATGTTGTTTGATGGCTTGAAAAAATAATTTTATGAACTTGAGACTAACATTTCTTGGATTTCGATGTGTTTTGATATGATCTAAGGCAACTTCTAGGTTCACTTTGCCAAACGGCTTCTGCAACCCTTTAGGGGAACTCGGTTATGGATTTCGTTATTTATAACGAATCCTACTCATGAATCTAGCAGAGATGTTTCAGAATACTTAACGGGATATTCGATACATCAAGTGAGAAATGAAGTTAAACAATCAAAATCACGTTTTCAATGAGTTTTGATAGTAAAAATGATTTTCAAAACCTAATATTATATTTTTATTAAGTCTCTAATGCTGAGAAGTCGATAAGAAAACGAGAGTACGCTTAATTTCCTTGATATGTCATGTTTCAGCCTTTGAGCCATCTCAAATTTCTTTGAGCCGCCTCAAAAGCTCTTCTAAAATTTTTTATGACATTCTGAACATGTATGTTTTTGAGCCGTCTCTAACCCATGTTGAGCCGTCTTAAAACTTGAATCCTGTTCTTGTTTGAGCTATGTTCGTATGAGTCGGCTCAACAATTTTTGAGCCGTCTCATTCTTTTCTTTCAGCAGATTTTCAACCCTATATAAACCGGTCTCACATCTCTTTCTCTCTCAAGCTGTCTCTTCCCTTTCGAAACCAAAACCCTAACACCCAAAATCTTCAATCTTTGGACCAAAATCTTTCAATTTTGATCGATTTCTCTCGATCACATGGCTCCTAAAAGGAAGAAACCCACTGCAAAGTCGAAGAAACCCCTAATTGATATCAAGTCTGCTTCCAATGAACAAGGTGATGCTCAGCCACGTCAATCCAAACGCTTACACCTTGCTCCTGGCACAGGCGGTGTGAACTTCAAGCAGCTTGTGAAGAAGCCTCCAATAACCGTTCCTATACATAAATATAATCTTCAATCATGGACATCCACTCTTTCGACACCAAACCCAACACCCTCTGCGTCTCCTGCTCCCTTGTCATCTCTGCCCACTGTTTTTCATACTCCTCTTCATATGCTTGATCACATTACCATAAGCAAGATCATTTCAATTTCTTTAAGGTTAATTTACATCGCAAAATGTTAACTGGATCGGTGATCAATTTTGATGGGTTAGATGAATGGAATGCTAAATCTTTGCTTGAGTATCAGGGCTGGATGGATTTTCTTTCGCTTGATTATACAATGTATCCTTACGGCGATGTGTTTTTGCTAATTTAACTTGTGATCCCCAATCACCTAAAACTCTTAGTTCTTAGTTCCATTGTGCTTTCACCTTTGATCCCGAGACTTTAGGTAATATCTTGCATATCCCTAATTCTGGTCTCGATATCTATGACTACACTCTCTCTTCGTTTCCCTCGTATCCTGAAAACGAAAGTCCCACAACAGCCTCATTTCTGATCCATAACAATGCTGCTCTTATTGACTCTGAGATTTTAGATCCCATGACTTCTTGTGCCCGCCTTGTCGCCAAAATTCTTAGTTTTTGCATTCTTCCCAAGGTAGGAAGTCGTCACAAGTATACCGGTTGCCACAAACTACTTGTCTATTGTATTATCAAAAAGCTTCGCATCAATCTTCCACTGTTTCTTTGCAAGCATGTGTTTTATCTTGTAAATGCTCACAACACACTTGCCTACGGAAAAATCATCACTCGAATTCTTAATCATTTTGATATTTCCGTTAACAAGTTCCCGATCCAAGTCTCCGAGAAACCCTTCACAAAATACAATGTGAAGTTCATGAATATCACTCCTGATGAATCTGTCGTTCCCAATGATGTTGTTGATTCTGACTCCTCACCTTCCAAGGCGGAACCCGCTTTTGTTCCCGAACCTTCTACGTCTACTCCACCTCCTACTCACACCGATGAGCACTTTCCTCACAGATCCTATTCCTGATGATGCTCCTCCTCGCTTCGATGAGCCTACTTTTATTCTTTCTGACTTTAAGCGATACCTTCTTCATAAGGTAGATGTACTTGAAGCTCATCTTTCTAATAGGCAAATTGAATCTGAGAATCGTATGAATACTTTCATAGCTGATTTCTTTGCTGTGAACCCTTCTCATTCCACCCCCTTTTTCCTATTCCTAATTTGAATGGACCCCCTACTTATCCTACTCCTCCGTCTCCACGTAACATCTTTCCACCGCGTACACGTGTTCCTAAGACCTCGACTGATCCAGCTACTCCCGTGTCGTAGTACTTCCATGATGGTAACTATTGGAGCGTAGTCATGATAGTTTTTATGGTTTTTGTTTTAGTTGAAAACAATGTGGTGTAATATTTTTTATGGTTGAAACAATGGTGGTTTAGATGTTATGTTTTCAAAACAATTTGGATGTAATATTTTTTGGTTGTGATGTTGGCGATGATGATACTTTGGTGGTTATGCTATGCATATTTTGGTTTTGTGAATATACTTTGGTGGTTATGCTATGCTATGCATAAATTCCTATATATTTATATGGATATTGAATTCAGGGGAAGTTTGTTTTGTTTTTCAAGCGTTCTTACATTTGATTATATCTCAACACCGTTTTCTGTAAATGGGTTTTGTCAAATATGAAAAAATAGGAGATTGTTGATCTTATTGGGTAACAAATACTCACCTTAGTTCTGATATTAGACAAAACACTATTTAACTATTTCACATTGACGATGCTTGTAGTTGTGTTTTATGTTTTCAGTGCGAGAGGCATAACTGGTAAAGCTATATCGAAGAAAAAGAACAAGTATAGCGATATCGAAGAGCAAGAGTATATGAATATGGATTCACAAGACATACAGATGAAGAAATCAAAAGAACGAGCTTCGGTGATATTATAGAGAAAAGGCGACAATGGAAACGATGGGTTATCAAGACAACGAGTTAAAGCATCAAAAGGATATAACTTAGAGATGAAGACTTAAGCGATTCAGAGAACGAGCCACAAAGGAGTAAAGCATGTAATTTTCTTTTTTATTGAGTCGTGGGTCATCTCGTATAAGTCACACGGTTTTTAACTTTCAAAATCTTTCAAATATTTGTGATATCAGTTCTTGAGCCAGCTCATGTCCTGAAAAGCCGTCTCAAAATGTCCTTTGATCCCTTCTTTTTCTTCTTGTTGCCTTGAGCCGGCTCATATCATGAAGAGCCGTTTCAAGTGGATTCCTGTAACTCCAATTTTTCTCTGTTGACATGAGACGGCTCATATTACTTTGAGCCGGCTCAACTTTGATCTTGAGACGGCTCATGCTCTTTTTGAGCCGGCTCAATATATTGCATGCACTTGATAATTTTATACTGTTGGTATGAGACGACTCATACTTATTTGAACTGGCTCAATCTGTGACCGTTTGAAATCCTTGAATTTCGACTTGACCAATTTATTTCCAGTTTTGTGGGATTCTTTCTCAACTCTTTATATACTGCCTCGGTCAAGAAAATAAAAAAATACTTGTGAATATTATTTTTATCTCTTTTGCTCTCAGTTGTGATCATCATCATCTTCATCAAAGTTTTTGAAACCTTAGATTGTCACCGGGTTTATTTTCATTTAGGTTTTTCGAAAGTTTTTCATTTTTAATTTCTTGCAAAGGATTTTCTAAACTGTTTTGAATCTCTTGTCTTTGCAAAGATCTTGATCTCTCATTTTAAATTCTTTATAGATCTGTTGAGATCAAAAAGTGATTTAACTTGACTTTATCAAATACCTTAATTCTCTTGGTTTAAAAATTGTGATTGATTCATATACGAGATTAGGAGTTGGTTTGGGTTACTTGTGTTGTAATTGAAATCCGGTAAAGATTTTCTACCAAGTTGTAAACCCGGTGGAGGTTGTAAAATCCTAAAACTTCGATACAATAATAATGGTATCAATTTAATTTTTTTTCTCAAATAAAATTATTATTTTTATTATTAGAGTTTAATATTTTTAGTTAAGATAAAACATATAATTATGGTTTTCTAAATTTGTTAATTAAATGATAATTAATATTTAGAAATTGTTTTCAAATAGTATCATATTTTAATATGCTTATAATATTTTATTTTCTACTTTAGTTTTGTAACTAAATAGATAATAATAGTATGATTGTTTTAACAAAATATATTTAATATTTAAGTTTGTTTGATAACTTATTAAACACTTATTTTAATTTGCATCTAATATATTTTCAAATATTAATTTATGTAACCAAATATATTATAGTTGTCTAAGTAGTTATGATAGTTAATATTTAGAAAGTTGTTTTGCTAGGTCTAGTATTATTTTATCTCTTTTAAACCAACCTTAATCTATTTATACAACCATATCATATTTTAAATTGATCTATACATTTTTCTCCCTAAATAAAGCTATACTTATTTTAATCATATATTTATATATATATATATATATATATATATATATATATATATATATATATTATACCAAACAACCTTTACAAACTCCCATATAATTTAATTTTTTTAACAGTATTTGTATCTCTTCAAATATATTTCTCTCTTCTCAATATTTTATTCTCCTTCCTTATAACTTTACATATATTCATTATCATCTCTCTCCTCATATAAATCAACATTTTCTCTCTTTCCCATCACAATATTTTCTTCTTCTTCAAAATTAGCCGAGCCATCAAAACTTGGAGTTGCACTTCGTGTCGTCATGTTTATCCGTCTCCGAGACAAGTACTCTTACTACTTTATTTTTAGTCGATGCAACATCAGTGAATCTCTCAACTGTTGCTGATAAATAATATTATCATACAAATTATGTATATAACTATTTATATCCACATTGTATGTATATATAATCTTCGTTCATATTGATATATTATATTCTTAATGTATTATTATTGTTTTATATAAAATTTCATGTGATCATATTTACTTAACTAATATATAATATAAATTTAAACTCATATTGCTTGAATGTGCTATTAATTATTCATACTTATATATATAATTGTCTACTGTGATTTTTTTTATTGTAACTATCATATAGCATAAATAAATTTTTATATGTATATGTATATGTGTGTGTGTGTGTATAATTAATACATTTAAATATACAATATGAAGTGTAGTTATAAATAATATGTTAATACAGTAGGTAAATTATTAATATATTTAGTTAGAATAGTTGTGAATATGATAAGTTATAACATACATAAATTATAAGTACATATTAGTGATAATCATATATAATGCACTAAAACCGTATAATATATTTTATATATATAGGTGTACAGTATTAGTAATTATTAACACGACACACAGTTGTAAGTATTACAGATAATGATGTTTATGTATTAAATAGGAATATGAATATACAGATATTATAAATATAACAGTACAAGTCTCAGTTTTAGTTAATTCAAATGGTTATATAGTATATTATAATAATGCATTCATATTTAATTACAAATAAACCGAGCTACTTTTTTTGCCGTGCCGTGAAGATAATTTTTGTTAAATGCCACAGCTTTTGGAATTGTTCGATTAGAATCGAACCCTCTTTAAAATGATATTACGTAAATAACCTTGTTAAATATTGATGCTATGACTTGCTTATTGTTATCATTGACGTGCACGAGAACACTTTTTAACATGCTTTATATATGCGAGACCATTATTGATTGACATGTACGAAAACACCTTGACATGACATGCCTGTTCACGACTATTGTTTCCCTATATTAAAACGAGATCTTTAATTAGAATGCCAAATTACATACCGTGCACAATCTATACCGTTTATATGTTTCATTTCCATACTATTAACATGATATTACAAGTTCCAGTCCAGTCAGCATTTTGATTAGTGGTTGAGTTCACTGCCATATTAGTTATAGATACATGGGGTGTTGGAGTTGTTTGAGTGTGCGTTCGTTCAACAGGATCTCAGGAATCCCATTGCCGGCAGCTCGTACCGGGCTATTTCGGTCGCTTGTTCCTACAGCTCGTATCGGGCTATATCGGTCATTGAAGCTCGTACCGAGCTATATCGGTCGCTTGTTACTACAGCTCGTATCGGCTATATCGATATCTTATTACTACAACTCGTACCGAGCTATATACGGCCGCTTGTTTATTCCACAGTTGGGCCCGTGTTTCCTTGTCCTTGAGGCCCTACCCTTGGGTTGGGAATATTTCTGCAAAGGTTGACGTACACACTCAAACTCATGATAGGATAGATTACTCTTTTAGTGACCAATAAGGATATGACCTGACCGACTTGACCTGTTTACATGCTTACTTCATATTACTACCATATTTATATCTATATGTGCACGCGGGCTTCACTACACTTGCATATTCATGCTATCACAAACATACACACTCTATTATGATTGAGTACTTGTTGGGATGTTCTGACATCTCTGTGATTTGTCATCTCAAGTTTAGAGACCGATTCACTGGCAGAGCAGGATCAAAGTGATTATCAGGAGTTTGCTGAAGATCAATAGCATTATAGGTTTATTTCTATTTTATTTCAGTTGCTATTAGAATGTGCGTCTCTCGTGGGACGATAGGAATAATGTATCTTTCTTTTTGGATCTTGTACTTTATTTATTCGGAACTCTTTATTATTTGGATCTTTTATTGACTCTATTTTTATCTTGTAGATTCATCGGTGTTATTTGTTATTTATACAGCATGATATTAGTATTATATCTTGGATATTATCATACAGGTTTGGCTGGAGTCTTAGGTGTGACTATGGCAAAGTGATTTTCTCTTATCTAGAAGTTCTGACGGTTTCGATCCATATTTCCATATTCCGGGAATTGGGGCGTTACAAAGGTTGTCCATCAGCGTTGAGTTGTAAAGACTTGATCTGAGCCTGTGAAAAGGATTACCCGGTGGAGCTTGTCCATCAATTGTAAACCAGGTGGAGGTGACCCATGCTGTAGAGGTTTCTTTACCTTAAGAAGAGTTGAATAGTGGATGTTCTTAAGGGGAGAACTAGACGGAGACTAGATACCGCGGTATCGAACTTCGTTACCAATCGCTGTTGTCGCTACTGAGTTTGCATTTTCCGATCTTATTTATTCTATTGTTTGCGTGTTTGTTATTATTCGCATTATTATTCCGCAACATTTAATGATTTGAGCAATAAAGTTTTAATTGTTAGTCATTTATCCTATTCAACCCCAGGACACTTTTCAGTTGTCCCTCACAAATGCATGGAGTGAATTAGTAAGTTATATCAGTAGTAATATGTTTAGTTGCTGTTATTATAGCAGGAGAATAATAGGCCGGTATATTATTTTGAAAATCTTTACGAGCAAAATGATATGCATGTATATGCATGTTCAGATGCACTTCCAATAATATAATTAAATTATCTGAAGAGCATAATAAATTTACCATGCGCCAAGTGTTCAGTCTTGGTGATGAAACTTTGTAGTTTCTACGATGCAAGCCCGATCTGGTTACAGTACCCATGCACTGATATCATCAGATATCAAGGTTCTACAAGTTTTGTCAACAAACTGAAATTCCCATTTTTTTTGGGAGGAATGCTAAAGGTTTCTAAGTTCATACATTCTTTCTTTGAACAGTTGGGTTATGAATATCTTGGAAGTAGTGAGATAATTGCAAATTGACCTTTTCAGCATTGCTTAGACTCTCAAATGGATAATGCTTGAAAAACATTTTCTACTTGTATGGAGACATTACATGCCCTATGTGAGGTCCACAATATATAATGTGCTATGCACTTCATATACTTCCCCAAACATAGATACTAAGTTGAAGACTTCTAGCTTCTCGTTAAGGAACAGTTTGGATTTGGAGTTAAGTTACAATAGAAAGAGTTTCATATAGTTATCTAAACTTGCTCTAAAATCCTAACTAGGCTCCGGTTGGTTTACACTTTGGAGTTTGGATAACCTTTATCAAAACTCCACAGTTAAGATAAATGGAGTTTAGATAACTCCATTCCAGTCTCTTTTTAATGAATTAAAAAAAAGTGAGAAGAAAACATCCATTTTGGAGTTCAGATAACTCCAAAGCCAAACAATCGTCAAAGTTAAAGGTTAAGTGTAGGTAGGTTCTTGCAAACTAAAGTTTGCATAACCTATACCTCCACTCAAGAATAAACTCCGGTTATCTTAACTATAAACTTACAAACAGGTCCTACAGGTCCTAATAAAGTCTACTACAAAAAAATTACAGCTTAAAGTTTGCACTTAGTAAAGAATATGTAAACACAAGAATAAAAAAGGGTAAAGAGTAAGAAGGAAATGTTGGGTTTGTGCTGCTTCTGGTAAAGCACCGGATAAGCTTTGCGCCTTGTTGGCCCTAGGGCCTCTTTCGGCCGATGCTATCTAGTAGTATTATCTGACGGCTTATGGATTTCGATGATTCATTTATTTAGTTTTGATGATAGCTTAAACATGAATAGTTCGTTTAGTGTCACTTACTTATCTTGCTTATCATATCGACACTAAACTTGTTTACACTTAATGTTTAGCTTGCATATCCTATATCTTGCGTATACCGGATAATATAACAATATCTCATGCTATACGTGTGTCATATTCTTGATATCGATATATTATTCTCATTCGTTATTTAGATGATTCACAATATGGATATGAATATATATGTATTCTATATCTTGGTTCTTCACATATCATATATATATATATATATATATATATATATATATATATATATATATATATATATATAGTATATCAATATCTCATGCCTTGAGTTTGATTCATATCTTGATATTGATATGTTATTCATTTCATAGTTTGTGATAATCGAAACAATAGATGTTCATATACTTGTGTTTAATACCATGTTTATTTCATAACAGTGTATATGATATGCTTGGCCGTTTTGAGATTGCTTTTCAGGATATCTGATATCTCACGACACAAGCGATTAAAAGAGAACCAGGGGATCTTCCAAATCTCTCTAAATCTTGGGTGTTTGCAATTGATTGTGTTTGCAATTTCTTAGTCTCTGGTTTTAGTTTCATAACTTAGAAATTGCTCAATTGCATGCTTATTCCCTATATGCTCTTTACTTGCTCTTAATATTGCTTTTGCTATATATATTGCTTGTTTCACAATTATAGTTTGTTTAGCCACTAATCTCTATTGTTATATCGCTTGTTAAGCTTTGCAATTGTGATATTTCGATTAGCAAGTATTTAGAATTTTTAATTTGAGCATATTGGTAGTGTATTCATATTCGCCCTCCTCTAAAAATACTTTCAATTAGTATCAGATCTTGGTGCTCTTCTTGTTAGGATTTACATCCTAAAGTAGATCCGATGGCATCTTATTTACAAGCTTGCTCTTCCATCAAAAGTTTTTCTATTCATGACCCTCCTTGCTTTGATGGAAGTAATTTTGATTTTTAGAAAATTATGATGCAATACATTTTAGAATCTCTTGGTAAGAGTATGTGGAAGATAGCTGATAATGAGTATTCGATTCCCTCTATTTCTAAATCTTTGTGGAGTACTCATGATAAAGATTTATTCGTTTTGAACATTAAAGCTCTAAAAGTTTTACATTGTTTTTTAAATTGTGATGTTCTTAATAATGTCTCTTCTTATAAGACGGCACATGACTTGTGATATTTCTTGGAGAATATCTATGGAGAGCAAATCGTTTGCAATGAAAGAGAGAAAACCAAGAGGAAGACTTGCTTAGCGGCTTTGGATGCGTCTAAACAAAAGAAAAATCAAGATGTTGCATCCAACTCGAAGGAGTCTAAAAAGGGATGTTTTGATCATGACATTGTAAGTAATTCTTCTTATGATTTCTACAAACTTACGCATGATCAACTTCTTGATGCATATCATGATCTTAATGAAAATTATAATGTTATTGTATCTAAATATGAATTCCTCAAAAAGTGTGCTTATGATTTTGATATTGAGCGATAGGAATTGACTACTTGTTGTGAATCGTTTGAGGTTTTGAATAAAAATTTGATAGCCAAATATAATGCTTTATCTTGTGCTCATAACTCTCAAAGTGCTTTATGTGACAAATTAGTTTTTGAGAAAAATGGGTTGCTTTCAAAACTTGATTTACAATGTGCCACCATTGATGCTTTGAAAAACAAAAACGAGAATTTGGTTTTGTCTTGTGAGGTCTTGAGAAAAGAAAACCATGATTTGATATTAAGTTTTACAAGTAAAATTGATGTTTTGAAATCTTCTATTATTTCTCAAGATTCTCTTGTTTTTTAAAACACTTCTCTCAAACAAGAATATGAAAAGTTGGTTTTATCATGCAATATTTTGAGAAAGGAAAATGACGATTTGATTTCAAGTTTTGAAAGTGGGATTGATATTTTGAAATCGGGATTGATATGTTGAAATCATCTATTTTATCTCAAAAATTACTTGTTTTAGAAAATATTTCTTTAAAAGAAGAAAAATGAGATTTTAAATGCTTCTCTTGCTATGTTTTCTAGTGTTGATTCTTTACATATCAAGGAGAAGAAAGTTTTAAATCGATGAGGCATTGGTTTTAAGAATTTGAAATTTCAAAAACCCTCTTCGTCTAAATTTGTCAAACGTGCTTCGAATTTTGCTAAATCTCGTATTCGCTGACATGCTTATCTATATAGATTTAGTTCGAGACAAACGTTTAAGAAGCATGCATATCATTCACTTGCATTATCTCATACTTGTCTTGACTCTTCTAGGTCTATCATGCTTACACGCGCGCGCTTGCAATTTTTGTGGTGCACATGGTCATTTGGTATTTGCATGTAGTTTAAAAAAGAATATTTCTATGAATGCCAACTTGGTTTGGATTCCCAAAGCAAACCCTATTGGATCCAAGAAAACTTAGATACCGAAATCCCTATCCATACCTTGTTCTGTATGTATGGATCAATTGACGATTTTAAGATTCGGGAGCATGATGAACAAAGAGCAATCCAATGGAAAACTTGCTATAGCTCATCAATTTGTGGGGTATCGTATTTCTTTTCTATACTCGTTTTAGAATATCGCCTATTCATTTAAGTTTAATATTGATATTCTATTTGAGTATATTTTATCTTGATATGCCCCTTGTGATGCATATGTTATCCTTGCTTATCTCTTTGTGCTTGTGTTCATGTATGAGATACTATTCATATGATATTTCAATTGGTATTTACAATTGATATCATTCTTATGATCATATGTGATTTTGTGTGCTCAATTTGCTTTAAACTTGCGATCTTTTAAACTTGAGCACAATATGGCTTGAAAACTTGATTTAGATTTGAGTATCTTTTGTTTTCTTGTCATAACTCACTATCACATGCCTAATCGTGTTTTAATCTTATTTATGAGAACTTGTATCCATGTTTTTAATAGTTTAAATATTTTTCATTGGATACATTTGGCACACTTTTTTAAACTTGAACCCTTTTTCGTTTGGTATCTTTAGTTGTGCTTGTTTAGGGTGTGTTCATACTTAAACTTGCTTTATTTTGGTTGCACACACCTTTTGTATGAGTAGAATTATTTATTGGTTTAGAATTCTTAGCTCATCTTGCCAAATGGTTGCTGCAACCCATTTGGGGACCCAGTCATGCATTTCGTTAGTTACAACAAATCCTATTCACTGATATAGCGGAGAGAATTAGACACCCTTCACCGGAGAGTTGATTCTTAAGATGAGAGAATTACTCATGCTTGCGCTCACATAAGGTTTTCCAATCTTATTTTGCTTGCACTCACAACGAATCGTATTCAATTGTTATGTGAGTTGCTTGCCTTCACATGCTAGTATAACTTGTTTATCTTTTTCATGTGATTGGTTTTTATCAATTCATAAGTTAGTATCATCTAATTTCTATCACTTATATTCCATTATACTTTATATTTGAGCTCTAATGGTTTGGTGTTCAAGTGATTGTGAAATAGGACTCATTGATCGATACTTTGGGCTTGCCTCTCGTTCTTGGGAGACTCAAGCATTTAGGGAGGTAAATCTCACACTTATGAGATTATATTTTTTAGATGGTATTTACTTCCCTATCTTGTGTTGTGCATTTTTTTAAAATTCTATATTTTTTAAAGAAACGTGCACACCATGTACACGAGTAGTACGATTCCAGGTATATTATTGTTTTTCAGTTCGTATCGTATTCTACTTGTGTAGCATAACTCATCGTTTCAAAACTTATTTTTACTTTGTATGAGTTAGCGCATGTTTTGAGCTTTTTCATTTGAATATCATTTTCAAAACAAACTTTTGTGTATGAGTTGAGCTCGCTTTCAAAATTGTTCATTTTCAATTGGCATCAACTCATACTTATCTCCACATGTCATTAAAACTTGTTTATATTTTGTTCATGTGGATATTTATGCATGTATACTTGCTTTATTTTGCTTCTCTTATATAAATGCATTTGGATACGAGTTGAGCTACATTTTCAAAATTTGCATTTTACGTGTGCTCGTATCCATTTTCTAGTGTTCTCCTATGCATACATTTAGGGGGGTGATTCAAACATTTAATTCGTTTTAGATGTACGCATATATTTAAGGTGGGAAGTTCAAACGTTCTAAATTCTCTAAATACCCATTTTGATTACGTCAAAAAGAGATAGAATAATAGGAGTATTAATATATTGATATCCTAGAATATGGTTTTCTTTGATATAGATATACTATTTTCTATTCATATTTTGTCATCATCAAAAAGAGAAAATTGATGACTTATGGATTTCGATGATCCATTTATTTAGTTTTGATGATAGCTTAAATGTTTTGACGATCGAAGGTTGGAATCCATCTCCAGATGTGAAAATCTTATCCGCTCAACTGCTTATTAATAGTTCGTTTAGTGTCGCTTGCTTATCTTACTTATCATATCGACACTAAACTTGTATACACTTGATATTTAGCTTATATATCCTATATCTTGTGTGTACCGAGTAATATATCAATATCTCATGCTATATTTGTGTTATATTCTTGATATTGATATATAACTCCCATTCGTTATTTAGATGATTCATAATATGGATATGAATATGCATGTGTTATATATCTTGGTTTTTCACATATCATGTATATATAAATATAGTATATCAATATCTCATGCCTTGAGTTTGATTCATATTTTGATGTTGATATACTATTCATTTTATAGTTTGTGATAATCGAAACAATGGATGTTCATATACTTGTGTTTAATATCTTATTTATTTCATAACATTGTATATAATATGCTTGATCGTTTTGAGATTGCATTTCAGGATGTCTGATATCTCACGACATAAGCGTTTAAAAGAGGACTAGGGGATATTCCGAACCTCTCTAAACCTTACGTGTTTGCAATTGATTGTGTTTGCAATTTCTTACTCTCTAGTTTTAATTTCATAACTTAAAAAATGCTCAATTGCATGTTTGTTCCCTATATACTCTTTTCTTGCTCTTGATATTGCTCTTGCTATATATATTACTTGTTTCACAATTGTAGTTTGCTTAGCCACTATTCTCTATTGGTATATCGCTTGTTAAGCTTTACAATTGTGATATTTCGATTAGCAAGTGTTTAGAATTTTTAATTTGAGCATATCGGTAGTGTATTCCTACTCTCTCTCTCTCTGATGGAGGTCCTTTTCAGGTCTCCGTCAGTTGTTGTCTTCCGTTGATCTCCCGGTGGATTTTGGTAGCGATCTTCTGTTGCGTGTGGATCTCAATGGGTTTTGGTGAGAAAGGTGATATGAGGAATTTAGCGCCGAGTACCTGCAAAGAAGTCTCGGGGTGGTTTGGTACCACCGAGGACCCTCCGACGATCAAGTTAGTGATGAGATCCGAGCAGAGTAACGGCTTAGTAGAGTAAAGAATGGCTTACTTGACCCCTCTGTGATGGGGGTTTATATAGCGGTGGCAGCACGCAGCAGCAGGCGCGAGAATCTCGCCAGCAATTACGCTCCCGACGTCACGCCCGCATAGAGAGCGGATCGCCCATTAATGGGGATCGTGATGGCGTGGAACGTGGGATGTTGCTGGCGGAGAATCCATGCATGGCGAGATTCGCGGAGCAGCGGTTACGCCCGTGAGCGGTGGAGTTGGTCGGAAGACCAAGGAAGACGGCCTCGGCTGGAGGGCTCGGGGACGAGCGAGAAGGCCGAGGAGTCTTGGTCTTGCGGCAGCTCGGGACGAGCTGAGGGACCGAGGAGGCCAATTTGCAGGGGGCCCCGAGGAGGGCCAGCTTGTGCTTGCAGGTCGGGTACAGGATGGTCTGGTCGGCCCCTATGGGCCCTTTCTTCTAAGTCTGAGGACACGTCATCTGCCACATGTCCTGATCTTGGAGATAGCCAATATTGAGCATCATCATTAGCCCCGTCACTCTTGTCCCGACCAGCCAGCGGGTCGGGTCAGGAGTGGACTGCAAGGCCTCCCAAGGTGAGCTTCTTCCTAAGGCTTTGTCGGGACGAGTCCTCGGGCGGTCAGTTGTCTTTTCTGCTAGTGAATCCGAGCGAGATCTCCGCATTTAAGGAAGGTGCGCCAGTTCGTGCGCTCTGCCACTAAAGCGACGGTCTACGTGTCAAGCGTCGATTGGCCGACGCGACGTATGCAGGCTCGCAGTGTCTGATGGGACGCGGTCCAACGCAGATCGACACGTGGAGCGATCGGAGCTGCTGGACGCGAGGAATCGTTTTGGCGGGAGACGACGGGCGTCGTTGGATGAGGCCGCTTGCAGCAATAAGTAGGGGTAGGGCCCGCTCCAGGTTCCCCACTCTTTCATTTTTTCTCTTTCTTAAGTCGTAGCTGCTCGGCATTCTTCTTTTTGGATACATGGTTCGCTCCCACTCTTTGGGCTGCCCTCGCCAGAAGGAGGCTAGTGGCGCGGCCGAGCCCCTGGCTGGCTCATGCCCTGCGCCAGATCTTCTGCCGGCGCTAGAGCCTTCTGCTTCGTTGACGGCTCCTGGTGGTTTCTCCGGCGGCGACCAGAGACATCCACAATTATCCGAGCTCCGGTGGAGGATAGAGGGGAGGGCGAGGACAAGCCCCCTCTCAAAAGGAAGAGGACAGTTTCTCGTGCATCGTCGTCGAGGGTCCCTGAGGGAATTTCCGTGCAGGAGGGGGGCGCCGTCTTCACAGTTCCGTCTGGGCTTTCCGTTGCTGCTGGCCTACTCGCCGGGATGGAGGAGTCGGCTGGGGGAAAGCTTCCGCATGGCTCATTGAGGGCCCAATTGGAGGCCATAGCCCAGAGGGCGGTCTAGATACGAACCTCTCTTCGTGTAGTTTTTCTGGTATACCTTTCTTTGGCTCGGGAGCCTCCTGGTTTCTCATCCGCTTTCCGTCGGGTCCTGCGCCCTTGCCGCTCGTATGGAGGCCGAGGGGGCGTTCCACGCCCCGAGGCCAGTAGAAGCGTTTCCTTCGGAGGTCGAGGTTTTGCGGCGTGACCTGCGCCTGGAGAGGGCAAGGGCCGACGTCCTGGCGGCCCGGACGGAGGCTGCGGAGCTTGCCAATTCAGCGAATCGGGATGTCCATCGTTGTCTGAGTGCGTCCCTTCGGGTCGCCGATAGGAAGCTGGCAGATCTAGCCGAACGCTTCGCGGCCATGGAAAAAGAGAGGGACGCCAGCAGGGGAGATGCTGAGGCGGCGCTTCTGGAGGCCCAGGTTACCGAGGCTCGGGCTAAGAAAGCTGTGGCCGATTATAAGGCGTCAGAGCAGTTTTACGCCGAGCTCGGGGAGTATTCTGCCGTCGCGTGGAACAAGGCCCTGGACGCCGTGAAGGAGCAGCTTTCCGAGTTCGACGATGGCGAGCTCCGCGCTCAGGTTCTGCTCCCGGTGGCGAGGCCTCCGGTGTCAGATGGCGAGGGGAGTAGGGCGCGCCCCTGGTGGCGAAATCTCCGGTGGTAAAGCCCCCGGTAGGCCGTGATGCCAGCGATGAGGGGATCGAAGTAAGCCTCCGGGCAGTTTGTAGGGCTGGGGAGCCCCAGAACACCCTCTGTAAAAACTTTTCCTTTGGTAATAAAAGAAAATTCTTGTTTCATAGATTTACATTTCATCTTCTGTGTGTGAAGAATGTTTGTAAAATATTTCTGCCTGCACTGTAGGGTCAGCTATCTGTCTAGCGATCGTTCGTCGGGTTGATTTCGATCACTTGCTAAGCGCTGCTGATGAGGCATCTCCATGGCCCCGGATCCGAGGGGGGATCGCTTAGACTTCAATGGACTTGTTGCCCATTTTTGGGGCCTTGGATCCTCGGCGTTGGTGGGGTTGTAAGAAGCCTGCCAAAGATAACCGGGCGTTGAAGCTGCGCGGTCTCCTCTTTGCGATGGCTTTAATCTCTGGCGTCGCGGGTAGGCAACTACCGGCCTGGGATGACCGAGCGGGGAAGCCGCTTGGATGCCTCTTGCGAGGGCTTCGATCCTCGGCGTCGTGGGTAGGGAGCTACCAGCCAGAGATGACATGAGCAGGGTAGCTGCTCGGTCGCCTCTGGTGAGGGCTTGGATCCTTAGTGCTGGAGGGGCTGTAGGAAGCCCACTAAGGATGACAGGGCAGTGACGCTGGACGGTTTCCTCTTAGCGAGGGGTTTGATCTCTGGCGTCATGGGTAGGCAACTACCAGCCTGGGATGGCCGAGCGGGGTAGCCGTTCGGATGCCTCTTGCGAGGGCTTCGACCCCTGGCGTCATGGGCAGGGAGCTACCAGCCGGAGATGACCGAGCAGGGTAGCTGCTCGGTTGCCTTTTGCGAAGGCTTTGATCCTTCAGGACGAGGACCGAGCAGGGTTACTGCCCAGTGCTTCTTGACGAGGACTTTGATCCCTATCGGTTGTGGTAGGAATCTACCAACCGGCGATAGCCGAGCAAGGACTCGACTGCCTCTGGGAGGACTTTGGTCCTTAGCGCGGGAGGGGCTGTAGAAGCTTACCAAGGACCCTTGGCCGGGCAGAGTTACTGCCCGATGCCTCTTGGCGATGGCTTTTGTCCTGAAGGATAGCCGAGCGAGGGATCCTCGGGCTCGACTGCCTCTGGGAGGGCTTTTTGATCCCCGGCGTTGCGGCAGGGAAGCTGCCCGCTGGGGATAGCCGAGCGAGGGATCTTCGGGCTTGACTGCCTCTGAGAGGGCTTTTTGGTCCTTAGCATCAGAAGGCTGCCGGAAGCCCACTAAGGAGTGGGTTGCACGTCTGCCTCTTGGCGAGGGCTTTGGAGTGTAAAGATGGGACTCTGTTCGGAATGATTCGACGTTTCTTTATTCGTATGGACAGGAATTATTAGAGAACGCTTTACACCATCTTTGTGAAAGGGAAAAAGAGGGGGCGGCATGCACTCGCTGGCTTTGACATCACTGGTATAGCTTGAGCTTCTCGGCGTTGTAAGGCCGCGGAAGCTTTCGTCCGTCCGCGTCTTGTAAACGGTAGGCTCCGCCAGGGAGCGCCTCAGAGACGAGGAAGGGACCCTCCCACTTCGGGGAGAACTTGTGAAGCCTGCCCTGGTCGATGAACTCGTTCCGTCACAGGACCAGGTCCCCGGTCTTAAAGGAGCGGTGTTTGACCCAAGCGTTGTAGTATCGGGCCGTTTGTTGTTGATAGGCTGCAGCTCTGATCTGAGCCCGATCCCTTTTTTCCAACAAGATGTCGAGATTGGTCTGTAGCGCCGAGGTGTTTGCGTCATCGTCAAAGTGCTCGACCCGGTGACTGGGTAGCCCGATCTCCACTGGAACCATCACTTCGGTCCTGTAGCAGAGGCTGAAGGGGGTCTCCCCGGTGGGAGTCTTTTTTGACGTGCGCAGGGCCCATAAAACCCAGAGCAGTTCTTCGACCCAACTGCCTTGTCGCCCTTCTAGGCGAGGCCGGAGACCTTGGAGGACATCTCGATTAGCGACCTCGGCCTGCCCGTTGCATTGGGGATGCGCGACCGCGGCGAACTTCATGAGGATATGGTACTTTGCAGAAGTCCTTCACTTTCTCATTCTCGAAGTTCGTCCCGTGGTCGGTGACGATGCATCTCGGGATGCCAAACCGGAGTATCAGGTTGTTTTGCAGGAACTTGATGGTTGTGGCGGCGTCCGGTTTCCTGATGGGGACGGCATCGATCCACTTGGTGAAGCAGTCCACCGCGACGAGGACGTATTTGTGCCCGCCTGTTCCGGTAGGGAACTGGCCGATCATATCCAACCCTCATTGAGCGAACGGCCATGAGGATGTCAGGGCGGTCAGCTCGGTAGCCGGGAGGCGGGGAATGCTGCCGTGGAGCTGGCAGCTCTTGCATCTTTTGACTAGCTTCAGGGCGTCCTCGTGCATGGTGGGCCAGTGGTACCCTTGGAGTAACGCTTTTTGGATCAAGGTTCAAGCCCCCTGGTGCGCACCGCCCACCCCTTCATGGATTTCCCGAAGGACGTATTCGGCTTCGTGAGGGTCAACGCACAGGAGTAAAGGCTGAGTGAAGGCCTTCTCGTAGAGGTTCCCGTTGCTCCAGACGAAGTGGCGGGCTTTGGCACGGAGACGGCGGGCGGCCGCCCGGTCCTCCGGGAGCGCGCCGTCTTTCAGGAACTCCACGAGGGGCTTCCTCCAATCCTGGTCGCTCTCCTGCGCACGTGGAGTGTCGTCGCTTTGTCTCCCACGCTGGGTCGAGGCAAGGTTTTGAAGAGGATAGACCGCTTATTGTTGGCCGAGTATGACGAAGCTAGCTTGCTCAGGGCGTCTGCTTGGGCATTCAGCTGCTTGGGTATTTGTTCTACTTGGACTTCATCGAAGTTTCTTCGGAGTTTCCTTAGTTCGTCTAGGTACCTCATCATCAGAGGTTCTCAGGCTTCAAAGCGGCCGGTCACTTGACTGACAACAAGGGCCGAGTCGCTACGGATTCGAATTATTTTCATCCCCAGCCCGACGGCCATGCACAGTCCGGCCAGGAGGGCCTCGTATTCTGCCGCGTTGTTCGATACTTTGAAACCGAGCCTCAAAGAATACTCCATCTCTGCTTCGTTTGGGCCCCGGATGATGAGGCCGGCACCGCAGCCTTCCTCGGTGGAAGACCCGTCGACGTAGATGACCCATTCCGGAACCGAGCCAGGGCCTTCCAGGACGGGACACTGGGCTCCGGCGGGCGGCGCGGACTCCGGCTTCCTGTCAGGGATGGTGCATTCAACGATGAAATCGGCCAGGGCCTACGCCTTGATGGCTTGCCTCGGGCGATACCTTATGTCGAACTGGGATAGCTCCCACCTCCATTTTTCTAGGCGGCCCGAGGATTCCGGTGATGCTAGGATAGCTCCCAACGAGCGCTCGGTGAGGACGATGATGGTGTGTGCTTGGAAGTAGTGCCGTAGCTTCCGCGAGGTTACCACGAGAGCTAAGACAATCTTCTCTATGGTGGGGTACCTCGTTTCCGCGTCCTTAAACACATAGCTCACATAGTATATCGGCTTTTGCGCCCCCTCGGCCTCCCGGACGAGCACCGAGCCTGCTGCTTGGTCGGATACTGTCAGATACAGCGACAGCTCGTCCCCCTCCACCGGCCGGGTGAGCAGCGGCGGTGTTGCGAGGTGCTTCTTCAATTGGTCGAAGGCGGCTTGGCATTCCTCCGACCGCTCGAACCTCGGAATTTTCCTCAGCGCCTTAAAGAACGGAAGGCACTTCTCCCCCGACCTGGACATGAAGTGGCTTAGAGCGGCGACCCGCCCCGTAAGCCGCATGATCTCGACGTTGGTCTTGGGTGCGGCCATGTTCAGGATAGCGTCGATCTTCTTCGGGTTAGCTTCGATTCCGCGGTGAGTGACCATGAACCCGAGGAACTTTCCCCCGGTGACTCCGAATGCGCACTTAGCGGGGTTTAGCTTCATGTTGAATTTGCGGAGCACTACGAAAGCCTCGCCCAGGTCCTTGGCATGGTCGGCCGACGAGATGGACTTGACGAGCATGTCGTCAACGTAGACTTCCATATTTCTGTCGATCTGTGACTTGAACATGCGATTGACCAGCCTTTGGTACGTGGCCCCGGCGTTCTTGAGGCTAAAGGGCATCACCTTGTAGCAGTACACTCCCCGGTCCGTTGTGAATGCGGTCAGATCTTCGTCTTCAGGATTCATACGGATTTGGTTGTAGCCGGAGAAAGCGTCCATAAAGCTCAGCAGCTCGTGACCGGCAGAGCTGTCGACGAGCTGGTCTATGCGGGGGAGTGGAAAGTTGTCCTTGGGGCAGGCCTTATTGAGGTCGGTGAAGTCGAAGCACATACGCCACTTCCCGCTTGACTTCCTAACCAGAACTACGTTTTCCAACCACTCCGAGTAGGGCACATTTCTGATGAAGTTGGCGACGAGGAGACGATCAATCTCTTCTTCGATAGCCTTCTGTTTGACCGGGGCGAAACTTCTTTTCTTCTGCCTGACGGGTCGGGCCGCAGGATCAACTTCGAGCTTGTAGGAGATGATTTTGGGGTCAATCCCTAGCATGTCAGCAGGCGCTCAGGCGAAGACGTCGGAGTTGCTTCTGAGAAATCTGATCAGGTCATCCCGCTGAGTCCCCGTCAGGAGCGACCCGACCTGGACGGTCTTTCCTTGGTCTCCTTCCGTTAGGGGAACCTCGACCAGAGGTTCGACCGGCGCTCCACGGACCTCCTTCCGCTCGTCTCGGGTGTCTAGGGAACCTTTGATGTTGTCACACGCCTCGGCGCCGTCAGCATACTGCTCGGGTGAAGACGTCTCGGTAAGGCCTATCTTCGCGACCCGCTGGCTCCCATATGCCCGACCTATCCCGCCCCGGTCGAAGGGGAATTTTATCGCCAGGTGGTATGTCGAGATCTGGGCCTGGAAGGAGTTCAGCGTCGGGCGGCCGAGGAGGACGTTGTAGGCCGGCGGAACTTTCGCTACGATAAAGTCCACAGGCAGCGTGCGCGTGTGGCCGGGCTCCCCGATCGTGAACTGCAGGGTGACCACCCCTTGCGCCGGGATGGAGTGGTTGGTGAATCCCGAAAGGACATGAGAGGTCGGTTTCAGATCTGCTGGGGCGAGCCCCATACGCAGGAAGCAGTCGTGGAAGAGGATGTCCGCCGAGCTGCCCGAATCGATGAGTTTCCGGTGGACCTCGTACCGGTGGATTTGGGCTATGATCACCAACGGGTCGTTATGGGGCACAGATATGCCGTGGAGATCCTCGTCGCCAAAGGTGATAGGCTCTCGACCTCTAGCCCTTTTGCTCAGGCGGTCGCCGGAGCCTATAAAACGGCAGCCAGCGGGGAAACCGACGACATTCGGTGAGGGTTCGTCCGCGCCTCCGTTGCGAGGGAGGCGACAGCGGGTGTTTGGATCTTCAGGGGAATCGGTTGCCATGCGGGCGGAGATCGGAAGGCCAACTTTGTGTTTCATGGAGTTAGTTTCCCACAGACGGCGCCAACTGATGGAGGTCCTTTTCAGGTCTCCGTTAGATGTTGTCTTCCGTTGATCTCCCGGTGGATTTTGGTGGCGATCTTCTGTTGCGTATGGATCTCAATGGGTTTTGGTGTGAAAGGTGATATGAGGAATTTGGCGCCGAGTACCAGCAAAGAAGTCCCGGGATGGTTTGGTACCACCGAGGACCTTCCGACGATCAAGTTAGTGATGAGATCCGAGCAGAATAACGGCTTAGTAGAGTAAAGAATGGCTTACTTGACCCCTCTGTGATGGGGGTTTATATAGCGGTGGCGGCACGCAGCAGCAGGCGCGAGAATCTCGCCGGCAGTTACGCTCCCGACGTCACGCTCGCGTAGAGAGCGGATCGCCCATTAATAGGAATCGTGATGGCGTGGAACGTGGGATGTTGCTGGCGGAGAATCCGCGCATGGCAAGAATCGCGGAGCGACGGTTACGCCCGTGAGCGGTGGAGTTGGTCGGAGGACCAAGGAAGACGGCCTCGGCTGGGAGGCTCGGGGACGAGCGAGAAGGCCGAGAAGTCTTGGTCTTGCGGCAACTCGGGGTGAGCTGAGGGGCCGAGGAGGCCAATTTGCAGGGGGGGCCGAGGAGGGCCAGCTTGTGCTTGCAGGTCGAGTACATGGTGGCCTGATCGGCACCTGTGGGCCCTTTCTTCCGAGTCCTGGGACACGTCATCTGCCACGTGTCCTGATCTTGGAGAACGCCAATATTGAGCATCATCACTCTCTCACACACACACTCTAGGAATGCTTTCATTATCTGTGTTTCTAGGGCTATCTATCTTGCATCTCTCATGCCATGCTCCATGAAGTATGCCAACTTTCATTGAATTACATATAATTTTACGAATAAAGTTATTTGAAGGGGAAATTTAACTTCGGTGCCAAACAAGACGCTCCCCACTTCATCACTCTTTCCAAAAACAAGCTGCAAAAAAAGTCAATATTTTCAATTACAGCACTCAAAACTACATAGTAAAAAATCACTAGAATATCTAGAGGCGAGGGCTTTACCTTCTTCTGCACGAGCATGGAGCAGACCTTCTCGACCTCGGGGAGAACGCCGTGCATCGATGGGCTCGCATCGATCAGCAGGACCAATCCTTCCTAAAATCGAGAGGAGCCCCCCAAAAAAACACCCAAATTTGAAAACTCAAAACATCGAAATTTTTAGGGGGAAAACAAAAATTAAAACGCTACCTTGTTTCGAGCCATGAGAGAGCGATTGAGGAGAGAGATCAACGAGATTTGGGTTTCGAGTTGTTTTCTGATGGAGATTTTAGGGTGGTTTTAATATTCGAAGAAATGATCGTTCGTCTGCTTCCCGCCTACGCTTTAAAAAGGGTTAGGGGGACGAAGGGTATATTTACGGAAATACCCTTCGTCTAGGACTTGTATGAGTGCTCCTGGGTCTGTTGAAAAGGTTGGAACCTCGGTTCCTTAATAGCTCGCTGGGCATCTTGACGAGCCGAGCTTAGCCGATGAACATGAACAGCTCAGATAGTTGTATTTCATTTGATATTAATAATAAAATGATTAAGTCTATAATATAGATCATAATTTTTAGTCATTTGGTTGTCCCTAGAGTTGAATCATGATAAATATTTAGTTAAATATAGTTATGCTAAAACAGTGGAGAATTTAGTGATTGAAACTTTAAATTTAGACTAGTACGCGGTTCCAAACAAGCTTTGCACTCATTTGTCTAGTTGTGACGGCTATATTTTTCATTGCTCAATTTGTCAAATATATTTTGAATATTTATTTGATTTTTCCGTATACTATGAACTTAAATAGGCTCGGAAAAAAGCTCGAGACATGGATCAAGCCCAATAAAGCTCGTTCGGACTCGTTCGACAAATAAATGAGCCGACGTTGAACAATTTTGTAAGCTTGTTTAAACAAATGGACAAACATGAACAACTTAAAACTTAGTTTGTTCGGTTGGATAAAATTTTGGATTTAGCAAGTTTTAAGAACTAATTAGGGATTTAGGTAGGTTTTAAAACTATTTAGGGAAATAGCAATTTGGATCACATCCACCAAGATGCCACGTAAGATTGGCAGTTGAGGGACTGGACGCATCATAATCTGCACTTGCAAGCATGGACTATAACAGGGTTTAATTGGAGCAAGTTTTAATCCTCACTTTCAAAGTACGGATTAAAACCTGGACTCAAATTTTAATCCACACTTTGTAAGTACGGAATAAAACTTGGAGTCAAGTTTTAATCCTCACTTTGAAAGTGAGGATTAAAACCAAATGACCCCTACTAGCAACCACCCACCTTACCAAAAAATATAGTAAAATTGAATCATGGGTTTAATAGTGTTGTCCAAAATATAGCAGAATTGATTTTTTGTGATTTTTTAAGGTCTTGCAACAGAACACTTATACGGTACAATTCAAGAAATATATGACGGCACAATTCAAGAAATATACAAATTGAAGTCTTGATAATCTACAAAACGAATTGAAAACGGACAGCAGCTCCTTTGCAAATTTTGATTTAAATTCCTGTACAGCATCGGTTAAATAAACTCATCTCTACAAGGGAGCTAACTCGACCCCCACACGGCGGAGACACAGTCCACGCAAAATATACGACGCTTGAAGCTGAAGAACAAGCGTAAAGCAATAAACATTGTAGATAAGAACAATTACAAAAGAGAGCATCATAGCAAGCATGGCAACGCACGTGGAATTCTTGATCTACCGCGACGGTATGCGATGGATCGGGTATATCCTCCGATTGTGTAGCTGGCTGCGAGGGTCCCGCATAAAGTGATGCCCCTAAAGATTCGTTTTATTCCACACTTTCAAAGTATATTTCTATGTTTTACTTCAATTTGTATATTTCTTGAATTGTTCCTGTCATATATTTCTTGAATTGTTCCGTATAAGTGTTCTGTATCAAGACCTAAAAAATCACCAGAATTCAATTCTGCAATATTTTTGGCAACACTATTAAACCCATAATTCAACTCTGCTATATTTTTGGCAAGGTGGCTGGCTGTTTTCAAGGAGTTATTCGGTTTTAATCCTCACTTTCAAAGCGAGGAATAAAACTTGGCTCCAAGTTTTATTCCACACTTACAAAGTGCGGATTAAAACTTGAGTCCAAGTTTTAATCCGCACTTTGAAAGTGAGGATTAAAACCTGTCTTGAAAAAATATCCACACTTTGAAAGCGAGGATTAAAACTTGGCTCCCAACTAGATCTTGTTATAGTCCGCATTTTGCAAGTGCGGATTATAATTCGCCCAGCTCCTCAACTGCCAATCCTGCGTGGCGTCTAGGTGTTATCGATATGACTCAAAATTGTTATTCCCCTAAATAGTTTTAAACCCTACCTAAATCCCTAATTAATCCTTAAAACTTGTTAAATCCTAAATTTTGTTCTTGTTCGGTTCGTTTAACAAGCCTAAATGCAATACATAAATTTAAATTACCAAGAAATGGGGGGGGGGGGTATGCGAGAGAGATTTAAATTACCAAGAAGGAGATATGAGGTGAACATCTTGTTGTTTGAAGGATAAATTAAAGAAATTTTCCTTTCTTTCGAATAGTCCTTGAGAATTGAGATGATGACATGCGGTTTTTTTAAGTTTAAGTTATAACAGTGAAGGCTCACCAAAAAAGTGCCATGTGGTGCTTGAGCGAGACACTAATGGGCAAAGGTTCAGTTGAGCCTGTCCCAACGGTTGTACGTGAAAAGAAAGGCAAATCTTTTACCTCAGTTAGGATGAGCTGAACCTTTATGGTTGGGGAACTTAAGAGATTTGACAATAAATAACGCATCCCGAACGAAATATTCAAGTTTGTGGTTCATCCTCATGGATTTAACCATCTGTGATGGAGGTCGGAATCTCCCTCAGATGTTGTCCTCCGTTGATCTTGTGGTCAGCGGGGTTGAAGGGCTGTGATTTGGAAAGATAGCGTGGATCTCAATGGGTGGTTGATTGATGTTGACGTCGAGCTACCTGCAAAGAAGTTCCAGGATGAGAGACTATCGTAGGACCCTCCAATGCTCAAGCAAGTACCGGGAAATATTTAACAAAGTAGCGGCGTATTGTAATGAATTCGAGTTACCTGAGTCGTCTGGAAGAGTGGTTTATATAGTGGTTGCATGGAGTGAGCCGATGCGAGTTTCTCGCCATCTATATCACCCTTGCGTAACGTCCGCGTTGATGGCGAGATACGCTCATCAATGGCGAGATACACTAGCGTGGAATGCGGAATGTGAAGCGGCAAAGATCTCTTCATGGCGAGATACACGGAACTGTTACGAGGATGCTCGTGCTATATGCTCCCGGCCAAATAGGGACACTGAGGAATCTCAGCTATAAGATAGCTCGGAGACGAGTAAGGAAGCTGAAGAAGCTTAGCTCTACGATTGCTCGGAGACGAGCTATTGGCTAGCGGTTAGGTGAAGAGGGAACGTACTCAGGGGAGGCCTCCAAAGGTTGGATGCTACCTCGGAGGCGAGTCGCCAAGGAATTTCCCCCTTGCATGGTACTTATCTTAGTTCCGTAGACTTCAAGTAGCTGGTTGGTGTACATGAGAGACTTGTCATCTGCCATGTGTCTTGATCAGGGGAATCCCCACTGGTGAGCACCATCACTAGCCCCATACACTCGTTTCGACCTATTTATGGGTCAGGTCGAGGGTGGATTTCTTGGTCTTCTCACTTCAGCTTTTCACCGAGGAATCTACGCAGTGGATCGTTCGAGAACTATGTTAGTGTCAAAAGTTTCACCCCGATCGACAAAGTCAAAATCAAGGTCAAGTCAAGTGGATCCGAGTCCATGCTAAGCGGGCCCAAGCCCAAATCAAGACCAAGTATGGAAGAGGCCGGCTCCATGCCAAAAAGGATGCAATAAATTAGTTTAAATGTAATTTTTAGAATAAATGTATGTAAAATGGGCAGAAAACCAAAATTTTGTAAGCCTTATGGCTTATGTGCAAAAAAAAAATAAGCGCATAAGGCATGTGGTGGCACAAGTGCCAATTGGTAAAGCCCAATGGGCTATATGTAAAGTGTGTAGTCTATAAAGGCAACATGATGAAAAAATCAAAGCATAATTTTTTTTCTCTCAAAAAAAATTAGGATTCTGTGCCTCCTTCTCCTTCCTCAGGGTTCTAAAACTTCTTCCTTTTTATTAAATTAAATCAAGAGTTTCACTCTTCTTTTCCCAAAAATGAATAGTTTTTCACCATGAAACTCACAAATGGGAGCTCAGATCTCCCATCAGATCTCTAAAAAGGGAGATTTTTAACTCTCACCCTCATTTTTCCCTCAAGATCCAGCCAACAGAGAGGAGGAAGAAGGAGTCTCATCTCCAAGAATCCCATTTTGGGAAGATCCAGGGCTCGAGGGAGAAGAAAGGGGTCCCCTTTCATCAGCTCCAAAAATCTCTTAGGAGTTTAACTCCACAAAAATAAATAAATAAATAATAATAATAAATCTTTTTTTTAGGAGTTTAACTCCAAAAGTCAATTAGGAGTACAACTCCCAGTGCAGGGGCTAAGCCTATTTGTCCTTTTTTAGGAGTTTAACTCCAAAAGTTAATTGGGAGTACAACTCCTGGTATAGGGGCTAAGCCGCCCCTTTTTCCTGCTGGTGCCGAGCGCCCGCGTGCCAAGCATGTGAGGCGCTGGCGACCCGTGCCCAGCGCCCGCATGCCAAGCATGTGAGGCGCTGGCGCTCACGCGTCCTTTGGACGCTATTTCCTCTTTTTACACATCTACAAAACCCCGAGCGGTATCAGGCTCGCTTTGCGGAAATTGATATGAAAGAAGCCCAGTACACTCTCCATACAGCCGCGGTCACATTTAACGATGAAGACCTGTTACTAGGAACAGCTGAGCACAACCGACCGCTTTACGTGACAGGGTACAACGACGGAGACCGGATTAATCGCATATTGATTGATCCAGGGTCCTCAGTGAACACATGAAATTGCGGACTCTGAAAAGTTTGTCAATGGACGTCCGACACCTGTCAAGGGAAATGATTATCATTCAAGGCTTCAATCAAAATTGTCAGTAATTTCTGGGATCCATAACTTTGCCGACCAGGTTTGGAAACCTACAAACTGAAGCCAAGATATACGTGATCGACGCCGACATGTCTTATAAGATTCTCCTAGGAAGGTCGTGGCTTCATGATTACGGCGTCGTTCCATCAACTCTCCATCAGTGCATGAAGTATACCAAAAATGGAGAAGAAAGACGCATTGACAGAGACATCCAGCCGTTCGGTGTGCATGGAATCCGATATGAAGATTCTCGGTACTTTGTGAACCTCCAAAGTGCTGAGCCACAACAGACCAAAGCCAGAACAGCCCCAAAACTCATAAGAAAATATGAGCCGGCTGTCACTTTCAAAAGAAAAAATGTAACATTTCATAAATATAAAATATTGTTTTTGAAAATTAAATATTAAAATAATATATATCGCGAAAACTATTTGATCTGCGGATTGGGGTTTTCGTAAAATGGTATAATTATATACCAATATTTGGAAAATTATTGGAGATTAATATGGTTTACTAATTAAAAAGGTATTTATTTAGATTTGGGCATTTTATAAATAATTATGCAATTATTATATGCAAGTTTAAATTAAACTTGATTAGTGCACTACTAATCACGATTAAACAAAATCCGTATTTTTAAATATCCATGGCTAGTGCACCATGACATGTTGCATTTTGTTGTATGTTACTTCTTTTGTATGCTTGATATTTGGTTTTTATGAGAAAAAGAGAAAAGAAAAGAAAAGAAAAGAAAAAGAGTCAATGGAGGCATGGCTTAAGAGCATGGGCTATGTGTGTGTGTGTGAGAGAGAGGGGTATCCTTTACCATCCTTCATCTGTTTTCCCTCATCCTTCATTTCTTCAACTCCTTCTTTCCTTCATCTCCTTCTCCTCCTCCTTCACCCTCCTCTACCTTCATGGATCATTCCCAGAACCTTACCAAAACACCAGACTTTCTTCATTAAATATGACCACAAGCTCATCCTACGCATCCTAGTGAGCTCAAGTTTGGATTTTGAGCAACTTGCACCATCTTGGAATTTTCTTCAGTTGCTCCAAGAGGTATAATTCTCACATTTCATCTTGTTATCTAGTTTCTTAGCCTATTATTCATGTTTAGAGATCGTTCATACATGTTTGTGATCTTAGAAAACTAGTTGATGTTTAGTGAAAGTTTGGACTTGTGAAGTGGTAATTGAGGTGTAGTGAGTGTTTACAAGACCTTAGAGATGATTTCTGGCCATGACAAGAAGACTAGAACCCAAAACCACGAATTTAGAATTTTTCCGATGTCGGTTTTGTGAAGCTTTGAGGACTACAGGGAATCTGAAGAAACTTGGATTATTTATAGGAAAATCAAACAACTTCATAAACCTAGTTAGACCACTAGAAGACCACAGCCGAAGAATGAGACACCAACTACAATTGGGGACCGGCGACACCGGGATTTTGGCGATTCTCGTCGGCCAAAGTGTGAGATATGATGTTGGGTTTTGGCCTGTAGCTCTTACTCCTTATAACCTAGCCCCTGTATTGTTAGTTTAGTCCCTATATACCCGAGCAAAAATCTGGGAGTGATTTCCTCAGTTGCCGTATTATGTTTTCCGATATTTGAAACTTGGATTTATGAATTTCTTGATGTGATTCGGTCGTTGGACCTTTGTACGTCAACGACGATGGTTATTTGGTTGTTTTTGCATTCGTAAGCTATAGGTTCTAACCTATAAGCAATTTGTGTGCCGTATCGGTTTTCGGACTTGATTTTAATAGCATTTCGATTGTGTATTGATTGTAGGTACCTTCGCGTGGATTCCGAGACGACGAAACACATCGACTTCGGATAAGCAAGGAGTTTTGCAGGTGAATAGATTTATATTTATGGGGGAAGTTGGGTAGATGGCGTATAGCACCCCCGCAATTAAGATAATGGAAAACTGATATATAGGATATAATTTGGTGAAACATATGCTATAAACTTAAGGATTGACCAAAGGATTTAGTATGAGATGATATGATAGATAAATGATGACTCGAATTGATATATGAGAATATGAACTGAGTATGTGAATCATGATATATATAATTGAAAGAGGACAAGTATGAGATCGATGGTGACATGATATAAGATCGATATCAATATGACATGAGATCGATAAATACGATATGAGATTGAGATGGATGTGTTATGAGACTGATAAGATGTGATGTATGAGACCCTGGATCCGTACCCTTATTGATGTATAGAACGATAGAATACCTATTCTGTTTGATAACACTGTACGATGGATTTCCATACGCGATGAGATACCGGATGATTGATCCGTGCTTGTGATTTGAGGATGCTGATCGAGAATATTGTCACATTTGATGCTATGAGGCGGGATCGCCGACGTAAAGATGCCACCTGAACCATACTTATTTCCAAAACTGGCGAATCATATGCACTTTTAAATAGGAAACTTCAAGGGAAGTTATGGATTTTCAAATGGTGTCTTTTCCTTGAAACACCGTAGCCCCCACTTTCAAAACTACGATGCGTATCTTTTAAAAACTGACCGTTTGGTTCATGTGTAGACATATATACCTGATTATTGTTCATGTTTATATTGGTTTATCCCTCGTAACCTACGTATGATGTTCCCAGTACTTATTATTACATGATATCATCCGCTAGTACACCTGCATAATTACCGATGATGCGCATGTTGCACTTACACACAGATTTGCCGGCTCACACACATTTATCATCGGTATTTGCCACGCCACTTGCACAGTAGAACTGCCATATCATGATATTATTCTTAACTGTAAAGTACATTCGTTGTTCAGCACTATCATAGGACATGCTTACTTGATATACTTGATAATGCTCATATTACTGTTCTATGTTTGCATACATCGTACTTTATGGTTATATGCATCGAGATGATTTTTTCATGAGATTTCTGGATTTGAGAACCACAGTTATATTTCAAAGGAAATTATGAATTGTTTTAAAAACGCAGTTTCTCGTGATGTGTTTTCGAGGCGCCCACCATGAGTTTTCTCGGTTCTAAGCTTGTTTTCGAGACCCGATTCGAGGAGTTGGATGAACCGTCTGTGAGTACATGGTGGGCCTGGTAAGGTACCCCGGGGTGAGAAATTTGTGAGGATGACGATGAGCCTGGCTGGGGGAGCACTGCCTACCGGTGATAGTTTGGACCCGGTGGTTATCCGAAGGATACCGATCGGAATCTTGAGATGGATATGAGGGCCGATCAGAGGATGCGGCGCCTGAGATATGAGGACTTACGTGTCGATGCTGGACATGACTTTTCATGATGTTTCGAGTGTCGGCGTTATACACTCAGGTTCCATGATGTTGATGTATCGTTGATGGACACATGTTGGTTGATTTCCTCATACATACAGACACATGATTCAAATGATTTGATTTTACATGTTGTCATTGTCATTGATTATATTGTTGATATATATGCATACATGGAAACCCTAGATATCATAGTATTACCTTCATGATACAGTTTGACCCAGGAATCGCTGTTTATTCGATTTTTACCCGCTGATGTTTTCTACTCACGAGTTGGCAACTCACCCCTGTTGTGCCACAGTTTTCTTGCATGTTTGACCACTTTGATCAGTAGTAGTAACGCTGGCACACAGCTTGCGTTCAGGGTGTTTTGCTATGGTAGGTGGGATACACATTGGATCGTGCCCACTCTTGTACTTATTATTCCTGTTGTATCTAGATAAACTCCATCAATCAGAAACTACATTTGTATATTAGTAGACCTAGAAAGACTTGTGTTGCAAGACTTAGAGCGATGGGTGTATGTTTGCTATTTGAGGTTTTTGATGTCTTGCTTTATTATTATTCTTTCTATGTTTGATCTTCGCCATTGGGCGTCGTATATTTACTGTTTATTTCGTGGTTGTGTTTTTGTCGATTGGCGAAGAGCTAGCTCCCGCTTGGGGATGCCTATATATTGTTATGTATAGTGTTTTGGATCAAACTATACAAGGGAGGTGCTGCCCAAATTTTTAAAGGAGGAAAAATGTTTTCAACTTTAGTATATATTTCACTTGCATTTTCATATATCATTATCTATGCATTTAAAGAAAACTTAATTTCATTATACATTTATTTCAAAACCGCACCTCCACTATTTTCTGCAAAAAGTTTTAGATTTCTGGGTTTCGGCTTATTTGAATTACGTTACACCTTTAGACGTTGCTTGATTCTCGTGCCGGTCACGTACCAAATTTCTGGGTCGTGACAAAAAAACCCTCAAGTGCGTCCGCATTTCGGCAGCGACACTGATGGGTCCGACGTTGGAAGTCCATCTGTCCATAAGAACCGCCCTCATCTTGGTAGCGATACGGTCAAGTTTGATATCGAAGGCCCATCTGACAGCAAAATTCGCCCTCGTTTAGGCAGTGACATCGAAGAATCAGAAGAAGATGATCCGTCTTGCAACAGATGTGTAGATTGGGCTCTCGTGCAAAAAGCGAAGCTAAGAGAGACCTTCGAAGTTACGGAAGGGTCCTTAGCCATCACAAGGGTGCCGGAGCAGATGTGCAAAGAGCTCGACGCATTGTCAGTCTCCACCGTGGACTAACTGAAAACCTTCTATGTTCCCGGAAGAAAGAATGGGTAGAAGGGCATCCTGTTTTATGGGTCAAATCCTGTCGTATACCCGGACGATTTACTTGTTACGTGCTTTCCCTATGCAAGAGGCATAAGAGCCGTCCTAAACCCCAGATATTATGCACCCGAGATGCGGGAATATTTTAAAAAGTGCGGATGTCGGTTATATCAAACGGAATCCGAAGCGAAGTTTTATGAGGGGCTGTGGCACCCGCCTCAGGTCCGAGCACTCATCGATGGACGAATCCCAGATAGACCGACGGGGCATATGTTTCATTTAACCTGATATCAAGGCATGTTACATGATTCATATTGGTGAAGCCAGCGAAGTGTCAAATGATGAAGATGAGCTAGTCGAACCAGAAGAAGCCCCTAAAGAGTTCGAAGATAGCGGACAAGCAACCTTAGACGAGCTAACCGAGGTTGATTTGGGAACACCCGATAATCCAAGACCGACCTACATTAGCTCACTCTTGTTAGTGAAAATGAAAGAGCAGATAGTTTCCCTGCTGCATGAGTTCGTCGACTGCTTTGCATTGACGTACAAAGAAATGCCCGGCATTTCCCCTGAAGTGGCCGTGCATAAGCTGGCTATATCTCCTGATGCTAAGCCAGTCAAACAAGCTCCTTGAAGAATGATAAAGGAATTGGAAGAAAAGGTTATCGAGGAAACCAGAAACTCATCGATGCCGGCTTCATCAGGAAAGAGAAATATGCGGACTGGATCGTGTGCATCGTCCCAGTGAAAAATAAGAACGGGCAGATATGAGTTTGCGTCGATTTCAGGGATCTCAATAAGGCATGCCCTAAAGACAATTTCCTGCTTTCCGGTCATGGAAATGATGGTTGACGATACCTCAAATTATGAGCTCTTCACTTTCATGGATGGTTCGTCTGGATATAATCAGATTAAGATGTCGCCCGAGGATGAGAAACACACAGCATTCCGAACCCCGATTGGAATATACTGCTACAAGGTGATGCCGTTCGGACTGAAAAATGCAGGCGCCACATATCAAAGGGCAATGACCAAAATCTTTGATGACTTAATCCATATAGTCGTCAAATGTTATGTTGATGATTTGGTCATTAAGACCGAAGCCAAGGCCGATTACATCCGAGATCTCAGAACCGTTTTCACCCAATTGAGGGAATACGATCTGAAGATGAATCCTCTGAAGTGCGCTTTTGGCGTGTCATCGGGAAATTTCTTGGGCTTCATAGTTCGACATCGGGGGATCGAAATTGACCCATCAAAGATAAAGGCCATCATAGAGATGCCTTCTCCAAAGAATTTGATGCAGTTAAGATCCTTTCAAGGAAAACTCGCTTACATACGAAGGTTCATCTCGAACCTATCGGGAAGATGTCGGCCTTTCTCAAAGCTCATGAAGAAGGGAGCTCCTTTTGTCTAGGACGTCGAATGTTAAGAAGCGTTCGAAAATATCAAACAGTACCTATTGCACTCTCCAGTGCTTGCTGCTCCTATTCTAAATAAACTGTTGGTTCTCTATACTGTCACGCTAGATGAGCTAATCGGTGTGCTCCTTGCCCAGAACAATGATGAGGGAAAAGAGAATGCCCTCTACTACCTCAGTCGAACGTTAGTCGGGACGGAACATAACTATTCCCAGATCGAAAAGCAGTGCCTGGACCTGATATTTGCCATGAAAAAGCTAAGACACTATCTTCTCGCTTATCGGGTTATGTTGATCTCCAAGGTCGACCCGCTCAAACACTTAATGACTAAATCAAGCCTAGCCGGTAGAATGGCAAGATGGGCTATCATGCTGCTTGAATTTGACATAATCTATACTCCTCAGAAAGTAGTAAAAGGACAAGCCCTTGCCGACTTCCTTGCTGCTTATCCCGTATCAGAAGGGTCGCCGCTCAATTGCGAGTTACCCGACGAACAAGTGCTGCACTTCGAGAAGGACGATCCATGTTGGGAGCTCTACTTCGACGGAGCCTCTTCAATTAGGACCTCCAGCAAATCAAGAGTCCTACAGATAAAAGCAGGGATAGGATTGGTGTTCATCACGCCATCAATGGGAACCTTACAGCGTTCTTTTGCTCTCATCGAGCCTCGCACAAACAACGAGGCTGAGTACGAGGCTCTGATAGCTGGTCTAGAGCTCGCCATAGAAATGGAAATCCTTTAGCTACGAGTCTACGGTGATTCCCAGCTTGTTGTCAACCAAGTAAGTGGAGGCTATAAGATATACAAGCCCAAGTTAGCTCGGTACAAAAGCCGGGTGGTGGAGCTTATGAAACAGTTTACCCACATTGAACTGATAAGAGTTCCTAGGGCGTTGAATGGAAAAGCTGACGTACTCGCTTGCTTAGCCAAGGAGCTGGCTGATCCCGATGTGGATGATATTCTGATAATAGTTAAAAGCCGGCAAATTCTACCTCCGATCTCTTTGCGTGAAGAGGGAAGCGTAGAACAAGAGAACAATCCTGCCGAAAAAGCTCTGATCATCCAAGATGAGCCCGCTTGGAGAGAACCCTTTATAGAGTACCCCCGATACGACAAGCTGTCCGAAGGAAAATTTGCAAGGATTCGGTTGAAGATGAGAGCTATTCGATACGTGTTTGTAAATAATACGCTATACCGCAGATCATATGACCAACTCTGGATCAGATGTTTGTCATCGGCGGCAGCCCAAAATGTCATGAAATAAGTTCACTCAGGCGTCTGCGGAGCTCACCAATCTGGCCCTAAAATTCGGCTTCAAATCAAACGGCTTGGATATTACTGGCCTACCATGATAAGGGATTGTGAAGAGCATGCAAATAAGTGTCATCTTTGCCAAATTCACGGTGACTTCATTCACAAGTATCCCAATCCGTTGCATCCTACGGTTGCGTCTTGGCCCTTCGAAGTTTGGGGCACCGACATAGTTGGTCTAATTGATCCTCCATTATCTAAAGGTCACCAATCCATATTGACCACCACTGACTACTTTTCCAGATGGGCTGAAGCTGTTCCGCTAAAAGAAGTCACGACAGAAGATATTCTGGCGTTCTTCTGACATAATATCTTATACCGCTTCGGTACACCTAGAAGAATCATTTCTAACAACGGGCCTTCTTTCAAGAGCTTTAAAATCTCAGATTCGCTATTCAGCACAAGATAGACTGGAGATATTCCTCAATTTATAATCCAAGGGCCAATAGGCTAGCCGAAGCCTTCAATAAAACTCTATGCAAGCTCCTGAGGAAAAATGGTTCAGCCAACAAGAGAGACTGGAATCTCAAACTTCACGAGACGTTGTGGGCATATCGTACCATGCACCGTACTCCAACTCAGTCCACTCTATACTCACTACTCTTCGGAGTGGAAGCAATCCTCCCACTTGAAGTCGAAGTTCTAAGCCTAAGAATGGTCGTCCAACACGAGTTGACGGAGGAGGAAAACGTCCTCCTTCGGCTCAAAGAGCTCGACACCCTTGAAGAAAAGAGGCTCGCAGTACAGCAAAATCTGGAGCTATACCGAGCCTAAATGTCACGGGCCTATCATAAGATGACCCATCTCTGTGCTTTTAAGAAAGGCGAATCGCTGTTAGTCCTTAAAAGACTGATCATCCCCAATCGACATGCCAAGGGAAAATTCGAGCCAAACTGGGAAGGACCATACGTCATTGAGAAAGTGTTTGATGGAGGATCCTACCAGCTGATAAATGCCAAGGGAGAAAGGCCCATGCCACCCATCAATGGCCGATATCTTAAGAAATACTACGCGTGAATGCTCCTAGTCGCAGGCGAATTGAGCACACCGGCCTTACGGTCTGGATCATACATCCTGTAAAACCGTATACAATCCACGGGCATAAACGACCCCTATCTCTCTCAAGTCCTACCGGCGAGGCTACATTTAAAGTCCTACCGGCGAGGCTACATTTAAAGTCCCACGGATGAAGATCCGCCAATGTAAAAAAAAAAAGATATGTCCACAAGCAAAATGGGCACGGATGAAAATCCGAAAGGGCTCCGTGAGTAAAAACAGCAGGACTGCCGGCGAATTTGTGAAATCCCGAAAGGGCCCAAATTCATGAAAAGAGATGAAATACACTCGCAAAGTCCTCTCGATTTTGTGAGGAGAAAATCCCTACGCGAGATCCTTACGACACAAAGGAGCAACACACTTAGGAATCCCCACAATTCATAGGGAGAAATACACCTGCGAGATCCTCTCGACTCGTAGGGAGAAAATGATTTTATGAGACCCTTACGGCTCATAAAATTGAAAAGCCTTAGATGATAGAGATCTAAACCTGTCTCCTAAGCCATCGCTTCCCAATGGGCAACAGCAAATGATGAGTCACTCCTGGCATTGCTTCAGTGTTAGCGGTGCTGATGCTGACCCAAAACCTAAATCCCAAGTCTTCCTAAAGGCAAATGATGAGTCGCTCCTAGCATTGCTTCAGTGTTAGCGGTGCTGATGCTGACCCAAAACCTAAATTCCAAGTCTTCCCAAAGGCAAATGATGAGTCGCTCCTGGCACTACGCTTCGGTGTTAGTGGTGCTGATGCCGACCCAAAAACCAAATCTCAAGTCCTCTCGGGGCAAATAATAAGTTGCTCCTGGTATTATTCCAGCGCAACAATGCTGGTGACGATCCAAAAAAAACCCAAATCCCAAGTCTTCCCAAAGGCAAATGATGAGTTGCTCCTGGCACTACGCTTCAATGTTAGCGGTGCTGATGCCGACTAAAAAAAAACCAAATCCCAAGTTTTCCCAAAGGCAAATGATGAGTTACTCCTAGCATTATTCCAGTGCAGCAATGCTGATGCCAAACAAAATCTAAATTCCAAGTTCTTTTCATATTCAAAAGTCCCGCCAAATAAGGCAGAAATCAAACATATCAAATTAATGTCCCACCCGGTAGCGCTTCCAAGCTCAAAGTCCCGCTGGATGGGTAGAGAACTCCTAAAATAAATCAAATCAAACAAATCAACCCTGACACCGCAGAAAGCGGAGCAAGTCAACTTCAACCCCGGCACCGCAAGAAGCGGAGTAAGTCAACTTCAACCCTGACACCGCAAGAGGCAGAGCAAGTCAAATCAAATCGTGACACCGCAGAAAGTGGAGCAGGTCAAATCAAGCACCGACTGTCCAAGCCGCAAAAAGGGTAGCACCGATCGTCCAAGTCGCTAAAAGGGCAGCATCGACCGTCCAAATCGCAAAAAGGGCAGCACCGACCATCCAAGTCGCTAAAAGGGCAGCACCGACCGTCCAAGTCGTAAAAAGGGAAGCACCGACAGTCCAAGTCGCTAAAAGGGCAGCACCGACTGTCCAAATCGCAAAAATGGCAGCACCGACCGTCCACGTCGTCAAAATGGGAGCCAAATCAAGTCAACCTTCATGTAAAAGAAGATCTATCAATTTCATGCACACGACCCATATATGTGGTGTGCATGTATTGATGGGGGGCACTTTGTTGGGGTCAAAAGTTTCAGCCTGATCGACCAAGTCAAAACCAAGGTCAACCCCAAGTCAAGTGGGTTTGAGTCCAAGCTAAGCGGGCCCAAGCCCAAGTCAAGACCAAGCATGGAAGAGGCCGGCTCCATACCAAAAAGGATGCAATAAATTAGTCTAAATGTAATTTTTAAAAATAAATGTATATAAAATGGGAAGAAAGCCAAAATTTTGTAAACCCCATGACTTATGTGTAAAAAGAAATAAGCACATAAGGCATGGGGTAGCACAAGTGCCATTTGGCAAAGCCCAAGAGGCTATATGTAAAGTGTGTAGCCTGTAAAGACAACATGATGAAAAAATCAAAACATAACTTTTTCTCTCTCTCAAAAAATTAGGGTTCTGTGCCTCCTTTTTCTCCTTCAAGGTTCTAAACCTTCTTCCCTTTTCTTAAATTAAATCAAGAGTTTCACTCTTTTTTCCCCAAAAAGGAATAGTTTTTCACCATGAAACCCATAAAGGGGAGCTCAGATCTCCCATCAGATCTCTAAAAGAGGAGATTTTTAAGTCTTATCCTCCTTTTCCATTAAGATCCAGCCAATAGAAAGGAGGAAGAAGGAGACTCATTTCCAAGAATCTCAATTTGGGAAGATTCAGGGCTCAAGAAAGAAAAAAGGGGTCCCCTTTCATCAGCTCCAAAAACTCTTAGGAGTTTAACTCCACAAAAATAAATAAATAATAATAATAATAAATCCTTTTTTAGGAGTTTAACTTCAAAAGTCAATTGGGAGTACAACTTACAGTGTAGGGGTACAATTCCCAGTGCAGGGGCTAAGCCCCTTTGTCATTTTTTTAAGAGTTTAACTCCAAAAGTCAATTGGGAGTACAACTCCCATATGGGGGGCTAAGCCCCCCTTTTCCTGCTAGCGCCCAGCGCCCGCGTGCCAAGCATGCCCCGCGCCCAGCGCCCGCATGCCAAGCACGTGAGGCGCCGACCCCCCCGCGCCCAGCGTCTGCCTGCCAAGCACGTGAGGCGCCGGCTCCCCGTGCCCAGTGCCCGCGCGCCAAGCACATGAGGCACTGGCACTCACACGTCCTTTGGACGCTATTTCCTTTTTTATATATATACACACACATTATGCAACACTGTCCTCATTAGAAAAAAATTTCTAACGGGGCGTTGCCCCGCACCCCGCAAGGGGGCTGCTAACCCCTTTAATCCCCAGTCCGCTATCCGGATAGAGGGACCCCGGTAAACTCTGCAAGGCCCCCGATATACCCAAGACCCTTCGAAACACAACACATGCACACTACACATTGAGTTCGTATGACCAGTTTGACCCGTCAATCGGAGGTTCCTTCGCTCCAAAGGCGAAGGGTAATTAACGACAGCTTAGTTCGCGACTGCCGGAGATTCGGATCCCCATAATCAATAAACTCCTACCTACCCTAGGCAGGGGGAATCTGTAGTACGCCTAACAAGCGATGTGTATTCCCATCTCAATGGGGTGACGAAAAACACCCTACAAACTACGTGGCCATATGGCGATCCTCGAGCGCTTTAATTTTCGAGCGTATCTTCGGATGACATCAGCAGGTCACTGATGAAACGACACCATTAAGGCGGCGGTGTTTCGCCTGCTCGGATTGTTGTGGCGCCAACCTGGCCATCGATTTTATGCCACGCGGCTGCATCCGGACGGCGGAGGTGAGACGTCGTTTTAGCCGATCAGATCCGCGTGAGGGGAAGGCGTCCAATGGTCGGCTGCCGCGTAGCACTATATGGATTGTTGGGCGCGACGCTTTGTTTTTGCGGGGAAGGATCTGGACTGTAGGATGGCCTTCGCTGAGGGTATAAATAGGGCAGCCTGCCCCAGAAAACACCTTTGCTCACTTGTCTCTTGTTGTCTTTGGATTGCTCAACGGTTCTGCCCTTAGGTCGGCTTTGCAGTTCAAACCCTCTTTCAGCTTTTCCCTCCTTTGAATCAGGTCAGATGTATTCCTCTAATCCCTTAATAGATGTAGTTAGGGTAGAGTCAGGCTATGAGGCTTCGTCCTCTGAATCCGAGTCTAGTGGGTCTTCTTTGTTTTCCTCGGTTTCTGATAGCCGAGAAAGCTCTTCTTCTGCTGTGTCGGGTTCGCCCGGGTGGCGACCCCCTGTTCCCCGATGCCGAGGGGACAAGAAGGCCCTTGAGGTGCACGTCGAGAACACTCGTGCCGCTGCCTCGGTGCTGAACAGGTTGGGCGATCTTTCTGACATACGGGCTCGCTTCCACATTCCCTTTAGCTACATGTTTTGTTTGACCAGGGAGGGTGAACGGGCAGACCAGGTACAGGGTAATGAGATTGCCCTGTACTTGGAAGCGTTCTTAGCAGGGATGCGTCTTCCCTTTTCACTCGAGATCTGTGCAGTCCTTCATTATTTTCAACTCACCTCGGGCAGCCAGCACTGAATTCGTAGAGGATTCTTCTCGGGTTCCTGGTTCAGAACAAAATCGATCGCATCCTCTTTAATCTAGGGCTCTTCTTGGCCTTTCTCTACTATAAGAACCATCTGGATACCCGTAAGGCTGAGCTGAATTGGATATACTTTTTATTTAAGAAGCATAAGGGTAGGGCGGCCGGGTCAGGGGTAGTGGTCATCCCTTCTTCCATCTACGGGTGGAAGGAGAAGTTTATTTTCATCAGTCCTCCGAAGGGAGAGGACTGGCCGGTGCCTACCGAGTGGTATAGGGAGGATTTCCCGAAGGCCAAGTTGTCGAAAGCCCCGGAGAAGGGGGTCGTGTCCCTGTGGCAGCCCATCCAGCGGGCCGACGCCCTGCTTTCCGAGTAGGTCCTGAGCTGGGTGGGACCCTGTCCCGCGCGTTTCCTAGGTAAGTTAGGTCCTACCCACTCAATTTAGACTTAACATATTTTGTTGCTTTCGATACTAACCCTTTCTTGTTCTCCTCGCAGAACCCATGGACCGGTCAAAGATTATGCCCGCCAAGGCACATGGCAGGAAAGGCGGCAGTGCAAGCTCATCCAAGCCCGCGTAGAGTGGGACGCTTCGCCAGGGGCCTTCAGCGAAGACCGTCGTCCTCCACCTGTCCCCGAGGAGTGCAAAAGTGGTGGGCAGAAACAAGCCCAGGAACAGATTCCCTGGGTGAAGCCGGAGGCGCCTTCATCCGCCGAGTCACCGGCCAAGAGGCTCAAGAAGGTGATTTTCCAGCCGTTGTCGGTTGGGGGTACAAATTCAAGAGGGAGACTTCCTCCATGAGGTGTTGTTGGGACTATCTATGGCCGATAGCCTTCTGGCGAGCATGGAAAAAACAGCGGGGGCAAAGATACTTCGGGGCACCATGAAAGCCCAGATCGCTGCGATAGCCCAGGATGTCGTCCAGGTTAGTGAACTCTTCGTAAATCTTTCAAGTAAATTTTCTCCTATTCGGTCTGAAATACCCTAGTATGATCGTACGTTATTTAACGATATTAATTAGTATTTTGATTTTTTTTAATTATTATTGTTTAGATTGTGATTGGTTCGGATAGTATGTGTGTTTATCGGATCCGACCCGCTTGCGTGAAATCCGTTATGGTGCTAAAGTATCTTTTTATTAATATTTATCCGTAGACTAAATCTATATGAATCTTAAAAAATAGATATAAAATATTTAAATTATATATATATATATATATATATATATATATATATTCTGGTAGCTATACGTTATTGATATTTTTATATACAAATTGTCGGTATGTTTTATCTTATTCAAATATCCTATGATACTATATTAACGATTATCCATTACACATAAATTCTAAACATCCTAAGATACAGTGTATAATATATTAGATTACAATGTAATTTGTCTAACCATTATATTTACAGTTTAAGTGGACTACGTATGTTTAGATAATTTCTAGTTATTTGTTTTGAGATTTAGCAAAGATGGATCGGGAATCTTAATATTTTTATATAATATTTTTAGTTATTTAGTTATATCAAATATATATATATATAACTAAACCTAATATATTATAAAATAAATATATATAAAACTCTTTTCCTCTCTCTCTCTGCCTCATCTTTTTCTCTCTCTCACTCTCCCCCTCGTAGCCGACTCCTCACCCTCGCCACCATCAACCACCTCTTCCTTTTCCTTAACACAATTCCGTTCCGGGTCATCGCCTCCAAGCCCGAGCATCACCACGTCACCATCTCTACCTCCGACCACCATCGTCTTCCTTCAACACCAAGCCACCTCCTTCCTCTTGACTCCAAACCCATCGCTGGTGACCCCTTCACCCATTCTCCAACACCTTCCTCTTCTCATTCAAACCTCTACCCCAATCTCCCTCCTTTCCACTACAACCGGGAATCGAGATCCCTATAGCCAACTCGACAGCACAACCCATCACGGCAGCTATCGCTCCTCTCCTCCTTCGTCGAACTCGAGATCCCCAGGGCCACTCCCCTAGCCAACTCCTTCAAACCACCGACCACCCTCTCCTCTCAACTACTCCAGCCATCGCTACCTCCTCCATCTTCTTCTCCTCGCCGCCACCTTCCTTGATATTATCCCCCTTTCATCGCCGCTGTCTTTTTCATCGCAAATCTCACCACCGCAGCAACCCTTCATCGCTGAGGCATCCAACCGAGAGTAAGATTGGAGTTGCTTCAAGTTTTCCATCGTTCCGTGTCCGTTCGTATTCGTATCCGCATTCGTTAAGACCGAGGCAAGTTTATAACTTACTACATGCTATAGTTTACGCTATTTACCTATGTGTGTCGTATTATTATTATTATTTTATTATACAACTATATCTCTATAATTTTTATACCGTAGTTATTTAACATCAAGCAGTTTTACAATATATAGCGTATGCAAGCCTATTTAAATAATAATACCTAGTAATTATAACAAACCAGTATAATACGGTCAAATGGATAAATTGCAATGTAGGAATTGATATGGTTGTACTCTTTAAATCATAACTTGTGTACGTGATATTATTGCGAAATAAACACTTCATCTGTTTTAGTACACTATCATTGACATGCTTATAACCCGTCATCTTGTTACTGATATTGCTATCATTCTTGCTTGTCTGTAATACTTACCAATACCAACAATCTTGACTTGTGGTCCTGATGGACGTGATCTGTTGTCTAGATAGACATAACATGTACATGTCTGCTCCTGTGTTGGTATTAGGTAGATATTATCTTCATACCTGACTTGGAAAATGAAACCTGGAGAAATGGGGAAATCAAAAATGTAATTGAAGTGTAACTCAAAGGGATATTACATGTTTCCATGGTTCCGGAGGGTAACAGAACAGAATCATTCTTGATTCATACATCTTGCATCCGTGATCCCGCGGGGTAACGAGATATATCTTGTGTCCGTGGTCTCGAAGGATAACGAAATATATACTTTTGAGTTACATGGAGGAGTACATTCATTGGTTTCAAATACCTGTAGGATAGTTAACCTAAAAACATAGACCTTAGGATACACATGACATGTTTAAATACTTATAGCCTGCTATTATAACACATGTGTTTGATTTTTTTTATACTCATATCTCAATCTTGCACGTGACATCCTGTACAGCACACTTTTCAGTTTATTATTATTATTATGATATTTATAATGCACTGACGTCTGGGTTTTGCATGGCCCAGTTACTTAACCTTACCGCAGGAAGATTAAGAATACTTTAACAGGCAAGCAAAGCAGTGAAGAGATTTCTGCTGATTTAGTTTAGTGATACTTTAGATTTATTTTCTAATTATGGTTTTGTCATTGTGATCCCATAAGGGACAAGGCCAGGATATTATTTCTTATTGGATCTTTATTTGTTTCCGCTACCTTTCTCGTTATTATTTATTGTGCCAGTTTAGACATGTGATAGATAGATATTTATTTACTGTTCTTGATATTTGATTGACAGCCGCAATGTGAGTATGGAAGGATATTTCCTCACCATAGGTAGCATGGTTGGCTTTGTCACGTTCCGTATTTACGTATTTTGGGAAGCGATGTAACATTTCAGAAAATGGAAAATATTATTTTAGAATTTAAATAATAAAATAATAAATTTTACGGATATTATATGAGTATAGAATTGAGTTTTAGTAGAATGGTATAATTATATACCTATATTTTTGGAAAAATAATCGGATATTAAAATGAATTATTATTTATGAGATCATTTATTTGACTTGGACTTTCTATAAATTAATATATAATTATTTCCATACAAGTTTAATGCTAAACTTAATTGGTGTTTCCTATTTATGCACTAAACCTAGTTTATTTTGCTAACCATGATTAGTGTGCATGGCATATTAAATGCATGCTAACTTTTCATTTTTGTTTCATGATGGTTTTGCATTTTTCTTCATAAGATAAGAAAATAAAAGAAAAGAGAAAAGAAAAGAAAAGAAAAAGAAAATGAGAGAAGACAAGGAAACAAATAGGTATGGGCATGAGAGAAAGTGAGAAAGAAAGGGAGGGGGAGCCATGGCTGCAACCATTACACTTTCTTTTCTTCATCTCCTTCTACATCTTCCTCCACCTCCTCCACCATCTCTACCACCACCCAAATCATCTCAAAACACTCTAAAACCTTCACTAAAAATGTTCCTAACTCATCCTAAATATCATGGTAGGATCAAGTTTTCGTTTTGAGGATCGTTTGCCATCTTAGAAATTTCTTGAGTTGCTTTCTTGAGATAAAACACTCTCCTTTAGATAAGTCTTTAGATTTCTTAACCTCATAAACTAGTTAGAGTTAGTTTATAGCTTAAAGTTTAAGTTTTGTAAACTTAAGTTTTTCAAAAGTGAATTGTGGTGAGTAGAACTTGTTGTAGTAGTATAGTAGAGGGTTTAGAGATTGATTACTAGCCTACTAGTGATAGTATCCTTAGTTTAGATGAGTTTTGAAGTTTCCAAGATGAGTTTAGAAATCTCAAATGTTGGTTTTGATTGAGTTTTGGTGATCAAATGGAATCTGGGATAACTAAGGAACTTTGAAAATTTATTAGAGGATACAAAGAGATGTATGGACCAATAGAAGACCACCGTAGAAGCTCGAGCCCAAACCATCAAGTTCTGGCCGCAAATTAATTCATATGGGCCGCAAATGTCGGGTCGGTTTTGGAGTTATGGTCTGGGGGGTTTTCTGTAGCTCACTCACTAGATAACTAAGACTACTATATACGCTAAAAAGTCTTAGATCACCTGAAGAAAAATCTGGAGTTGTTTTACTTAATTTTTGTCAATGTTTTGCGATATATGAAACTTAATTTTTGGATATTTGTGTTGTGACTTAGTCGTTCGACGTTCGTACGTCGACGTCGGGGGTTATTTTGTTGTTTTAGCATGTGTTGACCATAGGTTCTAACTATGTGCGCTTCGCTCGTGATTTCAAATTCGATTCAGGTTTTTATGCGATTTTAGTTATAGATTTGAATGTAGGTATAATAGCGTAGACTTCTGAGATGACGAAGAAGAGCAAAGCGTCCGTTGACTTCGACTAGAGCGAGAATATTAGGCGAGTAGATGTATATCTACGGGGAAAGTCGGGTGGATGGTGTATAGCAGCCCCGCAACCCTAGAAATAGGATATTATCTATAGTAGAAACGTAAACTTAGCCTATAGGGTTATTAGAATGCCTTATGCAGATATTAGTATACCTGGTAGTAAATACAAATACACACACATTTTATGAGTACTTATTTTGAATAAGTGTGTGTATGTGTGTGTGAGAGAGAATGGATATGATATGAGGCAATATAATATGAGATGAGATGATGTACGTGACTATAAATCCATACCATATTGATGGATGATGTCTTACAATGGATATTCCGTACATGATATGATGAGAATGGATCGACGACTTTTATTTCGACTCAAGGAGTCTTATTTAAAATCATTAAAATAAATATTATGAGATATTTAGAGCCATACCTACTTTCAAACTAACGAACCGTTACATACTTTTAAATGATAACTTCAAGCATGCGCTATGAATTTTCAAATAGTATCTATTTTAAAACATTGTAGCCCCTTATTTCTAAAGTAACGTTTTGTACTATTTTAAACTATACTGTATGGCTCATACGTAGTTACATAGTTCTATCCTTGTTCGCGTTACGATTTCTGTATTCCGTTTACTCTCATATTTCAATTTCTTATTTCTGCATACGCTCGCGCTTTGATCATTTACGATACATACTACGTTCATACTTTAGTTTTACTTGACCTCATACTAGGCCACACGTACCATTACCGATGATTTACATGTTGCATGTGCACATACTCGCATGCTCACACGCACATCATCGATAATTGCCAGGCCACGTACACAGATAGAACTCGCTATGCTACTGCATCACACTATACCTGTTAGCATGTGTTACGACCCGAAGTATTAGCTCGTGACCGGCACTTAAATCACGCCACGTCTAAAGGTATAACGTAATTCAAGTAAGCCGAACCCAGAAATCTAAACCTTTTTTTAAGAAAATAAAAGAGGTGAAGTTTTGAAAATAAGGTATGATGAAATCAAAAGTTTTCCTAATCGTAGTAATGGAACTTGAAAATGCAAGTGAAATTTACTAGTTTTGAAAACATTCTTCTTTTGAAAATTTAGGCAGCACCTCCTTTGTATTTTTTGATCCAAAACCACAATACATAATGAAATAAAAGGCATCCCCAAGCGGGGGCTAGCTCTTCGCCAAACGGCGGATCACAACCACGCAAAACAGTATATATAAGTATACGACGCCCAACGGCGAAGTTCACCACCAAAGATAAATAAATAAGCAAGACATCAACCCAAAATGCGAACATAAAACCCATCGCTCAAGTCTCGCAACTACAAGTCTTGCTAAGTTTCATTACTTATACAACTACTAAATTTGATTGATGGAGTTGACTAGATACAATATGAAATATAAATACAAGAGTGGGTACGATACAAATGTCCCACCTACCAAAGCAATCACCCGAAAGCAACTATGTGCCAGCGAAGCCGCTACTGATCCGTGCGGTCAACTTGCAAGAACTGTGGCACAACGGGGGTGAGTTGCCAACTCGTGAGTAGAAAAATATCAACAGATAGAAATCGAATAAACAACGACTCCTAGGTCAACAGTATCATAAAGGTAATACTATGCTATCTAGGGTGACCGGGTCATCATATGTGCCAACAATATACTCAAAGTCTATAAGTATGCGGAAATCATCCAACCATATAATCAATGTATGTATGCATGTGGATCCCGTCCATCCATATAATCAATGTCTGTATGCATGTGGATCTTGTCCACGTGTCAACCAATGACACCACAATATTATGCATGTAAATATCATAAAAGAAGATGCATGAAAGTATGAGGATATAAATCAACGTGTGTCCCTTCCGACACGTCAAAATCATGGAACCTGAGTGCCCGGCATCAACACTCGAAACATCATGAAACCCGTTTCCAGCATCGACACGTAAATCCTCATATATCTCGGACTCCGTCGGCGGGATCGGCCCGCGGGCTCCGGCAGAATGGGTTGTCCCATATCCATCTCTTGACTCCGGTCGGTATCCTCCGAATAACCGCCGGGTCCAACCAATCACCCGTAGGTACTCGCCACCCTGCTAAGCTCATCGTCTACTCTACGAAAAACATTCTCGCCCCGGGAACCATACCGGGTCTACCATGAACCCGCAAACGGATCATCCACCTTCTCGAATCCGGTTTCACATGTCACACGTATCATAACCGAGAAAACGCATGGTGGACGCACTGAAATATCATATCAAGAGAAACCGGGGTTTTAAAACAATACATACTTTCTTTTGAAATCACCACGGTTCTCAAATCCAGAAATCTCATGAAAACGGCATATCTCAATGCGTAAAATCATAAAACATGATGTATGCGACATATGATAGGAATGTAAGCATATCCGTGTATCATGCAACATGTAACAGTAATATGCACATATCAGAGGAAAACCGCTCTTTTAAATAAATCCAGTTTTTAAATATATCCCACGGTTCCCAAAACTCTAAAATCAAATGCAACATCGTATAAAGGTGCATATATGCATGTACGCAAGTATGGGTGTACAATATGTATGTACACAAGTGGGTATATACGCAAGTAAATTATGCGAAGAGTCATATCATGATGCAGCAATCCTACTGTATAGTGACATGGCAATTATCGATGATGAAGTGTGTGAGCCGGAAAATTTGTGTAAGTGTAACATACGCATCATCGATAATGGTGGATGTGTACTAGCACAGTTATAAGCAATGCAATGAGAATAATATGAATGCAGCATAAGGTAAATCATATGCAAATGCTGACCGGTATACGTATCTAACATGACCGAGTTGGTGAATCTATCAATTGGCATCTATCCACACAACATCACGTATGGTATAATCCATCATACGGCATCCTCTAGTTAAGGGTATAGATCAAACCTCAAGTCAAACTCATCACGTACGGAAAATTATCGTACGACGGCATTAAGCTATCAGGGAATCTATCAACCTATGCGACAATGAGGGGTACGGACCTAACGTTTTGTACGGCTATCACTCACGATTCACAACATATATAAATATCTCTATATACCTATGTCCCAGGTCACATCCGCAACAATCTCATATCAAGGGACCGGCAGGGTATCAATCATCTCAATCGACTCGCATCCGTATACCAACTTATCATCAAATCATCATATCACGTCATATATTCTTTTCATCGCATTTATATCCCAATCAAGTCAATTTTACAAATGCATTCTACCTTTACTATAAGCATACGTATCTAATCTAACATACACACCCGAACCATACAAACAGTTTTTGAAAGATGCGAATCGTAGTTTTTGAAAGTAGGGGCTACGGTATTTTTAAAGAAAAAGATATCATTTGAAAATACGTAACGTCCCTCAAGGTATCTGTTTAAAAGATGCATACGATTCTTCAATTTGGAAATAGGTATGGTTCGGATGACACATTACGTCGACTATCTAGTCCTATAATACCCTAAACGGCAATATCGTCAAACGTCATCCTCAATTCCCGACATCACATATTAGTCGTATCAAAACACTTCTAACTATCCTTTAATTTCTAATATGGTTTCACTAACAATCCTTTAACTCTAACCCAGGTTTCCTAATTTAGGTTTTCTTAACCATATGCTACAAATCGGTTTCCACCAAAACTTTGCGGGGGTGCTATACGCCATCCACCCGACTTCCCCCGTAGATATAGATCTACTCACCTTGATTCTTCCTTGCCGAAGTCGATGATGCCATGCTCCGTTGCCTCGGAATCCATGCGAAGGTACCTACAATAACAACACATATCGCAACGCTATTAAAATCGAATCTAGAAACCAAAACGGCACACGGATCGCCTATAGGTTAGAACTTATAGGCCACGCATGCAAAACCAACCAACTAACCCTTGTCGTTGATGTACGAACATCCAACAACCAAAAAAAAATCCAAATATCAAAACTAAACATTTCAAAATATGGAAAACATAGCCAAAATCACACCAAAGTGCTCCCAGATTTTGACTCAGGTGAAATTTGGATGAACAAACAATACTGGGATGATGTATATAAGGTATATGACCTACAGAAGCAACCTAGGTATCAGAATCCACCAAGTGGCCGGCCAGAACCCTCCAAAATCCGCCCTCCTCGGCCCCATGGAATCCGTTTGGGTTTGTATGGTCGGGGTGGTCTCCAAGTACCCTAATTTGGTCCCTGGAGTTGTTTGCTAAACTTAGAAATTCCCCGGGTTGCTCAGATTTACAGTAGGCACACATAATGCAACAAAACCGACATGGATACAATCTAAGTTTATGGTCTCTGTTCTAGGTCCAGAATTGGATTTCTAGGGCCTTGCACACCCTCACTATAGCTCACAAGTCCACAAGTCACCCAAACCCTCTCTAGAATTTTCTAACTTCACAAAACACCACTAAACCACTTCTAAACTAAAACTAGAACATAAGAAACTTAAAACTAACTAAATGGAAAGGATTATACCTCATGGATGAAACTCAAGAGAACCCTAGCTTCTCAAAGTTGTCAAAATCCCACTTTGCTTGGTCCATTGTGTAGAGGATGAAGAGGTGATCATTTTTTGTGAAAGGGGTATAGGATTTTGAGGAAGGTTTAGAGATGGATTTTTGAAGTTGAAAGTGGAGGGAGATGAGGAAGAAGAAGGAGAAGAAAATGCTGGAGAAATGATATGAGGCAGCCCCCCTCTCTCTCAATTATTCTCACGCTCTCTCTCTCTCCAAGCATGGTCTCCTATCATCATTATGTCCCCTCTCTCTCCTCAAGTCATCATGACACCTTTTCCCTTTCTTTTCTTTTCTCACCACAATAAAACCATAATATAAAACAACACAATGAACAAGTAACCAAATGAAATATGTCATGCTGCACTAACCATGAAAACTGTAGAAACACGGATTTGGCTTAATCGCGATTAGCAGTGCACTGATCGGGTTTTTATCCAAACTGCATATAATAAATTTTAAAAATGCCAAATCCTTTAAATATATTTTTAAATGAATAAATCATTTTAATTTCCATTTATTTCACAATTATTGGTATATATTTATACCCATTTTCGAAAACCCCAATTTCGCAAATCGGGCAGTTTTCGGGAAATATATTATTTTAATATTAAATTCCAAAAATAATATTTTATATTTTCTGAAATGTTACAGCATGTTAGATTCTATTAGTACTCTCTTTACAATGCTATATGACATGCTTATATGAACACACTTGCTACGCATTACAGTATTGGCTGTGCATGTACATATCTTTTCATGATTGCCATATTCTTATGAGATTCTGTTTTCATGAGATTTCTGGATTTGAGAAACAGCAGATATGATTTAAAAACTTGTGAATATTTTAAAAATACAGTTTTCTCTTGATACGATATTTCGACGTCCACTATGAGATTTCTCGGTTCTGAGCTATGATTACTACCCGATTCGAGGAGAGAAGAGTCATCGTCTGCAGGTACATGGTGGACCCGGTACGAAACCCAGGGGCAAGAAGATCGTATAGAAAAGCGTTGAGCCAGGCTGGGAACACTATCTATCGGTGACAGTATTGGACTCGGAGGATACAGACAGATGGTGCCTGAGGTATGAGGGCCGATCCGATGAGACGGTGCCTGAGGTATGAGGGCCGATCCGATGAGACGGTGCCTGAGGTATGAGGGCCGATCCGATGAGACGAGATATAAGGATTTACGTATTGATACTGGACACGAGATTTATGATGATTTCGAGTGTCGATGCTAGACACTCAGAATTTTATGATGATTTTGAGTGTCGTTGATGGACACTTAGTGGATGATATAAATAAGCATATGTCACGACCCGAAAAGTACGGAACATGACCGACACTTAAACTACGAAACGTCTCGAAGCGTACGCAATCTAAGTAAGCCAAAACCCAGAAATCCAAACCAAGTAAAGTACTAGAGTGAAGGAAAACCAATTTTAAAGCAAGAAGTTTAACAACATAAGCCGAAATATGCATTTTTAAAATCCAAAGTCTTTTCTGAAAATTTCGGCAGAGTTTCCTTTGTAAAAACTGACCCTAAATGGGTACAAACCTAATAAAGCATATATAATGAATAAAGGCATCCCCAAGCGGGAGCTAGCTCTTCGTCAATCGACGGTCAAAACCACATAATGCAGTATAATAAACAACGCCAAAAGGCGAGGATCAACCCAGGATAAAAATCCAACATCATCAAGAAACCCAGAGGAAAACCATAATAATATAGCGCGTGACTCTAAGGTTGAAAGAATATACGTAGGTCATCTATCTCTGTCAAATATACAAGTCTGGTTGATAGAGTTTTACTAGATACAACTGAAATAACAAATATACAATGGTGGTCCTGATGCAAAAGAACTCACCTACCAAAACAATCACCCGGAAGGAACAGTGTGCCAGCAAAACCGCAACGAAACCTGTACGGCAAAACCTGCAAGAAACTGTGGCACAACGGGGTGAGTTGCCAACTCATGAGTAGAAAACATCTACGAGTAGAAATCGCATGCATGACGCTATCCTAGGTCATATCAAGTAATATCCTCAAATAAATATCCTGGTCCATCTATGTATAAGTGTAATACTACATGCTCGTGTTAGTACCTCAGATAGCAACATATCAGATATATGATGCATGAATGCATTACAAATGAAACAGAATACATCGTGAATGAGACAACTGTTTTCTTTATTTAATGAGATTTCTGTATGTATATAAATCGCGTATCATCAACGAAATCGTCAGATAAAACAGTGTCCAGCATCGACACAAAACATAAATCTCAATATCTCAAATACCTCAGGCTCCGGCTATCCGGACTGGCCTGTATCATCAAATCTCAATATCTCAGTGTCTCAAGTCTCAATATCTCAATACGTCGGGCTCCGTCAGTCCGGATCGGCCCATAATATCAATTACATGACCACGAACGATATCCTCCGGATATCCGCCGTGCCAGGTAAAATCACCAGTAGGCAGTCTGCCCCTGCCGGGCTCATCGTCTACAACTCGAGCTTCTTGCCCCGGGGTACCTTACCGGGCCCACCATGTACCCGAGACGGTTCATCCAACTCCTCGAATCGAGTCTCGAAAACATCTCAGAACCGAGAAAACACCATGGTGGACAATACTCAACATATCAAGGAAAACCACATTTTTCTCTTTAAAATATTTCATCAGTTTACAAAACTTTCACATGCGGTTTCCAAATCCAAAAAATATCAAGAAAAATCCAAAATCATCAAGTCACCATGTCAATAACAATGAAAACCGGCATAAATCTCCATAATACTGCATAACCAATGAATAAACGGGTGCATCTGATATCATGCAATAATTAAACTAGCATATGAAAGCTATAACATGTAGCAACTATCAGTTAGCAAGCTATGTCAATGAAATAGTATTTCTAAAGTGTACGTGGCATGTCAATTACCGATGAAGATGTGTGTGAGCCGGCAAGCAGGTGTACGTGGAACATACGCATCATCGGTAATGGTGCTGGTATCCTGACATCAGGGTTTCATGATAATTACAGATAACATATGCACAAGCATGCAATACGATGAAACATCATGAATATACAGAAAGTGATGTAGTAACAGCGACACTGAAAAATATACCTACCCAAAATATAAGAGTCATACAGTTTGGTATTTAAATTACTCACAATTCTCCACTTTGAAAATGAGTATGACTCGAGCCCAGTCAAAAGGGTAAGGGAATCCACCTAAGTTCGAGTCGATTTATATATAAATATCTAGCAGTCGGTGATCTCGCCTCAGTAGTATTACGTACGATACAATATATAATATGACATTCTCGAGTCAAGAGTGCGGATCTATCATCATAATTATATCTCGTACGGTAAATCCATCGCACGGCATCCCAAATCAGGGTACGGGTCGAATATCATATATAACACAACATCCATATGGTATCATCATCACATATCACGAACTATCACATATAACACAACATCCATATGGTATCATCATCATATATCACGAACAATCACATATAACACAACATCCATATGGTATCATCATCACATATTACGAACTGGGGGGTACTGATCTAAAGTCTAGTACAACTGATACCAATATCATCATACATATGTTCTAGTGTGAATAAAATCACATCACCCAACGATCCACTATAATATCCTGCCGCATCTCATATCATGACCCAAACACATATCATAACTCACGGCATCATGCCTGATCATATCGACCCGCCTTCAAATATCATCTACTATCCTCAACATCCGTGTATACGTGTGTGTGTGTGTGTGTGTGTGTGTAATAAAAGCACCAAAACATCCACATAAACCTATATATATACATATGACGTATACACCCAAAACCACATCCCGTGTGTGTATATGTATGTGTACAACCTTACTTTAGGGTTCACGACTAAGAAACCAACTAAATCCTTCCTTCAATTCTCGCTAACACTAACCCATGATATCCTAAAACTTTTCTTGCTAAGTGTTCATATCTCTCAATAACACATCTAAGTAAATCTATATCACATCATACCATTTCTTACGACATTACGGGGGTGATATACGTCATCCACCCGACTTTCCCCGTAGATATAAATCTACTCACCTTGATCTTCGCTTGCCGATGCCGATGACGCCACGCGCTTGCTTGTCATCTCGGAGTCCTCGCGAGGGTACCTACACATCATAACGTATCGTATCGCATTAAAAACTAAATCAATGCCAAAACGACACGCTAAAAGCCTATAGGTTCGAACCTACGGACTACGCCTTCAAAACCACCAAACAACTCTCAATATCGTCGTACAAACGTCAAACTATCAAGTTAAAACCAAATTCTAAAAATCCGGAATTCAAAATACGCAAAACAAAACCCCGAATCAAAACAGCAACTCTTGAAAATGATCCCAGATTTTACCCTAAGTCAAATTAGCCAATTTTGCATATATGGAGGGTCTAGTTTACTGGAGATAAAGCCACAGAACAATTACGAACCCAAATGATCCTACCCTGGCTGCAATTTGCGGCTAGATTGATTAAATCTGAGGCCAAGGTGAGGGATATGGGGCTAGGGTTTCAGGGGCTGGTCACCTGCACACATCACTGTACTTGCTAAATATTTTTCAGGTCACCCGGATGTTAGCAGATTTCATTATACTCTCATAGTATCCACAATTCTCTGATATCGGGTTTCTAAGTTTGTATTCCAGGGTTAAGTCTCAGGTTTTAGTCCAACATGATATCACTAACAAAGATTTAGGGTCACTACTAATCTCAATTGCACCCTTGCAATCAATTCCAAACCCAAACCTTAACTTAAAATTCTCAAAGTTCACAATACTTCACTAAATCGGTTTTAAACTACACAAGAGGATAAAGGAAATGAAATACTATATTTAATGTGAAAGAATTACCTCATTTGGAAACTCAAGAACCCAAGAGCCCAAAATGCAAACTTTCTTGGTCCAAAGTGTAGCTTGTGAGCTTGTGCATACTTTTTGTGAAGTGAGGATGATGTTTTGGTGTTGTTTTGATGATGGAGTGAGGGTTTGAAGTGGAGGGGGAAGAGGTTGCTGCCATGGTGAAAGGCAAAAGAGAAGAGAGAATGATGAGGATGATGAATGATTGCAAATGGCTCTTGGTCAAAGAGACCCCTCACCTCACTCTCTCTCATGCCCATACCTCTTAACTTTTCTTTTCTTTCCTTTTTCTTTTCTTTTTTCATTTCATTTTTAAAACCAACACATAAATCCCAAATGAAACCATGGTTATTAAAATGTAACACAAGTGTAAAATACAACACGGTGCATGTTTTGCACAAAACAAGCTTAATTCGCGATTAGCGATATTTAATCGCGATTAGCACTCAAATGGTGTATAATAAATTATAAAACTTCATAATTTGCATAAATTACATAAAGCACCCTCTTTTTAGTAATTTCTATAATTTTCCAAATTTTCCCCAAATTTATCGGTATTTAATTTTACCGCCTTATTAAAATATTCAATATATTTATTATTTAATTATAAAAATTCCCAAAAATAATATTTTATTTTCCTGAAATGTAACAATCTTCCCCCCTTAAAGAAATTCGGTCCCCGAATTTAAATTTAAACCTCTCAATTACTAAAACATTTCAGTATAAAGTCTAAGTCGTCGGGGCTCCGAAATCATCAATACATAAATCGCATTATAGCGCAATGCATGCACATGAACAATGAGCAGATAACTCAAAAACAAAACTCTGTCAAGCATCCCGCAATCATCGGAGGCATGGTGAAGACACAAATTTCAAATCCAAAATGAAACCAATATGATGTATATCAAAACTATCCATGTAAACATCTGTAGGAAATGCTTGCCAAACCTTTCATGTTACTGTGCGATGCGCATAACACTGCACAGTGGCGGACGTCTATTTTAAAAAAATAACCATATATGTATATATCTTTTGTTTAATATGCACGTCCCGCCGTTTTTTTAGAAAATAATTTAGAAGGGTTTCCTTTATAAAATGTTTCGTGTCATCTCAGACACGTGGGTAAATACTGAGACTATAGCTCCCTTTTTGGAAATCTCTTCGATAACTATTAATGCATGCAGAATATATCCAGGTAGTGTCCTCTGACTAGTCTTGCTCAGCTATTATATCAAATAGTAAATATCATAAAACATATTGCTCAAAGAAAATCAATCCCAAAAGGTATATAAGACTGCTACGTGCGTCTGGTGCGCACGGAAATCGAAATAAATGAATATGCCATACATGTGCACAGAAACAAAATCTAAGTGCAACAGGTGTGCACGAAAATACCTGTCAAGGGCAACGGTGTGTGCCTGACAGCAATACCAGGTGCATCTGATATGCACGAAGAATCTCGATTGAGGGCATCTGGTGTGCATCAAAATCGCATCAAGCGCCCAAATATGCGCAAGAATCCAAATCCAGTGCACAAGGTGCACGAAAACAATATCGAATATCGCAATCAAAATCGATGGTATACAACACATCTCAATCCAAATCTAAATCAGGTATACTGTGGTATATAATCTCACAACCATGTGCATCAGTATGCACAAAATCGAATCAAAATACTAAAAGTGTATGAAAATTATGCCGAAAGTATAAGTCAAATCACATGCATACCATAGGCATGAAATAAAAATCAACATTTCGAATGATATCAAATCAAAGTCAAGTGCAACTGTGGTGCAAAAAATCTCAATTATGCAAATAAATCGCTCAAAATATCAGGCATGGAATCAAAATCAACATCTCAAATGACATCAAATCAAAGTCAAGTGCAACTGTGGTGCACAAAATCTCAATCATTCAAATAAATCGCTCAAAGTATCAGGTATGGAATCAAAATCAACATCTCGAATGATATCTAATCAAAGTCAAGTGCTACTATGGTGCACAAAATCTCAATCCAGTGCAACTAAAATGCACGAATGGAAATCCCAATCGAGTGCATCCGGTGTGCACAAAACCATATCTCATATCATGCGCTCAACATGCGTGAAAATCCAAATCAAGTACATCCGTCATGCACGAATGAAGGCTAAATCAAGGGCATCGAACATGCATGAATAAAATATAAATCAAGTGCATCTAATATGCACGAATAAAATCTAAATCAAGTCCATCCAACATGCACAAATAAATCTAAATCAAGTGCATACAACATGCATGAATAAAATCTAAATCAAGTGCATCCAACATGTACAAATAAATCTAAATCAAGTGCATCCAACATGCACGAATAACATCTAAATCAAGGGCATCCCATGCGCACAAAATCCAATATTAAGCGCCTAATATGCGCAAAAATCCAACCCAAGCGCGTCAGTCCGTGAAAAGTATCTAGTGCAGTAACATGCATGAAAACGAACATCAAGTGCAGACGCGCACAAAACAAAAATCTGGTAACACAAATGCTCAAAGACATAAATCGGGTGCAACCGAGGTACGGAGTATAATTCCGGTGCAACCAATGCACAAAATACCTAGCTGGTGCAACAAATGTTCGAAATATGAATCCGGTGCATCCAGTGCAGGAAATACAATACAGTGCAACAATCGGACAAAAATACAAATATGGTTCATCAAGTGCACAAAATACCAACTCCAGTGCATCCAGTGCACGAAATGCCGAATACAGTGCATCCAGTGCACGAAATGCCGAATACAGTGCATCCGGTGCACGAAATACCAAATACAGTGCATCCGGTGCACGAAATACCAAATACAGTGCATCCGGTGCACGAAATACCAAATACAGTGCATCCGGTGCACGGAATACCAAATACAGTGCATCCAGTACACGAAATACAATATGATGAAACAATGCACAGCGTAAAAACCTAGTGCAACAACAGCACAAAATACAAATCGGGTGCAACAAGTGCACGGAAATGCATCAATAACTCAAATGCGTATAAAAAGCAACATCGAGTGTACCAAGGTGTATAAAATCATAAACGCGTGCAATTGCGTACACAAAACACGTATCCACGCACTACAAGCACATGTAAGCAATACCGAGTGCAAAAACCAAATCGAGTGCATACCATCTGCACAAAAATCAAATCAGCTGTATGCAATCCATGAAATCATAAACATGTGCAGTTAAGGCTCAAAATCAACATCAAGTGCAATAAATACGTACAAATCATAAATCAATACGATGGTGTATAAAAACATATCTCAAGTGCAATAACTATGCACAAAAATGTAAATACCCAGTAGGTGCAACCATGGTGCACAAAAGCAAATATAATGAAACTCGGTCATCAAAACTCAATCATGCAATAAATCACCCAAAATACCGAAATCCATAGTGACTGATACGTGATAGTCAACTCACGAAACCACAAGTCGTAAATACTGTCGTCGATATGTCCTTCCTTCAAGGTCGAGAAGGTGTTGGTCCATCCAATGCTAGCAGAGCAAGATATCTACTTGCCTTCTAATTATGGACTGTCGTCTGGTGCCCTTAGGCTCTCGTCTCTCACTGCGAATTGCTAAGTACATATCTCCCCGGCTCAACGGTCCAATATAGAACGATAATGGAAGTAGTACGCTCTGGCACGTCCTCTAAAGATCTCTGTCCAACTCTTATGGTCACTCATAACATGTCTCGTCGACGATATTGAACTCTGGCATGCTGGGCGTGTGCAATATGACTGATCCTGGGTCTAAGTCTTCTCGTATAGTATTTCCAAAAAGGTCCTGTCAAGGTCTCTCCCCAATCTCGTTTCTGCCGAACCGCCCGGAAGTCATCATCTTTTACTATATCTCTTTCTTGTTCCGGAACGGCTGCATACTCATCACGACTCCTCCTGGAAGATATATCTATTTACAACGCCTCTGCATGCGTATCACATCTGTGATGTCAGCGGAGTGGAACGTCCTCTCGTCACGATCTCGCACGAACCTCTTACTCCACTTTTTTCCAATGTCGACCGATTCGGACTCGTCTCCTCGTGGCTGCATAGACTGGGCTCCAACGGCTATACTCGTATCTGGAGTCTCCCAAGCAATGTATCCCATCATATGATATCCGAATAATGTCGAACTTTTCGATCGATTAGTCAAGGCTCCATAATCCCCCAAGAGCTCAACATCTTAGGTATAGTTTAATAGTATCGAATACATACCACAGCACCTATGGACCAACCGTAGAAGGGAAAACCCAAGCCTCACTAATGGCACCGCTGAACTGCCGCAAACCCTAAGGTTCACCGGCGTTCCATGGTCATTATGTCGAGTTAGGGTTTCATTCTTCTAGAGGGTCCGTAGAATTAATTGCATTGTCTTCTGAACACTTTAAACTTGGAAAATGAGTTCCTGATATTCGATCGTCTATATCGACTCTCAACGTATCAGCGTGAAGTCGTCTCTAGCTGGAATCAATCAATCTGATGATCTCGCATCGGGGTAAGCGAACGAACTACATATCCTAGTCATTCATCCTCGGGTGAATAGCGATCTTCTATCATATCTCTAAGTACAACTCATACTGCAATAGCTCCAAGCATCTGGGGTGATATCTCACCCTTCGCTGCAACCACTGGCTCATTCGTCCGCACGCTGAACAGTGCCTCAATCATCAAATACTCTGTGCATGTACGGTCATCACATTTTGGCTGGCCTCTAGCAGTAACCCAATCCTCTGGTGCTGATCTGCACGTCCGAGTAATCTCGTAAAACGACCCATCAAACGCTCATGGCGCGAAAACACAATAAAATGACACCTCTATGCAATCGTGTGTCCCTGGAATCACGCCCTGGTCAGTCCTCGTCCGTGACGAGCTCGTGTTGACGCAACTCTAGCCATAGCTCTCCATGCCCGTACAACCGTGGTAACAAAACCATAACTGGTACTGATGAGGATAGATCATAAGAATGAAGATAATACTGTGCAAAGAAATGTACATCCTAAGGTTTCTTAAGCGGAGTATCGTATCGTAAGTATGCCGCTGAACATACACACGGTACGTCACTCTACTTGAGTCACCTACTCCATCAACCAAGCGTCATCCTACACTCTGGAGGTAAAACCTAACGTTCTGATAACAACTTTGTCACGACCTGAAAAGTACGGAACATGACCGGCACATAAACTACGAAAAATCTCGAGGCGTACGTAATCTAAGTAAGCCAAAACCTAGAAATCCAAACCAAGTAAAGCAGTAGAGTGAAGGAAAACCAATTTTAAAGCAAGAAGTATAACAACATAAGCTGAAATATGCATTTTTATAATCCCAAGTCTTTTCTGAAAATTTCGGCAAAGTTTCCTCTGTAAAAACTGACCCTAAACGGGTACAAACCTGATAAAGCATATATAATGAATAAAGGCATCCCCAAGCGGGAGCTAGCTCTTCGTCAATCGACGGTCAAAACCACACAATGCAGTATAATAAACAACGCCGAAAGGCGAGGATCAACTAAGGATAAAAATCCAACATCATCAAGAAACCCAGAGGAAAACCATAATAATACAACGCGCGACTCTAAGGTCGAAAGAATATACACAGGTCATCTATCTCTGTCAAATATATAAGTCTGGTTGATAGAGTTTTACTAGATACAACTGAAATAACAAATATACAATGGTGGTCCTGATGCAAAAGAACCCACCTACCAAAGAATCACCCGGAAGGAACAGTGTGCCAGCAAAACCGCAACGAAACCTGTATGGCAAAACCTGCAAGAAACTGTGGCACAACGGGGGTGAGTTGCCAACTCGTGAGTAGAAAACATATACGAGTAGAAATTGCATGCATGACACTATCATAGGTCATATCAAGTAATATCCTCAAATAAATATCCTGGTCCATCTATGTATAAGTGTAACACTACATGCTCGTGTCAGTACCTCAGATAGCAACATATCAGATATATGATGCATGAATGCATTACAAATGAAACAGAATACATCGTGAATGAGACAACTATTTTCTTTATTTAATGAGATTTCTGTATGTATATAAACCGCGTATCATCAACGAAATTGTCAGATAAAACAGTGTCCAGCATCGACACAAAACATAAATCTCAGTATCTCAAATACCTCAGGCTCTGGCTATCCGGACTGGCCTGCATCATCAAATCTCAATATCTCAGTGTCTCAAGTCTCAATATCTTAATACCTCGGGCTCCATCAGTCCGGATCGACCCATAACATCAACCACACGACCACGAACGGTATCCTCCGGATATCCGCCGCGCGAGGTAAAATCACCGGTAGGCAGTCTGCCTCTGCCGGGCTCATCGTCTACAACTCGAGCTTCTTGCCCCGGGGTACCTTACCGGGCCCACCATGTACCCGAGACGGTTCATCCAACTCCTCGAATCGGGTCTCGAAAACATCTCAGAACCGAGAAAACACCATGGTGGACAATACTCAACATATCAAGGAAAACCGCATTTTTCTCTTTAAAATATTTCATCAGTTTACAAAACTTTCACATGCGGTTTCCAAATCGAAAAAATATCAAGAAAAATCCGAAATCATCAAGTCACCATGTCAATAACAATGAAAACCGACATAAATCTCCATAATACTACATAACCAATGTATAAACGGGTGCATCTGATATCATGCAATAATTAAACTAGCATATGAAAGCTATAACATGTAACAACTATCAGTTAGCAAGCTATGTCAATGAAATAGTATTTCTAAAGTGTACGTGACATGGCAATTACCGATGAAGATGTGTGTGAGTCGGCAAGCAGGTGTACGTGGAACATACGCATCATCGGTAATGGTGCTGGTATCCTGACAGCAGGGTTTCATGATAATTACAGATAACATATGCACAAACATGCAATGCGATGAAACATCATGAATATACAGAAAGTGATGTAGTAACAGCGATACTGAAAAATATACCTACCCAAAATATACGAGTCATACAGTTTGGTATTTAAATTACTCACAATTCTCCACTTTGAAAATGAGTATGACTCGAGCCCAGTCAAAAGGGTAAGGGAATCTACCTAAGTCCAAGTAGATTTATATATAAATATCTAGCAGTCGGTGATCTCGTCTTAATAGTATTACGTACGATATAATAAATAATATGACATCCTCGAGTCAGGAGTGCGGATCTATCATCATAATTATATCTCGTACGGTAAATCCATCGCACGGCATCCCAAATCAGGGTACTGGTCGAATATCATATATAACACAGCATCCATATGGTATCATCATCACATATCACGAACTATCACATATAACACAACATCCATATGGTATCATCATCACATATCACGAACTGGGGGGTACTGATCTAAAGTCTAGTACAACTGATACCAATATCATCATACATATGTTCTCGTGTGAATAAAATCACATCACCCAACGATCCACTATAATATCCTGCCACATCTCATATCATGACCCAAACACATATCACAACTCATGGCATCATACCCGATCATATCGACTCGCCTTCAAATATCATATACTATCCTCAACATATATATATATATAAATATATATATATATATATATATATAAGCACCAAAACATCCACATAAACCTATATATATATATATATAACGTATACACCCAAAACCACATCCCGTGTGTTTATATGTATGTGTACAACCTTACTTTAGGGTTCACGACTAAGAAAGCAACTAAATCCTTCCTTCAATTCTCGCTAACACTAACCCAAGATCTCCTAAAACTTTTCTTGCTAAGTGTTCATATCTCTCAATAACACATCTAAGTAAATCTATATCACATCATACCATTTCTTACGACATTGCGGGGGTGATATACGCCATCCACCCGACTTCCCTCGCAGATATAAATCTACTCACCTTGACCTTCGCTTGCCGATGCCGTTGACGCCACGCGCTTGCTTGTCGTCTCGGAGTTCTCGTGAGGGTACCTACACATCATTACGTATCGTATCATATTAAAAACCAAATTAAAACCAAAACGACACGCTAAAAGCCTATAGGTTCGAACCTACGGACTACGGCTTCAAAACCACCAAACAACTCTCGATATCGTCATACAAACGTCAAACTATTGAGTTAAAACCAAATTCCAAAAATCCGGAAATCAAAATACGCAAAACAAAACCCCAAATCAAAACAGCAACTCTTGAAAATGATCCCAGATTTTACCCTAAATCAAATTAGCTAATTTTGCATATATGGAGGGTCTAGTTTACTAGAGATAAAGCCACAGAACAATTATGAACCCAAATGATCCTACCTTGGCCGCAATTTGCGGCCAGATTGATTAAATCTACGGCCAAGGTGAGGGATATGGGGCTAGGGTTTCAGGGGCTGGTCACCTGCACACATCACTGTACTTGCTAAATATTTTTCAGGTCACCCGGGTGTTAGCAGATTTCATTATACTCTCACAGAGTCCACAATTCTCTGATATCGGGTTTCTAAGTTCGTATTCCGGGGTTAAGTTTCAGGTTTTAGTCCAATATGATATCACTAACAGGGATTTAGGGTCACTACTAACCTCAATTGCACCCTTGCAATCAATTCTAAACCCTAACCTCAACTTAAAATTCTCAAAGTTCACAATACTTCACTAAATCGGTTTTAAACTACACAAGAGGCTAAAGGAAATGAAATGCTATAGTTAATGTGAAAGAATTACCTCATTTGGCAACTCAAGAATTTTCTTGAGTTGCCCAAGAGCCCAAAATGCAAACTTTCTTGGTCCAAAGTGTAGCTTGTGAGCTTGTGCATGCTTTTTGTGAAGTGGGGATGATGTTTTGGTGTGGTTTTGATGATGGAGTGAGGGTTTGAAGTGGAGAGGGAAGGGGTTGCTGCCATGGTGAAAGGAAAAGAGAAGAGAGAATGATGAGGATGATGAATGAATGCAAATGGCTCTTGGTCAAAGAGACCCCTCACCTCATTCTCTCTCATGCCCATACCTCTTGACTTTTCTTTTCTTTTCTTTTCTTTTTCTTTTCTTTTTCCATTTCATTTTTAAAACCAACACATAAATCCCAAATGAAACCATGGTTATTAAAATGTAACACAAGTGTAAAATACAACATGGTGCATGTTTTGCACAAAACAAGCTTAATTCACGATTAGCGATATTTAATCGCGATTAGCACTAAAATGGTGTATAATAAATCATAAAACTTCATAATTTGCATAAATTACACAAAGCACCCTCTTTTTAGTAATTTCTATAATTTTCCAAATTTTCCCTAAATTTATCGGTATTTAATTTAACCGCCTTATTAAAATATTCAATATATTTATTATTTAATTATAAAAATTTCCAAAAATAATATTTTATTTTCCTGAAATGTTACAGCATACTATGGATGACATGTTACTACATATTTACAGGCACGATATTATATTTGTATATACTTATATACATGTTCATTTCATTACTACACGATACGATATTATATTACAGTATGATCTAAGTAGATCGTTATGCATTCGATTTCTACCTGATGATGTCTTCTACTCACAAGTTGGTAACTCACCCTCGTTGTGCCATAGTTTTCTTGCAGGACCGACCGTTCGGATCAGTAGTGGCTTGCTGGCATGTTTTTCTTTCGGGTGATATGCTTGCTAGGTGGGTTACAGTCCGGATCGTAACCACCATTGTATATTTTATTCATTGTAATCTAGTTAAAAGCTCCATCAACCGATTTATGTATATTTGTGGACTTAGAGACTAGTTGTATATCCTTTGGGCTTAGTGATGAGACTTGTATATTATTTGGATATAGTTGATCTTATGATGTTTTGGTATTTCTTTACTTCTTTTCTAAGTTGATCTTCATCTTGAACATCTTATATACTTATTTGCGTGGTTGCGATTCTGCCGATTGGCAATGAGCTAGCTCCCGCTTGGGGATACCAATATTATTATTGTTTATGTACCGGTTTGATTAAAATTTACAAAGGAGATGCTGCCCAAATTTCAAATAACGAAAATGATTTCAAACTATTGCATCCAATCTACTTGTATTTCTATAAACTTTACTTTTAATTTAAAAGAGATACTTGATTTCATTCTACCCCTTTTTCAAAACTTCATCTCCACTATTTTTTTTAAAAGGTTTAGATTCCTAGTTTTCGGCTTATTTGGGTTACGGTGGGGTCTTGTAGACTTCACGTAATTCAAGTGTCGATCACGTGCCATTTCCGGGTTGTGACAAGCGGGGCGTGACACAGTCCCTGACGGATGCTATTTGCTTCCTTCTGCAAGTCCTTCATCACTGTGCCCACTTGGATGCCATGGAGGTCGAAGAGGTTGTCCCGTAGATAAAAAGGGCGGGGGAGACCACTTCGCGTGAGGAAGAGATCCTTGCCAAGCTGAAGGATGCCGAGGACAACGCCGCCTCCTTCAAGTCGTGGCTGGTCTCGAAGGAGGTGAAGGCCGCGACGCTGACAGAGTCTATCCGGGCTTTGACCGAGTCCAACCGGGCATTCCAGGCCCGGGTCGGCGAAGTGAACGAGCTCTTTGATGCGATGAAGAAGTAGAGAGACTCGTCTAAGAAGGTTTCCCAGACGCCCAACGAAGTGGCGAAAAAGGTCGAGAAGAGGGCAGAAAAGGCTGTGGAGAACTATAAAATGTCCGACCAGTTCTACCTCGTCCTCGCCGACTTTGCAGCCATTGGGTGGCATAATGCCCTTGACGCCGTTAAGGAGATTGCATCCGGGCTCGATGACCAGGAGCTCCACGCGAGATACCACCTCCTCGAGGAAAAGAAAAAGGGGAGGCTCCGCACAGACAGGCGGCGATGAGAACTTGGACAAGAAGACGACTTGAAGCCGCCGCTCTCTCTTCTCTCCTTTTTTCCCCTTTATTTGACTTTAGGCAATTTTGTAGCAATTTTGTAAAGCTGAGGAGCTCATAATACCTTGTACATCACTTTTGAAATTAATGAAGTATTTTTGCTCGTCTGTAATGTGTCTGATTGGAAAATTGTCGTTTTTATTTTTCCAAGTGTGGGTAGACCAGTGCCCTCCTTCGCCCTGGAGATGAAGTAATGTAAGTCGAGCGAACATTAGGTTTATTATTCCAAGTGTAAGTAGACCGGTGTCTCCCTTCACCCCGAAGCCGAGGTAAGGTGAGTTGAGCGAACACTCGGCAAACTCAGGATAAGCTTTCCAAGTCTATATAGCTCGGTATCCACCTGGAAACTCTGGAAACTTTGCAAACATCGGTATTATACCTTTTAGATAGATCTATGTCCCCTCTTCACCTTGGAGATGAGGTAATGTGAGCGGAACGAGAGTTGGACCGGTTGTGGATTATAGACGAGCTTTCCTTACTTAAGTTACACAAGAGTTTGTCTAGTTCAAGCATGCGTGCCGGGTAGGAGTCTACCCGACGGCCTCCCGGGAGGTCTTAGGATTCACAAGTCAGGCCGAGCAGGAATCTATTCGCCATGAATTGGCCGGGAAAGAAGCCGCTCAGCAGCCTCTTGAGAGGGCTTCGGATCTATAGTTCAGGCCGAGCAAGAATCTGCTCGCTGTGGATGGGTGTGTTTCTGGGACAAGCAGGAATATACCCGCATGAGGACTTAGGATTCACAGCTTAGGCAAAGCGGGAATCCACCCACTGTGAATTGGTCGGGCATGAAGCTGCCTAGCGGCCTCGTGAGAGGGCTTCGGATCCACAGTTCAGGCCTAGCAGGAATCTACTCACTATGGATGGGCATGCCTCGGGGACGAGCATGAATCTACTTGCACAAGGACTTGGGATCACAGTTTAGGTCAAGCGGGAATCCACTCGCTGTGAATAGGCCGGGAAGGAAGCTGCTTAGCAGACTCATGAGAGGGTTTCAGATCTATGGAAGGTCGGATCGCCGTGACGTGGACATTTGCGCTTCCCCGATTCACGGGGCCACGCGGCGTCTGGCAGGTATCCTAGAATCCGCGCGTATCATCTGGTGGCGTCGTTCAAATTGCCCAGATCCGCGTGAAAGGAAGGCAGCCAATGACTGGAAGCCGCATGGCGACGCGTCATCCGATAGATGTGACGCTCCGTAATTCGCACTTTGGTGGGAGAGAATCTCTACCGTAAGTGTAACGACTCTAAAATCGCTGTACATAAATTTTCTTGTTATTGTACAGAAATGAGTATTACAGCCTGTGTAAGAGTTGAAAGTTATTTTTGTTAAATAAAAACAAAAAACAACTTGTAGCTCACTGGTAAAGCCCCTGCACTGCTGTGACGTAGCCTGTGTGTTCGGATCCCATCAGACCCAATTATTTTTAGATTTTTTCTTTTTAATTTTTGGAAGCCCAAGAATTGCACGTGTAATACACGAAGAAATGAAAAGTTTTAGAAAAATCAAATAAGCACAAAATGGAGTAAACACAGATATACCCCCCATAAGCTTCGAAAAAACAAATTAACAAACTACCTCTTCAACTAATTAATAAACTACCTCTTCTATATAAAGGACCCTGTTGGGGTAAAAATTTACACCACGGTTGACCAAGTCAAAATAAAAGTCAACCCCAAGCCAAGTGGACCAATACCCGAGTCGAGCCCGAAAATGAAGCGGACGGCCTCCCCCCATGCCAAAATAAAAATTTGGTAATAAATAATTTTGTTGTATTTCTTGTATTTTTATCTTGTGAATAAATGTAAGAAAAAGGGCATAAAGCCAAATTTTTGTAAAGCCCATGTCTTATGTGCAAAAAGAAATAGCACATGAGGCATGGGATGGGAAATGCCATTTTTGTAAAGCCTAAAGGGCTATATGTAAAGTGTATAGCCTATAAAAGCAAGGATAATGAAAATATCCTAAGAACTTTTCTCTCTCTAAAAACAAATCCAGATCTGAGATCTTTCTCCTTTCTCAAGGTTCTAAAACCTTCTTCTTCTTTTTTGAATTAAATCAAGAGTTTTACTCTTCCTTTTATAAAACTAAATAGTTTTTCACCACAAAACCCACAAAGGGAAACTCAGATCTTCCATCAGATCTCAAAAAGAAAAGATTTTTAAAATCTCACATCTCTTGATCTTCAAGATCCTGCCAACAGAGGAGGAAGAGACCCATCTCCAGAAACCCCACATTGGGGAAGAACTAGGGCTCAAGGGGAGAAGCCCTTCATCAACTTCAAAACATCCTAGGAGTTTAACTCCTCATATATATATATATATACACACACACATACACACACATACAAAATAATAAACGCTCCTTTCTGGGAGTACAACTCCCATTGCAGGGACCAAGTCCCTTTTGCAGCCCGAACGCCCACGTGCTGACACGTGGGGCGCTAGCGCTCAAAGCGCTAGCGCCCTTACGCTCAGAGCACTAGCGCCCAAAGCGCTAGCGTCCGAGCGCCCACGCCCAAAGCGCTAACGCCTGAGCGCCCACGTGCTGACACGTGGGGCGCAAGCGCTCAAAGCGCTGGCGCCCTTGCGCTCAGAGCGCTAGCGCCCAAAGCGCTAGCGTCCGAGCGCCCACGTGCTGACACGTGGGACGTTAGAGCTCAAAGCGCTAGCGCTCTTGCGCTCAGAGCGCTAGCGTCCGAGCGCCCATGTGCTGACACGTGGAGCGCTAGCGCTCAAAGCGCTAGTGCTCTTGCGCTAGCGCCCAAAGTGCTAGCGCCCGAGCGCCCACGTGCCTGGCACGTGGGGCGCTAGCACTCAAAGTGCTAGCGCTCTAGCGCTCCTGCGCTCAAAGCGCTAGCACCCAAAGCGCTGGCGCTTTTTCCCACGCATCCTTTGGATGCCCTTTTCCTTTTTTCTATTTTATATACATGTATATATACATACACAGACACACATACTCTAGAACAATGTCCCTCTCAAAAAAATTTGGGCCGGGGCGCTGCCCCGTACCCCGTAAGGGGGCTGCTAGCCCCATTGACCCCCAGCCTGCTATTCGGGTAGCGGGACCCCTGTAAAAACTCTGCGGGCCCCCGATATATCCAAAAGCCCCTTTCAAAACACAACACACGTACACTGCACATTGAGTTCGCATGACCTGGTTGACCCGTTAATCGGAGGTTCCCTCGCTCCAAAGGCGAGGGGTAATTAACGGCAGCTTAGTCCACGGCTGCCGGAGATTTAGAGCCCCGTCATCAATAAACCCTAGCCTACCCTAGGCAGGGGGAGTCTGTAATGTGCCTGACAAGCGCACGCGCATTCCCATCTCAATGGGGTGACGAAAAACACCCTATAGATTCTGGCACGCCCGGTGGGACCTTTCTCTCCTCCCATATTTCGGGTTAACGTTCATGCGAACTCAATAAATATACATGTCGATTGCCTACACTGAAATGATGTTTTTTTCCGTGCAGCAATCAACTTTCGACGACAATGTCACCCAAGACAAATTCAGCTTCCAATGCGACCCCGATCCCGTACGTGGTCAAGGTCAATGCTCGTGTGGTTCTCCCCGCAAGCCTCAGTTGACAATAGGAGGAACTGCCCCACCAGTTTAGTTCCGTCATCATCTACCTTGCCGGAAGTACTCATGTGGCAGAAATCCCGGCAAAACAGGTGGCCGAGCCAGTCTCAAGGGGCAAGAGGCCGAATGTTGTGATCGCTAAGGCACCACAACCGAAGCTTAAGACGGTGTCTGAACAACTCTCTGGCGCTCCAGCTGGGGGCAAGACTTCCGGTACAAAGGGCAACATCAAATGTTACGGACGAGCTCAGGCGATGACTCCAACAAATGCACAATCGAGCGTATCTCCAAAATCCTCCATTGCCCGGTCTATGGCGTCTTCCCAAAGAGCCGAAGTCTGCCAGGTGCTTAGAACAGAAAAGTTAAGGTAGAAGCGGCTCAGGTATCGAGCAAACAAGAGGGCCAGGGCTTCGGCCAAGTAGAATCTTGTGAAGTTCCAAGAGCAGGGTTACTTTGTGACGACGGCTGAGTCGGCCATAAAAATCAGCAATTCCTTCGAACCTCTGAAGTGGGTTCAGAAAAATGCCATGACCGCCAGAATCAAGAAGACAGAGGTCCGAACGTCGCTACAAAGAGATGTGTCCCGGCCCCAACAGAAAAAGTATGACACTGTCTCTTCAAGAGTCTATCAGGCGCTCTATGCCGCACGAAAGCAGCAGGGCAAACCCAGAAAAGAAGCGCCAGCACGATTCAAGAACCTGGTCAGGCCAGCCGCCTTCAATCGACTGCCCGCTACCGAAACAGGGGGGGTCAAGACAGTGATCTGTGAAATCAACCGCCGATGATAAAAAGATGGCTGGATATATTATTCATACGGTCTATATGGAGGGTGGGCGCCCCAGCGACAACCTTCGTAGCAAAAGCAAGGATGGGGCCACCACATCCCAAGCCCAATCTGGCTTGAATGTGGTTGCCGCTTCCCAAGAACAGCCGCCTCCGCTCGATGATGAAAACCCTCTCGATGAGGACGATAGGAAGAAGGACCCTTCGGTCCAGGTAGAGTCAAGCTTGTTGGATATAGTGCTCTCAAAGTCAATTATTGGATCGCAGGCATGTGATTGCAATGATTGAGGGAGGACCTATACTGGTAGGACAGTCTTACTCGAGATGATAATATGTTATCTGGTTTATTTTTATCGTCGTGTACTACTTTAGGTGACATGATATATCACTATTGCACGTTGATAGAGCCCATAGGATTCTTGCTTGACTACCCAGCGATCATATACGTGAGAGTTGGGTAGTCTATAAGCATATCCTTAAAAGTGGTCCCTAGTCGCGGGAGTTTCGAGAATAGGGCATCGATACTCCGGAGTAGACTAATGTATACAGTCGAGACCCCGACGAGGGGCGGTGGCCGGTCTCATAATCCATTGGTGTTAGTTGGTTCACCTAAGATGTATACAGGTGCTCATTTGGTTATGAGTACACCGGACAGGACTCGCCGGGAACATGCTAGCTGGTTATTAAAAACTGTCGTCAGATAGCAATTCTCAGGTGACATGTGTACAGGTTAGTCTATCGACCTGAGATTGTCATTTGTCTCGTGTGAGTTCCCACTGTACTTTGATTATTACCCTACCACGGCTCAAAAGAGTCATGCAAACAGGTTTTAGTTGGGTACAGTCCCGAGCCACATGGAGGCAGTGAGCAGATCGGCAGAGGATTCGTCTCTCCCAACGTTGGGGGTGAGATCGCGCTGTGTTTAAGAGAGCCATTACACAAAATCCATGGCTATGGCAAGCGAGATTTACTGGTAGGTATTCCAGTAGTATCTCAGGGTGTTCTGGGCTACACTCCGACATGACTTATACCGCTTTTGGGGGTCTGACGTTTACCAGCTCCCTAGGCCCGATATGCGATACTCATAGACGAACGGACCGGACTGTATGGATATTGTCATACATAGGCTCGGTAGGGTTCCAGGATGAGTTCACTCATCGGACTCCCTTTCGCTCAGTACATGGGCAGCCGTTACGTACAGCTAGTACCACTGACGGCTTGTGGTTAAACCCACTGCCAGAGTATTGGCGAGTCTATAGAGTCCCCCACAGAAAGTTTCTCAGTTCGGGCAAAATGTTGTAGAGGCCGTATGGTTTTATGGTAGAGTTCGAACATATGCGTGCACTTGTGCACGTGTCATGGTTCAGACGGATAATACTAGCGGGCTTTGGTTTAAGCCGGATCCTAGTATTATACTGTGTAGATTTTGTCTCATTGCATTTGTATTCGGTCGGAATACAAATGCGGGTATGTATATACAGTTACGAGGTTATCCTGTAATTTATTACGGGATCGCTTTTTGAAGTTGCCAGTTTTCATTCCGTTTCGGCCATTTTTCTTCATTCCTTCATTGGCTGAAATTTGTGCTGTGAGGGGGTTTATTTGCAAATATGAAATTTATAAAGGAAGGGGGTTTTCGTGGTGGGGTGTTCTCCAGCACTTTCTAGCAAACATCTTGCACATTCTAGTTTGCATGAGTCATCTTGTTGCAATGAATGTTTTTGGCCTAGCTTAAGATATTTTCTTTTGTGATATTTTTGGGTGGTGATTTCTTATTGTCACCAATGGTTTTCAGTGTGGTCACCCCCTCCTCTTCTCTGGTGGCCGAGCACAATCCAGAGGCAGAGCCTCATTTGAGAGTGAGAGAGAGCGCTTGATTCATTTTTTAATGCAACACAAAAATCCTCTAGCTAAATTCAAAAGCTCATTTGATCTTCCCTCTATTGTGGCAACTTCGATTAACCCTCCAGAAAAAGTATTCTATATCATCTCAACTTCAATCTTGGACACGTCGGCTAGCAAACTTCGTGTCCGAGTTGCCTCGGTTCAGAGACAGGAGCCCGTATAAAGATTCGTTGATGTGGCGCAGTCTTCGGCGAGGAGGAGACCGTTGATCGATCGAGATCGGAAAGCGAACATCGTCGGCGCATCCGCAACAAGCTAGGGGAAGAGATTAAAGACCGAAGGACACGGATCGATCGGTATAATCTCGAAACCCCACTTTACAGTATACTAGTTTACGGTGAATAGAACGATCCGATTTTAAGTTCGCGTTAGTGCCAGTTTCGTAAAAAGTTTTTGTTCCGCATTTGGCCTCGGAAAGACGGCCGGGGCGCTGGCGTGGACTTACAATGGTATCAGAGACAAATTATTAACCGTCTACTTGTTAGTTTAGACAATGTTAAAGTATTAAAATCGGAACAAAACCCAAACGATGCCACGGAATATCTGTTCTCTGTTGTTTTGTAAAAGGTCCAGAAAATTTTTTTAAACAAGTTCAGAAGCCTACTGGGGAGACCACATGAACATAGACGAAACACGAACCCAAGGCATCGGAATTTGGCCGGCCACCTTCATCATTTTTCCGGCCAGGCCGGCCCAGTTATGGCCTATTGGGTTGGTGTTTGGGGTGTGCTCTGGTCTCTGGGAATTTGGTTCTATGGTGTTGTTTATTTGGCCTATTTTTGATATGGTTTTTATCAAGTTGTTTGGGCTATTCGGGGTTATTCCGGAGTCGATATTTTCTAACATTGTTTAAGTTTTGCAGTGCTTTACATTATTATCTGTGACCGTGAATGTCATTCGAGCGGTAAATCTTGTCTAATTGCTATAGCTCTTTTAGACGGGTTTGCGAACGTGACATTCACATTGATGTTCTGTGTTGTGCTGTGATGTTGCGGATTTGTCGTGGTGGATAGCTTGCGTGCAATAGTAGTGCAGTTTGGATATATTTGTACATTTGATATTGCAGAGCGAGCGTCCGACATGTGGACTGCCGTCACTGCCTGTTTGTATATTATTCTTTTGGGGCATGACCGGGTTGAGGTCGATGTAACCGTTGTATATATTTTCTTTCCTGTACTAGGTTGACCCAAGGAGGGGTGCTCAAGTTACCAGATTCCGTGAAGTTTTGGGTGGTCCATTCACGTTGTTGAAGGGGGCTGCCTCACTTCTGGTTTTGGCGGGTAACTTTCCGCACTCGTAGGGGTCCAGGTTTTCATTGCGCAGGCTATCCACACGACAGGGGAACGTCGGGTTTCATTTGTGGCTCTATGAAACCCGGGGATCCCAGATTATCTATATTATTCTGTGATGCTTATTACTTTTCTGTGATGTTGCATTTATCACGCCTGGAGCGATTATTATATAATTGATATATATACTAGTAGATGTTGTATATGTTTTACACCTGCGCTAGTCCTGTCCCCGCTCTGTCGTTAGTTAAGTAACCTAACGGGTGATGATGGGACCCAGTGGCGAATGCGGATGGCATATACGTACATTTTATTTTCGTTCTTTATTGGTGTGATTAATTGATGGGACTGTATTGATTCAGATCAATGCAAAAGAAAACAGACCTATACAGATGTTGTTGGAACATTTTTCAAAAAGCTGTTATTGCAAGGACGTTTTCATTTGTTTTGCATAGTGGTATTCGGTTATGAATATCCAGCACCTCATTCGACGAGGCAAGGGCCGAGATCCCTTCATTGGGAGTGACCCCTTGGACAGAGGTTTGGGTCAGGGTAATAACTTCACTATAGTCGATTAGTTTTTGCTTTGCATCACGGTATTCAGTTGGAATATCCTGCACCTCATTCTACGGGGAAAAAGCCGAGATCCCTTCACCGGGAGTGACCTCTTTAGCAAAGGTTTTCGCCACTATATTTATAAAAAGCTATCCGGTTCCTTCAACGATATCAAGTTCATTATGTTAAAGGTTTTTCGCCAAAAACCATTCGTAGCCCTCCGTCATTTCAGACGGGTAGCACTTAGTATTCATGCTATGTATGTTGTCCTTCGTCAAGGCATAGTGTATGGTAGCTATTTGTTACTTTTCTGTTGCATAGATAGATGCGTTGGTTTGGGACAGTCGTACTACTATTTTGGCCTTCGTCAAGGGTATGTACGGGTGGGTTCAAATTAACCTGGATAATGACGGGTAGAACTTGACATGTGACTTATGATATGTTGGCCTTCGTCAAGGTCATAAGAGCATGGGGTAAAAATCACATCGGGAGTTTCTAAAGAAACTGAAACTTGCCAGGCATGCGCATACCTTCTGGAGTGTAATAACGTGAGTGGATTCCATCACGTTATCATGCTATGATAGTTGGATCCCGATTCCCACTGATGAGTTGGTTTACTCCTCGGGTGATCCCGACTAATTCTTCTTTCAGGTTTGGAGGAGAATTTGAGGATACAGTGGGAGGTTTCTTGATTAGATACAGTGATAACCATTCTGATCTAGGTTAGAGTGCACGCAGAGTGTTTCTTTTCTCTCTCTCTTTGGCAGCAACAATGACCCGACCCTACACTATGACTTAGTAACCAAGTTTACCGAACTTTCTTAAAACACTGGATTTTGGATTGTCTGAGTTGCATACATCATTGCCACTTCTTCTTTTACCCTTTGCATTTCTCCAGAACACCCCGTATCACTACGGACATCCACTTCCATTGGATAAATCCATCGTATGGTTATATACGAACTCGAAGGAACTTGTTCCAGATTCAAGGATGGATTCTGGTTCTGGAGAGATTGAATAGGTAAAGACAAATAAAGGGATTAGAAAGAGGGCAAAATAAATTGCGACTGCTATTCACGACCAAACCAAGTATTTCATCGCCACTCCTACTTCATCTTTGTATTTCTCCAGAACACCCCGTATCACTACGAAGATCCACAGTTATTTGGATAATCCATCGTATGGTTATATACGAACTCGATGTAACTTGTTCCATTTCGGGGATGGATTCTGGTTCAGGAGAAATAGAATAAAGGTTTATTCAGTTGTCTTTTATCATCACCTTCTCTCAGGATGCGAGTACTTTTAGGATTAGGAGAGTACACCTATTATACTTATTGGATAGTCTTCTTCCAAACCATAGGCTGGTGCCGAACAGTATGGAAGGAAGAAAACCATTAAGCCTAACGATGGTGTACAGAAGGTAATGACTAAAGACAAATAAAGTGATTTGGAGAGATAGCAAAAGGAAATATACGGTTATAGTCATGAATCTGGATAATGGAAGAGGCATTACTATGAATACCCGGATTCCCCTTCGAAACATATTCATGTTTCAGTTTCACTGTGTATTGTTAATAGAAAACTGATTTCCCAATTAGTGCTTGCTCCAGGGTATGTATTTACCAGGTATGATTCTCACATCTGTATGGTTTTACAGATGATGAGTGGGAGTAAATTATTGGGAATTAGGTGATCATCCTCATTATATCGGAATTCGTTGTAATTGGTGATATTTGAGGAAATCGCCTGGGTACATTTTTCAACCTACAACGCGCAGGGTTTGAGTTATTGAACTTAGGGGACTTATACAAAGTATTGTATGTTGTCCAGTGTCCATTAGGACAAAGGGGATGGTCCTCATACTGTATTCTGTTTACTTGTGACTTCTCAAGTTTTAGACAAGTGTTTCGTAGAAATACAAGGTCCAAGTTTGAGAAGTTATAGGTACAAGAATAAAGTAGAGAATCAGGTGTAGCAAGTATCGGGATTCTTCAAGGTGATCGAAGATGTAGATACTTATGTATGGTATTTAGTTGATAGTAATATTTTAGAGAACTTGCTTCTCTTTCAGGTTACTCATAATTGGATGCACTCTTAAGTTGAGCAATGCTGATCGGCCTCTTTCCATTTAGTTGACATGCACTGGAGACAGCTGCATGATTTGAATCTGGTTCCTTTAAATCAGTGCCTCTGTTTCTATATTGTATATAGAATGGATCATATCTTAACGATGTTAAGGTATATGGAGTTGTCCGGCTTATGCTTAAAACCAGACTCTGGATAACTCAAGGCACGTTTCTGTAATGGCAGTTTATGGGTTGACCTTGGCTTTGACGAGGGTTGACTTTCTACCATATGGAAGATCAATAGTGATATTGTTCTTGACTCGCTACAGTTTTAGTAAAATGGATTTTTTCAGAAAACAGTAGTGGGAGTATGGTAGAACTGGAAAAGATTCTAGAACCGCAAACGATTACGGAAAATTTAATAGGACCTAAAGATTCAATCAGGTTTGACATTCCATTAGCCACTCCGCAGATATGGTGGGTAACGTCAGACACCCGAGAGGTACTTCGATAGCCTCAAGGACGGTGACAGGGAGGTTCTTGTTTACCCAGACTTGCCATTACTGCTGTTCTAGACTATGAGAGCCGGCAGGAGAATAAGTATAATGTCGTTCTAAACTAGTTTAGAAGTGCACGTGTATATTATTCTGCCAAAGGGTTGTCATAGTCAGTGGGAGCAACGGAAGCATAGTGGACAAGAAGCTTGTGTCTATTTATAGACTAAAGCAGATATAGCAGAGATAGATCATCTATTTTTGATGTGACAATCATGGGCTTTGACTTCATCAGAATAGGGGATGGATCTATTAAGAAAGTAGTAGGGTGTGATGTCCTTGTATTTGGATGATATACACAGAGTAGGAAGTAAAATTTCTATACTACGATCGGTTATACTGTGGTTGTTACACAGTAGTTTCTCCACATAGGATATGGATATTATATCAGACATTCTGGTTACTAGATCTATGGTTTTAGATCTACATTTGGGTAGCTTCCCAATCCGGTTACTTAGACTGCATTCTAAAGGTATTTAGAATGGAAGACTTCTGGTATGGTGGTGTACCAGCAGGTGATGGAGTCACCCTCTCTAAAGGTGTCTTACAGACTAAAGGGGAGAGGGATGTACATGATTGTCAGATCACTTGCTTAGGTAATTGAGTTGATCATGAGATGTCAAGTACCACACCAGATGTTGTTTTTGCACTAGATGCAATAAGTTGATATTGATCCAATCCTGGAGGAACGTTTGGAGGCAGTTTTAGAACATAAGTGGATGTTCTAGAGGTTTGATAACGGTAACCTCCTTCGGGAGACAGTTATCATTCCAGGCTTCCAAGGTGACCTGGATGACAAAGTGATTGTCAGAGTTATAGTTTTCCCTCCGACAAGGGGCAGTAGTTTGGACAGTTGGTCCAAGCGGATACTGAGGAAGGCATAGCGCAGGATACTGATTAAGTTCAGTTGACAATACAGTCTAAGAAGTTTGGATTTGGAGTTCATTCGTGAACTAGGTCCCATCAGATATCCAGACATATTCTAAGACAGGTATTGCTCATTTCGGGAGATGGGTTTCTCCGCGAGCTTGAGATAAAGAGAGACATAGAAAGAAACAACAGAGCGGATCTACTCACTGAGGCTATTTCTCGAACACAATAGTTTTACAAACGAGCTTTGTGACACTGATTAGTAGAGGAGTTGGGTGTTCGGTATCACACGGGCTGTGAGTATGCGACATCGTAATAATTAGCCTTAAGTGCAAGTGGGAAATTGTTGGATATAGTGCCCTCAGAGTCAATTATTGGATCGCAGGCATGTGATTGCAATGATTGAGGGAGGACCTATACTGGTAGGACAGTCTTACTCGAGATGATAGTATGTTATCTGGTTTATCTTTATCATCGTGTACTGCTTTAGGTGACATGATATATCACTATTGCACGTTGATAGAGCCCATAGGATTCTTGCATGACTACCAGCAGTATGATGGCAATCATATACGTGAGAGTTGGGTAGTCTATAAGCACATCCTTAAAAACGGTCCCTAGTCATGGGAGTTTCGAGAATAGGGCATCGATACTCCGGGGTAGACTAGTGTATACAGTCGAGACACCGACGAGAGGCGGTGGCCAGTCTCACAAGTCATTGGTGTTAGTTGGTTCACCTAAGATGTATATAGGTGCTCATTGGGTTATGAGTATACCGGACAGGACTCGCCGGGAACATGCTAGCTGGTTATTAAAACCTGTCGTCAGATAGCAATTCCCAGGTGACATGCGTACAGGTTAGTCTATCGACCTGAGATCGTCATTTGTCTCATGTGAGTTCCCACTGTGCTTTGATTATTACCCTACCATAGCTCAAAGGAGTCGTACAAATAGGTTTTAGTTGGGTACAGTCCCGAGCCACATGGAGGCAGTGAGCAGATCGGCAGGGGATTCGTCTCTCCCAACGTTGGGGGTGAGATCGCGCTGTGTTTAGGAGAGCCATTACACAAAGTCCATGGCCATGGCAAGCGAGATTTACTGGTAGGTATTCCAGTAGTATTTCAGGGTGTTCTGGGCTACACTCCGACACGACTTATACCGCTTTTGGGGGTCTGACGTTTACCAGCTCCCTAAGCCCGATATGCGATACTCATAGACGAACGGATCAGACTGTACGGATATTGTCACACATAGGCTCAATAGGGTTCCAGGATGAGTTCACTCATCGGACTCCCTTTCTCTCAATACATGGGCAGCCGTTACGTACAGCTAGTACCACTGACGGCTTGTGGTTAAACCCACTGCCAGAGTATTGACGAGTCTTTAGAGTCCCCCACAGAAAGTTTCTCAGTTCGGGCGAAACGTTTTAGAGGCCGTATGGTTTTATGGCAGGGTTCGAACATACGCGTGCACTTGTGCACGTGTCATGGTTCGGACGGATAATACTAGCGGGCTTTGGTTTAAGCCGGATCCTAGTATTATACTGTGTAGATTTTGTCTCATTGCATTTGTATTCGGTCGGAATACAAATACGGGTATGTATATACAGTTACGGGGTTATCCTGTAATTTATTACGGGATCGCTTTTTGAAGTTGCCAGTTTGCATTCAGTTTCGGCCATTTTTCTTCATTCCTTCATTGGCTGAAATTTGTGTTGTGAGGGGGTTTATTTGCAAATGCGAAATTTATAAAGGAAGGGGTTTTTTGTGGTGGGGCGTTCTCCAGCACTTTCCAGCAAACATCTTGCACATTCTAGTTTGCATGAGTCATCTTGTTGCAATGAATGTTTTTGGCCTAGCTTAAGATATTTCCTTTTGTGATATTTTTGGGTGGTGATTTCTTATTGTCACCAATGGTTTTCAGTGTGGTCACCCCCTCCTCTTCTCTGGTGGCCGAGCACAATCCAGAGAGTGAGAGAGAGTGCTTGATTCATTTTCTATTGCAACACAAAAATCCTCTAGCTAAATTCAAAAGCTCATTTGATCTTCCCTCTATTGTGGCAACTTCGATTAACATTCGAGACAAAGTATTCTACATCATCTCTACTTCAATCTTGGACACGTCGGCTAGCAAATTTCGTGTCCGAGTTGTCTCGGTTCAGAGGCGGGAGTCCGTATAAAGATTCGTTGATGTGGCGCAGTCTTCGGTGATGAAGAGACTGTTGATCAATCGAGATCGGAAAGCGAACATCGTCGGCGCATCCGCAACAAGCTAGGGGAAGAGATTAAAGACCGAAGGACACGGATCGATCGGTATAATCTCGAAACCCCACTTTACAGTATACTAGTTTACGGTGAATAGAGCGATCTGATTTTAAGTTCGCGTTATAGCCAGTTTCGTAAAAAGTTTTTGTTCCGCATTTGGCCTCGGAAAGATGGCCGGGGCGCTGGCGTGGACTTACAAAGCTCGGACAGCGAGGAAGAGCCGACTTTCCGCCCTGGATCGCGGAGCAAGAGCTGCTTCAAGAGTTTCGAAAACAGCTTAAGAGCAAAGATAATGAGATGGCCAAGATCTATTCGAAAATCGAGGACCTAACGAACGTTGTGATGCAGCGTACGGCTCAAATTGCTCGAGCGCCTCCCAATCAAGCACAAGTCGCTACTCATCAGCCGGGTGATGAAAATCCGAAGCAGCCAATGCCCGTTCCTTTGTGTCTTAGACTGGTCGAGCCGTACGAAAGCTGGCCACATTCCGCTTCTGGGGACCCCTTGGCCCCAGATAGCACTATCTCGCTAACACAAGATCGGATAATGGATTTGGTCACCAGCAAAGTTAAAACATTGGTGGCTGAAGCTGAAGCTGAAGCTCAGAAAGAAATTGGCAGTAGTGGGCGGCCATATCCCGCACAGTACGATCTGATCGAGTTCCCGAGCGGCTACTTCATTCCTAAGTTCGGAAGATTTGACGGAACGGGGAATGCAAATCAGTACGTCGCCCACTTCAAAGCATCGTGCGGAAATACAGGGGGAAATGACACGCTCCTTCTTCGTCAGTTTGTCAACAGCCTGACCGGTGTCGCCTTTGAGTGGTACGCGAGTATACCAGATGGGTCTGTCATTACCTTTGCCCAAATGGAGTCTCTGTTTCGGCAAAGGTTCATGAGTGTCAGTGATAAAATCTCCATTGCCGACCTTGTAAGGACCAAGCCGGGGAAGAATGAAAGCAACACTGACTTTATCGCCCGATGGCGTAATCTCACGGTCAAGTGCGAACCGCCGCTGGAGCAGGATCAGTCCGTCAGCCTTCTCGTTGGGAACCTCATTAATTGGATGGTCCTATTCTTGTGTACAGCGGGCCTCAAGACGTTTCAAGAGCTAACCAAGAAAGTCCAAATGCTGGAACGCTCAAAGCAAGAGTCTTCCCCGGACTCTCAGAGAGACAAAACTTGGAAAAGCAAGCGGGACGACAGCTGTAGAAGCGTGAGTTCCAGCAGTACCAATGTCTTCAATGCGTCCGACAATGAAGAAAAGCGAAGGGCAGGCGAATCCAAAACAACCTGGTCTCGAAAGCCAGTGCTGGGAGGAGAAGGGCCTTCCCTTGAGGAGAAAAAGAACAAGGTTTACTCTTTCAGAAGGGACAAGGTCCGGAAGATATTTAAAGATGCCTTGAACAACGGTCTGCAATTGCTAGAGTCGAAAAGACCTCAAGAAGCAAAAATGACCGACAATCCCCTGTATTTCCCGTACCACCAAGTAGTGAGCCATGCGATCGAGGATTGCTATATCTTCAAAGACTGGGTCGAGAAGCAGTACAAGGCTAGAGAGATCGAGCTGTCCAAAAGTGTGTTGGTGAACAATCAAGTTGCAACCACCAACTTTATACAGACAGAAGTTGAAACCTTCTGCGAGCAGACAGCCGAACCCGCTGCCCTTAGAAATAGAACGGACTCACCGCAGCCTCCGTAAAATACGCACATATCTAATAAGATGAAGAAGATGATGAAGCTATTTTGGAAAGAGCCCAGGACGGTATGGGAAGGGCAGAAGAAGCCTACCATTCCAGCTGCCAATGCGGCTCCATCAGGCTCAAAATCCAAAAAGCTCAAAAAGAAGAAAAGTGCAGCTCGGCGCGAAAAAGAGTCTATAGGGAGATCGACCATTCAAGAATATATCGATTCCCTCGAAGACTATGAACAGAAGGAAAGAACTCTAATTCAATTGAAAGAGCTCTTCCCTGTAGAAGCAGCGGAGATTTTGGAGGAGTTGGAAGAAGACTCCAATGAAGGGATCCCTATAGTGACCTGCTACGTGATCAGTCGAAAATATTGCATATTTTAACCGGCAATTTCCTCATCATTTGCATCCATATAGAAGTGTTCGGCATTCATATTCTACATATTAGCAAATCGGTCGCAAAATATCAGATTACATGTATTCGACCTTAAAACCGGCATTTCTAGGGAAATTGACTGCATTGCATTACATGGCATATTTTCTATATCTTGCAACCCGTGTTTCGAAGTCTGTGCAGGAAAAGAGAAGCTTGCTCGATCATTACATTGCTCGACCATTACAATTGCTCGTAAACTCACTTAACTCAAATCTGGTATCAACACAGAAGGGATTATACAAATCAAAACATCAGAGAAAAAGCCAAACTATAGTACAAACCCACACCAGAAGACTCGAAGTCCAAGCTCACAAGTCAAGCGCGGAAGCGCGGCAGATATGGTGTATACGCGGCGGATCCGCGGTGGGCCCAAGGGTTCAGACTCTCAATTTTAGACCAAAACTCCTGAATCAGTGGCTACAGTTCAGAAATGCACTTCAACTTCCAGAAGACTCCAGATACTTCCACCAGATCAGCAAACACCTAAACTAGCCTAATCATTCTAGAACTTTCCCTAAACCCTAGCTTAAACCCTAAGCTAACTCCTAACAAACTCCTTCTAGAAACTCTTCAACAAACTTTGGGAGGGAAAGTTCTAATTCAAACCTAAACCTAGGGTTTGGGAGTTCTATAAATAAGACCCTAGGCTCATCATTTGAAAGATTCAACCTTGGGAAAGTTTAGAAAAATCAATCTCTTTCTTCATCCCCTCTTCCTCAAGTTTAGTGAGAGAGCTTGTAGGAAACCCTAACCCTAAATCCAATCACAATTCAAGATCTTGAGTGCAAGCCAAGCAAGATGCCTTCAACCCTTTTATGAGCCGAGCCGATCTTCAATCGGGCAAGAGATCAAAGTAGATCCACGATCCACGGAGACGAGCGAAGCCGAGTCAACGATCGATTTCTTCTTCTTGTAGATCTTGAAAGAATGTATTGAAATTGTTGATTAAATAAAAGGTGATATTCTTTTATCTTGTTTTCTTTAAATTCAGCATCATGTTATCTTTACAATTCTTGAATATTATCTGTGTGGTGATGTGTGAATAAAACTCCGCTCGTCGAGGAGTCGAGACGGATAATAGAATGATGATGTAACATAGCTTTAATCGATTCTTGAGTCCTACGAGTTTTGTAAACCCTAGCAAGTTCAAGAAACGACAACCCATTTCGTTTCGATGCTTTCTTGATTGACATCGATCGAAATTGGGGAGTTACGATCATTTCTTGAATTTGGTAGAGGCTAGAAAAGGAATGATATCGACGAAAGAACAAGGGTTATAGGATGAAACCCTAGTTTCACGAGAAAGCCCCAACTCTCGTCGATCATAATCAATCTAGTATCAATCCTTCGAAGGACAAGAACACGATATCTTTAGATTACATCACGTCTATTGATCCTATCGATTCCTATGAGCCTCTCTTATATTCTTGATTGTTGAGTGGAAATATTATCAAAACAACCGATTCTTGATTGTTTATAGTTTCTTGATTCTTGCATAAAGAATAGTGACACTCGAATACAAATCATTCTTGAATCATGTTTTCTTTTATTGTTGCTTAACTTTTCATTTCAAACGTATCGAAATACAAGTGAATCGTGCAATCCCTGTGGACGATCCGCACTCACTACAAACTACATCCGACACCGTAGTTTGATTGCGGTCAAAATAGTTTTTGGTTGTGAAGTTCTTTACAAATTTCTCTATATACTACACAACGGGAAAAACGATCAATCAAAATGGCGCCGTTGCCGGGGATCGCGCTAATTCATTTGCATTTTTAGTTTGAAGTGAAAGAATTATTACATTTTACTTCTTGAAATCAAAATTCGTACAAACTCTTGCACGTGTGTTGTGATTTGACTGCAAGGAGATCTGGAGCATTCTGGGCTGTGATAAAATTTTTTGGAATATACCTCAGAGCTTAGGGAGCCAACAGAGACTCCCTGAAGAAGTTTGGTACAGTGTTCCCACTGTTGGAGCGCGGATCAGCGGCCTGAACCCAGTAAATGCGGCGGATCCGCGGCTTGGAGGAAGGATCACTGAAAAATTTTCAGTGCAGGTATCTTCTTGCTCTCTCCCCTCTCCTCTTTTTGCTCCAATTAACCCTTTGCTGCAGGATTCTTTGCAAATAATTCGCAGCGCGCAAAAGCAAATTAAAAATTGTGTGTGATTTTGATTTCTTGGTTGTTTGCATTCTAATACAGAAATTTAAGGGGCACGGCCAAATCCAAATTAGGTGGGGATTTCATTACCCTTCCTAGGCCCCGAAAATCGTCAAACTTGCATCCGCATTACCTCCATTAACTAAAAGAAATCTAGAGAAGACTCTAAGGACTGTCGCGCTCAATAGGACAAGAGAAGGTCGTGGGTAATTCATTGCTTATCCGCGTTTTCTTGTGGTGCCTAAGGCGAGTGTGTCTAAGGCTAGTGGTTATTAATTAGGTCCACTGTAGTGGTGGTTCCTTCCCACTTACCTGGCACTTATCCGGCCACAGGGGGACAAAGAGGCAGTGGAGGATTCTATCCTGCGACTTGTCTTTTGGCAGTTAGGAGCGGTCTAGAGATCGGACCTAGGTGACCAATAGATTCTAGGGTTGTGTGCTGCATTTGTTTTGTCGCATCATTTTTTCAAAATCCGTCCCTTTTTAAAGCAAGCACCGCATTCATTTTACCCCTAATTATAAGTCAACGCTGCCACTTGTACTAACCCATTTTAGTGCAAGATAGGCTGGACACGGGATTCTAGTGCCCGTTTAGTCCGCGTACCTTTTATCGACTCCGAAGTCGATAATTCTCCATTTACCTTTTCTTTACCCACTACCACACCCACATCGATGGATCCGAATCCATTAAACTTCTTTAACCCTAATCTGCCACCGTCCGTTGGTGCGCAGAATCCTACTCCACCCCACATTTCTCTCCAGGAAAGATGCTATCCACATAGAGGTCCTCTTTCGACCTGCTTATCCACACCACCAGCCAATGGGGACAACTTTGAGATTAAGCCCCAGTATATCAATCTTTTACCCAAATACCACGGACTCGAGACCGAGGACGCTTACGTTTTCATTACCAAATTTGAAAACGTATGCGCAATGATGGGTACGTCACAACTTTCAGTGGATGCGATGCGTCTACGATTTCTTCCATTTACTTTGTGCGATATAGCCGAGAAGTGGCTATATAACACCACCGCACATTCTATTACGAATTGGGAAGAATTCGTCGCTGCATTCCTTAAGAAATTTTACCCAGTCCAAAAGACGGCTCGAATCCGTAGCGAACTGAACCAATTTGCCCAGCTCCCTGCCGAACCATTCTCTAAATACTTTGAACGTTTCAAGGATCTATTGGTTCAATGTCCTCACCACGGCATCCCGAGATGGGAGCTTTGCCGAATCATATATGAGGGCAGTAACCCTAGCACTAAACAGAGCCTTGAAAACATGTGTCAAGGTACATTTATGACTAAGGATGATGGGGAAGCCTGGCGATACTTAGAAGAGTTCGCTGAAAAATCACTAATTTGGGAGAGTGGAACACAACCATTGAATAGGGGTGGCGTACACCAAATAGATGTGTCCATAGGTGTCCGAGCTGAAATGGCAGCAATGCAAAAAAATCTCGACGCTATGGAACATAAATTTGCAGCAGCCTCCCTAAACCCAATGTCGCTCCCCAAAACTGTTTGTGGGTGCTGTTCTGATCCGTCACATTTAACGGAAGAATGTCCATTAAACTCTGCGTTTCAAGGTCACGAGCATTCTAATGCCGCATTTCAAAGACCTCGAAACGATCCATATTCTTCCACGTACAATCAGGGTTGGAGGAACCACCCGAATTTTGCTTGGAACCAAAACCAATCTCAAAACACGGTTCCAAACACGAATCAATTTCAACGGGCTCTTCCTCCACCACAACAGCAACCCCTTCAACTCACTCAGCACCCCTATCAGTCACAAAATTTCCAAAATCAGGGCAACACTCCTGCACAGTCTAATCCTATGCAACCCTGTGCTGACGATTTCTCTCAATTCACTCAAACCATGAAATCAATTTTATCAAATTTCATGGATGTTTCGACTGAGGTTAGATCTTCCGTCAGTGAAATAAAGAAAAACTCAGCGTCCCAAGCTGAGAGTATTCGCACGATGGAAGCTGAAATCGCACGCCTAAAAGCCGAAATGAGTGCGAGAGAAAAAGGGAAACTTCCCTCTCAACCCCTACAGAATCCTGGGCATTACAATGTAAATGCCATTACAACGTTGAGATCGGGAAGAGTGCTGAACAATCATGTCGGGGAAGGTATTGATGATACTGAAAATCATATCAACACCCCGGCTGAGTCTTTTCCACATACACACACTTCTCCTTCTGATCCTTCTTCTTCTACCAAACCACCTTCGCACGAGCCTATTCTCCATTTCCCTTTAGGCTCGACACCTTCACCCAACCCTTATAGTTCTCCACAGACGGTCCCCACACCTCCTTTGGGACCTCGTCTACCCCCCTTTCCTTCTCCTATGATGGACCCTGCGCTTATTGCGAAAGCACCTTACCCGAACCGGCTAAGGGCTAATAGAACGAGTCCTCATATGGAGAAAATTTTAGAGATGTTCAAACAGGTTAACATCAATATCCCTCTCCTAGATGCGATTCAACAAGTCCCCGCTTATGCGAAGATTCTTAAGGACTTGTGCACTAGGAAGAGGAAGACCCAAGTGCCAAAGAAGGTCTTTATGTCTAATAACATCAGCACTGCTTTTATACCCCAGCTTCCAAAGAAAAGAAAGGACCCAGGTTGTCCTACAATATCAATTTCGATTGGGGGTAAAAACATAAATCGTGCTCTTTTAGACCTTGGCGCGAGTGTTAACCTGTTACCTTATTCTGTCTATGAGCAATTAGGGATTGGAGAGCTGAAACCTGCTCATTGCACTCTCCAGATGGCAGACCGATCTATCACCAAACCAAGGGGTGAATTAGAGGATGTGTTGATAAAGGTCGGGGAATTTGTTTTCCCTGTAGACTTCATTGTACTCGACACACATCCTGTAGCAAACCCCCGGGGCCAAATTCCGGTGATTCTAGGTCGTCCTTTCCTTGCCACTTCCAACGCTGTTATAAACTGTAGAAATGGTTCAATGAATTTATCATTTGGAAATATGACCATTGAACTAAATATCTATAAAGTTGGAAGTCAGCCGTCAGAACCCTCTGCTCATATTTTAGATGTGTGCTCTGTCTATGAGATCGCTCCCGATAGTTGTGGAGCTGAGGATCTTTGCTTTACTGATCTCGATGACATTAGCACATCTCTGCTTGACTTTGCACTAGATCTTAGTGAGGACACTTTAGCTACACATGAGTCCTGCACTTCTGACTTTTCTCCATCCGAGTCTGTATCTTTCACAGGCTCTGAGCTTCTTTGTAGATCCAAAAATCAATCTATGACCCTTCCTTCTATCATTTCTCCGCCTGAGTTAGATCTCAAAATTTTACCTTCTCACCTGAAATTTGCATATCTTGGTGAGAACGAGTCATTACCGGTTATCATTTCCGCTTCTCTTGCATCAGAGCAAGAGAATGCCCTTTTATCGGTATTGAGATCTAACAAAGAGGCGTTTGGTTGGAGTATGGCGGACATCAAAGGGATTAGTCCCTTGATAGTTGAACATCATATACATGTGATGGATGATGCCAGACCGACCCGAGAACCACAGAGACGGTTGAATCCCGTCATGAAGGAAGCTGTCATGAAAGAGATCGTCAAATGCTTAGATAGTGGTATTATATACCCCATCTCCGATAGCCAGTGGGTAAGTCCTATACATGTCGTTCCTAAGAAATCCGGCATTACAGTTATCACAAATGAGGCGAATGAGTTGATTCAGACACGCGCCCAAACTGGGTGGCGTGTATGCATCGATTATAGAAAACTCAACGCTGCTACGAGGAAAGACCATTTTCCTCTACCATTTATTGATCAAATGCTGGAACGCTTAGCGGGACGAGAGTTTTATTGTATTATGGACGGATACTCAGGCTACAATCAGGTCCCCATCGCCAAAAAGGATCAAGATAAAACCACTTTTACTTGTCCTTTTGGTACCTTTGCTTACAGTCGCATGCCCTTTGGGTTATGCAATGCTTCCGCTACCTTTCAGCGGTGTATGATGGGGATATTCTCTGATATGGTAGAGAATTTCTTGGAGATCTTTATGGACGACTTCTCGATTTTTGGAGACTCTTTTTCTGATTGCCTTGTGAATCTAGACGCTGTTCTTACTCGTTGCAAAGAGAAGAACCTGACTTTAAACTGGGAAAAATGCCATTTTATGGTCCAAGAAGGAATAGTACTTGGACATGTCATTTCACAGAAAGGCATTGAGGTTGACAGAGCTAAAGTAGATGTCATTCAAAACCTGCCTCATCCCAAAAGCGTCAAAGATATTCGCTCTTTCCTTGGCCATGCAGGCTTTTATAGGAGATTCATAAAGGACTTTAGCAAAATTGCTAGACCTTTAACACTACTCCTGGCCAAGGATACGACCTTCCATTTTGACTCGGATTGCGAGACAGCTTTCGACTCACTTAAACACTCACTCACTTCAGCCCCCGTTTTATCATCACCAAATTGGGACTACCCCTTTGAGCTGATGTGTGACGCATCTGATTTTGCAGTAGGTGCAGTCTTAGGACAGCACATTGATAAGATGCCACACGTGATTTACTATGCTAGTAAGACCCTGAATGATGCGCAAATCAATTATACAACCACCGAGAAAGAACTTTTAGCGGTTGTATTTTCTTTAGAAAAATTCAGGCCTTACTTAATCGGCTCACCTATAGTTGTATATACTGACCATTCCGCTTTAAAACATCTTCTGGCGAAGAAAGATGCAAAAGGTCGACTAATACGTTGGATCCTTCTTTTACAAGAATTCGATCTTGTTATCAAAGATAAGAAAGGATGTGAAAATGTAGTAGCTGACCACCTTTCACGCATCGTTTCTTCCCCTGTGACCCTGCCGATTAATGACTCATTCCATGATGAACAACTCTTGAGCATATCCGCTGAACTATGGTTCAGGGATATTGTGAACTATCATGCCACGGGACTTATACCGAGCGATTGGTCAAAACAGGACAAATACCGTTTTCTTTCCCAAGTAAAACACTTTTACTGGGATGAACCCTATTTGTTTAAATATTGTCCTGATCAGATCATTCGCCGGTGCGTCCCAAATGAAGAGTTCAAGAGTGTTCTTTCATTCTGTCATGATCAGGCTTGTGGGGATCACTTTGGTCCAAGAAAAACAGCGGAAAAGGTTTTGCAATGTGGATTTTATTGGCCGACCTTATTCAAGGACGCATTTGAGTATTGCAAAACCTGTACACAATGTCAGTATACGGGTAGAATATCCCAGAGGAATGAAATGCCTCAGCAACCCATTCTGGTTGTTGAAATGTTTGATGTTTGGGGCATTGATTTTATGGGTCCTTTTCCCAACTCCTTTGGGAATCTGTACATATTGTTGGCGGTTGATTATGTCTCAAAGTGGGTAGAAGCCATTCCATGTCACACTAATGACAGGAAAGTTGTCATTAAGTTCTTGAAAGAGAATATCTTTTCGCGATTTGGACACCCACGCGCTATCATTAGCGATAATGGGACACACTTCTGCAACAGGTCTTTCGAGACTCTGATGCGGAAATACTCAATCAACCACCGTCTTTCTACACCCTATCACCCCCAAACAAGCGGGCAGGCTGAGATCTCAAACAGACAAATCAAACTTATCCTGGAGAAAACTGTTGCTAAGAATAGAAAAGACTGGTCGACCAAATTGACGGATGCTCTTTGGGCATTCAGGACTGCATATAAGACCGACCTAGGAATGTCTCCATATAGGATAGTGTTTGGAAAAGCATGTCATTTACCTGTCGAGATAGAGCATAAAGCATTGTGGGCTATAAAGGAAATAAATTTTGATCTAAACCTTGCTTGCAACTTTCGGAAGCTGCAACTTAACGAGCTAAGCGAACTCCGCGATGAAGCTTATGATAATGCTGTAATCACAAAGAATAGGACTAAGGTTTTTCACGATAAAAGAATTTTAAGGAAAACATTTTTACCTGGTCAACAAGTCCTTCTTTATGATTCACGATTACACCTTCACGCGGGTAAGCTCCGATCTCGATGGAAGGGACCTTTTGTTGTGCGGTCTGTATACCCGCACGGGGCAGTAGAAGTTGAAAATGTTAAAAACGGCACCTTTTTCAAAGTAAATGGACATAGACTAAAGCCGTATTTTTCCACTGACCCCACGGAGGAGCTCTTGTTCTTACAAGAGCCAGTTTATTTGGATTAAAATTCCTCCGTCTTACCTTCATGTCCAGTATATCATTGCATCATTTTTTTAATGAAGGTGAGTAAATAAAACAAGTTTGGGGGAAGTTCTTCACTTATATATTTTGCCCCCACTAATAATTCCTCCCAGATTTACAGGTTTTATAGATATAGCTGTCGGCAACAGTGAGGACACTGTTGAAAACAAGTTTGGGGGAGGTTTGTGCTTATTTTCGCATCATTTGCATATCATCTGCATAAGCACAAAACATTTCTTTAAAAATCTATTGAAAAATTTTCAAAACCCATAAAAATTTAAAAAAATTTCAAATATAAAAATAATTTTAATATTTACACTTTTTTGTATATAAATAAGATAATGAAAGTTTAGAAAGTGAAAAGTTACATCCATGAGATTAGAAAAATTCTAGAAAACTAAGAAAATTAGAAGTTTTCTTATACGAACTAGTAATAAGTAGTTATGAGCCGTTGTCCCAAGGGTTAGTAAGATGAAGGACGTCACAAATCTGAGGATAAAAATAAGTCTGAAAAATAGTTTCTATTCTGGAAGCCAAACATTTTGAACGTTGCTACCCTGCTATTCGCACTTACACACGTCTTGAAGCCTGGGATAGTAGAGGATACCTTGAAATGCTCTTGTCTTAAAGCCAAAAGTATGGAAAAAAAAATATGGTGAGAAAAATGGACACTGGTTTTGTTATCACCAAGGGAATAAAAAAATATATAGCGAGGGTGCTTCTTCATCTAGTGCCCTAAGGCCAACTGGTCTGGGAGTCACTGCTATACCTAAGGTGGTGCAAGACTAGGAAAATACACCAAATAAGCAAGCACATGAGTAATCGGTCGGTTAGTACCTCAAGAAGTATTAACGGTCGCATGAAAGTGTGTGAGCTCATCGAAAAAAAAAAAAGAGTACTGAGGTTGATAGGCAAGAGTATGATAGCTTGAATTGAATTCTCCGGGTGTAGGGATGTCTTTACACACACGCAGGGTTATATGATCGATGTTTGGAAGAAAGATAGGAATGAAGAATAAGATGATGTTTTATTGAGGGAGGACGTGATTTCTGACATCTTTTCATGACCATTAAGATAGGGCTCATGACAACCGAAAAGCTAGCTTAGTTGGAAACCCTAATTTTCAAAGTCTTTCTTTTACGATTCTTTTCTTTAAATGTAATATTCATGATCTTGCTTTTATTATTGGATTTTGTGGGTGCAATCCGCTGAAAACCCTCAGGAGACAACACTCCTCCTACTAGGGACACCTAGAGGTTTAAAGGCTTGTTGCACGTGCTCAGTGCAATCGTGTTGCCTACGAAAGTGTGCTAGTTAGTTTTTCTCTTTCTTTATTTTTTCCTTCTCTTTTTAATAAAACATTCGCTCGAGACGATCGAAATTAAGTTTGGGGGTATTTGATCAGTCGAAAATATTGCATATTTTAACCGGCAATTTCCTCATCATTTGCATCCATATAGAAGTGTTCGGCATTCATATTCTACATATTAGCAAATCGGTCGCAAAATATCAGATTACATGTATTCGACCTTAAAACCGGCATTTCTAGGGAAATTGACTGCATTGCATTACATGGCATATTTTCTATATCTTGCAACTCGTGTTTCGAAGTCTGTGCAGGAAAAGAGAAGCTTGCTCGATCATTACATTGCTCGACCATTACAATTGCTCGTAAACTCACTTAACTCAAATCTGGTATCAACACAGAAGGGATTATACAAATCAAAACATCAGAGAAAAAGCCAAACTATAGTACAAACCCACACCAGAAGACTCGAAGTCCAAGCTCACAAGTCAAGCGCGGAAGCGCGGCAGATATGGTGTATACGCGGCGGATCCGCGGTGGGCCCAAGGGTTCAGACTCTCAATTTTAGACCAAAACTCCTGAATCAGTGGCTACAGTTCAGAAATGCACTTCAACTTCCAGAAGACTCCAGATACTTCCACTAGATCAGCAAACACCTAAACTAGCCTAATCATTCTAGAACTTTCCCTAAACCCTAGCTTAAACCCTAAGCTAACTCCTAACAAACTCCTTCTAGAAACTCTTCAACAAACTTTGGGAGGGAAAGTTCTAATTCAAACCTAAACCTAGGGTTTGGGAGTTCTATAAATAAGACCCTAGGCTCATCATTTGAAAGATTCAACCTTGGGAAAGTTTAGAAAAATCAATCTCTTTCTTCATCCCCTCTTCCTCAAGTTTAGTGAGAGAGCTTGTAGGAAACCCTAACCCTAAATCCAATCACAATTCAAGATCTTGAGTGTAAGCCAAGCAAGATGCCTTCAACCCTTTTATGAGCCGAGCCGATCTTCAATCGGGCAAGAGATCAAAGTAGATCCACGATCCACGGAGACGAGCGAAGCCGAGTCAACGATCGATTTCTTCTTCTTGTAGATCTTGAAAGAATGTATTGAAATTGTTGATTAAATAAAAGGTGATATTCTTTTATCTTGTTTTCTTTAAATTCAGCATCATGTTATCTTTACAATTCTTGAATATTATCTGTGTGGTGATGTGTGAATAAAACTCCGCTCGTCGAGGAGTCGAGACGGATAATAGAATGATGATGTAACATAGCTTTAATCGATTCTTGAGTCCTACGAGTTTTGTAAACCCTAGCAAGTTCAAGAAACGACAACCCATTTCGTTTCGATGCTTTCTTGATTGACATCGATCGAAATTGGGGAGTTACGATCATTTCTTGAATTTGGTAGAGGCTAGAAAAGGAATGATATCGACGAAAGAACAAGGGTTATAGGATGAAACCCTAGTTTCACGAGAAAGCCCCAACTCTCGTCGATCATCATCAATCTAGTATCAATCCTTCGAAGGACAAGAACACGATATCTTTAGATTACATCACGTCTATTGATCCTATCGATTCCTACGAGCCTCTCTTATATTCTTGATTGTTGAGTGGAAATATTATCAAAACAACCGATTCTTGATTGTTTATAGTTTCTTGATTCTTGCATAAAGAATAGTGACACTCGAATACAAATCATTCTTGAATCATGTTTTCTTTTATTGTTGCTTAACTTTTCATTTCAAACGTATCGAAATACAAGTGAATCGTGCAATCCCTGTGGACGATCCGCACTCACTACAAACTATATCCGACACCGTAGTTTGATTGCGGTCAAAATAGTTTTTGGTTGTGAAGTTCTTTACAAATTTCTCTATATACTACACAACGGGAAAAACGATCAATCACTACGCCATCCATCTGAGCAGTGACTCTAAGGAGGATCTCTGTTTTCCCGAAGAGGATGAGGAGCTCACCTCAAGGGCCAACCAAATCCAGCTCAGAAGCGGCCGGGCTCTGCCGCCAAATCAGGGCAACGCCCCAAAAGGAAAGGAAAAACAGGTGGCTAATGAGGAAGATTGCAGAGAACCGGCTAATGAAAACTCAAATCCTTCCTCAGTGGACTATAATGTCTTGGCTCATCTCCGGAAGCTTTCGTCTGTCCTGAGCATCTACAATGCCTTGGTCCTATCTAAGGAGCTTAGAGATGTTCTCATTCATGCTCTACAAAACCCTGAGCGGTATCAGTCTCACTTTGCGGAAATTAAAATGAAAGAAGCTCAGTACACTTTGCAAGCCGCCGCAGTCACGTTTAAGGATGAAGACTTGCTATTGGGAACAACTGAGCATAATCGGCCGCTTTACGTGACCGGGTACAGCGACGGAGATCGGATTAATCGCATATTGATTGATCCGGGGTCCTCAGTGAACATCATGAACTAGCGGACACTGAAGAGTTTGTCAATGGACGTCCGACACCTGTCAAGGGAAAGGATTGTCATTCAAGGCTTCAATCAGAACTGCCAGCAAGTTCTGGGGTCTATAGCTTTTCCAATCAAATTTGGGGATCTGCAAACTGAAGCTAAGATATACATGATCGACGCTGACACGTCTTATAAAATTCTCTTGGGACGGCCGTGGCTCCACGATTATGGCATCGTTCCGTCAACTCTCTATCAATGCATGAAGTATACTAGAAATGGTGAAGAAAGACGCATTGATGGAGACATCCAGCCGTTCGGTGTGTATGAAGTCCGATATGAAGATTCTCGGTACTTTGTGACCCTCCAAAGCTCTGAGCCACAGCTGACCAAAGACAGAACAACCCCGAAACTCAAAAGCAAGTCGGAGCCGGCTGTCACTTTCAAAAGAAGAAACCCCCAAGTGCTCCCGCGTTTCGGTAGCGACATTGATGAATCTGATGCTGGAAGTCCGTCCTTCTGTAAAACTCGCCCTCATTTCGGTAGCGATACGGACGAATCTGATACTGAAGGCCCATCCGACAGCAAAATCCGCCCTCTTTTAGGCAGTGACACTGAACAATCAAAAGAAGAGGATCCGTCTTGCAATAGCTGTGCAAATCAGGCTATCGTGTGAACAGCGAAGCTACGAGAGACCTTCGAAGTTACAGAAGGGTCCCTAACCATCATAAGGGTGCTGGAGAAGATGTGCAAAGAGCTCGATGCATTGTCAGTCTCTACCGTGGACCAGCTGAAAACTTTCTACGTTCCCGGAAGGAAGAATGGACAGAAGGGCATCCTGTTTTATGGGTCAAACCCTGTTGTGTACCCGGACGATTTGTCTGTCGCATGCCTTCTCTATGAGAGAGGCATAAGGGCTGTCCTCAATCCCAGATACTATGCACCCGAGATGCGGGAATATTTCAAAAAGTGCGTATGCCGGTTATATCAAACCGAGTCCGAAGCAAAGTTTTATGAAGGGCTATGGCTTCCTCCCCAGGTCCGAGCACTCATCGATGGACGAATTCTAGACAGACGGGGCATAGGCTTCATTCAACCCGATTCCAAAGCGTGCTACATGATCCATATTGGCGAAGCCAGCGAAAGATCAAATGTTGATGACGAGATAGCCGAGCCAGAAGAAACTCCTCAAGAGCTCGAAGATGGCGGACAAGCAACCTTTGACGAGCTAACTGAGATTGACTTAGGAACGCCCGGTAATCCAAGGCCAACCTACATCAGCTCACTCTTGTCAGAGGAAATGAATGCGCAGATAATCGCTCTGCTACATGAGTTCGTCGATTGCTTCGCGTGGACGTACAAAGAAATGCCTGGCCTTTCCCCTGAAGTGGCCGTGCATAAGCTGGCTATATCTCCTGATGCTAAGCCAGTCAAACAAGCTCCTCAAAGAATGAGAAGGGAGTTGAAAGAAAAGGTCATCGAGGAAACCAAGAAACTCATCGATGCCGGCTTCATTAGGGAGGAAAAATATGCGGACTGGATCGCATGCATAGTCCCAGTGAAGAAGAAAAATAGGCAGATCCGAGTTTGTGTCGATTTCAAGGACCTCAACAAGGCATGTCCTAAAGACGACTTCCTACTACCGGTCATGGAAATGATGGTCGATGACACCTCAAATTACTAGTTGTTCACCTTTATAGATGGCTCGTCTGAATATAATCAGATCAAGATGTCGCCTGAGGATGAGAAACACACAGCATTCGAACCCTGATCGGAGAATATTGGTACAAGGTGATGCCGTTCGGACTGAAGAACGCAGGTGCTACATATCAAAGGGCAATGACTAATATCTTTGATGACCCAATCCATAAAGTCGTCGAATGCTATGTTGATGATCTGGTCGTCAAAACTAAAACCAAGGCCGACCACATCCAAGATCTTAGGACCGTTCTCACCAGACTGAGGGAATACGATCTGAAGATGAATCCTTTAAAGTGCGATTTTGGCGTGTCATCGGGAAAATTCCTAGGCTTCATAGCCCGACATCGAGGGATCGAAGTTGACCCATCAAAGATAAAGGCCATCATGGAGATGCCCCTCCAAAGAGCCTACCACAGCTAAGATCTTTTCAAGGCAAGCTTGCTTATATATGGAGGTTTATCTCAAATTTATCGGGAAGATGTAGGCCCTTCTCAAAGCTCATGAAGAAAGAAGCTCCTTTTGTCTGGGATGCCGAATGTCAAGAAGCGTTCAAAAGTATCAAACAGTACTTGTTGCTGTTGGACACAGTGCCCTCTAAGTCAATTATTGGATCGCAGGTACGTGATTACAATGATTGAGGGAGGACCTATATCGACATGACTGTCTTACTCAAGATGATAGTATGCTATCTGGTTTGTCTTTATCATCGTATACATGCTTTAGTTCACTATTGCATGATTTATAGAGCCCATAGGATTCTTTCTTAACTGCCAGCAGTATGATGGCGATCATAGACGTGGGAGCTGGGGTTTGTAAGCACATCCTTAAAGTGTCCCTAGTCGTGGGAGTTTCGAGACAGGGCATCGATACTCCAGAGTAGACTAGTGTATACAGTCGAGACCCCGACGAGGGGCGGTGGCCGGTCTCACAAGCCATTGGTGTCAGTTGGTTCACCAAAGATGTATACAGGTGCTCATTAGGTTATGAGTACACCGGACAGGACTCGCCGGGAACATGCTAGTTGGTATTATACATATCATCAGATAGCAGTTCCCTGGTGACATGTGTACAGGTTAGTTTGTCGACCTGAGATTGTCATTTGTCTCGTGTGAGTTCCCACTGTGCTTTGATTCCTACCCTACCACGCTCAAAGGAGACGTGCAAACAGGTATTTTTTGGGTACAGTCCCGAGCCAAATGGAGGCAGTGAGCGGATCGTCGGGGATTCGTCTCTCCCGGTATTGGGGGTTAATGTCGTACAGTGCACGGGTGGCCATCACTAGAAATCCTCGGCCGAGGTAGTGGAGAATTACTGATTTGGATCAGTAGTTTCTCAGGTGGTGATGGGCTTCATACCGACACGAATTATCGCGTTATTAGGGGTCTGACTTTATCCACCCCCTAGACTCGTATGCGATACTCTTTAGACGAACGGACCGGACTGTATGTATATTGTCACTGTCAGACTCAGTAGGGTTTATGGATGAGTTCGCTCGTCAGCTTCTTTTCCAATCAATACATAGGCAACCGTTACGTACAGCTCGTACCTCTGACGTGCTAGTGGTTATACCCAGTGCCAGTGTGTTGATGAGTCATTAGAGTCCCCCACAGACAGTTTCCCAAGTTCGGGCGAAACGTTGTAGAGGCCGTATGGTTTTATGGCAGGGTTCAGAAAATGCACTTGCGTTTTCGCACGTGTCATATTTCGGGCAGATAATACTGTTCGGCTTTGGTTTAAGCCGGATCCGAGTATTATGCTGTGTAGATATAATATCTTTGTCTCAGTTGAATTTGTATTCGGTCGTAATACAAATGCGGGTATATTTATACTGATACGGAGTTATCCTGAAATTCGTTTCAGGATCACTTTTGGAAGTTGCCAGTTTCCAGTTTTTTATCGCCCGTCTTTAACATTCGGTTAAAGACAGATTTATGTTTTCTTGAGTTGAGGGTGAGTCATGCTTCTAGATGTTTCTAGATAATGACTAGGATGGTGACTAACCTTCATGACTCATTTGTTCATTAAATGCTTTGATGACTAGATTATGATGATTCATCTTTTGCATTAATGAGTTTTTGTTATGCTTAGGATATTTCTTCTTGATAAGCTTTGCTTACACTCACTCTCCCTTGCTCCTACACTCCCCCCTCTTATAAAGTGGCTAGCCACCTCTTTGTGAGGTTATGGTTGTTGATTGAAAAAAGATATAAGTTTTGGTGCATAGAAATTAGATGTGATCCATTTCTCATTTCCATTCGATCCAAAAGGCAACTTCATTATCCGTTCGTCCATGGCTTTGGACGTAACGAGACAAAATGTTCTACTCATTCTCTACATCAATCTTGGTCATCTCTTTTAGCAAACTTGATGATCGAGTTGCCTCGGTTCAGAGGTGGGAGCCCGTTTAAAGATCCATCGACGTGGTGCCACCTAGACGAGAAGAATGGAGATCGAGGAGATCGGAGCAGCCGCAACAAAACGTGTGATGATGGTTGAAGACCGAAGGACTCGGATCATTCGGTATAACGTTTCTACCCACTTTGTAGTTTGTTAGTTTAGCTTTAATGGCAGATCCGGGTTATAGTATGCGATAGCGCCAGTTGTAAAAAGTTTTTGTTCCGCATTTGGCGTCTGTTAGACGGCCGGGGCGCTACCGTGGACTTACAGTTGCACCCTCCAGTGCTGGCCGCTCCCATTTCAAATAAACTGCTGATTCTCTACACTGCCGTGCTAGATGAGTCACTCGGTGCGCTCCTTGCCCAGAACAACGAGGAGGGAAAAGAAAATGCCCTCTACTACCTCAGTCGAACTCTAGTCGGGGCGGAACACAACTATTTCCTAATCGAAAAGCAATGCCTGGCTCTGATATTTGCTGTGAAGAAACTGAGGCACTATCTGCTCGCTCATCGGGTTATACTGATCTCCAAGGTCGACCCGCTCAAACACTTGATGACCAAAGCAAGCCTAGCCGGCAGAATGGCAAGATGGGCTGTCATGCTACTTGAGTTTGACATAGTTTATACTCCTCAGAAAGCAGTAAAAGGGCAAGCTCTTGCAGACTTTCTCGCTGCTCATCTCATACCAGAAGGGTCACCACTCAATTGCGAGTTACCCGACGAACAAGTGCTGCACCTCGAGAATGACGAACCATGTTGGGAGCTCTACTTCGATGGGGCCTCATAGATAAGGACCTCCAGTAAATCAAGCGTCCCGGAGATAAAAGCAGGGATAGGATTGGTGTTCATCACGCCATCAATGGGAACCCTACGGCGTTCTTTTGCTCTCACCGAGCCTCGCACAAACAATGAGGCCGAGTATGAAGCTCTGATAGCTGGTTTAGAGCTCGCCATAGAAATGGAAATCCTTCGGCTACGGGTTTACGGTGACTCCCAGCTTGTCGTCAACCAAGTAAGCGGCGACTATAAAATATACAAACCCGAGTTAGCTCAGTACAGAAGCCGGGTGGTGGAACTCATGTAACGGTTCACTCATATTGAACTAATGAGAGTCCCCAGAGCGTTGAACGGAAAAGCCGACATACTCGCTCGTCTAGCCAAGGAGCCGGCTGATCCTGAGATGGACGAAATTCTGATGACAGTCAGGAGCCGGTAAATTCTACCCCGAGTCTCTCTACGAGAAGAGAAAAGCGCGGAACAGAAGAGCAGTTCGGCCGAAGAAGCTTCGATCATCCAAGACGAGCCCGATTGGAGAGAACCCTTCATAGAGTACCTCCGATACGACAAGCTGTCCGAAGGAAAATCTGCAAGGATTCAGCTGAAGAAGAGAGCTCTCCGATACGTGTTTATGAATGATACACTATACCGCAGGTCATATGACCAACTCTGGCTCAGGTGCTTGTCATCGGCCGAAGCCCAAAAAGTTATGAAAGAAGTTCACTCAGGCGTCTGCGGGGCTCACCAGTCCGGCCCCAAAATGCGGCTTCAGATCAAACGGCTTGGGTATTACTGGCCCACCATGATACGGGATTGCGGAGAGCATGCAAAGAAATGTTATATCTGCCAAATTCACGATGATTTCATTCATAAGCACCCCAATCCGTTGCATCCTATGGCGGCGTTGTGGCCCTTCGAAGTCCGGGGAACCGATATAGTTGGTCAAATTGACCCTCCGTCATCCAAAGGCCACCGGTTCATACTGGCTGCAACAGACTACTTCTCCAGATAGGCTGAAGCTGTCCCGCTAAAAGAAGTCAAGACAGAAGATATTTTGACATTCTTCCAGCATAATATTCTATACCGCTTCGGTAAACCAAGAAGAATCATTTCTGACAACGGGCCTTCTTTCAAGAGCTTCAAAGTCTCAAGGTTCGCTACTCAGCACAAGATAGACTGGAGATATTCCTCCATCTATAATCCAAAAGCCAATAGACTAGCCGAAGCCTTCAATAAGACTCTATGCAAGCTCTTGAGGAAAAATGCTTCAGCTAACAAGAGAGACTGGAATCTCAAACTTCACGAGGCGTTATGGGCATATCGTACCACGCACTGTACTCCAACTCAGTCCACTCCATACTCATTGCTCTTCGGAGTGGAGGCAGTCCTCCCCCTTGAAGTCGAAGTCTAAGCATAAGATTGGCAGTTCAGCACGAGTTGACGGAGGAGGAAAACGTGCTCCTTCAGCTTGAAGAGCTCGATGCCATCGAAGAAAAGAGACTCGCTGTACAGCAAAATCTGGAGCTATACCAATCCCAAATGTCACGGGCCTATGACAAGATAACCCGTCTCCGTGCTTTCAAGAAAGGTGAATTGGTGTTGGTCCTCAAAAGACCGATCATCCCCAATCGACATGCCAAGGGAAAATTCGAGCCAAACTGGGAAGGACCATACGTCATCGAGAAAGTGTTCGACGGAGGATCCTACCAACTAATAAGTGCCGAGGGAGAAAGGCCCATGCCACCCCTCAATGGCCGATATCTCAAGAAATATTATGCTGAATGCTCCAAGTCACAGGCGAATTGAGCACACCAGCCCTACGGTCTGGATCATATATCCTGCAAAACCGTATACAATCCATGGACGTAAACGACCCCTATCTCTCCCAAGTCCTGCCGGTGAGACTACTTTTAAAGTCCCACATGCAACAAAAAAAATTTTACGGTATGTCCACAAGCAAAACGGGCACGGATGAAAACCCGAAAGGGCTCCGTGAGTAAAAACAGCAGGATTGCCGGCGAGTTTGTGAAAACCCGAAAGGGCGCAAACTCGGAAAAAAAGATAAAACACACTCGCAAAGTCCTCTCGACCTTGTGAGGAGAAAATCCCTGCGTGAGATCCTTACGGCTTACAAAGGGGCAACACACTTAGGAATCCTCACGATTCCCAAGGAGAATATACACCTGTGAGATCCTCTCGACTCGTAGGGAGAAAATGCTTTTATGAGACCCTTACGGCTCATAAAATTGAAAAGCCTTAGGTGATAGGGACCTAAACCTGTCTCCTAAGCCATCGTTCCCCAACGGGCAACGGCAAATGATGAGTCGCTCCTGGCATTTCGCTTCAGTGTTAGCGGTGCTGATGCCGACCAAAAACCCAAATCCCAAGTCCTCCCGAGGCAAATGATGAGTTCCTCATGGTATTATTCCAGTGTAGCAATGCTGATGCCAAACAAGATCCAAATTCCAAGTCCCCAAACGGCGAATGATGAGTCGCTCCTGGTACCATATTCCAGTGTAGCGATGCAGACGCTAACCAAAATCCAATTTCTCAAAATTCTCCCGGCCCTACGGTTAGTCCCTAAATTGATTACCGTATACAATCCACGGGCTCAAATAGTTCTCATCATACCCATACCCCACCGCAATCACCAGTCCAGTGGCCGATCTCCGCCCTTGGACTTATGCTCCACTTGGGAAGACCCACTCATGTGTCCTCATGATACATGAGGAGAACAAACTTACGGGATCCTCATGACTCGTAAGAAAACACCTTCGTGGGATCCTTATGACTCACGAAGGAAAAACACACTTGGGAGTCCCCATGACTCCTAAGGAGAAAGTACACCTACGAGATCCTTTCGACTCGTAGGGAGAAAATGCTTTTATGGGACCCTTACGGCTCATAAAATTGAAAAGCCTTAGGTGATAGGGACCTAAACCTGTCTCCTAAGCCACCACTCAATAACAGGAAAAGGCAAATGATGAATTGCTCCTGGTACATGTGCTTCAGTGTTAGCAACGATGATGCCTACCCTAATCCCAAAATTCCAAACTCCAATCCAATAGACCCCTAAGTCTTTAAACTGGGAACAGATGACCCCTAAGTCTTTAAACTGGGAACAGATGACCTCTAAGTCGTTAAACTGGGAACAGATGACCCCTAAGTCGTTAAACTGGGAATGAGGGAAATCTCCTCATGGCAGATGATGACTCGCTCCCGGTACCATATTCCAGTGCAGCGGTGCTGATGTCAACCCAAATCACATTGAATCAGCAAGTCAACTTCAACCCTGACACCGCAAGAAGCGGAGCAAGTCAAATCAAGCACCGACCGTCCACGTCGCTAAAAGGGCAGCATTGACCATCCAAGTCGCTAAAAGGGCAGCACCGACCGTCCACGTCGCTAAAATGGCAGAATCGACCGTCCAAGTCACTAAAAGGGCAGCACCGACCATCCACGTCGCTAAAATGGCAGAATCAACCGTCCAAGTCGTTAAAAAGGCAGCATCGACCGTCCAAGTCGCTAAAAGGGCAGCACCGACCGTCCACGTCGCTAAAATGGCAGAATCGACCGTCCAAGTCGCTAAAAAGGCAGCACCGACCTTCCACGTCACTAAAATGGCAGAATCGACCGTCCAAGTCGCTAAAAGGGCAACATCGACCATCCAAGTCGCAAAAAGGGCAGTACCGACCGTCCAAGTCGCAAAAAGGGCAGCACTGACCGTCCACGTCGCTAAAATGGCAGAATCGACCGTCCAAGTCGCAAAAGGGCAGCATCGACCGTCCACGTCGCTAAAATGGAAAAATCGACCGTCCAAGTCGCTAAAAGGATAGCACCGACCGTCCACGTCGCTAAAAGGGTAGCACCGACCGTCCACATCGCTAAAAGGACAGCAACGACCTCCTCGTCGGAATTATGCTCCGTCTCGGAATCAAGTCAACCAGACGCTCCATCTCGGAGACACATCATGCATCGACCGTCCATGTCGTAAAAAGGGCAGTGCCAGCTTCCCATAAAGCGGGAACCGAATCAAGTCGCCTCCACGTGAAAGAAGATCCATCAATCTCATGCACACGACCCACATATGCTGTGTGAATGTATTGATGGGGGGCAATTTGTTGGGGTAAAAATTTACACCCCGGTTGACCAAGTCAAAATCAAAGTCAACCCCAAGCTAAGTGGGCCAATGCCCGAGTCGAGCCTGAACATGAACCGGACGGCCTCCCCCCATGCCAAAATAAAAATTTGGTAATAAATAATTTTGTTGTATTTCTAGTATTTTTATCTTGTGAATAAATGTAAGAAAAAGGGCATAAAGCCAAATTTTTGTAAAGCTCATGGCTTATGTGCAAAAAAAATAGCACATGAGGCATGGGATGGGCAAATGCCATTTTTGTAAAGCCCATGGGGCTATATGTAAAGTGTATAGCCTATAAAGGCAAGGATAACGAAAATATCCCAAGAACTTTTTCTCTCTCTAAAAACAAATCCAGATCTGAGATCTTTCTCTTCCTCAAGGTTCTAAAACCTTCTTCTTTCTTTTGAATTAAATCAAGAGTTTTACTCTTCCTTTTATAAAACTAAATAGTTTTCCACCACAAAACCCACAAAGGGGAACTCAGATCTTCCATCAGATCTCAAAAAGAAGAGATTTTTAAAATCTCACATCTCTTGATCTTCAAGATCCTGCCAACAGAGGAGGAAGAAGGAGACCCATCTCCAGAAATCCCACTTTGGGGAAGAACTAGGGCTCAAGGGGAGAAGCCCTTCATCAGCTTCAAAACAACTTAGGAGTTTAACTCCTCACACACACACACACACACACACAAAATAATAAGCGCTCCTTTCTGAGAGTACACTCCCATTGCAGGGACCAAGTCCCTTTTGCAGCCCGAACGTCCACGTGCTGACACATGGGGCGCCAGCACTCAAAGCGCTAGTGCCCTTGCGCTCAGAGCGCTAGCGCCCAAAGAGCTAGCGCCCGAGCGCCCACGTGTTGACACGGGGGCGCTAGCGCTCAAAGCGCTAGCGCCCTTGCACTCAGAGCGCTAGCGCCCGAGCGCCCACGTGCTGACACGTGGGGCGCTAGCGCCCTTGCACTCAGAGCGCTAGCGCCTAAAACGCTAGCGCCGGAGCGTCCACGTGCTGACACGTGGGACGCTAGCGCTCTTGCGCTCAAAGCGCTAGTGCCCGAGCACCCACGTGCTGACACGTGGGGCCCTAGCGCTCAAAGCGCTAGCGCTATTGCGCTCGAGCGCTATTGCGCTCGAGCGCTAGCGTCCAAAGCGCTAGTGCCCGAGCATCCACGTGCCTGGCACGTGGGGCGCTAGCGCTCAAAGTGCTAGCGCTCTAGCGCTCTTGCGCTCAAAGCGCTAGCACCCAAAGCGCTGGCGCTTTTTCCCAAGCATCCTTTGGATGCCCTTTTCCTTTTTTTATTTTATATATATGTATATATACATACACACACACATACTCTAGAACAATGTCCCTCTCAAAAAAATTTGGACCGGGGCGCTGCCCCGCACACCGCAAGGGGTCTGCTAGCCTTCTTGACCCCCAGCCCGCTATCCGGGTAGCAGGACCCCCGTAAAAACTCTGCGGGCCCCCCGATATATCCAAAACCCCCTTTCAAAACATAACACACGTACACTGCACATTGAGTTCGCATGACCTGTTTGACCTGTTAATCGGAGGTTCCCTCGCTCCAAAGGCGAGGAGTAATTAACGGCAGTTTAGTCCGCGGCTGCCGGAGATTTGGAGCCCCGCCATCAATAAACCCCAGCTTACCCTAGGCAGGGGGAGTCTGTAATGCGCCTGACAAGTGTACGCGCATTCCCATCTTAATGGGGTGACGAAAAACACCCTACAGACCCAAGACTTCAAGTCTAAAAAGGAGAAACCCCCCCATAAGCTTCGAAAAAACAAAACCAGAAATCTTCAAAAAAAGAAGAAAGAAGAAGATCTTTCTTCTAAAAAAAGCTCTAGGTAAATAAAAAAGAAGAGAGATCGAAGCATCTCGTTTACCTATTGAAGGGTTTAACCCTTTTAAAAGAAGAACTTAGTTCTTTCTCTGGATCTGAGATCCACAAGACAAGTCTCCCACAAGTTGAGAATTTAATTCTCATCGGGAAGAACTTACTCCTGGAGATCAAAGATTCATAAAAGAACCAGGAAATTGAATTCCTCAAAACAAAATATACAAGGAAAAATCACTGCTCAGCGCCTCACTGGCCCCTCACATGGGCGCCTTACTAAATAAGGAGTGCTTAGCACCTAATAAACGGCGCTCAGCGCCCAACGCCTCACTAGCCCCTTACGTGAGCGACTCACTAAATAAGGAGTGCTCAGCACTCAGTGTTTGGCGCTCAGCGCCCAGCGCCCCACGTGCCTCTTACATGGGCGCTACAAAATAAAGTAGTGCTTAGCACTCAGTGAGCGGCGCCTCGCGCCCAGCGCCTCACGTGGGCGCCATAGAAAAAAAGTGCTTGACATTCACTAGGCAACGCTAGCGCCTCACGTGCTTCGCACGTGGGCGCCATAAAGAGAGCTCAGCACTCCATAAAGAGACAAAAAAGAGTAAAGTGTTTAATACTTATTGGGCAATTCCTATGACTGAAAACCCCACATGATCATATATGAGCATCAGAACTTATATAAGTGCTCAACACTTTTTGCACAAAAAAGGAGATTGAGCCCAAACAAGTGCTTAGCACTCCTTTTCAAATAAAAAGAAAACTGAGTGGACCAAGCCCAAGTTGGTTAGGTCCCTAACCCAGATCAACCGAGCCCATGGGTTCATTATTTCCTAAACTGATCTCAGTCCCAAATGCGACTATCGATCTTCTAACTGACGATATCCCAAAACGATATTCATCCCACATTCCCCTGAGGAAATCTTAGTCTCAAAATACGACTAATGATTTCTGGGTTTACCATTAATCCCTTTTCCCTCAAATACGGGAATTGGTTCAAGGGTACATCTCTCTACACCTCTGTTATATGTTGTTGTAATTCTTCAACGTCTTCAAAGAGGTGGCGGGTCCCAACAACTAACAGCTCTTTGGTGCACTCCCTAAACTGATGTGCACACCCTAAATCAAACCACACCTTAAACTGGGTGCATCCCAAATCATCGTTGTTCATCCCGTCACGTAACAAATACACGTGTGCGCAAGATGGACAATGGACCGAAACGTTCTTAAACTAACAACGGACCGAAACGTCCTTAAACTAAACGTTGCCTCCAAAATGGCGACAACGGACCGTAACGTCCTTAAACTAAAACCTCACCTCAAAAATGCTGATCTACAGACTAAAACGTCCTCAAACTAAACGTTGCCTCCAAAATGGCGACAACAGACCGTAACGTCCTTAAACTATAACCTCACCTCAAAAATGGTGATCTACAGACCGAAATGTCCTCAAACTACAACTTCGCCTCCAAAATGGCGATAAGAGACCGAAATGTCCTTAAACTAAAATAACAGAGCTTAAGTGCTCTCTTGTTGGATCTGAAATAAAAATGATCCTAACACCCTGTTAAGTAGATCTTAGTCTCAAATTGGACTAACTATCCTTAACAAAAAACCAACCGAGCCCCCAACTGCTTGTATACATTTAAGTCGATCTTGATCTCAAAATGGATCAACGATCCTTAAATCAACCCAAACCCAAATTTAAAAATATACAGATTTGGACTAATCCACGCCCTACGGGCGATAACATAAATTAGTCTTTGTATACAATTCACGGGCAACTAAAAATAAAACAAATACACACGACACGAAGTGAACCTCTGGAGCAGGAGAAAGTGGTTATCGCGATGCGATAACGTAATTAACTGCAGGGGCTTGCGCCTGCAGGGAAGAGCGTCCCCACAATCAAAAACCCCTCGCAAACAAGAGGGAATCTGACGAAGTCTGCTACAACGGCCGTATCCGACCAAACCTCCGATATACAGTGCCATAAATCAACTTGGCATCTTTGGAGAGGTGGAGGATAAACCCAAATAGTATCTTCCTCTAAAATTCAGGCCAGAAGTCCTAACTTCCTGGTCGCGTCTTTCGGCGGTGAACAGATTCTGGCACGCCCGGTGGGAAATTTTCTTCTTTCCATTCCACACTTCATGTATTGTATTAAGCGAACAAAATCGCGGTTCGCTATGGTTGCCCTTGGATTCGAGGTACTAAGATTTGGTGTCTTGCTCCTGTCAAAAGAAAAGAAGATCGATGGCTTCCAAGTGTACCTGCAACAGCAACTCCCGCTCTGCCCTAACTAGAGGAGTGACATATGAGTCCAATGCGGCCTCCATCTTTTCAATGTCGGTGGGGCAGGTAACTCAAGCCACTATTGGATTATTCTTCGGGACCATTCTCCCGCCATCAAGCTTCACCGCCCCGGTGCCACAACAGGAAGCTCCCAAGAAGTCGGTCTTCGATCGACTTGCAACCACCATGGCCCCTCTCAACGGGTCATCCAAGTCTGCCACCTCAGTCGTCAACAGGCTGAACCAAAGCTCAAGTAGGCCCGCAAGGAGGCTCGCAATACCTGAAGGGGTTATCTCGAAATGGATAGCCATTCCAGCTCCGGATGGGTGAAGTCGTCAAAGGGGCTTCTCCTACTAATGGATCGGTCTTTGTAAGATTGGCCGTTCCAACTCCTGCTATGGGTGAAGTCGTCAAAAGTACTTCCCGTACCAGAAAGACGGCCTTCGAAAGATTGGCCATCCCTTTTCAACGGACGTCAGTCTTCAACAAGCTGGCACCAGCTGTAGCCCCTCATCAAAGACGGGGGTATGACAGAGCAGTTTCCATAACTGAAGTGATCCCGTCTGCAAGACACGCTCGACGTCGCCACTAGCGCCGGGTGAGAAGAGCTAGGGGCAACTCCCCCTCTAGACTTACTCCACTGGCTCCAATGGTGGAAGTTGACACTGCTGTTCCAACCGGGAACAGCTTTGAACCGCTTAGGAGGGTGCGAAAGAACTCCCCAACCGCAGTATTGAAGAAATCTCCACTTCCTACTGATAATATGACGCAGGCGAAGATGGAGCAGCCCCTTCAGTGGCTGTCCTCCCAAATCTACAGGGTCTGGCAGAAAGTCTAAGATTATGTGATCAATAAAGACTACTCTCGCCGACTGAAGAAAACGAAGGCTCGGCAAGAAAAAGACCATCCCTCCACCATACAGCGAGGGGGTTCCTCTACACAGGCACCTGTTGCAATGGCTCCTTTAACTTTGACTTCTCACAAAAAGAGAAGGCCGGAGAATCTCCCACCGCCGACGGCAAATCCCAAAGGTGATGGATCCAAACGCCCCAAGTCTGGGGGCATGATCGTGCACACAGTGTACATGGCTTCCGGAAAAGAGGAGAGTCGTACTTCCGTGAGTCATCGACCGTCATTGATGAAAGCTCAGGAACAGCAATAAAAGCTCCAGGAGATGCTGACGAAAATGGTAGCACTCACCGAGCAGAAAGAAAGCCCGGAAGCAGCGTTTGAACAGCGCCAGGAGCAGGAGACCATACAGAGTTCCTACGAAGGGTGCTAGAAAGAAAGGATAAGGAGGCCGCGGAACAAGCTGCTAATATAAAATAGATGGCGCTCCTGTTCCAAGACATGGTTGGAATGATGATCCAGCCAGAACCTCTAGCTGAAGACCCGCCGATAATTATCGAGGACGACAGAGAGGAAACATCAAACCCTCTTCCAGCTTTATCGACAGCCAGGGAGGAAACGATCTCCAAAGCTGCCCTTGATGATTACATAGCTGAACAAATACGAGCTCATCAAGCAAGTGAAGCGGCTGTCCAAGCCGTTAGAACCGGGCGACCATACCCAGGCTGGTACGATCAAATCAAATACCCGCCGGGATATACGATCTCGAAATTCCATGTGTACAAGGGGACATGCAATCCACATCAGCACGTCGCTCAGTTCAGAGCTTTGTGCGGAAATACTGGAGGCGACGACAAATTGTTGCTCTGCCAATTCGTTGGCAGCTTGTCGGAGACGGCATTTGAATGGTACTCGGAGCTCCCAAATGACTCTATCAAAACATTCACAGAAATGGAGCTACTGTTCACACAGTGGTTCGCAAGCGCAAGAGAACGCATCCCGATCACGGCATTAATCAATGCCAGGGTGAAGCCAGGGGAGACCTGGGTTCAATACGCAATTCGGGGGCGGAACCTATGGTCGAAATACGAACAACGCATCAAAGAGGCTCCTGCCGTGGGCATATTCATAGGGACTCTTGATCCTCAGGCAACTGTGTCCCAGTTCATGACGTTCTTTAAGCCAACCACCTTCTAGACTTTGATCAACAAGTTGGCCCAAATGGATCAGATGGGCCACGGGCCTTCTTCTTCAAAAATGGACCCTCGGAATGCAAAGGGTAAAGGAAAAGCGGCCTTCGTTGCCAACACTCAACAACAACCGAGTACCCCAAAACCGGTTTCTCGCCAAAACAACGTGCGCCCGTGCAAATCCCTCAAAGAGAAGATAGGACGTGCTTACTCGTTCCCCAATGATAAAATAAGGAGATTGTTTGAACAGGCAATGCGCAACAAACTCATCACACTACCAGATCCAAGACGTCCACTGCAGCCCGGTGATGTCAACAATTCCAACTGCTGCTCCTACCACAGAATAGTAAGCCACCCAATTGAGGATTCTACGTCTTCAAGAACTGGGTCGAGGACCAGTACCGCCAAAGGAAATTCGCGCTATTCGAAAACTGGAGGGTGAACCCACCACAGAGGCACACTCCTAAAAAGGTAGACATGCCGGCGGTATCATACTCGTTTGTGGAAGAAGCCCCTTGGGAAGTGGTCCTTTTAGCTAAAACTAAAAGAATGCTGAAGGATCTTCAAGCATGTCCGGCGATCAAATGGAAAAGCACGTTGGAGCCCGAGATCATTGAGGGGATGCTTAAACCGCGCCCAACACCAAAAATTAGTAACGATGGGAAAGATCTCCAAGCCAAGCCTTCGAAGTCTTTGAAGAAAAAGAAGAAGACCAAGAAGCCTGTACAGCCTGCCGAGTATGACGACAAGCGCACGGACCTGCAAAAATATATTGACACGCTGGAGGAGTATAACCAGAAGGCGCAGACCCCAGTCACCCTCGAAGAGTTTCTCAACCATATATTTGAGAACGGAGATAGTGGCGATAATGAGGGAAATGGCTCGTCGGGAGAAACCGAAGATTATGTAGCAAGTTGCCACATGGTTTCTCATTCTCGTCAGATGGCGAAGAAGCTCCCATTGCTTTAGAAAACAACGCAAAAGAACCGGGGGCAGGACCGACACTAAAATTCCCGGAACTATTAGAAGACCCAATTAACAGGCGGCTAAACGAAGCCTTTCAAAAGAGCAAAGCCAGGCTGAGAACATTCCGCCAAGGCGAACTCATGCTAGTCGTCAAAAGACCTATGATCCCCAACCGTGCAAAATGAGGGAAATTCGAGCCAAACTATGAGGGCCCGTATATCATAGACAAAGTCTACCAAGGTGGGGCCTACTTGCTCATGGATATGCATAGCGAAAGACCCTTCCGGCCAATAAATGGCCGATTCTTTAAGAAATACTACGCTTGACAAGTCACGATTTAGGTTAATAATAGATGACGATGCTCGTGTCCGCTCGCTATCTTCCTGAGTCGAAACTCTAAAAGTAGTATCCAACAGAATTTCCATCCCAAATATGGCGACAACGGACCGAAATGTCCTTAAACTAACCGTTGCCTCCAAAATGGCGACAATGGGCTGTAATGTCCTTAAACTAAAACGTCGCCTCAAACACGGCAACAATGGACTGAGATGTCCCTAAACTAATAATGGACGACTACGTCCTTAAACTAGCAATTGACCGAGATGTCCCTAAACTAACAATGGACTGTAATGTCCTTAAACTAAAATTTTGCCTCGAAGCTGGTCACGGACCGAAATGTCCTTAAACTAACCGTTGCCTCCAAAATGGCGACAACGAACAGTGATGTCCTTAAACTAAAACGTTGCCTCAAACACGACGACAATGGACCGAGACGTCCCTAAACTAATAACGGACCGGAATGTTCTTAAACTAAAACTTCACCTCAAAAAATGGTGATAATGGACTACTACGTCCTTAAACTGGCAAAGGACCGGAACATCCCTAAACTAGTACTCCGCCTCAAATATGGCGCATCGCCCCAAATACGAAGATATCTTCTCTCGGGATCTATGATGGAATCAAAGCTCCAACAACAAAGACTGCAACCCAAGTAAAAAAATGGTATGGATGAAAACCCGAAAGGGTGCCATGAGTAAAAATAGCAGGGCTATAGACGAGCTTGTGAAAACCTGAAAGGGAGCAATCTCGCTGTTAAAAAACACAATACGTCCACAAGCGAAATGGGCATGGATGAAAACACGAAAGGGTGTCGTGAGTAAAAACAGCAGGGCTACCGGAGAGCTTGTGAAAACCCGAATGGGCATAATCTCGTGAAATTTTCACTTACGAAATCCTCTCGACTCGTAATAAGAACTCCCATTATGAGACCCTCACGGCTCATTGAATTTGAAAGTATTAAGTCACAGGGATCCAACCATGTTCTTAAGCCGTCGTATCTTCCAAGTTGCCCTACAGGCGGTACAATGCTGGCACTTGTATACAATCTACGGGCACAAATAAATGATTTCCCCACCGAGTTCCACCAATCACGAGGAACGTCCTAATATGGTGAACGACACTTATAAGTAATCTCGACTTATAAGAGAACATACACTTAGGGATCCTCACGATTCCTAAGGAGAAAATACACCTACGAGATCCTCACGAATCGTAGGGAGAAAACCTTTTACGAGACCCTTACGGCTCATGGAGTCAAAAAGCCTTAGTCGACAGAACCTTATACCTGTTTGCTAAGCCACCTTTGTTCAAACCCACAAAAGCAAATGATGATTCGCTCCATGCAATATCCCAGTGGTAGCGAAGTTGATGCCTAAATTGGTATCAAATTCTAAGTCCTTTCAAGGCAAATGATGATCCGCTCCTGGCAATATTCCAGTCACAGCGATACTGATGCCTGAACAAATGTCAATTTTCAAGTCCTTTCACGGCAAATGATGGGAGTAAAAAAAATGCATATAAAAATAGCCGAAATGATGGGGCAACTCGCAATAAAAATCAGCGAGCAAAATATATGCATATAAAAACAGCCGAAATGTTTGGGCAACTTGCAATAAAAAGCAGCGAGTAAAAAGAAAAGAATAGCCGAAATAATTGGGCACCGCGATCAAAACCCGAAATGATTGAGCAATCGCGACTTTCGTGATATAAAAAGCTGAAATGACGGAGCATCACAGAAACAAATAAAAAATGAAACTTTTGCCCTGCAGGTGGGTCTATACCGACCCTTGTATACAATCTATAGGCATAAACGAAAAGCGAACCATATTTTTCCCCAGGCTCCGTCAAAGAAAAATCCAAGTTTCGACGCTTCATAAATAACCTAGAGACCACCTCGACACTCGTCTCGTTACAGCAGACATAGTGTCAACAACGGAGTTCCTTCTCACTTCAGCAGGATACAGACGCGACGTCAACAAAGACTCCGGGGTCAAAAACAAAGCGGGGCCATGGAAAAGTCCCTAGTTCTAAGTCTCGACAGTTCACAAAACAACCTAAAGACTACCTCGACACTCGTCTCGTTACAGCAGACGCAATGTCAACAACGGTGTTTCTTCTCACTCCAGCAGGATACAAACGCGACGTCAACAAATGACCCCAGGGTCAAAACAAAGCGGAGCCATGGCAAAGTCCCTAGTTCTAAGTCTCGACGGTTCACAAAACAACCTAGAGACCACCTTGACACTCGTATCGTTACAGCAGACATATAGTGTCGACAACGGCGTTCCTTCTCACTCCAGCAGGATACAGGCGCGACGTCAATAAAGACTCTAGGGTCAAAAACAAGGCGGAGCCATGGAAAAGTCCCTAGTTCCAAGTCTCGACGGTTCATAAAACAACCTAGAGACCACCTCGACATTCGTCTCGTTACAGCAGATATAGTGTCATCAGCGGCGTTTCATCTCACTCCAGCACGATGCGGACGCAATGTCAACAAACGACCCCAGGGTCAAAACAAAGTTGAGCCATAGAAAAGTCCCTAGTTCCAAGTTTTGATGGTTCACAAAACAACCTAGAGACCACCTCAACACTTGTCTCGTTACAGCAGACGCAATGTCAACAACGGCATTTCTTCTCACTCCAGCAGGATACTGATGCGACGTCAACAAACGACCCCAGGGTCAAAACAAAGCAGAGCCATGGCAAATTCCCTAGTTCCAAGTCTCAAAGGCTCACAAAACAACCTAGAGACTGTTAGTGTATATGCCCTAGGGGCCATTATTGTATCATACTTGCATGTATATTACTTAATGGAAGCTTGTGATATTCACAGTTGTATATACAGTCTTGCTAAAAATGGTAGTATGCTACTTGGTTTGTGTCTACTTTAATATGTGCATATGTTTCTTGTAACGTATCACTTATACATATTAGTAGAGCCCATAGGATCTTTGCTTGATTACCAGCGTTGTGATAGCAGTCACACTAGTGGGGGCTGGGTAGTCTGTAAGCAACATCCTATACAGGTCCCTGGTCGTTAGATTATCGAGATAGGGCATCGATATTCCGGAGTAGACGAAGTGTGTACGCTTCTCATCCCAGTTAGGGGGATGGTCTGTCCCACAGCCATCAGTACGTCTTACTGGAGATAGTATACAGGTGCTCGTTAGGTTACAGGTACACCGGACAGGACTCGCAGAGGAACTGTTGGTTGGTATTATACCCATCGTCAGTTAACAGTTCCCAGGTGACATGAGCACAGCATAGTCCGCAGACTTGATACTGCTACTTCGCCTCGAGTGTGTCCCACTGTTCTTAGATTGCTACCCTACCACGGCTCAAAGGAGTCATGCAAACACGTAGCAGTTGGGTGCAGTCCCGAGCACTTGGAGGCAGTGGCGGTTAGACATGATTCGTCTCTCCCGGTATTGGGAGTTGATATCGCGCTGTGTCAGAGAGCCATTACGCAAAGTCCCTGGCCAGGGCAAGCGAGATTTACTGGTAGGTTCCAGTAGTTTCTCAGGGTGTAATGGGCTACGCTCCGACAAGACTTATACCGCTGTTAGGGGACTGACGCTTGCCGCCCCCTAGACTAGATATGTGATAGTCTTAGACGAACAGACCGAACTGTACGGAGATTGTCACATCAGGCTCAGTAGGAGTTCGGATGGGTTTCCTCATCGGCCTTCTTATCGACATCTACCTGGGGACCGTTACGTACAGCTAGTGCCGCTTGCGGTCTGTGGTTAAACCCACTGCCAGCGTAGTGTCGAGTCTTTAGAGTCCCACACAGAGAGTTTCCCTGCTCCAGGCGAAACGATATAGAGGTCGTATGGTTTTACGATAAGGGTTCAGACGCATACGTGTTTAAACGCACGTACGACGTTCGGACAGTTTTTACTAGTCGGCTTTGGTTTAAGCCAGATTCTAGTATCAGGTTATTGGATTTATACAGTCTAAAGTTTTTCCGTGTTTTCACGGATTGGAGGGGCGTTCTCGTAATTTTCCGGGAAGCTTGTAGAAGCATGGTGACTTGGGGGTTAAGGTGGCATAAGCATTTATTGCTTAATGACTCATTTGTGTGATTCATCCATGGAGTTAATACTTCATTTATTGAGCTAATGACTCATGAGATGAATCACACAAGGTGAATGCATCAACCATGATGATTAATCATTTATATTTATTTATTTGATAAATTGTTATGGTTGATATATTCTAATGAGTTCATTTTTCAATACATTCTTATCATCACCTTCTCTCTCCTCAAGCTCTCTCATTCTTGAAACCCTAACCTCTCATGTGTTGAGATCAAGGGTTAGCTAGACTAATATATCCATAACCTCACTCTATATCCCCTAGGTAGTTTAGATTAGCACTTTGAGCAACCTAGTTATCTCAAGTTAGAGATCAAGCTTGGCGTAAGAGCTCTCGGGTGGATCGTCTTTGACTCGAGGAGGCCGTTGAGGTGCCGATGTTCCAAGGAGCCCACGAGGAGTGGAGGACAGCGATGAAGATCATAAGGACAAGTAACGTGAGGTATAACTTCAAATCCGAGTAGTTAAACTTCTCGTAGTTTGCTAGTAACGGTTTAGATACGATTCATGCGCTCAAGTCCGTGTTATGAAGCTTTGATAATCGTTTTTCATATATTCTGCCTCCCCGCAAGTTCGTGGGGTGCGTGACATGGACTTACAGTGGTATCAGAACCAACTAAACCATTACTAGCTTGTTAGCAACTAATTAAAAGTTCGATCGACGGAAAACACGAAAACGAAAAACCAAGAACCCTAACAGTTTCTGTAAATTTTAAACTTGTCTAAAAAAATATTTGATATGCCTTAAAATTCACAGCAGGGAAATATAAGAATACTGGGAAAATACGAGCCCCTAACTCGGCAAGATGGCCGCGGATCCGCGGCAAGAAGGTTCTTTTGGCCGCGGATCCGCCGCCGAGTCAACACCGAGTTGACTCGGATTTGCTCTGTTATTCATATATTTTGGTGTATTGTTTTCCAGTATGTTCTGTTTCTACCCAGGTTACTTCAGTGCAGGCTTGCTTTTGGGGTAGACACGAATAAAGGTTGTCGATCGATGTTCTAAGTCATTTGCTAATTGGGTTTTTATCTGTATTGTTTAATGTGTTCGTAAACCTCCCCTAACTGCTAGTATGTCGGTTGGCAGGGGGTTGCACATTTCTGTAATGTTTACTGTTTGTGTATATGGACTTGATTGGAATGTTGTGATGATTAGCCGGGGTTTGAGATGGGTTTAATATTCATTCATTCGATGTAAATGAAATATGATGTAATATTCTTTTGCGGGGCACATCCAGGTTGCGGTTGTAGCCACCGTTGTATTATTTCTTTTTTACTGTTTTTGCTCCTAGGATAGACCCAAGATGGGGTGCACAAACTACCGGGTACTTTGAAGTGTTTAGTGGCCTACTCACTTTGTTGAGGGAGACCGCTTTACTTCAGGTACTTGGCGGGTAGTTTGCCGTACCCGTAGGGGTCTAGGGTGGGGTAATGGCTATTCATCACAACTGTGTAATCCGTCTTTTATTGCAGGCTCAAACCAAATGCGGATTGCTAATATATCCAATAAAGTTCATCTGTGATCTGGAATGCTTATTATTGCGTCTGACGAATGTACAATATCTATATATGATAGCTATTAGACGTCACTTATGTTTTACACCCGCGCTAGCCCAGCCCCCGCCTTGTCGTTAGTTAAGTAACCTAACGGATGATGACGGGACCCCGTAGCAAATGCCGATGGCATAAGAGGACGTGGTATTTTCGTTGTTTTCTGCAATGATAGGATAAAAGATGGGACGCATTATTATAATGCAAAGAAAACAAACCAAAGTTCAATCGTTGGAACAAATTTAAAAGAAACCACTCGGTTATTTTAAAAAGGATCAGAATTTTTAAATACGGAGCTTTAACCACTCCTTTTAAAAAGTATCAGGTTCCTTCGATTATATCAAGTTCACTACATTCACGGTTTTTCCAAAACCATTCGTAGCCCTCCGTCATTTCATTTGGGTATTCAGTAGTATTCAAGCCATGCATTTTAACCAACGCCAAGGCATAGTGTTTGGTAGCTGCTGGGTATTTCATTTGTTACATAGATAGATGTGTTGGTTTGGGACAGTCGTACTACTATTTTGGCCTTCGTCAAGGGTATGTACGGGTGGTTCAAATTAACCTGGATAATGACGGGTAGAACTTGACATGCGACTTATGATATGTTGGCCTTCGTCAAGGTCATAAGAGCATAGGGCAAAAATCCACATCGGGAATTTCTAAAGAAACTGAAATTTGCAGAGAGATGCATACCATTTTGGAGTTTGATGAATGTTGGTAGGATTCCTTCAACATTATCATACGATGATATTTTGGATCCCGATCCTACTGTGAGTACATGATACTTATCAGGAGATTCGTCACTTAACGATCAATGCTATAAACCAAGTAGGTGCCTAGAAAGGTGTCAGCGGGGCTACGCCCCCAGAGAAAAGAGGCTATTTAATTAAGGAACTTCGCGAAAGCGTTGGAAAACCTCCCTCGAAGTATCGACACTGACCTGGCTGAACGGTTAAGCAAGAATTGTACGGTGAGAATAGTCCTGGCTAATTCTTCTTTTATGGTTTGAGGAGGGATTCGAGAAACAGTAGGAGCCATCCTGTTTAGATAAATTAAAAAACACTCTAAACTTGCAAGAGCATCATGCTAATAGTATTTTCTTCTCTCTCTTAAATTGCAGCGACCCTGTGACCACGACTAGGTTACATCTAGATAACAATTTGACTGAATCTGACTTATATGACTGGCAAAGGTCTGTCCAGATGTCCATTACCTATGACAAGCTGGACCACCCTATTACTACTCAAGATCCCGCCGTCCCAGGTCCAGTTTCCACTGTCGCGGATATAGATATCCGTCAGACAAGGGAAAAGGATAAAGCGAAACCTAAGTGCCTCGTGTTAGCTCCAGTTGATGGTATATACCAGAAGCAGCACGAGAAAATGGACTCAGTTTCCATCTTTCTCCATAACAAAGATTTATATGGAGAGCAATCTCATATCGTAAGATATGAGACCTCGAACGAATTAATTCATGCGAGGTTGGATTTCGGGTCATCTGTAGGGGACAACGTCCTTACAATGACTAGCTATATTGATGAGCTCCAGGACCTGGAGACCACGTTGGGAAACGAGTCAGATACTGACTTGATTCTACAGTCTCTGCCTTCTACCCTGAAGGAAACCAGGGAAGAAGAAAGAAAGAGAAGGGCAAAAGTTTCGGGACTGGATATAGTAAAAGAGGGAAGTTCCTATTGTTATGGGATTGGGCATAGGCAGAAAGATTGCAGGGCTTTAGAAGCCAATAACCGGAATACGAAGCATGTTGTGGCTTCAGCCTCAAGTGTGTTTGTAATTGAGAACTGTTTGTCAATTAACTCTACTTCCTGGGTACTAGATACCGGAGCAGGATATCATATCTGTAATTCATTACATGCTTTGAGAAACCGTAGAATTATGAAGGTAGGTGATTTGTCTCTCAGAGTTGCAAACGGAATGAGCGTGGATGCTGAATCCGTGGGAGAATATCGCCTAGGTTTGACAAGTGGGCAGATATTGATTCTACGTAACTGTCTGTATGTACCTAGTATGACTTGTAATATCATATCAGTGTCCTCACTTTCCAGAGAGGGATATGATTTTACATTCGTAAGCGATGTAGTTCACATCCACCTAAATCAAGTTTTGATTGGGTCCGGTACGTTAGATAACGGCATATACGTATTGAGTCAAGCTCAGGTTTTCAATGTCCAGAACACACTTAAAAGAAAGTCTCCGGAATTAAATCAGGCTTTCTTATGATATTGTAGACTAGGTCACATCAATGAGAGAAGGTTGACTAAGTTACATAGAGAAGGATATTTGAATCCGTTCGAATATCAATCTTATGCTACTTGTGAATCTTGTCTCATAGGAAAGATGACCAAGACTCTGTTTACTGGACACGGAGTAAGAGCAAGCGAGCTCTTGGGACTCATACACAGTGACGTATGGGTCCAATGTCTACACATGCAAGAGGTGGTTATTCCTATTTCATTACTTTTACGGATGATTTCTCTAGGTATGGACATGTCTTCTTGATGAAACATAAATTCGAGGCCTTTGAGAAATTCCAGGAATACAAGAATGAAGTGGAAAACCAAAAAGGCAAAAGTATCAAGACACTGAGATCTGATCGAGGTGGTGAATACTTAAGTGCCGAATTCCTAGGTTACTTAAAAGAGAATGGAATTCTCTCTCAGCTTACTCCTCCATACACACCACAAAACAATGGTGTATCAGAAAGGAGGAATCGAACCCTATTGGATATGGTTCGTTCCATGATGAGTAAGGCTGAGTTGCCGCGATCTTTCTGGGGTTATGCGCTAGAATCAGCTGCATATCTTTTGAACAAAGTTCCAACCAAGACTGTGCCTACCACACCATATCAGATGTGGAGTGGGAAGAAACCCTATCTTCAGTACCTGAAGACATGGGGATGTCCAGCTTTTGTAAGAAGGTAGCATGCGGACAAGCTCGAGGCACGCTCAGTACAGTGTAAGTTTGTGGGATACCTAAGGAACTCCAAGGGGTATTTTTTCTATTACGCAGAAGAACAAAAGGTTTTTGTTTCTCGTCATGCCCACTTTCTGGAACATCAGTTTTTAGAAAAAAGGAACAAGTGGGAGCGTAGTAGAACTGGAAGAAATTCTAGAACCACAAGCTATTACTGAAAGCTTGGAAGAACCAGATGTTTCAGAAGAAAGGGACATCCCGACGCCACTCCGCAGGAGTAGTAGGCAATCTCATCCGCCCGAGAGATACTACGGTTTTCTTATAGACGGGGATAGAGAGGATTGCACTATTGACTATGATGAGCCTACTGGCTTCCAGCAAGCCATTCAGAGCGGTGACTCAATAAAATGGCTGGATGCAATGCGGACCGAAATGGAGTCCATGTACACTAACAAAGTATGGACTTTGGACATTGCTCCAGATGGGGTAAAACCCGTAGGATGCAAATGGATCTTCAAAAAGAAGATTGGTGTAGATAGACAGGTTGAAACCTATAAGTCTAGACTTGTTGCAAAGGGTTTCCGTCAAAGACCTGGTTTGGACTATGACGAAACTTTTTCTCCAGTGGCTATGCTTAAATCCATTCGGGTCCTTCTTGCTATTGCTGCCTTCCACGATTATGAAATCTGGCAGATGGACGTAAAGACGGCCTTTCTAAATGGTAATTTAGAAGAGAGCGTCTATATGGATCAGCCAGAGGGATTCATTCAGAGTGGGAGCAGCGGTAAAGTATGCAAACTGCTTAAGTCCATTTATGGACTAAAGCAAGCATCACGGAGTTGGAACATCTGTTTTGATGATGCTGTCAAAGAATTCGACTTTATCAAAAATCCAGATGAACCATGCATATACAGTAAGATTGTAGGGAGAGCTGTAGTATTCCTCGTCTTGTACGTGGATGACATTCTCCTAATAGGAAATGATATTCCTATGTTACAGTCAGTCAAAAGATTCTTATCACAGAAATTCTCCATGAAAGACCTGGGTGATGCCACCTACATTCTGGGGATCCGGATCTATCGTGATAGATCAAAACGGATGTTGGGACTTTCGCAGTCCAGGTACATAGTAACCATAGTGAAGAGATTCAAAATGGATGATTCTAAGCGCGGTTCCCTATCGGCTTGTCACGGAATCACCCTCTCCAAAGAGATGTCTCCCAAGACAGATTTGGAAAGAGATTCCTATGTTTCATCATTGATTTCCCCATACCCCCAAGTTATAAATGTTCAAGTCAGGTATTAATAAATCTGGAGCTAATGCCAACACAGGATCAGCAGGTAGGTTTGTCTGGATAGACAACAGGAAAAGTCCGTAGGGACAACAGGTCAAGTTTGTTGGCATTAGTAACAAGATCAGGTAACAGGTCAAGCTATGGTACATCAGGTCAAGTCAGGTAGTATAGGTATCATGTCATGTCAAGAAGTGCACGGTATCACATCGTGTCAAGTAATAGGTGTATCAAGTCATATCAAGTAGTAGGTGTATCAAGTCATGTCAGGGGTGCACAAATGTCACGTTGGTGCTCGAAATCAAACTATAATAAGCGTGGGTACAAAAAACAAGTATCGAGTACTAATGAAATAAACTAGCATGAATGGTATGCACATAGATAGAAAGACAATGACATGGATGCACGCTATCGATTAGGGTTACATTTAATAGTTCTAAAACTAATTAGATTACACTTTATTAAACATGGGGTATTAAAACAACAATATTGGGTTATTAATGAGATCTGTGAATGCAGCTATATGTATTCTATTCGATATGGATGCAGATGGATATCATATAACCTTTAAATGATAAACTAGTTAATGCCCGATCTTCAATTAAACAATGTGAATGGTTATATTCAATTTGATGCGGTATACTATAGTATGATATGTGACAAGATAAGTTTGCATATGTTAGATATGAAATGATAAAAATGGATGGATACGGTCATTGTAACACTGTGAAACAAGTACTTTAGATGCACGGTTTGAAATTCAAATATTATATTCATTAAAAGTAGATGCATAAAATATAATGTAGCATGTAGTAAGATAAACTTGCCTCGGGGATCCACAGATGCACGGCACGCAGTAAGAATGGGATAAAACGACAGAAAATCTCCATTGGGGCATTTCGTCGAACACTTTGCGCGCACAAATACAGAACAGAACCAGGCAATGCAAGAATGTAACCACGCGGATAGGGGACGTCCACAGGGTTGTCGGGAACGGCAGCTATGGTCACGGCTCCGGCGAGGTAGTCGGAAAACACTAATCCAAGAAGTAAAGAGAAGAAAAGAAGCGAGAAGAAGAAAGGAGAAGAAGAAGAAAGAGAAGAAGGGGTGTCTCTGGGGTTGTCTCGGGTCAAAGGAGGTGGCAAGGGAGCGACGACGGCGATAGGTCAGAGCTCCGGCGATGTGGTGCAGGCGAGGTCATATGTATGCAGGGATGGATGCTCGGGTTCCTCGGTGAAGTGGTCGGGTTAGGTTGAAGTGGGTGTGCAGGGGAGAAGAGAGGTCGAGGAGAGAGAGAGGATTGGGTGGCCGCGAGGACAAGGGATCGCAGGCGGCGAGGTGGGGTGTGCAGTGGGTTATTGAGTTGATGGTTGCACGGGAAAGAAGATGATGCTGGTGATGGTTGTGGCATCAGGAGACGAGAGGAAAGGTCGTGGCGACGGGAATGAGCATAGGAGGAGACGACGAGGTCGTCGGTGGCGAGATCGGGTGAAGCGACGGGTCATGGGTTCTGTGAGGGGTTTGACTTGGGGTTGCGATGGGTTGAATGGAAGAAGGAGATGATGGAGGTGGTGTCGGAAACATGGAGATGAGGACGAGGGTTAGACGACGACGGCGACGAGGGCTGGCGACGTCGTCGGCGGCGTGGGTTGCAAGCAATGGGTTCACGTCGGGAAAGGATAGTGGGGAAGGAGGAAGAATAGAAGGAGGTTGACGATGAGATGATGGAGGTGAGGTCGAAGGGAGGAAGTCGACGGTGAAAGGAGACGGCGAGGCGAAGGTTCGGTCGTGGGCTTCCTCGTGAGCGAGGAGGTGGGAGAAATGAAAAAGAAAAGAAGAAGAAGAAGATGCTGATGAGAGAGAGGACGTGGGTAAAAATTTAGGGTTAAAAGAAATGAAATATATATATATATATATATATATATATATATATATAATATAGAGGAGAGAGGCTGAGAGAGAGAGAGGGAGAAAAAAACGGGAGAGAGAAAGAAGAGAGAGACAGAGTGAGGAGTGAGAGAGAGGGGAGGGGAGAGAAACTTGGAATTTAGTGGGTTAGGATTTAATTTTTAAAAAATATATTTTTCGTTATAAAATTTAAATAGTTAGATTATTTTAAATATAATATTAATAAAATTAGATATTTTGGAAAATACAAACTTACTCCAAAATGCGTCCAGGTCGGGTCTAAAAATTCAGATTTAAAATATGAAAAATATACGCGACTTTCAAAATTCAAAATGAATGCTCAGTTAATGAAAATGCATACCCCCAAGAACGGATGCACGTACGTGCGCGTAGCCATCCAAACACGTCCGTTTTATTGAACGGGACGAGAACAAGATGCGTGGATGCTACCACGGGGTTAGGGGTATCATGCAGGCTATGAAATGCAATTTTAATTTGTTTTACATGATCTAAAATGTTATATGGTAAAAGATGCCATGCCAGGTAAAATGCTAGTATGCGATAAAGTTGAGAATGCACGATTATACATAACAAGTCGGGGTGATTCATAAATATGAATCAACAGGTTCAAGCAAGCGGGTCGGGTTGAATGCAATGTAAAATGTATAATACCATTCGCACCCAAACATGATGAATCAATAAAATACCACAGATATATAAATACGGGAACTAAAATTGGTATAAATGAACTCGGTTGTTACATTATACCTAACTACAAAAAGAATGTCGTACTCGAAATTCCAAGGACAAGAAAGGATAAACAATCAACACACTACAAGAATAGATGTGGAAACTTCTGCCGGATTTTATCTTCTCATTCCCAAGTTGATTCTCCATGCGAGCGATTTCCTCAAGAAACAAGTACAAGAGGGATAACTTTGTTCTTAAGAACCTTTTCTCTTCGATCCACAATCGACATTGGTCGCTCCTCAAAAGTCAAATCTTCTCGTACAGTCAGCTCCGAATGATCTAGCACGTGTGTTTCATTTCGAACATACTTACGGAGTTGAGATACATGAAACACGTCATGAATATTCGCCAAGGATTGCGGTAACGCCAAACGATACGCTACTTCTCCAACACGCTCCAAAATCTCAAATGGTCCAACGAATCGAGGACTAAGCTTTTCTCGACTTCCGAAACAAATCATCCTTCTAGTCGGTGATATCTTCAAGAATACCAAATCACCAACGGTGAACTCTAGAGGTCTTCTCGATGTATCTGCCCAACTCTTTTGTCGGTCTTGTGCTGCTTTCATATGATTCCGGATAGTGTTAACCTTCTCAACTGTTTGCACGATCAATCCGGTCCCAACAATCTTCGTTCTCCAATATCTTCCCAACAAACAGGTGAACGACACTTGCGACCATACAATGCTTCGAATGGAGCCATCTGAATAGTCGCCTGAAAACTGTTATTGTAAGAAAACTCCACCAAGTGTAGATGATCCTCCCATGAACCCTTGAAGTCTAACATGCAAGCTCTTAACATGTCTTCAAGAGTTTGGATCGTTCTCTCCGACTGGCCATCTGTCTGAGGATGATAAGCTATGATAAACTTCAATCGAGTCCCCAAACTTTCCTGTAAGCTCCTCCAAAAGTGCGACAAAAATCGGGTATCACGATCAGAAACGATGCTCACAGGTACTCCATGCAATCTTACAATCTCCTGCATGTACCATTCTGCTAACGTTTCCGTTGACTGACCAACTCGAAATGGTATAAAATGAGTTGCCTTGGTCAATCGATAAACAATCACCCAAACTGCATTGTTGCCCTTTGGACTCCGCGGTAAAGCCGTCATGATATCTATGGTTATATGTTCCCACTTCCATTGAGGAATCGGAAGTGGTTGCAATAAACCAGCGGCCCTTTGATGTTCAGTCTTAACTTGCTGACACAACAAGCACTTCGCTACAAAGCGGGCAATCTCCCGTTTCATGCCTTCCCACCAGAAATGCTGTCGTAGATCACGATACATTTTCGTGCCTCCTGGATGTACGGAATATGCAGAACTGTGCGTTTCTTTCGTAACTTCTTCACAAATGTCTCTTTTTGGCATACACAAACGGCTACCATAACGCAACGAACCAACTTCATGAATCAACAAGTCTGTTCGAAGTCCAGCTTCAACCTATTCTCGAAACTTCTGCAATCTTGGGTCCTGCAATTGCGCTGCTTTAATACTTTCGATCAACGACGATTGTACTTGCAGCTGCATCGACTGTCCCGAAGAATGCGGTAGCACAATCTCCAAATCAAATCTTCGAAAGTATTCAATAAGTTCCTTCTGTGCAGTCAACATCTGAATTTCTGGCAACCGACTAAGCGCATCCGGCACAACATTAACTTTCCCCGGATGGTATTTAAGATCAAGATCGTAGTCAGCCATCAGCTCCAACCATCTACGCTGCCTCATGTTAATCTCTTTCTGTGTGAACACGTATTTTTGGATTTTGTGATCGGTGAATATTTAGACCTTTTCGCCCAATAATTAGTGTCTCCAAATTTTCAAAGCGAAAATTACAGCTGCTAGCTCCAAATCATGAGTTGGGTAATTTTTCTCATGGATCTTCAATTGTCTTGATGCGTAAGTTATAACTTTCCCATGCTGCATCAAAACACATCCCAAACCTTTCCCAGGTGCGTCGCTATGAAACACCAATCCTCCGGAACTGTCTGGTACGGTCAAAATAGGAGCGGTTATCAACCTTTGGTTCAACGCCTCAAAAGCTGACGCACACTTATCCATCCATACAAATGGTACTTCCTTACGCGTAGGCTTGGTCAAAGGCTCAGCCAAACGAGCAAAATTCTCCATGAATCTTCTGTAATATCCGGCAAGTCCAAGAAAACTTCTGATCTCAGCTACGTTCTTCAGAATCGGCCAATCTTGAACTGCTGCAATCTTCTCGGGATCAACGGCGATTCCATCTCCGGATACGACATGCCCCAAAAACTTCACTTCTTCAAGCCAAAACTCGCACTTGCTCATCTTTGCATATAATCTTTCTTACCTCAATGTCTGTAGTGCGATCTTCAAGTGTTCTGCATGCTCTTCTATGCTCCTCGAGTAGACCAGAATATCATCGATAAACACCACAATAAACCGGTCCAAGAACGGTGAAAAGATTCGGTTCATCAAGTCCATAAATATCGCCGATGCATTCGTGACTCCGAATGGCATCACTAAATACTCGTAATGTCCATACCGAGTTCGGAACGCAGTCTTGCAAATATCCTCTGATTTAACTCGGACCTGATGATATCCGTATCGCCAATCCAGCTTCGAGAATACCTTCTCACCACTAAGCTGCTCGAACAATTCGCCAATGCGAGGGATCGAGTACTTGTTCTTAATAGTCACCCGGTTTAATTCTCGATAATTGATGCACATCCTCCTTGTGCCATCTTTCTTCTTGACTAGAAGAACTGGAGCTCCCCAAGGTGAATTACTGCTGTGAATCCAACCCTTCTCAAGTAATTCGGTAATCTGCTTCTTGACTTCTTCCAACTCCACTGGTGCCATCGGATAGTACGCCTTTGAGATTGGCACTGCACCAGGAACAAGATCGATCGTGAACTCCACATCTCGTTTTGGCGGTAAACCCGAGATGTCCTCGAACGCGTCCATGAACTTTCGAAATATAGCCGACGCTTCCCTCTTATCAACTTCCATCGACGAAAGAACATTATTTGTCGGCCTAGCCCTAAACTCGACTGGCCCGACAGAACTGCTTCCTTCAGCAAAGATAAACTCTGGATGTCCGGGAATCTGGAAAATCACTTCCTTTGTCCTACAATCAATGTGAGCGTGGACCGTGCCGAGAAAATCCATTCCCAAGACAACAACAAACAAAGGAATGCACCGGAATTGAATAATTCTAATGCGGGAAAGACATGAACAAGTAGGATGCCTGAAACGATTTCACCTGGAACCAAACACTGAAGAAAATAAGCATGGTAAACAGGATTCAAGCTTGCGATAAAACATGAACTAGAAAGCAAGAGAAACAAGGCAATATGACGACCATGGAACAAAGAAGTGAATCAAAACCAGGACTCCAAGTTAATTAAATAGAGTACCGCATTGTAACTATGCTGCAGTTCATAGTTACAATCACATAACTCCACTCAAGTCGCCCAAATCCTGGTATCAGAATCAAGGAACATGGAGAAACAATAGGGAACCAAAAGGTTTCAAGTCGAGATGCAAAGTGGTTTGCATATCGTCAAAGCAAAAGATAAGAGAAAAATATGATTCAAGAATCATGATAGCAATATGGCAGGGCATGTTCCTGATCATGAGTATTCTGATTCATGTATTGGGTCCAATACCCAACTACAAAAAGAATCAAACCCGATTAACCTATATCCTATGGCTTTGATACCAAACAAACCATGTCACGCCCCGCTTCCCAGAGTACGCTAAGATAGGCATGTGACATAGCCAACCATGCTACCTGTGGATAGGAAAAATCTTTCCACAGTCACATTACGGCTGTAGATATATCAAGAACATGAAAGTAAACTACACTATCTAGTACATGTCCATAAGCCAGAATAAATGAGTCAAGAAATAATATAATATGCGGAAGCAAAAGATCCAATAAATAAACACCTGGAAAGTAAAACTGGATACCAACAGGATCCTCACCGCTCAGTCTAACAGCGGCAGTACTCCTGATCAGTCTGCAACAAAGGTAGAGGATCTGGGCCATGCAAAACCCAGACGTCAGTGCGTCATAATATCAAGCAATAAAATAAACAGGGGTAGCAAGACATACAGGTATGTGTATGAACAGTAAAACAGGTATAACAGTAATATAAATGAGGACAGTGAGGGTAATGTATAGTGAGTAATCTAGACTGGTCTATTGGGTTAACTACTCTCAATTCTTTGAAATCAATATGATAAATCATCGATGTAACTCAATAGTATCCCGTGCGTGCCCGGGATCATGGTCTATGACTCTCGGGCTGAAATCCGAGACGTGCCACAAGGCAGTAAAGGGTAGTAGGTAATGACGAGTGATGTCAGCAGCATCATCCCGGGGCTGGCCTAGCCCGTAAGACTAATCAGTAAAGGTATCGAACTGTCGAGTTACAAGTCAGGTTTCATCATTGATTTCCCTATACCCCCAAGTTATAAATGTTCAAGTCAGGTATTAATAAATCTGGAGCTAATGCCAACACAGGATCAGCAGGTAGGTTTGTCTGGATAGACAACAGGAAAAGTCCGTAGGGACAACATGTCAAGTTTGTCGGCATTAGTAACAAGATAAGGTCAGATCTAAAAATGCGCCCAGGTCAGGTCTAAAAATTCAGATTTAAAATATGAAAAATATACGCGACTTTCAAAATTCAAAATGAATGCTCAGTTAATGAAAATGCATACCCCCAAGAACGGATACACGTACATGCGCGTAGCCATCCAAACACGTCCGTTTCACTGAACGGGACGAGAACAAGATACGCGGATGCTACCACGGGGTTAGAGGTATCATGCAGGCTATGAAATACAATTTTAATTTATTTTACATGACCTAAAATGTTATATGGTAAAAGATGCCATGCCAGGTAAAATGCTAGTATGCGATAAAGTTGAGAATGCACAATTCTACATAACAAGTCGGGGTGATTCATAAATATGAATCAACAGGTTCAAGCAAGCGGGTCGGGTCGAATGTAATGTAAAATGTAAAATACCATTCGCACCCAAACATGATGAATCAATAAAATACCATAGATATATAAATATGGGAACTGAAAATGGTATAAATGAACTCGATTGTTATAGCCACAAAGTGTAATGGCTTTCTCATTCTCCCTCGGGGCAGTAGATTCCGCACCCATAGCTTCATCCCCTGATTCGACAAGGGCCGTCATAATGCTTGCGACACCCGACGATACCAAGGAGCCACAAAGAGAAAGAGCAGCGGTCTGGACAGTCCCAGATTCCCGAGAAAGAGTGGCCACTTCGGGCTCTATAATTATCGGCGTTTCACCTGCTATGCCACCATCAGGACTCGGCCATGCTTAAAAGAAAATGCGTATGTCACGATTAGAGGACTAAGTTCTACTAAGGTACTGGGCGTTACGTTACCTTGAATTAGCTTTTCAGTTTCCTCCCGAGCTGCACGCGCAAGCTGTCTATGGACGGTAGACAGAGTGGAAGGAGCGTCCACCAGGGGGATGTTAGAAGATGGGACATTGCTCGAACCTCCACCCTCGGCTAAGACAGCTTCGCGTTCCCTCGTGGCGCGCTTTCTACTCTTCCTATCGGCCTGGACCTTGTAAACCGACCTCCTTAACACTTCCAACAGGGGTACGTCGTCGTCCAAATCGAGTTCAGCCTCTGGATCCGCTATGGCATCCATCATCGGCTGCTTCAGCAACACCTCCTGTTGTGGCCTTGGGATGGCCACGGCCGTGATCGGTGGCTCTAGAAGCTTTGTTGCATCACCGCTTAGGATTGGCACTACACTTGAAACAACTTGGGTTGTGGTAGTTCCTGCAATAAGGTGAAGAAAAGGGTCAGATCATGAATAAAAAGAGTAAAGGTGTAATGAAACGAATTATACCAAGGCCCAATGAAACGCGGAGCCTCTCTTCCTCCTCGAACATCTTGAAGGAAGCCGCGAGAGCTTCTTCGGCAGAAACACCTGTTGAAGAAGAGAGCGTTAATAAAAGCATAACAAGGGGAGAAGGGATAAGTGTAGAAGAATGTAAATGAAGTAGACCCGACTCCACAATAGAGATCAACGCCGCTTCCTCGCGAGCCAGTCGCTCGGAAGCTGCGAGGGCAGCCTGTAGATCAGTATCGGTTGCAGGCGTGTCAAATAAACCCTCATTAGTGCCATATTCGCACAAGCCTTCACTTTAGGGAGCATGGGGCTCCTGTCCGAATACGACGTCGGCAAAGAATAGAGATTTCTTTCTCTTCTATGAACTGACACCAACGGCTGACGATAAGAGCTTTCGCTTGACAGGCCTATTTGGACGGCGGGTTCCGATCTTTGAACCGATGCCCAAGTCTGGAGACACCACGGCTACCGCAGTTGCGGGAACATCCGGTTGAACCTTCTCAGGGAAAGTTCACAGGACTACAGCCGTAGTGATTTCTCTTAAAGAAGGACGAACAGTGGTTCGTCGCTTCAAAGGGACCGCTGGATTACCGGCTGGGACGGCATCCTTGTGGCCGAGTAGTAACCGCCTCTCCTCCCTGACAACAGCACCGGTCGCATGCTGGTACCACGCCACGTAAGTGTCCGAAGCTTTCGTCATATAGCTCGGCTCGCTAACGAGAAAATGGGACCCTATATTTAATCGTGTAAAATGGTGCAGCGCTGTGAATACCCTCTTCCGTAACAGCCAACTCGACTAAGAATGCCTTGAGAGGAACATCTTGATTGTAACCCAGCCGTTGAGCAAAGCGGTGCGGGTTGTACCTCATGAACAACACCGAGGTGTTCTGTCTAAACACTAGGAAGCTCGGCATGATAGAGTACAGTTGCATAACCTCCCGGACCCTCAATGCAGAAGCCTCATTCTTAAAAGTATCGCGCAACGGTTGGACCACTTTGGTGGATTCTTTGCCCATAGTCAAGACTTTATCGACAAAGGTCATACTGTCCCCAACCATGCGTGGCCGAAGGAGCAATCTCCGAGCCTCTCGCTGTGATGGGTCTGGAGTGGAAGCATCAACTAGGTATATGACCCCGGGGAAGTTGTAGCTTTCATACAACTGAACGCCAAAGGCACCCAGCACGTGCATCTCAATCCATGATGTGAAGTAATGTAATGGGAGATACAAGGGCTTTACCCCCGGCTGAGTAGTGTTAGCTGCTAAACTCAAGCCATGGTATAGATGAGATAACCCCGCGATCCCAACGGTCATGCGTGTCCCTGCGACAATGCGATGGGCCGGATAAAAGACAGACGACCTCATATAGTGGGGGTGCATGGGAAGCGTGAACCAACTCAGCCACAGGCCAATGAACCCAAAAAAGAATGACTCTTCGTCAACACCCGGGGCAGCGATCTCCGCAAAGGGGACAACTGGAGTGTCCGGAATAAAGAAATTCTTTAGATCTGCTTCCGCCGTCGACAAGTTATCTAAACCAAACCCGAACAGGTCATCGAGTTTAGCGAATTTCGCGGCTTAGACAGAACTTCCGGACGAAGAAAACGAGCAATAAAATCTCCGAAGCTAACCCCATGCCCGCCAGACTTCGGGAATAAATTCTCGTACATATTTAACACCTTGATAAAGCTGGGGAACTGATGTTGAATGGCGTTCTCCAGGGTCAGGCCCATTACCACTGACTTAGTGGCAAAGAGGTACTCATTGGGGGGAAGTATCTCCTCATAGTGCTCCCCTCTGACGGGTAAGCCGGAGATCTCCGCGAACTCTTCCAATGAAATCGAAACTTCCTGATCTGATAAGAGAAAGATATGGGTCGGGATATTCCATTGTTCCAAAAGAGACTTGATCCACCACACATGGGGAGTGTGGTAATAAAAGAGAGACGCATAGATTGCGGGGTACAACCCGGTCTTCAACAGCAGCGACTTCTTGGATGACAGAATATACCGAACCCACTGTAGGTAGCCGGCCGAATGACGTGGAGTCAATCCTATCATATAAACTTGCCCCCCAGGGTGCGACTCCTTGGCACATGCATCGCCCTAAAATGTCTAAGGTCATCGGTGGCTGTACGGGTATCGACACCATGGAAGGTTGAAGACGACCTTCCGAGGTCCAGTTAATCTCTTGTACGGTGTAAGTCACTTGAGGCGGATCAGCATAGTGAATAGCTGGGATCGGCTCTGAAGGCGCTGCACAAAAAAAACTGCGCCGACCCCGGATAATCTGATTATACCATGACCCCTACTGGTGAAGAGATTTTTGCTCTGGGTCATGGTCGTTAATAAGCGCAAAGACTTCCCGATCCGCGGGCACGTCGGCAAAAGCTCTTTTTAAACGTACGAAAGGAAAGGAGGAATCGAAAGCCATAGTACCTGCATAAAAGGAGAAGGGTTAGCTATCGACACTATGTTCCGGACTCTAACACTCTTTGGTACTTAAAAATTGTACTGCACCGCAGTTCAAAAGAAAGGGACAATGGGGGCCCACAAAATTGAGGTAACACCCCATCAATGATGGGGCAGTCGCTCATAGAATCCAAAAGGATTCGAAAACATCATTGGACTGAGGAGTTAAACTCTCTCGAGAGCTGTGCTCTGCAAACAGATTTCACATCTATCAAGAAAATTAACAAAGGAATAAAGTTCCCCAAAGATTTTCAGAGTCAAGCTCTGTAGAACAATAGGATAACATCCCAGAACTTTCAAAAGCAAAGCTAAATCCTAAGATCTGCAAGAAAAATCTTAGAACTCTAAGAGATCTTTATGAAAGAAGAGCAAAGCTCTGATTAACGGGTTAAGAAACCCTAAAATATTTTTTAAAGATCTACGATCTAATCACTAAAAAAGAAGAGCAAAGCTCTGTTAATGGATTAAAACCCTAGAACATGAGGAGATTCCTTCAAGAGTTTGGTCATAATCCTTACCAAATTTTTTGACAGAGTTCTGACTCTAAAAGAGTTTCCTTGGACAGAGATCTAAGCTCTGAAAAGAGAATTAAATTCTCAGAGAAAGAAGAAGGTTAGGGAATATGAACAGGAGTCATCTCAATGGCCAAAGGCCCTACTTATAGGCACAGGAAGACGGTTCAACTTCTAAGAAGATCCGGTGGAAAAGGTGCCACCGCTGCACTTACGTGTGAGCCACGTAAGGGCAACGGTGGGGGGCATTTGTTTCCCCGAATAAAAGAGCAAAGCTCTGTTCAAAATTCAAGAGACAGTGCCTCACGTGCCTTCCACGAGGGCGCTAGCACTAGAGTTAAAAACTTTTATATTGGCGCCGCACGTGCTCCTCACGTGGGAGCCAATGTGCAAAGAACAAAAAAATCTTAAGCAGCGCCAGAGTTAAAAACTATTATTTTGGCACCGCACGTGCTCCTCACGTAGGCGCCAATGTGCAAAGCACACAAAAATCTTAAGCAGCGGCTGCGCCAGAGTTAAAAACTCTTATATTGGCGCCGCACGTGGGCGCCAATGTGCAAAGCACACAAAAATCTTAAGTAGCACCCACGTGCAGAGCACGTGAGCGCCGACGCCTTGTAGAATTAAATACTACTCTCTGTTAAACAGAGCCGTTGGATAAAAAATCCAACGGAGATGATAGAGGAAATATTCCTCAAATCTTTCTAAATAAGAAAGATTGCCCTTTGTAAAACAGAGTATCGTTGGATTGAAAATCCAATGGTGATTAAAGAATCACCGATCTACAGAATAAATTTTGTATGGGTAAATATGTCCCAAATCTTGTTAAAAACAAGAAGAATGCTTTCTGTAAAACAGAAGTCCTTGGATCAAAGATCCAACGGTGGGTAAATCCCCAAAATCAATTAGGATCTCTTAATGAGAGATTGCTTCAACTAATTAACAAACTACCTCTACTATATAAAGGACCTAAGACTTCAAGTCTAAAAAGGAGGAACCCCCCATAAGCTTCGAAAAAACAAAAGCAGAAAGCTTCAAAAAAAGAAGAAAGAAAAAGATCCCCCTTCTAAAAAAAAGCTCTAGGTAAATAAAAAAGAAGAGAGACGAGAGCATCTTGTTTACCTATTAAAGGGTTTAACCCTTTTAAAAGAAGAACTTAGTTCTTTCTCTGGATCTGAAATCCACAAGACAAGTCTCCCACAAATTGAGAATTTAATTCTCATCGGGAAGAACTTGCTCTTGGAGATCAAAGATTCAGAAAAGAACCAGGAAATTGAATTCCTCAAAACAAAATATACAAGGAAAAATCACCGTCCAGCGCCTCACGTTCCCCTCACATGGGCACCTCAGTAAATAAGGAGTGCTTAGCACTTAATAAGCGGCGCTTAGCGCCCAGCGACTCACGTGCTCCTTACGTGGGCGCCTCACTAAATAAAGAGTGCTTAGCACTCAGTGTTTGAAGCTCGGCGCCCGGTGCCCCACGTGGTTCTCACATGGGCGCTACAAAATTAAGGAGTGGTTAGCATTCAGTGAGCGGCGCCTAGCGCCCAGCGTCTCACGTGTCCCTCATGTGGGTGCCACAGAATAAAACGTGCTTGACATTCACTAGGCAGCGCCTCACGTGCTTCGCACGTGGGCGCCATAAAAAAGCTCAGTACTCCATAAAGAGACAAAAAAGAGTAAATTGTTTAACACTTATTGGGCAATCCCATGACTGAAAACCCCACATGATCATATGTGAGCATCAGAACTTATATAAGTGCTCAGCACTTTTTGCACAAAAAAGAGGACTGAGCCCAAACAAGTGCTTAGCACTCCTTTTCAAATAAAAAGAAAACTAAGTGGAACAAGCCCAAGTTGGCTAGGTCCATAACCTAGATCAACCGAGCCCATGGGTTCATTATTTCCTAAATTGATCTCAGTCCCAAATACGACTATCGATTTTCGAACTAATGATATCCCAAAACGATATTCGTCCTACATTTCCCTGAGGAAATCTTAGTCTCAAAATACGATTAATGATTCCCGGGTTTACCATTAATCCCTTTTCCTTCAAACACGGGAATTGGTTCAAAGGTACATCTCTCTACACCTTTGATACATGTCGTTGTAATTCTTCAACGTCTTCAGAGAGGTGGCGGGTCCCGACAACCAACAGCTCTTTGGTGCACTGCCCAAACTGACGTTCACACCCTAAATCAAACCACACCCTAAACTGGGTGCATCGCAAAATTATCGTTGTTCATCCCGTCACGTAACAAATACACGTGCACGCAAGATGGACAACGGACCAAAACATCTTTTAAACTAACAACGGACCAAAACGTCCTTAAACTAACAACGGACCAAATAACGGACCGTAACGTCCTTAAACTAAACGTTGCCTCCAAAATGGTGACAATAGACCGTAACGTACTTAAACTAAAATCTCACCTCAAAAATGGTGATCTACAGACTGAAACGTCCTCAAACTAAACGTTGCCTCCAAAATGGCGAAAATGGACCGTAACGTCCTTAAACTATAACCTCACCTCAAAAATGGTGATCTACTGACCGAAATGTCCTCAAACTACAACTTCGCCTTCAAAATGGCGATAAGGGACCGAAACGTCCTTAAACTAAAACAAAAGAGCCCAAGTACTCTCTTATTGGATCTGAAACAAAATTGATCCTAACACCCTGTTAAGTAGATCTTAGTCTCAAATTGGACTAACGTATCCTTAACAAAAACCAACCAAGCCCCCAACTGCTCGTATACATTTAAGTCAATCTTGATCTCAAAACGGATCAACGATCCTTAAATCAACCCAAACCCAAATCTACAAATATACGGATTTGGACTAATCCATGACCTACGGGTGACAACATAAATTAGTCTTCGTATACAATCCACGGGCAACCAAAAATTAAACAAACACACACGACACGAAGTGAACTTCTGGAGCAGGAGAAACTGGTTATCGCGATGCGATAACGTAATTAACTACAGGGGCGTGCGCCTGCTGGGAAGAGCGTCCCCACAATCAAAAACCCCTCGCAAACGAGGGGAAATCTGACGAAATCTACTACAACGGCCGCATCCGTCCAAACCTCCGATTTACGGTGCCATAAATCAACTTGGCATTTTCGGAGAAGTGGACGGATAAACCAAAATAGCATCTGCCACCAAAATTCAGGCCAGACGTCCTAACGTCCGGTCGCATCTTTCGGCGGTGAACAAGGACTTCATGCAGAATTGACCTGCATGTCCATACAGAACAGACCGCATGGGCCGCCAAAAAAACTATCACGCCCCGCTTCCCAGTGTACGGGTAAGAGGATGCGACGAGGCCCGCTACATATTTACTCAGAAGTAAACACGTTAAGCGTATCTAAGCAATATAATGTAAAATATACACAGGAGACATGAATGTAAATGAACAACAACTTTTATTTATTAATATTTCTTTACAAGTACAACTGAAAATGTAAATACAGGAATGGAAAGCAATGCCTAAACAATGGCATGAACTGAAAAGAAAATATATACAAGTATCTAGAGCTCTGGGTCAATGGCGAACTGCTCTAAGTCTTCAGTGCTGAGCTCGACCTCCAAAGAGTCCGATCCACCTGACAACATTCCAAAGAAAAAGAGAAGGAATGCCATCAGCGAACAATCGCTCGATAAGTCCCAAAGATAGGTTTAAGAATAGACAGATGAGAATAGACAGATATGAGAATATAACTGGTGAGTTTGTTATGTTAACGCAGTTGTTTGTAGCTTGGTACAGAATATACCAGTGTATACGAGAGGAGTCCTACTATTCCGGAGACTAAGGTATACGGAGCAAAAGGAACCGTTAAGCCATGGTACAACAGCAATGGATATTATGGTTAGGTGTATTAAAGTGACCATCTCGTGGCACTTCTAACACATTCCGTACCAGTCCACCCCTTTAAAAACCCCGTAATGGCTTTTGTATTGATTGTATTGTTTTGTTATATAGATGGATGACTTGCTGAAACTATGATATCATGTAAACGGAATGGATATAAATGGGTAGTCATGTAATCAGAGTATACCCATGGTTCGGTTCGATCGAGTCATGTTGATATAGATTGAATTCTGGTATAAATGGATTCATGTTGAAATGGAGTTATACTTGAATTGAATTCAAGTCAGATTGATTTCATATTAGATTAAGACTCTGTCTGAGTCAGACACTTTACAACGAATTGAAGTCCTGAATTAGTTTTGATGTTATCGGTAACTGCTACACATGGACGACAGGATTTGTGTCTTTATCCAAGATAATTACCGTACTGATAACACCGTTTTTAGGTTGTACCTTAAATAAGCAAGCACCCATATTCTCTGGCTCCTTGAAGCTCAAGAGAACTGGTCCCGCTTAAACCTATGTTTACTAGGGTCCTTATTGTAAATTGATATAACTTGAGGGGGTTTTATGAAAAAATAGTTTTGATATATTTTTAAAATACACCCCAAGTATTTAATTATCGTTTTTAGGGTTTTCATGGATGTATATTTTAAAATATAATGTTTTCTAGTGAATAGAACTTAGTTTACATTGTATATGGTATTTTATGTAATATTGGAATTGTATTAATTTGTAAAGGTAGTTTCATGAAATTTTTGATTCCTTTGATTTAGAAAAGATGGAATATATATATTGTATACTTAAAGTAGATATGTTTATTTTATATATATATATATATATATATATAATAGCATTTATTTATTAAATAGAAATCATATTTTTCTTAAAAATTGCATTAAAAATTCCACCGAGATCGAATGCTCCTTGCGGAGGTCTGCATCTCGCTCTACTAGGCCCAAGGATGTGCGATAACCCGCACCATCCCGATCAGGATTCCCCAAAATGGGTTGTAGAGACGCATTTGCAAGGAATTAAATAATACACTTTTAAAGAAAGCGGTTTTTGAATGTTTAGGGTATTTTATTGTAAACTCGTATTTCCCCACAAACTAATATACCACAAGTCATCGTGCTATATCAAGAATGTGTGTTATGATGAGGTAGGTCATTACCTTGTGAGTTTTCTAAATGTATTATGGGTAAAAATGAATAAGCAATGTCGTATGTAAACATGATGGTATTTTACCGTAAAAATGGAATAGAAGTTGCAATACATATTATTTTGAGATGAAACTTGTTGTGAATGTTATTTTATGTTTGTTAAACAATATAAGAAGAGATGGTAATTTGTTGTTTAAGAAAAATTTGGGTTTTAAAAGAAAAGAGAAACGGAAGTCGGAATAACTCCGCTTCCGACGAGATTTGAAAAGTGAAAGTTTTAGACTAGAGATTGAGAAGAGAAGAGGGGACTTACTGATTGAAAATAAAGAGGGGAGATGGAGGAAGCTTTTGGAATCGTCTGGGAGTCATTTCGTCGCCGGATTCTTTCCGAAACGTCGCCGGAACTTTAACCTTGGCTAACTCCTCTTGTATAACTTTGGACTTGGAAATTTTAGAGAGTTTTTGTGATAATTTTCAGAATGAAGAGGCTTAAAGGGTAGGGGTATTTATAGGATAAATTAGGGTTTATGGTGATGAATTGAGAATTAAAAATGCATTAAAATTTGGATTTAAGAGAGGAATTATCACTCTCTGGATGAATGAAGAGAAATCAAACAACATGGGGGTAGTCGGGTAGGCAAAGGGGTGTTAGGGTTAAAAATCCAAAGCATTCCCTACAGATATGCCCGGCGGTGCCAGCACCCTCAACACATCTCGCCGGTCCAATCCGGTGGGATGGGGTTGGGATCTCTGCCACGTGTTCATGTCGCTTGGTATATCTTAGTGCACATGTTTGATTTTGTTGTGACTTTTCATTTTACGTGTTTTGCATATGTAAACTTTTGAGCTTTTAAAATTTTAAAAGAAAATCAACAAAAAAAATATATGTGACTGAGGGGATTCGAACACAGGGGCTATGTCACAGCAGTGCAAGGCTGTACCAATGAGCTACAAGTTAATTCTTACTGTTCAAAAGCAATTTAAATACTTATAGCATGCACAGGATTTCAAATACTCTATTTATACATTAATTTTTTTAAACAATTTTCTGTACACTGAAACAGAGTTATTACAGTTGTAGAGGCATATTTGTAAAGAGTTTTGATAATAAAATTCAAAAGAAAACCAGGTTTTTATAGTACATGGTATTTTGATAAAATATTGTAATTGTAACCAAGAATATGCTAAAAGGATATCGTACTATGGAAACCATGTATGTTTGTGAGGGGTAGGTCATTACCCCCTGAGGTTTTTTAAAGGTATGATTAATCAAAATAATTAAAAATGGTAGATACAAACTTAATGGTATTTTAATGTAAAAGTTGATTTAAAGTTATGTTTCATGATATTTTTGAGTGAAAGTTGTTCTAAATATTAGTTATATGATTATAAACATCGGGTAAGAATTTGAATGAAAGATATAGAATAAATAGTGAAATTTTTAGGTTTAGAATAAAAGGTCGGTGTTAATTCCACTTACCGACGTGTTTTGAAACAAAGAACTTTTTAAAAAGAAAGATATGAATAGAGAGGGACTTACATGCTAGATGGATGAAGAGGAGGTAGAATGAGAGGGGGTAGTAGTAGTAGCATCGCGAGGTCACCGGAATTGCCTCGATTCCTCTCCGGAAGTTGGTCATTGCCTAACTCCACTTGTACTCTTCTTGTACTTGAGAAAATTTGATAGTTTTGGCTAGAATTTTCAGAATGAGGAAGGGCTAGGGCATGGGCTAGTATTTATAGTGTGAAATTAAGGTTTTGGAAATGAAAAAACAGAATTAAAATGCATTTAAATTTAATTTTAAGGTGAAATTGAAGTCTCTGTTTAATTTCAGAGTAATCAAACAGTGCGGGGGTAATGGGGGTAGGAAAAACGACAAGTGTGCAAAGCCCGGGGACTTTTTCCCACGGTCGACTCGTCGACGCCGACATTATTAGCCACCTCATCAGTCATTTATGTGGTAAAGGCGAGTGGATTCTCACCACGTGTACTCCTCTGTGTTTATATCAATGTGCACATGTTTATTTTCTTTGTCTTTTCATTTTTATGTGCAATGCACATGTAAACTTTTGGACTTCCAAAAAGTTTAAAAGAAAAATAAAAAAAATATAATGTGTCTGAGGAGATTTGAACACAGGGGCTACGTCACAGCAGTGCAAGGTTTTACCAATGAGCTACAAACTATTTCTTATTGTTCTTAAAAAAAAATAAACTTTTAAATTGTACTCAGGCTTGCAAAACTCCTTTCTGTAAATTAAATTGAAAAAATTCGTACAATAAATTCAGAGTCGTTACAATCCCTCTTTCCAAGCAAAACAATTTCAAAAATCCCCAAAAAAAAGAGCTTAACATTATTACCATTTCACCATCTTTTCTTTTCATTCTCTTATAATGGGTAACCCAAATCGACCAACTCTTGCCGAGCTTTTCTACAAACAACCAGATATTTCTTATTATTGTAATTGATTTGGTACAAATACCGACCCTACCATTTTTTAAGGGATAGGATAGAACGATCTAGAAATAACAGTTGGACAACTCACTCAAATTCTTATCAACCGCGTCAAAATTCAACACCTTCTTATGTTGAAAATCCTTTTAAGGCTAGTGAGGCAACTTCTAAACCCATGTCCATTGCTGAGTATATTGCGATGGCTCATAGCCAAAGTTTCATAACTTTCACTGCTCCAAAACCATTAGGACAACAATTACAATCATTTCCATATGAAAATGTAGATACTCGTTTTGAGGCGAATATGACAACTTTTAAACCCATGACTACAACGTTCGGCCTCCTGCCCCTTAAGTCGGTTTGGTCGCTTGGTTTGCCAAGACCTCCGCCAAATGAGCGCTTCCGGTAGGGTAGATGATGATGGAACCAAATTGACGGGGTGACTCTTCCTATTGCCGGCTGAGACTTGCATGGAGAACTACGCGGACATTGATCTTGACCATGTATGGAATCAAAGTCGCGTCAGAAACAAAGCTCGTCTGGGGAGACATGATTGCTGAGTTCGAGATGTGACTAAAAGCTGTTAACCTGTACACACAAAAATATGACTTCAATACATGCAATCGATATATATGTTGATTGAATTCGCATGAACGTTTAACCCGAAATATGGGAGGAAAGAAAGATTCCCATTGGGCATGCCAGAATCTGTAGGGTGTTTTTGTCGCCCCATTGAGATGGGAAATACGTGACGCTTGTCAGGCATATTATAAATTCCCCCTTCCTAGGGTAGGCTAGCGTTTATTGATCGTGGGGATCCGAATCTCTGACAGCCGCGGACTAAACTGTCATTAATTACCCCTCACTTTTGGAGCGAGAGAAACTCCGATTGATGGGTAAAACTGGTCATGCGAACTTAATGTGCAGTGTGCATGTGTTGTGTTTTGAAGGGGAGTTAGACGTATCGGGGGCCTCGCAGAGTTTACGAGGGTCTTGCTACCCAGATAGTAGGCTGGGGGTCAAGGGGGCTAGCAGCCCCTTTGCGGGGTGCAGGGCAACGCCCCGTTAGAAATTTTTTTCTAACGGGGGACGTGTTTTGAGTGTGGAGTGTGGGGGAAAAAGAGGGGTGAGGAGCGTCCTAAGGACGCGTGAGTTGCGTGTGGGCGTTGGGCACCCACTGGTCATGTGAGTGGCACATGGGCGAGTGGGAGCTGGGCGCCCGCGGGTCATGTGAGTGGCACGTGGGTGCGTGGACGCTAGGTGCCCGCGGGTCATGTGAGTGGCACGTGGGCATGTACGCGCTGGGCACCCGTGGGTCACGCGTCTTGTACATGGACGGTGGGCGCCAGTGGGTCACTTATGCAGCACGCAACCGCTGGACGCCAGCGGGTCACGTGAGTGGCACGCGACCGCTAGAAACAACAGCGGAGAAAGGGGCTTAGCCCCTAAGCTGGGAGTTGAACTCCCGAGGGGCTTTTGAGTTGAACTCCTAAACATGAATTTGGTATAGATTTGGAGTTAAACTTCCAAAAAATTTGGATTTGGAGTTAAACTCCTATGTAAGAAATTGGATGTGGATTTGGAGTTAAACTCCTAAAAGACATAGATTTGGAGTTAAATTCCTAAAAGGTCTGGATGTGGAGTTAAACTCCTTTGAGAATTTGGACCTTGGAGTTGAACTCCTCGAAGATTTTGAGAGATGATCAAAGGAGACCCATTTCTTCTCTCTGGAGCTTTGGATCCTCCCAAAATGGGATTTTTGGAGGTGGGTCTTCTTCCTCCTCCTCTCCTTTTGCTGGATCTTGGAGAAAAAAGGAAGACGAGATTAAAAATCTCCCTTTTAGGAATTTGATGGGAGATCTGAACTTCCCTTTGAGGATTTTATGGTAAAAAACATTTTTTTTTTGGAAAAAGAAGAGTTAAATTCTTGATTTAATTGGAAATGAAAAGAAAAGGGAGAACTTGAGAGAAAATAGATGGAGGCATAAACCCTAAAAAAATTTTGAGAGAATAAAAAGTTCTTGATTTTTTCGTCATGTTTGACTTTTATAGGCTACACATTTTACATATAGCCCCTTGGGTTTTTCCATATGGCACTTGTGTCACCCCATGCCTTACATGTTTATTTATTTTTGCACATAAGACATGGGGTTTATAAAATTTTGGCTCTTTGCCCCATATTCCATACATTTATTTCAAAAAAATTATATTAAACTAATTTATGACTTCATTCTTTTTATCATGGGGCCGGTCCCTTCTATGCTCGGTCTTGACCTAGGCTTGGGCTCGGGCCCACTTGATTTGAGATTGACTTTGATTTTGACTTGGTCAACCGGGGTGTAATTTTTGACCCCAACACTATCTACCAGTTAATCTATTCGAGGAAGTGGATAGTTGTCTTTCAGGCAGACCTTAGTCAGATCGATAAAATCGATCCACATGCGCCATTTCCCGTTCGCTTTCTTGACCATAACTACATTGTCCAGCCAAGCCGAGTAGTCCAGGTGTCTGATGAAGTCTGACGTGGGCAGTCGGTCCACTTCCTCCTCAATCGCTTTCTGCTTAATAGGCATGAGGCTCATTTTCTTCTGTCCTACCGGTCGGGCTTTTGAATCAACTCCGAGCCTATGGGAGATCACTTTGGGGTTGATCCCTGGCATGTCCGTGGGAGTCCAAGAGAACACGTCAGAGTTGTCTCAGAGTAACTGGATAAGGTTGTCCCGGGTTGTCTCGGTCAAGAGGGAGCCGATCTGTATGGTTTGGCTGTTGTTTCCCTCTTTAAGGCGTACCTCGGATAAGGCTTCTACTGGGGAACCCTGAATCTCTTTCTTGTCATCACGGGTATCCAGCGATTCTCAAGGATCATACGGTCCGTCGTCAGATCAACTTTTTTGTCCTCTGGAACTGTCGTGGCGAGACATACCCTGGCGATTTGCTGATCTCCGAAGGCCCGGCATATCCCACCATCGCCTATCCCACCATCGCTCAGAGAGAACTTGAGCACGAGGTGGTAGGTTGAGATCTGAGCTTGAAGGGTGTTTAAGGTGGGGTGGCCCAGGAGGATGTTATAAGAGGAAGGAACTAGAGCGATGAGAAAACTCACGGTCATTGTTCGGGTTCTTCCGACCTCCCTAATGTTAAAAGGGAAAGTGATTTCTCTCAGCTTGAATGGAGTGGTTAGTGAATCCGGAAAGAACATGCGAGATAGGCCGGAGTTTGGATGGTTTTAATCCCAAATGCTGGAAGCAGTCGTAAAATAAGATGTCCGCCGAGCTTCCCGAGTCAACAAGAATTCTCCTGACTTCGTACCTATTTACCCATGATCACTAGAGGATCATTGCGTGGGACCGATATTCCATGCAGGTCCTCATCAGTGAAGGTGATGGGAGTAACCTTCTCGTACTTCTTGGAAGGGGGAGTATCTAAGATCATGATCGGTCGGATACGGCGGGTGTTTTCTTTGCTCGGAGTCGAACCAACGGAGGCGACCGTGATCTGTCCGACTGTCAACTCTCCGGTAGGAGGTTGGTCTGCTTGCTCCCCATCTGCTTGACGTTTGTCTCGCAAGTACTTTGCCAAGTGACCGGAGTGGATCAACTCCTCGATGTAATCGCGTAGCTGTTTGCAATTCTCGGTCGGGTTTCCCTGTGACTGATGAAAGGCACAATACGGGCCGCAGAGTCGCTTGCCCGGCTTTTGTATCATCGGTGGCAGGTTGAAGAATCTCTCACTCTTCGCCTCCTCTAGCATCTCGTCCTGCGAGACGTTCAGAGGAGTATACCCGTGTGTCACGCCCCGCTTTCCATTAGATGGAAACGATGACGTGGCAAGCCCGCGGCATATTTATTCAGAGAATGTCATTCCCTAAATAAATATACTAAGAGAATTGAAATAATATTACACAATGCAAGAATAAATGGAGACTGTAAATTTTTCAACATATATCTTTATTTACATTCAACTTGAAACATTTACAAGTACAATGAGTTTCAACTGAAAAGTAAATACAATAAAGGAAATGCCTAAACATGTAGCATACATAAACTGAAATAAAAAGAAAGTTAAGCTAATCCTGAGTAGCGATCTGGTCGTAATCCTCTTCGGTAGTCTCCACTTCCTCCGTCTCGACCGTATCTGACGAACATTCTAAGAAAATAAAGGTGGGTGTAATGCCCGTCAGGAAACTAGCGCTCGGTAAGTCCCAAAGGTAGGGTAAGAGTGAAAGGTGACAAGTTTATAATAACAGAAATAATATAAATGACCAGTAAAAATGTGTAGATATCAATTTGGGTATATGTATCTATAAGTCTCTATATGGCCATTATGTTAACGTTAAGTTCCAAGTGTGAATGTCAACGCATCCGTAGAAGTATTCACAAGCTCAAGAGTGGAGCCCTAGGAGCAACGAAATATGGTCTCATTTCATGTGTTAGCATCAAAACTCCAAGTTGTGGAGGAGTCGACCCAACTGGGATTCGAGTAAAAGAAAAAAGGTTAATACGAGACTCCTGAAGTTTCGTTGGATTCACACAAGAAACTATCCCAAACACTCCGAGTATAGTATATACTATAACTGTAAGATAGCCTTATTGATATGATTGGTTGATTATAAAATGACTTCATCGAAACCATTGCAAAAGGTGAAGAATGAAGTTGAGTGAGTCGAGTAAAGTGCGAGTCATGTCAATTGCAATCTTGGGTCGAGTAGATTGAGTTCGAGTTCACGTTCAAATTTAGGTTCGAGTTTGGATTTGAGTTGAGTTTGAAGTCCAGTTTAAATTCGGGTTTGTGTTTAAGTTATAGACATTTCATGTGAATTGAAGATCTTAAGTTCGGGAGAAATCGGAAAACTGCTGCACATGGACGGCAGTATTTGTGTCTTTTTTCAAGACAATTGTCATTAATAACTTCGTTAATTTGTCTAACATGAATAGGCAAGCACTCACTTTCTCCGGCTCCCTGGGGCTCAAGAGAAATGATACCGCTTAAATCTATATTAATCTAGAGTTCTTAAATATTTATTATTGTTATTTACATTGTATTCATATTGTTTGCATTTCTCAAGGGGTTTTTATGAAAAATACTTTAATATTGTTTAAAAATAAATTTTGAGGGTGATTTATAATATTTAAAGTTTTTTTAAATTTTTTTATGAAGATGCATTTTAAATTTTTTTGGTATTTTAGTGATAAAACCTAACTTTTTAAAGTTTATGGTATTTTTATGAAAACTACTACTTTTGGAAACTTCGTGGTATTTTATTAAAATTTTAATCTTTCATTTAAAAAATATAGTTTCATAACTTGTTTTTATTGAAAATACGTATTCATAGTTTTATATAATTTTCTAAAGTTTTGTTTTATTTAGAAAAGTCGTATTCTTAAAATCCATATTTTTATTTCCTTTCGAAACCGAATACTCTGTGAGGAGTTCTGCATCTCGCTCTACTATCCCAAGGATGTGCGATAATCCGCACCATCCATTACCGGGTCCGCTAATGAGGGTTGTAGAGGTGCAATTACCAAGGATTCAAAAATATCGATTAAAAGCTTGTTTTATAATGAGGTGGTATTTTATTACAAACTGTTTCATTTAATTGAAAATTTCTAATCAAAACATCGTGCTATGAATAAAAAATGTATGTGTGGGGTAGGTTGTTACCCCATGAAAGTTCTAGAGGTATATACGCTAGTTATCAAAATAAGGGTCATATTAAAGTTCATGGTATTTTTCTGAAAAAGTTCATTATAGACGTATTTCACTTGAATTTCTAATTTCATGAAAAAGGTAAAGATGTGAAAAATATGTTAAGATGATATTTATAGGTTTTAAATGAACAGTTAACCATGGTGAAAGTGATAAATGTTGTTTAGAATAAAATTAAACGAGATAACTCCACTTGTCGATATTGTTTTATAGATTGGTTTTTGAGATGAAAAGGAAGAGAGAAAAGGGACTTACTATTTGCGTAGTGTTAAAAAGAAGGTAAGGAAGAGAGGGGGTCTCCTTGGTGTTGCGGTAGCGTCGGGAAAGCTCCGGTCGTCGGGATTTGATCGCTACTCCTCTTGGTTTGCTTAACTCCACTTTTCACTTAGAGAATTTTGAGATTTTTTTATACGGATTTTCAGAATAGGGGAGAGCAAGGGAATGGGTGTATTTATAGTGAAGAATTTAAAGTATGAGAATTAAAAATTTTGAATAAAAAGAATTAAAATGGTGTTAATGAGGATTTGAATAGTCTCTGTTTAATTGCAGGAAAATCAAACAGTGTAGGGGAGTAAAGAGGAGTTGAAGAGACTCGTGGGAAAAGCACGGAGTGATTTGGAGCTACAGGAACCATCGATGGCGGCTGAAAATAGGAAACGTGTGGTCAGATTCTTGCCACGTGTCTCAAGATTCGTGCCATGTGCTTAACTCTGTGTTTACTCCTCATTTATCCCGTTTGATTTTTTTGAAGCTTTTCGATTCTCCATGAATTGCACGTGCAACTCTTGAGCTTCCGAAAAATTAAAAAGAAAAATATTAAAAATAAATGGGCTAATGAGAATCAAACACACAGGCTATGGCACAGCAGTGTAGAGGCTTATAACTTATATTGAACAAAAATAACTTATAACTCCTAATCAGGCTGAAATACCCTTTCTATACATTAAACCGGTAAATTTTATATAGAGATTTCAGAGTCGTTACATTCTACCCTCCTTATAAAAATTTCGTCCTCGAAATTTATATAGAGACTATTTTTTCAAAAAGGTAAGGGTATCGTGCACGCATATCGTCTTCTCGCTCCCATGTCGATTCTCCTAGCGAATCTTTTCTTCACATCACCCAGACCAAGTTCACCTCCTTGTTCTGTAAAGTCTTCAACTTTCGATCCAAGATCTCGATTGGCTGCTGCTCGCAAGTCAGATCGATCTGCACAGTGATCTCTGAGTGATCAAGTATGTGGTTGGGGTCGCTCACATATCGTCGTAGCTGGGATATGTAGAACGGGTTGTGCACTCCCTCCAATAAGGGTGGTGGTGCTAAGCGGTATGCCACTTCTCCAACTCGTTCGAGTATGTCGAACGGTCCGATGTACCTTGGTCTGAGTTTACCCCTCTTGCCAAAACGTATCACTCCTCTGTTCGATGAGATCATCAGGAATATATGCTCTCCAGGTTGGAACTCCAGGTGTCGACGCTTTGTATCTGCCCAATGTTTCTGTCGGTCCTGGGCTATGCACATCTTTTCCCTGATCGTGCGAACTACATCCATAGTTGCCATGATCATCTCTGGTTTAAGGAGTCAACGATCTCCAACATCGTCCTAACTCAGTGGGGAATGGCACTTCCATCCATAGAGTACTGCAAATGGTGCCTTCCCAATGCTTGCCTGGTAGCTGTTGTTATATGAAAACTCCATAAGGTATAGCTGATCTTCCTAGGAATCTCCGAAGTATAACATACAAGCTCTCGGCATGTCTTCCAGAATCTGAATTGTTCACTCGGACTGTCCGTCTGTTTGTGGATGGTACGCCGTGCTGAAATTCAAACTCGTTCCTAGGCTAGCTTGCAGACTCTGCTAAAACTGTGATTGGAATCTTGTATCACGATCGGAGACGATGCAAACAGGTACTCCATGTAATCTTACGATCTCCTGCATGAGTTTATGGTTATCAAGTATGGTACATTTTGAAGGTATAAATCTTACTTTAGATTTCTACTCACCTCCATGTACTTTCTTGCTAACGTCTCGGTTGACTGGCCAACTCGGAATGGAATAAAGTGAGCCGACTTGGTGAGTCGATCCACAATAACCCAAACTGCGTCGTTACCCTTCGTGCTAAGAGGGATAGCAGTCGCAAAGTCCATAGTAATGTGCTCCCATTTCCATTTTGGGATTGGTAACGGCTGACGTAGACCAGCAGTTCTGTGATGTTCAGCCTTCACTTGCCGACATACTAAGCACCTTGCTACACTCTTTGCTACTTCTCGTTTCATTCTATACCACCAGTAGTGTTGTCGTAGATCCTTGTACATCTTCGTGCCACCGGGGTGTACAGAATAAGGAGAGTTCTGAGTTTCTTTCATCAACTCTTCTCGAACATAGCGGACTGGCAAGCATAAATGGCTCCCATACCGTAAGGATCCATCTTCCTGGATAATGAAGTCAATTCGAAGTCCACTTTCTACTTGTTCTCGGATCTTTTGTAGTTTGGTATCATTTGTTTGAGCTGTCTTGATCTGATTGATAAGAGTGGCCTGGTCTTGTACATCATCAAAGATGAAGCATTACCTAGCACAACTATTTCAATCTCCAATTCGTGCAATTCTTGTTGTAGCTTCCACTAGGCGGTGAGGTTCATTGCTAATGGTTGGCGGCTAAGTGCATCAGGAACTATGTTCACCTTTACAGGATGATATTGTAGGTTGATATCGAAATCCGCCATGAGTTCTAGCTATCTTCTCTACCGCATGTTGAGTTCCTTCTGAGTAAATACACACTTCAGACTTTTGTGGTCGGTGTATATATCCACTCGTTCTTCCAAAAGATAGTGACACCAAATCTTGAGTGCGAAAATTTCGGCTGTCAATTCCAGATCATGTGTTGGATAGTTGCGTTCATGAACTTTTAATTGCCTTGATGTAAAAGCCATAACATTTCCATGCTAATATAGAACATATCCTAATCCTTTACCGGACACATCACAATGTACATTGAATCCACCAGATTGATCTGGTATTACAAGAATAGGTGCAGAGGTTAATCTCGACTTGAGTTCTACAAAAACCTTCTCACATGCTTCTGACCACATGAATGCATCGTCTTTACGTGTGAGCTTGGTCAGGGATGCTGCGATCTTTGAGAATCCTTTGATGAAGCGTCGGTAGTATCCTGCTAAGCCCAGAAAACATCTTATATCTTTCACCGTCTTTGGTGTTGGCCACTCGATGAAAACTGACACCTTAACTGGATCTACAAAGATTCCTTCACCTGAAATGATGTGTTCGAGAAATCCGACTTGATTTAGCCAAAATTCATACTTGCTGTACTTGGCATAGAGTTGATATAGTCGTACTGTCTCCAGGACGATCTATGAGTGCTCGACGTGCTCTTTCCGATTCTTTAAATACACCAGAATGTCGTCGATGAAGATAACAACAAACCTGTTTAAGAACTCTCAGAAAACTTGGTTCATCAGGTTCATAAAGATGGCAGGCACATTGGTCACTCCAAATAGCATTATGAGATATTCATAGTGACCATAACGAGTCCTAAATGCCGTCTTCGGAATGTCGAACTCTTTGACCTTCACCTGATGATAACCCGAACTAAGATCTAACTTTGAGAAGACACAAGATCCACTTAACCGATCGAAAGGTCATCAATGCGAGGTAGTGGATACATGTTCTTAATCGTTACTTCGTTCAGAGCTCGATAATCTACACACGTCCTGTAGGTACATTCCTTCTTCTTTACAAGCAGCACCCACGTGTTAAACATGTACACACCCACATGCAAAGCATTCGAGTGCCGCTTCAGATAGGATCAAATCCTATATTGGTTCCTACATGTTAAATACGTGAGCGCCTCATGTAATATACACGTGAGTGCTAGTGCAAGCATCATTGCAGCGCCTCATGTGATATCTACGTGAGCGCATTTGCCAGTCTCTTGGCAGCGCCTCATGTGATATTCACATGAGTGTTATAGCCAGCGTCCCACGTGCAATGCATTTTGTTGGGGTCAAAAGTTTCACCCCGATCGACCAAGTCAAAACCAAGGTTAACCCCAAGTCAAGTGGGTCCGAACCTAAGCTAAGTGGGCCAAGCCCAAGTCAAGACCAAGCATGGAAGAGGCCGGCTCCATGCCAAAGAGGATGCGATAAATTAGTCTATATGTAATTTTTTGAAATAAATGTATATAAAATGGACAGAAAGCCAAAATTTTGTAAACCACATGACTTATGTGCAAAAAGAAATAAGCACATAAGGCATGGGGTGACAAAAGTACCATTTGGCAAAGCCTAAAAGGCTATATGTAAAGTGTGTAGCCTATAAAGGCAACATGATGAAAAAAATCAAAGGATAACTTTTTCTCTCTCAAAAAAAAAATTAGGGTTCTGTGCCCCCATCTCCTTCCTCAAGGTTCTAAACCTTCTCCCTTTTTCTTAAATTAAATCAAGAGTTTTACTCTTTTTTTCCAAAAAGGAATAGTTTTTCACCATGAAACCCACAAAGGGGAGCTTAGATCTCCTATCAGATCTCTAAAAAGGGAGATTTTTAAGTCTCATCCTCTTTTTCCCCCTAAAATCCAGCCAACAGAGAGGAGGAGGAAGGAGACCCATCTCCAAGAATCCCACTTTGGGAAGATCTAGGGCTTAAGGGAGAAGAAAGGGGTCCTCTTTCATCAGCTCCAAAAATCTCTTAGGAGTTTAACTCCACAAAAATAAATAAATAAATAATAATAAATCCTTTTTTGAGGAGTTTAACTCCAAAAGTCAATTGGGAGTACAACACACAATGCAGGGGTACAACTCACAGTGCAGGGGCTAAGCCCCTTTATCCTTTTTTAGGAGTTTAACTCCAAAAGTCAATTGGGAGTACAACACCCAGTATAGGGGGTTAAGCCCCCCTTTTTCCTGCTGGCGCCCGGCGCCCGCGTGCCAAGCATGTGAGGCGTCGGCGCCCCGCGCCCGCGTGCCAAGCATGTGAGGCGTCGGCGCCCCACGCCCGCGTGCCAAGCACGTAAGGCGCTGGCGCTCACGCGTCTTTTGGACGCTATTTCCTTTATACACACACACACACACACTCCACAACACTATCCCCGTTAGAAAAAAAATTCTAACGCGGCGCTGCCGAGCACCCTGCAAAGGGGGCTACTAGCCCCCTTGACCCCCATCCCGCTATCCGAGTAGCGGAACACCCGTAAACTCCACGAGGCCCCCGATATACCTAAGAACCTTCAAAACACAACACACACACACACTGCACATTGAGTTCGCATGACCAGTTTGACCCGTCAATCAGAGGTTCCCTCGCTCCAAAGACGGGGGGTAATTAATGGCAGCTTAGTCCGCGGCTGCCGGAGATTCGGATTCCCACAATCAATAAACCCCCGCCTAACCTAAGCAGGGGGAATTTGTAGTACGCCTGAAAAGTGACGCGTATTCCCATTTCAATGGGGTGAAGAAAAACACCCTACACACGTGAGTTTTCTTTTTAATAGAATTAAATTCTATGCGATAGAATTAAATTCTATTTGGAAAATATTTTCCCTGATCTTTCTAATATGGAAAGATCTTTCTCTAACAGAGAATCTTGGATTTAAAATCCAATGGAGATAAAATCACCAATTAAACCATATGATAGAATAAAATTCTATGTTAGGAAAATATCTTCCTAATCTTGTTAAACTAATAAGACATTCATATGATAGAATAAAATTCTATGTTAGGAAAATATCTTCCTAATCTTGTTAAACTAACAAGATATTCGCATGATAGAATAAAATTCTAAGTTAGAAAAATATCTTCCTAATCTTGTTAAACTAATAAGATATTCATATGATAGAATTAAATTCTATTTTAGGAAAATATTTTCCTAATCATATTAAAACAAACAAGAAATCTTCTCTGTAAAACATAGAGCTCTTGGATTAAAATCCAACGGTGAATAAAATTCACCGGTTGATCTTTAAGAACATTTTGATTGATTATAAAATCAATCATGTTCTCTCAATAAGAGATTTCCTCCAACAGATTTATTTTTCTCTTCTCGTATAAATAGCAGCAAAGAGATTAAATCTAAAAAGAGGAGACCCTCTCCACAAGCTTCTGTAAAAAATACAGAAGACTCTCAAAAACGCTCTACAAATAATAGAGAATTTAATTCTCAATAAAGAAGAAAGATCTTCCTCCTCAAAACCCTAGGTAAAGAAAAAACAGAGATCAAAATATCACTTTTATCTATATAAGGGTTTAACCCTTCTCAAGAACTTAGTTCTTTCTCTGGATCTGTAATCCACAAGAAAAGTCTCCCATAAGTTGAGAATTTAATTCTAATCGGGAAGATCTTGTTCTTGAGAATCAAATATTCAGGAAAGAGAAAGGTTGAACAGAAAAAAAAAAATGGGGTCCATAATACTCCAAAAACTTAGTTCCTTCAAATCAAGAACTTAGTTCTTTAAGAATCCGTTCTAAGATCCTCAAACTAGTGATCTTGATTATCATTAATGGTCAAAATACCATTAACAGAGATTTAACCTCTCTGAAAACATGAACATGAAAACATGGATAAAAGACATGGAGAATATGGAGTCCATAATACTCCAGGAAATTAGTTCCTTCAAATCAAGAACTTAGATCTTAAAGAACCCGATCCCAGATCTTCAAAATAGTGATTTGGTGATCGTTAATAGCCAAAATACCATTAACAGAGGTTTAACCTCTCTGAAAACATCAACAGAGATTAAATCTCCAAAAGAATTCAGAGCATCACGTGACAAGCACATGAACACCCAAGACCAAGTTACATAGCGCCTCACGTGAAACACACTTGAGCGCCAGAAAATAGAAAAGTTCAGTGTTTAGCACAAGTACAGCGCCTCACGTGAAACACGCGTGAGCACCAAAACTCAATACCTCACAAGAAATATACATGAACGCTCAAAAAAAGCCAAACCTGAGTGTCTCACGTGAAACGCACGTGAGCGTCAGCGCTTCACGTGAAACACACATGAGCGCCGGAGAAAAATTAGTGCTTAGCACTATTATAGCGCCTCACGTGATATGCACGTGAGCGCTATAAGCAACTTAGTGCGTAGCACTGCTGGGTAGTACAGAAACCTAATTTTAGCCCCAAATTGGCTAAGTTCCCTAAAATTAAACCTCTTTGATTTTAAATCAAGCAAGCACGTATGCTCATGATTTCCAAACCGATCTTAGTCTCAAATATGACTAATGATCTCTCATCGATGATATCTAAAATGATATTCATCCCATATGTTCTAAGTTAATCTTATTCTCAAACAAGACTAATGATTCTTGGATGATCCACCACGATTCTTTCCCTCAAATACGGGATTTGGTTTAAGGGTACATCTCTCCACACCTCTGATATATGTCGTTATAATTTCTCAACGTCTTCAGAGAGGTGGCGGGTCCCGACAACCAACAATAACCCCTCTTCCCAACTTGAAGAAAGATATGAAAGTTCATCAAGATAGGGAATGATACATCCCACATTTGTGCACTTTCACATCGATATGCACACCTCAAATTAGATCGCTACCCAAATTAGGCGCATCCCATGTCCTCATCGTTCACTTCGCCATATAATAAATACACGTGCGCGCAAGATAAATGTTGGACCGAAATGTCTTTAAACTAACTTTTATCTCCAAAATGGGAATGTTGGACCGAAATGTTCTTAAAACCAATATTCGCCCCAAACACAGCGATACGCCCTAAACACGGCGACAATGGACTGTGATGTCCTTAAACTAATATAATTGGACCAATATGCTCATTTGTTTCTATGATGATCTTAGTCTCCATTATGACTAACAATCCTTAGATCAAAACCCAAATATCCCAGAAATTGATGGACCTCATTTATATGAGATCTGGGTCTTAAGTTCATTCTTGTCGGCAAACCAAGCTACCAACGTGGACCCCGTCAGCAGATCATTGACCCAAACCCAAATCTAAAATATACGGATTCAGACTAATCCAGGCTCTACGGGCGATGACATAAATTAGTCTCTGTATACAATCCATGAGCAACCAAAATAAAACAAACATAATACGACACGAAGTAACCTACCGAAGCAGGAGAAAGTTGTTATCACAATACGATAACGTAATTAACTGCAGGGGCTTGCGTCTGCAGGAAGAGTGTCCCCACAATCAAAAACCCCTTACAAATGAGGGGGAATCTGATGAAGTCTGCTATATCGGTCGCATATGTCCAGACCTTCGATATACGGTGCCATAAATCAACTTGGTATCTTTGAAGAGGTGGATTGATATGTCCAAATAATATCTGCCCCCAAATTCAAGCAAGACGTTCAATCCTAATTCGTCTCTGTTTTCAGCGGTAAACATGAAATTCTTTACCAAATGCCCTGTTCTTTTACAGTAGCTCAAAAGCTGGCTTGTTGTTAGGAAACGAATCTTCTGGCCTCCGAGATTGTCTGTTGAAAGCTGGCCTGAAAGAGGCCTTTCCTGTGAACTGGTGCACAGGGTGTTTCACACCGGCTGACTGCGGCAAACCAAGCTACCAAGCTGGGTCTTAAGTTCATTCTTGTTGGCAAACCAAGCTACCAACGTGGACCCCGTCAGCAGATCATTGACCCAAACCCAAATCTAAAATATACGGATTCAGACTAATCCAGGCTCTACGGGCGATGACATAAATTAGTCTCTGTATACAATCCACGAGCAACCAAAATAAAACAAACATAATACGACACGAAGTAACCTACCGAAGCAGGAGAAAGTTGTTATCACAATACGATAACGTAATTAACTGCAGGGGCTTGCGTCTGCAGGAAGAGTGTCCCCACAATCAAAAACCCCTTACAAATGAGGGGGAATCTGATGAAGTCTGCTATATCGGTCGCATCTGTCCATACCTTCGATATACGGTGCCATAAATCAACTTGGTATCTTTGAAGAGGTGGATTGATATGTCCAAATAATATCTGCCCCCAAATTCAAGCAAGACGTTCAATCCCAATTCGTCTCTGTTTTCAGCGGTAAACATGAAATTCTTTACCAAATGCCCTGTTCTTTTACAGTAGCTCAAAAGCTGGCTTGTTGTTAGGAAACGAATCTTCTGGCCTCCGAGATTGTCTGTTGAAAGCTGGCCTGAAAGAGGCCTTTCCTGTGAACTGGTGCACAGGGTGTTTCACACCGGCTGACTGCGGCCTGCTCTTCTTCTTCATAACCGCCTCATAGCATCGGGCAGGCTGCAAAGCAAGCTCGTGGGTTAGGAAATCCCCTGTAACGAGTGCAGCTTGGATTTCAAGGTCCAACCCTTGCTGGAATCGTCGTGCCCGGATCTCTGTAGTGAGAATAAGGTGTGCAGCGACCCTGTTACGGTCTTGTGTTAGCAGTGTTTTAAGTGAGATAGGAGAATTGAACTTGAGACTATATATTACCTGCTGAGCATAGTAAACTCAACATCATATTCATCCACAGACTTGACCCATATAGAGCCTTGTTGTCGGTGAATGAATTGCTGCTTCATGTCAAAGCGGGCAGTCTTTGGGAAGTACTTGGCATCGAAGAGGTCTTGAAATGTCTTCCACTCTATTGGTTGTTCGAGACGGCTCTCCTCTTCCTTCCACCATACCCGAGCATTATCGGTCAGTTACAACTTAGAAACTCTTACCCAAGCAATATCTGGAACTTGAGTTGCTGCCAGATCATCTTCAATCGCTTGATTCCTTCTGCTTCAAGCGAGCTCTCCTTACCCGAGAAGTTATTTGGGTGTAGTACCCGAAACTGCTTAACTCCGGATGCCTCAGCCTCGGGGCGGTTCATAAAGATAGCAGTCTGCTACTGCTGACTCTCCAATAGGCTCTTGATAGTTTCAAACAGTACCGTTTGCTCATTGATAGGAGCTGCAACGGTAGGTGGTGGTGGTGGTGTAGGAGTTGGAGTATTACCGTTGACGTTTGTGCTGGTATTGTTCGGAGAGTCCATCACCTTGATATAAAAGATATGTTGTAATAGATTCAAGTAATTTGAAATGCAAGGAATGTAAATATTTGTTGAACTCATTAATTCTTATGGTATATTGTTTACGATTTCATACAAAACTGACCTGCATAGGCCACCAACAAAACCTGTCACGCTCCGCTTCCCAGTAGACGGAAATGATGACGTAGCAAGCCTGCGGGATATTTATTCAGAAAATTTAATTCTCTAAATAAATATACTAAGCGTATTGAAACAATATTACATAATGCAAGAATAAATAGAGACTTTAAATTTCTCAATAAATATCTTTATTTACATTCAACTTGAAACATTGACAAGTACAATGAGTTTCAACTGAAAAGTAAATACAATAAAGGAAATGTCTAAACATGTGGCATACATAAACTGAAAGAAAAGGAAAGTTAAGCTAATCCTGAGTAGCGATCTGGTCGTAATCCTCCTCGGTAGCCTCCACTTCCTCCATCTCGACCGTATTCGACGAACATTCCAAGAAAATAAAGGTGGGTGGAATGCCCGTTAGCGAACTAGCGCTTGATAAGTCCCTAAGGTAGGGTAAGAGTGAAAGGTGACAAGTATATAATAACAGAAATAATTTAAATGACCAGTAAAAGCGTGTAGATTTGAATATGGGTATATGTATCTATAAGTTTCTATATGATCATTATGTTAACATTAAGTTCCAAGTATGAATGTCAACACAGTCGTAGAAGTATTCACGAGCTCAAGAGTGGGGCTCCAGGAGCAACGAAACGCGGGTACATTTCATGTGTTAGCATCGGGACTCCAAGCTGTGGAGAAATCGATCCGACTGAGATTCGAGTAAAAGAAAAAAATAGGTTAATACAGAACTTCTGAAGCTCCGTTGGATTTATACAAGAAACTATCCCAAACACCCCGAGTATAGTATATATTATAACTATAAGACAGCCTTAGGTGATTTGATTGGTTGATTATAACATGACTTGATCGAAACCATAGATTGCAAAAGGTGAAGAATGAAGTCGGGTGAGTCAAGTAAAGTGTGAGTCATGTCAATTGCAATCTTGGGTCAAGTCAAGTTAGTCGAGTAGATTGAGTTCGAGTTCACGTTCAAGTTTGGTTTCGAGTTGAGTTTGAAGTCCAGTTTAGATTCGGTTTTATGTTCAAGTTGTAGACATTTCATGTGAATTGATTTAACTTTTGAAGATATTAAGTTCAGGAGAAATCGGACAACTGCTGCACATGAACGACTGGATTTGTGTTTTTTTCCAAGACAATTGCCATTGATAACTCCATTAATTTTTCTAACATGAATAGGCAAGCACTCACTTTCTCCAGCTGTCACGACCCAATTTAGGAACGCGGCCAGCACTTAAATTACGCAACGTCGAAAGGCATAACGAAATTCAAGTAAGCCGAAAACCCAGAAATCTAAACCATAAAAGATAGAATGAGAGAACATTTAAAACATTTGTTAAAAAATTTAAAAATCTCAAGTTATGAAATCTCAATTTAATTTATTTTCTTAAAAATTTCGGCAGCATCTCCTTTGTAAAAACTAGCCCCAAACAGGTACAAGCATTGAATAAATATAAAGCATCCCCAAACGGGAGCAACTCACGCCAAAAGGCAGAACAAAACCACAACAAGTATATACGGTGCCGTAGCGAAAGGATAAGCAATAAGAAATGAAAACCGCATAAAAAGAGGTAAAGCAACATAAATAAAAGCCGGCTCACACGAGCACGACACCCAGAATCACATATAATACAATATTGATCCTCACAATCTCGTATCTAAGTCAAATACATGAAAGTGGTAGATGGAGAGTACTAGATACAACAAGGTACACAATAGATGTATAGGGATAACCGCAAAACCCACCTACACCAAACGGTCTCACAGCCAACAGTAGCGGTATCCACAGAAATAGATGCAAAAAGGAGCCCTGCCGCGACTACTCAGAGGGTCAAGCTTGCAAAACACTGTGGCACAACGGGGGTGAGTTTCTAACTCGTGAATAGTAAATAACATCATACAGATAATCGCGAGTATGCGCGAACAGCGATAATCTAAAATATACAATCTGATAGCATAAATATGATGATATGGATATGCAACAATCATGATCAAGGTACGCCACCACGGTACAACAACTACATGAAACAGTGCATATCAAATAAATTCTGAGTGTGGGATAAAATATAATCATCATCATGGAAAAACCGGTGTCCATCAACGACATCCCAAATCCCAATGTCTCAGGCGCCGTCACTGATCGGCCCTCATAACCATCAATCTCATGGAACCTGAGTGTCCAATATCGACACTCGAAACCTCAAGAAAAACCCATGTCCAGTATCGACACATAAATCTACATAACTCGGGCTCTGTCAGTCCGGATCGGCCCATATCCATCTCACGACTCCAGTCGGTATCCTCCGGGTCCAAACTATCACCGGTAGATAGTGTTCCCTTCTGCCAGGCTCATCGTCTACACCTCGAGCTTCTTGCCCCGGGATACCTTACCGGGTCCACCATGTATCCACAAACGGATCATCCATCTCCTCGAATCGGGTCTCGAAAACCAATCTTAGAACCGAGAAAACTCATGGTGGACGTCTCAAAATCTCATCACGAGAAACCGCGTTTTTAAAACACTTGATAATTTCCTTTGAAATGTATCCACGGTTCTCAAATCCAGAAATCACATGAAATTAGTATCTCAATGCAAAAATCCATGAAATACGATGCATGCAACATAGAATAGTAATATGAGCATATCAAGGGAAAACTGCTCTTTTTAAATGTATCAAATTTCAAAGGTATCTTACGGCTTTCCAACTCCCCGAAATAAAATGCAACATCATATGAGAGTATATATGTAGCTATAGCAAAGTATGTGTGTATGTATATATGTATGATGCAATCCATGTGCGCAATACAACAAGAATTAATGTCTAACTATTAATAACGAATGTGGTACAACATATGTATGCTCATGGCAATGTGGTATAAGAACAACTGTCTCATTATGAATAACGAATGCAGTACAACATATGTATGCTCATGGCAATGTTCATGGTGTGCGTGTCATGGCAATCACCAACGGTGTGTGTGTAGTATACAATTCAGTGCTCGTGCAACATGAATCGTCAGTAATGGTGCAGTGTTCAATAGGTACTAAGCCAATGTGCAACAAGTAATGAGATGCAATGGTGCTCATGCATAGTCGACATACATGCATATAAACATACGACTATAACACCGAATCTAGCCCTCGACGCTTAATGCCATACGAGCGATTCCCCCGTAGATGTTAAATCTACTCACCGATGAGCTCGAGCGAGGTAAATCCAACCACCTGCTTTCCTTTCCTTGTAGCATCTGAAGTCCCCGCAATCGATCCTAATATCACATGACAATATAACAAGTGCAAATTAGAAACCTTCTGATAACACACGCAAACAACGGCAACAAACAAACAGACTCCCACAAGCTCCCAAGTGTTCGCTTAGTGGGCTAAACGCGAGCAGCGACATCCTAGATCAACCCTACGGCTACTAAACGTATGAAACATTTAAATGAAAATTGGATAAATCTGCATTACACGTTGCCGAAACGCTTTTATTCTAGCTAAATGGTCCCATATTTTGCTATACAAAGAATTAGTGAAAGTTGTAAGTTCCACGAGCCTAACAATAACCCCAGAGACCCCATGACTAAGATACGAAACCCCAGTCCCCAATCTGGCCCAATTTGCGACCAGATCCAATTTATTTGCGGCCAAGAATTGAGGGGGTGGTCTCAAGTTTTTAGGGTAGCTTCTAGGTATCCAAACTAGGTCTCTGTGATGGCAACTTTCCAACCAATAACCTGGTTCGATAGCAGATTCAACAGAGACTCGAACTTAACCAAAAAGCGATATAAACACTAATCTTAAAACATTATGGTATTAAACTGAGATAATTTTAGCAAAACAACTTCCCTATAGCCTAAATAACAGTCAAGGATCATTACCTCTCCAAAACTTGAGAAAAACCCTAGGTTTCCAAGCTCCAAGTCATCACAAGAGCGTTTAAGCAAGCTTAATGAAGTTTTAGTAAGATTTAAAGAAGGTTTAGGCTTAAGGTCTGAAGAAAAAAAAGGATCAAGAGAAGGATTTTAGTGAAGAAGAAGGAGAACAATAAAATGAGAGAGAGTGTGAGTGATGAGGGAAAATGAGAGAGTGAGGTTAGGAAATGAGCCATGCCCTCTTTCTCTCTCCTCATTAATTGCTCCCATGCTTGCCCCATGCCTCATCATTCCTTCAATTGTCAACTCTTCTCCCTTAATAAAAGATAAAACTCTTTACTAAAATTAGGTGAAATTAGTTAGCATGGCATGAAAATGGTTAAGTGTGTCATGGCTAGCAAAGCATGGTTAACACCTCCTTAACCCAAAGTTGATATGCACAAGTGTGTGCAAGATAAAACATAATATAATAAAATATTAATTAATTAAATAAAATACGTTTAAAATAATTATTGGTTAACTTTTTATTAAAAACCCGTATTATCACTTAATCAACACTAGCCGCATTCTAGAGTATTTCAATCTTCACCCCTTAAAGAAATTCGGTCCCCGAATTTAAAAAAAAATCTTACTATGTGTACCTTCGAAGAGATGAGGGAATTTCTTCCGCATCTCACTCTTGGCTTCCCATGTGACCTCTTCACTATTCGGCCCACGTCAAAGAACCTTTACTGACGGTAAGACCTTTGACCGAAGTTTCTTCACCTGCCGATCCAATATAACTACCGGCTGCTCGGTGAACGAAAGATCGCGCTCCAACTGGATAGTCTGGTGCTGAATCATGTGGGAAGGATCATGAAGGTACTTGTGAAGTATCGATATAGGAAATACGGGGTGAACATCCGAAAAACTGGGCGGAAGTGCCAAACAATAGGCAACGGCACCAACTCGCTCAAGGATCTCAAAAGGACCCACAAATCTGGGACTAAGCTTCCCCTTCTTCCCAAATCTCATCACACCCTTCATCGGAGAAATGCGTTGGAATACATGATCACCCACTGTGAACTCAAGTCTGCGATGACGACGGTGGCATAAGACTTATGCCTGCACTGGGCTGCTCTCATCCTGTCCTGAATCAACTGGATCTTCTCTGTAGTCTCCTGTAATAGCTGTGGTCCCAAAATCCTGCTCTCCTTGAGTTCGGTCCAATAGACTAGCGATCGACACTTTATACCATACAAAGCCTCAAAAGGTGTCATCTGAATCATCTCCTGATAATTTTTATTATAAGAGAACTCTATCAACGGCAAGTGACGATCCCAACTGCCACCAAAATCAAGTACGCACGCACGAAGCATATCCTCAAGAGTTTGTATAGTCCGCTCTTACTGACCATCGGTCTACAGATGGAAAGCGGTGCTAAAACTCAACCGGGTACCCAAAGCTTCCTGAAGTTTCTGCCAAAGAAAGCCGGTAAACTGAGTGCCTCTGTCGGATACGATGCATATAGGAATGCCGTGCAAATACACAATCTCTTCAATGTACAACTGAGCATACTGAGCATATCCAAAAGTGGTCTTCACTGGAAGGAAGTGAGCCGCTTTCGTCAACCGGTCAACAATCACCCAAATGGAGTTATACCCTCGACTGGACTTGGGTAGACCCACAACAAAATCCATGGAGATCTGCTCCTATTTCCACTCTGGAACGGGTAAAGGCTGCAACTCTTCTGCCGGTCTCTGATGCTCAGCCTTGACTTGCTGACAAGTCAGGCACCTTGAAACGAAGTCCGAAACATCCCTCTTCATCCCTTCCCACCGGTATATATATCTCTCAAGTCATGATACATCTCAGTGGAACCTAGATGAACATTATAAGCTGATTGATGTGCCTGCTCTACGATCTCATGCCACAGCCCCTCGGTATCTGGTACACATAAACGAGTCCCAAAACGTAGTACACCCTAGTCATCAATCATGAACTCCGAATCTCTACCCTGCCGAACATGCTCAAAAATCTCAGACAAACGGGCATTGTCGGGCTGCGCCTCATGGATACGATCAAGTAGAAGCGGACGGGCGCGGACATGAGTAAGCTGTCCACCAGTGGAAGTGAACTTGAACTGTACTCTACTGTTGCACAAGATCTGCCAATCTGCAGAAGACTATCTCTGAAATGCGCCCAACTGGGACAAGCTACCTCCGGGCCTACGACTCAAAGCATCAGCTACCACATTCGCCTTGCCCGGGTGATAAAGGATCTCATAATCATAATCCTTCACAAGCTCTATCCAACGGCGCTATCTCAAATTCAGATACCGCTGCTGGAAGATGTACTTTAAGCTCTTGTGGTCTATGAAGATCTGACACGACAACACATACAAGTAGTGTCTTCAAATCTTAAGCGCAAAGACTACCGCGGCTATCTCAAGATCATGAGTGGGATAGTTCTGCTCGTGCTTCTTCAGCTGCCGAGAAGCCTAAGCGATAACTCTATCATGCTGCATCAATACACAACCAAGCCCCACTCGAGAAGTATCACAGTAAACGACATATCCGCCCGATCCAGAAGGTAAAGATAACACTGGTGCAGTCGTTAACCGAGTCTTCAACTGCTGAAAACTCTGCTCGCATGTCTCAGTCCAAAAAAAAAGGAACCCCCTTCTGGGTCAGTCTGGTCAGTGGTGCAGCGATACTCGAGAAATCCTGCACGAAACGGAGGTAATAACTGGTTAAGCCCAAGAAGCTGCGGACCTCAGTCATTGATACTGGTCTGGGTCAAAGCTGTACGGCCTCGATCTTCTTCGGGTCCACACGAATACCGTCTCCCATAACCACATGACCTAAGAAATCAACACTATCAAGCCAAAATGCACACTTCGAGAATTTAGTATAGAAATAGTGCTCTCTCAATATCTGCAAAGCAATTCTCAAGTGTTGCTCATGCTCCTCTCAACTTCTGGAACAGACCAGAATGTCATCAATAAATACAATAATGAACTGGTCAAGGAACGGCCTGAAAATCGGGTTCATCAAATCCATGAACGCTTCTAGGGCATTGGTGATTCCGAATGACATCACCAAAAACTCATAATGCCCTAGCGCGTACGAAAAACAGTCTTCGGAATATCATCATTCCGAACCCGCAACTGATGATAACCCGATCTCAAATCAATCTTGGAAAAATGTCCTACACCCTGAAGCTGATCAAATAAATCATCAATGCGAGGTAATGGATACCTATTCCACACCGTAACTCAGTTCAATTGACGATAATCAATGCACAAGCTCAAACTGCCGTCCTTCTTCTTGACGAACAGAACAGGAGCTCCCCAAGGAGAAACACTCGGACGCACAAGTCCCCTATCGAGAAACTCTTGCAACTGATCCTTAACCTCTTTAAGCTCCGTTGGGGCCATACGATAAGGCAGTATAGAAATAGGCTACGTGTTGGGGATCAAATCAATGCAAAACTCAATATCGCGCTCTGGCGGCAATCCAGTAACTCGTCAGGAAATACGTCGGGAAACTCTCTCAAAATAGGAACCCGGTCCAACGAATCTACTGTGGCACCGGTATCACGAATAAAATATAAGAATCCCCGACATCCTCTCCTCAAGAGCCGACTAGCGCGAAGGGCGGAAATCAAATTGTGAGGGGCGACACTATGGTCCCCCTGCACAACAAGAACTGACTTGCCCAGAAAACAAAACCTGACTGCCTTCTCACGGCAGTCCACAGACGCATAGCAAGTAGCTAACCGGTCCATGCTCAGGAGAACGTCGAAGTCCAACATATCAAGAAAGATCAAGTCGACGGACGAATCTCTATCTCCAATACGAACGGCAAGCGACCGAAACACATGTCGCTCAACAAAAAACTCGCCAACAGGAGTAATCACGATAAGCGGCTGATCTAGGAAGGACGACTCTCGGCCCAACCTCGGCACGAAATGTGTAGAAACATACGAGTGCGTAGATCCCAGAACAAATTAAACGTGTGTATCGAAAGAACATACAGAAAGAGTACCTTACACAACTGCGTTCGACGCCTGCGCGTCCTGATGAGTCAATGCAAACACTCGAGCCTACCCTCTACCGGCAACTGGCTGTCCTCCGCCTCTGCCACTTTGTCCTTTCTGAATAAGACCGCCATGACCACGGCCCCTTTAGGCACCTACCTGGGGTGGAGCAAAAATGGGCGTAGGAGGCAATGCTCTCTGAGATGGAGAAGGTGGTAAGGTAACATGTGGAACGGCTGTCTCGCCCTGATGTGGCTCAGTACAATCTCTGACACGATGACATAGACTCCTACACCGAAAACATCCAGACGACGGCTGCTGACCCGGTGGGTAAGAGATAAATAACTGCCTCGTCTCGACCCTCTGCTACCACCATCACCAGGGAAGAGTCTGTCGCAGCGCCTATCAAGCCGTCTCCGAGCTGGTACATCAGTATGAATCCTCTTCGGTTCCGAAATGACCGAAGTCTCGGAAAGACGCTCCTTAACCAATAGGGTTGCGTCCACCGCGGCTGCATATCTATCAAAATGCTGGACGCCGATAGAAAGGAACAACTGGGTAATTAGGCCTCATACAAATCTCTTGACCCGCCTCTTTTCAGTATCCACCAAATAAGGAGCATATATCGATAGCTGGGTAAACTGAATGTCATACTCCGCCACTGTCATATACGGAGTCTGGCGCAAAGACTCAAAATTGCGAGCTCGGGCATCCCTGATGCTCTGCGGAAGACAACGGGCAAGAAAAACCATCACGAACTCAACCCAGGTCATAGAAGGAAGACATGCGGCTCAGCATCTCTCCAAAGACTCGCATCAAGTCTGGGCAAGACCCTCCATATGAAAACTAGTGAACTCTACCCATATCGTATCGGAGCATCTCAACGAACGATAAATCCTGGCCATCCGATCAATGAACGACTGCGGATCCTCAGCTAAGTCGGTGCCGGTGAAAACCGGAGGTTTCAGCCTCATGAACTCAGATAATGATACGGTGATAACCTCCGTAGCTGCAGGTATGACTGCTTGAACAGTAGGCACCATCATAGTCCTCGTAACAGGTGGGACAACCTCCGATCTCTGCGCTCGACTGGATTCAACCAACGACCCCATCATTTGGCGTAAATCCTGCATACCGGCCTCTAGCCTAGTAATACGATCCGGCAAAGGTGGATCAATCTGCTCCTGTAGGATAGGCGTACCGCCCTGGTCAGTCCTCGTCTCTGACGAGCCTTCCCTAACCTCGGCTCTAGCAGCCGCTCTCTGTGCCCTCGTAGTCTTCGGCGGCATAATTGCTGAAATAAGAAAACAGGATTTGATAAGAACATACAAATCGAATCACAAGGATACATGGAATCAAGGAAGGAATTACAAGAAATATGTCCTAAGGTCACTTAGGCGGAGTACCGTGTCGTAAGTATGCCGCGGAACATACACACGCTACGTCACTCTGCTTAAGCTACCTACTCCATCATACCAAGCTCATCCTACACTCCGAAAGGTAAAACCTAGCGCTCTGATACCAATTTTGTCACGACCCAATTTAAGAATGCGACCGGCACTTAAATCACGCAATTTCGAAAGACGTAACGAAATTCAAGTAAGCCAAAAACCCAGAAATCTAAACCATAAAAGATAGAATGGGAGAACATTTAAAACATTTGTTAAAACATTTAAAAATCTCAAGTTATGAAATCTCAATTTAATTTATTTTCTTAAAAATTTCGGCAGCATCTCTTTTGTAAAAATTAGCCCCAAACTGGTACAAGCATAGAATAAAAATAAAGCATCCCCAAACGGGAGCAACTCATGCCAAAAAGCGGAACACAACCACAAAAAGTAAATACGAAGCCGTAGCGAAGGGATAAGCAATAAGAAATGAAAACTGCATAAAAAGAGGTAAAGCAACATAAATAAAAGTCGGCTCACACGAGCACGACATCCAGAGTCACATATAATACAATATCAATCCTCACAATCTCGTATCTAAGTCAAATACATGAAAGTGGTAAATGGAGAGTACTAGATACAACAAGGTATACAATAGATGTATATGGATAACTGCAAAACCCACCTACACCAAACAGTCTCACAGCCAACAGTAGTGGTATCCGCAGAAATAGATGCAAAAAGGAACCCTGTCGCGACTACTCTGAGGGTCAAGCCTGCAAAACACTGTGGCACAACGGGGGTGAGTTTCCAACTCGTGAATAGTAAATAATATCCTACAAATAATCTCAAGTATGCACAAACAACGATAATCTAAAATATGCAATCTGATAGCATAAATATAACAATATGGATATGCAGCAATCATGATCAAGGTACGCCACCAGGGTACAACAACTACATGAAACAGTGCATATCAAATAAATCCCGAGTGTGGGATAAAATATAATCATCATCAATGAATCATCATCGTGGAAAAACCGGTGTCCATCAACGACACCTCAAATCCCAATGTCTCAGGCGCCGTCACTCTGATCGGCCCTTATAACCGTCAATCTCATGGAACCTGAGTGTCCAACATCGACACTCAAAACCTCATGAAAAACCCGTGTCCAGCGTCGACACATAAATCCACATAACTCGGGCTCCGTCAGTCCGGATCGGCCCATGGGCTCCATCAGTCCGGATTGGCCCATATCCATCTCACGACTCCAGTCGGTATCCTCCGGATAACCGCTGGGTCTAAACTATCACCGGTAGGTAGTGTTCCCTACTTCTAGGCTCATCATCTACACCTCGAGCTTCTTGTCCCGGGTACCTTACCGGGTCCACCAAGTACCCGCAAACGAATCATCCATCTCCTCGAATCGGGTCTCGAAAACCAATCTTACAACCGAGAAAACTCATGGTGGACGTCTCAAAATCTCATCACGAGAAACCGCATTTTTAAAGCACTTGATAATTTCCTTTCAAATGTATCCACGGTTCTAAAATCCAGAAATCACATGAAATCAATATCTTAATACAAAAATCCATGAAATACGATATATGCAACATAGAACGGTAATATGAGCATATCAAGAGAAAACTGCTCTTTTTAAATGTATCAAATTTCAAAGGTATCTTACGGCTTTCCAACTCCTTGAAATCAAATGCAACATCATATGAGAGTGTATATGTAGCTATAGCAAAGTATGTGTGTATGTATGTATGTATGATGCAATCCATGTGCGCAATAGAACAAGAATCAATGTCTAACTGTTAATAACGAATGCAGTACAACATATGTATGCTCAGGGCAATGTGGTACAAGAACAACTGTCTCATTATGAAAAACGAATGCGGTACAACATATGTATGCTTATGGCAATGTTCATGGTGTGCGTGTCATGGTAATCACCAACGGTGTGTATGTGGCATACAATTCAGTGCTCGTGCAATATGAATCGTCAGTAATGGTACAGTGTCTAATAGGTACTAAACCAATGTACAACAAGGAATGAGATGCAATGGTGCTCATGCATAATCAACATGCATGCATATTAATATACGACTATAACACCGGATTTAGCCCTCGACGCTTAACGCCATACGGGCGATTCCCCGTAGATATTAAATCTACTCACCGATGATCTCGAGCTAGGTAAATCCAACCACCTTCTTTCCTTTCCTTGTAGCGTCTGAAGTCCCCGCAATCGATCCTAATATCATATGACAACATAACAAGTACAAATTAGAAACCTTCCGATAACATACGCAAACAACGGCAACAAACAAACCGACTCCCACAAGCTCCCAAGTGTTCGCTAAGCGGGCTGAACGCGTGCAGCGATATCCTAGACCAACCCTACGGCTACTAAACGTATGAAACACTTAAAAGAAAATCGGATAAATCTGCATCGCACGTTGCCGAAACACTTGAATTCTAGCTAAACGGTCCCAAATTTTGCTACACAAATAATTAGGAAAGTTGCAAATTCCACGAGCCTACCAATAACCCCAGGTACCCCACGACCAAGATACGAAACCCCAGTCCCCAATCTGGGCGCAATTTGTGGCCAGATCCAATTTATTTGTGGCCAGAAATTGAGGGGGTGGTCTCAGGTTTTTAAGATAGCTTCTAGGTCTCCAAACTAGGTCTCTGTGATGGCAACTTTCCAACCAATAACCTGGTTCGATAGCAGATTCAACAGAGACTCGAACTTAACCAAAAAGTGATATAAATACTAATCTTAAAACATTATGGTATTAAACTGAAACTATTTTAGCAAAACAACTTCCCTATAGCCTAAATAACAGTCAAGGATCATTACTTCTCCAAAACTTGAAAAAAAAACCCTAGCTTTCCAAGCTCCAAGTCATCACAAGAGGGTTTAAGCAAGCTTAATGAAGTTTTAGTGAGGTTTAAAGAAGGCTTAGGATTTGAAGGGAAAAAAAGGATCAAGAGAAGGGTTTTAGTGGAGAAGAAGAACAATAAAATGAGAGAGTGTGTAAATGATGAGGGAAAATAAGAGAGTGAGGTTAGGAAATGAGTCATTCCCTCTCTCTCTCCTCATTAATTGCTCCCATGCTTGTCCCATGCCTTATCATTTCTTCAATTGTCAACTCTTCTCTCTTAATAAAAGATAAAACTTTTTACTAAAAATAGGTGAAATTAGTTAGCATGGCATGAAAATGGTTAAGTGTGCTATGGCTAGCTAAGCATGGTTAACACCTCCTTAACCCAAAGTTGACATGCACAAGTGTGTGGAAGCTAAAAAATAATATAATAAAATATTAATTAATTAAATAAAATATGTTTAAAATAATTAGTGGTTAACTTTTTATTAAAAACCCGCATTATCGCTTAATTAACACTAATCGCATTCTAAAGTGTTGCATCATCTCCCTATGGCTCAAGAGAAATGATACCGCTTAAACCTATATTAATTTAGAGTCCTTAAATATTTATTATTGTTGTTTATATTGTATTTATATTATTTTCATTTCTCGAGAGGTTTTTTATGAAAAATACTTTAATATTGTTTAAAATAAATCTCGAGGGTGATTTATAATATTTAGAGCTTTTTTTATTTTTTTTATGAAGTTGTATGTTAAATTTTTGTAGTATTTTAGTGATAAAACCTAGATTTTAAAAATTTATGGTATTTTTATGAAAACTACTACTTTTGGAAACTTGGTGGTATTTTATTAAAAATTTTATCTTTCATTTTAAAAATATAGTTTCATAATTTGTTTTTATTGAAAATACGGATTCATAATTTTATATAATTTTCCAAATTTTAGTTTTGTTTAGAAAAGTCGTATTCTTAACAACCGTATTTTTATTTTCTTTCGAGACCGCATTGTCACGTCCCGCTTCCCAGTAGGCGGAAACAGTGATGTGGCAAGCCCGTAACGTATTTACTATGAAAATATGTTAAGTGTAAGTAAACAATATAATAATGAGCAAGAATGATAAGAGTAATAAAAGGAAACAACAACTTTATTTACATTCAACTTTATATACAACTGTCTGGAAATAAAAGATACAATAATAATGCAAATGCCTACACAATGGAATACTGTAAGTAAGTGCAGGAAAGAAGAAGCTAGCAGTCTAGCTGAGTAGCAAACTGGTCCAAGTCCTCCTGGCCCGACTCTACGTTCTCAGAGTCCGGTCCTCCTGACGAACATTCTAAAAAAAGAAAACAGAGAGGAATGTCGTCGGCGAACTAGCGCTCGGTAAGTCCCCAAAAGAAATAAGTAATAATGAATTAAAGTGAATAGAAATCAAGTAAATATGAACATGCAAGGTTATATATAAGAGAGTATGTAAGCATGTTTATTTACCGGTATAAAATAGTTATTCTAACGTGGCTATTTGCAATTTGATAAAGATGATATTCATGAATATGAGAGGAGTCCATCTTACCCCATGGATTATGGTAACATGTAGTACAAGGCCCTGTCATAACTCACGGGACAACGACACGTGCATTTATATAGGTGTCTTTTAAAGTGACCTCTCGTGCTACGATATACGTTCCGTACCAATCTACCCCTTTATCCCCGCGTATTGTATTGTATAGATTAAGATTACAGGTCTTGGCCGAATCCATAGATATAAAATGTACAGGTTCATGTTCAAGATGTAATCATGTGTTTAGGTATTCATGTCAAGTTATAACCATGGTTCGGTCAAGTCGAGTCAAGTATACGAGTTTGAGTTTGATATTTGAATTCGAGTGTTCAGGTTCATGATCAAATATTCAAGTTCGTGTTTGATTTTGAATTCTGGTTTGAGTTTGGATTCAGGTTGAAGTCAGAATCTAATGAAAGGATTTATTTCTTGAAATTCTTAGGTTTAGGAGTAATCGGCAACCGCTGCATATAGACAGCAGGATTTATGTCTTTTTCCAAAACAATTACCATTGAAAACTCCGTTAAGTTGTCTAAACTGAATAGGCAAGCACTCACTTTCTCCGGCTCCCCGAGGCTTAAGAGAAATGATACCGCTTAAGCCTATATTAATCTATAGTTCTTAAAATATTGTTTTGCATATCTCGAGGGGGTTTTATGAAAAATACTTTAATATAGTTTAAAATTTAAATCTCGATGGTGATTTATAATATTTAGGGGTTTTATGAATATGTATTTTGATTGTTATGGTATTTTAGTGATAAAAACCCAGCTTTTAAAAGTTTATGATATTTTTATGAAAACTAACTCTTTTGGAAACTTGATGGTATTTTATTAAAATTTTAATCTTTCATTTTTAAAAATATAGTCTCATAATATGTCTTTATTTAAAATTCTAATTCATAGTTTTATATAATTTTCCAAAGTTTAGTTTTTTTTATTTAGAAAAGTCGTATTTCTTAAAAACCGTATTTTTATTTCTTTTCGAAACCGAATACTCCGTGAGGAGTTCTACATCTCGCTCTACTGTTCCAAAAAATGTGCGATAATCCGCACCATCCATTAGCGGGTCCCCTAACGAGGGTTGTAGAGGCATAATTGCTAAGAATTTAAAAATCTCGATTAAAAGAAACCCGTTTTTTGAAAAAGGGTGGTATTTTAATGTAAAACCTATTTTTTAAATTAGCCATATGTTTAGAATACCGTGCTATGAAACCATAGTGTGCATGTGGGGTAGGTCGTTACCCCATGAAGGTTCTAGAGGTGGGTATACTGGGTATCAAAAAAACGGTAATACTAAACTTCATGGTATTTTAATGAAAAGGTTCGTTATTTGGTTGTTTCACGTGAAACTTTTTTGTTAAACTACAAGCTAAATGATATACATAATGTTAAGATTGGTGTTAGGATATTAGTTTGACCTATTTTGCTTAAAAGTGGAGTATAAATGTTAAAAAGAAATTATATCGGAGTTAACTCCACTTGTCGATGTGAGTTTTGAAGGTGGTTTGAGATGAAAGAAATAGAGAGAAGATGAGACTTACCTGTTTAAAGCGTTAACAAGGATGAGGGGAAGCCTTCGGATGTCGTGATGTCGTCGGCTAGGCTTTAGTTGTCGAGCTTGGCTTGCTACTCCACTTGGGTGCTTAACTCCACTTGGTCCTTCGAGAGTTTGAGAGAATTATTGATAGAATTTTTAGAATGGGAGAAAGTTAGGAGATGGGGTGATATTTATAGTGAAAAATTAAGGTTTAGGAATTAAAATTTTGATTAAAAAAATTAAAATTGATGTTAATTGGTGAATTGAATGGTCACTGTTTAATTGCAGGGATATCAAACAGTGCAGGAGAGTTGAAGGGGGTTGAAGGGACGAGTGTGCAAATCACGGAGACGATTGGAGATGATCCAACCATTGGTAGCGGCCAAAGTAGGGAAACGGGCGGTCGAATCTCAATGGATTGCCGCGAGTTTCGTGTCACGTGTCAAGTTTTGTGTTTACTCCTCTTTACACCTGTTTGATTTTTCTGAAACTTTTCGTTTCTCCGTAAATTGCACGTGCAACTCTTGAGCTTCTCAAAAATTAAAAAGAAAAATCTAAAAATAATTGGGTCTGATGGGATTCAAACACACTGGCTATGTCGCAGCAATGTAGAAGCTTTACCAGTAAGCTACAAGTTGTTTCTTTCTTTTATTTAACACAAATAACCTATAACTCTTACACAGACTGTAATACCCTTTTCTGTACAACAACAAGAAATTTTTATACATGAATTTCAGAATCGTTACACGAATACTCCATGAGGAGTTCTGTATCTTGCTCTACTAAACCAAGAATATGTGATAATCTGCACCATCCATTAGCGGGTCCCCTAACGAGAGTTGTAGAGGCGCAATTGCCAAGAATTCAAAAATATCAATTAAAAGCTTGCTTTATAATGAAGCGGTATTTTATTGCAAATTGTTTCATTTAATTGAAAAAATTCTAATCAAAATATCGTGTTATGAATCAAAAGTGTACGTGTGGGGTAGGTCATTACCCATTGAAGGTTCTAGAGGTATATACGCTAGTTATCAAAATAAGGGTTATATTAAAGTTCATGATATTTTTCTGAAAAAGTTTGTTATAGACGTATTTCACTTGAATTTCTAATTTCATGAAAAATGTAAAGATGTGAACAACATGTTAAGATGATATCTAAACGTTTTAAATGAACAATTAACCATGGTGAAGGTGACAAAAATTGTTTAGAATAAAATTAAACGAGATAACTCTACTTGCCGATGTTGTTTTATAGATTGGTTTTTGAGATGAAAAGGGACTTACTGTTTGCGCATGTTCCCGCCAAAAATTTTTGGCTCAGAACTTGTTATTCCCGTATAAAAATAAAGGGAAAGCTCCAAGTGTTAAATACATGCACCCACATGCAAAGCATGTAACTATCACCTCAGGTAGCACCGCACGTGAAGTTCACGTAGACGCCAATGTGCAAAGCACAGGAACGCCTGTTCTCCTAATATTTAAAAATAATAAAAGAGATAAACTCTGTTAAAATTTTGTTGAGGCAGCGCCTTACGTGCCCCTCACGAGGGCAAAAGCGCCAGCACCAATCTTGTAGGATTAATCGTATGATGGCGTCGCACGTGTTCCTCACGTGGACGCTAATGTGCAAAGCACAGAAGCACCTATCATAAATTAGAATTAAATTCTTAAGTAGCGTCCACGTGCAAAACACATGAGTGCCGGCGTCCAAATTAAAAGCAAGTAGAATTAAATTCTACATGGGGATATTTCTCTAAAAACTGGGATATTCTCTATTAAACAGAGCCGTTGGATCAAAAATCCAATGGTGATAATAAATCATCAGATGATAAATTGTATTTAGGAAATATTTTCCTTCTAATATGGAAAGATCTTTCTCTAACAGAGAATCTTGGATTTAAAATCCAATGGTGATAAAATATCACCAATTAAACTATCTGATAGAATTAAATTCTATGTGATAGAATTAAATTCTATTCATAAAATATTTTCCTTAATCTTTCTAATATTGAAAGATCTTTCTCTAACAAAGAATCTTGGATTTAAATTCCAATGGTGATAAAATATCACTAATTAAACCATCTGATAGAATTAAATTCTATATAGGAAATATTTCTCTGATCCTCCTCAAACTAGAAAGATCTTTTCTGATCCAACGGTGATTATAAAATCACCTATCGATCATCTGATAGTATAAAATTCTATCTTAGGAAAATATTTTCCTAATCTTGCTAAACTAATAAGATATCTATATGATAGAATTAAATTCTATGTTAGGAAAATATATTCCTAATCCTATTAAACTAACAAGATATTCATATGATAGAATAAAATTCTATCTCAGGAAAATATTTCATAATTTTGTTAAACAAACAAGAAATCTTCTCTGTTAAACAGAGAGCCTTTGGATTAAAAATCTAACGGTGAATAAAATTCACCGATTGATCTAAAAGATCATTTTGATTGATCATGAAATCAATCATGATCTCTTAATGAGAGATTTTCTCAACAAATTGATTTTTCTATTCTCCTATAAATAGGAGCAAAGAGTTTAATCAAAGGAAGGGAGAGGAAAAAAGGAGAGGAGACCCCCCATAAGCTTCTGTAAAAATATAGAAGGCTAAAAAAACAACAGAGAATTTAATTCTCTTAAAAAAGAAGATCTCCTTCCTAAAAGCCCTAAGTAAAGAAAAAGAAGATAACAAAATATGTCCTTTACCTAATATACTATATCTAAGGGTTTAACTCTGTAAAAAAAACTTAGTTCTTTCTCTAGATCTGAGATCCATAAGACAAGTCTCTTACAAGTTAAGAATTTAATTCTCATCTGGAATATCTTGTTCTTAAGAATCAAAGTTTCAAAGGGGAACATGGATACAAGAACGTGGAGAAAATGGAGTCCATAATACTCCAGGAACATAATTCCTCCAAATCAAGAACTTAGTTCTTTAAAGAACCCGATCCAAGATCCTCAAAATAGTGATTTTGGTGATCTCTAATGGTCAAAACACCATTAAAAGAGGTTTAACCTCTCTAAAAACACGAATATGGAAAACATGGAGTTCATAATACTCCAGAAACTTAGTTCCTTCAAATCATGAACTTAGTTCTTAAAGAACATGATCCCAGATCCTCAAAATAATAATCTTGGTGATCGTTAATGGTCAAAATACCATTAACAGAGATTTAAGTTCTCTAAAAATATCAACAGAGATTAAATCTCCAAAAGAACTCAGCGTCTCACGTGAAAAGCACGTGAGCGCTCAAGACTAAGTTATATAGCACCTCACGTGAAATACACGTGAGCGCCACAAAAGTTAGTGCTTAGCACTATTGGAGTGCCTCACGTGATATACACGTGAGCGCTATATGCAGCTGAGTGTTTAGCACTGCTGGGTGTTACAGAAACACAATCTTATCCCAAATTGGCTAAGCTTATATTTATGATATCCAAACTGATCTTAGTCTCAAACATGACTAATGATCTCTCATTGATGATATCCAAAATGATATTCATCCCATATCTTCTAAGGTAATCTTAGTCTCAAATAAGGCTAATGATTCTTAGATGATCCACCATGATCTTTTTCCTCAAATACGGGATTTGGTTTAGGGGTACATCTCTCCACACCTCTGATATATGTCGTTGTAATTCCTCAACGTCTTCAGAGAGATGGCGGGTCCCGACAACCAACAACTCTTTTCTCGTCCCAACTTGATGTAAAACTTCATCAAGACTGGGAATGATATATCCCACGTTGATGCACTTCCAAATTGACGTGCACACCTCAAATCGGATCACACTCCAAATTAGGTGCATTCCATATCACCATCGTTCACTCCGCTACGTAACAAATACACATACGTGCAAGTTCAATGTTGGACCGAAATGTCCTTAAACTAATCTTCGCCCCCAAACACGGCGATAATGGACCGAAATGTCTTTAAACTAATCTTCGCCCCTAACAGGGAACATTGGACCGAAATGTCCTTTAACTAACATTCGTCCCAAATAGGGAATGTTGGACCGCGATGTCCTTAAACTAATATGTTTTTCCCTGCGGACTGTCTCCATAATGACTACCGTATACTATCCATGGGCTATTCATATATAATCTAATGATCAATTGAGCCAATATGCTCACTGCTCATAAATTGATCTTAGTCTCAAATATGGATAATGATCCTTAGATCAAACCCAAATATCCCCTGAACCAATAGACCTTACAAATGTGAGATCTGCATCCTAAGTTCATTCCCGTTGGCAAACCAAGCTACCAACCTGGGCCCCGTCAAGCAAATTTTTTTACCTAAACCCAAATCTCAAATATACGGATTTGGACTAATCCGCGCCCTACAGGCGACGACATAAATTAATCTCCGTATACAATCCACGGGCAACCTAAACAAATAAAAACACACACAACACGAAATGAACTTTCAAAGAAGGAGAAAGTGGTTATCGCAATGCGGTAACGTAATTAACTGCAGAAGCTTGCGCCTGCAGGGAAGAGCGTCCCCACAATCAAAAACCCCTCACAAACGAGGGGGAATCTGATAAAATCACGCTACAACGACCGCATCCGTCCAAACCTCCGATATGCGGTGCTATAAATCAACTTGGTATCTTCGGAGAGATGGACGGATAAATTCAAATAGCATCTGCTCCCAGATTCAGGCAAGATGATCCATCCCGATTCATCTCCATTTCCAGCGGTGACCAGATTCTGGCACGCATACCTATTGATGGAACTTGATTCAATAGGTATGCTACTGTCTCAAGTGCATAATCCCAAAAAGAAATAGGCAACTCAGCAGTACTCATCATAGAGCGCACCATATCTAATAGGGTGCGATTCCTCCGCTCCAATACACGGTTGTGTCGTGGCGTATACGGAGGAGTAAGCAGAGAGAGAATCCCATTCTCTTTTAGATAATCACGGAATTCCCCGCTCATGTATTCTCCTCCCCGATCAGATCGTAGGATTTTAATACTTTTGCCCGTCTGGTTTTCTACTTCGCACTTATATTCTTTGAATTTCTCAAAAGTTTCAGACTTGTGTTTCAACAAGAACACATGTCCGAACCTTGAGAGATAATCGGTGAATGTAATAAAGTACGAATAACCATTCCTGGCATGTATAGACATAGGACCGCATACATCACTATGTATTAGTCTCAAGAGTTCAGTAGCTCTTTCTCCGTGTCCAGTAAATGGAGTTTTGGTCATCTTGCCTTTGAGACATGACCGGCAAGTTTCATATGATGAAAATTTGAATGGATTCAAATATCCATCTTTATGCAACTTAGCCAGTCTTGTCGCATTGATATGACCTAGTCTACAGTGCCACAAGAAAACTTCGTTCATTTCTGAACTTTTCCTCTTGTTTGTTTTCTGTATGTTAAGAATTGTACTTTGATTAAGAACGTATATACCGTTACATAGCGTACCAAATCCAATCAACACTTGATTCTGAAAAATATTCATGATATTATCCTCTAATGTAATATTATATCCTTCTTTAGTTAGTAAAGAAACCGATATAATGTTGCACATCATTTTTGGTACGTAGTAACAGTCGTTCAGAGTCAATGTATTACCAGTTGCTAATACAAGGTGATAATCGCCAACTGCCTTGGCTGCAACAATTGCACCATTCCCTACTGTTAGGGATTTATCACCCTTTCCCAGTTCCCTACCTTTCTTTAGCCCATGTAACAAATTACATACATGGGATCCTGATCTGGTATCCAATACCCAGGACGTAGAACAAACTGAGAAATAGTTCTCGGTAACGAACACACCCGAAGAAGATGCATTAACATGCTGTTTCTTCGTACGGGTGGCGCGGGAATCCTGACATTCCCCTATCCTTTGCTCAGACTTATGACATTCATAAGATAGAGTGGGACCAACGTTCCCTAGCCCTGTATAAAAGGAGGGTTCGGTCAATACATCTATATTATTATCTTGATTAAAGCGTGACATTGGTTGCTGCCTGGAGAGAGAGAGAGAAGGAAACGCGTTAGCGTGCACTCTTTGCAAGATTAGATTGGTTATTATCTTATCTAATCAGGATGGCTCCCATTGATTTTATCAAATCTTCCTTCAAACCCTAAAAGGTAAGATTAGCCAGGATTAATTACACCCAACAAGTTCGCTAATCGTTCGGCCAGACCAATGTCGGTACTTTGAGGGAGGTTCCCTGTGATTTCGCACGGACCTAATTAAAAAAAACCTCGTTTTTCCAGAGGTATTACCCCATTGACACCTTTCTAGACACCTACTTGATCGGCTAATTGTAAAGTACAAAACTCTCCCAGGAGTAACTCTTACTTGCAGTGGGTATAGGGATCCAACTATCTCATAGAAGGTATACAATCTCATTGCAAATTTCAACACTTGAAATTCCCGATAATGATTTTACCCCTAGCCACTTATGACCTTAACAAGGTCAATAAAGTATAAGCGCTAGCCAAGTTCAACCCATCATTTCTTGATTGAATTAAACCCACCCGTATGACCCTTAACAAGGTCAACAAAGCCGTACGACTACCCTAATCCAATCGCATCATATGCTGCAGATAAGTACTAATCAGCTACCGCACACTACGCCTTAACAAGGTCAACAAACGCAGCACGAATAACAAATAGTACTTATCTGAAATGACGGAGGGCTATGCAGGTTTTTAAGAAAACCATGAGCGTAATAAACTTGATATCGTTGTAGAATCTAGTGATTTTGAAAAGGAGTGTTTTTTAGGCTTTTGCTAGTTTCGCTAAAGATGTCACTCCCGGTGAAGGGATCTCGGCTCTTTCCTCATCAAATGAGGTGCAGGATATTCAGGAATACCACTATGCAAAGTAAGAACTAGAGAAGCTATTAAAAACAAAACCAAGTTGGTTGTAGCATTTGCTAGTTTCGCTAAAGAGGTCACTCCCGGTAAAGGGATCTCGGCTCTTTCCTCATCGAATGAGGTGATGGATATTCATCAAGGAATACCACTATGCAAAGCAAAAACTAGAGCTATCCTTTTTGAAAATTTGATTCTACAAAATGTTTTGGTTTCTTTCTTTTCGTTAATCTCATTAATGAAGTCCCATCATTTAATGTTTTCTAAACATTACAGAAAAATGAAACGAAAATAGAACGTATGCTTATGCCATCCACATTCGCCATGGGGCCCTGTCATACACCGCTAGGTTACTTAACTACTGGCAGAGCGGGGGCTGGACTAGCGCGAGTGAAAAACATAACCAACATTTATTATATATCATATATATAATATTACATTCGTCTCACGCAGTTATATGATCAACATCACATAAACAAGCAGCAAAAGCAACATATGAAATATTGGATAGGATGTCCATGTTTTAAATTTATCCAGTAATGTAAAACACGGATTCCACGGTCGTGATGAATAGACAAACCCACATTCCTAGACCCCTACGAGAGCGGCAAGTAACCCTACCAATTCTAGAGTTAGGAGACCCGGTCTCAACTCCTTGAGATGGTCTCCCACTGGACTCTAAAACCCGGTTACTTGTGCTCCCCATCTTGGGTCTATCCTAATGTGGAAAAGTAAATAATATACAATAGTGGTGACAACATTCTCAACCCGGAAGTGCCCCAATAAAAGAATATTAAATACAGATTTTACATGAATGAAAATAAAAACCCTCACCTCACATAAAATCCGCGGCTATTATTTCACTACGATCCAACAAATTATATCAACAGCAACACATGATATCACATATCATCAACGTAAGCAAATATGCATATCTCTAAAACTCGTTGACATATAATAATGAGATTGGGATACCCCAAATATTATACTTACGGTCGCAGAAAAAGAAACAGAAAACTACAATAATTAGAATCCACAATACCCATAGACATCATAAACCCAGAATATCTCATATTCCGGATTTCATGCCTAACTTATAAAACTAGTATTTTAGTCTCAAATTGAAAACTCTTTTCAATAAACTGTCGGATAATTCAATAAGATTCCCGACTAAGTGATCGCGTACTATACGCAATTGTGACGGAATTTTGATCCGAATCAAAATTCCGTAGCAATCGACCAATGAGACTAAACGGCTAGATTTACAATATACCAACTAGTTTTCACAAAACTAATTATTCCGGATTCTAACAATTGTATCCATATCAAACTAAAATCCGAAACGATGCAATAATTACGATTATGAAATACTCCATATTAGCCCCAATAGAACTGTTAAAATCACATGAAAACTGTGCTAATTAAACTGTAACAACCGAGCCCAATGCTACTAGTTTCTGTTACCGTATGTTGGCGTATGGTATTTATTTCGTTGATCCTACTTGACTGTTGTTAGTTATAAATTTTACCCGGCAATTCATTTCTGCATATAACAATTTAAGGCATCTAAAATAAAATTAAAAATATTCGTCATGGCATGCTTGACACCCCTAACCCTGTTGTAGCGTCCGTGCATCATGTTCTCGTCCCGTTCAGTGAAACGGGCGAGTTTGGACGGCTACGCGCGCTTACGTGTGTCCGTTTAGGGGGTATGCTTTTTGATTGTAAAGTACTTCATTTTAAATTTTGGATCCCGCCTAAAATTTTCTTATTTCAATTTCAAATTTTTGGACCCGACCCGGACGCAATTTGGAAATACTTTACATTTGCGCCAAATCCCAATTTCTAATTTTTTAACCCTCGAGTATACAAATTTAACCCATATAATATATTTTTCCTCTTTCTAAATCTTTATTAATTTTTTTCCTAACCCCACAAATCTTTCAGCCAATCATTTTCTCTCTAAAACCCCTGGGCCCCACCTTTTCCTACGTCCCTCTCTCTTTCTCTTTTCTCTCAAGCTACAATCCAATTTTCTCTCTCCCCCTATATTTTCTCTCTCCTCTCGATCTCTCTCCCCTCTCTATCTCTCTCCTCTCTCTCTCCTCTCGCAACTCCTCTCTCTCTCTCCCCATATCTCTCTCTCTCCCCCCGTATATCTCTCTCTCTCTCCCCGCATCTCTCTCCCTCTCTCTCTCCCATATATATTTTCTCTTCCTCCTTTTTCTTTTTCTTTTCCTTTTCATGTAGCGAACCCAACCTCGCGAAGCCCTAGCCGCCTCGTTCTCCCTTGTCTTCGCCCCAATACCGACGCCCTCATCGTCGGCCCCCTCGCCTCCTTGCCCTCGTCATCTCCACTGCATCTCCTTCCTCCTTTCCCCTCCTTCCTGAGCGCCTGCACGAGGAAACTGCGCACCCCTGCACACGTCGGCGCCGCCGGAAATCGCTGCCGACGACTCGTCTCCGTGCCCCTGGCCATCGCGCACACCCCCTCCGTGAGTGATGCTCCCTCTCTCTTCTCCTTTCTTCTCCTTTCTCCCTGCTCATGGTTCTTGATCTGTAGGTTTCCGTCGCTGTCGTCGTAGGCCGACCGCCGAAGCTCCGTCGACGTGGTCGGCAATCACAACCCCTCCACGGATCATCGTGAGCACCCTTTTCTCATATCCTTCTTCTTTTCTTCTTTATTTTCTTTCCCTTCTTGTTTGCAATTCTTGATGTTCACTGTTTTGGGTTCGCCGGAATCCGGCCGTGCCGGCGACGTGTCCCGACAATCCAGCGAGGTTACCCTGACCTGTGTGGTTCCATTGTTCGTCGTTTGGGTTCATTCCGTGAACCGTGCGCCCGTCGCGAGATTTCCCCGCCGACGTTTAACGTTCTGTTTTCCCGATTCGCGACCCGTCGAGGCAAGTACCCCTTGCTACATGCTAAACAATATTTACATATACATTGATGACACCCTAAACCTGTAGTTTAACTTTAGCACGATAATTTTCCATTTTCGTGTTCAATATTGTTATATATCATTTTATCTTCCAAACGTGAAACCTACAGTTTGCAATTACTATATTGAACCTAATAATCACATTTACATATTTTAATCACATTTTCACTATTGACGTAACCTATGGCATTTTCTCTATAGTTTTACTTCATTCGGACACCCGTGTACTTTTAACCTGTATTAACTGTGACTTCATCCATTGAACCTATATATATATATATATATATATATATATATATATATCATTGCATCCATAAAATTTTTAAACTTGTTAACATGATTTAACGGCCATAAATGTCTTACTGTATTATTATAATGTTGATAACACCTCTGAAACACAATTGACAACTGTGCTGCTAATTAATCGAAGCTCTTTATTGTTTAATTCGTTGCTTATATTTATGTTGTTGATGACCATGCTTGATTATGTAACTGAGTATGAGCACACCCATGATATCGTTTACATCTTGACCTGACTTGCTACATACATATTGATTGACCCGACATGGTACCGTATACTGCTTGACTTGACCTGTTGTACCATGACCTGACCCGTTACCTGATCTTGTGTCTAATGCCAACAAACCTGACATGTAGTCCTCATGGACCGTTCCTGTTGTCTATCCAGACAAACCTGTTTACCTAATCCTGTGTTGGCATTAGTTCTTGATTTCGGGATACCTGACTTGACATACACTTATAACTTGGGGGTATGGGGAAATCAAAGGTGAAACCTGACTTGTAACTCAACAGTTCGCTACTTGTTCTGATCAGTTTTAGAGGCTAGGCCAGCCTTGGAATGATGCTGCTGACATCATTCATCTGTACACATTCCTATTTAGTGCCTAGCGGCATGTCTCGGTTTCAGCCCGAGAATCTGGGCCGTGGTCCCGGGTATGTACAGGATACTATTGAGTTACATCGATGATTCATCAATTTGGTTTCAAAGACTTTAGAACAGAAAACCTGATAGAACAGTTTAGTTTACCCACTGCACACTACCATGCACTGCTCTGACTTATATTATTGTTACCCTTGCTTTATTCATGTTTATATTCGCATTGCCTGTTACCCTGTTTATATGTTATTACTTGATGACTTGACGCGCTGACGTCTGGGTTTTGCATGGCCCAGATTCTGTACCGCTGTTGCAGTCCGAGCAGGAGTACTTCAGCCAACAGGCTGAGCTGTGAGTGTCAGCAGTAGTTAGTTTTTCTTTCCTGCATTTATTTCCTGATGTGAGCCCGCATTATGGGACATACATTCCAGTTATTTTGTATTGGATCTTTCGCTTCCGCATTTATTTATTCTTGACTCATGATTTATCTTGGATTATGGACATGTTTTAGATAGTTTTATTTTGTTCTTGATATCTCTACAGCCGTAATGTGACTGTGGATGGATACTTCCTATCCACGGGTAGCATGGTTGGCTATGTCACGTGCCCATTTTTGCGTACTCTGGGAAGCGGGGCGTGACATAAACAATACCAGAAACCCCAAAATCAAGCCCACAGAGCACCAAAAAATTTTGAGCCATTGAGGAATTTAAAAAAAAACGGCGACGCCGGATATTTTGGTCATGTCGCCGGGTTAAAACTGGTGAAATGTTCTCGAATTTTTGTAGTGTTCTAATTGTATCACATACAACATTTTGCAGTTGCTAAAAAAAATTTTACAGATCATTTGAAAATCGACAGAAAGTTGATTTTGGGTTTCGATGTTTCAGAGTCGTTTCATTTTCATGTTTCTAATTACATTATCTAATCTTCTAGCTTAGGCTCTGATACCATGAAAGTCTACCCCAGCACCACCAAGGGGTCCTAGTGGCATCAAGTATGCCAAATTCAAATTTTTATTGGTGCTAAGCTAGACTAACTTAGATCTTTAGCTTGTTGATTAAGGTTATGGTTTGATATTTACTAAAATATGAGAAGTGAAAGAGGTTATACCCTTGTAGATCGTGTCCTTCGCTTCTAAAGCTCTGGGTTGAAATCCACGTGACTCTACTAGGCTCTTCTTTGAGTTGAACGAATCTCTTTCGTGATCTTCGCGCCATAGGCGATCCACCCGAAGTCCCTCTAGCTCAAGCTACCTCTACACTAAACTCCTTTAGTGTAGCAAACACACCACACTAAAATGATAGTTTGGCATGAGATGGTGAAGTAGGGGATTAGAAGGCTCACTAGGGTTCTCACAAGTTCAATGATTCACATCACATATGAGGGTTTGAACTTGGAGGTGAGATGAGGGAAATTATAGAGAGCAAGAGAAAGCAAGGGCTCATGGAAAAATGGCTAAGGCATGAACTCAAGAACAATGAGCAAGCATAGAATGAAAATATCAATAATATCTCCTCACTTATTCAAGCATGGATTAAATTGCAATTCTAAATTGCAACCATGCTTGAATAGTGAGTCAAGATCAATATTATATCATTAAAAAATAGAAAATAGATGCCATGCTTCTTATATATATATATATATATATATATATATATATATATATATATATATAATACATATATTAATATATATTAAGAAACATAATTAGTGAGCTAATAATATTAGTCAACATATAATTATATCATATATAATATATATCACATTATTAAATCAACACTTGATTTAATAATCCGGTTATATCACATATAACCGACTAATGTCATTAATCTGAATATCACATTATCAAATCAACACTTGATTCGATAATCTGGTTATATCACATATAACCTGACCGACATTAGATAACTGCCAGATTATAATACGGTATCGCATACTTATATTTAATCAGGCCTACGCACATATCAACATATGTGCCCTATTTCGTTTCGCTTGAACCAGGAAACTTCTGTGTGGGACTCTAAAGACTCGTCAATACGCCAGCAGTAGGTGATGATCACATCAATCACCTACAAGCCGTCAGCGGTACTAGCTGGATGTAACGGCTATCCGGGTATTGAGCGATATGAAGATCAACAAGCAAGCTCGTCAATACTCTCTATGAAGCTTATCAGTAACACTACCGTACAGTCCGGTCTCTTCATCTGATATGTCGCATATCACGTCTAGGGGTGGTAAACGTCAGACCCCAGTAACGTGATAAGTCATGCCGATGTCTGGCCTATAACGGTTCGAGAAACTACTGATAACACTTATCAGTAAATCTCGGCGGCAGCCCTGGCCAGGGACTTCCAGTTATAGACAATCGAGCATAGTGCAACATCAACCCCAATACCAGGAGAGACGAAACCCCTCCTATCGCTCATTTCCTCCATGTAACTCGGGACTGTACCCAAAATCCACCTGTTTGCACGACTCCTTTGAGCCATAGTAGGAAGGAAATCAAAGCACAGTGGGAGCTACACAAGACTCTATGACGATCTTGGGTCTACAGACTAACCTGTACCGGTGTCACCAGAGGACTGCTATCTGACGATAGGTATACTACCACATAGGAGTCCTCGGTGAGTCCTGTTCGGTGTACCCATTCTCCAATGAGCACCTGTGTACAATCTTTGATGTCACACACCAATGGTTGTGGGATCAACCATCACCCTCTAAGGGACAAGAAACGTGCACACTAGTCCACACTGGAATATCGATGCCCTGGTCTCGATATTCCCACGACTAGGAACTGATTAAATGATGTACTTTTGGACGACCCTGGCCTCACTAGTATGATCTCATCATAATCCTGACAGTCAAGTACATATCCTAAGGGCTTTATCAACATATGAGAGCAAGATAGTAAAGAATATCAGTTAACATGTTAAGATAAAGAGTAACCAGATAGCATACTATCATGTCGAGCAAGAAAGTCTTTTATATATATGTCCAAGCATCCACTATAATATACATCATATGTACAATAATGGCCTCTAGGGCATACATATTCCTAACACTGGGCGACCGTATCCAGGCTGGTATGACCAAATTAAATACCCTCTGGGATATACGAACCCTAAGTTCCATGTATACAAGAAGACAGGAAACCCACACCATCACATTGCCCATTTTAAATTCATATGTGGCAATACTGGAGGAAGGGATATACTGCTCCTCTGACGGTTCGTCAGTATTCTGGCGGGCATCGCATTTGAATGGTATGCGGAACTACCAAATGATTCCGTGAAGACCTTCGACGACATGGATAAGCTCTTCTGTCAAAAATTCACTGGTGCAGATAAACGCACTACTGTGGCGGCGTTGGTCAACGAAAGGGTTGGACCGAATGAGACCTGGGTTCAATATGTTACCCGATGGAGAAATCTCTGATCAAAATATGAGCAACGCATCGACGAAGCTGCAGCCGTAGGAATGTTCATAGCCACTCTTAACCCAAATTCAAAGGTGTTCCCATTTATGGCCCTCTTCAAGCCGACAACCTTCCAAGAGCTCATGGATAAAATGACTCGATTGGATCAGATGGGTTAAGACCCTTCATCATTCGATGAAGATGAATAAAAAGCGGAGGCAAGGTGGCGTTTGTCGCCAACGCTAAACAAAAAATGAGCGGCTCTGAAGCAACCTGCCACCAAAATAGTGACGGCATGGGTACTCACTCCCCCCCGAGGTATACACAGGGGACATATTTCTTCCTGGCAGAAGAATCTCTATGTGGGATGGTCCTTTCTTCTCAAAGAATAGAAAGGATATCAAGGGACCTACAAGCAGGTTCTGTAATCAAGTGGAATATCCCACTTTCACTGAAAAACCATGGAAGAGATGCAAAATCCATGTCCCACTCCGAATCAGACGATGAGGGGAAAACCCCCAAAGTCAAGTCCATTTTTCTAAGGAAGAGGAAGACTCGGCAGAAGGAATGACGTGATATCCCGTTCCTTCATATATGAAGAAGATGCTCCATCAGTATCGGAAAGTGACATTGATGAGCAGGGGGTAGGTGCCATTTAAAATACCCGGTATTTCCCGCAAAACAACCCGATTGCTGCTATGGTAAAATAAGCAGTTCAAGAGGGTAAAGACAGTCTAAGGCGTGAAGTGTCCATGCATACAAAAGACATGCAGCAGCGCCTCGGCAGGCAAGCGTTGGAAGGAATGAGTTATGCAACTCCCCGACCAAACGGCGATAATGGATCGAGAAGTCTCTAAACTAGTGCGTCGCTCCAAACACGGCGATGTTGGACCGAGATGTCCCTAAACTAGCATTTCGTTCCGAACATGGAAATGATAGACCGAAACGTCCCTAAACTAGTGTGTTGCCTCAAACACTGCGCGTCGCCCCAAACACGGCGATAATGGTCCGAGAAGTCCCTAAACTAACAATCCGCCTCAAACATGACGATGACGGACTGAGATGTCCCTAAATTAACAATGGACCAAAATGTCGTTAAATTAACATTTGTTCTCAAAATGGGAATGTTGGACCGAAAACGTTCTTAAACTAACGCGTTCCCCTAAAAAAATAGGAATGTTGGACCGAAACGTCCTTAAACTAATAATGGACCGAAACGTTCTTAAACTAATATTCGCCTCTAAAACGGGAATGTTGGACCGAAATGTCCTTAAACTAACATTCGTCCCCAAAACGGGAATGTTGGACCGAAATGTCCCTAAACTAGAGCGTCGCCTAGAAAAACGGCGATAATGGACCGAAACGTCTCTAAACTAGTGCGTCGCCTCAAATATGGCGATAATGGACCGGAACGTCCCTAAACTAGCGCGTCGCCCCAAATACAGCGATATACTCTCTTGAAATCTATATTGCAAATGAAGTCCCAACGGCGAAGATTGCAACTCAAGTTCTACCAGCTACACAGCTACTCCAGTGGTGAAACCATCCCTAAGTCTCATCAGTAAATAGATGGGTCACCTGAGATGAAGATACTTTCGAGAGTTCCATCGTTCAGAAAAAAATGGTATGTCCAAAATCGAAATGGGCACGGATGAAAACCCGAGAGGGCGCCGTGAGTATAAACAGCAGGATTGCTGGCTAGTTTGTGAAAATCCGAAAGGGCACAGTCTCATTTAAAAAACAACGGTATGTCCACAAGCGAAATGGGCACGGATGAAAACCCGAGAGGGCGCCGTGAGTAAAACTGCAGGACTGCCGGCGAGTTTGTGAAAACCCGAAAGGGCACAATCTCATTTAAAAAAAATAAAAAAACAAAAAACAGTATGTCCATAAGCAAAATGGGTACGGATGAAAACCCGAAAGGGTGCCGTGAGTAAAAAACAGCAAAACTGTCGGCGAGATTGTGAAAACCCGAAAATGGCACAAACTCGTAAAATAAATAATTCATGTGCACTTGCAAGGTCCTCTCGACCTTGTGAGAGAAAAAACATGTGTGAGATCCTTACGATTCACAAAGGAGCAACACACTTAGGAATCCCCACAATTCCTAAGGAGAAAATACACCTACGAGATCCTCACGACTCGTAGAGAGAAATACCTTTATGAAACCCTTACGGCTCATAAAGTCAAAAGGCCTTAGTCGACAGGATCATAACCCTGTTTACTAAGCCACCTTTGTTCAAATCAACAAAGGTAAATGATGAGTCGCTCCTGGCAATATTCCAGTCGCAGCGATGTTGATGCCTAAAAAGGTATCAAACTTCAAGTCCTCTCAAGGTAAATGATAATTCGCTCCTGGCAATATCCCAGTTGCAGCAATGCTGATGCCTAAAAAGGTATCAAACTTCCAGTCCTCTCAGGGCAAATGATGATTCGCTCCTGGCAATATCCCAGTTGCAACGATGCTGATGCATAAACAAGTGTCAAACTCCAAGTCCTTTCACGGCAAATGATGATTCGCTCCTGGCAATATTACAGTCATAGCGATGCTGATGCCAAAGTTAGTATCAGATTCCAAACTCGCAATAAAAACAGCAACGGGTAAAAAAATGCATATGAAATAACCGAAATGATGGGGCAACTCGTAATAAAAGTCAGCGAGAAAAAAATATGCATATAAAAAAATAGCCGAAATGTTTGGGCAACTCGCAATAAAATGCAGCGGGTAAAAATATTTAAAAAATAACTGAAATGATTGGGCACCGCGGATAAAAAGCCAAAATGATTGGGCAATCGCGACTTTCGTTATATGAAAAGTTGGAAAGATAGAGTATCGCGGAAATAAAAAATAAAATAAAATAAAGTTTTCTCTGCCCTGCAAGTATGTCCATATTGACTCTTGTATACAATTCATGGGCACAAATGAAAGAAAGGGAACCATACTTTCCCACCAGGCTCCTTCAAAGTGAGAGACAAATCTCGACGGTTCATATACAACCTAGAGATCGGCTCGACGCTCTTCTCATTCTAACAGGGTGAAGACGTGACGTCAACAAAGCTCCAAGGAGCCAAATTAAAATGGAGTAATGGAAAAATCCCAGCTCCAACTCAACGTTTCTTCTCGATGAAGACGCAGCGTCAACAAACAAAAGTGGAGTGATGGAAAAAATTCTAGCTCCAGCTCGACGTTCTCCTCATTTCAGCAGGGTGCGGACGTAACTGTCAAATGAAATTGGAGCAATGGCATATTCCTACCTCCAGATCTCGATGGCAACATCTAGAGCCTAGAGATCAGCTCGACGTTCTTTCTCGGTACAGGTGCAACGTCAACAAGGACCCAAGGGGTCAAATAAAAGTGGATCCATGGCAAAATCCTAGCTTCATATCTCAATGGCGACATCTACAGCTTAGAGATCAGCTCGACGTTCTTCTCATTCCAACAGGGTGCAGAAGTGACATCAGCAAAGCTCCAAGGAGCTAAATCAAAAAGGAGTAATGGCGAAATCCCAACTCCAACTCGACGTTTCTTCTCGATGCAAACGCAACGTCAACAAACAAAAGTGGAGTAATGGCATATTCCTAGCTCCAGTTCAACGTTCCTTCTCAGTGCAAACACAACTTCAACAAAATACCTAAGGGCCAAAACCAGAAAAGGAGTGATGACAAAATCCTAACTCCAGCTCGACATGCTTCTCATGCCAGCAGGATGCAAACACAACGTCAATAAAGGCTCCAAGGAGCCAAATCAAAAAGGAGTGATGACAAAATCCTAACTCCAGCTCGACGTGCTTCTCATGCCAGCAGGATGTAGAAGCAACGTCATCAAAGACCCAAGGGTCAAACAAAAAAGGAGAAATGGCAAAATCCCAGCTCCAGCTCGACGTTCCTTCTCGGTGTAAATGCGACGTCAATAAGGCTCCAAGGTGCAAAATCAAAAAGGAGTGACGGTAAAATCCTAACTCCAGCTCAACGTGCTTCTCATGCCAGCAGGATATAGACGCAACGTTGTTAAAGACCTAAGGGTCAAACAAAAAGGGAGTAATGGCAAAATCCTAGCTCCTGCCCGACATTCCTTCTCGGTGCAGATGCGACGTCAACAAAGGCTCCAAGGAGCCAAATCAAAAAGGAGTGACGGCAAAATCCTAACTCCAACTCGACGTGCTTCTTATGCCAGCAGGATGTAGACGCGACGTCGTCAAAGACCGAAAGGTCAAAAAAAAAGGGAGTAATGGAAAAATCCCACCTCCAGCTTGACGTTCCTTCTTGGTGCAAATGTGACGTCAACAAAGGCTCCAAGGAGCCAAATCAAAAAGGAGTGACGGCAAAATCCTAACTCCAGCTCGACGTGCTTCTCATGCCGGCAGAATGCAGATGCAATGTCAACAAAAGACCCAAAGGTCAAAGAAAAATGGAGTCATGGCAAAATCCTAGCTCCAAGTCTTGACGGTTCATATACAACCCAGAGACTATCTCGACGTTCCCCCCTCATTTCAGCAGGATGCGGGCGCAACTATCAAATGAAATGGGAGCAATGGCATATTTCTAGCTCCGGACTTCAATTGCAATACATACAGCATAGAGGTCCTACAGATGTCTACCTTACTTCAGCAAAGAAATGGCACGATATCGTCAAAACAAAAATAAAGCGACGGCATATTCCCAGCTTCGAGTCTTGACGGCAACTCATATAAAGCCTAAAAGACTATCGGAGATCATTCCACACCAAAAAGGTGTGGTTATGACTCATCGGGGCTCCAAATTGAGCCTAATCTTAAGTAAAAAACGTCATGGCAAATTCCTAACGCTTGCTCTTCTAACGGTAATATAACCTAAGGAGATTACTTGAAGACGTCTTGTCCAGCCTCCGAAGGAATCAGAGACACGACAGTCGTGGGGCGATGGCATATTCCTAGCTCCGGACTTCAATTGCAATACATACAGCATAGAGGTCCTACGGATGTATATCCTATTTCAGCAAAGAAACGGCATGACATCGTCAAAACAAAAATGAAGCGATGGCATATTCCCAGCTTCGGGTCTCGACGGCAACTCATATAAAGCCTAAAAGACTATCGGAGATTATCCCACACCAGAGCGAAGTGGTTATGACTCATCGGGGCTCCAAATTGAGCCTAACCTCAAGTAAAAAGCGTCATGGCAAATTCCTAACACTTGCGCTTCCAACGGTAATATAATCTAAGAAGATTACTTAAATACGCCGTCCAGCCTCGGAAGGGATCAGAGATACGACAGTCGCAGGGCAACTCGAACAGCAGCTTAAAGACTGCATATCGAGGAATACATCAGTCAATGCGACGGTACCACAGACTAAAACCCTAGTACCACAAACCTAACGGACCCCTTGTTAGTTATATGTATGCCCTAGAGGCCATTACTGTACATAGGATGTATATTGTAGTGGATGCTGGGACGTATATAGGGAGGACTTTCTTGCTCGACATGATAGTATGCTATCTGGTTGATCTTTACCTTAACGTGTATACTGATTGTCTCTCTGTTACATGTTGGTAAAGCCCTTAGGATCTGTACTTGACTACCTGGACTATGATGCGGATCATACTAGTGGGGACATGGTAGTCCATAAGTACATCCTTGAAAGTCCCTAGACGTGGGTGTATCGAGACGGGGCATCGATATGCCAGAGTAGACTAGCGTGTACCTTCTCGACCCATACAGATGGGCGATGGATGATCCCATATCCATTGGTGTTTGACATCAGAGATGATATACGGGTGCTCAGTAGAGACTGGGTACACTGGACGGACTCGCCGAGAACTCCCAGATGGTATTATACCTCACGTCAGATGGCAGTTCTCTGGTGACACTGGTACAGAGTAGTCTGTTGACCCTGAGATCGTCATAGAGTCTTGTGTGGTTCCCACTGTGCTTTGATTTCCATCTTACCACGTCCAAGAGGGCATGCAAAACGGTGGTTTTTGGGTACAGTCCCGAGTCACATGGAGGCAATGAGCGATAGGAGGGGATTCGTCTCTCCCGGTATAGGGAGTTGATGTTGCGCTGTGTTCGATTGGCTATAACAGGAAATCCCTGGCCAGGGTTGCTGAGATTTACTGGTAAGTGTTACCAGTAGTTTCTCGAATAGTTATAGACCTCATATCGACACGACTTATTGAGCTATTGGGGTCTGACGTTTACCACCCCTAGGCGAGATATGCGACATATCAGACGATCAGACCGGACTGTACGGTAGTGTTACTGGTTGGATTCACTGGAGTGTAAGCGGGCTTGCTCGTCGATCTTCAGATCGCTCAATACCCGGGTGGCCGTTACGTTTAGCAAACCGCTTGCGGCTTGTGGGTGCTTGATATGATCATCACCTGCTGCCGGCGTATTGACGAGTCTTTAGAGTCCTACACAGAGGTTTCCTGGTTCAAGCGAAACGAAATAGGAGCGCATATGAGATATGTGCGGGACCGAGAATAATGCGTGTATGTGATACCGTATTCTATTCTCACGATGAATGTGTCGAATGGTTGTATGCGATATAACCTAGTTATCGAATCGAGGATTGATTCGATAAGCCGATGCATTGCATACTAGTCGGTTATATACGATATGACCGGATCGTTAAATCAAGTGTTGATTTAATGATTTGATGCATAATTATATATTTGATATATTACTTTGCATTAGCTAGTATAGGTTCACTTTATATGGATTTTCTCACTCGATGTGCAAGTTGTATATGTGATATACTTTTGTGCATATACATTGTATCATGTTTGATGATACATGTTGACTTGTGCTTATGTAAAGATTAAACCATGGTTATATGAATGGTTAGGGTTTTATATACTTATTCATTTATTTATATTCATTATTCATTTAAGGAAAAGAAAAGAAAAATGGTGGCATTCTTTTGTTCATTCATGAAGCTTCATGAATACTTTGACTTAGTCACCATTTTTGTCTTCATTCCTAACCTAACCATTCACTTAACTTGGGTTTAGTCTCTACACATAACCATGGTCATGTTATGATAAAGATTGGATTATTCTTTTCTTTTTAATTAACTTATCATAACTTTTTCATTTTCTTCTTCTTCTTCCTCACAAGAAGAAAGCTCTCTTCATCAATGGTGATTGATGAATTAGAGTGAGAAATCCCCACTTCCTATTTCTTCATCCTCTACCTCTTGCCAAGTAGTAGAGTGTGTTTCCTTCACAAGTTTTCATGGCTCGGTGAAGGTGGAGCTTGATCTAGCGATGCCTCGACGTAGATCATCTTCGGCACGGACATCGACGACCTAGCTCGCTTATTCTCCGATGAAGTCGACGCTAGAGCCCGGATTCTTTTTGGACAGCGGAGAGGACTTCGTTGCGGAGCTATGGAGGTGGAGAACCGGATCTACAAAGGTTGTATTTCCGTATCCATTAGTTAATTGTTAACTAGTTATCTTTTCTCCTAGAAATCTAGCCAACGATCCGTAGTCGGGTCTCTCGGCACCTAGAATTTTTGAAATTGGCATGGTTGATGCCTTGTGAGACCTCATTAGGGTGCCTAGGAACCCTACACCCCTGTCGTAAAGAATAGGGGTTATTTATATTTCATGTTAAGATACACCTGCGAGATCCTCTCGACTCATCTCGACTAGTAGGGGAAAATATTTTTATGAAATTCTCATGGCTCATGAAGGTGAAAAGCCTTAAGCGACGGCGATATAAACCTATTTTCCTAAGCACTGTGGTCCTACAAGTAGATCCAAACTGATTCTTGTATACTATCCATGATCTACATTTTCCAAAGTCGCATACCGATGAGGAGGAAAAACTACTTGCGAGTCCTCTCGACTCGTAAAGAGAAAATTTTCTTGTGAGATCCTTACGACACTCAAGAGAAAACACACTTAGGAGCCCTCACGACTCCTAAGGAGAAAATACACCTACGAGATCCTCTCGACTCATAGGGAGAAATATCTTTATGAGACTCTCACGGCTCATAAAGTTGAAAAACCTTAGGCGACAGATTTAAACTTGTTTCCTAAGCCCTCACTGCCATACAAGAATGTCCAAACTGACTCTTGTATACTATCCACGGGCCATATTCTCCAAAGTCGCATACCGATGAGGAGAAAAAACCACTTGCGTGTCCTCTCAGCTCGTAAGGAGAAAATTCTCTTGTGAGATCCTTACAACTCTCAAGAGAAAACACACTTAGGAGCCCTCACGACTCCTAAGGAGAAAATACACCTACGAGATCCTCTCGAATCATAGGGAGAAACATCTTTATGAGACCTTCACGGCTTATAAAGTTGAAAAGCCATAGACGACAGATCTAAACCTGTTTCCTAAGCCATCGCTACCTTAGAAAGGAGGTCCAAACTGACTCTTGTATACTATCCATGAGCCACATTCGCCAATAAAGTGAAGAAGCTACTTGCGGATCCTCTCGACTTGTAAGGAGAAAATACTTGTCTGAGATCTTTACGACTCACGAAGGTGAAAGACACTCAGGAATCCTCACGATTTCTAGGGAGAATAGGCACCTATGAGATCCTCACGACTCATAAGGTGAAAAACCTTCTTAAGATCCTTACAGCTCATGAAGATGAAAAAGTCTTGGGCGATAGGGATCCTAAACTTGTCTGCTAAGTCATCAATTCTATGACAATGCATTATTTTGCACTACTTAACCCACGTACAAACTTACGTGGGCAAAGTAGTAGGGGACAATTGTTCCCGCCAAACTTTTTTGGCTCAGAACTTACTGTTCCCTTATAAAAATAAAGGGAAATCTCCATGTGTTAAATACATGCACCCACATGATAAGCATGTAACTATCACCTCAGGTAGCGCCGCACATGAAGTTCATGTGGGCGCTAATGTGCAAAGCACAGGAGTGCATGTTCCCCTAATATTTAAATAATAAAAGAGCTAAGCTCTGTTAAAATTTTGTTGAAGCAGCGCCTCACGTGCCCCTTACGAAAGCGCCAGCGTCAGCGCCAATCTTGTAGAATTAATCATATAGTGGCGCCGCACGTGCTCCTTACGTGGGCGCCAATGTGCAAAGCACGGGAGCACCTATCATAAATAAGAATTAAATTCTTAAGTGGCGCCCACGTGCACAACACGTGAGCGTTGGCGCCCAAATTAAAAGCAAGTAGAATTAAATTCTATATGGGGATAGTTCTCTAAAAACTGGGATATTCTCTGTTAAACAGAGCCGTTGGATCAAAAATCCAATGGTGATAATAAATTATCAGATGATAAATTCTATTTGGGAAATATTTTCCTTCTAATATGGAAAGATCTTTCTCTAACAGAGAATCTTGGATTTAAAATCCAATGGTGATAAAATATCACCAATTAAACTATCTGATAGAATTAAATTCTATGTGATAGAATTAAATTCTATTTGGAAAATATTTTTCTTGATCTTTCTAATATTGAAAGGTCTTTCTCTAACAGAGAATCTTGGATTTCAGATCCAATGGAGATAAAATATCACTAATTAAACCATTTAAGAGAATTAAATTCTATGTGGGAAATATTTTCCATATCTTTCTCAAACTAGAAAGATCTTCTCTGATCAACGGTGATTATAAAATCACCTATCGATCATCTGATAGAATAAAATTATATCTTAGAAAAATATTTTCCTAATCTTGTTAAACTAACAAGATATTCATATGATAGAATTAAATTCTTTGTTGGAAAAATATATTTCTAATCTTGTTAAACTAATAAGATATTCATATGATAGAATAAAATTCTATCTTAGGAAAATATTTCCTAATCTTTTTAAACAAACAAGAAATCTTCTATGTTAAACAGAGAGCTTTTGGATTAAAAATCCAACGGTGAATAAAATTCACCGATTGATCTAAAAAATCATTTTGATTGATCATGAAATCAATCATGATCTCTCAATGAGAGATTTTCTCAAAAAATTGTTTTTCTCTTCTCCTATAAATAGGAGTAAAGAGATTAATCAAAGGAAGGGAGAGGGAAAAAGGAGAAGAGACCCCCCATAAGCTTCTGTAAAAATACAGAAAGCTCAAAAAAAAAAGAGAATTTAATTCTCTTAAAGAAGAAGATCTCCCTCCCAAAAGCCTTAGGTAAAGAAAAAGAAGATATTAAAATATCTCCTTTACCTAACATATCATATTTAAGGGTTTAATCTTTTTATAAAAACTTAGTTTTTTCTCTGGATCTGAGATCCACAAGACAAGTCTCCCACAAGTTGAGAATTAAATTCTCATCGGGAAGATCTTGTTCTTAAGAATCAAAGATTCAGAAAGTAACATGGATACAGGAACGTGGAGAAAATGGAGTCCATAATACTCCAGGAACTTAGTTCCTCCAAATCAAGAACTTAGTTTTTTAAAGAACCCGATCCAAGATCCTCAAAATAGTGATCTTGGTGATCCTTGATGGTCAAAACACCAATAAAAGAGGTTTAACCTATCTGAAAATATGGAGTTCATAATACTCCAGGAACTTAGTTCCTTCAAATCAATAACTTAGTTCTTAAAGAATATGATCTCAGATCCTCAAAATAATGATCTTGGTGATCGTTAATGGTCAAAATGCCATTAACAGAGATTTAAATTCTCTAAAAATATCAACAGAGATTAAATCTCCAAAAGAACTCAGCGTCTCATGTGAAAAGTACGTGAGCGCTCAAGGCCAAGTTATATAGCGCCTCACGTGAAATACACGTGAGCGTCACAAAAGTTAGTGCTTAGTACTATTGGAGCGCCTCACATGATATACACGTATACGCTATATGCAGCTGAGTTCTTAGTATTGCTGGGTATTACAGAAACCCAATATTAGCCCAAATTGGCTAAGCTTTTATTCATGATATCTAAACTGATATCCAAACTGATCTTAGTCTCAAACATGACTAATGATCTCTCATTGATGATATCCAAAATGATATTTATCCTATATCTCCTAAGATAATCTTAATCTCAAATAAGGCTAATGATTCTTAGATGATCCACCATGATCTTTTTCCTCAAATACGGGATTTGGTTCAAGGGTACATCTCTCCACACCTCTGATATATGTCGTTGTAATTCCTCAATGTCTTCAGAGAGGTGGTGGGTCCCGACAACCAACAACTCTTTTCCCGTACCAACTTGATATAAAACTTCATCAAGATTGGGAATGATATATCCCACGTTGATGCACTTCCAAATTGACGTGCACTCCTCAAATCGGATTGCACTCCAAATTAGTTGCATTCCATGCCACCATCGTTCACTCCACCATGTAACAAATACAAATGCGCGCAAGTTGAATGTTGGACCGAAATGTTATTAAACTAATCTTCGCTCTCAAACACGGTGATAATGGACCGAAATGTCTTTAAACTAATCTTCGCACCCAAACAGGGTACATTGGACCGAAATGCCCTTAAACTAACATTCGTCCCAAACAGGGAATGTTGGACCGCGACGTCCTTAAAATAATATGTTTTGCCCTGCGGACTGTCTCTATAATGACTACCGTATGCTATCCATGGGCTATTCATATATGATCTAATGATCAGTTGAGCTCATATGCTCACTGTCATAAATTGATCTTAGTCTCAAATATGGTTAATGATCCTTAGATCAAACCCAAATATCCCCTGAACCGATGGACCTCACAAATGTGAGATCTGCGTCCTAAGTTCATTCTCGTTGGCAAACCAAGATTCCAACGTGGGCCCCGTCAAGCAAAATTCTTGACCTAAACCCAAATCTCAAATATACGGATTTGGACTAATCCGTACCCTATGGAAGACGACATAAATTAGTCTCCGTATACAATCCACGGGCAACCTAAACAAAAAAAAAACACTACCGACACAAAGTGAACTTCCGGAGCAGGAAAAAGTGGTTATCGCAATGCGGTAACGTAATTAACTGCAGGGGCTTTCGCCTGCAGGGAAGAGCGTCCCCACAATCAAAAACCTCTCACAAACGAGGGGGAATCCGATAAAGTCACGTTACAATGGCCGCATCCATCCAAACCTCCGATATACGGTGCCATAAATCAACTTGGTATTTTCGGAGAGATGGGCGGATAAATCCAAATAGTATCTACCCCCAGATTCAGGCAAGACGATCCATCCCATTTCATCTCCGTTTCCGGCGGCGAACAGCGCAGTGTTAAAAAAAAGGGTAAAGAAGAGAGAGGGGGTCTCCTTGACGTCGTGGTAGCGTCGGGAAAGCTCCAATCGTCGAGATTTGATCGCTACTCCTCTTGGCTTGCTTAACTCCACTTTGCATTTAAAGAATTTTGAGAATTTTTTATATGGATTTTCAGAATGGGAGAGAGCTAGGGAAGGGGTGTATTTATAGTGAAGAATTTAGAGTTTGGGAATTAAAAATTTTGAATAAAAAGAATTAAAATGGTGTTAATGAGTATTTAAATAGTCTTTGTTTAACTGCAGAAAAAATTAAACAGCGCAGGAGAGTAGAGGGGAGTTGAAGAGAGTCGTGTGAAAAGCACGGAGTGATTTGGAGCTACAGGAATCGTCGGTGGTGGCTGAAAAGAGGAAACGGGCAGTCTAATTCTTGCCACGTGTCTCGAGATTCGTGCAATGTGTTTAACTCTATGTTTACTCCTAATTTATCCCGTTTGATTTTTCTTAAACTTTTCGATTTTCTATGAATTGCACGTGCAACTCTTGAGCGTCCGAATAGTTAAAAAAATATTAAAAACAAATGGGCTGATGGGAATCGAATACACAGGCCATGGCACAGCAATAAAGAGGCTTTACCAGTGAGCTACAAATTGGTTCTTACTTTTAATGAACAAAAATAACTTATAACTCCTAATCAGGCTGAAATAACATTTTTATACATTAAACTAGTAAATTTTGTACAGAGATTTCAGAGTCGTTACATCGTGAAACCTTGGAGAATAGGGTTTCGAATGATTAGTTTTCTTATTCTCTTCCTGGTCCCTTTTCTTTCGGTTTGTCCGGTCTCCACGGGGAAGAATAGCATTCACCTCAGACTCGAGTTAGATTTCCCGTTCGGTCCAGACCTTTATCTCGGCCATGGTCTTAGGTTGCGCCAATGCAAAAGAGCGGAGCCACTCTTTGTGTCTATGACCGGATCTCAGGGCGATGATGACCGTCTCATCTCGGTGCTCGGGTATCTCTAGGAGAGTATTATTGAACCGGGTGATATAGCCCTTGAAAGATTCTCTGTCCTCACTCTTGATGGTGAACATGTAGTCGACCGACCTCTTCTGTCGTCGGTTGCCGAAGAAATGGCTAAGGAATTAAGAAGCCAACTCGTTGAAAGTTGAGACTGAGCGTGGAGTCAGGCCGCGGAGCCAATCTCGCCCGGTCCGGATGAGAGTGGTGGGGAATGCTCGACACTCAGCCACGTTCGAGTTATCTTGAAAGCTCATGCCCACAGTGAACACGTCCAAGTGGTCTTTTAGGTCAGACTTCTCATCGAAGAGAGCCACTTTGGACGGTTTGTTCCGGGATGAGACCCGCTCCCTCAATAAATACTCAGCGAAGGGCTTCATGAAAGAGTCCGCGGAGTATTTTGTCGATCCACCGAACGAACGAGTGGAAAGCCGCATGTCCTCGATTTTCTTCTCGAGGACTTCGATTCACTGCTGGTACCCTGAGGATTCTCCGTAATCGGAGTTCCTGCTGTCTCTGCTTCGGGCTTTGGCGATGGAGCAGCTTCGGCTTCACTCTATCACGTTTCTTAAATTCTCGGGGTGAACCCTTCGTGGCTCCCCCCCCGGCATGCGCCATGTGTACGGCCTCGGTGACTATGGTGACCTGGAATCAAGCGACCTGACCGACATCGCCTCGGGCGACCTGACTAATGTTGGTCTTTCCTGAAATCAGGTGACATGACCGACGTCGCCTTGGAGGGCGAGATAGCGCGGCATGCGTTGGAGCGACAGTTCGGTTAGTCCTGAGACCTCGGCGTTGGACTGTCCAGTGCTCAACGAGTCATGGAATCATTCCTCGTATGGGTATCGCGACTGCCGAAATCGGCACTCCGGTGTTCCGTGGTGTCAGGATTGGCATGAGGGAGGCCGAGGACCTGAACGCGTCCTTCTGTCGTCTCGTGCACGCCGCCGTTGTGGGGAGCAGGGGTGGCGGTTTGCCAGGCGTGGCTGGCAATTTGAACACGAGCGAGCGCATCCACCATCGTTATCAGTTGGTTGATCCGTGCAGTTAAGGTTTCGACGATGTTAGGAGGAGGGGTGGAACCGCCCTCGCCTCCGTTGCGGAGAACAGGATGGCTCGTGCTAGGATCTTCGTTGTGATGATCGCTGGCCATCGATTCAAAGGCAGAAGATCAACTTTTTGGTGGAAAAAGTTTCTGGATTCCCACAGACGGCACCAACTAATGGAGGTCAGAATGTCCCTCAAATACTGTTCTCCGTCGACCTTGTGACCCGTAGGGTTGAAGGGTTGTGATTTAGAGAGAGAGTGTGGATCTCAATGGGTGGTTGATTTATGTTGACGCCGAGCTACCTATAAAGAAGTCCCGGGATGAGAGACCACCGTAGAACCCTCCGACGCTCAAGTAAGTACAAGGGAATATTTAGCAAAGGAACAGCGTATTGTAATGAATTCGAGTTACATGAGCCGTCTGGAAGAGGGGTTTATATAGCGGTCGCATGGAGTGAACCGATGCGAAATTCTCGCCGTCCATTTCGCCCGTGCGTAACGTCCGCATTGATGGCGAGATACGCCCATCAATGACGAGGTACGCTGGCGTGGAATGCGGAACGTGGAGTGGCGGAGATCTCGTCGTGGCGAGGTATACGGAGCCGTTACAAGGACACCCATGCTCCATACTCCCGGCCAAATATGGACACTGAGAAATCTCAACTATAGGATAGCTCGGAGACGAGCAAGGAAGCTAAAGAAGCTCAGTTCTATGATTGCTCGGAGACGAACTATTGGTTGGCGGTTAGGCGAAGAGGGAACGCACTCAGGGGAGGCCCCCCAAAGGTCGGATGCTATCTCGGAGGCGAGGCGCCGAGGAATGTCCTCCTTGCACGGTACTTATCTCAGCTCCGTAGATTTCAAATTGCTAGTTGGTGCACATGAGAGACTTGTCCTCTACCACGTGTCTTGATCAGGGGAATCCCCACTGGTGAGCACCATCAATCTATCTTGCTGTTATGATCGGATAAATCTATTTATCTACTGAGCAATGTGTTCAATTAACAAGTTTCTTGGGCACAAGACCAAATCATTGCCCACCCCAAGTTGCCTCTACCTCTTGCTATCCCCTTAGGTCTCAAGGAAATGAATCCATATCAGACTCGATCCTGATTTTAAATATTTTCATCCCGATACATGTGTATCATAACTCATATAACTTTAAATAAAAAGATTAAAAATTTCAAAAGGTTTGATAATCCTACTGTAAGAGCGTGTTCAGTGAATGTTTAGTGAATAATACGAATGGCTAGCATGTATTGAAATTAAGCAATAAAAAATAATAGTTCAGCCCTCACGGATTGGATTGAACTAATGAAAAAATAATTGTGTCCTTTATGTATTTTTTTTTAAATTGTTTAGTTTAGAGGTTAAATGTTTATTGCTTTGGTATGTGAATCTATTATTATTTATATATGGTAGTAACGAGAGCCGTGCCCCTTCTCATATGGGACTTCCATTGAAAAACGGGAGAAGCTCCAGCTTATCACCCCGCTGCAAGCTTTAAGAGGAAGAAGAAAAACAAAAAGACGGCTAGATCTCTTATACTTGCAAAAGCGTAGGCTTTGCCTTTCTTTATAAAGGGTCTTTGGCAAACCCTAGCTAACGACCCGACTCGACCGTCCACTCACTTGGGCAGGTTTGTGTCAGATAGGCCAATCCCAACAAAAAGAAATACTTGATTGTTAATTAATATATGAGATTTTTCGTAACGAAACATTGACCGACGAAAAAATTGACAAAATTGATTTTAGGAGTGATATAGATAGATAGATAGATGTAGATATAGATTATACTAGCAAAGGCCCCGTGCCATGCGCGAACAAGATTTTAAAATTTATGTTTTGTCCAAAATTTAGAATCATATACATTTAACAAATTTTTTTTATCCGAGCTATTTGTGGAAATTGGCATAGATGTTTCGTTGTCCAAGATATCTGCATTTGTCATACACTGCATAAAAATTTAAAAAGCTTATATGGTAATTTTTCAATCCAATTTCCAGTTTAAATAGTAAAGTTGATTAAAATTGTAAGATGCTAAAAAAGATTATGTATTCCACCGGAATTAAAAAAGTTAACCCAAAATTAATTTTTCTGCTCCTTAACTTTCTCTTTCTCCCTATTTAATATCAAGCCTCTAGATAATTAAAACATAAAAAAGAACATTTGTTGCAAGGGATGCAGGGGGTGAATATAGGTTAAACCCTACAAATTTTAATATTAATTATCTGAAGATGCTCTTGATTTCGTTGGATAGAAATTATTAGACGGTGTAGGGTGTAGGTTATGACCAAGATGTACATAAAAAAAAAGACTATATGCGCTAGTTGCAATTTATATCATTGATGATGCTCAATATTAGCGATGCCTGGGATCAAGACACGTGGCGGATGGAACGTCCCATAAGTCGGAAGAAAGGGCCCACCGAGGCCGACCAGGCCTTTCCTGTACCCGACCTGCAATCACAAGCTAGCCCCCCTCGGGGCTCCCCGCAGATTGGTCTCCTCGGCCTCTCAGCTCGCCCCGAGCTGCCACAAGATCAAGACTCCTCGGCCTTCTCGCTCGTCCCCGACCCCCCGGCCGAGACCGTCTTCCTCGGTTCTCCGACCAGCTCCACCGCTCACAGGCGTAACCGCCGCTCCGCGAATCTCGCCATGCGCAGATTCTCCGCCAGCAACATCCCACATCCCACGCCTCCGCGATCCCCATTAATGGACGATCCGCTCTCAACGCGGGCGTGATGTCGGGAGCGTAACTGCTGGCGAGATTCTCGCGCCTGCTGCTGCGTGCCATCACCGCTATATAAACCCCCATCACAGAGGGGTCAAGTAAGCCATTTTTCATTCTACTTAGCCATTACACTGCTCGGATCTAGTACTAACTTGATCGTCGGAGGGTCCTCGGTGGCGTCAAACTACCCCGGGACTTCTTTGCAGGTACTTGGAGTCCAACTCCCCCAATCACCAAATCTCCTCAAAACCCATTGAGACCCATACGCAGCAGGGGATCCCCTCCAGAATCCACCGGAAGATCGACGAAAGACAACATCTGAAGGAGATCTGAAAAGGACCTCCATCAGTTGGCGCCGTCTGTGGGAACGCAAACTCCACAAAAAAACAAAGTTGGCATTCCGATCTCCCTCCACATGGCAAGCGACCATCCTGAAGATTCGGGTACCAGCCGCCGCCTCCCCCTCACCGGAGGCGCGGATGAACCCCTTCCGGCGACCATCATCCACGCCCTCACCAGCCGAATAGATCGGCTACAGTCCCTCATGGAGGCGCTCATTCGTGCCCAAACGACCGGGCCTGGGCCCCACCTCGTCGCTCCTCCGATCCTGAATGCTCTGCCCCTGTCGGCACGGCCGACCACCGGCTGGCTGCGACTCCTGACTACGGATCTCACGGACCGATACTCCCTGAGGCCCGTTGGGCACCTCGCGGCTCCACCCCAAGGTCCGCCGCCGGAGCACCACGCCTCGAACCTCCTCGCGCCCCTTGCCCCCTAGGAGATATCGGTCACCTCACCTGCCCACAGGCACGGCCGGCACCCACTCCCCCGTCGGAGTCGCACAGAAGGGGCTCGCCACGACGGCTCGAGAGCCACCACGCCCGGGGATCTGAAGAACCTCATCGAAAGGAACCAGAGCCGTGCCCAGACGCAGATCTCCTATAGCGGGGCTAGGGATCACGAGGCGCCGAGTCCTCGGGGTACCACGGCCGACTCGACGCCCTTGAGAAGAAGATCGAGGGCATGCACTGGGAAGGTCACCTCTCGGCCGACGGGGCCGAGTACGCCGCCGACTCGCTCACCAAACCGTTCACCAAGGAACTGCTCGCTGTCCACGTCTCCTCGCACAACAAACCCCCGAAGGTCTCTCTGTTCGACATGAAAACCGACCCGAAAGACCATTTGGACGCTTTCACCGCGGGAATGAGCTTCCAAGACCATTCCGATGCCGCCCAGTGCAGGGCCTTCCCAGCCACCCTCATCTGTTCTGGTCGGAACTGGTTCCGAGGACTCGAGCCTCGCTCAATCTCGGCCTTCGATGAGCTGGCTACTCAGTTCCTCGGCCACTTCGTTGGGAGCCGTCAGCAGAAGCTCACGGTCGACTATCTCTTCACAATTAAGAGTGGAGACAAGGAGACATTCAAAGCTTATATCACCCGCTTTTACAACGTCCTCCTCGAGGTTCCCGAGCACCAGGATGAGACCGTCATCACGGCGCTCAGATCTGGTCTGAGGCACAAGGAGTGGCTGCGCTCCTTTGCGTTGGCACAGCCTAAGACCATGGCCGAGGTCAAGGCGTGGACCGAACGCGAAGTTCATCTAGAGTCCGAGGCGAACACGAACCTCCCCCGATCAGATCGGTCTGACCAGAAGAAGAGGGCTCGGGAGGAGAGGCCGGAGCGTCAGCAGCCCTATCACCCGAAGTTCCAGGAGTACACCCCGCTCAATGTCTCCCTCGCAGTGTTACTGGAGGAGGCCCAAGGAGAAGGGTTCTTCAAGTTCCCTCCAATCCCGCGTCAGGCCTCAAAGCGGACCCGGGGCCCTTACTACGCCTTCCACCGGACGCTGGGCCACGCCACCGAGGATTGCAAGCAACTTCGGGATTACATCGAGGAGCTCATCCGATCGGGGCACCTCGCCGCTTACTTAAGGGATAAACGGCACCGCGCTTCACCTCCCCCCGCATTCAATATGCATGCTAACCGTTCCAGTTCCCCAGGCATATGGTCGAGCGAAACCACTTGAAGATTCGACCGAGCAGCTGCCCTGCTCGGTCATCCCTGACGGGTGGCTCCCCTACCGCAACGCCAAGGATCAGAAAGCCTCACCAAGAGGCAACCCGCAGCTGCCAGCAGCTGCTCTGCTCGGTTATCCATGGCGGGTAGCTCTCCTACCGCAACGCCAAGGATTAGAAAACCTCACCAAGAGGCAACCCACAGCTACCAGCAGCCGCCCTGCTCGATTATCCCTGGCGGATAGCTCCCCTACCGCAACGCCGGGGATCAGAACCCTCACCAAGAGGCAAGCCAGCAGCTGCCCTGCTCGTTCACCCCTGGCGGGTAGCTTCCCTGCCGCAACGCCAAGGACCAAAGCCCTCACCAAGAGGCAACCAAGAAGCCGCCCTGCTCGATCACCCCTGGCGGGTAGCTCCCCTACTGTAACACCCTAGTTCATTTATACCAATTCCAGTTCTCGTATTTCTTTATTCGTGGTATTTTCTTGATTTATCGTGTTTTGGGTGCGAATGGTTTTTACATTTTACATTGCATTCGACCCGACCCGCTTGCTTGAACCTGTTTTGATTCATATTTATGAATTACCCTGACTTGTTACATAGACTGTGCATTTCATCTTTAGTGCATACTGGCATTTTATCTGACATTGCATCTTTTACCATATAACATTTTAAGTCACAGAAAATATTTTAAAATTACATAACATGGCCTGCATGATACCCCTAACCCCGTGGTAGTATCCGCGCATCTTGTTCTCGTCCCGTTCAGTGAAATGGACGTGTTTGGATGACTACGCGCACATACATGCATCCGTTCTTGGGGGTACGCATTTTCGTTACCTGAGCATTCATTTTGAATTTTGAAAGTCGTATATATTTTTCGTATTTTAAATCTAAATTTTTAGATCCGACCCGGACGTGTTTTGGAGTAAGTTTGTATTTGCCAAAATCTCAAAACGTACGAATATTATATTCCTTAACTAAACTATTAAACTATTATACATGATTAATTTTATAACTAAATTATATATTCTTTTTTAACTAATAGATCACAGACTATCTCTTTCTCTGCAGTGTGTGTGTGTGTGTGTATTTTAAATCCGAACTAACAGTACCTCTCTCTCTCCCCCCTCCCTTTTCTTTCTCTCTTTCTCTCTCTCTCTCCCTCTCTCTCCTCTCGCGACACTATTCATTTCTCGTTTCCCATCACCTCCCTTCTCTCCTTACCATCACCTCCCTCCTTCATCCCTTCTTCTTCATTTATTTTCTTTTTAAACCCATACTGCCGCGCACACAACCCTAACCCTAACTCTGCCGCCTCCTCTCGTTTTTCCCTCGACCTCACCACCGACGACCTCATCGTCACCTCCACGGCCTCATCTATCTTCTCCTCTCTCATCTCCTTCCTTTCTCCTCTCCTCCTCGTCATCACCCCGACGAGAAAACCCTCGCTCTCACGTAAACCCGCCTCTCGCCGTCGCCTCACCCGATCTCGCCTCCTCTCCAACACCGCAACCACCACCTTTTCATCACCTCCTCCTCATCATCACACCCTCTTCCCTGCGACCACAAAACCCACTGCAATCCAACCAAGAACCCACAGCCTCGACCTCGGCGCTGCATCGTCGCCGCCCTCGTCTTACCGTCGACCTCCCCTGGTCACATTCCCCTTCTCCTCACCTCTTTCTTGTCCATCCCCTGCAACCAACATTCCCAATAACCCGAGCACACCTGCACACCAGAACCCATGCCTCCAGCCCCTGCCCTCGCCTGCGTCGCCGTTGCCGGCACCCTCACCGTCGACCACCCTCGTCGTCCTCCCCTTGTCGACTTTTCTGAACCCAGGACACCAAGCCCTAGTCTTCTTCTTCTTCTTCTTCTTTCTCTTTCTTTTCTTGATCTTACGTCTTTTCCGGTGATCACCCGCCGGAGCTGTACTTGTCGCCGACGATCCGAGTAATCCAGTGAACAATCCCAGCCAGCGTGGTCATGCTCTTACCTTGCCTGGACCCGTCCCGTGCGCGCGTGTGGTTTTGCGACATTTTACCGACGTCGGACGTGCCGTGCGTATCCGTATCGCGATTCATCGAGGCAAGTTTATCTTGCTACATGCTACATTACATTTTATACATCTATTTTAATAATTATAACACTGGAATTCTAAATCATGCATCCCAAGTTCTCGTTTTACAGTTTTCCGACATCCGTATGCATCCGTATGTATTATTTTACATCTAGCGCATGCAAATATATCTTGTTACATACTATATTACAATATACTGCATCCAATGGAATATTTACATCTCATATTGCTTAGTTGTACGTCCCACTTTACCATTTTACAGTTTTACTGTTTTCGAATACCCGTTTGCATCCATCTTATTTAAAATATATATAACTGCATCTATAGATCACATTAATACATAATACTGTGATATTAACATCTCATGTTTAATAAAGTGCATCATAATTAGTATTGGAACTATAAATGTAACCCTAATCGATAATTGTGCATCCATATCATTGATTTTATATCTATTTGCATACCATGTCACATTATTTCATTTTATTGTTATATTAGTACTCTATACTTGATTTTGTGCACCCATACTTGTTACAGTTTGATTATGAGCACCCACTCGACACTTGTGCACTACCTGACATGACCTGATACACTACTACTGACATGACTTGATACCTGTGCACTACTTGACACGACTTGATACATGTACACCACCTGACATGACCTGATGTACCACAGCTTGACATGTTACCTGATCTTGTTACTAATGCCGACAATCTTGATCTGTTGTCCCTACGGACATTTCCTGTTGTCTATATGGACAAACATGTTCCTGCTTGATCCTATGTTGGCATTAGTCTCAGATTTATAAATACCTGACTTACACACATGACTTGGGGTATGGGGAAATCAAGAATGTAGCTGAACGTAACTCAAAGGGCTATTATATCATTTTACCGTGGTCCCGTGGGGAATGAACGGGACATAGACTCAAAGTCTATTACATCATTTTACCGTGGTCCCGTAGGGAATGAACGGGGCATAGACCGATGGGTTACGATGAAGATTACATTAATTGATTTCAAATGACTTTAGAGTAGTTAACCCTATAGTACAGTTTAGACTACTCACTGCACTTCACCTGTTTATATCCGGCTCACTAATATATATTCATGTTATTGTTTACCTGTTACTGATGACTTGCTACTGTTCATACTTCACGCCTGCATATCTCATTATATCCTGCTTGCTTAGAATTATTGATATTTTGACGCACTGACGTCTGGGTTTTACATGGCCCAGATCCCTTATCCTTACCGCAGGCCGTCCAGGAGTACTTTGATCAACAGGCCGAGCAGTGAGGACCTGTATTAGTTTAGTTTCAGTTCCTTTCAGTATTATTTTATTCCTGATGTGAGCCCGCATTATGGGACGTATATTCCAGTTTATTATTGTATTGGATCTTTTTGCTTCCGCATTATTTTATTCTTGACTCGTTATTCTGGCTCATGGACATGTATTAGATAGTTGTTTATGTTAGGTCCACGTTACCTCTCCCGGTTCTTTCGGGGTTGCGGAAACGATGAAAAACAATTTTTAGGGTTTTGGTAACATGGACTAGAAAACCCGGATCTTTGCTAAACAACACACTAGCAACAACAAAGTGCTTTACCTACTCGGTTAGGGGGTTATACCTAGTCTTGAACTCCTTCTCTTCTTGTTGTTCTCCTCCTTGCTTGCTCCTTGTGGTAGTTTGAACGGCTCCTCCTCCTCGTCTCCTCTTTGCCGAAGATAGATCCACCCGAGGGCCTCGAACTTGAGCTCCTACCTCAACCTAGAGGTAACTAAGGTGTTTGGTTTGCTAAACCTAGTACCCTAGAATGAGTAGAGATGTGTTATGGTGGCTTTGTCTCAAAAACTTATGATTTCCAACACATGAAACACTTAAGCTTTGAGAGAGGAAGAATAAGTGCTTTTGCAAAGAGAGAGAAGAGATATGATAGAATGAGAGCTCTCTTTTTGCAACCATGCTCATATGAGAGAATAATAGATTAATAATAATAATTAAAAAGGAAAATGTGATGGTGAGTATGGAATGACCATTATCATTTCATAATAAATGCAATTTGCAAAGATCAAGAAGCATCTTTGATATGAAATGATTATGGTCAAAATGTCAACAAGGGTCAAAATGTCCACCATGGTCAAATGGTCAACCTAACCATCACACAACAATCCTTAATTATCATTATTAATCATATTTATCATTCTCATTAGGGTTTGGAAAAAGTCAACGGTCAACAAGTCAACCAAAGTCAAATGGTCAACAACCCTAATGAGAATCCTCTGCCTCTGCCTCTATCAACTGTGCATACACACCCGCATCCGTGTTCCGAGGAACACGAATACAATGAGACAAAACTAATCCCAAAACAAATACTAGTATCTGGCTTAAACCAAGCCCACTAGTAATAACTGCCCAGTCACCAAACGTGCACAAGTGCGTGAGTGTGAACGAACCCTGTCGCAAAACCTGCGACCTCTTCTCTGTTTTGCCCAAAGGCGAGTAACCCTCTGTGTGGGACTCTAAAGACTCGACACTACGCTGGCAGTGGGGTTAACCACAGACCGCAAGCGGTACTAGCTGTACGTAACGGTCCCCGGGTAGATGCCGATGAGAAGACTGATGAGGTGAACCTTATCCGAACTCCTACTGAGCCTGTATGTGACAATTTTCGTACAGTCCAATCTGTTCGTCTAAGAGTATCGCATGGCGGGCTTAGGGGGGTGGCAGACGTCAGTCCCCTAATAGCGGTACAAGTCGTGTCGGAGTATAGCCCAAAACACCCTGAGAAACTACTGGTAACACTACCAGCAAATCTCGTTTGCCCTGGCCAGGGACGACTATGTGTAATGGCTCTCCTAGACACAGCGCGATATCAACTCCCAATACCGGGAGAGACGAATCCTATCTAACCGTCACTGCCTCCAAGTGCTTCGGGACTGCACCCAACTGCTACCTGTTTGCACGACTCAGTAGAGCCGTGGTAGGATAGTAATCAAAGAACAATGGGAACACACTCGAGGCGAAGTGACAGTGTCAAGTCAGCGGACTAAGCTGTACTCATGTCACCTGGGAACTGTTAACTGATGATAGGTATAATACCAACCAACAGTTCCCGACGAGTCATGTCCAGTGTACTCGTAACCTAACGAGCACCCGCATACTATCTCAAGTACGACGTACTGACGGCTGTGGGACAGACCGTCTCCCCTGCTGGGATGAGAAGCGCATACGCTAGTCTACTCCGGAGTATCGATGCCCTGTCTCGATAGTCCTACGACTAGGGATCTGCATAAGGATGTGCTTGTGGATTACCCAACCCCCACGAGTGTGATCGCCATCACAACGCCGGTAATCAAGCAAAGATCCTAAGGGCTCTACTAATGTATATAGGCGATATGTTAAAAGAAACACATGTACACACATTGAAGTAGAAACAAACCAAGTAGCATACTACTATTTTGAGCAAGATTGTGTATACAATGGTGAATATCCCAAGCTTCCATTAAGTAATATACAAACTAGTATGATACAGTAATGGCCTCTAGGGCATATACACTAACAGTTTATTATTGTTCTTGATATCTCTACAGCCGTAATGTAACTGTGGAGGGATATTTCCTATCCACGGGTAGCATAGTTGGCTCTGTCATGTGCCTATCTTAGCGTACTCTGGAAAGCGGGGCGTGACAGGGTTTGTTTGGTATCAGAGCCATCGGATCTTGGTTAATCGGGTTTGATTCTTTTGTAGTTGGGTATTGGACCCAATACACGAATCAGAATACTCGTGATTAGGAACATGTCCTGCCACTTTACCATCTTGCCATTTTTGAATCTTAACTTCCTCCTGATCCTTACCTTGATGATATGCAAACTTCTTTGCATCTCGACTTGAAACTTTAGTTCCCTATTATTTATCTCTAGAATTTGGGTGACTTGAGTGGAGTTATGTGATTGTAACTATGTACCGCGGTATGGTTACAATGCGGTACTCTATTTAAGTAATTTGGAGTTCTAGTCTTGATTCATATCCTTGATTCATGATTATCATTCATCGCAAATTTTGAATCTTGTTCATCATACTAATCCTCTTTGGTGTATTGGTTGCAGAATCATGACGGACAGAAGTTTGAAGACGTACCAGAGGCGTGTGAATGACGCCACCTTACTTGGAGTAATTCGTGTCTTGCTAGAGAACCAAAAACGGCAGACTGAGCTGAACCAGCGGCAAGCCGAAGCTTTTCAGGAAGGTTTGCGGACCGTCCAGCAGTCCGTAAACAATGTTGTGGCCAAATCAATAGAGCGTGTGGGTACCGTGGCGGATTTCAGGAGACTTGGTCCGTCCGTTTTCACTGGTCTAGAGGAGCCGTTGCCAGTAGAGCAGTAGCTAGTCGATACGGAGAATTTGGTCGTTGCAGTTCAGATTCCAGAGGACAAGAGAGTGGATGTAGTACGTATCCAATTGGTAGACTATGCCCGTGAGTGGTGGCTTGTAGAGGAGACCCGTTTGCCCAAGCCGATCAGTTGGGCAACGTTCTTGCAGAGTTTCTTGGAGAAGTTCTTCCCGCAGACTGCACGAGAGGAAATGGAAGAAATGTTTATCGGTTTGAAGCAGAATGGCAGATCCGTGGATGCACATGCGGTTGAGTGGATACGGCTCAGTCATTTCGCTGGACCTTTGGTGGCCAAAAAGCTGATAGGGCACGAAGGTTTATGCGCAGTTTGGACATGGAAATCCAGAGGCACATTATATCTCTGGGATTGACCACTTTCTCGCAAGTGCTTAAAGCAGCCAGGGAGCAGCAGAGTTTATCATTGAAGACTAAGGGTACGCAGCAGCAGGCAGTTGTGGTACAGAAGCCGGCATTTACACCAAAACTAGCGCATATACGCAGAAGTATTCCGGTGAATAGGCGTGGTGTTACACCAATGAAGAAGCCAGTTTTGCCCAAGCAAAAAGGAAGGGTGTTGTGTGATTACTGCCAACGACCGGGTCATTTCTGGAGAAATTGTCGAAGGAGACTTGGACTTTGTCTTATTTGTGGATCAGCTGATCATACCACTGATACTTGTCCATCGAAGCTTCGCATGAAAGATGATGTTCAGAGGCCACCACAGAAGCAGTTTCGGGAGCAGGAGCAGTTAACTCAGGGATCTAATCAAGCTCGAGCCTTACCCTGACGGCTGAAGAGGCCAAGGATTCAGATGAAGTTGTTTCAGGTATCCTACTTGTTCGTGATTTTTCCCGCATTAGCATTATTTGATTCTAGTGCATCCCATTGTTTTGTGTCGTCCAAGTTTACTGCTACACACTCGATTACTTGCATGACCTTGTCTAGTTATTGGGACATACACACTTGGAATGGGAAAATCATAGCTAGTAGAGAATGAAAGGATTGTTCGGTAGCTATTTACGGACGGGAGTTATTCGCAGATTTCTTGATGATTAATACCGGTAGTTATGAAGTTATCTTGGGAATGGATTTTTCTCGGCACTTTCCACGCTCACATTGATTGTAGAGCAAAGAAAGCGAATTTCCAGATCCCGGACATTCAGAGTTTGTTTTGCTGGAAGAATCTGTTCTGTCGGACCAGTCAAGTTTAGGGATAGGCCGACAAGCAATGTTCTTTCGTCAATGGAAGTTGAAGCGCCAGTTGTAGTTCGAGATTTCATAGACGTGTTCGAGGACATCTTGGGCTTACCACCGAAACGAGATGTAGTGTTCGCGATCGACCTTGTTCCTGGCGCAGCACCAATCTCAAAGGCGTATTATCCAATGGCACCAATGGAGTTGGAAGTAGTCAAGAAGCAGGTTACTGAATTGCTAGAGAAGGATTGGTGACTCACAGCGATGCATCTGGGAAAGGATTGGGGTGTGTTTTGACGCGACATGGAAATGTTATAGCCTACGCATTGAGACAGTTGAAGACCCGTGAGAAGAATTACCCAACTCATGATTTGGAGCTAGCAGCTGTGATTTTTCGCTTTGAAGATTTAGAGACACTACTTATTGGGCGAAAGGGTCGAAGTATTCACCGATCACAAAAGCCTAAAGTATGTGTTCACGCAGAAAGAGCTTAACATGAGGCAACGCAGATGGTTGGGGATGATGTCTGATTACGATCTTGATCTTAAGTACCATCCGGGGAAAGTTAATGTTGTGCCGGATGCGCTTAGTCGATTACCAGCAATTCAGACGTTGACTGCACAGAAGGAGCTTATCGAAGACTTTCGGAGATTCGAGCTGGAGATCGTGCTACTGCATTCTTCGGGACAGTTAAAGCAGCGCAGTTACAGGACTCTAGATTGCAAAAGTTTCGAGAACAGGTTGAAGCAGGACTTCGAACGGACTTATTGATTCATGAAGATAGTTCGTTGCGGTATGGTAGCCATTTGTGTGTGCCAAAAGGAGATATTCGCGAAGAAGCTATGAAGGAGGCACACAGTTCCGCATACTCCGTACATCCAGGAGGTACGAAGGTGTACCGTGATCTACGACAACATTTCTGGTGGGAAGGCATGAAATGGGAGATTGCCCGCTTTGTAGCGAAGTGCTTGGTGTGTCAGCAAGTTAAGGCTGAACATCAAAGGGTTGCTGGTTTATTGCAACCACTTCCGATTCCTCAATGGAAGTGGGAACATATAACCATGGATTTCGTGACGGCTTTACCGCGGAGTCTAAAGGGCAACAATGCTGTTTGGGTGATTGTTGATCGATTGACCAAGGCAGCTCATTTCATACCATTTCGAGTTGGTCAATCAACGGAAGCATTGGCAGAAAGGTACATGCAGGAGATTGTGAAATTGCATGGAGTACCAGTGAGCATTGTGTCCGACCGAGACACCCGTTTCTTATCACACTTCTGGAGGAGCTTACAGGAAAGTTTGGGGACTCGATTGAAATTTAGCACAGCTTATCATCCTCAGACAGATGGCCAGTCGGAGAGAACAATCCAAACTCTTGAAGATATGTTGAGAGCTTGCATGTTGGACTTCAAGGGTTCGTGGGAGGTTCATCTACACTTGGTGGAGTTTTCTTACAACAACAGTTTTCAGGCGACTATTCAGATGGCTCCCTTCGAAGCATTGTATGGTCGCAAGTGTCGTTCACCTGTTTGTTGGGACGATATTGGAGAGCGACGACTGTTGAGACCGGTTTTGATCGTGCAAACAGCTGAGAAAATTAATACTATCCGGAATCATATGAAGGCAGCCCAAGACCGGCAGAAGAGTTTGGCTGATACATTAAGAAGATCTCTAGAGTTCGCTGTTGGTGATCTTGTGTTCTTGAAGCTATCACCTACTAGGGGAGTGATTCGTTTTGGGAGTCGAGGCAAGCTTAGTCCTCGATTCGTAGGGCCTTTCGAGATTTTGGAGCGTGTTGGAGTAGTGGCTTATCGATTGGCTTTACCATAATCTTTGGCGAATGTTCATGACGTGTTTCACGTATATCAACTCCGTAAGTATGTTCGAGATGAAACACGCGTGCTAGATCATTCGGAGCTGACTGTACGAGAAGATTTGACCTTTGAGGAACGACCGATGTCAATTGTTGATCGAAGAGAAAAGGTCCTTAAGAACAAGGTTATCCCTCTTGTACTTGTTTCTTGGGGAAATCGCTCGCACGGAGAATCGACTTGGGAACGAGAAGACGAAATTTGACAGAAATTTCCATACTTATTCTTGTAGTTGCATGTTTGTTTATCTTTTCTTGTCTTGGGAATTTCGAAGACGAAATTCTTTTTGTAGTTGGGTATAATGTAACACCCTAGTTTATTTATACCAATTCCAGTTCTCGTATTTCTTTATTCATGGTATTTTCTTGATTTATCGTGTTTTGGGTGCGAATGGTATTTTACATTTTACATTGCATTCGACCCGACCCGCTTGCTTGAACCTGTTTTGATTCGTATTTATGAATTACCCTGACTTGTTGCATAGACTATGCATTTCATGTTTAGTGCATACTGGCATTTTATCTGACATTGCATCTTTTACCATATAACATTTTAAGTCACAGAAAATATTTTAAAATTACATAACATGGCCTGCATGATACCCCTTATCCCGTGGTAGCATCCGCGCATCTTGTTCTCGTCCCGTTCAGTGAAACGGACGTGTTTGGATGACTACGCCACGTGCGTGCATCCGTTCTTGGGGGTACGCATTTTCGTTACCTGAGCATTCATTTTGAATTTTGAAAGCGCATATATTTTTCGTATTTTAAATCTAAATTTTTAGACTCGACCCGGGCGTGTTTTGGAGTAAATTTGTATTTGCCAAAATCTCAAAACGTACGAATATTATATTCCTTAACTAAACTATTAAACTATTATACATGATTAATTTTATAACTAAATTATATATTCTTTTTTAACTAATAGATCACAGACTATCTCTCTCTGCAGTATATATACTCTCTCTGCAGTATATATATATATATATATATATATATATATATATATATATATATTTAAATCCGAACTAACAGTACCTCTCTCTCTTTCTCTCTCCTATTCTTTCTCTCTCTCCCTCTCTCTCCTCTCGCAACACTATTCATTTCTCGTTTCCCATCACCTTCTTTCTCTCCTTACCATCACCTCCCTCCTTCATCCCTTCTTCTTCATTTATTTTCTTTTTAAACCCATACTGCCGCGCACACAACCCTAACCCTAACTCTGCCGCCTCCTCTCGTTTTTCCCTCGACCTCGCCACCGACGACCTCGTCGTTGCCTCTACGACGTCATCTATCTTCTCCTCTCTCATCTCCTTCCTTTCTTTTCTCCTCCTCGTCATCACCCCGACGAAAAAACCCTCGCTCTCACGTAAACCCGCCTCTCGTCGTCGCCTTACCCGATCTCGCCTCCTCTCCAACACCGCAACCACCACCTTTTCGTCACCTCCTCCTCACCTTCATACCCTCTTCCCTGCAACCACAAAACCCACTGCAATCCAACCAAGAACCCACAACCTTGACCTCGTCGCTGCACCGTCACCGCCCTCATCTTGCTGTCGACCTCCCCTGGTCACCTTCCCCTTCTCCTCTCCTCTTTCATGTCCATCCCCTGCAACCAACATTCCCAATAACCTGAGCACACCTGCACACCCGCACACCCGAACCAGCGCCTCCAGCCCCTGCCCTCGCCTATGTCGCCGTTGCCGGCACCCTCACCGCCGACCGCCCTCGTCGGCCTCCCCTTGTCGACTTTTCTGAACCCAGGACACCAAACCTTAGTCTTCTTCTTCTTCTTTCTCTTTCTTTTCTTGATCTTACTTCTTTTCCGGTGATCTCCCGCCGGAGCTGTACTTGTCCCCGACGATCCGAGTAATCCAGTGAACAATCCCAGCCAACGTGGTCGTGCTCTTACCTTGTCTGGACCCGTCCCGTGCGCGCATGTGGTTTTGCGACATTTTACCGACGTCGGACGTGCCGTGCGTATCCGTATCGCGATTCATCGAGGCAAGTTTATCTTGCTACATGCTACATTACATTTTATACATCTATTTTAATAATTATAACACTGGAATTCTAAATCATGCATCCGAAGTTCTCGTTTTACAGTTTTCCGACATCCGTATGCATCCGTATGTATTATTTTACATCTAGCGCATACAAATCTATCTTGTTACATACTATATTACAATATACTGCATCCAATAGAATATTTACATCTCATATTGCTTAGTTGTACGTCCCACTTTACTATTTTACAGTTTTACTGTTTTCGGATACCCGTTTGCATCCATCTTATTTAAAATATATATAACTGCATCTATAGATCACATTAATACATAATACTGTGATATTAACACCCCATGTTTAATAAAGTGCATCCTAATTAGTATTGGAACTATAAATGTAACCCTAATCGATAATTGTGCATCCATATCATTGATTTTATATCTATTTGCATACCATGTCACATTATTTCATTTTATTGTTATATTAGTACTCTATACTTGATTTTGTGCACCCATACTTGTTACAGTTTGATTATGAGCACCCACTCGACACTTGTGCACTACCTGACATGACCTGATACACTACTACTGACATGACTTGATACCTGTGCACTACTTGACACGACTTGATACATGTACACCACCTGACATGACCTGATTTACCACAGCTTGACATGTTACCTGATCTTGTTACTAATGCCGACAATCTTGACCTGTTGTCCCTACGGATATTTCCTGTTTTCTATACAGACAAACCTGTTCCTTCTTGATCCTGTATTGGCATTAGTCTCAGATTTATAAATACCTGACTTACACACATGACTTGGTGGTATGGGGAAATCAAGAATGTAGCTGAACGTAACTCAAAGGGCTATTATATCATTTTACCGTGGTCCCGTGGGGAATGAACGGGACATAGACTCACAGTCTATTACATTATTTTACCGTGGTCCTGTGGGGAATGAACGGGGCATAGACCGATGGGTTACGATGAAGATTACATTAATTGATTTCAAATGACTTTAGAGTAGTTAACCTTATAGTACAGTTTAGACTACTCACTGCACTTCAACTGTTTATATCCAGTTCACTGATATATATTCATGTTACTGTTTAGTTGTTACTGATGACTTGCTACTGTTCATACTTCACGCCTGCATATCTCATTATATCTTGCATACTTAGAATTATTGATATTTTGATGTACTGATGTCTGGGTTTTGCATGGCCCAGATCCCTTATCCTTACCGCAGGCCGTCCAGGAGTACTTTGATCAACAGGCCGAGCAGTGAAGACCTGTATTAGTTTAGTTTCAGTTCCTTTCAGTATTATTTTATTCCTGATGTGATCCCGCATTATGGGACGTACATTCCAGTTTATTATTGTATTGGATCTTTTTGCTTCTGCATTATTTTATTCTTGACTCGTTATTCTGGCTCATGGACATGTATTAGATAGTTGTTTATTATTGTTCTTGATATCTCTACAGCCGTAATGTGACTGTGGAGGGATATTTCCTATCCACAGGTAGCATGGTTGGCTCTGTCACGTGCCTATCTTAGCGTACTCTGGGAAGCGGGGCGTAACACCTACCGCAACGCCGGGGATCAGAAATTCCTCCCGGAGGCAGTCGGGCCCAACCATCACTCGGCTATCCCTGGCGGGTAGCTTCCCTACCGCAACGCCAGGGATCAGAAAGTCCTCCCAGAGGCAGTCGAGCACAACCATCGCTCGGCTATCCCTGGCGGGTAGCCTCCCTACCTCAACGCCAAGGATCAGAAAGCCCTCCCAGAGGCGGTCGAGCCCGAGGATCCCTCGCTCGGCTATACTTCAGGACACAAGCCCTAGCCAAGATGCACCGGGCAGTAACCCTGTCCAGCCAAGGATCCTTGGTAGGCTTCTACAGTCCCTCCCGCGCCAAGGACCAAAGTCCTCCCAGAGGCAGTCGAGTCCTTTCTCGGCTATCCCCGGCTGGTAGCTGTTCATATCATAATTTTGCATTATTATATTCCCCATTCTTATTCATTTTACAAATAAACTGGTGCTTTTGATCCATGTCTGCTACATAGTTGCAGGTTACAGGTTCTCGGAACAAAACAGTGAAAATGATGAAAAGACGCTACAAAAGTGAGACTACGACCAACAAATTGAGAATCTTTACCATGCCTACAGTTTGAAGAATAAACGAAGATCAATGGACAATTTCACAAAGCACAAAGGCAGAGCAAGGTTCAAGACTTCGACACAAAGCAAACGGTAAAAATCCACGACATTATGCACTGTGGAAATCTGGAAGAAACTAGAAGACATTCTGAAGAACCAAGGGAAGAAAAATCAAGTAAAAAGCAACATGAAAATTACCAGAGAAAAAGAGCCCAAGAGCCGCCAAGATGGCCGCGGATCCGCGGCCAAACAAGGCATATGGCCGCGGATCCGCGGCCGTGCTAAGCACGTGTCGGTGCGAATTTTGTCGGCGGCGGCGGTGCGTTGACTATGCTTCTTAGGGTAATTTTGTAAATGCAGATAGGGATCAGATGTAACCCTAGGGTTTTTATAATCTATAAATAGAAACCCTAAAACTCTTTTTGGAGCATGCCTCTTCCTGTGGCTCTTTTTAATTATCAAAATTCAGAATTTCAATTCCTGTAATGTTTGAAGAGTGCATCAAATAAAAAATAAAGTAAGTTTTCTTTTCTTGCCTTAGTTTAATTTTCCTTTCTGCCCTAGTATAACTTTATTTATCTGCCCTAGTTTAGATTTTATTTATCTGCCGTATATTAGATAATTAGGTTATTAAAAACAATCATAAAAAAATGAAATCTTTTAATTCCCTAATGAGTGAGTAGTTCCTCACTTGTTAGGGTTAGGAATAGGAGAGGTTTGAAAGATGAAAATCTCTCACCCCTTTCTTGCCCATCATACGTTTTAATAGGACTCTATGCATACATACACACACCGCTCACTACGGCACCCTATCCCACGAGGTAGCGGTGATACCGTAGTTTAAAAGACCGGTTGTGTATGTTTTCCATGGAGGTTAGGGTAAGAGTTAAGAAAGAACGGATAAGGACCTAGAGGAAGAAACCTAGTTTCTTCCCGATGGTACTAATCCACTTTGTTAATTATTACCTTAACACCTAATAGATCTTAATTAGGGCATAGAAAGCAGTGAGAAATATTGAATTTCCAAACTTAACCTAAACTTAACCCTAGCAAGATTTTAATCCTAATCAAACTCATTTCAGTTTTTAGTGAAAAATCAATCCAACCCCAATTGGAATTAACTCGTTAGAATAATTAGAAAATACACAAAATCCCTATGGACCGACCCGTACTCACCGGCTAGCTACCAAGCGATGCCGTTCTTAATTGCGGTTAAAATTCATTGATCTAAAAAGCACGTAAGCAAAAACTATTCAATCAAATGGCGCCGTTGCCGGGGATGGCGTAGTTATTTTCTTTTTGCAATTTCGGGTTAATATAAAATCATAAAAATCATAAAAACTGAAGAAGAAAAAAATTATAAAAATTTATCATCTTGTTATTCTTTGAAGGGTGTTTTGTTTGAATTGTGCAGGATCGACGAACGAATTCAGATCTGGAAAAATCCAGAAAGCAAAACAGAAAACAGAAGATCTAACAACAGAGAAAAATCAGAACAGAGGAACAGAAGATTTTTGGAGGCTTGAACCGACTAGAAGACCGCATTTCCGCTGCCGAACCACACCTTGGACCGCGGATCCGCCGCGGGTTGCTGACGTCAGCAACCCCAAACCCCTCTGTAAGCTTCTTTTATTCTTCTGAACCCCATTATCTCCTCTGTAAAACATTTCCTGCAGGGTTCTTTGCGCCAAAAACTTCTCCCCTTCTCCAATAACTTGATCTTGTGCAGGATTCTTTGCGCCGCGCTAAAAGAAAAATTGTTTGCAAGTGATTGTGTTTACTGCTTTGCATATTTTAAATTAACTTTAAGGGGCTTGAACACCAATCCAGATTGGGTGGGGATTTCATTACCCTTCTCAGGATCCCAAAAATCATATAAAGCATATTGCATTGACCATCAAGTTAATAAAAAAAAAATTAGACTCAGCCCTAAGAACTTCGCGCTCAATAGGACAAAGGAATAGTTGTAGGTATCGATCGTTGATTTAAACCTGATTTTGTGGTGCCTAGGCTAGACAGGTAGGGAAAGGTAACTTTAAAAGGTCCGTCTCACGGTGATTCGTGAGAGGATCCCTCCTTTCTCTACTTGTGCTTACCTGGCCACAATTGGCGGTGAAGAGGCGATTTGAGGTCCTCACATCTTGCCCTTTGGAACAGTTAGGAGCAGTCAAGTTGACCTAGGTGACCCTAGATCTAGGCTTGATTGTGCATTTGTGATTGATTGAACGTGTGTCTAAGCCTTTTATTGAAAAATCTTTTTGCAAAAAGCTCCTTATAAAAAAACACAAAAAGGAAAAATTTTACAAAAACTTGCCACTTGTCGCTAAGAAATCCATTGCACCCCACTTGCACCCACATTCTTTTTCTTCTCCTTTCTTACATCATGGGTACCCCACCTCACAAAACTCTTGCCGAACTTTGGTACCCTCATCCAAACATTGCTTCATACGTGAATTGTTTTGGTCGAATTAGGGACGACCCCTCCATGCCCAAAATTTCTTTGAAAGATCGAATAGAAGCGTCTAGGAGAAACAGTTGGACTCCGCAATCCACTTTGTACCAACCATTTCAACCTTCACCACCTTCTTACGTTGATACTCCTTTTTTGAGTCCTGTTGTAACTCCGAAACCCATGTCTATTGCTGAATATATTGAACAATCTCGTAACCGATCTTTCACTCCTTTCAACACTTCCAGTTCTTGGGATCAACAAGTCCATTCACATTTTTATCCAAATGTTGATCATACTCCTGTCCAACCATTCAATTCCTACCAGTCATACCCGACTTTCGCACCTTCCCTAGACATTGCTTCTACACAGTCATTTGGGAGTTTCCAGAATCCAAACAATTTTGAATCTTTTACTGAAACCCCTTCACAACCCATGTCTAGCCTGGAGCAGTCGTTGGAAGCTTACATTGCAGCAACAAACCAACAGATGAAGAATTTGGATGCGTCCATTGCCGCCCTTATGCAACCTAATGACCCGGTAGCTAGTTTCCAACTAGCACCAAAAATTCCAATGTATGATGAGACGGTTGGACAGATTGAGAATTTGAGTGGAGAGAGTGAGCTGTGCACCCTTCCAAATCAAACCTACCCATCACCAATTGAATCCCACAACTCCGGTTTTGAATGTCTATCAAGTGTCCCAAATGATTCATCAGTTGAAAATAAAACGTTTAATGAGTTGTGCGACTTTGTAGTGCTTGATTTGCCAGATTGTGAAGGGTCCCTTTCGAGTGAAACCATCACCAATCCTTTCGACCTCTACACCTCCAATCTAGAACCTGAATTGATGAATATCCATGCTTTTGATGAGGTGTCCGAAAAAATTGATTTTCACTTGATTGAGGATATTGACGCAGGGAATAATTTGGATGATGAACCCGTAGATTTGACTGAATTTTTCTCTCCAATTCATCATCCCGAGTCATTAAATGTTTCTCCCGAACTTTATATGCATCTTGATTTTGATGATAATTGCATGGATGAGATAACTTTTAAGGAGAATTATGAGGATAGTATTGAGGAGAGTATTGAGGATAGTATTGAGGATGAACCGGTTTTGTTTGATGGGTAGGATTTTCCAATTCATCCTCCTGAACCTTTAATTGTTATACTTCCTAAATCACCCCCCTTCATCCTTTTCATCGTTCCGACCACGCAAGAGATCACGCAGGAGGACTGTGAGCTTGAAAAATTTCTGTTCGATCACAGCAATTTTGACGCCACTAGTGCGTTCCTCCTTGAATCTGACACAGTTCTCACAACCGATAACGATTACGAGTGTTTCACTTTTTCGGACGATTTTGAAAACTCACAGCCCGAGTTTGGGTCCTTTGAATTTTCAGATGAGTTGGTTGAACCATCAGACTCGGTTGCTTATAGTCATTTCGAACCATTGATGGAATCTTTCGAGTTCGAGACAGTTTCACCAATTTCACCTTCAATTGTTTCACCTCTGAAACTCGAACTCAAGCTGTTGCCGTCTCACCTTATATATGCTTACCTAGGTGAGAATGAGACCCTTCCTAAATCACCCCCCTTCGTCCTTTCCATCGTTTCGACTGCGCAAGAATCCGTCACGCTTCCATTTTCAATGTCTGGATTACCAAGTTCAATGTACCCATGTTTTCTCGCGAATCTTGAGGGATTTGACCCCATTTCTCGACGGGTTGATAAATTAGCACAATCGCTTTTAACAAATCGGTTATCATAATTTGTGCTAATTTATTCACTCAATTTACACTCTCAAGTTCGTACTACACTTCTTTCTCTCTTATGCCATTCTTCTCCTAATATACCGAGACCATATTCCACCTTTCTTCCCATACGGTCTCGTGTGTTTCTCATTTCTTTTCTCTACACTCCATTCTTTCACCAACCACACCATTATAACGATAAAAATTTTGAATGGTTGGTGCTAACCTTTGGCCTGTGTAAGGCCTTGTATAGCTTGATACTGTGTTTTTCTCCCCCCTAACTCTAAACTTTAATGTTTGAACAGTGGAAACACTGTTTCACTTAAGTTTGGGGGGAACCTTTTTGTATATATATTTTGTTTTCTTTTTCTGTTAATAATAATAAAAAAAGATTAAAAAAAACAAACAAACAGGGGAGTGCCGACAATTTTGATCCTCTTGGTGTGGCATGACAGTGAGGACACTGTCAAGTTTAAGTTTGGGGGTGTGCTTGGTAAGGTTTCTTCCTTCGCATTCATATGTATATTTTTGCATTTGCATACTTATTTTAAAAGCCATAAAAATTGAAAAATTATAAAAATTATAAAAATTCAAAAATTCAATTTTGACCATAATTGACTTAAGTTTGACAAGACGGTTAACTAGCTAGGAAAAACTAGATCTTAGACTTGGTAAATTAAAAAAAACCCTAAAAATAACCTTTCTTAAAATTTAACGGTAGAAAATATATGTCTTTGTAGTTTACTTAGAAATAGGCAAATTTTGAGTTCACTTCTTGGGCTAAATTAAAATAAGGGAAGAGTATTGAAATTTTTATTGAAGTGTAAGTATGAAAAATAATTCCTAAGCTTAAGTCTAAATTCTGAAAATATATACCCTACAATTTGCACAAATACGAACCTTGAAACTTGGAATAGTAGAGGAGACCTTGAAATGCTCTTGTCTAAAGTCCTTAGTATGAAAAATAAATAAAATAAAAATACAAGTGTGAATAAAGAGAAAAGTTGAACACTGGTTTTGTAATTACTTAAGGCTGCATAAACAGAAAAAATATATAGCGAGCGTGCTTTATCACCTAGTGCCTTAGACCAACTGGTTTGGGAGTCACTGCTAAAAGCCTTAGGTATTACACGACAAGGAATTACGCTTTAAAGTGCAACCACATTTTGTAATCGGTCGTTAGTACCTCAAGAAGTATTAATGGTCGCATGAAGGATGTGTAAGCAATTTCATCTAAAAATTCACCAACTAAAACTGCTTTGGATGATGGACAAGAGTATAAGAGCTTGAATTGAATTTTCAAGTGTAGGGGTGATACATACACACACGTAGGGGTATATGATTGGGGTTTAAATGAGAGATAGGAATGAAATATAGGACTTATATCTTTAGTGGAGATGATAAAAATTCCTAAGTTGAGATGGACCCTAGAAGGAAAACTCAAAAGATGCTAAAAGCTAAGTAAATCTACAAAACATATATAATCTTAAGTTAAATGATAAGAAAGCGTGAAAAATACGGGTTGATAATTTCTGAGTTGAAGATGATAGAATTTCTTGTTAGAAAACCGAATTGGAAAATAAAAGTCAATAGGCCGAATTGATAGGATTTTGTGGGTAGTATCCGCTGAAAACCCTCAGGAGACAACACTCCTCCTACTAGGGACACCTAGAGGTTTAACGGCTTGTTGCACGAGCTCAGTGCAATCGCGTTTCCCTGCGAAAGTGAGGTTAGGTCTTTTTCGAGAATAAAACTAGTTTTGCTCGAGGACGAGCAAAAAATAAGTTGGTGTTTGTTCATATCATAATTTTGCATTATTATATTCCCCATTCTTATTCATTTTACAAATAAACAGGTGCTTTTGATCCATGTCTGCTACATAGTTGCAGGTTACAGGTTCTTGGAACAAAACAGTGAAAATGATGAAAAGACGCTACAAAAGTGAGACTACGACCAACAAATAGAGAATCTTTACCATGCCTACAGTTTGAAGAATAAACGAAGATCAATGGACAATTTCACAAAGCACAAAGGCATAGCAAGGTTCAAGACTTCGACACGAAGAAAATGGTAAAAATCCACGACATTATGCACTGTGGAAATCTGGAAGAAACTAGAAGACATTCTGAAGAACCGAGGGAAGAAAAATCAAGTAAAAAGCAACATGAAAATTACCAGAGAAAAAGAGCACAAGAGCCACCAAGATGGCCGCGGATCCGCGGCCAAACAAGGCATATGGCCGCGGATCCGCGGCCATGCTAAGCACGTGTCGGTGCGAATTTTGACGGTGGTGGCGGTGCGTTGACTATACTTCTTAGGGTAATTTTGTAAATGCAGATAGGGATCAGATGTAACCCTAGGGTTTTTATAATCTATAAATAGAAACCCTAAAGCTATTTTTGGAGCATGCCTCTTCCTGTGCCTCTTTTAAATTATCAAAATTCAGAATTTCAATTCCTGTAATGTTTGTAGAGTGCATCAAATAAAAAATAAAGTAAGTTTTCTTTTCTTGCCTCAGTTTAATTTTCCTTTCTGCCCTAGTATAACTTTATTTATCTGCCCTAGTTTAGATTTTATTTATCTGCCGTAGATTAGATAATTAGGTTATTAAAAACAATCATAAAAAAATGAAATCTTTTAATTCCCTAATGAGTAAGTAGTTCCTCACTTGTTAGGGTTAGGAATAGGAGAGGTTTGAAAGATGAAAATCTCTCACCCATTTCTTGCCCATCATACGTTTTAATAGGACTCTATGCATGCATACACACACCGCTCACTATGGCACCCTATCCTACGAGGTAGCGGTGTTACCGTAGTTTAAAAGACCGGTTGTGTATGTTTTCCATGGAGGTTAGGGTAAGAGTTAAGAAAGGACGGACAAGGACCTAGAGGAAGAAACCTAGTTTCTTCCCGATGGTACTAATCCACTTTGTTAATTATTACCTTAACACCTAATAGATCTTAATTAGGGTATAGAAAGCGGTGAGAAATATTGAATTTCCAAACTTAACCTAAACCTAACCCTAGCAAGATTTTAATCCTAATCAAACTCATTTCAGTTTTTAGTGAAAAATCAATCCAACCACAATTGGAATTAACTCGTTAGAACAATTAGAAAATACACAAAATCCCTGTGGACCGACCCGTACTCACCGGCTAGCTACCAAGCGACGCCGTTCTTGATTGCGGTTAAAATTCATTGATCTAAAAAGCACGTAAGCAAAAACTATTCAATCAGTAGCTTCCTATCACAACCGACAGGGATCAAAGTCCTCGCCAAGAAGCACTGGGCAGTAACCCTGCTCGGTCCTCGTCCTGAAGGATCAAAAGCCCTCGCAAGAGGCAACCGGGCAGCTACCCTGCTCGGTTCAAATAAGGCGGGTAACCCTCCGCCCACCACGCACGGACGGCCCGAGCTGCCAACCAAGGGCATCGGGTCTATCCAAGTCTCGAGCGATATCCCCTCGAGTTCGGGGCCATAGAGACGCATGGAGACGTCTTCTCCTCAGCAGCGCATGAATCAACTCGACAGACGATCGCTGGGCAGATAGCCGACCTGACGCAGAGGCCCAACAGCGCAAGAAGAAAAATTTACAAGCGTTCTTCATGAACAAAAGAGAAAAGCGCGAATCAAGGAAACCAAAGAAAGAAAAAGTTTTATTACTAAAAAGGCGGTCTTTACAGAGGGTATTCTTGGCTCCCCAGCCTAACAAAATGCCCGGAGGCTTACAAAGATCTAGACGCAGCAAAATAAAAATGAGGAAGAAGACGGGGCTTTAGGCCTCAAGGCCAGGAGAGACCTCAGGGCCCTCGACATCAACCACGAGGCGAGCTGGGTCCTCGGTGACTTCCTCGTCATTAATCTCCTGCCCCTGCCCGCTGGTGTCCGCGAGGGGGTACAAGGCCCGGAGCTCTTCATCGGTGAACCCCGGCACTCGGGCCTTAACAGCGTCGAGGGCCTCATGCCAGATGAGGGTCGTAGCGACAGCCAAGTCACCATAGAAGTCTTTCGACTTCTTGTAGCCCTCTACCGCCTTCGCCGCTGAGAGGTCGGCCAACTTGGCAGCTCTCAGGTCGGCCGACTTCGCCCACTCGGCCGCCGCCCCCAGCTCCTTCCGGAAGGATTTTACTGTCTTCTTCAGATTGCCGGCCAGCACCTGGGCGTCCTCACGCTTGGCCTCAGCGACCACGGCGGCCTCGTGGTGCCGGGCAACCTCCCGCTTCCCAGCCTCCACCTCACCCTCCAGGGCGACGACCCTCGCCTTTATTGCCTCCAGCTCCCGCTTGGAGCTCTCTTCCAGCGAAGCGAGATGGCCCGCAGCTTTCATCGCCGGGGCAACCACCTCGGCCTCCATACGCAGGGCAAGGGCGACGTGCTGGAGGACCTGAAAGGCAGAAGAGAGATCAGGAAAATGAGAGAGGCACCGAACCTCAAATAGTAGTGAAAGACAGGCGCTTACCTGCACGGACTCCTGGGCGATGGATGCCAGCTGAGCCCTGAAGGTCCCCCCGGGGACTCTACCCCCGGTCGATACCTCTATCTCATGCAGCAGGCTATCCGCGACGGATAGCCCCGAAGGTACGACAAACTGAAGACCGCATTCCTCCACCGTGATCGGCGAAGACGGTCCCCGGGCAGATCTCCTCTTGAGCGGCCTCGAGGGAGAGCCGGTCTCCTCCTCCGAGGCCGGGTCCTCCAAAATCCGAGCCCGCCTCCAACCCGAAGTTCTGCTGGGCCCCGGGGCGAGATTCGCTTCCGAGCGCTCACGGGGCACTACCGCCGGGGGAGAAGGAGCCGGGGCAGGCTATGAACGAGAAGAGCCAGCGCCCCCAACCTTCACAGCCGGGCTCGGCTGGCGCATTGAAGCCCGGAGCGAGTCTATGTCCATGGATCCTGCACAGAACCAAATATAGAGGGAGTCAGCGATACGGGCAACATACGAACCAAAAAGGAAAAACTAAACTTACCAACGAACTCAACAGGGCTGAGCCCGGCCCAACTCAGAACCCTCTCGGACAATAGCACGTCGAAACGGGGGATGAGCTCCCACGACGCCACTCTCACCACAATGGGGTCACTGGACTGGTTCCCCGGCAAGTGCTTCTCCCTTGACCACTCTGTAGGCACAAGCCAGTCCTCGCCCTCGGGAGGGGAAACGAAGAATAACTTCTTCTTCCAGTCATGAATGGAAGAAGGCAGGGCCACAACCCCCATCCCGGCGGGGCCCCCTGGTCGCTTTCTGAAAGAGAGATAAACCCGCCTCGGGTCGCCCGCTCGACCACCGGGGTGATTTTTGAAGACGGGGGAAGAATCAAGGAAGGAAAGACTGAAGGGGATCGCCTGTAACTTCAGGCGGACCAGGAACCCGAGGAGAATCCTCCCCGAGTTTGGCACCAACTGACCGGGGGCTAACCCGAAGAAGTTCAACGCCTCAACGACCTCAAGAGAGAAGGGCAGATGCATTCCACCCCCAAAATGCTTCCAAATACAGGGCGATCTCCCTGCCCCGTACTTGGTCTGCCCTCTCTCCCTCCTTGGCCAGACGGGGCGTATAGCGCAAGGGGATGTGGAAGCGAGCCCGCGCGTTGGCAAGCTCGTCCTCGTGCCTTATCCAACACGAGGCGCTGGGGGCTGCATCTACCGCCTCTTCCCTGGGGGCTGCCCCCGCCACATGATCCCGGGAAGAGGGGCCAACCCCTGCCCCCCGGGAGGACTCAGTCTCGCCTAAGGGGTCCCTAGAACCTACCCCAACGACATCTACCGACTCGACAAGAGAAGACATCTAATCTTAGGAAGAATGATCCTCGGGGAACGAAAGTGGAAGGAAGAAGACGAGCGCCGAGCAACCGAGACTTGGAACGAGAAATATGAAGGAGTAGGGGTCCCGGAACGGGCCCCGCCCCTATTTACCGTCACAAGTGACCTCATCCAACGGCGCCCTTCATCTCCCGCCAAGACGCCTCCTCGCGTCCAACGGCTCCGATTGCTCCACTTGTCGTCCCCGCACTGGACCACACCCTTTCAGACGTCACAGGTCTGCACACGTCACGTCAGCCAACCGACGCTTGACACGTAGGCCATCACTTCAAAGCGACACGAACCGGCGCACCCTCCTTAAATGCGGAGATCTCGCCCTGATTCGCTGGCAGAAAAGACAGCTCGCGGCCCGGGGACGCAGCCCAACGAAACCATTAGGAGGGAGCTCACCCCGGGCGGCCCGGCGGTCCACTCCTGACCCGACCCACCGGCTGGTCGGGACAAGAGTGGGGGGCTGATGATGATGCTCAATATTAGCGACGCCTGGGATCAGGACACGTGGCGGATGGAACGTCCTATAAGTCGGAAGAAAGGGCCCACCGAGGCCGACCAGGCCTTCCCTGTACCCGACCTGCAATCACAAGCTATCCCCCCTCGGGGCTCCCCGCAGATTGGCCTCCTCGGCCCCTCAGCTCGCCCCGAGCTGCCATAAGACCAAGACTCCTCGGCCTTCTCGCTCGTCCCCGACCCCCCGGCCGAGGCTGTCTTCCTTGGTCCTCCGACCAGCTCCACCGCTCACAGGCGTAACCGCCGCTCCGCGAATCTCGCCATGCGCGGATTCTCCGCCAGCAACATCCCACGTTCTACGCTTCCGCGATCCCCATTAATGGGCGATCCGCTCTCAATGCGGGCGTGACGTCGGGAGCGTAACTGCTGGCGAGATTCTCGCGCCTGCTGTTGCATGCCATCACCGCTATATAAACCCCAATCACAGAGGGGTCAAGTAAGCCATTTTTCATTCCACTTAGCCATTACGCTGCTCGGATCTAGTACTAACTTGATCGTCAGAGAGTCCTCGGTGGCGTCAAACCACCCCAGAACTTCTTTGCAGGTGCTTGGCGTCCAACTCCCCCAATTACCAAATCTCCTCAAAACCCATTGAGACCCACATGCAACAGGGGATCCCCTCCAGAATCCACCGGGAGATCGACGGAAGACAACATCTGAAGGAGATCTGAAAAGGACCTCCATCAATCATCATATACAAACCAAATGTGCATAAGTAACAGTGACACAGGTGTAGATAACAAAGTGCCAAAACATATAGGGGGCATATCAAAAATATGTTGCAAAGCCACAAGATGAGGAAACAAAGCTGAATAAGGGAATATTCCCATCATATAGCTTTATATAAGATATATATTTATATAAGATGGATAATGATACGTGGTGAGTTAAAGCCAATATTTTTTATTTGTAAAATGGAGAAGAAAAAAGAGAATGACTAATAATATAGAATTTTTTATAAAAAAAATTGTTTTTCCCTTTGAAATTAAAATTGGAAGTGCACAGGTCCTTCCTTTTTTCTTTTGTTAAATTAAAATTGGAAGTGCATACGTGCTCCTGTGCTTGCATCATGAGATTAGAAAAGAAAACTAAAGCTTTGCATCAATGTTTAAATTAGCTGGTTATTTTGCATTATACAGGGTAACTTAGTCTATTCGCTATGTGGTATTTAAAAATAGCTTAAATGCAAATTAGCTTACGTTTTTTTTTCCAAATAGTATACGGTTTTTAGCAAATAACATACGCTATGCTATGTGTACGCTATTTTCACATAAGATTTTATTGTTGAAGTTTTTACGATTTTAGTACTTATTCATAAACTATATGAAGACGGTCTAATTAAAGTTCTAATCTCTTGATTTGAAATCATATTTACTAGACACGTTTTTCAAATAGAGATTATTTGATTGAATTTTTTTATACATTTAATACTGTTATGAAGGATTGATTAGAAAATATGGAAAAATCTATTATGCAAGGGGTTGCATGGTGCAAGCCCTTGCATAACCCTTGGATGGGCTCCCCCCACATGCAAGGGGAGCTCATCCAAGGGCTCTAGAGGGGCTTGTATAGTGCAAGCCCTTCTAGGGTAGATTTTTTCAGAAAATATTGTTATATTACTTATTGTTTTATGTTCTCAAGCTAATTTTATTTCTTTATAATTATAAAATTTATTGTAAATGAGATGATCATAATAATTAATAATTTATGTAGCTTATGCTATACGCGACGCTGTTTGCGCTTTTCGCTATTCAGTAGTGGAACACTATACTATACGCTATCGCTAGTTTGAACATTGCATTGCATATTTGGTTATATGTTACTGGTGAATGACATTTTGAAGGCTCTAGTGCAACTTTGCTAGAGTGGTTTCGGGTTTAATTATGCCTCGTCGTTCATGCTGTGGCTAATGTTTCTTTTATTAAAGAAAAAGTTTCCATTAATTTAACTTTGCTTCGAAAATTTATATGATGAGAGCATCATTTCGTACTTGGACAGATTACATGGCTAGCCTTAGACCAAATTGAGGCAAAAAACTCGGGGACTCTGCTATTATTCTCTGTTATTTGGATGCTATTAATGGTTCTCAGCCACAAATCTCATATAAAAAAAGCACCAATCGTATCAGCCCCATGTTTTATCCACAGCTGGATTCGAAAGCAGGCAATAACGGAAAGTAAATAACAGCAGTGAGCCCGAATCCAAATGTATGTACCATACTTTACTTGCTCTTGTAGGCTCAACAAAAGATAAAATTGATGGCTACATCTCTACTAGGATTTAACGAGGTTCCCATTAACTACAACAGTAGAGAGAAAATAGGGAGGTAGGCCCGACAAAACTTAAATCAAGCAAGGCCCAGGGCCCTCCCGTTTTACCCTATCATCCTCTCTTTCGAGAAATTTTTATGATGGATGTTACATGACTAGTTATCGGAATGCCTAGTTATATTGCAACCAATAAGAAATTGCAACATGGACTCAAAAAAATAAAATAAAAGGGAAAAATCACTTAATACTTATTCCGTCCTTTTTCAACACCTCAACCGCATGGTAATCGAGGCTTGGAAAAATCCTAGGTTAGGTAATTGGGTTCATCAATAATCGTCATGGCTTGATGTAAAAAAATAATAATAAATGGTTTATATAACTAGAGATGTTGAAAATTCATGGGTTCAGTAACCAAAATGTTGAAGAAGATTAATTTTTGTTGTTTCTCTTTATAGTTTGTTTATTACTTTGTATCGTATTTTTTCCCTCCCTTTATTTCTTCTTTCTATTTTACCATTCCACCATTAGTGAAATTATAGAGGTGACGGTAAGAGCACGATGCGTCGAAAGATATTAATGGTTTGGAATTGATAAAAAGAAGAAGTTTGAGACAAGAAAGATTGATAAATTATGATTTTTATTTTGTTGCCATTGATCATAGGTCATCATCTCTCAACAAAAAAAATATCCTTCTTGTACATTTTGATTATAATTTTTTATTAGAATCATGTGGAGAGAGAGAGAGGTGGGTGTTCAAATTGGGGAGAGAGGAGTTCTCATGGTGTGGTGTGGTCGTGGAGGATGAGCCCGCTTGGGTGCTTGGGGTACATGGTGATGGTTTTATTGATTCGGGTTAGAAAAGAATAGAGATCAAAGAGGATGTGGGTAGTATTGTGGTAATTCTAAGAAGGTAGAAAATATAATATTGAATATTTGATTTTTATTTATGTTTCTTGGTCCATACGGTAATTTCTTATTGGCTACAACATAACTGGTCACTCCGATAACTAATTATGTAGCAACCACCATAAAATTTCTATCTTTCTGCCATCAAAAGTCAAACTCAAAAAGGGCCGGTAAACATCTCCTTGCTCATCTCTCTCTCTCTCTCTCTCTTCCTTGCTTATCTAAATTTGAATATAGCATTTATCTCTTTTATGTTTCTTCTCCTTTCTTAATAAAACCCATATTTGTATTCAACATATTTGTATTTGACATTTGAGCAAAGTGTTCCTACACTACCATTTTTTGCACTGGTACTTAATAATATACACATGCATCACATGGGAAAAAAATAATAATAATCAAACAATAGATACATCATATGAGCAAAGGCTTAATTTCATCTCAAAGCCAAATCAAAATATTAACAACTTACATTAACCGCATCACACATGAAGGAATGAGGCGATATGTCTTAATTTGAAATCACTTCTTCTGCAACTCATGCAACTCAACAGCAGATTAATTTCATAGATGAAACAAATGTGCAAAACCACGCCATGGCTTATGATTTCTGTTGTGCATTAAATCAAAGGAAATGTAATAGGACAACTTCCGACTGCAATAAGGAGTTTCTAAGAAGCCAATGCCGAGCTGAAAAGTTTAACATAAAAGTAGCACATAAAGTTTGTGAGTTTTCCATAAAATAAATTTTAACTGAAGCGGTGTAATAAGAATACAACAGGGTTAGGGTAAACAGCAACAAGCACTTGTTTCAACATAACCCAGGTCCTTCAAAAAGATTCCAAACCAACAAAGCCCAACAACAGATGAATTGAAATCTAATCTTTCCTAAGCTCAATGAACTCGCGCCGTATGCCTACCGCATTAATTACCACAATCTCAACTTTGTCACCCTACAAAGAAATGAAAGGGCGTTATATTTAAATAGATAAATTCATTTTTGTCAAAAGATAATTATGGTATAATACAAGGTTCAACAGACATACGGTGTATATGTCGCGCTCGGTTGCTGAGGCAAACACGTCCTTAACCATATCCACTGCATCTGATTCAGACAGCGGGGTTACAGCATCCTGCTCAAATTTGCAAAACATAAATTAGTTTTTTTTAATTTTTTTAAAGAACACTAGCAATTGCGGTCAAGCAAATATATAGTCCATACCTTTGAAGGAAGAAGAAGCGGACTAGGTGATTTCAACTGATTGTCCAGAACCGGCATAATCAGCGTTGACCCAGAACCTTGAGCGCTGTAGCCAACCCGCTCATAAGAGCCGACGGCGTCATAAGTATATACACAACCTTTCCCTGAAAAAAAAAGGTTGAATAAGAAGCACTGAAAGCTAGCAAACTAATAAAGTTATGGTTATTTGCACAAAACCCTGTTGAATACCTATATAGCGCTTATACCCCCTCGAATTACTTATTCACACAATTACCCCCTCGGGCTTTTCAAAACCGTATGGCCGTTTAATTATCTCTGTTCTGAAAAATGTGTCTAATTTAATTCTAGAACTTGTTTTTTGTTGTTTAGAAAAATTTCAGTGCTTTCTAGGGTTTTGGTCAATGGCAAAATAGTATGCCGCTAGCAACCAGAAAAATTTCAGTGCTTTCTAGGGTTTTGGTCAATGGCAAAATAGTATGCCGCTAGCAACCAACTTGAGGGGGGGGGGTGTTAGTGTATAGGGTTAACTACAAAGGGGTTTGTGCAAATAACCCATAAAGTAAATAATTAAAATCGAAAAGCTTGAAACTGTCTCAACCTTCATTGTCGAGGCCACCTAGAACATTGAAAGCATAATACGGGAAGAAGCGCTTGTAGTAAAGGGTATTTGAAAGAAGTTGACCCATTGCAGGGCAGCTCATTTGCTTATTGTGTTGATGTTGATAAAGCTGCATGGAGGGGGGGGGGGGGGGGGAAGAGAGAGTAAGCCATCGAATCTCTCTATTTTAGGATACAACCTTGAGAAAGAGGAAGACAATATAATTTGCTGCGGGAATGGCATAAAATGAGCAAATGATAGCAATGTATTGTCACATTACCCAATAGTATATACAAATAAGATAGAAAACAGAGAAAGAATTTCCACATTTCAGCCCATTCAAATTATATCAACAGCAGCAATAACTTTCAGTGAGATTTGCTATTACCCACAAAACACTTCACATCTTTCATTTGTCAATGCTTGTGGACTTGGGGTATTAATAAGATCTAATAGAAACTCTGCTATGTTAGAGTAGGATCCTATTGTTGGGATTTGAAAACAAATCACATAAACTTTTTTGACTTAGGTTAATTGGGATTTGTGTTAGCAATTACTCCCTCCGTTTCATTTTAAATGTCCTTTTGGGCTCCTATTCGTTTTATTCATGCACACTAATTGCATGAATAAGAAGCGTATACTTTTCAATAGAGAATAACAGAAATGTGAAATCTCTATACAACTGTCATATTGGGATGTGGAAATATAGACAAAGGGTTTCTTCTTTAAAAAAATTAAGGGTTACTTTTGGCAATTTACACCTAAACTGTATCTATCATAAAGATAAAAATGAAGTTCTAAATGGACAAAAAGGTGGCCACAAAGGACTTAAAATGAAATGGAGGGAGCATTTGATTATTTGAAAGAATGAAATATTCTCTTCATCATCGTTATTTGTTAGAACACATCCCACTGCAAATCTAAAGGCTAAAAGGTGATAGGATTTGTTTCTAAATCCTAACAGTAGGAACTTAGTTAAACTCTCTAGCTAAATTAATACATTCTACCATGCAATTAATAGTTTATAAAATCATAAAAGTTAATGAACTAGGTAGCTAAATTACACGTGTCCGTCTGCATTGCATAGGAAGAAAAGGGGACACTGGTCTCGAGTTGATATAACTTTTGCATGAACTTTTCTTCAAGTATACTGAATAAGGAAAACATAACTGACAATGAGCTAATGGAGACTCGCTTCTTTTCTATATGAGAGCAAGTGTTGAAAGACTTTGAAGAAATTGAAAAGAGATGAACAAAATGATTATCTACCCATCTACATAATTTAACGGACATAGTTTGCAAAAAAATTTACAAAGCTACATGTAATTGACTAAGTTTGTTACGGACAGGGTTTATGCCTACAAGAGTAAAAGACTTTGCAGCAATTTTTAAAAGAAGAAGAAGAAGATAAGGTAATGAACAAAGTTATATATAACCGAATAAGGTTGTAATGGAAACTTACTGGGCCACAATTCTTGCATATAACTTCATTCATCACTTCCTCCTCCACAGTTTTCCTAAATGTCCTAAGATCATATTCCTGGTGAGCATTCTTTTTATGTTTTACCTATTTAAGCCAACTGCCTTGCAAGTAATCTTGGCAACTAAACCCATCTATTGTAATACCTAAAATACAAAGTTGCATTAAATGACTGCTGAACTGAAAACCGCAGCATCTACGATATACAGCACAGCCGGAAAAACAAAACTATGAAAAAACTAAATCAAACTTATTTCTGCAAATAGAGGAACATAAGGGGCATCGGAAAACAGAGATAATTTACAGTGCACAGAAGAATGACCGACTGATTATTAGTAAAACTCAGTGGTCATGAGGTATCACATGGACAACTGAATGTGACAAATAGCCACAGGATGAATCAGAGCAATTGTTGTAAGGAAACTTTTGACCTTCCCATGCCACGTCGAACACAAAGAATGTCGAGTATCATGAAACTTCTCGTCTGTGAATGTAACATCCAAATGCATTTACAAATCTTTGGCAGCATGGCTTACTACACTGAAATACAACTTTTTTTTTTAATATATGATTTCCAAATCAAGAGCAGAAACATAAATGAAAGTGAGAATGGAAGATCTAAGATGAATCATGAAACTCTTATATAAACCCTTCCAATGCTTGCAGCAGACAGTATTAAAGGCCCCAATACTAGGGCTTCAGAGTTCAGAGAAAGCCATCCACAAACAAATTGGGACCTCCTAAATGGGGGAGGGAGTTCCTTTTATTTCCTCTTTCCTGGATTGAACTTTTGGCATCCCCCAACTTTGCCATGACCTTTTACTAGCTAGTTGCTAGTCAGCTACTCATTTATTCATCTGCCAATTTTGTAACGATTCTAAAACCAACCATCTGGGCCCTAATCCTACAATCCGGATGATGAAAGGCCATTTTGGCCCCAGATCAAATATGCAATTCAGATCTTACAATCATGTTTCATATGAATGAAAAAACAAGGTCAAAGACCATACTTTATATTCAACCAACGCTGTAACTCAAGCATCTAGCGTAACATTATATTTACTTCACTACAAGAGTGCAGCACGCTTGAAATCTCTCTGGTCAAACTAGGAATTACAGCTTGCCTGCAAAACAATGATCTAGCGATACATGGCATCTGCATCTATGTCCCTGCTAACTATCACAACTCCTTTACAATTAATTTTAGCATGACATTTTAACCATAGGGAAGATGCACTTCTACATAATGTTCTCAGTTATCATGCTCGAGTTCAAAGAATAAGTCAATATATTCCACTCTCATATTCTAATTCTTGTAGCACAAATTTAGTGTTTTTAAAAAAAAAGAGGCTAGCATTGAAAAGGTGCAGAACAGTTTATCAGAAAACACCACAATTTATCGAAAATAACAAGAAAATACATGGTAGATAAGTGAAATATTAGCCCTACTTTTATAAACCATGAAATAGCAGCCAATTACATATGATATCTGATGAAGTAATATATATTCAAAAAAAGCAAACTAGAAATTACTAAGCAAAAACAGGGTTTATGATAAAACGAAGTATAATAAATGGAACCGTTAGAATGACAATATGGTCATGCTGCTGCTGCTATCTAAAAAATTGAAGTAAAATCTATGCGACCATTAAACTTTGATAGATACCAAAACAGATCGAAAACAAAAGGACAAAACGTTCCTAGGTGAACATAAAAGATTCCAATATCACTCAGCCGAGAATCCAATAACAGAATATACAATGAGAACATACACAAAGTATCTTTCCGATTGTAATGCCCACAATATATATAAAGAATAAAACAACATGAGAATTTAAATATAAAATAGTTAAGGCTTTATTATAAAATGATAGCCAATTGTCAAGAAAAGTACAGAGATTACACTTCATGATTTTTAGAGTTTGGTAAAGAGTACATCTCAACCTTTTTTTTTTGAGTTGGTGAGAATTTCTTTTTAATTGACACCTCATACTCCTAATGTGAGTAGTAAGGTGTATGTTTAACATACTTACTTCATTCTTTTAAGTGACACCTCCTTTCTCCACTCTATAAAAGCAAGCCCTCTCTTTTACAAATTCTTTCTTCTCAAATTTAATCTCTTGAGATCATTTGCAAAGAAAATAATAATGGCAACATCGAAAATATAAGTTTCAGGGTTTATGTGTAAAGTGGAGGCCATGTATCAATTTAGTGGAAGAGATGGAGGGTTTGATGACAGGTGGTAATCCACTTGTCATTCCCTCATAATCTCTCCTCCACTATATATATTGTGTATTTCTCTCTTGAACATTTCTAAATCAAAGAAAGAAGAGAGGAAAGAAGGAGAAGAAGAGCTAGGGGATTTTGTGGGAGTTTAAGGCGATGACATGGTAGCGAAGCTAGCCGACTACGGAGTTCAGTATGTGGTGAATTTATATTTTATGATTTATAATTTCTTTGCATTTCTTTACATCTTATTGTTCTATGAATTAAGATTACCGCTCTCATGAGTAGATCGATTAAATGTTATAATTGGATCGATTGAATGTTATGGATATCCATTAATGATTACCCTGATTGAATATTGGTTCTTTGAACTTTGGTTATCGATATCATGCTTTAGTGCTCTCTGAGAACGAATATATTGACTTCCTTATTCCTATCTAAAAGTGTACACCTGGGAATCTAAGTGGCTTGTAAAGTTATGGGTGCGTATTAGCCGTGTCAGCGCCCCGTGGATATGCCAATGTAGGCTCCGGGGATTTTATGTTATGTTTGCCATTGTAGGCAGGCCGCAGTAGGCCAACCCAGCAACTGGTGCGTAAGTGGGAGCTCATATATTATAACACCTCTTAGATTCCTTTTCTTGAACCTCATATCGTCGTTATATCTTGATGGTTTTGCCACTATAGGCATGCTGTTATAGGCTTAACCGACCACTATTGCAAATGACGCCCTAATCATTGGTTTTTAAGTGGTAGTTCAGAGATTGTGACATCCTTAATTTTTAATACGCTCAACTCTTACGGCATTTGAGTACCTCAGGTTAAACAACCACCGAATCTCATGTAATAATCTTGACACTATTTTGCCTTATGATTATCCTCGTGTTTTACGGTTGATCAATACTTTAATTTAAATTATATAATATGGTCCACCACTTGCTGGGCTGTAAAGCTCACCCACTTTTAGATGGTTAATAATCGTAACGCATGGAATTGCTTTGAGAAGAGAAGTCATTAACCGGACTAGATGAATGACGTTCCTTGATGCAACATTTGTGTACGTGATAAAGTCTAATTAAGGTTTGTGGAATTTTGTCTAGATTGGAGACTACTAGATTAAGAGATATAGTAATTGTACAAATCATTGTAAAGAAACATCATTTAAGGTTTCAGAGTGCTTCTGATGATGTATTATTTGAGTATGAAGAATATTATCATTTTTCTTATGGGTATAATTAGGCCTTGCAAGTTTGTAATAGTAAAAAACTTGTGGCCGGTCACGCATGGAATTTTAATAGTATTTTTATATGGTTTTGGGGCGTGACTCCGATGATCCTTTAGATCTAATAAGCTCAGGCTTCAACAGCTCTGGTTATGCCACATATACTTATAACTAGGTTATGCCACATATAATTGTATCACCTATATCAAAATTATTAATATTCCATTATACCTACTCTGTTTCCCTTTCGGCAGACCGCCCATCTTGATGATTGTGGGCTCTAGCAAACAAGAAGCATACTGTGCTATTCAACTAGTAATGCCTATTTGTGTGAAGGCATACAGTAAAGTATATGAATCGATGTTATCAAACGCACGTAGATGCACACATGCATACATACAGTATCTAATTAACTAAAGTTATAAACATATCAGCGCATTTAATATCATATAAATAGCGCAAGCAATTATGGAAAACGTATGATATGCCGTGTCTGAAACATGTAGAATGCTGAATGCCTGCTTTAGATGTTCCATACCAACATGAAGTTCCAATGTAATATCAATTTTATCATAAGTAATTTTCTGAAGAGTCAAAATGCACATTGTTAGTACTCACCAAATGCTTAGCAGCCAAATTTTTCTGCAAAGCTTTGATATCACCCTGGAATCCAGAAGAAGCCAAGACACTTTTATCCGCTCTGTATACACACACACACCCAAAAAAATTAGTTTGATCACACAAACCTGCAAAAAGAACATGTTTTGTTCCCGATCTGTATAAATTGTGAAATAAATGTGCGAATAATAGATTGCTCCACAGTTTCATTGTTTAATATATCAAAAGATGCACAATTCTAGCCAAAGACTGATTGTATACCAAAAGCTTACAGGTATGGACAACAGTGTTCCATATAACATGCTATTATGCAGAGAAAGGTACTAAAAGAATGCATGACCCACCATAAGTCTTTGGAGACCTGTCTACACAAGAGTCATTTAGGTAGAAAGCAAGTTTGGCCTTAACTCTGATGTAAAGGATATATCAGTGTGTTTCAGTTGCATCACTAGGACTTTTCAAGGGACACATGAACCACATAGCTCTTTCATACAGGAACCAATCTCGTAATAAGAAATTGACCTCGTTTTCTTCTTCATCCCCCCTCCTCCCCAGTTTCCTTTAACAAAAATGCAAGTAAAGAGTATAATATTCCTTAAAAAGATATGTTCTAGTTATCATTTGAAAGTAAATCCTCTATGTTTCTGCCTCAATGAATCAAAAGAGCTGGATAAAAGGCGGAACAGCCAGTCCCAGCTCCAAACTTTTAAAACGATATCATAAATCACCTACTACATTAGAAGAAATCTTCATACAAAACATACCTCCTTCATTCTTCCTCCTAATAAGAAGAAACACCTTGATCTCTTGATGCTCAATTCTAAAGTAGTATGTGATTTGCGATATAATCAGATATAATCAGTAGTTAATTTTATACTCTAAAAGTCTATCCTGCATATCTACATTAAATTTAACCACCAACAATCATTAGAACTCTTGAATAAAAGAAACAAGTTATCCAAAGTGTTAAAGATGTCATTTCACTATGTAACGAGCACGCTACGGAAAATAAAAATACATGCAGTATAAAGTGGATCCTTGTATCGGCCACCACCACGCAATTAAAAATAATCTAGATTCATCAAAACACGGTAACCCAAGGACTTTCCACAAATATAGCAAACATCAACAAATGCAAGCCCTTGTAAGTGCAAACCCTGATCCAGCCTCAACCGAAACCCTAACTTACTAGCTAATCGAAATGATCTAATCTAGGGTTTAGAGGTAGAGGCTTACAGCTGGCAGATCTTGGAGTAGTCTCGAGTGTAGATGCTGTAGCCCACGGACAGCCTCGTATCCGCCGCCACAACGCAGTAGTACAGGCCAGCGATCGCGACGCAGGTGCTGCAAATCGAAGGTTTCGGAACCAAATTAGGGCTAGATTCTTCGAAAAGGGGAGGAGGAGGAAGAGATTGAGACTTACCCTCCGTTGTTCTCGTAGACCCAATCGCCCATGGCTGAAGCTCTGAGAGAGAGAGAGAGAGATGGGGGTAGCTTGGGGTTTTTAGAGCTGGGAAATATTTTCCTTCATCTCTTGATGCTCAAGAAAGAAATTGTTTACCCCCCTATAATTTCAAGAATATCGTAGTTAATCCATACTCGTCCCGAACAAACAAGCCAAGAACAAATTGAAAGTGGGTCGGGCCATATTCGGATGGGTCATTCCTGATGGCTTAAAATGACATCGGATCGGATCTAAATAGGTGAACTCACTTATAGTTTCAGGGGAACGGGGGAGGTCAATGAGGAGAGGAAGCCAAGAACAAATTGAAAGTGGGTCGGGCCATATTCGGATGGGTCATTCCTGATGGCAATTAAAATGACATCGGATCGGATCTAAATAAGTGCTATATTTTTCTTTTTAAAACTCACTTATAGTTTCAGGGGAACGGGGGAGGTCAATGAGGAGAGGGTGGGGAGGAGGTCAGGGATGAGGGGCTCGGGGGGGGGGGGTTCGGGGTGAAAGTGGGGGTGCGTGACAACGAGATGGCAGTGACCGGCGACTAGGGATTGGGTTTAGGGCGTGATGGAAGTTGGAATCTCCTTCAGATGCTGTCCTCCGTCGATCTTGTGGCCAACGGGGCTGAATGGTTGAGATTGGGTACGAGGGTTCAGCGTGTGAGTCTCAATGGGTCGTTGGTTGTCGTTGACGCCAAGCTAGTTGCAAAGGAAGTCCCGGGATGGGAAACCACCATATGACCCTCCGACGATCAAGTAAGTACCAAGAAATATTGAGGTAGAATAGCGGCGTATTGGATTGTCGATATACCTGAGTCGTCTGGGAGAGGGATTAATATAGCGGTCGCATTGAGCGAACCGATGCGAAATTCTCGTCGTCCGTTACGCCCCCGCATCACGTTCGTGTTGATGGTGGGGCACGCCCATTAAATGGCGAGATACGCCAGCGTGGGATGCGGAACGTGGAGCGGCGGAGATTTCGTCGTGGCGAGAGACACGGAGTCATTACGGGGGTGTTCGGGCTCCGTACTCTCAACCAAACAAGGACGCTGAGGAATCTCGGATATGTGATAGCTCGGAAACGAGCAAGTTAGCTGAGAAGCCTCAACTATCGGATAGCTCGGAGATGAGTTATTGGCTGGCGGTCAGCCAAAGGGGGAATGTACTCCAGGGAGGTCTTCTAAAAGGTCAGGTGCAATCTCGGGGGCGAGGCGACGAGGAATGTCCCAGATGCATCATATTTATTCCAGCTCCATACCCCCCAAAAATATAGCGAGCTTACGTGGATGACACGTCATCTGCCACGTGTCGTGATCTGGGAAATTCCCACTTATGAATATTATCATTAGCCCCCCACTCTCGTTCCGACCTGTTTATGGGTCGGGTCGAGAGAAGCCTGCTCGGTTTTTAATAATTTAGCCACGGCGCCGAGGATTCTTCATAATGGGTTGTCCGAGGAAGACGTGACGTTTGGCGGCTACGCCTCTTGGATTCTTGGATCCAGGTGGCGACTCATGAGGCGTCCCGATTCCTACACGTATCTTTGGTGACGTCAGCGGATCGGTGAAATGGTTGCGCTTTAAAGTGGACGTTGTTTCGCTCGTTCGGTCTGTTGGCCTTCGTGCCACGTGCCCGCTGCAGGGTGATAGGACGCGAAGGGTTGTCATTCGAATCCGAGTGAGGGGGGTATCCTATGGTCAATCACCACATGGAGTCTTTGTGGCCGTTGGGTGTGACGCTTCATTTCGGCGGGAACGGATTTAGGCCGTTGGATGTTTTCTTGCCGAGTGTATAAATAGGGGACGCCATTCCTTGGTAGATATTTTGCCCTAGTCGTTTCCTGCCGTTTGAAGATTGCCCGTCGCACTTTTGCTTAGGTCGGAACTTCAGCCAACAACTCTTCTTCGGCCAATCCTTTCTTGAATCAGGTTAAATGTCTTATTTCGAAGTATCCGTAGATGTAGTTGGGGTTGAGTCGGGCGATGAGGCTTCAGATTCTGAAGCCGAGTCCAGTGGGTCTGTCACGCCCCGCTTCCCAGTGTACGGCGAAGGGGATGCGACGAGGCCCGCTACGTATATACTCAGAAGTATATACGCTAAGCGTATCTAAGCAATATAAAACTAAATCACAAGAGACAAGAGATATAGAAATAACAGCAACTTTATTAATAACATTCTTTTGTACAATGCATGAAAAGTAAATACAACTGGAATGAAAAGCGATGCCTAAACAGTGGCATAACAGGAAATGAAAATACTGACTGGAACAAGGTACAAAATCTAGAGCTCGGGGTCTTCATGAAACTGCTTCAAATCTTCACCGGTGGGCTCGATCTCTGCTGGGTCCAAAGCACCTGACGACATTCAAACAAGAAAGAAATAGAATGTCGTCAGCGAACAGGTCGCTCGGTAAGTCCCAAAGATAGGGGAGAAATAGACAAAGAGTAGGAGAGAGAGAGTAACTTTTAATATTGTATTGTATTGTTGTAATATTGAAATGTTATATTAACGCTGTTGTTTGTAGCTTGGTACAGAAGAATGCCAGTGTATACGAGAGGGGTCTCAGTATGCTAGAGACCAGGACAAATGGAAGAACAAGGCTCCGTTATACAACCCGGAACAACGGCAATTGGATTCATGTTAGGTGTCTTAATCTTACCGCCTCGTGCCACCTTTAACACCTTCCGTACCAATCCACCCCTTAAACCCCATAGTGTTTTGATTGTATTGTAGTATTGTATTGTGTAAGTTGGATGACCGACCAAAACCATGATATCAGTAAACATGTTGTAACTGCATAATCAGGTAAATGGAATAACGGAATAATGGATGTATATCCATGGTTTGATTCAGTCAAGTTGTATAGATTGTTAACTGAATTCTGGGATTCATGTGTTCATATTGAGTTGGAATACTAAAGAATATAGATTGACTTGAATTATATTCAAGTCAGAAATAATCAGACTCAAACCCGAGTCAGACTAAAAGAAATGTGAATCGAAGTCTTATAATTGCTAGGGTCTTTATTGTAAATTATAAAACTTGAGGGGGTTTTATGTAAAAAGTACTTTTGTATAGTTTTCAAAATACACCTTAAGTATTTATTATTCGTCTTTATAGTTATAATGAGTGTAAATTTATTTGTGTTATTTCTAGTGATAATATCCTAATTACATAAATAAAGGTATTAATTTGTATTATTGATTTATTTGAAATTCATGGTATTTTAATGTAACTTTTAAATCTTGTAATTTTTAGGAAAATGCGGAAACTTTATCTTACAATAAAATAGGTGTTTAAATGATAAATATACATATGTTTATACAAGAATAATTTTTAATAAATATTTTATTTTCCAAAAATCTCATTTTTCATAAATGTCGTATTCTAAACCTTTCGAGACCGAATGCCCCTTGCGGAGGTCTGAATCTCGCACTACTAAGCCCGAGGGTGCACGATAAACCGTACTATCCCTAACGAGTTCCCCAAATGTGGGTTGTAGTGGCGCTTTGCAAAGATTTAATAAATACTAGTCATTTAGAAAACGGTTTTATAAAGATAAGATATTTATTTGTAAAAGGGTGTAAATTTCTGTATTTTAGATTCTAGGGTTTCCTAAGCCAACTAGCCTATTTCTAAATGGTCTAAACGACATGTCATTAGAAGCCTCAAATCGCCTGTTCACCGCCAATTGCGGCCAGGTAAGTGCCAGGTGAGTGGGAGGCTTTCCACTACAAGTAGTGGTCCTAATTAAGTAACCACTCGCCTTAGACACACTTACTTAAACACCACAAAATCAGTTTAGATAAACGATCGATGTCCATGACATATCGTATTTTCCTATTAAAAGATTTTGTTTTAAAATTGTATACAACTTAGAACTTTCAGAAAAGGTTTATAAAGAAAATGGTATTTTAATGAAAAGTTTTGTATTATCGTATTCTAGGTTTTGATGATATCAATTAGGGTTGTATTTGCGTGTGTGTAGAGGTAGGTCATTACCTCGTGATCTACGTTAAGGTATAGCAAAATTTAGGGGTTAAATATGAAAACTAAACATTATGGTATTTAAGTGCAAAAATACGGTATTTTTTAAAAGTTATTATTTCATGTGAGAAACTTTATCTAAATTGATTTTTAAGTGATTAGTAGTCAACATGAATATGTTTAAGTATTATGGAATTAGTGACAAGTGAGTTTTGATAGAAAACCGAATCGGAAATCGGTTTGTTCCGATTTCCGTCGGATTTTAAAAAGTCGTATTATTATGAAGGAAAAGAAAGGTAGAAAAGGGGACTTACGGGTTTTGGACAAGCTAGAGAGTGCTAGGAAGGTAGTGGGTTTGTTGGTGCGTCGAAACGTCGTGAAGAGTCCTAGTACGATCGCCGGGATTCACCGTCGATTTCGGCAGCGCTTCGCCTTTCGCTCGTTTTCTAACGTACCGAGTTCTCTTGAAATTTTTAGAGAGTGGACTTAGGATTGTAGGGTGAGAGGGTAGAAGGTAGGGGTGTTAGGCTAGGGTTAGGCTAGGGTTAGGCTAGGGTTAGGGTTTTAATTAAAAAAATATAAAAATATATTAAAAAAACATTAAAAATCATTAAATTTTGGAGTAAAAGTGATTTATTAAGGATTTGATAACCGATCAAAGAAAATAAAGTATTCAGGGGGAAAGACCAGGTCAACACGGAGAAATTCCGTGTTGACGACTCGGCCGGACGGCCGAGTCCGGCCGGCGGCGTCGGCCCGAGTCGGGCCAAGTCGGGGTACCGTCGGGTGGGTCATCACCTGGGGGGAATTTTGGTATATTTAACTTTTTGGGTTCAGTGTAAATTTTGTGAGTTATGACGGTTTGACTGTTGACTTTCCAAAAAAATAAAACCAAATAAATATAAAAATAATGTGGGGCATGGGATTTGAACTCTGGTGGCTTGGTTCAGCAGTGCAAGGTATTACCAATGAGCTACAAGCTCCTTCTTGTAATTATTGTGGGAAAATAACTACTTAAAGTGGTAACAACAACATTAAATACCCCAAGTAAACTTTAATTTTAAAACAATTTTATGTACACTAAAAATGGAATTATTTAAAAACAAAATAATTAATTATATATATCTTGTGCTCAGATTAAAATACTCCTTTATGGATTTTTAAAAAAATTTTAAAAAATTTTTGTACAGAAAAGTGTATATGAAAATTAGGGTTGTTACATTCTACCCTCCTTATAAAAATTTCGTCCTCGAAATTTGTAAAAGGAAGGTGTAACAGTGCTAGGAAGTTTGGCGAATAAAAGTGATACGATGGTGAAAAAAGGCCTGCCGGTGTTACCTTGACCTACAGTCTCGGCTTCTAAGGCTTCTAATGTGAAGGTCTGTCGCCGTGGTATATTCCTTCTAGCTGGAGGCACATTCTGCCTTTGAGGTCTGTTTCTCTGCCTTCTAGGCATGTCCCTCATTGCTTGTTAGAATTGGCGAGTAGGCTGTGCAGGTGGCGGAGCAGGTAGTGCAGGACGAGTTGCAGGAGCCTGGATGGTTGGCCGCTGCGGGTAGTTGGTGGGTGTGTGAGTTGAGTTGCTGTTGTAAGGACAGTTCCCAATTCCGTGGTTGGATGCGCCACAAATTAGACACGGGCCTTTTGCGCGCCTACAGTCCTTCCACAAGTGTCCCTTTCTATGGCAGTAATGGCAAATTTCTTCAGTTCTCCTGGATTCAAACGATGGCCTGAAAGAGGCTCCACCTGCCATTTGGTTGGCAGGGCGTTTGACTCCTGCAGACTGAGGTCTGCCTCTCGCTTTTATCACTGCCTTATAGCTGCGGGCAGCTTCTAGAGCATCCTCATGAGTCAAAAATTTTCCCGTGGCTAGAGCAGCCTGAATCTCCGTGTCTAGTCCTTGTTGAAAGTGACGGGCTCTGATCTCGTCCATCGGTATCAAGTGTGCCGCGAATCGGCTTAACATGGTGAATTCAGCGTCATATTCATCTACTGATTTGTCCCACATTGAACCCTGTTGTAGATGAATAAACTGCTGCTCCATTGCAAACCTGGCAGTCACAGGGAAGTATTTCGCGTCGAACTTTTCGCGAAAGGTCTTCCATTCAATCGGCTGTACCAGACGGCTTTCTTCCGCCTTCCACCAGTTGCGAGCATTGTCCGTGAGTTACAGCTTTGCAACTCGGACCCAAGCTATTTCTGGCACTTGTGCTGCTGCCAGATCATCCTCGATACTTTGAGCCCATTCCTCAGCTTCCAGTGGGCTCCCCTTTCCTGAGAACTGTTTGGGATGTAAAGCTCTGAATTTCTTTAGTCCCGGTGCGTCGGTCTCAGGACGGTTCAGAAGTTGTTGTTGTCCTTCGAGAAAGCTGCGAATCGCTTCAAGTAGCACTGTTTGCTCGGTGGGTGGTGCAGGAACAGCTGGTGTGAGAGGTAGTGCTGGATGCGTGTTGTTGACGTTGGTGCTGGTGTTGTTTAGGGAATCCATAACCTTGAAGAAAAATTTGGATTAGGACAGATTCAAGTACATGAAATGATAAGATTCAAGAAACATGAATTGTAAAGAATGTTTTAGTTGCTGGTTCTTGTGTTATATTGCTTAGGTTGTTCACGCAGACCAGAACTGCATGATAGGGATTCATACAGCTCTGACCTGCATAGGCCACCAACAAAACCTGTCACGCCTCGCTTCCCAGTGTACGGCGAAGGGGATGCGACGAGGCCCGCTACGTATATACTCAGAAGTACATACGCTAAGCGTATCTAAGCAATATAAAACTAAATCACAAGAGACAAGAGATATAGAAATAACAGCAACTTTATTAATAACATTCTTTTGTACAATGCATGAAAAGTAAATACAACTGGAATGAAAAGCGATGCCTAAACAGTGGCATAACAGGAAATGCAAATACTGACTGGAACAAGGTACAAAATCTAGAGCTCGGGGTCTTCGTGAAACTGCTTCAAATCTTCACCAGTGGGCTCGATCTCTGCTGGGTCCAAAGCACCTGACGACATTCAAACAAGAAAGAAATAGAATGTCGTAAGCGAACAGGTCGCTCGGTAAGTCCCAAAGATAGGGGAGAAATAGACAAAGAGTAGGAGAGAGAGAGTAACTTTTAATATTGTATTGTATTGTTGTAATGTTGAAATGTTATATTAACGCTGTTGTTTGTAACTTGGTATAGAAGAATGCCAGTGTATACGAGAGGGGTCTCAGTATGCTAGAGACCAGAGCAAATGGAAGTACAAGGCTCCGTTATACAACCCGGAACAACGGCAATTGGATTCATGTTAGGTGTCTTAATCTTACCGCCTCGTGCCACCTTTAACACCTTCCGTACCAATCCACCCCTTAAACCCCATAGTGTTTTGATTGTATTGTAGTATTGTATTGTGTAAGTTGGATGACCGACCAAAACCATGATATCAGTAAACATGTTGTAACTGCATAATCAGGTAAATGGAATAACGGAATAATGGATGTATATCCATGGTTTGATTCAGTCAAGTTGTATAGATTGTTAACTGGATTCTGGGATTCATGTGTTCATATTGAGTTGGAATACTAAAGAATATAGATTGACTTGAATTATATTCAAGTCAGAAATAATCAGACTCAAACCCGAATCAGACTAAAAGAAATGTGAATCGAAGTCTTATAATTGCTAGGGTCTTTATTGTAAATTATAAAACTTGAGGGGGTTTTATGTAAAAAGTACTTTTGTATAGTTTTCAAAATACACCTCAAGTATTTATTATTCGTCTTTATAGTTATAATGAGTGTAAATTTATTTGTGTTATTTCTAGTGATAATATCCTAATTACATAAATAAAGGTATTAATTTGTATTATTGATTTATTTGAAATTCATGGTATTTTAATGTAACTTTTAAATCTTGTAATTTTTAGGAAAAGGTGGAAACTTTATCTTATAATAAAATAGGTGTTTAAATGATAAATATACATATGTTTATACAAGAATAATTTTTAATAAATATTTTATTTTCCAAAAATCTCATTTTTCATAAATGTCGTATTCTAAACCTTTCGAGACCGAATGCTCCTTGCGGAGGTCTGAATCTCGCACTACTAAGCCCGAGGGTGCACAATAAACCGTACTATCCCTAACGAGTTTCCCAAATGTGGGTTGTAGTGGTGCTTTGCAAAGATTTAATAAATACTAGTCATTTAGAAAACGATTTTATAAAGATAAGATATTTATTTGTAAAAGAGTGTAAATTTCCGTATTTTAGATTCTAGGGTTTCCTAAGCCAACTAGCCTATTTCTAAATGGTCTAAACGACACGTCATTAGAAGCCTCAAATCGCCTGTTCACCGCCAATTGCGGCCAGGTAAGTGCCAGGTGAGTGGGAGGCTCTCCACTATAAGTAGTGGTCCTAATTAAGTAACCACTCGCCTTAGACACACTTGCCTAGACACCACAAAGTCAGTTTAGATAAACGATCGATGTCCATGACATATCGTATTTTCCTATTAAAAGATTTTGTTTTAAAATTGTATACAACTTAGAACTTTCAGAAAAGGTTTATAAAGAAAATGGTATTTTAATGAAAAGTCTTGTATTATCGTATTCTAGGTTTTGATGATATCAATTAGGGTTGTATTTACGTGTGTATGGAAGTAGGTCATTACCTCGTGATCTACGTTAAGGTATAGCAAAGTTTAGGGGTTAAATGTGAAAACTAAACATTATGGTATTTAAGTGCAAAAATACGGTATTTTGCAAAAGTTATCATTTCATGTGAGAAACTTTATCCAAATTGATTTTTAAGTGATTAGTAGTCAACATGAATATGTTTAAGTATTATGGAATTAGTGACAAGTGAGTTTTGATAGAAAACCGAATCGGAAATCGGTTTGTTCCGATTTCCGTCGGGTTTTAAAAAGTCGTATTATTATGAAGGAAAAGAAAGGTAGAAAAGGGGACTTATGGGTTTTGGACAAGCTAGAGAGTGCTAGGAAGGTAGTGGGTTTGTTGGTGCGTCGAAACGTCGTGAAGAGTCCTAGTACGATCGCCGGGATTCACCGTCGATTTCGGCAGCGCTTCGCCTTTCGCTCGTTTTCTAACGTACCGAGTTCTCTTGAAATTTTTAGAGAGTGGACTTAGGATTGTAGGGTGAGAGGGTAGAGGGTAGGGGTGTTTATATAGGGTTAGGCTAGGGTTAGGGTTTTAATTAAAAAAATATAAAAATATATTAAAAAAACATTAAAAATCATTAAATTTTGGCGTAAAAATGATTTATTAAGGATTTGATAACCGATCAAAGAAAATAAAGTATTCAGAGGGAAAGACTAGGTCAACACGGAGAAATTCCGTGTTGACGACTCGGCCGTCCGGCGGCGCCGGCCCGAGTCGGGGTACCGTCGGGTGGGTCATCACCTGGGGGGAATTTTGGTATATTTAAGTTTTTGGGTTCAGTGTAAATTTTGTGAGTTATGACGGTTTGACTGTTGACTTTCCAAAAAAATAAAACCAAATAAATATAAAAATAATATGGGGCATGGGATTTGAACTCTGGTGGCTTGGTTCAGCAGTGCAAGGTATTACTAATGAGCTACAAGCTCCTTCTTGTAATTATTGTGGGAAAATAACTATTTAAAGTGGTAACAGCAACATTAAATACCCCAAGTAAACTTTAATTTTAAAACAATTTTATGTACACTAAAAATGAAATTATTTAAAAACAAAATAATTAATTATATATATCTTGTGCTCAGATTAAAATACTCCTTTATGGATTTTAAAAAAAATTTTAAAAAAATTTTGTACAGAAAAGTGTATATGAAAATTAGGGTTGTTACAGGGTCTTCTTCCTCTTTAGCTTTAGATAGCCGAAAAAGTTTTTCTTCCTCTTCCTCTTTATCTTCTGCATCGGGCTCGCCCCCCCAAGGGGGCGATGCCCTCGTCCTTCGTCGTCGGGGGGCAAAGAGGCCCCCAAGGTGCGCATCGAAAATACTTGCGATGCGCCCTCGATCCTGAATCGCTTGGTTGAGTTTTCCAATATCCGGGCTCATTTCCACATTCCCCTGGCTATTCACTGCGTGTAGCCAGGGAGGGTGAGCGGGCAGACCAAGTGCAGGGCAATGAGATTGCCCTGTACCTAAAAGCATTCCGGGCAGGGATGCGTCTGCCCTTCTCACCTAAAGTTTGCGCCGTACTCCATTGCTACCGCCTCGCTCTGGGTTAGCTAGCACCGAATTCATGGAGAATCCTTATCGGGTTTCTGGTCCGATTGAAGATTGATCGGATCCCTTTTGACTTGAGCCTTCTCCTCTCTTTTCTTTGTTATAAGAATCATCCCGTTACCAGCAAGGACGAACCGAGCTGGGTGTACCTTTCTTTTAAAAAACATAAGGGTTGGGCGGCCGGGTCTGGGGTAGTGATCGTCCCTTTTTCCATTCATGAATGGAAGAAGAAGTTTGTCTTCGTTGGGCCTCCGGAGGGTGAGAATTGGCCTGTGCCCACCAAGTGGCATAGGACCAATTTCCCTAGGATCAAACAGTCGAATGCCCCAAAGGCGAGGGTGGTGTCGCAGTGGGAACCAATCCAGAGGGCCGATGTCCTGCTTTCCGAGCAGGCTTTGAGCTAGGCGGGACTTAGTCCCGCGCACTTCGGGGGTAGGTTAAGGCTTCGCCGATCTATTTAGACTTAGCATAATTTTATCAAAATTTGTTGTTTTTTAGTCGCTGACCCCCTCCTTTGTTTTTCTCATGTGTATTCCGCAAAGTCGATGGATTGCTCGAAGATCATGGCTGCCATGGCCACTAAGGCGCAGGGGAAGAAAGGCGGTGGTGCGAGCTTGTCCTGATCCGCACCGAGCAAAGTTCCTCGGCAAGCCCTTCCATTAGGGTCCCCGCAGCCCCTCCCATTCCAGAGGAACGCCGCGGCGGAGGGCAAAAGCATGCACAGGATTCAGCGCCCCGGCCCAGGACGGAGGTTCCGCCGCCTGCCGAATCTCCGCTTAAGAGGCAGAAGAGGGTAGTTTCCCGGCCGCCACCCCCCGTTAGGATACAGGTGCAGGAGGTCAACTTCTGCATCGAGGTACCTTCGGGGCTTTCCGTGGCTGACAGTTTATTGGCGGACATAAAGAAGACGGTGGGGGCCAAGATTCCCCGAGGCACCTTGAAGGCCCAAGTGGCGGCGATAGCTCAGGAGGCCGTTCAGGTCGGTAACTTTCCCAAAATTCTTCCAAGTGTTTTTTTCTCTGTATAGCTCCTAAAACGGTTCGTGTTTTTCGCAGGTCCTCCAGCATTGCGTCCTTCTTGCCGCCATGGAGGCCGAGGAGGTGGCCCCGGCGATGAAGAAGGCCGTCGAATCTTCTTCATGAGAGAAAAAGTTCCTCTCTTAGCTGAAACAGGCGGAGGATAAGGCCTCCCTCTTGGACTCGAGGTTGGTCGCGGAGGGCTTGACGGTCGCCAAATTGAAAGAGTCCCATCGACTCTTGACCAACTCTAACTGGGCTATTTAGGCCCAGATGGACGAGGTCAACGGGCTCTATGACGCCATGAAAAGGCAGAGAGACTCATTCAAAAGGGATGCCTCGGGAAGCCTATGAGGCAGCGAAGCTTGCGGAGAGCAGGGCGGAAAAGGCTGTGGAGTACAAGGCTTCCAATCAATTCTACATTGACCTTACCGACTCCGCGGCCGTCGGGTGGCACAACGCCCTTGACACCGTCAAGAAAACTTCGCCTGGGTTCGATGATCAGGAGTTTCACGCAAGGTATCCCCTGCGGAGGAAGTGCCCCAGGGAGGCGGCGCCGAGCCAGCAGGAGGAGGCGTGGTGGCGGAGGAAGCGCCGAGCCGGAGGTCGCCACCGAAGCTCCTGACGGATGCGCTGAGCAGCGAGATGGGCGACCGAGAAGGCAGCTTGTGCTACCCCTATTTTTTTATCAAATTTTGTAAGCCTCCGGGCATCTTGTAAGGCTGGAGAGCCCATAATACCTTGTACATAGTTTGGAATATAAATAAAGTATTTTTAGCCCGCCTAAATAATGTTTTTACTTTTGCAAGTGTAGATAGGCCGGTGTCCCGTGGACGCCAAGTATATATATAGAGTCGAGTGTCGAGCGAACGCCAAATATAGATAGGTCGGCGCCCTTCCTCACCCCGGAGTCGAGATGACGATCGAGCGCGACGTACGAACGAGCGAACGCCAAGTATAAGTAGGTCGGCGCCCTTCCTCACCCCAGGGTCGAGGTGACGAGCGAGCGATACGTACGAGCGAGCGAACGCCAAGTATAGGTAGATCGGAGTCCCTGGACTCAGCCTTGGATGAGCCGAGCAGGAAACTACTCGGTCGCCTCATGATAAGGGCTTTAGATCCGCAGAGTGGCTGGGCAGGAAGCTGCTCTCAGCGGATGAACCGAGCAGGAAACTACTCGGTAGCCTCGTGACGAGGGCTTTGGATCCATAAAGTGGCTGGGCAGGAGTCTGCCATCAGCGGATGAGCCGAGCAGGAAACTACTTAGTCGCCTTGTAACGAGGGCTTTGGATCCACAGAGTGGCCGGGCAGGGAGCTGCCCTCAACGGATGAGCTGAGAAGGAAACTACTCGGTCGCCTCGTGATGAGGGCTTTGGATCCGCAGAGTGGCCGGGCGGGAAGCCGTCCTCGGCGGATGAGCCGAGCAGGAAACTACTTGGCTGCTTGTCATGCCCCGCTTCCCAGTAAACGGAAACGGTGATGTGGCATGCCCGCGACATATTTATCCAGAGAAGGCCATTCCCTAAATAAATATATTAAGCGTATTGAAACAATAATACACAATGCAAGAATAAATGGAGACTGTAAAATTTTTCAACAAATATCTTTATTTACATTCAACTTCCAATATTTATAAGTACATGAGTTTCAACTGGAAAGTAAATACAATAAGGAAAATGCCTAAACAAGTGGCATACATAAGCTGAATAAAAATGAAGCTAGGCTAATCCTGTAGAGCGATCCTGTTGTAGTCATCCTCCGTGGCCTCCACTTCTTCCGTCTCGACCATATCTGACAAACATTGTAAGAGAAGAAAAATGGGTGGAATACCCGTCAGCGAACTAGCGCTCGGTAAGTCCCAAGGATAAATAAGAGTAAAGAAAATGACAATTGTAGAATATATATGATGAATAAGAGTATATGTTCATGGGTACATATGTACTATAGGTCTCTATATGGTCACCATGTTAACGTTAAGTTCCAAGTGTGAATGTCAATGCAGCCGTAGAAGTATTCATGAGCTCAAGAGTGGGTCCCAGGAGCAAAGAAACATGGGCCCATTTCATTTGTTAGCATCGGGGATCTTGGCTGTGGATGAGCCAATCCGACTGATATTCGAGTAAAATAAAAAAGAGTTTAATACGGGACTCCTGATGCTCCGTTGGTTTCATACAAAAAACTATCCCATACACCCCGAGTATAAATAGTTATAACTGTATAGTATACTTAATTCAATTGATTGATTGATGATGACATGTCTTGATCGAAACCATAGATTGCAAAATGTGTAGAATGAAATCGAGTGAGTCGAGTATTATGCGAGTCATGTCAATTGCGATCTTAGTTCGAGTCAAGTTGTTTGAATAGCTTGGGTTCGAGTTTATGTTTTAGATTCGAGTTTCAAGTTCAATTTTAGATTCGAGTTTGGGGTTTGAGTTCGAGTTTAGATATTTCTTGTGAATTGATTTAACTTTTGAAGATCTTAGGTTCGGAAGAAATCGGCAACTGCTGCACATGGACGGCAGGATTTGTGTCTTTTTCCAAGACAATTGCCATTGATAACTCCATTAAGTTGTCTAACATGAATAGGCAAGTACTCACTTTCTCCAACTCTTTGGGACTCAAGAGAATTGATCCCGCTTAAACCTAGATTAATCTAAAGTCCTTAAGTATTGTTTGCATATCTCGAGGGGGTTTTATGAAAAATACTTTAATATTGTTTAAAATAAATCTCGAGAGTGATTTATAATATTTAGGGTTTTCATGAACATGTATTTTAATTGTTATGGTATCTTGGTGATAAAACCTAGCTTTTAGAAGCTTATGGTATTTTTATGAAAACTAGTTTTTTTAATCTTGATGGTATTTTATTAAGAATTCTAATCTTTCATTTTAGAAAATATGGGTTCATAATATGTTTTTATTGAAAATACGGATTCATAGTTTTATATAATTTTCCAAAATTTAGTTTGTTTAGAAAAGTCGTATTTCTTAAAAACTGTATTTTTATTTTCTTTCGAGACCGAATACTCCGTGAGGAGTTCTGCATCTCGCTCTACTATCCCAGTATGTGTGATAATCTGCACTATCTATTAGCGGGTCCCCTAACGAGGGTTGTAGAGGCGTAATTGCTAAGGATTCCAAAAATACCGATTAAAAGAAACCCGTTTTGAAAAAGTGTGGTATTTTAATGTAAAACTTATTTTTTAATTTAGCCATATGTTTAGAATACCGTGCTATGAAACCATAGTGTGCGTGTGGGGTAGGTCGTTACCCCGTGAAGTTTTTCTAAAGGTATTTTTAACAATTATCGAAATAAAGGTCATACTAAAGTTCTTGGTATTTTAATAAAAAGTTCGTTATATGATTGTTTCACATGAAAAATTTGGTTAAACTAAAAACTAAATGATTGTAAATAAAGTTACGAGTAGTGTGAGAAAGTTAGTTTGACCTATTTTGCTTTAAAGAGGGGAGTTCCAAGGTTAAAATAATGCATATCGGAGTTAACTCCACTTTACCGATATATTTTTAGAATATGATTTGAGATGAAAGAAGAAGAGAAAAGAGGGACTTATTCATTTTGTAGTGTTGGGAAGAGGTTAAAGAAGAGAGGGGGGTTCCGTGGCTTCGTGGAAACTCCAGAAACGACTTCGATTTTCGATGAAAAGAGTTTGGTTGCTAACCCCACTTGACCCCACTTGCACTTAGAAACTTTTGTGATAATTTTGATAGAAATTTTCAGAATAGAGAGGAACTAGGACATGGGATGGTATTTATAGTGAAGAATTTTGAGTTTGGGAATTAAAAATTGGATTAAAAGAATTAAAATTGGTGTTAAATGATGAATTGAAGGGCCACTGTTTAATTGCAGGGAAATCAAACAGTGCAGGGGGGTTGAGGGGAGTCGAAGGGACTAGTGTGCAAAGCACGGAGGGAATTGGGCACATCGGGACTGTCGGCGCCAGCCAAATGTTGAAAATGGGTGGTCGGATCTTGAGCAATCGCCTCGATTCGTATCATGTGGTTTAGTCAGGATTTACTCCTTTTTGCGCATGTTTGATTTTTCTGAAACTTTTCGGTTCTCCGTGAATTGCACGTGCAACTCTTGGGCTTCCGAAAAATTAAAAAGAAAAAACTAAAAGAAATAATTGGGTCTAATGGGATTCGAACACACAGTCTATGTCGCAGCAGTGTAGAGCCTTTACTAGTGAGCTACAAATTGCTTCTTACTTTTATTGAACAAAAATAACTTATAACTCTTACACGAGCTGAAATACCCATTTCTATACAATAAACAAGAAATTTTTGTACAGCGAATTCAGAATGTTACACCGCCTCGTGATAAGGGCTTTCATATCTTGGCCTCCTTGATTCTTGGGATTTCCTGGGTGTTGGATATGTATACTCTAGAGGCCATTATTGTATATGTATACATGTGGATGCTTGGACATATGTATGTATAGGACAATCTTGCTCGATATGATAGTATGCTATTTAGTTTGTCTTTATCTTAACATGTGCATATGTTTTACTTGTTATTACGTATCATTTATACATGTTGATAAAGCCCTTAGGATCATTGCTTGACTACCAGCGTTATGATGGTGATCATACTTGTGGGAGCTGGGTAGTCGATAAGCACATCCTTAAATGTTCCCAGTTGTGGGAGTATCGAGACAGGGCATCGATACTCCAGAGTAGACCGGTGTATACATTTCAAGACCCCGACGAGGGGTGATGGTTGGTCCTGCAGCCATTGGTCTTTGGCATCTAAGATCGTATATAGGTGCCCACTAGGGGTGAGTACATTGGATGGATTCGTCGAGAACTGGCTAGATGATATTATACCAATTGTCAGATAGTAATTCTTTGGTGACATGAGTGCCGATAATTTGTCGACCTGAGGTCGTCATTTGCCTCGTGTGAGTTCCTACCGTGCTTTGATTACTACCCTACCACGGCTTTACTGAGTCATGCAAACAGGTTTTAGTTAGGCATAGTCCCGAGCCACATGGAGGCAGTGAGTGACTGTTGGGGATTCGTCCCTCCCTGAATAGGGAGTCGATGTCGCGCTATAATCGGTTGGCCAACACCATAAGTCTCTGGCCAGGGCGGATTGAGAATTACTGATAGTTGGACCGGTAGATTCTTGGATGGTTTTGAGCCACATCGGCACGACTTGTCAGGTTATTAGGGATCTGACGTTTTCCACCCCCTAGAACCGGCATGCGATACTCTCAGACGAACAAACCGGACTGTACGGAGATTGTCACGGACAGGCTCAGTAGGAGTTCAGACGAGTTTGCTTGTCAGCCTTCTTTTCGACAGATATCTGGGTAGCCGTTACGTACAACTAGTGCCACTGATGAGCTTGTAGTTAAACCTACTGCCAGCATGCTGTCGAGACTTTAGAGTCCCATACAGAGGGTTTTCCTGGTTCAGGCGAAACGATGTAGAGGCTGTATGGTTTTACGTGCAGGGTTTCGATTATATACGTGTACTAGCTACACGTATTTTTGATCGGACGGATAATACTAGCGGGCTTAGGATTAAGCTGCATTCTACTATTATAATATTGGATTATTTTAATCTCTCGGTATTCGTGGTACGAGTACGGATATGTATATACGGTGAGGGGTATTCTTGTATTTTCACAAGAGTGCTTCTAGAAGAAGATATCTCATTTGTGATTAATCCATTTATTCAAATGGATAATGAGGTGGAGAAATGAGGTGTTATTTGAGTATGATTGAAGCATGGCTACTTTGATGACTCATTCACTTTGGATGACTATTGAAGCATGGTTGTAATATTGTCACGCCCCGCTTCCCGGTGTACGGTGAAGGGGACGCGACGAGGCCGCTACGTATTTACTCTGAACTAAATACACTAAGCGTATCTAAGCAATATAAAACAAATGTACACAAGAGACAAATGTAGTGAAACAACAACTTTATTTATTAACATTTTTTTGTACAATGCATGGAAAAGTAAATACATCTGAATGAAAGCAATGCCTAAACAATAACATAACAGAAATGGAAAGTACTAAAATGAAATGTGTACAATGAAGCTAGAGCTCTGGGTCGTAAGCAAGCTGATCCAAGTCCGCGCTGGTAGGCTCGATCTCCTGAGTGTCCAGATCACCTGACAACATTCTAAAGAAGAAAGAGAAGGAATGCCGTCAACGAACAATCGCTCGGTAAGCCCCAAAGGTAAGGGAAAAATAGAAAAGGCAGAGAGTAAGAGAGAGAGTGTGTCTTTTAAAGTTGTATTATATTGTTATACTGTTGTATTCATTAACGCTGTTGTTTGCAGCTTAGTACAGAAGAATGCCAGTGTATACGAGAGGAGTCTCTATATGCCATAGAATAATACAAATGGAAGTACAAGGCTCCGTTAGAAAGCCCGGAACAACGGCGTGGTATTCAGGTTAGGTGTCTTAAATCTTGCAATCTCGTGCCACTTCTAACACCTTCCGTACCAATCTACCCCTTAAACCCCGTGATGTCTTGTTTGTATTGTAAATTGTATTGCAACTTGTATTATCTTGTAATATAGATTGTATAATTGGATGATTTACCGAAACCATGATATCAGTAAATGGATGTAACTGTAGAATCATGGATGTAACTGGAGAATCATGTAAATGGAAGTATATCTATGGTTCGGTTCAGTCAATACAGATTGAATAGATTGAATATATGGATTCATGGATTCATATTGAATTGTAGTATTGTAGATTGTACTTGAATCATATTCAAGTCAGATTATTTATAATGAGATTCAGTCCGAGTCAGAACATTTAGAAAAGAAATTGAAGTCCTGATTGTTTTGATGTTATCGCTAACCGCTGCACATGGGCGGCAGAATTTGTGTCTTTTTCAAAGACGATTACCGTGTTGATAACACCGTTGTTAAGTTGTCTATCTTAAATAGGCAAGCACCCACTTCTCCGGCTCCCTGAGCCTCAAGAGATTGGTCCCGCTTAAACCTATATTTACTAGGGTCCTTATTGTAATTTATAAAACTTGAGGGGGTTTTATGTAAGAATAATTTTGTATAATTTTCAAAATACACCTCAAGTATTTAATTATCGTCTTTAGAGTTTTCATAGTTGTGGATTTTATAATTGTGACATTTCTAGTGAATAAACATATTTTTTCATAATATAGGGTATTTAATTGTAATATTGAACTTGTATGGAATTTCATGGTATTTTCATGTAAAGTGATCCTTTTGATTTAGAAAAGTTGAAATATTTATATTATATCAAAAATATGTATTTTGATAATACATATATATTTATAAAAATAATTTTATTATTTTCTAGAAATCTCATTTTCTTAAGATATTTGTATTTCAAATCTTTCGAGACCGAATGCTCCTTGCGGAGGTCTGCATCTCGCACTACTAAGCCCAGGGATGTGCGATAATCCGCACCATCTCAGTCGGGTTCCCAAAAATGGGTTGTAGCGGCGCTTTGCAAAGATTTGTAAAAATACATAATCTTGTAGAAAACGATTTTTTTTATAAGTTAAAGGTAGTTTTGTGTAAAACGGTATTTCCCGAATCTATATTTCCCAAAAAAGATTGTGCTATGTGGCATACGAGTGTTGTGAAGAGGTAGGTCATTATCTCGTGATCTATTTAAAGGTATAGCTAGATTAATGATATTCTAAAGTCGAAACTATATTACATGGTAATTTACTAAAAAAGAGCGGTAAAAATTACAAGATAAAATATTTTGCTATAAAACTTGTTCAACATATTTTGTTACTGATTAATGGCCAAGATGTAAGAGTTTAATATAGTCGTGTTAAGGAAAATTGAACTTTATAAAGGAAACCGAATCGGAAGTCGGATTTAACTCCGCTTCCGTCGGGTTTTAGTTTTACAAAGTTTTAGCATCGAATAGAGAAGGGGGAGGAGAGACTTACGGGTTTGTAGTATAAAGAAGAAGGAGAGGAAGACGTAGGAGGCACCAGTGCGTCTGTTTCCCCCAATCAGAGCAAAGCTCTGTTTAAAATTCAAATTTTTGAAATGAAGCAACGCTTCAGATGCAGCGCCAAGTGTGCTGCGCCCTAAGTAGCGCACCACGTGCAAAGCATGTGGGCGCTAACACCAGGTGCGCTGTGCTCTAAGTAGCACACCACGTGTGCGCTAGCGCTAGGTGCGCTGCGCTCCAAGCAGCGCACTACGTGTCAAACACAGGTACGCTAGCGCAATGTGCGCTGCCCTTCAAGCAGCGCACCACGTGCAGAGCACGGGTGCGCTAGCACTGGAACTAAAAGCTCCTCACCGTTAGATCAAAGATCTAATAATAATGATAAATCATCAATTAATTAGAGTTAAATTCTGTTAAGGAAAGATTCCTCAAAATCTTTCCAAATAACAAGATTGTGCTCTGTAAATCAGAGCACCGTTGGATCAAATGATCCAATGGTAAATAAAAATTACCAAAAGACAGAATAAATTCTGTGTGGAAAGATTTTCCAATCTTGTTAAAATCAAGAAGATTAATTTCTGTAAAACAGAAGCCCTACGATCAAAGATCCAATGGTGGGGAAATATCTCCAAATCAATTAGAGAAAGATCTCTTTAACTGATTCAACAGATCAGCCTACCCTATAAAAAGGCCCCTAGACTTCAAGTCTGAGATATACAGAAAGAGAGTGAAACCTCCCCAAAAAACTTTGAGAAAATTCAAAGAGTAAGCTCTTGCAAGAAGATCTTTCTTCAAGGTAAAAATGATGATGATGAACATAGAGATGAAATCATCTCATAAAAAGAAGAATTCATTTCTTTAAAAAGATCATAGATCTACAAAGACAAAAAGTCTTTCACAAAAAAGATCAAAAGATCTCATCATAAAATAAAAGAAGAACTTACTTCTCACAGATCATAGATCTATAAGACTAAAGTCTTTCTCAAAGAGATCATGAACATCTCATTATAAAAAGGAGAATAATTCAATTCTCTTAAGGATCATAGATCCATAAAGGCAAAACCTTTCATCAATATAAGAGATTGAAACAAAATAAAAACGGTTGTTCTTAGATCTTGAGACAATGCCTCTTTTAAAAAGTTTAGATCATAAAATTGATCAAATGCGTCTGGCGCTCTTGAACTGCGTTTCTGCGCTCTTTGGACTGGCGCTCAGCGCCAAACTACAAGTTCGCCAATCTTTCAGCCAGGCCAGTGTCGGTACTTTTAGGGGTTGCTTGCTGCTCTCGTAGGGGTCTAGGGGTGTGGGTTTGGATATTCATCGCGACCGTGGAATCCGTGTTTTATACTGGCTCGTATTGAAAACACGGACGTCCTAGTATATCCAATGTTTCATATGTTTTTTCTGCTGCGATATCTGTGATGTGATCATTTGATATGTTCTGTGATAAATACTGTATAGTATATATGATATATTATATAGACGTTACTTATGTTTTACACCCGCACTAGCCCTGCCCCGCTCTGATACCACTGTAGGGTTCCTAGGCACACACTAGAGGTCTCACAAGGCATCAACCATGCCAATTTGAAATTTTACAAGTGCCGAGAAATCCTAATACGAATCGTTAACTAGATTTTAGGCGAAACAAAGCAACTAGTTAACAACTTAACTAAGTGAACGGAAATACAACCTTTGTAGATCCGGTCCTCCACCTCCATAGCTCCGTGATTAAGTCCCCTCGCTGCGATCATCGCAAGATCAAGCTCCCACTTCACCAAGTCATGAAACTTGTGAAGAAAACACCCTATACTACTTGGCAAGAGGTAGAGGATGAAGAAATAGGAAGTGAGTTCACTTTAGAATTGGATTTCTCACTCTTTTTCTCAAGATGCCATTAATGGTGGCATGCTTTCTTCATTGTTGATGAAGAAGAAGAAGAAGAAATATATTATGATAAGTATCATATTTTTTCTTATTTTAGATATACTTATCATAATATATTTCTTCTTCTTCTTCTTCATCAACAATGAAGAAAGCATGCCACCATTAATGGCATCTTGAGAAAAAGAGTGAGAAATCCAATTCTAAAGTGAACCCACTCCCTATTTCTTCATCCTCTACCTCTTGCCAAGTAGTATAGGGTATTTTCTTCACAAGTTTCATGACTTGGTGAAGTGGGAGCTTGATCTTGCGATGATCGCAGCGAGGGGACTTCATCACGGAGCTATGGAGGTGGAGGACCGGATTTACAAAGGTTGTATTTCCGTTCACTTAGTTAAGTTGTTAACTAGTTGCTTTGTTTCGCCTAAAATCTAGTTAACGATCCGTATTAGGGTTTCTCGGCACTTGTAAAATTTCAAATTGGCATGGTTGATGCCTTGTGAGACCTCTAGTGTGTGCCTAGGAACCCAACAGTTCTTGATTCGATAACTAGGTTATATCGCATACAACCATTCGACACATTCATCGCGAGAATGAAATACGGTATCACATACACGCATTATTCTCGGTCCCGCACATATCTCATATGCGCTCCTATTTCGTTTCGCTTGAGCCAGGAAACCTCATTAACACCTACTTGATCGGCAAATTGTAATGTGTAAAACTCTCCCACGAGTAACTCTTACTCGCAGCGGGTATCGGGATCCAACTATCTCATAGAAGGTATGCAATCTCATTGCAAATTTCAAAACTTGAAATTCCCGATAATTTTGCCCCTAACCTCCTATGACCTTGACAAAGGCCAACAAACCATAGGATGCTAGTCAAGTTCAACCCGTCATTTCCTGATTGAATTAAACCCACCCGCACGACCCTTGACAAAGGCCAACAAGGTCGCACGACTACCCTAACCCAATCTGCATCATATGCATAAGCAGATAAGCACCAGTCAGCTACCGCACACTACGCCTTGACAAAGGCCAACAAACGCAGCATGAATACTAACTACTACTTATCTGAAATGACAGAGGGCTACGACAGGTTTTTCTGAAAACCTATTGCGTAATGAACTTGATATCGTTGTAGGATTGAATAATTTTAAAATGGAGTGTTTTTGAGGCTTTTCTAGTTTTGCTAAAGGGGTCACTCCCGGTGAAGGGATCGTCGGCCCTTTCGTCGTCGAATGAGGTGCGGGATATATTATATATATCACTGTGCAAAGCAAAAACTATAGAAGCAATCAAAAGACAAACCGAGAGTTGTAGCATCTGCCAGTTATTGCTAAAGGAGTCACTCCCGGTGAAGGGATCTCGGTCCTTTCCTTATCGAATAAGGTGCAGGATGTTCTACAAGGAACACCGCGATGCAAAGCAAGAACTGTAGATACCTTTATGCGCTCCTATTTCGTTTCACTTGAGCCAGGAAACCTCTGTGTAGGACTCTAAAGACTCGTCAATACGCCGGCAGCAGGTGATGATCATATCAAACACCCACAAGCCGCAAGCGGTCTGCTAAACGTAACGGCCACCCGGGTATTAAGCGATCAGAAGACCGACGAGCAAGCCCGCTCACACTCCTGTGAATCCAACCAGTAACACTTACCGTACAGTCCGGTCTCGTCATCTGATATGTCGCATATCTCGCCTAGGGGTGGTAAACGTCAGACCCCAATAGCTCGATAAGTCGTGTCGATATGAGGTCTATAACGGTTCGAGAAACTACAGGTAACACTTACCAGTAAATCTCAGCAACCCTGGCCAGGGATTTTCGGTTATAGCCAATCGAACACAGCGCAACATCAATTCCCTATACCGGGAGAGATGAATCCCCTCCTATCGCTCATTGCCTCCATGTAATTCGGGACTGTACCCAAAAACCACCGTTTTGCACACCCTCTTGGACGTGGTAAGGTGGAAATCAAAGCACAGTGGGAACCACACAAGACTCTATAACGATCTCGGGTCAACAGACTACTCTGTACCAGTGTCACCAGAGAACTGCCATCTGATGTAAGGTATAATACCATCTGGGAGTTCTCGGCGAGTCCGTCCAGTGTACCCAGTCTCTACTGAGCACCCGTATATCATCTCTGATGTCAAACACCAATGGATATGGGATCATCCATCGCCCATCTGTATGGGTCGAGAAGGTATACGCTAGTCTACTCTGGTATATCGATGCCCCGTCTCGATACACCCACGACTAGGGACCTTGAAGGATGTACTTATGGACTACCATGTCCCCACTAGTATGATCCGCATCATAGTCCAGGTAGTCAAGTACACATCCTAAGGGCTTTACCAACATGTAACAGAGAGACAATCAATATACACGTTAAGATAAAGAGTAACCAGATAGCATACTATCATGTCGAGCAAGAAAGTCCTCCCTATATATGTCCCAGCATCCATTACTATATACATCCTATGTACAGTAATGGCCTCTAGGGCATACATATAACTAACAATCTCCCACTTGCACTAGGGCCATCTGTAGCAGTGGTTGCAGTATCTCATACTCAACCATCCCTTAAAAGTCTCTCTTTGGGAAAAAGCCTTTGTGAGTGGATCCGCCGTGTTGTCCTCTGAGTCTACTCTCCTAACCTCGATCACCTTGGAGATCAGCCATCTCCATGATCAGGTGATACTGCCTTAGAATATGTCTGGATCACTGATGGGATGGACGTTCCTTGGCATAAGCCACAACTCCATTGTCACACAATGGGAGGAACTAAGTTCAGCTCATGAACAAATATACATCCAGACTGCCTCTTTGGTAGCATCTTAAGTAGCGATGTATCCAGCCTTTATCGTCTAGTATGCCACGGTATCTAGCTTGGAACTCTTCCAACATACCGTCCCTTTACTGAGGGTAAAGACAATGCATGCAACTGACATTCAGTCGTCCTTATCACCCTGGAACCTTTCCAGTGATTCTCCCCAGGATCAACTGATACCATCTCACTACAACTAGTGAGTATCCTAACATCCATTTAGATCTATCTCATAGATCCAAAACCCAGGATTTAGTAGGTATCCCTTTGATCCTATGTGGAGAATCATTATGATAAGCGGAGATTGATCGAGCGTAGCATAGGAAACTCCTTCCCTATCAAGAGTATGTCATCCACGTACTCTACGAGGATCGCTACCAGACTCCCTACTACCTTTTTGTTTATACAAGGTTCATCTACCATTTTGATGATGTCAAACTCTTTGACTAACACATCAAAACAGACGTTCCAACTCCGCGATGCCTGCTTTATCCTATAAAGTATCTTGCACACGTTTCCGCTGCTCCCACTATCTACGAGGCCCTCTGGCTGTGTACTTATAGACGCTCTCTTCCAAAACATTATTTAGAAAAGCAGTCATGACACCCAACCACCAGATATCGTAGTCATGGTATGTAGCTGTGACAAGTAGGATCTGGATGGACTTAAGCATAGGCACTGGAAAAGGTTTCATCATTATCCACGCCTGGTCGATGACGGAAACCTTTAACAAGTCTAGCTTTGAAAGTCTCAACTTTTCCAAGTACACCAAGTAATCTTCTCAAGATATACTTGCTCCTGATGGGGATTTAACCCTTCAGATCAAGCAACTAAAGTCCATACTTTGTTGGTGTATAAGGATTCCATCTCAGATCGCTAAGCATCCAGCCATTCTTACAGAGTCCCTACTCTCGATGGCCTGCTCGAAACTAGTTGGGTCATCATCTCATGATGCAATCCTCGCTCCCACTGTCATCGAGAAACCGAAGTATCTCTCAGGCGGATGAGGAAACCTACTAGATCGGCGGAGAGGCTGTGGTTCGTTGGATTCTACTGAATCCTTTGGTTCTACCAAATCATCTGCTGTAGTTTGTATAGCTGGAACCTTTCCAGTTCTACATTACAGACCTTGCCTCGAGCTTGTCCGGATTTTGCTTTTAGACATAGGCCGGTCAACCCCAAATCTTAACTAGCTTAAGACATGGGCTCTTCCCTTTCCATATCACATATGAAATGGTAGGCAACTGATTTGATTGGAACCCTATTCAATAGGTATGCAGCTTCTCAAGCGCATAACTCCCAAAAGGAAATAGGTAACCCAGTAGTACTCATCATAGAGCACACCTTATCATATAGGGTGTGATTGCTCCGCCCCGATATACCATCGTGCTATGGTGTATACGGAGGAGTAATGCTGAGAGAGAATCTCATTCTCCTTTAGAATAGTCCAGGATTTCTGTGCTTAAGTATTCTCCTCCCTGATCACATCAAAGGACATAATACTTATACCCTTATTGGTTCTCTACTTCTCTCTTATATTCTGTGAATACCTCAAAAGGTTCTGACTTGTGTTTCAACAGGAACATATGTCTGAATCTTGAGAGATCATCAGAGAACGTAATGAAGTATAAAGAACCAGTCCTGGCGTGTGTAGACAGGGGATCTACATACATCAACATGTATCATCCCAAGAGTTCATTAACTATTTCTCTGTTTCCAGTAAACGGAGCTATGGTCATCTTATCTTTGTGACATGACTGGCGAGTTTCACAAGATGTAAATTCAAACTAATTTAAATATGCATCTTTATGTAACTCTAGCTAGTCGGGTCACATTGATCTGACCTAGTCTACAATACCTCAAGAAGAATTCGTTCATTTCTGAACTCTTCCTCTTGTGTGTGTTTTGTATACTAAGAACTGTAGTTTGATTTAGAACATTAATGCTTTTAGATAACGTGCCTGAACCGATCAACTTTTGATATATGAAATGTTCAAAACATTATCCATCAATACAAAATTTTATCATTTCTTTACTAATAAAGAGACTGATATGATTTTGTATATCAGGTTCGGTATCTAATAACATTCGTTTAGAATCAATGTATTGGTAATACAGGGTGACAGTGACCAACAGACTTGGCTGCAACACTTGCCCCGTTTTCTGTCTCATGAAACTTATCACCCGTTCTCAGTTCTCTACCTGTCTGTAGCCCATGTAACAGATTACATATCTGGGATCCTGATCCAGTATCTAATACCCAGGACGTAGAGGATACAGAGAAACAGTTCTTTGTAATGAACACACCCGAAGGAGATGCATCATATGCACTTTCTTCGTTTGGGTGGCATAGGAATTCTGGTATTCCCCAATTTCCTGCTCTGTCTTATAACAATTATAAGTTGGAGCGTGACCAACGTTCCCCAGCTCAGTATAACAAGTGGGTTCGGTCAATAATCCGTATTATTATCTTGATTAAGGCGTGATATGGTCGCTACCTGGAGAGAGAGAGAAGAAAACACTCAGCGTGCGCTCTTGCAAGAATAGATTGGTTATTATTTTATCTAATCAGGATGGCTCCCACTGTTTTTTATCAAATCTTCCTTCAAACCCTAAAAGGAAAGACTAGCCGGGATTAATTACACACTACAAGTTCGCCAATCTTTCAGCCAGGCCAGTGTCGGTACTTTGAGGGAAGTCCCCCGTGCTTTCGCACGAACCTAATTAATGTAAACATCGTTTTCCCAGAGGCGTAACCTCATTAACACCTTTCTAGACACCTACTTGATCGGCTAATTGTAATGTGTAAAACTCTCCCACGAGTAACTCTTACTCGCAGCGGGTATCGGGATCCAACTATCTCATAGAAGGTATGCAATCTCATTGCAAATTTCAACACTTGAAATTCCCGATAATTTTGCCCCTAACCTCCTATGACCTTGACAAAGGCCAACAAACCATAGGATGCTAGTCAAGTTCAACCCGTCATTTCCTGATTGAATTAAACCCACCCGCACGACCCTTGACAAAGGCCAACAAGGTCGTACGACTACCCTAACCCAATCTGCATCATATGCATAAGCAGATAAGCACCAGTCAGCTACCGCACACTACGCCTTGACAAAGGCCAACAAACGCAGCACGAATACTAACTACTACTTATCTGAAATGACGGAGGGCTACGACAGGTTTTTCTGAAAACCTATTGCGTAATGAACTTGATATCGTTGTAGGATCGAATAATTTTAAAATGGAGTGTTTTTGAGGCTTTTCTAGTTTTGCTAAAGGGGTCACTCCCGGTGAAGGGATCGTCGGCCCTTTCCTCGTCGAATGAGGTGCGGGATATATCATATATATCACTGTGCAAAGCAGAAACTATAGAAGCAATCAAAAGACAAACCGAGAGTTGTAGCATCTGCCAGTTATTGCTAAAGGAGTCACTCCCGGTGAAGGGATCTCGGTCCTTTCCTTATCGAATAAGGTGCAGGATGTTCTACAAGAAACACCGCGATGCAAAGCAAGAACTGTAGCTATCTGTTTTATTTTGAAATTCGATTCCACAACATCTTTAGGTTTCTTTTCTTTCATTAATCATATTAATGAAGTCCCATCATTTAAGTTACCTAAACATCACAGATAAATACGACGTACACTTATGCCATCCGCATTCGTCTCGATGTCCCCTCGTGCACCGTTAGGTTAGGTAACTAACGATAGAGCGGGGCAGGGCTAGTGCGGGTGTAAAACATAAGTAACGTCTATATAATATATCATATATACTATACAGTATTTATCACAGAACATATCAAATGATCACATCACAGATATCGCAGCAGAAAAAACATATGAAACATTGGATATACTAGGACGTCCGTGTTTTCAATACGAGCCAGTATAAAACACGGATTCCACGGTCGCGATGAATAGCTAAACCCACACCCCTAGACCCCTACGAGAGCAGCAAGCAACCCTACCAATTCTAGAGTTAGGAGACCCGAAATCGACTCCTCGAGTTGGTCTCCCACTGGACTCCAAAACCCGGTTACTTGTGCCCTCCTCCTTGGGTCTATCCTAGTGCAGAAAAGTAAATAATATACAAACGGTGACAACTTCCGCAACCTGGAAGTGCCCCAATAAAAGAATATTACATACAAGTTTTTACATGAATGAAAATGAAAAACACTCATCTCATATAAAAACCCCCGGCTATTCAAACACGACGATCCAATATAACATATCCAGCAACACATAACATCACATGTCATCAACGTAAGTAAATATGTCCATCCCAATTGTCGTTGACATATAGCAACGAAACCGGCGATATCACATATTACACTTACGGTCACAGAAAATAAAGTGTAAAACTACAACAGTTGGAATCCGCAATCTCTTTAGACATCGCATGCCTAATCAAATGAATTACTTAGACATCACATGCCTAACAATTATAAACCCCGCATTTTAGTCTCATTATCGAAAACTCTTTTCAATATCAAGTCGGGCAATTCAACAAGATTCCCGACATCCTGATCGAATGCTCGTCGCAAACTTCAGTAGACGGCCGCACCCCCGATACCGTCGACGAAATGCACCAAGGCGGAACACCGCTACCGCGAGCACCCGGACGGATGCTTTCGGCGACGGGGTTCTCGTACAGTCACTTGGTCGGGGCTAAGGGGTGTAGCTGTCTATTAAGTTTATCCGGCGAGTATCCGCGTACGCTACGTGATTGCGACGGACTTTTGATCACATCAAAATTCCGTGGCAACCGATCAAGTGAGACTAAACTGCTATGTTTATAACATTCATTCAGTTATCTCATAACTTTTTGTGGATTCCAATTATTGTATCACATTCCAGGTAAATGGAAAATGTTAAACTTTCCGATCGAACAATCAAACACCCAAGTTTTCCCGAAACAGCTCAACACAAGAAATAAGTTTAAAAACATCCAGTTCATGCCTCAGTACCAACGGTCCAGCCGTAGAAGGGTCAAGCCAACGCCTCACATGTGGCACGCCGTACTGCCCCAAACCCTAAGGTTCAAAGGGCAGTTCAAGACGGTCACATAATCGAGTTAAGGTTTGTTGTCTTCTAGAGGGACCATCGCGTTACTTGCACTACTTTGAACGTTCTTAAACTACGGAAAAATCCAACAATTGGAAATTTCCCGGCAGGGGAAAAATTGGGTATTTATATCCAGTTGAACTTTTTAACATATTCTAAATTATCCGGAAAAACATAAACGAAGTTAAATTATCCGATCGAATTAACGAGTCCCCAATAAAACCCTAGAATACTCAACACTTGAGTGGAATTAAAATATTCCCAAAAAAAAATTGCCAAGAAAGGACCTAAGAATAAATATATGAAATTTTAGGGACTAAGTCCAAATTTTGGCCGTGGAACCGCCGCAAAACCCCTGGTTTCGCCGCGGTTCCGCGGTCAAATTATTGACTTAGTGGACCGTACTTCACAGTAATTCTTAATTTTTCCTGCTTGTTTTTCTGAGAATTTTTAATTCACAAAAATCCACTGTTTTGAAAAATGTACCGAGAAGGGTTTTGTCGGGGTTTACGGGTTCGATCGGACTTCTAACTTCATCTACACTTCGCCTAAACCTCTAGCTAGGCTCTGATACCACTGTAGGGTTCCTAGGCACACACTAGAGGTCTCACAAGGCATCAACCATGCCAATTTGAAATTTTACAAGTGCCGAGAAACCCTAATACGGATCGTTAACTAGATTTTAGGCGAAACAAAGCAACTAGTTAACAACTTAACTAAGTGAACGAAAATACAACCTTTGTAGATCCGGTCCTCCACCTCCATAGCTCCGTGATGAAGTCCCTTCACTGCGATCATCGGATCTCGGGCTCTAGCGTCGGCTTCATCGGAGAAATGGGCGGGCTAGGTCGTCGACTTCGATGCCGAAGATGATCTACGTCGAGGCAACACTAGATCAAGCTCCAACTTCACCAAGCCATGAAACTTGTGAAGAAAACACCCTATACTACTTGGCAAGTGGTAGAGGATAAAGAAATAGGAAGTGGGTTCACTTTAGAATTGGATTTCTCACTTTTTTTCTCAAGTTGCCATTGATGGAGGCAAGCTTTTCTTCTTGTTGATGATGAAGAAGAAGAAGATAATATGATAAGTGTTTTTAAAAATAAATATAAAATGATTCTTATCATATTATTAACCATGGTTTTGTGTAGAGAACTAACTAGAGTTTAGATGAATGGTTAAGGTTAAGAGAAGAAGACAAAATGGTCACTTGGTCAAAGCTTCATGAAGCTTCAACAAGCTTCATGTTTGAAAACAACCATTTTGTTTTTCTTTTATCTTTTAACCAAAAATGAAAAGATAAATAAATAAGTGAAATGAAACCCTAACCATTCACTAAACATGGTTTAATCCTTTACACAAATCCAAGTTTGCATGTATCATCAAACATGATACAAACAAGTGCACAAAAGTATATCACATATACAACTTGTGAACTTCAAGTGAGAAAATCCATTTAAAGTGAACCAATACTAGTTAATGTAAAGTAATATATCAAATATATAATTATGCATTAAATCATTAAATCAATACTTGATTTAACGATCCGGTCATATCGCATATAACCGACTAATATCTAATGTATCGGCTTATCGAATCAATCCTTGATTCGATAACTAGGTTATATCGCATACAACCATTCGACACATTCATCGCGAGAATGAAATACGGTATCATATACACGCATTATTCTCGGTCCCGCGCATATGAGAATAATGCGTGTATATGATACCGTATTTCATTCTCGCGATGAATGTGTCGAATGGTTGTATGCGATATAACCTAGTTATCGAATCAAGGATTGATTCGATAAGCCGATACATTGGATATTAGTCGGTTATATGCGATATGACCGGATCGTTAAATCAAGTATTGATTTAATGATTTAATGCATAATTATATATTTGATATATTATTTTGCATTAACTAGTATTGGTTCACTTTAAATGGATTTTCTCACTTGAAGTTCACAAGTTGTATATGCGATATACTTTTGTGCACTTGTTTGTATCATGTTTGATGATACATGCAAACTTGGATTTGTGTAAAGGCTTAAACCATGTTTAGTGAATGGTTAGGATTTCATTTCACTTATTTATTTATCTTTTCATTTTTGGTTAAAAGATAAAAGAAAAACAAAATGTACAGAGAAGGGTTTTGTCGGGGTTTACGGGTTCGATCGGACTTCTAACTTCGTCTACACTTTGCCTAAACCTCTAGCTAGGCTCTGATACCACTGTAGGGTTCCTAGGCACACACTAGAGGTCTCACAAGGTATCAACCATGCCAATTTGAAATTTTACAAGTGCCGAGAAACCCTAATACGGATCGTTAACTAGATTTTAGGCGAAACAAAGCAACTAGTTAACAACTTAACTAAGTGAACGGAAATACAACCTTTGTAGATCCGGTCCTCCACCTCCATAGCTCCGTGATGAAGTCCCCTCACTGCGATCATCGGATCTCGGGCTCTAGCGTCGGCTTCATCGGAGAAATGGGCGGGCTAGGTCGTCGACTTCGATGCCGAAGATGATCTACGTCGAGGCAACACTAGATCAAGCTCCAACTTCACCAAGCCATGAAACTTGTGAAGAAAACACCCTATACTACTTGGCAAGTGGTAGAGGATGAAGAAATAGGAAGTGGGTTCACTTTAGAATTGGATTTCTCACTCTTTTTCTCAAGTTGCCATTGATGGAGGCAAGCTTTTCTTCTTGTTGATGATGAAGAAGAAGAAGATAATATGATAAGTGTTTTTAAAAATAAATATAAAAATGATTCTTATCATATTATTAACCATGGTTTTGTGTAGAGAACTAACTAGAGTTTAGATGAATGGTTAGGGTTAAGAGAAGAAGACAAAATGGTCACTTGGTCAAAGCTTCATGAAGCTTCAACAAGCTTCATGTTTGAAAACAACCATTTTGTTTTTCTTTTATCTTTTAACCAAAAATGAAAAGATAAATAAATAAGTGAAATGAAACCCTAACCATTCACTAAACATGGTTTAAGCCTTTACACAAATCCAAGTTTGCATGTATCATCAAACATGATACAAACAAGTGCACAAAAGTATATCACATATACAACTTGTGAACTTCAAGTGAGAAAATCCATTTAAAGTGAACCAATACTAGTTAATGCAAAGTAATATATCAAATATATAATTATGCATTAAATCATTAAATCAATACTTGATTTAACGATCCGGTCATATCGCATATAACCGACTAATATCCAATGTATCGGCTTATCGAATCAATCCTTGATTCGATAACTAGGTTATATCGCATACAACCATTCGACACATTCATCGCGAGAATGAAATAAGGTATCACATACACGCATTATTCTTGGTCCCGCACATATCTCATATGCGCTCCTATTTCGTTTCGCTTGAGCCAGGAAACCTCTGTGTAGGACTCTAAAGACTCGTCAATACGCCGGCAGCAGGTGATGATCATATCAAACACCCACAAGCCGCAAGCGGTCTGCTAAACGTAACGGCCACCCGGGTATTGAGCGATCAGAAGATCGACGAGCAAGCCCGCTCACACTCCTGTGAATCCAACCAGTAACACTTACCGTACAGTCCGGTCTCGTCGTCTGATATGTCGCATATCTCGCCTGGGGTGGTAAACGTCAGACCCCAATAGCTCGATAAGTCGTGTCGATATGAGGTCTATAACAGTTCGAGAAACTACAGGTAACACTTACCAGTAAATCTCAGCAACCCTGGCCAGGGATTTCCGGTTATAGCCAATCGAACACAGCGCAACATCAACTCCCTATACCGGGAGAGACGAATCCCCTCCTATCGCTCATTGCCTCCATGTGATTCGGGACTGTACCCAAAAATCACCGTTTTGCACGCCCTCTTGGATGTGGTAAGGTGGAAATCAAAGCACAGTGGGAACCACACAAGACTCTATGACGATCTCGGGTCAACAGACTACTCTGTACCAGTGTCACCAGAGAACTGCCATCTGACGTAAGGTATAATACCATCTGGGAGTTCTCGGCGAGTCCGTCCAGTGTACCCAGTCTCTACTGAGCACCCGTATATCATCTCTGATGTCAAACACCAATGGATATGGGATCATCCATCGCCCATCTGTATGGGTCGATAAGGTATACGCTAGTCTACTCTGGTATATCGATGCCCCGTCTCGATACACCCACGACTAGGGACCTTGAAGGATGTACTTATGGACTACCATGTCCCCACTAGTATGATCCGCATCATAGTTCAGGTAGTCAAGTACACATCCTAAGGGCTTTACCAACATGTAACGGAGAGACAATCAATATACACGTTAAGATAAAGAGTAACCAGATAGCATACTATCATGTCGAGCAAGAAAGTCCTCCCTATATATGTCCCAGCATCCATTACTATATACATCCTATGTACAGTAATGGCCTCTAGGGCATACATATAACTAACAAATGCGCCACGTGTCAATCACGTATGCACCAATTAACCACTAGCGCTTTGCGCTCATGGGCTGGCGCTCAGCGCCAAGCGCACCACGTGTCACTCACGTATGCGCTACTAGCGTCAAGCACAACACGTGCCCTTCACGTGTGCGCTACCTGGCAGAAGCGCACTACGCTCTTTTACTGACGCAAAGCGCCAAGTGCACCATGTGTTGCGCTGACAGAACATAAATTGTTATTTAATAAGCCCAGAGCTATGATGGATGCTTAGCATTCCATAAAAGACAAAACATTGTCAGAATGCAATTCAATGCTCAGCATTGTTAAAAGGGCCAAGCCAAAATAAAGGCTCCAACAGCCCGAAATAAATGTTAAAACATTTTTAACTTGATTGGATTTAGCCCAAGATTGGCCATAAGTCCTCAAATTCAGATTAATTGAGCCCACATGCTCATAAATCTTTTAACAGATCTTAGCCCCAAATTAGACTACAGATCTTTCAACCAACTCACATCGGTTTAAGGGTACATCTCTTTATTCCTCTGATATTTGTCGTTGTAATCCTTCAACGTCTTCAGAGAGGTGACGGGTCCCGACAACCAAACATTCCACGGACTGTAGGGTCCTTAAAACCCATGGACTATGATGTCCTTAACCTTGACTGTGAGGTCTTTAAACTCACGGACTATGATGTCCTTAACCTTGACTGTGATGTCTTTAAACTCACGGACTATGATGTCCTTAATCTTGGACCGAGATGTCCTTAAACTAACAATGGACCGTAATGTCCTTAAACTAATCGACCGCAATGTCCCTACACTAACAATAGAGCCCAAATGCTCTTTTGCTGGATCTAAATGATCCCGTTAAGTTGATCTTAGTCTAAAATGAGACTAACGTATCTTTAACAACCGTTTAAGTTGATCTTAGTCTCAAATGAGGCTAACGTATCCTTAAACCCAACCCCCAAACCCAAATCTAAGAAGATACGGATTTGGACTAATCCACGCCCTACGGGCGACAACATAAATTAGTCTCCATATACAATCCACGGGCAACCAAAAAACAAAACAAACACACACGACACGAAGTGACCATCTGGAAAAGGAGAAAGTGGTTACCGCGATGCGGTAGCATAATTAACTGCAGGGGCTTGCGCCTGCAGGGAAGAGCGTCCCCACAATAAAAAAACCCCTCATCAATGAGGAGGAATCTGACGAAGTCTGCTACATCGGCCGCATCCGTGTAAACCTTCGATACATGGTGCCATAAATCAACTTGGCATCTTCGGAGAGGTGGACGGATAGCACCTATTAGCATCTGCCCCGAAATTCAGGCAAGACGAACCTGTGCGGTCGCGTCTCCGCGTTTCGGCGGGGAACAGATTCTGGCACGCTCGGTGGGACCTTTTCCTCTTTCCACTCCACTCTTCGTGTGTCATGTTCGCGAACGAATCGCGGTTTGATATGGTTGCCCTTGGGTTCGAGGTACTAAGATTTGGTGTCTTGCTCCGTGCATAAAACAGAAGATCAATGGCTTCAACCTGCTCTAACTGCAACTGCAACTCTCGCTCCGTCCCGTCCGGAGGAGTGACTTACGGTCCCCAAGCGGCCTCCATCTTCGCTATGCCGGTGGAACAGGTCACTCAGGCCACCACTGGGTTGTTCTTTGGGACATGCTCCTGCAAACGAGCTTCAGCTCTTCTGTACCAACACAAGAAGCTCAGAAGAAGTCGGGCTTTGATCGACTTTCAACTACTAGGGCCCCTCTCAACGGGTCATCCAGCTCCAACGCCTCAGTCTTTGACAGACTGGGCCAAAGCTCAGTTGGGCCCATGAATAAGCCCACGATACCAGAAAGGGTTATCCCAAAAAGGATAGCCATCCCTGCCCCTGAAGTTGTCAAGGCGGCTTCTCCTGCCAAAGGGTCGGTCTTCACAAGACTGACTATTTCAGCTCCTGTTCCAGGCGAACGTCAAGGTTGCTTCCCCTACTCGGAAGTCTGCCTTCGATAGGTTGGATATTACTTCTCGGCGAACGTCAGTCTTCAAAAGGCTGACACCGGCGACAACCCTCCCCTAAGACAGGGGGTATGATGAAGCCATCCCCATACCTGAACCAACTCCATCCGCACGACAAGCTTGCCGTCGTCACTGGCGCCGAGTAAGGAAGGCTGGGGGCAGCTCCCCCTCTGGGCTAACTCCGCCAGCCCCCATGGTGGAAATCAATGCTGCTGTTCCAACTGGGAACAACTTTGAACCGCTTAGGAGAGTTTGCAAGAACTCTCTGACTGCCGTGCTGAAGAGATCTCCTCCACCTATGAAGATTACTACAGAAAAGAAGACGGAGCAGCCCCCTCAGCGGCTGTCCTCCAAAATTTATAAAGTCTGGCGACAGGTCCAGGAATCGGTGATTAACCAGGACTACTCTCGCCGGCCAAAGAAGCTCAAAGCTCAGCAAGAAAAGAGCCATCTCGTAGCACCACAGAAGACGTCACCCGTCTGGGTGCCCGCTGCAACGGCCCCCTTGACTTCAACTGCTCACAAGCGAAGGAGGCCCGAGAAAGCCCCGAGAATGCGGCAAACCGCAAGGACGTCGAATTTAAACGCCCTAAGTCCGGGGGCATGGTAATACATACCGTTTATATGGCTTCTGGAAAAGAGGAAAGCCGTGCTTCTACGGGTTATCGACCGCTTACTCGATCGATAACGAAGGCTCAGGAACAACAGCAGCAAAAACTTCAGGAGATGCTGACTGCAATGGCCGCACTCACTGGGCCAAAAGAAAATCCAGAGACCTTGGAGCAGCGTCGGGAATAAGAAACTGATACCGAGTTCCTTCGAAGAATGCTTGAGAGGAAAGAAAAGAGGCCGCGGAACAGGCAGCCAATATAAAACGAATGGCTCTTTTGTTCCAAGATATGGCTGGGATGATGTTACAGTCAGAACCTCCGACTGAAGACCCCCCGATTATCATTGAAGATGACATAGGGGAGACATCGAACCCCCTCCGGCCCTTTCAGCAGCCAAAGAAGAGACAATCTCTAAGGCCGCCTTGGACGATTACATTGCTCAGCAAATACGAGTTCACCTGGCGAACGAAGTAGCCGGGCAGATCGTTAAGACTGGACGACCCTATCCAGGATGGTATGACCAAATAAGATACCCGCCGGGATATACGATCCCTAAATTTCATGTATATAAAGGGACGGGGAATCTACATAAGCATGTCGCTCAATTCAGAGCCTTATGCGGCAACACCGGGGGTGATGATAAACTTCTGCTCCGCCAGTTTGTTGGTAGCTTGTCGGAGACGGCATTCGAGTGGTATTCTGAACTTCCGAACGATTCTGTCAAAACCTTTGCAGAGATGGAGCTACTATTCACCCAGCGTTTCGCAAGTGCTAGTGAACGCACCCCAATAACGACATTGATCAACGCCAGGGTGAAGCCAGACGAAACTTGGGTACAATACGCAATACGATGGAGAAATTTATGGTCAAAATGTGAGCAGCGCATCGAAGAAGCGCCGGTAGTGGGCATGTTTGTGGGCACTCTGGACCCTCAGGCAACTATTTCCCAATTCATGATGTTCTTCAAGCCGACCACATTCCAGGCCTTGATTGACAAACAGGCCCAGATGGAACAGATGGGTCATAGACCGTCTCCTCCAAAGCCGGAACCGCGAAACGAAAAGGGTAAAGGGAAGGCGACATTCATTGCGAATACTCAACAGCAGCCCAGTGGCCCAAAACTAACTGATCGCCTAGACGAGAGGCGGCAATTCTATAATGAGAAAATGAAGCTCCCTTATTCATTTCCCCGGGACAAGACGAAAAGATTGTTCGAGCTAGCGGTGCGCAACAGGCTCATCAATCTGCCGAATCCAAAACGACCGTTGCAACCCGGCGAGGCTAATAGTCCCAATTATTGTCCCTACCATCAAACAGTAAGCCATCCAATTGAAGATTGCTTCGTCTTCAAAGGCTGGATTGAAGATCAATACCAACAGGGCAAATTTACCCTGTCCGAGAATTGGAAGGTGAACCCACCACAACCACACGCTCCCAAGAAGACAGACACACCAGGGGGATCATGTTCTTTCGTAGAAGAAGCTCTGTGGGAGATCGCTCTTTCAGCCTAGACAAAAAGAATGCTGAAGGATCTCCAAACATGCCCGGCGATCAGGTGGAAAAATCCACTGGAACCCGAGATCATCGAGGGAATGCTAAAACCGCGCCCAACTCCAAAGGTTGGTGGTGACAGCCAAAGCACTCACACCCAGCCACCAAAGTCTTCGAAGAAAAAGAAGAAAGCCAAGAAGCCCGTGAAGCCTGGTGACAAGCGCACGGACCTGCAAAAACAGATTGACGCGTTGGAAGAATATAATCAAAAAGTGCGGACTCCAGTCACACTCCAAGAATTTCTCAGCCACGTCCTTGAGGACGGAGATGATGACAATGGAGAAGACTCGTCGGATGAATCTGAAGATTACGTGGCAAGTTGCCATGTGATCTCTCACTCGTCGATAAACGATGAAGAAGCTCCTTACACAGAGAAACCGGGGGCAAATCCTGAGCCGGAACTTCTAGGGCCATCAGACGAAATGATTGATGCATTCCTGGACAAAGCACTTCTTAAAAGCGAAGCTGCTCAAGAGCGTGAGTTGGCCATATCCGAAAAAGCCAAACGTCGGCGACTGGATGAAAGGGTTGAAACGACCCTGCCAGATCAAAGTACATCCGCCGCAAATAAAAGCAGGTTCAAGGCGAGGAAGAAGTTCGTCAAAGCCATATCGATGGGAATAAAACTGCCACCCTCCGAAAGAAACACTCTTGGTGAAGCAGAAATACATCCTAGCTACTGTTTATATCATCGAAAGATTGCGCACCCCACCGAAGAGTGCAACGCTTTTAAAAGATGGTAGCAGTGATATGTTGCTCACCGGCAACATTTCAAGCGGATGAAGCGCAAAACTCGTCGGGAGCAAAGAAATACGACCGAGGAGCGTGAAAGAACTACCGGCAACTGTCACATGGTTAACTCTGGGGGATCGCAAGTTCTTACTTTCGGGAGCGACTCTGACGAAGAAATGACTCTTGGCCCTCTCTTTAAAGAATCCACCTCGAGAAAAGAGGAAGAGCCGAAGACCTGTGAAAATATTCAGCTACGCAATCGTACGCTGCCCGAGAAGAATCTTGGTCCCTCGAACAGTAGGTCGAATAGAAAAGATAAGGGGAAAGAAAAAGTCCCTGAGAATATCGCCCTTGATGATCAAGTCGTTAAAGAGCTGACAGCCAAGGACCCGCCAAAGAAAAGTAAGGTGGATTACAATGTTCTTGCACACCTAAGGAAGATACCCCCGCAGCTCAGCATTCTCGATGCCCTCTTGTTATCAAAAGAAGCAAGAGATTCTTTGATCAAGGCACTGCAAGAGCCCGAGCAATTCCAAGCTTTCCTTGTCGAAGAAAAGATAAAGGACGCGCTGGAAGAAGTGCACACAGCCGATATCACCTTCGGCGATGAAGACCTCCTCCTCGAGACGTGCGAGCATAACCGTCCCCTTTACGTCTCCGGATACTGTCATGATATTAAGATAGGCAAAATCCTGGTTGACAATGGGTCCTCCGTCAATCTCCCCAATGTGAAAGTGTTGAAGGAAATCTGCATGAGCGTTCAGCACCTCGCTCGTGATAAGATCACCATCTCCGGGTTTGACTCCCAGTCATCATGGACACTTGGGTCTGTAATATTGACACTACGCTTTGGGCTGCTTGTCACGGACATCAAGTTTCACGTCATTGACGCTAAAACCTGCTATAACGCTTTGCTCGGCCGGCCTTGATTACACGAGTACAACATCATCTCCTCTACACAACATCAGTGTATGAAATATTTCAAGGATGGTCTCGAGTACACTGTGACGGGGGAGTTGAACCTATTCTCCGTGAATGAAGTCCAAAAGTACGAAGATGCAAAATACTTCTTACCGGATTTCGAGGACACGGAAAGATGTCACAAACCAAAGAACAAAGCTATCACCACTATTCCGGTCTTCGGGAGTGATACCGAGGAAGAAGAAGAGATAGTTTATTCAGGGCCGCCCCAATACAACAAGCCAGGACCGTCCACCCCTATGTTGATCTTCGGCAGCGATTCGGAAGATGAAGTCAATGTCGTATTCTCTGCTCGGCCATCAATACAAGCCTTCGCTGATGAAGATCAAAGTTTGCAAGTTTCCATGGTTCCGCTAAAGCATCATAAAGAGCTAGACGCGCTTGATACCTACAGTATCGAAGAACTGCAGACCTTCTACGTCCCTCCCAGGCGAAAAGGCGATCCTATTCTACAGATCCGGGGAAACCAAAGTGGAGAAAGAAATTTGGCATGGTGCGGATTCTACACTTGACAGGCTCCTACCCATCCGTTTGCCCAGATATTACACAGACGGACTAAAGAGACTCTTGAGACGCCAAGGTGTACCGTTTAAGCAAATTGTGCGACAAGCACGGTTCTATAACAGGATCTGGAACGTTCCCAAAACTCAACGAAAGTTGCCCAACGGGAGAATGGAAACGATCGGGTTTGGATATGTTCGATCCAAGAAACGGGAGCTATTCCGCGACTGCTATGTCATACATGACTTTGATGAGGAAGGAGATGCTCTGTGTGAAGATGCTAACCCTGAACCAGAACGAGCTCCCGCCGTGAAAATGCCAAGTCCGTCATTTGAAGAACAGATAGACAAGCTTATAAGGGAGGCGGGTCAAAAGGTTCGAGACGATCATAATCGCGAAATGGCCATCTATAAGAAAGCAAGAACGCAGCGCCTCCTTCAGCAGGTTGCAAAAAATGAAAATGCTCTTCCTTGTCAACCCGTCATACAAAAGGCCCGACGCAGAGGCAAAAATAAATCAAAAAGCGGGAAAGGCGTTCGACAGCGACAAAGCTGGACCAAGAAGCCACGCGATCGGGAATCGAGTAATCTAGATTCGTCTCTTATAAAGAAGATGGGTCGAGCATACTCCTTACCCCAGGACAAAACACAGAAGATACTTGATCTTGCCATAAAACATCAAATGATTACCCTCCCGGAGTCCAAGCACCCCGAGCAAGCAGGTGAAGTTAATCACCCAGATTATTGCTCCTATCACCGAGCAATAGGACATCCTCTCGAAAACTGCTTCACATTCAAAGATTGGGTAGAAGACCAGTATCAGCAAGGCATGTTCGCTCTATCCAGCAGCTGGAGGGTAACTCCGCCACAGAAGCATGAACCAAAAGCCGCGCATGCAGCGAGAGTAGAACCAGATCAATATCGGTGTTGGAAACGATCTCGTACTTGTCACATGATAACGTTGTCAGGAGAAGAACCCGAGAATATGGATGACCTCCCCCGATGCTTCGAAAATGATGACGACGAGGTGATCTCAGAGTTTCCACCAGCGCCAAAAAAGCTGGAAGATGGGATACATACTACTGCGGATAACCTCAAGAAAATTGATTTGGGGGCGGCAAGTGACCTGCGGCCGACATTCGTCAGTGAGCTATTGTCTGAAGAAAAGGTGGCTACGCTAAAGGACATACTCATGCAGCATAAAGATTGCTTCGCATGGAACTATTCCGAGATGCCAGGACTAGATCCAGAGATTGCTGTACACAAATTGGCAATATCCCCGGACGTCAAGCCGATCAAACAAGCACCGAGAAGAATGCGGCTCGAGCTCGAGATGAGCATCAATGCCGAGGTCAAGAAGCTAATCGACTCCAGCTTCATCCAAGAGGTTCAGTACCCTGACTGGATCGTCAATATCGTCCCAGTGATGAAGAAAAATGGGACGGTGCGCATATGTGTGGACTTTCGGGATCTCAACAAAGCTTGCCCAAAAGACGACTTCCCAGTGCCAGTTACCGAGCTGATGATAGACAATACGTCCACTCATGAAGTTTTCTCCTTCATGGACGGCTCGTCAGGTTACAATCAGATAAAGATGCATCCCGAGGACCAAAAGCATACCGCCTTCCGGACCCCTTTGGGTATATTCTGCTACAAGGTGATGCCTTTCGGTCTAAAGAACGCCGGTGCCACCTATCAGAGGACCATGACGAAAATTTTCGATGACCTCATACATGAAATCGTTGAATGCTATATCGACGACCTCGTAGTAAAGAGCAAATCATACGAGGAACATTTAGAGCATCTGAAGATTGTGTTTCAACGCCTTCGGAAATACAACCTAAAGATGAACCCTCACAAATGCGCGTTCGGAGTTTCCTCAGGCAAATTCCTAGGATTCATTGTACGACATCGAGGCATCGAGATAGACCCGTCGAAGATCAAGGCGATCATGGAAATGCCCCCGCCAAAGACTCTCAAGCAGCTGCGATCTCTCCAAGGAAAGCTCGCATATATCTGGAGATTCATAGCCAATCTTTCCGGCAAGTGCCGCCCCTACAGTCACTTGATGAAAAAGGGAAGCTCGTTCATCTGGAATCACAAATGCCAAAGCACACTGAACGAAATCAAGCAATACCTGCAGAATCTGCCAGTGCTGGCCGCTCCCGTTAAAGGAAAACCTCTCGTCCTGTATACGATAGCCCTCGAAGGTTCTTTAGGCGCGCTGTGGGCACAAGAGAACGATCAAGGGAAATAAAGATATCTCTACGATCTGAGTCGAGTTCTTCTGGGGACAGAAAGCAACTACTCCCCCATCGAAAAACACTGCCCAGCGTTGATCTTCGCGGTAACGAAGCTCAGACACTACGCGTTGGCGCATGAGGTCCATCTCATATCAAAAGTGGATCCTCTCAAGTATTTGATGTCAAAATCCATATTAACGGGGCGTTTCGCTAAATGGGTCCTACTCTTGATGGAATTTTCGATAACTTATCGGCCTCTTAAGGCAGTGAAGGCCAGGCCATCGCCGACTTCCTCGCTGAGCACCCATACCCGCCGATTCTCCTTTGAACTGCGAATTGCCAGACGAACATGCGTTTGACATGATCGATGGGGATGATACCCGGTGAGAACTCTATTTTGATGGAGCGTCTTCCATGAAGAAGCGCAAACAAAGCACCTCTATAATCAAATCAGGGGTAGGCCTCATCTTCGTGACTCCATAAGAAGGGATAATGCGCTTTGCCTTTTCCTTAACAGAGCCGAGGACGAACAACGAAGCCGAATATGAAGCTTTGATAGCAGGTCTTGAGATCGCCATCGACATGGGAATTGAAAACCTTCTTATATACGGAGACTCCCAACTGGTCGTTAGTCAAGTAAACGGCGACTATCAAACGTGCAAGCCAGAGTTGGTGAAGTACGGTAAGAGAGTACAGCAACTGCTAATTCAAATTCCTTCCTACACCTTGGAAAGTATACCGCGTGCGGAAAATAGCAAAGCGGATCCATTAGTTAAGCTCGCTAAAGAGCTGGCTGATGAGAGCCTCGATGATGTGAGGATCATTGTGCAAAGCCGTCGGGTTCTTGCACCGACGGAAATATCTCCGGAGTCGTCCGAAGAAAAGGGAGCGACCGAGCAAACGGCTATGCAAATAAAAGACCAGGAAAAGGCTGAGGATTGGAGAGAAGTATTTATAGACTACTTCAAATCCCGTCGAACACCTAAAGATGCGTCCTCAAGACATCAGCTTATGAAACGAGCTCTGTCTTTCGCCTTCGTCAATGATACTCTGTATAAGAGATCATTTGATTCTCTGTAGTTAAGATGCCTGGGACCTGAAGAGGCAAGGAGAGTCGTCCAAGAAACTCACGACGGACTCTGCGGTTCTCACGAAGCCGGGCCGAAGATGAAGCTGAAAATCAAACGGATGGGTTATTATTGGCCCACGATGATCCAAGACTGCTTAGAATACGCAAAGCAGTGCCACTCGTGCCAGATTCACGGAGACTTTATCCATCAGCATCCAAATCCACTGCATCCAACAGTGGCTAGCTGGCCGTTTGAAATGTGGGGAACTGACATAATCGGCCCCATCGAGCCAGCATCATCCAGAGGACATCGGTTCATTTTGGCAACAACTGATTACTTCTCCAAATGGGCAGAAGCAGTCCCATTGAGGGAAGTGAAGACGGAAAATATACTCCATTTCTTCAAGACACACGTCATTTATCGGTTCGGCATTCCGCGACGGATCATCTCCGATAACGGGCCAGCCTACAGAAGCCACAAGATCAGCCGCTTCACACAACAACATAACATAGACTGGAGATACTCTTCAGTCTATAATCCTCGAGCTAACGGTCTAGCTGAGGCTTTCAACAAAACCTTGACGAAGATCGTGAAAAAGATGGTATCTCGAAATAAGAGGGACTGGCACGAAAGACTACATGAAGCTCTCTGGGTGTATCGAAATACGTTCAAAACAACCACGAACACAACGCCGTATGCATTGGTATTCGGCACAGAAGCCGTATTCCCCCTTGAGATAGAGTTACCCTCTCTACGAGTGGCGGTTCACTACGAGCTAACAGATGAAGAGAATACTCACCTTCGGCTTGAGGAGCTTGATGCCCTTGATGAAAACCGGCTCGTGGCGCAACAGAGTATGGAGGCTTACAAAGCAAAGATGACGCGCTCATATGAAAAATTAACTAGGCTGAGAACGTTCCACCAAGGCGAACTCGTGCTAGTAGTTAAAAGACCTATGAATCCCAATCGCGCCAAGCGGGGGAAATTCGAGCCGAACTATGAAGGCCCGTATATCATAGACAAAGTCTACCAGGGTGGAGCCTATCTACTCATGGACATGCATGGTGAAAGTCCTTTCAGGCTAATAAACGGTCGCTTCCTGAAAAAATACTATGCTTGACGAGTCATGGTCTAGGTCAATGATAGATGACGACACCTATGTCCGCTCGCTATCTTCCTAAGCCTAAACTCTGTAAGTAGTAGCCGGCTTCCTTTTCTCGGACCGAAATGTCCTAAAACTAACAACGGACCGAAACGTCCTTAAACTAACGACAGACTGAAATGTCCTAAAACTAACAACGGACCGAAACGTCCTTAAACTAACAATGGACCACTAAGTCCTAAAGATGGCTATTGACCGAAACGCCGATAAACTACTACGGACTGCAGCATCCCAAGGCTGACACAAAAAAAAAATGGTATGTCCATAAGCAAAATGGGTATGGATGAAAACCCGAAAGGGTTTCGTGAGTAAAAACAGCAGGGCTACCGGCGAGTGTTGTGAAAACCCGAAAGGGCGCAATCTCGTTAAAAGACACTTGCAAGGTCCTCTCGATCCTGTAAGGAGAAACCACCTGCGTGAGATCCTTACGACTCACAAGGGAGCAACACACTTAGGGATCCCTACGATACCTAAGGAGAAATTACACTTGCGAGATCCTCACGACTCGCAAGGAGAACCTTCCTATGAGACCCTCACGGCTCATAGGATTCAAAAGCCTTAAGCTACAGGGATCTGATCCTGTTCTTAAGCAGCCATCACAACCTCCAATACTGCCCTACAAGTGGTTCAGTATTGACCCTTGTATACAATCCACGGGCGCGAATAAACATTTCCCTAACAAAGTCCTACCCGCGACTAGGGATATGTCTACATGGTGAACAACCCTTGTAAGTCCTCTCGACTTATAAGGAGAAAACACTCTTGTAAGATCCTTACGACTTATAAGAGAACACATACTTAGGAATCCTCATGATTCCTAAGGAGAAAACGCACCTACGTGGTCCTCCCGACTCGTAGGGAGAAACACCTTTATGAGACCCTTACGGCTCATAAAGTCAAAAGCCTTAGTCGACAGGATCCTAACCCTATCTACTAAGTCACCTTTGTTCGACATCGACGAAGGCAAATGATGATTCGCTCCTGGCAATATCCCAGTTGTATCAGTGCTGAGACTAAAATCAGTGTCTAATGCCAAGCTTGCAGCGAAAAGCCAGCGAGCCACACATTCATACGAAATAGCTGAAATGATGGGGCAGCTTGCAACAAAATCAGCAAGTAAAAATGTATGCATGCGAAATAGCCGAAATGATTGGGCAACTCGCAATAAAAAGCAGCGAGTAAATAAAACAAAAAGCCGAAATGATTGGGCACCGCGAAAAATAGCCGAAATGATCGGGCAATCGCGACTTTCGTGATATAAAAGCCGAAATGATAGAGCATCGCGAAAAAAAAAATATATAAAATGAAACCTTTTGCCCTACAGGTGACATCACGTCAATCCCCGTATACAATCCAGAGGCGCAAACAAAGAGGGAATCACACCTTCCCTCCCCAGGCTCCATCAGAAGAAGCCGAATCTCAACGGTTCACAAACAGCCTGGAGATCATCTCAACATGCGTCTCATTACAACAGATGCAACATCAAGCAAAGCGGAACTGCAGCAATTCCCAGTTCCATGACTCGGCGGTGCACAGATGACCGATAGTCAAACCCCGACTTCGTGAAATGCGGATAAAGTCAACCCTTCCTGATTGGACTTAGCCCAATGTCAATCCTGACCCCGTAGGAAACGTCCAGAGCGGATCCTGGTCCTCCCAGAACACGGCTATGTCAATCAGACCCCGTGGGAAGTATCCAGAGAAAATTCCCGGTCACGTGGAACACGGCCTATATCAATCCTGACCCCGTGGGAAACGTCCAGAGCGGAGCCTGGTCCTCGTAGAACACGGCTATGTCAATCAGACCCCGTAGGAAGCATCCAGAGCAAATTCCTGGTCACGTGGAACGCGGCTTATGTCAATCCTGACCCCATGGGAAACGTCCAGAGCGGATCCTGGTCCTCACAGAACACGGCTATGTCAATCAGACCCCGTGGGAAGCATCCAGAGCAAATTCCTGGTCACGTGGAATGCGGCTTATGTCAATCCTGACCTCGTGGGAAACGTCCAGAGCGGATCTTGGTCCTCACAGAACACGGCTATGTCAATCAGACCCCGTGGGAAGCATCCGGAGCAAATTCCTGGTCACGTAGAACGCGGCTTATGTCAATCCTGACCCCATAGGAAACGTCCATAGTGGAGCCTGGTCCTCGCAGAACACGGCTATGACCCCGTGGGAAGCATCTAGAGCAAATTCCTGGTCACGTGGAACGCGGCTTATGTCAATCCTGACATCGTGGGAAACGTCTAGAGCAGAGCCTGGTCCTCGCAGAACACGGCTATGACCCCGTGGGAAGCATCCAGAGCAAATTCCTGGTCATGTGGAACATGTCCTATGTCAATCCTGACCCCGTGGGAAACGTCCAGAGCGGATCCTGGTCCTCGCAGAACACGGCTATGTCAATCAGACCCCGTGGGAAGCATCCAGAGCAAAATTCCTGGTCACGTGGAACACGGCCTATGTCAATCCTGACCCCGTGGGAAACGTCCAGAGCGGATCATGGTCCTTGCAGAACATGGCTATAACCCCGTGGGAAGCATCCAGAGCAAAATTCCTGGTCACGTGGAACACGGCCTATGTCAATCCTGATCCCGTGGGAAACGTCCAGAGCGGATCCTGGTCCTCGCAGAACACGGCTATAACCCCGTGGGAAGCATCCAGAGCAAATTCCTAGTCACGTGGAACACGGCTTATATCAATCCTGACCCCGTGGGAAATGTCCAGAGCGGAGCCTGGTCCTCGCAGAACACGGCTATAACCTTGTGGGAAGCATCCAGAGCAAATTCCTGGTCACGTGGAACACGGCCTATGTCAATCCTGACCCTGGGGAAACATCTAGAGCGGATCCTGGTCCTCGCAGAACACGGCTATGTCAATCAGACCCTATGGGAAGCATCCAGAGCAAAATTCCTGGTCATGTGGAACACGGCCTATGTCAATCCTGACCCCGTGGGAAACGTCTAGAGCGGATCCTGGTCCTCGCAGAATACGGCTATAACACCGTGGGAAGCATCCAGAGCAAATTCCTGGTCACGTGGAACACGGTCTATGTCAATCCTTGTTCCCCTCCGAAAGGCGGCGCACAGGACCGCGGTGTCCTGACGCTGAGATTCGGGGCAGATGATAATTGGTTTTATCCGTCCACCTCTCCGAAAATGCCAAGTTGATTTATGGCACCATGTATCGGAGGTTTAGACGGATGCGGCCGATGTAGCAGACTTCGTCAGATTCCCCCTCGCTTGAGGGGTTTTTGATTGTGGGGACGCTCTTCCCTGCAGGTGCAAGCCCCTGCAGTTAATTACGCTACCGCATCGCGGTAACAACTTTCTCCTTCTCCAGAATTTCACTTCGTGTCGTATGTGTTTGTTTTGTTTGTGGTTGCCCGTGGATTGTATACGGAGACTGAGTAATGTCGTCGCTCGTAGGACGTGGATTAGTCCAAATCCGTATTTATTTAGATTTGGGTTTGGTGTTTTTAGTTTAAGGATGCATTAGTCGCGTTGCGGCTAAGATCGACTTAAACGTTCGTTAAGGATACGTTAGTCCTGTTTGAGACTAAGATCAACTTAACGTAGCGATTCATTTAATATATGGCCGTCAGGACTCGTCACCTCTCTGACGTCGTTGAAGGATTACAACGACAGGTGTCAGAGGAGCTCGGAGATGTACCCTTGAACCGGATGTAAATTTAGAATTTTATAGTCCATTTGAATGTTTAAGGATACGTTAGCCGTGTTTGGGGCTAAGATCGACTTAAACGGGATCGTTTAGATCCGGTAAAAGAGCATTTGGAGGCTCTATTGTTCCAGTTTAGGGACGTGGTGGTCCAATATTAGTTTAGGGACGTTCCGGTCCGATATCAGTTTAGGGACGTTCCGGTCCGATATCAGTTTAGGGACGTGGTGGTCCAATATTAGTTTAGGGACGTTCCGGTCCGATATCAGTTTAGGGACGTTCCGGTCCGATATCAGTTTAAGAACGTTTCGGTCCAATATTAGTTTAAGGACGTTTCGGTCCACGAGTTTAAGGACCCCGCAGTCCATATTCATGTGTGGTCGTTGGGACCCGTCACCTCTTTGACGTCGTTGAGGAATTACAACGACGGATGTCAAAGGAGTTCGGAGATGTACCCTCGAACCGGATGTAAATTGATTTAGAAGAGCAATTTTGCTCAGTCAATTTAATTTAAGGACTTATGGCCAAAATTGGGCTAAGTCCAGTTGAAATGTTCAACATTTTATTTGCTTTTGCATTGCATTTCTTTTTTTTATTTTTATTTGGGCTTTGCCCAGAAAGGATGCAGAGCATCAATTTGTTTTGGGCTCTGCCCTTTTAGGGATGATGCAAGGCATCAATTTTATTTGGGCTCTGCCCTTGTATAAAGGATGCAAAACATCAATTTATTTGGGCTCTGCCCATTGATTGCCTTGCAATTTATTTTGGCTTGTCAGGTCATTTTGATTTAGGCCTGGCCCTTTTAGTAATGCATTGCATTTGTGCAAAGCACTGTTAATTTGAGAATCTTTTAGATTCAAGAACCGATGGTTCAAAAAAAGAAGTGCAAAGCACTATTTGATTTAGATCTAAGAAAAAAAAGAACAAGTTTTTTCTTGTTTTTCTTATCTCAAAGAACCAAAAGTTCATAAAAGTGCAAAGCACTATTAATTTAAGAACCTTTTAGGTTCAAGAACCGATGGTTCATAAAACAAGTGCAAGGCACTATTGAACTTAGATTTAAAAAAATTAACAAGTTTTTTTTTGTTATTCTTATCTCAGAGAACCAAAGGTTCATGAAAGTGCAAAGCACTATTAATTTAATAACCTTTTAGGTTCAAGAACCCATGGTTCATAAAACAAGTGCAAGGCACTATTTTATTTATTTATTTATTTATCGTTAAAGATATATGATCTTGTTCATAAGAGAATTTTCTCTTCTTTGAAAGGTTTTTACCTTTTTTTTATTCTTCAAGAATTCTCTTCTCTTTTTTTTAGCAAGATGTTGATGCCTTTGAATTGAGGTCTAGGGTCCTTTTTATAGTGCCCATAAATTAGTTAAAATTTGTTAAAGAGATCATTTTCTGAGTGATTTGGGGAATTTTCCCCACCGTCGGATCTTTAATCCAAAGGTCTCTGTTTTACAGAAGAAATCTTCTTGTTTAAACAAGAACAGAAAAATATCCTTAAATCTTCACTCTGTTGTTGCGCAACTCACCAGCGCATGATGCGCGACACGTGTCGCGCAATTTAAATTTTTTTTTTAATTAATTTTATTTATTTATTTATTTATTTATTTATTTATTTTTATTTTAAAAAAGAAAAAAAAAACTGCGCAGCGCGCTTTGCGCAAATTTTTTTTTTTTGCATTCAAGAGCTTTGCTCTAAAGCTCTTATGGAGTACGCTATTTCATTTATTTTAACTTTAATTTTCTTTTTAATTTTCAAGACAGAGCTTTACTCTGATTGGAGAAAAACAGAAGTATTGCTTCTTTTCTCACCTTGGAATTTAAACAGAGCTTTGCCCTGATTGAGGTAAACAATCCTGACCCCGTGGGAAACGTCCAGAGCGGATCCTAGTCCTCGCAGAACACGGCTATGTCAATCAGACCCCGTAGGAAGCATCCAGAGCAAAATTCCTGGTCACGTGGAATACGGCCTATGTCAATCCTGACCCCATGGGAAACGTCCACAGCGGATCCTGGTCCTCGCAGAACACGGCTATAACCCCGTGGGAAGCATCCAGAGCAAATTCCTGGTCACGTGGAACACGGCCTATGTCAATCCTGACCCCGTGGAACACGTCCAGAGCGGATCCTGGTCCTCACAGAACACGGCTATGTCAATCAGACCCCGCGGGAAGTATCCAGAGCAAAATTCCTGGTCACGTGGAACACGGCCTATGTCAATCCTGACCCTGTGGGAAACGTCCAGAGCAAATCCTGGTTACGTGGAACATGGCCTATGTCAATCTTGACCCCGTGGGAAACGCCCAGAACAACTCCTGACTCCGTGAAACGCGAATGACGTCAATCTCATCAAACACTTACGGGTCCTCTCGACCCGTAAGAAAGAAAACTTTCTTGTAAGATCCGTACGACTTATAAGAGAAAATGCACTTAGGAATCTTCATGATTCCTAAGGAGAAAATACACATCTCGACTCGTAGGGAGAAAAGTCTTTATGAGACCCTTACGGCTCATGAACTTGAAAAGTCTTAGGCAGCAAATCTGAACCTGCTTTCTAAGCCATCACTAGCTTTCGAAGAATTCAAGACGGAATGTTCCTTATCATCTACAGGTTACGCTTACTAAAGCGACATGCCGATAACAAAGAAAAGAGAAGAAAGTAAGAGATAACACAAGATAGTGTGAAAGAAATGTATCTTTTATTCATAAATTCAACTGGGTATAAAATACATCATACGAAAGAATAAAAGGTGGATGCATATTATTCAAAATTTACAAATTGATACAAGAACAACTATTGGGAGGGAAGCATTTTCAATAAGCCAATCAGCCGCTCACGCACTGCCCTCATCCCCTTTTCATGGTCAGCTGCCGCGGCCAACTCTTCTTCAACCTGAGCTTGTTGCTGCAAGTAAGATGAAAGTTGCTCATCAGCGACCCGTTGAGCTGCCACACGACTCTGCGCATCCCGCTCAATGAGGTCGAGCTTCTACCTTAGCGTTAGCCCATCGGAAATACATCGTAGAAGGTCCTCAAAGATAGCTTTCAGCTGTACGGTATTTGCGTCAACCTGAGCATGCAGCTGGGCAGATTTGCTTGAAATCTCCTCGCGCTCCTTACGCCTCAAAGCCGCTTCTTATTTAAGATGGCGGAAGTAGGGAGTGCTCTGCTCGACCCATGCAGCTCGCTGGGGGTTCACAGCCAGGACCTCTGGAGCGGGACGTCCGACCTCGAGCTCATGCGGACAAGCCTCAATTTTCCTACGGTGATTAACCCAAGACTCAACGACGCCCTCGCTGTGAAAGTGTACGAGCGTCGCCAGCATGGGATTAACCTCAGCAGTAAAATCTGCAGTAAGGGCAGGAGTCTCCGCGTCAAGCTCCTTGAGGTGATCGCTCAACATGCGCAGACTATTCGCAGCGCCTTTTGAAGACGAACGCCTGGAAAAGAGGCCTGTTGGCATTATGATTCGAGATTCGAGCGGAATTAAAGTCGGTATCACCGCTGCAAAATAAATCACAGTCAAGTGACGGTTCAAGAAATAAAGGAGGCTCATGAATAATGGAGTTTACTATACCGGCTGCAGCAGGAGGCAAGGCTGGGAGCACCGGTAGCGCAACTGTTCTTTCGTCTCTCCTTCGATCTGCAGGGCTGCAATTAAAAAAAAGAAGAATTAAGAACGATTCGACTGCCCGTAAAAGAAAAGAAGAGACGTTAGCTAAAGGCTGTACTCACCAGCTCCGCTAGAAGAGGCAATCTCCGACTGAAAGGAGAAGTGTGGGTGTAGCACCTGATACAGGTGATCAAAAAGGACTCCTGCAAGGATGTAATAATGCAATGTCAGTACACAAAGTATACTGCCTACAATGAAGCTGATGGGTCACGAATCCGCACCTTCCAGCATTTGAGAAGGTACGAGAGAAGGTAAAGAAGCAGTCGCCGTCAAAGCAGCAACCGAAGATGCTTCTTCGAGTGGCACAACCCGACGCTCATCGCACCTGCATTAGAAATAAGGGAAACGCTGTCAAAAGAAATTGAAAGGGTTTGCAAAATAAAGGGGGAGAGTAATGACCCAAAATCTACCTGGTGAGTCGCCGGTCGAGACCGCGACAAGGGCGTTACTGGATACAGTGTATGCTTCACCCTCCTCCATCGGAACGGTCTCGCTACCCATAGCCTCATCCCCCGAATCCACAAGAATCGTCGTAATACTAGCAGCGCCCGGCAACGGCAAGGAGCCACAGGGGGAAAGAGTGACGATTGGAGTAGTGTCCGACTCTTGAGAAAGAGTGGCTACCTCGGGCTCGGTAATTGTAGCCGTCTCACCTACCGCTACCTCAGGCTCCATGGTTGCCGCCACGTCACCCGCCACTTCCTCGGCAAAACTCGGCCCTGCAAGATAGGCCTGAGAATTAAAACTTTGACAAAAGAACCCAATGTTACGTTACCTTGGGTCGGTTTTTCGATTGCCTCCCGAGCCGCACGAGCTGCCTGTCTGTGGGCGGTAGACAAGGCAGCCGAAGCATCCTCTGAAGGGGTGAGGGCAGGAGTAGCAGCGCTCGGACCTGCACCCGCCGCCAAGGCAGCGTTACGCTCCCTTGCTGCGTGCACTCTACGCTTCCTTTCCGCTCAGGCCGTGAGAGCGGATCTTCTAGAAGCCTCCATCAATAGGACGTCATCGTCCGTGCCAAGGATTACCTCTGGAGCCGTTATGACATCCGTCATCGGTTGCTTAAGTGAAGCTTCTTTCGGCAATACCGACGGAACTGAGACTTCGATAGCCGACCCGGGAAGCGTCTCCGCACCGCCCTGTGAAGTCGGTGCCACGCCTGGAATAAGCTGAGTAGAGGTAGTCCCTGTAATAAGATGAAAAGGAGGGGTCAGATTACCCATAAGAAACGGGAGTGGAGATGCGGTGAACCGAAATATACCGATGCCTAAGGATGCTCGAAGTCTTTCCTCTTCCTCAAAAGTCTTGAGAGAAGCTGAGAGCTTTTTCGGTGGAAATGCCTGTTAAAAAAGAAAAGGGGAAAAAAGTGTCAGTCAAAGCATGATGATAAAAATATGATGCAATGACGAAAGATACAGCTGATGGTTACCTGATTGCGCGAGGATAGCCAGTCCCGCTTCGTGGCTTGCCAATTGCTCAGAAGCTGCAATGGCAGCCGCCAGATCAGTATCATCTGGCGGCATGAATAGAGCCTCGTTTGTCCCATACTCGCTCAGGCCCTCGCCATAAGGAGCGTGAGGCTCCTGGCCGAGTACAACGTCGACAGAGAGGATCGACTTTTTCTTCCTCTTCTGTGAGCGAGCTCCGATCGCAGCTAGCACAAGCTTACGCTTGGTAGGCACTTTAGGACGACGAGTCCCGATATCTGAACCCACGCCAGAATCAGAGGAAGCTACAGTCACCGTTTCTACAGGAGCTCAAGGTATCGGTAGCTCGGGCCTGTCATGCGGGACTTCGATCACGGCAGCTTCTCTTAAGGGAGGTAGGACAATGGTCCGTCGCTTCAGAGGGACGTTTCGATCACCAGCAGGGGGTGCACCTTTGCGATCGAGCAGCGGTCGCTTCTCCTCCCTGATGACGGCGCCCATTGAATGCTGGTACCACGCCACGTACACACTAAGGGCCTTCGGGACACAGCTCGGTTCGCTGATAAAGAAGTTGGACCCCGTGTTCATGCGCATGAAATGATGCAGCGCGTTTCGCATTCCCTCTTTAGTGACAGCAGGTTCTAATAAAAAAGCCTCAAGCGGGACTCCCTGATTGTAGCTCAGCTGCTGGGCGAAACGGTGCGGGTTGTATCTCATGAATAACGCCGCATCATTTTGCCTAAACACTAGAAAGCCCGGTCTAATGGAATATAAATGAAGGATTTCCCGAGCTTTCGAAACAGAGGCTCTATCTTTAAAAATGTCCCACAATGGCTGCACCGTTGTCGCGGACTCTTTGCCGATAGTCAGGATCTTGTCGGTGAAAGTCATGCTATCTCCAACCGTGCGAGGACGAATGAGCAAACCTCTAGCTTCCTACGGTGAAGGATTTACAATAGATGCGTCGACTAATCGCATAATCCGGGGGAAGCCACACTTGTCGTAGAAGGACGGCCTTTTATGGATACCGAAAACGCCAAGTGCATGTAGCTCGAGCCATGACATGAAGTAATGTATCGAGAAGTTCACATGCTGCACTCCGGGTTCAGTAGTATCCACCGCTTGGCTGAGGCCATAATACAGATGAGCTAACCCGGCAACCCCGACAGCCACTTTCACCCCAATAATCATTCGGTGAGCCGGATTGAAGACAGACGGCCTCATACGGCGAGGGTGCATCGGGAGCGCAAACCAGCTCAGCCATAACCCAAGAAACCCTAAAAAGAACGTCTCCTCATCAATCCCAGGGACTGCGACCTCCGCGAAAGAAACAACTGGAGTGTTGGGAAGGAAGAAACTCTTTTGATCTGCCTCCGCCGTTGGGAAATTGTTTAACCCTAAACCGAAAGGGTCGTCAAGTTTGGCGAATTTAGGATCATCCTTCGAGAGGACTTCCGGATGGAGAAAATGAGCAATGAAATCCTCGAAATTAACCCCGCGGCTCTCAGATTCAAGAAAAAGGCCCTCATAAATATTCAACACTTTGATTAAACTAGGGAACTGGTATTGAATGACGTTCTCCGGGGTAAGGCCTGTTACCACTGGCTTGGCACCAAAAATGTATTCATCTGTAGGAAGTAGTTCCTCATAATGCTCCCCCATAACCGGCAAGCCAGAAACTTCTGCAAATTCCTCTAAAGAAATTGATACTTCTCGGTCCAGCGAAAGGAAGGTGTGAGTAGGAATATTCCAGTGCTCCAGAAAGGCCTTAACCCACCAGGCGGGAAGCGTAGAATACTGGAAGAGAGAAGCATAAATGGCGTAATACAACCCAAGCCTCAACAACTGTGACTTCTTCGCTGACATAATATAGCGGGCCCATTGCAGATAGCCAGCTGGATGACGAGGAATTAGGCCAATCATATATGGTTGTCCCCACGGTCGCGCCTCGCCTTGACAAATACATCGCTCCAGGGTATGCAAAGCCATTGGAGGCTGAACGAGTATCGAAGCTATAGCAGGCTGAAGAAGACCTCCCGAAGTCCAGTTGACTTCTTCCACGGTATAGTTCACCGGGGGTGGGTCGGCGTAATGGATCGCCATGATTGGCTCTGAGGGTACCGCGCACGAAAAGCTCCGCCGACCCTTAATAATCTGATTATACCATGTCCCCCAGAGGTGAAGATTCTTATGTTCCGGGTCATGATCTTTGATCAATGCTAAGACTTCCCGGTCCACAGGCGCTCCAGGGAATCCTCCCTCTAAACGAACAAACGGGAAAATGGGATCGAAAGACATGTCGCCTGCGCGAAAAGGGACAAAAGTCAACTATCAGTGCGATAATTTAATTTAAATTCTGACACTTGGTACTTTAGAATTTGTACCACACTGCAATGCAGTGAAGAGGGACCAAAAGAGGCCCACAAAATCTAGATGACAGTTCATCATTAATAAAACAGCCTCAACATTTGATGATGCTGTCATTAAATGAGGAAATCCTCAAGAAATTCTCATTAAATGAGAGATCCCTCGGGCAAAGGAGTAAATCTCCCTTTGAGAGCAGTGCTCTATGACAGAGTGACACTTGTCAAACTCTAATCATGAAGGAATAAAAATTCCTCAAGAGCCTTGCTCTCAAAGGGATTTTGTGGAAAGACAGAATAAATTCTGTGTGGAAAGATTTTCCAATCTTGTTAAAATCAAGAAGATTGACTTCTGTAAAACAGAAGCCCTAGGATCAAAGATCCAATGGTGGGGAAATATCCCCAAATCAATTAGAGAAAAATCTCTTTAACTGATTCAACAGATCAGCCTACCCTATAAAAAGGCCTCTAGACTTCAAGTCTGAGATATACAAAAAGAGAGAGAAACCTCCCCAAAAAACTTTGAGAAAATTCAAAGAGTAAGCTCTTGCAAGAAGATCTTTCTTCAAAATAAAAATGATGATGATGAACATAGAGATGAAATCATCTCATAAAAAGAAGAATTCATTTCTTTAAAAAGATCATAGATCTACAAAGACAAAAAGTCTTTCACAAAAAAGATCAAAAAATCTCATCATAAAATAAAAGAAGAACTTACTTCTCACAGATCATAGATCTATAAGACTAAAGTATTTCTCAAAGAGATCATGAACATCTCATTATAAAAAGGAGAATAATTCAATTCTCTTAAGGATCATAGATCCATAAAATTAAAGCCTTTCATCAATATAAGAGATTGAAACAAAATAAGAACGGTTGTTCTTAGATCTTGAGTCAAAGCCTCTTTTAAAAAGTTCAGATCATAAAATTGATCAAATGCGTCTTGCGCTCTTGAACTGCGCTTCTGCGCTCTCTGGACTGGCGCTCAGCGCCAAATGCGCCACGTGGCAATCACGTATGCGCCAATTAACCACTAGCGCTTTGCGCTCTTGAAATAGCGCACTGCGCTCATGGGATGGCGTTCAGCGCCAAGCGCACCACGTGTCACTCACGTGTGTGCTACTAAACTGAAAGCGCAATGCGCTCATGGACTAGCGCTCAATGCTCATAAACTGGCGCAATGCGCCCATCATCTGGCGCTTAGCGCCAAGCGCAACATGTGTCCTTCACGTGTGCGCTACCTGGCAGAAGCGCACCGCGCTCTTTTACTGGCGCAAACCGCCAAGCGCACCATGCGTTGCGCTGACAGAACATAAATTGTTCTTTAATAAGCCCAGAGCTATGATGGATGCTTAGCATTCCATAAAAGAAAAAACATTGTCAGAATGCAATTCAATGCTCAGTATTGTTAAAAGGGCCAAGCCCAAATAAAGGCTCCAATAGCCCAAAATAAATGTTAAAACATTTTTAACTTGATTGGACTTAGCCTAAGATTGGCCATAAGTCCTCAAATTCAGATTAATTGAGCCTACATACTCATAAATCTTTTAACAGATCTTAACCCTAAATTGGATTACAGATCTTTCAACCAACTCACATCGGTTTAAGGGTACATCTCTTTACTCCTCTGATATTTGTCGTTGTAATCCTTCAACGTCTTCAGAGAGGTGACGGGTCCCGACAACCAAACATTCCACGGACTGTGGGGTCCTTAAAACCCATGGACTATGATGTCCTTAACCTTGACTGTGGGGTCTTTAAACCTACGGACTATGATGTTCTTAACCTTGACTGTGATGTCTTTAAACTCACGGACTATGATGTCCTTAACCTTGGACCGAGATGTCCTTAAACTAACAATGGACTGTAATGTCCTTAAACTAATCGACCGCAATGTCCCTAAACTAACAATAGAGTCCAAATGCTCTTTTGTTGGATCTAAATGATCCCGTTAAGTTAATCTTAGTCTAAAATGAGACTAACGTATCCTTAACAAACGTTTAAGTTGATCTTAGTCTCAAATGAGGCTAACGTATCCTTAAACCCAACCCCCAAACCCAAATCTAAGAAGATACGGATTTGGACTAATCCACGCCCTATGGGCGACAACATAAATTAGTCTCCGTATACAATCTACGGGCAACCAAAAAACAAAACAAACACACACGACACGAAGTGACCATCTGGAGAAGGAGAAAGTGGTTACCGCGATGCGGTAGCGTAATTAACTGCAGGGGCTTGCGCCTGCAGGGAAGAGCGTCCCCACAATCAAAAAACCCCTCATCAATGAGGGGGAATCTGACGAAGTCTGTTACATCGGCTGCATCCGTGTAAACCTTCGATACATGGTGCCATAAATCAACTTGGTATCTTCGGAGAGGTGGACGGATAGCACCTATTAGCATCTGCCCCAAAATTCAGGCAAGACGGACCCGCGCGGTCGCGTCTCCGCGTTTCGGCGGGGAACAGCGTCGTTTCGTCGTCGGGAGCTCCTAGGGTCGTCGTTGGAAGATCGCCGGAGTTTTGCCCTAGGTAACTCCAAATGCACACAAAAGTTCTAGGAATTTTCTTGAGAGTTTTGGACAGAAATTTAGAGTGAAGAGGGTGTGTTTAGGGGTGGTATTTAAAGGGTAAAACTAAGGTTAGGGTAGGTGAAAGCTTGAATTGAAAAATGTAATAAGAATTGTATTAAAAATATGGTTTAATGGGGGTTTTAATTGGATTTAAAAGACTCTGGAAATATGCAGGAGATTTAAAGTATGCAGGAGTTATAAGAAGCTAAAAAGACAGAGAGTCACAGAAGGGAGTCGGCCGATCTGGCTCAACTCGGCCGGCGGCGGCAGGCCGAGCCGGCCGGTCCGCCGGCCGAGTCAGGTAGAGTCGGGCCGGGGTCGGTCGCCGTGGGTCCACCGTCGTTTGGTCTACTGCATGGGACAGTTTGTTTTATTTGTGTAGTGGGGTTTTACGGGTTTAACACGTGTGGACTCTTGGACTTCTAAAATCTAAAAGAAAATAATATTAAAAAAATAATGTAGATGATGGGATTTGAACTCTGGTGCTTTGTAACAGCAGTGCAAGGTCTTACCAATGAGCTACAAGCTCCTTCTTGCTATTAAAAAGCAAAACAAACTTATATCTTGTGCTCAGACAAAAATATCTCTTTCTGTATTTTTTGAAAAAATTGTACAGAAAGTTTACGGTTGTTACATTTTACCCTCTTTATACAAATTTCGTTCTCGAAATTTGTAAAAGGAAAGTGTAACAGATTCAAGAAAAGTTTGGTGACAGAACTATTGGCAGTGTATGAAAATATTTAGAAGAAAGAAAGATTGCAAAAAGTTTTGGTCAAAGTTGAAAAGAATGTGAGGGAGTTACCAGGGTTACCTTGGTTCACAGTCTCAGGTTCTACGGCCGCTAAGGTGTAGTTGGTGGGGGTGTGAGCTGAGTTGCGTGTATAGGGACAGGTTCCAATTCTATGATCGAATGCGCCACAAACTAGGCACAGGCCTTTTGCGCGCCTACAGTCCTTCCACAAGTGTCCAGTCTTCTTGCAGTAGAAATAAAACTTGAACTTGATCGGTTAATTGTTTCTTTCTGTCTCTTACATTCATAAGGTTGTATAAGGTAGGCTCTTCCTGCCATCTGGGTGGCAGAGCGCTTTATACCGGTTGCTTCTGCTTCTGATCGGTTCACTAATATAGCAGTCTGCTGCTGCAGTCCAATCAGGAGGCTTCAGATTGCCTCAAGCAGAACCGTCTGCTCGTTGATTGGAGCAGGGACGGCAAGTGTGATTGGTAGTGAAGGTGGAGTGTTGTTGAAGTTGGTGCTGGTGTTGTTCAGGGAATCTATAACCTTGAAGGGAAATTTTGGGTTAGGACAGATTCAAAGTTTATGAAATGATAAGATTCAAGAAACATGAATTGTAAAGAATGTTTTAGTTACTGGTTCTTGTGTCATATTGCTTAGGTTGTCCACGCAGAGCTGAACTGCATGGTAGGGTTCCATACAGCTCGGACCTGCATGGGCCACCAATAAAACCTGTCACGCCCCGCTTCCCGTTGTACGGCGAAGGGGACGCGACGAGACCGCTACATATTTACTCTGAAGTAAATACGCTAAGCGTATCTGAGCAATATAAAATAAATGTACACAAGAGACAAATGTAGTGAAACAACAACTTTATTTATTAATATTCTTTTGTACAATGCATGGAAAAGTAAATACATCTGAATGAAAGCAATGCCTAAACAATGGCATAACAGAAATGGAAAGTACTGAAATGAAATGTATACAATGAAGCTAGAGCTCTGGGTCGTAAGCAAGTTGATCCAAGTCCGCGCTGGTAGGCTCGATCTCCTGAGTGTCCAGATCACCTGACAACAGTCCAAAGAAGAAAGAGAAGGAATGTCGTCAGCGAACAATCGCTCGGTAAGCCCCAAAGTTAAGGAAAAAATAGAAAAGACAGAGAGTAAGAGAGAGAGTGTAGCTTTTAAAGTTGTATTATATTGTTATACTGTTGTATTCATTAACGTTGTTGTTTGTAGCATAGTATAAAAGGATACCAGTGTATACGAGAGGAGTCTCTATATACCAGAGACTAATGTAAATGGAAGTACAAGGCCCCGTTAGAAAGCCCGGAACAACGGCGTGGTATTCAGGTTAGTTGTCTTAAATCTTACAGTCTCGTGCTACTTCTAACACCTTCCGTACCAATCTACCCCTTAAACTCGGTGATGTCTTGTTTGTATTGTAAATTGTATTGCAACTTGTATTGTCTTGTAATATAGATTGTATAATTGGATGACTTGTCGAAACCATGATATCAGTAAATGGATGTAACTGTATAATCATGGATGTAACTGGAGAATCATGTAAATGGAAGTATATCTATGGTTCGGTTCAGTCAATACAGATTGAATATATGGATTCATATTGAATTGTAGTATTGTAGATTGTACTTGAATTATATTCAAGTCAGATTATTTATAATGAGATTCAGTCTGAGTCAGAACAATTAGAAAAGAAATTGAAGTCCTGATTGTTTTGATGTTATCGGTAACCGCTGCACTTGGGCGGCAGGATTTGTGTCTTTTTCAAAAACGATTACCGTGTTGATAACACCGTTGTTAAGTTGTCTACCTTAAATAGGCAAGCACCCACTTCTCCGGCTCCCTGATGCTCAAGAGATTGGTCCCGCTTAAACCTATATTTACTAGTGTCCTTATTGTAATTTATAAAACTTGAGTGGGTTTTATATAAAAATAATTTTGTATAATTTTCAAAATACACCTCAAGTATTTAATTATCGTCTTTAGAGTTTTCATAGTTGTGGATTTTATCTTTGTGACATTTCTAGTGAATAAACCTATTTTTTCATAATATAGGGTATTTAATTGTAATATTGAACTTGTATGGAATTTCATGGTATTTTCATGTAAAGTGATCCTTTTGATTTAGAAAAGTTGGAATATTTATATTATATCAAAAATAGGTATTTTGATAATACATATATATACATATATATTTATAAAAATAGTTTTATTATTTTCTAGAAATCTCATTTTCTTAAGATATTTGTATTTCAAATCTTTCGAGACCGAATGCTCCTTGCGGAGCTCTGCATCTCGCACTACTAAGCCCAGGGACGTGCGATAATCCGCACTATCCCAGTTTGGTCCTCAAAATGGGTTGTAACGGTTCTTTGCAAAGATTTGTAAAAATACGTAATCTTGTAGAAAACGTTTTTTATAAGTTAAAGGTAGTTTTGTGTAAAACAATATTTCCCGAATCTATATTTCCCAAAAGGTATTGTGCTATATTGCATAAGAGTGTTTTGTAGAGGTAGGTCATTACCTCGTGATCTATTTAAGATATAGCTAGATTAATGATGTTCTAAAGTCGAAACTATACTACATGGTATTTTACTAAAAAAGAGTGGTAAAAATTACAAGATGAAATATTTTGCTATGAAACTTGTTCAACATATTTTGTTACTGATTAATGGTCAAGATGTAAGAGTTTAATATAGTTGTGTTAAGGAAAATTGAACTTTATAAAGGAAACCGAATCGGAAGTCGGATTTAACTCCGCTTCCGTCGGGTTTTAGTTTTACAAAGTTTTAGTATGGAATAGAGAAGGGGGAGGAGGGACTTACGGGTTTGTAGTATAGAGAAGAGGGAGAGGAAGACGTAGGAGGCACCGGTGCGTCGTTTCATCGCCGGGAGCTCCTAGGGTCGTCGTTGGAAGATCGCCGGAGTTTTGCCCTTCGGTAACTCCAAATGCACACAAAAGTTCTAGGAATTTTCTTGAGAGTTTTGGAAAAAAATTTGGAGTGAGGAGGGTGTGTTTAGGGGTGGTATTTCTAGGGTAAAACTAGGGTTAGGATAGGTGAAAGGTTGAATTGAAAAATGTAATAAAATTTTTATTAAAAATAGGGTTTAATGGGGTTTTAATTGGATTTAAAAAACTCTGGAAATGTGTAGGAGATTTAAAGTATGCAGGAGTTATAAGAAGCTAAAAAGACAGAGAGTCACAGAAGGGAGTCGGCCGATCCGGCTTAACTCGGCCGGCGGTAGCGGGCCGAGTCGGGCCGGGGGCGTTCGCTGTGGGTCCGCCGTCGGTTAGTCTACTCCCTGGGACAGTTTGTTTTAATTGTGTAGTGGGGTTTTACGGGTTTAACACGTGTGGACTCTTGGACTTCTAAAAATCTAAAAGAAAATAATATTAAAAAAATAATGTGGGTGATTGGATTTGAACTCTGATGCTTTGTAACAACAGTGTAAGGTCTTACCAATGAGCTACAAGCTCTTTCTTGCTATTAAAAAGCAAAACAAACTTATATCTTGTGCTCTGGCAAAAATACCCCTTTCTGTATTTTTTGAAAAAATTGTACAGAAAGTTGTACAGAAAATTTAGGGTTGTTACAATTATGTTATTATTATTATTAAAAAGGGATATGGTTCATAGTAATTAACACTTAGCCATTCTTCATCTCATTCTCACTTCAACACTCTCTTTCCTCCTTTGCTCTCTTCTTTTTCCTCAAACCTTAAACACTCCCATGAGTTGATAAACCTAGGGTTAATGAGATAAATTAATCCAATAAATATTCTCTACATCTCCTAAACTATCTAGATTAGCAAACTAGGTACTTTAGTTACCTCATTCTAGAGGTTAGAGCTTGAACCATAGACTCTCTGGTGGATCTTCTTTGATACGAGAAGACCAATTACCAAGCTCGATCCGTACAAACGAGGAGCTTAAGAAGAGGATAAGAAGACCTGAAGGACTTGGACAAGAAGGTATAAATCACTTCATAGTAGATTAGAACCTTTGTTAGTGTTGCTAGTTAGGGTTTCCGATACGATCCTGGAGTTTAGTCGATATTGCTTGCTATAAAATTATTGTTTGCTAATTCCGCCTACCCACAAACCTTGTGGGGTGTGCGACATCAAATTACATGGTATCAGAGCCTACTTAAACCTTAACTAACTGGTTTAGACGATGTTTAAAGTTACGAAACCGAAATAACTCCGAAATAATCAAAACGAAATCCAAGTTTCTGTCGATTTCAAAAGAGCTTCTAAATTTTTTTTAAACAAGTGCAGAATACTCCTTTAGTTGTAACTAGAACACCATAGAAAAACAAGACAAAAACTCAAAATTTGGCCGGTGGAATTCCTTTTTTGCCCGTCCTCGCCGGTCAAATAAGGGAGTTTGGTCTTGTGTTTTGTGTGGTGTTCTGTACTCTTGGATTTAGGTTTTCAGGTGTTGTTTGTTTTTACCCAGATTTCATATTCTGTTATCTTTGTGTTGGGGCAATACGGAGTATTTCGAAGTCGCGGTAACAACGTTTATTCGTTTCAGTTCGTACATGAGTTGTTTAATGTCTTCTAATCGCTATATGTCGATTAGAAGGGGTTGCACGCATCTTGTTTAGCTGTGATGTTTGTTGTGATATCTTTGAGATGGTTTTGTCGGATTGCCGTGATGGATAGCATATTGTGCAATATTTGTAGTACAATTTTGATTCATTTGTATATTCATTATTGCAGGGCGAGCGTTTGACATGTGGACTGTCGTTTCTGCCTTATTGTATATTCTTTTATTGGGGTATGGCCGGGTTGAGGTTGATGTCACCACTGTATATATATTTCTTTTTTATAGTAGGATTACCCCGCGGCGGAGTGCTCAATTGGCCGGGTTCTAGAGGGCAACGGGCCTCTATCTCATGGCGTTGAGACCGGAGTGCTACTCTAGGATTGGCGGGCTACTCGCCGCATTCGTAGGGGGTATAGGATGACCTACGGAGGAGCGCTCAAGTTACCGGATTCCGTGAAGTGTTGGGTGGCCCATTCACCTTATTGACTGGGGTTGCCTCTCTTCAGGAATTGGCAGGTAACTTGCCGTGCTCGTAGGGGTCTTGGTTATACATTGTACAGGCTATCCACATGACCGGAGAACGTCGAGTTTCATTTGTGGCTCGAATAAAACCCGGGCTCCAAGTTTATCCACTTTTCCATATTGTTTATCGCTTATCTGTGATGTTGATTTTATCATACCTGGGACGAATGTTATATTTATATTTATATATATTAGTAGATGTATATGTTTTGCATCCACACTAGTCCAGCCCCCGCTCTGCCGTTAGTTAAGTAACCTAACGGTGCATGACGGGCCCCGTGGTGAATGCGGATGACATATACGTATATTATATTTTCGTTCTTTTCTGGTGTGATAGGTTTTAATTGATGGGACTGCATTAATATTGATTAATGCAAGGAAAATAAACCTAAAAGATATTGTCGGAACAAATTTTGAAAAACTATAGTCATATTCTTTCGCTTTGCATAGTGGTATTCGTTCAGAAATATCCAGCACCTTGTTCAAGAAGGCAAGAGCCTAGATCCCTTCACGAGGAGTGACCTCTTGAGCAAAAGTTTATGTTACTATAGATTACTTGGTTTTCTTCAAAACCACTCGTTTTTAAAAGCGGAGCTTAAACCACTCCTTTTCAAAACTACTCGGTTCCTTCAACGATATCAAGTTCATTATGTTAAAGGTTTTTGCCAAAAACCAGCCGTAGCCCTCCGTCGTTTCAGATAATTACTACTTAGTATTCGTGCCGCGTTTGTTGATTATTCGTCAAGACGTAGTGTGCGGTAGCTAAGTAATGATTGTTTGTAGCATAGATGATGCAATTGGTTAGGACAGTCATATGATTTTGTTGATTATTCGTCAAGGATCATGTGGGTAAGTCTAATGCAATCTTGGATAACGACGGGTTGAACTTGACTAGGATCTTTTGATTTGTTGATTATTCATCAAGTCCACTAAGGTCTTAGGGGCAAAAACCACATCGAGAGTTTCAAATAAACAGGAACTTGCTAGTGTTGCATACCTTATGGAGTATGGTGACTATAGTGGCTTTCATCTTGGTTATCACGCGATGATAGTTGGATCTTGATCCCACTAATGAGTAGGATTACTCTTGAGAAATATTTTTCACTTCACAATTAGCTAACATATTAGATGTCTAGAAAAGTGTTAATGGGGCTACGCCTATGCGGAAACGAGGTTTATTCTAATTAGGTCCGTGCGAGAGCACGGGAAACCTCCCTTGGAGTACCAACACCCACCTGGCTGAACGGTTAGCGAAATTGTAAAGTGTTAATAATCCCAGCTAATTCTCCTTTTCAGGTTTGAAGGAGAATTCGAGGAAACAGTGGGAGCCATCCTGTTTAGATAAAATAATAACCAATCTAAATTTGCAAGAGCGCACGCTGAGTGTTTTCTTTTCTCTCTCTCAAGGTAGCAACCATGTCACGCCTTAATCAAGATAACAAAATGTATGACTTGACCGACTCGGATTCTTATTCAGGGCTGGAAAACGTCGGATTGGTTCTAACTTATGACGAATGTCGTGAGCTTGAGTAAAGGAAAGAGGATTGCATGAATTCCTTGATAAACTTAACGAAGAAGAAGCATACCATTGCGTCTCCTTCAGGTGTTCTTGTTATTGAGAACTGTTTTTCGGTCAGTCCTACCTCCTGGGTACTAGATACCGGATCAGGATCTCATATCTGCAATTTATTGCAGGGATTGAGAAAAAGTAGGATGGTTGGACATGGTGATATGTCCCTCAGAGTAGGGAACAGAGCACAAGTTGATGCTGCTGACGTTGGTGAATATCACCTTGTATAGCCAAGCGGCAATACTATGATTTTGAATAACTGCTACTGTGTACCTTCCATACTTTATAACATCATATCAGTTTCTTTACTCGATAAAAATGGATATAACTTTGTTCTAGATAGAAATATCATGAACATTTACCTTAATCAGGTATTGGTTGTAGAAGGTACACTGTGTAATGGTATCTATGTTCTAAATCAAAATACAGTTTTCAAAATACAAACACACGCAAGAGAAAGAGTTCAGAAATGAACGAAACCTACTTGTGGCATTGTAGACTTGGTCATATTAATGAGAAAAGACTATCTAAGTTACATAAGGATGGATATCTGAATTCGTTCGAATTTTCATCCTATGAAACTTGTTAGTCTTGTCTCAAAAGAAAGATGACCAAATCTCCGTTCATCGGACACGGAGAAAGAGCAACAGAGCTTTTGGGATTCATATACAGTGATGTATGTGGTCCAATATCTATACATGCAACGGATGGATTCTCATACTTCATCATATTCACTGACGATCTCTCTAGGTTCAGATATGTGTATCTTTTGAAACACAAATCTGAAGCTTTTGAGAAATTCAAAGAATACAGAAATGAAGTAGAGAACCAGACTGGTAAAAGTATTAAGATCCTTCGATCTGATAGAGGAGGGGAGTACTTAAACACGGAATTCCTAGAATACCTAAAAGAGAACGGTATTCTCTCTCTACTTACCCTTCCGTATACACCACAGCACAACAGTGTATCGGAACGGAGGAACCGTATCCTATTGGATATGGTTCGCTCTATGATGAGTAGTGCTGATTTGCCTCTTTCATTTTGGGGACACGCGCTTCATACAACAGCATATCTTTTGAATCAAGTTCCGACCAAATCTGTGCCCACCACTCCATATGAAATACGAAGTGGTAAGAAACCATGTCTTAAATTCATTAAGATATGAGGTTATTCGGCTTATGTTAAAACTTAAAAACCGGACAAACTGGAGGCACGATCATTTCTATGTAAGTTTGTGGGATATCCTAAGAATTCACTAGGATATCTGTTCTACCACACTGAGCAACAGAAGGTGTTTGTATCTCGCCACGCAACCTTTTTGGAAAGGGAATTTCTTGCAAAAGAAGTTAGTGGGAGTACGGTAGAACTGGAAGAAATTCTTGAACCACAAACCATAACTGAAGATTTGGTGGAACCGCTAGATTCAGTAGTACCTGATGAACCTCAGCCACTCCGCAGATCTAGTAAGATTTCTCATCCGCCCGAAAGATACTACGGTTTTCTCATAGACGGGGATCGAGAGGATTGCACATGATCCTACTATTTTCAAGCAGGCCATTCCAGTAGGGACTCTGTTAAATGGCTGGATGCTATGCGATCCGAAATGGAGTCCATGTACACCGATAAAATTTAGATCTTGGATATTGCTCCTCCTGGGGTAAAACCCGTTGGATGCAAATGGATTTTCAAAAAGAAGATTGGTGTAGATGGACAGGTGGAAACCTATAAGGCTAGACTTGTTGCAAAAGGTTTTCGTCAAAGACCAGGTGTGGACTATGACGAAACCTTTTCTCCAGTGGCTATGCTCAAATCCATTCGGATCCTACTTACCATTGATGCTTTCCATGACTATGAAATCTGGCAGATGGACGTAAAAACGGTTTTTCTAAATGGAAGTTTAGAAGAGTGCGTTTATATGGATCAACCGGAGGGATTCGTAAATAGTGGGAGCAGCGGGAAGGTGTGTAAGTTACTTAAATCCATTTATGGATTAAAACAGACATTGCGGAGTTGGAATATCTGTTTTGATGAAACAGTCAAGGAATTTGATTTCATCAAAAACGAGGATGAGCCTTATATATATAAGAAGATTGTATGACGAACTGTCGTATTCCTAGTCTTGTACATAGACGATATTCTTTTGATAGGAAATGGCATTTCTATGCTACAATCGGTCAAGTTGTTCTTGTCACAAAAGTTCTCCACGAAAGACTTGGGTGATGCCTCCTACATTCTGGGGATTATGATCTACAAAGATAGATCCAAGAGATTATTGGGACTTTCACAGTCTGGATACATAGAGTCCGTATTAAAGAGATTTAGTATGGAAGATTTCAAACGCGGTAATATGCCCTCATTGCATGGAATCACCCTCTCCAAAGAGATATCTCCCAAGACTAATGAGGAGAGGGTTCGCATGAGTATTATACCCTACGCTTCGGCGGTAGTGTTTCCTAATATTTAAACATAGTAAAAATGTAAAACTCTGTTGAAATTTAAAGAGGCAGCGTCTCACGTGCTCTCCATGAGGACGCCAGACCAAGAGCCACTCTTATAGGATTAAATTCTATGGTGGCGCCTCACGCGCTCCTCACGCGGGCGTCAGTATGCAAAGTACAATAGAATTTATTATATAAGAGTTAGATTCTTATATGGTGCCGCATGTGCTCATCATGCGGGCGCCAATATGCAAAGTACATGAATACCCATCTTAAGAATTAAATTCTTAAGTGGCGCCTACATGGACAACACGTGAGCGCCGGCATCCAAGTAGAATTAAATTCCACGATACTCTCTGTTAAACAGAGCTGCTGGATCAAAGATCCAACAGAAATGATAAATCATCAAAATATAGAATCAAATTCTATTAAGAGAAAATATCTCCCAAATCTTTCCAAATAAGAAAGATACTCTCGGTTGGATCAATAATCCAATAATAGAATAAACTTCTATTTTGGGAATATATTCTCTCAATCTTTCTAAACAAAAAAAAGATTGCCCTCTGTAAAACAGAGAACCCTTGGATTAAAAATCCAATCGTGACTAAAAATCACTACTTGACAAAATAAATTCTGTATATGGGAGAATATTTCCCCAATATTGTTAAAAACAAGAACAATATATTCTGTAAAACAGAAGTTCTTGGATCAAAGATCCAACGGTGGGTAAAATTTCCCAAATCAATTTTGAGACCAATTAAATTAATTGGAATCTCTCAATGAGAGATTTTCTCAAAGCTAATTAAAAATCTGCCTCTAATATATAAAAGACCCGAGACTTCAAGTCTCATACACCAACATATGAAGAGAGCAAGAGACTACAGATAGAAAGAACAGAGAATTCAATTCTCAAAGAAGAAGATCTTCCTTCTCAAAACCCTAGGTAAAGAAAAGAGATCAAAATATCTCCTCTACATATGATATCACATCTAAGGGTTTAACCCTTTTAAAAAGAACTTAGTCCTTTCTCTGGATCTGAGATCCACACGACAAGTCTTCCCTAAGTTGAGAATTTAATTCTTATCGGGAAGATCTTGTTCTTGAGAATCAAAGGTTCAGGGAAGAACAAATTTAAAAAGAAAGAAGATGGAGTCCATAATCTCTAGGAACTTAGTTCTTTCAAATTAAGAACTTAGTTCTTTAAAATCTCAACCCGAGATTCTAAAAAAAATTAGTGATTTTGACGAGTGTTAATGGTCAAAATACCATTAACAGAGATTTAAGTTCTCTAAAAATATCAACAGAAATTAAATCTCCATATAAAAAAAAGACCAGCGCCTCACGTGTTTCCCACGTGGGCGCCCTTTTAACAGCGCCTCACGTGAAAAACACGAGAGCGCCCAAAACAGAAGGCTAGCGCCTCACATGAAACACATGTGGGCGCTGAATAAAAGTGCTCGACACTCTATATACAGCCGAAGACAGCTAAGTGCTTAGCACTGATTGGGCAGCGCCTCACGTGCTCCTCACATGGGCGCCATATAAATAGTGCTTAGTACTCTATATACAGCCAAAACGGGTGAGTGCTTAGCACTAATTGGTCAGCGCCCAGCGCCGCACGTGCATCTTACGTGGACACCATAGGAAGTGCTTAGCACTTCACATTTAGTCAAAAGGACTAAAGTGTTCAACATTCATTGGGCAGCGTCCATGACTGAATACTTCACATGACATATATGTGAGCATCAGAGTTCAAATAAGTGCTTAGCACTTTTACATAAAATAAAAAAAGGGCTGAACAAACAGAGCCCAAACAAATGCTTAGCACTTTTGAATGAAAAAGAAAAAGAATAAGCAGACTAAGCTTAAATTGGCCAAGTCTCTGAAGTTTTCTTGCAGCTGAGCCCAAAGGCTCTTTTTCTGGATTTTAAGTAAAAATGATCCTTAAAAATATTGTTAAACTGATCTTAGTAGCAAACATGACTAATGATGATATCCAAAATGATATTCAGCTCGTATCTCCTGAAGTAATCTTAGTCTCAAATACGACTAACGATTCTTAGAACTATAACAAACCCTTTCTCTCAAATACGGGACTTGGTTCAAGGGTACATCTTTCCACACCTCTGATATATTTCGTTGTAATTCCTCAACGTCTATAAAGAGGTGGCGGGTCTCGACAACCAATAACTCCTTTCGTCATACATTGATACACTTCCAAATTGATGTGCACACCTCAAATCAGATCGCTTCCCAAATTAGACGCATTCCAAGTCATCATCGTTCACTCCGCCATGTAACAAATACATGTGTGCGCCAAATGAATAATGGACCGAAATGTCCCTAAACTAATACTCGCCTCAAACATGGTGGTAATGGACCGAAATGTCCTTAAACTAACATTCATCCCCAAAATGGAAATGTTAGACCGAAATGTCCCTAAACTAATACTCGCCTCAAACATGGCGGTAATGGACCGAAATGTCCTTAAACTAACATTCGTCCCCAAAATGGGAATGTCCGACCGAAATGTCCCTAAACTAATACTCGCCTCAATTATGGCGGTAATGGACCGAAATGTCCTTAACCTAACATTCGTCCCCAAAATGGAAATATTGGACCGAAATGTCCCTAAACTAAAATTTTGCCTCAAACATGGTGATAATGGACCGTGATATTCTTAAAATAAATAATTAGGCCCAAATACTCATGTTTTATGTCAATTTTAATCTTAAACCAGATTAATGGTCCTTAAATAAACTTAAACCCAAATCTAAAATATACGGATTTGGACTGATCCGCGCCCTACGGGCGACGACATAAACTAGTCTCTGTATACAATCTACGGGCAACCAAAACAAACAGAAACACACACAACATGAAGTGAACTGTTGGAGAAGGAGAAAGTGGTTATCGCAATGCGGTAACGTAATTAATTGCAGGGGCTTGCGCCTGCAGGGAAGAGCGTCCCCACAATCAAAAACCCCTTATAAAATGAGAGGGAATATGATAAAGTCTGCTACAACGGCCGCGTCTATCCAAATATCTGATATTTGGTGCTATAAATCAACTTGGTATCTGTTTACCGCCGAAAATAGAGACGAAACCGCGTAGGTCGTCTTGCCTGAATTTCGGGGCAGATGCTATTTGGATTTATCCGTCCACCTCTCCGAAAATACCAAGTTGAATTATGGCACCGTGCATCGGAGGTTTGGACGGATGCGGCCGTTGTAACAGACTTCGTCAGATTCCCCCTCGTTGGCGAGGGATTTTTTGATTGTGAGGATGCTCTTCCCTGCAGGCACAAGTCTCTACAGTTAATTACGTTACCGCGCAGCAATAACCACTTTCTCCTGCTCCAGATGTTCACTTCGTGTTGTGTGTGTTTGTTTTTGTTCTTTTTGTTGACCGTGGATTGTATACGGATACTAATTTATGTTGTCGCCCGTAGGGCGGGGATTAGCCTAAATTCGTATTCTCTTAGATTTGGGTTTGGTTGATTTAAGGCTCGTTAAGCTCGTTTGAGATTAATATCAACTTAAATGTTTGTTAAGGACACGTTAGTCTAATTTTAGACTAAGCTCTACTTAACGGGGGTTTGGGATCATTTTTGATCCAATGAAAGAGCATTTGGGCTCTATCATTTTAGTTTAGGGACGTTACGGTCCGTTGGGTTTAAGGACATCATAGTCTGTGGAGTTTAAGGACATCATAGTCCATAGAGTTTAGTTTTAGGGACGTTGCGGTCTATTGGGTTTAGTTTAAAGACGTTACGGTCATGGAATTTAGCTTAGAGACATTACGGTCCGAAGTTTAAGGACATCATAGTCCGTGGAATTTAGTTTCTAGGGACGTTGCGATCCGGTGGGATTATGGTTTGTTAGTTTGGGGGTATACCAAGGGTTATTGGTTATTGGTACCCTCCACCTCTCTGAAGACGTTGAAGAATTACAACGACATGTATCAGAGGTGTGGAGAGATGTACCCTTGAACCAATGGAATTTTGTCAAAAGATTGGTGATCTTGTTTGGGACTAAGACCAGTTTGGAAAATAAATAGCACATGGGCTCGGTTGATTTGGGGTTTGGCCAACCTTGGGCTCAGCCCACTTGATTACTTATTTAGACTTAATCCCTTTTGTTCAACAACGTTGAGCATTGACATGGATTTTGATGCCCACCCTCCTTTCTTTGTTTTGTATTGAGTGTTGAACACTTTTTATGGCACTGGGCTCTATTTATAGAGTGCTCTTTATTTCATCAGCGCCCACATGAGGGGCACGTGGAGCGCCAAACTTGGAGTGTTAAGCGCTTCTTATAAAATAGCGCCTACGTGAGGAGCACGTGGAGCGCTTGGCGTTGAGCGCCAAACTTGGAAAGCTAAGCGCTTCTTATAAAATAGCGTCCACGTGAGGAGCACGTGGAGCGCTTGGCGCTGAGCGCCAGACTTGGAATGCTAAACGCTTTTTATAAAATAGCGCTCACGTGAGGATATAATTCTCCCCCTTTCAGAGCTCAGTTCTTTGCCTTAAGAAACTCTTCCTAGAGTTAGAACTCTGCCCAATTTTTAGTAAGTATAATTGAACCCCTTGACAGAGCTTTGCTCTTCTGAGATCGTGGATCTTTTAAGATGTATTTTAGGGTTTCTTTAAACCGTTAATTAGAACATAGCTTTCCTCTTCTTAGATCATAGATCTAAAGAAATGTTTTTAGGGTTTCTTAACCCTTTAATGAATAACTTTTAGAGTTTCTAAGATTTGTATTTCAGATCTTTTAAAGATATCAGGGTTTTACCTCTGTAAAAAGCTTTGCTTTTTGGGGTTTTGATGGATTATTCCATCGTTTTCACAGAGCATAGCTCTTAGAATTTTTAGGGAATTTTATTCCCCTCATAATTAGCGTTGACAGATGTCACTCCTGTTTGCAGAGCGTTGCTTTCGAGGGAGTTTAACTCCTTGGCCCAAGGAGTCTTTCATTAAATGAGGATCTTTTTTAAGATTTCTTCTTTAATGAGTGATTGTATCATCAATGATGAGCCGTCACCTTGATTTTGTGGGTCCCCCTTGGTCCCTTTCCACTACATTGCAGTGTGGTACAAATTTAAAGTACCAAGTATCAGAATTTGGACTGTACCATTGGCGGCTAACCCTCGTTCCTTTTCGCGCAGGTACTATGTCTTTCGACACTTCCTTCCCGTTTGTTCACCCGGAGAGTGCCTATGCAGACGCGCCTGTGGATCGGGAAGTTTTCACACTGATTAAAGATCATGGCACGGAGCAAAAGTCTCTTCATTTATGGGGGTTGTGGTACAACCAAATTATTCGGGGTTGGCACAGCTTCTCTTATGCAGTGCCTTCAGAGCCAATTTCCGCCATTAATTATGCTGACTCACCCCAGGTGAATTACGCGGTGGAGGAGGTTAACAGGATTATGGATGGATGCCTCCAGCCCTCGATGAGTTCGATACCTGTACAGCCGCCGATGGTTTTAGATATTCTGGGGCGGCGCATATGTCAAGGTGAGTCGCACCCTTAGGGACAAGTGTACATGATGGGCTTGACTCCTCGCCATTCAGCCGGATATCTGCAGTGGGCTCGATACATCTTGTCGTCCAAGAAACTGTTGCTACTGAAGCTCAGGTTGTGCCCCGCGATTTATGCGTCTCTTCTCCAGTATTCCATGCCCCCTGTATGGTGGGTCAAAGCTTTCTTGGAATAATGGAATGTCCCGACTCACACATTTCTTCTATCAGATCGGGAAGTTTCAATCTCCTTGGAGGAGCTTGCGGAGATCTCCGGCTTACCTGTCAGAGGGGAACATTACAAGGAAATACTTCCCCCTGACGAGTACACCTTCGCCACCAAATCAGTGGTGATGGGTCATACTTCGGAGAATACTATTCAACATCGATTCCCGAGTCTGATGAAGGTGTTGAATATTTATGAGGGTCTGTTCCTCGAATCCGGAAGGCATGGGGTCAGTTTCACAGATTTCATCGCCCGCTTTCTTCACCCGGAAGCCTTGTCAAAATAAGATGCGAAGTTCGCTAAGCTTGATGATCCTTTTGGTTTTGGCTTGGACAGCCAGCCGACAACGGAAGAAGATCAAAAGAATTTCTTCCTCCCAGATACAGCGGTCGTCCCCTTTGCAGAGCTCGCAGCTTCAGACATCAATTAAGAGGCGTTCTTTTTGGGGTTCCTTGGTCTATGGTTAAGCTGGTTTGTGCTCCCAATGCACTCTCGCCATATGAGGCCATTCGTCTTCTATCCGGCTCATCGAATGGTTGCTGGGACGCGAGTGGCCATCGGGGTCGCTGGACTGGCTCACTTGTATCATGGCCTCTGCTAGCGGCAGACACCACCCAACCGGGGGTGCAGTCCGTAAACCTCCCGCTGCATTATTTCACGTCGTGGATTGAGCTTCATGTGCTCGGCGCTTTCGGAGTCCATAAACGGACCCGTTTCTATGACAATTATAATTTTCCTCGGGTCATGTTCCTAGTTGACGCTTTTGTTTTAGATCCGTCACAGCGAGAGGCTCGGGGCCTGGTCCTTCGCCCGCGTATGGTCAGGTATGGCATGACCTTTGTCGATAAGGTTCTAACTATCGGCAAGGAATCCACTAAAACGGTGCAGCCGCTGCGCGATACCTTCAAAGATGGGGCTTCTACATTGAAGGCTCGGGAGATTCTACATCTGTACACAATCAGGCCGGGCTTTTTAGTGTTCAGGCAGAACGACTCGGCGCTGTTCATTAGATACAACCTGCACCGTTTCGATCAACAGTCGAGCTACGACCAGGGTGTCCCGCTAGAGGCCTTTTTAGCTGAGTCGGTTGCTACGGAAGAGGGTATCCACAGCGCGCTGCACCATTTCATGCGGCTAAACACCGAGTCCAACTTTTTTATCAGTGAGCCGAGCTGCGTTCCGAAAATCTCGAATGCATATGTGGCGTGGTACTCGCATGCGACGAGTGCTGTTATTATGGAAGAAAATCGGTTACTGCTCGATCGCAAAGGTGCAGTCCCTGCCGGTAATCCAACTGTCCCTTTAAAGCGACGGACCACCGTTCGTCCTTCCTTAAGAGAAGCTGCTGCGGTTATGGTCCCGCGCGCCTTTCCTGATAAGCCTCTACCCCGTGTTCCTGTAGAAGCAACAGCGGCAGCGTCCCCGGAGTTTGGAACGGGTACGGAGATCGGGACTCGTCGCCCAAAATTGCCTGCCAAGCGCAAGCTCCTGTCATTGGCTGCCGGCGCCCGCTCATAGAAAAAGAAGAAATCGATATTTTCTGCTGACGTTGTACTCGGCCAGGAGCCACATGCTCCTTACAGCGAGGGTTTGTGCGAGTATGGGACTAATGAGGGTTTATTTATCACGCCTGCGGATGATACCGATCTCCAGGCTGCCCTTCTGGCTTCCGAGCGACTGGCTTGCGAAGAAGCGGTGCTAATCACCATTGCGAAGTCAGGTATACTTCAGTCGTATCTTTCCGCGTTCATTCCGTCCTTATTATTATGCTTTTACTAATGTCTTTTTCTTCAACAGGTATTTCTGCCGAAGAGGCCCTCGCGGCTTCCATTAAGACTTTCGAATAGGAAGAGAGGCTCCGCGCTTCCTTGGGTCTTGGTATAATTCAGCTCATTATGCCTTCATTCCCCTTTTCTTTATTCGTGCTCTGAACCTTTCCTTTATTTTATTGCAGGGACTACCTTGACTCAGGTTATCCCGAGTGCGGTGCCGATCCTAAGTGGTGATGCGGCGACGCTTCCAGAGCTAGCTATTGTGGCCCCAGCTCCTCCAACATTACCGCAGGAGGCTTCGCTAAAGTAGCCGATGACAGACGCCGTGACGGCTCCAGAGACAGAGCCTGGTTCGGACGACGACGTCCCTTTGACGGAGGTCTTGAGGAGATCAGCTCTCATGACCCAAACTGAAAGGAAGCGCAGGAAGCCGCAGTCAAGGAATATAATGCCACTTTGGCTATAGGTGCAGGCTCAAGCACCACTCCATCTGTCGCTATTCCTTCAGAGGGTGCTCCAGCTGTCCTGTCTACCGCCTATAGACAGGTTATGCATGCGGCTCGGGAGGCAACCGAGAATCTTTCGCAAGGTAACGTAATGCCCAGACTTTTTTTATTAGAACTCGATCTGCATATTCTTATACATCATATCCCGCAGGGCTAAGTCCTGGCGATGGGATGGCAGGCGAGACGATGGTGACCACAGAGCCCGAAGTGGCTACTCTCTCACGGGAGTCTGGGACCGCCCAAATTGCCGCTCTTTCCCCTTATGGCTTCCGGGTATCGGCGGGCATTGCAAGCGTCACGACGCCCTTTGTCAAATCGGGGGATGAATCCATGGGCGCAGAAACTATCCTACTGAAGGAGAGCGAAGAAGCCGATATGCCTGGTGATGCTTCCGTCGCAGTTTTGGTTGATAACCCGTCATGTAAGTTTTGAGTCACTGTTCTCTTTTTATTTCACAATCCCGTTCAGCTTTTTCTGACGATGTTTTGTTTATAGGTGCAGCGAATGCCGAGATTGTGCCATCTGAAGAACCTCTGGTCGCCGCCATGACGGTTGTTGTTCCCTCGCCTTCTCCTATGTCCTCCGAGATGCTGGAAGGTATAGGTTTGTGATTTTTTTAGTTTAAATGTGGGCACCATCTTCCTTGTATTGGCAGTATATTGTCGTAACTCTGCAGGAGTCCTTTTTGACCATTTATACCAGGTGCTAAATCCGCATTTCTCCTTCCAGCCAGAAATTGTTCTACCTGCTGGTGTCGGTGAGTATAGTTTTTAACCGACATCCTTTCCTCTCTTTTACGGGTAGCCATGTCGTCGCTAATTCTTCTTCATGTTGAATGTAGCATCACAGGTCAAAGGAGGAGGCGAAGGAATAGCTGTGGCTCCGACACTCCCCCTCCTGCCGCCTGCCATAGCTGGTATAATAGACTTTATCGACCATGTGATTTCTTTATTTCATGAGTCAGCATTTAACCGCAATTCATTTTGCAGCAATCGCACTGGCTCCAGCTCCCTTCGAGTCTCGCATCCCAATGCCGGCAGGGCTTTTTGCTAAACGCCCATCTTCCAGGGGTGCTACGACTAGCCTGCGAATGTTGGGCGAATTCGTCGAGGATCTTGACGCCGAGGCCCTCACATTCACTACAGATTTTGCTGCTGAGGTTAATCCTATACTAGCGACGCTCGTGAACTTCCATAACGAAGGTGTTGTTGAGTCTTGGGTTAATTATTACAGAAAGATCGAGGCCTGCCTGCATGAGATTGAGCTCAAGCATCCCGCTCCTGAAGTATCAACTTTAAACTCCCAGCGGGCTGCGTGGGTTGAGCAAAGTGTTCCTTTCATCCTCCATTTTGAACAAGAGATGACCTTGAGGCGAAAGGAACATAAAGTAGCTTCAAGTGAATCCGCCCGGTTGTGCGCTCAGGTCGAAGCGAATGCTGCACAGTTGAAAGCTGTCTTTGATAATCTCCAGCGATGCATTTCGGATGGGTTGACGCTGAGACGGGCGCTTGACTCTGCGGAGCGGGGCGTGCAGGACTGCGAAGCTGTCATGCTGGGGACCGATGAAAACTTTTCGTCAAGTCTGCGATAGCGGGACTGAGTCGAAGCGGAGTTGGCCGCGGCAGCCGATTGCGAGAAAGGACTGAGAGGAGCGCGTGAGCAGCTGGGTAATTTGTTGAAAATGCCTCCTCCTCAATAGCTGTCTTTGTATCGACTGAAAATTTGTAATCTATGAATAACATGCATTCATTCTTTTTTTTATACAATGTATCTTGTACTCAATTGAATTCAAGAATAAAAGACACATTTTTTGTTGCTATCGCTTTCTTCTCTTTGCATTGTCATTGGCATGTTACTTTAGCAAACAGTCCATCTTAACCTCTTTGTAGGGTAGCGATGGCTTAGCAAGCAGTTTCAACTTTATGAGCCGTGAGGGTCTCATAAAGACTTTTCTCCCTACGAGTCGAGAGGATCCCGTAGGTGTATTTTTTCCTTAGGAGTCGTGAGAACTGCTAAGTGCGTTTTCTCTTGAGAGTCGTTAGGATCTCACAAGAGAATTTTCCCCATTACAAGTCGAGAGGACTCGTAAGTGGTTTTTTCCCTCCTTGTCGATATTCGACTTTAGAGACTGTGGCCCGTCAATAGTATACAAGAGTCAGTTTGGACCTGCTTGTAAGGCGGCGATGGCTTAGGAAACAGGGTTAGGATCTGCCGCCTAAGACTTTTCAACTTTATGAGCCGTGGGGGTCTCATAAAGACTTTTCTCCATATGAGTCGAGAGGATCCCGTATGCGTAATTTCTCCTTAGGGGTCGTGAGGACTCCTAAGTGCGTTTTCTTTTGAGAGTCGTAAGGATCTCACAAGAGAATTTTCTTTTGTGCGAGTTTGAGGTTCGTGGGTTGACTTGTTTCCGAGTCAAAGTATTGCTCCGATGGAGGGTCCTTGGCTGACTTGCTTCGCTTTCCGTGGTGTCGGGTTGACTTTCTCCGCTTTCTGCGGTGTCGGGGTTGACTTTCTCCGCTTTCTGCGGTGTCGGGGTTGACTTGCTCCGCTTTCTGCGGTGTCGGGGTTGACTTTCTCCGCTTTCTGCGGTGTCGGGGTTGATTTTAGGTTGTCTGTGAACCGTAGAGCCTTGGAACTAGAGACTTTGCCGTGGCTTCGATCGGTGATGTCACGTCCGTATCCTGCTGGAATGAGGAGGAACGCCATTGTTGATCTTCTGGGATGCTGATGTTGCCGTTGAGATCTAACTCTCCCTTTGACAGAGTCTGGTAGGGAAATGTGGTTCCCTTTCCGTTTATACCCATGGATTGTATACAGGGGTTAGTATGGACTCACCTGTAGGGTAAAAGTTTCATTCTTTCATTTTTTTTCCTTCCGCGATACTCTATCATTTCAGCTTTTTGTATTGCGAAAGTTGTGATTGCCCAATCATTTCGGCTATTTTTCGCGGTGCTCAATCATTTCGGCTATTTTTTCTTTTTACTTGCCGCTTTTTATTGTCAGTTGCCCAAAAATTTCGGATATTTTTATATGCATATATTTTACTCGCTGATTTTTATTGCGAGTTGCCCCATCATTTCGGCTATTTCATATGCATTTTTGGCTCACTGATTTTATTGCGAGTTTGGAACTTGAGATCTGATACCAATCTTAGTATCAGCATCGCTGCGACTGGAATATTGCCAGGAGCGAATCATCACTTGCCACGAAAGGACTTGGAATTTGTTACCGATTTAGGCATCAGCATCACTACAACCGGGATATTGCCAGGAGCAAATCATCATTTGCCTTTTTCGATTTGAATAAAGGTGGCTTAGCAAACAGGGTTAGGATCCTGTCGACCGAGGCTTTTAACTTCATGAGCCGTAAGGGTCTCATAAAGATGTTTCTCCCTACGAGTCATGAGGATATCGTAGGTGCGTCTTCTCCTTAGGAATCGTGAGGATTCTTAAGTGCGTGTTCTCTTATAAGTCGTAAGGATCTTATAAGAGTGTTTTCTCCTTATAAGTCGAGAGGACTTACAAGTGTTGTTCACCACATGAGGACATTTCGCACCATTGGTGGAACTTGGTGAGGGAATGTTTATTTGTTCCCGTGGATTGTATACAAGGGTCAATATTGAACTGCTTGTAGGGCAATCTGGGGAATGTGATGGCTTAAGAACAGGTTCAGATCCCTGTAGCTTAAGGCTTTTGAATCCTATGAGCCGTGAGGGTCTCGTAAGGGAATTCTCCTTACGAGTCGTGAGGATCTCGTAAGTGTAATTTCTCCTTAGGAATCATGGGGATCTCTAAGTGTGTTGCTCCCTTGTGAGTCGTAAGGATCTCACGCAGGTATTTTCTCCTTACAAGGTCGAGAAGACTTTGCAAGTGTGCATGAATTTTTTTTAACGAGTCTGCGCCCTTTCGGGTTTTCACAAACTTGCCGGTAGCCCTGTTGTTTTTACTCACGGAGCCCTTTCGGGTTTTCATCCATGCCCATTTCGCTTATGAACATACCGTTTTTTTTGCCGCGTTATCCTAAGGATGCTGTGGTTTGTAGTAGTTTAAGGACGTTACGGTCCGTAGCTAGTTTAAGGACATCACGACCCATTTTTAGTTTAGGGACGTTTCGGTCCATAACTAGTTTAAAGACATTACAGTCCGTTGTTAGTTTAGGGACGTTTCGGTCCGTAACTAGTTTAAGGACATTACGGTCCGTTGTTAGTTTAGGGACGTTTCGGTCCGTTGTAAGTTTAGGGACATTTCGGTCCGTGGTTCTTCCGTGTTCTGGGACAGGGTATCGTTGGATACTCTTTTTAGAGTCTTAACTTAAAAAGATAGCGAGCGGACATAGGCGTCGTCATCTATCATTGACCTGAGTCGTGACTTGTCAAGCGTAGTATTTTTTAAGGAACCGGCCGTTTATTGGCCGGAATGGTCTTTTGCCTCGCATATCCATGAGCAAATAAGTCCCACCTTGGTAGACTTTGTCTATGATGTACGAGCTCTCATAGTTTGGCTCGAATTTTCCCCGTTTGGAACGATTAGGGATCATAGGTCTCTTGACCACTAGCACGAGTTCGCCTTGGTGGAATGTTCTCGGGCTAGTCAACCTTTCATATGAGCGCGTCATCCTCGCTTTGTAAGCTTCTAGGTTTTGCTGCGCCATGAGACGAGCTTCATCGAGGGCGTCGAACTCCTCGAGCCCAAGATGAGCATTCTCTTTATCTGTTAGCTCGTAATGAATCGCCACTCGTAGAGAGGGTAGCTCTATCTCGAGGGGGAGTACCGCTTCTGTGCCGAATACCAATGCATATAGCATTGTATTCGTAGCTGTTTTGAACGTAGTTCGATACGCCCAGAGAGCTTCATGCAGTCTCTCGTGCCAGTCCTTTTTATTTTTGGACACCGTCTTCTTTATGATCTTTGTCAAGGTTTTATTGAAAGCTTCAGCTAGAACGTTAGCTCGGGGATTATAGACCGAAGAGTATCTCTAGTCTATATTATGCTGCTGTGCGAAGCGGCTGATTTTGTGACTTCTGTAGGCCGGTCCGTTATCAGAGATAATCTGTCGCGGAGTGCCAAACTGATAGATGATGTGTGTCTTGAAGAAATGGAGAATATTCTCCGTTTTCACTTCTCTTAGCGGTACTGCTTCTGCCCACTTAGAGAAGTAATCAGTTGTTGCCAATATGAACCGATGTCTTCTGGAAGACGCTGGTTCGATGGGCCCAATTATATTGGTTCCCCACATTTCAAACGGCCAGCTAGCCACTGTTGGGTATAGCGGATTTGGATGCCGGTGGATGAAGTCTCCATGAATTTGGCACAAGTGGCACTGCTTCGCGTATTCGAGGCAGTCCCGAATCATCGTGGGCCAATAGTAGCCCATTCTTTTGATCTTCAGCTTTATCTTTGGCCCGGTTTGATGAGAACCACAAAGTCCGTCGTGAGTTTTTTGGACGACTCTCCTTACTTCTTCCGGTCCCAGGCATCTTAGCCACAGAGAGTTGAACGATCTCTTATATAGGGTATCATTGACGAAGGCGAAAGACAAAGCTCGTTTCATGAGCTGGTGTCTTGAGGATGCATCTTCCGACGTTTGACGGGATTTGAAGTAGTCTATAATGACTTCTCTCCAATCCTTAGCCTTTTTTTGGTTCTCTATCTGTAGGGCCGTTTGCTTGGTCGCTTCCATTTCTTCAGATGACTCCGGAGATATTTCTGCTGGTGCAAGAACCCGACGACTTTGTACAATGATCCTTACGTCATCGAGGTTTTCGTCAGCCAGTTCTTTAGCAAGTTTGGCTAATGCATCTGCTTTACTATTTTTTGTACGCGGTATGCTTTTCAGGACGTAGGAAGGGATTTGAGTCAGCAGTTGTTGCACTCTCTCGCTGTACTTTACCAACTCTGGTTTGCACGTTTGATAGTCGCCGTTTACTTGACTAACGACCAGCTGGAAGTCTCCGTATATAAGGAGATTTTCGATTCCCATGTAGACAGCGATCTCAAGACCTGCTATCAAAGCCTTATATTCTGCTTCATTGTTTGTCTTCGGCTTTATTAAGGAAAAGGCAAAGCGTATTATCCCTCCCTGTGGAGTAACGAAGATGAGGCCTATCCCAGATTTGAATATGGGGGAGGCATGCTTTCGCTTCTTCATGGAAGATGTCCCATCGAAGTAGAGTTACCATCGGGTATCATTCCTTTCTCTCCCCTCGTCGATCGTGTCAAACGTATGCTCGTCTGGCAATTCGCAATTTAGGGGTGAATAGGCAGGTATCGGATGCTCAGCGAGGAAGTCGGCGATGGCCTGGCCTTTCACTGCCTTGAGAGGTCGGTATGTTATAAAAAATTCCATTAAGAGTAGGGCCCATTTAGCGAGCCGTCCCGTTAGTATGGCTCTTGACATCAAATATTTGAGAGGATCTACTTTTGATATGAGATGAACCTCATGCGCCAAAGCATAATGCCGAAGCTTCGTTATAGCGAAGATTAACGCCAAGCAGTGTTTTTCGATAGGGGAGTAGTTGTTTTCTGCCCCCAGGAGAACTCGACTCAAATAGTAGAGGGCTCTCTCTTTCCCTTGGTCGTTCTCCTGTGCCCATAATGCACCTAACGAACCTTCGAGGGCTGTTGTGTACAGAATGAGGGGTTTTCCCTTGACCGGAGCGGTCAGTACCGGCGGATTCTGCAGATATTGCTTGATTTCGTCCAGTGCGCTTTGGCATTTGCGATCCCAAACGAATGGGGTTCCCGTCTTCATCAGGTAAATGTAGGGACGGCATTTTCTGGAGAGGTTAGCTATGAATCGTCGGATGTACGCGGGCTTCCCTTGTAGAGACCGCAATTGTTTCAAAGTTCTTGGAGAAGGAATTTCCATAATCGCCTTGATCTTTGACGGGTCTATTTCGATGCCCCTATGTCATACGATGAATCCTAGGAATTTTCCTGAGAAAACTCCGAACGCGCATTTCAGAGGGTTCATCTTCAGATTGTATTTCCGAAAGCGCTGGAACACTATCTTCAGATACTCCCAGTGCTCCTCATACGATTTTCTTTTCACCACGAGCTCGTCAATATAACATTCGACAATCTCGTGTATGAGTTCATCAAAGATCTTTGTCATGGTCCTCTGGTAGGTAGCGCCGGCGTTTTTTAGACCGAAAGGCATCACTTTGTAGCAGAATATGCCCAGAGGAGTCCGGAAAGCGGTATGCTTCTGGTCTTCGGGATGCATCTTTATTTGATTGTACCTCGATGATCCGTCCATGAAGGAGAAGACTTCATGAGTGGACGTGTTATCTACCATCAGCTCAGTAACCGGTACGGGAAAGTCATCCTTCGGACAGGTTTTGTTGAGGTCCCGAAAGTCCACGCAGATGCGCACCGTCCTATTTTTCTTCATCACTTGGACAATGTTGGCGATCCAGTCAGGGTATTGAACTTCTTGGATGAAACCGGAGTCGATTAGCTTATTGACTTCGGCGTTGATACTCATTTCAAGTTCGAGCCGCATCCTTCTTGGCTCTTGTTTGACTGGCTTGACGTCTGGAGATATCGCCAATTTATGCACCGCTATTTCTGGATCTAGCCCCGACATCTCGAAGTAGTTCTATGCGAAGCGGTCTTTATACTGCATGAACACATCTTTTAGTGTAGCCACCTGCTCTTTAGACAGCAGCTCACTGACAAACATTGGTCGTGGGTCGTTTGCCGTCCCCAAGTCGATTTTCCTTAGGTTGTCCGCAGTAGTATGTATTCTATCTTCCAACTCTTTTGGCACCGGTGGAAATTCTGAGATCAACTCATCTTCACCCTCATTTTTGAAGAACCAGGAGAGGTCATCCATATTCTTGTGCATTCCTCTTTCCGACAACGTTATCACGTGACAGGTACGAGTTCATTTCCAAGACCGATGTTGATCTGCTCTGCTCTCGCCATATACATTGCTTTTGGCACATGCCTTTGCGGTGGGGCTACCCTCCAACTGTTGGATAGAGTGAACCTGCCGAGTTGATATTGGTCTTCGACCCAGTTTTTGAAGGTGAAGCAGTCTTCAAGAGGATGTCCTACTGCTCGATGATAGGAGCAATAATCCGGGTGACGAACCTCGTTTGCTTGATCAGGGTGCCGAGACTCCGGGAGTGTCATCATTTAATGTTTCATGACAAGGTCGAATATCTTCTTCGTCTTTTCTCGAGGAAAAGAATATTCTCGATCCAACTTCCTCATCAGTGATGGATTTCGGCTGACCTTCTCTCGATTGCGTGGCCTTTTGGATCCATTTTGCCGTCTTAGAATGCCGTCCCCGTTCTTGACCTTATCATTGCTTCTGCGCCGGGCTTTCTTTTTGCCATGGGAGCGCATAGCGGGTTAGGGATGAAAGGGATTGTCATCCTCTGTAGCCTGCTGAATGACACGTTGCGTCCTGGCTTTTTCGTAAATGGCCATTTCGGGGCTGTGGTCATTCCGAATCTTTTGACCCGCTTCTCTTATTAGCTTGTTAATCTGTTCCTCAAACGACGGGCTCGACATTTTTATGGCAGGACCTCATTCTGGTTCAGCGTCAGCGTCTTTTAAAAGAGCATCCCCTTCTTCATCGAGATCATTTATGGCGTAGCAGTCATAGAATTGCTCCCGTTTCTTGGACTGGACATATCCAAGCCTAATTGTTTCCATTTTTCTGTTGGGCAATTTTCGCTGAATTCCGGGGACGTTCCAAATCCTGTTGTAGAACTGAGCTTGTCGAGGAGTCTATTTGAAAAGTACACCTTGGCATCTTAATAACCTTCTCAAGCCCTTCGTGTAGTATCTAGGAAGACGGATGGGTTGGAGCCTGTAGAGCGTAGGATCGGCACCATGCTAGACTTCCCTTTCGACTTTAGTCTCTGTAGATCGATAGAATAGGATCGCCCTTTCACCCCTTCGCCTGGGAGGAACGTAGAATGTCTGCAGCTCTTGCACACTATATGTCTCAAGCGCATCAAGCTCTTTGTAGTGCTGTCGCGGAATAATGGCGATTTGCAAACTTTGATCATCTCCAGTGAGGGCCTGCATTAATGGACGGACCAAGAACACTGCGTTGACTTCGTCTTCAGAGTCACTGCCAAAGACCAGAATAGGGGTAGGTGGTCCCAGGTTGTAGCATTGGGGCGGCCTCGAATAGACTGTCTCTTCTTCTTCCTCAGTATCGCTCCCGAAGACCAGATTAGTGATGATAGCTTTTTGCTTATTCTCCGGTTTATGGCATCTTTCCGTGTCTTTAAAATCTGGCAAGAAATACTTTGCATCTTCGTATTTTCGGACTTCATTTATGGAGAATGGGTTTAGTTCTCCCGTCACGGTATACTCGAGACCATCCTTGAAATACTTCATACACTGATGCTGTGTAGAAGGGATGATATTGTACTCGTGTAACCAAGGCCTGCCGAGCAAAGCGTTGAAGCAGGTCTTGGCATCAATGACATGAAATTTGATGTCAGTGACGAGCTGCCCAAAGCGTAATGTCAGTATTACAGACCCAAACGTCCATGATGACTGAGAGTCGAACCCGGAGATAGTGATCTTATCCCGAGCGAGGTGCTGAACGCTCATGCAGATTTCTTTTAGCACCTTCACATTTAGAAGGTTGACAGAAGACCCGTTGTCAACTAAGATCTTCCATATTTTGATGTCATGGCAGTATCCGGTGACATACATGGGACGGTTGTGCTTGCACGTTCTGAGGAGGAGATCTTCATCGCCGAAAGTGATGTCAGCTGTATGCACTTCTTTCTGCTCGTCTTTCATCTTTTCTTCGGCAAGGAAAGCTTGAAACTGGTCGGGATCTTGTAATGCCCTGATCAGAGAATCTCATACCTCTTTAAACAAGAGAAGGGCATCCAAAACGCTTAGCTGTGAAGGTATCCTTCTCAGGGGTGATAGGACGTTGTAATCCACTTTGTTTTTCTTGGACAGGTCCTTGGTTGCCAGCTCTTCGACGACTCGGTCATCGATGACGATATCTTCAGGGACTTTTTCTTTCCCCTTATCTTTTTTGTTCGACCCCTTGTTTGTAGGTCCGAGATTCTTTTCGGGCAACGTACGACTACGCAGCTGAATGTTTTCACAGTTCTTTATCTCTTCCTCTTTTCCTGAGGAGGATTCCTTGAAGAGAGGGCCGAGGTCTATTTCGTCATCATAATCACTTCCGAAGGTGAGAACTTGAGATCTCTTGGTATCAACCATGTGACAGTTGCCAGCAGTTCTTTTGTGCTCATCTGTCGTATTTCTCTGCTCCCGACGAGTTTTATGCTTCATTTGCTTGAAATGTTGTCGGTGAGCAACATATCCTTGCCACCACTTCTTAAAGGCCACATATTCTTCGGTTGGGTGTGCAACCTTCCGGTGGTACAAGCAGTAGCTCGGATGAATGTCCGCTTCGTCAAGGTATATACCACCAGGAGTATTTCCTTTGGAAGATGGCAGCTTCATTTCTATTAGCAGGGCCTTAGCGAACCGTTTCCTCATTTTAAGACTGTTTTTGTCTGCCGCAGGCGTACTTCGATCTGGTTGGAGCGCTTTGCGACTCATCCCTACCATGACTTCTTCAACTTGACACCAGTGCCTGGCCCTTTCAAATATGGCCATTTCACGTTCTTGATCAACTTTGCTCTTCCGACGGGCTTCGCTCAGCAACATGTCAATCATCTCGTCTGACGGTTCCAAGAATTTTGGCACCGATCCTGCCCCCAGCTCCTTTACATTATCTTTTGATGCCGAGTGAGCTTCTTCATCATTTATTGGTGAATGAGAGATCAGGTGACAATTCGCCACATAATCCATTTTCGTCGTCATTGTCATTATCCCCGCTCTTAAGGATATGGTTGAGAAACTCTTGGAGTGTGACTGGGGTTCGTGCCTTCTGGTTATATTCTCCCAGCGCGTCAATATGCTTTTGCAAATCCATGCGTTTGTCATCAGATTGCGCGGGTTTTTTGGTCTTCTTCTTGTTCTTCGAAGACTTTGACGGCTGGGCCTGGGTGTTTTGCCCATTGTTGCCAACTCTCGATGTTGGGCGCGGCTTCAGCATCCCCTTAATGAACTCTAGCTCCAGCGGGCTTTTCCATCTGATTGCCGGACATGCTTGAAGATCCTTGAGCATTCTCTTAGTTTTGTCTGAAAGAACAACTTCCTATGGAGCTTCCTCTATAAATAAGCATGATGCCCCCGGCGTGTCCACCTTTTTAAGAGCGTGCGGTTGTGCCAGTTTTCGGACAACGCAAATTTGCCTTGTTGATATTGGTCCTCAATCCAGTTTTTGAAGATGAAGCAATCTTCGATTGGATGGCCCAATATTCGGTGATAGGGGCAGTAATTGGGATTGTTGACATCGCCGGGCTGCAGTGGGCGTTTCGGATCCGACAAGGTGATGAGCCTGTTGCGCACCGCTAGTTCGAATAGTCTCCTCGTTTTATCCCGGGAAAACGAGTAAGGACGTCTCAACTTCTCGTCGAAGAATCGTGATTTTTTGCCTTGGCGAGCAACCGGTTTCAGATCACTCGGCTGTTGCTAAGCATTGGCGACGAAGGTCGTTTTACCTTTCCCCTTTTCATTTCGAAGCTCCATTTTTGAGGAAGGCGGTCTATGGCCTATCTGGTCCATTTAGGCCAGCTTGTCGATGAAGGCCTGGAAGGTGGTCGGCTTGTAAAACATCAGGAATTGGGATATAGTCGCCTGTGGATCGAGGGTTCCCACGAACATGCCTACGGCAGGAGCTTCTTCTATGCGTTGTTCGCATCTCGACCACAGGTTCCGCCACCGAATTGCATACTGAGCCCATGTCTCTCCTGGCTTCACCCTGGCATTGACCAATGCCATGATCGGGGTGCGTTCACTGGCGCTAGCGAAACGCTGGGTGAATAGCAACTCCATTTCTGTAAACGTTTGATGGAGTCGTTCGGAAGCTCTGAGTACCATTCAAAAGCTGTCTCTGCTAAACTGCCGACGAACTGGCGAAGTAGCAATTTGTCGTCACCTCCAGTATTGCCGCAGAGAGCCCTGAACTGAGCGACGTGCTGATGGGGGTTGCCTGTCCCCTTGTACACATGAAATTTGGGGATCGTATATCCCGGCGGGTACTTAATTTGATCGTACCAGCCTGGATATGGTTGCCCAGTTCTGACAACTTGGCCAGTTGATTCACTTGCTTGATGAGCTCGTATTTGCTGAGCTGTGTAGTAATCAAGCACATCTTTCGAGATCGTTTCCTCCCTGGCTGCTGATAAAGCTGGAAAAGGGTTTGATGTCTCCCTTCTGCCGTCTTCAATGATTATTGGGGGATCTTCGGCTGGAGGGTCCGGCTGGATCATCATCCCCACTATATCTTGGAATAGGAGTGCCATTTGTTTTATGTTAGCCGCTTGTTCCACGGCTTCTTTATCTTTCTTTTTGAGCATTCTTCGAAGGAACTCAGCGTCGGTTTCCTGCTCCTGGCGTTGATCCGATGATACTTCCGGGCTTTCCTTTTGCTCAGTGAGTGCGGCCATTTTCGTCAGCATCTCCTGGAGTTTCTATTGCTACTCCTGAGCCTTTGTTACGGACCGCGTAAGTGGTCGATGACCCCCAAAAGTACGACTTTCCTCTTTTCCGGAAGCCATGTAAATGGTGTGCACTACCATGCCCCCTGACTTAGGGCGTTTGGATTCAGTGCCCTTGAGATTTGTCGCAAACATGGGGATCTTCTCCGGACTTCTCCCTTTATGGACGGTCGAAGTTGAGAGGGCTGTCACAGACAATACTTTCCGTGGTACGACGGCGGGATGGTTTTCCTCTTGCCAGACCTTCATTTTCTTCAATTTGCGGGAGTAGTCTTTGTCGATTACAGAATCTTGGACTCTTCGTTAGACCCTGTGGATTTTGGAGGACAGCCGCTGAGGGGGCTGCTCCGGCTTCGCCTTTGTGGTGTTTTCAGCAGGCGGAGGAGACCTTTTTAGCATGACAATTGGAGAATTCTTGCGCACCCTCCTGAGAGGCTCAAAGCTATTCCCAGTTGGAACAACAACATCAACTTCCACCATTGGAGCTGGTGGGGTAAATACAGAAGGGGAATTGCCCCCGGCTTTCCTCACTTGGCGCCAGTGGCGACGTCGAGCATGTTGTGCAACCGGGATCACCTCTGTTGTGGGAGTAGCTTTGTCATGCCCTCTGCTATGAGGAGAGGCAGTTATTGGCGTCAGCCTATCGAAGACAGACGTCCGCTGAGGGGGAATAGTCAATCTCACGAAGGCCGACTTTTGGACAGAGGAAGCACTTGTAATGATCTCACCCGAAGCAGGAATTGGGATGGCCAGTCTTGTAAAGACCGATCCCTTACTAGGAGAAGCCCCTCTGGCAACTTCGTTTACCGGAGCTGGGATGGCTATCCGCTTCGGGATAACTCCTTCGGATATTGCAGGTTTCTTCACGGGCCCACTTGAGCTTTGGCCTAGTTTGTTAAAGACCGAGGCGTTGGACTTGGACGACCCATTGAGAGGGGCCATGGTAGTGGTAAGCCGATCAAAGACCGACTTCTTTGGAGCTTCCTGTGATGGCACTGGAGCGTTGAAGCTCATTGGCGGGAGTATGGTCCCGAAGAACAACCCAATGGTGGCCTGTATCACCTGTTCCACCGGCATTGCGAAGATGGAGGTCGCTTGGGTCCAGTAAGTTACTCTTCCAGACGGAACGGAGTGGGAGTTGTTGCAGTTAGTGCAGCTGGAAGCCATTGATCTTCTTTTCTCTGCACGGGAGCAAGACACTAAATCTTAGTACCTCGAATCCACTGGAAACCATAGCAAACCGCGATTTGTTCGCGAAACACGACACACGAAGTGTGGAGTGGAAAGAGGAAAAGATCCCACCGGGCATGCCGGAATCTGTTTACCGCCGAAAATAGAGATGAAACCACGTAGGTTGTCTTTCCTGAATTTGGGGGCAGATGCTATTTGGATTTATCCTTCCACCTCTCCGAAGATGCCAAGTTGATTTATGGCACCGTGCATCGGAGGTTTGGACGGATGCTGCCGTTGTAGCAGACTTCGTCAGATTCCCTTTCGTTGGCGAGAGGTTTTTTGATTGTGGGGACACTCTTCCCTGCAAGCGCAAACCCCTGCAGTTAGTTACGTTACCGCGCAGCGATAACTACTTTCTCCTTCTCCAGATGTTCACTTCGTGTCGTGTGTGTTTGTTTTTGTTTTTTTTTTGTTGCCCGTGGATTGTATACGGAGACTAATTTATGTTGTCACCCGTAGGGTGAGGATTAGTCCAAATCCATATTCTCTTAGATTTGGGTTTGGTTGATTTAAGGCTCGTTAACCTCGTTTGAGATTAAGATCAACTTAAATATTTGTTAAGGACACGTTAGTCTAATTTTAGACTAAGGTCTACTTAAAGGGGGTTTGGGATCATTTTTGATCCAATGAAAGAGCATTTGGGCTCTATCATTTTAGTTTATGGATTATGGTCCGTTGGGTTTAAGGACATCATAGTCTGTGGAGTTTAAAGACATCATAGTCCATAGAGTTTAGTTTTAGGGACGTTGCGGTCCATTGGGTTTAGTTTAAAGACTTTACGATTATGAAATTTAGTTTAGGGACATTACGGTCCGAAGTTTAAGGACATCATAGTTCATGGAATTTAGTTTTTAGGGACGTTGCGGTCCGGTGGGATTATGGTTTGTTAGTTTGGGGTATACCAAGGGCTATTGGTTATTGGGACCCCCCACCTCTCTGAAGACGTTGAAAAATTACAATGACATGCATCAGAGGTGTGGAGAGATGTACCCTTGAACCAATGGATATTTCTCAAAAGATCGGTGATCTTGTTTGGGACTAAGACCAGTTTGGAAAAATAAAGAGCACATGAGCTCGGTGGATTTGGGGTTTGGCCAACCTTGGACTCAGCACACTTGATTACTTATTTGGACTTAATCCCTTTTGTTCAACAATGCTGAGCATTGACATGGGTTTTGATGCCCACCCTCCTTTCTTTGTTTTGTATTGAGTGTTGAACACTCTTTATGGCGCTGGGCTGTAAACAGAGCACTCTTTATTTCATCAGCGCCTACGTGAGGGGCACATGGAGCGCTTGGCGCTGAGCGCCAAACTTAGAGCGCTAAGCGCTTCTTATAAAATAGCGCCCAAGTGAGGAGCATGTGGAGCGCTTGGTGCTGAGCGCTAGACTTGGAAAGCTAAGCGCTTCTCATAAAATAGCGCCCATGTGAGGAGCACGTGGAGCGCTTGGCACTGAGCGCCAGACATGGAAAGCTAAGCGCTTATAAAATAGCGGCCACGTAAGGAGTACGTGGAGCGCTTGGCGCTGAGCGCCAAACTTGGAAAGCTAAGCACTTTTTATTGAATAGCGCCCATGTGAGGGGAACGTGAGGCGCTGAGCGCTAAGCACTCTTTATTTTGCAGCGCTTGGCGCTAGGTTTTTTCTTTCTGTGTTATGTTCTGCAAAGTTCAATTCTTTGTTCTCGCTTGGATCTTCGATCCTTGAGAACAAATTCATCCCCGTAAGAATTAAATTCTCATTTGGGGGAGACTTGTCTCATGGATTTCAGATCTGAGAAAAGAACTATATTCTTTTTATGAGGGTTAAACGCTTGAGATGCTCTGATCTCTATTTTTATTTACCTTGAAGAAAATTCTTCTTCTTAAAATTGCTTTTCTCTTTGAGATCCAAGTTTATGGGGGGGGGGGGAGTCTTCTGTACAAGACTTGAAGTCTTGGGTCCTTTATATAGGGGAGGCTGATTTGTTGATTCAGTTAAGGAAATCTCTCAATGAGAGATTTCTTAATTGATATGGGGAATTTATCCACCGTTAGATCTTTGATCCAATGACTCCTGTTTTACAGAAGGCATTTTTCTTGTTTTTAACAAGATTAGGAAAATATTTTCCCATACTGAACTTATTCTGTATCTTGGTAATTTTTAATCACCATTGGATCTTTGATCCAACGGTGCTCTGATTTATAGAGCACAATCTTTCTTGTTTAGAAAGATTTGAGGAGTATTTCCTCAGTCAGAATTTAATTCTGTATCTTGGTGATTTTTAATCACCATTGGATCTTTGATCCAACGGTGCTCAGATTTACAGAACACAATCTTTCTTGTTTAGAAAGATTTGAGGAGTATTTTCTCAATCAGAATTTAATTCTGCACTCTGATGATTTATCATCTTCATTGGATCTTTGATCCAAGGATGGAGAACTTTTAGTTCTGGGGCTGGCGCTATCGTGCTTTGCACATGAGGCGCTGCCTCAGAGTCTTTGACTCTTGGCGCTGGCGCTCTCGTGCTTTGCACGTGAGGCGCTGCCTCAGAGTCTTTGACTCATGGCGCTGGCGCTCTTGGCGCGAGCGCTCTCGTGCTTTGCACGTGAGGCGCTGCCATAGAGTCTTTGACTCATGGTACTGGCGCTCTTGGCGCTGGCGCTCTCATGTGTTGCATGTGATGTGCTGCCTTAGTTCAAATTTTAAATTTTGAACAGAGCCCTGCTCTCTTATTGGGGGGAAACAAATGCCCCCCCACCGTTGCGCTCACATGGCTCACACATGAGTGTAGCGGTAGCAGCCTTTCCACAGTTGGATTGTCTTGGAAGTTGGATCGACTTCCAGCGCCTATAAATATGGCTTTTGGCCCTTTGAGATGACCGCTGTGCAGAGAAAATTGATGGCTTCTAGCTGCTCCTCTTGCAACAGCAACTCTCGCTCCACCCCAGCTGGAGGAGTGATCTAGGGGCCCAATGCGGCTTCTATCTTTTCAATGCCTGTGGGGCAAGTTACACAAGCCATTACTGGATTGTTCTTTGGGACCATGCTCCCACCAGTGAGTTTCGGTGCCTCAGCGCCACAAGAGGAAGCTCCCAAGAGGTCGGTTTTCGATCGACTTGCAACCACAACGGCCCCTCTCAACGGGCTGTCCAAATCTGGTGTATCAGTCTACAACAGGCTGAGTAAGAACCCAAATAGGCCTGCAAAGAGGCTCATGATATCTGAACGGGCTGCTCCATAATGGATAGCCCTCCCAACTCCTGCTATGGGCGAAGCCGTTAAAGGTGCTTCCCCTACCAGAAATTCTGTCTTTGAAAGATTGACCGTCCCTCCTCAAACCCTGCCAAGGACGTCAGTCTTCAACAGGTTGACGCCAACAGCAGCCCCTCAGCAAAGCCGGGGGCATGAAGAAGCCGCTTCCAAATCTGAGACGGTCCTGTCTGCAAGACATGCTCGACGTCTCCACTGGCGCTCAGTGAGGAAAGCTGGGGGCAACTCCCCCTCTGGACTTACCCCACCGGCTCTAATGGTGGAAGTTGACGCTGCTGTTCCAACTGGGAACTGCTTTGATCTACTCAGGAGGGTATGTAAGAACTCTCCAATGGCGGTGCTAAAGAAATCGCCCCCGCCTGCAGAAGCTACAGTGCAGGAAAAGCCAGAGCGCCCCCATCAACGACTCTCCTATCAAATTCATAGAGTCTGGCAGAAAGTCCAGGACTCTGTGATTAATAAAGATTACTCTTGTCGACTGAAGAAATCAAAGGCTCGGCAAGAGAAAGACATCCCTCCGTCATATAGCGAGGGGCTTCTTTTATACGGGAGCCTGTCATAACGGCTTCCTCAATTTCGACCTCCCACAAAAGGATGAGGCCGGAAAGAATCCCACCGCCGGCGGCAAATTCCAAAGGCGATGGACCCAAATGCCCCAAGTTTGGGGGCATGGTTGTGCATACGGTCTACATGGTTTCCAGGAAAGAAGAAAGCCATGCTTTGGCTAGTCACCGATTGCAAACTCAGTCACTGACTAAGGCTCAGGAGCAATAGCAAAAGCTCCAGAAAATGCTGACCAAAATGGCAGCCCTTATCGGGTAAAAAGAAAGCTCGGACACAACGACCGAACAGCATCAGGAGCAGGAAACCGATACAGAGTTCCTGCGAAGGGTGCTTGAAAGAAAAGACAAAGAAGCTGCTGAACAAGCTGCTAACATGAAGCAGACGGCGCTCTTGCTTCAGGATATGGTTGGAATGATGATCCAACCAGAACCCCCAGCCGAGAATCCGCCGATAATCATCGAGGATGACAGAAGGGAAACATAAAATCCTCTTCCGGTCTTATCGGCAGCCAAGGAGGAAACAATCTCTAAGGCTGCTCTTGATGATTATATAGCTCAATAAATAAGAACTCATTAAGCAAATGAAGCGGCTGGTCAAATCGTCAGAACTGGGCGACCCTATGCAGGCCGGTATGATCAAATCAAGTACCCGTCGGGATATACGATCCCCAAGTTCCATGTATACAAAGGGACAGGCAACCCCCATTAGCACGTCGCGCAGTTCAGAGCTATGTGCGACAACACTGGAGGCGACAACTAACTGTTGCTTCGCCAGTTCGTTGGTAGCCTGTTGGAAACGACCTTTGAATGGTACTCGGAGCTCCCAAATGACTCCCTAAAGACATTCACAGAGATGGAACTGCTGTTCACACAGCGGTTCTCCAGCGCAAGCGGGCGCACCCCGATCATGGCATTAATCAATGCCAGGGTAAGGTCAGGAGAAACTTGGGTCCAATACGCGATCCGGTGGTGGAACCTATGGTCTAAGTGCGAACAGCGCATCGAAAAATCCTCTGCCGTGGGCATGTTCATCGGGACCCTTGATCCTCAAACGACTATGTCCCAGTTCATGACATTCTTCAAGCCAATGACCTTTCAGGCTCTGATCGATAAGCTGGCCCAAATGGACCAGATGGGCCATGGGCCTTCCTCCTCAAATAAGGACCCTTGAAATAATAAGGGTAAAGAGAAAGCGGCCTTCGTTGCCAACACGCAACAACAACCGAGTGGCCCAAAATCAGTTGCTCACCAAAACAACGTGCGTCCGCACCCATCCTTAGAGGAAAGACTAGGACGCGCTTACTCGTTTCCTCGCAATAAGATGAGGAGATTGTTTGAATTGACAGTGTGTAAAAAACTCATCACATTGCCAGACCCACGGCGTCCACCGCAACCCGGCGACGTCAACAACCCTAACTACTGCTCTTATCACAGAATGGTGAGCCACTCAATTGAGGATTGCTACATCTTCAAGAACTGGGTTGAGAACCAGTATCAGTAGTGGAAATTCGCGTTGTCTGACAACTGGAGGGTAAACCCATTACAGAAGCACACTCTCAAAAAGATGGATGCACTGGGGGCATCATGCTCGCTCATGGAAGAAACTCCATAGGAAGTCGTTTTTAGCTAAAACCAAAAGAATGATGAAAGATCTACAGGCATGTCCAGCAGCCAGGTGGAAAAGCCAACTTGAACCTAAAATCATCGAAGGGATGCTGAAACCCCGTCCCATACTGAAAGTTGTTGACAAAGGGCAAAATCCCCAAGTCAAGCCTCCGAAGTCTTCAAAGAAAAAGAAGAAGACCAAGAAGCCCATGCAGCCTGCCGAGCATGACGAAAAGCGCACAGACCTACAAAGGTATATTGACGCGCTGGAGGAGTACAACCAGAAGGCACGGAAACCGGTCACGCTTGAAGAGTTCCTTAAGCATATTCTTGAGAACAAAGATAGTGACAACGATGAGGAAATGACTCATCAGAAAAAACCGAAGACTATGTAGCAAGTTGCCACATGGTCTCCCATTCGTCGTTAAAGGACGAAGAAACTCTCTCGGCGTCAGAAAACAACGCAGAGGAACGGGGGGAAGGATCGGCGCTAAAATCCCCGAAACAGCTAGAAGACCCGATCGATAGGCTATTAAATGAAGCCTTTCGAAAAAGCAAAATTGACCGAGAATGCAAAACAGCCATATATGAAAAGGCTAAGCGCCATCGTTAGGATGAAGAAGCCATGACAAGGAGGAGTCGTAAAGTACTCCAACCAAACCAAAGCATACCTGCGACAAATAAGAGCAGGATCATGGCAGAGAAGTGGTTCACCAAAGTCCTGTCAATGGGAATAAAGCTGCCACCTCTCGTAGGAAACACTCCCGGGGTCATATGCCTCGATGGAGAGGATTCACATCCAAACTACTGCCTATATAATCGGAGGGTTATCCACCCCACCGAGGAATGTAGTGCGTTAAAGAAGTGGTGGTAAGGATACATTTCCCATCAAAACCACTTCAAGAGGATGAAGCACAAAGCTCGTCGACGGCAAAATAGTGCGACAGATGTGTATGAAAAAACGAACGGCAACTGTCATATGGTTGATACCGGTTCGGAAGGGGGAAAACCCCAAGTTCTTACTTTCGGGGGCGATTCTGAGGACGAAATACCCCTCAGCCCTCTCTTCAAAGACTCCACCTCCGAAAAAGAAGAGAAGGAGAAGAACTGCGAGAATATTCAACTTCGTAACCGCATGCTGCCTGAAAAGAATCTCGGACCTACAAACAAAGGTTCGAGCAAAAAAGACAAAGGGAAAGAAAAAATCCCTGAGGAAATTGCCCTCGACAGTGGAGTTGTCAAAGAGCCCGCAGCAAGGGACCCGTCTAAGAAAAACAAGGTGGATTACAACGTCCTGGCATATTTGAGGAAAATACCCTCGCAACTGAGCATATTGGATGCTCTCCTTCTATCCAAAAAGGCACGAGCTTCCCTGATCAAGGCGTTACAAGAGTCCGATCAGTTCCAAGTTTTTCTCGTAGAAGAGAAGATGAAGGATGAGCTAGCAGAGGTTCACACAGCTGACATTACATTCAGCGATGAAGATCTCCTCCTTGGTACATGCGAACATAATCGCCCGTTATACGTCACCGGGTACTGCCATGACATCAAGATAGGGAAAATCCTCGTCGACAACGGATCTTCTATCAACCTGCTCAACGTAAGAGTGCTGAAGGAGATTTGCATGAACGTTCAGCACCTGTCCCGAGACAAAATTACCATCTCCGGGTTCGACTCACGGTCGTCATGGACGCTTGGGTCCGTAATATTGACGTTACGCTTTAGGCTGCTCGTCACTGACATCAAATTTCATGTCATTGTTGAAGTCGAAAATTGTACCCCGGTTGACCGAGTCAAAGTCAAAGTCAACCCCAAGCCAAACGGGCCCATGCCCAGGTCGAGTCCGAACATGAAGCGGCCGGCCCTCCCCCATGACAAAATGAAATCATGTAATAAATAATTTTTATGTAATTTTTTTATGCATGAATGTAAACAAAATAGGCATACAGCCAAATTTTTGTAAGCCCATGGCTTAAGTGCAAAAAGAAATGGCACATGAGCCATGAGATGGGCAAAACGCCATTTTGTAAAGCCTAAGGGGCTATATGTAAATATGTAAGCCTATATAAGGCAACATGATGATGAATAAAGAAATACTTTTTCATTCCCCCATAAACTAGGGTTCGTGGTGCCTCCTGCTCCTTCCTCAAGGTTCCAAAACCTTCTTCCCCTTTTGAATTAAATTAAGAGTTTTACTCTTCCTTTTTCAAAACTAAATAGTTTTTCACCACAAAACCCACAAAGGGGAACTTGGATATATCATTAGATCTCAAAAAGAAGATATTTTTAAAATCTCACATCTCTTGATCTTCAAGGTCCTGCCAACAGAGGAGGAAGAAGGAGACCCATCTCCAGAGACCCCACTTTGGGGAAGAACTAGGGCTCAAGGGGAGAAGCCCTTCATCAGCTTCAAAATATCCTAGGAGTTTAACTCCTCATATATATATATATATAAATACAGAGAATAATAAGTGCTCCTTTCTGGGAGTACAACTCCCATTGCAGGGACCAAGTCCCTTTTGCCGCTCGAGCGCCCACGTGCTGACACGTGGGGTGCTAGCGCTCAAAACGCTAGCGCTCTTGCGCTCAGAGCGCTAGCACCTGAGCGCTCACGTGCTGACACGTGGTGCTTTTGAGCTCAGAGCGCTAGCGCCCAAAGCGCTAGCGCCCGAGCGCCCATATGCTGACACGTGGTGCGCTAGCGCTCAAAACGCTAGCGCTCTTGCGCTCAGAGCGCTAGCGCCCAAAGTGTTAGCGCTCGAGCGCCAATGTGCTGACACGTGGTGCGCTAGCGCTCAAAACACTAGCGCTCTTGCGCTCAAAGCGCTAGCACCCAAAGCGCTGGCGTTTTTTCTCACGCATCCTTTGGATACCTTTTCCCTTTCTTTTTTTTATATATATGTATACACACACACACACATACTCTACAACACCGTCCCTCTCAAAAATATTTTATGCAGGGGCGCTGCCCCATACCCTGCAAGGAGGCTGGTAGCCCTCTTGACCCCCAGCTCGCTATCCGGGTAGCGAGACCCCCGTAAAAACTCTGCGGGACCCCCTATATATCCAAAACCCCTTCAAAACACAACACTGCACATTGAGTTCGCATGACCATTTTAACCCGTTAATCGGAGGTTCTCTCTCCCCAAAGGCGAGGGGTAATTAACGGCAGCTTAGTCTGCGGCTGCCGGAGATTCGGATCCCCACAATCAATAAAACCCAGCCTACCCTAGGCATGGGGAATCTGTAATGCGCCTGACAAGCGCGCACGTATTCCCATCTCAATGGGGTGACGAAAAACACCCTACAGATTCTGGCACGCCCGGTGGGACCAATCTCTCCTCTCATATTTCGGGTTAAACGTTCATGCGAGCTTAATCAATGTACATATCGATTGTCTATGCTGAAATTATGTTTCTATTTGCAGGGGTTAACAATTTTCAGTTGCCATCTTCAAACGCAAGTCGGTATTTGAACGACTTTTCTCGGCCCCAGCTGGGGGCAAAACCATCAACACCGACAAAGTGATAAGGCATTTCGGGCAAGCTCCAGCTGTGCCCCTTACAATTGCTCAATCAGGTATCTTCTCTAAGCTACTCGTCGCATGACCTCTACGTCGTTAAACTGGAAACAGATGACCTCTACGTCGTTAAACTGGAAACAGATGACCTCTACGTCGTTAAACTGGAAACAGATGACCTCTACGTCGTTAAACTGGAAACAGATGACCTCTACGTCGTTAAACTGGAAACAGATGACCACCACGTCGTTAAACTGGAAACAGATGACCACCACGTCGTTAAACTGGAAACAGATGACCTCTACGTCGTTAAACTGGAAACAGATGACCACCACGTCGTTAAACTGGAAACAGATGACCACCACGTCGTTAAACTGGAAACAGATGACCTCTATGTCGTTAAACTGGAAACAGATGACCACCATGTCGTTAAACTGGAAACAGATGACCACCACGTCGTTAAACTGGAAACAGATGACCTCTATGTGGTTAAACTGGAAACAGATGACCTCCGCGTCGTTAAACTGGAAACAGATGACCTCCGCGTCGTTAAACTGGAAACAGATGACCTCCACGTCGTTAAACTGGAAACAGATGACCTCTATGTCGTTAAACTGGAAACAGATGACTAGAAACAGATGACCACCACGTTGTTAAACTGGAAACAGATGACCTCTATGTCGTTAAACTGGAAACAGATGACCTCTATATTGTTAAACTGGAAACAGATGACCTCCACGTCGTTAAACTGGAAACAGATGACCTCTATGTCATTAAACTGGAAACAGATGACCACCACGTCGTTAAACTGGAAACAGATGACCTCTATGTTGTTAAACTGGAAATAGATGACTTCTACGCGTTAAACTGGAAACAGATGACCTCTATGTCGTTAAACTGGAAACAGATGGCCACCACGTCGTTAAACTGGAAACAGATGACCTCTAAATCGTTAAACTGGAAACAGATGACCTCCATGTCGTTAAACTGGAAACAGATGACCTCCACGTCGTTAAACTGGAAACAGATGACCTCCACGTCGTTAAACTGGAAACAGAGGACCACCACGTCGTTAAACTGGGAACACCAGAGGACCACCATGTCATTAAAATGGAAACAATCGACCACCACGTCATTAAACTGGGAATAATCGACCTCTAAGTCGTTAAACTGGGAATGTAAAAAAATATATATATGTAAATAAACAAAAAAATGTGTAAATAAAAGAGAAATAAAGAAAAGCCGAAATGATGGGGCAATTCGCAATAAAAATCAGCGAGTAAAATAAAGATGAAAATAAAGCCGAATGATTGGGCAACCACGAATAAAAGCCGAAATGATAGGGCAATCGCGATCTTCGCGATAAGAAAAGCTGAAATGATAGAGCAATCGCTGTAAAAAAACAAAACAAAAAAGAACAACGACGAATGATGAGTCGCTCCTGGTACCATATTCCAGTGCAGCGATGCAGATGCCAACCAAAATCCAATTTCCCAAAATTCTTCCAGCCCTACGGTTAGTCCCTAAATTGACTGCCGTATACAATCCACGGGCTCAAATGATTCTCAGCATACCCATGCCCCACCGCAATCACCAGTTACGTGGCTGGTCTCTGCCCTCGGAATTATGCTCCATTGAGAAGACCCACTCACGTGTCCTCACGATACATGAGGAGATCAAACCTTTGTGGGATCCTTACGACCCACAAAGGAAAAACACACTTAGGAGTCCTCACGACTCCTAAGGAGAAAATACATCTACGGGATCCTTACGACCCGTAGGGAGAAAATGCTTTTATGGGATCCTTACGGCCCATAAGATTGAAAAGCCTTAGGTGATAGGGATCTAAACCTGTCTCCTAAGCCACCAATTTCCAAATCCTTCCGGAGCAAATGATGAGTTGCTCCTGGTATTATTCCAGTGCAGCAATACAGATACCAAACAAAAACCAATTCCCAAATCCTCTCGGGGCAAATGATGAGTTTCTCCTGGCATTATTCCAGTGCAGCAATGCAGATGCCAAAAAAAAAAAAACCAATTCCCAAATCCTCTCGAAGACAGATGATGATTCGCTCCTGGTACCATATTCCAGTGTAGCGATGCTGATGTCAACTCAAATCAAACAAATCAAACCAACCAATTCCAACATCGACCTTTGCGTCAAACAACCGACACTCCGTCTTGGAAAAACGTCGACCAGCGACACTCCGTCTCGGGGAAACGTCCAATAGCGACACTCCATCTCGGGGAAACGTCCAACGCAGACACTCCGTGCCGGGGACACGTGATTTGATCTCAAAAACTATCTATTACCGCAATCAAGAACGGCGTCGCATGAAGCTAGCCGGTGAGTACGGGTCGGTCCACAGGGATGTTGTGAATCTCCTAGTCGCGCTAACGAGTTAATTCCGAAGGGTGTTCGGATTGATTATTAAATCTAAAAACCTAAATTATTCTATACTACTATTATCTAGATCTAGTCTTGCTAGGATTAGGTTTAGGGATGATTTGGAAATGCAGGGAAATCTCAACGCTTTCTATACCCGAATGAAGATCTATGAGGAGTTATGATAATTATCAATAAAGGGGATTAGATCCATTCGGAAAGGTGTTCCTTCCTCTAGGTTCTTGTCCTTCCTTTAGAGATCCTTACCCTAACCTCCATGGAAAACGCGCGCAACCGGGCCTTTATACTACGGTATCACCGCTACCTCGAGGGATAGGGTGCCGTAGGGCGCGGTATGTGCGTGTATGCATGGAGTCCTATTGAAAATATATTATGGGTAAGAAAGGGATGAGAGATCTCATCTCTCAAAATCCTTCCCCAAAGCTAACTCTAAGCAATTTATCTACGGCAAGAATTTAAATCTACCTAGGGCAAAGAATTGAAATCTAAACTAGAGCAAGGAATTAAATCTACTTACAGATGCATCTCTCCAATCATCAACGCAGGTTTGTCAGATCTGAATTCATGAGTTGAAAAGAAACACCGATGCTCTCCATAAAGAGATCTGAATTTATTATTAAAAGGAGGCATCAAAATTACAATCTTTAGAGTTCCTATTTATAGAGAATAGGAAACCCTAGGTTACAAATTGATCCGCATGTCTACAATTACATATTTGCCCTTATGAAGACCAGTCAACGCCGCCACTGCCTTTTGGTAAAAAAATTGTTTTTTATTCCTTTAAAACTGCCGCGGAACCGCGGCCCGAGGCATGGCCAAACAATGGTGTTGGCTTGTTGGATTTTTAGGGCTGGCTATGCTGCTTTTTATCTTCTTATTTCTTTATGTCTTTTCTCAATTTAGCTTCTGGTTCTCTTCCAGATTTTCCAGTGAACATTTATGGTGAACTTTAACCGTGGCTTCGCGATCTTGGACCTTGTATTGCCTTGTACTGATCTTTTGTGTAGGCTTGATTAAGATCCTTCTATTTGTTGGTCAAAGTCCACTTTTTGCATCGTCTTTTCATCGTTTTCACTGTTTTCTGTCCAAGAACCTGTAACCTATAACATGTAGCAGACATGCGTCAAAAGCACCTGTTTATTTATAAAAAGAATAAGAATGGGGAATATAATAATGCAATATTATGGTGTGAACAAATACCCCCAAACTTATCTTTTGCTCGTCCTCGAGCAAACTTATTTTTATTCACTAAAATCCTAACCGCACTTTCGCAGGGAAACGCGATTGCACTGAGCTCGTGCAACAAGCCGTTAAACCTCTAGGTGTCCCTAGTAGGAGGAGTGTTGTCTCCTGAGGGTTTTCAGCGAATACTACCCACAAAATCCTATCAATTCGGCCCATCAACTTTAATTCTCCAATTAGGTCTTTTAACAAGGAATTCTATTATCGTCGACTCGTAAATCATCCACCCATATTCTTCACACTTCCTCATCATCTAAGTTAAGATTATATATGTTCTGCAGACCTACTTAGCTTTCGGCATCTCTTAAGTTTTCCTTCTAGGGTTCCATCTCCACTTAGGAATTTTTATCAACTCTATTAAAGATACAAGTTTTATTCTTCATTCCTTTCTCTCCTCTAAACTCCAATCACATATCCCTACGTGTGTGTATAAATCACCCCTACACTTGGAAATTCAAATCAAGCAATCATACCCTTGTCCGTTGTCCAAAGTACTTATTAGTAGGTGAATTTTTAATTGAATTTTGCTTACACATCCTTCATGCGACTGTTAATACTTCTTGAGGTACCAACAACCGATTACAAGATATGTTTGCACTTTAAAGCGTAATTCCTAGTCTTACAACACCCAAGGCTTTAGCAGTGACTCCTAAACCAGTTGGTCTAAGGCACTAGGTGATGAAGCTCCCTCGCTAAATATTTTTCTATTTTTGCAGCCTTAAGTAATCACAAAAACCAATGTTCATTTTTTTATTCTTTATTCACACTTGTATTTTTTTTTATTTTCATTGTACTAAGGACTTTAGACAAGAGCATTTCAAGGTCTCTTCTACTATTCCAAGTTTCAAGGTGCGTGATCGTGCAAATTGTAGGGTATACATTTTCAGAATCTAGACTTAAGTTAGGAATTATTTTTCAAATTTATACTCTAATAAGAACATCAATACTTTTCCTTTGCTTTGACTTAGCCCAAGAAGTGAACCTAAAATTTGCCTATTTCTAAATAAACTACAAAGACATATACTCTCTACCATTAAACTTTAAGAAAGGTTATTTTTAGGGTTTTTAATTTACTAAGTCTAAGATCTAGTTGTTCCTAGCCAGTTAACCTATTTGTCAAACTCAAATCAAATAAAACCAAAATTGAATACAATAATTTTTATAATTTTTGAAATTTTTCAAATTTTTATGGGTTTTCAAATAAGTATGCAAATGCAAAAAAAATATGTATAAATGAATGCGAAGGAAGAAGACGTACCGAGCATACCCCCAAACTTAAACTTGACAGTGTCCTCACTGTCATGTTGCACCAAGAGGGTCAAAATACCGGCACTTCCCTGTTTATTTATTTATAATTTTTTTTTATATTTTTAATGTTTTGAATTTTTTTTGTTTTTATAGAAAAAGAAAACAAAATATATATATATATATATACAACAAGGTTCCTCCCAAACTTAAGCTTAGCCTTACACAAGCCAAAGATTATCACCAACCATTCAAAAATCTTATCATGGTAATGGCTAGGTTGGTGAAATAATGGGGTGTAGAAGAAAGAAATGAGAAACACGCGAGACCGTGTGGAAAGAAGAATGGTAGAATATGGTCTCGGTGGAGGAGTAGCATGGCGGAAAGGAGAAAGAAGGGTCACGCGATCTTGAGGGTGTAAATCGAGTGAATAAATTAGCGCAATTTGTGATGACCGATGTGTTAAAAGCGATTGCGCTAACCTATCAACCCGTCCAGAAATGGGATCAAATCCCTTAAGATTCACAAGAAAACATGGGTACGCCGAACTTGGTATTGGAGATGAAAACGTAACGGTCTCTTATACGGTCGGAACAATGGGAAAGACGAAAGGAAGTGAACTAGGGATAGTATCATTCTCACCGTAGTAAACTGTCTCGAACTTGAAAGATTCCATTAATGGTTCGAAACTACTGTAAGCACCCGAGTCTGATGGTTCAACTAACTCATCTGAAAATGTAAAGGACTCAAACTCGGGCGGTGAGTCATCAACATCGTCCGAAAAAGTGAAACACTCGTACGTGTTATCGGCTGTGAGAACTGTGTCAGATTCAAAGGAAATTTTTTCAAGCTCACAGTCTTCAAGCGTGGTCGGAACGATGGAAAGGAGGGAGGGTGATATAACAGTGAAAGGTTCAGGAGGCTGAATTGGAAAATCAGACATATCAAACAAAAATAGTTCAACCTCAATATGATCCTCAAAACTCTCCTCAATACCATCCTTATAATTCTCCTCAAGATTCAACTCATCCATGCCATTATCATCAAAGTCAAGACGCATATGAGATTCAAGAGAAATATTTAATAACTCGGGATGATGATTTGAACATAAAATCTCAATTAAATCGACAGGTTCATCATCCGAAATATTCCCGGCGTCTATATTCTCAATCAAGTGAAAATCAATTTTCTTAGACACCTCATCAAAAGCATGGATATCTATCGATTTAGGTTCTAGATGGGAGGTGTAAAGATCGAAAGGATTAGGTGCGGTTTCACTCGAAAGGGGTTCCTCACAATTTGGCAAATCAAACACTACAAAATCACACAACTCGTTTTTATTTTGAACTTGTGAATCATTTAGGACATTCGATGGAAAACTGGAGTTGTGGGCTTCAATTGGGTAAGGGTAGGTTTGATTTGGAAATCCTCTCTCATTTTCACTCTGTCCAACCGCCTCCTTATACATTGAAAAATTTGAAGCTAGCGGGAAACTAGCTACCGTTTCACTAGGTTGCATAAGGGCAGCCACGGACGCTTCCACATTCCTAGTCATTTTGTTTGTTGCTGCGATATATGCCTCCAACGACTCTTCCAAACTAGACTTGGGTGGTAAGGGGGTTTCGGTAAAAGATTCGAAATCGTGTGGATATGCAAAACTCCCTAATGGCTGTGTGGAAACAGTGTCTAGTGAGGGTGGTAAGGTCGGGTAGGACTGGTAGGAAGTGGGTGATTGGACAGGGATAGGATCAACATATGGATAACAAGGTGAATAATCGTGTGGATCCCTAGAACTAGATGAGTGGAGAGGGGTGAAAGATCGGCTGCGAGATTGAGCAATATGCTCAGCAATGGACATCGGCTTAGGAGTGACAGAAGGACTTGAAAAAGTGGTATCAACATATGGAAGTGGTAAAGGTTGACTTGGTTGACACAAAGTGGGTTGAAAAGTCAAACTGCTTCTCCTAGACGCCTCTATTTGATCTTTCAAAGATATTTTAGGCAAGGAAGGATCGTCTTTAAATTGACCGAACAAATTACCGTACGACGCAAAATTAGGTTCGGGATACCAAAGTTCGGCAAGTGATTTATTATGTGGGGTACCCATGTTAGAAGAAGGGGAAAAGAAAGAAGGTTGGTTGGTGCAACGATTTGTTTGCGGCAAAAATTTGCAAGTTTTCTAAAAAATTTTGTCCTTTCTCCTTTTTCCTTTATTTGGAAATTGTTGCAAAAAGATTGTTGATAAAAGATATGCAACAGAAAAAATATTACTTGCAATCAATTCTATTTTAAGCGGGGCCCAAAAATCCTGCAAAAGATCGTTATTTGGAAGGGAATATATTTTTAAAGTGCACAAAATCCTGCAGACATTTTTCAGAAAATATATGGAGATTTTTGCAGAGGAAGAAAAGATAGGCTTACAGAAAAATTTGCATAAGATGTCGTCACCAGAACGCAGCTTTTCCACGGCCAAATAGGGGTTCCCACCGCGGTTATGCGGCGGTACAGTCGGCGCGGATCCCCAAAAAAAATCTGTGATGATGATTCTTCTAGAGCGCGACGGAACCGCGGCCTAAAGGTAAGTACGGCCGCGGTTTCGCGGTTAGGGTAGGTGATCAGTTCAAAAAATTTCTGTGGCTGTTCTGTTGTTAAAAATCTCTTCCGTTTCGATATCCCGTTTTCTGTTTTGCTTTCTGCAAATCTCCAGACCCGTCTCGATTGTTCCTGCAAGATTCACACAACAAAGTACCCTTTCCAAAAAAAAAAATAACAATTGATATATTTTTATATTTTTTGTGATTTTTTAGATTTTTATGATTTTTTAAAATTTTGATTAACCCGAAATTGCGAAAAGGAAATGACACGCCATCCCCGGCAACGGCGCCATTTGATTTGATCTCAAAAACTATCTATTACCGCAATCAAGAACGGCGTCGCATGAAGCTAGCCGGTGAGTACGGGTCGGTCCATAGGGATGTTGTGAATCTCCTAGTCGCGCTAACGAGTTAATTCCGAAGGGTGTTCGGATTGATTATTAAATCTAAAAACCTAAATTATTCTATACTACGATTATCTAGATCTAGTCTTGCTAGGATTAGGTTTAGGGATGATTTGGAAATGCAGGAAAATCTCAACGCTTTCTATACCCGAATGAAGATCTATGAGGAGTTATGGTAATTATCAATAAAGGGGATTAGATCCATTCGGGAAGGTGTTTCTTCCTCTAGGTTCTTGTCCTTCCTTTAGAGATCCTTACCCTAACCTCCATGGAAAACGCGCGCAACCGGGCCTTTATACTACGGTATCACCGCTGCCTCGAGGGATAGGGTGCCGTAGGGCGCGGTGTGTGCGTGTATGCATGGAGTCCTATTGAAAATATATTATGGGTAAGAAAGGGATGAGAGATCTCATCTCTCAAAATCCTTCCCCAAAGCTAACTCTAAGCAATTTATCTACGGCAAGAATTTAAATTTACCTAGGGCAAAGAATTGAAATCTAAACTAGAGCAAGGAATTAAATCTACTTACAGATGCATCTCTCCAATCATCAACGCAGGTTTGTCAGATCTGAATTCATGAGTTGAAAAGAAACACCGATACTCTCCATAAAGAGATCTGAATTTATTATTAAAAGGAGGCATAAAAATTACAATCTTTAGAGTTCCTATTTATAGAGAATAGGAAACCCTAGGTTACAAATTGATCCGCATGTCTACAATTACATATTTGCCCTTATGAAGACCAGTCAACGCCGCCACTGCCTTTTGGTAAAAAAATTGTTTTTTATTCCTTTAAAACTGCCGCGGAACCGCGGCCCGAGGAATGGCCAAACAATGGTGTTGGCTTGTTGGATTTTTAGGGCTGGCTATGCTGCTTTTTATCTTCTTATTTCTTTATGTCTTTTCTCAATTTAGCTTCTGGTTCTCTTCCAGATTTTCCAGTGAACATTTGTGGTGAACTTTAACCGTGGCTTCGCGATCTTGGACCTTGTATTGCCATGTACTGATCTTTTGTGTAGGCTTGATTAAGATCTTTCTATTTGTTGGTCAAAGTCCACTTTTTGCATCGTCTTTTCATCGTTTTCACTGTTTTCTGTCCAAGAACCTGTAACCTGTAACATGTAGCAGACATGCGTCAAAAGCACCTGTTTATTTATAAAAAGAATAAGAATGGGGAATATAATAATGCAATATTATGGTGTGAACAACACGTCAGCCAGCAGACACTCTGTGCCGGGGACACGTCAGCCAACAGACACTCCGTAAAGGGGAAACGTCAAGCAGACACTCCGTCTCGGGGACACGTCAACTAGCGACACTCTGCATCGGGGAAACGTCCAACACAGGCACTCCGCATCAGGGAAACATCCAACAACGACACTCGTTAATGGGGAAACGTCAAGCAGACACTCTGTCTCGGGGACACGTCAACCAGCGACACTTTGCATCGGGGAAATGTCCAACACAGACACTCCACATCAGGGAAACATCCAACAACGACACTCCGTAACGAGGAAACGTCAAACAGACACTCCATCTCGGGGACACGTCAACTAGCAGATACTCCGCCTCGGGGAAACGTCAAGCAGACACTCCGTGCCGGGGGCACATCGACAACAGACACTCCGTCTCGGGGACACGTCAACCAGCCGATACTCCGCCTCGGGGAAACGTCAAGCAGACACTCCGTGCCGGGGGCACATCGACAACAGACACTCCGTCTCGGGGACACGTCAACCAGCCGATACTTTGCTTCGGGGAAATGTCAAGCAGACACTCCGTGCCGGGGGTATATCGACAACAGACACTCCGTCTCGAGGACACGTCAACTAACCGACACTCCGCCTCGGGGAAACGTTGACCAGTGACACTCCGTACCGGGGAAACGTCCAACACAGATCACTCCGGGCCAGGGAAACGTCTACCACGACCGTCTTGGAGACGCGTCAAGCATCGACCGTCCATGTCGCAAAAAGGGCAGTGCAGGCTTCCTACAAAGCAGGAACCAGATCACTCCGGGCCAGGGAAAAGTCTACCACGGACACTCTGTCTCGGAGACGCGTCAAGCGTCGACCGTCCATGTCGCAAAAAGGGCAGTGCAGGCTTCTTACAAAGCAGGAACCGGATCACTCCGGGCCAGGAAAAAGTCTACCACGAACACTCCGTCTCGGAGACGCGTCAAGCGTCGACCGTCCATGTCGTAAAAAGGGCAGTGCAGGCTTCCCACAAATCGGGAACCAAATCGCTCCGGACCAGAGCGTCGACCGTCCATGTCGCAAAAAGGGCAGTGCAGGCTTCCCACAAATCGGGAACCAAATCGCTCCGGACCAGAGCGTCGACCGTCCATGTCGCAAAAAGGGCAGTGCAGGCTTCCCACAAATCAGGAACCAAATCGCTCCGGATCAGAACGTCGACCGTCCATGTTGCAAAAAGGGCAGTGCAGGCTTCCCACAAATCGGGAACCAAATCACTCCGGATCAGAGCGTCGACCGTCCATGTCACGAAAAGGGCAGTGCAGGCTTCCTACAAAGCAGGAAGCAGATCACTCCGGGCCAGGGAAACGTCTTCCATGGACACTCCATCTTGGAGACGCGTCAAGCGTCGACCGTCCATGTCGCAAAAAGGGCAGTGCAAGCTTCCCACAAATCGGGAACCAAATCGCTCCGGATCAGAGCGTCGACCGTCCATGTCGCAAAAAGGGCAGTGCAGGCTTCCCATAAATTGGGAACCAAATCGCTCCGGATCAGAGCGTCGACCTTCCATGTCGCAAAAAGGGCAGTGCAGGCTTCCCACAAATCGGGAACCAGATCGCTCCGTATCAGGGAAAAGTCTACCACGGACACTCCGTCTCGGAGACGCGTCAAGCGTCGACCGTCCATGTCGCAAAAAGGGCAGTGCAGGATTCCTACAAAGCAGGAACCAGATCACTCCGGGCTAGGGAAACGTCTACCACGGACATTCCGTCTCGGAGACGCGTTAAGCGTCGACCGTCTATGTCGTAAAAAGGGCAGTGCATCCCAAAAAGTGGGACCAAAGCAAGTAGCCTCCACGCGAAAGAAGATCCATCAATTTTATGTACACGACCAACATATGTGGTGTGCATTTATTGATGGGGGACACTTTGTTTAAGTCGAAAATTGCACCCCGGTTGACCAAGTCAAAGTCAAAGTCAACCCCAAGCCAAATGGGTCCATGCCCAGGTCGAGTCCGAACATGAAGCGGCCGGCCCTCCCCCATGCCAAAATGAAATCATGTAATAAATAATTTTTATATAATTTTTTATGGATGAATGTAAACAAAATGGGCATAAAGCCAAATTTTTGTAAGCCCATGGCTTATGTGCAAAAAGAAATGGCACATGAGCCATGGGATGGGCAAAACGCCATTTTGTAAAGCCCAAGAGGCTATATGTAAATATGTAAGCCTATATAAGTCAACATGATGATGAATAAAGAAATACTTTTTCATTCCCCCAAAAACTAGGGTTCTTGGTGCCTCCTGCTCCTTCCTCAAGGTTCCAAAACCTTCTTTCCCTTTTGAATTAAATCAAGAGTTTTACTCTTTCTTTTTCAAAACTAAATAGTTTTTCACCACAAAACCTATAAAGGGGAACTTGGATATACCATTAGATCTCAAAAAGAAGAGATTTTTAAAATCTCACATCTCTTGATCTTCAAGGTCCTGCCAACAGAGGAGGAAGAAGGAGACCCATCTCTAGAGACCCCACTTTGGGGAAGAATTAGGGCTCAAGGGGAGAAGCCCTTCATCAGCTTCAAAACATCCTAGGAGTTTAACTCTTCATATATATATATGTATATATATATATATATATAAATACAGAGAATAATAAGTGCTCCTTTTTGGGAGTACAACTCCCATTGCAGGGACCAAGTCCTTTTTGCCGCTCGAGCGCCCACGTGCTGACACGTGGGGCGCTAGCGCTCAAAGCGCTAGCGCTCTTGCACTCAGAGCGCTAGCGCCCGAGCGCCCACGTGCTGACATATGGTGCGCTAGCACTAGCGCTCGAGCGCCCACGTGCTGACACGTGGTGCGCTAGCGCTCGAGCGCCCACGTGTTGACACGTGGTGCGCTAGCGCTCAAAGCGCTAGCACCCAAAGCGCTGTCGCTTTTTCCCACGCATCCTTTGGATACCCTTTCCCTTTCTTTTTTTTTATATATATGTACACACACACACACACACACACATACTCGATAACACTGTCCCTCTCAAAAAAATTTTGGGCCGGGGCGCTGCCCCGCACCCCGCAAGGGGGCTGCTAGCCCCTTGACCCAAACCCACTATCCGGATAGCAGATTCCCGTAAAAACTCTGCGGGATCCCCGATATATCCAAAACCCCTCCAAAACACAACACTGCACATTGAGTTTGCATGACCAGTTTAACCCGTTAATCGGAGGTTCTCTCTCCCCAAAGGCGAGGGGTAATTAACGGCAGTTTAGTCCGCGGCTGCCGGAGATTCGGATCCCCACAATTAATAAACCCCAGCCTACCCTAGGCAGGGGGAATCTGTAATGCGCCTGACAAGCGCGCGCGTATTCCCATCTCAATGGGGTGACGAAAAACACCCTACAGTCATTGATGCCAAGACTTGCTATAATGCTTTGCTCGGCAGGCCTTGGTTATATGAGTACAACGTTATCCCTTCTACACAACATCAGTGTATGAAGTATTTCAAAGATGGCTTGGAATACACCGTCACAGGGGAGCTAAATCCGTTCTCCGTAAACAAGGTCCGAAAATATGAAGACGCAAAGTTTTCCTACCAGACTTCGAAAATACGGAGAGGTGTCATAAGCCGGAGGATAAACAGAAGTCCGTCGCCACTATCTCGATTTTTGGGAACGATTCTGAAGAAGATGAAGAAATAGTCTACTCGGGGCAACCCCAAAAATAAAACAATAGGTATGGACCATCTACTCCTATTTTGGTCTTTGGCAGCGACTATGAGGACGAGGCCGACGCAGTGTTCTCTATCCGCCCGTCAGCGCAAACCCTAGTCGGAACAGATCAGAGTCTATAAATCACGATGGATCCGCCTCGGCAATATAAAGAATTTGATGCACTCGATACATACGGCGTACAAGAACTACAGACTTTCTACATCCCTCCCAGGCAAAGAGGTGAAAAGGCGATTCTCTTCTACCTATCTACGGAGACCAAAGTAGAAAAAGAAGTCTGGCATGGTGCCGATTTTGCACTTGATAGGCTTCAACCAATTCGTCTGCCAAGATACTACGCGGAGAAATTAAAAAGGCTGTTAAGATGCCAAGGTGTACCCATCGAACAAACTGTTCGACAAGCCCAATTCTACAAAAAGATTAGGGATATTCTTGGGACTCAGCGAAAGATGCCCAACGGGAAGATGGAGACAACCGGGCTCGGATACGTTCGGTCCACGAAACGGGAGCAGTTCCATAGCTGCATCGTCATAAATAGCTCCAGCGAAGAGGAAAATGCTCTTCCAAATGGCCGTGAAGTTGAAACAGAGCGAAATTTCGCTCTAAGAACGTTAAGTCCGTCGCTCGAAGAACAAATAGATAATCTAATAAAAGAAGCTTATCAAAGGAGCCGAGACAATAACAGCCGCGAAATAGCCATTTATGAAAAAGGCAGGACGCAACACCTCAATCAGCAATCTGTAGAGAAGGAAGACTATAATACTCTTCATCCCTGGCCCGCTTTATGTCCTCGCAAAAGGGGAAAATCCCGAAATAGAGGAAAAAAAGGGTGAAGAACGCAAACAACGTTCGAAAACAACAAAGTGGATCCAAGAAGCCGTGCAATCGAGAAAAGGTCGATTGGAACCCATCCTTTATAAAAAAAGATGGGTCAGGAATACTCTTTTCCCCAAGAAAAGACAAGGAAAATATTCAACCTTATCATGAAGCACCAAATGATGATGCTCCCGGAGTCTCGGCACCCTGAACAAATCAACGAGGTCCATCATCCGGACTATTGCTCCTACCGCCGAGCAATAGATCATCCCTTCGAAGACTGCTTTACCTTCAAATACTGGGTAGAAGACCGGTATCAGCAAGGCAGGTTTGCTTTATCTGACAACCGGAGGGTAACCCCGCCGCAAAAGCATGAGCTAAAGAGGATCTATACCATGAGGATAGGACCAGCTCAACCATAAAAAGAGAAGTGGACTCGTACCTGCCATATGATAACACTCTTAAAAGAGGAAGGGCACGAGATTATGGATGACCTCCATATGTGCTTCGCAAATGAAGACGAGAACAAGGTGATCTCAGAGTTTCCACCAGCACCAAAGGAATTGGAAGATGGGATACACACCACAGCGGACAACCTAAAAAATATTGACTTAATGACGGAAAATGATCCGAGGCCAACGTTCGTCGGTGAGCTGCTATCTGAAAAACAGGCAGCCACGTTAAAAGACGTGCTCATATAATATAAAGACCGCTTCGCGTGGAATTATTCCAAAATTCCAGGTCTAGATCCAAAGGTGGCAGTACATAAACTGGCTATATCGCCAGACATAAAGCCAGTCAAACAGGCGCCAAGAAGAATGCGGCTCGAACTTGAGATGAGTATCAACGCTGAAGTCAAGAAATTAATCGACTTTGGCATCATCCAAGAGGTTCAATATCCCGACTGGATCGCTAACATCATTCTGGTGATGAAGAAAAAAGGGACGGTGCGCATCCGCATGGACTTTCGGGATCTTAACAAAGTTTGCTCGAAAGATGACTTCTCAGTACCTGTTACCGAGCTAATGATCGATAACACATCTACCTATGAGGTCTTCTCCTTCATGGATGGATCTTCAGGATATAATCAAATAAAAATGCATCCTGAAGACCAAAAGCATACCGCCTTCCGGACCCCGCTGGGCATATTCTGTTATAAGGTGATACCCTTCGGTTTGAAGAACGCTGGCGCAACTGTCATGCCCCACTTCCCGGTGTACGGAAAGATGACGAGGCGAGGTCCGCTACGTATTTACTCAGAAGTAAACACGCTAAGTGTATCTAAGCAATATAAAGTAAAGTACACAAGAGACAAGAATGTAAATAAACAACAACTTTATTTATTAAACATTCTTTTACAGGTACAACTGAAATGTAAATACATGAATAGAATGTGATGCCTAAACAATGGCATAACTGAAATGAAAATATGTACAAGTGCCTATAGCTCTGGGTCAAACACTAACTGCTCCAAATCTTCAGTGCTGGACTCGATCTCCAATGAGTCCGAAACACCTGATAACATTCCAAAGAAAGAAGAAAGGAATGTCTTCAGCGAACAATCGCTCGGTAAATCCTAAAGCTGAGTAGAGATAGAATAGACAGAAAGAGAATATAACTTATAATGTTGATTATAGTGTTAACGCAGTTGTTTGTAGCTTAGTAAAGAAAATGCCAGTGTATACGAGAGCAGTCCCACTATTCCGGAGACTAAGGTATACGGAGCACAAGGAACCGTTCAGCAACGGTACAACAGTAATGGATGTTCAGATTAGGTGTACTATGGTTACAGTCTCGTGCCACTTCTAAAACCTTCCGTACCAATCTACCCCTTTATAAACCCCGCAATGTCTTTTGCATTGATTGTATTGTTAGTTATATAGATGGATGACTTACCAAAACCATGATATCAGTAAATGGAATGGATATAAATGGAGAGTCATGTAGACGGAGTATATCCATGGTTCGGTTCAGTCAATATAGATTGAATAGACGGATTCATGTTGAATTGTAGTTTATACTTGAATCATATTCAAGTCAGATTGATTAGATTAAGACTCGGTCTGAGTCAGACACTTTGAAAAGAAATTGAAATCCTGAATTAGTTTTGATTTTATCGGTAACTGCTGCACATGGACGGCAGGATTTGTGTCTTTTTCCAAGACAATTACCGTGTTGATAACACCGTTTGTTAGATTGTCTACCTTAGACAGGCAAGCACCTATATTCTCCGGCTCCCTGAGACTCAAGAGAACTGGTCCCGCTTAAACCTATATTTACTAGGGTCCTTATTATAATTTAGTATAACTTGAGGAGTTTTTATGTAAATATAGTTTGATATAATTTTCAAAATACACCTCAAGTATTTAATTATCGTCTTTAGGGTTTTCATAGATATATATTTTATGAAAGTGAAATTTCTAGTGAGTAGAACCTAGTTTTCATAATATATGGTATTAAAATGAAATATCAGTATCGTTTTGTATTTGGATGGTATTTTCATGTAATAATGATTCCTTTGATTTGGAAAACTTGGAATATTTATATAATATAATTAAAATAGATATTTTGATAATAGTTATATATTTAATAAAAATAAATTTTTATTTATTGTTGTAGAAATCTCATTTTCTAAAGAAAAATGCATTAAAAATTCCATCGAGATCGAATGCTCCTTGCGGAGGACTGCATCTCGCTCTACTAGGCCCGAGGACGTGCGATAACCCACACCATCCTGATCGGGGTTCCCTAAAATGGGTTGTAGAGGCGTAATTGCCAGGAATTAGATAATACACTTTTTAAAGAAATGGTTTTGCAAGTTTGATGGTATTTATTTGTAATGTCATATTATCCCATAACTAATGTCCCAAACTTTCATCGTTCTATGTCAAAGGTGTGTGTTGTGATGAGATAGGTCATTACCTCGTGAGTTATCTAAAGGTAATATAAGTTTTATGTTATTTTATGTCGAAAATAAAGTATGTGGTATTTTACCATAAAAATACGATAAAAGTTGCATAAAATATTATTTTGAGATGAAACTTATTTTAAAGTGTTTGTTAATGTTTGCTAAACATTATATGAGAGTATGGTATTGATTGTTTAAGAAAAAATAACCTTTTTAAGGAAAAACCGAATCGGAAGTCGGATTAATTCCGCTTCCGTCGGGTTTTAGAATTCAAAGTTTTTAGAATAGAAAATGAGAGGAGGAGAGGGGACTTACTAGATACGGAATAAGAGAAGAGATAAGGGAAGACTAGGGAAGTGTCGGGGTGTCATTTCGTCGCCGGAATCTCCTTGGAACGTCGGCGGAACTTCACCCTTTACTAACTCCACTTGCACACTAAAAGGACTTGAGAATTTTTGAGAGTTTTGGCAGAGAATTTCTTAGTGAGGATGAGTGAAATGGAGTGTGGTATTTATAGAAAAAATTAGGGTTTAGAGGGTTAAAGAATGCATTGAAAATTTGCATTAAAAATGGGATTAAAGGGTATTTTTTTGCTCTCTGGATGAATGCAGAGTATTCAAACAACATGGGTGTAGTGGGGTAGGCTAAGAGGTGCTCGGGAAAAAATCTCAAGGCATTACCTACGGTTTAGCCCGGCGGTGCCGATTCCCACTGCATGTGTCACCGGTCCAAGTCCGGTGGAATGGGCTTGGATTGGTGCCACGTGTTGGTGTCGCTTGGTTTTCTTTAGTGCACATGTTTGATTAGTCTATAACTTAACATATTACGTGTAGTGCACGTGCAAACCCTTGGGCTTCTAAAAGATTAAAAGAAAACTTAATAAAAAGATAATGTGGCTGGGGGATTCGATCACATGGGCTACGTCACAGCAGTGCAAGGCTTTACCAATGTGCTACAAGTACTTTCTTGCTGTTCAAAAGTAAAATAAATACTTATAGTGTATACAGTATGCAAATACCCCAATTGTACATTAACTTTTAAACAATTTTCTGTATATTGAAATTAGAGTTGTTACAGCTACCTAGAAAAGGGCTATGACAAAGATCTTCGATGACTTCATCCATGAGATTGTCGAATGCTACATTGAAAACCTTGTGGTAAAGAGCAGATCTCACGAGGAGCATTGGGAACATCTAAAAATAATGTTCTGACGTCTTCGGAAGTATAATCTGAAGATGGATTCTCTGAAATGCGCGTTTGGAGTCTCCTCAAGCAAATTCCTAAGATTCATCATACGGCACCGGGTATCGAAATCGATCCCTCAAAGATCAAGGCGATTATGGAAATGCCCACGCTAAGAACTCTCAAACAATTGTGATCTCTTCAAGGAAAGCTCGTATATATCCGGCGGTTCATAGCTAACCTCTCCGGAAAATGCTGCCCCTACAGTCATTTGATGAAGAAGGGGACCCCGTTCATTTGGAATCAGAAGTGCCAAAATACACTAGACGAAATCAAGCAAAACCTGCAAAATCCGCCGGTATTGACCACTCCGGTTAAGGGAAAACCCCTTATCCTATATACGACAGCCCTTTAAGGTTCTTTAGGAGCGCTATGGGCATAAGAGAATGATCGGGGAAAGGAGAGAGCTCTATACTATTTGAGTCGAGTTCTCCTGGGGGCAGAAGAAAACTACTCCCTTATCAAAAAGTATTGTCTGGCACTGATATTCGTGATAACGAAGCTCAGAGATTACGCCTTGGCACACGATGTCCATCTCATATCAAAGGTGGATCCTCTTAAATATCTGATGTCAAGGGCCATACTAACAAGAAGGCTTGCCAAATGGGCTCTCCTCCTGATAGAGTTCTCGATAACGTATCGACCCCTCAAAGCAGTGAAAGGCCAGACCATTGCCGACTTTCTCGCGAAGCATTCGATACCAGCCGACTCCCCCTTAAATTGCGAGTTGCCGGATGAACATGCGTTCAACAAAATCGAAGGAGAGAAGGAAGAAAAGGAAGAAAATGATTCCCAATGGGAACTCTACTTCGATGGAGCATCCTCCGTGAAGCAACGAAAGAAAAACACCCCCATAATCAAAACTGGGGTGGGTCTTATCTTTGTGACCCCGCAAGGAGGGATATTGCGTTACGCCCTCTCCTTAACGGAGCCAAGGACTAACAACGAAACTGAATATTAAGCTTTGATAGCAGGTCTCGAGATCGCTATCGACATGAGAATCAAAGACCTCCTTATATATGGAAACTCCCAGTTGATCGTTAGCCAAGTAAATAGCGACTATCAGACCTGCAAGCCAGAGCTGATAAAGTATGGAGAAGGAGTGCAGCAATTGCTGACTCAATTCCCCTCCTACATTCTGGAGAGTATACCGCGTGCAGAAAACAGCAAGGCAGATGTATTGGCCAAATTGGCTAAAGAACTGGACGATGAAGACCTCGATGACGTAAAGATCATTGTGCAAAGCCGCGGGGTTCTCGCGCCAACAGATATATCTTCCGAAGGCCTAATAGAGCCATCCGAAAGAAAAGAAATGACCGAACAAGTAGCCCTTCAAATAGAGGATGAAGAAAAGGTTAAGGATTGGAAGGAAGTCTTCATAGAGTACTTTAAAGCCCAACAAATGCCCAAAAATGCGTCGTCTAGACATCAGCTCATGAAACGAGCTCTGTCCTTCGCCTTCGTCAATGATACTCTATATAAAAGATCGTTCGACTGTTTGTGGCTATGATGCCCGGGACCAGAAGAAGCAAAGAAAGTCATCCAAGAAACCACGACGGACTCTGCGGTTCTCATCAAGCCAGGCCAAAAATGAAGCTGAAAATAAAGAGGATCAGTTAATATTGGCCCACGATGATCCAGGACTGCCTCGAATATGCAAAGCAGTGTCACTCATGCTAAATCCACGGAGAATTCATAACATCCAAATCCGCTACATCCAACAGTGGCTAGCTGACCGTTCGAAATGTGGGGAACCAATATAATTGGCCCCATTGAACTAGCGTCGTCCAAAGGACATCGGTTTATATTGGCAACGACCGACTACTTCTTTATGTGGGTAGAAGCAGTACCACTAAGGGAGGTGAAGACGGAGAATATCCTCCATTTTTTCAGGACACATGTCATCTATCGGTTCGGCACTCCGCGACGAATTATCTCGGATAATGGGCCAGCTTATAAAAGTCATAAAATCAGCCACTTTGCTCAACAGCATAAAATAGATTGGAGATACTCTTCAGTCTATAACCCTCGGGCCAACGGTCTAGCTGAAGCTTTCAACAAGATCTTGACAAAGATTATAAAGAAGACGGTGTCCAGAAACAAAAAAGACTGGCACGAAAGGCTGCACGAAACTTCTGGGCTTACCGAACAACGTTCAAAACGGCCACGAATACAACACCATACGCGTTGGTATTCGGCACGGAAGCAGTGCTTCCCCTGGAAATAGAACTCCTCTATCTGCGAGTAGCGGTTTGATACGAGCTGACAGATGAAGAAAATGCTCATCTTCGGATTAAGAAGCTCGATGCCCTCGACGAAACTCGCCTTATAGCACAGCAAAATCTAGAGGCTTATAAGACAAGGATGAAACGGTCATACGAAAAACTGACCATGCCAAGAACATTCCTCCAAGGTGAACTCGTGTTAGTCGTCAAAAGACTCATGATCCCCAATCATGCAAAACGAGAAAAATTCGAGCCGAACTATGAAGGCCCGTACATCATAGATAAAGTCTACCCAAGGTGAAGCCTACCTGCTCATGGATATGCATGGCGAAAGACCCTTCAGGCCAATAAACGGCTGATTCCTCAAAAAATACTATGCTTGACGAGTCACGACTTAGGTCAATGATAGATGACGACGCCTGTGTCCACTCGCCATCTTCCTGAGTTAGAACTCTGAGAATAGTATACAAAAAAGCTCCGTTGCCCCAAAAACGACGATATCGAACCGAGAAGTCCTTAAACTAACTATCCGCCTCAAACATGGCGACAACAGACTGAGAAGTCCTTAAACTAACAATCCGCCTCAAACATGGCGATATTGGACCGGGATATCCCTAAACTAACAACAAACCGAGACATCCCTAAACTAGAACTTCACCTCAAATATGGCGACAATGGTCCGAAAAGTCCTTAAACTAAAATTTCGCCTCAAACATGGCGATAATGGACTAGAACGTCCCTAAACGTATCGCCCCAAATGCGGCGATACATTCTCTTGAGATCTATATTGCAATCGAAGTCTTAGCAGGAAAGATTGTAACTCAAGTCCCACTGGCTACATAGTTACTCCAGCAATGAAGCCACCCCCAAATCCTACCGACAAACAGGTGGGTCACCTGCGACGAAGCTACTTTCGAGAGTTTTGCCATTCTAAAAAAACGGTATGTTCACAAGCAAAATAGGCACGGGTGAAAACCCGAAAGGGCACCGTGAGTAAAAACAGGACAACCGGCGAGCTTGTGAAAACCCGGAAGGGTGCAGTCTCGTAAAAAGAATACACTTGTAAGATCCTCACGACTCGTAAGGAGAATTCCTTCTATGAGACCCATACGGTTCATAGGATTCAAAAGCCTTGAGCTACAGGGATCCGAACCTATTCTTAAGCCGTCATATCCCCCACGTTGCCCTACAGGCGGTCCAATATCGAACCTTGTATACAATCCACGGGCATGAATAAATATTCCCTCACCAAGTTCTACCAATGGCGAGAAATGTCCTCATATGGTGAACGACACTTGTAAATCCTCCCGACTTATAAGGAGAAAACACTCTAGAAAGATCCTTACGACTTACAAGAGAAAATATCACTAAGGAATCCCCACGATTCCTAAGGAGAAAATACACTTACGAGATCCTCTCGACTCGTAGGGAGAAATACCTTTATGAGACCCTTACGGCTCATAAAGTCAAAAGTCTTAGTCGGCAGGATCCTAACCCTGTCTACTAAGCCATCTTTGTTCAAATCTGCAAAGGCAAATGATGAGTCGCTTCTGAAAATATTCCAGTCGTAGTAATGCTGATGCCTAAAAAAGGTATCAAACTTCATGTCCTCTCACGTCAAATGATGATCCGCTCCTGGCAATATTTCGGTTGCAGCGATGCTGATGCCAAGATTGGTATCAGATCTCAAGTTTCTAACTCGTAATAAAACACAGCGAGTCGCAAAAAATGCGTATGAAAAAGACGAAACGATTGGGCAGCTCACAATAAGAAGCAGCGAGTAAAAAAATAAAAATACATAGCCGAAATGATTGGACACCGCGATAAATAGCCGAAATGATTGGGCAATCGCGACTCTCGCAATATAAAAAATTGAAAAGATAGAGTATCGCGGAAATAAAAAATAAAATAAAATAAAATTTCCTCTGCCCTGTAAGTATATCCATATTGACTCTTGTATATGATCCATGGGCACAAATAAAAGAAAAAGGGAACCATATTTTCCTACCAGGCTCCGTCAAAGGGAGAGTCAGATATCGATGGTAACATCTACAGCCTAGAGATTTGCTTAACATTCTTCTCATTCCAGTGGGATGCAGATGCAACGTCAACAAAAGACCCAAAGGTCAAAGCAAACCAAAAATGGAGTAATGGCAAAATTCTAGCTCCAAGTTTTGACGGTACATATACAACCTAGAGACTATCCCGGCATTTCCCCTCATTTCAACAGGATGCGGACGCGACTATCAAATGAAAATAGAGCGATGGCATATTTCTAGCTCCGGACTTCAATTGCCATACAAATAGTATAGAGGTCCTACAGATGTCTACCCTACTTCAACAAAGAAACGGCACGACATTGTCAAAATAAAAATTAAGTGATGGCATATTCCCAACTTCGGGTCTCGACGGCAACTTATATAAAACCTGAAAGACCATCAGAGATCATCCCACACCAGAGCGGAGCGGTTATGACTCATCGGAGATCTAAATTGAGCTTAATCTCAAGTAAAAAGCGTCATGGTAAATTCCTAACGTTTTCTCTTCCGACGGTAATATAACCTAAGGAGATAAGTTGAAGACGTCTTGTCCAGCCCCCGAAAGGAACAGAGACACGACAGTCGTGGGGCAACTCGAACAGCAGCTTAAAGATTGCATATCGAGAAATACATCAGCAACCGTGATGGTACCACGTACTAAAATCCTAGTGCCACAAACTTAATGGATCTCTGTCGTAAAAAGAATAGGGGTTATCTACATACAATGTTAGGACAAGTTTGCCTGTAAACCTAAGGGAGGTAAACTAAAGATACTCCGAAATGAGTGAATAAACTACAAATTTCGAAATGAGTACATAAACTAGAGACTCCGAAACGAGTGAATAAATTATAAATTTCGAAATGAGTACATAAACTAGAGACTCTGAAACGAGTGAATAAACTATAAACTCCGAAATGAGTACGTAAACTACTTCGCGCCAAATCAAGACAATCAAGAAAAGAAGAGTGTGAATATGAAAGGAAAAAGGGCTTATCATTCATACTTCAGAAAAGACTATACAGTGATGATGATGATGATTAAAAAAAACCGCTACTGCATCATCTGAGGTCTACAATGGCAAGACGCTAAATTCCGGAAACGGATTCTCAAACTCAAAAGCAAGTTTGAGCAGAGCACCTTCAGCCTCATCGACCATCTTTTTGTGCATATTCTCTCGGATGCAAGCGTCAGGGTCACCACTAATGTCCTCCACCCTCTGATATGCCGATACTACTGCTTTCTGCTGAAAGACTCGGTGTAAGATGGCGACGAGATTATCTCTCCGTTTCTTTGAGATCAACCCCATCAATTAAACTGAATGGACCTTATCCTCAGCGTCATCGAGCATTTGAAGCGGCATAACCTCAAGGAGCCCGGGTATAGCTTTGTAGATGGACCCAACGACGATTTTCAAAAGGGCAGAACGGCGGGGAAGCAATCGACTGTTGTACTCATCAAAGCGACGCATCACCACGTCGCATTGGGCGTCAGTAAACTCTTGGCCCTGGCAGCGGCCTTGGATGCGAATCTCCTTGTAAGAGACAATCTCTTCAAGATCGTACAGGTGACCAGCTATGGTATCTAAAAAAAGGGTTGAGAGTTAGTGATTAGTATATAAAAATCACTACAATGGGCCCCATAAAATCTAGGGGATGGCTCATCAATGATGAGACATGTACCCATCATGAGAATCCGAAGGGATTCTCATTAAACAAAGAGTGCATATTGAACAGTAGAGTTCAAGACTCTCAATACCCTTGAAGAACATGTTCTACAACAGATCTGAATCTGTGGGAAAAATCTACAACAAAACCCTGAAAAGAAAATAAGAAAAGGGAATCAAATTCCCAAAAATTTTCAAAAGAAATTTTCTTAGAGCTAAGTTCTGTAGAACAAACCGGAATTGAATTCCTCTAATGATGGGATTAAATCCCAATAATCCCCATAGGAAATAAACTGGAATTAAATTCCAGAGAACCCTTAAAGATCAGAGTAATAGGGTAAAACTCCAAGATCTTTGACACCCACAGTCTCCCTAAATAATTTTTTCTAAAGATCTCTAAAAGACCATTTCAAGAAAAAGAGCCAAGCTCTGTTGATGGGTTAAAAACCAAAAACGAAAAAGAGTTTCTTTTAAGAGTTAAAAAGTTGGTCATAATCCTTACTAATTTTCTTAAACAGAGTTCAAATTCTAAAAGTTTCTTTGGATAGAGATCTAAGCACTGAGAAGAGAATTAAATTTTCAAGGAAGAATAAAGAAAACGAAACGATAGTCATCTCAAGGGCCAAAGGCCTTATTTATAAGATGTGAAGGGACGGTTCAACTCCCTAGAAGATCTAATGGTGGGAAAAGGTGATACCGTTGCACCTACGTGTAAGCCATGTGAGAGCAATGGTGGGAGGCATTTGTTTCCCCAATATTTTAATATAGTAAATGAGCAAAGTTCTGTTGAAATTTAATGAAACAGCGCCTCACGTGCTCTCCACGAGGGCGCCAGCGCCAGAGCCAATCTTATAGGATTAAATCCTATGGTGGCGCCTCACGCGCTCCTCATGCGGGCGCCAGTGTGTAAAGCACAAGAGAATTTATTACATAAGAGTTAAACTCTTATATGGCGCCGAATGTACTCATCACGCAGGCGCCGATGTGCAAAGTACAGGAATACCCATCTTAAGAATTAAATTCTTAAGTGGCGCCTATGTGCATAACACATGAGCGCCGGCACCCAAGTAGAATTAAATTCTATGATACTCTCTGTTAAACAGAGCCGTTGGATCAAAGATCCAAAGGAGATGGTAAATCATCAAAATATAGAATCAAATTCTATTAGGAGAAAATATCTCCCAAATCTTTCCAAATAAGAAATATACTATCGGTTGGATCAATGATCCAATAATAGAATAAAATTATATTTTGGGAATATATTCTCTCAATCTTTCTAAACAAAAAAAAAAGATTGCTCTCTGTAAAGCAGAGAACCCTTTGATTAAAAATCCAATGGTGATTAAAAATCACCACTTGACAGAATAAATTCTGTATATGAGAGAATATTTCCCTAATCTTGTTAAAAACAAGAACAACATATTCTGTAAAACAGAAGTCCATGGATCAAAGATCCAACAGTGGGCAAAATTCCCCAAATCAATTTTGAGACCTATTAAATCAATTGGAATCTGTCAATGAGAGATTTTCTCAAAACTAATTAACAATCTGCCTTCACTATATAATGGACCTGAGACTTCAAGTCTCACACACCAACACGAAGAGAGAGGAAGAGACTACAGATAGAAAGAACAGAGAATTCAATTCTTAAAGAAGAAGATCTTCCTTCTCAAAACCGTAGGTAAAGAAAAGAGATCAAAATATCTCCTCTACATGTGATATCACATCTAAGGGTTTAACCATTTTAAAAAGAACTTAGTTTTTTCTCTGGATCTAAGATCCACAAAACAAGTCTCCAATAAGTTGAGAATTTAATTTTCATCGGGAAGATCTTGTTCTTGAGAATCAAAGATTCAGTGAAGAACAAATTTAAAGAGAAAGAAGATGGAGTTCATAATACTCCAGGAACTCAGTTCCTTCAAATCAAGAACTTAGTTCTTTAAAAACGCAACCCGAGATCCTAAAAAAATAGTGATTTTGGCGAGCGTTAATGGTCAAAATACCATTAACAGAGATTTAAGTTCTCTAAAAATATCAACAGAGATTAAATCTCCATATAAAAAAAGAGACTAGCGCCTCACGTGCTTCCCACGTGGGTGCCCTTTTAAAAGCGCCTAGCGCCTCACGTGAAAAACATGCGGGCGTCCAATAGAAGGCTAGAGCCTCACGTGAAACACACGTGGGCGCTGAATAAAAGCGCTCGGCACTCCATATACAGCCGAAAAATGCTAAGTGCTTAGCACTAATTGGGCAGCTCCCAGCGCCTCACGTGCTCCTCACATGGGCGCCATATAAAAAGTGCTTAGTACTCCATATACAGCCAAAACGGTTGAGTGCTTAGCACTAATTGAGCTGCGTCCAGTGCCGCACGTGCATCTTACGTGGACACCATAGGAAGTGCTTAGCACTTCATATTTAGTCAAAAGGACTAAAGTGTTCAACATTCATTGGGCAGCGCCCATGACTGAATGCTTTACATGACATATATGTGAGCATCAGAATTCAAATAAGTGCTTAGCACTTTTACATAAAAAAGAAAAGGGCTGAAAAAACAGAACCCAAATAAGTGCTTAGCACTTTTGAATGAAAAATAAAAAGAATAAGCAGACTAAGCCCAAATTGGCTAAGTCTCTGAAGTTTTCTTGCAGCTGAGCCCAAAGGCTCTTTTTCTGGATCTTGAGTAAAAATGATCCTTAAAAAAATTGTTAAACTGATCTTAGTCTCAAACATGACTAATGATGATATCCAAAATGATATTTAGCTCGTATCTCCTGAAGTAATCTTAGTCTCAAATACGACTAACGATTCTTAGCACCATAACAAACCCTTTCTCTCAAATATGGGCCTTGGTTCAAGGGTACATCTTTCCACACCTGTGATATATGTCGTTGTAATTCCTCAACGTCTTCAAAGAGGTGGCGGGTTTCGACAACCAATAACTCCTTTCGTCATACATTGATGCACTTCCAAATTGACGTGCACACCTCAAATCGGATCGCTTCCCAAATTGGACACATTCCATATCACCATCGTTCACTCCGCCATGTAACAAATACATGTGTGCGCCAGATGAATAATGGACCGAAATGTCCCCAAACTAATACTCGCCTCAAACATAGCGGTAATGGACCGAAATGTCCTTAAACTGACATTCATATCCAAAATGGGAATGCTGGACCGAAATGTCCCTAAACTAATACTCGCCTCAAATATGGCGGTAATGGACCGAAATGTCCTTAAACTAACATTCATACCCAAAATGGGAATGCTGGACTGAAATGTCCTTAAACTAATACCCGCCTCAAACATGGTGGTAATGGACAGAAATGTTCTTAAACTAACATTCGTCCCCAAAATGGGAATGTTGGACCGAAATGTCCCTAATCTAATACTCGCCTCAAACATGACGGTAATGGATCGAAATGTTCTTAACCTAACATTTGTCCCCAAAATGGGAATGTTGGACCGAAATGTCCCTAAACTAAAATTTCGCCTCAAACATGGTGATAATGGACCGTGATATTCTTAAACTAAAATAATTAGGCCCAAATACTCATATGTTTTATGTCTATTGTAATCTCAAACCAGATTAACGGTCATTAAATAAACTTAAGCCCAAATCTAAAATATACGGATTTGGACTGATCCGCGTCCTACGGGCGGCGACAAAAACTAGTCTCCGTATACAATCTACGGGAAACCAGAACAAACAAAAGCACACATGACATGAAGTGAACTGCTGGAGATGGAGAAAGTGGTTATTGCAATGCAGTAACGTAATTAACTGCAGGGGCTTGCGCCTGCAGTGAAGAGTGTCTGTTCATATCATATTTTTGCATTTTTATACCGTCCATTCTTGATCACATTGCATATAGGTAGGTAATTTTGATCCGTGTTTGCTAAATAATTGCAGATTACAAGTTCTCAGCTCTAAACAGTGAAAATCATGAAAAGGCGCAACAAATGCAGGAATACGGCCAACAACAGATAAATACCGATCTCCGCTTACTATCCGTATGATGTCACATACCAGTTCAAGGGAAAAAATAGAAAATCTGTAACACCCTAGTTCATTTATACCAGTTCTAGTTCAAGTATTTCTTTATTTATGGTATTTTCCTGATTTACTGCATTTTGGGGTGCGAATAGTGTATCTGACATCTATATTAGCATCTAACCCGACTCGCTTGCTAGAAACCAGTCTTGATTCCTGTTTATGATTTATCCTGGCTTGTTACATGGATCCGTGCACTTTCATGTTGTTTATTTTGCATACTCGCATTACATCAAGCACCTGCATTTTATAAAACATTTAAAGTCACGTAAAATGTTTTAAAAATACATTGCATGGCCTGCCTGATACCCCTGACCATGTCGTAGCATCCGCGCACCCTATTCTCGTCCCGTTCAGTGAAACGGGCTTGTTTGGATGGCTACGCGCACGTACGTCCATTCGTTCTTGGGGGTATACATTTTCGTTACCCGGATATCCAATTTTAATTTTGGTTGACATGTATATTTTTCATATTTTAAAACTGGATTTTTAGACCCGACCTGGGCATATTTTGGGATAAGTTTGGATTTACCAGATTATAAAATTTTATTAATACGACATTTAAAATATTATTAATAGTTTAAGTTTTCTGTTAACTAAAACATTTTTAAATTTAAATCTTAACAACCTCTTTCTCTCTCTCCTTCTCTCTCTCTTTCTCTCTCTCCCCCCTCAGCGCATCTTTCTCTCTCTTCTTTTTCTCTCTCCTCTCGAGCCCTCTCTCTCCTCTCGCGAACATTGTTCGTTTCTCGACTCTGGTCACCGTCTCCGTGATCCGCTCACCTCCCTCCTTCATTCTCTCTTCTTTTCTTCTTCTTCCTCTTTAAAAACCCCCGAGTACCCACATGAGAACCCATAAAAACTTAACCCTAACTCTAAGCCCGGCCTCCTCTGCCTCCTCAAAACTCAACCCTCATCTCCATCCTCTTCTTCTCCTCCTCCTCCTCATCATCTTCTTCTTCTTCCTCCTCCTTTCCCGAGCCTGCACACCAAGAACCCTGCACACCCAAACCCTACCTCCTCAACCCATCTCGTCGCCGACCACCTCGTCGTCGCCATCACCTTCTTCTCACCTCCATCTCCATCTTCTCCAACCCCGAGCCTGCACACCCAAGATCCCTGCACCCAGAACCCAAACCTGCACACCAAACCCTAGCATTCCCTGCCTTTTGCCAAACTCCATCGCCTGCACCTCACCGCCGGTGAGCCTGACACCACCATCTCGTCTCCCTGACCCATGTGCACCAAACTCCAGTAGGCACCAATCTCCTCTCTCTTCTTCTTCCTCTTCTTACTTTTCTTTTCTTTTCTTGAAATCTTGTTTTCCAGCCATCGCCGGAGTCGCGTCGACGCTGCCGATCCAGACGATCCAGTGAACGTACCTTGCCTGCATGATCACCCTCTTGCCTTGCCTGGACCCGTCCCGCATGCCGTGTGTGCATTGCGACGGTTTACCGACGTCGGACGTGCCGTGTGTATCCTTCGTGTGATCCGATCGAAGCAAGTTGATCTTGCTACATGCTATACTACAATATATTGCACCCATTTGAATAATAACATCACATAATGTTTAGTTATGCATCCCACATTATCATTTTACTGTTTTACCGATTTCGGATACCCGTTTGCATCCATATCATTTAATATACATTTAGCTGCATCTACTTATCATATTAGTTCATTTTATTATTGTAGGAACACCCCATGCTAGATAATGTGCATCCTACATAGTAATGGAGCTATAGTTGTAACCCCTAATAGTCAGTTATGCATCCATGTTTATTTGTGTATACATACCATTAATTCTGCATACCTAGTTACACCCCATATTACATTAACTCATATTATTAATACATTAGTACCCCATGCTTGAAATTGGGCATCCTAAATAGTCATGATGTAACCCCTGATAAATAATTGTGCATCCATGCTTTTATTTTTGCACCCGTACCTGCTACAGTTTTATTATGAGCATCCGCTTGATATCTGTGCACTACCTGACTTGACTTGATGCACCACTGCTTGACTTGATACCCAATCTTGTTACTAATGCCGAAAATGTTGACACGTTGTCCCGATGGACATATCCTGTTGTCTGTATTGACAAACCTGTACCTGCTTGATCCTGTGTTGGTATTTGCTCCAGATTATCAATACCTGACTGGAACACATAACCTTGGGGGTATGGGAAAATCAAAAGTGTAAACTAAAGTGTATCTTAAAAGGGTATTACTTGATCCGTGGTCCCGGGAGGTAACGGGACAGAGCTATTCGGGACTCTTACATCTTGATCCGTGGTCCCGGGGGGTAACGGGACAGAACCACTCTTGGTTCACATAATCCTGATCCGTGGTCCCGGGGGGTAACGGGACATATTCTTTGAGTTATATGGAGGATTACATTAATTTATTTCAAAACGAACTTTAGAATAGATAACCCAGTAGCACAACTTAGATTGAGCACTGCACGTCACACATACTGATATACTTCACTGTTATGCATTCCTGTTGACTTGTTTCTATTTATGATTCCTGCCTGCATATCTCGTTACATCCTAATTGTTTATATTATTGTTTGATATCATGATGCACTGACGTCTGGGTTTTGCATGGCCCAGATCCTCTACCTTTGCCGTAGGCCGATCAGGAGTATTTCAGTGAACAGGCCGAGCAGTGAGGACCTGTTAGTATTTTAGTTTAGTTTCTTTCAGCATTTTCATTCCTGATGTGAGCCCATATTTGGGACGTACATTCCAGATTGTTATTGTTTATTGGATCTATTGCTTCCGCATATTAATTATTGACTCGTTTATTCTGGCTCATGGACATGTACTAGATAGTTTCTTTTATTTTCCTGTTCTTGATATCTATAGACAGCCGTAATGTGACTGTGGAGGGATGTTTCCTAGCCATAGGTAGCATGGTTGGCTCTGTCACGTGCCGATCTTAGCGCACTCTAGGAAGCGGGGCGTGACAAGGTTTGTTTGGTATCAGAGACCTAGGATTTAGGTTAATCGGGTTGATTCTTATGTAGTTGGGTATTGGACCCAATGCACGAATCAGAATACTCGCAATTAGAAACATGTCCTGCCACATTGTTCTCGTGATTCTTGAATCTTATCTTTCTCTTGACCCTTGTCTTGACGATATACAAACAACTTTGCATCTCGGCTTGAAATCTTTTTGGTTCCCTATTGGTTATCCTTTCTTATTCTTTTGATTCCGATACTAGGATTTGGGCGATTTGGACGGAGTTATGTGATTGTAACTATGAACTGCAGTATGGTTACAATGCGGTACTCTATTTAAATAACTTAGAGTCCTAGTCTTGATTCACTTCCTTGTTTCATGGTCGTTATATTACCTTACTTCTCTCGGTTTCATTGCTTACCAGTTCATGATTTGCAGATTTCTTGGTGATCGATACTGGCAGTTATGATGTTGTCTTGGGAATGGATTTTCTCGGCACTTTCCACGCTTACATTGATTGTAGGGTAAGGAAAGCAATTTTCCAGATTCCCGGACATCCGGAGTTTGTTTTTGCTGGAGGCAGCAGTTCTGTCGGGCCAGTCGAGTTTAGGGCTAGGCCGACAAACAGTGTTCTTTCGTCGATGGAAGTTGATAAGGAGGAAGCGCCTGCTGTAGTTCGAGAGTTCATGGACGTGTTCGAGGACATCTCAGGCTTACCGCCAAAACGAGATGTGGAGTTCGTGATCGATCTGTTGTTGGAGATAATGCCCTCAGAGTCAATTATTGGATCACAGGCACGTAATTGCAATGATTGAGAGAGGACCTATACGGTTAGAACAGTCTTACTCAAGATGATAGTATGCTATCTGGTTTATCTTTATCATCGTGTACTGTTTCAGGTGACCTTACAGGTCACTATTGCACGTTGATAGATCTCTTAGGATTCTTACTTGACGGCCAGCAGTATGATGGCGACCATATACGTGGGAGCTGGGGTCTATAAGCACATCCTTAAAAGGTCCCTAGTCGTGGGAGTTTTCGAGACAGGGCATCGATACTCCAGAGTAGACTAGTGTATACAGTCGAGACCCCGACAAGGGGCGGTGGCCGGTCTCACAAGCCACTGGTGTCAGTTGGTTCACCTAAGATGTATACAGGAGCTCATTGGGTTATGAGTACACCGGACAGGACTCGCCGGGAACATGCTAGTTGGTCTTATACCAGACGTTAGATAGCAGTTCCCTGGTGACATGTGTACAGATTAGTTCATCGACCTGAGATCGTCATTTGTCTCGTGTGAGTTCCCACTGTACTTTGATTACTACCCTACCACGCTCAAAGGAGACATGCAAACAGGTTTTAGTTGGGTATAGTCCCGAGCTACATGGAGGCAGTGAGCGGATCTGCAGGGGTTCGTCTCTCCCGGTATTGGGGGTGAGGTCGCGCTGTGTCTAGGAGAGCCATTACACGAAGTCCTTGGCCAAGGCAGGAGATTTACTGGTAGGTATTCCAGTAGTATCTCAGGGTATTCTGGGCTACACTCCGACACGACTTGTACCGCTTTTGGGGGTCTGACTTTTACCAACCCCCTAGGCCCGCCATGCGATGCTCATAGACGAACGGACCGGACTGTACGGATATTGTCACTGACAGGCTCAGTAGGGTGTCAGGATGAGTTCGCTCATCGACGTCCCTTTTGGTCAATACCTGGTAGCCCGTTACGTATGGCTAATATCTTTGACGTGCTAGTGGTTAAATCCACAACCAAAGTATTGACGAGTCTTTAGGGTCCCCCACAGACCGGTTTCTCAAGTTTCGGGTGAAACGCTGTAGAGGCCGTATGGAGATATGGCAGGGTTCGATCAGATACGTGCGGTATTGCACGGATCATGATCGGACGGATAATACTAGCGGGCTTTGGTTTAAGCCCGATCCTAGTATTGTACTGTGTAGTTTTGTCTCATTGCATTTGTATTCCGTCAGAATACAAATGCAGGTATGTATATACAGTCGCGGGGTTTTCCTGTAATTTATTACGGGATCAGTTTTATGAAGTTGCCAGTTTGCTTTCCGTTTTAGCCATTTTTCTTTGTATCTTTCATTGGCTGAATATTGGTGGAGAGGGGGTTATTTGCAAGCATGCAAATTTGATTAGTGGAGGGTGTTATTTGCTAGTAGTAGTTTCATGATGATTGTACACCATCCCTTGACTTTTTTATTCATCATGGCTTGACTTGTGCTTGATTTGAGAGATGATGGGTTATGATTAGGTGATGGAGTGGAGACTTTGTAGTAATGATTTTTTTCTCATCATCACCCTTTCTCTCTCTCGTATTATTTTTTCCACTCACTCTCTCCCCTCATTCTACATTGGCCGGCCACTTCTCTTAAGGTAGGGGCTGTCCAAAATTTGGAGGGTGGGAATTCATCTCATTAGCTTACACAAAAAACTTACATCATCTCCCAAGTTCATTCCTCCACCTTGATATCTAAAAGGGCAACTTCATATAAACCCCAAACGAGACAAAGCTTTCTACACTTCATCTACAGTATCCTTGGGCACGTCGACTCGCCAACTTCGTGCTCGAGTTGCCTCGGTGCAGAGGTGGGAGCCCGTAAAAGAACCCGGCGATGTGGTGCCCTTCCGACGAGGAGATGAAGACCGGAGATTCCGTGGGGAGATCGGGACGACGACGAGAAGACCGAAGGACACGGATCGCTCGGTATATCTCTCTACCCTTTCTCTAGTTTGTTAGGAGTAGGTTAATGGCCCGATCCGGGTTTTATAGTGCGCGGTGGTGCCGGTTCAAAAGTTAAAGAAAAGTATCGTTTCCGCATTTTGGTCTCATTCAGACGGCCGGGGCGCCGCCATGCACTTACACCGGTATCAGAGCCACGCCATTAACCTAGTCTAGCTTGCTCTAACGTGTTTACAAGTTCGATCGAACGGATTTTCAAAAAAAACCGCATTTCCATGTCAAGTTTCTGTCGAATTTTTCCAGTGCTTTAAAAATTATTTGGTACATTGTAAAAATACGTGCAGGGTTCTTTATGCATTCTGTGAAAATTTGGTAGGCTGAAGTTACTGTAGCGCGGCGGATCAGCGGCCAAAACCACATTTTTGCCGCGGATCCGCCGCCGAATTTTGGCTTCACTACATCAAATTTTTACAGTGGCTCTCTGACATGGAAATAGGGTTTCTGGTATATTCTTTTTGGGCCCAGATGTTTTTGAGTGCTACAGTTGTGCTTGGGGCCCACTTCGGAAAATTCAGTCGATCGAAAATTTTAAACATGTTAGTCACAGTATTTACATTATATCTGCGACCGTGAATGTCATTTGATCGGTAAATCCTGTCTAACTGCTATAGCCCTTTTAGACGGATTTGCGAACGTGACATTCACGTTGATATTCTGTGTTGTGCTGTGATGTTGCGGATTGTCGTGGTGGATAGCCTAGATGCAATGGTAGTACAGTTTGGTTTATTATGTACATTTGATATTGCAGGGCGAGTGTCCGACATATGGACTGCCGTCACTGCCTGTTTGTATATTATTCTTTTGGGGCACGACCGGGCTGAGGTCGATGTACCCGTTGTATGTATATTTTACTTTCTGTTCTAGGATTACCCCGCGGAGGGGTGCACGGGTAGCCGGATTCTAGAGGGCAACAGGCCCGCATCTCATGGCGTAGAATTGGCGAGCTATTCGCCGCACTCGTAGGAGGTATAGGTTGACTCAAGGAAGGGTGCCCAAGTTACCGGATTCCGTGAAGTGCTGGGTGGTCCATTCACGTTGTTGAAGAGGGCTGCCTCGCTTCAGGTTTTGGCGGGTAACTTGCCGTGCCCGTAGGGGTCTAGGATTTCATTGCACAGGCTATCCACACGACCAGGGGAACGTCGGGTTTCAGTAGCGGCTCTATGAAACCCGGGGATCCCAGATATCTGTATTGTTATGTGATGCTTATTACATTTCTGTGATGTTGCATTTTATCACGCCTTGAGCGAATATTATATATTGATATATATACTAGTAGATGTTGTATATGTTTTGCATCCGCGCTAGTCCAGTCCCCGCTCTGTCGTTAGTTAAGTAACCTAATGGGTAATGACGGGACCCAGTGGCGAATGCGGATGACATATACATACATCATTATTTTCGTTCTTTATTGGTGTGATCAATTGATGGGACTGCATTGATTTGGATCAATGCAAGCTAAACAAACCTATTCTGATGTTGTTGGAACATTTTTCAAAAAGCTGTTATTGCAAGGTCGTTCACTTTTGTTTTGCACAGTGGTATTCAGTTAGAATATCCCGCACCTCAGTCGACGAGGCAAGGGCCGAGATCCCTTCACCAGGAGTGGCCCCTTAGACAGAAGTTTGCATCAGGGCAATAACTTCACTATAGTCGATTACTTTTGCTTTGCATCGTGGTATTCAGTTGGAATATCCTGCACCTCATTCTACGGGGAAAGAGCCGAGATCCCTTCACCGGGAGTGACCTCTTTAGCAAAGGTTTTCGTTACTATATTTTTATAAAGCTATCCGGTTCCTTCAACGATATCAAGTTCATTACGTTAAAGGTTTTTCGCCAAAAACCATTCGTAGCCCTCCATCATTTCAGACGGGTAGCACGTAGTATTCATGCTATGTTTGTTGGCCTTAGTCAAGGCATAGTGTATGGTAGCTGGTTGTTACCTTTCTGCTGCATAGATAGATGCGTTGGTTTGGGACAGTCGTATAGCCTTGTTGGCCCTAGTCAAGGGCTTGTACGGGTGGGTTCAAATTAACCTGGACAATGACGGGTAGAACTTGACATGTGACTTATGATTTATTGGCCTTAGTCAAGGTCATAAGAGCATGGGGCAAAAATCACATCGGGAGTTTCTAAAGAAACTGAAACTTGCCAAATATGCGCATACCTTCTAGAGTGTGATAACGTGAGCGGATTCCGTCACGTTATCATGCGATGATAGTTGGATCCCGATTCCCACTGATTAGTTGGTTTACTCCTTGGGTGATCCCGATTAATTCTTCTTTCAGGTTTGGAGGAGAATTTGACGGTACAGTGGGAGGTTTCCTGATTAGATAAATTGGTAACCATTCTGATCTAGGTTAGAGTGCACGCTGAGTGTTTCTTTTCTCTCTCTCTTTGGCAGCGACCATGACCCGACCCTAAGAATATGACTCAGTGACCAAAATTAACCGAACCTTCTTAAACACTGGCTTTTGGATTGTCAGAATTGCAAACCTCATTGCCACTCCTACTTTTACCTTTTTCTCCAGGACACCCCGTATTACTACGAACGTCTACTTCCATTGGACAAAACCATCGTATGGTTATATACGAACTCGAAGGAATTTATTCGAGGATGGTTTCTGGTTCTGAAGAAAACGAATAGGACTATTCAGTTGTCTTTTCCTATTACCTTCTCTCAGGTTGCGAGTGTTCCTTGGATTAGGTCAGTACACCCATTACGCAAATAGGATAGTCTTCTTCCAAACCATAGGCAGGTGCCGACTGGTAGGGAATGAAGGAAACCAATTAGCCTAACGATGGTGTACAGAAGGTATTAAGTAAAGACAAATAAAGGGATTAGAAGGAGGGTAAAGTAAATTGCGACTGCTATTCACGACCAAACCAAGTATTTCATTACCACTCCCACTTCACCTTTATATTTCTCCAGAACACTCTGTATCACTACGAAGATCCACAGTTATTTGGATACTCCATCGTATGGTTATATACGAACTCGAAAGGAACTTGTTCCAGTTCGGGGATAGATTCTGGTTCAGGAGAAATAGGAATAAGGTTTATTCAGGTGTCTTTTATCTTCACCTTCTCTTGCGTTGCGAGTGCTCCTAGGATTAGGACAGTACACCCATTATGCTTATTGGATAATCTTCTTCCAAACCATAGACTGGTGCCGAACGGTAGGGAATGAAGAAAACCACTTAGCCTAAGAGGGTGTACAGAAGGTAATAACTAAAGACATATGAAGGGATTTGGAGAGATGGAAAAAATATATACGGTTACAGTTGTGAATCTGGATAATGGAAGAGGCATTACTAGGAATACCCGGATACCCCTACGAAACATTTCAATGTTTCAGTATCACTGTGTACTGTTAAAAGAAAACTGATTTTCCAATTAGCCCTTGCTGCAGAGTATGTATTTACCAGGTATGATTCTCACATCTGTATGGTTTTACAGATGATGAGTGGGAGTAAGTTATTGGGAATTAGGTGATTATCCTCATTATATCGGAATTCGTTGTAATTGGTGATATTTGAGGAAGTTACCTAGGTTGTTTGCCGGACGGCGAATATTTGGTTTTGGATATCCGTTGTTATGCACCAATTTCAAATTGATATATCTGTACGTTCATTTTTATGAAGTGAGATATAACTTTTTGAAATTATGTCGATGACATTTACTTATATCAGTGGATGGTTAGGTAAGGAGCATTAAACAGCGGTGTAATTCTTCTTAACCATAAGTACAGTTTTCAACCTACGACGCACAGGGTTTGAGTTATTAGACTCAGAGGACTTATACAGAGTATTGTATATTGTCCAGTGTCCATTAGGACAGAGGGGTTGGTCCTCGTACTATATTCAGTTTACTTATGACTTCTCTAGTTCTTAGACAAGTGTTTCATAGAAACATAAGGTCTGAGTTTTGAGAAGTTATAGGTATATGAATAAAGTAGAGAACCAGGTGTTACAAGTATCGGGATTCTTCAAGGTGATCAAAGATGTAGATACTTGTGTAGGGTATTCAGTTGATAGTAATGATTAAGAGAACTTGCCTCTCTTTCAGGTTACTCATAATTGGAAGCATTCCTAAGTTGAGTAACGCCGATCGGCCTCTCTCCATTTAGTTGACATGCATTGGAGACAGCTGCATGATTTGAATTTGGTTCAATTAAATTAGTGCCTCTGTTTCTATATTGGATATAGAACAGTTCATATCTTAACGATGTTAAGGTACGGGGAGTTGTCCGGCTTATGCTTAAAACTAGACTCCGGATAACTCAAGGCACGTTTCTGTAATGGTTGTTTGTGGGTTGACCCGGGCTATGACAAGGGTTGACTTTCTACCATCTGGAAGATCAATAGTGATATTGTTCTAGACTCGCCACAGTTTTAATAAAAATGGATTTTTTCAGAAAACAGTAGTGGGAGTATGGTAGAACTGGAAGTGATTCCAGAACCGCAAACGATTACTGAAAATTTGATAAGAACCTAAAGATTCAATCTGGTTTGATATTCCATTGGCCACTCCGCAGATACGGTGGGTAACCTCAGGCACCCGAGAGGTACTCCGGTAGCCTCAAGGACGGTGACAGGGAGGTTCTTGTTTACCCAGACTTGCCATTACTGTTGTTCCAGACTATAAGACCCGGCAGGAGGATGAGTATAGCGTCGTTCTAAACAAGCTTTAGAAGTGTACATCTATATGACTTTGCCAGAGGGTTATCATAGTCAGTGGGAGCAGCGGAAGCATTGGTGGACAAGTGGCTTATGTCTATTTATAGACTAAAGCAGAAATTGCGGAGATGGATCATCTATTTCTGATGTGACAGTCATAGGTTTGACTTCATCAGAATAGGGGATGGATCTGTTAAGAAGGTAGTAGGGTGTGATGTCCTGGTATTTGGATGACATACACAGAGTAGGAAGTGATATTCCTGCACTATGATCGGTTATACTTTGGTTGTCACACAGTGGTTTCTCCACATGGGACTTGGATATAATATCAAGACATTCTGGTTACTGGATCTATTGTTTTAGATCTAGATTTGGGTAGTTTCCCAATCAGGGTACTTAGACAGCATTCTAAAGGTGTTTTAGAATGGACCACTCCTGGAACGGTAGTGTACCTGCAGGTGATGGAGTCACCCTCTATAAAAGTGTCTTACAGACTAAAGAGGAGAGGGATGTGCATGATTGGCAGATCACTTGCTTAGGCAATTGAGTCAATCATGAGATGTCAAGTACCACACCGGATGTTGTTTTTACAGTAGATGCAATAAGTTGATATTGATTCAATCCTGGAGAAACGGTCGGAAGCAGTTTTAGAACATAAGTGGATGTTCTAGGGATATGATAACGGCATCCTCCTTCGGGAGACAGTTATCATTCCAGGCTTCCAAGGTGACCTGGATGACAGATTGGTTGTCAGAGTTATAGTTTTCCCTCTAACGAGGGGCAGTATTTTGGACAGGTGGTCCAGGAAGATACTGAGGGAGGCATGGCACAGGATACTGATTAAGTTCAGTTGACGATACAGTCCAAGAAGTTTGGATTTAGAGTTCATTTATGAGCTAGGTCCCATCAGATATCCAGACATATTCTGAGACAGGTATTACTCATTTCGGGAGATGGCTTTCTCCGCGAACTTGAGATAAAGAGAGACATAGAAAGAAACATTAGAGCGGATCCACTCACTGAGGCTATTCCTCAAACGCATTAGTTTCGCAAATGGTTTTTGTGAGACTGGTTAGTAGAGGAGTTGGGTGTTCGGTATCACACGGGCTGTGAGTATGCGACATCGCAATAATTAGCCTTGAGTGCAAGTGGGAGATTGTTGGAGATAGTGCCCTCAGAGTCAATTATTGGATTACAGGCACGTGATTGCAATGATTGAGAGAGGCCCTATACGGTTAGAACAGTCTTACTCAAGATGATAGTATGCTATCTGGTTTATCTTTATCATCGTGTACTATTTCAGGTGACCTTACAGGTCACTATTGCACGTTGATAGATCTCTTAGGATTCTTGCTTGACGGCCAGCAGTATGATGGCGATCATATACGTGGGAGCTGGGGTCTATAAGCACATCCTTAAAAGGTCCCTAGTCGTGGGAGTTTTCGAGACAGGGCATCGATACTCCAGAGTAGACTAGTGTATAGAGTCGAGACCCCGACAAGGGGCGGTGGCCGGTCTCACAAGCCACTGGTGTCAGTTGGTTCACCTAAGATGTATACAGGTGCTCATTGGGTTATGAGTACACCGGATAGGACTCGCCGGGAACATGTCAGTTGGTCTTATACCAGACGTCAGATAGCAGTTCCCTGGTGACATGTGTACAGGTTAGTTCATCGACCTGAGATCGTCATTTGTCTCGTGTGAGTTCCCACTGTACTTTGATTACTACCCTACCACACTCAAAGGAGACGTGCAAACAGGTTTTAGTTGGGTACAGTCCCGAGCCACATGGAGGCAGTGAGCGGATCTGCAGGGGTTCGTCTCTCCCGGTATTGGGGGTGAGGTCGCGCTGTGTCTAGGAGAGCCATTACACGAAGTCCTTGGCTAAGGCAGGAGATTTACTGGTATGTATTCCAGTAGTATCTCAGGGTGTTCTGGGCTACACTCCGACACGACTTGTACCGCTTTTGGGGGTCTGACTTTTACTAACCCCTAGGCCCGCCATGCGATGCTCATAGACGAACGGACCGGACTGTACGGATATTGTCACTGACAGGCTCAGTAGGGTGTCAGGATGAGTTCGCTCATCGACGTCCCTTTTGGTCAATACCTGGTAGCCCATTACGTATGGCTAATACCTCTGACGTGCTAGTGGTAAAATCCACAACCAAAGTATTGACGAGTCTTTAGAGTCCCCCACAGACCGTTTTCTCAAGTTTCGGGTGAAACGCTATAGAGGCCGTATGGAGATATGGCAGGGTTCGATCAGATACGTGCGGTATTGCACGGATCATGATCGGACGGATAATACTAGCGGGCTTTGGTTTAAGCCGGATCCTAGTATTATACTGTGTAGTTTTGTCTCATTGCATTTGTATTCGGTCGGAATACAAATGCGGGTATGTATATACAGTCGCGGGGTTTTCCTGTAATTTATTACGGGATCAGTTTTATGAAGTTGCCAGTTTGCTTTCCGTTTCAGCCATTTTTCTTTGTATCTTTTATTGGCTGAATATTGGTGGAGAGGGGGTTATTTGCAAGCATGTAAATTTGATTAGTGGAGGGTGTTATTTGCTAGTAGTAGTTTCATGATGATTGTGCACCATCCCTTGACTTCTTTATTCATCATGGCTTAACTTGTGCTTGATTTGAGAGATGATGGGTTATGATTAGGTGATGGAGTGGAGACTTTGTAGTAATGATTTTTTTCTCATCATCACCCTTTTTCTCTCTTGTATTATTTTTTCCACTCACTCTCTCCCTTCATTCTACATTGGCCGGCCACTTCTCTTAAGGTAAGGGCTGTCCAAAATTTGGAGGGTGGGAATTCATCTCATTAGCTTACACAAAACACTTACATCATCTCCCAAGTTCATTCCTCCACCTTGATATCTAAAAGGGCAACTTCATATAAACCCCAAATGAGACAAAGCTTTCTACACTTCATCTACAGTATCCTTGGGCACGTCGACTCGCCAACTTCGTGCTCGAGTTGCCTCGGTGCAGAGGTGGGAGCCCGTAAAAGAACCCGGCGATGTGGTGCCCTTCCGACGAGGAGATGAAGACCGGAGATTCCGCGGGGAGATCGGGACGACGACGAGAAGACCGAAGGACACGGATCGCTCGGTATATCTCTCTACCCTTTCTCTAGTTTGTTAGGAGTAGGTTAATGGCCCGATCCGGGTTTTATAGTGCGCGGTGGTGCCGGTTCAAAAGTTAAAGAAAAGTACTATTTCTGCATTTTGGCCTCGTTCAGACGGCCGGGGCGCCGCCGTGCACTTACACGATCTGGTTCCTGGTGCAGCGCTAATCTCAAAGGCGTACTATCCGATGGCACCAGTGGAGTTGGAAGAAGTTAAGAAGCAGGTTACCGAATTGATAGAGAAGGGTTGGATTCGTCGCAGTAATTCACCTTGGGGAGCTCCAGTTCTTCTAGTCAAGAAGAAAGATGGCATAAGGAGGATGTGTATCGATTATCGAGAATTAAACCGGATGACTATTAAGAGCTAGTACCCAATCCCTCGCATTGGCGAATTATTCGAGCAACTTAATGGCGCGAGGGTATTCTCGAAGCTGGATTTGCGATTCGGATATCATCAGGTCCGAGTTAAATCAAAGGATATTTGCAAATTGTGTTCCGAACTCGGTATGGACATTACGAGTATTTAGTGATTCCATTCGGAGTCACGAATGCACCGGCGATATTTATGAACTTGATGAACCGAATCTTTTCACCGTTCTTGGACCAGTTTATAGTGGTGTTCATCGATGATATTCTGGTCTACTCAAGGAGCCTAGAAGAGCATACAGAACACTTGAAGATTGCACTGCAGATATTGAGGCAAGAAAGATTATATGCAAAGATGAGCAAGTGTGAGTTTTGGCTTGAAGAAGTGAAGTTTTTGGGGCACGTCGTATCCGGAGATGGAATCGCCGTTGATCCTGAGAAGATTGCAGCAGTTCAAGATTGGCTGATTCCGAAGAACGTAGCAGATATCAGAAGTTTTCTTGGACTTGCCGGATATTATAGAAGGTTCATGGAGAATTTTGCTCGATTGGCTAAGCCTTTAACCAAGCTTACGCGAAAGGACGTACCGTTTATATGGACGGATAGATGTACGTCAGATTTTGAGGCGTTGAAGCAGAGATTGATAACCGCTCCTATTCTGACCGTACCAGATGGTTCCGGAGGATTGGTGATTCATAGCGACGCATCTGGAAAAGGTTTGGGATGCGTTTTGATGCAGCATGGAAAGGTTATAGCTTACGCATCGAGGCAGTTGAAGACATATGAGAAGAATTACCCAACTCATGATTTGGAGCTTGCAGCAGTAATTTTCGCTTTGAAGATTTGGAGATACTATTTATTAGGCGAAAGGGTCGAAGTATTCACCGATCACAAAAGCCTAAAGTATGTGTTCACACAGAAAGAGCTAAACATGAGGCAGCGTAGATGGTTGGAGCTGATGGCTGACTACGATCTTGATCTTAAGTACCATCCGAGGAAAGTTAATGTTGTGCTGGATGCACTTAGTCGGTTGCCAGCAATTCGGATGTTGACTGCACAGAAGGAGCTTATCGAAGATTTTCAGAGATTCGAGCTGGAGATCGTGCTACCGCATTCTTTGGGACAGTTGATGCAGCTGCAAGTACAGCCGTCATTGATCGAGAGTATTAAAGCAGCGCAGTCGCAGGACCTAAGATTGCAGAAGTTTCGAGAACAGGTTGAAGCTGGACTTTGAACGGACTTGTTGATTCATGAAGATGGTTCGTTGCGTTATGGAAGCCGTTTGTGTGTGCCGAAAGAAGACATTCGTGAAGAAGTTATGAAGGAGGTACACAGTTCCGCATATTCCGTACATCCTGGAGGCACGAAGATATACCGTGATCTACGGCAGCATTTCTAGTGGGAAGGCATGAAAATGGAGATTGCTCGCTTTGTAGCGAAGTGCTTGGTGTGTCATCAACTTAAGGCTGAACATAAACTGGTTTATTGCAACCACTTCCGATTCCTCAGTGGAAGTGGGAACATATAACCATGGATTTCGTGACAGCTTTACTGTGGAGTCCAAAGGGCAACAATGCAGTTTGGGTGATTGTTGATCGATTGACCAAGGCAGCTCATTTCATACCGTTTCGAGTTGGTCAGTCGACGGAATCATTAGCAGAACGGTACATGCAGGAGATTGTGAGATTGTATGGAGTACCTATGAGCATCGTTTCCAATCGTGATACCCTATTCTTATCACACTTCTGGAGGAGCTTACAGGAAAGTTTGGGGACTCGATTGAAATTTAGCACAACTTATCATCCTCAGACAGATGGCCAATCGGAGAGAACGATCCAAACTCTTGAAGACATGTTGAGAGCTTGCATGTTAGACTTCAAGGGTTCATGGGAGGATCATCTACACTTGGTGGAGTTTTCTTACAATAACAGCTTTCAGACGACTATTCAGATGGCTCCATTCGAAGCGTTGTATGGTCGTAAGTGTCGCTCACCTGTTTGTTGGGACGATGTCGGAGAGCAAAGATTGTGGGATCGGATTTGATCGTACAAACAGTAGAAAAAGTTAATACTATCCGGAATCACATGAAGGCAGCACAAGATCGGCAGAAGAGTTGGGCCGACATATCGAGAAGACCTCTAGAGTTCGCTGTTGGTGATCTTGTATTCTTGAAGATATCACCGACTAGAGGAGTGATTCGTTTTGGGAGTCGAGGCAAGCTTAGTCCTCGATTCGTGGGGCCTTTCGAGATTTTGGAGCGTGTTGGAGAAGTGGCTTATCGATTGGCATTACCACAATCCTTGGCGAATGTTCAAGACGTGTTTCATGTATCTCAACTCCGTAAGTATGTTCAAGATGAAACACACGTGCTAGATCATTCAGAGCCGACTGTAAGAGAGGATTTGACTTTTGAGGAACGACCGATGTCGATTGTTGATCGAAGAGAAAAGGTCCTTAAGAACAAGGTTATCCCTTTCGTACTTGTTTCTTGGGGAAATCACTCGCGCGGAAAATCGACTTGGGAACGAGAGGACGAGATTCGACAGAAGTTTCCACACCTTTTCGTGTAGTTTCATGTTTGTTTATCTTTTCTTGTTTTGGGAATTTGGAGGATGAAATTCTTTTTGTAGTTGGGTATAATGTAACACCCTATATCATTTATACCAGTTCTAGTTCAAGTATTTCTTTATTTATGGTATTTTCCTGATTTACTGTGTTTTGGGGTGCGAATAATGTATCTGACATCTATATTAGCATCCGACCCGACCCGCTTGCTAGAAACCAGTCTTGATTCCTGTTTATGATTTATCCTAGCTTGTTACATGGATCCGTGCACTTTCATGTTGTTTATTTTGCATACTCGCATTACATCAAGCATCTGCATTTTATAAAACATTTAAAGTCACGTAAAATGTTCTAAAAATACATTGCATGGCCTGCCTTATACCCCTGACCCTGTCGTAGCATCCGCGCACCCTGTTCTCGTCCCGTTCAGTGAAACGGGCTTGTTTGGATGGCTACGCGCACGTACGTGCATCCGTTCTTGGGGGTATACATTTTCGTTACCCGGATATCCAATTTTTATTTTGTTTGACATGTATATTTTTCATATTTTAAAACTGGATTTTTAGACCCGACCTGGGCATATTTTGGGGGTAAGTTTGGATTTACCAGATTATAAAATTTTATTAATACGACATTTAAAATATTATTAACAGTTTAAGTTTTCTGTTAACTAAAAGATTTTTAAATTTAAATCTTAACAACCTCTTTCTCTCTCTCCTCTCTCCTTTTCTCTCTCCCCCCCCCCAGCGCATCTTCTTTCTTCTTTTTCTCTCTCCTCTGGAGCCCTCTCTCTCCTCTCGCGAACACTGTTCGCTTCTCGACTCTGGTCACCGCCTCTGCGATCCGCTCACCTCCCTCCTTCATTCTCTCTTCTTTTCGTCTTCTTCCTCTTTAAAAACCCCCGAGCGCCCCCACGAGAACCCATAAAAACTTAACCCTAACCCTAAGCCCGGCCTCCTCTGCCTCCTCAAAACTCAACCTTCATCTCCATCCACTTCTCCTCCTCCTTCTCCTCGTCATCATCTACTTCTTCTTCTTCCTCCTTTCCCGAGCCTGCACACCAAGAACCCTGCACACCCAAACCCTACCTCCTCAACCCATCTCGTCGCCGACCACCTCGTCGTCGCCATCACCTTCTTCTCACCTCCATCTCCATCTTCTCCAACCCTGAGCCTGCACACCCAAGATCCTTGCACCCAAAACCCAAACCTGCACACCAAACCCTAGCATTCCCTGCCTTTCGCCAAACTCCATCGCCTGCACCTCACTGCCGGTGACCCCGACACCACCACCTTGTCTCCCTGACCCCTGTGCACCAAACTCCAATAGGCACCAATATCCTCTCTCTTCTTCTTCCTCTTCTTCTTTTTCTTTTCTTTTCTTGAAATCTTGTTTTCCAGCCATCGCCGGAGTCGCGTCGACGCTGCCGATCCAGACGATCCAGTGAACGTACCTTGCCTGCGTGATCACCCTCTTGCCTTGCCTGGACCTGTCTCGTGTGCTATTGTACGTTGCGACGATTTACCGACGTTGGACGTGTCGTGCGTATTCGTCGTGTGATCCGATCAAAGCAAGTTGATCTTACTACATGCTATACTACAATATATTGCACCCATTTGAATAATAACATCACATAATGTTTAGTTATGCATCCCACATTATCATTTTACTGTTTTACGGATTTCGGATACCGTTTGCATCCATGTCATTTAATATACATTTAGCTGCATATACTTATCATATTAGTTCATTTTATTATTGTAGGAACACCCCATGCTAGATAGTATGCATCCTACATAGTAATGGAGCTATAGTTGCAACCCCTAATAGTCAGGTATGCATCCATGTTTATTTGTGTATCCATACCATTAATTCTGCATACCTAGTTACACCCCATATTACATTAACTCATATTATTAATACATTAGTACCCCAAGCTTGAAATTGTGCATCCTACATAGTCATGACGTAACCCCTGATAAATAATTGTGCATCCATGCTTTTATTTGTGCGCCCATACCTGCTACAGTTTTATTATGAGCATCCGCTTGATATCTGTGCACTACCTGACTTGACTTGATGCACCACTGCTTGACTTGATACCCAATCTTGTTACTAATGCCGAAAATGTTGACACGTTGTCCCGATGGACATATCCTGTTGTCTGTATTGACAAACCTGTACCTGCTTGATCCTGTGTTGGTATTTGCTCCAGATTATCAATACCTGACTGGAATACATAACCTTGGGGGTATGGGAAAATCAAAAGTGTAAACTAAAGTGTATCTTAAAAGGGTATTACTTGATCCGTGGTCCCGGGAGGTAACGGGACAGAGCCATTCGGGACTCTTACATCTTGATCCGTGGTCCCGGGGGGTAACGGGACAGAACCACTCTTGGTTCACATATTCCTGATCCGTGGTCCCCGAGGGTAATGGGACATATTCTTTGAGTTACTTGGAGGATTACATTAATTGATTTTAAAACAAACTTTAGAATAGATAACCCAGTAGCACAGTTTAGATTGAGCACTGCACGTCACGCATACTGATATACTCACTGTTATGCATTCCTGTTGACTTATTTCTATTTATGATTCCTGCCTGCATATCTCGTTACATCCTGATTGTTTATATTATTGTTTGATATCATGACGCACTGACGTCTGGGTTTTGCATGGCCCGGATCCTCTACCTTTGTCGCAGGCCGATCAGGAGTATTTCAGTGAACAGGCCGAGCAGTGAGGACCTGTTAGTATTTTAGTTTAGTTTCTTTCAGCATTTTCATTCCTGATGTGAGCCTATATTTGGGACGTACATTCTAGATTTTTATTGTTTATTGGATCTATTGCTTCCGCATATTATTTATTGACTCGTTTATTCTGGCTCATGGACATGTACTAGATAGTTTCTTTTATTTTCCTGTTCTTGATATCTATAGACAGCCGTAATGTGTCTGTGGAGGGATGTTTCCTAACCACAGGTAGTATGGTTGGCTCTGTCACGTGCTAATCTTAGCGCACTCTGGGAAGCGGGGCGTGACAAAATCATTGGTCATTTCATGCACAAAGCACAAGGGCAGCACAAGATTCAAGACTTCAATACGGAGCTCATATCAGAATTTTGCATTATTTTATCGCCCAATCTTAATCATATTACATATAAATAGGTTCTTTTGATCCATGTCTGCTAAATAGTTGCAGGTTACAGGTTCTCAAAACAATACAGTGAAAATTGATGAAAAGACGCTACAAATGTGAGACTACGACCAACAATAGAAGAATCCGTATGATGCCGCTTACCAGTTAAAGGAACAAATGAAAATCATGAGGTAGTTCAATGCACAAAGCACAAGGGTAGCACAAGATTCAAGACTTCAACACGAAGTTCACGGTAAAAGTCCACATAATTCTGCCATGTTGGATATCTGGAAGAAAATAGAAGAGATTCTGAGGAACCAAGTGAAGAAAACAGAAAATAAAAGCTACTTGAATAAACCCTAAAAAATTGGGCCCATAAGTCCACCAAATGGCCGCGGATCCGCGGCCAAACAGGCTATTCCGCCGCGGTTCCGCGGCCGTGCAATGCAAGTGTCGGTGGGGTGTCGGTGCTTTGACTCGGTCTTTGGGGTTGTTTTGTAATTTCATGTATGGATCAGAATGTAAACCTAGGGTTTTTCCTATCTATAAATAGGGGGCTCAAAGCCAAATAAAGTGTGCCTCTTTTGGGTGCCTCTTTTGAGATGCCTCTTTTTAATTTCTAGATTAAATTTTAATTTCCTTGTAATCGTCAAGAGATCATCAATAAAGGTATTTTTTTTATCGTGCATTCTTTTATCCGAATTTAATTCCTGAATTTTTATCTGTCTTTTATTATCTGCAACTTAGATAGTCTTTTAAAATTATAAAAATGAATCTTATCATAACTTCCCTAATGAGTGAGTAATTCCTCACTTGTTAGGGTTAGGATTGGGAAGGTTTGAGAGAAGTAAATCTCTCTATCTCCTTTGTTTGCCCATATAATTTTTATAATAGGACTCTATTTAAATTAACCACACACCGCTCACTATGGCAACCTATCCTACAAGATAGCGGTGATTCCCTAGTTAGACCGGTTGTGGTTGATTTAAATGGAGGTTAGGGCTAAGAGTTAAGAAAGGATGGACAAGGACCAAAAGGATGAAACTAAGTTTCTTCCCAGTCGTGCTAATCCCCTTTGTTGACTATTACCCTAACACCTATATTCTTCACTAGGGCATTGAAAGCAGTAGGTAGAATCCCTTTTCCAAACTAAGCTAATCCTAACCCTACCAAGACTTTTAATCAATTTAATCTCATTCTTAGATCGTAAAACAAAACCCGACTTGATCGGATTAACTCGTTAGAACATAAAGAAAAGGAATCCATTTCCTTGTGGACCGACCCGTACTCAACCGGCTAGCTGCCAAGCGACACCGTTATTGATTGCGGTATTCTGAACTTTGATTTTAAAAGCGCACGCATGCAAAATCTCTCTTCAATCAAATGGCGCCGTTGCCGGGGAGACGGTAGTCTCTTTCTTTGTGTAATTTCGAGTTAAAAAAATTATAAAAATTGAAAAAATTTAAAACAAAAAAAAGTAAAATAAAATAAAAATAAAAATCATCTTGTTCTTTTTGAAAGGTTTTTATGCAAGTGTGAAGGAAAAGAAGACGGATAGATTCAGATCTGGAAAAAAACCCAGTGAACAAATTAATAAACAGAAGATCTGAACAAACAGAGGAGAATCATAACAACAAACAGAAAAATTTTGGAGATCCAAACTAACAGAACTACCGTGGAACCGCGGCGGATATATGCAGTTGACCGTGGAACCGCGGTCAACCAGTGACGTCAGCACCCCAAAATTCTCTATAAGTATTTTTGTCCTCTCTTCTACCTTCTGAACTCTACTGAAATTTTTTTTCCTGCAGGGTTCTTTGCGCAAAATTCTTCTCCCTCTCCAATAAATTGTTTTTGTGCAGGATTCTTTGCGCTGCCAAATAAGAAAATTTTTTGCAAGTGTTTTAGATTTTGTGTGTTTACTGTTTTGCATTTTTAAAACGGACTTTTAAGGGGCTATAACACCAATCTAGATTGGGTGGGGATTTCATTACCCTTCCTAAAACCCCAAAAAATCACTAAACGCATATGCATCACCCTTGAGTTAATTAAAAAATATCTAGACTCAGCCAACTAAGGACTGTCGTGCTCATTAGGACAGAGGAAGGTTATGGGCATTCAGTTGTTTATCTAAACCTGACTTTGTGGTGCCTAAGCTAGACAAGTGAGAAAGATAACTTTAAAATGCCCGTTTTACAGTGATTCGTGAGCGGAACCCTCCTTTCTTCATTTGTGCTTACCTGGCCACAATTGGCGGTGAAGAGGCGATTTGAGGGATACCTCACAACTTGTCGCTTTGGAACAGTTAGGAGCAGTCTAGTTGACTTAGGAGACTCTAGCTCTAGATTTGATTGTGCATATTTAAACTGTGGTTGTTTGAAATTGTGTCGTAGATCCGTACAAATTTTTGCAAAAACTCTTTCTAAAAAATAACACTTTCAAAAATTTCAAAACTCCAAAAACAAACAATTTTTTTTTAAAAAAAAATATTAAAAAATTATTTTAAAAAAATCCAAATTCTTTTTCTTCTCCTTTCTCTCGTCACATCATGGGTACCCCACCTCGCAAAACTCTTGCCGAACTTTGGTACCCTCAATCAGACATTACTTCCTACGCTCATTGTTTTGGTCGAATTTCGGACGACCCCTCCATGCCCAAAATCTCTTTGAAAGATCGAATAGACGTGTCTAGGGCATCCAGTTGGACTCCGCGATCCACCTTGTATCAACCATTTTAACCTTCACCACTTTCTTACATTGATACTACTTTTTTGAGTCATGTTGTAACCCCGAAACCCATGTCTATTGCTGAACATATTGAACAATCTCGTAACCGATTTTTCACTCCTTTCACCACTGCGAATTCTTTGGATCAACAATTCCATTTACCTTCTAATCCAAATATTGAACCTACTCCTGTCCAACCATTCAATTCCTACTAGTCCTACCCGACTTTCGCACCTTCCCTAGACATTGCTTCTACACAGCCATTTGGGAGTTTCCAGTATCCAAACAACTTTGAATCTTTTACTGAAACCCCTTCACAACCCATGTCTAGTCTGGAACAGTCGTTGGAAAATTTTATGGTAGCGTCAAGACAACATATGATGGATTTGAATGCGTCTATGGCCGCCCTTGTACAACCTAGTGACCCGGTAGCTAGTTTTCAACTAGCTCCAAATTTTCCAATGTATGATGAGGCGGTTGGAAAGATTGAGAATTTGAGTGGTGAGAGTGAGCTGTACATCCTTCCAAATCAAACCTACCCATCCCCAATTGAATCCCAAAATTCTAGTTTTGAATGTCTATCAAATGTTCCAAATGATTCACCAGTTGAAGATAAAACATTTAATGAGTTGTGCGACTTTGTAGTGTTTGATTTGCCAGATTGTGAAGGGTTCCTTTCGAGTGAAACCATCACCAATCCTTTTGACCTCTACACCTCCACTCTAGAACCTGAATTGATAAATATCCATGCTTTTGATGAGGTGTCTGAAAAAATTGATTTTCACTTGATTGAGGATATCGACGCTGGGAATATTTTGGATGATGAACCCGCAGATTTGACTGAATTTTTCTCTCTAATTCATCATCCCGAGTCATTAAATGTTTCTCCCGAACTTCATATGCGTCTTGATTTTGATGAGAATTGCATGGATAAGCTAAATTTTGAGGAGAGTATTGAAGAAATTATTGAGGATGAAGCAGTTTTACTTGAGGAGTCGGATTTTCCAATTCATTCTATCCCTTTCATTGACTGCGCACACCCTCTTGAATCTTTAACCGATACCCTTCCTCAATCACTTCCCTCCATCCTCGTTCCGACCTTGCAAGAAACCATTACACTTTCATTTTCAATGTCGGGTTTACCAAGTTCAACGTACCAATGTTTTCTCATGAATCTTAAGGGATTTGACATCATTTCTCAGTGGGTTGATAGATTAGCACAATCGCTTTTTACACATCGGTCATTACAAATTGTGCTAATTTATACACTCCATTTCCACCCTCAAGTTCGTATTCCACTGCTTTCTCCCACTTTTTCTGGTTCTTCTTCTAATCTTCTTTTAATGATAGCGAGTATTAATGAATCACAATCTGATATTTTGAGTTCGATAATTCTAGAAAAACAACTTGATTTAGACTCTTTTGAGAATAAGGTAGATGGGCCTTACGAGTCTCCTAGCTCCGTAATTTTTGAAAAATCAAGTGTGTTGAATTCTGGCGAGACACTTATTGACATTGAAATGTTCAATCGGACCATCGATGAAAGTTTCGAAGATATTTTCGCTGACGAACTCGCATTCCTAAATGACACGGATTTTATGATTAATCAACCTTCACCTGAAAAAGTCGAACCACCACCATTTCTTTTTCCCTTCCGCCATTCTTCTCCTCCACCGAGACTGTATACTGCTTCTATCTCCACACGATCTCGTGTGTTTCTCCTTTCTTTTCTCTACACTCCATTCTTTCACCAACCATACCATTATAACGATAAAATTTTTGAATGGTTGGTGCTAACTTTAGGCCTGTGTAAGGCCTTGTATAGCTTGAAACCGTGTTTTTCTCCCCCCTAACTCTAAACTTTAACGCTTAAACTATGGAAACACTGTTTCACTTAAGCTTGGGGGGGACCTTTTGTGTATATATATTTTGTTTTTTTTAATAATAAAATTAAAAAAATAAAAATAAATAAACAGGGGAGTGCCGACAATTTTTGTAAGTGCACGGCGGCGCCCCGGCCGTCAATCCGAGGCCAAAATGCGGAAACGATAATTTACTTTAACTTTTGAAGCAGCACCACTGCGCACAAAAATCCCGGATCGGGCCATTAATCTAATCCTAGCTAACTAGAGAAGGGGTAGAGAGATATACCGAGCGATCCGTGTCTTTCGGTCTTCTCGTCGTCGTCCCGATCTCCCGTGGAATCTCCGGTCTTCACCTCCTCACCGGAATGGCACCACATCGCCGGCTTCTTTTACGGGCTCCCACCTCTGGACCGAGGCAACTCGGGCACGAAGTTGGCGAGCCGACGTTCCCAAGGATGCTGTAGGTTAACTGTAGAACTCTATGTCTCTTTGGGGTTGTGGAAGTTGCCATAATGGTGGAGGAATGAGATGTGGAATTTTGTGATGAACTAGGGAATTTTTAGCAAGCAAATAAGAGCAAAACTCATGCCCAAAAATTTGGACAGCCCCCTCCCCTTAGTGGCCGGCCCCCTTTCATTAGGAATGAGAATAGGGAGTATGAATGAGGGAGCCCAACAATAATGCAAGGGAGAGGAATGAAATGTGATCATGAGAAGAAATCATCACAAAGAAAGTCCAACACTCCATCAACAATCATGAAAACCATGTCCCTACAAAAGTCAAGCCATGATGACTAAAAGAAAGTCAAATGAAGTCAAATGATGGTGCAACCATCATGAAGCAACAATATGCAAAGACCACCCTCCACAAAGCTAATTTGCACAATTGCAAATAAGCCATCCTCCACCAATTTTCATCCAATGAAAGATACAAAGGAAAATGGCCGAAAACGGAATGCAAACTGGCAACTTCAGAAAACTGATCCCGTAATAAATTACAAGAAAACCCCGCGACTGTATATACATACCCGCATTTGTATTCCTACTGAATACAAATGCAAAGAGACAAAATCTACACTGTACAATACTAGGATCCGGCTTAAACCAAAGCCCGCTAGTATTATCCGTCCGATCATGACCCATGCAATACCGCACGTATCTGATCGAACCCTGCCATATCTCTATACGGTCTCTACAGCGTTTCGCCCGAAACTTGAGCAACTGTCTATGGGGGACTCTAAAGACTCGTCAACACCTTGGTTGTGGATTTAACCACTAGCACGTCAGAGGTATTAGCCTATACGTAACGGGCTACCAGATATTGACCAAAAGGGACGTCGATGAGCGAACTCATCCTGACACCCTACTGAGCCTGTCAGTGACAATATCCGTACAATCCGGTCCGTTCGTCTATGAGCATCGCATGGCGGGCCTAGGGGCTTGGTAAAAGTCAGACCCCCAAAAGCGGTACAAGTCGTGTCGGAGTGTAGCCCAGAACACCCTGAGATACTACTGGAATACCTACCAGTAAATCTCCTTCCTTGGCCAAGGACTTCGTATAATGGCTCTCCTAGACACAGCGTGACCTCACCCCCAATACCGGGAGAGACGAACCCCTGCAGATCCGCTCACTGCCTCCATGTGGCTCGGGACTGTACTCAACTAAAACCTGTTTGCACGTCTCCTTTGAGCGTGGTAGGGTAGTAATCAAAGTACAGCGGGAACTCACACGAGACAAATGATGATCTCAGGTAGATGAACTAACCTGTACACATGTCACCAGGGAACTGCTATCTGACGTCAGGTATAAGACCAACTAGCATGTTCCCGGCGAGTCCTGTCCGGTGTACTCATAACCCAATGAGCACCTGTATACATCTTAGGTGAACCAACTGACACCAGTGGCTTGTGAGACCGGCCACCGCTCCTCGTCGGGGTCTCGACTGTATACACTAGTCTACTCTGGAGTATCGATGCCCTGTCTCAAAACTCCCATGACTAGGGACCTTTTAAGGATGTGCTTATAGACTACCAGCTCCCACGTATATGATCGCCTTCATACTGCTGGCAGTCAAGCAAGAATTCTAGGGGCTCTATCAACGCGCAATAGTGACCTGTAAGGTCACCTAAAGCAGTACACGATGATAAAGATAAACCAGATAGCATACTATCATCTTGAGTAAGACTGTCCTACTAGGACAGGTCCTCCCTCAATCATTGCAATCACGTGCCTGTGATCCAATAATTGACTCTGAGGGCACTATCTCCAAGAATCTCCCACTTGCACTCAAGGCTAATAATTGCAATGTCGCATACTCACAGCCTGTGTAATACCGAACACCCAACTCCTCTACTAATCAGTCTCACAAAACCCGTTTGCGAAACTATTGCATTCGAGAAATAGCCTCAGTGAGTGGATCCGCCTTGATGTTTCTTTTTATGTCTCTCTATATCTCAAGTTCGCGGAGAAAGCCATCTCCCGAAATGAGCAATACCTGTCTTAGAATATGTCTGGATATCTGATGGGACCTAGCTCATAAAAGAACTCCAAATCCAAACTTCTTAGACTGTATCGTCAACTGAACTTAATCAGTATCCTGCGTCATGCCTCCCTCAGTATCCCTTTGGACCACCTGTCCAAAGTACTGCCCCTTGTCAGAAGGAAAACTAAAACTCTGACAACCTCTCTGTCATCCAGGTCACCTTGGAAGCCTGGAATGATAACCGCCTCCTAAAGGAGGCTATTGTTATCATATCCCTAGAACATCCACTTATGTTCTAAAAACTGCTTCCGTTCGTTTCTCCAGGATTGGATCAATATCAACATATTGCATCTACTGCAAAAAACAACATCTGGTGTGGTACTTGACATCTCATGATTGACTCAATTGCCTAAGCAAGTGATCTGCCGATCATGCACATCCCTCTCCCCTTTAGTCTATAGGACACCTTTAGAGAGGGTGACTCCATCACCTGCAGGTACACTACCGTGCCAGGAGTCGTCTATTCTAAAGCACCTTTAGAATGCTGTCTAAGTACCCAGATTGGGATACTACCCAAATCTAGATCTAAAACTATAGATCCAGTAACCAGAATGTCTTGATATTATATCCAAGTCCTATGTGGAGAAACCACTGTGTGACAACCAAAGTATAACCGATCGTAGTATAGGAATATCACTTCCTACTCTGTGTATGTCATCCAAATACCAGGACATCACACCCTACTACCTTCTTAACAGATCCATCCTTTATTCTGATGAAGTCAAACCTATGACTGTCACATCAGAAATAGATGATCTATCTCCGCTATATCTGCTTTAGTCTATAGACATAAGCTACTTGTCCACCAATGCTTCCGCTGCTCCCACTGACTACGACAACCCTCTGGCAGAGTCATATACACGTACACTTCTAAAGCTAGTTTAGAACGACGCTATACCCATCCTCCTGCCGGGTCTCGCAGCCTGGAACAACAGCAATGGCAAGTCTGGGTAAACAAGAACCTCCCTGTCACCGTCCTTAAGGCTACCGTAGTACCCCTCGGGTGCCTGAGGTTACCCACCGTATCTGCGGAGTGGCCAATGGAATGTCAAACCAAATTGAATCTTTAGGTTCTTATCAAATTTTCAGTAATCGTTTGCGGTTCTGGAATCACTTCTAGTTCTACCATACTCCCACTACTGTTTTCTGAAAAAATCTATTTTTGTTAAAACTGTGGCGTGTCAAGACCAATATCACTATTGATCTTCCAGATGGTAGAAAGTCAACCCTCGTCATAGCCTACAGCCATTATAGAAACATGCCTTGAGTTATCCAGAGTCTGGTTTTAAGCATAAGCCGGACAACTCCCCGTACCTTAACAATATTAAGATATGAACTGTTCTATATCCAATACAGAAACAGAGGCACTGATTTATTTGAACCAGATTCAAATCATGCAACTGTTTCCAGTACATGTCAACTAAATGGAAAAATGCCGATCAGCGTTACTCAACTTAGGAATGCTCCCAATTATGAGTAACCTGAAAGAGAGGCGAGTTCTCTTAATCATTACTATCAACTGAATACCCTACACAAGTATCTACATCTTCGATCACCTTGAAGAATCCCGATACTTGCAACACCTGGTTCTCTACTTTATTCATATACCTATAACTTCTCAAAACTCAGGCCTTGTGTTTCTACGAAACACTTATCTAAGAACTAGAGAAGTCATAAGTAAACCGAATATAGTACGAGGACCAACCCCTCTGTCCTAATGGACACTGGACAATATACAATACTCTGTATAAGTCCCTTGAGTCTGATAATTCAAACCATGTGTGTCGTAGGTTGAAAACTGTACCTATGGTTAAGAAGAATTACACCGCTGTTTAATGCTCCTTACCTAACCATCCACTGATATAGGTAAATGTCATAGACATAATTTCAAAAAGGTATATCTCACTCTATGAAAATAGACGTACGGATATATCAATTTGAAATTGGTGCATAGCAACGGATATTCAAAACCAAATATCTACCGTCCGGCAAACAACCCAGGTGACTTCCTCAAATATCACCAATTACAACGAATTCCGATATAATGAGGATGATCACCTAATTCCCAATAACTTACTCCCACTCATCATCTGTAAAACCATACAGATGTGAGATTCATACATGGTAAATACATACCCTAGAGCAAGGGCTAATTGGGAAATCAGTTTTCTTTTAACAGTACACAGTGAAACTGAAACATTGAAATGTTTCTATGGGGTATCCGGGTATTCCTAATGCCTCTTCCTTATCCGATTCACAACAGTAACCGTATACTTCTTTGCCATCTCTCAAGATCCTTTTATATGTCTTTTAGTCATTACCTTCTGCACACCCTTTTAGGCTAAATGGTTTTCTTCCTTCCCTACCGTTCGGCACCAGCCTATGGTTTGGAAGAAGACTATCCAATAATCATAATGGGTGTACTGTCCTAATCCTAGGAGCACTCTCAATGCGAGAGAAAGTGAAGATAAAAGACAACCGAATAAACCTTATTCCTATTTCTCCTAAACCAGAATCCATCCCCGAACTGGAACAAGTTCCTTTCGAGTTCGTATATAACCATACGATGGAGTATCCAATAAACTGTGGATCTTCGTAGTGATACGGAGTGTTCTGGAGAAATACAAAGGTGATTTTAGGATTGGCGAAGAAATACTTGGTTCGGTCGTGAAAAGCAGTCGCAATTTACTTTGCCCTCTTATTAATCCCTTGATATGTTTTTACTTAATATCTTCTATACACCATCGTTATGCTAATTGGTTTTCTTCATTCCCTACCGTTCGGCACCAACCTAAGGTTTGGAAGAAGACTATCCAATTTGCGTAATAGGTGTACTATCTCCTAAACCAAGGAGTACTCGCAACCTGAGAGAAGGTAAAAGGAAAAGACAACTGAATAGTCCTATTCGTTTTCTCCAGAACCGGAAACCATCCTTGAATAAATTCCTTCGAGTTCGTATATAACCATACGATGGTTTTGTCCAATGGAAGTGGACGTTCGTAGTAATACGGGGTGTTCTGGAGAAAAGGGTAAAAGTAGGAGTGGCAATGAGGTTCGCAACTCTGACAATCCAAAAGTCAGTGTTTAAGAAGGTTCGGTTAATTTTGGTCACTGAGTCATAGTCAAGGGTCGGGTCATGGTCCCTGCCAAAGAGAGAGAGAAAAGAAACACTCAGCGTGCACTCTAACCTAGATCAGAATAGTTACCAATTTATCTAATCAGGAAACCTCCCACTGTAACGTCAAATTCTCCTCCAAACCTGAAAGAAGAATTAATCGAGATCACCCGAGGAGTAAACCAACTCATCAGTGGGAATCGGGATCCAACTATCATCGTATGATAACGTGACGGAATCCGCTCACGTTATCACACTCCAGAAGGTATGCGCATATCTGGCAAGTTTCAGTTTCTTTAGAAACTCCCGATGTGATTTTTATCCCATGCTCTTATGACCTTGACGAAGGCCAACAAATCATAAGTCACATGTCAAGTTCTACCCGTCATTCTCCAGGTTGATTTGAACCCACCCGTACAAGCCCTTGATTTTGGCCAACAAGGCTATACGACTTTCCCAAACCAACGCATCTATCTATGCTGCAGAAAGGCAACAAGCAGCTACCATACACTATGCCTTGACGAAGGCCAACAAACATAGCATGAATACTACATGCTACCCGTCTGAAACGACGGAGGGCTACGAATGGTTTCTGGCGAAAAACCTTCAACGTAATTGTAACACCCGAGCCCAATACTACTATTTTCTGTTACTGTTTGAGCATTAATGTGATACTCATTTCATTTAGCCTGTCTGTTTGTCACTTACCGTAAAATTTTATCTGGCAAAGTCATTTCTGCATATAACAAATTTTAGCATCTAAAGTGAAATTAAAAATATCCATCTTGGCCTACTCGACACCCCTAGCCTCGTGGTAGCGTCCGTGCTTCGTGTTCTCGTCCCGTTCGGTGAAACGGGCGAGTTTGGACGGCTAAGCGCGCGTACAGGTGTCCGTCTTGGGGGTATGCTTTTTAATCATAAAACACCTCATTTTAAAATTTGGAACCCGCTTAAAATCCTATTATTTAAATTTCGAATTTTTGAACCCAATCTGGACGCAATTTGGAAATGTTTCATTTAGCGCCGAAATCCCAAATTTTAATAATCTTTAAAACCTTAGTATATTTTTCTAACTATAGCAATCTTACTGTTATATATATATTATCCTCTAAAAATTTTTAAAACCCTCTGAATCTTTCCCAGCCAATCGCGAGGCACTTTTACCCCGTGGGCCCCCTCCATTATCTCTCTCTCTATATATATCTCTCCATCTCTCTTTCTCTCTCTATCTTTCTCTATCTCTCTAACTCTCTTTCTCTCTCTCCCCTATATAATTTTCCCCTCACTTTTCTTATTGATTACGAGAACTATAGCAACGCGAGCACAGTAACCCACCGCGAGCCTCAACCCTAGCCGCCTTCACCGTCGCCGCCGCAGCCCCGACGCCGGCGCCAGCGTCACCGTCACCCTCGCCTCCGCCTCCTCCTCGCAACCTTAACCCTTGTCTTCTTCCCCCCGCGCACCCTGCACGACAGCGGCCACCTGCAGAATTCCCTGCAGTCCCCTGAGACGTCACCCGCGACCACCTGCGCCGCCCTGGTCGTCGCCGACGATCACCAGACCCCCAGTGATCGCCTCTGTAAGTGTTTCCCTTCTCTCCTCCTCTCCTTCTCCCTCTCTTCATTTCAAAACTGAAAACCTGCGGCTGGATCATTCTACAGATCATCGGAGACGCCGTTCTCGCCGCCGTCAATCTCGCCGTCATTGCTAGTGCCCTCTGGACCAGTGAGTATTCCTCCATCTTCTTCTTCTCTGGTCATTTCCTTCTTTCCAAGATCTACACCCGTTCGAAACCCTATTTACTGTTTTTGTGCTCGCCGGAATCCGGCCGTGCCGGCGACGTGTCCCGACGATCCAGCAGAGTACTCTGACCCGTGTGGTTCCTTGGTTCGTTGTTTGGGTTCAATTCGTGAACCGTGCGTCCATCGCGTATTTCCCCGCCGATGTTACGTTCCGTTTTTCCCGGTTCGCGACCCGTCGAGGCAAGTACCCCTTGCTACATGCTATACAATATATCTATATATGTATTGACATCCTAAACCTGTAAAATTAGCTTGGTACAATCGTTTTCCATTTCGGTTATAAATTGCATTAAATCATTTTACGGTTAAACATGAAACTTACAGTTCGCAATTGAAACCCAATAATCAAATCTACCTGTTTAATCACATTTTACTGTTAAATAGATGGTGGCAATTGTCCATGTAGTTCTGTTACATTCGGACACTCGTATGCATTTAACCTGATATAACTATATTGAACCGTCACATAAATCATTGCACCGCTAAGGGTGCTTAAACTTGTTAACATGACTAAACGGCTACATTGTATTACTGCACTCTTGTGATTGAATGAAACTGCTTATTATTTAATTCATTGCTTATTTCATGTTGTTAATACCCACGTGTGATTATATATCTGATTGGGAGCACACTCACGATATTGCGTACATCTTGACCTGACATTGCTATACATGTATATATTGATACACCTGACATGGTACCGTATACTGTTGACTTGACCTGATGTACGATGACCCGACCTGTTACCTGATCTCGTGCCTAATGCCAACAAACCTGACATGTAGTCCTCATGGACCGTTCCTGTTGTCTATCCAGACAAACCTGCTTTTACCTGATCCTGTGTTGGCATTAGTTCTAGATTACTGAATACCTGACTCGACACATATAACTTGGGGGTATGGGGAAATCAAAGGTGAAATCTGACTTGTAACTTGACAGTTCACTACCTGTATTGAGTGTACACATTCTTGTTTTGTGCCTAGCGGCATGTCTCGGTTTTAGCCGAGAATATTGTGGCCGTGCTCCCGGGTATGTACGGGATACTATCGAGTGTACACATTCCTGTTTTGTGCCTAGCGGCATGTCTCGGCTGCAGCCGAGAATATTGTGGCCGTGGTCCCGGGTATGTACGGGATACTATTGAGTTACATCGACGATTCATCAATTGATTTCAAAGACTTTCGAATAGAAAACCTGATAGAACAGTTTAGTTACCCACTGCACACTACCCTGCACTGCTTGTTTCACATTATTGCTTTATTCATGTTTTATTTTGCATTGCCTGTTACATTGTTCATATTATTTTACTTGTTGACATGACGCGCTGACGTCTGGGTTTTGCATGGCCCTGATTCTGTACCGCTGTCGCAATCCGAGCAGGAGTATTTCAGCCAGCAGGCTGAGCTGTGAGTTTAGTGGTAGTTAGTTTTATTTCCTGCATTTTTCCTGATGTGAGCCCGCATTATGGGACATACCTTTCAGTTATTTGTATTGGATCATTTGCTTCCGCATTTATTTATTATTGACTCTTGTTATTCTGGATTATGGACATGTTTTTAGATAGTTTTATCTTGTTCTTGATATCTCTACAGCCGTAATGTGACTGTGGATGGATACTTCCTACCCACAGGTAGCATGGTTGACTATGTCACGTGCCCAATCTAGCGTACTCTGGGAAGCGGGGCGTGACAGTGATGAACTTGATATCGTTGAAGGAACTGTATAGATTTTATGAAAATATAGTGGCGAAAACCTTTGCTAAAGAGGTTACTCCCGGTGAAGGGATCTCGGCTCTTTCCCCGTAGAATGAGGTGCAGGATATTCCAACTGAATACCACGATGCAAAGCAAAAGTAAACGACTATAATGAAGTTATTGCCCTGACACAAACTTCTGTCCAAGGGGTCACTCCCGGTGAAGGGATCTCGGCCCTTGCCTCGTCGACTGAGGTGCTGGATATTCATAACCGAATACCACTGTGCAAAACAAAAGAGAACGCCCTTGCAATAACAGCTTTTTGAAAAATGTTCCAACAACATCAGAATAGGTTTGTTTAGCTTGCATTGATCCAAATCAACGCAGTCCCATCAATTGATCACACCAATAAAAAACGAAAATAATGATGTACGTATATGCCATCCGCATTCGCCACTGGGTCCCGTCATTACCCGTTAGGTTACTTAACTAACGACAGAACGGGGACTGGACTAGCGCAGATGCAAAACATAAACAACATCTACTAGTATATATATCAATATATAATATTCGCTCAAGGCGTGATAAAATGCAACATCACAGAAAATGTAATAAGAATCACAGAACAATACAGGTATCTGGGATCCCCGGGTTCATAGAGCCGCTACTGAAACCCGACGTTCCCCTGGTCGTGTGGATAGCCTGTGCAATGAAATCCTAGACCCCTACGGGCGCTGCAAGTTACGCGCCAAAACCTGAAGCGAGGCATCCCCCTTCAGCAACGTGAATGGTCCACCCAACACTTCACGGAATCCGGTAACTTGGGCACCCCTCCTGGGTCAACCTGTACCCCCTACGAGTGCGGCGAATAGCCCGCCAATTCTAGAGTGAGGCCCCCTCCGTCTCAACGCCATGAGATGCGGGCCCGTTGCCCTCTAGAATCCGGCTATCCGTGCACCCCACCTTGGGGTAATCCTAGTACAGAAAGTAAAATATACATACTACGGGTACATCGACCTCACCCCGGTCGTGCCCCAAAAGAATAATATACAAACAGGCAGTGACGACAGTCCACATGTCGGACGCTCGTCCCGCAATATCAAATGTACATATAAAACGAAACTGTACTAACATTGCATCCAGGCTATCCCCCACGACCAATCCGCAACATCACAGCACAACACAGAACATCAACGTGAATGTCACGTTCGCAAATCCGTCTAAAAGGGCTATAGCAGTTAGACAGGATTTACCGATCAAATAACATTCACGGTCGCAGATATAATGTAAATACTGTGAACTAACATGCTTAAAATTTTCGATCGACTAAATTTTCCCAAGTGGGCCCCAAGCACTACTGCAGTATTCAAAGAAAATCTGGGCCCAAACAGAACATCCCAAAAACCCCATTTTCAATTCAGGAGCTCTCTGTGAAATTTTGGTGCACTGAACAGTAAATGTGGCGGCGGAACCGCGGCCCAAGCATGGGTTTGGCCACGGTTCCGCGGTGGGATAGTGAGAACGTGCAACCAAATTTTTACAGAATGCTTATAATTTCCTGCATGTGCTTCTACAACAACCTGAAAAAAATTTCGAGCCAAAAAAATTTCGACAGAAACTGATGCAATGAAAAACGCGGTTTTTGGAAAATCTGTTCGATCGAACTTGTAAACACGTTAGAGCAAGCTAAACTAGGTTAATGGCGTGGCTCTGATACCAGTGTAAGTGCACGGCGGCGCCCCGGCCGTCAATCTGAGGCCAAAATGCGGAAACGATAATTTACTTTAACTTTTGAACCGGCACCACCGCGCACAAAAATCCTGGATCAGGCCATTAATCTAATCCTAGCTAACTAGAGAAGGGGTAGAGAGATATACCGAGCGATCCGTGTCCTTCGGTCTTCTCGTCGTCGTCCCGATCTCACGCGGAATCTCCGGTCTTCACCTCCTCGCCGGAAGGGCACCACATCGCCGGCTTCTTTTACGGGCTCCCACCTCTGGACCGAGGCAACTCGGGCACAAAGTTGGCGAGCCGACGTGCCCAAGGATGCTGTAGGTTAACTGTAGAACTCTATGTCTCTTTGGGGTTGTGGAAGTTGCCATAATGGTGGAGGAATGAGATGTGGAATTTTGTGATGAACTAGGGAATTTTTAGCAAGCAAATGAGAGCAAAACTCATGCCCAAAAATTTGGACAGCCACCTCCCCTTAGTGGCCGGACCCCTTTCATTAGGAATGAGAATGGGGAGTATGAATGAGGGAGCCCAAAAATAATGCAAGGGAGAGGAATGAAATGTGATCGTGAGAAGAAATCATCACAAAGAAAGTCCAACACTCCATCAACAATCATGAAAACCATATCCCCACAAAAGTCAAGCCATGATGACTAAAAGAAAGTCAAATGAAGTCAAATGATGGTGCAACCATCATGAAGCAACAATATGCAAAGACCACTCTCCACAAAGCTAATTTGCACAATTGGAAATAAGCCCTCCTCCACCAATTTTCAGCCAATGAAAGATACAAAGGAAAATGGCCAAAAACGGAATGCAAACTGGCAACTTCAGAAAACTGATCCCGTAATAAATTACAGGAAAACCCCGCGACTGTATATACATACCCGCATTTGTATTCCCACTGAATACAAATGCAAAGAGACAAAATCTACACTGTACAATACTAGGATCCGGCTTAAACCAAAGCCCGCTAGTATTATCCGTCTGATCATGACCCGTGCAATACCGCACGTATCTGATCGAACCCTGCCATATCTCCATACGGCCTCTACAGCGTTTCGCCCGAAACTTGAGCAACTGTCTGTGGGGGACTCTAAAGACTCGTCAACACCTTGGTTGTGGATTTAACCACTAGCACGTCAGAGGTATTAGCCTATACGTAACGGGCTACCAGGTATTGACCAAAAGGGACGTCGATGAGCGAACTCATCCTGACACCCTACTGAGCCTATCAGTGACAATATCCGTACAGTCCGGTCCATTCGTCTATGAGCATCGCATGGCGGGCCTAGGGGGTTGGTAAAAGTCAGACCCCCAAAAGCGGTACAAGTCGTGTCGGAGTGTAGCCCAGAACACCCTGAGATACTACTGGAATACCTACCAGTAAATCTCCTGCCTTGGCCAAGGACTTCGTGTAATGGCTCTCCTAGACACAGCGCGACCTCACCCCCAATACCGGGAGAGACGAACCCCTGCAGATCCGCTCACTGCCTCCATGTGGCTCGGGACTGTACCCAACTAAAACCTGTTTGCACGTCTCCTTTGAGCGTGGTAGGGTAGTAATCAAAGTACAGCGGGAACTCACACGAGACAAATGACGATCTCAGGTCGATGAACTAACCTGTACACATGTCACCAGGGAACTGCTATCTGACGTCAGGTATAAGACCAACTAGCATGTTCCCGGCGAGTCCTGTCTGGCGTACTCATAACCCAATGAGCACCTGTATACATCTTAGGTGAACCAACTGACACCAGTGGCTTGTGAGACCGGCCACCGCCCCTCGTCGGGGTCTCGACTGTATACACTAGTCTACTCTGGAGTATCGATGTCCTGTCTCGAAACTCCCACGACTAGGGACCTTTTAAGGATGTGCTTATAGACTACCAGCTCCCACGTATATGATCGCCCTCATACTGCTGGCAGTCAAGCAAGAATCCTAGGGGCTGTATCAACGCGCAATAGTGACCTATAAGGTCACCTAAAGCAGTACACGATGATAAAGATAAACCAGATAGCATACTATCATCTTGAGTAAGACTGTCCTACTGGGACAGGTCCTCCCTCAATCATTGCAATCACGTGCCTGTGATCCAATAATTGACTCTGAGGGCACTATCTCCAACAATTTTGACGCTCTTGGTGTAGCCTGATAGTGAGGACACTGTCAAGTTTAAGTTTGGGGGTATGCTCGGTAAGCTTTCTTCCTTCGCATTCATGTGTATATTTTTGCATTTGCATACTTATTTTAAAACCCATAAAAATTGAAAAAATTTAAAAATTATAAAAATTGAAAAATTCAATTTTGGCCATATTTGACTTAAGTTTAACATGACGGTTGAATAGTAGAGAAAAACTAGATCCTAAACTTAGTAAATTAAAAACCCCAAAAAATAACCTTTCTTAAAGTTTAATTGTAGAAAATATATGTCCTTATTGTTTATTTAGAAATAGGCAAATTTTGAGTTCAGTTCTTGGGCTAAGTCAAAATAAGAAAAAAGTATTGAAATTTTTATTTGAAGTGTAAGTTTGAAAAATAATTCTCAACCTTTAGTCTAAATTCTGAAAATATATACCCTACAACTTGCACAAACACGCACCTTGAAACTAGGAATAGTAGATGATACCTTGAAATGCTCTTATCTAAAATCCTTAGTATGAAGGAAAATAAAATAAAAGTATAAGTGGTGAATAAAGAGATAAAAAAAATGAACACTGATTTTGTAATTACTTAAGGCAGTATAAAAAAATATAGCAAGGGTGCTTTATCACCTAATGCCTTAGACCAACTGGTTTGGGAGTCACTGCTAAGCTTTAGGTATTGCAAGACGAGGAATTACGCCTAAATGCGTAAGCACGTTTTGTAATCGGTCGTTTAGTACCTCAAGAAGCATTAACAGTCGCATGAAGGATGTGTGAGAAATTTCATTTAAAATTCACCAACTAAAAGTATTTGGAAGATGGACAAGAGTATGATAGCTAGAATTGAATTTCCAAGTGTAGGGGTAATACATACACACACGTAGGGGTATATGATTGGGGTTTGGATGAGAGATATGGATGAAAGATAGGGCTTATACCTTCACTAGAGATGATAGAAATTCCTATGTTGAGATGGAACCTTAGAAAGAAAATTCAAAAGATGCTGAAAGCTTAATAAATTTGCAAAATATATACGATCTTAAGTTAAATGAAAAGGAAGCGTGAAAAATATTGGATGATAATTTCTAAGTTGAAGATAATAGAATTTCTTGCTAGAATACCGAATTGAAGAATGAAAGTCAACATGCCAAATTGATCGGATTTTGTGGGTAGTATCCGCTGAAAACCTTCACGAGACAACACTCCTCCTATTAGGGACACCTAGAGGTTTAACGGCTTGTTGCACGAGCTCAGTGCAATCGCGATTCCCTGCGAAAGTGAGGTTAGGATTTTTCGAGAATAAAATTGGCTTTGCTCGGGACGAGCAAAAGATAAGTTTGGGGGTATTTGTTCATATCAGAATTTTGCATTATTGTATCGCTCAATCTTAATCATATTACATATAAATAGGTGCTTTTGATCCATGTCTGCTAAATAGTTGCAGTTATAGGTTCTCAGAACAATACAGTGAAAATTGATGAAAAGACGCTACAAATGTGAGACTACGACCAACAATAGAAGAATCCGTATGATGTCGCCTACCAGTTAAAGGAACAGATGAAAATCATGAGGTAGTTCAATGCACAAAGCACAAGGGTAGCACAAGATTCAAGACTTCAACGCGAAGCTCACGGTAAAAGTCCACATAATTCTGCACTATTGGAAATCTGGAAGAAAATAGAAGAGATTCTGAGGAACCAAGTGAAGAAAACAGAAGATAAAAGCAACTTGAAGAAACCCTAAAAAATTGGGCCCATAAGCCCACCAAATGGCCGCGAATCCGCGGCCAAACAGGTTATTCTGCCGCGGTTCCGCGGCCGTGCAATGCACGTGTCGGTGGGGTGTCGGTGCTTTGACTCGGTCTTTGGGGTTGTTTTGTAATTTCATGTATGGATCAGAATATAAACCTAGGGTTTTTCCTATCTATAAATAGGGGGGCTCAAAGCCAAATAAAGTGTGCCTCTTTTGGGTGCCTCTATTGAGATGCCTCTTTTTAATTTCTAGATTAAATTTTAATTTCCTTGTAATCGTCAAGAGGTCATCAATAAAGGTTTTTTTTATCGTGCATTCTTTTATCTGAATTTAATTCCTGTATTTTTATCTGTCTTTTATTATCTGCAACTTAGATAGTCTTTTAAAATTATAAAAATGAATCTTATCATAACTTCTCTAATGAGTGAGTAATTCCTCACTTGTTAAGGTTAGGATTGGGAAGGTTTGAGAGAAGTAAATTTCTCTATCTCCTTTCTTTACCCATATAATTTTTATAATAGGACTCTATTTAAATTAACCACGCACCGCTCACTACGGCAACCTATCCTATAAGATAGCGGTGATTCCCTAGTTAGACCGGTTGTGGTTGATTTAAATGGAGGTTAGGGCTAAGCGTTAAGAAAGGACGGACAAGGACCAAAAGGATGAAACTAAGTTTCTTCTCAGTCGTGCTAATCCCCTTTGTTGACTATTACCCTAACACCTATATTCTTCACTAGGGCATTGAAAGAAGTAGGTAGAATCCCTTTTCCAAACTAACCTAATTCTAACCCTACCAAGACTTTTAATCAATTTAATCTCATTCTTAGATCGTAAAACAAAACCCGACTTGATCGGATTAACTCGTTAGAACATAAAGAAAAAGAATCCATCTCCCTGTGGACCGACCCGTACTCAACCGGCTAGCTACCAAGAGACACCATTATTGATTGCGGTATTCTTAACTTTGATTTTAAAAGCGCACGCACGCAAAATCTCTCTTCAATCAGAGCTCAAGAAAATCAAGGCAAAAAGTCCACATCAATTCACCTTTTACACTGCTGAAAATCTGGGAGAAAACTGAAGAGTTTCTAAGAAACCAAGTGTACCAAACAGAAGAGAACAACAACATGGAAAACCCCAGAAAAGATGGGCCTCCAATTCCACCAAATGGCTGAGGAACCGCGGCCAACATGGCACTTAGGCCGCGGATCCGCGGCCGAGTCAACTCAGTATTGACTCGTTTTTAAGGGTAGTTTTGTAATTGTATTTGAGCTCAGATTGTATCCCTAGGGTTTCATTTTCCTGCCTATAAATAGCTCAATGCAAAGCCAAGTGAAGGGTGTGCTTTTCTTTGTATTAGATTTTAGGATAAGATCTTGTAGTTCTTCCTCCTCTTCATCTTTCTCCATTAACATTGTAGTGAGCTTCATGAGTGATAATGAATAAAAAAAAGAGTTTCTTTTTATGTCTTGTAATTTTGTTATTTTACTTGTTTGTAATTTTCATTTGCTAATCTAGTTGTTGTTATTTGTTTGTTTGCTTTCTTTCTTCTTCTATTTTCCTTTATCCTTACAACAATGATGCTTAAGTATGATCCTTGCCAAAGTGAGGTCTCAAATAGCTAGTTGTGAATTTCTACCCTATTTCTTTCTATCTTCCTTCTTTATTTTATTTTCTTTTTCTTTTTAATGGGTGAGTAGTTTCTCACTTGTTAGGGTAGGATAAGGAAAGTTTGAGAGAATAAAATCTATCTCACTCTTTTCTTGCCCAATATCTTGATTCGGACTCCCGTTAATTGAACCACAATCCGCTTCCTACGGCACCCTATCCTACATGATAGCAGTGATTCCCTAGTGAGACCGGTTGTGGTTGAATTAACCAGAGGTTAAGGCTAAGAGCCAAGAATGGACGGACAAAGACCAAAAGGAAGAAACTAAGCGTTGGAAAGTCTTAACTTATACTCGAAAGTTTCTTTCCTAGTCGTGCTAATCCCCGTTGTTGCCGATTACCGTAATACCGATATTAAGAATGGTAACGAAAGAAGCGAGCGACTCCTAATTCAAACTAACCTAATCCCAACCCTAACAAGCTCTCTTTATACATATTTTAGCACATAGTGAAACAATCCGAACCTGGACAAATTGGACTTAACTCGTTAAAACACATAGAAAAGGATTCCCATCTCTCCGTGGATGACCCGTACTCAACCGGCTAGCGACCAAGCGAAACCGTCTTGATTGCGGTAACTAAAACTAAGCACGCAAAAATTCTAACAATCAGTGTCCCCACAACGGTCACGTCTATCCAAACTTCCGATATATGGTGCCATAAATCAACTTGGTATCTTCGGAGAGGTGGACGGATAAATCCAAATAGCATCTGCCCCCAAATTCAGGCTAGATGTCCTAATGTCTCGGTCTTTGTCTTTTGGCGGTAAACAGGTAGGATCTATAATGTATGCGATGTTATATACCAGACCAGATGTAGCTTACGCGCTTAGCGTGGTGAACCTGTATCAGTCAAACCCAGGAGAGAGCTACTGGGTAGCAGTGAGGAACATTTTTAAGTACCTGAGAAGGACTAAAGAACAGTTCATGGTATACGGAAATGGGGACCTCCAGGTGGAATTTTTTACCGATTCAAGCTTCCAGTGACAAGGATGACAGCAAGTCTGTCTCGGGTTTTGTGTTTACCCTCAACGAAGGAGCGGTCTATTGGAAGAGTTCCCAATAGGACATCGTTGCAAACTCGACGATGGAGGCTGAATACATTGCTACAAACGATGCCGCAAAAGAAGGTGTCTGGATTAAGAAGTTCATTACCGAACTTCAGGTGGTTCCATCCATTGTTGATCCAATTTCTTTGTATTGTGACAACAATGGGGTTATGGCTTTAGCGAAGGAACCACGGTCCCATCAGAAATATAGATACATCTTGAAGCGGTATCACCTGATCAGGGAGATCGTTGATCGCTGGGAGATCGAGGTGCGGAGAGTAGACACAAAAGAAAACACGACGGATCCATTCACCAAGGCCCTTCCTCAAGCACAGTTCGAAAGACTATTAGAGATATTGGGTATACGATACGCCAACAACCGGCCCTAGTGTAGATGTTGGTTACTCGATACACCAATATACGACCTTAGTGCAAGTGGGAGATTATTGGATATGTATGCCCTAGAGGCCATTATTGTATATGTATACATGTGAATGCTTGGACATATATTTGTATAGGATAATCTTGTTTGATATGATAATATACTATTTGGTTTGTCTTTATCTTAACATGTGCATATGTTTTACTTGTTATTACGTATCATTATATATGTTGATAAAGCCCTTAGGATCATTGCTTGACTACCAGCGTTGTGATGGAAATTATACTTGTGGGAGCTGGGTAGTCGATAAGCACATCCCTAAATGTCCCCAGTCATAGGAGTATCGAGACAGGGCATCAATACTCCAGAGTAGACCCGTGTATACATTTCTCTGGTGACATGAGTGTAGATAGTCTGTCGACCTGAAGTCGTCATTTGTCTCGTGTGAGTTCCCACTGGTGCTTTGATTACTACCCTACCACGGCTCTACTGAGTCGTACAAACAGGTTTTAGTTGGGTACAGTCCTGAGCCACATGGAGGCAGTGAGCGACTGTTAGGGATTCATCTCTCTCGGTATAGGGAGTTGATGTCCTACTGTGATCTGTTGGCCAACACCATAAGTCCCTGACCAGGACGGATTGAGAATTACTGGTAGTTGGACCGGTAGATTCTCGGATGGTCTTGAGCCACATCGGCATGACTTGTCAGGTTATTAGGGGTCTGACGTTTTCTACCCCTAGACCCGACATGCGATACTCTCAGATGAACAGACCGGACTGTATGGAGATTGTCACGGATAGGCTCAGTAGGAGTTCGGACGAGTTTGCTCGTCGGCTTTCTTTTCGACAGATACCTGGGTAGCCGTTACGTACAGCTAGTGCCACTGACGAGCTTGTGGTTAAACCCACTGCCAGCGTACTGTTGAGTCTTTAGAGTCCCACACAGAGAATTTCCCTGGTTCAGATGAAACGATGTAGAGGCCGTATGGTTTTACGTGCAGAGTTTCGATCATATACGTGTACTAGCTACACGTATTTTTGATCGGACGGATAATACTAGCGGGCTTAGGATTAAGCTGCATTCTAGTATTATAACATTGGATTATTTTCATCTCTCGGTATTCATGATATGAATACGGGTATGTATATACGGTGAGGGGTATTCTTGTATTTTCACAAGAGTGCTTCTAGAAGAAGACACCTCATTTGTGATTAATCCAATTATTCAAATGGATAATAAGGTGGAGAAATGAGGTGTTATTTGAGCATGATTGAAGCATGGCTACTTTGATAACTCATTCACTTTAGATGACTATTGAAGCATGGTTGTATTATGTTATTATTATTATTATTAAAAAAGGATATGGTTCATAGTCATCAACACTTAGCCATTCTCCATCTCATTCTCACTTCAACACTCTTTTTCCTCCTTTGCTCCCTTCTTCTTCCTCAAACCCTAAACACTCTCATGGGTTGAGAAACCTAGGGTTAATGAAATAAATTAATCCAATAAACATTCTCTACATCTCCTAAACTACCTAGATTAGCAAATTAGATACTTTAGTTACCTCATTCTAGAGGTCAGAGCTTGAACCATGACTCTCGGGTGGATCTTCTTCGACACGAGGAGACCGATTACCAAGCTCGATCCGTACAAACGAGGAGCTTAAGAAGAGGATAAGAAGACCCGAAAGACTTGGACATGAAGGTATAAATCACTTTATAGTAGATTAGAACCTTTGTTAGTATTGCTAGTTAGAGTTTCTGATATGATCCTGGAGTTTAGTCAATGTTGCTTGCAATAAAATTATTGTTTGCTAATTCCTCCTCCCCATAAACCCTGTAGGGTGTGCGACATCGACTTACACTGGGAATGTCATTCAACCTTCCTTAACCTGCATGGGGGGAGTGGGCCAGTAATCGGACGCCACATGGCCGCGTCTAATTGGGAAGATGCGATATTTCGTGATTCATGCTATGGCGTGAGAAGATCTCGGCCGATGGAAGACTTTCGTCGAGGCTATAAATATCGAAGGTATGGCCTCCCCTTCGGACATCCACGTTGATTTCCTTCTAGCTGTTTCGTCTCTTCCTGATGACGGGCCGCGCGTACACCATCAAGGAGATCGTATTTCAAGACGATGTGTATTTCTATGGTCTTGATCGTTTCGAGGTGACGTATGAGGCCGTGATAGGTCGTCTTGATGGCCATTGTGGATGGCTACTTCCCCGTCAATCTCCTCTCCAGCAGGTGCTAATCTACACGATATGGAGGTCTTCCCCGGGTCTTTACAAGGCCCTGTCCCCGCAGGCAATAGATAAGGCATTTGACAAGATGCACATGGCCTACGAGCTAGGTCTGATTTCGAAGAGCAAGCGGGATCGCTCAACGGATATTCTTCTCGAATATTTTCAGCAGAGGTTGGTCGTGGCGCCGTGTTCGACGACAAAAAGCCCCGGCGAATCCGTAGCTTCTAGGGTCCATGAGTACCGACAGAGGGAGTGGGCGGAGGCTGCTTGGGCTCGGCTAGAGGAACTTTCCTCCGAGTATCATCGTCAATGTTTTCTTAATCCACTTCCCACTTTGTTGTAATAGTTTAGGGATTATGTGCTTTTTCTTTTGCTTTGTAAGGCTGAGGAGCCGAGAATACTTTTGAATAAATTCTTAATAAATTTTCCTTGGCTTAAAGACCTCTTAATGCTCGTGATTATGGAACATTGAACCTCATTGCTCGTGGGCGTCCCGGGGAAGAGTTAGACTCAGGTTGGCTGCTCTTTGAGCGTGCCTGGGTATTTGTCCGGGGAAAGCCCGTGACCAGATGCTACAAAGCCCATGCTATGTCGGGTAGGGGAGTGCATGTTTTGAGTGAGTGCGGCGGGTAGGGACTACCCGCCGGCCCTAGGGCGGAGCAGGAATCTACTCGCATGAGAACTCAGCTTAGAAATTATAGTTGACATAAAAAGGAATTTTATTGTTTGAAAGGGTACAAGTTCGTCTGTACAATATAAGCTTTTCGGCGTTATATGGCTGAGGAAAATCACGCCTCCCGGAGTCTTAAAGACGGTAGGCTCCGCCGGGTAATGTCTTTGTCACGAGAAATGGCCCGTCTCACTTCGGGGAGAACTTATGTAGCTTTCGTTAGTCCACGAATTCTTTTCGCCGTAAGACCAAATCTCCTATCTTGAAGGCTCAATATTTAACTCGGGCGTTTTAGTAGCGGGCGGTCTGCTGCTGATAAGCGGACATCCTGATTTGTGCCCGATCTCTTTTTTCCAATAAGATGTCTAGGTTGCTTCGTAGCATCAATGTGTTAGCCTCGTCGTCGAAGTGCTCGACTCGATAACTGGGCAACCCAATTTCTATGGGGACCATTGCCTCGGTGCCGTAACAGAGGCTAAACAGGGTTTCCCATATAGGTGTTTTTCTTGACGTCCGCAACGCCCACAGTACCCGAGACAGTTCCTCAACCCAGCTGCCTTATTTTCCCTTTAGACAGTTTCTGAGCCCTCGGATGATGCCTCGGTTCGCTATTTCGGCTTGCCCGTTGCATTGGGGATGTGCGATCGTGGAAAACTTCATCAATATGTGATAGTCGTTGTAAAATTCTCTGACTTTGTCATTTTCGAAGTTGGTTCCATGGTCGGTGACGATGCATCTCGGGATTCCGAATCGAGAGATTATACTATTTTGTAGGAATTTTATCGTAGAGGTGGCGTCTAGTTTTCTGATCGGCACAGCTTCTATCCATTTTGTAAAGCAGTCTACAGCGACAAGGATATATTTATGTCCGCCCATGCCGGTGGGGAGCTGGCCCACCATATCCATCCCCTAATGTGCAAACGGCCAAGGGGAACTTAGTGGCGTTAGTTCGATGGCGGGGAGCCGAGGGACACTGCCAAGGAGTTGGCAGTTCTTGCATCTTCGAACCAGTTTTCCTGCATTTTGGTGTATTGTTGGCCAGTAATACCCTTGCAACAGTGTCTTTTGAACTAGGCCGCAAGCCCCTTGATATGCCCCTCCGACCTCCTCGTGTATCTCTCGTAGGATGTAGTCTACTTTGTCGGGATCGATGCATCAGAGCAGAGGTTGGGTGTACGACTTCTTGTACAGGTTTCCTTTGTTCCACACGAAGTGGAGAGCTTTTGCTCGAAGCCGGCGAGCCTCGACCCGGTCCTCAGGGAGTACTTCGTCGTTTAGAAATTCAACAATGGGTTTTCTCCAATCCGGGACATCCCCTCGAGTCGTGTAGATCTAGAGTGTTGTCTCTTCATCTTCCATGCTGGGTCGCGGTAGGACTTCGAAGAGGATGTTTTTTTTGTGATTGGCCGAATAGGAAGAGGCGAGTTTGCTCAAAGCGTCGGCCTCGGTGTTCAAGTTTCTGGGAATTTGTTCCACTTAGACCTCGTCGAAATTTCTCCGAAGTATTTTTACCTCCGTAGGTACTTTATCATTAGTCGTTCCCGGGCTTCGAAACTCCCAGTCACTTGGCCGAGGACCAGCGCGGAATCGCTGTGTATCCTGATCGTCTTTAGCCCTACGCCAGAGGCGATTCGTAGCCCGGCCTATAAGGCCTCATATTCCGCTGTGTTGTTCGACGCCTTAAAACCAAGCCTCGGAGAGTACTCCATCTCTGCTTCATTCGGGCCGCAGATAATCAAACCGGCCCCACTCCCTTCCTTCGTGGAGGATCCGTCCACATAGAGTACCCAATCCAGGATCAGGCTGAGCGCCTCCTCGACTGAGGGACGAGGGTTAGGGCCCCACACTGATGCTCCTTCCTTAGTGGGAATAGTGCATTCAGCAACGAAATTGGCTAAGGCCTGCGCTTTGATAGATTGTCTTGGTCTGTACTTGATGTCGAATTGGTACAACTCCTACCTCTATTTCTCTAAGCGGCCCGACGATTCAGGGGAGGTGAGGATATTCCTTAAGGGTCGTTCGGTGAGGACGAGGATCGTGTGCATCTGGAAATAGTGTCGCAGTTTCCTGGAGGTGACGATGAGTGCAAGGGCTAATTTTTCTATGGACGGGTATCTGGTCTCTGCGTCCTTGAAAACATGGCTAATGTAGTAGACCGGTCTCTGTATTCCTTCGAATTCTCTGACGAGCACTGTGCCGGCAGCCCGATCGGAGACGGCTAGATATAGTAACAGATCGTCCCCCTCAACTGGTCGGGTGAAAAGCGGTGGGGTCGCCAGGTGTGCCTTGAGTTATTCGAAAGTGTTTTGGCACTTCTCGGACCATTCGAACATGGGGATCTTTCTTAAGGCATTGAAGAAAGGCATGCACTTTTCTCCAGATCTGGACATAAAGCGACTCAAAGTAGCTACTCTATCGGTGAGTCGCATGATATCAACATTACCCTTGGGTGTCGCCACGTTGATGATGGCCCTGATTTTCTCCGGGTTCGCTTCGATTCCTCGGTGGGTGACCATGAATACAAGGATTTTCCTGCTTGTGACGCCGAACGCACATTTGGATGGATTCAGCTTCATCTTGTACTTCCGCAGGACGTCGAATATTTCGCCGAGATCTGCAGTGTGCCCGGCTGATGAGGTGGACTTTACGAGCATGTCATCGATGTAGACTTCCATATTTCTCCCAATTTGTGGTTTGAACAACTTATTGACCAGCCGTTGGTACGTGGCCCCGACGTTCTTGAGACCGAAAGGCATTACCCTGTAGCAATAGACCCTCCGATCGGTGGTGAAGGCAGTTAGCTCTTCATCGGGCAGATTCATCCGGATCTGATTATAACCGGAGAAGGCGTCCATGAAGTTTAGTAACTCGTGACCGGCCGAACTATCTGCGAGCTGATCTATTAGAGGGAATGGGTAATTGTCTTTGGGGAAGGCCTTGTTTAGATCAGGGTAATCAACGCACATGTGCCATTTCCCGTTCAATTTTTTGACCATGACGATGTTCGCCAGCCAATCCAAGTAGTCCAGGTTCCTATTGAAGTTAGTCGCGAGCAGCCAATCCACTTGAGGCTCTATCGCTTTTTGCTTCATTGGCACAAAACTTCTTATTTTGTCGGATTGGCCGGGCTTTCGAGTCTACTCCGAGCTTATGGGAGATCACCTTAGGGTCGATCCCGGACATGTCCATTGGGGTCCAAGCAAACATATCAGAATTGTTCCGGAGGAACTGGATCAGGTCGTCGCGAGTGCCTCCTGTTAAGAGAGAGCCGATTTGGACAGTCCGTCTGTCAACTCTCTTCCTGAGAGGAACTTCCACTAGAGCTTCCACCGGGGCGCCTCAAATTTCTTTTTGGTCATCGCGTATGTCTAGGGACCCCTGAGGATCGTGCATGCTTCAAAATCGTTAACCTCTTCCTCCGCAAGAGACGTTGAGGCGAGACAGACCCTGGCGGTTTGTTGGTCTCCGTAGGCCCGGCCTATCCTTTCGTTGTCCAAAGGTAACTTGAGCGCGAGGTGATATGTTGAGATCTAAGCTCAGAGGGTAATTAGGGTGGGGCGTCTCAGGAGAATGTTATACGACGACGGGATCTTGGCAACGAAAAAGTTCACTGATATAGTTCACGTTCTGCCTACTTCTCCAATGTTCAGAGGGAGGGTGATCGATCTCTCGGCTAAGACTGAATGGTTCGTGAACCCAGAGAGGACGTGGGAGGTCGGTTGGAGGTCGGACGGATTTAATCCCATACGCTAGAAATAGTCGTAAAATAGGATATCCGCCAAGCTCCCCGAGTCGAACAATATTCTTCGGATTCCTTATCGGTTGACCCGGGCTGTTATCATAAAGAGATTATTGTGCGGGAGTGATATGCCGTGAAGGTCCTCGTTGGTGAAGATGATCGGATCGTCCTTCTTGCACTTCTTGTGGGACGGATCACTCAAGGTCATGACTGGCCGGAGGCAGTGGGGCCCCTGTTTCCCAGAGTCGAACCTACTAAGACAATCATGATCTGCCCGATTGTCAACTTCCCGGGAGGGGGTTAGTTTGTTTGCTCCCGATCTGCCTGCCGCTTGTCTCGCAGGTGACCGAAGCGAATCAGTTCCTCAATATAGTCACGGAGTTGTTTGCAGCTCTCGGTCGGGTGTCCCTGCGACCTATGGTAGGCACAGTACGGGCCGCAGAGTCGCTTGCCTGGCCTCTAAGTAGCCGACGGGAGTTTAAGGAACCTCTTGCCCTTAGTCTCCTCTAGTAGCTCGGTCTGGGAAACGTTCAGGGGAGTGTACTCATGAAACTTCGGAGAATAAGGTTTTGGACGGTCGGTTTTCGTTTTCTCTTCTCTGTCCCATCTTTTTCGGTCCGTTCGGTCGCCGTGGGATAGGTTTGGATTCACCTCCAACTCGAGTTAGATTTCTCGCTCGGTCCAGGATTTTACTTCGGCTATGGTCTTAGGTTGCGCCAATGCAAAAGAGCAGAGCCACTTTTTGTGCCTAAAACCCGACCTCAAGAAGGTGATAACCGTTTTATCGCGGTGCTCGGGGACTTCCAGGAGGACATTATAGAAGCGGGTGACGTAACCCTTGAAGGATTCCCTGTCCTCGCTCTTGATGGTGAACAGGTAGTCAACCATCTTTTTCTACCGTCGGTTACCGATGAAGTGACCGAGGAATTGAGTGGCCAGCTTATCAAAGGTTGAGATCGAGCGTGGCGTAAGCCCATGGAACCAATCCCGGCCGACCCGTATGAGGGTGGTGGGGAAGGAACGGCACTGAGTTGCATTTGAGTTGTTTTGGAAGCTCATGCCCACCGTAAACGCGTCTAAGTAGTCCTTCGGGTTGGACTTCTCGTCGAAGAGGGCCACTTTGGACAGTTTGTTCTTGGAGGAGACCCTCTCACCTAGTAGCCGCTCTGTAAAGGGCCTCGTGAGCGAATCAGCGAAGTACTTCGCCACTCCTTCGACCGAACGGTATCATGTGGCATGTCTTCAATTTTCTTTTCGAGGGTCTCAATTCACTGTTGGTACCTAGAGGATTCTTCATAGTCTGAGTTCCTGCTATCTCTGCTCCGGGCTTGTGCAATGGAGCAGTTTCGGCTCCGCTCTATCGCGTTCCTTAAATTTTCGGAGTGGACCTTTCGATGATGGCATCGATGAGTGTGGTGACGTCGGTCTTTACTGGAATCAGGCGACCTGACCGACGTCTCTTCTGGGGGCGAAAGAGCGCAGCGGGCATTGAAGCGATGGTCCGGTCCCCCCTGAGATCTCGGTCTCGAACTATCCGGCGCCCAACGGGTCATAGAATCATTCCTCGTATGTGGGCCGTGACTGTCCGAATCGGTACACTGGTGTCCGATGTCACCAAGATGGGAGTGAGCGAGATCGAGGGCCTGAACATGCCCTTCCATCGTCTCACGCATGCCGTCATTCCGGGAGTAGAGACAGCAGTTTGGCGGGCGTGGCCAGCCGTATGAACACGAGCGAGCGCGTCCACTATCGCCGTGAGCCTGTCGATCCGCGCTGATAAGACGTCAACGATGTTAGGAGGTAGAGTGGAACCGCCCCCGCCTCCATTGTGGAGGACGGGATGGCTCGTGCCGGGATCATTGCGGTTATCGCTGATCATTGAATCAAAGGAGAAGCATCAAATTTTTAGGTGGAAATGCTAGAAAACTCTTCCCATAGATGGTGCCAGCTGATAGAGGTCGGAATCTCCCTCAAATGCTGTCCTCCGTCGATCTTGCGGCCAGCGGGGCTGAACGATTGAGATTGGGTACGAGGGTTGAGCGTGTGGGTCTCAATGGGTCGTTGGTTGTCATTGACGCCGAGCTATCTGCAAGGGAAGTCCGGGATGGGAAACCACCGTAGGACCCTCCGACGATCAAGCAAGTACCGAGAAATATTGAGGCAGAATAGCGGCGTATTGGATTGAGTTCGACGTACATGTGTCGTCTAGGAGAGGGGTTTATATAGCGGCCGCATGGAGCGAGCCGATGCATGATTCCCACCATCCGTTACGCCCCCGCATCACGTTCGTGTTGATGGAGAGACACGTCCATTAATGGCGGGATACTCTAGCGTGAGATGCGGGACGTGGAGCGGCGGAGATCCCATCGTAGTAAGATACACGGAGCTGTTACGGGGGCACTCGGGCTCTGTGCTCTCGGCTAAACAAAGACGGCGTGGAATCTTGGATATGGGATAGCTTGGAGACGAGCAAGTGGGCTGAGGAGCCTCAGCTATCGGATAGCTCGGAGACGAGCTGTTGGGTGGCGGTCAGCCAAAGGGGGAACGTACTCCAGGAAGGTCTTCTAAAAAGTCGGGTGCAACCTCGAGAGCGAGGCGACGAGGAATGTCCCCAATGCATCATATTTATTCCAGCTCCACAGCCTCCAGGAATATAGCGAGCTTACGTTGATGACACGTCACCTACCACGTGTCGTGATCTGGGGAATTCCCACTTATGAGTATCATCAGGGCAACTAGGGTTTGGGTTTCGAGAAGTTGAAGTTGAAATTTTTTTGGGAATTATTGAATTTTTTTATGGCATGACCATTAGCTAATGTGGCACCGTTAAAAAGGATAGTTTTTTGTAGTTTTGAAATTACATGATAGTTTTTTCGAAAACTCTAAAACTATAAGGGAGCTTTTTATAATTAATTGTAAATTTTAGAGGAAAATGTGTGTAAGCCACTGGACTCAAAAAGCAACATGTTAAGGTCTTTACCCAAAAATAAATTGTGAAAAACTCACTATCCAAAAAACTCAACATGTTTAAGTCTCTCGTGTACTTACATTTTCCAGTACCCCTATACCATCCTTCTAAACTATTATGTTAAGTGGTTGTTTGTTTGCTGGAATTAAAAAATAAGAATGAGAAATTGAGGTATCACACACAAAAAATTGTCTCGTAGAACCGCAGTCCAATTGTTTGTTGTAAAGAATTGGAGGGGTTGGGGTTGGGGGAGGTCAGGGATGAAGGGGAAGGGTGGGGGAGATCGTGGAGGAGGGCGAAGGTCGTGGTGGGGGTTCGAGCCGACGAGACAGCAGTGAGCGGCGACTAGGGTTAGGGTTTGGGAAAGACCGGTTATTATTGCGCATTCGTATTCTTGTTTACTAGCTGAGGTAATATAGGGATATTGCAAAATACATGGTGGTTGAAATATATAAAAGGGCTTAAATATTTTGCTTTTTTGAGATAAGGAATTTTTCAAAAGGTTTTTCAGTCAGGAACTTAAACATGTCGCTTTTTAAGCCTATAGAGCTAGACCCATTTTCCCTCTAAATTTTATGCATATCGACCGATTTGTATACCGCATACGGATGTGCAGGTAACTTGTATACGAATAAATAGGTTATCCATCAGCGAGATAACGGGTTGACAGGACACTTGCTTTGTTTTTTGGTTCGCAATCCAACAAGAATATTTTTATTTTTAGACTTTATAGGGCTTTTAATAGGTTAACGATACTGTAACTGCATTAGAATGTGTATCCTAAACATCCTTTAATATTCATTGTATAATTTTAACATGAAAATTTATTGATCAAGACTAGAATAATAATATGAAAAAACTCTTGATGTATTTTTGGATGTGGGCCGGAGAAAACCATGAACCAATCGATCGAGTCGACCCGACGATTCTTTTAGATGGACGGTTCGGATGCAGGGTAACATTTGAATAGGTTGAAAATGTTTGGCCCGTGAATGGCTTTTTACGGGTTAAGGGGCAAACAATGAATCAAGTAGGTCATGGGTCGCTTGACATCTCTATTCATCTTTTGAGTTTTGTAGCAAAATCATTTGTTTGTATCTAAATTTTCACTTCAAAACATAAACGGATCAGTTATAGATATAACCATATTCGTATCAGGTAGTCATTGGCGGATACGAATATGGATAATAAAAACAACTATCCATAGTTGAAAAACGGATACAAATACAAATATAAACGAATATTGCGAAAATGATATTCATACCTAGTATAAAAAGTCGGATAGTAAATCGATACGTAAGGAATATATGTGTCACCATATCCGTATCCGTTTATTGTTGGCGGATACGAATATGGATACAAATATTTATCGGAAATGAAAATCAATATCCGTATTTGATAAAATTCAAAATTTACATTGTGTCTTTCTCAAAATTTTGATGAAATTGCATCTCATATATTTTAATCGGTTTAGTTATTTCTATATCTTTTAGATCTATATCTGCTCTTCTAATTTTGAAAAATATCATTTCTCTAATTTCATTCTCAATATGCATGATATGTCCATCTATAAAAAGGAATAATATCAATCAACTAATATTTTTGGAAAATAAGAGCTTTATACCAATTCTTAATGTAGTTCCTTGATAATGAAAAATCGTGCTCATTTCATAATTCATATATCAACTAAGAGAAAACAGCAGGGCGGTGGGTGGGGGTGTGTGTGTGGGGGGGGGGAGATTATTCTTAGACAATCTGATGGAGGTTTGGATCTCCTTCAGTCCTCCGTCGATCTGTCGCGAGCGTTGGTGGACGGCTGAGATTGGTGTTGAGGGTTGCCTTCTTGAGCGTGTGGATCTCAGTGGGCTTGTTTTGAGGCGAAACCGAGCAATCTGCAAAAGAAGTCCCGGAATGGTTGTACCACCATGGACTCTTCGACGATCAAATTAGCCGAGGAATTTGGGCAGAATAGCGGCCTATTAGAATAAAATTGCGTTACTTGAGTCGTCTGAGAGGTTTTTTTTATAATGGTCGCTTGGAGCGAGCTGGCGCAAGATCTTCGCTGTCGGTTACCCCCCTGACGTTATACCTGCGTGAATGACGGGATCCCCACATTAACGACGAGATACACTCATTAATAGGAGGATACGACGGCGTTGAACGCGGAATGTTGGGTGGCGGATATCTCGCTTCTGGCGAGATACACGGAGCCGTGGCGGAGGCGCTTGGGCTCTGCGTCCTTGGTTACTCGGTAGAACCGGAGAGGCTTAGCTCGACGAGAGGCTCGGAGGCGAGCAGGAGGCCGAGGAGGCTCGGTTCTGTGATAGCTCGGAGGCAAGCAAGGAGGGCCGAGGAAGCTCAGCGTGTAGGAGGGCTCGGAGGTGAGCCGATGGTTATTTGTAAGGTGGGCATAGGAGTGTTCAGGGATCCATCAAAGGTCGAGTCAAGCCTCGGGACGATAGCCCGGGGATGGCCTTCAATGTATCGTGTTTGCTCTTGTCCCGTGAGCCCCGGGACACGTCATCCACCACGTGTTATGATCTAAGGAGTTCTCACTTATGAGCATCATCATTAGCCCCCCATTCTCGTCCCGACCTATTTATGGGTCGGGTCGAGAGTGGTCTGGATCGGTTTCCCGAGCTCAGCCTATTGCCAAGAATTTGTCAGCGCGGATTTCCGGGGTGACTCAGCATAGGGCAATTGCGTTGTTCAGATCTTTAAGCCCGCGTGTCGTATCCTGGGCGCTTGGATCTCTGCGCGTATCTTGGATGACGTCAGCGGATCAGGGGAAGGGATCGTGCATTTAAAGAGGGGCGCCGATTCGCTGGCATGTCTGTTGAAGCACAGGCCACGCTTCCGACGCGGGTTGGTGGACGTGACAGGCTGTCGTCGTCACCTGCACCCGAAGGGATGTCTCCAATAGTCGTTCGATACGTAGGGGCTTCGACGGCTGGCAGACGTGAAGCTTCGTTTTGGCGGGAAACAATCTGAGCCGTCGGATGCTTCCCCCAAGCAGTATAAATAAGAGTGGGATCTCCCAAGGATTTATACTTTCGCCACTATTTTCCTTTGCTGTGAGAGATTGCTCGGTGCTCCATCCTTTAGATCGGATCCTTCGCGTTCTTTCCCCGGAGAACTCCTTCCCTTGAATCAGGTTAGATGTCTTCTTCTGAGGAGTCTGTTGAAATAGTAGGGTAGAGTCTATGGAGTCTTCCACCTCTTCGGCTGCTGACGGCTGAGAGGGTTCCCTTGTTGCTTCCTCATCATCGGGCCCAATCCGTAGTGTCAAGGCTACCCGTGCCGCTAGCCGCCCGGCTGCGACGAGGGTTCCTAAGGTGCGCATCGGGAACGTCGGCGATGCGCCCTTTGTCTTGAGGGATCTGGACGAGCTTGCTAAGCTTCGGTCTCGTTTGCATATCCCCTCTAACTATTTGCTGTTTTGGCAAAGGGGGGCAAACGGGCGGACCAGGTGCAGGGGAAGGAGATTGTCCAGTATTTGGAGGCGTTCCGTGCGGGAATGCATCTGCTCTTTCCAACTGAGGTATGTGGGATACTTCGTTGTTTCTAACTCTCGCCGGGCCAGCTTGCGCCGAACTCGTGGAGAATCCTCCTCGGGTTTCTGATCCGGATGAAGCTTGAGAAGATCCTCTACAGTTTGACCCTCCTTACTTCCTTTCTCTGCTATAAAAATCACCCCGGCACCAGTAAGAACGAGCCGAGCTGGGTGTATTTTTCCTTTAAAAAACACAAGGGTTGGGTGGCCGGGTCGGGTGTGGTGGTCGTTCCTTCTTCCATCCATGACTGGAAGGAGGAGTTTGTATTCGTCGAGCCACCCGAGGGTGAGGACTGGCCGATACCTGTACAGTGGCACAGGGCCGATTGCCCGCGGGCGAAGCAGTCGTCCTCTCCCGAGGCGAGGGCGGTGTCTATGTATGAGCCGATCCAGCGGGCCGACGTCTTGCTTTCCGAGCAGGTCCTTAGCTGGCCTGGGCTCAACCCCGTGCACTTTGTGGGTAAATTAGGAGATTGGACGATCTGTTTAGACTTGAGTAATTTACTTTTTGCTCTTCTTGTATCATTAACTTCTCTGTGTTTTTTCCCTTTGCAGGACACATGGACCGGTCCAAGATTCTAGTTGCCATATCCACTATGGCCCAGAAGAAGGCCGGGGGTGTGGTCTTGTCCCGAGCAGGTCCGAGCTCACCCCTGAAACCGTCTCCACCGGCGAAGTCCTCCGCAGTTCCCCGGGCCCCCGATGACCGTCGCGGGGGCAGCCAGAAGCACTCATGAGACCCGGAACCCCGGGCAAGGGAGGAGGAGGAGGTGACCGAGGTCCCCCTTAAGAGGAAAAGGACGGTCTCCTGCACGCCGTCGACTGATATCTGATTGTTTTAGGTTTTGTTGCGTTTTAAATTTTTAAGAATAACGCAATCAAGACGGTGTCGCTTGGTAGCTAGCCGGTTGAGTACGAGTCGATCCACAGGGAAATGGTGTTCTCTCTTTAAGTTCTAACGAGTTAAGTCCTATTTTTGGTAGGTTTTGTTTTAAGATCTAAGAATGAGATTAAATTGATTTAAAGGCTTGCTAGGGTTAGGATTAGGTTAGTTCGAAAAAGGGATTCTTCTCGCTTCTACCAATGCCCTAGTTAAGAATATAGGTGTTAGGGTAATAGTCAACAACGGGGATTAGCACGGCTAGGAAGAAACTTAGTTTCTTCCTTTTGGTCCTTGTCCGTCCGTTCTTAACTCTTAGCCTTAACCTCCAGTTAATTCAACCACAACCGGTCTAACTAGAGAATCACCGCTATCATGTAGGATAGGGTGCCGTAGTGAGTGGAGTGTGATTTAAATAGAGTCCTAATTAAAATTATTTGGGCAAAGAAAGGAGTGAGAGAGATTTCCTTCTCTCAAACCTTCCCTATCCTAACCCTAACAAGTGAGGAATTACTCACTCATTAGGAAAGTGACAATAAAATTCATTTTTGTTTTATTTTTAATAGACAAACTAAATTGCAGATAATAAAAGAATAGGTAAAAAATTTGCAGGTAATAAATTGGTGATAAAAAATGCAAGATAGAAAAAGAAAACTTACTTTATTGATGTCCTCTCAACAACGCATTACAAATGAATTAAAATCTAGATCTAAGAAAAAAGAGTAAAAACTAAAGAGAGGCATCCTAAGAAAGACACCCTCAAAGAGGCACCCCTTCATTTGGCTCTCAACTTTCCTATTTATAGATAAGAAAAAACCCTAGGTTACATTCTGATCCACACTTGAATTTACAAGACTACCCTAAGAAAGCCTGGTCAAAGCACCGACACCCACCGACACATGCACCGACACGTGCACCATACGGCCACGGTTCCGCGGCAGAAAGGCATGTTTGACCACGGTTCCGCGGCCGTATTGTGGGATCTTGATCTCCATCTTTCAGGGTTACTTCATGTTGCTTTTTCCTTCTGTTTTCTTCACTTGGTTCCACAGAATCTCTTCTATTTTTTTCCAAATTTTCAACAGTGTAGAATGATGTGGACTTTTACCGAGAGCTTCACATTGAAGTCTTGAATCTTGTGCTACCCTTGTGCTTTGTGCATTGAACTGTCTACTGATTTTCATTTGTTCCTTGAACTGGTAGGCGGCATCATACGGATTCATCTATTGTTGGTCGTAGTCTCACATTTGTAGCGACTTTTCATGAATTTCACTGTAACGTTCTGAAAACCTGTAACCTGCAACTATTTAGCAGACATGGATCAAAAGTACCTATTTATATGTAATGTGATTAAGAATGGGTGATATAATAATGCAAAATTCTGATATGAACAAATACCCCCAAACTTATCTTTTGCTCGTCCCGAGCACAGCCAATTTTATTCTCGAAAAATCCTAGCCTCACTTTCGCAGGGAACGCGATTGCACTGACTCATGCAACAAGCCGTTAAACCTCTAGGTGTCCCTAATGGGAGGAGTGTTGTCTCCTGAGGGTTTTCAGCGGATACTACCCACAAAATCCGATCAATTTGGCCGTTGACTCTAATTCTTCAATTCAGTATTCTAGCGAGGAAGTCTATTATCTTCAACTTAGAAATTATCAACCTGTATTCTTCACACTTCCTTTTCATTTAACCTTAAATCATATACGTTTTGTCATTTTAAAAAGCTTTCAGCATCTCCTAAGTTTTCCTTCTAAGGCGCAATCTTAACTCAGGAATTTTTATCATCTCTACTGAAGATATAAGCCCTATCTTTTATTTCTATCTCTCCTCCAAACTCTAATTATATATCCCTACGTGTGTGTAATTATCACCCCTTCACTTGGAAATTCAATTCAAGCTATCATACTCTTGTCCATTTTCCAAAATACTTTTAGTTGGTGAATTTTAGATGAAATTGCTCACACATCCTTCATGCGACCGTTAATACTTCTTGAGGTACTAAACGACCGATTACAAAATGTGCTTGTGCATTTAGGCGTAATTTCTCGTCCTGCAACACCTAAGACTTAGTAGTGACTCCCAAACCAGTTGGTCTAAGCACTAGGTGATACAGCACTCTCGCTATATATATATATATATATATTTATTTATTTATTTATTTATTTATACTGTCTTAAGTAATTACAAAACCAATGTTCATTTTTTTTATCTCTTTATTCACTACTTATACTTTTATTTTATTTTCCTTCATACTAAGGATTTTAGACAAGAGCATTTCAAGGTATCATCTACTACCCCAAGTTTCAAGATGTGTGTGAGTGCGTAAAGTAGGATATATATTTTCAGAATTTAGACTTAAGGTTCAGAATTATTTTTCAGACTTCTACTTCAAATAGAGCTTTCAATACTCTTCCCTTATTTCGATTTAGCCCAAGAACTGAACTCAAAATTTGCCTATTTCTAAATAAACTATAAGCACGTATATTTTCTACAATTAAACTTTAAGAAAGGTTATTTTTAGGGTTTTTAATTTACTAATTTTAGGATCTAGTTTTTCCTAATTAGTCAACCGTCATGTTAAACTTAAGTCAAATATGGCAAAAATTGAACTTTTCAATTTTTATAATTTTTTAAAAATTTTCAATTTTTATGGGTTTTAAAATAAGTATGCAAATGCAAAAATATACATATGAATGCGAAGAAAAAAAGCTTACCGAGCACACCCCCAAACTTGAACTTGACAGTGCCCTCACTGTCAGGCTACACCAAGAGGGTCAAAATTGTCGGCACTCCCTTTTTTTTAAATTTTTTTTATTTTTATTATTAACAGAAAAAGAAAAAAATATATATATACACAAAAAGGTTCCTCCCAAACTTAAGTGAAACATTGTTTCCACTGTTTAAGCGTTAAAGTTCAGAGTTAAGGAGGAGAAAAACAAAGTATCAAGCTATACAAGGCCTTACATAGGCCAAAGGTTAGCACCAACCATTCAAAATTTTTATCGTTATAATGGTGTGGTTGGTGAAAGAACATGTTGTATGGAGCCAGGAAGAAGTGGGGAAGAGATAAGTAATGTAAAAGAAAAGGTTTATGTCTCAATTTGTAGAGACGAAACAATAATAGTGAACGGAAACGAGAATGTGGATGATTAGGAATGGGAAGAATGGTCACATTCTCGTATGGGATAAGAAGAAATGGTGGTGGTTTGACTTCTTCAGGTGGAGATTGATTAATCACAAAAACCGTGTCGTTTAGGAATGCGAGTTCGTCGGCGAAAATATCTTCGAAACTTTCATCGATAGTCTGATTGAACGTTTCAATGTCAATAAGTGTCGTGCCAGAATTCAACACACTTGATTTTTCAAAAATTACGGATGTAGGAGACTCTAAGGCTCATCTACCTTATTCTCCAAAGAGTCGAAATCAAATTGTTTTTCTAGAATTATCGAACTCAAAATATCGGATTGTAATTCATTAACACTCGCTATCATTAAAGGAAGATTAGAAGAAGAACCAGAGAAACTGGGAGAAAGAAGTTGGATACGAACTTGAGGGTGGAGATGGAGTGTATAAATTAGCACAATTTGCAATGACTGATGTGTAAAAAACGATTGTGCTAATCTATCAACCCACTAAGAAATGAGGTCAAATCTCTCAAGAGTCGTGAGAAAACATGGGTACGTCGAACTTGGTAAACCAGACATTGAAAATGAAAGTGTAACGGTTTCTTGCAAGGTCGGAGCGAGGATGGAGGGAAGTGATTGAGGAAGGGTGTCGGTTACAGGTTCAGGAGGGTGTGCGCAGTCAATGAAAGGGATAGAATGAATTGGGAAATCCGACTCCTCAAGTAAAACTGCTTCATCCTCAATAATTTCTCAATACTCTCCTCAAAATTTAGCTTATCCATGCAATTCTCATCAAAATCAAGACGCATATGAAGTTCGGAAGAAACATTTAATGACCCGGGATGATGAATTGGAGAGAGAAACATATCCAAATATGTGGTTTCATCATCCAAAATATTCCCAGCGTTAATATCCTCGAACAAGTGAAAATTAAATTTCTCATACACCTCATCAAAAGCATGGGTATCAATAGAGTGGAGGTGTAGAGGTCAAAATGATTGGTGATGGTTTCACTCGAAAGGGACCCTTCACAATCAGGTAAATCAAACAATACAAAGTCGCATAACTCATTAAACGTTTTATTTTCAACTGGTGAATCATTTGGAACACTTGATAGACATTCAAAACCGGAGTTGTGAGATTCAATTGGGGATGGGTAGGTTTGATTTAGAAGGGTGTACAGCTCACTTTTTCCACTCAAATTCTCAATCTGTCCAACCGCCTCATCATAAATTGGAAAATGTGGAGCTAATTGGAAACTAGCTACCGGATCACTAGTTTGTATGAGGGCGGCCATGGACGCATTCAACTCCATCATCTGTTGGCATGATACTACCCTAAAGTCTTCCAACGCCTGTTCCAGACTAGACATGGGTTGCGAAGGAGTTTCAGTAAAATATTCAAAATTGTTTGGATACTGGAAACTCCCAAATGGCTGTGTAGAAGCAATGTTTAGGGAATGTGCGAAAGTTGGGTAGGATGGATAGGAATAGAATGGTTGGACAGGGGTAGGATCAACATTTGGATAAGAAAATGAATGTAGTTGTTGATCCAAATAATCCGCAGTGGTGAAAGGAGTGAAAGATCGGTTATGAGATTGTTCAATATGTTCAGCAATAGACATAGGTTTTGGGGTTACAACTGGACTCTCAAAAGGGGTATCAATATGAGAAGGAGTGAATGTTTGAAATGGTTGATACGAAGTAGATTGCTGAGTCCAATTATTTTTCCTAGACGCGTCTATCCGATCTTTTAAAGAAATTTTGGGCATGGAGGGGTCGTTCGAAATTCGACCAAAATAAGAACCGTAGAAAGTAATGTCTGATTGTGGGTACCAAAGTTCGGCAAGAGTTTTGCGAGGTGGGGTACCCATGATGTGATGAGATAAAGGAGAAGAAAAAGAATGTGATTTTTTTTAATTTTTTTTTATATTTTAAAAAAATTGTTTGTTTTTGGAGTTTTGAAATTTTTTAAAGTGTTTTTTTTAGAAAGAGTTTTGCAAAAATTTGTAGGGAACTACAGCACAATTTCAAACAACTACAGTTTAAACATGCACAATCAAATCTAGAGTTAGGGTCTCCTAAGTCAACTAGACTGCTCCTAACTGTTTTAAAATGACAAGTTGTGAGATATCCCTCAAATCGCCTCTTCACCGCCAATTGTGGCCAGGTAAGCACAAATAAAGAAAGGAGGGTTCCGCTGATGAATCACCGTGAGACGGGCCTTTTAAAATTACCTTTCTCACTTGTCTAGCCTAGGCACCACAAAGTCAGGTTTAGATAAACGACTGAATGCCGACAACCTTTCTCTGTCCTAATGAGCGCGACAGTCCTTAATTGGCTGAGTCTAGATATTTTTTAATTAAGGTTAAGGGTGATGCGTATGCTTTTAGTGATTTTTTAGGGTCTTAGGAAGGGTGATGAAATCCCCACCCAATCTGAGTTGGTGTTATAAGCCCTTAAATTCCGTATTAATTATGCAAAGCAGGAACAACCAAAAAAATCTAAAACACTTTCAAAAAAATTTTATTTTGCAGCGCAAAGAATCCTGCACAAAAACAATTTATTGGAGAGGGAGAAGAGGTTGTTGTGCAAAGAATACCTGTAGGAAAATTATTTCAGTGGAGTTCAGGGGGTAGGAGAGAAGAAAAAAGATACTCACAGAGAAAATGGGGTGCTGACGTCACCCTTTGACCGCGGTTTCACGGTCAAACAGATGCTTATGCCGCGGTTCCGTGGTCAAACAGATGGTTGACTGCTTCAATTTCGTTCCCTGTGCTGAGTTTGTTCTCCTATTTCTTTTTAGATCCTCTGATTCTGGATTTATTTACTGAATTTACTCTAGATCTGAATCAGAATTTACTCCAATCCTGCACATTTGCACAAGAACCTTTCAAAAATAACAAGATGATTTTTATTTATTTATTATTTTTATTTTAAATTTTTTTTGTTTTTAAAATTTTTCAATTTTTTCAATATTTTTTTTTATTAACCCGAAATTACACAAAGAAAGAGACTACCGTCTCCCCGGCAACGGCACCATTTGATTGTTTGAGGTTTTGTATGCATTTTAAATTTTTAAGAATACCGCAATCAAGACGGTATCGCTTGGTAGCTAGCCGGTTGAGTACGAGTCGATCCACAGAGAAATGGTGTTCTCTCTTTAAGTTCTAACGAGTTAAGTCCTATTTTTGGTAGTTTTGTTTTAACATCTAAGAATGAGATTAAATTGATTTAAAGGCTTGCTAGGGTTAGGACTAGATTAGTTCGAAAAAGGGATTCTTCTCGCTTCTACCAATACCCTAGTTAAGAATATAGGTATTAGGGTAATAGTCAACAACGGGGATTAACACAACTAGGAAGAAACTTAGTTTCTTCCTTTTGGTCCTTATCCGTCTGTTCTTAACTCTTAGCCCTAACCTCCAGTTAATTCAACCACAACCGGTCTAACTAGAGAATCACCGCTATCATGTAGAATAGGGTGCCGTAGTGTGCGGAGTATGATTGAATTAAATAGAGTCCTAATTAAAATTATTTGAGCAAAGAAAGGAGTGAGAGAGATTTCCTTCTCTCAAACCTTCCCTATCCCAACCCCAACAAGTGAGGAATTACTCACTCATTAGGAAAGAAACAATAAAATTCATTTTTGTTTTATTTTTAATAGACAAACTAAATTGCAGATAATAAAAGAACAGGTAAAAAATTTGCAAGTAATAAATTGCAGATAAAAAATGCAAGATAGAAAAAGAAAACTTACTTTATTGATGTACTCTCAACAACGCATTACAAATGAATTAAAATCTAGATCTAAGAAAGAAGAATAAAAACTAAAGAGAGGCATCCTAAGAAAGGCACCCTCAAAGAGGCACCCCTTCATTTGGCTCTCAACTTTTCTATTTATAGATAGGAAAAAACTCTAGGTTACATCGTGATCCACACTTGAATTTACAAGACTACCCTAAGAAAGCCTGGTCAAAGCATCGACATGTGCACCATACGGCCGCGGTTCCGCGGCAGAAAGGCATGTTTGACCGCGGTTCTGCGGCCGTATTGTGGGATCTTGATCTCCATCTTTCAGGGTTACTTCATGTTGCTTTTTCCTTCTGTTTTCTTCACTTGGTTTCACAGAATCTCTTCTATTTTCTTCCAGATTTTCGACAGTGCAGAATGATGTGGACTTTTACCGTGAGCTTCACATTGAAGTCTTGAATCTTGTGCTACCCTTGTGCTTTGTGCATTGAACTGTCTACTGATTTTCATTTGTTCCTTGAACTGGTAGGCGGCATCATACGGATTCATCTATTGTTGGTCGTAGTCTCACATTTGTAGCGAATTTTCATGAATTTCACTGTAACATTCTGAGAACCTGTAACCTACAACTATTTAGCAGACATGAATCAAAAGTACCTATTTATATGTAATGTGATTAAGAATGGGTGATATAATAATAGAAAATTCTGATATGAACAATATCCCCGAGGGGATTCTGGTGTAGGAGGGGGACGTCTGTTTCGTGGTCCCCTCGAGACTTTCCGTCGCCGACAGCTTGCTCGCAGACATGGAGCAGTCGGCCGGAAGAAAGATTCCACGGGGGACCCTGAAGGCCCAAGTGGCCGCCCTGGCTCAGGAGGCTGTTCAGGTCGGTATTCATTTAATTGTTGTATTAATTGCCCTTTCTTAGCCCGGACACCTCTAAATCCATCTGTGCTTTTCTTAGGTCCTCCAACACTGCGCTCTCATCGTGAACATGAAAGCTGAGGAGATCTCCCCGGCCATGAGGAAGGTGGGGGAATCGTCTTCGGCGGCGGAGGATCTGTGCCTTCAGCTGCTGCAGGAGAAGGAGAAGATGGACGCCCTTGAGACCCGGTTGGCTGTCAGGGAGTTCATGCTCTCCAAGATCCAGAAGTCCTACCGGCTCATAGGCGAGCCCCACCAAGCCATGGAGGGCAAGTTGGAGGAGCTGGGTAAGCGCTAAACCTTAATGAAGAAGGAGAGGGATGCCAGCAAGAGGGAGACCGAGGCTGTGCTTGAGGTGGTGAAGATCGCCGAGCTTCGGGCCCGCAAGTCGGTGGACGCATACAAGGCGTCAGAACAGTTCTACACCGACCTCGGTGAAGCCTCCGCTATCGTTTGGCATGCAGCCCTTGATGCCGTCAAGGAGTTGATGCCGAAGTTTACCGACGGCGAGCTCTGTGCTCGGGTCCTTCTCTCGGTGGAAGCGCCGTAGGCGGAGCGGCTACAGAAGCAGAAACACGATCCCTGAGGGCGGTGCCGAACAAGGCAAGGTCCTGGCGGAGCCTGCTGCCTGAGCTCCTATTTTTTCTTTTAGGTCCAAAAATTTTGTAAGCCTTCGAGCAATTTTGTAAGGCTGAGGAGCCCCGAATACCCTATAAAGGATTTTTAGAACATAAATAAAACTGAGTTTATCTTCCTCTGCGTGGTAATATTTTTCTTATGTGAGTACTTGAGTTTGTCGGTCTCTTCTTCGATGCAAATGTTAGGCCGTAGGTCAATGACCGACCTTTTAGATGACAATCGTGTGTCGAGTGTAAGCCAACTAGTTGTCAAGTACAGAAAGGTCGATGTCCTCCCGTCCCGAAGTCGAGGTGGTGATCGTTCACTTAGGACACATCGCGAGACTCCTCCGAGTAGGCAGGTCAGTATCTGATCACTCCTTAGAGTCGGTTCTTAGCGTTAGGTGAACAACGACCAAGTCAGAGTTGGTCGGCGTCGGCGGGTTCTCCCTTGGCGCAGTTCCCCGACCTCCGTCTTGGGATGGTAAGGATTCACTACTCGGAGATTAGTCGAGCAGAAATCTGCACGGTTTCCCCTTTAGGAGGGCTTTGGTCCTTAGCATAGGTGGGCAGGACATGCCCGCTAAAGATTGACCGAGCAGGGAAGCTGCGCGGTGGCCTCTTGATGAGGGCTTCGATCCTTAGAGTTGGTGGGCAGGATGTGCCCGCTAAGGATTGACCGATCAAGGAAACTGCTCGGTGGCCTCATGAGGAGGGCTTTGATCCTTAGCGTAGGTAGGCAGGATGTGCCCGCTAAGGATTGACCGATCAAGGAAGCTGCTCGGTGGCCTCGTGAGGAGGGCTTTGATCCTTAGCGTAGGTGGGCGGGATATCCCCGCTAAGGATTGACCGGGCAGGAAAGCTGCTCGGTGGCCTCTTGATGAGGGCTTTGATCCTTAGCGTAGGTGGGCAGGATGTGCCCGCTAAGGATTGACCGAGCAGGGAAGCTGCTCGGTGGCCTCATGATGAGGGATTCGATCCTGTTCGTAGATGGACAGGATGTGCCCGCTAAGTATTGACCGAGCAGGGAAGCTGCTCGGTGGCCTCATGTTGAGGACTTCGATCCTTAGCGCTGGTGGGCAGGGTGTGCTCGCTAAGGATTGACCGAGCAGGGAAGATGCTCGACGGCCTCATGAGGAGGGCTTTGATCCTTAGCGCAGGTGGGCAGGATGTGCCCGCTAAGGATTGACCGGGTAGGGAAGCTTCTCGGTGGGCTCATGAGGAGGGCTTTGATCCTTAGCATTGGTGGGCAGGATATGCTCGCTAAGGATTGACCGGGCAGGGAAGCTGCTCGGTGGTCTCGTGAGGAGGGCTTCGATCCTTAGCGTTGGTAGGCAGGATGTGCCCGCTAAGGATTGACCAGGCAGGGAAGCTGCTCGGTGGCCTCGTGAGGAGGGCTTTGATCCTTAGCGTTGGTGGGCAGGATGTGCCCGCTAAGGATTGACCAGGCAGGGAAGCTGCTCGGTGGCCTCATGATGAGGGCTTCGATCCTTAGCATAGGTGGACAGGATGTGTCCGCTAAGGATTCACCGGGCAGGGAAGCTGCTCGGTGGCCTCGTGATGAGGGCTTCGACCATTAGCGTAGGTGGGCAGGATGTGCCCTCTAAGGATTGACCAGGCAGGGAAGCTGCTCGATGGCCTCGTGATGAGGGCTTTGACCCTTAGCGTTGGTGGGAAGGATGTGCCCTCTAAGGATTGACCGAACAGGGAGCTGCTCGGTGGCCTCATGAGGAGGGCTTTGATCCTTAGCGTAGGTGGGCAGGATGTGCCCGTTAAGGATTGACCGAGCAGGGAAGCTGCTCGGTGGCCTCGTGAGGAGGGCTTTGATGCCTAGCATAGGTAGGCAGGATGTGCCCGTTAAGGATTGACAAAGCAGGGAAGCTGCTCGGTGGCCTTATGATGAGGGCTTCAATCCTTATCGTTGGTGGCAAGATGTGCCCGCTAAGGATTGACCGAGCAGGAAAGCTACTCGGCGGCCTCATGTGGAGGACTTCGATCCTTAGCGTAGGTAGGCAGGATGTTCCCGCTAAGGATTGACCGAGCGAGGAAGCTGCTCGATGGCCTCGTGATGAGGGCTTTTTAGATTTCTTCTTGCCTTCATGGGGCATCGTTCAATCTCTCTTGACTTGTAAAAAATCTGGAAGAGTGACCGTCGCAGACAACACGTGGCCGAAACACACAGGAGATGCACGATGCTCTAAGATCCGCATCGTTCCGACTTCCATTAACCATATAGGGGCTTGTGAGGTACGGCATGGTCTCCACACGGCAGCTCTGCATTGGGAAATTTGAAAATATTCTGCGATTCGCGCTGATACGCGCGCAAATTTCGGCCTTTAGGGATTCTTTTGAGGCTATAAATAGTGAAGACATGTTGGTTTCTTTTAGCGTTGCATTTCTGAAAATGGCTGGGCTTATCTACTCCATCGAAGAGATCATCTCCCATGACGATGTGTACCTCTATAATCAGGAGTGCACGGAGGAGACATACCAAACGGTAGACGAACGCATAGAGGACCACTTCAGCCACCTACTTTCTCGGCGATCACCTTTCCTCTAATTGCTCATGTACGCAATTTGAAGGATGTCACCGGGTTTGTTCAACGTCTTGTCTCCGTAGCTGCACGACGAGGCGCTCGATAAGCTACACACGCTCTACGTCCGAGGCCTCATCTAGAAGAATAGACACGATCGATCGGCAGCCCTTCTTTTGGAGTGTTTCCAAAAGAGGCAGATCGCGGAAACTTGCCCGGCGGGGGGGAGCTTTGGTGCTTCCATGGCGTCTTGGGTCCGTGGGCAACATCAGAGGGAGCGGGCTGAAGAAGCTAGAGCTCGGCTAGTGGAGATCTCCTTGGAGTACCATCAGCAGTGCTTTCTCGACCCCCTACCCCCTCTGTTGTAATTTTTGTAAGGCTGAGGAGCCCATAATACCTTTTAATGAATAAAATTCTTCTTTTCTGATGTGTTTTGTCTTCTCTTATCCCTTAGCATTTTGCATTTTCTCTCAGAAATGAATCTAGGGATCTCGGAACCGTGAAAGAGAACAAAAATTATGGAAGAAATCTCTTATAACTTAGGAGACTTAATAAAAATTGCATTGCTTTGAAAAGAAGAAAATACATTAATTTGTATAGTTTGAGTTTCTCAGTATTGTAGGGCCGAAGAAACTTGCGTCCTCCCGCATCTTGTAAGCGATAGGCCCCGCTGGGCAATACTTCGGAGACGAGGAATAGGCCATCCCACTTCGGGGAGAACTTGTGCAGCTTGCCTTGGTCTACAAATTCGTTCCGTCTCAGGACTAAATCTCCCGTATTGAAGGCGCGATGCTTAACTCGTGTGTTGTAGTAGCGAGCAGTTTGCTGTTGATAAGCGGCGACTTTGATCTGTGCTCGGTCCCGCTTCTCTAGCAAAATGTCCAAATTAGTCCGGAGCACCGAGGTATTTGCTTCGTCATCGAAGTGTTCGACTCTGTAACTGGGCAGTCCGATCTCTGCTGGGATCATTGCCTCGGTACCGTAGCAAAAGCTGAATGGGGTTTCTCCCATGGGCGTCTTCTTCGATGGGCGTAAGGCCCATAACACCCGTGGTAGTTTTTCGACCCAGCTACCCTGCCTTCCTTCTAGACGAGTTCGAAGACCTCGGATGACGTCTCCATTAGCAATCTCGGCCTACCCGTTGCATTGAGGATGCGCGACCATGGCAAACTTCATTAGTATGTGGTATTCGTTACAGAACCCTTTGACTTTGTCGTTTTCGAAATTCGTCCCAGGGTCGGTAACGATGCACCTCGAGATCCCGAATCGGGAGATTACGTTGTTCTGCAGGAATTTGATGGTCGTGGTGGCGTCCGGTTTTTTGATGGGGACGGCCTCAATCCACTTCGTGAAATAGTCTACCGCAACGAGGATGTATTTGTGCCCGCCCATACCTGTGGGGAGTTGGCCCACAATGTCCATCCCCCATTGGGCAAACGGCCAGGGGGAGGTGAGGGCCGTTAGCTCGGTAACCGGAAGACGGGGTATGCTGCCATGGAGTTGACAGCTTTTGCATTCTCTGACGATCGTCTTGGTGAATCGTCGGCCAATAGTACCCTTGAAGCAGCGTCTTTTGTACTAAGCTATGGGCCCCTTGATGTGCTCCACCAACCCCTTTGTGTATCTCACGAAGGACGTAGTCGGCTTCGTGGGGGTCGATGCACCGGAGCAGAGGCTGTGTGTATGACTTCTTGTAAAGGTTTCTATTGCTCCAGACGGAATGGCGGGCTTTAGCTCGAAGGCGACGCGTTTCTCCTCGGTCCTCTGGAAGTGTACTTTCCTTCAGGAACTCTACGAGGGGCTTCCTCCAATCCCGACCTCCCTCCTGGGTAGTGTATACTTAAAGCGCTGCCTCTCTGTCTTCCATGCTGGGCCGTAGCAAGGCTTCGAAGAGGATATTCCTCTTATTGTTGGCCTTATAGAAAGAGGCTAGCTTGCTCAGGGCGCTGGCGTGGGCGTTCAGGTGCCGAGGAATCTGCTCCACTTGAACTTTGTCGAAACATTTTCTTAGTCTCTTTACCTTGGCTAAGTACTTCACCATGAGCGGCTCTCGAGCTTCAAAGCGCCCAATCACTTGGCCGACGACTAGGGCGGAGTCGCTGCGAATTTGGATCGTCTTCAGCCCCACTTCGGAGGCGATTCGCAACCCGACGAGCAAGGCCTAGAATTCCACGGTGTTGTTTGACGCTCTGAACCCGAGCTTCAAAGAGTGCTCCATTTCTGTCTCGTTCAGATCTCGAATGATAAGGTCGGTGTTCTCTTATAAAAAAATAAAAAAATAATGAACCAAAAAGCGATGGAAGAATTCCCCAAAAGAAGCATCACGTGCCCACACGTGATGTGCCTTGGAGCAAAAATTATAAGCATTACACTTAACAAATAAGGCTGAAATTGAGCCTCACGTGCCACATGTGAGCATCTATATACAAAAGTATTTAGGCGCCTTCATGAAACAAATAACAGGCAGAAGGCGCATCGCGTGCCAACACGTGATGCTCTAGGACTGTTGCATATAGGGAAACCGGCCTAGTGCCATTGGGTCTCGTGCTACACATGATGATTCCTAATACCTTCTGAGCCGATAGAATTAAATTCTATATAAAAGAGATCATAACCTTATTTTGGAAATATTTTCCCAATCTTTCTAAATAAGAAAGATTGTGCTCTGTAAATCAGAGCACCGTTGGATTAAATATCCAATGGTGATTAAAAATCACCAAGCTACAGAATAAGCTCTGAATGGGAAAATATTTTCCCAATCTTTCTAAACAAGAAAGATTGTGCTCTGTAAATCAGAGTACCGTTGGATCAAAGATCCAATAGTGATTAAAAATCACCAAGATACAGAATAAGCTCTGTATGGGAAAATATTTTCCCCAATCTTTCTAAACCAAAAAGATCGTGCTCTGTAAATCAGAGCACCATTGGATCAAAAATCCAATGGTGATTAAAAATCACCAAGATACAGCATAAGCTCTGTATGGGAAAATATTTTCCCAACCTTGTTGAAAACAAGAAAAATGTCTTCTGTAAAACAGAGGTCCTAGGATCAAAGATCCAACGGTGGATAAAATCCCCGAATTAATCAAAAATCTCTCAATGAGAGATTTCCTTAACAAAAATCAACAAGCTTGCCTTTGCTATATAAATGACTCGAGACTGAAGAAAGAGATAGAGACAGAGAGAGAAAAAGGAGAGACCCCACCCCATAAGATTTGAGAAAACAAAAGGAGGAGTTCTCTTTAGAGAAAAAGAACCCTAGGTGAGGAAAAGACACAGAGATCATTTTATCTCCTTTTACAAAAGTTTAACTCTTCTAAAAAAGAACTTAGTTCTTCTTCTGGTTAAGCTCTGCAGAAGCAGATCTCCCCATAAGTTGAGAATTTAATTCTCATTTGGGAGATTCTGTTATGCGGTCCAAAAACTTAGAGGAAAGAATTAGGTTTGAAGAATTTAATTCTTCCAAAGATATATGAATTTAATTCCTCTGATAAAACTAGGGTTTACCCCTATATAAGAATTTAATTATTATAAAACAAAGGACTTGAAATTCTCAAGGCTAAGATCAAGAGCCCCATAGATATTAGCGTTTAAACGCTACAATGACAGATCACGCGTTCCCACGTGAGCACCTCTGAGAAACAAAAAGGAACGACTGAGATTGAGTCACGTGATCCCACGTGACCTCTAATAGTGCTTAGCACTTAGAAAAGAATAGGAAGATAAATTCAAAGGAGGCAGTGCCTAACTTAGTGGCGCCTCATGTGTCTACACGTGATGATTGCAAGACTTAAGTGTTTAACACTTACATGTACAGAACGAGGGAATAAGCCCAAAGATACAGTGCCCAATATTCAGATGCCTCACGTGCCACACGTGAGTGCTCCAAGTTTCAGTGTTTAACACTGCTTAAGAGCCTTATGTGGGAGCACGTGAGCGCCAAACATTTAGCAGTGTTTAACACTGTGAAAGGCCAACCCTAGCCCAAATCAGCCAAGTCTCTTAAGGCCAAAAACCTTTTGACCATCAATCAACCGAGTCTTCCTATAATCAGGTCCCCCCAAATCGATCTTGGTCTCAGAGATGACCAATGATCTCCTGACACGTGGCATCTAAAATAATGTTCGTCCCACCATGATCTCTCCCTGCAGTCTTGAGTTCATTTCAAGGGTACATCTCTCTACACCTCTGATATATGTCGTTGTAATTCTTCAACGATATCAGAGAGGGGAAGGTCCCGACAACCAACAGCTCTTGGATGCACTCTCAAACCTAGGAGCATATCCCAATGGACCGTGATGTCCTTAAACTAGCCCATGGACCGTAATGTCCTTAAACTAGCCATGGACCGTAACGTCCTTAGACTAAAACGATAGAGCCCAAATACTCTTTCGTTGGATCAAAAATGATCTCGAACCCCCGTTAAGTAGATCTTAGTCTAATATCGGATTAACGTATCCTTAACAAATGTTTAAGTTAATTTTAATCTCAAACAAGGTTAACGGTCCTTAAATCGACCCAAACCCAAATCTAAGAAAATATGGATTTGGACTAATCCACGCCCTACGGGCGACAACACAAATTAGTCTCCGTATACAATCCACGGGCAACCAAAAATAAAACAAACACACACACGACATGAAGTGACCTTCTGGAGCAGGAGAAAGTGGTTATCATGATGCGGTAACGTAATTAACTGTAAAGGCTTGCGCCTGCAGGGAAGAACTGTAAGTGCACGGTAACTCCCCGGCCGTCTAACAGACGCCAAATGCGGAATAAAAACTTTTGACTGGCGCTATCGTATACTATAACCCGGATCTGCCATTAAAGCTAAACTAACAAACTACAAAGTGGGTAGAAATGTTATACCAAACGATCCGAGTCCTTCGGTCTTCAACCATTATCCCACGCTTTATTGCGGCTGCTCCAATCTCTTGAATCTCCAGTCTCCTCGTCCAGGTGGCACCACGTCGACAGATCTTTAAACGGGCTCCCGCCTCTGAACCGAGGCAACTCGATCATCAAGTTTGCTAAAAGAGATGACCAAGATTGATGTAGAGAATGAGTAGAACACTTTGTCTCGTTACGTCCAAAGCTATGGACGAACGGTTAATGAAGTTGCCTTTTGGATTCAAATGAAATAAGAAATGAATATATGAAATTTCCATGAAGCCAAAACCATAGTCTTTTTCTTTTGCAATTCCTTCATCCCCTCTCAAATGAGAGGGTCGGCCACTTAAGGAGAGGGGGGAGGTGAGTGTAGGAGAGGGGGGTGACCACAACCATTAATGAACTAATGAGTCATTTTTACACCTAGCATAAACATTAATGAATACTATGAATCATAAACCCTAGTCATCCATTCATTAAATGCTCAATTAATGCACTAATAACTCACTAGCCACCTCATCATCCTAGTCACCATCTAGAAGCATCTAGAACCACGACTCACCCTCATGACTCACCCAAGTGACGAAAAGATAAATCCGCATTTAATCGAATGTTAAATACGGGTGATAGAAAACAGGAAACTGGCAACTTCCAAAAGCGATCCTGAAACGAATTTCAGGATAATCCCGTAATGGTATAAACATACCCGCATTTGTATTACGACCGAATACAAATGCAACTGAGACAAAGATATTATATCTACACAGTATAATACTCGGATCCGACTTAAACCAAAGCCCACCAGTATTATCTTCCCGAAATATGACACGTGCGTAAACGCACGTGCATTTTCCGAACCCTGCCATAAAACCATACGGCCTCTACAACGTTTCGCCCGAACTTGGAAAACTGTCTGTGGGGGACTCTAATGACTCATCAACACACTGGCACTGGGTATAACCTCTAGCACGTCAGAGGTGCAAGCTGTATGTAACGTTTGCCTATGTATTGATTGGAAGGGAAGCCGACGACCGAACTCATACAGAAACCCTACTGAGCGTAACAGTGACAATATTCGTACAGTCCAGTCCATTCGTCTAAGAGTATCGCATATCGAGTCTAGGGGGGTGGATAAAGTCAGACCCCTAATAACGTGATAATTCGTGTCGGTATGAAGCCCATCACCACCTGAGAAACTACTGATCCAAATCAGTAATTCTCCACTACCTCGGCCGAGGATTTCTAGTGATGGCCACCCGTGCACTGTGTGACATCAACCCCCAATACCGGGAGAGACGAATCCCCGACGATCCGCTCACTGCCTCCATATGGCTCGGGACTGTACCCAACTAAAACCTGTTTGCACGTCTCCTTTGAGCGTGGTAGGGTAGTAATCAAAGCACAGTGGGAACTCACACGAGACAAATGACGATCTCAGGTCGACAAACTAATCTGTACACATGTTGCCAGGGAACTGCTATCTGACGATATATATAATACCAACTAGCATGTTCCCAGCGAGTCCTGTCCGGTGTACTCATAACGGGATGAGCACCTGTATACATCTTAGGTGAACCAACTGACACCAATGGCTTGTGAGATCGGCCATCGCCCCTCGTCGGGGTCTCGACTGTATACACTAGTCTACTCTGGAGTATCGATACCCTGTCTCGAAACTCCTACGACTATGGACACTTTAAGGATGTGCTTACAGACCCCAGCTCCTACGTATATGATCGCCATCATACTGCTGGCAGTCAAGCAAGAATCCTATGGGCTGTATCAACATGCAATAGTGAACTAAAGCATGTATACGATGATAAAGACAAACCAGATAGCATACTATCATCTCGAGCAAGACTGTCATATGGGTATAGGTCCTCTCTCAATCATTGCAATCATGTATCTGCGATCCAATAATTGACTTTGAGGGCACTATATCCAACAAGAACGTCCCCACAATCAAAAATCCTTCACAACGAGGGGGAATCTGACGGAATCCTCTACAACGGCCGCATCCGTCCAAACCTACGATACACGGTGCCATAATTCAACTTGGCATCTTCGGAAAGGTGGACGGATAAATCCAAAGAGCATCTTCCCCCAAATTTCAGGACAGACGTCCTAACGTCCCGGTCGTGTCTTTCGGCGGTAAACAGCCAGCACCGCTCCCCTCCTCTGTAGAGGATCCATCGACGTAGAGGACCCACTCGGAGATAGAGTCGGGCACTTCCTCGACCGAGGGTCGGGACCCGAGGATGGGCGCCGATGCTGCTTCCTTGTTAGGGATAGTACACTCGATAACAAAGTTTTCCAGGACTTGCGCTTTGATGGCTTGCCTGGGGCGGTATTTGATGTCGAACTGGGATAACTCCCACCTCCATTTATCCAGACGACCAGACGATTCGGGAGAGGTGAGAATAGCTCCTATGGGCCGCTCGGTGAGGATGAGGATAGTGTGTGCCTGGAAGTAGTGTCGTAGCTTCCTTGAGGAGACAATAAGCGCCAAGACAATCTTTTCTATAGCTGGGTACCTCGTTTCTGCTTCTTTTGTCACGCCCCGCTTCCCAGTGTACGGGCAGAGGGCGCGTCGGGTCACGCGACGTATTTACTCATAAGTAAACACGCTAAGCGTATCTAAGCAATATAAAATGAAATATACACGAGACATGATGTAAATGAACATCAACTTTATTTATTAACATTCTTTTTACAATACAATGAAAAGTAAATATATGGAATGAAAGCAATGCCTAAACAGTGGCATAACAGAAATGAAAATGGAATAAGTACAAGTGGCTACAGCTCTGGGTCTTCGGTGTACTGCTCAGGGGCATGCTCTAAATGCTCCTGACTGGTTTCGTACTCCTCAGCGTCGGGTCTTCCTGTCAACATTCCAAAGAAGAAGAGAAATAGGAATGTCGTCAGCGAACAATCGCTCAGTAAGTCCCAAAGATGAGGGAGAAGTAGAATAAACAGAGAGTATAGTTTTATAATGTTTTATTATAATGTTAGCGCAGTTGTTTGTAGCTTGGTACAGAAGATACCAATGTATACGAGAGGAGTCCAATTTACACCGTGGACTTTGGTAACCCGTAGTACAGGGCTCCGTCGATAATACCACGGAACAACGGTATGGATGTAATTACGTCTTAAGTGACGAACTCGTGCCACCTTTAACATGTTCTGTACCAGTCTACCCCTTATAACCCCGTAGTGTTTATTGTATTGATTGTACGGAATGTATTGTGTTGTATTGTCTTGTATTGTAAATTGTATAGATGGATGACTTGCCGAAACCATGATATCAGTAATGGAATGGATATAGTGCATGAACATGTAGATGGAATATATCCATGGTTCGGTTCAGTCAATATAGATTGAATAGATTGGATGGATGAATTCATATTGAATTGTTGTATTAAAGTTTTATACTTGAATCATATTCAAGTCAGATTGATTATATTCTGACTCAGTCTGAGTCGGACCATTAGAAAAGAAATTGAAGTCCTGAATTATGTTTTAATACTATCAGTAACTACTGCACATTGACGGCAAGATTTGTGTCTTTTTAAAAGACAATTACCGTGTTGATAACAACGTTATTAGATTGTCTAGCTTAGATAGGCAAGCACCCATATCTCAGGCTCCCTGAGGCTCAAGAGACTGGTCCCGCTTAAATCTATGTTTACTAGGGTCTTTATTGTAATTTTAGTATAACTTGAGGGGTTTTATGTAAAAATAGTTTTGGTATAATTTCAAAATAACCTCAAGCATTCAATTATCGTCTTTAGGGTTTTCATTGATGTATATTTTATAAATATGACATTTCTAGTTAATAAAATCTAATTTCATAATATATGGTATTTATTTGTAATATGAATATTGTTTTGAATTATCATGGTGGTGTAGGGTGTTTTTCGTCACCCCATTGAGATGGGAATACGCGCGCGCTTGTCAGGCGTACTACAGATTCTCCCTGCCTAGGGTAGGCCGGGGTTTATTGATTGTGGGGATCCGAATCTCCGGCAGCAGCGGACTAAGCTGACATTAATTACCCCTCGCCTTTGGAGCGAGGAAACCTCCGATTAACGGGTTAAACTGGTCATGCGAACTCAATATGCAGTGTACGTGTGTGTTGTTTTGGAAGGGGGGTTTGGATATGTCGGGAGCCACGCAGAGTTTTTATGGGGGTCCTGCTACCCGGATAACGGGCTGGGGGTCAAGGGGCTAGCAGCCCCCTTGCGGGGTACGGGGCAGCGCCCCGTTAGAAATTTTTTCTAACGGAGGACAGTGTCGTGGAGTATGTGTATGTGTACATATGTATACATATGTATATACATGTGTATATATAAAAAAAGGGGGGAAAAGACATCTAAAGGATGCGTGGGGCCGGCGCCTGGGCGCTTGAGCGCAAGCGCGCCACGTGTCGGCACGTGGGCGCCTTGCGCTCGGGCGCTGGGCGCTTGAGCGCAAGCGCACCAAGCGCGCCACGTGTCGGCACGTGGGCGCCTTGCGCTCGAGCGCTAGCGCGCCGGTGAGGGAAAGGGGGCTTTTAGCCCCGGAAATTCTTTAAAGAAAGAAAAAAAAAAGGGTGGAGTTAAACTCCTAAGATGTTTTGGGTTGATGAAGGGGGTTCTTCTTCTTCCTCTTCTGTTGGCCGGATCTTGAAGATCAAGAGATATGAGATTTTTAAAAATCTCTCCTTTTTGAGATCTGAAGACAGATCCAAGTTCCCTTCTTGGGTTTTGTGGTGAAAAACTATTTTGTTTTTTAGAATGAAGAGTAAAACTCTTGATTTAATTCAAAAGAAAGAAGAATGTTTTGGAACCTTGAAGAATGAGAAATATCTTAGATCTAAAACTTTTTTGGAGAGAGAGAAAAAGTTGTGAGATATTTTCATTATCTTTGCCTTTATAGGCTATACACTTTACACATAGCCCCTTGGGCTTTACAAAATGGCATTTTGCCTATCCCATGGCTCATGTGCCATTTTTTTTTGCACATAAGCCATAGGCTTTACAAAAATTTGGTTTTATGCCTATTTTTCTTACATTTATCCATAAAAGAAATACAACAAAATTATTTATTACAAAATTTTTATCTTGGCATGGGGGGAGGCCGGCCACTTCATGTTCGAGCTCGACCCGGGCATGGGCCCACTGGATCTGGGCTTGGGCCCACTTGGCTTGGGGTTGACTTTGATTTTGACTTGGTCAACCGAGGTGTAAATATTTACCCCAACAAATTGCCCCCCATCAATAAATGCACACCACATATGTGGGTCGTGTGCATGAAATTGATGGATCTTCTTTTACTTGGAGGCGACCTGATTTGGTTCCCGCTTTTTGGGAAGCTGGCACTGCCCATTTTACGACATGGACGGTCGTTGCTTGACATGTCTCCGAGACGGAGAGTCCGTGATAGACATTTCCCTGGCCCGGAGTGATCTGGTTCCCGCTTTGTAGGAATCCTGCGCTGCCCTTTTTACGACATGGACGGTCAATGTTGCCCTTTTTGTGACTTGGACGGTCGATGCTGCCCTTTTTACGACTTGGACGGTCGGTGCTGCCCTTTTAGCGACGTGGACGGTCGATGCTGCCCTTTTTGCGACTTGGACGGTCGGTTCTGCCCTTTTTGTGACGTGGACGGTCGGTGCTGCCATTTTAGCGACGTGGACGGTCGGTGCTGCCTTTTTGCGACTTGGACGGTCGGTTCTGCCCTTTTTGCGACGTGGACGGTCGGTGCTGCCATTTTAGCGACGTGGACGGTCGGTGCTGCCATTTTAACGACGTGGACGGTCGATGCTGCCCTTTTTGCGACTTGGACGGTCGGTGCTGACATTTTAACGACTTGGACGGTCGGTGCTGCCTTTTTTGCGACTTGGATGGTCGGTGCTGTCTTTTTTACGACTTGGACGGTCGATGCTGCCATTTTAGCGACGTGGACGGTCGGTGCTGCCATTTTAACGACTTGGATGGTCGGTTCTGCCCTTTTTGCAACTTGGACGGTCGTTGCTGCCCTTTTAGTGACGTGGACGGTCGGTGCTGCCCTTTTAGCGACGTGGACGGTCGATTCTGGATTTGACTTGCCCGCTTCTTGCGGCGTCTAGGATGAAGTTGACTTGTTTCCGAAGTGGAATTTGATTCTGCCAGGGAGGTCATTGGTTGTTTGACTTGATGTGATTTGGGTTGACATCAGCATCGCTACGCTAGAATATGGTACCAGGAGCGAATCATCATTTGTCATGACAGGATTTGGGGATTTTGGTTTTGGTTTGGCATCAGCATCGCTGCACTGGAATATGGTACCAGGAGCGAATCATCATCTGCCATGAGGAGATTTCCCTCGTTCCCGGTTTAACGACTTAGGGGTCATCTATTCCCAGTTTAACGACTTTGGGGTCATCTGTTCCTAGTTTAAAGACTTAGGGGTCTATTGGATTGGAGTTTGGGATTTTGGGGTTAGGGTAGGCATCAGCGTTGCTAACACTGAAGCACACGTGCCAGGAGCAATTCATCATTTGCTTATTCCTGTTGGGGGAGCGATGGCTTAGGAGACAGGTTTAGGTCCCTATCACGTAAGGCTTTTCAATTTTATGGGCCGTGAGGGTCCCATAAAAGCATTTTCTCCCTACGAGTCGTAAGGATCCCGCAGGTGTCTTTTCTCCTTAGGAGTCGTGAGGACTCCTAAGTGTGTGTTTTCCTTTATGAGTCGTAAGGATCCCACAAAGGTTTGTTCTCCTCATGTATCGTGAGGACGCATGAGTGGGTCTTCTCAATGGAGCATAATTCCAAAGGCGGAGACCAGACGCGTAACTGGTGATTGTGGTGGGGCATGGGTATGACGAGAATTATTTGAGCCCGTGGATTGTATACGGCAGTCAATTTAGGGACTGGCCATAGGGCTGGAGAATTTTGAGAAATTGGATTTTGGTTGGCGTCTGCATCGCTACACTGGAATATGGTACCAGGAGCGACTCATCATTCGCCGTTTGGGGACTTGGAATTTGGATCTTGTTTGGCATCAGCATTGCTGCACTAGAATAATGCCAGGAGCAACTCATCATTTGCCTTGGGAGGACTTGGGATTTGGGTTTTTGGTCGGCATCAGCACCGCTAACACTGAAGCGAAATGCCAGGAGCGACTCATCATTTGCCGTTGCCCGTTGGAGAACGATGGCTTAGAAGACAGGTTTGGGTCCCTATCACCTAAGACTTTTCAATTTTATGAGCCGTGAGGGTCTTATAAAAGCATTTTCTCCCTACGAGTCGAGAGGATCTCGCAGGTGTATGTTCTCCTTAGGAATCGTGAGGATTCCTAAGTGTGTTGCTCCTTTGTGAGTCGTAAGGATCTCACGCAAGGGTTTTCTCCTCACAAGGTTGAGAGGACTTTACGAGTGTATTTCATCTCTTTTCATGAGTTTGCGCCCTTTCGGGTTTTCACAAACTTGTCGGTAGTCCTGCTGTTTTTACTCACGGAGCCCTTTCGGGTTTTCATCCGTGCCCGTTTTTCTTGTGGACATACCTTCTTCTTTTTTTTGTTTTTTTTTCTCTTCTTTTTTTTGCCGCTGGTGGGACTTTAAAAGTAGTCTCACCGGCAGGATTTGGGATAGATAGGGGTCATTTACGCCCGTGGATTGTATACGGTTTTGCAGGATGTATGATCCAGACCGTAGGGCTGATGTGCTCACTTCGCCTGCGACTTGGAGCATTCACGTATAATATTTCTTGAGATATCGGCCATTGATGGGTGGCATGGGCCTTTCTCCCTCAGCACTTATTAGTTGGTAGGATCCTCCGTCGAACACTTTCTCGATGACGTATGGTCCTTCCCAGTTTGGCTCGAATTTTCCCTTGGCATGTCGATTAGGGATGATCGGTCTTTTGAGGACCAACACCAATTCACCTTTCTTGAAAGCGTGGAGACGGGTTATCTTATCATAGGCCCGTGACATTTGGGCTCGGTATAGCTCCAGATTTTGCTACACCGCGAGCCTCTTTTCTTCGAGCGAGTCGAGCTCTTCAAGCCGAAGGAGCACGTTTTCCTCTTCCGTCAACTCGTGTTGGATGGCCATTCTTAAACTTGGAACCTCAATTTCGAGGGAGAGGATCGCCTCCACTCCGAAGAGCAATGAGTATGGAGTGGACTGTGTTGGAGTACGGTGCGTGGTACGATATGCCCACAACGCCTCGTGAAGCTTGAGATTCCAGTCTTTCTTGTTGGCTGAGGCATTTTTTCTCAGGAGCTTGCATAGAGTCTTATTGAAGGCTTCGGCCAGCCTATTGGCTCTTGGATTATAGATGGAGGAATATCTCCAATCTATCTTGTGTTGAGTAGCGAATCTTGAGACTTTGAAGCTCTTGAAAGAAGGCCCGTTGTCAGAAATGATTCTTCTTGGTGTACCGAAGCGGTATAGAATATTATGCTGGAAGAATGTCAGAATATCTTTTGTCTTGACTTCTTTTAGCAGGACAACTTCAGCCCATCTGGAGAAGTAGTCTGTCGCGGCCAGTATGAACCGGTGGCCTTTGGATGATGGAGGATCGATTGGGCCAACAATGTCTGTGCCCTAGACTTCGAAGGGCCACGACGCCACCGTAGGATGCAACGGATTGGGATGCTTGTGAATGAAATCACCATGGATTTGGCAGATCTGACATTTCTTTGCATGCTCTCCGCAATCCCGTATCATGGTGGGCCAGTAATACCCAAGCCGTTTGATTTGAAGTTGCATCTTGGGGCCAGATTGGTGAGCACCGCAAACGCCCGAGTGAACATCTTTCATGACCTTTTGGGCTTCGGCCAATGACAGGCACCTGAGCCAGAGTTGGTTATATGACCTGCGGTATAACGTGTCATTTACAAACACGTATCGGAGAGCTCTTTTCTTTAGCTGAATCCTCGCAGATTTTTCTTCGGGCAGCTTGTCGTATCGGAGGTACTCTATGAAGGGTTCTCTCCAATCGGGCTCGTCTTGGATGATCGAAGCTTCTTCAGCAGGACTGCTCTTCTGTTCCGCGCTTTCCTCTTCTCGTAGAGAGACTGGGGATAGAATTTGCCGGCTCCTGACTGTGATCAGAATTTCGTCCATGTCGGGATCAGCCAGCTCCTTGGCTAAGCGAGCGAGTACGTCATCCTTTCCGTTCAAAGCTCTAGGGACTCTCGTTAGTTCAATATGAGTGAACCGTTTCATGAGTTCCACCACTCGGCCTCTGTACCGAGCTAATTCGGGTTTGTATATCTTATAATCGCTGCTTACTTGGTTGACGACAAGCTGGGAGTCACCGTAAACCCGTAGCCGAAGGATTTCCATTTCTATGGCGAGCTCCAAACCAGCTATCAGAGCTTCATACCCGGCCTCATTGTTTGTGCGAGGCTCGGTGAGAGCAAAAGAACGCCGTAGGGTTCCCATTGATGGCGTGATGAACACCAATCCTATCCCTGCTTTTATCTCCGGGACACTTGATTTACTGGAGGTCCTTATCGATGAGGCCCCATCGAAGTAGAGCTCCCAACATGGCTCATCATTCTCTAGGTGTAGCACTTGTTCGTCGGGTAACTCGCAATTGAGTGATGACCCTTCTGGTATGGGATGAGCAACGAGAAAGTCTGCAAGATCTTGCCCTTTTACTGCTTTCTGAGGAGTATAAACTATGTCTAACTCAAGTAGCATAATAGCCCATCTTGCCATTCTGCCGGCTAGGCTCGCTCTGGTCATCAAGTGTTTGAGCGGGTCGACCTTGGAGACTAGCATAACCCGATGAGCGAGCAGATAGTGCCTCAGCTTCTTCACAACAAATATCAGAGTCAGGCATTGCTTTTCGATTGTGGAATAGTTGTGTTCCGCCCCGACTAGAGTTCGACTGAGATAATAGAGGGCATTTTCTTTTCCCTCCTCGTTATTCTGGGCAAGGAGCGCACCGAGTGACTCATCTAGCGCGGAAGTGTAGAGAATCAGCGGTTTATTTGGAATGGGGGCGGCCAGCACTGGAGGGTGCAACAAGTATTGTTTGACGCTTTCGAACGCTGCTTGACATTCGGCATCCCAGATAAAAGGAGCTCCTTTCTTAATGAGCTTTGAGAAGGGCCTACAGCTTCCCGATAAATTTGAGATAAACCTCCGTATATAAGCAAGCTTGCATTTAAAAGGTCTTAGCTGCGTCAGACTCTTCGGAGGGGGCATCTCCATGATGGCCTTTATTTTTGATAGGTCAACTTCGATCCCTCGATGCCGGACTATAAAACCCAGGAATTTTCCCGATGACACGCCAAAAGCGCATTTCAGAGGATTCATCTTCAGATCGTATTCCCTCTGTCTGGTGAGAACATTCCTAAGATCTTGGATATGATCGGCCTTGGTTTTAGTCATGACGACCAGGTCATCAACATAACATTCGACGACTTTATGAATTAGGTCATCAAAGATATTGGTCATTGCCCTTTGGTACGTAGCACCTGCGTTCTTCAGTCCGAACGGCATCACCTTGTAGCAGTATATTCCGATCGGGGTTCGAAATGCTGTGTGCTTCTCGTCCTCAGGCGACATCTTGATCTGATTATACCCAGACGAGCCATCCATAAAGGTGAACAACTCATAATTTGAGGTGTCATCGACCATCATTTCCATGACCGGTAGCGGAAAGTCGTCTTTAGGGCATGCCTTGTTAAGGTCCCTGAAATCGACACAAACTCGGATCCGCCCATTTATCTTCTTCACCGATCCAGTCCGTATATTTCTCTTCCCTAATGAAGCCGGCATCGATGAGTTTCTTGGTTTCCTCGATGACCTTTTCTTCTAGTTCCCTTCTCATTCTTCGAGGAGCTTGTTTGACTGGCTTAGCATCAGGAGATATAGCCAGCTTATGCACGGCCACTTCAGGGGAAAGTCCAGGCATTTCTTTATATGTCCACGCGAAGCAATCGACGAATTCATGCAGCAGGGCGATTATTTGCGCTTTCATTTCCTCCGACAAAAGTGAGCTGATGTAGGTCGGCCTTGGATCATCGGGTGTTCCTAAGTCAATCTCGGTTAGCTCGTCAAAGGTTGCTTGTCCGCCATCTTCGAGCTCTTGAGGAGCTTCTTCGGGCTCGGTTAGCTCGTCTTCATCATTTGACTCTTCGCTGGCGTCCTCAATATAGGTCATGTAGCATGCCTTAGAATCAGGCTGGATGAAACCTATGCCCCGCCTATCTGGAATTCGTCCATCGATAAGTGCTCGGACCTGAGGTGGATGCCATACCCCTTTGTAAAACTTTACTTCGGACTCCGTTTGATATAACCGGCATCCGCACTTTTTGAAGTATTCCCGCATCTCGGGCGCATAATATCTGGGATTGAGGACGGCCCTTATGCCTCTTTCGTATAGAAGGCATGCGACAGACAAATCGTCCGGGTGCACAACGGGGTTTGACCCATAAAACAGGATGCCCTTCTGTCCACTTTTCCTCCCGGGAACGTAGAAAGTTTTCAGCTGGTCCACGATGGAGACTGACAACGCATCGAGCTCTTTGCACATTTGCTCTGGTACCCTTGTGACGGCTAGGGACCCTTCTGCAATTTCGAAGGTCTCTCGTAGTTTCGCTTGTTGCATGGGCGTACTTGGGTGTTTTTGCTTTTGAAAGTGACAGCCGGCTCAGATTTTCTTTTGAGTCTTGGGGCCGCTCTATCCTTAGTCAGTTGTGGCTTAGCATTTTGGTGGTTCATAAAGTACCGAGAATCTTCATATCGGACTTCATGCACACCGAACGGCTGGATGTCTCCGTCAATGCGTCTTTCTTCGCCATTTTTAGTATACTTCATGCATTGATGGAGAGTTGATGGGACGATGCCGTAATCGTGGAGCCACGGCCGTCCCAAGAGAATATTATAAGACGTGTCGGCGTCGATCACGTATATCTTAGCTTCAGTTTGCAGATCCCCGAATTTGATTGGCAAAGCTATAGACCACAGAACTTGCTGGCAATTTTGGTTGAAGCCTTGAATGACAATCCTTTCCCTTAACAGGTATCAGACGTCCATTGACAAACTCTTCAGCGTCCGCAAGTTCATGACGTTCACTGAAGACCCCGGATCAATCAATATGCGATTAATCCGATCTCAGTCGCTGTACCCGGTCACGTAAAGCGGCCGATTATGCTCAGCCGTTCCCAGTAGCAAGTCTTTATCCTTAAATGTGACTGCGGCGGCATGCAAAGCGTGCTGGGCTTCTTTCATATTAATTTCCGCAAAGTGAGCCTGATACCGTTCGGTGTTTTGTAGAGCGTGAATGAGAACATCTCTAAGCTCCTTAGATAGGACCAAGGCATCGTAGATGCTCAGGAGAGACGGAAGCTTCCGGAGGTGTGCCAAGACATTATAGTCCACCGAGGAAGGACCTATGTTTTCATCAGCCGGTTCTCTGCCATCTTCTTCATTAGCGACTTGTTTTTCCTTCCCTTTTGGGGCGTTGCCCTGATTTGGCGGTAGAGCCCTGCCGCTTCTGAGCTGGATTTGATTGGCCTTTGTGGCGAGCTCCTCGTTCTCTTTGGGAAAACAGAGCTCATCCTTGGAGTCGCTGCCAAGATGGATGGTGTAGCAGGTCACTACCGGGATCTCTTCACTAGAGTCTTCTTCTAACTCCTCCAGAATTTCAGCCGCTTGTACAGGGAAGAATTCCTTCAATTGAATCAATGTTCTTTCCTTTTGTTCATATTCTTCGAGGGAATCGATATATTTTTGAATGGTCGATCTCCCTGCAGACTCTTTTTCGCGCCGAGCTGCACTTTTCTTCTTCTTGAGCTTCTTGGATTTTGAGCCTGATGGAGCCGTATTGGCAGCTGGACTGGCAGGCTTCTTCTGCCCTTCCCATTCCGTCCTGGGCTCTTTCCGAAGTAGCTTTATCATCTTCTTCATCTTATTAGATATGTGCGTACTCCACGTAGGCCGCGATGAGTCCGTTTCATTTCTCAGGGCAGCGGGTTCGGCTGTCTGCTCCCAGAAGGTTTCAACTTTTGTCTGTATAAAGTTGGTGGTTGCAACTTGATTGTTCACCAACACACTTTTGGACAGCTCGATCTCTCCAGCCTTGTACTGCTTCTCGACCCAGTCTTTGAAGATATAGCAATCCTCGATCGCATGGCTCACTACTCAGTGGTATGGGCAATACAGAGGATTGTCGGTCATTTTTGCTTCTTGGGGTCTTTTCGACTCTGGCAATTGTAGATCGTTGTTCAAGGCATCTTTAAATATCTTGCGGACCTTGTCCCTTCTGAAAGAGTAAACCTTGTTCTTCTTCTCCTCAAGGGAAGGCCCATCTCCTCCCAGCAATGGCTTTCGAGACCGGTTGGTTTTGGATTCGTCCGCCCTTCGCTTTTCTTCATTGTCGGACGCATTGAAGACATTTGTACTGCTGGAACTCCCGCTTCTACGGTTGTCGTCCCGCTTGCTTTTCCAAGTTTTGTCTCTCTGAGAGTCCGGCGAGGACTCTTGCTTCGAGCGTTCCAGCATTTGGACTTTCTTGGTTAGCTCCTGAAATGTCTTGAAGCCCGCTGTACACAAGAATGGGACCATCCAATTACTGAAGTTCCCAATGAGAAGGCTGACGGACTGGTCCTGCTCCAGCGGCGGTTCACACTTGACTGTGAGATTACGCCATCGGGCGATAAAGTCGGTGTTGCTTTCATTCTTCCCCGGCTTGGTCCTCACAAGGTCGGCAATGGAGATTTTATCACTGACACTCATGAACCTTTGCCGAAACAGAGACTCCATTTGGGCAAAGGTAATGACGGACCCGTTTGGTATACTTGCGTACCAGTCAAAAGCGACACCGGTCAGGCTGTTGACAAACTGACGAAGAAGGAGTGCATCATTGCCCCCTGTATTTCCGCACGATGCTTTGAAGTGGGAGACATGCTGATTTGCATTCCCCGTTCCGTCAAATCTTCCGAACTTAGGAATAACGTAGCCGCTCGGGAACTCGATCAGATCATACTGGAAGGGATATAGCCGCCCACTACTGCCAATTTCTTTTTGAGCTTCAGCTTCGGCCACCAATGTTTTAACTTTGCTGGTGACCAAATCCATTATCCGATCTTGTGTTAGCGGGATAGTGCTATCGGGGCCAAGGCGTCCCCAGAAGCGGAATGTGGCCGGCTTTCGTGCGGCTCGACCAGTCTTGGACCTAAAGGAATAGGCATTGACTACTTCGGATTATCATCACTCGGTTGATTAGTAGCGACTTGCGCTTGATTGGGAGGCGCTCGAGCAATTTGAGCCGTAAGCTACATCACAACGTTTGTTAAGTCATCAATCTTCGAATAGAGCTTGGCCATCTCTTTATCCTTGCTCCTGAGCTGTTTTCGAAGCTCTTGAAGCAGCTCTTGCTCCGCGGTCCTGGGGCGGAAAGTCGGCTCTTCCTCGCTGCCCGAGCTTGACTCTGCATGGACCGAGAGGTCTTTCTGCCTATCTCCCTCTTTGAGAGGGTTTTCATCATCCGGTGGAGGCGGCTGTTCTTGGGCAGCGGCGACCACATTCAAGCCAGATTGGGCTTGGGATGTGGTGGCCCCATCCTTGCTTTTGCTGCGAAGGTTATCGCTGGGGCGCCCGCCCACCATATAGACCGTATGGATAATATATCCAGCCGTCTTTTTATTATCGGCGGCTAATTTCACAGATCGCTGTTTTGACCCCCCCTGTTTCGGTAGTGGGCCGTCGATTGAGGGCGGCTGTCCTGACCAGGTTCTTAAATGGTGCTGGCGCTTCTTTTCTGGGTTTGCCCCGCTGCTTTCGTGCGGCACAGAGCACCTGATAGACTCTTGAAGAGACAGTGTCATACTTTTTCTGTTGGGGCTGGGACACGTCTCTTTGTAGCGACGTTCGGACCGCTGTCTTCTTGATTCGGGCGGTCATGGCATTTTTATGAACCCACTTCAGAGGTTCGAAGGAATTGCTGATCTTTACGGCCGACTCAGCCGTCGTCACAGAGTAACCCTGTTCTTGGAACTTCACAAGATTCCACTTGGCCGAAGCCCTGGCCCTCTTGTTGGCTCGATACCTGAGCCGCTTCTGCCTTAACTTTTCTGTTCTAAGCACCTGGCAGACTTTGGCTCTTTGGGATGACACCGCAGACCGGGCGATGGAGGGCTTTGGAGATACGCTCGATTGTGCATTTGTTGGAGTCATCGCCTGAGCTCGTCCGCAACATTTGATGTTGCCCTTTGTACCGGAGTTCTTGCTCCCCGCTGGAGCACCAGGGAATCGTTCAGACACCGTCTTAAGTTTCGGTTGTGGTGCCTCGGCGATCACGACGTTCGGCCTCTTGCCCCTTGAGACCGGCTTGGCCGCCTGTTTCGCCGGGATTTCCGCCAGATGAGCGCTTCCGGCAGGGTAGATGATGACGGAGCCAAACTGGCGGGGCAGTTCCTCCCACTGTCGACTGAGGCTTGCGGGGAGAACCACACGAGCGTTGATCTTGACCACGTACGGAATCGGGGTCGCTTTGGAAGCTAAATTCGTCTTGGGAGACATTGTCATTGAAAGTTGATTGCTGCACGAAAAGAAAACAGCATTTCAGTATAGGCAATCGATATGTATATTGATTGAGTTCGCATGAATGTTTAACCCGAAATATGGGAGGGGAGAAAGGTCCCACCGGGCGTGCCAGAATCTGTAGGGTGTTTTTCGTCACCCCATTGAGATGGGAATACGCGCGCGCTTTTCAGGCGTACTACAGATTCTCCCTGTCTAGGGTAGGCCGGGATTTATTGATTGTGGGGATCCGAATCTCCAGCAGCCGTGGACTAAGCTGCCGTTAATTACCCCTCGCCTTTGGAGCAAGGGAACCTCCGATTAACGGGTTAAACTGGTCATGCGAACTCAATGTGCAGTGTACGTGTGTGTTGTTTTGGAAGGGGGGTTTGGATATGTCGGGAGCCACGCAGAGTTTTTACGGGGGTCCCGCTACCCGGATAGCGGGCTGGGGGTCAAGGGGCTAGCAGCCCCCTTGCGGAGTGCGGGGCAGCGCCCCGTTAGAAATTTTTTCTAACGGAGGACAGTGTCGTGGAGTATGTGTATGTGTACATATGTATACATATGTATATACATGTATATATATAAAAAAAGGGGGGAAAGACATCCAAAGGATGTATGGGACCAGCACCGGGGCGTTGGAGCGCAAGCGCGCCACGTGTCGGCACGTGGGCGATTTGCGCTCGGGCGCTGGAGCGTAAGCGCGCCACGTGTCGGCACGTGGGCGCCTTGCGCTCGGGCGCTGGAGCGCAAGCGCGCCACATGAGGGAAAGGGGGCTTTTAGCCCCGGAAATTCTCTAAAGAAAGAAAAAAAAGGGTGGAGTTAAACTCCTAAAATGTTTTGGGTTGATGAAGGGGGTTCTTCTTCTTCCTCTTCTGTTGGCCGGATCTTGAAGATCAAGAGATATGAGATTTTTAAAAATCTCTCCTTTTTGAGATCTGAAGACAGATCCAAGTTCCCTTCGTGGGTTTTGTGGTGAAAAACTATTTTGTTTTTTAGAATGAAGAGTAAAACTCTTGATTTAATTCAAAAGAAAGAAGAAGGTTTTGGAACCTTGAAGAAGGAGAAAATATCTCAGATCTAAAACTTTTTTGGAAAGAGAAAAAGTTGTGAAATATTTTCATTATCTTTGCCTTTATAGGCTATACACTTTACACATAGCCCCTTGGGCTTCACAAAATGGCATTTTGCCTATCCCATGGCTCATGTGCCATTTCTTTTTGCACATAAGCCATGAGCTTTACAAAAATTTGGCTTTATACCTATTTTTCTTACATTTATCCATAAAAGAAATACAACAAAATTATTTATTACAAATTTTTTATCTTCGCATGGGGGGAGGTCGGCCGCTTCATGTTCGGGCTCGACCCGGGCATGGGCCCACTGGATCTGGGCTTGGGCCCACTTGGCTTGGGGTTGACTTTGATTTTGACTTGGTCAACCGAGGTGTTAATTTTTACCCCAACAGGTAGTTTCATGTAATATTTGACTTCTTTTCTTGAGTTTTGAAAATATGAAATATTATATATATTTAAAATAAGTATTTTGGTAATAATTATATATACATATTTAATGAAAATAATTTTATTTATTTTCTTGTAAAAAATCTCATTTTCTAAAGAAAAATGTATAAAAAAATCCATCAAGACCGAATGCTCCTTGCGGAGGTCTGCATCTCGCTCTACTAAACCCGAGAATGTGCGATAATCCACACCATCCCGAACGAGATCGCCAAAATGGGTTAGAGAGGCGCAATTGCATGAAAAGTTAAATACACTTTTTAAAGAAAACGGTTTTATAAGTTAAAGGTATTTATTTGCAAAATCGTATTTACCGTATTCTATTGTCCCAAGATTCATCGTGCTATGATAGATATGTGTGTTGTGATGAGGTAGGTCATTACCTCATGAACTATTTAAAGGTATAGTAAAGAATTAAGGTTATAATGTTGAAATGAATAGTTTGTGGTATTTTATTGTAAAAATGCGATAAATATCACAAAAATGATTATTTTGATGTGAAAATTGTTTTATTGAGTTTGTTAATGTTTATTAATCAACATATGAGAATATGGTTTTATATTGTTAAAGAAAAGTGTAGTTTTAAAAGTAAACCGAATGGGAAGTCGGACTAACTCCGCTTCCGTCGGATTTTAAAAATGAAACTTTTTAAAGGATAAGATGAGAAGGAAAATGGGAATTACTGGCTTGGGGTCAAGAGGCGATCCTAAAAAGAGCTTCGGGGCGTCGATTTGTCGCCGGAATCTCCTCGGAAGTTCGTCGGAGCTTCGCCCATCAATAACTCCACTTGTACACTAAAAGATTTGGGATTTTGGTATAATTTTTACAAGAGAATTCTGAGTGAGAGGGGTGTAAGATGGAGTGGGTATTTATAGGACAATTTAGGGTTTATGGGGTGATGAAAAATTCATTTAAAATTGCATTAAAATGGAATTTAAAGGGGTTTTATTATTCTCTGTAAATATGCAGAAAATAAACAATACTGGAATTATAGGGGTAGTCCAAGGGTCTAGGGTTTACAAAAAAAATGGGGTTTGGGCTAGGGAAAACCGGCAGCGCCGGTCTATAGGGCCTTCTCGCCGGTCCGATCATGGAGGTGAGTGCTTGAATTGGGGCCATGTGTCCCTGACGCTTCAACTAGCCTATTTAACATATTTGATTATTTTGTAACTTATCCTATTACGTGTGTTGCACGTGTAAACTCTTGGGCTTCTAAAAAGTTAAAAGAAAATAAAACAAAAAGATAATGTGGCTGATAGGATTTGAACTCTGGTGCTATGGTTCAGCAGTGCAAGGTCTTACCGGTGAGCTACAAGCTCTTTCTTGCTGTTCAAAAGCAAATCAAACTTATAACTTGTGCTCGGGCTTAGGTGTTCTTTTCTGTATTTTGAAAAAAAATTCGTACAGAAAGTTAGGGTTGTTACATTCTACCCTTCTTATAAAAATTTCGTTCTCGAAATTTGTAAAAGGAAAGTGTAACAGATTCAAGCAAAGTTTGGTGATAGAAGTACTGATAGTGTATGAAAAATAACAAACTGGTACAAGGGTTTAAAAAGGTTGAAGAGAATTACCAGTGTTACCTTGGTCTACAGCCTCTGCTTCTTCGGCCGCTAAAAGGAAAGCTTGACGCTATGGTACATTCTTTCTAGCTGGGGGCACATTCCTCTGTCCTTGGGGTATGTTTCTCTGCCCTCGAGGCATGTTTCTCAGTGCCTGTTGGAATTAGCGAGTAGGCTGTGCAGGTGATGGAGCTGGGAGTGCAAGACGAGGTACATGAGCCTGCATAGCTGGCCGCTGCGGGTAATTGGTGTGTGTGTGAGCTGGGTTGCGTCCATAAGGACAGTTTCCAATTCCGTGATTGGATGCGCCACAAACTAGGCACAGGCCATTTGTGTGCCTACGGTTCTTCCACAAGTGTCCTTCCCTCTTGCAGTAGAAGCAAAAATCTGGACTTGGCAGGTTAATTTTTTCTTCCGGTCTCCTGGGTTCAACAGTTGGCCTTGAAGAGGCTCCTCCTGCCATCTGGTTAGCAGGGCACTTAACTTCGGCAGATTGGGGTCGGCCCTTCCTATTTACTACTACCTCGTATCTTTGAGCAGCTTTCAAAGCTAGGTCATGGGTTAGGAAATACCCTGTAGCTAATGCAGCTTGGATCTCCTGGTCCAACCCTTGCTGAAATCGTCTGGACCTGATCTCAGCAGTCGGTATAAGATGGGCAGCAAACATGTTACGGTCTTGTGTTAGCTGTGCAGTATATGATATAAAATCGAACATTGAGACATATCTTACCTACTGAGCATGGTAAATTCAGCATCATACTCATCTACTGATTTGGTCCACATTGAACCTTGTTGCAGATGGATGAACTGCTGCTCCATATCAAAGCGGGCAGTCTCAGGGAAGTACTTTGAATCGAACATGTCACGGAAAGTCTTTAATTCGATAGGTTGGTCAAGACGGCTTTCTTCCGCCTTCCACCAAACCCGTGCATTGTCCGTGAGCTGCAGCTTTGCAACTCGGACCCAAGCTATCTCTGGTACTTGCGCTGCTGTAAGGTCATCTTCAATACTCTAAGCCCATTCTTTAGCTTCTAAGGGACTCTCTTTTCCTGATAACTACTTGGGGTGTAAGGCCCTGAATTGCTTCACCTCAGGTGCTTCTTATAGGGTGTTTTTCATCACCCCATTGAGATGGGAATACGCGCGTGCTTGTCAGGCATACTACAGATTCCCCCTGCCTAGGGTAGGGCGAGGTTTAATGATTGTAGGGATCTGAATCTCCGGCAGCCGCGGACTAAACTGCCGTTAATTACCCCTCGCCTTTGGAGCGAGGGAACCTCCGATTGACGGGTTAAACTAGTCATGCGAACTCAATGTGCAGTGTGCGTATGATGTGTTTTAAAAGGGGTTTTTGGATATATCGGGGGCCCCGCAGAGTTTTTACGGGGGTCCCGCTACCCGGATAGCGGGCTGGGGGTTAAGAAGGCTAGCAACCCCCTTGCGGGGTGCGGGGCAGCGCCCGGTTAGAAATTTTTTTCTAACAGGGACAGTGCCGTGGTGTATGTGTGTGCGCACATATGTATATATATGTATATATATAAGAAAAAAGGGAAGAAAAGGCATCCAAAGAATGCGTGGGGGAAACACCTTGGGCGCTGTGTGCTCAGGCGCTAGAGTGCCACGTGTCGGCACGTGGGCACACTGCGCTCGAGCGCTGGACGCTTGAACGCAAGCGCGCCACGTGTTGGCACGTGGGTGCTTTGCGCTTCAGCGCCTGACGCTCGAGCGCAAGTGCGCCACGTGTCGGCACGAGGGCGACTTGCACTTGAGCGCTGGGCGCTTGAGCGTAAGTGCGCCATGTGTCGGCACGGGGGCGACTTGCGCCTGAGCGCTCACGCTTGAGCGCAAGCGCGCCACGTGTCGGCACCAGGGCGACTTGCACTGGAGCGCAACCGCGCCACGTGTCGGCACCGGGGCGACTTGCGCTCGAGTGCTTGCGCTTGAGCGCAAGCGCGCCACGTGTCGGCACGCGGGCGCTCTGCACTTGAGCGCTGGTGAGAAAAAGAGGCTTTTAGCCTAAAAAAAATTTCTCGGAAGAGAAATCAGAGAGGAGTTGGACTCCTGAGTGTTTTTTTTTGGGGTTTAGTGAAAGAGGTTCTTCTTCTTCCTCCTCTGTTAGCTGGATCTTGAAGATCAAGAGATGTGAGATCTCAAAATCTCTCCTTTTTGGGATCTAAAGACAGATCCAAGTTCCCTTTTGTGGGTTTGGTGGTGAAAAACTATTTTGTTTTTGAAAAGGAAGAGTAAAACTCTTAATTTAATTCAGAAGAAAGAAGAAGGTTTGAGACCTTCAGAAAAAGGAAAGAAATACAAACCCTAGGTTTTTGAGAGAATGAAAGTGTGTTGCTTTATTCATCATTATGCTGCCTTTTATAGGCTTACATATTTATATATAGCCCCTTGGGCTTCACAAAATGGCATTTTAGCCATCCCATGGCTCATGTGTCATTTGTTTTTGCACATAAGCCATGGGCTTACAAAATATTGGCTTTATGCCCATTTTGCATGCATTCATGTATAAAAAATTACATAAAAATTATTTATTACATGATCTATATTTTGGCATGGAGGAGGCAGGCCGCAGACTCGACTTGGGCATGGGCCCGCTTGACCTGGGCTTGGGCCCACCTAGCTTGGGGGTTGACCTTGACTTTGACTCGGTCAACCGGGGTGTAAATTTTTACCCCAACAAATTGCCCCCCATCAATGAATGCACACCGTACATGTGGATCGTGTGTATGAAATTGATGGATCTTCTTTTGCGTGGAGGCGACTTGCTTTGGTTCCCACTTTTTGGGACGCACTGCCCTTTTTACGACATAGACGGCCGATGCTTGACGCGTCTCCAAGATAGTGTGTCCGTGGTAGACGTTTCCCTAGCCCGAAGTGATTTCGTTGACGTGCCCCCGACGTGGAGTGTCGCTGGTCGACGTTTCCCCGAGGCAGAGTATCGGCTGGTTGATGTGTCCCCGAGACGGAGTGTCTGCTTGACGTTTCCCCGAGACGGAGCGTCGCTGGTCGACGTGTCCCCGGCGCGGAGTGTCTGCTGGTTGACGTATCCCCGAGATGGAGTGTCGCTGTTGGACGTTTCCCTGATGCGGAGTGTCGCTGGTTGACGTGTCCCCGGCACGGAGTGTCTGCTTGACGTTTCCCGGCACGGAGTGTCGCTGATCGACTTTTCCCCGGCGCGGAGTGTTGCTGGTTGACTTTTCCCCGGCACGGAGTGTCGCTAATCGAATTTTACCCGGCGCGGAGTGTCGCTGGTTGACTTTTCCCCGGCACGGAGTGTCGCTGATCGACTTTTCCCCGGCGCGGAGTGTCGGGTTGACTTTTCCCCGGCACGGAGTGTCGCTGATCGACTTTTCCCCGGCGCGGAGTGTCGGGTTGACTTTTCCCCGGCACGGAGTGTCGCTGATCGACTTTTCCCCGGCACGGAGTGTCGCCGGTTGACTTTTCCCCGGTACGGAGTGTCGCCGGTTGACTTTTCCCCGGCGCGGAGTGTCGCTGGTTGACTTTTCCCCGGTACGGAGTGTCGCTGATCGACTTTTCCCCGGCACGGAGTGTCGCTGGTTGACTTTTCCCCGGCATGGAGTATCGCTGATTGACTTTTCCCCGGCGCGGAGTGTCGGGTTGACTTTTCCCCGACACGGAGTGTCGCTGATCGACTTTTCCCCGACGCGGAGTGTCGGTGGTTGACTTTTCCCCCGGCACGGAGTGTCGCTGATCGACTTTTCCCCGGCGCAGAGTGTCGCTGGTTGACGTTTCCCTGATGCGGAGTGTCTGTGTTGGACGTTTCCCCGATGCAGAGTGTCGCTTGTTGACGCAGAGGTCGATGTTGGAATTGGTTGGCTTGATTTGTTTGATTTGAGTCGACATCAGCATCGCTACCCTGGAATATGGTACCAGGAGCGAATCATCATCCGTCTTTGAGAGGATTTAGGAATTGGGGTTTTTGTTTGACATCTGCATTGCTGCACTGGAATAATGCCAGGAGCAACTCATCATTTGCCCCGAGAGGATTTGGGAATTGGTTTTTTTTGTTTGGCATCTGCATTGCTGCACTAGAATAATGCCAGGAGCAACTCATCATTTGCCCCAAGAGGATTTGAGAATTGGTTTTTCTTTTGTTTGGCATCTGCATTGCTGCACTGGAATAATGCCAGGAGCAACTCATCATTTGCCCCGGGAGGATTTAGGAATTGGTTTTTGTTTGGCATCAGTATCGCTACACTGGAATATGGTACCAGGAGCGAATCATCATTTGCACTTGCTTATCAAGAAGCGATGACTTAGGAGACAGGTTTTAGGTCCCTATCACCTAAGACTTTCAATTTTGTGAGCCATAAGGGTCTCACAAAGCATTTTCTCCCTACGGGTCGTAAGGATCCCGTAAGTGTATTTTCTCCTTAGGAGTCATGGGGACTCCCAAGTGTATTGCTCCTTTGTGAGTCGTTAGGATCTCACGCGGGAATTTTCTCCTCATAAAGTCGAGAGGACTTTGCGAGTGCATTTCATCTCTTTTTTACGAGTGTGCGCCCATTCGGGTTTTCACAAACTCGCCGGCAGTCCTGCTGTTTTTACTCACGGAGCCCTTTCGGGTTTTCATCCGTGCCCATTTTGCTTGTGGACATGCCTTTTTTATATCTATTCTTTTTTTCTATTTTTGGTAGGACTTTGAATGTGGTCTCACCGATAGGACTTGGGAGGGACTGGGATTGTTTTACGCCCGTGGATTGTATACGGTTTTGCAGGATGTATGATCCAGACCGTAGGGCCAAAAACATTTTGGGTCTTTGTTGGCGTCTGCATCGCTGCACTGGAATATGGTACCAGGAGCGACTCATCATTCGCCGTTGGGATTTGGAATTTGGCTGGCGTTTGCATCGCTGCACTGGAATATGGTACCAGGAGCGACTCATCATTCGCCACTTGGGGATTAGGGAGCGATGGCTTAGGAGACAGGTTCAGATCCCTATCACCTAAGGCTTTTCAATTTTATGGGCCGTGAGGGTCCCATAAAAGCATTTTCTCCCTACGAGTCGTAAGGATCCCGCAGGTGTATTTTCTCCTTAGGAGTCGTGAGGACTCCTAAGTGTGTTTTTCCTTTGTGAGTCGTAAGGATCCCACAAAGGTTTGTTGTCCTCATGTATCATGAGGACACATGAGTGGATTTCCCTCGTTCCCAGTTTAATGACTTAGAGGTCGACTGTTTCCAGTTTAATGACTTAGCGGTCATCTGTTTCCAGTTTAAAGACTTAGGGGTCTGTGGTGCCCAGTTTAACGACCTGGCGGTCATCTGTTTCCAGTTTAACGACTTAGAGGTCATCTTTTTCCAGTTTAACGACTTGGTGGTCATCTGTTTCCAGTTTAGAGACTTAGAGGTCTACTGTTTCCAGTTTAACGACTTAGAGGTCATCTGTTTCCAGTTTAACGACATAGAGGTCATCTGTTTCCAGTTTAACGACATAGAGGTCATCTGTTTCCAGTTTAATGACTTGGTGGTCATCTGTTTCCAATTTAACGACTTGTTGGTCATCTGTTTCCAGTTTAGAGACTTAGAGGTCTACTGTTTCCAGTTTAACGACTTAGAGGTCATCTGTTTCTAGTTTAAAGACTTAGGGGTCTATTGTGCCCAGTTTAACGACTTAGCGGTCATCTGTTTCCAGTTTAAAGACTTAGAGGTCTAATGTTTCCAGTTTAACGACTTAGAGGTCATCTGTTTCCAGTTTAACGACTTGGTGGTCATCTGTTTCCAGTTTAACGACTTGGAGGTCATCTGTTTCCAGTTTAAAGACTTAGGGGTCTATTGATGGCGAGCTTGGAATTTTGGGGTAGGGGCCGGCATCAGCGTTGCTAACACTGAAGCAGAGGTGCCAGGAGCAATTCATCATTTGCCTACTCTTGTTGGCGGAGCAATGGCTTAGGAGACGGGTTTTAGGTCCCTATCGCCTAAGGCTTTTCAATTTTATGGGCCGTGAGGGTCCCATAAAAGCATTTTCTCCCTGCGAGTCGTGAGGATCCCCCAGGTGTATTTTCTCCTTAGGAGTCGTGAGGACTCCTAAGTGTGTTTTTCCTTTGTGAGTCGTAAGGATCCCACAAAGGTTTGTTCTCCTCATGTATCGTGAGAACACATGAGTGGGTCTTCTCTATGGAGCATAACTCCAAAGGCGGAGACTGGCCGCGTAACTGGTGATTACGGTGGGGCATGGGTATGATGAGAATTATTTGAACCCGTGGATTGTATACGGCAGTCAATTTGGGGACTGGCCATAAGGCCGGAAGAATTTTGAAAAAATGGATTTTTGTTGGCGTCTGCATCGCTGCACTGGAATATGGTACCAGGAGCAACTCATCATTCGCCAGTTTTTTGTTATGTTTCTTTTTGTTTTACCGTGATTGCTCTATCATTTCAGCTTTTCTTACCACGAAGATCGCGATTGCCCTATCATTTCGGCTTTTTTCGCACTTGCCCCATCATTTCGGCTTTTCTTTATTTTTCTTTTATTTACACATTTTTTTGTTTATTTACATTTTTTTTACATTCCCAGTTTAACGACTTAGAGATCGACGGTTCCCGGTTTAACGATGTGGTGGTCATCAGGTGTTCCCAGTTTAACGACGTGGTGGTCCTTTTTGCTTATCCTAGCTCCTTGAACTTTGATCTTGGTGGAACTGTGTTGATGACCTAGCTCTGTGGCTTGCCAATACATCCGAGGATTGTGAGGTTTTTTCAAGCTTATATTGGTCCTCTGCCCAATCTTTGAAAATATAGCAGTCTTCGATGGTATGACCCACCACTCTATGATATGGGCAGTATATGGGATTGCCGGTCATGTTCATTTCCTGTGGCCTCTTTGGAACAAGCAGTTGCAGACCGTTGTTCAAGGCGTCCATGAATATTTTGCGGACTTCATCCCTCCTAAAGGAGTATACCTTCTTCTTTCTCTCCATTGGAGTAGGTGCCTTTACTGATGCTGGTCCTCGAGGCCGATCGGTCTTTGGTTCGCCCTTTTCAGATAATGGCACATGTCTGGGAGAATTAGGTTCCCGAAAGGCTTCGGTCTCCATTTGCATGAAATCTGCGGTCGTAGCTTGACTGTTTGCTAAAGCGCCTTTAGACAGTTCTATCTCTCCCATCCTGTATTGCCTTTCGACCCAATCTTTGAAGACGAAGCAGTCCTCAATGGCATGACCTGTCACCCTGTGATAGGGGAAATATTCTGGGTCGTTGGTCATATTCGCTTCTTGCGGTCTCTTTGATTCCGGCAGTTGTAGACCGTTTCTTAGGGCGTCCCTGAATATCTTGTGGACTTTTTCCCTTTTGAAGGAATAGACCTTTTCCAGCTTCTCTTTCAGAGGTGATCCCCCCCCGGCGTATGTATCGGAGGGACTGGAGGCTGATTGCGGCCGTTTTTCACGAAGGCGCTCCGCTGTTAGGTTGAAGGGGATATCAGTTGGCTGCCTCCGGGTATCAATCCCTGGCTCATGAACCAAAATTTGACCCTGCTGTAATTGCAATCGGGCGACTTGGGTCGCGAGATTTGCCTCGACGTTTGCCAGCTCGTCGACTTTGGAATAGACCTCGACCATATTCTCATCCCTGTCCTGAAATTGCCTTTGAATCCATTGGAATAATGCTTGTTCTGTAGTTCCGGCTATGACAACCGGGTAATCTTTATTGCCTGAGCTCAATTCCGCAGGAACCACGGGCTCCTCTGGCTTATCGGCCTAAGCGGACTCTTCATCATTTAGATCGAGCCGATACTGGGTCGCGTCAACCATATTATCACCATGGCTGTGAAGAAGAGGAGGGTTCGTTTCTTCATATCCGGCCATGTAGACAGTATGGATAACACATTCAGCCATTCTTTCGTCACTGGCAGCTAGTTTCACGGAGCGGTCCGGGCGTTGGAAATTCATAAATTTTAATATGGCCAGAGCCCTAGCCCTTTTGTTGGCTCTATATCTGAACCGCTTCTTCCTCAGCTTCTCTGCCTTAAGCGCTTGGCAGGCTTCTGCTCTTCGGGGAGCCGCCATAGGCTGAGTGATGGGGAGGCTTGAGAAGACACCCAATCGAGCAGTGGTCAAGGGCACCGCTGGAGCTTGCTCGGGATGCGTTGTAGCTTTGTTGGTGTTGATAGCCTTGCCCCCAGCTGGGGCCAAGGAAAGTCGTTCAGACACCGACTTGCGTTTGGGTTGGGGCGCCCTTGAGATCACCACATTTGGTCTCCTGCCTTTCGAGACCGGTTTGTCTGCCACCGGGGCTTGAGGATCTGGGATGGCGCCAACTGGCATGAACACGATAGAGCCGAATGGTAGCAGTGGCTCCTCCCATTGTCGCCCGAGACTGGCTGGAAGAACCATCCTGGAGTCTATCTTCATCGTATAGGAGACGGGAGCTGAGTTCATTATCGAAGACATCGTTGAAAGGTGATTGCTTGAAAATCTGCATGAAAGAGCATTATTTTAGTATAAATACAGGTATGTACATTGATTGAGCTCGCATGAATGCTTAACCCGAAATATGGGAGGAGAGATTGGTCCCACCGGGCGTGCCAAAATCTGTAGGGTGTTTTTCGTCACCCCATTGAGATGGGAATACGCGCACGCTTGTCAGGCGTACTATAGATTCCCCCTTCCTAGGGTAGGTCGAGATTTAATGATTGTGGGGATCCGAATCTCCGGCAGCCGCGGACTAAACTGCCGTTAATTACCCCTCGCCTTTGGAGCGAGGGAACCTCCGATTGACAGGTTAAACCGGTCATGCGAACTCAATGTGCAGTGTGCGTATGATGTGTTTTGAAAGGGGGTTTTGGATATATCGGGGGCCCCGCAGAGTTTTTACGGGGGTCCCGCTACCCGGATAGCGGGCTGGGGGTCAAGGGGGCTAGCAGCCCCCTTGCGGGGTGCGGGGCAGCGCCCGGTTAGAAATTTTTTTCTAACAGGGACAGTGCCGTGGTGTATGTGTGTGTGCACATATGTATATATATGTATATGTATATATATATATATATGTATATATATATAAGAAAAAAAAGGGAAGAAAAGGCATCCAAAGGATGCGTGGGGGCAGCACCTTGGGCGCTGTGCGCCCAGGTGCTGTGCGCTCAGGCGCTAGAGTGCCACGTGTCGGCACGTGGGCGCACTGCGCTCGAGCGCTGGGCGCTTGAACGCAAGCGCGCCACGTGTCGGCACGTGGGTGCTTTGCGCTTCAGCGCCTGACGTTCGAGCGCAAGTGCGCCACGTGTCGGCACGAGGGCGACTTGCGCTTGAGCGCTGGGCACTTGAGCGTAAGTGCGCCATGTGTCGGCACGGGGGCGACTTGCGCCTGAGCGCTCGCGCTTGAGCGCAAGCGCGCCACGTGTCGGCACCGGGGCGACTTGCGCTTGAGCGCAAGCACGCCACGTGTCGGCACCGGGGCGACTTGCGCTTGCGCTTGAGCACAAGCGCGCCACGTGTCGGCACGTGGGCGCTCTGTGCTTGAGCGCCGGCGAGAAAAAGAGGCTTTTAGCCTAAAAAATTTCTCGGAAGAGAAATCAGAGAGGAGTTGGACTCCTGAGTGTGTTTTTTTCTTTTGGGGTTTAGTGAAAGGGGTTCTTCTTCTTTCTCCTCTGTTAGCTGGATCTTGAAGATCAAGAGATATGAGATCTCAAAATCTCTCCTTTTTGGGATCTAAAGACATATCCAAGTTCCCTTTTATGGGTTTGGTGGTGAAAAACTATTTTGTTTTTGAAAAGGAAGAGTAAAACTCTTGATTTAATTCAGAAGAAAGAAGAAGGTTTGAGACCTTCAGAAAAAGGAAAGAAATACAAACCCTAGGTTTTTGAGAGAATGAAAGTGTGTTGCTTTATTCATCATCATGCTGCCTTTTATAGGCTTACATATTTACATATAGCCCCTTGGGCTTCACAAAATGGCATTTTAGTCATCCCATGGCTCATGTGTCATTTGTTTTTGCACATAAGCCATGGGCTTACAAAATATTGGCTTTATGCCCATTTTGCATGCATTCATGTATAAAAAATTACATAAAAATTATTTATTACATGATCTATATTTTGGCATGGAGGAGACTGGCCGCGGGCTCGACTTGGGCCTGGGCCCGCTTGACCTAGGCTTGGGCCCACCTAGCTTGGGGGTTGATCTTGACTTTGACTCGGTCAACCGGGGTGTAAATTTTTACCCCAACACTTCTGCCTCGGGACGGTTTATCAAGATAGCAGTCTGCTGCTGTTGTCCCTCCAGGAGGCTGCAAATCGCCTCAAGCAGTACCGTCTGCTTATTGATCGGAGCAGCGACGGTAGGTGTAAGCTGTAGAGGTGGCGGAGTGTTGTTGAAGTTGGTGCTAATGTTGTTTGGGGAATCCATAACCTTGAAAGAAAAAATAGGGTTAGGATAGATTCAAAATATATGAAATGGTAAGATTCAAAGGATATGTAAAGAATGTTTTTAGTTGCTGGTTCTTGTGTTATATTGCTTTGCTTGTTCACGCAGAACTGACCTGCATGTCCATACAGTACTGACCTGCATGGGCCACCAACAAAACCTGTCACACCCCGCTTCCCAGTGTATGGGCAGAGGGCGTGACGGGTCACGCGACGTATTTACTCATAAGTAAACATGCTAAGTGTATCTGAGCAATATAAAATGAAATATACACAAGAGACATGATGTAAATGAACATCAACTTTATTTATTAACATTCTTTTTACAATACAATGGAAAGTAAATACATGGATGAAAGCAATGCCTAAACAATGGCATAACAGAAATGAAAATGGAATAAGTACAAGTGGCTACAGCTCTGGGTCTTCGGTGTAATGCTCAGGGGCCTGCTCCAAATGCTCCTGACTGGTCTCGTACTTCTCAGCGTCGGGTCCTTCTGACAACATTCCAAATAAGAAGAGAAATAGGAATGTCGTCAGCGAACAATCGCTCGGTAAGTCCCAAAGATGAGGGAGAAGTAGAATCGACACATAGAGAGTATAGTTTTATAATGTTTTATTACAATGTTAACGCAGTTGTTTGTAGCTTGGTACAGAAGATGCCAGTGTATACGAGAGGAGTCCAACTTACACCGTGGACTTTGGTAACCCGTAGTATAAGGCTCCATCAATAATACCACGGAACAACGGCATGGATGTAATTACATCTTAAGTGACTATCTCGTGCCACCTTTAACATGTTCCGTACCAGTCTACCCCTTATAACCCCGTAGTGTTTATTGTATTGATTGTATTGATTGTACGGAATGTATTGTGTTGTATTATCTTGTATTATAAATTGTATAGATGGATGACTTGCCAAAACTATGATATCAGTAATGGAACGGATATAGTGGATAAACATGTAGATGGAATATATTCATGGTTCGGTTCGGTCAATATAGATTGAATAAATTGAATGGATGAATTCATATTGAATTGTTGTATTGCAATTTTATACTTGAATCATATTCAAGTCAGATTGATTATATTCTGACTTAGTCTGAGTCAGACCATTAGAAAAGAAATTGAAGTTCTGAATTATGTTTTGGTGCTATCGGTAACTGCACATGGACGGCAGGATTTGTGTCTTTTTCAAAGACAATTACCGTGTTGATAATACAGTTATTAGATTGTCTAGCTTAGATAGGCAAGCACCCATATCTCCGGCTCCCTGAGGCTCAAGAGACTGGTCCCGCTTAAACCTATGTTTACTAGGGTCCGTATTGTAATTTTAGTATAACTTGAGGGGTTTTATGTAAAAATAGTTTTGGTATAATTTCAAAATAACCTCAAGCATTCAATTATCGTATTTAGGGTTTTCATTGATGTATATTTTATAAATGTGACATTTCTAGTGAATAAAATCTAATTTCATAATATATGATATTTATTTGTAATATGAATATTGTTTTGAATTATCATGGTAGTTTCATGTAATATTTGACTTCTTTTCTTGAGTTTTGGAAACATGGAATATTATATATATTTAAAATAAGTATTTTGGTAATAATTATATATACATATTTAATGAAAATAATTTTATTTATTTTCTTGTAAAAAATCTCATTTTCTAAAGAAAAATGTATAAAAAAAAGTCTATCGAGACCGAATGCTCCTTGCGGAGGTCTGCATCTCCCTCTACTAAGTCCGAGGATGTGCGATAATCCACACCATCCCGAATGAGGTCCCCAAAATAGGTTATAGAGGCGCAATTGCATGGAAAGTTAAATACACTTTTTAAAGAAAACGGTTTTATAAGTTAAAGGTATTTATTTGCAAAATCATATTTCCCGTATTCTATTATCCCAAGATTCATCGTGCTATGATAGATATGTGTGTTGTGATGAGGTAGGTCATTACCTCATGAACTAACTAAAAGTATAGCAACGAATTAAGGTTATAATGTCGAAATGAATAGTTTATGGTATTTTATTGTAAAAATGCGATAAATGTCACAAAAATAATTATTTTGATGTGAAACTTATTTTATTGAGTTTGTTAATATTTATTAATCAACATATGAGAATATAGTTTTATCTTGTTAAAGAAAAGTGTAGTTTTAAAAGAAAACCGAATCGAAAGTCGGACCAACTCCGCTTCCGACGGATTTTAGAAATGAAACTTTTTAAAGTATAAGATGAGAAGGAAAATGGGACTTACAGGCTTGGGGTCAAGAGAGGAGAGAGGGGATCCTAAAGAGAGCTTCGGGGCGTCGATTTGTTGCCGGAATCTCCTCGGAAGTTCGTCGGAGCTTCGCACATCACTAACTCCACTTGTACACTAAAAGACTTGGGATTTTGGTATAATTTTTGCAAGAGAATTTTGAGTGAGAGAGATATAAGATGGAGTGGGTATTTATAGGACAATTTAGGGTTTAGGGGGTAATGAAAAATGCATTTAAATTTTCATTAAAATGGAATTTAAAGGGGTTTTATTATTCTTTGTAAATGTGCAGAAAATAAACAATACTGGAGTTATGGGGGTAGTCCAAGGGTCTAAAGTTTACAAAAAATAGGGTTTGGGCTAGGGAAAACCGACGGCGCCGGTCTATGGGTCCTTCTCGCCGGTCCGATCATGGAGGTGGGTGCTTGGATTGGGGCCACGTGTCCCTAACGCTTCAACTAGCCTATTTACCATGTTTGATTATTTTGTAACTTACCCTATTACGTGTGTTGCACGTGTAGACTCTTGGACTTCTAAAAGGTTAAAAGAAAATAAAACAAAAAGATAATGTGGCTGATGAGATTTGAACTCTAGTGCTATGGTTCAGCAGTGCAAGGTCTTACCAGTGAGCTACATGCTCTTTCTTGCTGTTCAAAATCAAATCAAACTTATAACTTGTGCTCAGGCTTAGGTGTTCCTTTCTGTATTTTGAAAAAAAATCGTACAGAAAGTTAGGGTTGTTATATCTTTAAAGATATGGCTCACGTAGTAGACCGGCTTCTGTACTCCTTCGACTTCTCAGACGAGCACCGAGCCAGCAGCATGATCGGATACCGTAAGGTACAGTAACAGCTCATCTCGTTCGATTGGCCGGGTGAGTAATGGGGGGAGTTGCCAGGTGCACTTTGAGTTGCCCGAAAGCGTTTTAACACTCCTCTGATAATTCAAACCTTGGGATCTTTCTCAGAGCTTTGAAGAATGGGATGCACTTTTCTCCGGATCTCGACATGAAGCGACTAAGAGCGGTCACTCTCCCCATGAGTCGCATGATCTCCAAGTTGATCTTTGGTGTGGCCATATTGAGAATGGCGCTGATCTTCTCCAGGTTAGCTTCGATTCCTCGGTGGGTAACCATGAGCCCGAGGAATTTCCCGCTAGTGACTCCGAACGCGCACTTAGCTGGATTCAGCTTCATTTTGTACTTGCGAAGGATGTTGAATGTCTCGCCAAGATCCTTGGCGTGCTCTTCCGATGAGGTTGATTTCACGAGCATGTTGTCAACGTAAACCTCCATGTTCTTCCCGATCTGCGGTTTGAACATTTTGTTAACCAGGCGCTGGTATGTAGCCCCGGCATTTTTGAGGCTGAAGGGCATCACTTTGTAGCAATATACCCTCCGGTCCGTGGTGAACGCGGTTAGTTCTTCATCTGCCGGGTTCATACGGATCTGGTTGTAACCGGAGGAAGCGTCCATGAAACTGAGCAATTCGTGGCCTGCCGAGCTATCCACAAGCTGGTCTATCTGAAGGAGGGGATAGTTGTCTTTCGGGCAGGCCTTGTTCAAATCTGTGAAGTCGACGCACATGTGCCACTTCCTGCTCGCCTTTTTAACCATGACTATATTCGCCAGCCATTCCGAGTATGCCACATTTCGAATGAAGTTGGCTGCAAGCAACCTATCGACCTCGTCCTCGATCGCTTTTTGTTTGATCAGAGCGAAACTTCGCTTCTATTGTCTGACGGGTCGGGCCATCGGGTCGACCCCGAGCTTGTATGATATTACCTTGGGGTCGATCCCGGGCATGTCAGTAGGCTCCCAGGAGAAAACGTCCGAGTTTCCTCGAAGAAAGTGGATCAAGTCTTCACGTCGGGATCCCGTCAAAAGGGATCCGATCTAGACAGTTCGTTCCTTATTCCCCTCGACGAGAGGGACCTCTGCTAGCGCTTCCACCGGGGCCCCTTAGATTTCCTTCTGTTCGTCACGAGTATCCAAGGACCCCTGGAAATCATTTGCGCTTCCGAGGTCATCGCTTTGCTCTTCAGTGGTGGATGTCGCCGTAAAGCAAATCTTGGCGATTTTCCGGTTCTCGTAAGCCCGGCCTATCCCACCTTGATCCAACGGAAACTTGATCGCGAGGTGGTAGGTCGAGATTTGAGCCCGAAGAGAGTTTAGCGTCGGAAGTCCCAGGAGTATGTTGTAGGACGAGGGGATCCTGGCGACGATGAATTCCACCGGTACTATCTTCGTATGGCCCACTTCCCTAATGTTAAGGAAGAGGGTAACCAGTCCCTCGGCCGGGATGGAGTGATTGGTAAACCCTGATAGGTTGTGGGTGGTTGGCCGTAGGTCTGATGGGCCAAGCCCCATACGCTGGAAGCAGTCATAGAAATGAATATCTGTCGAGCTTCCTGAGTCGACCAATATCCTTTGAACCTCGTAGCGATGGACCCGTGCGGTAATCACGAGGGGTCGTTGTGAGGCAAGGATATACCGTAGAAGTCTTCATCAGTGTAGGTGATGGGATCAGCGGTCCTGCATTTCTTCCGGGGATGGTTGCTTGTTCCTTCGACGAGTAGGAGGCGGCGAATCTCGCCAGCCCCATGTGCACACCCCGAAGAAACGACCATGATTTGGCCGATCGTTAATTCGCCGGGAGGGGGATGGTTGTCGTGCTCCCTCTCTGCCTGTCGTGTTTCCCACAGGTATTTCGCCAGGTGGCCCGAGCAGATCAATTCCTCGATATAGTCACAGAGTTGTTTGCAGTTCTCGATCGAGTGTCCCTGCGATCTATGGAAGGCGCGGTACGGGCCCCGGGTCCGTTTAGTCGTTTTATTGGTGACCGGAGGGAGCTTGAAGAATCGCTCGCCTTTTGCCTCCTCTAACAGCTTGTTTTGAGAGATGTTGAGTGGAGTATAATCTTGGAACTTTAGGGAGTATGGCTTTGGCCGGTCGACCTTCTTCTTCTCTTCTCTGCCCCTCTTCTTTTGGTCGGCCTGGTCGCTCCGGGGTAGGTTTGCGTTTACCTCAGACTCGAATTGGATTTCTCGCTCGGTCTAAGCTTTTACCTTGGCCATGGTCTTAGGTTGTGCTAATGTAAAGGAGCGGAGCCACTCCTTGTGCCTAAGACCCGACTTCAGAACGGTGATGACAGTTTTGTCCCGGTGCTCGAGAACTTCAAGAAGAGCATTGTAGAAGCGAGTGACGTATCCTTTAAAGGATTCCTTGTCCCCGATCTTTATGGTGAAGAGGTAATCGACATTCCGCTTCTGTCATCTGTTCCCGACGAAATGTCCAAGGAACTGGGCGGCCAGCTCATCAAAGGTAGAGATGGAGCATGGCGTGAGTCCTCGGAACCAGTCTTGTCCAGCCCGGATGAGAGTGGCGGGAAATGCTCGGCATTGTGCAGCGTCGGAGTTATCCTGGAAGCTCATGCCCGCCGTGAATGCGTCCAGATGGTCCTTCGGGTTGGACTTCTCATCGAAAAAGGCCACCTTAGGAAGTTTGTTTCTGGACGAGACGTGTACGGCGAGCAACTCTTCGGTTAAGGGCTTTGTAAGAAAGTCGGCGGCATACCTGGCCCCCTCGCTCGATGGATGACCCTCCCGATGTATACCCTCGATTTTCTTTTCAAGGGCGTCGAGACGACTGTGGTACCCCGAGGATTCGGCATGGTCGGAGTAGTGGTCATTCCTGCTTATAGCCTGCACCCGGCTGCAACTCCGGTTCCATTCTATCAAATTCCTCAGGTCCCCCGATGTGGTCCTTCTTGAGTCCTCACGGCGAGTGCCATTCGTGTGATCCCGTCGAGGGAGGGGGTGTCGGTTATTTCTGGGTGCAGGCGAGCTGACCGATACCTCCTCGGGAGGGACAGGAACGCGACGGGCTTCAGGGCGATGGGCTCTTTTATGAAAACACGACGTGGGGCCATATGGCGTCCAGCGGGTCATAGAATCGGTCGCTGCGGGGGATCTGTGGTCGCCGGAGTGAGCAAGACGTTGTTCAGTGGTGCCAGCGTGGGCGGCATTATCTCCCCCTCTGTGGAGGTCATGATCCCTGGGACCTGGGGGGCTGGGCCCGCCTTTTGGACGCGGACAAGGGCATCCACTATGGATGCGAGCCTATTAATCCTTGCCGAGAGGGCGTGGATGGCATTCGGTGGGGGAGTAGATCCGTCCGCGCCTCCGTTGTGGGGAGGGCGGCGGCTTATGCTGGGATTGCCACGGTCTTCGCTTGCCATGTAGTCGAGAGCGGAAGATCAACTTTTGATGGGTGGAAAAATTTACGCTTCCCACAGACGGCGCCAACTGATGGAGGTTTGGATCTCCTTCAGATGTTGTCCTCCGTCGATCTGTCGTAAGCGTTGGTGAACGGCTGAGATTGGTGTTGAGGGTTGCCTCCTTGAGCATGTGGATCTCAGTGGACTTATTTTGAGGCAAAGCCGAGCTATCTGCAAAAGAAGTCCCGGGGTGGTTGTACCACCGTGGACCCTCTGACGATCAAGTTAGCCGAGGAATTTGGGCAGAGTAGCGGCTTATTAGAATAAAATTGCATTACTTGAGTCATCTGAGAGGGGAGTTTTATAGTGGTCCCTTGGAGTGGGCTGGCACGAGATCTTCGCCGTCGGTTACCCCCCTGATGTTACGCCTGCGTGAATGACGAGATCCCCCCATTAATGACGAGATACGCTCATTAATAGGGGGGATACGATGGCATAGAACGCGGGATGTTGGGTGGCGGATATCTCGCTTCTGGCGAGATAAGTGGCGCCGTGGTGGAGGCGCTTGGACTCTGCGTGCTTGGTTGCTCGGTAGAACCGGAGAGGCTTAGCTCGACGGGAGGCTTGGAGGCGAGGAGGGAAGGCTGAGGAAACTCAGCGTGTAGGAAGGCTCAGAGGCAAGCCGATGATTATTTGTAAGATGAGCATAGGAGTGTTCAGGTATCCATCGAAGGTCAGATCAAGCCTCGGGATGATAGCCCGGGGAAGGCCTTCAATGCATCATGTTTGTTCTTGTTCCGTGAGCCCCGGGACATGTCATCTACCACGTGTCATGAACTGGGGAGTTCCCACTTATGAGCATCATCCCAATCCATATCATCATGACTTTTCAGATTAAAATGTTGCATAGCCCTAAAAATAGAGTAGTTTAAATAATTACTTCTACTCTTGGAAAAAAGGGATTTCAAATAAAAAGTAGTGTAGCATAACAGGCTCGTGGGTCTTATCCGGTTCGAACATATAACCTCTATACTCACAATACAATTTCCGAACTAATAAACTTTTTCCTTGAATGGATTATATTAATCTGTGTAGTTCCATAATCGAATGCAAAAACATAGCAACCTAAATAGGTTTGTTGTTGCCTTGATAGGACTCGAGCCTCTGCCTGTCCTGTCTATAGTACTTCTAAAAGCAGATTCGAGTTGATTTTCGCCTACGATGTAGCAAAAAATATTAGTATAAAATATCAAATCAAATTTCTTATATCAATATTTTTTGAAACAAAAGAATATATTTGTCACGACCCGAAATTGGCACGTGACGGCCCTTAAACTACGCAACGTCTACAGGCGTAACGCAATTTAAGTAAGCCGAAAACCCAACAATCTAAACCATCAAAAGTAGTAAGTGATAATAACATTTTCAAAACTTTTGAAATCTCAATCAAATTCTTTAAAGTCCAACTTTATTTCTTTTAAAATTTGACAGCACCTCCTTTATAAAACAAGCCCCCAAAAAGGGTACAACATAAATATATAAGTAAAGCATCCCCAACGGGAGCAAATCCACGCCCAAAAACGGAAAACAACCACCACAAGCAAATATACGACGCCGTAGCAAAAAAAAAGACGATATAAATAAAACTGCATAAAAGATCTCCAAGTCACAAAATAATACAATATCGTCGTCTCTAAATCAATACATGAAAATAGTAGATGGAGAGTACATGGTACAACGAATATACAATGTGCAATATCGGATAACCGCAAAACCCACCTATAGCAAAACTGTACACTGTCAGCCGTAGTGGTATCCGCTGCAAAAGATGATATGATAGGTAGAAAAACCCTGCCTCTGACTGCTCTGAGAGACAACCTGCAAAACACTGTGGCACAACGGGGGTGAGTTGCCAACTCGTGAATAGTAAATAACATATGCAGGTAATCGCAAGTATGCACGTACAGCGCGAATCTAACATATGCAAGCGGATAGCAATAAATGGCAATATGTATGCAACAGTCATGAAAGGTACTCTATCAGGTACTACTAATACACGAAACAATAAATGGCAATATGTATATGCAACAGTCATGAAAGGTACTCTATCAGGTACTACTAATACATGAAGCAATGCATATCAAATAAATACGGAGTACGGAATAAAATATGCAATCCTCGCATCGACCATATAGGCCCCTCACATCGACCATATAGGCCCCACTCGTATCGACCATATAGGCCCCTCACATCGACCATATAGGCCCCACTCGTATCGAGTACATAGGCCCCTCGCATCGACCATATAGGCCCCACTCGTATCGAGCACATAGGCCCCTCACATCGACCATATAGGCCCCTCACATCGACCATATAGGCCCTACTCATATATAATGAATAAGTATATTTGCATAGATCATTATGATGATATATTATATAGGTGTGTATATATAACAACGTCCCATACCACTGATATATATATACGATGGGTATACATATATATATCAGCGTCCCATACTACTGATATATATATGCAGGAGTAAAACAATCCAGAAAATATCATATGAAAACCATATCTCAATGCGAAATACATGAATATAATATATGAAACATAAAACGGTAATATGAGCATATAAGGAAAAACCGCTATTTAATTGCAATAAGTTATTAAGTATTTCATGCGGTTCCAAATTCTCTAAAACCAAACGCAACATCATATAAAGGTGAACATGTAGTTATAGCCAAATATACGTAACCATGTCGGTATAGCAAGATATGTGTATCTACCTATCAGTAATGATGTGATACCCTCCAGGTATAAGTGTAAGTATGTATGCAAGATGTACATGTAGCTATGTCTCAAGTGTGTATATATATACCTATCACTAATGGTACACTACCATATAGGTATATGGGTAACTAGCATGTAGGCATGTCAAGGCATATGTGTAAGCATGTAGGTATACAGATATGCTATATGTCATATGCACAACGGAATATGAATCAATGTCTCAATGTCTCTAACCAAACAATATCATATATGTATGTGTGTTGTGCGTGTCATGACAATTATTGACGGTGTGAGTGGCATACAATCAGTGCTCGTGCAATATGAACCGTCAATAATAGTGCAGTGTCCAAAGAGTACAAGTCCAAGCACAACAAGTAATACTATGCAATGAGGTGTATGCGCAAATTCTATATGTGCAAAATAAACATCCGACTAATATCATATTATCTCTAGCCCAGACGCATAACGTCATGTGGGTGATTCCCCTGTAGATGTTAAATCTACTCACAGACGATCTTGGCTAAGTAAAGCCAACCACTCGCTTCCCCTTCTTTGCAGCGTCCGAAGTCCCCGCCTGCAATCCTAAAACATAAAACAATATAACAAGTATGTATATTAGCAAACGACCAATAACACGTACAAACTACGTTTGACCGACGCGACAACTCCAAACAAACTCTCAAGTGTTCGTCTAGTAGCTAACGTGCATAGCGACACAACGAAACCAACTCAGAGCAACAGCTACACAGAACACGAACCGTATCGGATAACGTAACGCGCGTAATCGAAACACTAGAAACAAGTAAAGTGATCCCAGATTTTTCTATCCAAACAATTTATAAAAGTTGCACATACCACAAGACCACACACAACCCCAGAGACCCCTACCCTAAAACACAACCCCCCCAGCCCCCACTCTGGCCGCAAATTGCGGCCAAAACCATTAAATCTACGGCCAAAAAGAAAGGGATTGGGCTCAGGTTTCTATGATGGGTTCTAGGTCACTACACAAGGTCACTGTGATGGGAACTTTTCCAACAAATACCTGGTTTGATAGCAGATCATCCGAGACCCAAAACTACACTAAAAATATGATATTTGCACGAAACGATACTTTAAGCGTTCTAAACTAAAACTAAAAGACTACACAACACTATAATATCATAAAGAACAAATAGAGATCATTATCTACTCCCACAAGCTCAAAGATCCTAGCTTTCCAAGCTCCAAGGTATCCAAGAGGCAAAACAAGGATTAAGATGTGATTTAGTGAAGATTTTGTGAAGTTTGTGAAGGATTAGTGAGGGAAATGATAGTGTTCAGTTGAGGGAAGAAGGAAATGAGAGGTAATGATAAGAGATGAAGTGAGAGAGAAAGAGAGAGGATGTGAAGAAAAGAGAGAGAGAGTTGAGTGTAAGATGGTGAGTGCACCATTGCAATAACTTCACATTAATGCAACTATTAATGCCCACCATGTCACCATGCCACCTCCTCTCCCAAACAAAACCCAAAAGAAATATCTCACACAAATATCTAGAGGTTTAGGTTAAGGGTTAAGCAAGGATTTAGGATTAGTTTAAAGTCGTCATAGTTGCTAAACTAAATTACACAAACACACCATCACATAAACATGCACATGTGTGTGCATGCCATAACAAATAAAAATAATTTATTAATTAAATGTTATAAAATGTGAGGAACCCAAATTGGTAAACTTTTTACCAAAAACCCGCATTATCGTCTAATTAACACTGATCGCAATCTAAGGTGTTACAATCTCCCCCCTTAAAGAAAATTCGTCTCCGAATTAAAATTCTTACTATGCATACTTTCAAAGAAATGAGTGCAAAACTCCCAATCTCGCTCGCAGCCTTCCAAGTGATCTCCTTACTGTACGGCTACGCCAAAGAAAACCCCCACAGATGGCAAGACCCTTGACCGAAGTTTCTCTACCTGCCGATCCACTAACACTATCGGCTGCTGGTGAACGAAAAGATCGCGTCCAAGCTAAATGGTCTGATGCTATATCATGTGAGAAAGGTCATGAAGGTATTTGCGAAGTATCGACACAAGGAATATGGGGTGAATATTCAATAATCTGGACAGAAGTGCCAAGTTATAGGCAACGGTACTAACTTGCTTCAAGGATCTCAAAAGGACCTACAATCTGGGACTAAGCTTCCCAAAACTCAACACGCCCTTTCATCGGAAAAATCCGTAGGAATACATGATCTCCCACTGCGAACTCAAGTCTGCGACCACCACAGTCGGCATAAGACTTCTGTCTGCACTGGGCTACTCTCATCCTGACCTGAACCACTGGATCATCTCCGAAGCATCTCGACTAGCTGGGGTCCAAAAATCTTACTCTCGCAGAGTCAGCAAAACAGACTGGCGATCGACACAACCTACCACACAATGCCTAAAGGTTGCCAATTGGAATGTCTCCTGATAACAGCTATCGAAGGAGAACCCTATCAATGGCAAGTGACGATCCCAACCGCCAAAAACCAATTAGTACGTACGCACAAGCATATCCTCCAGAGTCTGTATAGTTTGTTCTATCTGACCATCGTCCTGCGGATGGAAAAGCGGAGCTAAAGCTCAACCAGTACCCAAGGCTTCCTGAAGCTTCTGCCAAAGACGGCAAGCGATTAGGGTGCCTCTATTGGATACAACACATGAGGGAACTCCATGCAACGCACAAACTTAACGAAGAACAACTGAGCAAACTGAGCATAACCTGACAACAAACAGCCAAATGGAGTCACACCCTGTCTAGACCTGGGTAGACACCACAACGAAATTCATGGAGATCTGCTCCCATTCCCACTCCGGAACGGTTAAAGGTTGCAACTCTCCAGCCGGTCTCAAATGGTCAACCTTAGCTCACAACAAGACAGACACCTTGAAACGAAATCCGAAACTTCACTCTTCATCCCTGCCCACCCGTAACTATCTCACAAGTTACGTCACATATTGGTGGAACTTGAATGAACACAGAAAACTGACTGATGTGCCTGCTCTAGGATTTCGGGTTTCTACCCATCAGTATCAGGTACACACAAATGCATCCCTAAACGTAGCACACCCTGGTCACAAATCAAGGACTCTGAATCTTTACCCAGCCAAGTATGCTCAAGAATCTCAGACAAACGAGTATCGGCGAGCTGTGCCTCACGAAAACGAATAAGTAAAAGTGGACGGGCGCAGATATGAGCAAGCTATCCCCTCTGTAAAGGAGAACTTAAGCTGTACTCAACGATCGCACAAGAACTGTAAATCTGCAGAAGACTGTCTCTGAACTGCGCACAATTGGAACAAGCTACCCCTTGGCCTACGACTCCAGCATCAGCTACCATAATCGCCTTGCCACGGGTAACGAGGATCTCACAAACACAATCCTTCATAAGCTCCATACAACGGCGCTGTCTCAACAATCAAAACCCGCTGCAGGAAGATGTACATTAAGCTCTGGTGGTCCGTGGAAATCTGACACAACTCTCCTAACAAGTAGTGTCTCCAAATCTCCAACGCAAGACCACCGCGGCCATCTCCAGATCAGGAGTGGGATAATACTGCTCATACTTCCTCCAATTGTTGGGAAGCAAAAGTGATAACTCTAAAATGCCACATCAGCGCAAAATCAAGCCCCACTCATGAAACATCACAGTTAGACAACAAAGTCGCCCGAATCAGAAAGCAAAGAAAGAACTGGTGCAGTTGTCGACCGAGTCTTCAACTGCTGAAAACTCCGCACACATGCCTCAGTCCAAAGAAAAGGAACCTCCTTTCCGGTCAGTCCAGTCAACGGTGCAGCGATACACAAGCAATCCTGCATGAAACGGCGGTAAAAACCTGATAAGCCCAAAAATCTGCGGACCTCCTTCCCGTATACAAGTCTGGGCCAAATATGTATGGCCTCGATCTTCCTCGGGTCCATAAGAAAACCGTCTCCCGTAACTACAAGACCTAGGAGTCAACACAATCAAGCCTGAAGGAACACTGCGAGAATTTAGCAAACAGCTGGTGCTTTTCCAATGTCTACAAAACAAATCCTCAAGTGCTGCTCACGTTCCTCACGACTCATGAAATAGACCAGAATGTCATTAATAACATAACAATCAACTGGTCGAGGAACGGCCTGAAGAAATCTGGTTCATCACATCCATGAATACTGCTAGGGCATCGGTGAGTCCAACGACACCACCAAAACTCATACTGTCCGTAGCGCACACAAAAGCAGTCTTCGGAATGTCATCACTCCGAACCCATAACCAATGATGACCTGATCCCAAACAAACTTAGAAAATGTCTCGCACTCCGGAGCTGATCAAAGAAATTGTCAATGCGAGGTAAAGGATACCTATCCGCACCGTAACTCGGTTCAATTGACGATCCATCAATACACAACCTCAACTGCCGTCCTTCTCCTGACGAACAGAATAGGAGCTCCCCAAAGCGAAACACTCAGACGCATAAGTCCCCCTATCTAGCAACTTTGCAGTAGATTCTTAAGCTCCCTAAGCTCCGCCGGCTCATCTGGAACAACGTCGGAAAACTCTCGCACGATAGAAACCCGGTCCAACGAACCCACTGTGGCTCCGTATCCCAAATGAAAGCCAAGAATCTACGACATCCTCTCCTCTAAAGCCGACAAGCGAAAAAGGCTGAATTCAAGTTGTGAGGGGCGGCACCACTGTTCCCCTGCACAACAGAACTGACTCGCCGGGAAAACAAAACCTGACTGTTTTCTCGCGGCAGTCCACGGACACATAGCACGTAGCTAACCAGTCCGTGCCCAGGAGAACGTCAAAGTCTAACATCTCAAGAAGGATCAAATCGACGGACGAATCTCTATCTCCTATCCGATTGGCACACGACCGAAATACGTGTCGCGCAACAAAAGAATCGCTGATAGAAGTTAACACAACAAACGGCTGATCTAGCTAACACAACTCTCGGCCCAACCACTGCACAAAGTGTGTAAAACAAACAAGTGTATCAAAAGAACATACAAATTAAGAATAGCTGAAAACTCTGCATTGGACGCCCGCGCGTCCCGATGAATAGAAGCAAACTCTCGTGCCTGCCCTCTACCCGCAACTGGCTGAACTCCTCCTCTGCCAACCTGTCCCCTCGGAACAAACCCTCCGTGACCACGACCTCTCTGATCGAAAGTCTGACACGGTGCCAAGGAACAATGTCTGACGAAGTGTTGAAGGCTCCCGCATCGAAAACATTCATACGATAGCTGTTGACCCTCCTGGGGATGAGAGCTGAACGGCTGTCCTCGTCCCAAGCCTCTGCTACTCCCGCGACATCCACGAAACCTATCACGGCGACTGAACCTCTGTCTCTTGGCCGATACACCTATACAAGCCCTCCTCGGTCCTGAAACATCCAAAGTCTCGGGAAGACGTGTCTCATCAACTAGGGCTGCATCCACTGGTGCTGTATAAGTAACACTATGCTGTGTGCTGATCGCAAGGAACAACTGGGTAACAGGGGTGGAAAACTCATGTCGCTGCACTCGATTGGCCTCAACCAATGACCTCATCGTCTGGCGCAAGTCCTGCATCTCTGCCTCAAGCCTAGCGATACGATCTATCGAAGGCGGACCCATCTGCTCCTGTACAGTGAGCATACCATCCTGGTCAATCCTCGGTCCTCGCTGCACCTCTCTGAGTCCTCATAGTCATCGGCGGCACAAGGCTATAAAAGGAAATAGGATTCGATAAGAACATGGAAATCGAATCGCAAGGATATGTATCACCAAGGAAGGAATTTCAAGCAATTAGTACTTAGGTCACTTTAGGCGGAGTACCGTGTCGTAAGTATGCCGCGGACATATACACACTACGTTACTCAGCTTCTGCCTACTCTATCATACCAAGGTCATCCTACACTCCGAAAGGTAAAACCCAGCGCTCTGATACCAATTTTGTCACGACCCGAAATTGGCACGTGACGGCCCTTAAACTACGCAATGTCTACAGGCGTAACGCAATTTAAGTAAGCCGAAAACCCAGCAATCTAAACTATCAAAAGTAGTAAGTGATAATAACATTTTCAAAACTTTTGAAATCTCAATCAAATTCTTTAAAGTCCAACTTTATTTCTTTTAAAATTTGACAGCACCTCCTTTATAAAACAAGCCACCAAAAAGGGTACAACATAAATATATAAATAAAGTATCCCTAACGGGAGCAAATCCACGCCCAAAGGCGGAAAACAACCACCACAAGCAAATATAACGCCGTAGCGGAAAAAAAATGATATAAATAAAACTGCATAAAATATCTCCAAGTCACAAAATAATACAATATCGTCGTCTCTAAGTCAATACATGAAAATGGTAGATGGAGAGTACATGGTACAACGAATATACAATGAGCAATATCGGATAACCGCAAAACCCACCTATAGCAAAACTGTACACTGTCAGCCGTAGCGGTATCCGCTGCAACAGATGATATGATAGGTAGAAAAACCCTGCCTCTGACTGCTCTGAAGGACAACCTGTAAAACACTGGCACAACGGGGGTGAGTTGCCAACTCGTGAATAGTAAATAACATATGCAGGTAATCGCAAGTATACACGTACAGCGCAAATCTAACATATGCAAGCGGATAGCAATAAATGGTAATATGTATGCAACAGTCATGAAAGGTACTCTATCAGGTACTACTAATACACGAAGTAATAAATGGCAATATATATATGCAACAGTCATGAAAGATACTCTATCAGGTACTACTAATACATGAAGCAATGTATACCAAATAAATGAGAAGTACGGAATAAAACATGCCATCCTCACATCGACCATATAGGCCCCTTACATCGACCATATAGGCCCCACTCGTATCGAGCACATAGGCACCTCACATCGACCATATAGGCCCCTCACATCGACCATATAGGCACCACTCGTATCGAGCACATAAGCCCCTCACATCGACCATATAGGCCCCTCACATCGACCATATAGGCCCCACTCATATATAATGAATAAGTATATTTGCATAGATCATTATGATGATATATTATATAGGTGTATATATATAACAGCGTCCCATACCACTGATATATATATACGATGGGTATACATATATATATCAGCGTCCCAAACCACTGATATATATATGCAGGAGTAAAACAATCCAGAAAACATCATATGAAAACCATATCTCAATGCGAAATCCATGAATATAATATATGAAACATGAAACGGTAATATGAGCATATAAGGAAAAACCGCTATTTAATTGCAATAAGTTATTAAGTATTTCATGCAGTTCCAAATTCTCCGAAACCAAACGCAACATCATATAAAGGTGAACATGTAGCTATAGCCAGGTATGCGTAACCATGTCGGTATAGCAATATATGTGTATATACCTATCAGTAATGATGTGATACCCTCCAGGTATAAGTGTAAGTATGTATGCAAGATGTACATGTAGCTATATCTCAAGTGTGTATATACCTATCACTAATGGTACACTACCATATAAGTATATGAGTAACTAGCATGTAGGCATGTCAAGGCATATGTGTAAGCATGTAGGTATACAGGTATGCTATATGTCATATGCACAACGGAATATGAATTAATGTCTTAATGTCCCTAACCAAACAATATCATATATATATATATATATATGTGTGTGTGTGTGTGTGTGTGTGTGTGTGTTGTGCATGTCATGGCAATTATTGACGGTGTGAGTGGTATACAATCAGTGCTCGTGCAATATGAACCGTCAATAATGGGGCAGTGTCCAAAGGGTACAAGTCCAAGCACAACAAGTAATAATATGCAATGAGGTGTATGCGCAAACTCTATATGTGCAAAATAAACATGCGACTAATATCATATCATCTCTAGCCCAGACGCATAACGCCATGCGGGCGATTCCCCTGTAGATGTTAAATCTACTCGCAGACGATCTTGGCTAAGTAAAGCCAACCACTCGCTTCCCCTTCTTTGCAGCGTCCGAAGTCCCCGCCTGCGATCCTAAAACATAAAACAATATAACAAGTATGTATATTAGCAAACGACCAATAACACATACAAACTACGTTTGACCGACGCGACAACTCCAAACAAACTCTCAAGTGTTCGTCTGGTGGCTAACGTGCATAGCATTACAACGAAACCAACTCAGAGCAACAGCTACACAGAACACGAACCATATCGGATAACGTAACGCGCGTAATCGAAACACTAGAAACAAGCAAAGTGATCCCAGATTTTTCTACCCAAACAATTTATAAAAGTTGCACATACCATAAGACCACACACAACCCCAGAGACCCCTACCCCTAAACACAACTCCCCAAGCCTCCACTCTGGCCGCAAATTGCGGCCAGAACCAATAAATCTGCAGCCAAAAAGAAAGGGATTGGGCTCGGGTTTCTATGGTGGGTTGTAGGTCACTACACAAGGTCACTGTGATAGAAACTTTTTCAACAAATACCTGGTTTGATAGCAGATCATCCGAGACCCAAAACTACACTAAAAATACGATATTTGCACGAAACGATACTTTAAGCGTTCTAAACTAAAACTAAAAGACTACACAACACTATAACATCATAAAGAACAAATAGAGATCATTACCTACTCACACAAGCTCAAAGATCTTATATTTCCAAGCTCTAAGGCATTCAAGAGGCAAAACAAGGATTAAGATGTGATTTGGTGATGATTTTGTGAAGTTTGTGAAGGATTAGTGAGGGAAATGATAAGTGTTCAGATGAGGAAAGAAGGAAATGAGAGGTAATGATAAGAGATGAAGTGAGAGAGAATGAGAGAGGGTGTGAAGAACAGAGAGAGAGGTGAGTGTAAGAGGGTGAGTGCACCGTTGCAATAACTTCATATTAATGCAACCATTAATGCCCACCATATCACCATGCCACCTCCTCTCCAAAACAAAACCCAAAAGAAATATCCCATACAAATATTTAGAGGTTTAGGTTAAGGGTTAAGTAAGGATTTAGGATTAGTTTAAAGTCATCATGGTTGCTAAACTAGATTACACAAACACACCCTCACATAAACATGCACATGTTTGTGCATGCCATAACAAATAAAAATAATTTATTAATTAAATGTTATAAAATGTGAGGAACCCAAATTGGTAAACTTTTTACCAAAAATCCGCATTATCGTCTAATTAACACTAATCGCAATCTAAGGCGTTACAATATTCTCAAGATATATAAATCATTGCATTTGCTATTAATTTTTTTATGAGACTTAAATCAAATTTATGATTAAAAGTCAACCAAATTTGTTATAAAAAAAACAAATCAAATTCCAGTATAAATTTAAAAAAATTAACCATCAACTTCACAACTCTTTAAGGTATAACAATATTTTTTTTTAATTCAAAAGGAAAAATAAACCTTTTATTAGTTATGATCTTTTGTAATTTGAATTTTCAAAGTATGTGTTTGTTATGTTGGTTTCTAAAATTTCCCCTCTCTTCTTTATTATTCTTCTGAATTGTTTTATGAAATTACTATATGCTTCACGTGCAAGAAAACTAGTTTTAATTCAAAAAAAAAAATTAGAAAAATGAAAAAATAAATTAACTCTTATATAATACACATCACAATGTATGGTGGTTTAAATAACCATCCTCTAAGCAGAGCCATGTGCATCACATCGAGCCAAAACCTAGAAAGTATAGATTAGCATCATATTCAGGGCATTAAGAAAAAGTATAGATTAGCATCATTTTCAGGGCATTATTTTCTTATTTTCTTTTGTCATGCATCACAAATTCACAATTATCATAATTGACCATCTCATATTATTGATCACATCCTGAACTAAACTTCGAGAAAGGCATCCAAACCAATTTAGTTTATACATAATCCTCAATTTTGAAGCTTTATAATCAAACCTCAAATCAAAATTTGTTGAACACTATAAAACGTTCTCTTACATCAAAATTGGATCTTCACAGCGATAAACTTAAAGCAATCAGTAAATTGGGATGGTATGTGAAAATTTGAAAACAGTCAATATTTAAACACAATAAATTTTTGAGGCAGATATTTTTATTTTTCTGTTTCTTTTTTCTTTCTTTTTTCCTTTTCTAGGTGACATTGAAGTTAGATTATACTTGAGGAAGGAAAGAGATAAGAGATTTAAAGGAAAAAATGAAAGGATGGTAGAAAGAGATAAGCGCAGAAAGTTCTGAAAAAATATTTGCAGATTATCTTAAAACTTGGTTTAATTTGGAAAATATTCAAGTATACCCAAAACATAGTATATTATTGTAGAAACTGACACAAACTTTACCTGAATAGGAAACAAAATATTATGGAAAAGACTTGGTAACTGATATTTAAATAGACAAAAGATCAACTCTAATCTCTTGTTTACTAACCCTTATAAATTACTCCATCTGTTGTTTTCTTTTTCCTTAAGAGATTGGTCCTTTTTTTATTCTAATAATATAAACTATGGAAGATACCAACAGAGGAGGTGGTAACAAAAGGGCGAAAGAGATGTTAAAGCATGGAAACTGTGATAAAAAGATTATAAGTTCACGTGAGGTTAAAGGAAAGTTACGAAAGGTTACTTTAATCCATCTAAGTTCTCAAAATAACCAAGATGATGGTACTGAAAGGATGGAAGAGTTGATGGAGTGTGAGAATTGTGATAAAGAGATGACAATTTTGTAAAAGGTTGACGAAGAAATAGATGGAATAATTTAACCCATCTAAATTCCCAAAAAAACCAAGATGACGGGCAGCAAAATGTCAATAAGGCATGGGAATTATGATCAAAATAATACAAATTCGAAAAAGGTTGAAAAAAGAATATGAGGGGTTGATTTAACCCATCAAAATACTCCAAAAAAAAAATAAGAAGATGATATCGAAAGGATGGAAGAGTTGATAGAGCATGAGAATTTTGACGAAGGGAGGACCACGAGTGTAACGGAGGCTGAAGAAAAAATAAGAGAGATTAATTTTACAAGATTCCAAAGAAAAACGGCAGGTCGCCATCGGAAAACCGCTGGCCGTCGAAAGCTTCTATTGTAAACAACCAAATGTAAAGACAAGCGCAAAGTTTCTTTTTCTAAACGGCGGCAGGGTCTATTCAAAAAAATATGTGAACTTTACATTGCGTGTGAGACAGATATTGCGGCTATCTCTTTTTCTCCGGTAAAAAGGCTTACTCCTTGAGCAGCCCTCCCGTAGAGGCCATCACCAATAAATATTTGTAAAATTCGTCTTCATGGTCATCCCCATCTGATGCAGTATCTATGCTTCAACAACAGTTTAGCGAACTTCTCATATTGGAAGAAGAATCGTCTTCGATGGAAGCTTGGTGGGATCAACCAATTGAGGAGATGAGTTACAAAGACTTGATGGGTTTTTATGACCAATTGGTTGAGATTCAAATTCATAGCTCGATGATGTGCTCCTAACTATTTTATTCACATCTTATTGTTCAATTTTCTTTTAGGATGGTCAGCAGAGAGTTCATTAAACTTTATTACATGTTTAATAACATGTCTTCGATTTTCTTAATAAAATAGAGTTTTTTTAATTGTAAGAAAGAAAAAAGATGTGCCGAGTAAATTTATGTATGTTTTGCCGGGACACTTTTAAACCGACATTTCCAAATAATGAATCAATTCTTTGCTACGCTTTAGTTTACGCTTCAATTCTCCACTGTGTGTTAGTTTATACTAGATAAGAAAGTTTTGTAACCGGTACATATCTTATGCTTGTGTTGTTGCTGACCCTACGGTATCAGCATGACTTTATGTCCTCCAACTCAATTTCAAGATTTCTTCTTAGTTTTCGTGGCCCTCGCAATTTCAATTTGAAGAAATTATTTGAAAAAAGGAAAAAAAAAATATTATTTTTTAAGCAACCCATGATTTTTTATTTTAGAAATTCAAGGCAACCTCGACAACAAATCCTGAAATTGAAGGCAAAAAGTTAGATGAGTTTAAATAACCACCACAATTTTAAGAGAAAATTATAAAAGTAATAATAGATAATGAAACAGAAAACCACTCTAATCTCTACAAATCGTCAAATCCTATGTACATGATTTCTAAATATGTCCACACGTAGCACCTGTGAAAAATTGGTCTTACTATTATAGCTACAACATTTGAGATGGTAAAAACTCTCTAACGCAATAATTTTATGTAAATCTAGGATTTGGACTCACAATATCCTATAGATTAATAGATGTCATTTTCTTTGGCGAAATATAAAAATAAAAATCTTGAGATGGTTACGGATAGAATTTCAAATTGGATTTACATGTTTTATTAGAATGCCATCGTCATTTTATGATATATAAATATTTACTATTTAAATTCAAAAAAGGCTTAATTACATGAAATGCCCCTAATATTTTGCCCCAATGGCAGGAAATTGTTACACCCGAATCATATGCTTCCTTTATGATTTTGGTATTGAGAGTGTAATTGATCAAGAAATGAAATGACGACACAAGAATGAGATTGATTTGGATCTGTTTGAACAAAAACGGAATTACAATTGAAAAAAGATACAAGAATTGAACTAGGAAATGGAATTACAAGGGGGAATATACAAGAATCTTAACTGCATCTGATTTCATACAAAACACATTATTTTCTATCATATATCATATCTTCCATTTATAGACTAAATTTGGGCATTTTCTACAAAATCCCCTCTTAATCTATATTTGCAAAAGAACCCCTATTTAACAACTTCTATATTTACAAATAAACCTTTCATTAATAGATCTGTAACAATACTTCCCCCTTAAAATTGACCTTATCCTCAAGATCAATAAAGAACTCTACCCTCTTTCAAAAATTCTCCAATCCCGAATCAAGATTCTTCTTCTTTGAAAAATCGTGATTCTTGAAGTTTTTTGATTCTTTGATTCCATATAATAAACCATTCCATTAGCTTCCACTCTCTAGTCTTTTCATTCCATTCTTCCTTATTTATTACTGATTGATCTTATTTCTTGTGATTGATTCGAATGAAAAGAAAAGTGTTATCACAACCAAAAAATTTATAACCGCAATCAATAACGGTGTCGAAATAGTTTCGTTAATGAGAACGGGTCGTCTACTGAGATGCGAGTACTTATTCGTTCAAGCTTTAGTTGAGTCGAAATGAAATATAAAAGAAAATTCAAGAAGATGATTCAAGATTTTATGAGATTTAATTTCAAGAAGTATCAAGAAAAATATCAAGAATCAAGAATTCAAGAAAGTATCCAATATCAATTTAGTTATCAAGAATTTGTAGAATAGCCTGTAAGAATCGATCGAATTAGTAGCAATGATGAATACTAATAATTACGAATCTTATTTATTGATGAATTGTAGCTAGATCGATAACGATCAATAAAGATTAGAGATCTATTGAAGAAACTAGGGTTTCTCCTTTATGATTTTGGTTTCTTTTGTCTTTTCATTGATCATCATTCAATTCTAGCCTCTAGTAAAGAAAATCATCAATTATTTGATCCCTAATTTGCAACGAAATAATCAAGAACGTGATCTCGCTCCTAATTAGGTCATGAATAATTCTTTTTCCTAAAGTTCACAATTCTCATAAGACTTAAAATTAGTCTAGGATTTCATCATCATTAGATCTACCGATTCTCTCAATTCAAACGGAGATTTCACTCATGCATCATGAAAATAAAAGAATCAAGAACTAGAAATTTCATAACACAAGAATGTAAAGAAAGCGAGAATTACAATTATCACTTTTATTAAATCTCCTTCAAATTACACTACTCAATTCGAGTTTACAAGACTAACTCTCGATCGCTCCTTTAAAAGGAAATTTGTCGTCGATCTTTGCGTGGCTCGATCGTCGTGAGTCGTGGATCGGATGCGGATCTCTTACTCTTGATGATGATCGGCATTGCGATAAAATATCTTCGATTGTCGCTTGATTTTGCTCTCATTGGAACTTGATTTTGATTGGATTTGGATTTGGATCACAAGTTGTGTCACTCAACTTGTGTAATGAACAATTATTAAACAACCTTTGAAATGTAACCCTAGGTCTCATTTTATAGTTCCCCCAATCTTCCACTAGAAACTAGGTTTATCTTCTACTAGAAGCTAGGTTGTTAGGAAGCTTGCATAGGAAGCTTGGCTATTGTAGGGAAGCTTCTGGAGAAAATTAGGAAGTTCGAAGCGTCTTGAAGAAACTTGGAAGTTACGAGAAAGTCTCTGGAGAAGTTCGGACCGCCGACGAGCCAACTCGGCCGCGGATCCGCGGCGGATCGGGCTGGATCGGCCGCGGTTTTGCGGCCGTTTGATGAGTTTGCTGCATCATTTTTCTGGGGCTGTTTGGTTTTGGCTTTAGTGTCTTTTTCTGATGTCTGGAATCTTATTATCTTTTCTGAATCTCTGCCGGATTTTATTTCTTTAACTTGTTGCATTTTATCTGTTAGTTATATGTATGCCCTAGAGGCCATTACTGTACATACGATGTATATTGTAGTGGATGCTTGGACATATATAGGGAGGACTTTCTTGCTCGACATGATAGTATGCTATCTGGTTACTCTTTAGCTTAACGTGTATACTGATTGTCTCTCTGTTACATGTTGGTAAAGCCCTTAGGATGTGTACTTGACTACCTGGATTATGATACGGATCATACTAGTGGGGACATGGTAGTCCGTAAGTACATCCTTCAAGGTCCCTAGTCGTGGGTGTATCGAGACAGGGCATCGATGCACCAGAGTAGACTAGCGTATACGCATCTTGACCCATATGATGGGCGGTGGATGATCCCATATCCATCGGTGTTTGACATCAAGGATGGTGTACGGGTGCTCAGTGGAGACTGGGTACACTGGACGGACTCGCTGAGAACTCCCAGATGGTATTATACCTCACGTCAGATGGCAGTTCTCCGGTGACACTGGTACAGAGTAGTCTGTTGACCCGAGATCGTCATAGAGTCTTGTGTGATTCCCACTGTGCTTTGATTTCCACATTACCACGTCCAAGAGGGCGTGCAAAACGTTGGTTTTTGGGTACAGTCCCGAATCATATGGAGGCAATGAGCGATAGGAGGGGATTCGTCTCTCCCGGTATAGGGAGTTGATGTTGTGCTGTGTTCGATTGGCTATAACCAGAAATCCCTGGCCAGGGTTGCTGAGATTTACTGGTAAGTGTTATCAGTAGTTTCTCGAACAGTTATAGACCTCATATCGACACGACTTATCGAGCTACTGGGGTCTGACGTTTATCACCCCTAGGCGAGATATGCGACATATCAGACGACGAGACCGGACTGTACGGGAGTGTTACTGATTGGATTCGCAGGAGTACTAGAGGGCTTGCTTGTTGATCTTCTGATCGCTCAATACCGGGTGGCCGTTACGTTTAGCACACCATTTGCAGCTTGTGGGTGTTTGATATGATCATCACCTACTACCGGCGTATTGACGAGTCTTTAGAGTCCTACACAGGGGTTTCCTGGCTCAAGCGAAACGGAGTAGGAGCACATATGTGATATGTGCGGGACCGAGATTAATACGATATGAGATATCATGTTCTATTCTCGCGATTCGTGACATTGATCGGTTGTATGCGATATAGCCGGGTTATCGAATCAAGTGTTGATTCGATAAGTTGTTATATATTGATATTAGTCGGTTATAGCCGGATTATTAAATCAAGAGTTGATTTAATAATTTAATGCATAATTATATATTTGATATATTACATTGCATTAACTAGTATTAGCTCACTTAAGATTTATTTTCTCACTAAATTGTGTACATTGTTTATATGTGATATATGCAAGTGTACATGTTTGTATCATGCTTGATGATACACAAAAGATGGGTGTATGAGACTTGTACCAAGATTAGTTTTAAGATTAGGGTTATTCTTTTATTATAACATTTAACAAAAGGGTAAAACTTAGTCAAAATAATCAAGCTTGAAGAAGCTTGGAGAAAGTTTGACAAAGTCCACTCTTTTGTCTTTTGTCTTGATATTCTTTAACCCAACCCTTAACCTAATGCCTTGGTTAATTCTCTACATGAGTTAAGCATGAGGGCTTAACTCAACCATGGTGCTATTATTTTATTAGATAAGTTTTCATTTGGATGGACATTATTCTTGCTTTTTCTTCTTCTTCTTCATCAAACTCCATCCAAAAGCTTACTAGCTCCAATGGTGCCATGAGAAAAAGAGTGAGAAAATAAATTCTAAAGTGAGCACACTTCCTATTTCTTCATCCTCTACCACTTGCCATGTAGTAGAGTGTGTTCTCTTCACAAAGTTCATGACCTAGTGAAGGAATAGCTTGAGTTAGTGTCTCCCCGACGTAGATCATCTTCGGCCTCGAAGTCATCGTAGCAAGCACATTCGTTCTTCTCGTGGAGCTTCTCAAGAGTCCGGAGTTCACAATCGCAGCGATGGGGACGTCTACACGGAACTAATGAAGTGGAGGACCGGATCTATAAAGGTTGTAATCCCTTTCACTTAGTAGTAAAGTAGTTTACTAGCTTATAGTTTCGCCTAATCTCTAGTTAACGATCTTGCATAGAGTTGTTAGGCACATAAAAATTTGATTTTGGCATGGTTGATGCCTTGTGGTACCTCTTGAGTGTGCCTAGTAACCCTACAGTGGTATCAGAGCCAAGCTAGAGCTTTAGATGAAGTGTGGACGATGTTAGAAATCCGATCGAACCCCGAAACCCTAATTCAAACCCTTCTCTGGACATTTTCTGAAAATGTGGTTTTTTCCAAATTAAAAATACTCAAAAAATTCAGCAGGGTTTTCTAGGAATTACTGTGCAACACGTGGGCCCAACTCCATCAAGCCGCCGCGGAACCGCGGCCGTACCCTAGGTCGCGCGGCGGTTTCGCGGGCACACTGTAGCTTCCTTGTCCACTGTTTGCACAGTAATGTCCTATATTGTTTCCTGTGTTTTATGAGTAATTTTAATTTATACTCAAGAGTTGAGTTTTCTGGGTTGTATTGGGAGTTCGATGATTCGATCGGAAAGTTTGACTTCGTCTATGTGTTTTTCCGGGTAATTTAGAACGTGTTAAAAAGTTCGACCGGATATAAATAACCCACTTTTTCCCCTATCGGGAAATTTCCAGGTGTTGGATTTTCCCGTAGTTTAAGAACGTTCTAAGTAGTGCAAGTAACGCGATGGACCCTCTAGAAGACAACAAACCTTAACTCGATTATGTGACCATCTTGAACTGCCTTTTGAACCTTAGGGTTTGGAGCAGTACGGCGTGTCACATGTGAGGCGTTGGCTTGACCCTTCTACGACTGGGCCGTTGGTACTGTGGCATGAAGTGGATGTTTTTAAACTTATTTCATGTGTTGAGCTTTTCGGGAAAACTTGGGTGTTTGTTTATTCGATCGGAAAGTTTAATATTGTCTATTTATCTGGAATGTGATACAATAATTGGAATCCACAAATAGTTATGAGATAACTGATTTGAATATTATAAACATAGCAATTTAGTCTTACATGATCGGTTGCCATGGGATTTTGATGTGATCAAAAGTCCGTCGCAATCACGTAGCGTACGCGGATACTCGCCGGGTAAACTTAATAGACAGCCATGCCCCATAGCCCCGACCAAGTGACTGTAGGAGAACCCCGTCGCCAAAAGCATCCGTTCGGGTGCTCGCGACAGTGGTGTTCCGCCTTAGTGCACTTCGTCGACGGCATCCGGGGGTGCGACCGTCTAGTAAAGTTTGCGACGAGCATTCGATCTGATTATCGGGAATCTTGTTGAATTGCCCGACTAGATATTGAAAAGTGTTTCGATAAATGAGACTAAAATGCGGGGTTTATAATTGTTAGGCATGCGATGTCTAAGGAATTCATTTGGTTAGGCATGCGATGTCTAAAGAGGTTGCGGATTCCAACTGTTGTAGTTTTACACTTTCTTTTCTGTGACCGTAAGCGTAGTATGTGGTGTATCGCCGGCTTCGTTGCTATACGTCAACGACAATCGGGATACGCATACTTGATTACGTTGATGATATGAGATATTATGTGTTGCTGTGATATGTTGTATTGGATCGTCGCGTTTGAATAGCCGGGGGTTTTATGTGAGATGAGAGTTTTTCTTTTTCATTCATGTAAAATTCTTTTGTATGTAATATTCTTTTATTGGGGCACTTCCGGGATGAGATTGATGTCACCACTTGTATATTATTTACTTTTCCGCATTATGTAGACCCAAGACAGGGAGCACAAGTAACCGGGTTCTAGGGTCCAGTGGGAGATGTTCATAACATAATACTGCATTTTGTATTCCCCATTCTTATGCATTTAAGAATAAAAACGGGTGCTTTTGACCCATGTCTGCTACATGTTACAGGTTACAGGTTCTTGGCGCGAAAACAGTGAAAAACACAAAAGACGACACAAAAGAAGGATTTTTGACCAACAAATAGGAAGATCTTAGTAAAGCCCAGCAGAAGAACGGTTCACCATCAACAAGGCAACGCAAGATCCAAATTTGCGAGAAAAAGATCTATTGTTAGGTGTTCACTGAAGATCTGGAATTAATACAGAAGCCAAATTGATAAAAAGAATAAAGAACCAGGAAGCCCAAAAGATACCAAGGCAGACCAGAAAAAATGATGAAGTGAACTCACCATTGGGCAGCGGAACCGCGGCCCAAGCGCGCCCATGCCGCGGTTCCGCGGCCGTTTGAAGCCCTAGTGCGCAGGAAATTTTACCATAATTTTTGGCGGCTTTGGAAAGATTTTCTAGGGGTATATTTGTAATTGTAGACATGCGGTGCAATTGTAAACCTAGGGTTTCTATGTCCTATAAATAGAACCCAAAAGCTTTGTATTTTCCTATGCCTCTACTCATGAATAAAATTCTGTTTTCTTGAAATTAGAGCGCATCAAAAGTAAGTAGGTTATTTTCCTTGCAGTAGTTGTAGTTTTTCATATCTGCCCTAGGTAAATTACTTTCTTGCCTTAGTTTAATTTAGTTTAGTTTTTATTAACTTGCAGTAAATGTTTTCTCTCTTTAATAAAATCATGTCTTTCTTCATCCCCTCAATGAGCGAGTAGTTTCCTCGCTTGTTAGGGTTAGGAATAGGGAAGGATTTGAGAGATGAAGATCTCTCATCTCTTTTCGTTGCCAAACTTTTATGAACATTAGAACTCCATGCATACCTTCTTATTCCGCTCCCTATGGCACTTTTACCCTCGAGGTAGCGGTGATTCCGTAGTCTAAAGGCCCGGATTTTAAGGTTTTCCATGGAGGTTAGGGTAAAAATTAATAAAGGAAGGACAAGGATCTAGAGGAAGAATCAATCATCCCAATCATCCTAATCCCTTTTATAAAGATTTACCATAACACTAATATGATAGATTTAATTAATGGCAATGGAAAGAGATGTAGATCTTTGTTTACCAAATTTTCCCTAGACCTAATCCTAGCAAGTTTCTAATCCTAGTATCATACAACTTCAAATTTTAGGTTTAATTATAAATCCAAACACCATTTGGAATTAACTCGTAAGAACTTAAAGGAAATTTACACATCCCTGTGGACCGACCCGTATTCACCGGCTAGCTTCATGCAACGCCGTTCTTGATTGCGGTTACAAATATTTTTGATCTATCTTTTAGAAAGCGCAAGCACGCTAAAATCCAATTCAATCAAATGGCGCCGTTGCCGGGGATGGCGTAAAATTTTCTTTTTTTAATTTCGGGTTAATATAAAATATAAAAATCCATAAAAATTTGAAAAATCCAAAAATATAAAAAAATTTATCATCTTTTATTGTTTGAAGGGTTTTCTTTGTGAATCTTTGCAGGTTTGACGGATCTGAAACAACACAGAAAGCAAAACAGAAAAAGATACATCAGAACAGGAGGAGATTGAAAGTACAGAACAGCTGAAGAAATCCAGAGACCTGATCCCTCAATCAGACCGCGATTCCGCGGCTAATACCCTGTCAAAACCGCGGAACCGCGGCCCTCTGGAGCCCTCTCTGTAAAGAAATTGCACTGTTTGTTTTCTCATTCTCCCCTCTGCAAATCCCCATATATCTTTTGTCAAATCTTCTGCAGGATTCTTTGCGCTAAAAATCTTCTTCCCCCTTCCAATAATTGATTTTCTGCAGGATTCTTTGCGCCGCGCTAAAAAGCAAATTGATTGCAAGTGATTTACTGCTTTGCATACTTTAATCTGACTTTAAGGGGCTATTGACCAATTCAGATTGGGTGGGGATTTCATCACCCTTCCCAGGACCCCAGAAATCACTTAAAAGCATTTGCATTGACCGCAATTAAATAAAAAAGACTAGACTCAGACCTAAGGACATCGAGCTCAATAGGAAAAGGACTAGTATAGGCATCGGCCATTTATCCTAACCGACATTGCGGTGTCTAGGCTAGTGGTTATTAATTAGGCCCACTGTAGTGGTGGTTCCTTCCCACTTACCTGGCCGTATTTGTCCGTGAAGAAGCGGTTTGAGGTCCTATTTCTAGCCCTAGTTAGGAGCTGTCTAGCAGACCTAGGCGACCCTAGATCTAGGCCTGATTGTGCATGTGTGGTTAATTGCATTTGTGTCACTAGTTTCTTTTCAAAATCTTTTTGCAAAAGCTCACTTAAAAAGAAAAAGGAAAATCTTTTCAAAACTTGCAACTTGTCGCTAAAGAAATCTTTGCACTCACTTACACCACTTCTTCTCATTGACGTTTTCTTACCTTCACATTCTGTCTTTCATCTTTCGACTACACTAACCCTTTTAGCGTATGTCCGGTTGGACTAGGGACCCTAGCGCCCGATTAGTCCGTGTTTCGTTGGCACCGACCGACGAACCTTTCGACTCCGAAGTCGAAATCTTGTCCACTTCTTCACTTTCACCATCACATTCTTCCGAAGGTATGCCGGGATACGATCCTAACAACACCTTACCGACGGGAATGATTCCACCTCCGTTAGGTGCGAATAACCCGAATCACCCACCTGTTGAAGCGCCCGCACGAGTCGCGCTCCAGGATCTTTTCTACCCCATCCGCACCGCCCTTCCTACTTGTCTTTCCCTCCCACCGGCTAATGGGGACAATTTTGAGATCAAACCCCACTTCATCAATATGCTGCCTAAGTTTCATGGTTTGGAATCCGAAGATGCATATATCTTTATCAACAAATTCCAAAACGTTTGCGCCATGATGAAAACTATCCAATTAAGTGATGACGCTATAAGGGTAAGGGTCATTCCTTTCACCTTATGTGACCTAGCCGAGAAGTGGCTATACAGCACCGCATCACACTCAATTAGAAATTGGGACGAGTTTGTGAAAGCTTTTCTAAAAAAGTTCTATCCTCATCACAAAACTGCTAAAATCCGTAATGAGATTATACAATTTTCACAGCTTCCTGCCGAACCATTTTGGAAATGTTTTGAAAGATTCAAAGACCTACTCGTTCAATGCCCTCACCATGGGATCGAAAGATGGCAACTCTGCCAAACATTATACGAGGGATTGAACCCGGCAATGAAGCAGTTGCTAGAAACCATTAGTCAAGGTCACTTTCTATCCAAATCTAGTGAGGAAGCATGGCAGTTTCTTGAGGATCTTAGTGAACAAACAATTCAGTGGGAGAGTACCAAGACCACGTCATCATCTTCTTCTATTGGTCAACCTAGGGCAGGCATACATCAAATAGAGATGTCAATTGCTATGAAGGCCGAGATGGCCGCTCTTACGAAAAAGCTAGAAGCACTTGAGACCAAAATCTCAACACCTTCTCCTGCCCCTGTTGTGCCTCCACGAACTGTTTGTGCTTGTTGTTCGGATCCATCACATCTCACCGAAGAGTGTCCTTACACTGCATCTACTCAAGGACAAGATCAAGTCAATGCTGCCTTTCAGCAACGACAAAGAAATGATCCATCTCTTCGACATATAATCCGGGTTGGAAGAGCCACCCTAATTTCGCTTGGAACCAAAATCAACAATCCCAAAGAAACAACAATTTTCAAAGAGCTCCTCCTCCTCAACAACAAGCACCTCCACAAACTCAATTTCAGCAACCTCTCCAACAGCAGCCTTACCCTAATCAGATGAACAATTTTGTGCCCAACAATTTTGTTCCCCCTCAAAATGCTGTTAGCTCGCTCGAAAGAAGTCTAGAAGCATTCCTAAAGCAATCTGCACAGTCCACAACTAGGATAGAGACTTCTGTCCAATCTTTGGTACAAAACAGTGCCTCACACGATCAAAGCATCAAAGCTATTGAGGCACAAATTGCACAACTCAACGCAGCATTGAAAGAGCGAGAGAAACGAAAGCTTCCGTCTCAACCACTCCCAAATCCTGGTCACGCACATGTTGCACATGAACAACAGAATCATAACGTGAATGCGGTGACTACGTTGAGATCCGGAAAAGTGCTGCAAAACAATGTGGGTATTCACCATGACACCTCTGCCGGTGGTTCTTCATCTTCCTCTTCTTCTTCGTTAGAGCCTATTCTCCATCCTTCACATGGCTCTACTTCTTCTAGCTCGAACGAACCCTCGTCTCACAACACGAACACATCTACACGGGGTTCCGTACCAACTCAACAATCTGATCCACAAAAATTGGACTCAACAACTTTTCAAAATGTTCCTTTTCCAAATCGGTTGAGATCCAATAAACCAACTCCACAGATGGAGAAGATTGTAAAGTTGTTCAAACAGGTCGGCATAAATATCCCTCTTTTGGATGCAATCCAACAAGTTCCTTCATATGCAAAAATCTTAAAGGACTTATGCACCAAAAAGAGGAAGTCACAAGTACCAAAGAAAGTTTTCGTGGCTAGTGCTGTTAGTGATGCTCTTGTCAATTCTTTACCCCCAAAGCACAAGGACCCCGGTTGTCCTACTATTTCGATCACAATTGGGAACAAGACCATCAATAGAGCACTATTAGATCTTGGTGCTAGTGTCAATTTGCTACCTTATTCGGTGTACGAACAATTAGGCGTTGGAGAGCTTAAGCCTACTCATTGCACTCTCCAGATGGCCGACCGATCAATCACCCATCCTAGGGGAGAGTTGGAGGATGTGTTAATTAGAGTAGGGGATTTCATTTTCCCCGTTGACTTTATTGTTATGGATACACAGCCTGTCGCTAACCCCCGTAATCAAATTCCGGTGATACTTAGTCGACCATTCCTCGCGACTTCTAACGCGGTAAACAACTGTCGTAATGGTTCAATGAATCTATCTTTTGGCAATATGACAGTTGAACTCAACATTTTCAAGTTAGGAAGTCAGCCTTGCGAGCCTAATTCTAGCGTACTTGATGTGTGCTCGATCGATGAGATCGCGGAGGAGGACTGTGAGTTCGAGAATTTCATGTTTAATCACAGCAATATTAACGCCACTAGTGCGTTCCTCCTAGAATCCGACACAGCTTTCACGACGGACAAAGATTATGAGTGTTTCACCTTTGTTGATGATCTTGAAGACTCTCCACTCGAGTTTGAGTCTTTTGCTTTTTCGGATGAGTTAGTTGAACCATCCGACTCGGTAGCGTACACTCAATTTGAACCTTTGATGGAATCCTTCGAGTTTGAAACAGTTACTCCATTGTTACCATCTATTGTTTCACCACCTAAACTCGAGCTAAAGCTTTTGCCGTCGCACCTAAAATATGCTTATCTAGGTGAAAATGAGACCTTACCAGTTATCATATCGGCCTCTCTAGCTCTTGAGCAAGAGAAGGCTCTTTTAACGGTCTTATACGATAATCGGCAAGCTTTCGGCTGGTCTATGGCGGACATCAAGGGGATTAGTCCCCTCATAGTCGAACATCATATACACTTGATGGATGATGCCAAGCCGGCAAGGGATCCACAAAGACGCCTCAACCCCATTATGAAAGAGGCGGTCAAGAAGGAGATTGTTAAGTGTCTTGATAGCGGTATCATTTACCCTATCTCGGATAGCCAATGGGTTAGCCACATTCATGTCGTGCCATAGAAATCAGGGATCACGGTCATTACCAACGAGGCGAATGAGTTAATTCCCACTCGCACCCAAACTGGGTGGCGAGTTTGCATCGACTACCGGAAACTCAATGCCGCGACAAGGAAGGACCACTTTCCTTTACCATTCATTGACCAAATGCTAGAACGATTGGCGGGGCACGAATTCTACTGCTTTTTAGATGGCTATTCCGGTTATAATCAAGTCCCCATAGCCAAAGAGGATCAAGACAAGACCACTTTTACTTGCCCCTTTGGCACTTTTGCTTATCGTCGCATGCCCTTTGGGTTATGCAATGCGCCCGCTACATTTCAGCGGTGCATGATGGGGATCTTTTCGGACATGGTGGAGAAGTTTTTGGAAATCTTTATGGATGATTTCTCCATTTTTGGTGACTCCTTCGATGAGTGTTTACGACATCTTGACGCAGTTCTCACCCGCTGTAGGGAAAAGAACCTGACTTTGAATTGGGAGAAGTGCCACTTTATGGTACGAGAAGGTATTGTCTTAGGACATGTCATCTCGCAAAACGGCATAGAGGTTGATAAAGCTAAAATCGAAGTCATTTCTAATCTTCCTCCTCCTAAATGCGTCAAAGATATCCGAGCTTTCCTTGGCCATGCCGGTTTTTATAGACGGTTCATCAAGGACTTTAGCAAGATTGCTAGACCCTTGACTCTCTTGTTGGCCAAGGACACTACTTTTGTTTTCGACTCAACTTGCATGGAAGCGTTCGAGTCTTTGAAACACTCACTCATTTCTGCGCCCATCCTTTCATCTCCAGACTGGACGCATCCCTTTGAACTTATGTGCGACGCATCAGACTTTGCCATTGGTGCTGTTCTTGGACAGCACATTAACAAGATGCCGCATGTAATTTACTATGCTAGCAGAACATTAAATGAGGCCCAATTAAACTACACAACAACAGAAAAAGAGTTTTTAGCGGTTGTGTTTGCACTTGAAAAATTTCGGCCTTATTTAATCGGCTCTCCAGTTATAGTGTACACGGATCACTCAGCTCTTCGCCACCTTTTTGCGAAGAAGGATGCTAAGTCTAGGCTAATACGTTGGATCCTTTTGCTGCAAGAATTTGACCTTGTTATAAGGGACAAAAAGGGATGTGAAAACGTAGTGGCCGATCACCTTTCACGACTTCCTTCTTCGCCTACACTTGAACTTCCTATCACTGATGTTTTCCCCGATGAGCAACTCTTGACCGTTTCTTGCGAACCATGGTTCGCCGATATTGTAAACTACTTAGCAACCGGCTTGATACCTAACGATTGGTCGAAACAAGATAAACTTCGATTTTTGTCCCAAGTAAAGCATTTTTACTGGGATGAACCTTATCTTTTTAAATACTGTTCCGACCAAATCATCCGTCGGTGTGTACCTGAAAATGAGGTTAAGAGTGTGCTGTCTTTTTACCACGATCAAGCATGTGGCGGGCACTTTGGCCCAAAGAAGACAGCCGAGAAAGTTTTGCAGTGTGGTTTCTATTGGCCACGACTCTTCAAAGATGCATTCGAATACTGCAAAACTTGCTCCCGGTGCCAACACTTGGGCCGGATATCGCGGAGAAACGAAATGCCGCTCCAACCAATTTTGGTTGTAGACATTTTTGATGTTTGGGGTATAGATTTTATGGGACCATTTCCTAACTCTTTTGGAAATGTGTATATTCTTTTGGCTGTTGACTATGTTTCAAAATGGGTCGAGGCTGTACCAAGTCGAACGAATGACAACAAGGTTATCGCTCGATTTCTAAAAGAACACATCTTTTCTCGATTTGGGCACCCTCGTGCGATAATAAGTGATAATGGTTCTCACTTTTGCAATAGGACTTTTGAGTCCTTAATGCGCAAATACTCTATCACCCATAAGCTGTCAACGCCATACCATCCCCAAACATGTGGGCAAGCCGAGGTCTCGAATCGGCAAATTAAGCAAATCTTGGAGAAAACGGTTTCTAAAAACCGTAAAGATTGGTCACTCAAATTAATCGACGCGCTATGGGCTTTCCGTACTGCGTACAAGACCGATCTTGGCATGTCTCCATACCGGCTTGTTTACGGGAAGGCTTTCCACCTTCCAGTAGAAATTGAGCACAAGGCATTTTGGGCCATTAAGGAGCTGAATCTATCTTTAGGAGATGCGGGCAGCAACCGAAAGCTGCAGTTAATTGAACTAGAAGAGCTGCGGGATGAGGCATATGATAATGCCATGATTACTAAGAACCGAGTTAAGGTATTTCATGATAAAAACCTTCTGCGAAAGACATTTAAACCAGGTCAACAGGTTTTATTATATGATACTCGGTTACATTTACATCCCGGCAAGCTCCGTTCTAGGTGGAAGGGACCTTTTGTAGTCCGCACCGTTTATCCGCACGGTGCGGTTGATCTGGAAAACCCGGAGGACGGTACGCTTTTCAAAGTAAATGGGCATCGTTTGAAACCGTTCCTCACAGCGGACCCTTCGGAGGAGCTCCTGTTCTTGCAGGAGCCGATCTACACTGAGTAATATTCCTCCACCTTCACCCCCAGATTTCTTTTCTTCCAAAACATTATTTCAAATAAGTTTGGGGGTGTGTATATAATTTGTAAATATATATTCCCAAAATACCATAAAAAATGAAAAAAATTTGAAAAATAAAAAAATAATTTTTTGGACCTAATTACAAATTTGCAGATTAATAGCTGATTTTACAAATAAAACCCTCGTTTTAGAGGGTGTTTTTTTTTTGCAAATCACCTCCTCCCCCCTATTTAAAGGAACCCGACCCCCCTGTCATTTTACCCTAAATTCTTTCCTCTTCACAAAACCCTAGCCGCCGCCCCCTACCCTCTCCAGAAAAATCTCGCAGCAACTCCACCAGAGCGCCGCGCAACCGCCGCATCTGCCGCCTCCCGCCGCTGATCCGCCGCCGTCTCGAGTCTTCACCCCCTGAAATTTTCAGGGGAGGTATATCTGACTGTTTCCTCTCTGTTACTGCATATACTTTCACTGTAAACATCTAAATGGCACATAAAATGCAGTATGAAAGGGATTTTTCCCCTGTTTTCGCACACGAGATTTACGGTACATATTTCCCACACGAAATCGCACAAAGGGGCTGGAATTTCCTCCTCTATAATCATACATCTGCGTTTGCTCTACCTAACCTAGTTTCCCTATTTTACGAATCCATGGAAGATAATAGCCTTAACAACTTAGGGTACATTAAACTGAATTGGGGAAATCGGGAAATTCACATTGATAGGGACATGATACACGAGGTTACACTCATACCACGTGTACCGGCACATGAACACCCACTGCGCTTTGAAGATTATATGTCATTAATGGGTAATGACTGTGCACGAGAACCGCGTAAGGGCATCCAAGCACGGACCCTTTTCGCAAACGTTTTAACTGTGTGCCGGTGGGCACAAAACAATATTTTTGGAAGTTCTCACAACACAACCTTCTTCACCCCTTCGTTACATGTCGTCCACACACTGATGACGAAAAATCCTAGGTTCGACATGTGTACGGTTTCGCTCCAATCCATAGGTACGGGGAAACGAGGTTCCGTATACCCATGTCCCATGCTCGTTACCCAACTCTGCCGTTATTTCCTCCCCACCGAGGAATTTGTCTCATATATGATAGACGGTGTCCCGGTTCGACCACTTGTAGAGGGCGTCTCGTCGTCCTACTCTAGACTCACAGATATTTGGACACGAACCGAACCGGCAGAAAATGTCCCTGCACAGACCCCTAGCTCGAGCTCGACTTCGAGCGGGGAAGAACTAACTCCCCAGGAGCATGCACGATTGATGCGGAGAACAGTGAGAAGAATAGACTCTTTGAGGGATGAGTTTCGGGCGACTGCACGAGATCACGACCGTCGGCTGACGGAAATTGAGAGGGGTATTCAAACCCTTTTGGCTAGAGGGGAAAGATCACGTTCACGCTCACGAGCGCGACGTGGGGCCGGGCAGTGAGGGCACTGCTTTGCTCAAGTTTGGGGGAGAGGGTAGTGTATATAGTTATCCTTTGCATTGCATATTGTATATATTTCTTTGCATATTTAATTTCTGCACTACATCTTTATATAAAAAATTCATAAAAATTTGAAAATTTGAAAAATAAAAAAAAATTCAAAAAACAGAAAAACCCATAAAAATTGAAAATTCAAAAAAAAAATTCAAAAAAAATTATAAAAATTAATGTATTCAATTCTTGTTAATTGACTTGAGTTTGATAAATAGGTTAACTGGCTAGGAAAAACTAAATCTTAGACTTAGCAAATTAAAAACCCTAAAAATAACCTTTCTTAGAGTTTAACGGTAGAAAGTATATGTCTTTGTAGATTATTTAGAAATAGGCAAATTTTGGGTTCACTTCTTGGGCTAAGTCGAAACGAAGGAAAAGTATTAAAACTTTTATTAGAGTATAAGTTTGAAAAATAGTTCCTAGCTTAAGTCTAGATTCTGAAAACATGTACCCTACAAAATGCACAAACACGCACATTGAAACTTGGATTAGTAGAAGAGACCTTGAAATACTCTTGTCTAAAGTTTTTAGCACAATGAAAATAAAAAGAAAAAAAAAGTGAATAAAGAAAAAAATGGACACTGGTTTTTGTGATTAGTTAAGGCTGTAAAAATAGAAAAATATTTAGCGAGAGTGCTTCATCACCTAGTGCCTTAGACCAACAGGTTTGGGAGCCACTGCTAAAAGCCTTGGGTGTTGCAAAACTAGGAAGTACGCTTTAAAACGCTAATGCATCTTGTAATCGGTTGTTGGTACCTCAAGAAGTATTAACAGTCGCATGAAGGATGTGAAAGCGAAAATTCACCAATTAATAAGTGCTTTGGACAATGGACGAGAGTACGATTGCTTGATTTGAATTTCCAAGTGTAGGGGTGATATTTACACACACGTGGGGATATGTGATTAGAGTTTAGATAAGAGAAAGGAATGAAGAATAGAACTTGTATCTTTATTAGAGTTGATAGAAATTCCTAAGTGGAGTTGGAACCCTAGAAGGAAAACTTAAGAAATGCCGAAAGCTGAGTAATTCTATAGAACATATATAATCTTAAGTTAAATAATGAGAAAATGTGAAAAATATGGGTGGATAATTTGCGGGTCAACGATAATAGAATTCCTTGTTAGAAAACCTAATTAGAGAACAAAAGTCGAAAAAACCAAATTGATTGGATTTTGTGGGTGTAATCCGCTGAAAACCCTCAGGAGACAACACTCCTCCTACTAGGGACACCTAGAGGTTTAACGGCTTGTTGCACGTGCTCAGTGCAATCGCGTTTCCCTGCGAAAGTGTGGCTAGGTTAGATTTTTATCAAGAATAAATAAAATAATAAGTTTGCTCGAGGGCGAGCAAAAGATAAGTTTGGAGGTATTTGTTCATAACATAATATTGCATTTTGTATTCCCCATTCTTATGCATTTAAGAATAAAAACAGGTGCTTTTGACCCATGTCTGCTACATGTTACAGGTTACAGGTTCTTGGCGCGAAAACAGTGAAAAACACAAAAGACGACATAAAAGAAGGATTTTTGACCAACAAATAGGAAGATCTTAGTAAAGCCCAGCAGAAGAACGGTTCACCATCAACAAGGCAACGCAAGATCCAAATTTGCGAGAAAAAGATCCATTGCAAGGTGTTCACTGAAGATCTGGAATTAATACAGAAGCCAAATTGATAAAAAGAATAAAGAACCAGGAAGCCCAAAAGATACCAAGGCAGACCAGAAAAAATGATGAAGTGAACTCACCATTGGGCCGCGGAACCGCGGCCCAAGCGCGCCCATGCCGCGGTTCCGCGGCCGTTTGAAGCCCTAGTGCGCAGGAAATTTTACCATAATTTTTTGCGGCTTTGGAAAGATTTTCTAGGGGTATATTTGTAATTGTAGACATGCGGTGCAATTGTAAACCTAGGGTTTCTATGTCCTATAAATAGAACCCAAAAGCTTTGTATTTTCTTATGCCTCTACTCATGAATAAAATTCTGTTTTCTTGAAGTTAGAGCGCATCAAAAGTAAGTAGGTTATTTTCCTTGCAGTAGTTGTAGTTTTTCATATCTGCCCTAGGTAAATTACTTTCTTGCCTTAGTTTAATTTAGTTTAGTTTTTATTAACTTGCAGTAAATGTTTTCTCTCTTTAATAAAATCATGTCTTTCTTCATCCCCTCAATGAGCGAGTAGTTTCCTCGCTTGTTAGGGTTAGGAATAGGGAAGGATTTGAGAGATGAAGATCTCTCATTTCTTTTCGTTGCCAAACTTTTATGAACATTAGAACTCCATGCATACCTTCTTATTCCGCTCCCTACGGCACTTTTACCCTCGAGGTAGCGGTGATTCTGTAGTCTAAAGGCCCGGATTTTAAGGTTTTCCATGGAGGTTAGGGTAAAAATTAATAAAGGAAGGACAAGGATCTAGAGGAAGAATCAATCATCCCAATCATCCTAATCCCCTTTATAAATATTTACCATAACACTAATATGATAGATTTAATTAATGGCAATGGAAAGAGATGTAGATCTTTGTTTACCAAATTTTCCCTAGACCTAATCCTAGCAAGTTTCTAATCCTAGTATCATACAACTTCAATTTTTAGGTTTAATTATAAATCCAAACACCATTTGGAATTAACTCGTAAGAACTTAAAGGAAATTTACACATCCCTGTGGACCGACCCGTATTCACCGGCTAGCTTCATGCGACGCCGTTCTTGATTACGGTTACAAATATTTTTGATCTATCTTTTAGAAAGCGCAAGCACGCTAAAATCCAATTCAATCAGGAGACCATCTCGAGGAGTCGAGACCGGGTCTCCTAACCCTAGAATTGGCAGTGTTACTTGCCGCTCTCTTACGGGTCTAGGGATGTGGGTTTGGCTATTCATCGCGACCGTGGAATCCGTGTTTTATACTGGCTCGTATTGAAAACACGGACGTCCTAGTATATCCAATATTTCATATATGTTTCTTCTGCTGCGATATCTGTGATGTGATCATTTGATATGTTGTGATAGATACTGTATATAGTATATACGATATATTATATAGACGTTACTTATGTTTTACACCCGCACTAGCCCCGCCCCGCTCTGCCGTTAGTTACCTAACCTAACGGTGCACGAGGGGACATCGAGACGAATGCGGATGGCATAAGTGTACGTCGTATTTATCTGTGATGTTTAGGTGACTTAAATGATGGGACTTCATTAATGAGATTAATGAAATAAAAGAAACCTAATGATGTTGTGGAATCGAATTTTCAAAAACAGGTAGCTACAGTTCTTGCTTTGCATCGCAATGTTCCTTGTAGAACATCCTGCACCTTATTCGATAAGGAAAGGGCCGAGATCCCTTCACCTGGAGTGACCCCTTTAGCAATAACTGGCAGATGCTACACCCCTCGGTTTGTCTTTTGATTGCTTTTGGAGTTTTTGCTTTGCATAGTGATATATATGATATATCCTGCACCTTATTCGATGAGGAAAGGGCCGACGATCCCTTCACCGGGAGTGACCCTTTTAGCAAAACTAGAAAAGCCTCAAAAACACTCCATTTTAAAATTATTTGATTCTACAACGATATCAAGTTCATTACGCAATAGGTTTTCAGAAAAACCCGTCGTAGCCCTCCGTCATTTCAGATAAGGACTGTTTAGTATTCTGCTGCGTTTGTTGGCCTTTGTCAAGGCGTAGTGTGCGGTAGCTAAATAATACTTATCTGTTTATGCATATGATGCAGATTGGATTAGGGTAGTCGTGCGACCTTGTTGGCCTTTGTCAAGGGTCGTGCGGGTGGGTTTAATTCAATCAAGAAATGACGGGTTGAACTTGACTAGCAGCCTATGGTTTGTTGGCCTTTGTCAAGGTCATAAGACGGTAGGGGCAAAATATTATCGGGAATTTCAAGTGTTGAAATTTGCAATGAGATTGCATACCTTCTATGAGATAGTTGGATCCCGATACCCGCTGCGAGTAAGAGTTACTCCTCGGAGAGTTTTACACATTACAATTAGCCGATCAAGTAGGTGTCTAGAAAGGTGTTAACGAGGTTATGCCTCTGGGAAAACGAGGTTTACTTTAATTAGGTTCGTGCGAAAGCACGGGGCACCTCCCTCAAAGTACCGACACTGGCCTGGCTGAAAGATTGGCGAACTTGTAGCGTGTAATTAATCCCGGCTAGTCATTCCTTTTAGGGTTTGAAGAAAGATTTGATTAAAACAGTGAGAGACATCCTGATTAGATATATTAGATAACCAATCTAATCTTGCAAGAGCATACGCTGAGTGTTTTCTTCTCTCTCTCTCCAGGTAGCGACCATATCACGCCTTAATCAAGATAATAAAACGGATATATTGACCGAACCAGCTTGTTATACTGAGATGGGGAACGTTGGTCCCGCTCCAACTTATAATTGTTATAAGACAGAGCAGGAAATTGGGGAATACCAGATTTCCCGTGCCGCCCAAACGAAGAAAGTGCATGCTGATGCATCATCTTCGGGTGTGTTCATTACAGAGAACTATTTCTCAGTATCATTTACGTCCTGGGTATGTGATACCGGATCAGGATCCCGCATATGTAATCTGTTACATGGGCTACAGATAGGTAGAGAACTGAGAACGGGTGATAAGTTTCATGAGACAGAAAACGGTGCAAGTGTTGCAGCCAAGTCTGTTGGTCACTGTCATCCTGTATTACCAGAATACATTGATTCTGAACAAATGTTATTAGATATCGAACCTGATATACAAAATCATATGGGTCTCTTTATTAGTAAAGAAAGATATAATTTTTTATTGTTGGATAATGTTTTGAACATTTCCTATATCAAGAGTTGATCGGTTCAGGCACGTTATCTAAAAGCATTGACGTTCTAAATCAAACCACAGTTCTTAGTATACAGAACACACACAAGAGGAATAGTTCAGAAATGAACGAATCCTTCTTGAGGTATTGTAGACTAGGTCATATCAATGCGACACGACTAGCTAAGTTACAGTTAGATGCATATTTAAATCTGTTTGAATTTACAACTTGTGAAACTTGCCGGTCATGTCACAAAGATAAAATGACCATAGCTCTGTTTATTGGAAACAGAGAAAGAGTTAGTGAACTTTTGGGATTGATACATGCTGATGTATGAAAGTCTCATGTCTACACATGCCAAGATCGGTTCTTTGTACTTCATTACACTCTCTGATGATCTCTCAAGATTCAGACATATGTTCCTGTTGAAACACAAGTCCGAAACTTTTGAGATATTCACAGAATATAAGTTAGAAGTAGAGAACCAAAATAAGGGTATAAGTATTATGTCCTATGATGAGATCAGGGAGGAGAATACTTGAGCACGGAATTTCTGGACTATTCTAAAGGAGAATGAGATTCTCTCTCAGCATTACTCCTCCGTATACACCATAGCACGATGGTATATCGGGGCGGAGCAATAGCACCCTATGTGATATGGTGTGCTCTATGATGAGTACTACTGAGTTTCCTGTTTCCTTTTGGGAGTTATGCACTTGAGAAGCTGCATACCTATTGAATAGGGTTCAAATCAAATCAGTTGCATACCACTTCATATGTGATATGGAAAGGGAAGAGCGCATATCTTAAGTTTGTTAAGATTTGGGGTTGTCCGGCCTATGTCTAAAAGCAAAATCCAGACAAGCTCGAGGCAAGGTCTGTTATGTAGAACTGGAAAGGTTCCAGCTATACAAACTACAGCAGATAATTTGATAGAACCAAAGGATTCAATAGTAACCAACGAACCTCAGCCTCTCCGCCGATCTAGTAGTGTTCCTCACCCACCTGAGAGATACTTCGGTTTCTCTATGACAGTGGGAGCGAGGATTGCATCATGAGATGATGACCCAACTAGTTTCGAGTTGGCCATCAGGAGTAAGACTCTGTAAGAATGGCTGGATGCTTAGCGATCTGAGATGGAATCCTTATACACCAACAAAGTATGGACTTTGGTTGCTTTATTTGAAGGGTTAAATCCCCATCAGGAGCAAGTAAATCTTGAGAAGATTACTTGGTGTACATGGAAAAGTTGAGACTTTCAAAGCTAGACTTGTTAAAGGTTTGCATCATTGACCAGGTATGGATTGTGATGAAACCTTTTCTAAGGAGCTATGCTTAAGTCCATCCAGATCCTACTTGCCACGGCTACATACCATGACTACGATATCTGGCGGTTGGGTGTCATGACTGCTTTTCTAAATGATGTTTTAGAAGAGAGCGTCTATAAGTACACAGCCAGAGGGCTTCGTAGACAGTGGGAGCAGCGGAAACGTGTGCAAGATGCTTTATAGGATAAAGCAGGCATCGCGGAGTTGGAACATCTGTTTTGATGTGGTAGTCAAAGAGTTTGACTTCATCAAAATAGTAGATGAACCTTGTATATACAAAAAGGTAGTAGAGAGTATGGTGGTGATCCTCGTAGAGTACGTGGATGACATACTCTTGATAGGGAAGAAGTTTCCTATGCTACGCTCGGTCAATCTCCGCTTATCACAAAGATTCTCCATATAGGATCAAAGTGATACCTCCTAAATCCTGGGTTTTGGATCTATGAGATAGATCTAATTGGATATTAGGATACTCACTAGTTGTAGTGAGATGGTATCAATCAATCCTGGGGAGAATCACTGGAAAGGTTCCAGGGTGATAAGAACGACTGAATGTCAATCGCAGGCATTGTCTTTACCCTCAGTGGAGGAACGGTATGTTGGAAGAGTTCCAAGCTAGATACCGTGACATACTAGACGATTAAAGGCAAGATACATCGTTACCAAAGATGCTACCAAAGAGTCAGTCTGGATATATATAAGTTCATGAGATGAACTTCGTTCCTACCATTATATGACAATGGAGTTGTGGGTTTAGCCAAAGAACTACCGTCCCATCAGAAATCCAGATATAATTCTTAGGCAGTATTACCTGATCAAGGAGATGGTTGATCTCCAGAGAGATCGAGGTAAGGAGAGTAGACACAGAGGACAACAGCGCGGATCCACTCACAACGGCCTTTTCCCCAGTAGAGACTTTTATGGGATGGTTGAGTATGAGATACTTCAACCACAGCTAATTGTTGGGTATGTGATACCACAACAGATGGCCATAGTGCAAGTGGGAGATTGTTAGTTATATGTATGCCCTAGAGGCCATTACTGTACATACGATGTATATTGTAGTGGATGCTTGGACATATATAGGGAGGACTTTCTTGCTCGACATGATAGTATACTATCTGGTTACTCTTTACCTTAACATGTATACTGATTGTCTCTCTGTTACATGTTGGTAAAGCCCTTAGGATGTGTACTTGACTACCTAGATTATAATGCGGATCATACTAGTGGGGACATGGTAGTCCGTAAGTACATCCTTCAAGGTCCCTAGTCGTGGGTGTATCGAGACAGGGTATCGATGCACCAGAGTAAACAAGCGTATACGCATCTTGACCCATATGATGGGCGATGGATGATCGCATATCCATCGGTGTTTGACATCAAGGATGGTGTACGGGTGCTCAGTGGAGACTGGATACACTGGACGGACTCGCCGAGAACTCCCAGATGGTATTATACCTCACGTCAGATAGCAGTTTTCCGGTGACACTGGTACAGAGTAGTCTGTTGACCCGAGATCGTCATAGAGTCTTGTGTGATTCCCATTATGCTTTGATTTCCACCTTACCACGTCCAAGATGGCATGCAAAACGGGGTTTTTTGGGTACAGTCCCGAATCATATGGAGGCAATGAGCGATAGGAGGGGATTCGTCTCTCCCGGTATAGGGAGTTGATGTTGTGCTGTGTTCGATTAGCTATAACCAGAAATCCCTGGCCAGGGTTGCTGAGATTTACTGGTAAGTGGTATCAGTAGTTTCTCGAACTGTTATAGACCTCATATCGACACGACTTATCGAGCTACTGGGGTCTGACGTTTATCACCCCTAAGCGAGATATGCGACATATCAGACGACGAGACCGGACTGTACGGGAGTGTTACTGATTGGATTCGCAGGAGTACTAGCGGGCTTGCTTGTTGATTTTCTGATCGCTCAATACCCGGGTGGCCATTACGTTTAGCACACCATTTGCGGCTTGTGGGTGTTTGATATGATCTTCACCTACTACCGACGTATTGACGAGTCTTTAAAGTCCTACACAGGGGTATCCTGGCTCAAGAGAAACGGAGTAGGAGCACATATGTGATATGTGCGGGACCGAGATTAATACGATATGAGATACCGTGTTCTATTCTCGCGATTCGTGACATTGATCGGTTGTATGCGATATAGCCGGGTTATCGGATCAAGTGTTGATTCGATAAGTTGTTATATATTGATATTAGTCGGTTATAGCCGGATTATTAAATCAAGAGTTGATTTAATAATTTAATGCATAATTATATATTTGATATATTACATTGCATTAACTAGTATTAGCTCACTTAAGATTTATTTTCTCACTAAATTGTGCACATTGTTTATATGTGATATATGCAAGTGTACATGTTTGTATCATGCTTGATGATACACACAAGATGGGTGTATGAGACTTGTACCAAGATTAGTTTTAAGATTAGGGTTATTCTTTTATTATAACATTTAACAAAAGGGTAAAACTTAGTCAAAATAATCAATCTTGAAGAAGCTTGGAGAAACTTTGACAAAGTCCACTCTTTTGTCTTTTGTCTTGATATTCTTTAACCCAACCCTTAACCTAATGCCTTGGTTAATTCTCTACATGAGTTAAGCATGAGGGCTTAACTCAACCATGGTGCCATTATTTTATTGGATAAGTTTTCATTTGGATGGACATTATTCTTGCTTTTTCTTCTTCTTCTTCAACAAGCTCCATCCAAAAGCTTACTAGCTCCAATGGTGCCATGAGAAAAAGAGTGAGAAAATAAATTCTAAAGTGAGCCCACTTCCTACTTCTTCATCCTCTACCACTTGCCATGTAGTAGAGTGTGTTCTCTTCACAAAGTTCATGACCTAGTGAAGGAATAGCTTGAGTTAGTGTCTCCCCGACGTAGATCATCTTCGGCCTCGAAGTCATCGTTGCAAGCACGTTTGTTCTTCTCGTGGAGCTTCTCAAGAGTCCGGAGTTCACGATCGCAGCGATGGAGACGTCTACACGGAGCTAATGAAGTGGAGGACTGGATCTACAAAGGTTGTAATCCCTTTCACTTAGTAGTAAAGTAGTTTACTAGCTTATAGTTTCGCCTAATCTCTAGTTAACGATCTTGTATAGAGTTGTTAGGCACATAAAAATTTGATTTTGGCATGATTGATGCCTTGTGGTACCTCTTGAGTGTGCCTAGTAACCCTACAGTGGTATCAGAGCCAAGCTAGAGCTTTAGGCGAAGTGTAGACGATGTTAGAAATCCGATCGAACCCCGAAACCCTAATTCAAACCCTTCTCTGGACATTTTCTGAAAATGTGGTTTTTTCCAAATTAAAAATACTCAAAAAATTCAGCAGGGTTTTCTAGGAATTACTGTGCAACACGTGGGACCAACTCCATCAAGCCGCCGCGGAACCGCGGCCGTACCCTAGGTCGCGCGGCGGTTTCGCGGCCACACTGTAGCTTCCTTGTCCACTGTTTGCACAGTAATGTCCTATATTGTTTCCTGTGTTTTATGGGTAATTTTAATTTATACTCAAGAGTTGAGTTTTCTGGGTTGTATTGGGAGTTCGATGATTCGATCGGAAAGTTTGACTTCGTCTATGTGTTTTTCCGGGTAATTTAGAACGTGTTAAAAAGTTCGACCGGATATAAATAACCCACTTTTTCCCCTGTCGGGAAATTTCCAGGTGTTGGATTTTTCCGTAGTTTAAGAACGTTCTAAGTAGTGCAAGTAACGCGATGGACCCTCTAGAAGACAACAAACCTTAACTCGATTATGTGACCGTCCTGAACTGCCTTTTGAACCTTAGGGTTTAGAGCAGTACGGCGTGCCACATGTGAGGCGTTGGCTTGACCCTTCTACGGCTGGACCGTTGGTACTGTGGCATGAAGTGGATGTTTTTAAACTTATTTCATGTGTTGAGCTTTTCGGGAAAACTTGGGTGTTTGTTTATTCGATCGGAAAGTTTAATATTGTCTATTTATCTGGAATGTGATACAATAATTGGAATCCACAAATAGTTATGAGATAACTGATTTGAATATTATAAACATAGCACTTTAGTCTCACATGATCGGTTGCCATGGGATTTTAATGTGATCAAAAGTCCGTCGCAATCACGTAGCGTACGCGGATACTCGCCGGGTAAACTTAATAGACAGCCATGCCCCATAGCCCCGACCAAGTGACTGTAGGAGAACCCCGTCGCCAAAAGCATCCGTTCGGGTGCTCGCGACAGCGGTGTTCCGCCTTAGTGCACTTCGTCGACGGCATCCGCGGGTGCGACCGTCTACTAAAGTTTGCGACGAGCATTCGATCTGATTATCGGGAATCTTGTTGAATTGCCCGACTAGATATTGAAAAGTGTTTCGATAAATGAGACTAAAATGCGGGGTTTATAATTGTTAGGCATGCGATGTCTAAGGAATTCATTTGGTTAGGCATGCGATGTCTAAAAAGGTTGCGGATTCCAACTGTTGTAGTTTTACACTTTCTTTTCTGTGATCGTAAGCATAGTATGTGGTGTATCGCTGGCTTCGTTGCTATACGTCAACGACAATCGGAATACGCATACTTGATTACGTTGATGATATGAGATATTATATGTTGCTGTGATATGTTGTACTGGATCGTCGCGTTTGAATAGCCGGGGGTTTTATATGAGATGAGAGCTTTTCTTTTTCATTCATGTAAAATTCTTTTGTATGTAATATTCTTTTATTGGGGCACTTCCGGGATGAGATTGATGTCACCACTTGTATATTATTTACTTTTCCGCATTAGGTAGACCCAAGACGGGGAGCACAAGTAACCGGGTTCTAGGGTCCAGTGGGAGACCATCTCGAGGAGTCGAGACCGGGTCTCCTAACCCTAGAATTGGCAGTGTTACTTGCCGCTCTCGTACGGGTCTAGGGATGTGGGTTTGGCTATTCATCGCGACCGTGGAATCCGTGTTTCATACTGGCTCGTATTGAAAACACGGACGTCCTAGTATATTCAATATTTCATATATGTTTCTTCTGCTGCGATATCTGTGATGTGATCATTTGATATGTTGTGATAGATACTGTATATAGTATATACGATATATTATATAGACGTTACTTATGTTTTACACCCGCACTAGCCCTGCCCTTCTCTGCCGTTAGTTACCTAACCTAACGGTGCACGAGGGGACATCGAGGCGAATGCGGATGGTATAAGTGTACGTCGTATTTATCTGTGATGTTTAGGTGACTTAAATGATGGGACTTCATTAATAAGATTAATGAAATAAAAGAAACCTAATGATGTTGTGGTATCGAATTTTCAAAAACAGGTAGCTACAGTTCTTGCTTTGCATCGCGGTGTTCCTTGTAGAACATCCTGCACCTTATTCGATAAGGAAATGGTTGAGATCCCTTCACCGGGAGTGACCCCTTTAGCAATAACTGGCAGATGCTACACCCCTCGGTTTGTCTTTTGATTGATTTTGGAGTTTTTACTTTGCATAGTGATATATATGATATATCCTGCACCTTATTCGATGAGGAAAGGGCCGACGATCCCTTCACCGGGAGTGACCCCTTTAGCAAAACTAGAAAAGCCTCAAAAACACTCCATTTTAAAATCATTTGATTCTACAACGATATCAAGTTCATTACGCAATAGGTTTTCAGAAAAACCCGTCGTAGCCCTCCGTCATTTCAGATAAGGACTGTTTAGTATTCTGCTGCGTTTGTTGGCCTTTGTCAAGGCGTAGTGTGCGGTAGCTAAATAATACTTATCTGCTTATGCATATGATGCAGATTGGATTAGGGTAGTCATGCGACCTTGTTGGCCTTTGTCAAGGGTCGTGCGGGTGGGTTTAATTCAATCAAGAAATGACGGGTTGAACTTGACTAGCAGCCTATGGTTTGTTGGCCTTTGTCAAGGTCATAGGACGGTAGGGGCAAAATATTATCGGGAATTTCAAGTGTTGAAATTTGCAATGAGATTGCATACCTTCTATGAGATAGTTGGATCCCGATACCCGCTGCGAGTAAGAGTTACTCCTCGGAGAGTTTTACACATTACAATTAGCCGATCAAGTAGGTGTCTAGAAAGGTGTTAACGAGGTTATGCCTCTGGGAAAACGAGGTTTACATTAATTAGGTTCGTGCGAAAGCACGGGGCACCTCCCTCAAAGTACCGACACTGGCCTGGCTGAAAGATTGGCGAACTTGTAGCGTGTAATTAATCCCGGCTAGTCATTCCTTTTAGGGTTTGAAGAAAGATTTGATTAAAACAGTGAGAGACATCCTGATTAGATATATTAGATAACCAATCTAATCTTGCAAGAGCATACGCTGAGTGTTTTCTTCTCTCTCTCTCCAGGTAGCGACCATATCACGCCTTAATCAAGATAATAAAACGGATATATTGACCGAACCAGCTTGTTATACTGAGATGGGGAATGTTGGTCCCGCTCCAACTTATAATTGTTATAAGACAGAGCAGGAAATTGGGGAATACCAGATTTCCCGTGCCGCCCAAACGAAGAAAGTGCATGCTGATGCATCATTTTCGGGTGTGTTCATTACAGAGAACTGTTTCTCAGTATCATTTACGTCCTGGGTATGTGATACCGGATCAGGATCCCGCATATGTAATCTGTTACATGGGCTACAGATAGGTAGAGAACTGAGAACGGGTGATAAGTTTCATGAGACAGAAAACGGTGTAAGTGTTGCAGCCAAGTCTGTTGGTCACTGTCACCCTGTATTACCAGAATACATTGATTCTGAACAAATGTTATTAGATACCGAACCTGATATACAAAATCATATCGGTCTCTTTATTAGTAAAGAAAGATATAATTTTGTATTGTTGGATAATGTTTTGAACATTTCCTATATCAAAAGTTGATCGGTTCAGGCACGTTATCTAAAAGCATTGACGTTCTAAATCAAACCACAGTTCATAGATTACAGAACACACACAAGAGGAATAGTTCAGAAATGAACGAATCCTTCTTGAGGTATTGTAGACTAGGTCATATTAATGCGACACGACAAGCTAAGTTACATTTAGATGCATATTTAAATCTGTTTGAATTTACATCTTGTGAAACTTGCCGGTCATGTCACAAAGATAAAATGACCATAGCTCTGTTTATTGGAAACAGAGAAAGAGTTAGTGAACTTTTGGGATTGATACATGCTGATGTATGAAAGTCTCCTGTCTGCACATGCCAAGACCGGTTCTTTGTACTTCATTACACTCTCTGATGATCTCTCAAGATTCAGACATATGTTCCTGTTGAAACACAAGTCCGAAACTTTTGAGATATTCACAGAATATAAGTTAGAAGTAGAGAACCAAAATAAGGGTATAAGTATTATGTCCTATGATGAGATCAGGGAGGAGAATACTTGAGCACGGAATTTCTGGACTATTCTAAAGGAGAATGAGATTCTCTCTCAGCATTACTCCTCCGTATACACCATAGCACGATGGTATATCGGGGCGGAGCAATAGCACCCTATGTGATATGGCGTGCTCTATGATGAGTACTACTGAGTTTCCTGTTTCATTTTGGGAGTTATGCACTTGAGAAGCTGCATACCTATTGAATAGGGTTCAAATCAAATCAGTTGCCTACCACTTCATATGTGATATGGAAAGGGAAGAGCGCATATCTTAAGTTTGTTAAGATTTGGGGTTGTCCGGCCTATGTCTAAAAGCAAAATCCAGACAAGCTCGAGGCAAGGTCTGTTATGTAGAACTGGAAAGGTTCCAGCTATACAAACTACAGCAGATAATTTGATAGAACCAAAGGATTCAATAGTAACTAACGAACCTCAGCCTCTCCGCCGATCTAGTAGTGTTCCTCACCCACCTGAGAGATACTTCGGTTTCTCTATGACAGTGAGAGCGAGGATTGCATCATGAGATGATGACCCAACTAGTTTCGAGTTGGCCATCAGGAGTAAGACTCTATAAGAATGGCTGGATGCTTAGCGATCTGAGATGGAATCCTTATACACCAACAAAGTATGGACTTTGGTTGCTTTATCTGAAGGGTTAAATCCCCATCAGGAGCAAGTAAATCTTGAGAAGATTACTTAGTGTACATGGAAAAGTTGAGACTTTCAAAGCTAGACTTGTTAAAGGTTTGCATCATTGACCAGGTATGGATTGTGATGAAACCTTTTCTAAGAAGCTATGCTTAAGTCCATCCAGATCCTACTTGCCACGGCTACATACCATGACTACGATATCTGGCGGTTGGGTGTCATGACTGCTTTTCTAAATGATGTTTTAGAAGAGAGCGTTTATAAGTACACAGCCAGAGGGCTTCGTAGACAGTGGGAGCAGCGGAAACGTGTGCAAGATGCTTTATAGGATAAAGCAGGCATCGCGGAGTTGGAACATCTATTTTGATGTGGTGGTCAAAGAGTTTGACTTCATCAAAATGGTAGATGAACCTTGTATATACAAAAAGGTAGTAGAGAGTATGGTGGTGATCCTCGTAGAGTACGTGGATGACATACTCTTGATAGGGAAGTAGTTTCCTATGCTACGCTCAGTCAATCTCCGCTTATCACAAAGATTCTCCATATAGGATCAAAGTGATACCTCCTAAATCCTGAGTTTTGGATCTATGAGATAGATCTAATTGGATGTTAGGATACTCACTAGTTGTAGTGAGATGGTATCAATCAATCCTGGGGAGAATCACTGGAAAGGTTCCAGGGTGATAAGGACGACTGAATGTCAGTCGCAGGCATTGTCTTTACCCTTAGTGGAGGGACGGTATGTTGGAAGAGTTCCAAGCTAGATACCGTGACATACTAGACGATTAAAGGCAAGATACATCATTACCAAAGATGCTACCAAAGAGGCAGTCTGGATATATATAAGTTCATGAGATGAACTTCGTTCCTACCATTGTGTGACAATGGAGTTGTGGCTTTAGCCAAAGAACTACCGTCCCATCAGAAATCCAGATATAATTCTTAGGCAGTATCACCTGATCAAGGAGATGGTTGATCTCCAGAGAGATCGAGGTAAGGAGAGTAGACACAGAGGACAACAGCGCGGATCCACTCACAAAGGCCTTTTCCCCAGTAGAGACTTTTATGGGATGGTTGAGTATGAGATACTTCAACCACAGCTAATTGTTGGGTATGTGATACCACAACAGATGGCCATAGTGCAAGTGGGAGATTGTTAGTTATATGTATGCCCTAGAGGCCATTACTGTACATACGATGTATATTGTAGTGGATGCTTGGACATATATATGGAGGACTTTCTTGCTCGACATGATAGTATACTATCTGGTTACTCTTTACCTTAACGTGTATACTGATTGTCTCTCTGTTACATGTTGGTAAAGCCCTTAGGATGTGTACTTGACTTCCTGGATTATAATGCGGATCATACTAGTGGGGACATGGTAGTCCGTAAGTACATCCTTCAAGGTCCCTAGTCGTGGGTGTATCGAGACAGGGCATCGATGCACTCGAGTGGACTAGCGTATACGCATCTTGACCCATATGATGGGCGATGGATGATCCCATATCCATCGGTGTTTGACATCAAGGATGGTGTACGGGTGCTCGGTGGAGACTGGGTACACTGGACGGACTCGCCGAGAACTCCCAGATGGTATTATACCTCATGTCAGATGGCAGTTCTCCGGTGACACTGGTACAGAGTAGTCTGTTGACCCGAGATCGTCATAGAGTCTTGTGTGATTCCCACTGTGCTTTAATTTCCACCTTACCACGTCCAAGATGGCGTGCAAAATGGTGGTTTTTGGGTACAGTCCCGAATCATATGGAGGCAATGAGCGATAGGAGGGGATTCGTCTCTCCCGGTATAGGAAGTTGATGTTGTGTTGTGTTCGATTGGCTATAACCAGAAATCCCTGGCCAGGGTTGCTGAGATTTACTGGTAAGTGTTATCAGTAGTTTCTCGAACTGTTATAGATCTCATATCGACACGACTTATCGAGCTACTGGGGTCTGACGTTTATCACCCCTGGGCGAGATATGCGACATATCAGACGACGAGACCGGACTGTACGGGAGTGTTACTGATTGGATTCGCAGGAGTACTAGCGGGCTTGCTTGTTGATCTTCTGATCGCTCAATACCCGAGTGGCCGTTACGTTTAGCATACCGCTTGCGGCTTGTGGGTGTTTGATATGATCATCACCTACTACCGGCGTATTGACGGGTCTTTAGAGTCCTACACAGGGGTTTCCTGGCTCAAGCGAAACGGAGTAGGAGCACATATGTGATATGTGCGGGACCGAGATTAATACGATATGAGATACCGTGTTCTATTCTCGCGATTCGTGACATTGATCGGTTGTATGCGATATAGCCGGGTTATCGGATCAAGTGTTGATTCGATAAGTTGTTATATATTGATATTAGTCGGTTATAGCCGGATTATTAAATCAAGAGTTGATTTAATAATTTAATGCATAATTATATATTTGATATATTACATTGCATTAACTAGTATTAGCTCACTTAAGATTTATTTTCTCACTAAATTGTGCACATTGTTTATATATGATATATGCAAGTGTACATGTTTGTATCATGCTTGATGATACACACAAGATGGGTGTATGAGACTTGTACCAAGATTTGTACCAAGATTAGTTTTAAGATTAGGGTTATTCATTTATCATAATATTTAACAAAAGGGTAAAACTTAGTCAAAGTAATCAAGCTTGAAGAAGCTTGGAGAAAGTTTGACAAAGTCCACTCTTTTGTCTTTTGTCTTGATATTCTTTAACCCAACCCTTTACCTAATGCCTTGGTTAATTCTCTACATGAGTTAAGCATGAGGGCTTAACTCAACCATGGTGCCATTATTTTATTGGATAAGTTTTCATTTGGATGGACATTATTCTTGCTTTTTCTTCTTCTTCTTCATCAAGCTCCATCCAAAAGCTTACTAGCTCCAATGGTGCCATGAGAAAAAGAGTGAGAAAATAAATTCTAAAGTGAGCCCACTTCCTACTTCTTCATCCTCTACCACTTGCCATGTAGTAGAGTGTTTTCTCTTCACAAAGTTCATGACCTAGTGAAGGAATAGCTTGAGTTAGTGTCTCCCCGACGTAGATCATCTTCGGCCTCGAAGTCATCGTAGCAAGCACGTTCGTTCTTCTCATGGAGCTTCTCAAGAGTCCGGAGTTCACGATCGCAGCGATGGGGACGTCTACACGAAGCTAATGAAGTGGAGGACCGGATCTACAAAGGTTGTAATCCCTTTCACTTAGTAGTAAAGTAGTTTACTAGCTTATAGTTTCGCCTAATCTCTAGTTAACGATCTTGCATAGAGTTGTTAGGCACATAAAATTTGATTTTGGCATGGTTGATGCCTTGTGGAACCTCTTGAGTGTGCCTAGTAACCCTACATTATCGGCAATTTTTGCGATTCCAGTTCTTTGACCTGAATAATTTTCTGTACAAAATCTTGATGAAAAGTTTTGAGATATACAATATCATGCGTGAAGTAATAAACACACAATTTCCCTCTAGAATGTTGATTATAATTATAACACGTTGTATTTGGTATTTTACAGATGAATTTGCAATCCATGTTATATTTACAATAAACATCCTTAGATAATTAGAATAATGAGGAAATTGTTGTGTTACAGAACGCAATATTTTCGACTGAACAATCGCTAACACTCTTTCTTCTAGTAATGAGTTTTGTTTCGCATCGACCAAAAATTCAATTTCTCGATTACCTGCTTCATCTATTGGCGTCTTCTTGATATTGATCGAGATCCCCTTCAAAAAAAATCAATTACATTGCTCGGATTCACTGTCAACTTTCCATCAATAGATCTAGAAACTTCTCGGAATAATGGACTCGTGGGTTTTATATCCAAAGCAGCGATGAACACATCGGAAAACGGTGGTTTGTTGGAGGTTGAAGGTGAAGATGATAATGAGGCTTTAGGGTTCAAGATTTTGTTTTTTTCTTACTTCGTTCTTGGTCGCATTCAAATTCAAGAGAGGGATTCTTAATTTATGTTGAGAACAAGAATTCTTATAAAGTCTTTTCTTAAATATTATATTTTTGAAAACACAGAGCCTCTTGATTATACAAAATATAGAGAAATCGGTTTCAAAATTATTTAATGATGGCTAATATTGCTGTTTAAGGCGAAAATCATTATCAAATATTTTTCTCGTCAAGCACCCATTTTGTCGAATGGCTTGTGTGCGACTGAATAAATAAGATACCCGTTGTGAACGCCTCTGAACTTGCTGGGATTTTCGCCGAACAGGTCGTGGCCTCTTCATTGTGAGACTTGTTGAAAGTATTTTTTCTTGAGCTTGGCCTTCTGAATACCCCGTACCAATCGAGCATTGTTCGCTAAACCTTTGATTTGAATCATTTGAATTGATGAGGTCATCATTTTTAGATGATATTCAATCCTCTCAACGTAATCGGTTCTCCCTTTCTCTTCAAGATTCCCCATTCTTGGATCAAGATCCTTGATTCTTTGATAATCATCTTCAGCTCGAATAGAACTCCTAATTTCCCATTGAACTTTTCTAAGATCTTCATCGTTTACCCATGGATTAGACTCGATCTGGAGTTTTGATACCATTTGTTACACCCGAATCGTATGCTTCCTTTATAATTTTGGTATTGAGAGTGTAATTAATCAAGAAATGAAATGACAACACATGAATGAAATTGATTTTGATTTGTTTGAATAAAAACGGAATTACAATTGAAAAATGATACAAGAATTGAACTACGAAATGGAATTATAACGTGAAAGATACAAGAATCACAACTGCATCTGATTTCATACAAAACACATTATTTTCTATCATATATCATATCTCCCATTTATAGACTAAATTTGGATATTTTCTACAAAAGCCCTTCCTTTTCTATATTTGTAAAGAAACCCCTAGTTAACAACTTCTATATTTGCAAAGAAACCCCTAGTTAACAATTCATTAATAGACCTGTAACAGAAATGCATGTAACTTTCTAAAACTTTAATTTATTTCTAAAATTCTTTTCTTTTAAATATTTATTTATTATTTAAAGTGAATGAAAAATAGAGAAATAGTGATATTTTTAGTTAAATATTGAAATGAAGGGAATTTTGGGAATGGATTAAAGTTGAGAGGGACAAGGTGTAGATTTTAATAAAAAGTTATGGATATTTCCTGCCATTAGGATAAAAGTTATGGGTATTTCTTGTAATTTAGCGAAAAAATAATTTACATTCTGAAATCTATAACAATCACAAAATTCTCTTAATTTTATAGAAATCTAGAATTTGGACTAACAATATCCTATAGATGGATAGATGCCATTTTGAAGAATAAAAGAATTAAATACAGGAACAAAAAATTCTACTATCTCTTTCATTTTAATGCCAAAGGGAGTGGGGTCTTCATATTGAAATTGTGAAATTGATTTTGAGACTAACACATGACATAAAAAGATTCTCATACTTTTGAGAAAAAATAATTTAAAATACCGTATCTGACTTTTTAAATCATATCAAATCTTTTATATTAATAAATTAATATCAAATTAAAATAATAAACCATAGGACAATTTTTATAGGAAATCCTCTTTAGTTTATGTATATGCATTTATAGAGAATAGTAATAAATAAAAAAATTCAAATACTTTTATATTTTTATCTTTTTAAATATTTGTAAAGCAATATATATTTTTATTTTGGGTAAATTGTTGAAAAATCCCCGGCCCTTTAAAAACCTGTCAAAAACTCTTTGAGCTTTTCTCCTTTGTTGAAAAAACCCATAACCACCGCAAAATCCATGAACTTTCTTTATAATTTTCCATCTTTAATAAATCCATTTTCATTGAATTAAGTGTGTATAAATTAATTTTCTTTCTTTTTAAATATATGGTCCATTCTTGTATCTACTGGTTATCACCTTGCATTGCAATCCTATAGGTCTCAAGTTCAAATGTCAGCATCTTCAAATTATTTATTGAGAATTATATATTTTTATTTTGTCTTGTTAGATTTTTGAAAAGAAATTTTTTATTAGAGAAAAGAATGTTTAAAAATAATTTATAAAATCATTTTTGGTATTTTTAAAAGACAAGAAAAGATTAAGAGATTTATTAAGAAGTTTTTGAAAAGATAAGATTATTTATTAAGTATTTTTAAGAGTTTAATTAGATATTATTTTAATTAAAGGTATTCCAAAAAATAGAACAAACCTATTGTCACGCCCCGCTTCCCATTCTACGGCGAAAGGGACGCGACTGGTCCGCTACGTATTTACTCTGAAATAAATACGCTAAGCGTAACTAAGCAATATAAAAGAAAATACACAAGAGATAAGATATAATAAAAACAGCAAATTTTATTTATTAACATTCTTTTGTACAATGCATGAAAATGAACTACAACTGAAATAAAAATGATGCCTAAACAATGGCATGACAGGAAATGAAAAGTACTGAATGGAAAATGTACAATGAAACTAGAGCTCTGGTTCTTCAGCAAGCTGATCCAAGTCTTCTGCACATGGTTCAATCTCTGTCGGGTCCAAACCACCTGACGACATTCAAAGAAGAAAGAAATAGAATGTCGTCAGCGAACAAATCGCTCGGTAAGTCCCAAAGATAAGGGAGAAGTAGAAAAGAAGAAAGAGAGAGAGTAGCTTTTAATGTTGTATTATATTGTTGTAATGTTGTATTAACGCTGTTGTTTGTACCTTGGTACAGAAGAATGCCAGTGTATACGAGAGGGGTCTCAGTATGCTAGAGACCAGGGCAAATGGAAGTACAAGGCTCCGTTATACAACCCGGAACAACGGCAATTGGATTCATGTTAGATGTCTTAATCTTACCGTCTCGTGCCACCTTTAACACCTTCCGTACCAATCTACCCCTTAAACCCCGTAGTGTTTTATTTGTATTGTTTTGTACTGTAAATTGTATTGAATGTATACTTGAAAGACTGACCGAAACCATGATATCAGTAAACGGATGTAACCGTAGAATCATGTAAATGGAATAACTTGAGAACCATGTAAGTGGAATATATATCCATGGTTCGGTTCAGTCAAGTCGTATAAATTGAAAATTGGATTCATGTTGAAAATTGTAGATTGTAGATTGACTTGAATCCTATTCAAGTCAGATTAATCAGACTCAAACCCGAGTCAGACAATTAGAAATGTAAATCGAAGTCTTGATTATTTCTTAAACCTAAAATTGTTAGGGTCCTTAGGGTAATTTATAAAACTTGAGGGGGTTTTATGTAAAAATACTTTTATATACTTTCCAAAATACATCTCAAGTATTTATTATTCGTCTTTAGAGTTGTAATGAAGGTGGATTTTATATTGTGATATTTCTAATGAAAATATCCTAGTTTCATAAATAAAGGTATTTATTTGTAATATGGATTTATTTGGAATTCATGGTATTTTAGTGTAAAATTGATTCTTGTGATTTTTAGAAAAAGGTGGGATACTTATATCATAACAAAATAGGTATTTTAATGATAATTATACATATATTTACACAAAAATAATTTTAATAAATATTTTATATTCTAGAAAATCTCATTTTCTTAAGATGTCGTATTTTAAATCTTTCGAGATCGAATGCTCCTTGCGGAGGTCTGAATCTTGCACTACTAAGCCTGAGGATGTGCGATAAACCGCACCATCCCAAACGGGTTCCCCAAAGTGGGTTGTAGCAGCGCTTTGCAAAGATTGTAAATACTAAATCCTTTAGAAAACGGTTTTATGAAGTAAATGGTATTTATTTGTAAAGGTGTATATTTTCCGTATTGTATGTTCTAGATTCTCCTAAGTCAACTAGTCTATTCCTAACTGGTCCAGACGACAAGTTGTGAGATACCTCAAATCGCCTCTTCACCGCCAATTATGGCCAGGTAAGTACAAGTGAGGAAAGGAGGGATCCGCTCACGAATCACCTTGAGACGAGCCTCTTAAAATTACCTTTCTCACTTGCCTAACCTAGACACCACAAAGTTAGGTTTAGATAAACGACTGATGTCCACAACTTATTGTATTTTCATAATAAGTGGTACTTCTTAAAAAAGTGTAGCAAAACTAAATCTTTTAGAAATGGTTTTATTAAGTATGTGGTATTAAAATGAAAAATGATTGTTTTCTCGTATTCTAGGTTCTCGGGGGTGTTGTATACGAGTGTGTGAGGAGGTAGGTCGTTACCTCGTGATCTACTCTAAATGTATAGCAAGTTTGATGGAGTTAAATGAAGGATTGAAACAATGTGGTATTTAAGCGAAAAATACGATAAATTGAAAAAACTATCAATTCATGTGATGAAACTTGTTCAAATTATTTGATTAGTGTTTAATAGTCAACATAAGGATGTTTAAGTATGATTGTATTAGTGAGAAGTGGAATTTTATAGAAAACCGAATCGGAAATCGGATTTGTTCCGATTCCGTCGGGTTTTGTATATCCGTATTTTGAGAATGGAAAGAGAGATAGAGAAGGGACTTACGGGTTTTAGATTAAACAAGAGAGTGAGAGGGAACTAAAGAGATCGCCGATGTATTGCGTCGTCGCCGGTAATTCCTTAAAACGGTCGCCGGAAGTTCCGCCGGGAATTCGTCGGAGCTTCGCCTCGAGCTTGTTTTCAAAGTACACGACTCTTGGAAAATTTTTGAGAGAGTAGGCTCAGGATTTTGGGGTGAGAGGGTAGTATGTAGGGTTGGTATTTATAGGGTTAGGGTAGATGAAAAGTTTAAAATAAAAATATGATAAAATGTAATAAAAATGTATTAAAAGTGGAGTAATTGGGATTTTTTAAGAGCTCTGAAAATGGTTTGAGGCTGAAATTTTGCAGGTGAATAGGGAATATGAAAAGACACAACTTTCATGTTGGGGTCGTCGCCGGAATCGGCCGACTCGGCCGTGACTCGGTCTGAGGACGGAGTCAGACCGAGTCAAGGCCGATTTGGCCGATTCTCGGCCGAGTCAGGAGGCCGGGATCCCCCCGACGGTTCATCTAACTCCTGGAAATGTTACATTTTTGGGTGTAGTCGGGTTTTTGTGAGATATGCACGTGTAAACTCTTGGTATTCTAAAGGTTTTTTAAAAAATCAATATTAAAAATAATGTGGGGTATGGGATTTGAACTCTGGTAGCTTGGTTCAGCAGTGCAAGGTATTACCAATGAGCTACAAGCTTCTTCTTGTAATTATGGAGCTAATTAATTACTTAAAGTAATAACAGTAAATGTAAATACCCCAAGTATACATTAATTTTAAAGCAAATTTTTGTATACTAAAAATGGAGTTGTTACATTCTTTTAACTTGTAATTAAAAAGCAAAATAATTACTTATAACTTGTGCTCAAGCTAAAATACCCCTTTATGGATTTTTTTTGAAATTTTTTTGTAAAAACTTGTATTGGAAATTTGGGGTTGTTACACCTATTTTTGAAAAGCTCTTTTTTAAACTATCAGATCTAATCTTTTAATCTTAGCTCTTAATCTCTTCTTCTATAAATAAACCATATTCCTCTCTTCTTCTCTTTTTTCCCTTCCTCTCCTCTTTTTTTAACATCTTCTATCTTCAAAGCCCTACCCTAAGAAAACAAGCGAAAGAGAATGAAGATCCCGCACATCCATGAGCCTCGATTTGTCGAGGCATCCTTTACTTTACGATAAGAACGATCTTAGAATCATCATTTCTCTGTAAGTCCCTGTCTCTATTCTCTCTTATCGTATTTCTCCAAAATCCTCTGTTCTTACTGTCGTGGTCTCTTATAGGGTAAATAATTTTATATTTATATATATAAATACCATATAGTTTACATACGGTTCGATTAAACTTAATGATTCCTTCTCGTTCAAGTTTTATATGTATTTATTGTTTTTCTTGTATGATAACATGTTTTCACATCGCGGTTTTAGATTTATGCAAATTAGTAACGTCATGGAACGAGTGAAAGCATATATTTCATGCGACCTCATGGAATCCATAGTTTATGAGAAGAAAAGAAGTTTTTTTTTAATGAAATCCTAGTTAATCCCTTCATGTCAGTTTTAGTGTAGATTGCATGATCGATTCACATGCTTAATGTTTTACTTCTATTATTTCTATTAGTTATTTTTTTGAAAAAAAATTTGCAAACAAGTACTACAGTTCTTTTATTCTCAAATACGACCATATCAATACTTTTACCTTCAAGGTAAATTTTAGAAATTAATTTCGACTTCTGAAAATTTCAAGAAAAATTGTTTAAGTTAGAATATTATTTTCTAAATGCGCTGAAAAAATTTCGAGATATAATTTAAGTTTTACGGCTCTCGCAATCGCTTTTTTTTTACAGTTCTAAAAACATATTTCAAGGCCTATCTTCAAAAATTCATAACTCTATTTTCAGATACCCAAATTGAGTGAAATCAAATTGTTTTGACAACTAGATTGAAAGACCTAACTTTTCTTAATTCATCCCGACTTCTGAAAACCGACGAAAATATTTTATTCCTGTCTTTTAAAATTGTGAGTCGAATCTGGACAGAATTTGTCCTGATTTGCGCACTACTTTTCAAAATGTCATAACTCGAACTATAGAATTCGGTTTTTGATAAATTTTAAATGTATGGATGCTAATTTGACAACCTTACAACTTTCCTATAGAACCCAAGACTCATAAATGTGTGTATCGACCCGATATATGCTCTGCAAGTCACCCCCTCCATGCTGTCCAAAAAATAAAAACTATTTTAAACCCTTATATTAAATTAATCGTAACTATAGTTTCAGAGATCCAAATTGCGCAAACTCAAGCTACTGTTTAGATAACTAGACTGAAATGCCTATCTGTTTCTATTTCAACTCAAGACCTGAAAACCGATACAAATATCGCAAACTGCTTTTTTAAAACATATGTCGGTGCTGGACAGATTTCGGTACCAAAACGCGTTTATCTCCCGAACTAGTAGTTAGAATTAGATGAGACTAGAATCCACGTCTGCATAACATCTAGGGATATATTTCTTATTTTATTCCTGACTTCATATAAGTTGATTAATCAGTAGTTTTTAGCACTTCTTTAAAATACTGTTTCTTTCACTTTGTATCATTCATGTCTTGTTAATTTGTGATATATATACAAACCTGAGCTTAAATTATATTATTATTACCATGTGTTTATCATGAAGTTCGTGAATTACAAATCTTGAATCTTGTGAATCTTATGAACATGTCACTTATGTGTGCAATTGAAATTCGTTACAAACCTTGAATCTTGTGAATCTTATGAACATGGCACTTATGTGTGCAATTGAAATTCGTGTTGCTATATATATATCACACACACACACACTCTTTAATATCAAGAATATCATGGGGATGGGGTAGCTCGAAGAACGGGGGTATTTATGTGTAACAGGGAATCGTGATTCTAGAGAATATGGTACACTGCATTATATATAAACTTGAATCTCATGCTGCTGTTGTTCTATGGGAATGACGTAATATCCTAGTTACATGTAAAACTCCCACAATTCGAGCTTATAACTTAAAATACTATAATAACTAATATCATGACACTCTAGTTATATTTTTCTTGATAGATATATATTTGACTTTATTGATTCACACACTATTAATCTTCATCTTTTATCTTCATGTTTGTGTTATTGTTCTATACCGTATTTTGTTTATTTTAAAATTTCTTTTCTTTTTAACTAGGGACTTACCGAACTTTAGTTCACTCACGGCATTCCACTTTTCTTGTTTTCTTGTTTTTCTTGGGAATATCGTCAGGAAACTTTGGGGAAAGTGACGAGTTTCAGTACGAGACAGAGCCGGCAGAGGACTTCAACCATCCATTTTCACAAGCCGATCACTAGTCTTCCAGTATGCTCTTATTCAAGATTTTGTTTTACGAACTCTTATATCCTTATTTCTTTTTGTATGTGGAACACTTGTGTCCGTTTGGACTTGATTTGTAATAAGTTTTGTTGAATATTTTATATGCTTTAAATTGTTGTAATATATTTTCTTGTAACTGCTTATACAGATGCTTAGCGTATTCATGTCGGGAAGGAATGCTTCTCGGTATGAAAATATTGCGGTCATTCCGTCTTTTGGGAAGCGGGGTGTGACAAACTTCTAAGCCCATTGAGAAATCCTTGATATGCTAAAACCATTTTATATTTTAGTATATTCCCTAATTGCCCTTGTTATTGCCCATGTGCGCACGATACATTTGGTAGCTGCATTTTCATGGAAATTAAGTAGCAGTTTAGTTGCCGGTAACATCTAGGGAGTTGCTGGTAATTTCTGTTCTGTGTGTTTTTTTGCTTAAAAGACTAAGCATTAATTATTCCTACAAACCTTTTTTTCTCTTCGAATTCACTACTTTTCCAACCAAAAACCTAATTTCCCATCCGAACTTCAATTATCTAATTTCATTTTCTCCATTATCCATTATCTTCTCTCATTTACACCACTTTCATTTGCTATCCCAATTAACTTCTCCTTCATTTACTACCTTCCTCATTGATTATGACTCAAACTTGGAGTTTAATGTATCTTGTGAGTGGATCCAATGGTAAAGGTGCGGTCTTAACCATTTCAGAGGCCACATCATGGTTAGAATTGAAAGGAACTATCTCGTATCAACTTGATATACCGGTTGATAAGTTGAAACTTTTATATAAAAGGAGAAATATGGAGATCATGTGGTTAGGATGATAACCGAAGATGAATAAATACATATGGTCTGTATCCATCAAGAGATGAATGAGAAGGTCATACATATGCAAGCCTCTGTTGATTCTCAAATCATTATAAGCAAGTTTGATCCTCTATTTTGTTGTTATTTGACCTGATTTATGTTTAGAAGAATATCCAAGACAGTTGTCTGTAATATCTAAACAGTTACCTGTAATATCTAACCACTTGCCTGAAATATCTAAAAAAGTTGTATGTAACATCTAGACAGTTGCCTGCAATATCCAAAAAAGTTGCATGTAACATCTAGGCAGTTATCTGCAATATCTAAGTTGTTTCCTGTAATATTTAAACTGTTGCATGCCCTAGTCTCTAAGAAGCTGCATGCAGTTGCATGTAATATCTAAGAAATTGTCTGTAATATCTACACACATGCAAATAATGATATGTTGACATATACATTTCATGTAATATCTAAACCAATGTTTGAAAAAGCGGTAGCGTGTAGCGAAACGTTAAACTCATAGGAATAATGTAGCGTAAGCGATGTAGCGAAAAAATAAGCTACATTGATTTTCCATTTTCTTATATAAAAACAATATTAATTAGAGAATCACAGTAAAACTACACAATTTCAACTATTAAAGCAATCTTGATAGATTATCAAACATATACATCAATATTAATTAACATAAGTACCTAATATAAGCGAAATTATGAACTTCAAAACACTAATTATAAATATTATGATTCATGGAAAAAAATAACACCTAGTAATCAATACTAAGTGATGATGCTCAATATCGGCAACTCCAGGATCAAGACACGTGGCAGATGATGTGTCCCAAGACTCAGAAGAAAGGGCCCATGGGGGCCGACCAGGCCACCTTACGCCCGACCTGCAAGCACAAGCTAGCCCTTCTCGGGGCTCCCTGCAAATTAGCCTCCTCGGCCCCTCAGCTCGCACCGAGCTGCCACAAGACCTGGACTCCTCGGCCTCCTCACTCGTCCCGAGCTCCAGGCCGAGGCCGTCTTCCTCGGCCTACCGACCAAGGCCACCTCTCACAGGAGTAACCGCCGCTCCGCAAATCTCTCCACGCGCAGATTCTCCGCCAGCAACGTCCCACATTCCACGCCATCACGATCCCTATTAATGGGCGATCCGCTCTTTACGCGGGCGTGACGTCGGGAGCGTAACTGCTGGCGAGATTCTCGCACCTGCTGCTGCGTGCTGCCGCCGCTATATAAACCCCCATGACAGAGGGGTGAGGTAAGCCATTTTTTACTCTTTTAAGCCGTTAATCTGCTCGGATCTTGACACTAACTTGATCGTTGGAGGGTCCTTGGTGGTACCAAACCACCCCGGGACTTCTTTGCAGGTACTCGGCACCAAACTCCTCACTCCACTTCTTCCTCCAAAACCCATTGAGACCCACACGCGACAGGAGATAATCAACAAAGTCCACCGGGAGATCAATGGAAGACAACATCTGACGGAGACCCGAAAAGGACCTCCATCAGTTGGCGCCATCTGTGGGAAAACTCCACAATACACAAAGTTGGCATTCCGATCTCCGCCCAAATGGCAAGCAGCCACCCTGAAGATCCCGGTACCAGCCGCCGCCTTCCGCTCACCGAAGGCGGGGACGAGCCTCCTCCAATGACCTGCATCAATGCCCTCGCAGGCCGGATAGATTGGCTGCAATCCCTCGTGGAGGCCCTCGTCCGCTTCCAAACGGCCGGGCCTGGGCCCCAGATCGCCGCTCCGCCGCCTCCAGAAGTCTCTGCCCCCGTCTGGACGGCTGACCACCAACCGGCAACAACTTTTGGCCACCGATCTCTCGAACCGGTGCTCCTTGAGGCTCGCTGGGCGCCCTATGGCTCCACACCAAGATCCGCTGCCAGAACGCCCTGCCCCGAGCCTCCACGCGACCCTTATCCCCCTGAGGAGATGTCAGTCACCTCACCTATCCACAGGCATGGTCGAACCACCACACTCGACGGGGCCGCACGGAAGGGGTTCACCTCGGCTGTCCCAGAGCCACCTCGCCTCGGGACCTGAGACACCTCGTCGAGAGGAACCGAGGCCGCTCCCAGACGCAGGTCGCCCGCAACAGAGGCCAGGGATCCCAAGGCGCCGATTTCTCAGGATACCACGACCGGCTCGACGCCCTCGAAAAGAAAATCGAGGGCATGCACCGGGAGGCTCACCTCTCGAGCGACGGGGCTAAGTATGCCTCCGACTCGCTCACAAAGCCGTTCACCGAGGAACTGCTCGCCGTCCATGTCTCCTCGCGCAACAAGCCCCCAAAGGTCTCTATGTTCAACGGGAAAACCGACCCGAAGGACCATTTGGACGCTTTCACCATGGGGATGAGCTTCCGGGATCACTCCGACGCCGCCCAGTGCAGAGCCTTTTTGGCCACCCTTATCCGCGCACATAGGGACTGGTTCCGGGGGCTCGAGCCTCGTTCGATTTCGACCTTCGACGAGCCAGCTACCCAGTTCCTTGGCCATTTCGTGGGGAACCGTCGACAGAAGCGCACGGTCGACTACCTCTTCACTGTTAAGAGTGGGGACAAGGAAACGTTCAAAGCCTACATCACCTGTTTCTACAAAGCCCTTCTCGAGGTGCCCGAGCACCGGGAAGAAACCGTCATCACGGCGCTTAGGTCCGGTCTGAGGCACAAGGAATGGTTACGCTCCTTCGCGTTGGCGCAACCTAAGACCATGGCCGAGATCAAGGCGTGGACCGAGCGCGCGGTTCAGCTGGAATCTGAGGTGAATGCTAACCTCCCCTGGGCAGAACGGTCCGACTAGAAGAAGAGGGCTCGGGAGGAGAGGCCGGAGCGTCAGCAGCCCTACCACCCGAAGTTCCAAGAGTATACCCCCCTCAACGTCTCCCTCGCAGTGTTGCTGGAAGAGGCCCAGAACGAGGGGTTCTTCAAGTTCCCTCCAATCCCGCGTCAGGCTGCAAAGAGAACCCGGGGCCCCTACTGCACTTTCCACCGAGTACTGGGCCGCGCCACGGAGGACTGCAAATAACTTAGGGACTACATCGAAGAGCTCATCTGGTCTGAGCACCTCGCCGCCTATTTGAGGGACAAACGACAGGCCGACCGCGAGCAGAGCAGCATCACCCTCCCGCCGACCTGACCATCGGACAGATCATGCTCGTTTCGGCGGACGGCCAGCCCAGAGCTCAGGGAGCTCCATACCCTAAGCCAAGCGCGGAGGCCAACAGTCCCTCAGGGAGCTCGGCTCAAGCCAATAAAGTCATCTACTAGCCTGTACCTTTCTTTTAAAACAATGTAAATTCTTCCTAGGATCTATTGTTAATTTAATAAAGATCAATGGAGCATTGGGAGAAGGAAAGAAACGCTTTGTTTATTCAAAAGGTATTATGGGCTCCTCAGCCATACATGCAAAAAGAAAAGAAAATTACAACAGTGGGGGGAGGGGGTGCAGCGAGTACTGCTCGTGGTACTCGGTAAGGATCTCCGCTAACCGGGACCTCGCGAGGTCAAACCTCTGTCCCCGGTTCCCCCCACGCGCGTCGATCCCGAGCCTCAGCTCGTAGCACTCGCGGACGAGCGCCTCTGAGTGGGCCAACCGGTTCGCGGAGATTAGGCCAAAGCGCCTCAAAGACCGCAGCTTGCCCACGGCCTCGTCATAGAGTAGCTCAGACAGGGGGTTGTAAAGCCTCGGCGACGCCCTCCAGAAGGAGTACATCAGCAGCTGCAGCTGGGAGGAGCGTCAGGGGAGCAGCCGGCGGAAATGGTCCTCAATGCTCCCGTAGACCAGCTGCACCGTGTCCTCGGTGCAGTACGGGTCGTAAAGGTACACATCTTCAAAGTGGACGATGCCGGGGATGGTAAACGGGAAGTCCTGCATTCTCGACGACCTGTTTACGAAGGATGGAAGGACCGGTACTCCTTCAGCCTTATATAGCCCACTGCGCAGCCCAACCGTCGCCCGCTTTCACCCAGGGAGTCGCCGCCACGCGACAGCCATCAAGCCTTCTCTGGTGGAATCGAAGCGACGCGCCCCTAGCGCTTCGCCTCCCCCGCATTCAATGCGCGGGCTACGCGCGCCGCTGCCCCGACCGTTCCCATTCCCCACACTTTCAGCTGGACGGTCGGGCTATACCTCGTCAAGAATCAACCCGGCAGCTACCCTGCTCGGTCATCCCCACCGGGCAGCTTCCCTGCCACAACGCCGGGGATCGAAAAGCCCTCCCAGAGGCAGTCGAGCACGAGAATCTCTCGCTCGGCTATCCCCAGCGGGCAGCTTCCCTGCCACAACGCATGGGATCAAAAAGCCCTCCCAGAGGAAGTTGAGACCGAGGATCCCTCGCTCAGCTATTCCCAGCGGGCAGCTTCCCTGCCACAACGTCAGGGATCAAAAAGCCCTCCCAGAGGCAGTCGAGCTTGAGGATCCCTCGCTCGGCTATCCCCAGCGGGCAGCTTCCCTGCCACAACGCCGGGGATCAAAAAGCCCTCCGAGAGGCAGTCAAGCCCGAGAATCCCTCGCTCGGCTATCTTTCAGGACAAAAGCCCACACCTAGAGGCACCGGGCAGTAACCCTGCCCGGCCAAAGGTCCTTGGTAGGCTTCTACAGCCCCTCCCACGCTAAGGACCAAAGTCCTCCCTGTTGGGGTAAAAATTTACACCCCGGTTGACCAAGACAAAATCAAAGTCAACCCCAAGCCAAGTAGGCCCAAGCCCAGATCAAGTGGGCCCATGCCCGGGTCGAGTCCGAATATGAAGCGGCTGGCCTCCCCCCATGCCAAGATAAAAATTTTGTAATAAATAATTTTATTGTATTTCTTTTATTTTATTTTACGAATGAATGTAAGAAAAATGGGCATAAAGCCAAATTTTTTAAAAACCCATGGCTTATGTGCAAAAAGAAATGGCACACGAGCCATGGGATAGGCAAAATGCCATTTTGTGAAGCCCAAGGGGCTATATGTAAAGTGTATAGCCTATAAAGGCAAGGATAATGAAATATCTCAACAACTTTTTTCTCTCTCCAAAGAGCAAATTTAGATCTGAGATCTTCTTCCTCAAGGTTCTAAAACCTTCTTCTTTCTTTTGAATTAAATCAAGAGTTTTACTCTTCCTTTTTCAAAACAAAATAGTTTTTCACCACAAAACCCACAAAGGAAAACTCAGATCTGCCATCAGATCTCAGAAAGGAGAAATTTTTAAAATCTCATACTTCTTGATCTTCAAGATCCGGCCAACAAAGGAAGAAGAAGGAGACCCATCTCCAGAAACCCCATTTTGGGAAAGAACTAGGGCTCAAGGGAACAAGCCCTTCATCAGCTTCAAAACATCCTAGGAGTTTAACTCCTCATATATATATATATATATATATATATAAACAAAAAGAATAATAAGTGCTCCTTTCTGGGAGTACAACTCCCATTATAGGGACCAAATCCCTTTTGCCGCTCGAGCGCCCACGTGCTAACACATGGCGCGCTAGCGCTCAAAGCGTTAGCACTCTTGGGCTCAGAGCGCTAGCGTCCAAAGCGCTAGCGCCCGGGCGCCCACGTGCTGACACGTGGTGCGCTAGCGCTCTTGCGCTCAGAGCGCTAATGTCCAAAGCGCTAGCGCCCGAGCGCCCACGTGCTGACACGTGGTACGCTAGCGCTCAAAGCGCTAGCGTTCTTGCGCTAGCGCCCAAAGCGCCACCGCTCGAGCCCCCACGTGCTGACACGTGGTGCGCTAGCGCTCAGAGCACTAGCGCTCTTGCGCTCAAAATGCTAGCACCCAAAGCGCTGGCGCTTTTCCCCACGCATCGTTTGGATGCCCTTTCCTTTTCTTTTTTTATATATGTATATATAAATATACACACACATATACTCTACAACACTCTCCCTCCCAAAAAAAAAATTTGGGCTGGGGCGCTGCTTCGCACCCCGCAAAGGGGCTGCTAGCCCCCTTGACCCCTACCCCGCTATCCGGGTAGCGGGACCCCCGTAAAAACTCTGCGTGGCTCCCGATATACCCAAGCCCCCTCCAAAACAAAACACACGTACACTGCACATTGAGTTCGCATGACCAGTTTAACCCGTTAATCGGAGGTTCCCTCGCTCCAAAGGTGAAGGGTAATTAACGGCAGCTTAGTCCGTGGCTACCGGAGATTCGGATCCTCACAATCAATAAACCCCTACCTATCCTAGGTAGGGGGAATCTGTAATGCGCCTGACAAGCGCGCGCGTATTCCCATCTCAATAGGGTGACGAAAAACACCCTACAGATTCTGGCACGCCCGGTGGGACCAATCTCTCCTCCCATATTTCGGGTCAAACGTTCATGCAAACTCAATCAATATACATATCAATTGCCTATACCGAAATGATGTTTTCTTTCCGTGCAGCAATCAACTTTCGACGACAATGTCTTCCAAGACGAATTCAGCTTCCAACGTGACCTCGATCCCGTACGTGGTCAAGGTCAATGCTCGTGTGGTTCTCCCTGCAAGCCTCAGTCGACAGTGGGAGGAACTGCCTCGCCAGTTTGGCTCCGTCGTCATCTACCCAGCCGGAAGCGCTCATCTGGCAGAAAACGCATTTCGGGGAGAACCAGCTAGCTCTGGGTTTGAGTGATTCACACAGGATTCCACGTGCCCCATGCTACTTGGGTCAGAGCGTAAGCTAGTGATGCTTTCAGTTCTTTCCCGATCCTTTTGAAGGAACCGAAGCGTCCTGACAAAGCAGGCGGCCAAGCTGGTCTCAAGGGGTAAGAGGCCGAATGTCGTGATCGCCAAGGCACCACAACCGAAACTTAAGGCGGTGTCTGAACGACTCTCTGGTGCTCCAGCTGGGGGCAAGACTTCAGGTACAAAGGGCGACATCAAATGTTGCGGACGCGCTCAGGCGATGACTCCAGCAAATGCACAATCGAGCATATCTCCAAAATCCTCCATCACCCGGTTTACGGCGTCTTCCCGAAGAGCCAAAGTCTACCAAGTGCTTAAAGCAGAAAAGTTAAGGCAGAAGCGGCTCAGGTATCGAGCCAACAAGAGGGCCAGGAATCCGGCCAAGTGGAATCTTGTGAGGCTCCAAGAGCAGAGTCGCCCCGCGATGACGGATGAGTCGGCCGTAAGAATTAGCAATTCTTTCGAACCTCTGAAGTGGGTTCAGAAAAATTCCATGACCACCAGAATCAAGAAGACAGCGGTCCGAACAATGCTACAAAGAGACTTGTCCCGGCCCCAACAGAAAAGGTATGACACTGTCTCTTCAAGAGTCTATCAGGCGCTCTGTGCCGCGCGAAAGCAGCGGGGCGAATCCAGAAAAGAAGCTCCACCACCATTCAAGAATCGGGTCAGGCCAGCCGCCTTCAATCGACCGCCCGCTACTGAAACAGGGGAGTTAAGACAGCGATCTATGAAATCAGCCGCCGATAATAAAAAGACGGCTGGATATATTATCCATACGGTCTATATGACGGGCGGGCGCCCCAGCGACAACCTTTGCAGCAAAACAAGGATGGGGCCACCATATCTCAAGCCCAATCTGGCTTGAATGTGGTTGCCGCATCCCAAGAACAACCGCCTCCGCTGGATGAAGAAAACACTCTCGATGAGGATGAAAGGAAGAAAGACCCCTCGGTCCATGCAGAGTCAAGCTCGGACAGCGAGGAAGAGCCGACTTTCCGCCCCAGGACCGCGGAGAAAGAGCTGCTTCAAGAGCTTCGAAAACAGCTCAGGAGCAAAGATAAGGAGATGGCCAAGCTCTACTCGAAAATTGACGACCTAACGAACGTTGTGATGCAGCTTATGGCTCAAATTGCTCGAGTGCCCCCCAATCAAGCACAAGTCGCTACTCATCAGCCGGGTGATGACAATCCGAAGCAGCCAATGCCTGTTCCTTTGGGTCCAAGACTGGTCGAGCCGCACGAAAGCCGGCCACATTCCGCTTCTGAAGACGCCTTGGCCTCAGATAGCACTATCCCGCTAACACAAGATCGGATAATGGATTTGGTCACCAGAAAAGTTAAAACATTGGTGGCCGAAGCTGAAGCTCAGAAAGAAATTGGCAGTAGTGGGCGGCCATATCCCGCACAGTACGATCTGATCGAGTTCCCGAGCGGCTACGTCATTCCTAAATTCGGAATATTTGACGGGACGGGAAACGCAAATCAGCACGTCGCCCACTTTAAAGCATCGTGCGGAAATTCAGGGGGCAATGATGCGCTCCTTCTTCGTTAGTTCGTCAACAGCCTGACCGGTGTCGCTTTCGACTAGTATGTGAGTATACCAGACGGGTCCGTCATTACCTTTGCCCAAATGGAGTCTCTGTTTTGGTAAAGGTTCATGAGTGTCAGTGATAAAATCTCCATTGCTGACCTTGTGAGGACCAAGCCGGGGAAGAATGAGAGCAACACGAACTTTATCGCCCGATGGCGTAATCTCACGGTCAAGTGCGAACCGCCGTTGGAGCAGGACCAGTCCGTCAGCCTTCTCATTAGGAACCTCAGCAATTGGATGGTCCCGTTCTTGTGTACAGCAGGCCTCAAGACGTTTCAAGAGCTAACCAAGAAAGTACAAATGCTAGAACGCTCGAAGCAAGAGTCTACCCCGGACTCTCAGAGAGACTAGACTTGGAAAAGCAAGCGGGACGACAACCGTAGAAGCAGGAGTTCCAGCAGTACCAATGTCTTCAATGCGTCTGACAATGAAGAAAAGCGAAGGGCGGGCGAATCTAGAACCAACCGGTCTCGAAAGCCCGTGCTAGGAGGAGAAGGGCCTTCCCTAGAGGAAAAAAAGAACAAGGTTTACTCTTTCAGGAGGGACAAGGTCCGCAAGATATTTAAAGATGCCTTGAACAACGGTCTACAATTGCCGGAGTCGAAAAGACCTCAAGAAGCAAAAATGATCGACAATCCCCTGTATTGCCCGTACCACCGAGTAGTGAGCCATGCGATCGAGGATTGTTATATCTTCAAAGACTGGGTCGAGAAGCAGTACAAGGCTGGAGAGATCGAGCTGTCCAAAAGTGTGTTGGTAAACAGTCAAGTTGCAACCACCAACTTTATACAGACAGAAGCTGAAGCTTTCTGGGAGCAGACAGCCGAACCCACTGCCCTGAGAAATGAAACCGACTCACCGCAGCCTCCGTGGAGTACGCACATATCTAATAAGACGAAGAAGATGATGAAACTACTTCGGAAAGTGCCCAGGACGGAATAGGAAGGGCAGAAGAAGCCTACCATTCCAGCTGCCAATGCGGCTCCATCAGGCTCAAAATCCAAAAAGCTCAAGAAGAACAAAAGTGCAGCTCGTCGCAAAAAAGAGTCTGCAGGGAGATCAGTCATTCAAAAATATATTGATTCCCTCGAAAACTATGAACAGCAGGAAAGAACTCTAATTCAATTGAAAGAGTTCTTCCCTGTAGGAGCAGCTGAGATTTTGGAGGAGCTAGAAGAAGGCTCCGATGAAGAAGTCCCTATAGTGACCTGCTACGCCATCCATCTTGGCAGTGACTCCGAGGAGGAGCTCTGTTTTCCCGAAGAGGACGAGGAGCTCGCCACAATGGTCAACCAGATCCAGCTCAGAAGCGGCAAGGCTCTACCGCCAAATCAGGAAAACGCCCCAAAAGGAAAGGAAAAACAGGTGGCTAATGAGGAAGATAGCAGAGAACCGGCTGATAAAAACTCAAGTCCTTCCTCAGTGGACTATAATGTCTTGGCTCATCTCTGGAAGCTTCCGTCTCTCCTGAGCATCTACGATGCCTTAGTCCTATCTAAGAAGCTTAGAGATGTCCTCATTCATGCTCTACAAAACCCCGAGCGGTATCAGGATCAATTTGCGGAAATTAATATGAAAGAAGCCTAGTACGCTTTGCATGCTGCCGCGGTCACGTTTAAGGACGAAGACTTGCTACTGGGAACGGCTGACCATAATCGGCCGCTCTACGTGACCGGGTACAATGACGGAGATCGGATTAATCGCATATTGATTGATCCTGGGTCCTCAGTGAACATCATGAACTTGCGGGCTCTGAAGAGTTTGTCAATGGATATCCGACACCTGTCAAGGGAAAGGATTGTCATTCAAGGCTTCAATCAAAACTGCCAGTAAGTTCTGGGGTCTATAGCTTTGCCAATCAAATTTAGGGATCTGCAAACTGAAGCTAAGATATAGGTGATCGACGCTGACACGTCTTATAAAATTCTCTTGGGATGGCCGTGGCTCCACGATTACGGCATCATTCCGTCAACTCTCCATCAATGCATGAAGTATACTAAAGATGGCGAAGAAAGACGCATTGACGGAGACATCCAGCCATTCGGTATGCATGAAGTCCGATATGAGGATTCTAGGTACTTTATGAAGCCCCAAAGTACTGAGCCACAGCTGGCCAAAGACAGAACGGTCCCGAAACTCAAAAGAAAATCCTAGCCGTCTGTCACTTTCAAAAGCAAAAAACCCCAAGTGCGTCCGTGTTTCGGCAGTGACACTGATGAGTCCGACGCTGGAAATCCGTCCTTCCGTAAAACCCGCCCTCGTTTCGGTAGCGATACGGACGAATCCGATACTGAAATCTCATCTAGAAGCAAAGTCTGCCCTCATCTTGGCAGCGACACTGAAGAGTCGGAAGAAGAGGACCTGCCGTGCAACAGCTGTGCAGATTGGACCCCCATGCAGCAAGCGAAACTATGAGGGACCTTCGAAATTGCAGAAGGGTCCCTGGCCATCACAAGGGTGCCGGAACGGATGTGCAAAGAGCTCGACGCATTGTCAGCCCCTACCGTGGACCAGTTGAAAACTTTCACGTCTCCGGAAGAAAAAGTGGACAGAAAGGCATCCTGTTTTATGGGTCAAACCCCGTTGTGCACCCTGACGATCTTTCTGCCGCGTGCCTTCCCTATGAGAGAGGCATAAGAGCCGTCCTCAATCCCAGATACTATGCACCCGAGATGCAGGAATATTTCAAAAAGTGCGGATGCCAGTTATATCAAACGGAGTCCGAAGCAAAGTTTTATGAAGGGCTATAGCATCCGCCCCAGGTCCGAGCACTCATCGATGGACGAATTCCAGATAGACGGGGCATAGGCTTCATTCAACCCGATTCCAAAGCGTGCTACATGATCCATGTTAGTGAAGCCAGCGAAAGATCAAATAATGATGACGAGATAGCCGAGCCAGAAGAAGCTCCTCAGGAGCTCGAAGATGGCGGACAAGCAACCTTCGACGAACTAGATGAGATTGACTTAGGAATGCCCGATGATCCAAGGCCGACCGACATCAGCTCACTCTTATCAGAGGAAATGAAAGTGCAGATAATCTCCCTGCTGCATGAGTTCGTCGATTGTTTCGCGTGGACGTATAAAGAAATGCCTGGACTTTCCCCCGAAGTGGCCATGCATAAACTGGTTATATCTCCTGATGCTAAGCCAGTCAAACAAGCTCCTCGAAGAATGAGAAGGGAACTAGAAGAAAAGGTCATTGAGGAAACCAAGAAGCTTATCGATGCTGGCTTCATAAGGGAGGAGAAATATGCGTATTGGATCGCATGCATAGTCCCAGTGAAGAAGAAAAATGGGCAGATCCGAGTTTGTGTCGATTTCAGGGACCTCAACAAGGCTTGTCCTAAAGACGACTTTCCGCTACCGGTCATGGAGATGATGGTCGATGACACCTCAAATTATGAATTATTCACCTTTATGGATGGCTCGTCTGGATATAATCAGATCAAGATATCGCCTGAGGATGAGAAACACACAGCATTTCGAACCCCGATCGGAATATATTGCTACAAGGTGATGCCGTTCGGACTGAAGAACGCAGGTGCTACATACCAAAGGGCAATGACCAATATCTTTGATGACCTAATTCATAAAGTCGTCGAATATTATGTTGATGATCTGATCGTCAAGACTAAAGCCAAGGCCGATCACATCCAAGATTTTAGGACCGTTCTTACCAGACTGAGGGAATACGATTTGAAGATGAATCCTTTAAAGTGTGCTTTTGGTGTGTCATCGGGAAAATTCCTGGGCTTCATAGTCCGACATCGAGGGATTGAAGTTGTCCCGTCCAAGATAAAGGCCATCATGGAGATGCCCCCTCCGAAGAGTCTGATGCAGCTAAGATCTTTTCAAGGCAAGCTTGCTTATATACGGAGGTTTATCTCGAATTTATCGGGGAGATGTAGGCCCTTCTCAAAGCTCATGAAGAAATGAGCTCCTTTTGTCTGGGATGCCGAATGTCAAGAAGCGTTCGAAAGCATCAAACAGTACTTGCTGCACCCTCTAGTGCTGGCTGCTCCCATTCCAAATAAACCGCTGATTCTCTATACTGCCGTACTGGATGAGTCACTCGGTGCGCTCCTTGCTCAGAACAATGAGGAGGGAAAAGAGAATGCCCTCTACTACCTCAGTCGAACTTTAGTCGGGGCGGAACACAACTGTTCCCCGATCGAAAAGCAATGCCTGGCTCTGATATTTGCCGTGAAGAAGCAGAGGCACTATCTGCTCGCTCATCGGGTTATGCTGATCTCCAAGATCGACCCCCTCAAACACTTGATGACCAAAGCAAGCCTAGCTGGCAGAATGGCAAGATGGGCTGTCATGCTACTTGAGTTTGACATAGTTTATACTCCTCAGAAAGCAGTGAAAGGGCAAGCTCTTGCAGAATTCCTCGCCGCTCATCCTATACCAGAAGGGTCGCCGCTAAATTGCGAGCTACCTGACGAACAAGTGCTGCATCTCGAGGAAGATGAGCCATGTTGGGAGCTCTACTTCGATGGAGCCTCATCAATGAGGAGCTTCGGCAAATCAAGCGTCCTGGAGATAAAAGGGGGGATAGGATTGGTGTTCATCACGCCATCAATGGGAACCCTAGGCGTTCCTTTGCTTTCACCGAGCCTCGCACAAACAATAAGGCCGAGTATGAAGCTCTAATAGCTGGTTTGGAGCTCGCTATAGAAATGGAAATCCTTCGACTACGGGTTTATGGTGACTCCCAGCTTGTCGTCAACCAAGTAAGCGGCGACTATAAGATATACAAACCCGAGTTAGCTTGGTACAGAAGCCGGGTGATGGAACTCATAAAACGGTTCACTCACATTGAACTAACGAGAGTCCCTAGAGCGTTGAACGGAAAGGCTGACGTACTCGCTCGCTTAGCCAAGGAGCTGGCTGATCCTGACATGGACGAAATTCTGATCATAGTCAGGAGCCGGAAAATTCTACCCCCCGTCTCTCTACGAGAAGAGGAAAGCGCAGTTCCGCCGAAGAAGCTTCGATCGTTCAAGACGAGCCCGATTAGAGAAAACCCTTCATAGAGTACTTCCAATACGACAAGCTGCCCGAAGGAAGATCCGCGAGGGTTTAGCTGAAAAAGAGAGCTCTCCGATACGTGTTTGTAAATGACACGTTGTACCGCAGGTCATATGACCAACTCTGGCTCAGGTGTCTGTCATTGGCCGAAGCCCAAAAGGTTATGAAAGAAGTTCACTCGGGCGTTTGCGGGGCTCACCAGTCCGGCCCCAAGATGCGACTTCAAATTAAACGGCTTGGGTATTACTGGCCCACCATGATACGGGATTGCAGATAGCATGCAAACAAATGTTATATCTGCCAATTTCACGGTGATTTCATTCACAAGCACCCCAATCCGTTGCATCCTACGGTGGCGTCGTGGCCCTTCGAAGTTTAGGGAACCGGCATAGTTGGTCCAATTGATCCTCCGTCATCCAAAGGCCACTGGTTCATACTGGCTGCAACAGACTACTTCTCTAGATGGGCTGAAGCTGTTCCGCTAAAAGAAGTCAAGACAGAAGATATTCTAACATTCTTCCAGCATAACATTCTATACCGTTTCGGTACACTAAGAAGAATCATTTCTGACAACGGGCCTTCTTTCAAGAGCTTCAAAGTCTCAAGATTCGCTACTCAACATAAGATAGACTGGAGATATTCCTCCATCTATAATCCAAGAGCCAATGGGCTGGCCGAAGCCTTCAATAAGACTCTATGCAAGCTCCTGAGGAAAAATGCTTCAGCCAACAAGAGAGACTGGAATCTCAAACTTCACGAGGCGTTGTGGGCATATCGTACCACGCACCGTACTCCAACTCAGTCCACTCCATACTCATTGCTCTTCGGAGTGGAGGCGGTCCTCCCCCTCGAAGTCGAAGTTCCAAGCTTAAGAATGGCCGTTCAGCACGAATTAACGGAGAAGGAAAACGTGCTCCTTCGGCTTGAAGAGCTCGACGCCCTCGAAGAAAAGAGGCTCGCGGTGCAGCAAAATCTGGAGCTATACCGAGCCCAAATGTCATGGGCCTATGACAAGATAACCCATCTCCGCGCTTTCAAGAAAGGCGAATTGGTGTTGGTGCTCAAAAGACCGATCATCCCCAATCGACATGCCAAGGGAAAATTCGAGCCAAACTGGGAAGAACCATACGTCATCGAGAAAGTGTTCGACGGAGGATCCTACCAACTAATAAGTGCCGAAGGAGAAAGGTCCATACCACCCATCAATGGCCGATATCTTAAGAAATACTACGTGTGAATGCTCCAAGTCGCAGGTGAATTGAGCACACAAGCCCTACGGTCCGGATCATACATCCTGCAAAACCGTACACAATCCACGGGCGTAAACGACCCCTATCTCTCCCAAATCCTGCCGGTGAGACTACTTTTAAAGCCCCACCAGCGGCAAAAAAAAATCCCTACGAGTATGTCCACAAGCAAAACGGGCACGAATGAAAACCCGAAAGGGCTCCGTGAGTAAAAACAGCAGGACTACCGACGAGTTTGTGAAAACCTGAAAGGGCGCAAACTCGTGAAAAGAGATGAAATACACTTGCAAAGTCCTCTCGACCTTGTGAGGAAAAAATCCCTGCGTGAGATCCTTATAACTCACAAAGGAGCAACACACTTAGGAATCCTTACGATTTCTAAGGAGAACATACACCTACGAGATCCTTTCGACTCGTAGGGAGAAAATGCTTTTATGAGACCCTTACAGCTCATAAAATTGAAAAGTCTTAAATGACAGGGACCTAAACCTGTCTCCTAAGCCACCGCTCCCCAACGGGAAATGGCAAATGATGAGTCTCTCCTGGCGTCTCGCTTCAGTGTTAGCGGTGCTGATGCCGACCCAAAAACCAAATCCCAAGTCCTCCCAGGGCAAATGATGAGTTGCTCCTGGCATTATTCCAGTGCAGCAATGTTGATGCCAAACAAGATCCAAATTCCAAGTCCCTAAGTGGCGAATAATGAGTCGCTCCTGGTACCATATTCCAGTGCAGCGATGCAGACGCCAACCAAATTCCAAACTCAAATCCCAACGGCGAATGATGAGTCGCTTCTGGTACCATATTCCAGTGCAGCGATGCAGATGCCAACCAAATTCCAACTCCCATACCCCAATGGCGAATGATGAGTCGCTCCTGGTACCATATTCCAGTGCAGCGATGCAGACGCCAACAAAATCTCTAAATTTTTCCAGCCCTACGGTCTGGATCATACATCCTACAAAGCCGTATACAATCCACGGGCGTAAAACAATCCCAATCTCTCCCAAGTCCTGCCGGTGAGACTACTTTTAAAGTCCCACCAGCTCTCCAAAAAAAACGGTAAGTCTACAAGCAAACGGGCACGAATGAAAACCCGAAAGGGCTCCATGAGTAAAAACAGCAGGACTACCGGCGAGTTTGTGAAAACCCGAAAGGGCGCAAACTCGTGAAAAGGAGATGAAATGCACTCTCAAATTTCTCTCGACTTTGAGAGGAGAAAATTCCCGCGTGAGATCCTTACGACTCACAAAGGAGCAACACACTTAGGAGTCCCCACGACTCGTAAGGAGAAAATACACCTATGAGATCCTTTCGACTCGTAGGGAGAAAATGCTTTTATGGGACACTTACGGCCCATAAAATTAAAAAGCCTTAGGTGATAGGGATCTAAACCTGCCTCCTAAACCATCAATTCCCAAATCCTCTCAGGGCAAATGATGAGTTGCTCCTGGCATTATTCCAGTGCAGCAATGCAGATGCCAAACAAAAAAAAAAACAATCCTCAAATCCTCTCAAAGACAGATGATGATTCGCTCCTGGTACCATATTCCAGTGTAGCGGTGCTGATGTCAATCCAAATCACATCAAATCAGCGAAACAATCAATGACCTCCCTGGAAGAATCAAATTCCACCTCGGAAACAAGTCAACTTCATCCCTGACACCGCAAGAAGCGGGGCAAGTCAAATCCAGAATCGACCGTCCACGTCACTAAAATGGCAGCACCAACCGTCCACGTCGCAAAAAGGGCAGCATCGACCGTCCAAGTCGCTAAAAGGGCAACACCGACCGTCCAAGTCACAAAAAGGGCAGAACCGACCGTCCACGTCGCAAAAAGGGCAGCATCGACCGTCCAAGTCGCAAAAAGGGCAGCATCGACCGTCCACGTCGCTAAAAAGGCAGTACCGACCGTCCAAGTCGCAAAAAGGGAAGAATCGACCGTCCACGTCGCTAAAATGGCAGCATCGACCGTCCAAGTCACTAAAAGGCAGCATTGACCGTCCACGTCGCTAAAAGGGCAGCACCGACCGTCCAAGTCGCTAAAAGGGCAGCACCGACCGTCCAAGTCGCAAAAAGGGCAGAACCGACCGTCCACGTCGCAAAAAGGGCAGCATCGACCGTTCAAGTCGCAAAAAGGGCAGCATCGACCGTCCAAGTCGCTATAAAGGCTGAATCGACCGTCCATGTCTTAAAAAGGGCAGTGCCAGCTTCCCAAAAGCGAGAACCAAATCAAGTCGCCTCCACGTGAAAAAAGATCCATCAATTCTATGCACACGACCCACATGTGTGGTGTGCATTCATTGATGGGGGCAATTTGTTGGGGTAAAAATTTACACCCCGGTTGACCAAGTCAAAATCAAAGTCAACCCCAAGCCAAGTGGGCCCAAGCCCAGATCAAGTGAGCCCATGCCCGGGTCGAGTCCGAACATGAAGCGACCGGCCTCCCCCCATGCCAAGATAAAAATTTTGTAATAAATAATTTTATTGTAATTCTTTTATTTTATTTTACGAATGAGTGTAAGAAAAATGAGCATAAAGCCAAATTTTTGTAAAGCCCATGGCTTATGTGCAAAAAGAAATGGCACATGAGCCATGGGATAGGCAAAATGCCATTTTGTGAAGCCCAAGGGGCTATATGTAAAGTGTATAACTTATAAAGGCAAGGATAATAAAATATCTCAACAACTTTTCTCTCTCTCCAAAGAGCAAATTTAGATCTGAGATCTTCTTCTTCCTCAAGGTTCTAAAACCTTCTTCTTTCTTTTGAATTAAATCAAGAGTTTTACTCTTTCTTTTTCAAAACAAAATAGTTTTTCACCATAAAACCCACAAAGGGAAATTCAGATCTCAGAAAGGAGAGATTTTTAAAATCTCATACTTCTTGATCTTCAAGATCCGGCTAACAAAGGAAAAAGAAGGAGACCCATCTCCAGAAACCCCACTTTGGGGAAGGACTAGGGCTCAAGGGGAGAAGCCCTTCATCAGCTTCAAAACATCCTAAGAGTTTAACTCCTCATATATATATATATATATATATATATATATATATATATATATATATATATAAGCACAGAGAATAATAAGTGCTCATTTCTGGGAGTACAACTCCCATTGCAGGGACCAAGTCCCTTTTGCCGCTCGAGCGCCCACGTGCTGACACGTGGCGCGCTAGCGCTCAAAACGCTAGCGCTCTTGCGCTCAGAGCGCTAGCGCCCAAAGCTCTAGCGTCCGGATGCCCACGTGCTGACACGTGGTGCGCTAGCTCTCAAAGCGCTAGCGCTCTTGCGCTAGCGCCCAAAGCGCCACCGCTCGAGCGCCCACGTGCTGACACGTGGTGCGCTAGCGCTCTTGCGCTAAAGTGGTAGCACCCAAAGCACTGGCGCTTTTCCCCATGCATCGTTTGGATTCCCTTTCCCTTTCTTTTTTTATATATATGTATATATAAATACACACACACACATACTCTATAACACTCTCCCTCCCAAAAAAAAAATTTGGGCCGGGGCGCTCCCCTGCACCCCGCAAAGGGGCTGCTAGCCCCCTTGACCCCTAGCCTACTATCCGGATAGCGGGACCCCCGTAAAAACTCTACGTTTCTCCCGATATACCCATGCCCCCTCCAAAACAAAACACACGTACACTGCACATTGAGTTCGCATGACCAGTTTAACCCGTTAATCGGAGGTTCCCTCGCTCCAAAGGCGAGGGGTAATTAACGGCAGCTTAGTCCGCGGCTACCGGAGATTCGGATCCCCACAATCAATAAACCCCTGCCTACCCTAGGTAGGGGGAATCTGTAATGCGCCTGACAAGCGCGCGCGTATTCCCATCTCAATGGGGTGACGAAAAACACCCTACACTCCCAGAGGCAGTCGAGTCCTTGCTCGGCTATCCCCGGCTGGTAGCTTCCTACCACAACCGACAGGGATCAAAGTCCTCGCCAAGAGGCTCTAGGCAGTAACCCTGCCCGGTCCCCGTCCTGAGGGATCAAAGCCCTCGCAAGAGGAAACCGAGCTGCTACCCTGCTCAGCCAACTCCGGCTGGTAGCTCCCTACCCTCGACGCCAGGGATCAAAAGCCCTCACGATAGGCACCAGAGTGGCTACCCCGCTCGTTCATCCCAGGCTGGTAGTCGCCTACCCACGACGCCAGAGGTCAAAGCCCTTGCCAAGAGGCAACCGCGCAGCTTCACTGCCCGGTCATCCTTAGTGGGCTTCTTACAGCCCCTCCAGCGTAGGGTTACTCCCCTACGGCATTCGAGTCCCTGCTCGGCCATCCCTGGTGGGTAACTCCCCTACCACAACGCTAGGGACCAGAAAGCCTTGCAAGAGGCGACAGGGCAGCTACCCTGCCCAGTCACCCCCGGATAGTGGTCAATGCTCGAAATCAGAGATGCCCTGTGGCCCGCGGAGGATCCGAGACCCTAATGAGGAACGTCAGGTCCATCCAAGTCTAAACGATCTCCCCTCGACTCCGGGTTCCGAAGGGATACCTCCTCGGCAGCGCTTGGCACACTCATCGGCCAGTGATTGAAGTCAACTCGACAGATGATCGCCAGACAGATGGCCAACCTGACATAAAAGCACGACGGTACAAGGAAAGATATCTTACGAGCATTCTTCGTAAACAGATGGTAGAGCACAATTCTATGGAGCCAAAGAAAAACTTTATTACTGCCAAAGACAAAAGTTTTACAAAGGGTATTTTTTGGGCTCCCCAGCCTTACAAAATTCAAGAAAACAAAATAAAAGGAGGAGAACGGGGGCTCTACACCTCAGGGCCAGGTACGACCTTGAGGTCCTCGACCTCCACTACGTGGCGCGCTGGGTCCTCGGCGACCTCCTCGCCAGGAACCTCTTCCCCTTGCTCGTCGGCGCCCACGAGGGGGAACTCGGCCCGGAGATCTGCGTCGGCGAACTCCGGCATCCGGGACTTAACAGCATCGAGGGCATCTTGCCAAATGCGGGTCGTGGCCACGGCCAAGTCATCATAGAAGTCCTTCGACTTCTTATAGCCCTCCAACGCCCTCGATTCGACCGACTTGGCTGCCTCAGCCACCGCCCCCAGCTCCTTCCGAAGGGCCTTCACCGTCCTTTTTAGGTTGCCGGCGAGCACCTGGGCGTCCTCAAGCTTGACCTCGGCAATCACCGCAGCCTCGCGGTGCCGAGCCACCTCCCGTTTTCCGGCCTCCATCTCGCCTTCCAGGGCGACGACCCTCGCCGTCATCGCCTCCAGCTCCCGTTTGGAGCTCTCTTGCAGTGAGGCGAACCAACCCGCAGCCTCCAGCGCCGGGGCTACCACCTCGGCCTCCATGCGCAGGGCGAGGGCTACATGCTAGAGAACCTGAAAAACACGGAAAAGTCAGAAAGATGAAGGAAGCACTGAATTTCATAATGAACCAAAAAGAACTTACATGCACGGACTCCTGGGCAATGGACGCCAGCTGAGCCCTGAGGGTCTCTCCAGGAACTCTACCCCCTGCCGAGGTCTCTATCTCGTGCAGAAGGCTGTCCGCCACGGACAGCCCTGATGGCACCGCAAACCGGAGGCCCCCTTCCTCCACCATGGTCGGTGAGGACCGACCCCGGGAGGGCCTCCGGGAGCTCTTCTTGAGCGGCTACGAGGGAGATCCGATATCCTATTCAGAGGCCGGGTCCTCCTAGATTAGGGCCCGCTTCCGGCCCGATACTCTGCTGGGGCCCGGGGCGGGATCCGCCCCTGTGCGATCACGGGACGCCGCCACCGGAGCGATCGGAGCCGGGACGGGCTTCGCCCGAGAAGAACTGACGCCCCAGCCCTAGTAGGCTGCCTCAGCTGGCGCATGGAAGCTCGAAGGGAGGCGAAGTCCATGGATCCTGCACGAAACAAACACCCAACAAATCAACGACACGAGTAAAACACAAACCCAAAAGCAAGCCTAACTTACCGACGAACTCGACGGGGCTAAGCCCGGCCCAGCTCAAGACCCTCTCGGACAGCAGCACGTCAGGTCGGGGGATGGGCTCCCACGACACCACTCTCACCACGGCGGGGTCATCAGACTGGTTCCCTGGCAGACATTTCTCCCTCGACCATTTGGTAGGCACGGGCCAGTCCTCGCCCTCGGGGGGGGATGAAGAAAATTTTCTTTTTCCAATCATGGATGGAGGAGGGCAAGGCCATGACTCCGGTCCCGGCAGCGCACCCCGGCCGCTTCCTGAAGGTAAGATAAACCCATCTCGGGTCGCCCGCTCGACCACCAGGGTGACTCTTGAAGACGAAGGAGGAATCGAGAAGGGGAAGGCTGAAGGGAACCGCCTGTAACTTCAGGCGGATCAAGTACCCCAGAAGGATCTTCCACGAGTACGGCACTAACTGGCCGGGGGCCAAACCGAAGAAATTCAGCGCGGCGACGACCTCAGGAGAGAAGGGCATGCGCATTCCGCCCCAAAAAGCTTCTAAATACAGGGCGATCTCCCTGCCCCGTACCTGATCTGCCCTCTCTCCCTCCTTGGCCAGTCGAAGCGTGTAGCACAAGGGGATGTTGAAGCGAGCCCGGGCGTTGGCGAGCTCGTCCTCATGCCTCACCCAGCACGGGATGCTAGGGGCCACATCTGCCTCCTCCTCCCTGGAGGCGGCCCCCGCCTCACGATCCCGGGGAGAGGATCCAACCCCTGCTCCCTGAGGAGACTCAGACACAGCTAAAGAGACTCTAGCACCTACTCCTACAACGTCTACTGATTCTACAGAGGAAGACATCTATTCTTGGAAAAGAAAATCTTCAAGGGCTGAAAACGGGAGAAGGGAGACGAGCGCCGAGCAACCGAGACTTGAGAGAGGAAAATATGAAGGGGTAAGGGTCCTAGAGGAGACCCCACCCATGTTTATTACTGCATACGGCCTCATCCAACGACACCCGTCATCTCCCACCGAAACGGCTCCTCGTGCCCAGCGGCTCCGATCGCTCTACGTGTCAGTTCTACGCTGGACCATGTCCCATCAGACGCCGCAGGCCTGCGCACGTCACATCAGCCCATCGACGCTCGACACATGGGCCGTCGCTTCAGTTGCAGAGTGCATGAACTGACGCACCTTCTTTAAATGTAGAGATCTCACCTTGATTCGCTAGCGGAAAAGACAACCGACGGCCCGAGGAATCGTCCCGACAAAGCCCTAGAAAGGAACTCACCTCGGAAGGCCCGGCAGTCCACTCCTGGCCCGACCCGCTAGCTGGCCGGGACAAGAGTGGGGGGCTAATGATGATGCTCAATATCGGCAATCTCCAGGATCAAGACATGTGGCAGATGACGTGTCCCAAGACTCAGAAGAAAAGGCCCACGGGGGCCGACCATGCCACCCTACGCCCGACCTGTAAGCACAAGCTAGCCCTCCTCGGGGCTCCCTGCAAATTAGCCTCCTCGGCCCCTCAGCTCGCGCTGAGCTGCCACAAGACCTGGACTCCCCGGCCTCCTCGCTCGTCCCGAGCTCCAGGCCGAGGCCGTCTTCCTCGGCCCACCGACCAAGGCTACCGCTCACAGGCGTAACCGCCGCTCCGCAAATCTCTCCACGCGCAGATTCTCCGCCAGCAACGTCCCACGTTCCACGCCATCACGATCCCCATTAATGGGCGATCCGCTCATTACGCGGGCGTGACGTCGGGAGCATAACTGCCGGCGAGATTCTCGCACCTGCTGCTACGTGCTGCTGCCGCTATATAAACCCCCATGACAGAAGGGTGAGGTAAACCATTTTTTACTCTTTTAATCCGTTACTCTGCTCAGATCTTGTCACTAACTTGATCATCGGAGGGTCCTTGATGGTACCAAACCACCCCGGAACTTCTTTGCAGGTACTCGGTACCAAACTCTTCACTCCACTTCTTCCTCCAAAACCCATTGAGACCCACGCGCGACAGGAGATAATCAACAAAGTCCACCGGGAGATCAACGGAAGACAACATCTGACGGAGACCCGAAAAGGAACCTCCATCACTAAGTTTCAACTAATATGGATAAAGAAGAGAAATAAGTTGTAAACATTATTTCTCATCTCTCTTTTTTACTTAGAAATTAAATTAAATCATCCTTCTCTATTATGATATGCATGTCATCCTCATCAATTAAAACACTAACTATAAACTGCATTAAAAAATGAGAGATTCAAAAATAAACAAACCTTTTATACTTGTTTATTTGAGATGACAAAATCTAATATTCTTTTTGTAATCATCAAGTGAGAGAGAACACCGAAATCCCATGAAGAGGGAGCTGCTGCAGCCTTGTGCTCTAGTTTGTTTGAGAAAGAATAAGTTAGAAAGGCAACAAAATGTTGGAGAATGAATCAATAATTGATTGATGGGTCCTACCAAATTTAATTTGAAGTATATTAGACTCTTAGATTTCTGTGCAGAATAATCTCAGTCAGGAAAAAAAATAAAATTTGAACCAATGGGCTTTAATTTCTTTTTGAACTTCATCTGTGTAATGGAAGCGTGGGCTTTCTTGTAGAAGCACGCTACGGTTGAAAGCGCATGCTTTTTTATGCAAAACCCAACGGTTTACTCATCCAGCGTTTTCTACATGCGCCAAGTGGCGAGTGCCTGCCAAAAATGAACGCTTTGTACCGAAACGCGCTAGGTAAGTTTTTTCGAACACTGATCTAAACATATAACTTTTATATGTAACAGTCAACACGCATTATCGTTTTCTGTTTCAGCAATTGCATATGATTGAGGTCATGACTTAGAATCAAGGTTACCACCAGTGAGGTAAGATGACCAATTGATGTAGAACAATATCTCAGTTATTTGGCATGACACAATTGAGGGCACATTTTAAATATTCAAGGGGTTGTATGAAATTAGGATGGCTCTTTTCCAATTCGCTACTGCAAAACAATTCAACTTTGACCACATTAAGAACAATAGCTTGAAGGTAACAGTCGCTTGTTTCCAAAGGGATAAATGTTGCCTATGGAGATTGCATGTATCATCTTGTTCTCGCAGGTATAGAATCAACATATACGTTGGTAATATAAAAGTTTAATTATCGTTTTCAAATTGCTGATTGTCTAAACTGTTGTGTTATGTTAATATTTGCATGTTTATCATATTTGATCAGTACTCTATGAGCTATAAAGAGATATTACCCGACGTACACATGTTCTGGAGGAATTTCAAGCGACGGACATTCTCGGGCTACTAAAAAATTAGCAGTCGATATGCTTGTTGATGTTTTGAGATCACGATCCGGCTATCAGCCAATCAAGGCTATGAAGGACTTCTATAAAAAAATCCAGGGTTAAGATTTAATACGATGTTTCTTGGCATGCAAGAGAATTGACACAAGAAACCCTTTTCAGCAATTATCGCCATTCTTATGACTTTTTGAGGTGGTATTAAAGCAAGTGCACGGGAACCAATCCCGGGAGCATAATCAGTATCGATAAATCAGCAGATGATAGATTCATAAGGCTATTTGTTTGCTGTGGTGCTTGCATTGAAGGTTTCTTAGATGGTTGTCGGCCTCTCATATTTCTTGATGGAACATTCATCAAGAATGGGGCAAAAGGTTTCCTATTGGTGGTATCTGCTTATGACAGAAACAATAGGGATGTTCAAGAAAAGAAGATGAATTGCGGTAGGTGTGGCAACGAGGGTCACAATAGACAGACATGCACTGCTCCTATCGACTAACTTTGAAACTGCTATATGTTTGGTATTTTGTTTTATATTTATATATTCACTACAGAGCGTTTTTCATCACCCTATTAAGATAGTAATGCGCGCACTTATCAAGCATGTACAGATTCCCCCTGCTTAGGGTAGGCTGGGGTTTATTGATTGTGGGGATTCAAATCTTCGGCAGCTGTGGACAAAACTACCGTTAATTACCCATCGCTTTTGGAGTAAGGGAAGCTTCAATTAATGGATCGAACAGACCATGCGAACTCAATGTGTTGTATGCGCGCACGCGCGTGTTTTGAAAACAATGCGAAAGGGCATGTTCATTTCTTTTTTTGTTTATTCTGTAAATATTTACAAGAAAGACTTTAAAAATAAAATTTTGGTTAGCATTTTTTCCTTTTCTTTTTTTTTATTTTTTTTTTTAAAGTGTGTAAGTGAAACGCAAGCGCGCCACTACAGTAGCATGCGCGCTATAGTGGCGCAGCTACAATAGCATGCACATGTTCTTCATAATCTCTTATCATGGTAGGCCAATAATATCCAAGCCGCTTGATTTGAAGGCGCATTTTGGAGCTAGATTGGTGTGCTCCGCAGACTCCTGAGTGGACTTCTTTCATGACTTTTTGGGCTTCGGCTGAAAGACACTTGAGCCAGAACTGGTCGTATGATCTTCGGTATAGTGTGTCATTTATGAACACATATCGGAGAGCTCTCTTCTTAAGTTGAACCCTCACAGATTTTTCTTCCGGTAGCTTATCATATCGGAGATACTCTATGAAGGGTTTTCTCCAATCGGGCTTGTCTTTGATGGTCAGAGCTTCTTCAGTAGGACAGTTCTCATGTTCTATGATTTCTTCTTCCTGTAGAGAAACTGGAGTTAGAATTTGCTGGCTTCTTACCGTGATCAAAATTTCATCAATGTCGGGATCAGCCAATTCTTTGGCTAGGCGAGCGAGTACGTCAGCTTTTTCGTTCAACGCCCTGGGAATTCTCATCAGCTCAGTGTAGCCAAACTGTTTCATGAGTTCCATGACCCGGTTTCTGTATCGAGCCAATTCAGGCTTGTATACTTTGTAGTCGTCGTTTACTTGATTGACGACCAGTTGAGAATCTCCGTAGACTCACAATCGAGTGATTTTCATTTCTATGGCGAGCTTGAGACCGGCTATTTGCTCTTCATACAGCCTCGTTATTTGTACGAGACTTGGTAAGAGCGAAAAATCGTCGTAGGGTTCCCCCTGATGGCGTGATGAACACCAATCCTATCCCAGCTTTTATCTACGGGATGCTTGATTTGCTGGAAGATCTCATTGATGAGGCTCCATCAAAGTAAAGCTCCCAGCATGACTCTTCATTTTCGAGGTGCAACGCTTCTTCATCAGGTAACTCGCAATTTAGCGGAGACCCTTCAGATATGGGATGAGCCGTGAGGAAATCGGTTAGGGCTAGCCCTTTTACCGCTTTTTGAGGTGTATACACTATGTCAAATTCGAGCAGTATGACTGATTGAAGCAGAAAAACCACGATATGTTTTATGATATGTGTTCTACTTTGTTCTCTACTTACCGCAATCAAGTCGGTTTCGCTTGTAGCTAGCCGGTTGAGTACGAGTCATCCACTGAGAGATGGTTCATATTTGAGTTCTTGTCTTAGACGAGCCAATTAAAGAATGTATATGTATATGTTCAAATTTATTTTAAGTGTTCGTATTTTATGTTCAAGTAAAGTTGTTAAGGTTAAGCTTGGTTAGTAGAGTTAGGATTAGTCTTGTGCTTATATTTTGCCATTCTTAAAATGACGTTGGGATACTCGAAAGTAGCGGGGATTAGGAGGACATAGGAATGAGATTTGCCAGTTTAAGCAAACTTTCCAACGCTAAATCCATTCCTAGTACCCCTTGTTCGTTCGCTACGTGCGCTTATTTTCAACTCTCGGCCAAACATACGCAACCATGTATCCAATCGGGTCACATCTACATCTCACGTTGTAGTGCGTCCAAAGGACTTCTCGACTTAGGTCGCAGCTATATATCACGTATAGCGCGCCTAAGAGAGGGGGTTGTGTTTGTTTGGTCTAGATTCGTTTTAAGATATTTGGCGAAGAAAAGCACAAGGGAGTTTTCTGTCCCTCATACTAACCTTCCTTAGCCCTAACAAGTGTGAAAATTATTCACACATATGAAAGAAAAACAAAACTAGAAAGAAGAAAAGAAAGAATGGGAAAAAATTTCGGTTTTACAAATGGTAGCAAGCTAACTATTTGGGCCCTCACCTAAGCAAGGAACTCCATAGAGTATCATGGCTTAAAAATATGGTTTAGAAAAGAAGGAAAATAAAACAAGAAATAACAACAACTACTTAATAACAATAAATAAAATTACACTAGCAATTAAAATTAAAATACAAGGAAATAAAAATACAAGATAATAAAAACAACCCTCATCTTCATCGATCTTCCACTCAAGAGCTCTCACTACAATTTCATGAAGGAAAGATGATGAAGAAGAAGAAATGCAAACTAAACTACACTAAATCTAGTGAAGAAAAAGACATCCTTGGCTTGAAAACAAACTGGAGTATTTATAAGCAGAGGACTGAAACCCTAGACCCATATTCTAAGCCTTTACACAATTACCAAACTACGACCAAAACACGATCTGGCGATGACTTGACATGGCCGCGGAACCGCTGCCCAAACCCACCTTTGGTCATGGTTCCGCCGCCGTTTTGGGGACATGGCGCCTCGTCTTTTCTATGCTTCCTCAGGTTGCTTTTATCTTCTGTTTTACAGGCCCAAATTGCAAAATTGTTCCAGAATATCATCAGATTTTCAACAGTCCAAAATGGCTTCACTTTTAATTCATTTAACCTTTATCTCCTCGAGTTTCGCGCATCTCTTGAATTTTGTGCTGCCCCTCTCGTGCTCTGTACTTAACTGAGACATGAATGACCACTATTATTTGTCTTGTCTCATGAACTGGTAAGCGGCACTGGACGGGTGTAGATGATCGGAACGCGGATTTTATTTGTTTGTGGCAGATGTTCTGGATTTTGGTATAATTGTGGAGATTTTGTATGATTTGCGTTATTTTGGACTAGAAACCTGTAACCTGTAAATATGTAGCAAACATGGATTAAAAGCATCTGCCTATAAACAAACGAGCAGAAGAATGAGCGGTATTAAATGCAATATTCTGGTGTGAACAAATACCCCCAAACTTATCTTTTGCTCGTCCCGAGAAAAACCATTTATTTTGAAATAGTCTTAAGCTCGCTTTCGTAAGCATCACGGTTGCACTTAGCGTGTGTAACAAGCCTTTAAATCTTTAGGTGTCCATAGTAGGAGGAGTGTTGTCTCCTGAGGGTTTTCAGCGGATATTACCCACAAAATCCCGTCAAGCTAGTTTCATAAGATAACCTTGATTCTAATCCTATGGTTTAGTATCTAAGTTAGAAACTCTATCATCCTAAGTTAGAAATATCCATCCCTTATTTTTTACACATCATATTTATTCAACCTAAGATTTTATACGTTTTGACAGTTTAGAAAGATCTCGGTTTCTCTTGAGTTTTCCTTCTAAAGCGAAATCTTCAATCCAGAATTTTTATCATCTTTACGGAAAACATAAGTCTTATTCTTTATCCTTATCTTTCCTCCAAATATCGATCGTATACCCCCACGTGTGTGTAAATTTTCACCCCTACACTTAAGAATTCAATTCAAGCTATAGTACCCTTGCCCTAATACCTAATACTACTTCTTTTCATTAATGATGGACGGATTTGCTCACACATCTTTCATGCAACTATTACTGCTTCCTGAAGCACTAATAAGCCGATTACTGAATGTGTGAGCTTAAAGCGTAAATAGCAGTTTCCAGGTCTTGTATTTATTATTGTTATTATTATTATTATTTCTTTTTCCTTTTCTTTTCAAGACCGGAAATATTTTTCAATGATGCTCTTTTGGTGGTTAGCTTTAAATACCGTTTTTTCTTTCATACTAGGCTTTTATGCAAGAGTATTTCTAGGTATCCTCTACTATCCCAAGTTTCGAGGTGCGTGTAAGTGCAGTTTGTAGGGTATATACTTTCTGAATTTGGACTCAAGAATAGAAACTATTTTTCAGACTTATCTTTCAATAAAGCATTCAATACTTTCCCTTCATCTCGACTTAACTCAAGAACTGAACTCAAGATTACCTACTTCTAAAAAAACTGCAAAGAAATATATTTGCCAAGGTTAAACAGAAGGAGGATTATTTTTAAGGATTTTAATTGCTAAGCCTAGGATTTAGTTATTTCTAACGTATCAAACAAAATATTCAGAATAAAAATCTAAGTTACCCTACTAGCTAACTTGACGACAAAGTTTTTATATTTTTTGGAAAAATTTGCAATTTTTGTGGGTTTTTAAAATAAGTATGCAAATGAAAAATATACACATGAATGCGAAAATAGAAAACTTACCGAGCATACCCCCAAACTTAAACTTAACAGTGTATTCACTGTCGTGCGACACCAAGAGGGTCAAAATTGTAGAGGGGTCAAAAATCTTTCGGTGCTCTCCTGTTTTTTTTCGTTTTTTATAAAAGAAAAAGCAAACCAAAAATATATGTACACAAAAAGGTCCCCCCAAAGTTAAGTGAAACAGTGTTTCCACTGTTTAAGCATTAAATTTCAGAGTTAAGGGGGAGAGAGCATCATTAATCTATACAAGGCCTTATATAGGCCAAAAGTTAACACCAACCATTTAAAAATTTTATCATGATAATGCCTGGGTTGGTGAAAGAATGCGTAGAGAAAAGAGATGAAGAATACGTGAGACCGTGTGTGGATGGAAGCGGGATACGGTCTCGATAGAAGAGATGAATGGTGGAGGGAAAAAGAAATAGAATACGAACTTGAGGGTGGAAATGGAGTGAATAAATTAGTATAATTTTAACGATCGAAGTGAAAATATGGATTGTACTAATCTATCAACACGTTGAGAAATAGGGTCAAACTTCTCAAGAATCGTAAGAAAACATGGGTCGACCTGATTTGGTGAACTAGACGTAAGAAATGAAGGGGATACGGTGTTTTGCAAAGTGTGAACGATAGAAAGAATGGAGAGAAGTGATTGAGGAATATGATCGGTTAAACGTTCAGGAGGGTGTGTACAGTCAATGAAAGGGACATGATGAATTGGAAAATCCGACTCATCCAGAAAAACTGGTTCATCCTCAATAATATCCTCAAGATTCTCATCAAAATTCAGCTCATCCATGCATTTATCATCATCAATATCTAGACGCATATGGAGTTCGGGAAAGATAGCTAATAGTTCGGGATGATGTCCACATTGAAGTGAAAGGACATGATGAATTGGTGAGAAAAACTCATCCAAAACTGTGGGTTCATCATTCAAAATATTCCCAGCGTCGAGATCCTCAATCAAGTGAAAGTCAAATTTCTCAGACATCTCATCAAAAGCATGGATTTCAATCAATTGTGGTTTTAGAGTGGAGGTGTAGAGATCAAAGAGATTAGCATTGGTTGCACTTAAAATGGACCCTTCATAATCGGGTAAATCAAACACTACAAAGTCGCACAACTCATCAAATATTCTATCTTCAATTGATGAATCATTTAGGGCACTCGATAGACTTTTGAAACTATAGCTATGGAATTCAATTTGGAACGGGTAGGTTTGATTTTGAAGGGTGTACTGCTCACTCTCACGACTCAATTCCTACAATTGTCCTATCGCTTCATCATACATTGGAAAATTCGGAGCTAGTTGGAAACTAGCTGCCGGTTCGTTAGGTTGTATAAGGACAGCCATGGACGCATTCAAATCCACCATCTGTTGGCACGACGCTACCCGAAATTCTTCTAATGAATGTTCAAGACTAGACATGGGTTATGAAGGGGTTTCAGTAAAAGATTCAAATTCGTATGGATACGTGAAACTCCCAAATGGCTATTCAGAAGAAATGTCTAGAGAAGATGTAAAAGTCAGGTAGGATTGATAGAAATCAGATGTGAAAAATAGACAAGATTAGGATCAACATTATGATAAGAAGGTGATTGGAATTGTTGTCCTAACGAATTTGGAATGGTGAAAGGAATAAAAGATCGGTTACGGGATTGTTCAATTCTGTCAGCAATGGACATGGGTTTCGGAGTCACAACATGACTCTAAGAACAGGTATCAACATGAGAAGGGGTGAAAGTTTGATTTGGTTGATACAAAGTAGAGTTCAGTGTCCAATTGTTTGTCCTAGAAGCGTCTATTCGATCTCTCAAAGAAATTTTGGGCATGGATGGATCATTCGAAATTCGATCAAAGCAAGAACCATGAGAAGAAAGGTCTGGTCATGGATACCAAAGTTTGGCAATAGTCGGTCGTTTTGGGGTACCCATGTTATGAAAAGAGTGAAAGGTAGAAAGTAGGTGAATTTTTATAAAAAATTTTTGAATATTTTTTTTTGTTTTTGGAGTTTTTGAAATTGTTTGTTTGGTTTTTGAAAGAATACATAATTATGGGTTAAACTTTACACAAGCACAATTACAATCACAATATGCACAAACAATACCTAAAGCTAGAGTCTTCAAAGTCCAACCAGACCGCTCTTAGACTTCCAAGCGACAAGTTGCAAGATAACGCTCGAATCGCCTCTTCACTGCCAATTGTGGCCAGGTAAGCACAAGTGAGATAAGGAGGGTTCCGCTCATGAATCACCGTGAGACGGGCCTTTTAAAATTACCTCCTCACTTGTCTAGCCTAGGCACCACAAAATCAAGTTTAGATAAACAACCGATTCCCCGCAACCTTCACTTGTCCTAAATGAGCGCGACAAGTTCTTATAGGTTTGGTGTAGATATTTCTTATTAACTCAAGATAATGCGTATGCTTGTTATGATTTGTGGGGTCTTAGGAAGGATGATGAAATCCCCACCCAATCTTAATTGGTGTTATAGCCCCTTAATGTTCGTATTATTATATGCAAAGTGATAAACAAACAAAATCTAAAACAACAAAAAATTTATTTGGCGGCGGCGCAATTTTGTGGAAAGAAACCTGCAGAAAATACATTTCAGTGGAGTTTACAGAGATGAATGGAGAAGTAGAAGGGGTGAAAAAAATTTCAGGCTCGGAAGCCATAGGAAGACCGTGGAACCGCCGCTATACCCTAGCTTTGACCGTTGTTCCACGGTTGAAATGTTCAGTTGGGCTTCTATTTTTCTCTGTGTACTCCCCTTGTTCTGTACTCCAGTATAAAAGCCTCTGTTTCTTGATTTGATTACTGTAGTTGCTCCAGATTTTCCTGCACACTTGCACAAAAAAAATATCAAAAAAAAAAGATATTTTTTATTATATTTATTTATTTATTTATATATATATACAAAAAAAAATATTAACCCGAATAACAAGAAAGAAATACGTTACCGTCTCCCCGACAATGGCGCCATTTGATTGAAGCAGAAAAACCGCGATATGTTATATGATATGCGTTCTACTTTGTTCTCTACTTACCGCAATCAAGTTGGTTTCGCTTGTAGCTAGCCGGTTGAGTACGAGTCATCTACTGAGAGATGATTCGTATTTGAGTTCTTGTCTTAGATGAGCCAATTAAAAAATGTATATGTGTATGTTCAAATTCATCCTAAGTGTTTGTATTTTATGTTCAAGTAAACTTATTAGGGTTAAGCTTGGTTAGTAGAGTTAGAATTAGTCTTGCGCTTGTCTTTTGCCATTCTTAAAATGACGTTGGGATACTCAGAAGGAGGACATAGGAATGAGATTTGCGAGTTTAAGCAAGCTTTCCAATGCTAAATCCATTCCTAGTGCCCCTTGTCCGTCCGCTACGTGCGCTTATTTTCAACCCTCGGCCAAACATACGCAACCATGTATCCAATTAGGTTATATCTACATGTCACATTGTAGTGCGCTCAAGGGACTTCTCGACTTAGGTCGCGACTATATGTCACATATAGCGCACCTAAGGGAGGGGGTTGTGTTTGTTTGGTCTAGGTTCGTTTCAAGGTGTTTGGCAAAAAGAAGCACAAGGGAGTTTTCCATCTCACATACTAACCTTCCTTAGCCCTAACAAGCGTGGAAATTATTCACACATATGAAAGAAAAACAAAACAAGAAGGAAGAAAAGAAAAAATGGAAAAAAATACAGTTTTACAAATGGTAGCAAGCTAACTATTTGGGCCCTCACCTAAGCAAGGGACTCCATAGAGTATCATGGCTTGAAAATATGGTTTAGAAAAGAAGGAAAATAAAATAAGAAATAACAACAACTACTTAACAATAATAAAAAAAATTACACTAGGAGTTAAAATTACAATACAAGGAAATAAAAATACAAGATAATAAAAACAACTCTCATCTTCATTGATCTTCCACTCAAGAGCTCTCACTACAATTTCATGAAGGAAAGATGAAAAAGAAGAAGAAATACAAACTAAGCTATACTAAATCAAGTGAAGAAAAAGACATCCTTGGCTTGGAAACAAACTGGAGTATTTATAGGCAGAGAACTGAAACCCTACACCCATATTCTGAGCCTTTACACAATTACAAAATTACCATCAAAACACGATTTGGCTATGACTTGACATGGCCTCGGAACCGCCTCCCAAACCTACCTTTGGCCACGGTTCCGCCGCCGTTTTGGGGAATTGGCGCCTCGTCTTTTCTGTGCTTCCTCAGGTTGCTTTTATCTTCTGTTTTACAGGCCCAAATTGCAAAATGGTTCCAGAATATCATCAGATTTTCAACAGTCCAAAATGGCTTCACTTTAATTCATTTGACCTTTATCTCCCTCGAGCTCCGCGCATCTCTTGAATTTTGTGTTGCCCGTCTCGTGCTCTGTGCTTGACCGAGACATGAATGACCACTGTTATTTGTCTAGTCTCATGAACTAGTAAGCGGCACTGGATGGGTGTAGATGACCGGAACGCGGATTTTATCTGTTTATGGCAGATGTTCTGGATTTTGGCATAACTGTGGAGATTTTGTATGATTTTCGTTATTTTGGACTAAGAACCTGTAACATGTAAATATGTAGCAAAAACGGATTCAAAGCACCTGCCTATAAACAAACGAGCAAAAGAATGAGTGGTATTAAATGCAATATTCTGGTGTGAACAATGACAGCCCATCTGGCCATTCTAACGGTTAGGCTCACCTTGGACATTAAATATTTCAGCGGGTCGATCTTAGAGATCAGCATAACTCGGTGAACGAGAAGATAGTGCCTTAGCTTCTTCACGGTGAATATCAAGGACAGGCACCGCTTTTTAATCGGGGAGTAATTATGTTCTGCCACGACTAGAGTTCGGTTGAGATAGTAGAGGGCATTTTCTTTTCCCTTTTTGTTATTTTGTGCGAGGAACGCGCCAAGTGATCCGTCTAGTGCAGCAGTGTAGAGGATCAGTGGTTTATTTAGAAGGGGAGTTGCGATCACTGGAGGGTGCAACAAATATTGCTTGACACTTTCGAACGCATCTTGACATTCGGCATCCCAAACAAAAAGAGTATCTTTCTTCATGAGCTTTGAAAAAGGTCGACATCTTCCCGATAGATTCGAGATGAACCTTCGTATATAAGCGAGCTTTCCTTGGAAGGATCTTAGCTGCGTCAGATTTCTTGGAAGAGGCATCTCCATGATCGCTTTTATCTTTGATGGGTTGATTTCGATCCCTAGATATCGGACTATAAAGCCCAGGAATTTTCCCGATGACACCCTAAAAACGCATTTCAGAAGATTCATTTTTAGATTGTACTCTCTCAGTCTGGTGAAGACAGTTTGGAGATCTTGGATGTGATTGGACGTGGTTTTAGTCTTGACAACCAAACCATCGACCTAGTATTCGACAGCTTGATGGATTAAATCGTCAAAGATCTTTGTCATCGCTCTTTGGTAAGTGGAGCCCGCATTCTTTAGCCCGAACGGCATCACCTTGCAGTAGCATATGCCAACCGGAGTTTGAAACGTTGTGTTTCTCAACCTCGGATGACATCTTGATATGATTATATCCAGACGAGCCATCCATGAAGGTGAACAGTTCATAACTTGAGGTATCGTCGATTATCATTTCCATGACCAGGAGTAGGAAATCATCCTTAGGGCATGCCTTGTTAAGGTCCCTGAAGTCAACGCACACTCGGATCTGCCCATTTTTCTATTTTACTGGAACAATGCATGTGATTCAGTCTACATATTTTTCTTCTCTAATGAAGCCAACATCGATGAGTTTCTTGATTTCATCGATGATCTTTTTTTTTCAGCTCTCTTCTCATTCTTCGAGGAGCTTACTTGACCGGCTTGGCATCAGGAGATATAGCCATCTTATGGATAGCCACCTCAGGGGAGAGGCCGGGCATTTCTTTATACGTCCATGCAAAGCAGTCGATGAATTCATGTAGCAGGGTGACTATCTGCTATTTCACTTCTTTTGATAAGAGTGAGATGATCTAGGTTGGCCTTGGATTATCGGGCATCACCAAATCGATTTCAGTTTGCTCGCCGAAAGTTGCTTGTCTACTATCATCGAGCTCTTCATGGGCTTCTTACGGCTCAGTTAGCTCGTCCTCTTCTTCTGACTTTCTGTTGGCCTCATGGACATGGATCATATAGCAGGACTTGACATCAAGTTGGATGAAACCTATGCCCCGTCTATCTAGGACTTGCGCATCGATGAACGGTTAGGCTTGAGGTGGATACCATAACCTTTCATAGAATTTTTGTCATGCCCGCTTCCCAGTAGACGTAAACAGTGACGTGACGAAGCCCGCGACGTATTTATTTCGAAAAGGTCATTTTCTGGAATAAAAACGCTAAGCGTAAAATAAGCAATATAAAATGATAAGAAAATTAGCATGAGATTAAAACTTCAACAACTTTATTTATATTCAACTTGATTCATTTGCAATACATGATATCATCTGAAGGAAAATACAAGAATGGAAATGCATAAACAAGTGGCATACACAAACTGAGAAGAAGATAACTGATCGTGCTCCTCCTCTGAGATGTATACCTCCTCAGTCTCCACAGTATCTGACAAACATTTCAAGAAAACAAAGGTGGATGGAATGCCCGTCAGCGAACTTTCGCTCGGTAAGTCCCCAAGAAATGAAATGAAGTATAATGTGTAATGATAAAGTAAAAGTATAATATGAACAAGTGAGTATAAAGTATGTTGTGTCAGCATGTCTTTTAATGTAAACATAGCAAGTTTATTTAGCATGCGGTGTTATCGTAATATATGTGAACAAGTATGGTAATACATAACAAGTAGATAAGCATGACAGCATAGCATGAGCATGGCAAACAAATGTAACATGGCCGTGTGATGTAAGTATAGTAAACATGCAGTGAATGTAAGTGTCTTAACAGGTCTCTACTTAGGTATACAAATTTAACATTAGTTCAAGAGTGAATGTCAACCAATCTCAAGAGTGTTCTCGAACCCAACATGCTGTAATCCAGAGGTAAGGAACTATGGGCCCGAATCAAGTGTTAGTAACGGGACTTCAACCTAGTGTTGAATTATTCCAAACACAACAGGCTGTAATCCAGGAGCAAGGAAACGCGGGCCTCATGATAGATTGCTTGTGTTAGTAGACATGGATTCATGATCTAATGGGACTCCTGAGATTTCGTTGGATTCCCACATGAACTACCCCAGCATCCCGTGTATTCTACATTACAGTTAAAATTACCAGCCATGCTAAAATCCAATATCAAGTTGAAAGATTGAGTTCATGTATATATCAAGTATTCTTATCAAGTATTCATGTATTCATGTCAAGTTGTATTCATGGTGTTGGATGTATTGCCCTCAAAGTCAATTATTGGATCGCAGGTACGTGATTGCAATGATTGAGGGAGGACCTATACCGGTAGGACAGTCTTACTCAAGATGATAGTATGCTATCTGGTTTGCCTTTATCAATCGTGTACAGCTTTAGGTGACATGATCACTATTACACGTTGATAGAGCCCTTAGAATCCTGCTTGACTAGCAACAGTATGATGGCGATCATATACGTGAGAGTTGGGTAGTCTATAAGCACATCCTTAAAAGTGTTCCCTAGTTGTGGGAGTTTCGAGACAGGGCATCGATACTCTGGAGTAGACTGGTGTATACAGTCGAGACCCCGACGAGGGGCGGTGGCCGGTCTCACAAATCACTGGTGTCAGTTGGATCACCTAAGATATATACAGGTGCTCATTGGGTTATGAGTACACCGGACAGGACTCGCCGGGAACCTGCTAGTTAGTGTTATACCTAGCGTTAAATAGCAGTTCCCTGGTGACATGTATACAGGGTAGTTCATCGACCTGAGGTCGTCATTTGTCTCGTGTGAATTCCCACTGTGCTTTGATTACTACCCTACCACGGCTCAAAAGAGTCGTGAAAACAGGTTTTAGTTGGGTATAGTCCCGAGCCACATAGAGGCAAGTGAGCGGATCGGCAGGGGATTCGTCTCTCCCGGTAATGGGGGTGAGATCGCGCTGTGTCTAGGAGAGCCATTACACCAAGTCCTTGGCCAAGGCAGGTGAGAATTACTGGTAAGTATTCCAGTAGTTTCTCAGGGTGTTCAGGGCTACTCTCCGACACGACTTATCCCGCTATTGGGGGTCTGACGTTACCAGCCCCCTAGGCCCGATATGCGATGCTCATAGACGAATGGACCGGACTGTATGGATATTGTCACTGATAGGCTCAGTAGGGTTTTCAGGATGAGTTCGCTCATTAGCTTCCCTTTCGGTCAGCACATGGGTAGCCGTTACGTACAGCTAGTGCCGCTGACGTGCTTGTGGTTAAACCCACTGCCAGGGTACTGATGAGTCTCTAAAGTCGCCCACAGATAGTTTCCCAAGTTCGGGCAAAAAGTTGTAGAGGCCGTATGGTTTTATGGCAGGGTTCGAAATTGCACGTGTACTTGTGCACGTGTCATATTTCGGACAGATAATACTTGTGGGCTTTGGTTTAAGCCGGATCCAAGTATTATATTGAGTAGGAATATTTTAGTCTCTCGTATTCGTATTCGGTCGGAATACAGATACAGGTATGTATATACAGGTGAGGGGTATTCTCGTAATCCGTTACGAGAATATTTTAGAAGATGCATTTCTTTTTGGATTAATCATTTTGGTTTAAATGATTATTAGTTTTGGAAAGGGTGACTCATTGTTGTGACTCATTAATTCTAGAATGTTCACTAATGACTCATGTAATGAGTCATCTAGTGAGTCATTAAAGAATTAAATGAGTTTTGTTTTGGGTGTAGATATTTTAGGGTTTGTGGATATTTTTGGGAGATATTTTTTCATGAGATATTTTCTTTACACAACCTTATATATATCTACTCACAAAAGAAAAGTTTACACACAAGTTATTATGCTTGAGTTCTTGCTCTCTTGATAAGTTTCTTGAGTTCACCATTTTCAACTCTTTGCATCTTCTTCTACCTCCACCGTATCCCTCTCATGTGATGAGAACCCTAGGGTGTTTGAGACAAAGTATTCTACTCATTCTCTACTTCATCTTGGTCATCTCTTTTAGCAGACTTGATGACCGAGTTGCCTCGGTATAGAGGCGGGAGACCGTTTAAAGATCCGTTGACGTGGTGCCACCTCGATGAGGAGACAAGAGATCGGAGTTGCCACGAGGAGCGTGGGATGATGGCTAAAGACCGAAAGACTCGGATCGATCGGTATAGCCTTTCTACCTCTTTACAGTTTGTTAGTTTAGTGTTAATGGCAAGATCCGGGTTATAGTATGCGATAGCGTCGGTTATAAAAGTTTTTGTTCCGCGTTTGGCGTCAGAATGACGGCCGGGGCGCTACCGTAGACTTACATAGTTTCAGAGCCACGACATTAACCTTTACTAACTTGTTCTAACGTGTTTAAAATATCGATTGAACGAAATTTCCAAAACCTCACTTTTCATGTTAAAGTTTCTGTCGATTTTTAAAACTGGTCTAAAAATCATTTTGAGTATCTCAGAAAATCGAGCAGGCTTTTTTAAGAATACTGCAGAAATTTGGTAGACTGAATCCACAAGACTGCCGCGGAACCGCCGCACAAACCATGGTTTGGCCGCGGTTCCGCCGCCGATTTGGAGCAACAGTGTACCATTTTTCTACAGTAGTGTCTTTCATGTGGAATTGAGGTTTCTGGAATATTTTGTTTGGGCCCAGATTTTGTTTGAGTACTGCAGTTGTACGTGGGGCCCACTTCGGGAAGTTTTGTCGATCAGAATTTTAAACTTGTTAGTTTACAGTACTTACATTATATCTCTGACCGTGAATGTTATTCGAGCGGTAAATCGTGTCTGATTGCTATAGTCCTTTTAGACGGGTTTGCGAACGTGACATTCGCGTTGATGTTCTGTGTTGTGCTGTGATGTTGCGGATTTGTCGTGGTGGATAGCTGTGTACAATGGTAGTGCAGTTTGGATTTATTTGTACATTTGATATTGCGGGGCCAGCGTCCAACATGTGGACTGCCGTCACTGCCTGTTTATATAATATTCTTTTGGGGCACGACCAGGCTAAGGTCGATGTACCCGTTGTACATATTTTTCATTTCTGTACTAGGTTTACCCCGCGACGGAGTGCACGGATAGCCGGGTTCTGGAGGGCAACAGGTCCGCATCTCATGGCTTTGAGAGGCAGAGGGACTCAGTCTAGAATTGGCAGACTATTCGCCGCACTCGTAGGGGGTACAGGTTGACCCAAGGAGGGGTGCCCAAGTTACCGGATTCCGTGAAGTGCAGGGTGGTCCATTCACTTTGCTGTAGGGGCTGCCTCGCTTCAGGTTTTGGCGGGTAACTTGCCGCACCCGTAGGGGTCTAGGTTTCATTGCACAGGCTATCCACACGACCAGGGGAACGTCGGGTTTCAGTAGCGGCTCTGTGAAACCCGGGGATCCTAGATTATCTGTATTGTTCTGTGATGCTTATTACTTTTCTGTAATGTTGCATTTATCACGCCTAGAGCGATTATTGTATATTGGTATATATACTAGTAAATGTTGTATATGTTTTGCACCCGCGCTAGTCCAGTCCCCGCTCTGTCGTTAGTTAAGTAACCTAACGGGTAATGACGGGACCTAGTGGCGAATGCAGATGGCATATACGTACATTATATTTTCGTTCTTTTCTAGTGTGATTAATTGATGGGACTGCGTTGATTCTGATCAATGTAAAGGAAAACAAACCTGTTTGGACGTTGTTGGAACAGTTTTAAAAAGTGTTATTACAAGGACGTTTTCTTTTGTTTTGCACAGTGGATTCAGTTGGAATATCCTGCACCTCATTCGACGAGGCAAGGGCCGAGATCCCTTCACCGGGAGTGATCCCTTGGGCTGAAGTTTGTATCAGGGTAATAACTTCACTATAGTCGATTACTTGTTGCTTTGCATCACGGTATTCAGTTGGAATATCCTGCACCTCATTCCATGAGGAAAGAGCCGAGATCCTTTCACCGGGAGTGACTCTTTAGCGAAGGTTTTCGCAACTATATTTTGTAAAAAGCTATCAAGTTCCTTCAGCGATATCAAGTTCGTTACGTTAAAGGTTTTTCGCCAAAATCCAGCCGTAGCCCTCCGTCATTTCAGACGGGTAGCACGCAGTATTCATGCTATGTTTGTTGGCCTTCGTCAAGGCATAGTGGATGGTAGCTGCTTGTTACTTTTCTGTTGCATAGATAGATGAGTTGGTTTGGAACAGTCGTTCTGCCATTTGGCCAATGTCAGGGGTATGTACGGGTGGGTTCAAATTGACAAGATAATGACGGGTAGAACTTGACATGTGACTTATGATTTGTTGGCCTTCGTCAAGGTCATAAGAGCATGGGGCAAAAATCATATCAGGAGTTTCTAAAGAAACTGAAACTTGCCAGGCATGCGCATACCTTCTGGAGTGTGATAACATGAGTGGATTCTTTCACGTTATCATGCGATGAGAGTTGGATCCCGATTCCCACTGATGAGTTGGTTTACTTTTCGGGTGATCCTGACTAATTCTTCTTTCAGATTTGGAGGAGAATTTGACAGTACAGTGGGAGGTTTCCTGATTAGATAAAGTGATAATCATTCTGATCTAGGTTAGAGTGCATGCAGAGTGTTTCTTTTCTCTCTCTCTTTGGCAGCGACCTTTGACCGACCCTAGACTATGACTCAGTGACCAAGTTGACCGAACCTTCTAAAAATACTGGCTTTTGGATTGTCTAAATTGCATAAGTCATTTCCGCTCCTTCTTTTACCCTTTGCATTTCTCAGAACACCTCGTATCACTACGAACATCCACTTCCATTGGATAAATCCATCGTATGGTTATATACGAACTCGAAGGGACTTCTTCGAGGATGGATTCAGGTTCAGGAGAAATTGAATTGGTTTATTCAGTTGTCTTTTATTATCACCTTCTCTCAGGTTGCGAGAGCTCCTTGGTTTAGGAGAGTACACCTATTACGCTTATTGGATAGTCTTCTTCCAAACCATAGGCAGGTGTCGAAAGGTAGGGAATGAAGAAAACCAATTAGCCTAAAAGGGGTGTATAGAAGGTAATGAATAAAGACAAATAAAGGGATTTGGAGAGATGGCAAAGAAATATACGGTTACAGTCATGAATTGGATTATGGAAGAGGCATTACTAGGAATACCAGGATACCCCTACGAAACATTTTCATGTTTCAGTTTCACTGTGCATTGTTAAAGGAAAACTGATTTCCCGATTAGATACTTACTCAAGGGTATGTATTTACCAGGTATGATTCTCACATCTGTATGGTTTTACAGATGATGAGTGGGAGTAAGTTATTGGGAATTAGGTGATTATCCTCATTATATCGGAATTCGTTGTAATTGGTGATATTTGAGGAAATCGCCTGGGTTTTTGCCGGACGGCAAGTATTTGGTTTTGAGTATCCGTTGTTGTGTACCAATTTCAAACTGATATATCTGTACGTTTATTTTTATAAAGTGAGATATAACTTTTTGAAATTATGTCTGTGACATTTACCTATATCAATTGACGATTGGGTAAGGAGTATTGAACAGCGGAGTAGTTCTTAACCATAAGTACAGTTTTCAACCTACGATGCACAGGTTTTGAGTTATTCAACTCAGCGGACTTATACAGAGTATTGTATGTTGTCCAGTGTCCATCAGGACAAAGGGGTAGGTCCTCGTACTATGTTCTGTTTACTTGTGACTTCTCTAATTTTTAGACAAGTGTTTCATAGAAATACAATGTCTAAGTTTTGAGAAGTTGTGGGTACAAGAATAAAGTAGAGAACCAGGTGTTGCAAGTATCGGGATTCTTCAAGGTGATCGAAGATGTAGATACTTGTGATTGATAGTAATGGTTTTGAGAAACTTGTTTCTCTTTCAGGTTACTCATAATTGGATGGACTCCTAAGTTGAGTAATGCTGATTAGCCTCTTTCCATTAAGTTGACATGCACTGGAGACAGCTGCATGTTTTGAATCTGGTTCCAATTAAATAAGTGCCAAAGTTTCTATATTGGATATAAAATGGTTCATATCTTAACGATGTTAAGGTATGGGGAGTTGTCCAGTTTATGCTTAAAACCAGACTCTGGATAACTCAAGGCACGTTTCTGTAATGGCAGTTTGTGGGTTGACCCGGGCTATGTCGAGGGTTGACTTTCTACCATCTGGAAGATCAATAGTGATATTGTTCTTGACTCGCCACAGTTTTAGTAAAAATGGATTTTTTTCAGAAAACAGTAGTGGGAGTATGGTAGAACTAGAAGTGATTCCAGAACCGCAAACGATTACGGAAAATTTAATAGGACTTATAGATTCAATCAGGTTTAACATTCCATTAGCCACTCCGCAGATATGGTGGGTAACCTCAGGCACCCGAGAGGTACTCCGGTAGCTTCAAGGACGGTGACAGGGAGGTTCTTGTTTACCCAGACTTGACACTACTGTTGTTCCAGGCTATGAGACCTGGCAGGAGGTTAAGTATAGCGTCGTTCTAAACTAGCTTTAGAAGTGCATGTATATATTATTCTGCCAGAGGGTTGTTGTGATCAGTGGGAGCAGCGGAAGCATAGTGGGCAAGTTGCTTATGTCTATAGACTAGAGCAGATATAACGGAGATAGATCATCTATTTTTGATGTGACAGTCATGGGTTTGACTTCATCAGAATAAGGGATGGATCTGTTAAGAAGGTAGTAGGGTGTGATGTCCTGGTATTTGGATGACATACACAAAGTAGGAAGTAAAATTCCTATACTACGATCGGTTATACTTTAGTTGTCATACAGTTGTTTCTCCACACAGGATATGGATATAATATCTGACATTCTGGTTACTAGATCTATGGTTTTAGATCTAGATTTGGGTAGTTTCCCAATCTGGGTTACTTAGACAGTATTCTAAAGGTATTTAGAATAGATGACTCGTAGCATGGTGGTGTACCTACAGGTGATAGAGTCACCCTCTATAAAGGTGTCTTACAGACTAAAGGGGAGAGGGATGTGCATGATTGGCATATCACTTGCTTAGGCAATTGAGTCGATCATGAGATGTCAAGTACCACACCAGATGTTGTTTTTGCACTAGATGCAATAAGTTTATATTAATCCAATCCTAGAGAAACATTCGGAAGCAGTTTTAGAACATAAGTGGATGTTCTACGGATTTGATGACGGCAGCCTTCTTCGGGGGACGGTTATCATTCCAGGCTTTAAAGGTGACATGGATGACAGAGTGATTGTCAGAGTTATAGTTTTCCCTCTGACGCGAGGGGAAGTATTATGGACAGGTGGTCCAAGAGGATACTGTGGGAGGTATGGTGTAGGATACTGATTAGGTTCAGTTGACGATACAGTCTAAGAAGTTTGGATTTGGAGTTCATTTATGAACTAGGTCCCATCAGATATCCAGACATATTCTAAGACAGGTATTACTCAATTCGGGAGATGGTTTTCTCCGCGAACTTGAGATTAAAAGAGAACATAGAAAGAAACATCAGGGCGGATCCACTCACTGATGCTATTTCTCGAACACAAGAGTTTTACAAACGGGCTTTGTGAAACTGATTAGTAGAGGAGTTGGATGTTCGGTATCACACGGGCTGCGAGTATGAGACATCGCAATAATTAGCCTTAAGTGCAAGTGGGAGATTGTTGGATGTAGTGCCCTCAAAGTCAATTATTGGATCGCAGGTACGTGATTGCAATGATTGAGGGAGGACCTATACCGGTAGGACAGTCTTACTCAAGATGATAGTATGCTATCTGGTTTGCCTTTATCAGTCGTGTACAGCTTTAGGTGACATGATCACTATTACACGTTGATAGAGCCCTTAGGATCCTGCTTGACTACCAACAGTATGATGGCAATCATATACGTAAGAGTTGGGTAGTCTATAAGTACATCCTTAAAAGTGGTCCCTAGTCGTAGGAGTTTCGAGACAGGGCATCGATACTCCGGTGTAGACTAGTGTATACAGTCGAGACCCTGACGAGGGCGGTGGCCAGTCTCACAAGCCACTGGTGTCAGTTGGATCACCTAAGATGTATACAGGTGCTCATTGGGTTATGAGTACACCGGACAGAACTCGCCGGGAACCTGCTAGTTGGTATTATACCTAGCGTCAGATAGCAGTTCCCTGGTGACATGTGTACAGGTTAGTTCATCGGCCTGAGGTCGTCATTTGTCTCGTGTGAGTTCCCACTGTGCTTTGATTACTATCCTACCACGGCTCAAAGGAGTCGTGCAAACAGGATTTAGTTGGGTACAGTCCCGAGCCACATGGAGGCAAGTGAGCGGATCGGCAGGGGATTCGTCTCTCCCGGTATTGGGGGTGAGATCGCGCTGTGTCTAGGAGAGCTTTACACCATGTCCTTAGCCAAGGCAGGTGAGAATTACTAGTAAGTATTCCAGTAGTTTCTCAGGGTGTTCAGGGCTATTCTCTGACATGACTTATACCGCTATTGGGGGTCTGACGTTACCAGCCCCCTAGGCCCGATATGCGATGCTCATAGACGAACGGACCGGACTGTACGGATATTGTCACTGATAGGCTCAGTAGGGTTTTCAGGATGAGTTCGCTCATTAGCTTCCCTTTTGGTCAGTATATGGGCAGCCGTTACGTACAGCTAGTGCCGCTGACGTGCTTGTGGTTAAACCCACTCCCAGGTACTGATGAGTTTTTAGAGTCCCCCACAGATAGTTTCCCAAGTTCGGGCGAAACGTTGTAGAGGCCGTATGGTTTTATGGCAGGGTTCAAAATTGCACGTGCACTTGTGCACGTGTCATATTTCGGACAGACAATACTGGTGGGCTTTGGTTTAAGCCAGATCCAAGTATTATATTGAGTCGGAATTTTTAGTCTCTCGTATTCGTATTCGGTCGGAATACAGATACAGGTATGTATATACAGGTGAGGGGTATTCTCGTAATCCATTACGAGAATATTTTAGAAGATGCATTTCTTTTTGGATTTATCATTTTGGTTTAAATGATTATTAGTTTTGGAAAGGTTGACTCATTGTTGTGACTCATTAATTCTAGAATGTTCACTAATGACTCATGTAATAAGTTATCTAGTGAGTCATTAAAGAATTAAATGAGTTTTGTTTTGGGTGTAGATATTTTAGGGTTTGTGGATATTTTTGGGAGATATTTTTTCATGAGATATTTTCTTTACACAACCTTATATATTTCTACTCACAAAAGAAAAGTTTACACACAAGTTATTATGCTTGAGTTCTTGCTCTCTTGATAAGTTTCTTGAGATCACCATTTCCAACTCTTTGCATCTTCTTCTACCTCCACCCTATCTCTCTCATGTGATGAGAACCCTAAGGTGTTTGAGACAAAGTATTCTACTCATTCTCTATTTCATCTTGGTCATCTCTTTTAGCAGACTTGATGACCGAGTTGCCTCGGTATAGAGGCGGGAGCCCGTTTAAAGATCCGTTGACGTGATGCCACCTCGATGAGGAGACAAGAGATCGGAGTTGCCGCGAGGAGCGTGGGATGATGGCTAAAGACCGAAAGACTCGGATCGATTGGTATAGCCTTTCTACCTCTTTACAGTTTGTTAGTTTAGCGTTAATGGTAAGATCCGGATTATAGTATACGATAGCGCCAGTTATAAAAGTTTTTGTTCCGCATTTGGCGTCAGAATAACGGCCGGGGCGCTACCGTAGACTTACACATGGTTCGAGTCAAATTATAGTGTTCAAATATTCATGTTTTGATTGAGTCTAGTTCAAGTATTCCGATTCATGATCAATGGTCAAGTATACCTGTTTGAGTTTGATATTGATTTCGTGTGTTCAAGTTCATGATCAAGTATTCGTGTTTGGTTTTAAATTCAGGTTTTAAGTTTGGATTCAAGCTTGATTTAGACTCAGACTTGAGTCGGACACTTATAAACTGATTTAGATTCTGAATTAGATTCGGGAGTTATCGGTAACTGCTGCACATGGACGGCAGGATTTGTGTCTTTTTCTAAGACAATTACCATTGATAACACCGTTAAGTTTTCTACCTTAAATAGGCAAGCACTCACTTTCTCCGGCTCCCTGGGGCTCAAGAGAATTGATCCCGCTTAAACCTATATTTACTAAAGTCCTTAAAGATAGTTTTATATAACTCAAGGAGGTTTTATGAAAAATATTTTTAATATAGTTTCAAAATAAGCTCAAGAAGTTATTTATATTATTTAGGGTTTCCATGAATGTGAATTATAAGGATTTGAGGTATTTTAGTGATAATAGCTTAGCTTGGAAAGTTCATGGTATTTTACTGTAAAGCTGGTCTTATATTGATATCTTGATGATATTTTGATTAAACTTGTGAACTTTCATTTTTTAGAAAAATGTAGGTTTATTGATTTTTTTGAAAAAAAATGGATTTGTAATATTTATATAATTATTAAAAATTAAATTTTATTAAATTAGAAAATTGCGTTTTTCTTAAAAACCGTATTTAAAAACCTTTCGAGATCGAATGCTCCATGAGGAGGTCTGCATCTCGCTCTACTAGCCCAAGGATGTGCGATAATCCGCACCATCCAATAGCGGGTCCCCTAAAAAGGGTTGTAGAGGCTTATTTGCAAAGGAATTTTAAAATACAATTCCAAAGAAACCCATTTTTTAAAGTAAGTGGTATTTTAATGAAATATTTTCTCAAAACACAAATCTATAGGAAAGAGTTATCGTGCTATGGAACCATGTGTATTTGTGAGGTGTAGGTCATTACCCCATGAAGTTTTTTAAAGGTATAATTAACAAAAATACTAAAAGAGATATATGTGAAGTTCATGGTATTTTAGTGTAAAAGTTAAGTTAAAACTATTTTGCATGATATTCTTAATTAAAATTTGGTTCTGAACATTGGTTATATGATTACAAACATGGTGTAAGAATATGTATGAAAAATATATAAGAAAAAGTGGAATTTTAGAGGTTTAAAAGAAGATGTCGGTGTTAACTCCACTTCCGACATATTTTATGAAAAGAGACTTTCATAGAAGAAGGAGAAGGATTGGGAGGGACTTATGAGTGAAGTGGTTAGAAGAAAAGTGTATGAAGAGGGGGTTGTCGTCATGACGTCGCGGGGTCGCCGAAACTTGCTTCGATTCTCGCCGGAAGTTGATCTCTTGCTAACTCCACGTGTACTCTTCTTATACTTAGAAAATTTTGAGAATTTTGGCAATAATTTTCAGAATGAGGAAGGGCTGGGGCATGGAGTAGTATTTATAGTGTGGAATTAAGGTTTTGGAATTAAAAGATGAATTAAAATGCATTAAAAAGATGATAAATGTGGGATTGAGGGGTCTCTGTTTGATTGCAAAGTAATCAAACAGTATAGTGGAGTTAGGGGTAGGGGAAAGGTCGTGTGTGCAAAGCACGGGCACCATTGGCTACGGGGGGACCGTCGGCGCCGGCCCAATTGATGATCTCACCGGTCGTTTGGTGAGGGGGAGCCATCGGATTGAAGCCACATGTACATCTCTGTATTTAAATCATTGTGCACGTGTTTGATTTTTCTGTCTTTTCATTTTTATGTTCATTGCACGTATAAACTTTTGGGCTTCCAAAAAGGTTAAAAAGAAAATCAGAAAAAATTAATTTGTCTGATGGGATTCGAACACGGGGGCTACGTCACAGCAGTGCAAGACTTTACCAGTAAGCTACAAGCTTGTTTCTTGCTGTTCTTAAACAAAATTTACTTATAACTTGTACTCAGACTTGTAAACTCCTTTCTGTACATTAAACTGAAAAATTTTGTACAATAAATTCAGAGTCGTTACAATTTTGCTTCGGGATCCATTTGATATAACGGGTATCCACACTTCTTAAAATATTCCCATATTTCGGACGTGTGGTATTTGGTGTTTAGGACGACTCTTATGCCTATTTTATAAGGAAAGCACATTAAGGACAAATCGTTTGGGTGTATGACAGGATCTGACCCATAAAACAAAACGCCCCTCTGCCCGCTCTTTCTTCCGAGAATATAGAAGGTTTTCAATTCATCCACAGTGGAGACTGATAACACGTCAAGCTCTTTGTATAACTACTCTGGGACCTTTGTGATGACCAGAGATCCTTCTTTGATTTCAGGGGTTATTCCCAGCCTTGCTTTTCGCACGAGAGTATTATCTGCACTTTTGTTGCAGGATGGATCCTCTGCATCTAATTCATCAGTGTTGCAGCCCATGTGCGGGTGAATTTTGCTGGAGGATGGGCCTTCAATGTCAGACTCGTCAGTGTCACTGCCAAAGTGCAGACGAATTTTATGGATTGATGGGCTTCCTGTGTCGGACTCGTCGATGTCACCGACGAAATGTGGACGCATTCGAGAATTTTTGGTTTTAAAAATGACAGCTGGTTCAATCTTGCTTTCGGACTTTAGGCCCATTTCATCCTCGGACGGTTGTAGACTAGCATTTTGGAGGTTCGTAAAGTACCGAGAATTCTCATACCGGACTTCGTGTATGCTGAACGGCTGTATATCTCCGTTAATGCGCTTTTCTTTACCATCTTTGGTGTACTTCATGCATTGATATAGCGTTGACGGAACAATACCATAATCATGTAGCCATGGCCACCCCCAAAAGGATTTTATATGACGTATCGGCATCGATAACGTATATCTTTGCTTCTTTCTGCAGGTCCCCAAACTTGATTGGCAGAGCTATAGACTCCAGGACTTGCTGAAAGTTTTAGTCGAAGCCCTGAATGACGATCCTTTCTCTAGACAGGTGCCGGACATCCATCGATAAACTCTTTAGAGTCCGTAGGTTCATGATGTTCACTGAGAATCCCGGGTCAATCAATATGCGATTGATCATGTCTCCATCATTGTATCCTGTCACGTAAAGTGGCCTATTATGCTCAGCGGTTCCTAGAGGCAGGTCTTCATCCTTGAATGCGACTGAAGCTGTATGCAGAGCGTACCAGGCTTCCTTCATATTGATTTCTGCGAAGTAGGCCTAGTATCGCTCAGGGTTCTATAGCGCATAAATAAGGACATCTCTAAGCTCTTTGGACAAAACAAGAGCATCATAGATGCTCAGGAGAGATGGGAGCTTCCAAAGATGAGCCAAAACATTGTAGTCTACCGAGGGAGTGCTCGAGTTTTTACGAGCTGGCTCTCTACGTACCCTTCAGCTGTGGTTTGTTTTTCTTTTTCCTTTTGGGCGATGCCTTATTTCGGTAATAGCACTTTGCTACTTTGGAGCTGGATTTGATTAGCCTTTGTGGTGAGCTCATCGTCTTCTTCGGTAAAATAGAGATCCTTATCAGAATCACTGCCCAGATGGATAGCATAACAGGTAACCCCAGGGACCTCATCCTCAGCATCCTCTCCTAGCTCTTCGAGGATTTCTGATGCTTCATTAGGAAAGAACTCTTTTAATTCGATTAGGGCTCTTTCCTTTTGCACGTAGTCTTCAAGAGAATCGATGTGTCCTTGAATAGTCGATTTCCTCACAGACTCTTCTTTGCGTCGAACCACACTTTTCTATTTCTTCATTTTAGGATTCTTAGGTTTCAAGCTCGATCGAGTCGACTTGATGGTCAAAACAATGGGCACTTTTTGCCCTTCCCGTTCGATTTTGAGCTCTTTTTGAAGCAGCTTCAGCATTTTCTCAGTCTTCTTGGATATGTATACATCCTATAGAGGTTGAGGCGGATTGGCATCATTTCTTGGAGTGGGTAATTGAACCATCTATTTCCAGAAGATTTCGGCTTTTGTCTGTATGAAGTTGGCGATTGTGGCTTGATTGTTGGCTAACACGCCTTTGAACAGCTCAATTCTCCAGTCTTGTATTGTTTCTCGACCCAATCTTTGAAAATATAGCAGTCTTCGATTGTATGACTTACTGCTCTATGGTATGGGCAATACAAGGGATTATCGGTCATTTTCACTTCATGAGGCCTTTTCAACTCTGGCAGTTGTAGATTGTTGTTTAGGGTATCCTTAAATATTTTACGGATTTTATCCCTTCTGAAGGAGTAGGTCTTATTCTTTTTCTCTTCTAGAGTCGATCCTTCTCTTCCCAGTACTTGCTTTCGAGGCCGGTCAGTCTTTGCTCTGCCTCGGGTGGTAGAATGGTCTTGGGAGACTATTAAAACTGTCGATCTCCAACTTTAAGGGGAGGCCCGGTCGAGTGGTTCGTCGCTCGACCATAAGGGTTTTGGGAGAAGCAGGACTCGAAGAAAAAAAACGAGCCGCGCTTGAAATGGGGGGTATGCTGTCCCTATTGGGCTGGGCCCTTCCCCATAAGGCCCCACCGTCGGGGCATAAGCGCCCCGGCCCTTAAAGAGGATTTGTCCATGTTGAATCTCGCCGTCGATCTTTTGTTGCATCTTTCTAAAAAATGAACCTGTCCCCTGGTGCCGAACCTTCCTCAAGTCGACATCCTCGAAAGATAGATGCCATAGTTCGCTGGATTTTTCAATACAACAAATCACTTGAGACAGAACGTCCTCCTTAGTGTTATTTTTAGAAAACCATGCGCGCGTTTAAGTATTAATCCTTAATCCTGCGCGCGCGAGAGGGGGACTTGACTCTCTCTGCTTCACCTCCCGATACGGTATCGAGTCTTAAGGACTCAAACCATATAAGGTCACCCCCTCCCTTTTTGGACAACAGGCCCCGCAGGCTGTCTGTAAGGAAGATGCACATTGCTTTAAATACAAAGCAATTGAAACCAAAGAGGGAGATTGATTCTTCACTGAAGCAACCCGGCAGGAGTCACTCATCAACTAGAGCTCGAGCTCCTAACTCTCACTCAGTAAAAAGAGGACTACCTCGCCCTTCCTTCCCATTCTGGAAAGAGTGAGCGAATCAACTTGGAAAAGGTGTTTGCGGCTAACTTAACTTTTTAGAAGTGCTTCGACTTTTGAAGCGAAGGACAGGAACGAGCGGAATCAATGTATTCCAATTTCTGGCCTTGCACCGACCATGCAACGGACCATGGACTAAACGGCCACTGCCTGAAAGGACTATGTCCAGGGGACCGCCACCCCCCCCCCACAAGGTACATCTCGCGCCTAACTTAAGTAAATTCTCTAAATGGAGAATCTATCATGAGAAGAGTTAAAACAAGTTCTCGTTAAGATTTAAGGCATCTTAGATAGTTTTTAAGATAGATGTTATACTTGTTTTCTCACTTTTCGCTTGTCTTCATTGTCAAATGCATTGAAAGCGTCGATGTTGTTAGAACTCCCGCTTTTGTGATTGTCATTTTCCGGTTCTTCCAGGCTTTGTTATTAATTTGGATGTCTGGTTTGAACTCTTGCTTTGAGCATTTCAATAGTTGAATCTTCCTTGTCAGCTCCTGGAATGTTTTGAGGTCCATTGTGTATAGAAAAGGATTCATCCAACCACCGAGACTTTCTATAAGAAGGATGACAGACTGGTCTTGATCTAACGACGGCTCACACTTGACGGAAAGACTGCGCCATCGAACTATAATATCCGTGTTACTTTCGTTGTTCTTTGGTTTAGTCCTTACAAGGTCAGAAATAGTGATTTTATCCCTGACACTCATGAACCTTTGCCTAAAAAGAAATTCCATTTGGGCAAACGCAGTGACGGAGCCGTCCGTATGTTTGCGTACCAGTCAAAAGCAACGTCAGTCAAGCTATTAACGAATTGGCGGAGGAAAAGTGCATCATTACCCCCGGCGCACGATGATTTGAAGTGGGCAATATGCTGGCTTGCATTTCCTATTCTATCAAATCTTTCAAATTTAAGGACAACATAGCCGCTAGAAACTCCACGAGATCATATCGTGCCGAGTACGGTCTCCCATTACTGACGACGTTTTTCTACGCTTTAGCTTCGGCCATTAATGTCTTGACTTTATTGGCGACCAAGTCCATTATTTTATCTTGGATTAACGCACTACTATCGTCGAGGTCAGAACATCTCCTGAGGCTGAGTGTGGTCGACTCCTCTATGGCTCGCCTGCTTTTGGACTTAGGGGGACATGCGCCGGCTGTTTTAGGGCATCGCTTCCCAGTTCATGGATAGAGCCTTGCACTTAATTAGACTGCCCTTGGCCGATTTTAGCTGTGAGTTGAAGGACAACATTTATCAAGTCATCAATCATGGAGTAGAACTTGGCCATCTCCTTGTCTTTGTTTTTGAGCTTCTTCTGAAGTTCTTGGAGCAACTGTTGTTTTGTGGTCTTGGGGATGAAAATCGGCTCCTTATCGCTCTCCGAGCTTGACTCCCCAGGAATTGAAGGATCTTTCTACTTATCGGTCTTGCCGGATGGGTTTTCATTGTCTTCCGGAGGAGGCTGGGCTTAGAAAGTAGCAGCCACATTCAAACCAGATTGGGCTTAAGATGTAGTGGTCCCATCTTTGCTCTTGCTACGAAGGTTATCACTGGGACGTGCGCCGGCCATATAAACTGTGTGGACCATGCATCTGGCCAAGCCTTTACCATTGGCAGCAGCATTTGCCGAGCCTTTGGTTTGTTGTTTCGACCCATTCTTCTTGGGGAAAGATAGACGGCTGAAGACAGATAGTCTAGCCGGAGCTTTGGGTAAAACCGGTACCCTCTGCTCGAACTCCTTTCTTAGCTTTCAGGCAGCTATGAGCGCTTGGTAGACTTTTGAGAAGATAGTATCATGCTTGCTGTGCTGAGGCTTCGACACATCTCTTCGCAGCATCGTTCAGATTGTTTTCTTCTTGATTCTTGCCGTCATAAAGTTTTTTTGAACCCACTTCAAAGGTTCGAAAGAATTGTTGAATTTTACAGCCGACTCGGCATGCATTGCGGGGTAACCATCTTTCTCACGAAGTTTAGTGGCACAGGAGCCCTAGCCCTTCTGTCGGCTCTGTATCTGAGCCTTTTCTATCTTAGCTTCTCAATTTTGAGGGTTTAGCGGGCATCTGCTTTCCTGGCGGCCGCCATTAGCCGATTGACGGGGAGTCTTGAGAAGACACCCGGTCGAGATGTTATCAAAGGCATCGCCTGAGCTTGCCTGAGACGTCTTGGGGTTTCCTTGATTTTGATTGCCCTACCCCCAGTTGGAGCAACAGAGAGCTGTTCGAATACGGACTTGCGCTTGGGCGTAGGCATGCTTGCAACCACGACGTTCGGCCTTTTACCTTTTGAGGCGGGTTTGACCACTTGGCTTGCCGGGGTCTCAACAGTAGGAGCACTGAAGGCTAGAGAAATTATGATGGAGCCGAATTGACGTGACGGTTCCTCCTACTGTTGCGCAAGACTTGCTGGGAGAACCACCCGTGCGTTCATCTTGATGGTGTAGGTGATGAGGGGTTGCGTCAGAAACCGAGTTTGTCTTTGACGACATCGTTGAGAGTTGATTACTTGAAAGTAACAACCCTAACTTTCTGTACGAATTTTTTTCAAAATACAGAAAGGGACGCCTAAGCCTGAATACGAGTTATAAATTTGTTTTGCTTTTGAACAGCAAGAAAGCACTTGTAGCTCATTGGTAAAACCTTGCACTGCTGAGACAAAGCACCCGAGTTCAAATCCCATCAACCATATTATCTTTTTATTTATTTTTCTTTTAATTTTTTAGAAGCCCAAGAGTTTGCACGTGCACAACACGTAAACTGAAGAGTCACACTTAAAACAAACAGGTGCAAATTAGTATTCAGACCGACTTGGACACGTGTCAGAGATCCGAGCCCCCACCCCAAGAATCCGACCGGCAAGAATTCCCCAGGGGCCGGCACCGCCAGTCCAACCTAGTCCAAACCCAATTTTTTTTGTAAACCCTAGACCCTTGGAGTCCCCCCTTAACTCCAGTATTGCTTATTTACTCTGCACATTTACAGAGAATAATAAAACCCTTTAAATCCCATTTTAATGCAAATTTAAATGTATTTTTCATCACCCCCTAAATCCTAAATTGTCCTATAAATACCCACTCCATTTTACACGCCTCTCACTCAGAATTCTATTAAAAAAACTATACCAAATTACCAAGTCTTTTAGTGTACAGGTGGAGTTAGTGAAGGGCGAAGCTCCGACGAACTTCCGAGGAGATTCCGACGATGAAACGACGCCCCGAAACTTTCTTTAAGATCCTCCCCTCTCCTCTAGTCTAACAAACCAGTAATTCCCTCTTTCTCTTCTTTCCTCTATACTAAAAACTTTCAAAACTAAAATCCGACGGAAACGGAGTTAAACCGACTTCCAATTCGGTTTTCCTTTAAAACTATACTTTTCTTAATCAAAAAAATATCATACTCTCACATATTGTTTAACGAACATTAATAAATCTATTAAAACAAGTTTCACCTTAAAAGAATCATTTTTGTAACTTTTTTCGCATTTTTTCATAAAAACACCACATACTTATAATTCGACATAAATCATCATAATTCCTTACTATACCTTAGATAGTTCACGAGATAATGACCTAGCTCATCACAACATACATCTCTAACATAGCATGATGAATTTTGGGACAATAGAATACGGGAAAATACGACTTTGCAATTAAATACCTTTAAGTTATAAAACCGTTTTCTTTAAAAAGTGTATTAAACTTTTCCATGCAATTGCGTTTCTACAACCCACTTTTAGAGACCCCGTTCGGGATGGTGCGGATTATCACCATCTTCGGGCTTAGTAGAGCGAGATGCAGACTTCCGCAATGAGCATTCGATCTCGATGGAATTTTTATACATTTTTCTTTAGAAAAATGAGATTTTTACAAGAAAAAAATAAAATTATTTTCATTAAATATGTATATATAATTATTACCAAAATACTTATTTTAAATATATATAATATTCCATGTTTCCAAAACTCAAGAAAAGAATTCAAATATTACATGAAACTACCATGATAATTCAAAACAACATCCATATTACAAATAAATACCATACATTATGAAATTAGGTTTTACTCACTAGAAATTTCACACTTATAAAATACATATCTATGAAAACCCTAAAAACGATAGTTAAATACTTGAGGTGTATTTTGAAATTATGCCAAAACTAATTTTTACATAAAACCCCCTCAAGTTATACTAAATTACAATAAAGACCCTAGTAAATATAGGTTTAAGTGGGACCAGTCTCTTGAGCCTCAGGGAGCCAGAGATATGGGTGCTTTCCTATTTAAAGTAGACCATCTAACAAACGATATTATCAATACGGTAATTATCTTGGAAAAAGACATAAATCCTACCGTCCATGTGTAGCAGTTACCGAAAACATCAAACTAATTCAGGATTTCAATTTCTTTTCAAAGTGTCTGACTCAGACCGAGTCTCAATATAATCAATCTAACCTGAATGGGATTCAAGTATAAAACTACAATTCAATATGAATCCATGAATCCATATATTCAATCTATTTTGACTGAACCGAACCATGAATATGCTCCATTTACATGTCCATCCATTATATCTGTTCCATTACTGATATCATGGTTTTGTCAAGTCATCCATCTATACAATTCATAATACAAGACAAGACAATACAATCCATACCAACAATACAATCAATACATAAATACTACGGGGTTATAAAGGAGTAGACTGGTACGGAACATGTTAAAGGTGGCACGAGGTGGTCACTTAAGATATAATTACATCCATGCCGTTGTTCCGTGGTATTATCGATGGAGCCTTGTACTACGGGTTACCAAAGTCTACGGTGTAAGTTGAACTCCTCTCGTACACACTGGCATTTTCTGTACCAAGCTACAAACAACAGCATTAACAATATAAACAAACATTATAAGATATACTCTCTCTCTCTGTCTATCCTATCTCTACTAATCTTTGGGACTTACCGAGCGATTGTTCACTGACGACATTCCGTTTCTTCTTTCTTTGGAATGTTATTAGGTGGATTGGACCTTCTGAAGACAGAGCCCGCCAGCGAGGACTTGGATCAGCTAGCCTTTGACCCGGAGCTCTAGTTGTACATTTTATTTTCATTTCTGTTATGCCATTGTTTAGGCATTGTTTTCATTCCATGTAATTTCATTTCAGTTGTATTGTAAAAAGAATGTTTAATAAATAAAGTTGCTATTCATTTACATCTTGTCTCTTGTGTACATTTCATTTTATATTGCTTAGATACGCTTAACGTGTTTGCTTCTGAATAAATACGTCGCGGGCCCATCGCGTCCTCTGCCCGTACATTGGGAAGCGGGGCGTGATTGCCGATTGCTGCATGAAAGAGCATTATTTCAGTACAAATATCGATATGTACGTTGATTGAATTCGCATGATTGTTTAACTAGAAATATGGGAGGAGAGATAGGTCCTACCGGGCGTTCCAGAATCTGTAGAGTGTTTTTCGTCACCCTATTGAGATAGGAATGCATGCGCTTGTCAGGCATGTACAAATTCCCCCTGTCTAGGGTAGGCTGAGATTTATTGATTGTGTGAATTCAAATCTCCGACAGCCACGGATAAAACTGTCGTTAATTACCCCTCGCTTTTGGATCGGCGGAACCTCCGATTAACGGGTCGAACAGACTATGCGAACCCAATGTGTTGTATGCGCGTGCATGTGTGTGAAAACAATTCGAAAGGACGTGTTCATTTCATTTTTTGTTATTCTGTAAATATTTACAAGAAAGAGTTTAAAAACAAAATTTTGGTAAACATTTTTTTCTTTTCTTTCCTTTTATTTCTTTTTTTAAAGTGTGTAAGTGAAGTGCAAGCGCACAGCTACAGTAGCATGCACGCTACAGTGGCGCGGTTACAGTTGCATGCGCAACTACAGTAGGGCATGATGCGCGAGAAGAGAGCCAAAAGGTTCCGTATGAGCTAAACGGTCCGTTTTTTCGGTGGGGGGGAGGGGGGCGGCGAAGCCCGAATTTTAGAGCTTGAGCTCAAGGGTGTGTTCTTCTCTTTTTCCGGCCTTGAGAGTCTCTCTTGATTTCTCAATAGATTTGGGATCTTAGATGATGAAAATGGGCTTTTTTTAATCTTTCCCAAGCCTTGAAACTTTTCACAATGGAGCTTTTGGTAATGGGTTCTCCTTTTTCTTTCTCTCTCAAATTGGATCTTGAGAAGGAAGAAAAGGATGGGAAAAAAAATCTTTCCTTTTGGGATTTAAGGGAGAGATTCACTCTCTTTTCAATGGGTTTGTGGCTGAAATGTAATTTGTTTTGGAAAATGAGAAATTAAGCTCTTGATTTGATAAAAAAAGAGGAAAAATGAAGAATTTGAAGAGAGAGAGAGAGAAGATGGAGGCGCACGCCTTAATTTTTATTCGGGGGATTGATTATTCTTGATCTCTTCATAATATTTGTCTTATATAGGCTACACATTTTACACATGGCCTCTTGGGTTTTATAAAATGACATTTTGCTCATCATATGCCCATGTGCTCATTACTTTTTGCACATGAGCCAGGTTTTTTTTATATATTTTGGATTTTTGCCTATTTAATTGATAATTTAACATTTATTTGCATATAAAAACTATTTATTACAGATTTCTTCGTCCGTCTTCTTCGTTAGCCGGACTTGCTTGGGATTGAGGAGGTTTGGGCGTGGACCCAATTGTTTGGAGTCGGACCCGGGTCCACTTAGGTGTTGACTTTGTCTTTGACTTTGATTTTTCGGCTTTTGATTTTGACAATGGGTTGTAAATTTTAACCCCAACATTCACCATCAAGTTTCGTGGATCTTTTGTACTAAAATATTACGATATTTGTTATATTTTTGTTGTAAGAAATGCTTATGGTTAAGTATGCATCTGAATAAAATTTATAAGCAATTTCATGAAAAACAATAGCATTTTCTTGTTACATCTAACCACTTACGTGTAATATCTAACTACTTGCCTGTAACATCTACGCGGTTGCCTGCAACATCTAAACAGTTCTCTACACAGCTGCTTGTAACATCTACACAGCTGCCTGTGTGGATCCAATCAACAAAAGTAATACATAATTCAATCCACGGTATCGATCAATATCGGCAAAATAAAAGTATATATATTCAAACATCAAAGCTGTAACTGTATCGGCCAATATCGGCAAAATAAAACTATATACATTCAAACATCAAAGCGGTAATTGTATCGGCCAATATCGGCAAAATAAGTATACTAACAATTATTTATCATCATAATACAATTCACAGTGTCGGCCAATATCAGTAAAATAAAAGTATATCAATACATTTCTGAATAAACTCATAAAATGTTTAAACTTAAATCCACCAATATCAAGAATCTTACTAAGCTTTCGGTGGCGACAATAGAATTTGCCCAGTCATTAACGGGCGCCGATGCTCCGAAGCTTTTTCCTCCAGCGCATCCGCTATGTCCCGACCCTCAATCAAGGCTTTCATGAACAAATATACAAACACTCCACAATCCACACTATTAAACAACGCAGTTAACAAACGCATATAATTATAGCTGTTAACATAAAATTAGTAAAATAAAAAACGACACTAAAGGTAGAATTAAGAACTTTAAATTAAGGAAATATTTCTTCCATATTTTTTTGTATTGGGCAAGTGTTAACCCTAACGTAGTGAAATCCATTGAAGCCCCATGCTCGTCGAATTATTTTGCCCTAAAATTCATTAGGTACTGCATATATAGTCTAACCCCTTGCTCCCAATGGTCGTTGAGCTTAAGTGAGGAATAATGCCGTAATTTTTTGTTGGAAAAGTTTACAACGAACAATGTCTAATGGCCGTTATGACTTATCGAGGTCATAAGAACGGTCGAGGGTTCCTTTGTCTTGGTCAACAATCATACTTTACCACATGTATTTTGTTTATTAATAATTGAATGAATGATACCATGACAACTGAATAAGATGAGTAGGCATTATCATGATCCACGACCCGACGATGGCAAATGTATGGCAAATGTAGGTACTTCTCACGGGGGGCAAAAGACTTAATCATGTTTTCCAGCATCATGATAAATGAGTCTATCACTTATAAAATGAGCAGATAAAGAGTTTAAATATTTATAAATTACCTGCAATATCTACCGATTTGCCTATAACACCTACTAAGTTGCATGTAACACCTACTGACTTGCTTGTAACATCTAATAAGTTGCATTTAACATCTACTGATTTGCTTGTAACATAAACTAAGTTGCATGTGATATCTATATTTATCTATATATTTGCCTGTCACATCTATAAAGTTGCCTGTAATAACTACAGATGTTACAGATTTTCCTGTAACATCTAAGCAGTTGTCTATTACATCCAAAGCTTTGCTTCTAATATCTACTAAGTTGCCTATAATAACTAACCGATTGATTTTAATAAGCAATCAATATATATGTACGGTTCCTATCATTTTAGTACTATTAGGAACCAACATCTACCAAATAAGAGTATATACATCTCAGAATAATGTCAGCAAATGTTTTTAAAAAAACAACCAAGGTCAAGATTTTCATTGAGGTTCCGCAGCTAATAGAATTTACCTCATTAATATCAACCGTCACAAAAAACTACAAAATCTTTAAACACATACACACACTCAATACATATACACACTTAAAATTATTACTAAACCTAATTTTAATGCCCATAAGCTTCTAACCTTCTGCAATCTATGTGGAGTTGGCCTTCAAAGTGTCCCTTGTCAGCCTCTAATAACACTTTGCTTATTATAAAACCAACTTAATAAAACTCATAACGATACAAAAAAAATGTAACAACAAAAACGACACTAAAATTGCATCTTCATTCAAAAATTCCACAAAACTTGCATTTTTCTTGACCGCTTCAATCAATATGCTCACTGGGGCAATTCATTAAACAGTTACCGTGCAACAATAAAAACAACACTATAACTGAAAATTAAGAAAAACCCATAACATAAAATTGAGCTTAGATCGAAGTTATTAACCAAAAAATTGACGAAGAACACAAAAATTACCTTTGCAATGTGGAAAACCCTCGATCGCCAAAATACAGTCAAGCAATTGGCCTTAGAAGACAGAGAGCAACAGATGAGGATGATGATAGTTCGCTTAGGATTTAGGCTGCGTCAGTGACGAAGACGGAAGGATCGGAGAGGGGAGAGGAGAAGATGACGATAGATCGAGCTCGCAGATGGCGATCGAGACGAGAGAGGAGGCGGCGGAAATGAGGAGGCGGCGAGAATCGTCCTTGGTGATGGCGATGACGGAGGAGGGAACAGAGGAGGTGGGAAAAAGGGAAGAGAGAGAGGAGTTTTTCTGAGAGAGTGGCTTGTGAGAAGAAATAGAAAGACAATTTGGAACTCTGTCTAAATTATAATAGAAGGCCTAACTTAAATACTGCCCACGGGTTTTCTCACAGATTTTGAACAGTAGACTCTTCTCAACAATTTTGAAAATACCTGTGCTGTTTAGACAAGTTTGAAATGGGCCAAGGGCATTTTAACAATTTTTTTACAAATATTTATATATATAATTTTAGATTCTTACAAAATGTCTAGAAAATCATAACCAACTTTTCAAATATTATCAAATCTTTTCTAGAATTCTATAAAATCATTATTATCTTAACTCAAATTTTTTAACACATTATTACTATCTTAGCTAAAACCTTAAAAATCTTCTCAAACATTCTCTATATGATGTTAACACATATACACATATACATGCATAGCTCGTACAAAAAAGGCTAGTAATTAAAACTAATAAACATCGAATTTATTATAAATTTTCTTTTAAAATAATCATATTTTCTCCGTTACCACCACAAATCAAAATCAACACCAATTTTTAAATAATCAAAATCCTCACCACTCATTGATAAAAGTAAGTGAAGTAGACAGTTTAATGTCCCTGTAGGGAGAAATTGCTTCATGAAGCCATGGAGTGCCAAAAACACAACACACACTATAGGGATATCATTTACATAGCTGCAAATAATTAGGCAACTACATGCAAAATTCTCTGCTATACTCGACCATTTACATTTCCTAATAAGAACATTAGCTTCCCTCTTCAGGTACTGCAGTCTGAAAGACGGACCACAAACAACAAAACAGCACCTAAAGCAGCATGATGCATAAATCAGCCCTAAAATCTTAAGACAAAACAAAACAAAACAAAACTGGGAAGATTTTGGTCCAAAACACGAGATAAAACTTTCAATCTCCAAGATATCTCCGTTTCTTGGCAGTGTTCATGAAATTTGCTAGTCCCCACTCGCTCGGAGGGTTGCTCTGCTCCACCGTCCCTAGCTCAATCTAGTGATGCCAACATTTTATTAAAAAATAAGATGGAAAAATAAAGTCATGAGACATGTTTAGTGTTAAATAAGCAAAGCAATCTACAACTTTGAAGAATGAGCTCACCTTATAGGGTTTCAGATCAAAACGAGGGACCAATCTCTTTCAGTTCAAGTGACTTAGGGCCCCCACGTTTTTCATAGACATGGTGCCTGCATTCATGAAGATTTCAACTTATGTTATCATCATAAATAGTGCTATAAATATTCTGAATTCATCTCTGTTGTATTGTACAAGTTTTTACTTATAATGATTGGTTCATAATTTGATAAAATTTAGACTTTGATACACTGCATATCAAGTGAGGACAATAAGGTAAACATGATATATAATTATGATCTGATGATCTGGTATGGAAGTTTATGACTTCACTTGATTTCTTTTTTCTTTTAAATGAAAATTAAGGAATTTCCTTTTTCTTTGGGAGCTCCTTCCAAGCTCAATCCAAAGTTGGTGAACCTGAGAAACTTTTTTCAAGGTTTATATTTTGCTTTACTCTAGTCTCTTCTGGCCAAACAAAGTCCCAAGAAACATTCAGGAAACATTATTCTACATGAGTTCAATAGATGACTACAAATAGCAAGATAAAAAGAGTTTCGAATGAGATTACCATTTTTAATATAAAAAAATTCCTTTTTTTTAAAAAAACAATTATGTAAGAAGCTTAGAGCACTGACCTGAACGTGATATAATCTGACATGTTGGAGAACGTGATAATGCGCTTGGTGTCTGGCTTAGGCACAGGAAACAGATGTTTTAGGATGTTCCCCAACCTTTGTCCAATCTGCATATTTACCGAATGAGAAGGAAAATCTTATTATTTCAAGTAAACATCACTTCCAAATTTTACATTTTTGGGGCCAGAAAAAGAAAAAAGAAAACAGAAAACAGCTATCGTAGATCATTCAAAAATGAAAATCTTGATTGGGAAAAAGGGACTACATTTTATTTTCATCAAAAACTAAAAAAGTTTCCTTGGTAGTTGATGCTCTATTAACTGCAGTCCGCTAATGGTAACGCAAGAGCATGAAGGCAAATCAGCATATTGCTATATGTTATAGCTAATAACAACAACTGAGCCTTTTATCTCAAGCATATGGGGTAGGCTACATGAACCAACATGAGAATCACGCCGGGTCCAGCACATGAATCCTCCGCCTCCACTCACTCCTATCGAACAATATACTTTCATTGAGGTCTTCGGCAACCATATCTTATCATATCACCTCCATCCATGTTTTCTTTGGTCTCCTTTTCGCCCTTTTGATATCGCCTATATCGAGAGTATCCATTCGTCGAACTGGTACTTCCATAGGTCTGCGTCGCATATAACCAAACCATCTTTAGCCGGTTTTCCCGCATCTTCTCCTCCACGGGTGCTACACCAACTTTTGCACGAATATCCTCATTTTGCATCTTATCTTTTCTAGTGTTACCACACATCCAACGAAGCATGCGCATATCCGTTACGTGCATCTTATGTGTATGATATTTCTTAGAAGTCCAGCATTCCGTACCATATAATAAGGCAGGCCGAATAGCGCTTCGATAAAACTTCCCTTTCAATTTTAACGAAAAGTTACGATCGCACAAAATCCATGTTGCACTCCTCCATTTCAACCAACTAGCTTGGATTCTTTGATTAACATCACTATCGATCTTCCCATCCTTTTGGATGATGGAACCTAGATATCTAAACTAATCGCTCGATGATATCTCTTGCCCTTCCAGTGTTATACCAATATGGTCTCGACTTCTCTGTTTGCTAAATTTGCAATGCATATATGTTGTCTTGGACCTGCTCAATCTGAACCCCGAGATTCCAACGTTTGCCTCCATAACTCCAATTTGGCATTAACCCCTGGTTTCGTCTCATTTACTAAAACAATATCATCAGCGAATATCATACACCAAGGTATCTCATCTTGGATAGTTCTAGTAAGCTCATCCATCACGATAGTAAACAGAAATAGACTTAATATAGATCCTTGATGTAAATCAATTGTAATCGGAAAATCACACGTTAGGCCGACGCAAGTTATGATATTTGTCACTACACCATCGTACATGTCCTTGATTATGTCAATATACTTGACGGGGATCCCCTTCTTCATCATTGTCTCCCATAATACCTCTTTAGGTATCTTGTCGTACGCTTTCTCTAAATCAATAAATATATGCAAATCTCTTCTCTCTCGAAACGCTTGACAAGTTGACGAAGCAAATGAATAGTCTCTGTCATCGATCGTCCTGGCATGAACCCAAACTGGTTCTCTGTTATCTTAATATCCTTGCTTAGCCTGTGTTCAAGCACTCTTTGCCAAAGCTTTATGGCGTGACACATAAGTTTTAGTCCACGGTAGTTTGAGCAACTTTGAATGTCACCCTTGTTCTTGTAAAAATGTATAAGGGTATTTTTGCTCCATTCATTTGGCATCTTTTTGGTCTGTCAAATCTTATTAAACAGATCTGTCGGCCATTTAATGCCTATTTCTCTTAAGCATTTCTAAATCTCGATAGGAATCCTGTCTGGACTAACTTCAAAATCTCATTAACCTCATGTATTCTTATTTTACGCATGAAATCACGGTTTATATCTTGAGATTGCATGACAAGTTTATCCAAATTCTTAGTAAAGCTCTCATTGAACAATTTGTCAAAATAACCTCTCCATCTATCCTTGATATTCTCATCTCGAACTAAAACTTTCTGATCTTCATATTTGACACATTTCACCGCACACAAGTCTCTGGTTTTCCTTTCCCGCATCCGCGCAATCCAGCATATATCATGTTCAGCCTCCTTAGTGTCTAACTTCTCGTACATCTCCTTATAGATCTTAGTTTTAGCTTTCTGAACAGCTTTCTTAACTTCCATTTTAGCCATTTTATACTTCTCAAATCTCTCCGCTTCTCTGCTTTTCTTTAAATCTTTATAAGAATCTCTCTTGATTTTAATAGCAGCCTTTACTTTTTCGTTCCACCATGATGTGTTCTTTAATGGTGGAGCACCACCTCTCGACTCATCAGGTAGATCTCTAGTTACTCTCTTGATACAACTAGCCATCTTGTTTCATGTTCTGTCTGAATCGTTTTCAGACTGTCAATCCGTCTCTTAAACTACACGGTCTATAAAAGCCTTTTGGTTGCCTTCGTTCAGTCGACACCACTTAATTCTAGACTCTACCTTACGTCTAATCTTTCTAGGTCCTCTTCTAAATCGAAAATCTAGAACTAAAAATCTATGTTGAGTGGTTACACTCTCATCTGGCACTGTCTTACAGTCGATACAACAAACTCTATCTATCCATCTCGTCAGAAAAAAGTCTATCTGACTTGCACTTGATCCATTACTAAAAGTGATAAATTAAGATTTTCTTTTTCTAAACCAAGTGTTGGCTAAGATCAGTCTAATGTGAGCCCAACGGAGCCTAATGACGAATGGAGAAAAAGAATTCATGTACCCAAACCCAATGTATTTTTAGACAAGGCATTCTTGTTATTGGTGATCGACACAAAACAAAAATTAGGATGCCTCACATAGATAGTAAACAGGAATCTACTATGAAATGGCTGAAATAATATTTTGAAGTCGAAAAATTTTGTGGAAAATATTACAATTAGGTATGGATTGATGTCAGTGGACTTGGAGTCCACTTTTAGTGATTTAAGGTCATGCCTAATTGGATCCATGACAATCTTCCACTATTGACTTGGATATCTTTCTAAGAGAGAGTGTCTTGCATATCTTAAACAAATACAGGGTGATAATATATGCTAATCCATAGGTTAGAAGCTCCTCAACATAAAATATAAAGAACTTCTAAACTAAAAATAAATAAATTAAAGGACATGCATGGGTGCACAAGCAGAGAACGGCGTGAAAATGAGGAATTCGAGACAAACATAAGTCAGAGGGGTCAGAAGTTCAAGATGGACCAACATTTGTTAAATATGGAAGGGAAAAATACCTATATAAACAGCTTGTTTCAAAGTTTGTTTCTTAGCTATACTAATTTAATAAATAAAAAAAGGAAAAAGAAAAGGTTGCATAGCACAAGGGCTATAGTAGGCAGTAGGTACATGAAACAAAATTATGGCCGTGTACAAATGCATTTATCATGTGGAACCCCGAAACAGGGTAAAATTTCTCATGTAGGAATAGCTTTTGAATGCAGTAATCGGATAGCTATAGATTACTTCTCAATGTGGCTGAAAACTTGGAATACTAATCCTCGGTTTTTTTTTTAAAAAAAATTCCAAGGCCTCCTTTAAGATGGTGTGTCGGCTACTTATAGGTTTGTTGGGGTAAAAATTTACACCCCGGTTGACCAAGTCAAAATCAAAGCCAACCCCAAGCCAAGTGGGCCCAAGCCCAGATCCAGTAGGCCCATGCCCGGGTCGAGCCCCGAACATGAAGCGGCCGGCCTCCCCCCATGCCAAGATAAAAATTTTGTAATAAATAATTTTATTGTATTTCTTTTATTTTATTTTTGGATAAATGTAAGAAAAATAGGCATAAAGCCAAATTTTTGTGAAGCCCAAGGGGCTATGTGTAAAATGTATGGCCTATAAAGGCAAAAATAATGAAAATATCTAACTTTTTCTCTCTCCAAAAAAGTTTCAGATCTGAGATCTTTCTTCCTTCTTCAAGGTTCCAAAACCTTCTTCTTTCTTTTGAATTAAATCAAGAGTTCTACTCTCCTTTTTATAAAATAAATTAGTTTTTGACCACAAAACCCATCAAGGGGAACTCAGATCTTCCATTAGATCTCAAAAAGGAGTGATTTTTAAAATTCCATATCTCTTGATCTTCAAGATCCAGCCAACAGAGGAGGAAGAAGAAGAACCCATTTCCCCAACCAAAACTTTTTTTCTTTTTTTTTCAGGAGTTCAACTCCACTAATTTCTCTTTCGAGAGTTTTTGGGGCTAAAAGCCCTCTTTTTCTCCAGCGTGCAGCGCGCGTGCGCAAAGCGACCACGTGCCGACACTTGGCGCGCGCGCTTGCGCACCAGCGCGATGCGCAAAGCGCCCACGTGCCGACACGTGGCGCGCGCGCTTGCGCACCAGCACGCTTGCGCTCCCGCGCGCAGCGCTCGTGCGCAAAGCGCCCACGTGCCGACACGTGGCGCGCGCGCTTGCGCACCAGCGCGATGCGCAAAGCGCCCACGTGCCGACACGTGGCACGCGCACTTGCGCACCAGCACGCTTGCGCTCCAGCGCGCAGCGCTCATGCGCAAAGCGCCCACGTGCCGACACGTGGCGCGCGCTTGCGCTCCTGCGCGCAGCGCTCATGCGCAAAGCGCCCACGTGCCGACACGTGGCGCGCTTGCGCCTGAGCGCACAGCACCTAAGCGCACAGCGCCCAAGGTGCTGCCCCACGCATCCTTTGGATGCATTTTCCCTTTTATTTATATATATATGTATATATATACATTTGTATACAAATGTACACATACACATACTCCGCCACATTCTCCCCCTCCAAAAAAATTTTCGGGCCGGGGCGCTGCCCCGAACTCCGCAAGGGGGCTGCTAGCCCCCTTGACCCCCAACCCGCTATCCGGGTAGCGGGACCCCCGTAAAAACTCTGCGTGGCTCCCGATATATCCAAAACCCTCCTTTCAAAACAGAACACACGCGCACCGCACATTGGGTTCGCATGACCAGTTTAACCCGTTAATCGGAGGTTCCCTCGCCCCAAAAGCGAGGGGTAATTAACGACAGCTTAGTCCGCGGCTGCCGGAGATTCGGATACCCATAATCATTAAACCCCGGCCTACCCTAGGCAGGGGGAATCTGTAGTACGCCTGACAAGCGCGCGCGTATTCCCATCTCACTGGGATGACGAAAAACACCCTACAGATTCTGGCACGCCCGGTAGGACCAATCTCTCCTCCCATATTTCGGGTTAAACGTTCATGCGAACTCAATCAATATACATATCGATTGCTTATACTGAAATGATGTTTTTTTTTCGTGCAGCAATCAACCTTCGACGGCAATGTCTCCCCAGACGAATTCAGCTTCCAACGTGACCCCGATTCCGTACGTGGTCAAGATCAACGCTCGGGTGGTTCTCCCCGCAAGCCTCAGTCGACAATGGGAGGAACCGCCCCGCCAGTTTGGCTCTGTCATCATCTACCCTGCCGGAAGCGCTCATCTGGCAGAGATCCCGGCGGAACAGGTGGCCAAGCCGGTCTCAAGGGGTAAGAGGCCGAATGTCGTGATCGCCAAGGCACCACAACCGAAACTTAAGATGGTGTCTGAACGAGTCCATGGCTCTCTAGCTGGGGGCAAGACTTCCGATGCGAAGGGCAACATTAAATGTTGCGTACGAGCTCAGGCGATGACTCCAACAAATGCACAATTAGGCGTATTTCCAAGGCCCTCCATCAACCGGTCTGCGGCGTCTTCCCAAAGAGCCGAAGTCCGCCAGGCGCTTAGAACAGAAAAGTTAAGACAGAAGCGGCTCAGGTATCGAGCCAACAAAAGGGCCAAGACCTCGGCCAAATGGAATCGTGTGAAGTTCCAAGAGCAGGGTTGCCCCGCGACGACGGCTGAGTCAGACGTAAGAATCAGCAATTCCTTCGAGCCTCTGAAGTGGGTTCAGAAAAACGCCATGACCGCCAGAATCAAGAAGACAGCGGTCCGAACAGTGCCACAAAGAGACGTGTCCCGGCCCCAACAGAAAAAGTATGACACTGTCTCTTCAAGAGTCTATCAAGCACTCTGTGCCGCACGAAAGCAGCGGGGCAAATCCAGAAAAGAAACGCCAGCACCATTCAAGAACCTGGTTAGGTCAGCCGCCTTCAATCGACTACCAGCTACCGAAACAAGGGGATCAAGACAGCGATCCATGAAATCAGCTGCCAATGATAGAAAGACGTCCGGATATACCATCCATACGGTCTATATGGCGGGCGGGCGCCCCAGCGACAACCTTCGCAGCAAAAGCAAGGACGGGGCCACCACATCCCAAGCCCAATCTAGCCTGAATGTGGTTGCCGCCGCCCAAGAACAGCCGCCCCCGCTGGATGAAGAAAACCCTCTCGATGAGGATGATAGGCAGAAAGACCCCTCGGTCCATGCAGAGTCAAGCTCGGACAGCGAGGAAGAGCCTACTTTCCGCCCCAGGACTGCGGAGCAAGAGCTGCTTCAAGAGCTTCGAAAACAGCTCAGGAGCAAAGATAAAGAGATGGCCAAGCTCTATTCGAAGATTGACGACTTAACGAATGTGGTGATGCAGCTTACGGCTCAAATTGCTCGAGCGCCTCCTAATCAAGCACAAGCGGCTACTAATCAGCCGGGTGATGACAACCCGAGGCAGCCAATGCCTGTTCCTTCGGGTCCCAGACTGGTCGAGCCACACGAAAGCCGGCCACACTCCGCTTCTGGGGATGCCTTGGCCCCAGATAGCACTATCCCGCTAACACAGGATCGGATAATGGATTTGGTCACCAGTAAGGTTAAAACATTGGTGGCCGAAGCTGAAGCTCAGAAAGAAATCGGCAGTAGTGGACGGCCATATCCCGCGCAGTACGATCTGATTGAGTTCCCAAGCGGCTACGTCATTCCTAAGTTCGGGAGATTTGATGGAACGGGGAATGCAAATCAGCACGTTGCCCACTTCAAAGCATCGTGTGGAAATACAGGGGGCAATAACGCGCTCCTTCTTCGTCAATTTGTCAACAGCCTGACCGGTGTCGCTTTCGACTGGTACGCGAGCATACCAGACGGGTCCGTCATTACCTTTGCCCAAATGGAGTCTCTGTTCCGGCAAAGATTCATGAGCGTCAGTGATAAAATCTCCATTACCGACCTTGTGAGGACCAAGCCAGGGAAGAATGAAAGCAACACTGACTTTATCGCCCGATGGCGTAATCTCACGGTCAAGTGCGAACCGCCGCTGGAGCAGGACCAGTCCGTCAGCCTTCTTATTGGAAACCTCAGCAATTGGATGGTCCCATTCTTGTGTACAGCGGGCCTCAAGACATTTCAGGAGCTAACCAAGAAAGTCCAGATGCTGGAACGCTCGAAGCAAGAGTCCCCACCGGACTCTCAGAGAGACAAAACCTGGAAAAGCAAGCGGGACGACAACCATAGAAGCGGGAGTTCCAGCAGTACCAATGTCTTCAATGCGTCCGACAATGAAGAAAAGCGAAGGGCGGGCGAATCCAAAACCAACCGGTCTCGAAAGCCATTGCTGGGAGGAGATGGGCCTTCCCTAGAGGAGAAAAAGAACAAGATTTACTCTTTCAGAAGGGACAAGGTCCGTAAGATATTTAAAGATGCCTTGAACAACGGCCTACAATTGTCGGAGTCGAAAAGACCCCAAGAAGCAAAAATGACCGACAATCCTCTGTATTGCCCGTACCACCGAGTAGTGAGCCATGCGATCGAGGATTGCTATATCTTTAAGGACTGGGTCGAGAAGCAGTACAAGGCTGGAGAGATCGAGCCGTCTAAAAGCGTGTTGGTGAACAATCAAGTTGCAACCGCCAACTTTATACAGACGGAAACTGAAGCCTTCTGGGAGCAGACAGCCGAACCCGCTGCCCTGAGAAATGAAACGGACTCATCACAGCCTCCGTGGAGTACGCACATATCTAATAAGACGAAGAAGATGATAAAACTACTTCGGAAGGAACCCAGGATGGAATGGGAAGGGCAGAAGAAGCCTACCAGTCCAGCTGCCAATGCGGCTCCATCAGGCTCAAAATCCAAGAAGCTCAAGAAGAAGAAAAATGCAGCTCGACACGAAAAAGAGTCTGCAGAGAGATCGACCATTCAAAAATATATCGATTCCCTCGAAGAATATGAACAAAAGGAAAGAACATTGATTCAATTGAATGAGTTCTTCCCTGTACAAGCGGCTGAAATTCTGGAGGAGTTAGAAGAAGACTCCAATGAAGAGATCCCAGTAGCGACCTGCTACGCCATCCATCTTGGAAGCGACTCGGAAGAGGAGCTTTGTTTTCCCGAAGAGGATGAGGAGCTCGCCACAAAAGCCAATCAAATCCGGCTCAGAAGCGGCAGGGCTCTACCGCCAAATCAGGGCAACGCCCCAAAAGGGAAGGAAAAACAAGTCGCCAATGAAGAAGAGGGCAGAGAACCGGCTGATGAAAACATAAGTCCTTCCTCGGTGGACTATAATGTCTTGGCACATCTCCGGAAGCTTCCGTCTCTCCTGAGCATCTACGACGCCTTGGTCCTATCTAAAGAGCTTAGAGATGTTCTCATCCACGCTCTACAAAACCCCAAGCGGTATCAGGCCCACTTTGCGGAAATTAATATGAAAGAAGCCCAGCACGCTTTGCATGCCGCCGCAGTCACATTTAAGGATGAAGACTTGCTACTGGGAACGGCTGAGCATAATCGGCCGCTTTACGTGACCGGGTACAGCGACGGAGATCGAATTAATCGCATATTGATTGATCCGGGGTCCTCAGTGAACATCATGAACTTGCGAACGCTGAAGAGTTTGTCAATGGACGTCCGACACCTGTCAAGGGAAAGGATTGTCATTCAAGGCTTCAACCAAAATTGCCAGCAAGTTCTGGGGTCCATAGCTCTGCCAATTAAATTCGGGGATCTACAAACTGAAGCTAAGATATACGTGATCGATGCCGACACGTCATATAAGATTCTCTTAGGGCGGCCATGGCTCCACGATTACGGCATCATTCCGTCAACTCTCCATCAATGCATGAAGTATACTAAAAATGGCGAAGAAAGACGCATTGACGGAGACATCCAGCCGTTCGGTGTGCATGAAGTCCGATATGAAGATTCTCGGTACTTTATGAACCACCAAAATGCTAAGCCACAACTGACTGAGGATAGACCGGCCCCAAGACTCAAAAGCAAATCTGAGCCGGCTATCACTTTCAAAAGCAAAAACGCCCAAGTTCGCCCCCGTTTTGGTAGCGACACTGATGAGTCCGATGCTGGAAGCCCGTCCTTCCGTAAAACTCGCCCTCATTTCGGCAGCGATACGGACGAATCTGTTACTGAAGGCCCATCTAGCAGCAAAGTCCGCCCTCATCTTGGCAGTGATACTGAAGAGTCAGAAGAAGAGGACCTGCCGTGCAACAGCTATGCAGATTGGCCCCCCATGCAGCAAGCGAAACTACGAGAGACCTTCGAAGTCGCAGAAGGGTCCCTAGCTGTCACAAGGGTGCCGGAGCAGATGTGCAAAGAGCTCGATGCGTTGTCAGTCTCCACCGTGGACCAGCTGAAAACTTTCTACGTTCCCGGGAGGAAAAATGGACAGAAAGGCATCCTGTTTTACGGGTCAAACCCCGTTGTGCACCCGGACGATCTTTCTGTCGCGTGCCTTCCCTATGAGAGAGGCATAAGAGCCGTCCTCAATCCCAGATACTATGTGCCCGAGATGCGGGAATACTTTAAAAAGTGCGGATGCCGGTTATATCAAACGGAGTCCGAAGCAAAGTTTTACGAAGGGCTATGGTATCCGCCCCAGGTCCGAGCACTCATCGATGGACGAATTCCAGATAGACGGGGCATAGGCTACATTCAACCTGATTCCAAAGCGTGCTACATGATCCATGTTGGTGAGGCCAGCGAAAGATCAAATGATGACGATGAGATAGCCGAGCCAGAAGAAGCTCCTCAAGAGCTCGAAGATGGCGGACAAGCAACCTTTGACGAGCTAACCGAGATTGACTTAGGAACGCCCGATAATCCAAGGCCGACCTACATCAGCTCGCTCTTGTCAGAGGAAATGAAAGCGCAGATAATTGCCCTGCTGCATGAGTTCGTCGACTGCTTCGCGTGGACATACAAAGAAATGCCTGGCCTTTCCCCTGAGGTAGCCGTGCATAAGCTGGCTATATCTCCTGATGCTAAGCCAGTCAAACAAGCTCCTCGAAGAATGAGAAGGGAGTTGGAAGAAAAGGTCGTCGAGGAAACCAAGAAGCTCATCGATGCCGGCTTCATCAGGGAAGAGAAATATGCAGACTGGATCGCATGCATAGTCCCAGTGAAGAAGAAAAATGGGCAGATCCGAGTTTGTGTCGATTTCAGGGACCTCAACAAAGCATGTCCTAAAGACGACTTCCCGCTACCGGTCATGGAAATGATGGTCGATGACACCTCAAATTACGAGCTGTTCACCTTTATGGATGGCTCGTCTGGATATAATCAGATCAAGATGTCGCCTGAGGATGAGAAACACACAGCATTTCGAACCCCGATCGGGATATATTGCTACAAGGTGATGCCGTTCGGACTGAAGAACGCAGGTGCTACATATCAAAGGGCAATGACTAATGTCTTTGATGACCTAATCCATAAAGTCGTCGAATGTTACGTTGATGACTTGGTCGTCAAAACTAAGGCCAAGACCGACCACATCCAAGATCTTAGGACCGTTCTCACCAGACTGAGGGAATACGATCTGAAGATGAATCCTCTGAAGTGTGCTTTCGGCGTGTCATCGGGAAAATTCCTGGGCTTCATAGTCCGACATCGAGGGATCGAAGTTGACCCATCAAAGATAAAGGCCATCATGGAGATGCCCCCTCCGAAGAGTCTGACGCAGCTAAGATCTTTTCAAGGCAAGCTTGCTTATATACGGAGGTTTATCTCAAATTTATCAGGGAGATGTAGGCCCTTCTCAAAGCTCATGAAGAAAGGAGCTCCTTTTATCTGGGATGCCGAATGTCAAGCAGCGTTCGAAAGCATCAAAGAATACTTGTTGCACCCTCCAGTGCTGGCCGCTCCCATTCCAAATAAACCGCTGATTCTCTACACTGCCGCGCTGGACGAGTCACTCGGTGCGCTCCTTGCCCAGACTAACGAGGAAGGAAAAGAAAATGCCCTCTACTACCTCAGTCGAACTCTAGTCGGGGCGGAACACAACTACTCCCCAATCGAAAAGCAATGCCTGGCTCTGATATTTGCTGTGAAGAAGCTGAGGCACTATCTGCTCGCTCATCGGGTTATGCTGATCTCCAAGGTCGACCCGCTCAAACACTTGATGACCAAAGCAAGCCTAGCCGGCAGAATGGCAAGATGGGCTGTCATGCTACTTGAGTTTGACATAGTTTATACCCCTCAGAAAGCAGTAAAAGGGCAAGCTATTGCAGACTTTCTCGCCGCTCATCCCATACCAGAAGGGTCGCCGCTAAATTGTGAGTTACCCGATGAACAAGTGCTGCACCTCGAGAAAGATGAGCCATGTTGGGAGCTCTACTTCGATGGAGCCTCGTCAATAAGGACCTCCAGTAAATCAAGCATCCCGGAGATAAAAGCAGGGGTAGGATTGGTGTTCATCACACCATCAATGGGAACCCTACGGCGTTCTTTTGCTCTCACCGAGCCTCGGACAAACAATGAAGCTGAGTATGAAGCTCTGATAGCTGGTTTGGAGCTTGCCGTAGAAATGGAAATCCGTCGGCTACGAGTCTACGGTGACTCCCAGCTTGTCATCAACCAAGTAAGCGGCGACTATAAGATATACAAACCCGAGTTAGCTCGGTACAGAGGTCGAGTGGTGGAACTCATGAAACGGTTCACTCATATTGAACTAACGAGAGTCCCTAGAGCGTTAAACGGAAAGGCTGATGTACTCGCTCGCTTGGCCAAGGAGCTTGCTGATCCTGACATGGACGAAATTCTGATCACAGTCAGGAGCCGGCAAATTCTACCCCCCAGTCTCTCTACGAGAAGAGGAAAGCGCGGAACAGAAGAGCAGTCCTGCGGAAGAAGCTTCGATCATCCAAGACGAGCCCAATTGGAGAGAACCCTTCATAGAGTACCTCCGATACGACAAGCTGCCCGAAGAAAAATCTGCGAGGATTCAGCTGAAGAAAAGAGCTCTCCGATACGTGTTTGTAAATGACACGTTATACCGCAGGTCATATGACCAACTCTGGCTCAGGTGTCTGTCATTGGCCGAAGCCCAAAAGGTCATGAAAGATGTCCACTCGGGCGTTTGCGGTGCTCACCAGTCTGGCCCCAAGATGCGACTTCAAATCAAACGGCTTGGGTATTACTGGCCCACCATGATACGAGATTGCGGAAAGCATGCAAAGAAATGTTATATCTGCCAAATTCACGGTGATTTTATTCACAAGCATCCCAATCCATTGCATCCTACGGTGGCATCGTGGCCTTTCGAAGTTTGGGGCACCGACATTGTTGGCCCAATTGATCCTCCGTCATCTAAAGGCCACCGGTTTATACTGGCCGCGACAGACTACTTCTCCAGATGGGCTGAAGCTGTCCCGCTAAAAGAAGTTAAGACAAAGGATATTCTGACATTCTTCCAGCATAATATTCTATACCGCTTCGGTACACCAAGAAGAATCATTTCTGACAACGGGCCTTCTTTCAAGAGCTTCAATGTCTCAAGGTTCGCTACTCAGCACAAGATAGACTGGAGATATTCCTCCATCTATAATCCAAGAGCCAATGGGCTAGCCGAAGCCTTCAATAAGACTCTATGCAAGCTCCTGAGGAAAAATGCTTCAGCCAACAAGAGAGACTGGAATCTCAAGCTTCACGAGGCATTGTGGGCATATCGTACCACGTACCGTACTCCAACTCAGTCCACTCCATACTCATTGCTCTTCGGAGTGGAGGCGGTCCTCCCCCTCGAAGTCGAAGTTCCAAGCTTAAGAATGGCCGTTCAGCATGAGTTGACAGAAGAGGAAAACGTGCTCCTTCGACTTGAAGAACTCGATGCCCTCGAAGAAAAGAGGCTCGCAGCGCAGCAAAATCTGGAGCTATACCGAGCCCAAATGTCACGGGCCTATGACAAGATAACCCGTCTCCGCGCTTTCAAGAAAGGTGAATTGGTGTTGGTCCTCAAAAGACCGATCATCCCCAATCGACATGCCAAGGGAAAATTCGAGCCGAACTGGGAAGGACCATACGTCATCGAGAAAGTGTTCGACGGAGGATCCTACCAACTAATAAGTGCCGAGGGAGAAAGGCCCATGCCACCCATCAATGGCCGATATCTCAAGAAATACTACACATGAATGCTCCAAGTCGCAGGCGAATTGAGCACATCAGCCCTACGGTCTGGATCAAACATCCTGCAAAACCGTATACAATCCACGGGCGTAAATGACCCCTATTTCTCCCAAATCCTGCCGGTGAGACTACTTTTAAAGTCCCACCAGCGGCAACAAAAAAAAACAAAAAAACAGTATGTCCACAAGCAAAACGGGCACGGATGAAAACCCGAAAGGGCTCCGTGAGTAAAAACAGCAGGACTACCGGCGAGTCTGTGAAAACCCGAAAGGGCGCAAACTCGTGAAAAGAGATGAAATACACTCGCAAAGCCCTCTCGACCTTGCGAGGAGAAAACCCCTGCGTGAGATCCTTACGACTCACAAAGGAGCAACACACTTAGGAATCCTCACGATTCCTAAGGAGAAAATACACCTGCGGGATCCTTACGACTCGTAGGGAGAAAATGCTTTTATGGGACCCTCACGGCCCATAAAATTGAAAAGCCTTAGGTGATAGGGATCCAAACCTGTCTCCTAAGCCATCGTTCCCCAACGAGCAACGGCGAATGATGAGTCGCTCCTGGTACCACATTCCAGTGCAGTGATGCAGACGCCAACCAAAATCCAATTTCTCAAAATTCTCCCAGCCCTACGGTTGGTCCCCAAGTTGACTACCGTATACAATCCACGGGCTCAAATAATTCTCGTCATACCCATGCCCCACCACAATTACCAGTTACGCGGCTGGTCTCCGCCTTTGGAATTATGCTCCATTAAGAAGACCCGCTCATGTGTCCTCACGATACATGAGGAGAACAAACCTTTGTGGGATCCTTACGACTCATAAAGGAAAAACACACTTAGGAGTCCTCACGACTCTTAAGGAGAAAATACACCTGCGGGATCCTTACGACTCGTAGGGAGGAAATGCTTTTATGGGACCCTCACGGCCCATAAAATTGAAAAGCCTTAGGCGATAGGGACCCAAACCTGTCTCCTAAGCCATCGCTCCCCAATCCCCAAATGGCGAATGATGAGTCGCTCCTGGTACCATATTCCAGTGCAGCGATGCAGACGCCAACCAAATTCCAAATCCCATACCCCAACGGCGAATGATGAGTCGCTCCTGGTACCATATTCCAGTGCAGCGATGCAGACGCCGACAAAGTCCCAAAATTTTTCCGGCCCTACGGTCTGGATCATACATCCTGCAAAACCGTATACAATCCACGGGCGTAAAACAATCCCAATTTCTCCCAAATCCTCTCAGGGCAAATGATGAGTTGCTCCTGGCATTATTCCAGTGCAGCAATGCAGATGCCAAACAAAAACCAAAATCCTCTCCATGACAGATGATGATTCGCTCCTGGTACCATATTCCAGTATAGCGATGCTAATGTCAACCCAAATCAAAATCAACAAGTCAACTTCCACTCCGACACCGCAAGAAACGGAGCAAGTCAAGTCTACCCCTGACATTGTAAGAAGCAGAGCAAGTCAAATCAAGCATCGACCGTCCACGTCGCTAAAAGGGCAGAACCGACCGTCCACGTCGCTAAAAGGGCAGAACCGACCGTCCACGTCGCTAAAAGGGCAGAACCGACCGTCCACGTCGCAAAAAGGGCAGAACCGACCGTCCAAGTCGCTAAAAGGGCAGCATCGACTGTCCACGTCGGTAAAGGGCAGCATCGACCGTCCACGTCGCTAAAAGGGCAGCATCGACCGTCCACGTCGCTAAAAGGGCAGCATCGACCGTCCACGTCGCAAAAAGGGCAGAACCGACCGTCCAAGTCGCTAAAAGGGCAGAACCGACCGTCCAAGTCGCAAAAAGGGCAGCACCGACCGTCCAAGTCGCAAAAAGGGCAGCACCGACCGTCCACGTCGCTAAAAGGACAGCACCGACCGTCCAAGTCGCAAAAAGGGCAGCGCAGGATTCCTACAAAGCGGGAACCAGATAACTCCGGGCCAGGGAAAACGTCTATCACGGACACTCCGTCTCGGAGACATGTCAAGCAACGACCGTCCATGTCGTAAAAAGGGCAGTGCCAGCTTCCCAAAAGGCGGGAACCAAACCAAGTCGCCTCCACGTGAAAGAAGATCCATCAATTTCATGCACACGACCCACATATGTGGTGTGCATTTATTGATGGGGGCAATTTGTTGGGGTAAAAATTTACACCCCGGTTGACCAAGTCAAAATCAAAGCCAACCCCAAGCCAAGTGGGCCCAAGCCCAGATCCAGTAGGCCCATGCCCGGGTCGAGCCCCGAACATGAAGCGGCCGGCCTCCCCCCATGCCAAGATAAAAATTTTGTAATAAATAATTTTGTTGTATTTCTTTTATTTTATTTTTGGATAAATGTAAGAAAAATAGGCATAAAGCCAAATTTTTGTGAAGCCCAAGGGGCTGTGTAAAATGTATGGCCTATAAAGGCAAAGATAATGAAAATATCTAACAACTTTTTCTCTCTCCAAAAAGGTTTCAGATCTGAGATCTTTCTTCCTTCTTCAAGGTTCCAAAACCTTCTTCTTTCTTTTGAATTAAATCAAGAGTTCTACTCTCCTTTTTATAAAATAAATTAGTTTTTCACCACAAAACCCATCAAGGGGAACTCAGATCTTCCATTAGATCTCAAAAAGGAGTGATTTTTAAAATTCCATATCTCTTGATCTTCAAGATCCAGTCAACAAAGGAGGAAGAAGAAGAACCCATTTCCCCAACCAAAACTTTTTTTCTTTTTTTTCAGGAGTTCAACTCCACTAATTTCTCTTTCGAGAGTTTTTGGGGCTAAAAGCCCTCTTTTTCTCCAGCGTGCAGCGCTCATGCGCAAAGCGTCCACGTGCCGACACGTGGCGCGCGCGCTTGCGCACCAGCGCGATGCGCAAAGCGCCCACGTGCCGACACGTGGCGCGCGCGCTTGCGCACCAGCACGCTTGCGCTCCCACGCGCAGCGCTCGTGCGCAAAGCGACCACGTGCCGACACGTGGCGCGCGCGCTTGCGCACCAGCGCGATGCGCAAAGCGCCCACGTGCCGACACGTGGCACGCGCGCTTGCGCACCAGCACGCTTGCGCTCCAGCGCGCGGCGCTCATGCGCAAAGCGCCCACGTGCCGACACGTGGCGCGCGCGCTTGCGCACAGCGCTCATGCGCAAAGCGCCCACGTGGCGCGCGCGCTTGCGCTCCTGCGAGCAGCGCTCATGCGCAAAGCGCCTACGTGCCGACACGTGGCGCGCTTGCGCCTGAGCGCACAGCGCCCAAGGTGCTGCCCCACGCATCCTTTGGATGCCTTTTCCCTTTTATTTATATATATATGTATATATATACATTTGTATACAAATGTACACATACACATACTCCGCCACATTCTCCCCCTCCAAAAAAATTTTCGGGCCGGGGCGCTGCCCCGAACCCCGCAAGGGGGCTGCTAGCCCCCTTGACCCCCAGCCCGCTATCCGGGTAGCGGGACCCCCGTAAAAACTCTGCGTGGCTCCCGATATATCCAAAACCCCCCTTTCAAAACAGAACACACGCGCACCGCACATTGGGTTCGCATGACCAGTTTAACCCGTTAATCGGAGGTTCCCTCGCCCCAAAGACGAGGGGTAATTAACGGCAGCTTAGTCCGCGGCTGCCTGAGATTCGGATCCCCATAATCATTAAACCCCGGCCTACCCTAGGCAGGGGGAATCTGTAGTACGCCTGACAAGCGCGCGAGTATTCCCATCTCACTGGGATGACGAAAAACACCCTACAAGGTTGACAGTTACGAGTAATCAGCAGGAACCTTGATAGATGGGGGGAAATCATGCTTTTAAGAAATAATAAGAATTTCTATGAGCATACACATTAATTTATCAAGATATATTTGAGTTACACAAGATTCAGCACATCTTTATTGCTTAGACAAAATTAAACAAGCTGAAGCACATCATATAACGCACACAAGCTTAATTAAGCCAAACTAAGTTGCTTGATTACTTATGAAGACAAGCATGAACATGGCTATTGAATGTTTCATACCATATCAACAAACTCAAGTTCCTCTTGATTATGGCTAGTCCAATGCCATTTTAAGATCAAACCACTATTCATCACCAAAAAACAAAAACAAAAAATAAAGAAGAAGAAAAAGATCAAGCGACCATTAAACCAACGAAATAAATATTAAATCAAAGCTTCAAACCTTCAACAAGTTGAGTAAGGCTGGCCTGCACTAATACGCACATTCAATAATGCAAGCATATTACCACCAATAATTCCTTGCCATTTTAAGATCATGCGACTGTTTTCATTAAACGAATAAAAATATCGAGAGACCACCAAGCACACCAAAAATATTGAAATCAAGCTACAACAAGTCAACCAAGTTGGCCTGCATTAATACCTAATTAAGCTATCGGCATGTGCAAGCACATTAACACCTATAATGGGAGGCTAAGATCACTCATTAGGTAACATGCAGGCCAACTACTATACAGGGAGTCCCATCAATGCTCGCCGAGTGCAAACTAAGTTCCTAACGTGTCGAAGTATAGCATGCTACCTTATGGCTTGGGACCAAGAAAACTCTGGTGAGTGGAAACTCCAAAATAGTGACCCACACCGCAATAATGCAGTGAGAATATTTGCACTCCTAGCACATATTTAAATTTGAAGAAATGTGATAGCACGATAAAGACTCTCACTAGCATTGCAACAATTGTCTCCATATGGATCCGATCATGCAAATGAACATTCAATGACATTTAAATTGATATGGATTGCAACCAGAATCGCAGAGGATGTCTCCTTTTCAGACCTTATTGTTCCTCCAAACAAAACAATATAAGTTGATAGACTACCACGTAAGATTTGGAGTACACAAGTATTCCGAGCTGGGTCAGGTCACCTATGGCATAGCTGGTGTGTATTCTATGTAGCCTAACAATAACAGTTAGGCAATTGTCGTCACCAACAGTTTTGTACACATAGCAAGCACTTTATTACTAACTAGTGGTGAACTTATTACTAACTACTGGAGAACCCTGTGCGATGCATGGGGAATTAGGACTGCAGTTTCGAAAAAACCTTCATTGAAGTTCGAAAAGCTGTATAAAATCGGGTCCCATATTTCCTATTTTTTCGATATAGACTAAACATAAATGTCTTGTACTTCCAACAAATTCAGCGCTTGAAAATACGTTATACACAAAGAAAGCCAAAGCTCTACTTTTTAGTCTCAGTCAACGAATATATTGTGAACTTAAGAAATCTAAACCAAATTCCAGGAAATCGTAGGTACAGCTATTCCATGTATCAATCCCCATAAACATATAAACCACTTTATTCCATGTATACAAAAGGATAATAATCTTAAGTTCGCATAAAAGGACGAATAGGTGTGATATTTTCTTATATTCTAGAAGCAATTCATGTAAATTGTTCCCCTGAAAACCATTATAATGGATCTTTTTGTTCGTTTCGTGATAGTTCTTCCGTTGTAGATCATCATCATCATCATCATCATCATCATCTAACACATATTGGATAGTTGCTAAATCTTGTGCCATACATTTGTTTAATATTTATTGACAACATCACCGCATGCCAAACTTCTTTAATAACTCTTAATTCTAGTAGCTAAAGAACAACTATTTCAACGCATTTTTCATTACTTGTCCATGAGAACAACAATAAAAGAGTTCTATGAATCCCCAAAGAAATAAGACTACCACAAGCAAAAACATACAAAATTCCCAACAAAAGACAAACAATGCAGGATCGAGGCAATAAGCTGGTGAACGGATGATGCAACTGCTTGAAATAGTATCATGAACATCTTAAATAATTTCAACTGCAACCATACAGTAACATTACTAAATGGAAATTTTGTTGTATTTAGATGCAAAATAGGATTTTGTAAGGTTTACCTTTCTAAGGTGCTACATCAATCTCTTTTTTCCTTTTATTCCATTCTTAAGCCGCACATGGCTTAATGGGGTCTAGAAAATATGGGTATTAATCTGGTTTTGCTCAGAGAATAATTACGTACTAAAATGAGGTGTCACTTTTGATTTTTCCAGTAAACGCTAGAAGGGCACATGGAACTCATGCAGCGTCCATCAAACAAAGGTTGTGCTCTGGTTTATTAGACAGAAGGGTATATTGGGAATGCTACCACAAAATATATAGCACACAAATTACAGTTGCTGCCATCCAAATGACCAAAGCATTTGCCAATTATTTTCATGCGTTTTCCAAAAATACCGTTGTCATATAATATATATTATCCCATTTGTTCAAACACTGTTTCTACACTGATATGCAACAATGATCTTAACTGAAGGGCAGAATTGGATTAACGTGAAGCCGGCCGACAGCACTGAGCTTTAGTATGTATATATGATGGTCATCCTTGACAGAGACCTTCTACGTACCAAGGCAGCCATTTTGACATAACTAAAAAACAATTTGGTTTTGAGTTGTATTCACCAGTGCCCTCTAACATTTAGCATTTTAAAAATCTGAAATAATATTCCAATTATAGGTGACACATTTCTTCAGCCTCCTGAAATTTACTAGCACATGTAACTGGTCGTTCACAATGTGATCTTGCTTAATAACTCCATAGTGTTGTGGTTAAACTACCTATTCTTTCACGGTCTCTCTCAAACCAGGACAAAAGAGTAGGTTCGCCTAGATAGCCAAGAGATTCAACTTAAAACTTAGTCGGAACTCTTTTCAGAATATGTGTAGAAACCCCAATTCCAGGTAAATCTCCCTAGTTAATTCATAAAAAGGCATTATAGTGGCAGTTGGGCTTTGAACAAAAAGGTATAAAACCAAAAGGTCTCAATTACAACACAACTTGTCTAGTCATTCATTATGCCTCTTGACCGTTCAAAATGTTTTGGTACTCCCTATAATTTTTTTTGTTTGTGTGTATAATATTTTTATAATATGGGCGTATACAATTACTTGGAGCTTTGATGGTTTTAACTTCACTAAAATAACAATCTACCACATAACTACATGGTACATTGTTGAATCCGGGGACATCTTTTGCATCAAACATAAACTACCATCTTTAAATATATTTTTCTGAGAAAACCCAAAAAAATATCCTGATTAACCATGATCCGCCTCTTTTTTATACCTCAAAACTACCATCATCAAACCATGAAGTTATTGGTTTTGGATGGATTGGGTGCACAATGTGGTGGGTTTGGGGATTCTCTCAACTGGATGGAGGAACAGGGGATGATGAAGTGAGAACGAAAAAAGTCAAGTTCAAGATTGGATAAAAGAGTAAATGTCAATAGTCTAATAGAGATTATCTGAAGGGTATTTTGAGGAGAGAAAAGGTCAAGCACCTACAAAAGAATGAGAAAAATAGCGCTGTTAGATTTAGGGAGGCAATTGCTACAATTTAGTTCTGATGGTCGTTTCCTGCTAATTGGGCCCAACTGAGGGGCATTATTGGATTTAGCATTGAGAATATATACATCCTATGCTATTTTGTGAAGAAAATAGCTCTTGAATAGATTAATGTTCTACAGAACTGATCAGGTATAAGAAATAGTTCCCGCATATCAGTTCATAAGTTAATGATTAGCATTATTCTACCTCAACGAACTCCACAAAATTTAAGTCGTGTTATCTTCAATTGTTAATATATTTGCTATTAGTTCCACAATAGCTGTTTCTCCATGGAATTAGATATTAATATATTATACTTGATATAAATTAATTAGGTATACAAGACTCCACGATGGGAATGACACCAATGCTTTAGAAAATATAATAACAGGTAGGGTGAGACAAATGAGGGAGTCAACATAAAAAAAATTACCGTTGTTGATAAATTATTCAGAATTAAATGGGGGTAGGCTTCTGGCATTGTTCCTAATCCCTTATTATCCTTTATGCCATGCCTTGTCACCTGAAAGTAAATAAACATGTACAAAATATATTTGGAGCTATCATAATTTCAAAAGTAAAGAAAGCACGTAAATTGCAATACAAGCTTGGCCAATTTTACATACCACGTTAAACAAACCAAAGTGCGCAGTCGGGCCATGGGGCAAATGGCAAACAACCAAACGATTGGGCACACCTCGATGTTCGTTCACAAAAATAACATCTGTATAATCATGCGCGCAGCACATATTTATTATTTCTTCAACAAGCTGTAATATATGTTGCAAAAACAAAATTAGTTCACAGTTCCTATATACTCAAGTGCACAGCCACTGCCTATTATATCTCAGAGAAGCAGTGAAGGAATAAGTTGCAGAGTAATCAGTTTGTGATGCCTTAAAATTCGAATCCAGTTAACTAATGTAGTCACGATAAGAGATACATCACAAGGGTTACAAAGAAAATGCCTTCAAAATATTTACAAACTTTAGAAGTGTAAGAATTTAGGTTTGGGATAGTCTGTTTTTAGTTGGAATAGGAAGCAATTGTTAGAATTTACGTCCGTCTATTCTAGTTGGAATAAATCCAACTTCTATTTGGGTTTGTTTGGTAGGAAGAATGTTAAATTCCCACCAATTATTTTTGTATTTTCCATAAATATAATTAGCATTCTCAAGAATATATATTTCCAAAAGGAGTCGCTTGCTCGAGGGGATTTGATTATATCAAAACGTATGACTATCTAGCATTCAAACCTCATAAAGTTTGATACAACATATTAGTTTCAAGAAAAATCCTTGTTCTTCATCACCACAACACCATTATTTTTGTTCTTACATTGTTTCCACAAACTATGTTACACCACCATGGCCGCTGGCCAGGAGCAGACCTAGTACGAAGCCAAGGGGTCACGTCCCCTCTCTACAATTTTTTGGGGGAAAATATCGGTAGTAAGGGTTGGAATTTTTTGAATACATGTTATATATTTATTTTATAAACATATCAAGATATTCTAGCCTAAGTGGTAGTACAGTTTGATGCATATCAAATGGAACGAGTTCCATAGAGCACAACACTTTTTGTTTTACTTTAAAAGAGGTATAAAGGTTTAAATAGAACCTTGTGCCACTTATTCATGTTAGGTACATCGACATTTGAGTTTGTATAACGCGGTCCAAAAATAAACCTTGACAATTAAATTGTTGTTATTATATATATATATATATATATATATAGGGATGTTGATCATAACATAAATCCATTGCTGTTGGTAGTAAATTCCATCATCCAAATAACATAATCTGGAGAAACTATATGATGTTATACTATAAATTAGATACAATCACATGCAGCATATAAGCTAGTTAAGAATTATATCTCGGTTGTAAAACTTAATTACGATGTAATATCATCTAAGTTAGATTATCCTTATATCCAAATTAATCAGGATGTTGATCATTGTTGTTATTAATAATCATATTACAGTGCATTTGTTATACACAACCCTATCTATATATCTAATTTGTTGATCACAATCTATTGCTGTAACCTAGGTGTTCCTATCTTTAAATCAATCAGAATATATTAAAATCATTATGAACTTCCCACTACTATTCCAAGTACCAACACAAATTAGTAGCATAATCGTAAGTCACAACCATTTAGTAGTCTTCCAACATTGACCAAGTAGTCTAATAAAAGAATAGATGGATAACTACCTTTAAATTGATTAGCCAACCTGTTGAAATTTCACTAAGACTTTTCAGAAAAATAAATTAGAATTTTACGACCTGTACCATCCTTCCCTAAGGAAATCATTTTAAGGAATTTATAGAATTGTATTAGAAACATTTGTTCCACACCAGGTTGCATAAAAATTAAAAAGAACGCCTAGACTTTGTAAGTTAGCCACCAATGTCAAAGGCAAAATGTATCACAATCTTCTCATTCAATGGTGATGGGGCTGACAAATAGAAGTTCAACACTAATGGAGAGAACTTGATTAGTAATCAGCAGATTTTAGCCAAATTGAAATCAAATATCGACAAATATTACTCTCTTTGATAAAGATACAGAAAATAGCCCAATGCAGAAAAAGTTTTCATGACATTGACTGAGATAAAAGTTTAGTTATTCATTATGCTAATATTAGTTTAAAATGTGAGAACATGAACATAGTGTGCTCTATTTAAATGGCTTGGATTTAGCACACTTGCCATCTTTAAGGCTTAAATTTCAGTGCACTCTCCTACAATAAGTTTGATAAAAATTCTATGGTATTTAATTTTTACATCATGTGGTGTTTCTCCATTGTAAATTTTGAAAGTTATGTTTGTCCTAGCTCTAGCCCACAATTAAACAAAGGAAAAGATTGATCATCTAATATAAAGCAAGAGTTGCACAAATTTATAAGATATGTTTCAAATTCTCTTGACAAAATTTTAAGATAAGGTGCAAAGTTGGATAATTAATGGAAACGAGAGCCACTCATTGAAGGTAAGAGCACATGGTTCTGAACATGGTAGGTACGATGTGATAAAAGATGTAACCTTCAGAGACAATTTCGAAAAATGATTCAGAGCGTTATGAGAATGATTGGTTGGAGTGTTATGAGCATGTGTGTGTGCGCGCCACGTGCATGTAGATAAACCATAGACTAAATTGAAAAGAACCATGTATCGAAGTCTATATACAAAATTGAAAAGGAAGAGCTCTTCAAATTGATATTAGAACATTAGGGCTAATGGAATTTAATCACAACAGATATAGAACTGAAAATAAATAATACAAACAAAGAAAAAAAATAACCTGGCTACCACGATTCATTCTTGTTGAGTTTGGAAAGACAAATTTTAGTTCCTACAAAAGTGAAGAGTCAAGTTAACAATACAAGAACACCGTCAGATCATATAGAAGACAAATATTGCACATCAAGCCATAAAGAAGGAAAAACTAATTTACCTTAACAAATTGCTTAAGAGGCGCGCTTGGATTTCGTGCTGTAGTCAATAGAATTTTTGGGTCTTTCATTGATGCATCGGAATATTCATCATCGATGAGCGTCCTCGGCACTTCATGAGGCAGAAAACTATTTTGGTTAGCTTTTCAGGATTTAAATAATCTTGAATTCCGAGTAAAAAGAAAGCAATACTCAAGTGAACAAATAGGCAAGTAGAAAGTTAATTGGCAGATTTCAATATATGTAACAGCAGAATACTAGGAACACAAATGCATTCTCCTTAAGCCATTGACCCTTAACCAAGTATTCGCCTTAAGCCATTGACTCTTAACCAATTATGTCGTTGTAATTGATTCCTAAGCCATTGACTCAATGGTTAAGCCATTGACTCTTAACCAAGTATTCGCCTTAAGCCATTGACTCTTAACCAAGTATGTCGTTGTGATTGACTCCTAAGCCATTGACTCATAACCAAGTATTCGCCTTAAGCCATTGACTCTTAACCAAGTATGTCCTTGTAATTGATATCTGTACCTTAATCAAAATAGGATCGGCGAAGCAAGTCTCCATGAATGAAAGAAATGGAAGTTGAATGAGCCCAACCAGACCTCAACCTCGTAGTGCCAAAGTTTTGACTAAGGAAACTACATATAGGGAATTCCATAATTCTAAAGGACCAGTCGGTGTCTCTGAATTCTTGTAGACTCTGGTAAACATCTAGAATGAGAGGAAAAATGGTAGTTTAGCCATATGGTTTATAATGAACCAGGGCATCGGTAACACCAAGAGCAGAACAGGATTGATACTTTCCAACAAAGGGAAGGGGGCAAAAAGAGAAATTCCTACTTGGTCACCATACTAACATTAATAAAGAACAAGGTTTTAAATATCGTTAAATACCGGATATCGGAAACATATTGGAGAGATGCTTCATATAACGGATATCGTCGATATATCGGGAGATATCGTCATATTGAGCGTTACTATATCAGCTTTATCGTATCTCTAGGGGTCCCAAAACGATATATCGGCCGGTATCTCGGCCGGTATTTGATTCCCTGATAAAGGACATTACATCAGTTAAACTAATAAAACTAATGCAGCATATAATATCAGTTAAACTAGTACAAGCAAAGAAAGTCCTGCTATGCTGATTTTGGGCTCCTCCATCAGTTATAGTACTTCATGTGTGTCTAAGGAGTATTTCATTATTGATCTAAATGTAATAAGTTTCTGATAAAGCATAAACTGATAGACATGCTTACTTAGTTAATACCCTTTGACTAAATAATCCATCTCCAAGTTAGTGAAAATCAATTGTTTGCAGTGAATTTTGCTGCCTTCCTTGATTCATTACTCATTTCCGCAAATATTTACAGGTAACTATGAAGCTCTAGAGCAATCTAATCCACACACACCCTCAATTGCAAATTTATGACGACTATCTATACCCAACAACAATACTTTAAAATTATGCCGAAAATATCATTCTTTTTAAATAAAAAATCCACTTCCCTTTCCCTTCTTCCTTTGATAAACACGGTTACCAAAGATTACAATAGGCACTACCAATTACATAATAAATTTTCAAAATTTGAACAATTTCAAATGTACATACCGGCGGTTTGATTGTCTTCGAGATCGATTTCTTGCCGAAGCTTCGCCTCTTCGTTCCTGAGCTCAGTTGGGATCGGTCTCCCCTCTGCACAACGAATCAACAAAAAGTCAGATGCAAATCAATATAAAAATCGCATTTTCCACTAAAAAAGGAGGAGGAGGAGAAATTCACCTTGAAGAGCTGCCTTAATCTGGCGCTTTTTCTCATACCACTCGCGCTTGGGGCCCTCTAAGATCTTTCTGTAGAGATATTCTCTCCTGAGCTTCAGCAATCGCCTCTGGTGACCTACGTTGCTACCAGACATCGCTGCGAATTGGGGGAAGACGAAGACGAAGACGAAGAAACCCTAACCGTAGGTTTTTCTCCCTTGCCTTAAACCCTAAGCGGAGGCAAAACAAAGCGGGTCTGTGACTTTAATGGTCCGGGTACAAGCAGTTGCAAGGTGATGAGGATAATGGGCTTGGTTAAATGAAAAGGAAGTCAACATCAGTGAGGTTGGGCCTGAGGATGAGGTGGAGCCAGTTTGTATTAAACTTTTTTTTTGGAATATTAGACCGTACGCAAACGGTTGGATCTGAGGTGCATGACTGCATCCTATTGTTGTTCGCTTGTTTAGCTGCTATTAAATTCAACAGTACGGGTTACAGAGTCCTCAAACTCATCCTGAATAAATCAGTATTCGTATTTGATTTTTAAATATGGATATTAATTTTTATTTTCAATGACTGTGTATATGTATTTATATTCGCGGACGATAACTAGATCGAGACGGATATAGTAGCACATATATTCTTTCCGCATTCCTATCCAATTTAATATCCGACTTTTTATATTATGTATGGACGATTTACGATATTCATTTTATATCGGTACCCATGTCTAAATTTTTTTAAATACAGATAATGGCTTTCATTTATCCGTATACGTATCTGTATCTCTCTACCCCAAACCCAACAAGGCCAGCAAGTATGAAACAGTGGCACTACAAGAAACTAGGACCTATTCCGACCGGGAACCAATTTCGACGCTTGTCTCCCGTCGAAATAGGTAGTCAATTTCTGAGAATTTGTTGACCTCTCGTGTCGAAACAGGTATTGACCAAAATCAACAACCCTATCCCCGTTCTCATTCCCCCTTTTCCCCTCCCCCTCAAAAAAATTTTATTTCCCCCAATTTCTTTTCTCCTCTCATCCTCTGCACCTCCGAGCCACCCGCCTCCCCCTTTTGAGCCCCCCATTATCAAGCCCCTGCACCTCCACTCCCCCTTTTGAGCCCCCTGCTTCCGAGCCGCCTCCACCGAGCCCCTTCTCCTCCTCATCGTCAAGCCGAGCTTCCGCCTCCACCTGTAATACCCCAGAGCAGTGCGGTTTTCGGACATCATGGTGATCTGCTCTGTCCACACTCAGTGCGGTCTGTTGCGGACACTTGGTGATATGAGTGTAGACCCGCTTCAGAACAATCGGATCGGGTCCTTGAAATACATTCCGAAAGAGAACCGGACTGCATTATAAATGTAATGATACCACTCTCAATTACGGAGGCGTCTTTTGGATGGACCGGCACTCCGGAATTTGAAGAACTTCGTAGTTAAGCATGCTGGAAATCCCAGGATGGGTGACCACCAGGGAAGTGGCCCATTCTCGAGTCTGGTTCGCTCCAAAAGACAAAACCGTGAGGTTTCGATTAGAGTGGACAACACCATCCGTACTGGAGCGTGCGGTGTAACACCAGCGTTTCCCTTCTCCACCGATCTAGTTTGACGCCAAATCGGCGACGAATTAGGTGAGTAAATTTTCTAAACTTTCAATTTTCAAAATTAATTTGTTGTTAATTTTGTTATTTTGGAATATTTGTGTGATGTTAGCGTTAGGGTTTGAATTTGACTCAATATGAATGATGTATATTTGGGAGTCTTGTTCATGCTTGTTGAAGATGTAGAAGTTGTCCATGTTGTTGCCGTTTGAGTAAGATTGAGAAATTAAAAGTAAAGGGGGACGGGTTTGCTTGAGTTGTGTTGTTTCTCGGGTTGTTGCAAATAAGTCAAGAAGGAAGAGAATGAAGGTTTTTTTTAGCGACTAGGAAGATAAATAGGTCGTTTTGCTCCTTAATAGCTATAACAAAAAGTTGAATGGATGGAAGTTAACGGCCATGGAGGCCTATCTCGTTTAATTATAAATTTTAACGGGTTGCATTTAAAAATAGTAGGCTTTAGGGTATCGTATTTAGAATTAGTTAAGATATACAAAATCAATATAGGAAGAACCCTAAAAAATATAGTCCATGTGTGCATAGAAACAACTATCATAAAAGATACATGTCTTCCATGAATTTTAATTAAGCAGGTAGCACGCGCCATATTGGATTTGAAAAAAATTGTAATTAAAAAATTTGTGTGATTGTAGGGTTGATGTCGGCGTGATTACTCGCTCTTTCTTCGCATTCTATATACGTCAGTCTCCAGTACACAACTCTGCCCCTTTTAATTCTTAACTACTAAATTTGGACTAAATCACCATACCTAGATTAAGTCACCAATTAAATATTAATTAAACCGAAAACCACATTGTCCTGATATTGACACTTGACGTGTAATAAACCAATTAGCTATATACGTACTTTCTTTCATGGGTTTAAAATCAATTAACCATCATTCTTTAAACAAACAGTTAATGTCGAGATCTTCATCTGCCCTTCCAAGAGGCCATTGCTCCTCATCTGCATGATTGCCATCAATGGATGACATCAAGAGGAGTATCCCTTACACCGTAGTGAAAGCTGAATTCACGAAGATAGACTACGATGGTTATGAATGCATTCTCTATCGATTACGTGGGGTATGAACTGGCCGATCAAGATCGATCATGATATCCATTGGCTCTTGCACTTAGCCGTATTGGATACGCTCTCGTCTCCCCCTGAAGAAGACATAAAGCCGGAAATAGTCTCTGATGTGCTATCGGAGGTCGTAGAACCAAAAATCTAAGACTTTAAACATCTTGATATTTAACTTGCTCTTGTATGATATTCATAACTTAAGTAATGTGAAACTTATAATTTATTGTATCTTTACGACGTTCTTTTTAGTATTATTGCTCTGTCATCTGAACTAACTTAAGTAATGTAAAACTTACATATTTGTTGCTCCAGTATGATATTCTTTTCAGTATTAGTGCTTTGTTATTTGTCCTAAATTTTATCTACTTCAACAGTATGTCCTACATTTCATTTACTTTTCAACATGTTCTTTCCATCATTTGTTACTCTCGCATGATATTCTTTTTAGTATTAATTTTCACTATTATTTTGTTCTCTAATATATTGAACTATATATATACCGTGAAGTTGTTTTAGATATGTCAGGTTCTGATAGGACCGATCGGGATACGGGGGGCGAGGGACAGCCTTCCCTGAGACGGACACAGGATGTGAGAGGACCCACACGGGCCACTGATATCAGGAGGAGGATGCCACATGGTCCCGACAAGCCGATTGTATACCTTTTGTACACAAGATGCGTTGTTCATAAATGTAGCAAAGAAGCGAAGGCCATGATGTCATCTATCGTGAACATCGAGGAACACATGCTTTATGCGATCGAGGACGACGATGGCGAGTGGGTGGCTCTAGATTGGGAAAGCTCAGAGTTGGCGCAAAAGAAGAACATTGTTGTATAGGAGATGATGGTAAGATTTGTTTATACAATTCAATACTAAACTTTATTTTATACAATTCAATACTAAACTTTATTTTGATTTATTTATATATGTCTACCCATATGATGATGAATTATCCTGGTTTGTAGGCACGGTTCGACTTCCGATGGTATGGCTGTAATGACTCTAAAATCCCTGTACAATTGTAACACATTCAATATGTATAAAGGTATTTCAGCCCTGACTATGAGTTATAAGTTAATTTTGTTAAATAAAAATAAGAAACAACTTATAGCTCACCAGTTAAGACTCTCCACTATTGTTCTTTAGCTTGTGTGCTCGAATCCTATCAAGCCCAATTATTTTTATTATTTATTCTTTTGACATTTTGGAAGCCCAAGAGTTTGCACGGGTATACGAAAAGTTGCGATATAAAAGAGGTATATAAATGAAGTAATTAAACCCAACCGAGACCCTGACACGAATCCCGAGACCAACACCCTCACCCTGGCCAAGCTTTAGCTGAGTTTACCGGCTTGGCTGATTCCAAGTGGGTCTGTGTTGGGCCCGTGTGTCCTTTGGCTTCCCGACTGTTCGTTTTTATACCCCAAACGTCCCTATTCAATCCGAGACTACTCAATCTTTTCATTTCTCTATTAAACCTCTTTTTAATAAAAATTTATCATAATTCTTTACACCCTTTTAATCCACCATACCCCTTACATCTCCTATAAATACCCAATAAGAACTAACCTTCTTCTCCTAGACATACCCTTCTCAAAAATATATCTCATGTCCATTTCTCAAGTCCAAGTACTCTATAAGAACTCGAGCCCGTCTCCCTAATCTTCCATTAAGCTCGGTGTCGTTCCTATCATCCTTCTACCTACGTGGATTCTACAAGTCGCCGAGGGGAACCCGGAAACTTAAGCTAGCCATCTTTCTTCATTGTCGGTCTCGGTTCTTCAAACCGAGGCTCCTACTTTTCTTATTTTCGCCCGTACGAGTACGAGTGGTACCGTGTAAGTGTCCATCTTCTTTTCGCTTCATAAAACACCCTCTCACTTTTCCTTCTCACTTTGAAATTCACCTATTGCCATGTCTCTAAACCCAGCTACATAAATCCTATGTTTTTAATAGAATTCCTCATAATTTATCTTACCATTTCCTAAATTGTCATACTCGACAAACCAAAAGAATAACTACATCATGTTTGATAAGCTCTTGTTAATATTACATGCCTCAATATGAATCCTTATGACATCGCAAGACATTGTTATTTGATCCCGTAATTACTAACTTAGTTTTGAAAAGATGGGAATCAGTTAACATTAAAATACCACTTTCTTTTTATGCTTGTTTGATACCTTTTTACTTGTACATGTTATCATTACACGGGTGATGACCTACTGTAACACCCTGGTTCATTTATACCAGTTCTTCTGAGTATTTCTTTATTTATGGCTATTTCTTGATTTATTGCTGTTTGGGTGTGAATAGTGTAATTGATATCTGTGTTTGCATTCGACCCGACCCGCATGCTGGAAACCCATCTTGATTCCTGTTTATGATTTATCCCGGCTAGTTATGAGAATCCGTGCACTTTCATATTGTTTATACTGTATACTTACATTATATCTGACATCTGCATTTTTTATAAAACAAATAAAGTCAAATAAAATATTTTAAAAATATATCTAGCATGGCCTGTATCATACCCCTGACCCTGTGATAGCATCCGTACACCTTGTTCTCGTTCCGTTTGGTGAAACGGGCTCGTTTGGATGGCTACGTGCACGCTATGTGTATCCGTTCTTGGGGGTATGCATTTTTTCGTTACCCGGATATCTTATTTTGGTTTTGGTTAACACGTAAATTATCCGTATTTTCAAACCGTAATTTTAGATCCGATCCGGATATGTTTTAGACTATTTTTGTTTTAGCCAAAATCTCAAAAAATATATAATATAATATTTCTTTTAACCGTTAACTACATATATATGTATACGATTGAAAAAATAATTAATTACATTTATAAAATCTTAATCTCATCACCCCAGATATCTCTATACCTATACTAAATCTTTAAAATCCTAACCATCACCCAATCAGATCTCAGCCACTCTCTCTCTCCTCTAAATTATATATACTATATAATCCTTTAACAACCCCACGTCCTCGTTCTCATCTTCTCAGGAAAATTTTCCCGCCTTCCTCCTCCCTCAAACCCACACTCGCGCTCGTCCCTCGCCGCCCGCTCCTCCTCGCCTAACACACGACCTCGCCTGCCTTCCCGATCTCCGACCTCACCACCACCACTTTTTCGTCTTCTCCCCTCTCTGCAAACTTTTCCCGCACGAGAACCGTCCCCGATCAACCTTACAACCTCATCACCGCCGACCACCCTCGTCTGCCTCACCTATCCTCATCACCAGCACCGCCTCCATCTCCTCACCAACACCCCCAAACCAACCCCGACGAGAACCCACTGCAACCCGAGCACCCTCGCAACACCTTGCCGGAGCTCTGACCCATCGTCGTCGTCTCTCCCTTGCCACCTCCTCTGACTCGAGACAACCCCAAAGAACAGACACAGCCCTTATTCTTCTTCTTCTTCTCTTCTTGTTTCTTGATTCCGCATTTTTCGGTCACCGCCGGAGCCGTGTCATCGCCGACGATCCGGGTGACCCAGTGGGCATCCCCAGCCAGCGTGGTCGTGTTCTTGCTTTGCCTGGTCCTGTTCTGTACGCCCGCATGCGCATTGCGACGTTTCCCCGACGTCGGACGCAGCGTACGCATCCCGTCGTGAGATCCGATCAGACAAGTTTATCTTGCTACATGCTATGATATATATTTTGCATCCATATGAATAAAAATATCACATGTTTTACTGCATTGTACATCCATGTTACTGTTTTACTGTTTTGGATAGCCGTTCGTATCCGTATCATTTATCACATATATAGTCGCATGCAAGTTTATCTTGCTACATGCTATAATATATATTTTGCATCCATATGAATAAAAATATCGCATGTTTACTGCATTGTACATCCATGTTACTGTTTTACGTTTTTGGATAGCCGTTCGTATCCGTATCATTTATCACATATATAGTCGCATGCAAGTTTATCTTGCTATATACTATGATATTATATTTATATTCATATGAATAAAAGTATTATATGTCGTTTAATTATGCATCATATGTTACATTTTTACAATACCCGTTCGTATCCGTATCATTTATTGCATCTCTAGTTACATGCCATATCATATAATTTCATGTTATCGTTATGTTAGTACCCCATGCTTGATAATATACATCATATGACTCATTGACTCATGTTATGATATCACTGCTTATTACTCGTGCATCCATGCTTTTACCGTGATTCGATACTTACTACAGTTTTACTTTGAGCATCCGTGTGATATATATGCACCACATGACATGACCTGATACACCAATGCTTAACCTGTTACTTAATCCTGTTACTAATGCGGACAATCCTGACTTGTTGTCCCGACGGACATATCATGTTGTCTATTCAGACAAAACCTGTACCTGCTTGATCCTGTGTTGACATTAGCTCCAGATTTATCAATACCTGACTTGGACACATAACCTTGGGGGTAAGGGAAAATCAATGATGAAATCTAACTTGTAACTCAACAGTTCGACGCTTATACTGATCAGTTTTACGGCCTAGGCCAGCCCCGGGATGCTGCTGCTGACATCATTCATCTGTACATGTTTCCTGTTTAATGCCTAGCGGCATGTCTCGGTTTCAGCCCGAGAATCTGGCCCGTGGTCCCGGGCATGCACGGGATACTATTGAGTTACATCCACGATTCATTAAATTGATTTCAAAGACTTGAGAGTAATTAACCCAATAGCATAGATTACTCACCGCATGCACATACACTTCATTGTTCCATATTCGTGTTACTGTTATACACTTATTACTGTTCATACTCATGCCCGCATATCTTGTTACCTCCTGATTATATTTTATTGTTTGATATTATGACGCACTGACGTCTGGGTTTTGCATGGCCCAGATCCTCTGTCTCTTTCGCAGGCTGATCAGGAGTATTTCCGCCGTCAGGCCGAGCAGTGAAGATCCTATTAGTATCTAGTTTAGTTTAGTTTTATTTCCGTACTTTCATTTCCTGATGTGAACCCGTATTTGAGACGTACTTTCCAGATGTTATTGTTTATTGGATTTATTGCTTTCACATATTATTTCTTGACTCGTTTATTTTGGCATATGGACATGTACTAGATAGTTTATTTTTATTTCTACTATTCTTGATATCTTATAGACAGCCGTAATGTGACTGTGGAGAGATATTTCCTAGCCACAGGTAGTATGGTTGGCTTTGTCACGTGCCGATCGTAGCGCACTCTGGGAAGCGGGGCATGACACCTACCCCACTCATATACACAATGGTTTCATAGCACGATACCTCAGTTACATGTTTTATTCTAAAGAAAACAATTTTCAAGAAAATACCCTCGCTTTCTAAAACTATTTTTATGGATCGTTATTTTAACACCTTGCAATAACGCCTCTACAACTCTCGTTAGGAGACCCGTTTATGGATGGTGCGGGTTAACACGCGTTCTTGGGATAATAGAACGAGATGCAGAACTTCTTACGGAGAATTCGGTCTCGAAAGGAATAAAATACGATTTTAAAGAAATACGACTTTTAAAACAAATTAAATCGTTGGAAAATTATACAAATCATAAATCCGTATTTTCTATGAAAACAAATTGTGAAAACTATATTTTCAGATGAAAAACTAAAGTTACACAAAAACACCATCAAGTTTTCAAAAGCGGTATGTTTCATAAAAATACCATAAAGTTTTAAACTAAGTCTTATCACAAAAATATCACCAAATATAAATTACATTTTTATACAAAAATCTTGACATTTTATACAACTTATTTTTATTAAAAACGTATTCAAGGGTTTAGGACGAATTAAAAACCCTCGAGCATTTTTAAATGACTTTTTATTTAAAAAATACATTAGAAATCAAAAGACTAATCTAGATTACGTGTTTAGATTGCAGATTGGTTTGAGCGGTATCTTCTCTTGTCAGTTATCTCGAGATTGCCGGAGACAATGATGCACCACTTGGCTCTTCCTAAATATAGATCGTAATCTTATGGTGCAATTTATCAATGGCAACCATCTTTGAAAAAGACATAAATTCTGTTGTCCATATGCAGCGGTTGTCGATATTTTCCAGATTCAAGAAATTCAAAAGTTAAATCTTTATTAATAAGATATGAGTATAAACTGAATACAAACTCAAACTTGATTTGAACTCGAATTCAAGCTCAAACTCGAACACTTGATCTTGAACTTGAACATTGACTTGACTTGACCGAATCACGAATATAACTTGACATGAATACCTGAATACCTGATTACAACTTGAATCTGAATTTGTACTCTTTATATTCATGAATTCAGCCAAGACCTATAAACTTGAACTATACAATAAAATACGGAGGGATAAAGGATAGATTGATAAAGAATGTATGACGTGGCACGAGAGTTCACTAAAAGACACCTAACCTGAATATCTTGTGTTGTTGTCCTGTAGGTTTGACGGGGCCTTGTGTTCCTGTATCTTTGGTCTGCGGGGTACGTCGGACTACTCTCGTGTACACGCTTATCTTTCTTATCAAATTATAAACAATCACGTTAGAATAGATACCCTTATATATATGAATGAGATGATTAAGATACTTTTACATATAACCTTACATGTTCATTACTATTTGGTTTCTATTCATTTTACATACCTTCATTAGTCATTTTTTTGGGGACTTACCGAGCGCTTGTTCGCTGATAACATTCATCTCTGTTTCTTTTCCTTGGAATGTTCGTCAGGAGGACCGGATTCAGAGCCGGGCCAGGATGACTTGGACCAGCTCACAGTCCAGCCAGATTACTAGTTTACTTTTTGCAGTTTTCTCTGTATGCCACTGTTTAGGCATCTTTTCAATATTTGTATTTTTTATTTCAGAACATTTGTACTTGAATTTGAATGTAAATAAAGTTGTTATTTATTTTTATTTACTCTTGCATATTTTTTTATTACTCACATACGCTTAATATATTTATTAAGGGAAATGGCCTTCTCATAGTAAATAAATTGCGGGCCTCGTCACGTGTCATCACCGTCTTCTGGGAAGCAAAGCATGATAGGTTTTATTGGTGGCCCGTGTAGGTCAGTTCTACATAAAGTCTTAAGCAATATGTCATAAGAATTATAAGATTCAGCAACTTTACATTCCTTGAATTTCAAATATCTTGAATCTATCATAATCTGTCTTTTCTATCAAGGTATGGATTCTCCCAACAATACCAGCACCAACATCAATGACAACTTTGAGATATGATCAGTGCTCAATTGTAGTTTGCGGCCGAAAATTCTATGTAAATTTCAAAGTGCTGGAGATACCAAATTTTGATGTTGTGTTGGGAATGGATTGGCTGGAAGTATTTTATGTTACCATTGACTGTCGTCAAAGGAGAGTAGTCTTTGAGATACCAGATCACACAGTCTTCTATTTCAAAAGTGAAGACAAAACCTTACAACCAGGAAGCTACCGAGCCAAGCCAAAGACCGCAGAAGTATTGTCACGCCCCGCTTCCCAGTGTACGGCGAAGTGGACGCGACGAGGTCCGCTACGTATGTACTCAGAAGTACATACGCTAAGCGTAGCTAAGCAATATAAAATATTACACAAGAGACAAGAGTATAAAAAGAACAGCAACTTTTATTTATTAACATTCTTTGTACAATACATGAAAGGAATTACAACTGAAATAAAAGATGCCGTTCTTTTTATACTCTTGTCTCTTGTGTAATATTTTATATTGCTTAGCTACGCTTAGCGTATGTACTTCTGAGTACATACGTAGCGGACCTCGTCGCGTCCACTTCGCCGTACACTGGGAAGCGGGGCGTGACAGGTTTTGTTGGTGGCCCATGCAGGTCAGAGCTGTATGAATCCCTATCATGCAGTTCTGGTCTGCGTGAACAACCTAAGCAATATAACACAAGAAACAGCAACTGAAAACATTCTTTACATTACATATTCCTTGAATCCATCTTGAACTCCACCTTCGGTTTCCTTGAACTCCATCTCTCCACTTTTGAATCCTTAATTCTTATTCATCCTTTCTATTTGTATCTTGTAGACTTATTAGCTCAATTGGTTAGAGTATCAATTGACGGAGCTCGAAGAAGATATCATCCTAATCCTGTTTCCTTACTCTATTACACCATCCTTCTTGAGTAATTTCGAGGACGAAATTATTTTTAAGGAGGATAGAATGTAACAACCCCAAAATTTTTATACATTTGTTTTATCTCTCTTCAATAATATACCGTATTTATTTGTACTTGGTATTTTCCTTTTTCTATTAAATTTATTATTATTTTATTTCTCAATCTATTATGTATTTTTTTTCTAGGTACAATTTCTTTTTCTTATATTTAAGTTTTTAACTTCTCATTCTTATTTTTCCTTTCATAAATATTTAACCCAAATCCATTATTCTTATTCTCCATAGCCCATCTAAAAAGCCCATTTTCTTTTTAAGCAACATCATATATTTAATTCTAATTAAATATATGCATGAACAACCTTATAGCTCATTGGATAAGTCCTTGCATTGTTATTCCATAAGTCACATGTTCAAATCCCCATTCTTGAAATTATTTTTTATCATTTTTTTTATTCTTCTCATAACCTACAAATGAGACCTTTCATTTCCAAAATGAATGGTGACCTTTCATTTCTCTTTTAATTCTTATGTTAAATGCATATATTATTATACATAATTCACCATTACACCATCTTAATTGTCCTCCTCCATCTTTTCCTTCCTCATATTTTTCTATCTCTCATTTCTCCCTCTTCACCTAAAGTCCAAGAAGAAGAACATGAAGAACTCTTCAAGAAGGTCTCGCTAGTAACGCGAGGCTGTCGGCGGATAGACAAGCCCGGTGACAATACCGGCTTGTGCATGTAAGTCCCTTCTCTCTCCCTCCCTCCCTCCATCTCTTTATTCTTCTCTTTTCATATCTCGTGAACCCGTTTTTATCCATATCGTAATCCTTAAGAGAAAAATAAACATAAACATATACATATATATAAGTCTAGATACATATGGTTATATATGGTTTAATAATATCTTATTACCTATTGTTCAAATTAAAGTGTTTTCAATTCTTTGTTCATGACTATAAATGTTTATTATGAGTAGTGAGAACATAGATTTCATGCCACAATATATTTACGATATCTCATGGAATCGGTTTGGTTATTAAAAGAAAGGATAAAGCTTGCATTAAAATACTAGTTAATCTTTTTGCCGATTTTAGTATACACATCAATACCTTTAGGTTTAAAATAATTTTTAGACATTAATTTTTACTTCTGAAAATTTCATGGAATTTACATATGATAGATTATATTATTTTATACATTCTGTAAAAATTTTAGATCGATCCGCATAACGGTTTAGGAATTACATCGTATTTATTCACTGATCGTAAAACAGAAAACTGCAGTTATCGGTCAATTTCTAGGACATATAACTTGGTATACCGGTATCCAAATTGAGCAAACTCAGGTGTTTTTGATATCTATATCGAATGATCTAGATTTTCTTAGTTTTATAGTTTTACTGAAAACTCATCTAAGATAAAGAAAACTGCGTTACAATATTATGTGACGGATCTGGACAGAATCTGTTCCGATTCGCACACTGTTTTTAAATTGGACATAACTCGAACACCCGATGTCCGTTTGTGACAAAATTTAGATGTGTAGATGCACCATTGATAGAACTATAATTTTCTGTATTTTATATTACTTAGAAACGTATGAAATAACCCGATATAGGCTTTGCAATATAACATATATTGCTGTCCAGAAATCTGAATTTCTGTTTTAAACGCTGATATTAAAATGATCATAACTAGAGCTTAAGAAATCCAAATCACGTGAATCTTGGTGTTTTAGATAATTACATCGAAATACCTACAATTTTATAATAAGCTTCGTAACCTGAAACCCGATACAAATTAACTCAAACTGCGTTTTAAAAATATGTGACGGTGCCGAATAGATTCTGATCCGTTTTGCGCGACGATACGAAAACATATATATCTCTCAAACCGGCAGTCGTATTTAGGTGAAACTGTAACTCACGCATGCAAAACACTTAGAGCCATATTTTTGTTTATGTTCTCGTATTCTTTCAACTTGATTAATTAGTCGTACATAATATTTCTTTACAGCATTGTTTATGGTAGTTACTCGAATAATATACTTGACTCATTTCATGTTATTCGAACATGTATACATATTTATCTTGATCATTAAATTGTTGTATGTACATAAAGACGATAATTAAATACTTGAGGTGTATTTTGCAAACTATACAATATTACTTTTTACAATAAACCCCCTCAAGTTTTATAAATTACAATAAGGCCCTTAACAATTATTGAACTTCAACTCACTTTCTTTTAGTCTGACTCGGGTTAGAGTCTGACTATTTCTCACTTGAATATAATTCAAGTCAATCTATATTCTTTATATTTCAACTCAAGATGAATACATGAATTCCAGATTACAGTTAACAATATATTCATTTTTGACTGAATCAAACCATGGATATTCATTCCATTATCCTGATATTCCATTTACCTGATTATACAGTTGCAACATGTTTACTGATATCATGGTTTTGGTCAGTCACTCAATTTACATATTCCATTACTACAACACTGTTAAAACATTACGGGGTTTAAAGGGGTAGATTGGTACGGAAGATGTTAAAAGTGGAATGAGGTGGTCAGATTAAGACACCTAACATGAATACTGTTGCTGTTGTACCGTGGCATAACGGTTCCTTGTACTCTCCGTTTGCACTGATCTCTAGCATATAGAGATCCCCCTCGTATACACTGGCATTCTTCTGTACCAAGCTACAAACAACTGCGTTAAACAATATTCCATAATATTCTACAACATAATACTCTAGAAAATACTGTTACTCTGCCATTCTCACTCCACTTTTCTTTGGGACTTACCGAGCGACCTGTTCGCTGACGACATTCTATTTCTTTCTTCTTTGAATGTCGTCAGGTGCGTTGGACCAAGTTGAGACCGAGCCAACAACTGAAGATTTGGAGCAGTTCCAAGAAGATCCAGAGCTCTAGACTTTGTACTTGTTCTTTCCAGTATTTCCTTTTATTATTATGCCACTGTTTAGGCATTGCTTTCTTTTTTTCCATTCCAGTTGTATTTTCATTTCATGCATTGTATAAAGAATGTTATTAAATAAAAGTTGCTGTTATCTCAATCTTATTTGTCTCTTGTGATTATTTTATATTGCTTAGTTACGCTTAGCGTATGTACTTCTGAGTACATACGTAGCGGGCCTCGTCACGACCACTTCGCCGTACATTGGGAAGCGGGGCGTGACAGGTTTTGTACGGCGAAGTGGGCGTGACAGGTTTTGAATTTAGTATTGATTTACAAACCGGTGCGCAACCTGTAATAAAAGCTCCATATCGACTAAGTCCGGAAAGATTGAAAAAACCGCGTATCCAGTTAGACGAACTTCTAAAGAAAGGTTGGATCAGACCCAGTATCTCAAGTTGGGGATCCCCAGTGTTGCTAGTGAAGAAGAAGGAATGTACTTATCGGATGTGCATTGATTATCGAGCATTGAACGAGGTGACTATTAAGAAAAAGTATCTGCAACCATGCATCGATGACCTTTTCGATCAGCTGAGTGGATCTTGTGTCTTCTTCAAGTTAGATCTTCGTTCAGGCTATCATCAAGTGAAGGTCAAGGAGTCCGACATTCCGAAGACGGCGTTCAGGAACCGATATGGATATTATGAATATATGGTAATGCCATTCGGAGTAACCAATACACCAGCTATATTTATGAACCAGATGAACCAAGTCTTTCACGAGTACTTAGACAAGTTTGTAGTCATCTTCATAGGCGACATCTTGATCTATTCGAAGACTCGGGAAGAATACACTGATCACCTACGCATAGTTCTGGAGACATTACGACTGCATCAACTCTACGCCAAGTACAGCAAGTGCGAGTTTTATTTAGACAAATTCGGTTTTCTCGGGCACATCGTTTCTAGAGAAGGAATTTTAAAAAACCCCGCGAAAGTGTCAGCTGTCAAGGAATGGCCGACACTAAAGTTAGTCAAGGACATCAGAAGTTTCTTAGACCTAACCGGATACTATCGACGCTTCATTGAAGGATTCTCGAAGATTGCAGTATCTTTGACGAAGCTTACTTGTAAGGATGAAGCCTTCGTATGGTCGGAAGCATATGAAAAAGCTTTTGTGGAACTGAAGACAAGACTAACTTCTGCACCTGTTCTTACTAGACCAGACAGGTCCGGCGGTTTTGAAGTTCACTATGAAGCCTCAGGGAAAGGATTGGGATGCGTGCTATATCAATATGGTAAAGTTGTAGCTTTTACATCAAGGTAGCTAAAGACGCACGAGCGCAATTATCCTACCCATGATCTAGAATTGGCAGCAGTTATCTTCGCTCTCAATATCTGGCGGCATTATTTATTGGATGAGCGAGTTAATATCTACACCGACCACAAAAGTCTGAAGTATATATTTACTTAGAAGGAGCTTAACATGCGGTAAAGAAGATGGTTAGAACTTATGGAAGACTTCGACATTAACCTTCAATACCATCCAGGGAAGGTAAACGTAGTTCTAGATACCTCGAGTCGACAGCCGTCCACAATGAATTTCACCTCACAGTGGAAATTACAACCGGACCTTCATGGATTGGAGATTGAAGTAAGTGTGCCAAATATTGCATCATCTTTGATGAATCTACAGTCCACACTTGTTGATCAAATCAAAGTAACTCAAGCAGGCGATACCAAGTTGCAGAAGATCAGTGAACAAGTAGAGAGTAGACTTCGAACTGACTTCATAATTCACGAAGATGGATCCTTGTGGTATGGGAGCCGTTTATGCGTGTTGTTCCTGCCAAAAATTTCTGCGCAAAAAAGCCCAAGGTATCAAATGGCAGCAATACGCTTAAGAAAATGCAAACCAGTATTTTCCAGGCTATATTTTTCCAAACTCCCGAATGAGAATCAGGTAAATTCTAATGGTATCGAAAGTGTCTCGAAAAATCCTTCGATTTGATATATTATGGGCCTCATAACTCTTCCGGAATCAAAAGTTCTGAGCAAATGTGCTATGCACGCATAGTCTAAGTAATGCTTTACTATATGGGGAATACATTTTTAGTCCCACACCAGGAAAAAGAGAGATCCCTTCTCTACAACTCCTCTATAAATAAGAGGGGATACCTCTTAGAAAAAATAGAATTCAATTCTAAAAGGGGCTTAGTTTTCCAAGTTAGGGCCTTAACTGTCCCCCATAATGCGCATATGCGTAAACGCCATATGCGCTACGTGCAACGCACGTGTGCATGCCACGTGCGCACCATGTGCAACACACGTGCAGATGCCATGAGCGAGGATTAAATTCTCAAAGGAGCTTAGTTCTCCAAGTTAGGGCTTTAGCTGCCCCTTATAATGCACATATGCGCAAGCGCACGTGCGCCCGCCACATGCGCACCACGTGCGCCTGCCACGTGCGAGGATTCAATCCTCAAAGGAGCTTAGTTCTCCAAGTTAGGGCCTTATCTTCTCCCCATGATGTGCAAGCGCCACGTGGGCACCACGTGCGAGCCGTGTGTCCACCACGTGCAACGCACGTATGCCCAACACGTGCGATGCACATGCGTGAATGCAAAGAAACCTTTTTCAAGCAGCTAGAAGTTTAAACTCCAACATGTTCTTCCCCTTGATGAATGGGACATGGTTCAAAGGGTACATCCGTTCACACCTTCAATACATGGCGCTGTAATCCCTCAGCGTCGTCGGAGAGGTGGTGGGTCCCAACAACCAATGATATCTCTTTCCAAATAAGGAGGAGAGACCCCCCATAAGCTTCTGTAAAAATACATAAGACTCTCAAAAGGTTCCACAAAATAACAGAGAATGTAATTCTCAATAAAGAAGATCGTCTCCATTCTCAAAACCCTAGATAAAGAAAATATCGAGATCAAAACATCTCCTTTACCTAACATATCTAAGGGTTTAACCTTTCTCAAAGAACTTAGTTCTTTTTATGGATCTGAGATCCGTAAGACAAATCTCCCACAAGTTGAGAATTTAATTCTCATCGAGAAGATCTTGTTCTTGAGAATCAAAGATTCATGGAAGAACAAAATTGAAAAGAAAGAAAATGGAGTTCATAATACTCCAGGAATTTAGTTCCTTCAAATCAAGAACTTGGTTCTTTAAGAACCCGATCCAAAATCCTCAAAATAAGGATCTTGGTGATCTTTAATGGTCAAAATACCATTAACAGAGATCTAACATCTTTGAAAATATAAACAGAAAAATATGGATAAAAGAACATGGAGAATACAGAGTCCATAATACTCCAGGAACTTAGTTCCTTCAAATCAAGAACTTGGTTCTTAAAGAAGCTGATCTCAGATCCTCAAAATAGTGATCTTAGTGATCGATAATGGTCAAAATACTATTAACAGAGTTTAAGTTCTCTAAAAATATTAGAGATTAAATTTCAAAAGAACTCAGCGCCTTACGTGAAAAGCACGTGAGCACCCAAGGCCAAGTTACATAGCGCCTCATGTAAAACACGCGTGAGCGCCAGAAAACAGAAAAGCTTAGTGCTTAGCACTAGTGCAGCGCCTCACGTGAAACACACGTGAGAGCCAGACGCTCGGCGTCTCACGTGAAACATACGTGAGTGCCAGACGTTCAGCACCTCACCTGAAACACACGTGAGTGCCACAAAAGACTAGTGCCTAGCACTATTTCAACGCCTCGCGTAAAACATAGTGAGCGCTATATGCAACTGAATGCTTAGCACTGCCGGGTGATACAGAAACCCAATCTTAGCCCAAATTGGCTAAGCTTATGTTCTTGATGTCCAAACTGATATCCAAATTGATCTTAGTCCCATACATGACTAACGATCTCCATCCCATATTTTCTAAGTTAATCTTAGTCTCAAATAAGACTAACGATTATTAGATGATCCACCTTGATATTTTCTCTCAAATACGAGATTTGGTTCAAGGGTACATCTCTCCACACCTCTGATATATGTCGTTGTAATTCCTCAGCATCTTCAGAGAGGTGGCGGGTCCCGACAACCAACAACTCTTTTCATCCCATATTGATGCACTTCCAAATTGACGTGCACACCTCAAATCAGATCGCACCCCAAATTGGACGCATTCTATGTCACCATTGTTCACTCGGCCACGTAACAAACATACGTGCACGCAAGATGAATGATGGACCGAAATGTCCTTAAACTAACATTCGTCCCCAAAATAGGAATGTTAGACCGAGATGTCCCTAAACTAGCGCGTCGCCCCAAACACGGTGATAATGGACCATGATAATCTTAAACTGAAATAATTGAGCCCATATGCTCATTTGTTTCTAAGTTGACTTAGTCTCAAATATAACTAACGATCCTTAGATCAAACTCAAATATCCTATGAACGGATGGATCCCACAAATATGAGAAATGCGTCATAAGTTAATTTCCTTTGGCAAACCAAGCTACCAACGTGGACCCCGTCAAGCAAATCCTTAACCCAAACCCAAAATAAAACAAACAACGCACGACACGAAGTGAATTGCTGGAGCAGAAGAAAGTGGTTATCGCAATGTGGTAACGTAATTAACTGCAGGGGCTTGCGCCTGCAGGGAAGAGCATCCTCACAATCAAAAACCCCTCACAAATGAGGGGGAATATGATAAAGTCATGCTAAAACGGCCGCGTCCATCCAAACCTCCGATATACGGTGCCATAAATCAACTTAGTATCTTCGGAGAGGTGGGTAGATAAGTCCAAATTGCATCTACCCCCAAATTCAGGCAAGACGTTCAACCCAGTTCGTCTCTATTTTCGGCTGTGAACAGATTCTGGCACGCCTGGTGGGACTTAAATCTCAAGCTCTAAGATGTGAGAAGAGAATTAAATTCTCAAGGAAGAAGAAGAAAGATGATGAAACGGAAGTCATCTCAAGGGCCAAAGACCCTATTTATAAGATGTGAAGGGGCGGTTCAACTCCCTAGAAGATCCAACGGTGGAAAAAGGTGACACCGTTGCACCACGTGTAAACCACGTGAGAGCAACGGTGGGGGGAATTTGTTTCCCAAATATTTAAATATATTAAAAGAGCAAAACTCTGTTGAAATTTAATGGGCCAGCGCCCCCACATGGTTCTCACGAGAGCGCCAGCGCCAATGTGCAAAGCACAGAAGAACTTTCTGAGTAAGAATTAAATTCTTATATAGCGCCGCACGTGCTCATCACGCGGGCGCTGATTAGTCTGAAATATTGCACATTTGAATGATTATTTTTCCCACTATTGTTAAGTTCTAAAAGGTGTTTATTATAATTATAGAACATATGAGAGTTTATGTGTAAAAAGTTTATTATTATATGTTTCAATGTTATAATTAACATAATGAGGGAAAATACATGCATATAATATTTATATAAAATATTAGTAATTAAAATATGCATATCATATCAAATATTTCTAATCAATATTCTTAAGATTTAAATCATATAAAATGGTTAGGATAATATCTCAAAATAATAACAAATACTACTAACACCATGACTTGAGATATTGTGCAGATATTAGCTTAGGTCTGGAGATCAAGAGATCTGAGATGTCGGAATCAAATCTTCTGAAATATTGAAGTAAATCATAAGATCTAGCAACGGCAGAGACTCAGAATTATATTCTCAAAATCCAGATATCTAGAGAATCTCCACATGTCAACACCAAACATCAGAAGAATTTTCAAGTCATGATCCCACTATGGCGCTGTGGTTGGGCGGTCAAACTACCCTAAATGCGGCGGATCTGCGGCGGTTCTGTGGGCTTAGGATTTAAGATTTTTTGTATAGTATTTTAACAGCAAATATTATTATATGGAATCTAGGGTTTCTATTTATGGTGACTATATAAGAGACCGAGAGCTTCACATGAAAGATCATCGAACCGAAGAGATCAAGTGGTCCAAAGCGATCCACGCATTCAGGTGATCATCAACTAGTCATCTACTTCCAACAAGAGAGAGAGAGAGAGAGCGCGAGAGCCAAAAGTAGGGTTCTTTGTAATCTACTTTAAAAAAAGAGAGTTGTATGAAATAGTTGATTAATAAAGGTAGATCTTAGTTTATTTCTTTTTTACTTTCTGCACTTAATTTCTGCATCTTACATTATGATCTCATTCTTCATCTTTTCTTCTTCAACCATGCGTGAGTAATTCCTAACTTGCTAGGATTCGTAGGCTAGGGTAGATTAATGGATGATAAAATCATTTAACTTCTTTTATACATTTTAAATCTATAAACTTTACCAAAATAAATGTTAACATTCTTATCGAGCGCGCTACCAATTTATTGCTAGTCATGACCACGATTTGAGATTGGATTAACACTTGTTTTGGTAAAGGTTAGACATGAATAGAGATCAATGCAAGGACAAGGGTTAAGAGTGGGGAAATCCTAGTTTCTTCCAAAAGAACCTTAATCTACATTCATCATTATCGATCTAGTTTTAAACTATTAAAAGATAAAATGAGTCATTTTTTAATTAGTCATCCATTACCACTAAGTCATATGAACCCTACAAGCCTCTTCTTCATAAATCTAACATCCGTAGTATATCTGTAACTACAACCAATTATTATTCTTCCATCAACTCGTCTAAAACAAGAAAAAGGTTCACGTTTCCCTGCGGACGATCCGTGCTCATCGTGGCTAGCTACTAGCGACACCGTCCTGATTGCGATTACTTTATTTACAACACTTCACAGGAATACCCATCATAAGAAATAAATTCTTAAGTGGCGCCCATGTGCACAACAGGTGAGCGCCGGCGCCCAAGTAGAATTAAATTCTACGTTTCCCTAACAAAAAGTTGGGATACTCTCTGTTAAACAGAGCCGTTGGATCAAAAATCCGACGAAGATGATAAATCATCAAAATATAGAATCAAATTCTATTAGAAGAAAATATCTCCCAAATCTTTCTAAATAAGAAAGATACTCTCGGTTGGATCAATGATCCAATAATAGAATACTTTGGGAATATATTCCCTCAAATTTTTTAGGCAGAAAAAGATTGCTCTCTTTAAAACAGAGAACCCTTAGATTAAAAATCCAATAGTGATTAAAAATCACCACTTGACAGAATGAATTCTGTATTTCCCCAATCTTGTTAAGAACAAGAAAAACATATTCTATAAAAACATAAGCCCTTGGATCAAAAATCCAACGGTGGGTAAAATTCCCCAAATCAATTTTGAGACCAACTAAATCAATTGGAATCTCTCAATGAGAGATTTTCTCAAAACTAATTAACAATCTGCCATCACTATATAAAGGACCCGAGACTTCAAGTCTCACACACACAGAGGCACATAGAGACAAAGAGAGACATACCGAGAGAGGGAGATAGAAAAAATCCCTATAAACTTCTGCAAAAATACAGTGAGCTCTCAAAAAGAACAGAAAATTCAATTCTCAAAGAAGAAGATCTTTCTTCTCAAAACTCTAGGTAAAGAAAAGAGATCAAAATATCTCCTTTTCCTATCATATCATATCTAAGGGTTTAACCCTTTTAAAAAAGAACTTAGTTCTTTCTCTGGATCCGAGATCCACAAGACAAGTTTCCCATAAGTTGAGAATTTAATTTTCATCGGGAAGATCTTGTTCTTGAGAATCAAAGATTTCGGAGAGAACAAATTTAAAGAAAAAAGGGCAGAGTCCATAATGCTCCAGGAACACAGTTCCTTCAAATCAAGAACTTAGTTCTTTAAAAACTCAACCCGAGATCCACAGAAAAAAAAATAATGATCTTGGTGAGCGTTAATGGTTAAAATACCACTGACAGAGGTTTAACCTCACTGAAAATATCGACATAGATTAAATCTCCTTAAAAAAAGAAGACTGACGCCTCACGTGCTTCCCACGTGGGCGTCCCTTTTAACAGCGCTTCACGTGAAAACACGCGGGCGCCCAAAACAGAAGGTCAGCACCTCACGTGAAACACACATGGGCGCTGAATAAAGTGCTCAGCACTCCATATACAGCCGAAGACAGCTAAGTGCTTAGCACTGATTGGGCAGCGCCCAGCGCCGCACGTGCTCCTCACGTGGGCACCATATAAAAAGTGCTTAGCACTTCATATGTAGTCAAAACGGATGAGTGCTTAGCACTAATTGGGCAGCGCCCAGTGTCGCACATGCACCTCACGTGGACGCCATAAGAAGTTCTCAGCACTTCACATTTAGTCAAAATAACTAAAGTTCGGCAGCGCCCATGACTGAATGCTTCACATGACATATATGTGAGTATCAGAGCTCAAATAAATGCTTAGCACTTTCACATAAAAAGAAATGGCTGAACAAACAGAGCTTAAATAAGTGCTTAGCACTTTTGGATAAGAAAAAGACTAAGTAGACTAAGCCCAAATTGGCCGAGTCTTTGAAGTTTTCTTGCAGCTGAGCTCAAATGCTCTTTTGCTGGATCGCAAGTAAAAATGATCCCAAAATGTTATTAAGTTGATCTTAGTCTCAAACAAGACTAACGTATCCTTAGCGAAAACAAACTGAGCCCAAATGCTCACTTATAAATTTAAGTTGATCTTAATCTCAAACTAGATTAACGGTCCTTAAATAAACCAAAAAACCAAATCTAAAATATACGGATTTGGACTGATCCGCGCCCTAATGGCGACGACATAAACTAGTCTCCGTATACAATCCACGGGCAACCATAACAAGCAAAAACAAACACGACACGAAGTGTACTGCTGGAGAAGGAGAAAGTGGTTATCGCAATGTAGTAATGTAATTAACTGCAGGGGGCTGGTGCTTGCAGCGAAGAGAGTCCCCACAATCAAAAACCCCTCATAAAATGAGAGAGAATCTGATATAGTCTGCTACAACGGTCTCATCTGTCCAAACCACTGGTATATGGTGCCATAAATCAACTTGGTATCTTCGGAGAGGTGGATGGAGAAGTCCAAATAACATATGCCCCCAAATTCAGGCCAGATGTCTTAACGTCTCGGTCCCTGTCTTTCGGCGGTGAACAAATTCTGGTACGCCCGGTGGGACCTTTTCCTCTTTCCACTCCACATTTCATGTGTCGTGTTTTTCCACTATCAAATAATCGCGGTATATATGTTTGTAGTTGCCCTTGTATGATGAGATACTGAAGCTCGGTGCTTCGTCTCTATGCAGAATGGTGTTTGCTTCTACTCAGGCTCTGTCACATCTAGTAGAGTCAAATATGGGCCAATTGCATTCTCAAATCTTTGCAATCCAGCCCTTCAAGAAATCAATAGGCTTATCTTTGGGTTTATGCTCCCACCTCCCACTCTCGGTACCTCAACACCGAAGGAGAAAGCCCAGAAGAAGTCTGTCTTCTAAAAGCTGTCTCCTTAAGATTCTGCTTTGCCGACAGAATCGATCTCTAAACAGCTGGTTGTAGGGTTGCTAGGTACACACACAAGGGTCTACGAGGCATCAACCATGCCCGATTAAAATTTTAGCCGTGCCGAACAACTCTAATACGGATCTTTAAACTAGGGTTTAGGCGAAAAATAGCAAGTTAACAACTTTAACTCTAAGTGAAAGAGATTACAACCTTTGTAGATCCGTTCCTTCACTTCAATAGCTCCGTGTAGATGTCCCCATCATTGCGATCGTGAACTCCGGACTCTAGAGAACCTCCACAAGAAGAACGAACGTGCTTGCTACGATGACTTTGAGGCCGAAGATGATCTACGTCGGGAAGACACTAACTCAAGCTATTCCTTCACTAGGTCATGAACTTTGTGAAGAGAACACACTCTACTACATGGCAAGTGGTAGAGGATGAAGAAGTAGGAAGTGGGCTCACTTTAGAATTGATTTTCTCACTCTTTTACTCATGGCACCATTGGAGCTAGTAAGCTTTTGGATGGAGCTTGATGAAGAAGAAGAAGAAAGAATAAATCCATCCAAATGAAAACTTATCCAAATGAATAATGGCACCATGGTTGAGTTAAGCCCTCATGCTTAACTCATGTAGAGAATTAACCAAGGCATTAGGTTAAGGGTTGGGTTAAAGAATATCAAGACAAATGACAAAAGAGTGGACTTTGTCAAAGTTTCTCCAAGCTTCTTCAAGCTTGATTACTTTGACTAAGTTCAACCCTTTTGTTAAATGTTATGATAAAAGAATAACCCTAATCTTTACCCTAATCTTGGTATGAGTCTCATACACCCATCTTGTGTGTATCATCAAGCATGATACAAATATGTACACTTGCATATATCATATATAAACAATGTGCACAATCTAGTGAGAAAATAAATCATAAGTGAGCTAATACTAGTTAATGCAATGTAATATATCAAATATATAATTATGAATTAAATTATTAAATCAACTCTTGATTTAATAACCCGGCTATAACCGACTAATATCATGTGTAACAACTTATCGAATCAACACTTGGTCCGATAACCCGGCTATATCGCATACAACCGATCAATGTCACGAATCGCTAGAATAGAATACGGTATCTCATATCGTATCAATCTCGGTCCCGCACATATCACATATGTGCTCTTACTCCGTTTCGCTTGAGCCAGGAAACCCCTGTGTAGGACTCTAAAGACTCGTCAATACGCCGGCAGTAGGTGATGATCATATCAAACACCCACAAGCCGCAAGCGGTGTGCTAAACGTAACGGCCACCCGGGTATTGAGCGATCAGAAGATCAACAAGCAAGCCTGCTAGTACTCCTGTGAATCCAATCGGTAACACTCCCGTACAGTCCGGTCTTGTCGTCTGATATGTCGCATATCTCGCCTAGGGGTGGTAAACGTCAGACCCCAATAGCTCGATAAGTCGTGTCGATATGAGGTCTATAACCAATTCGAGAAACTACTGGTAACACTTACCAGTAAATCTCAGCAACCCTGGCCAGGGATTTCCGGTTATAGCCAATCGAACACAGTACAACATCAACTCCCTATACCGGGAGGGACGAATCCCCTCCTATCGCTCATTGCCTCCATGTGATTCGGGACTGTACCCAAAAACTACCGTTTTGCACGCCCTCTTGGACGTGGTAAGGTGGAAATCAAAGCACAGTGGGAATCACACAAGACTCTATGACGATCTCGGGTTAACAGACTACTCTGTACCAGTGTCACCGGAGAACTGCCATCTGACGTGAGGTATACTACCATCTGGGAGTTCTCGGCGAGTCCGTCCAGTGTACCCAGTCTCCACTGAGCACCCGTACACCATCCTTGATGTCAAACACCGATGGATATGGGATCATCCATCGCCCATCATATGAGTCAAGATGCGTATACGCTAGTCTACTCTGGTGCATCGATGCCCTGTCTCGATACACCCTCGACTAGGAACAGTTATAGGATGTACTCGTCGACTACCGTGGCCCCACTAGTATGATCTCATCATAGTCCTAGTAGTCGAGTACATATCCTAAGGGCTTTATCAACATGTAATAAAGACAATCAGAGTACATGTTAAGATAAAGTACAACCAGATAGCATACTATCATGTCGAGCAAGAAAGTCCTCCCTATATATGTCCCAGCATCCACTACAATATACATCGTATGTACAGTAATGGCCTTTAGGGCATACATATAACTAACAATCTCCCACTTGCACTAGGGCCATCTGTTGTGGTATCACATACCCAACAATTAGCTGTGGTTGAAGTATCTCATACTCAACCATCCCATAAAAGTCTCTACTGGGGAAAATGCCTTTGTGAGTGGATCCGCGCTGTTGTCCTCTGTGTCTACTCTCTTTATCTCGATCTTCCTGGAGAACAACCATCTCCATGATCAGGTGATACTGCCTAAGAATTATATCTGGATTTTTGATGGGACGGTAGTTCCTTGGCTGAAGCCACAACTCCATTGTCATACAATGGTAGGAACGAAGTTCATCTCATGAACTTATATATATATATATATACAGACTGCCTCTTTGGTAGCATCTTTGGTAACGATATATCTTGCCTTTAATCGTCTAGAATGTCACGGTATCTAGCTTGGAACTCTTCCAACATACCTTCCCTCCACTGAGGGTAAAGACAATGCCTGCGACTGATATTCAGTCGTCCTTATCACCCTGGAACCATTCCAGTGATTCTCCCCAAGATCGTTTGATACCATCTCACAACAACTAGTGAGAATCCTAACATCCAAATAGATCTATCTCATAGATCCATAACCCAGGATTTAGGAGGTATCACTTTGATCCTATATGGAGAATCCTTGTGATAAGCGGAGATTGACCGAGCGTAGCATAGTAAACTCCTTCCCTATCAAGAGTATGTTATCCACGTACTCTACGAGGATCACCACCATACTCCCTACTACCTTTTTGTATATACAAGGTTCATCTACCATTTTGATGAAGTCAAACTCTTTGACTACCACATCAAAACAGACGTTCCAACTCCGCGATGCCTGCTTTATCCTATAAAGCAACTTGTACACATTTCCGCTGCTCCCACTGTCTACGAAGCCCTCTGGCTGTGTACTTATAGACGCTCTCTTCTAAAACATCATTTAGAAAAGCTGTCATGACACCCCACCACCAGATATCGTAGTCATGGTATGTAGCCGTGGCAAGTAGGATCTGGATGGACTTAAGCATAGGCCCCAGAAAAGGTTTCATTATTAGCCACAACTGGTCTACGATGCAAACCTTTAACAAGTCTAGTTTTGAAAGTCTCAACCTTTCCATGTACACCAAGTAATTTTCTCAAGATATACTTGCTCCTGATGGGGATTTAACCCTTCAGATAAAGCAACCAAAGTCCATACTTTGTTGGTGTATAAGGATTCCATCTCAGATCGCTAAGCATCCAGCCATTTTTACAGAGTCCCACTCCTGATGGCCAGCTCGAAACTAGTTGGGTCATCATCTCATGATGCAATCCTCGCTCCCACTGTCATAGAAAAACCGAAGTATCTCTCAGGTGGGTGAGGAACCCTACTAGATCGGCGGAGAGGCTGAGGTTCGTTGGAATTTACTGAATCCTTTGGTTCTACCAAATCATCTGCTGTACTTTGTATAGCTGGAACTCTTTCCAGTTCTACCTCATGACCACTAATTTCTTCACAAGAAATTCCCTTTCACAAAGGTGGTATGTTGAGAAACAAAACATCTTTTGTTCCTCGGTTAGGTAGAAGATATTCCCTTGCGTATGCTTGGGATATCCAACAAGCTTCCACATATCTGACTTTGCCTCGAGCTTGTCCGGATTTTGCTTTTTAGACATAGGTCGGACAACCCCAAATCTTAACTGACTTAAGAGATGGGCTCTTCCCTTACCATATCACATATGAAGTGGTAGGCAATTGATTTGATTTGAACCCTATTCAATAGGTATGCAGCTTCTCAAGTGCATAACCCCCAAAAGGAAATAGGAAACTCAGTAGTACTCATCATAGAGCACACCATATCATATAGGGTGCTATTTCTCCGCCCCGATATACCATCGTGCTATGGTGTATACAGAGGAATAATACTGAGAGAGAATCTCATTCTCCTTTAGAATAGTCCAGGATTTCCGTGCTCAAGTATTCTCCTCCCTGATCACATCAAAGGACACAATACTTAGTCCGTATTTTGGTTCTCTACTTCTAGCTTATATTCTGTGATTATCTCAAAAGTTTCGGACTTGTGTTTCAATAGGAACATATATCTGAATCTTGAGAGATCATCAGTGAATATAATGAAGTACAAAGAACCGGTCTTGGCATGTGTAGACAGGGGACCTTCATACATCAGCATGTATTAATTCCAAGAGTTTACTAACTCTTTCTCTGTTTCCAATAAACAGAGCTAAGGTCATCTTATCTTTGTGACATGACCGGCAAGTTTCACAAGATGTAAATTCAAACTAATTTAAATATGCATCTAAATGTAACTTCAGCTAGCCGGGTCGCATTGATATGACCTAGTCTACAATACCTCAAGAAGGATTTGTTCATTTCTGAACTCTTCCTCTTGTGTGTGTTGTGTATACTAAGAACTGTAGTTTGATTTAGAACGTCAATGCTTTTAGATAACGTGCCTGAACTGATCAACTTTTGATATAGGAAATGTTCAAAACATTATCCAACAATACAAAATTATATCATTTCTTTACTAATAAAGAGACTGATATGATTTTGTACATCAGGTTCGGTATCTAATAACATTTATTCAGAATCAATGTATTATGGTAATACAGGGTGACAGTGACCAACAGACTTGGCTGCAACACTTGCACCGTTTTCTGTCTCATGAAACTTATCACCCGTCCTCAGTTCTCTACCTTTCTGTAGCCCATGTAACAGATTACATATGCGGGATCCTGATCCGGTATCACATACCCAGGACGTAAAGGATACTGAGAAACAGTTCTATGTAATGAACACACCCGAAGATGATGCATCAGCATGCACTTTCTTCGTTTGGGCTGCACGGGAAATCTGGTATTCCCCAATTTCCTGCTCTGTCTTATAACAATTATAAGTTGGAGCGGGACCAACGTTCCCCAGCTCAGTATAACAAGCGGGTTCGGTTAATATATCCGTATTATTATCTTGATTAAGGTGTGATATGGTCGCTACCTGGAGAGAGAGAGAAGAAAACACTCAGCGTATGCTCTTGCAAGAGCAGATTGGTTATTATTTTATCTAATCAGGATGGCTCCCACCGTTTTTATCAAATCTTCCTTCAAACCCTAAAAGGAAAGACTAGCCGGGATTAATTACACGCTACAAGTTCGCCAATCTTTCAGCCAGGCCAGTGTCGGTACTTTAAGGGAGGTGCCCCGTGCTTTCGCACGGACCTAATTAATGTAAACCTCGTTTTCCCAGAGGCGTAACCCCGTTAACACCTTTCTAAACACCTACTTGATCGACTAATTGTAATGTGTAAAACTCTCCCAGGAGTAACTCTTACTCGCAGCGGGTATCAGGATCCAACTATCTCATAGAAGGTATGCAATCTTATTGCAAATTTCAACACTTGAAATTCCCGATAATATTTTGCCCCTAGCGTCCTATGACCTTGACAAAGGCCTACAAACCATAGGCTGCTAGTCAAGTTCAACCCGTCACTTCTTGATTGAATTAAACCCACCCGCACGGCCCTTGACAAAGGCCAACAAGGTCGCACGACTACCCTAATCCAATCTGCATCATATGCATAAGCAGATAAGTACTATTCAGCTACCGCACACTACGCCTTGACAAAGGCCAACAAACGCAGCACGAATACTAAACAGTTTTTATCTGAAATGGCGGAGGGCTACGACAGGTTTTTCTGAAAGCCTATTGCGTAATGAACTTGATATCGTTGTAGAATAAAATGATTTTAAAATGGAGTGTTTTTGAGACTTTTCTAGTTTTGCTAAAGGGGTCACTCCCGGTGAAGGGATCGTCGGCCCTTTCCTCGTCGAATGAGGTGCATGATATATCATATATATCACTGTGCAAAGCAAGAACTATAGAAGCAATCAAAAGACAAACCGAGAGGTGTAGCATCTGCCAGTCATTGCTAAAGGGGTGATTATTATGAAGATTTGTATTTACCGCAATCAGAAACGGCGTCGCTTTGCAGCTAGCCGGTGAGTACGGGTCGATCCACAGAGATGGGTAATTTCCTTTTTGTGTTATCACGAGTTGATTCCAAATGTTGTTTGGATTGATTTAATCTAAAATACTAGATCTATCACTAAACTAAATTAATCTAAATTAAAGTCTTGCTAGGGTTAGGTTTAGGGAAAGTTTGGAGATTAAAGGTTTCCTTACCGCTTTCATTGCCCTATTTTAGATCTATTAGATGTTACGGTAATTATCAATAAAGTGGATCCGAGTCTTTTGGGAAGATGTTTCTTCCTCTAGATTCGTATCCTTCCTTTGTTGATAATTACCCTAATCCCCATGGAAAACACGCGCAACCGGCCCTTTATACTACGGTTCATCGTTACCTCATGGGGTAGGATGCCGTAGGGAGCGGTTGTGCATGCATGCATGGAGTTCTAACTCTTAGGTATGGATGGCATGAAAGGGGTGAGAGATCTCATCTCTCAAACCTTTCCCTAAGGCTAACCCTAACAAGCGAGGAGACTACTCGCTCATTAGGGGATGATAAGACATACTAATTAAAAGAATTAAAACAAAGACATAAAATAACTTACTAGGTTGACGGCTCCCTCCAAGCAATATAGAACAGATCTGAATAATACTCCCAGCAATTCTAAATTTTATTGATTGAAAAGAGGCATAGAGTTGTACAATTTTCGATTACAATTTATAAGTAAACAGGAGAATTTAGGGTTACAGACTCTCGCAGATGTGCAATTACAGATTTGCCCACGAAAAATCCAAACCCCCGCACCGACGCACCGACACAGAAAAATTACACCGACGTGCGCTCTAGATGGCCGCGGAAGCGCGGTGCCAGCCTAGGTTTGGCCGCGGTTCCGCGGCCAAACTATGGAGTTAGGCTCTGTAAATTCTGGGCTTTCCTCATGGCTTCTTGGGCTTTCTATTTTTCCACTTCTTTTCTCCCTTCGGCTTCTGGGCTTTCTCCAGATGTTTCAGTGAAAACTTGTAGCGATCTTTTAACCGTTTGCCTCGACATTTTGGACCTTGCACTGTTCTTCGTCTAAGCTTGACTAGGATCCGTCTACTTGTTTGTCAAAAGTCCCTTTTCTGTATCAACTTTCATCTTTTTCACTGTATTCGCTCCAAGAGTCTGTATCCTGTAATATGCAACAAACGTGCGTCAAGAGTACCTGTTTATCTATAAAACGGATAAGAATAGGGGAATGAAAAATGCATTATTATGGTCTGAACAAATACCCCCAAACTTATCTTTTGCTCGTCCTCGAGCAAACATATTTTTTATTCACTAAAATCCTAACCGCACTTTTGCAGGGAAACGCGATTGCACTGAGCACGTGCAACAAGCCGTTAAACCTCTAGGTGTCCCTAGTAGGAGGAGTGTTGTCTCCTGAGGGTTTTCAGCGGATTACACCCACAAAATCCTATCAATTCGGCCCATTAACTTTAGTTCTCCATTTAGGTTTTCTAACAAGGAATTCTATTATCATCGACCTGCAAATTATCCACCCATATTCTTCACACTTCCTCACCATCTAACTTAAGATTATATATGTTCTATAGATTTACTTAGCTTTCGGCATCTCTTAAGTCTTCCTTCTAGGGTTTCATCTCCACTTAGGAATTTCTATCAACTCTATTAAAGATACAAGTTTTATCTTTCATTCCTTTCTCTCATCTAAACTCTAATCACATATCCCCACGTGTGTGTAAATATCACCCATACCTTGGAAATTCAAATCAAGCAATCGAACTCTCGTCCATTGTCCAAAGCACTTATTAATTAGTGAATTTTTTTAAATGAAATTTGCTTACACATCCTTCATGCGACCGTTAATACTTCTTGAGGTACCAACAACCGATTACAAGATGCGTTAGCACTTTAAAGCGTACTTCCTAGTTTTTGCAATACCCAAGGCTTTTAGCAGTGACTCCCAAACAAGTTGGTCTAAGGCACTAGGTGATGAAGCACCCTCGCTAAAGATTTTTCTATTTTTACAGCCTTAAGTAATCACAAAAACCAGTGTCCATTTTTTTATTCACTTTTTTTTTCTTTATTTTCATTGTACTAAGGACTTTTTAGACAAGAGCATTTCAAGGTCTCTTCTACTATTCCAAGTTTCAAGATGCGTGATTGTGCAAGTTGTAGGGTATACATTTTCAGAATCTAGACTTAAGCTAGGAACTATTTTTCAAACTTATACTCTAATAAGAACATCAATACTCTTCCCTTGTTTCGACTTAGACCAAGAAGTGAACCCAAAATTTGCCTATTTCTAAATAAACTACAAGGCATATACGTTCTACCGTTAAACTTTTAAGGAATGTTATTTTTAGGGTTTTTAATTCACTAAGTCTAAGATCTAGTTGTTCCTAGCCAGTTAACTTATTTGTCAAACTCAAGTCAATTAGCCAAAATTGAATACAATAATTTTTATAATTTTTGAAAATTTTCAATTTTTATGGGTTTTCAAATAAGTATGCAAATGCAAAAATATGTACAAATGAATGCGAAGGAAAAAGACGTACCGAGCATACCCCCAAACGTGAACTTGATAGTGTCCTCACTGTCATACTAAACAAAGAGGGTCAAAATACCGGCACTTCCCTGTTTATTTATTTATAATTTTTTTATTGTTAAGAAAAACAAGTATATACAGAAAGGTCCTCCCCCAAACTTCATTTAAACTATGTTAGACATTACTGCCAAACTTTGCATAGACCAAAAGTCAACACCAACCAGTTGAAAAATTTATCAGTAAAGAGTATTGGTTGGTGGAAGAATAAGTTGTGGCGGTCTAAAAAGAATTGGGGAAGATAGAAGTGGTGGTATGGAAGGTACGGAGGTGAATAGACAGGAGGTGGTGATGAATCAAAACGAGAATGCGATTGATCAGCAATCAGTGGAATATTGGCATTCTCGTAGCTTCTTAAAAGAAATGGGGGTGGTTCAACTTCTAAAGGAGGAGGTTGACTAACCACCATATCCCCAAGATGTTCCTGTGGGTCCTCTATTGACGTGGTATCATCCATCAATTTCATATGATATTCAATTATAAGGGAACTGATCTCCTCAATGTCCGCCATAGTCCAACCGAAAACTTGCCACCTATCGTGTAAGACCATCAAAAGGGCGTTCTCTTGCTCAAGGGCTAGAGAAGCTGATATGATAATGGGAAAGGTCTCATTCTCACCTATGTAAGCATATTCAAGGTGAGGCGGTAAGGACATGGGTTCGAGTTTCGGAGGCGAAAGAATCATTACGGAATCTACCTCGAACTCAAAGGACTCCAACACAGGTTCGAAATCACTGCAAACAACCGATTCGGATGGTTCGACTAACTCATCAAAAAATTCAAAAGACTCATATTCGGGCAGTGAGTCGTTATCATCCGAAAAAGTGAAACATTCATAATCCATATCGGTTGTGTCAACGGTGGTAGGCTCAAGGAGGGACGCACTGGTGGCGTCAAAACTGTTTTCATCAAACAAGAATCTTTCAAGCTCGCAGTCCTCCTGCGTGATTTCATGAATAGAGCAAACTTCTCATGTACTAGTTTTAGGCACGGGGGGCAGACTTCCCATCTTATAAATATTGAACTCACTAGACATCTTCCCAAAGGATAGAGTCATGGAGCCATTGCGACAGTTTATTACAGCATTGGAAGTGGCCAAAAATGGTCGACCTAGGATCACCGGAATTTGGTTTCTTGGGTTAGCAACAGGTTGTGTATCCATAACAATAAAATCAACGGGGAATATGAACTCCCCAACTTTGATCAACACATCCTCTAGCTGACCCCTTGGATGGGTGATTGATCGATCAGCCATTTGGAGAGTACAACGAGTGGGTTTCAACTCTCCAACCCCTAATTGTTCGTACACGGAGTAGGGAATCAGGTTAACACTAGACCCAAGATCTAAAAGTGCTCGATTAATTTTCTTATCCCCAATTGTGATTGAAATCGTAGGACAACCGGGGTCCTTTCGTTTTTGGGGTAAGGTTTGATGGTGGTTAATACCATTGCTCACTGCACTAGCCACTAGCACTTTCTTGGGTACTTGAGATGCCTTTCTCTTCGAGGTGCATAAGCCCTTTAAGATTTTCGCGTATGAAGGGACTTGTTGGATTGCATCCAAGAGAGGTAAATTTATGCTAACCTGCTTAAATATCTCCACAATCTTCTCCACTTGTGCAGTTGGTTTATTAGGACTCAACCTGTTTGGGAATGGAGTATTTTGAAAATTCGTTGAGTCAAATGTCTGTGGAGTAGAATGTGGAGTAGGAACGGATCCCGGTGTAGATGTGTTCATGTTGTGAGAAATGGGTCCGTTCGAGCTAGAAGAAGTAGAGCCATGTGAAGGGTGGAGAATAGGCTCTAAAGAAAAAGGTGAAGAAGAAAGTGAAGAAAATGAAGACAGGGAAGATGACGATGGAGAAAAAGAAGAAGAAGAAGAAGAACCACCGGCGGGGATGTCATCACTAGTACCCATATTATTTTGCAACACTCTTCCGGATCTCAACGTGGTCACCGCATTTACATTGTGATATGCGTTTTGAGTGTGACCGGGATTTGGCAATGGTTGAGATGGAAGCTTTCCCTTTTCTCTCTCGCTCAATGCAGCAGTTAACTGTGCAATTTGTGCCTCAATAGATTTGATACTTTGATCGTGTGAAGCATTGTTATGCATCAAAGACTGAACATAATTTTCAAATCTTGCTGCGGATTCTGTAGATTGCTTAAGAAATGCATCTAGACTTTTTTCGAGCGAGATAACCTTATCATCATTTGGTTGAACCAAATTGTTCGTTTGATTTGTATAAGGTTGTTGTTGGAAAGGTTGCTGGTTTTGAGTTTGTGAAGGTGCTTGTTGTTGTTGTGGAGGAGGAGGTCTTTGAAAATTGTTATTTCCTTGGACTTGTTGATTTTGGTTCCAAGCGAAATTTGGGTGACTCCTCCACCCCTGATTGTATGTCGAAGAGTACGGATCGTTTCTTTGTCGTTACTGAAATGCAGTATTGACTTGATCTTGTCCTTGAATAGGTGCATTATAAGGACACTCTTCGGTTAGATACGATGGATTCGAACAACAAGCACAAACAGTTCGTGGAGGCATAACAGGGGCAGGAGAAGACGATGAGATTTTGGTCTCAATGGCTTCTAGCTTTTTCATAAGTGCGGCCATCTCGGCCTTCATAGCAATCGACATATCTACTTGATGTATTCCTGCCCTAGATTGACCAACAGAAGAAGATGATGTGGTCTTGGTACTCTCCCACTGAATTGTTTGCTCACTGAGATCCTCAAGAAACTGCCACGCTTCGTCGCTAGACTTGGAAAGAAAATGGCCTTGACATATAGTTTCTAGCAACTGCTTCGTTGCCGAGTTCAATCACTCGTATAATGTTTGGCAAAGTTGCCAACTTTCGATCCCATGATGAGGGCATTGAACAAGTAGGTCTTTAAATCTCTCGAAGCACTTCCAAAATGGTTCGGAAGGAAGCTGTGAAAATTGTATAATCTCGTTACGAATTCTAGCAGTTTTGTGATGAGGATAGAACTTTTTCAGAAAAGCTCTCACAAACTCGTCCCAATTTCTAATGGAATGTGATGCGGTGCTATATAGCCACTTCTCGGCTAGGTCACATAAGGTGAAAGGAATGACCCTTAGCCTTATAGCGTCATCACTTAATTGGGTCGTTTTCATCATAGCGCACACATTTTGGAATTTATTAATAAAAATATACGCATCTTCGGATTCCAAACCATGAAATTTTGGCAGCATATTGATGAAATGTGGTTTTATTTCAAAGTTGTCCTCATTTGCCGGTGGGGGTGAAAGACATGTAGGTAAAGAAGTGCGGACGGGGTAGAAGAGATCCTGGAGCGCAACTCGTGCGGGCGCTACAACAGGCGGAAGATTCGGGTTACTCGCACCTAACGGAGGTGGAATCATTCCCGTCGGTAAGGTATCGTTGGGGTCGTGTCCCGACATACCTTCGAAAGAAGAATTTGAAGGTGGAGGTAAAGAAATGGACGGAATGTCGACGAAGGGCTCGTCGAAGGGTTCGTCGGTCGGTACCAACGAAACACGGACTAATCGGGCGTTAGTATCCCTAGTCCAAAATGACATACACTAAAAAGGGTAGTGTAGTCAGAAAAAAAAAAGACAGAATGTGGGGGTAAGAGAACGTCAGTGAGGGAAAGTGGTGGAAGTGAGTTGCAAGTTTTCTTAGCGGCAAGTTGCAAGTTTTGAAAAGATTTTTCTCTTTTTTTTTATTTATTTATGTGAGAGTTTTGCAAAAAGGTTTTTGAAAAGGGACTCGTGACACAAATGTATCAACCACACATGCACAATCAGGCCTAGATCTAGGGTCACCTAGGTCTACTAGACAGCTCCTAACTAGGGCTAGAAATAGGACCTCAAACTGCCTCTTCACCGGCAAGTACGGCCAGGTAAGTGGGAAGGAACCACCACTACAGTGGGCCTAATTAATAACCACTAGCCTAGACACCGCAATGTCAGTTAGGATAAACGGTCGATGCCTATACTAGTCCTTTTCCTATTGAGCTCGATGTCCTTAGATCCGAGTCTAATATTTTTTAATTAATTGTGGTCAATGCACATGCTTTAGGTGTTTTCTGGGGTCCCGGGAAGGGTGATGAAATCCCCACCCAATCTGAGTTTGGTCAATTAGCCCCTTAAAGTCCGATTAAATTATGCAAAACAATAAAATTCACTTGCAATCAATTTTTTAGCGCGGCGCAAAATAACCTGCAGAAAATCTGTTATTTAGAAGGGGGAGAAAGAATTTTTAGCGCAAAGAATTCCTGCAGAAAGTTTTTACAGAAAGATATATGGAGGTTGAAAGAGGGGAGAAGGAGAAGACAAACCCTGCAATTTCCAAACAGAGAAGAGACCAAAGGGCCGCGGTTCCACGGTCGGGTGTGCTCCTTGGCCGCGGTTCCGCGGTCGGCTAGAGGGATCAGGCTCTGCAAAAATTTCTACTGCACCCTTGTTCCACTCCTTCTCTGTTCTGATGTTCACTTTCCTGATTTGCTTTCTGTAAAATTCCAGATCACGATGCTTCGCTGTTCCTGCAAGATTCAAACGAGGAACCCTTCAAACAGATAAAAATTTATAATTTTTTTTATTTCTCTTTTTTTTTATTTTCAAATTTTTATAATTTTTAAAATTTATATCAACCCGAAATTACACAAAAGAAATTTACGCCATCCCCGGCAACGGCGCCATTTGATTATTATGAAGATTTGTATTTACCGCAATCAGAAACGGCGTCGCTTTGCAGCTAGCCGGTGAGTACGGGTCGATCCACAGAGATGGGTAATTTCCTTTTTGTGTTATCACGAGTTGATTCCAAATGTTGTTTGGATTGATTTAATCTAAAATACTAGATATATCACTAAACTAAATTAATATAAATTAAAGTCTTGCTAGGGTTAGGTTTAGGGGAAGTTTGGAGATCAAAGGTTTCCTTACCGCTTTCATTGCCCTATTTTAGATCTATTAGAAATTACGGTAATTATCAATAAAGTGGATCCGAGTCTTTTGGGAAGATGTTTCTTCCTCTAAATTCGTATCCTTCCTTTGTTGATAATTACCCTAATTCCCATGGAAAACACGCGCAACCGGCCCTTTATACTACGGTTCATCGTTACCTCGTGGGGTAGGATGCCGTAGGGAGCGGTTGTGCGTGCATGCATGGAGTTCTAACTCTTAGGTATGGATGGCATGAAAGGGGTGAGAGATCTCATCTCTCAAACCTTTCCCTAAGGCTAACCCTAACAAGCGAGGAGACTACTCGCTCATTAGGGGATGATAAGACATACTAATTAAAAGAATTAAAACAAAGACATAAAATAACTTACTAGGTTGACGGCTCCCTCCAAGCAATATAGAACAGATCTGAATAATACTCCCAGCAATTCTGAATTTTATTGATTGAAAAGAGGCATAGGGTTTCACAATTTTCGATTACAATTTATAAGTAAACAGGAGAATTTAGGGTTACAGACTCTCGCAGATGTGCAATTACAGATTTGCCCACGAAAAATCCAAACCCCCGCACCGACGCACCGACACAGAAAAATTACACCGACATGCGCTCTAGATGGCCGCGGAAGCGCGGCGCCAGCCTAGGTTTGGCCGCGGTTCCGCGGCCAAACTATGGAGTTTGGCTCTGTAAATTCTGGGCTTTCCTCATGGCTTCTTGGGCTTTCTATTTTTCCACTTCTTTTCTCCCTTCGGCTTCTGGGCCTTCTCCAGATGTTTCAGTGAAAACTTGTAGCGATCTTTTAACCGTTTGCCTTGAAATTTTGGACTTTGCACTGTTCTTCGTCTAAGCTTGACTAGGATCCGTCTACTTGTTTGTCAAAAGTCCCTTTTCTGTATCAACTTTCATCTTTTTCACTGTATTCGCTCCAAGAGTCTGTATCCTGTAATATGCAACAAACGTGCGTCAAGAGTACCTGTTTATCTATAAAACGGATAAGAATAGGGGAATGAAAAATGCATTATTATGGTCTGAACAAGGGGTCACTCCCGGTGAAGGGATCTCGGCCCTTTCCTCATCGAATAAGGTGCAGGATGTTCTACAAGGAACACCGCGATGCAAAGCAAGAACTGTAGCTACCTGTTTTTGAAAATTCGATTCCACAACATCTTTTAGGTTTCTTTTATTTCATTAATCACATTAATGAAGTCCCATCATTTAAGTCACCTAAACATCACAGATAAATACGACGTACACTTATGCCATCCGCATTCGCCTCGATGTCCCCTCATGCACCGTTAGGTTAGGTAACTAACGGCAGAGCGGGGCAGGGCTAGCGCAGGTGTAAAACATAAGTAACGTCTATATAATATATCATATATACTATATACAGTATTTATCACAGAACATCAAATGATCACATCACAGATATCGCAGCAGAAGAAACATATGAAACATTGGATATACTAGGACGTCCGTGTTTTATTTTGAGCCTCTATAAAACACGGATTCCATGGTCGCGATGAATAGCCAAACCCACACCCCTAGACCCCTACGAGAGAGGCAAGTAATACTGCCAATTCTAGGGTTAGGAGACCCGGTCTCGACTCCTCAAGATGGTATCCCACTGGACCCTAGAACCCGGTTACTTGTGCTCCCCGCCTTGGGTCTACCTAATGCGGAAAAGTAAATAATATACAAATGGTGACATCAACCTCATCCCGGAAGTGCTCCAATAAAAGAATATTACATACAAATGAATTTTACATAAATGAAAATGAAAAACACTCATCTCACATAAAACCCCCGGCTATTCAGAACGCGACGATCCAATATAACATATCCAGCAACACATAACATCACATGTCATCAACGTAAGTAAATATGCCCATCCCAATTGTCGTTGACATATAGCAACGAAACCGGCGATATCACATATTACACTTACGATCGCAGAAAAGAAAGTGTAAAACTACAACAGTTGGAATCCGCAACCTCCTTAGACATCGCATGCCTAATCAAATGAATTTCTTAGACATCGCATGCCTAACAATTATAAACCCCGCATTTTAGTCTCAAAATCGAAAACACTTTTCAATATCCAGTCGGGCAATTCAACAAGATTCCCGACATCCTGATCGGATGCTCGTCGCAAACTTTAGTAGACAGCCGCACCCCCCGATGCCGTCGACGAAGTGCACTAAGGCGGAACACCGCTGCCGCGGGCACCCGAACGGATGCTTTTTGGCGACGGGGTTCTCCTACAGTCACTTGGTCGGGGCTATAGGGCATGGCTGTCTATTAAGTTTACCCGGCGAGTATCCGCGTACGCTACGTGATTGCGACGGACTTTTGATCGTATCAAAATTCCGTGGCAACCGATCAATTGAGACTAAACCGCTAGATTTACAACATTAAAACAGTTATCTCATAACAATTTGTGGATTCCAAATATTGTATCACATTCCAGATAAATAGACAATGTTAAACTTTCCGATCGAATAATCAAACACCCAAGTTTTCCCAATAGCTCAACACCTGAGGGGAGTTTAAAAACATCCATTTCATGCCACAGTACCAACGGTCCAGCCGTAGAAGGGTCAAGCCAATGCCTCACATGTGGCACGCCGTACTGCCCCAAACCCTAAGGTTCAAAGGGCAGTTCAAGACGGTCACATAATCGAGTTAAGGTTTGTTGTCTTCTAGAGGGTCCATCGCGTTACTTGCACGACTTAGAACGTTCTTAAACTACGAAAAATCCAACACTTGGAAATTTTCCGGGTCGGGAAAAAGTGAGATATTGATACCCGGTCGAACTTTTTAACACGTTCTAAATTACCCGGAAAAACACATAGACGAAGTTAAACTTTCCGATCGAATCAACGAACTCCCAATACAACCCAGAAAACTCAACTCTTGAGTATAAATTAAAAATACTCAGAAACAACAGAAAATGTAATAGGGAAATGACTGTGCAAAAAGTAAAAGATGACGTCATCATTTGGCCGCGGAACAGCCGCATGAGCCAAGCTCGTGCTGCGGTTCTGCGGCGCTTTTGGCGCCAACTTTTGTCGTTTTGCACAATATTCCTTATAATTGCCTGCTGAAATTTTTAAGCATTTTTAATTTGGAAAAATCCACTGTTTTAAAAAATGTACAGAGAGGGGTATTCGATCAGGGTTTCGGGTTCGATCGGACTTCCAACTTCGTCTACACTTCGCCTAAAGCTCTAGCTGGGTTCTGATACAACTGTAGGGTTGCTAGGCACACGCACAAGGGTCTACGAGGCATCAACCATGCCCGATTAAAATTTTAGCCGTGCCGAACAACTCTAATACGGATCTTTAAACTAGGATTTAGGCGAAAACTAGCAAGTTAACAACTTTAACTCTAAGTGAAAGAGATTACAATCTTTGTAGATGCGGTCCTCCACTTCAATAGCTCCATGTAGATGTCCCCATCGCTTCGATCGTGAACTCCGGACTCTAGAGAAGCTCCACAAGAAGAACGAACGTGCTTGCTACGATGACTTCGAGGCCGAAGATGATCTACCTCGGGGAGACACTAACTCAAGCTATTCCTTCACTAGGTCATGAACTTTGTGAAGAGAACACACTCTACTACATGGCAAGTGGTAGAGGATGAAGAAGTAGGAAGTGGGCTCACTTTAGAATTGATTTTCTCACTCTTTTACTCATGGCACCATTGGAGCTAGTAAGCTTTTGGATGGAGCTTGATGAAGAAGAAGAAGAAAGTATAAATCCATCCAAATGAAAACTTATCCAAATGAATAATGGCACCATGGTTGAGTTAAGCCCTCATGCTTAACTCATATAGAGAATTAACCAAGGCATTAGGTTAAGGGTTGGGTTAAAGAATATCAAGACAAATGACAAAAGAGTGGATTTTGTCAAAGTTTCTCCAAGCTTCTTCAAGCTTGATTACTTTGACTAAGTTCAACCCTTTTGTTAAATGTTATGATAAAAGAATAACCCTAATCTTTACCCTAATCTTGGTATGAGTCTCATACACCCATCTTGTGTGTATCATCAAGCATGATATAAACATGTACACTTGCATATATCACATATAAACAATGTGCACAATCTAGTGAGAAAAATAAATCATAAGTGAGCTAATACTAGTTAATGCAATGTAATATATCAAATATATAATTATGCATTAAATTGTTAAATCAACTCTTGATTTAATAACCCGGCTATAACCGACTAATATCATGTGTAACAACTTATCGAATCAACACTTGGTCCGATAACCCGACTATATCGCATACAACCGATCAATGTCACGAATCGCCAGAATAGAATACGGTATCTCATATCGTATCAATCTCGGTCCCGCACATATCACATATGTGCTCCTACTCCGTTTCGCTTGAGCCAGGAAACCCCTGTGTAGGACTCTAAAGACTCGTCAATACGCCGGCAGTAGGTGATGATCATATCAAACACCCACAAGCCGCAAGCGGTGTGCTAAACGTAACGGCCACCCGGGTATTGAGCGATCAGAAGATCAACAAGCAAGCCTGCTAGTACTCCTGTGAATCCAATCAGTAAAACTCCCATATAGTCCGGTCTCGTCGTCTGATATGTCGCATATCTCGCCTAGGGGTGGTAAACGTCAGACCCCAATAGGTCGATAAGTCGTGTCGATATGAGGTCTATAACCAATTCGAGAAACTACTGGTAACACTTACCAGTAAATCTCAGCAACCCTGGCCAGGGATTTCCGGTTATAGCCAATCGAACACAGTACAACATCAACTCCCTATACCGGGAGAGACGAATCCCCTCCCATCGCTCATTGCCTCCATGTGATTCGGGACTGTACCCAAAAACCACCGTTTTGCACGCCCTCTTGGACGTGGTAAGGTGGAAATCAAAGCACAGTGAGAATCACACAAGACTCTATGACGATCTCGGGTCAACAGACTACTCTGTACCAGTGTCACCGGAGAACTGCCATCTGACGTGAGGTATAATACCATCTGGGAGTTCTCGGCTAGTCCGTCCAGTGTACCCAGTCTCCACTGAGCACCCATACACCATCCTTGATGTCAAACACCGATGGATATGGGATCATCCATCGCCCATCATATGGGTCAAGATGCATATATGCTAGTCTACTCTGGTGCATCGATGCCCTGTCTCGATACACCCTCGACTGGGAACATTTATAGGATGTACTCGTCGACTACCGTGGCCCCACTAGTATGATCTCATCATAGTCCCAGTAGTCGAGTACATATCCTAAGGGCTTTATCAACATGTAATAGAGACAATCAGAGTACATATTAAGATAAAGTACAACCAGATAGCATACTATCATGTCGAGCAAGAAAGTCCTTATATATGTCCCAGCATCCACTACAATATACATCGTATGTACAGTAATGGCCTCTAGGGCATACATATAACTAACAATGGTACCTTCCAAAAGCCAAGGTTGACGCAAGAGGCAGAATACTCAAGCTCTCAAAGAAAACAGGGGGCAGGCTCAGCAAAATCCTTAGGCTAATTAAAATCTGGTTGCAATACATCACCGACGTCGATATCGGCGTCAAATAAAACAAGCCGGGGGCAGTTCTCCATATGGTCCTGTTTCAACCCCAGTGGTGAATACTGCTGTTCCAACCAGGAACGGTTTTGAGCTGTTGCGAAGGGTCAGACAAAATTCTCCCACCGTAATATTGAAGAAATCTCCGCAGCCCATGGAGATCCCATGAGCGCAGAAATCAGTTCGCTTCCTAAAAGAACTTTCTTCATCTATATATAAGGTGTGGAAGCAGGTAAAGGACTCAGTTGTCAACCGCGGCTCTTCCCTTAAACGTCGGCCAAATTCTGACAAACCCCCAAAGGACTCATCCCAAGACGGTTCCTGATACAATGGTTCCTCTTAAAGTAGCTTCTCATAAAAAAGAGAGGCTTCATAAAGCCCAAGTGCCCGAGGCAAACTCCGAGGGTCAAAGCTCTAAGTGCCCCAAGCCTGAGGGCATAGTAGTTCACACAGTCTAGATGGTGAACTCTAAAGACGATGGTCACACTTATACTAGTTACGGACCTCAAACTAGGTCCCTGACAAAGGTTCAACTGCAACGTGAAAAGCTGCAGGAGATGCTTGCTCAGGCGGCAGCACTCGCTAATCCATCTTCTAAGGCAAATCCCAAAGACACGCCTGGAGAAAGAACAGGGCAGGAGTCGGATATTGACTTCCTAAAGCGCGTTCTCCAAAAGAGAGATGAAGAAGCGGCAAAAATGTCCGTTAAAATGAACCAGATGGCTCTTCTGATCCAGAATATGGCTGGAATGATGGTTCAATCGGAACCATAGGAAGATGAACCGCCAGTAGTCACTCTTAAAGACAAGGGTGACATTTCAAATCCTCAGCAAGTCTTATCAATGTCCGAAGAGGAAATGATTTCAAAAGCAAAGGTGGACGCATATATCGCTCAGCAAATCAAAGTCCACTATGCGAGTGAAGCATCAAATAGGTCAATCAAGACTGGTTGACAGTATCCGGCGGACTACGATCAAATACAGTACCCAGCCAGAATATATACTTCCGACGTTCCGCATATACAAAGGAACCGGGAATACTTGCCAACACATCGCGCGATTTAAATTCATGTGCGGCAACACTGGAGGAAGTGATATATTGACCTTCTGACAGTTCATCAGCAGTCTGGCGGGCATTGCGTTCGAATGGTATGCAGAACTACCAAATGATTTCGTGAATACCTTCGAAGAGATGGAGATCCTCTTCTGTCAGAGATTCGCTAGTGTGATTAAACACACTACCGTGGCGGCGTTGGTCAATGAAAGAGTTGGACCAAATGAGACCTGGGTTCAATATGTTACCCGATGGCGAAATCTTTGGTCAAAATGCGAGTAACGCATCGATGAAGCTGCAGCCGTGGGAATGTTCATAGCCACTCTTGACCCAAATTCAAAGGTGTTCCCATATATGGCCCTTTTTCAAGCCGACAACCTTCCAAGAACTCATGGATAAAATGGCTCGATTGGATCAAATGGGTCAAGACTCTTCCTCATCCGATGAAGATAAATGAAAAGCAAAGGCAAGATGGCGTTTGTCGCCAACGCTCAACAAAAATGAGCGGTTCTGAAGCAATCTGTCACCAAAATAGCGACGGCGTGGGTACTCGCTCCCCCCGAAATATACATAGGGGGAATATTCCTCACTGGCGGAAGAATCTCTATGTGGGATGGTCCTTTCTTCTCAAAGAACAGAAAGAATATCAAGAGACCTATAAGCGGGTCCTAAATCAAGAGAAATATCCCACTTGAACCAAAAACCATGGGAGTGATGTGAAATCCATGTCCCACTCCGAATCAGTTTATTCTTCCAAGAAGAAGGAAGACTCAGCAGAAGGAATGGCGTGATATCTCGCTCATTCGTATATGAAGAAGACCCTCCATCAGTATCGGACAACGAGATTGATGAGCAGGGGGCAGGTGCCGTTTAAAATACCCGGCATTTCCCGCAAAATAACCCGATTGCTGCGATGGTAAAACAAGCAGTCCAAGAGGGTGAAGACAGCCTAAGGCGTGAAGTGTCCATGCATACAAAATACATGCAGCAGCGCCTCGGCAAGCAAGCGTTGGAAGGAATGAGTTATGTAACGTCCCGACCGAATGAAAAAGAACGGACCGAGAAGTCCCTAAACTAAAATTTTACCTCAAACATGGCGATAACGGACCGAGATGTTCTTAAACTAACAACGGACCAAGAAACCCTTAAACTAAAATTTCGTTTCAAACATGGCGATAACGGACCGAGATGTCCTTAAACTAACTATCCACCTCAAACATGGCGATAATGGACCGAAACGTTCCTAAACTAATGCGTTCCCCCAGAAAACAAGAATATTGGACCGAAACGTCCTTAAACTAATAACGGACCGAAACGTCCTTAAACTAATATTCGTCCCAAATATGGGAATGTTGGACCGAAACGTCCTCAAACTAATATTCGTCCTAAAACGGGAATAATGGACCGAAACATGCTTAAACTAATATTCGTCCCCAAAATGGGAATGCTGGACCGAAAAATCCTTAAATAAAAATTTTCCTCAAACATGGCGATAATGGACCGGAACGTCCCTAAACTAGCGCATTTCCCCAAATACAGCGATATACTCCTTTAAGATCTATATTGAAATCGAAGTCCTAGCGGCAAAGGTTGCAACTCAAGTCCTATCGGATACACAGCTACTCCAGTGGTGAAACCATCCCCAAGCCCCACCAGCAAACAGATGGGTCACCTGCGACGAAGCTACTTTCGAGAGTTTCACCGTTCGTAAAAAAAAGAAAAAAAGGATACGTCCACAAGCAAAATAGGCACGGATGAAAACCCGAAAGGGCGTCGTGAGTAAAAATAGCAGGATTGTCGATGGGCTTGTGAAAACCCGGAAGGGCGCAAACTTGTTAAAAAAACCAAAAAAAGAAAGGAAAAAAAACGGTATGCCCACAAGCGAAATGAGCACGGATGAAAACCCGAATGAGCGCCATGAGTAAAAACAGCAGGACTACCCGCGAGCTTGTAAAAACACGCAAGGGTATAATCTCGTAAAATAATAAAAAATAATAAAATACACTTGCAGGGTCCTTTCGAGTTTGTGAGGAGAAAATACCTGCGTGAGATCCTTACGAATCACAAAGGAGCAACACACTTAGGAATCCACATGATTCCTAAGGAGAAAGTACACTTACGAGATCCTCACGACTCGTAAGGAGAATTCCCCCTATAAGACCTTCACGGCTTATAGGATTCAAAAGCCTTAGGTTACAGAGATCTAAACCTGTTCTTAAGCCATCATATCCCCCAAGCTGCCCTACAAGTGGTTCAATATCGACTCTTGTATACAATCCGCAGGCATAAATAAATATATCCCTCACCAAGTTCCATCAATGACAAGAAATGTCCCCATATGGTGAACGGCACTTGTAAGTCCTCTCGACTTATAAGGAGAAAACACTCTTGTAAGATCCTTACGACTTACGAGAGAAAGTATCACTTAGGAATCCCCACGATTCCTAAGGAGAAAATACATCAACGAGATCCTCACGACTCGTAGGGAGAAATACCTTTATGAGACCCTTAAGGCTCATAAAGTCAAAAAGCCTTAGTCAACGGGATCTTAACCCTGTTTGCTAAGACACCTTTGTCCAAGTTAACAAAGGCAAATGATGATTCGCTCTTGACAATATCCCAGTTGAAGTGATGCTGATGCCTAAATAGGTATAAAATTTCAAGTCCTCGCAAAGGCAAATGATGATTCGCTCCTGGCAATATTGTCACGCCCCGCTTCCCGGTGTACGGCGAAGGGAACGCGACGAGGTCCGCTACGTATATACTTAGAAGTACATACGCTAAGCGTATCTAAGCAATATAAAATAAATCACAAGAGACAAGAGATAAAGAAATAACAACAACTTTATTAATAACATTCTTTTATACAATGCATGAAAAGTAAATACAACTAAAATGAAAAGCGATGCCTAAACAGTGGCATAACAGGAAATGAAAATACTGAATAGAACAAGGTACAATATCTAGAGCTCGGGGTCTTCGTGGAACTTCTCCAAGTCTTCACCGGTGGGCTCGATCTCTGCTGGGTCCAAAGCACCTGACGACATTCAAAGAAGAAAGAAATAGAATGTCGTCAGCGAACAGGCCGCTCGGTAAGTCCCAAAGATAAGGAAAAATTAGAAAGATAGCATAAGAGTATTTTCTAAAGTATTATGTTGTAGAATATTATGGAATATTGTGTTAACGCTGTTGTTTGTAGCTTGGTACAGAAGGATGCCAGTGTATACGAGAGGGGTCTCTATATGCTAGAGACCAGGGCAAACGGAATGTATAAGGAACCGTTAAGTCACGGTACAACAGCAACGGAATATAGGTTAGGTGTCTTAATCTGACCACCTCGTGCCACCTTTAACACCTTTCGTACCAATCTACCCCTTAAACCCCGTAGTGTTTTGATAGTATTGTTGTATTGTATTGTGTAAGTTGGATGACTGACCAAAACCATGACATCAGTGAACAGATTTTAACTGCATAATCAGGTAAATGGAATAACGGAATAATGGATGTATATCCATGGTTTGATTCAGTCAAGTTGTATAGGTTGTTAACTGGATTCTGGGATTCATGTGTTCATATTGAGTTGGAATATTAAAGAATATAGATTGACTTGAATCATATTCAAGTCAGAAATAATCAGACTCAAACCCGAGTCAGACTAAAAGAAATGTAAGTCGAAGTTCTATATTTGTTAGGGCCATTATTGTAATTTATAAAACTTGAGGGGGTTTTATGTAAAAATACTTTTGTATAGTTTTCAAGATACACCTCAAGTATTTATTATTCGTCTTTATAGTTATAATGAATGTAATTTTATTTTGTGTTATTTCTAGTGAAAATATCCTAATTACATAAATAAAGGTATTAATTTGTAATATTGGTTTATTTGAAATTCATGGTATTTTAATGTGACTTTTAATCTTGTAATTTTTAGAAAAGGTGGAAACTTTATCTTATAATAAAATAGGTGTTTAAATGATAAATATACATATGTTTATACAAGAATAATTTTTAATAAATATTTTATTTTCGAAAAATCTCATTTTTCTTAAATGTCGTATTTTAAACGTTTCGAGACCGAATGCTCCTTACGGAGGTCTGAATCTCGCACTACTAAGCCCGATGGTGCATGATAAACTGTACAATCCCTAACGGGTTCCCCAAATGTGGGTTGTAGTGGCGCTTTGCAAAGATTTTATAAATACCAATCATTTAGAAAACGGTTTTATAAAAATAAGGTATTTATTTGTAGAAGGGTGTAAATTTCCGTATTTTAGATTCTAGGGTTTCCTAAGTCAACTGGCCTATTTCTAAATGGTCTAAACGATACGTCATTAGAAGCCTCAAATCGCCTCTTCACCGCCAATTGTGGCCAGGTAAGTACAAGTGAGGAAGGAGGGATCCGCTCACGAATCGTGAGACGGGCCTTTTAAAGTTACTTAAGCTCACTTGCCTAGCCTAGACACCACAAAGTCAGGTTTAGATAAACGATCGATGTCTATGACATATCGTATTTTCCTATTAAAAGATTTTGTTTAAAATTGTATACAACTTAGAACTTTTAGAAATGGTTTATAAAGAAAATAGTATTTTAATGTAAATCTTTTATTATCGTATTCTAAGTTTTGATGATATCAATTAGGGTTGTATTTGCGTGTGTAGGGAGGTAGGTCATTACCTCGTGATCTATTTTAAGGTATAGCAATGTTAAAGGGTTAAATGAGATAAACTAAACATGGTGGTATTTAAGTGCGAAAATACGGTATTTTGCAAAAGTTATCATTTCATGTGAGAAACTTTATCCAAATTTATTTTTAAGTGATTAGTAGTCAACATGAATATGTTTACGCATTATGGAATTAGTGACAAGTGAGTTTTGACAGAAAAACCGAATCGGAAATCGGTTTGTTCCGATTTCCGTCGGGTTTTAAAAAGTCGTATTTTATGAAAGAATAGAAAGGTAGAAAAGAGGGACTTACGGGTTTGGACAACGCTAGAGAGTGCTAGGAAGGTAGTGGGTTTGTCGGTGCGTCGAAACGTCGTGAAGAGTCCTAGTACGATCGCCGGGATTTCGCCGTCGATTTCGGCAGCGCTTCGCCTTTCGCTCATTTTCCAACGTACCGAGTTCTCTTGAAATTTTTAGAGAGTGGACTTAGGAATATAGGGTGAGAAGGTAGAGGGTATGGGGGTTTATATAGGGTTAGGCTAGGGTTAGGGTTTTAATTAAAAAAATATATATAAAAAACATTAAAAGTCATTAAATTTTTGGAGTAAAAGGGATTTATTGAGAATTTGATAACCGATCAAGAAAATTAAAGTATTCAGGTGAGAAGACCAGGTCAACACGGAGAAATTCCGTGTTGACGACTCGGCCGTCTGGCCGAGTCCGGCCGGCGGCGCCGGCCCGAGTCGGGCCGAGTCAAGGGCTCGTCGGGTGGGGGATCTTCTGGGGGGAATTTTGGTGCATCTAACTTTTTGTGTTCAGTATAAATTTTGTGAGTTATTGCGGTTTGACTGTTGACTTTCCAAAAAATTTAAAATAAAATAATATAAAAATAATGTGGGGCAGGGGATTTGAAATCTGGTGGCTTGATTCAGCAGTGCAAGGTGTTACCAATGAGCTACAAGCTCTTTCTTGTAATTATGGAGTGAAATGAATACTTAAAGAGATATCGGCTGCAATAAATACTCCAAGTATACATTGAATTTAAATCAATTCTTTGTACATTAAAAATGGAGTTGTTACAGTCTACCCTCCTTACAAAAATTTCGTCCTCGAAATTTACAACTTTTATTTGAGGACTAGTTTACAAAGATGTATGGATATCTAGTACGCATTTCATCCTCTCTTTCCCAAGTGGACTCTCCTGGAGTGTCTTTCCTCCACATCACTCGAACCAAGTTAACTTCCTTGTTCCGAAGTGTCTTCACTTTCCTGTCCAGGATCTCCACGGGCTGTTGCTCACAAGAAAAGTCGGGCTGTATAGTGAGCTCGGAATGATCGAGAACATGGCTGGGGTCACTCACATACTTTCTGAGTTGGGATATATGGAACACATTATGCACTCCTTCCAATGAAGGTGGAAGCGCTAAGCGGTATGCCACTTCACCGACTCGTTCGAGTATGTTGAACGGTCCAATGCAGACTTGATGTAAAAAAGGAGTGATGGCAAAATCCTAACTCTAGCCCGACATGCTTCTCATGCCAACAGAATGCAGACGCAACGTCAATAAAGACCCAAGGATCAAATAAAAATGGAGTAATGGCAAAATCCTAGCTCCAAGTCTTAACGGTTCATATACAACCTAGAGACTATCTCGGTGTTCCCCCCATTTCAGCAAGACGCAGACGCAACTATCAAATGAAATTGGAGCATGGCATATCCCTAACTCCAGATCTCGATTGCAATACATACAACATAGAGATCACACACAGATGTTTTCCTGACTTCAGCAAAGAATCGGCGCGACATCGTCAAAAAACCCCGAAGTGATAGCATATTCCTAGCTTCGGGTCTTGACGGCAACTCATATAAAGCCTAAAAGACCATTGGAGATCATCCCACAACAGAAAGGTGCAGTTATGACTCATCGGGGCTCCAAATTGAGCCTAATCTCAAGTAAAAAGCGTCATGGTAAATTTCTAACGGTTGCTCTTCCGACGGTAATATGACCTAAGGAGATTACTTGAAGACGTCTTGTCCAGCCTCAGAAGGGATCCGAGACACGACAGTCGCGAGGATACTCGAATAGCGGCTTAAAAACTGCATATCAAGAAATATATCAGCCAACGCAACAGTACCACGGACTAGAACCATAGTACCACAAAACCTAACGGACCTCTATCAAAAAAGGGGTTATCTATATTTCACATTAGGATACGCCTACGAGATCCTCTCAACTCATCTCGACTCGTAGGGAAAAACAACTTTATGAAACCCTCATGACTCATGAAGGTGAAAAGACTTAGGCGACGGGGATATCAACCTGTTTACTAAGCACTATGGCCCTACAAGTAGGTCCAAACCGACTCTTGTATACTATCCATGGGCCACATTCTCCAAAGTCGCATATCAATAAGGAGAAGAAGCCACTTACGAGTCCTCTCGACTTGTAAGGGGAAAATACCCTTGTGAGATCCTTACGAATCTCAAGAGAAAACATACTTGGGGGTCCTCACAACTTCTAAGGAAAAAATACACCTACGAGATCCTCTCGACTCGTAGGGAGAAAAATCTTTATGAGACCCTCACGGCTCATAAAGTTGAAAAACCTTAGACGATAGATCTAAACCTGTTTTCTAAGCAATCGCTGCCCTATAAGAATGTCCAAACAAACTCTTGTACACTATCTACGAGCCACATTCGCCAATAAAGTGAAAAAACCACTTGTGGGTCCCCTCGACTCGTAAGGAGAAAATACTTGCGCGAGATCCTTACGACTCACGAAGGTGAAAGACACTTAGGAATCCTCATGATTTCTAGGAAGAATACGCACCTATGAGATCCTCATGACTCATAGTGAGAAAAACCTTCTTGAGACCCTTACGGCTCATGAAGATAAAAAAGTCTTAGGCGTCAGGAACCTAAACATGTCTCCTGAGCCATCAATTCTACGGAGATGCATATTTTGCACTACTTAACCCACGTACATATCTATGTGGGCAAAATAGAGGGGGGCATTTATCCCGCCAAAATTTCTGCGCAAAAAAGCCCAAGATATCAAATGGCAGCAATACGCTTAAGAAAATGCAAAGCAGTATTTTCCGGGCTGTATTTTGCCAAACTCCCAAATGAAAATAAGGTAAATTCTGATGGTATCGAAAGCGTCTTGAAATATCCTTCGATTTGATATATTACGGGCCTCATAACTCTTCCAGAATAAAAAATTATGAGCAAATGTGCTATGCACGTATAGTCTAAGTAATACTCTATCATATGGGGGATACATTTTTAGTCCCACATCGGGAAAAAGAGAGATCTCTTCTCTACCACTCTCCCATAAATAAGAGGGGATATCTCTTAGAAAAAATAGGATTCAATCCTCGAAAGAGCTTAGTTCTCCAAGTTAGGGCCTTAGCTGCCCCTATAATGCGCATATGCGCAAACGTCATGTGCGCTACGTGCAACACACGTGCGCCCGTCATGTGCAACGCACGTGCGCCCTTCACATGCGCAACACGTGCGAGGATTCAATCCTCAAAGGAGCTTAGTTCTTTATAGGAGCTTAGTTCTCCAAGTTAGGGTATTAGCTGCCCCCTATAATGCGCATATGTGCACCACGTGCAACACACGTGAGCCCTCCACATGCAACGCACGTGCGCCCGACATGTGCACACCACGTGCAACGCACGTGCGCTCGTTACGTGCGCACCACGTGTGAGGATTCAATCCTCAAAGCAGCTAAGATCTCCATAAGAGCTTAGTTCTTCAAGTTAGGGCTTAGCTGCCCCCCATAATGCGCATATGCGCAAGCGCACGTAAGCCCACCACGCGCAATGCACGTGCGCCCACCACGTGCGTACCATGTACGAGGATTCAATCATCAAATGAGCTTAGTTCTCCATAGAAGCTTAGTTCTCCAAGTTAGGGCCTGAGCTGCTCCCCATGATGTGCAAGCGCCACGTGCGACGCACGTGTGCCAGCCACGTGTGCACCACGTGCAACGCACGTGCGCCCACCAAGTGCGCAACAGTGCAACGCACGTGCTTATACGTCGTGCGTCTGCCACGTGCGCCCAACACGTGCGATTCACGTGCGCGAACGCAAAGAAACCTTTTTCAAGCAGCTAGAAGTTTAAGCTCCAACCTGTTCTTCCCCCTGATGAATAAAACATGGTTCATAGGGTACATCCCTCCACAACTTCGATACATGAAGCTGTAATCCCTCATCGTCGTTGGAGAGGTGGTGGGTCCCAACGACCAATGATCTCTCTTTCCAAATAAGAAGGAGAGACCTCCCGTAAGCTTCTGTAAAAATACAGAAGGCTTTCAAAAGGTTCCATAAAACAACAGAGAATTTAATTCTCAATAAAGAAGATCGTCTCCATTCTCAAAACCCTAGGTAAAGAAAATATTGAGATCAAAATATCTCCTTTACATAACATATCTAAGGGTTTAACCATTCTCAAAGAACTTAGCTCTTTTTATGGATCTGGGATCCGCAAGATAAATCCCCTACAAGTTGAGAATTTAATTCTCATTGGGAAGATCTTATTCTTGAGAATTAAAGATTCATGGAAGAACAAAATTGAAAAGAAAAAATATGGAATTCATAATACTCCAAGAACTTAGTTCTTTCAAATCAAGAACTTAGTTCTTTAAGAACCCGATCCAAGATCCTCAAAATAAGGATCTTGGTGATCTTTAATGGTCAAAATACTATTAACAGAGGTTTAACCTCTTTGAAAACATAAACAGAAAAATATGGATAAAGAAACATGGAGAATATGGAGTCCATAATACTCCAGAAACTTAGTTCCTTCAAATCAATAACTTGGTTCTTAAAGAAGCTGATCCCAGATCCTCAAAATAGTGATCTTGGTGATCATTAATGGTCAAAATACTATTAACAGAGGTTTAAGTTCTCTAAAATTATCAACTGAGGTTAAATTTCAAAAGAACTCAGCGTCTCACGTGAAATGCACGTGAGCACCCAAGGCCAAGTTACATAGCGCCTCACGTAAAACACACGTGAGCGCTAGAAAACAGAAAAGTTTAGTGCTTAGAACTAGCGCAGCGCCTCACGTGAAACACACGTGAGCGCCAGACGCTCAGCGCCTCACGTGAAACACACATGAGCGCCACAAAAGACTAGTGCTTAGCACTATTTCAACGCCTCACGTGAAACATACGTGAGCGCTATATAAAACTGAGTGGTTAGCACTGCTGCGTAATACAGAAACCCAATCTTAGCCCAAATTGGCTAATCTTATATTCGTGATGTCCAAACTGATATCCAAACTGATTTTAGTCCCATACATGACTAACGATCTCCATCCCATACTTTTTAAGTTAATCTTTGTCTCAAATAAGACTAACGATTATTAGATGATCCATCTTGATCTTTTCCCTAAAATACGGGATTTAGTTTAAGGGTACATCTCTCCACACCTCTGATATATATCGTTGTAATTTCTCAGCGTTTTCAGAGAGGTGGCGGGTCCCGACAACCAACTACTCCTTTCATCCCACATTGATGCACTTCCAAATTGACATGCACATCTCAAATCGGATCGCACCCCAAATTGGACGCATTCCATGTTACCATTGTTCACTCCGCCACGTAACAAACACACGTGCACGCAAGATGAATGATGGACTGAAATGTCCTTACACTAACATTCGTCCCCAAAATAGGAATGTTGGACCGGGATGTCCCTAAACTAGCGCGTCACCCCAAACACGGTGATAATGGACCGTGATGTCCTTAAACTAAAATTATTGAGCCCATATGCTTATTTGTTTCTAAGTTGATCTTAGTCTCAAATATGACTAACGATCCTTAGATCAAACTCAAATATCCTATGAACAGATAGACCTCACAAATGTGAGAAATGCGTCCTAAGTTAATTTCCGTTGGCAAACCAAGCTACCAACCTGGACCTCGTCAAGCAAATCCTTGACCCAAACCCAAAATAAAACAAACAACACACGACATAAAGTGAACTGCTGGAGCAGGAGAAAATGGTTATCGCAATGCGATAACGTAATTAACTGCAGGGGATTGCACCATAAATCAACTTTGTATCTTCGGAGAGGTGGATAGATAAGTCCAAACAGCATCTGCCCCAAATTTCAGACAAGTCGTTCAATCCCAGTTCGTCTCTGTTTTTGGCGGTGAACACATGCCAGTCGCCTCTGTTCAAGAAGAGTTGATGAAAGAAGCTCACAACTCTCCATATTCTGTACATCCCGGCGGCACGAAGATATACAAGGATCTGAAGCAGCATTACTGGTGGCATGGAATGAAGCAAGAAGTAGCTCGGAGCATAGCAAAATGCTTAGTCTATCAGCAAGCAAAGGCTGAACATCACAGAAATACTGGTCTACTTCAGTCGTTACCTATACCAGAATGGAAATGGTGGCACATTACCATGAACTTCGTAACTGCACTTCCTCGCAGCACGAAGGGAGTCACGACCCGCTTCTCAAAATACGGAATACAGAGAGCAATGAAGGACAGCTGTGCTGCCTACAGTAAGGAAAGATCCTTCCATAATCACATAAAGGCTGTCTAGCTAAACCTGTCAAAGATAATATCCAATAACAGAAGAGATAACACTGATAATCATGCTGCAACGAAATCATAAGGAATACTAAAAAAAGTCCACTAGATAATGGATGCAAATAAAAATCCAAGACAATAGGTTCGAAATAAAAACAAGAGTCGAAAAGAGACACATAAGTCCTAATGCCCCGCAAGGGCGCACATGCTAAAAACTAACTGAAAAAATAAACCTATGGGCTACTGATCTTCGGCAAAGTCTTGATAGCCACTCCGATCCTGCTCAGCCTGAAAATCCGTCTCTAAATCTAAGATGGCAAATCTCAGGGATGTCAGAATGTCCCAACAAGTACTCAACGTGGAAGTGTGTGTATGTGGTGTGATAATATGAATATGTGAGTGTAGTGAAACTTGTGTACGCATGTAGATATAGGTATATGGATAAAGTAATAATACGAAATAGACATATAAACAGATCAAGTCATATCCTAACTGGTCACTAAAGGTAATCTATCCTATTGTGAGTTCAAGTGTGTGCGCCAACCTTTGCAGTAGTATTCCTAACCCAAGGGTAGGACCCCAGAGGCTAGGAAACACGGGCCCAACCGTGGAATGAACAAATGATTAATCAAATTTATTGCACATTTGTATGGACATTTTCCATATTATTATTAATTACTAAAAGGTGTTAGTTGTAAATTAAGAATATATGTGGGTTTATTTGTAAAAAGATTATTATCATATATTTCTTAATTTATAATTAATATAATTAGGAAAAATATATGCATATCATATTTAAATAAAATATTCATGAGATTATTTATTATTAAAATATTTATATCATATCAAATAATCCTAACCAATATTCTTAAGATATCATATTATTTAATTGGTTGGAATAATATCTCAAATAAAACAAATGCTACTAACAATTTGATATGAGATATTATGCAGGTACTATAATAGATCAGTTCAGGTCTGAAATATAAGTAAGAGATCCACAGCAAATCGTTCACCAAACCAAATCTGCCGAATATTAGGAACAAATTGAAGAATCTTGAAACAGCAAAGACTAAGAGATATATTTTCAGAATCTTTTTATCAGAAAGATATCCAAATATCGAGAAGAAAAGGCACGAGAAATCCAGAGACCTAAATCCACCAAATGGCAGCGGATCCACGGCCAAAAGTGGCTATAGGCGGCGGAAGCGCGGTCTGTTTGTGGGCGTAGGATTTGAAAACTCAGGGTCTTGATCGTAATTTTACACACTTATTTATGACGACTAGGGTTTCACATTTCAGAGCCTATATAAAAGACCGAAAGCTATCTATCAAAGGGAACTATCTATCCATCGATCGATTAAGATCTAGCGAGCAAATTAGGGTTTTGTAAATTACTTTTTCAGCGAGCAACTTTTGTAATGCACTAGCAAATCAATAAAGGTAGTTCTTTCTTTTAATTTTTGTCGTATTTACTTTTCGCATTACTTTTCGCACTTGCTTTTTGCATTTTTAATTTTAATTATGGGTTCCGTATTCTTCCACCTTTCTTCTACTTCATTGATTTTCATGAGCGAGTAAATTCTTGCTCGGTAGGATTTGTAGGATAGGGTAGAATAATGGATGAAAAATATCTCTTAAATTCTTTTTAAAGTTTTAATTTTTATAAAATTTAGCAAAATGAATATTAACCCTCTTATCGAGTGCGCTATCAATTCATGATAGTCATGGTCACGATTCGAGATTCGTTAATAATCGTTTGGTTAAGGGCTTGAGATAAATACAGATCAATGGAAGGACAAGGGTCAGTAAAGGGAAACCCTAATTCCCCCTAAGAACCTTAATCTATATTCATCGCTATTTCTCTAGTATTAAATAATTAGAAGATAAAAAGAATTAATTTTAAAAGTCCATCCATTAACTACTAAATCCTATAAACCCTACAAGTCTTTCTATTATAAATTTTTTAAATCTTCTTAATAATAAACGATAACAATCCCACTTTTCTTCTATCAACTCGTCTAAAACAAGAAAAGCAGTTCACCGTTTCCTTATGGACGACCCGTACTCATCGCGGCTAGCTATTTGCGACACCGTCTTGATTTCGGCTATTTACAACATACATAGACACACTTTTTCACGATCAATCAAATGGAGCCGTTGCCGGAGAAACAGTCATACTTATTTTTCTTGTTATTTAGGTTGATTTCTAATATAAAACTAGAGAACATAAAAATATAAATAAAAAACCGTATTTTGTATTTTTAACCTTTTTTGTGCGAGTTTTGCGAGAAATCTGGAGCACTTAGAGCGAACCAACAGAGATTCAGAGATTTTCAAATAGGATCAGAGAAGCATTAGAGTGTGGTTCCAAAATTTCAAGGGGAGATTCTATCAAACGGCGGCGGAACCGTGGCCCAAACAAGCTATTGGCGGCGGAACCGCGGCCTCTTTGGGGAGTTAAGCACCCAATTTTTTTGGTATTATCCTATTGTCTTCCTCTCTCCTTTAAATCTCCAATAAACTATTTTTACCTGCAGGATTCTTTGCAAACAGCACCACTAAAAATCTTTTTGCGTGTTTTAGATTTTGGTTTTTTTGCATATTTAAAACGGACATTAAAGGGCAAGAAACCCAAATTCAGGTTAGGTGGGGATTTCATCACCCTTCCTAGGCCCCACAAATCACAAATAAGTATACGCATAACCCTGCATTAATAAAAAATATCTAGACCAAAATATTTAAGGACAGTCGCGCTCAATTAGGACAAAGGAGGGTCGTAGATAATCTATTGCTTATCCGCATTTCTCTTGTGGTGTCTAAGACAAGTGTGACTAAGGAAAGTGGTTACTTAATTAGGCCCGCTATTTCGGTGATTCATATAGCGGATGCCTCCCACTTACCTGGCACTTACCTGGCTGCAAGATTGATAAGGAGGTGATAGAGGATTTATCCTACATCTTGTCCTTTGGAAGTCTAGGAACGGTCTAGTGATATGACCTAGGTGACCCTAGCTCTAGGGATTGTTTGTGCACGTTTATGTTTGGTTGAGTCGAGTCTCTCTTTCAAAGAAAAACAATTTCCAAAATCCAAAAAAAAATCTTAAAAAAATTACCATTTCACCCTCTTTTCTTTTCATTCTCTTATGATGGGTAACCCAAACCGATAAACTCTTGGCGAGCTTTGTTACACACGACCAGATATTTCTTTATATCGTTATTCCTTTGGTAGAAATTCCGACCCCACAATTTCTTTAAGGGATAGGATAGAACACTCTAGAAATAACAGTTGGACACCTCACTCAAAGTCCTATCAACCGTATCAAAATTTAACTTATGTTGATAATCCATTTAAGGCTAGTAAGGAAGCTTCTAAACCCATGTCCATTGCTGAGGATATTATGAAGGCCCGTAACCAAAGTTTCATACCTTTCACTGCTCCAAAGCCGTTAGGACAACAGTTACAATCATTTCCATATGAAAATTTTGATACTCCTTTTGAGGCGAATATGGCCGCTTTTACATCCATGATCATTGCTGAGCAAATTGCAAAAGCCAGTCGCTAACCAACCAACCAATCTTAATCTTCTTCATATCAAAATATTGATCCTAATCCTATTTATGAAAATTGGATCCACCCTTCTAACTCTTATCAACAATACCAAATTTTTACACCCTCTCATGTTGATACTTCTTTTGAGGATAATGTGGCAATTCGTAAACCCATTTCTATTGCGGAACACATTGAACTAGCCCGTAGCCAACAATTAAACACATTCCAACCATACTTAACTTTTGCACCTTATCTAGACAGTGCTTCTGAAAATCAATTAGGAAGTTCCACGGTTCAAAGAGAATCCTTTATTGAAACTTCTTCACAAACCATGTCTAGTTTTGAAGTAGAGTTTGAATTGAGTAGTGAGAAAGAACCAGAGATCCATCCAAGTTAAACCAAAACCAATTCTTTTGATCTCAACACCTTCCATCCTGAACTCCAACCGAAATCAACCGATTAATAATCTAATTGATGGGGTGTCCGAGACTAACATGTTTGACTTTTCCAATCATGAGTATGAAAGAGAGCCTTACACCATTCCAAATCAAACCGATCCTTATCTGACTAAACTTGATGTAACAACTTCAATTTTAGTGTACAAAAATTTGTTTAAAAGTTAATGTATACTTGGGGTATTTGCATTTACTGTGAGTACTATAAGTAATTGTTTTGCTTTTTAATAGCAAGAAGGAGCTTGTAGCTCATTGGTAAGACCTTGCACTGCTGAACCAAAGTAACCAGAGTTCAAATCCCATCCCCCATATTATTTTTTTTAATTTTTAGAAGTCCAAGAGTCTACACGTGCATAACTCGTAAAAACCCTACTTCACACTAAAAACAAACTGTCCCAGGGAGTAGACCAATCGATGACGGACTCAGGGGACCCCCGACCCGGCCTGACTTTGCCGGACTCGGCCGGCGGCGGCGGTGACTCGGCCGGCGGCGGCGGCCGAGTCGGCTCCGATGCGGAGTCGTCCAACATGAAAGTTGTGCCTCTTCAACTCCCCATCACTCCTGCATACTTTAATTTCTTGGATCGGTTCCAGAACTCTTAAAAACTCCATCACACCATTTTTTAATGCATTTTTAATATAAATTTCAATACAACCTTTCACCTACCCTAATCCTAGCTTTACCCTATAAATACCACCCCTAAACACACCCTCCTCACTTCAAATTTCTGTCCAAAACTCTCAAGAAAATTCCTAGAACTTTTGTGTGCATTTGGAGTTAGCAAAGGGCGAAACTTCGGCGAAATTCCGACGACGACCCTAGGAACTCCCGGCGACGAAACGACGCACCGGAGAATCCTACTTCCTCCTCTCTCTCTTCTCTAACCTAACAACAAGTAATTCCTACCTCCCTCTCTCCTTTGCTATTCTGTAACAACCCTAATTTTCCTATACCTTTTTCTATACAAATTTTTTTTATAAAATTTTTAAATCCATAAAGGAGTATTTTAACCTGAGCACAATATGTATATAAGTAATTATTTTGTTTCTAAATAACTCCATTTTTAATGTACAAAGAATTAATTTAAATTCAATGTATACTTGGAGTATTTATTGCGGCTGATATCTCTTTAAGTATTTATTTCACTCCATAATAACAAGAAGGAGCTTGTAGCTCATTGGTAATACCTTGCACTGCTGAACCAAGCCATCAGAGTTCAAATCCCATGCCCCATATTATTTTTATATTTATTTTGTTTTAAATTCTTTGGAAAGTCAACAGTCAAAACGCCATAACTCACAAAACTTGAACTGAAGATCAAAAACTAAATATACCATAAATCCTCCCAGGAGACCCCCCACCCAACGACACCCCAAGTCGGCCGGCGGACCGACCGACTCGGGCCGGCGCCGCTGGCCGGACTCGGCCGGACGGCCGAGTCGTCAACACGGAAAAATTCCGTGTTGACCTGGTCTTCTCAACTGCATACACTAAATTCCTAGATCGGTTATCAAATGCCCATTAAACCTCTTTTACTCCCATTTTTTTTAATGAATTTAATGATTTTTATATAATTTTTATATTTTTTTTATTTAAAACCCTAAGCCTAGCCTAACCTTATATAAACCCCCCATACTCTCCACCCTCTCATCACTTTTTCTAAGTCCACTCTCCCAAAATCTCAAAAGAATATGGTACGTTAGAAAACGAGCGAAAGGCGAAGCGCTGACGAAATCGACGGCGAAATTCCGGTGATCGTGCTAGGACTTCTCAACGACGATTCAACGCACCGACAAACCTTCTACTTTCCTCTCACTCTCTAGCGTTGTCCAAAACCGTAAGTCCCCCTTTTCTATCCTTTTTTTCTTTCATTAAAATACGAACTTAAAAACCCGACGGAAATCGAAGCAAAACGATTTCCGATTCGGTTTTCTATCAAATCTCACTTATCACCAATTCCATAATACTTAAACATATTCATGTTGACTACTAATCACATAACAACTAATTTGGATAAAGTTTCTTACATGAAATGATAACTTTTGCAATATATCGTATTCTTTCACTTAAATACCACCATGTTTAGTTTATCACATTTAACCTCTTAACCTTGCTAAACCTTAAAGTAGTTCACGAGGTAATGACCTACCTCCTCACACACTCATATGTAATCATAATACGCTACCTTGAAAATTTAGAATACGACAAAACAAGATTTTACATTAAAATACCATTTTCTTTATAAAACCTTTTCTAAAAGTTTTAGGTTAATACATTCTTAAACCAATATCTTTTAATAGGAAATACGATAAGTTGTAGATATCGATCGTTTATCTAAACCTGACTTTGTGGTGTCTAGGCTAGGCAAGTGAGAAAGGTAACTTTAAAAGACCTGTCTCACGATTCGTGAGCGGATCCCTCCTTTTCTCATTTGTACTTACCTGGCCACAATTGGCGGTGAAGAGGCGATTTGAGGCTTCTAATGACTTGTCGTTTAGACCATTTAGAAATAGGCTAGCTGGCTTAGAAAACCCTAGAATCTAGAATACGAAAATTTACACCTTTTACAAATAAATACCTTATCTTTATAAAACCATTTTCTAAATGATTAGTATTTTACAATCTTTGCAAAGCGCCACTACAACCCACCTTGGGGAACCCGTTAGAGATAGTATGGTTTATCGTGCACCCTCGGGCTTAGTAGTGCGAGATTCAGACCTCCGCAAGGAGCATTCGGTCTCGAAAGGTTTAAAATACGACATTTAAGAAAAATGAGATTTTTGGAAAACAAAATATTTATTAAAAATTATTCTTGTATAAACATATGTATAATTGTCATTTAAACACCTATTTTATTATAAGATAAAGTTTCCACCTTTTCCTAAAATTACAAGAATAAATTTTACATTAAAATACCATGAATTTCAAATAAATCAATATTATAGATAAATACCTTTATTTATGTAATTAGGATATTTTCACTAGAAATAAGACAAAATGAAATTACACTCATTATAACTATAAAGACGAATAATAAATACTTAGGGTGTATCTTGAAAACTATACAAAAGTATTTTTTTTACATAAAACCCCCTCAAGTTTTATAAATTACAATAATGACCTTAACAATTATAGAACTTCGACTTACATTTCTTTTGGTCTGACTCGGGTTTGAGTCTGATTATTTCTGACTTGAATATGATTCAAGTCAATCTACATTCTTTGATATTCCAACTCAATATGAACACATGAATCTCAGAATCCAGTTAACAATCTATACAACTTGACTGAATCAAACCATGGATATTCATCCATTATTCCGTTTTTCCATTTACCTGATTTTGCAGTTACAATCTGATTACTGATATCATGGTTTTGGTCAGTCATCCAACTTATACATTACAATACAACAATACAATCAAAACATTACGGGGTTTAAGGGGTAGATTGGTACGGAAGGTGTTAAAAGTGGCACGAGACAGTAAGATTAAGACACCTAACATGAATCCTGTTGCTGTTGTACCGTGGCATAACGGTTCCTTGTACTTTCAGTTTGCCCTAGTCTCTAGCATACTGAGACCCCTCTCGTATACTGGCATCCTTCTGTACCAAGCTACAAACAACAGCGTTAACACAATATTCTACAATATTATATAACTTTAAAAGATACATTCTTATTCTGCCTTTTCTATTTCTCCCTTAACTTTGGGACTTACCGAGCGACCTGTTCGCTGACGACATTCTTCTTCTTTCTTCTTTGAATGTCGTCAGGTATTTTGGACCCGTCAGAGATCGAGCTCACCGGTGAAGACTTGGATCAGTTTCACGAAGACCCCGAGCTCTAGACATTGTACCTTGTTCTATTCAGTATTTTCATTTCCTGTTATGCCATTGTTTAGGCATCGCTTTTCATTCCAGTTGTATTTACTTTTCATGCATTGTACAAAAGAATGTTATTAATAAAGTTGCTGTTAATTTTTTTTTATATCTCTTGTCTCTTGTGATTTACTTTTATATTGCTTAGATACGCTTAGCGTATGTACTTCTAAGTATATATACGTAGCGGACCTCGTCGCGTCCTCTTCGCCGTACACCGGGAAGCGGGGCGTGACATATTCTAAAAAGTTCTTTTTCTAAAACCCGACGGAAGCGGAGTTAAATCCGACTTCCGATTCGGTTTTCTTTATAAAGTTCAATTTTCCTTAACACAACCATATTAAACTCTTACATCTTGACTATTAATCATTAACAAGAAATGTTGAACAAGTTTCATAGCAAAACATTTCATTTTGTAACTTTTACCGCTCTTTTTCAGTAAAATACCATGTAGTTTAGTTTCTATTTTAAAACATCATAAATCTTGCTATACGTTTAGATAGATCACGAGGTAATGACCTATCTCTTCACAACACACATATGCAACATAGCACAATACCTTTCGCGAATATAGAATACGAGAAAACGAAACTTTACATATAAATACAACTAGCTATTAAAACCGTTTTTTACAAGATTACGTATTTTTATAAATCTTTGCAAAGCGCCGCTACAACCCATTTTGGGGAACCCGAATGGGATGGTGCGGATTATCGCACATCCCTGGGCTTAGTAGTGCGAGATGCAGACCTCCGCAAGAAGCATTCGGTCTCGAGAGATTTAAAATATGAATATCTTAAGAAAATAAGATTTCTAGAAAATAATAAATTTAATTTTTTTTATATAAAACACATATATATATATATATATGTATGTATGTATGTATGTATGTATGTATGTATGTATGTATTATCAAAATACCTATTTTTGATATGATATAAATATTCCAACCTTTCTAAATCAAAAGAATTACTTTACATTAAAATACCATGAATTCCATATAAGTTCAATATTACAATTAAATACCATATATTATGGAATTAGGTTATTTTCACTAGGAATATCACAAATATAAAATCTACATCTACGACAACTCTAAAGACGATAATTAAATACTTGGGGTATATTTTGAAAATTATACAAAAATATTTTTACATTAACCCTCTCAAGTTCTGTAAATTACCCTAAGGACCCTAGTAAATATAGGTTTAAGCGGGACCAATCTCTTGAGCCTTATGCAGCCGGAGAAGTGGGTGCTTACCTATTTAAGATAGACAACTTAGCAATAGTGTTATCAACACGGTAATCGTCTTTGAAAAAGACACAAATCCCGCCGCCCATGTGCAGCGGTTACCGATAACAGCAAAACCTAATTCAGGACTTCAATTTCTTTCTAATTGTTCTGACTCAGACTGAGTCTAATTATAATAGTCTGACTTGAATATGATTCAAGTACAATCTATAATATTACAATTCAATATGAATCCATGAATCCATATAATCAATCGGATCAAACTATTCAATCTATATTGACCGAACCGATCCATGGATATACTTCCATCTACATGATTCTCCAGTTATATCCATGATTCTCCAGTTATATCCATTTACTGATATCATGATTTCGGCAAGTCATCCAATTATACAATCTATATTACAAGACAATACAAGTTGCAATGCAAACAATACAAACAAGACATCGCGGGGTTTAAGGGGTAGATTGGTACGGAAGGTGTTAGAAGTGGCACGAGACTGTAAGATTTAAGACACCTAACCTGTATTTCCGTTGCTGTTATACCGTGGCATAAACGGTTCCTTGTACTATACGTGCCTCTAGTCTTTGGCATATAGAGACTCCTCTCATATACGCTGGCATTCTTCTGTACCAAGTTACAAACAACAGCGTTAACACTAATACAATATAATACAATTTTAAAAGCTACTTTCTCTCTCTGTCTATTCTATTTTTCCCTTACCTTTGGGACTTACCGAGCGATTGTTCGCTGACGACATTCCTTCTCTTTCTTCTTTGGAATGTTGTCAGGTGATCTGGACACCCAAGAGATCGAGCCTATTAGCGAGGACTTGGATCAGCTTTCATACGACCCAGAGCTCTAACTTCATTGTACACATTTTTATTTCAGTACTTTTCATTTCTGTTATGCCACTGTTTACGTATCGCTTTATCCCATGTATTTAATTTTCCATGTATTGTACAAAAGAATGTTAATAAATAAAATTGCTGTTTTATTACATTTGTCTCTTGTGTATATTTCTTTTATATTGCTTAGTTACGCTTAGCGTATTTACTTCAGAGTAAATACGTAGCGGTCTCGTCGCGTCCCCTTCGCCGTATACCGGGAAGTGGGGCGTAACAGGTTTTGTTGGTGGCCCATGCAGGTCAGAGCTGTATGGAACCCTACCATGCAGTTCTGCTCTGCGTGAACAGCCTAAGCAATATAATACAAGAACCAGCAACTAAAATATTTTTTACAATTCATGTTTCTTGAATCTTATCATTTCATATAGTTTGAATCTGTCATAACCTAAATTTTCTTTCAAAGTTATGGATTCCCTGAACAACACCAGTACCAACTTCAACAACACTCCACCTCCACCACCAATCACACCTGCCATCCCTACTCCGCTCAACAAGCAGACGGTTCTGATTGAGGCGATCCGCAGCCTCCTAGAGGGACAGCAGCAGCAGACTGCTCTTTTAATGAACCATCCCGAGGCAGAAGCACCTGGGGTGAAGCAATTCAGGGCTTTGCACCCCAAACAGTTCTCAGGAAAGGAAAGCCCACTGGAAGCTGAGGAATGGGCTCAGAGTATCGAATATGATCTGGCAGCAGCACAAGTGCCAGAGGGAGCTTGGGTCCGTGTTGCGAAGCTGCAGCTCACGGACAATACACGGAATTGGTGGAAGGCGGAAGAAAGTCGTCTTGAACAACCCATTGAATGGAAGACTTTCCGCGATATGTTCGACGCTAAGTACTTTCCTGAGACTGCCAGGTTCGACATGGAACATCAGTTCATCCATCTACAACAAGGTTCGATGTGGACCAAGTCAGTAGATGAGTATGACGCTGAGTTCACCATGCTAAGTCGGTAAGATATGTCTCAATAATTCGAATTTTTAAATATTACACACTACACAACTAACACAATCCTTTAACATATTTGTGACACACCTGATACCGACGGATGAGATCAGTGCCCGTCGATTTCAACAAGGTTTGGATTCGGAGATCCAGGCTGCACTGGCCACATGAGATTTTCCGACTCTTGAATCGGCTCGGAAAGCTGCCCACCATTATGAGGCAGTGGTAAAGGCGAGGGGCAGACCTCAATCTGTAGGAGTTAAACGCCCTGTTAACCAGATGACAGGAGGAGCCTCGTCAAGGCCACCTTTTGTGTCAAGGAGGCAGGGAGTACCGAACAACCATCCTAGTCCAGCCTTTTGTAACCACTGCAAGAGAAATGGGCATATGTTGCAAGACTGCCGGCGAGCCAACCGTCTTTGCTTAGTCTGTGGCTCAGCTACTCATGGTATCGAGTCTTGTCCCAAAAGACAAAATCCATATGTTGCACCCAGGCCAGCAATCACTTATCAGCAGAGACCAGCCCTTCAGGCATCTGCTCCAAGACTCGCTCTCACTGCTCCACCACCTAGAGGACCACCGACTGCACCACCTCCTCGTCAGTTCCATCAAGCTCAACGGAACATTCCGAAGAATGCTCCTCAGGCCAGGAGGAATGTACCACGGCGACAGGCTTTCACGATGACCGTGGAAGAAGCTGAGGCCACTAGCCAAGTTATCACTGGTAACCTTTCCTTGTCAAACTTTTCTTTCAGTCTTGCTACCTGTCTACATACTTTTACCTATACCTAAAACATATCCCACATACCTTAGGTACAATCTTAGTAGCCTCACTCCCTGCACTAGCACTCTTCGATACTGGAGCATCTCACTGCTTTATATCGCAACGGTTCGTTTGAACTCATGCGATTCCAGTCACACCGCTTGTATCCAGCTGGAATGTCAGTTCAGGAAATGACATTCTAAAGGAACAATGGGATACAGCTTGTGTCCAGTAGTCGTTTGCAGCAGAGAATTCTATGCTGACTTCAAAGTGCTGTACATACCGAACTTCGATGTGGTTCTAGGTATGGATTGGCTCGGAACCTTTTATGCTACCATCGACTGTCGTCAAAGGAGGGTAGTATTTGAGATTCCAGATCATCCGGTCTTCTATTTCAAAAGTGGAGACCGTACCCTGGAGCTAAGTACATACAAAGTAAAGACAAGGGAAGCAGTGATTGCGGCAACTCAAGCAGAGGAAGAATCAAGGCCAGAAGTGGTTCGAGAGTTCGATGATTTGTTTCCTGACGATATATCAGGTTTGCTTCCCGATCGAGCTCTTGAATTCAGCATTGATTTAGTACTAGGAGCACAACCGGTGATCAAAGCACATTATCGATTAAGTCCGGAAGGTTTGAAGGAAGTCCGAACTCAGTTGGACAAATTATTGTCGAAAGGATAGATTCGTCCCAGCACTTCAAATTTAGGATCACCTGTACTACTTGTGAAGAAGAAGGAAGGTTCATACAGAATGTACATCGATTATAGAGCCTTGAACGAAGTCACTATAAAGAACAAGTATCCACTTCCGCGCATCGACGATTTATTCGATCAGCTAAGTGGATCTTGTGTTTTCTCTAAATTAGATCTTCGTTCAGGTTATCATCAGGTGAAGGTCAAGGAAGCTGATATTTATAAAACAGCTTTCATAACTCGTTATGGTAATTACGAATTTCTAGTGATGCCATTTGGAGTGACCAACGCACCAGCAATATTCATGAACCTGATGAATCAAGTTTTCCGGGAGTACTTAAATAGGTTTGTTGTCATCTTCATCGACGACATCCTAGTGTATTCTAAGAGTCGGGAAGAACATGCCGAGCATCTAAGAATTGTCCTGGAAACTCTACGACAATATCAGCTCTATGCCAAGTACAGCAAGTGCGAGTTTTGGCTAAATCAAGTTGGTTTTCTTGGACATATCGTATCAGGTGAAGGAATCTCTGTGGATCCAGCGAAAGTTTCAGCAGTAAGCGAATGGCCGACACCAAAGTCAGTGAAGGACATTCGAAGTTTCTTGGGTCCAGCTGGATATTACAGAAGGTTCATTGAAGGCTTTTCTAAGATAGCAACACTCCTGACCAAGCTCACATGTAAAGATGAAGAATTTGTGTGGTCAGAAGCATGCGAACAAGTTTTTGTAGAACTCAAGTCAAGATTGACACCAGCGCCTATTCTCATTATACCGGACTAATCTGGAGGTTTCGAAGTGCATTGTGATGCATCCGGTAAGGGATTAGGATGTGTTCTACATCAGCACGGTAAGATTGTGGCTTATGCTTCAAGACAGCTGAAGACTCATGAGCGCAATTATCCGACGTATGATTTGGAGTTGGCAGCCGTTATCTTTGCTCTTAAGATTTGGCGCTATTATCTTCTTGGTGAATGAGTGAACATATACACAGATCACAAGAGTCTGAAATATGTGTTCACTCAGAAGGAACTTAATATGCGGCAGAGACGATGGTTAGAACTCATGGCGGACTTTGACATCAACCTGCAATATCACCCAGGAAAGGTGAATATGGTTACAGATGCTCTTAGTCGCCAACCATTAGCAATGCATCTCACCGCTCAGTGGAAGCTACAACATGACTTGCATCAGATGGAGATTGAAGTAGTCATGCCTGGTAACACTTCAAGTTTGATGAATTTACATGTTCAATCTACCATGGTCAACCAGATCAAAGCAGCTCAAGCAAGTGATGCTAAGTTGCAAAAGATCAGAGAACAAGTAGAGAATGGACTCAGAACAGACTTCATCATCCATGTAGGCGGATATTTGAGATACGGCAGTAGATTGTGTGTACCAAAAGGTCCTGTTCGGAAAGAGTTAATGAAATAAGCTCACAGCTCTCCCTACTCAGTACACCCTGGAGGTACAAAAATGTACAAAGATCTACGTCAGAATTACTGGTGGCATGGAATGAAGCGTGAAGTAGTCAGAAGCGTCGCTAAATGCTTGGTGTGTTAGCAAGTAAAGGCTGAACATCACAGGACAGCTGGACTACTTCAACTGTTTCCAATCCTAGAATGGAAGTGGCAACACATCACAATAGATTTTGTGACTGCTCTTCCTCGCAGCACAAAGGGTAACGATACGGTATGGGTCATTGTGGATCGACTTACAAAGTCGGCTCACTTCATCCCATTTCGAGTTGGCCAATCAACTGAGACATTAGCAAAGAAGTACATGGAGGTAAGAATCTACTTAAGATTTAAACTCTTTAAACATGTACTATCTCTGATACCCATGAACTCATACAGGAAATTATGAGAATTTATGGAGTACCGGTCTGCATTGTCTCTGATCGTGACACCAGGTTCTGATCACAATTTTGGCAGAGTCTGCAAGCAAGCTTGGGAACAAGTCTGAACTTCAGCATGGCTTATCATCCACAAACAGATGGTCAGTCTGAGCGAACTATTCAGATCTTGGAGGATATGCTCAGAGCTTGTATGTTAGACTTCGGAGGATCGTGGGAAGATCACCTACATCTTGTGGAGTTTTCATACAACAACAGCTACTAAGCAAGCATAGGAATGACACATTTTGCAGCGCTATATGGAAGGAAGTGTCGATCACCATTAAGTTGAGACGACATCGGAGATAGGGAACTTCTTAGACCTGAGATGATAGTAGCAAATGTTGATGTGGTTCGTACTATCAGAGAAAAGATGCGTATAGCTCAAGATCGACAGAAGCACTGGGCTGATGCAAAATGACGTTACTTGGAGTTCCATCCAGGAGATCACGTGTTCTTAAAGATATCTCCAAACCGTGGAGTGATTCAATTTGGAAGACGGGGTAAGCTAAGTCCAAGGCACATTGGACCGTTCGACATACTCGAACGAGTCGGTGAAGTCGCATACCGCTTAGCACTTCCACCTTCATTGGAAGGAGTGCATAATGTGTTCCACATATCCCAATTCAGAAGGTATGTGAGTGACCCCAGCCGCATTCTTGATCATTCCGAACTCACTGTACAGCGCGACTTATCTTGTGAGCAACAACCTGTGGAGATCCTGGATAGAATAGTGAAGTCACTTCGGAATAAGGAAGTCAACTTGGTTCGAGTGATGTGGACAAAAGACACTCCAGGAGAATCAACATGGGAAAGGGAAGATGAGATGCGTGCAAGATATCCTCACCTCTTTGTAAACTAGTCCTTAAAATAAAATTTTTAAATTTCGAGGACGAAATTTTTGTAAGGAGGGCAGACTGTAACAACTCCAATTTTGATGTACAAAAATTTGTTTAAAAGTTAATGTATATTAGGGGTATTTACATTTACTGTGAGTACTATAAGTGATTGTTTTGCTTTTTAATAGCAAGAAGGAGTTTGTAGCTCATTGGTAAGACCTTGCACTACTGAACCAAAGCACTAGAGTTCAAATCCCATCCCCCACATTATTTTTAATATTGTTTTCTTTTTAATTTTTAGAAGTCCAAGGGTCTACACGTGCATAACTCGTAAAAACAACACTTCACACTAAAAACAAATGGTTTCAGGGAGTAGACCAACCGACGACGGACTCAGGGGACCCTCGACCCGGCCTGTCTCGGCCGGATCAGGCCGGCGGCGGCGGCGACTCGGCCGGCGGCGGCGGCGACTCGGCCAGCGGCGGTGGCCAAGTCGACTCCGATGCGGAGTCGTCCAACATGAAAGTTGTGCCTCTTCAACTCCCCATCACTCCTGCATACTTTAATTTCTTGGATCGGTTCCAGAACTCTTAAAAACTCCATTACACCATTTTTTAATGCATTTTAATATAAATTTCAATACAACCTTTCACTTACCCTAACCCTAGCTTTACCCTATAAATACCATCCCTAAACACACCCTCCTCACTCCAAATTTCTGTCCAAAACTCTCAAGAAAATTCCTAGAACTTTTGTGTGCATTTGGAGTTAGCAAAGGGCGAAGCTCCGGGGAAATTCCGACGACGACCCTAGGATCTCCTGGCGACGAAACGACGCACCGGCGAATCCTACTTCCTCCTCTCCCTCTTCTCTAACCTAACAATAAGTATGTCCTACCTCCCTCTATCTTTTGCTATTCTAAAAATTTCTTTTTCTAAAACCCGACGGAAGCGGAGTTAAATCCGACTTCCGATTTGGTTTTCTTTATAAAGTTCAATTTTCCTTAACACAACCATATTAAACTCTTACATCTTGACTATTAATCATTAACAAGACATGTTGAACAAGTTTCGTAGCAAAACATTTCATTTTGTAAGTTTTACCGCTCTTTTTCAGTAAAATACCATGTAGTTTAGTTTCTACTTTAAAACATCATAAATCTTGCTATAGCTTTAAATAGATCACGAGGTAATGGCCTACCTCTTCACAACATACATATACAACATAGCACAATACCTTTCGGGAATATAGAATACGGGAAAATGAAACTTTACATATAAATACCACTAGCTATTAAAACCGTTTTCTACAAGATTACGTATTTTTGTAAATCTTTGCGAAGCGCCGCTACAAGCCATTTTGGGGAACCCGACTGGGATGATGCGGATTATCGCACATCCCTGAGCTTAGTAGTGCGAGATGCAGACCTCCGCAAGGAGCATTCGGTCTCGAGAGATTTAAAATACGAATATCTTAAGAAAATGAGATTTCTAGAAAATAATAAATTTAAATTATTTTATATAAAACACACACACACACACACATATCTATGTATGTATGTATGTATGTATTATCAAAATACCTATTTTTGATATGATATAAATATTCCAACCTTTCTAAATTAAAAGAATCACTTTACATTAAAATACCATGAATTCCATACAAGTTCAATATTATAATTAAATACCCTATATTATGAAATTATGTTATTTTCACTGGGAATATCACAAATATAAAATCTACATATATGACAACTCTAAAGATGATAATTAAATACTTGGGGTGCATTTTGAAAATTATACAAAAGTATTTTTACATAAAACCCCCCCAAGTTCTATAAATTACCCTAAGGACCCTAGTAAATATATGTTTAAGCGGGACCAATCTCTTGAGCCTCAGGGAGCCGGAGAAGTGGGTGCTTACCTATTTAAGGTAGACAACTTAACAACGGCGTTATCAACACGTTAATCGTCTTTGAAAAAGACACAAATCCCGCTGCCCATGTGCAGCGGTTACCGATAACATCAAAACCTAATTCAGGACTTCAATTTCTTTCTAATTGTTCTGACTCAGACTGAGTCTCATTATTATAGTCTGACTTGAATATGATTCAAGTACAATCTACAATATTATAATTCAATATGAATCCATGAATCCATATAATCAATCGGATCAAACTATTCAATCTATATTGACCGAACCGATCCATGGATATACTTCCATCTACATGATTCTACAGTTATATCCATGATTCTCCAGTTATATCCATTTACTGATATCATGGTTTCGGCAAGTCATCCAATTATACAATCTATATTACAAGACAATACAAGTTGCAATGCAAACAATACAAATAAGACATCGCGGGGTTTAAAGGGTAGATTGGTACGGAAGGTGTTAGAAGTGGCACGAGACTGTAAGATTTAAGACACCTAACCTGTATTTCCGTTGCTGTTATACCGTGGCATAAACGGTTCCTTGTACTACACATGCCTCTAGTCTCTGGCATATAGAGACTCCTCTCGTATACACTGGCATTCTTCTGTACCAAGTTACAAACAACAGCGTTAACACTAATACAATATAATACAACTTTAAAAGCTACTTTCTCTCTCTGTCTATTTTATTTCTCCCTACCTTTGGGACTTACCGAGCGATTGTTCGCTGACGACATTCCTTCCATTTCTTCTTTGGAATGTTGTCAGGTGATCTGGACACCCAGGAGATCGAGCCTACTAGCGAGGACTTGGATTAACTTGCCTACGACCCAGAGCTCTAGCTTCATTGTACACATTTTTATTTCAGTACTTTTCATTTCTGTTATGCCACTGTTTAGGCATCGCTTTATACCATATATTTACTTTTCCATATATTGTACAAAAGAATGTTAATAAATAAAATTGCTGTTTCATTACATTTATCTCTTGTGTATATTTCTTTTATATTGCTTAGTTACGCGTAGCGTATTTACTTCAGAGTAAATACGTAGCGGCCTAGTCGCGCCCTCAGCCCGTACACCGGGAAGCGGGGCATGACACTTGACATTTCAAACCTTCCAATTCTATCAAGTGAACCTAGTGATCCATTTATTGAGGATAATATAATTGATGAATTTTTAAAGAACTATTCGTTTGATTTGACTGAAGGTGCTAGTGAGATCGGTGATGATCTTTGAAGATGAACCTGCAATGTTGGATGAGTTGGATTCTCCGACCCATCATGTCCCTTCCATTGAATGTGAACATCTTCTTGTACATTTAACCGATCCTATTTTTACCACCAAACTATCCGATATGCAAAACGATAGTCGGCCTTCATCTCCTATATCTGAATCAACAATGCTCGACACCCAAGTTCGTTTACCTATTTCATTACACACTTTCTTTGGTTCTTCTCATCTTCTTTCAATTCCACCGAGTTTTGATGAACCACACTCTGATATTTCGAATTCTATAATTCTTGAAAGACCACTTGATTTAGACAATTTTAAGGATAAGGTAGACAAGCTTTTCGAGTCTCCTACCTCCATAATTTCTGATGAATCGAATGTTTTAAATCCTGGTGCGCAACACAATGACATTAAAACTTTCAACTTTCCTAGTGAATTTGCCTATTAGACTTATTCTTTTCTTTCCGATGAGATTATTGTTCGGAACATCGATGAAAGTTTCGAAGACATTTTCGCCGAAGAAATCGTGTTCCTTGCAAACTTGGATGCTGTGATGAATCAACCTCCACCGGATATTCGTGCGCCTCCCTTTGAGGCCGAAGAAATAGAACCGCCACCCCTTCTTCTAGTCACATATGAGAATGCGACTATTCCACCTGTTTCTTATCTTTCAAATTCTCGTTTTCATTCGCCATCACTTTTTTATCTCCACCAACCGAAACGTAAACACTTTCGATTAGATTTCTTATCTTACCCCCACTTGATCATTTATCAATACTCTTATTTATATTTTTTCTACATGAGCTATGATACAACCTTCATTCTTATACAATCTCGAGTCTTCTTCACGTACATCCGTTTCGCATTCTTCTATCAACCATGGTGTTACATTGATAAAATATTTGAATGGTTGGTTTTAGATTTTGGTCTTTGTAAAGTTTTGTGTAGACCGATAATATTTACCCCTCTCTTATGTTGAATTTCAATGAAAACATTGTTTTACTCAAGTTTGGGGGGAAGAAGAAAAATATTTTTAAAATGGCTCTTGAAAGAATAGAAATTTTTGCACGATTGTGAGCCAAGAACAAGTTTGGAGGAGGACTTCATTGTCATTTACTCTTGACCCCCTTTTTATACCATCTTATTAAACCGTTCCTTCTAATTTTCAGGTTTTGAGCTTACAGGACAATATCAGTGAGGACATTGCTGCAAACAAGTTTGGAGGATGGTTTGTATATATCCACGCATTATATGTAAATATTGCATTGCATAAATTTTGAAAATAAAAGTTAGAAAGTGAAAAATACATATGAAAGAGAGGAAGAAATTTAAGAAATACAAGAAAATTAGATGTTTTAAAACAAAACCGATAATACATAGTCATGAGCTGTTATCCCAAGGGTTAGTAAGATGAAGAAATTACTAATCTGCGGATAGAAATATGTTTGGAAAATAGTCTCTATTCTTGAGTCCAAACTTCTGAATATTGATACCCTACTATACGCACTTGCACACATCTTGAAACTTAGGATAGTAGTGAATACTTTGAAATACTCTTGTCTAAAAGTCTTAAATATGAAGGGAAAAAAATAATAACAAAAATATAAATGGTGCAGAAAAATGAACACTGGTTTTGTAATTACTTAAGGCAGCATAAAAAAAAATATAGCGATGGTGCCTTATCACCTAGTGCTTTAGACCAACTGGTTTGGGACTCACTGGTAAGCCTTATGTATTGCAAGACTATGATATTGCTAATTATGTCTTAATAAGCAAACACATTCGGTAATCGGTTGGTTAGTACCTCAAGAAGTATTAACGGTCGCATGAAAAATGTGTGAGCAAATCCAACTAAAACATCACAGACTAAAAAGTACTAAGGAAGATGGACAAAGGGTATGATAACTTGAATTGAATTTTCCAAGTGTAGGGATGTCTTTTACACACACGTAGGGGTATATGATCGATGTTTAGAGGAGAGATAGGGAGGAAGACTAAAGGAGATGTTTTATAGAGGGATGATGTGATTTCTGATATCTTTTCAAGACCATTAAGATATGGCTCATGACAACTAAAAAACTAGTGTAGATTGAAACTCTTATTTTCAAGTTTTTTCTTTTATATGTTCCTTATGTTTGCATGTAATGTTTATCTTCTTTCTTTTATTTTGGGATTTTGTGGGTGTAATCCACTACAAACCCTCAGGAGATAACACTCTTTCTATTAGGGACACCTAGAGATTTAAAGGTTTGCTGCACGAGCTAAGTGCAATCGTGTTGCCTACGAAAGTGTGCTAGATTTTTTCTTTTTTCTTTTGATAATAAATAGTTTGCTCGGGACGATCAAAAATAAGTTTGGGGTATTTGATCAGTCAAATTTATTGCACATTTTTATGGATATTTTCCCTATTATTATTAATTACTAAAAGGTGTTAATTGTAAATTAAGAATATATATGGGTTTATTTGTAAAAATATTATTATCATATGTTTCTTAATTTATAATTAATATAATTAGGGAAAATATATGCATATCATATTGAAATAAAATATTCATGAGAATATTTATTAATAAAATATGCATATCATATCAAATAATCCTAACCAATATTCTTAAGATATCATATCATTTAATTGGTTGGAATAATATCTCAAATAAAACAAATGCTACTAACAATTCGATTTGAGATACTGTGCAGGTATTATAATAGATCGGCTCAAGTCTGAAATACAAGTAAGAGATCCACAGCAAATTGGTTCACCAAACCAAATCTGCCGAATATTAGGAGCAAATTGAAGAATTTTGCAACGACAGAGACTAAAAGATATATTTTCAGAATCTTTTTATCAGAAGTATCTCCAAATATCGAGAAGAAAAGGGACGAGAAATCCAGAGACCTAAATCCACCAAACGGCGGTGGATCCGTGGTCAAAAGTGGCTATAGACGGCGGAAGCGCGGTCTGTTTGTAGTCGTAGGATTTGAAAACTCAGGGTCTTGATCGTAATTTCACACACTTATTTATGACGTCTAGGATTTCACATTTTAGAGCCTATATAAAGGACCAAGAGCTATCTATCAAAGGGAATTATCTATCCATCGATCGATTAAGATCTAGCGAGCAAACTAGGGTTTTGTAAATTACTTTTTCAGCGAGCGACTTTTGTAATGCACTAGTAAATCAATAAAGGTAGTTCTTTCTTTTAATTTTTGTCGCATTTACTTTCCGCATTTACTTTCCGCATTACTTTCCGCACTTATTTTCTGCATTTTTAATTTTAATTATGGGTTTCGTATTCTTCCACCTTTCTTTTACTTCATTGATTTTCATGAGCGAGTAAATTCTTGCTTGTTAGGGTTTGCAGAATAGGGTAGAATAATGGATGAAAAATATCTTTTAAATTCTTTTTAAAATTTTAATTTTTAAAAACTTTAGCAAAATGAATATTAACCCTCTTATCGGGCGCGCTATCAATTCATGATAGTCACGACCACGATTCGAAATTCGTTAATAATCGTTTTGTTAAGAGCTTGAGATAAATAGAGATCAATAAAAGGAAAAGTGTCAGTAGAGGGAAACCCTAATTCCCCCCAAGAACCCTAATCCATATTCATCGCTATTTCTCTAGTATTAAATAATTAAAAAATAAAAAGAATTAATTTTAAAACTCCATTCATTAAGTACCAAATCTTATAAACCCTACAAGTCCTTCTATTATAAAATTTTCAAACCTTCTTAATAATAAGAGATAAAATTTTTATCTTTCTTCTATCAACTCATCTAAAACAAGACAAGAAGTTCACCGTTTCTCTGTGGACAACCCGTACTCATCGCGGCTAGCTATTTGCGACACTGTCTTGATTGCGGTTATTTACAACATACATAGACACTTTTTCATGATCAATCAACAAGCGATCGATATAACCCGGTACGAGCTGTAATATCATGCGACCGATATAGCCCGATACATGTCGTAATAACATGAGACATATATAGCCCGATACGAGCTGTAATAACATGCGACCGATATAGCCTGGTATGAGCTGTCGACATGGGACTTCTGAGATCCTGTTATACGAACACACACTCAAACTACCCCAACACCCCGTGTATTCATATCTAGTATGGTCACAACTAAATCACTAATTAAGAATGCTGAAAAGACTGGAACTTGTAATAAGATAATTGTATAGAAAAGAAACTTGTAAACCGTATAGGTTGTGTCATGGCATGTAATTCAGTATTCTAATTAGAGATTTCGTTTTTAAACAAATGGCCCGGAGTAATGAATGATCATGACATGTCAAATATGGTCGTTATCAAGTAATAATAATTGCATGTAAGGGGTGTACAAGCTTGTGAATAGTACACATCTCATATGTTATCTATACCATTAAGTTACCCATAATAGAGATATACTAATTGTATTTTTCTTAATCACAGACTGGATAATAAGATATATATAATATAGATTAACAACTTTCAAATTTTATTTGTATTTATTTAAATTTCATTATAGATCTATAGTTAATCTATTTCTATCATTTTACTGCATAAGAGTCTATATTGTAACGATATAAAATTTGAGAACTAACAAAGTTTTATCGAACAGTGCAGATTAAAGATATATTTGAGGGATCGCCGATGTTGTATCGACTAAAAAGAAAAGCAAGAATACTTGCCTCGAGACGAATAAAACACGACGATACCACGCAAAAATCCAAGCTTCAAGGCTCGGCTATGGAGTTTGGATTGCTGCGATGGCGACGAGGAGGTGATGGCGATGGTTACTGCAGTAATGGGCTGCTGCATGGGGTCGACTCAAGATGGCAGCGGCAATGGTGATGGCAACGATGGCTGGAGTTAGCTTGTCTGGTTGCTGGCCGAGGGCTGGGGGTTCTGGAGATGATGAGGTCGATTTAGTGGATGGAGGGAGTAGGTCGCCGGGTCGAGGAGACGACGAAGTGATGGTGGTGGTGCTCGGTGATGGATGAGAGGGGCGTCGGTGTTGAGTTGACGCTCGGGTATAGAGTTGAAGGTGGGTTGGTGAGGGTGGTGCGAGGAGGAAGAAGAAGGCGACGATGAGGATGATGGGTTTGGGTTGCTACGGCAACGGTGGTCTCGGTGGTTATGGCAATGGCCGAGGAAGGATGAGCTAGGTTCAAAGGTGAAGGGCTTGTGGTGATGGCTAGGTGAGGGGTTTGTGGTGATGGCTAGGTGATGGGGATGAAGACGACGGTGTTGGGTTGCTACCGCGCTAGGGAGGTGGCGGCGACGGAGATAGTGGTGCGAGTGTTAGGGTAAAAATTTACACCTCGGTTGACCAAGTCAAAATCAAAGTCAACCCCAAGCTAAGTGGGACGAAGCCCAGGTCAAGTGGGTCAATGCCCGGGTCGAGCCCGAACATGAAGCCGCCGGCCCCCATGCCAAAATAAAAATTTTGTAATAAATAATTTTGGTTTATTTTTTTATGAATAAATGTAAGAAAGTGGGCATAAAGCCAAATTTTTGTAAAACCCATGGCTCATGTGCAAAAGAAATGGGCACATGAGGCATGGGATGAGCAAAATACCATTTTGTAAAGCCCAAGGGGCTATATGTAAAGTTTGTAGCCTATAAAGGCAAACATGATGAAAATATCTAGCACAACTTTTCATTCTCTAAAAACTTTAGGGTTTTTGTGCCTCCTTCTCCTTCCTCAAGGTTCTAAACCTTCTTCTTTTTTTGAATTAAATCAAAAGTTTAACTTTTCCTCTTCCAAAAATAAATAATTTTTCACCACAAAACCCACAAAGGGGAGCTCAGATTTTCTATTAGATTTCAAAAATGGGAGATTTTTAAATCTCAACCCCCTCTTGTTCTCCAAGATCCGACCGACAGAAGAGGAGGAAGGAGACCCATCTCCAGAGATCCCGTTTTGGGAAAGATCCAAGGCTTAGGGGGGAAGAAAGGGGTCCCTATTCCCGCCAAAAATTTCTGTACAAAAGAGCCCAAGGCATCAAATGGCAGCGATACGCATAAGAAAATGTGAACCTGTACTTTCCGGGCTGTATTTTGACAAACTCCCGAATGAGAAACAGCTAAATTTTGATGGTATCAAAAGTGTCTCGAAAACTCCTTCGATTTGATATATTATGGGCCTCATAATTCATCCGGGATCAAAAGTTATGAGCAAATGTCTATGTACATGTGATCTAAGGAAGAAGATGCGAACTTGTATTTTCTGAGCTGTATTTTGATAAACTCCAGAATGAGAAACAGCTAAATTTTGATGGTATTGAAAGTTTCTCGAAAAATCCTTCGATTTGATATATTATGGGCCTCATAATTCATCCGAGATCAAAAGTTATGAGCAAATGCGTTATGCACGTGTAATCTAAAGTAATGCTCTACCACATGGGGAATGCATTTTTAGTCCCACGTCGGGAAAAGAAGAGATGGTTTCTCTACCACTCCCATATAAGAAAGATGGGATACCTCTTAGAAAGGGTAGAGTCAACCCTAAAAGGATTCAATTCTCAAAGGAGCTTAATTCTCCAAAGGACCTTAGTTCTTCAAGATAGGAGCATGCTCCTCCCCATAATGCGCATATGCGCAAGCGCCATGTGCGCTACGTGCAACACACGTGTGCCCGCCATGCACGCAACACGTACAACGCACGTGCGCACCACATGAGAACATTTAATAATATTAAAAGGAGCTTAGTTCTCCATAGGAGCTTAGTTCTCCAAGATAGGAGCATGCTCCTCCCCATAATGCGCAGATGCGCAAGCGGCACATGCGCTACGTGCAACGCACGTGTGCCCGCCATGCGCGCACCACGTGCAATGTACGTGCGCACCATATGAGAATATTCAATAATATTAAAAGGATCTTAGTTCTCCATAGGAGCTTAGTTTTCCAAGTTAGGAGCCTGCTCCTCCCCATAATGCGCATATGCGCAAGCGCCATACGCGCACCACGTGCAATGCACGTGCGCACTACATGAGAATATTTAATAATATTAAAAGGAGATACGTTCTCCATAGGAGCTTGCTCCCCCCATAATGCGCATATGCGCAAGCTCCATGTGCGCTACGTGCAAATATGTGCGCCCAACACGTGGGACGCACGTGCGCCCAACACGTGCGACGCACGTGCGCGAACGCAAAGAAGCCTTTTTCAGCAACGAGAAGCTTAAGCTCCAGCCTGTTCTTTCCCCCTAATGAGTGGGACATGGTTCAAAGGGTACATCCCTCATCCCTCCACACCTTCGATATATGGCGCTGTAATCTCGCAGTGTCGTCGGAGAGGTGGTGGGTCCCAACGACCAATGATCCTTCTTTTCAATAAAAAAAAGGAAAAGAAACATACAGAGATACAGAAAGAGAGAGAAGAAAAAACCCTCTGCAAACTTTGAGAAAAATCCAAAGAGAAAGAAAGGCAAGCTTTTAGAAGAAAGAAGATCATTTCTTCATCTTTAAAGGTAAAGAATTAATTCTTGAACAACAGAGATGAAATCATCTCGTAAAAAGAAGAAACATCTTCTAAAAAGATCTTAAATCTATAAAAAAGACCAAGGTTTTTGATTAAAAAGAAAAGATCAAAAGATCTAATCATAAAAATATAAAAAGAAGTATTTTACTTCATTCACAGATCTTTTGATCTATAAAAGCAGAGCCTTTTATAAAAAACAAGAACTTTTGTTTTTGGATCTTGAGGCAAAGCCTCCTTTGAAGAACATAAATTTGTTATTTGATTTTAAATTGATCGAAATGCGCTTTGCGCTATTAGAAAGTGCTTTGCACTTATGAACTGCGCCTTTGTGCTCCTTGGACTGGCGCTTAGCGCCAAAACATGCTACGTATCAACCATAAACACGATCTGCGCTTTGCGCTCCTAAAAATAGCGCACTGCGCTCTTGGGTTGGCGCTCAGCGCCAAGCGCGCCACGTGTCACTCACTGGCGCACCCATAAACTAGTGCAGCGCGCTCATAAATTAAAAGCGCAGTGCACTAACAAACTAGCGCTTAGCGCTAAGCGCAACACGTGTCCTCCTCGTGTGCGCTAACCGACAGAAGCGCAATGCGCTCTTCGACTGGCGCAAAGCGCTTAGTGCGCCACGTGGCGCGCTGTCAGAACATACTTTGTTCTGATAAATGCTATGCATTCAATATAAGACAAAAAATGTCAGGGCCCAATGCTTAGCATTATTTAAAGGGCAGAGCCCAAATAAAGGCCTAACAGGCAGAATAAAAATAAAATGTTAAACATTTTTTTAACTGGACTTAGCCCAATTCTGGCCATAAGTCCTCAATTTAAATTGAACTGAGCTCATATGCTCTTCCAATCCATTTACACCCGGTTCGAGGGTACATCTCTTTACTCCTCTGATATCTGTCGTTGTAATCCTTCAACGTCGTCAGAGAGGTGACGGGTTCCGACAACCACACATTACTACGGACTGTGGGGTCTTTAAACTCATGGACTATGATATCCTTAACCTCGACCGTGATGTCTTTAAACTAACATCGGACTGTGGAGTCCTTAAACTCATGGACTATGATGTCCTTAACCTTGACCGTGATGTCTTTAAACTAACATCGGACTGTGGAGTCCTCAAATCCATGGACTATGATGTCCTTAACCTTGACCGTGATGTCTTAAAACTAACACCGGACTGTAGGGTCCTTAAATCCATGGACTATGATGTCCTTAACCTCGACCGCGATGTATTAAAACTAACACCGGACTGTGAGGTCCCTAAACTCACGGACTATGATGTCCTTAACCTCGACCGCGATGTCTTAAAACTAACAATGGACCGTAATGTCCTTAAACCAATTATCGACCGCAATGTCACTAAACTAAACAATGGAGCCCAATTGCTCTCTTGTTGGATCTAAACGATCCCGTTAAGTTGATCTTAGTCTAAAATGAGACTAACGTATCCTTAACATACGTTTAAGTTGATCTTAGTCTCAAATGAGGCTAACGTATCCTTAAACCCAACCCCCAAACCCAAATCTAAGAAGATACGGATTTGGACTAATTCACGTCCTACGGGCGACAACATACATTAGTCTCCGTATACAATCCACGGGCAACCAAAAACAAAACAAACACCCACGACACGAAGTGACCATCTGGAGAAGGAGAAAGTTGTTACCGCGATGCGGTAGCGTAATTAACTGCAGGGGCTTGCGCCTGCAGGGAAGAGCGTCCCCACAATCAAAAACCCCTCAAACGAGGGGGAATCTGATGAAGTCTGCTACATCTGTCGCATCCGTTTAAACCTTCGATACATGGTGTCATAAATCAACTTGGCATCTTTGAAGAGGTGGACGGATAGCACCAATTAGCATCTGCCCTCGAAGTTCAGGCCGGACGTCCCAACGTCCCCGCCGCGTCTTTCGGAGGGGAACAGATTCTGGCACGCCCGGTGGGACCTTTTCCTCTTTCCACTCCACACTTCGTGTGTCGTGTTCGCGAACGAATCGTGGTTTGCTAATGGTTGCCCTTGGGTTCGAAGTACTAAGATTTGGCGTTTTGCTTGGTCAAGAAAGCGAAGGATCAATGGCGTTCACTTGTGCAAAATGTTCCAGCTGCAACTGCAACGTACGTTCTGCCTCATCTAGAGGCATAGCTTACGGACCTCAAGCGGCGTCCCTGTTCATGATGCCGGTAGAACAGGTCACTCAAGCTACCACAGGATTGTTTTTCGGGACTATGCTCTCGCCAACGAGCTTCACCGCTCCTGTGCCAACGCCGGAAGCTTCCAAGAAGTCGGTCTTTGATCGGCTTGCTACTACCGCGGCCCTTCTCAACGGGTCGTCCAGCTCCAGCGTCTCGGTCTTCGCCAGATTGGGCCAAAGTTTAGGCGGGCCCATGATGAAGCCTGCACCTCAAGAAAAGGTTATTCCGAAAAGAGTAACCAACCCTGCTCCTGAAGTCGTCAAGGCGGCTTCTCCTATCAAAGGGTCGGTCTTTACAAGACTGACTGTTCCGGCTCCCACTTCAACTCCCGTTTCTGCTCAAAGGTCTGTCTTTGACAGATTGGATACCGCTACTCAAAAGACGTTAGTCTTCAAGAGGCTGGCACCAGCGGCACCTCACCTAAATAGGGGGCAAGACAAAGCCATTCCCATCGCCGAACCAACACCAACAGCTCGACACGCTCGACGTCGCCACTGGCGCCGAGTGAGGAAGGCTGGGAGCAACTCCCCCTCTGGGCTAACTCCACCAGCACCAACAGTGGAAGTCAATGCTGCTGTTCCGACCGGGAACAACTTTGAACTGCTGAACAAGGTGCGCAGGAATTCGTCTACCGCCGTACTAAAAAGATCTCTGCCGCCGGTGGAGACTGTCACAGAAATGAAGCCGGAACAGTCCCCTCAACGACTGTCTTCTAAAGTTTACAAAATATGGCGACAAGTCCGAGAGTCGGTGATTGATCAAGACTATCCCCGCCGACAGAAGAAGTTGAAGGTCCGACAGGAAGAAAACCGTCCTGTTAAGCCACAAAAGACGACGGCTACTTGGGTGCCCACTGCAACGGCCCCCTCAATTTCGACCGCTCATAAGAGGAGAAGGCCGGAGAAAATCCCCATGCCCGCGACAAATGTCAAAGGCACTTAGCCCAAACGTCCTAAGTCTGGGGGCATGGTGGTGCATACCGACTATATGGCATCCGGAAAAGACGATAGCCGTATTTCCACAGGTCATCGACCGCTTACGCGATCAGTGACCAAGGCTCAGGAGCAACAACAACAAAAGCTTCAGGAGATGATGACTGCGATGGCTGCGCTCACAGGACCGAAAGCTAGCCCAGAGGCATCCTCGGAGCAACGCCATGAGCAGGAAACTGATGCCGAATTTCTTCGGAGAATGCTTGAAAAGAAGGGCAAAGCGGCCGAGGAACAAGCGGCCAATATAAAGCAAATGACCCTTCTATTCCAAGATATGGTGGGCATGATGATCCAGCCGGACCCTCCAGCTGAAGATCCTCCGATTATCCTCGAAGATGACTGAGGGGAGACGTCGAATCCACCTCCGGCTCTTTCAGCAGCCAAGGAGGAAACTATTTCCAAGGCTGCATTGGACGACTATATAGCTCAGAGTTCACCAGGCGAATGAAGCGGCTGGGAAAATTATTAAAACTGGGCGACCATATCCAGGCTGGTATGATAAGATAAAGTACCCGCCGGGCTACACGATTCCGAAATTCCATGTGTACAAGGGGACAGGCAATCTCCATCAACATGTCACTCAGTTCAGGGCTCTTTGTGGCAACACCGGCGGCGATGATAAACTTTTGCTCCGCCAATTCGTCGGCAGCTTATCGAAAATGGCGTTTGAGTGGTACTCGAAACTTCCAAACAACTCCGTCAAAACTTTCGTAGAAATGGAGTTGTTGTTCACCCAGCGATTCGCCAGTGCCAGTGAACGCACCCCAATAACGACACTGATCAATGCTAGGGTGAAGCCGGGCGAGACATGGGTTCAGTACGCAATCCGATGGCGGAATCTATGGTCTAAGTGCGAACAGCGCATCGAAGAAGCACCAGTGGTGGGCATGTTCGTGGGCACTCTAGACCCTCATGCAACTATTTCATAGCTCATGATGTTCTTCAAACCGACCACATTCCAGGCTTTAATCGATAAGCTAGCCCAGATAGACCAGATGGGGCATAGACCGTCTCCTTCAAAGCCGGAGCCGCGGAACAAAAAAGGTAAAGGGAAGGCGATCTTCGTTGCGAACACCCAACAGCAGCCCAGTGCCCCAAAGCTAGCAGATCAACTGGAAGAGAGACGACGCTATTATAATGAGAAGATGAAGCATCCTTACTCATTCCCGCGGGATAAAACGAAGAGGCTGTTCGAGCTGGCGATGCGCAACAGGCTTATCAATTTGCCGAATCCAAGGCGACCATCGCAACCCAGCAAAGTGAATAATCCCAATTATTGCGCTTACCACCAAACGGTAAGCCATCCGATCGAAGATTGCTTCGTCTTTAAGGGATGGATCAAGGATCAGTACCTACAAGGTAAGTTTGCTCTGTCGGAGAAGTGGAAAGTAAACCCACCACAGCCGCACACTCCTAAGAAGATGGACATACCGGGGGCAACGTGCTCTTTTGTTGAAGAAGCTCCATGGGAGGTCGTTTTTTCGGCCAAAACCAAAAGGATGCTGAATGACCTCCAGACATGCCCGGCGATCAGGTGGAAGAATCAGTTGGAACCTGAAATCATCGAAGGAATGCTGAAGCCGCGCCCAACTCCAAAGACCAGTGGCGATAGCCAAAGCTCCCACACCCAGTCGTCGAAATCTTCGAAAAAGAGGAAGAAATCCAGAAAGCCCGTGAAGCCTGGCGACAAGCGCACGGACCTGCAAAAACAGATCGACGCACTGGAAGAGTACAACCAGAAGGCCCGGACTCCAATCATGCTCCAAGAATTCCTCGGCCACGTCCTTGAAGACGGAGATGATAGAGAAGACTCGTCGGACGAATCTGAGGATTACGTAGCAAGTTGTCATATGATCTCTTATTCGTCGACAGATGATGGAGAACCTCCTTGCACCGAGAGACTGGGGGCAGGTCCTGAACTGGAACTGCCAGGGCCATCAGACGAAATGATCGATGCATTTCTAAACGAAGTTTTTCTGAAAAGTAAAGCCGATCGGGAGCGCGAGGTGGCCATCTTTGAAAAGGCCAAACGCCGGCGACTAGACGAAAGAGCCGAGACACTCCCGCCGAATCAAGGGACATCCGTTGTGAATAAAAACAAGTTCAAGACGAGGAAAAGGTTTCCTAAAGCCATATCAATGGGAATGAAGCTACCACCCACCGAAGGAAACACTGTCGGTGAAGCAGAGATGCATCCTAGCTACTGCCTATATCATCGAAAGATCGTACACCCCACCGAAGAGTGCAACGCTTTTAAAAGATGGTGCCAGGGATATGTTGCTCACCGACAACATTTTAAGCGGATGAAACGCAAAACTCGTCGGGAGCAGAGAAATACGACCGAGGAGCATAAAAGAACTACCAACAACTGTCGCGTGATCAACGCTGGGGGATCGCAAGTCCTCACCTTCGGAAGTGACTCCGATGAAGAGATGACTCTTTGCCCTCTTTTCAAAGAATCTACCTCGGGGAAAGAGGAAGAACCGAAGACCTGCGAAAACATTCAGCTACGCAATCGTACGCTACCCGAAAAGAATCTTGGGCCCTCGAATAGTGGGTCAAACAGGAAAGATAAGGGAAAAGAAAAGGTCCCCGAGGATATCGCCCTAGATGACCAAGTCATGAAAGAGCTGACCGCCAAGGACCCGCCAAAGAAATGTAAGGTGGACTACAACGTCCTGGCGCACCTAAGGAAGTTACCTTCGCAGCTCAGCATTCTCGACGTCCTTTTACTATCAAAAGAAGCAAGAGATTCATTGATCAAGGCGCTACAAGAGCCGGAGCAATTCCAAGCTTCCCTCGCCGAAGAAAGGATGAAGGACGAGCTGGAAGAGGCGCACACAGCCGATATCACCTTCGGCGACGAAGATCTCCTTCTTAGGACATGTGAGCGCAACCGTCCTGTAAGTCGATGTACAACACCCCACGACTTGCGGGGAGGCGGAAAAATGAAAAACGATCTTGTTCTTTGCATAAACATCGACTAACCGAGAATTTTTGCTAAACTATAACTAACATGAAACATAGAAGTTGTTAACTATTATGAGAAGTGATTATACCTAATAAACCGTGTCCTTCGTCTTTTCTTTCTCCACCTCCTCTCCGGCCTTCTCTATGTAGTAGATGATCCACCCGAGAGCTATACTCCAAGCTTTACCTCTAAACTTGAGGTAACTAGGTTTCTTTAGTTGCTAATCAAAGTATCTAGATGATATAGAGAAGGGTTATGGATTAACTAGTTTATTCTAATCCTTGATCTCAATACATGAGAGGGGAGAATTAGGGTTTGAAGAGAGAGAGCTTGAGGAGAGAGAAGGTGAGCATGAGAATGAGAAGAGATAATGATCTCATTTGAATATATATGAAGCATTATGTTTTATCAAATAAATAAATAAATGATTTAACAACCATGCTTCATTTAATTCATATGAGTGATTCATCTATATGAGTCATTAACCCTTTATGATGCATTAATGACATGGATGAATCACACAAATGAGTAACTAATCTCATTTAATGCTTATGCCACCTAAACCCCCGAGTCACCATCCTTGTAGAAGCTTCTCGTGAAATTACGAAAACGCCCCTCCTATCCGTGAAAACACGGAAAAACTTTAGACTGTATAAATCCAATAACCCGATACTAGAATTTGGCTTAAACCAAAGCCGGCTAGTAAAAACTGTCCGAATGTCGTACGTGCGTAAACACACGTATGCGTCCGAACCCTTGTCGTAAAACCATACGACCTCTATATCGTTTCGCCTGGAGCAGGGAAACTCTCTGTGTGGGACTCTAAAGACTCGACTACTACGCTGGCAGTGGGTTTAACCACAGACCACAAGAGGCACTAGCTGTACGTAATGGTCCCCAGGTAGATGTCGATAAGAAGGCCGATAAGGAAACCCATCCGAACTCCTACTGAGCCTGATGTGACAATCTTCGTACAGTCCGGTCTGTTCATCTAAGACTATCGCATATCGGGCCTAGGGGGCGGCAAGCGTCAGTCCCCTAATAGCGGTATAAGTCGTGTCGGAGTGAAGCCCATTACACCCTGAGAAATTACTGGAACCTACCAGTAAATCTCGCTTGCCCTGGCCAGGGACTTTGCGTAATGGCTCTCTGACACAGCGCGATATCAACTCCCAATACCGGGAGAGACGAATCCTGTCTAACCGCCACTGCCTCCAAGTGCTCGGGACTGCACCCAACTGCTACCTGTTTGCACGACTCCTTTGAGCCGTGGTAGGGTAGCAATCTAAGAACAGTGGGACACACTCGAGGCGAAGTAGCAGTGTCAAGTCTGCGGACTATGCTATACTCATGTCACCTAGGAATTGTTAACTGACGACTGGTATAAAACCAACCAACAGTTCCCTGCGAGTCCTGTCCGGTGTACCTGTAACCCAACGAGCACCTGTATACTATCTCCAGTACGATGTACTGACGGCTGTGGGACAGACCATCTCCCCAATTGGGATGAGAAGCGTACACACTAGTCTAGTCCGGAGTATCGATACCCTGTCTCGATAATCCTACGACTAGGGACCTGAAAAAGGATGTGCTTGTAGACTACCCAGCCCCCACTAGTGTGACTGCCATCACAACGCTGGTAGTCAAGCAAGATCCTAAGGGCTCTATCAATACATACATACATATTAAGATAGAAAAACCAAGTAGCAAACTACTATGTTTAGCAAGACTGTTATATACATGTGAATATCCCAAGCTTCCATTAAGTAATATACAAACTAGTATGATACAATAATGGCCCCTAGGGCATATACACTAACAATCTCCCACTTGCACTAGGGCCATGTACTGGCATATCGAAGACCGATGATCTCGAGTAGCCTCTCGAACTGAATCTGAGGTAGGGCCTTCGTGAATGGATCAGCAATGTTCTCTTCAGTAGCAACTCTCCGAACCTCGATCTCCCGACGATCAATGATCTCCCTGATCAGGTGATACCGCCTTAAGATGTGTCTGGACTTCTAATGGGACCTTGGTTCCTTCGCTAAAGCTATAGCTCCGTTGTTGTCGCAATACAGAGGTATTGGATCAACAATGGTAGGAACCACCTGAAGTTCTGTTAGGAACTTCTTCATCCAGACCGCTTCTTTTGCGGCATCGCAAGCAGCAATATACTCCGCTTCCATCGTCGAGTCAGCAACGGTGTCCTGCTTGGAACTCTTCCAGCACACCGCCCCTCCATTGAGGGTAAAGACATAACTTGACATGGACTTGGAATCGTCCTTATCACTCTGGAAGCCGGAATCAGCAAAGGCCTCCATCTTGAGGTCTTTTCCGCCGTAAACCAAGAACATCTCCTTAGTCCTTCTCAGGTACTTGAGAATGTTCTTTACTTCTATCCAGTGCTTCTTCCCTGGGTCTGACTGATACCTGCTTACCACGCTCAGTGCGTAAGCTACATCTGGTCTGGTGCACAACATCGCATACATTATAGAGCCTACCATAGAAGCGTAGGGTATAATAGACATGCGTTCCTTTTCCAAATCAGTCTTGGGAGACATCTCTTTGGAGAGGGTGATTCCGTGACAAGCCGATAGATTACCGCGCTTAGAATTTTCCATACTGAATCTTTTCAGTATAGTGTTGATATACCTGGACTGCGAAAGTCCCAACATCCTCTTGGATCTATCACGATAGATCCAGATCCCCAGAATGTAAGAGGCATCACCCGGGTTTTTCATGGAGAACCTGTGTTACAAGAATCATTTGACAGATTGTAGCATAGGAATGTCATTTCCTATTAATAGAATGTCATCCACGTACAAGACGGGGAATACGGCAGTTCGTGCTACAACTTTACTATATATACATGGTTCATCTGGATTTTTGATAAAGTCATATTCTTTGACCGTTTCATCAAAACAGATGTTCCAACTCCGCGATGCCTGCTTTAGTCCATAAATGGACTTAAGCAACTTGCATACTTTCCCGCTGCTCCCACTCTGATTGAAACCCTCTGGCTAATCCATATAGATGCATTCTTCTAAATTACCATTCAGAAAAGCCGTCTTTACGTCCATCTGCCAGATTTCATAATCATGGAAGGCAGCAATAGGAAGAAGGACCCGAATGGATTTGAGCATAGCCACTGGAGAAAAAGTTTCGTCATAGTCCAAACCAGGTCTTTGACGAAAACCCTTTACAACAAGTCTAGCCTTATAGGTTTCCACCTATCCATCTACACCAATCTTTTTCTTGAAGATCCATTTGCATCCTATGGGTTTTACCCCATCTGGAGCAAAGTCCAAAGTCCATACTTTGTTGGTGCATATGGACTCCATTTCGGTCCGCATTCAATTTAGCCATCGTTCCGAGTCGCCGCTCTGGATGGCCTGCTGGAAGCTAGTAGGTTCATCATCATCGATGATGCAATCCTCTCTATCCCCATCTATGAGAAAACCGTAGTATCTCTCAGGCGGATGAGACAGCCTACTACTCCTGCGGAGGGGTGCGGGAATGTCCTGTTCTTCTTGAACTACTGGTTCTACCAAAATTTCAGTAGTAGTTTGTGGTTCTGGAATTTCTTCCAGTTCTATTTCGCTCCCACTTGTATCCTTTTCTAAAACCTGCTGTTCTAGAAAATGGGCATTACGAGAAATAAAAACCTTTTGTTCTTCTGCGTAAAAGAATAGATACCCCTTAGAGTTCTTTGGATATCCCACAAACTTACACTGTACTGATCGTGCCTCGAGCTTGTCCACATGCTGCTTTTTAACAAAAGCTGGACATCCCCATATCCTCAGATACTGAAGATAGGGTTTCTTCCCACTCCACATCTGATATGGCGTGGTAGGCACAGTCTTGGTAGGAACCCTGTTCAGAAGATATGCCGCTGATTCTAACGCATAACCCCAGAAAGATCGCGGTAACTCAGCATTACTCATCATGGAACGTACCATATCCAATAGGGTTCGATTCCGTCTCTCCGATACACCCTTATGCTGCAGAGTGTATGGAGGAGTAAGCTGAGAGAGAATTCCTTTCTCTTTTAGGTAACCTAGGAACTCGGTACTTAAGTATTCACCACCTCGATCAGATCTCAGTGTCTTGATACTTTTGCCGGTTTGGTTTTCTACTTCATTCTTATACTCCTGGAATTTCTCAAAAGCCTCGGATTTATGTTTCATCAGATAAATGAATCCGTACCTTGAGTAATCATCCGTAAAAGTAATGAAATAGGAAAAACAACCTCTTGCATGTGTAGACATTGGACCACATACATCGCTGTATATGGTCCTAAGAGCTCGCTCGCTCTTACTCCATGTCCAGTAAATTGAGTCTTTGTCATCTTTCCTTTGAGACATGATTCACAAGTGGCATAAGTTTGATATTCGAATGAATCCAAATATTCTTCTCTATGTAACTTAGTTAACCTTGTCTCATTGATGTGACCTAGTCTACAATGCCATAAGAAACACTTATTTAAATCTGGAGACTTTCTTTTTAGTGTGTTCTGGACATTGAAAATCTGGAGTTGGTTTAAGACATATATACCTGTAGGGTTCCTAGGCACACTAAAGAGGTTCCACAAGGCATCAACCATGCCAAATTCAAAAAATTTCGGTGCCGAGAAACCCTAAACTAGATCGTTAACTAGATTAAGCGAAAACTATACAAGTAAACAACTTTACTAGAAAGTGAATGGAAATACAACCTTTGTAGATCTGGTCCTCCACTTCCTTAGCTCCATGATGACGTCCCTCCACTGCGATCATCGGATCCCGGACTCTAGCGATGGTTTCGTCGAAGAAATGATATGATATTACACGTTAAATCGCTAAGCATCCAGCCATTCTTACAGAGTCTTACTCCTGATGGCCAGCTCGAAACTAGTTGGGTCATCATCTCATGATGCAATCCTCGCTCCCACTGTCATAGAGAAACCGAAGTATCTCTCAGGTGGGTGAGTAACCCTACTAGATCGGCGGAGAGGCTGAGGTTCGTTGGTAACTATTGAATCCTTTGGTTCTACCAAATCATCAGCTGCAGTTTGTATAGCTGAAACATTTCCAGTTCTACATAACAGATCTTGCCTCGAGCTTGTCCAGATTTTGCTTTTCAGACATAGGCCGGACAACTCCAAATCTTAACTAACTTAAGGTATGGGCTCTTCCCTTTCCATATCACATATGAAGTGGTAGGCAATTGATTTGATTTGAACCCTATTCAATATGTATGCACCTTCTCAAGTGCATAACTCCCAAAAGGAAATAGGAAACTCAGTAGTACTCATCATAGAGCACACCATATCAAATAGGGTGCTTTAGCTCCGCCCCGATATACCATCGTGCTATGGTGTATACGGAGGATTAATGCTGAGAGAGAATCTTATTCTCCTTTAGAATAGTCCAGGAATTCCATGCTCAAGTATTCTCCTCCTTGATCTCATCAAAGGACATAATACTTGTACCCATTTTTGGTTCTCTACTTCTAACTTATATTCTGTGAATATCTCAAAAGGTTCGGGCTTGGGTTTCAACAGGAACATATATCTGAATCTTGAGAGATCATCAGAGAATGTAATGAAGTACAAAGAACCGGTCCTGGCATGTGTAGATGGGGGACCTTACATACATCAACATGTATCAATCCCAAGAGTTCACTAACTCGTTCTCTGTTTCCAGTAAACGGAGCTGTGGTCATCTTATCTTTGTGACATGACCGGCAAGTTTTCACAAGATGTAAATTCAAACAGATTTAAATATGCATCTATATGTAACTTCAGCTAGTCGGGTCGCATTGATATGACCTAGTCTACAATGCCTCAAGAAGGATTCGTTCATTTCTGAACTCTTCCTCTTGTGTGTGTTCTGTGTACTAAGAACTGTAGTTTGATTTAGAACATCAATGCTTTTAGATAACGTGCCTGAACCGATCAACTTTTGATATAGGAAATGTTCAAAACATTATCCAACAATACAAAATTTTATCATTTCTTTATTAATAAAGAGACTGATATGATTTTGTATATCAGGTTCGGTATCTAATAACATTCGTTCAGAATCAATGTATTTGGAATACAGGGTGACAGTGACCAACAGACTTGCCTGCAACACTTGCACCGTTTTCTGTCTCATGAAACTTATCACCCGTTCTTAGTTCTCTACCTTTCTGTAGCCCTATGTAACAGATTACATATCTGGGATCCTGATCCGGTATCAAATACCCAGGACGTAGAGGATACAGAGAAACAATTCTTTGTAATGAACACACCCGAAGATGATGCATCAGTATGCACTTTCTTCGTTTGGGTGGCACGGGAATTCTGGTAATCCCCAATTTCTTGCTCCGTCTTATAACAATTATAAGTTGGAGCGGGACCAACGTTCTCCAGCTCAGTATAACAAGCGGGTTCGGTCAAATATCCGTATTATTATCTTGATTAAGGTGTGATATGGTCTCTACCTGGAGAGAGAGAGAAGAAAACACTCAGCGTATGTTCTTGCAAGATCAGATTGGTTATTATTTTATCTAATCAGGATGGCTCCCACTGTTTTTATCAAATCTTCCTTCAAACCCTAAAAGGAAAAACTAGCCGGGATTAATTACACACTACAAGTTCGCCAATCTTTCAGCCAGGCCAGTGTCGGTACTTTGAAAGAGGTTCCCCGTGCTTTCGCACGAACCTAATTAATGTAAACCTCGTTTTCCCAGAGGCGTAACCCCGTTGACACCTTTCTAGACACCTACTTGATCGGCTAATTGTAATGTGTAAAACTCTCCCAGGAGTAACAATTACTCGCAGTGGGTATCGGGATCCAACTATCTCATAGAAGGTATGCAATCTCATTGCAAATTTCAACACTTGAAATTCCCGATAATATTTTGCCCCAACCCTCCTATGACCTTGACAAAGGCCAACAAATCATAGGCTGCTAGTCAAGTTCAACCCGTCATTTCTTGATTGAATTAAACCCACCCGCACGACCCTTGTCAAAGGCCAACAAGGTCGCACGACTATCCTAACCCAATCTGCATCATATGCATAAGCAGATAAGCACCAGTCAGCTACCGCACACTACGCCTTGACAAAGGCCAACAAACGCAGCACGAATACTAACTACTACTTATCTGAAATGACGGAGGGCTACGACAAGTTTTTCTGAAAACCTATTACGTAATGAACTTGATATCGTTGTAGAATCAAATGTTTTTAAAAATAGAGTGTTTTTGAGGCTTTTCTAGTTTTGCAAAAGGAGTCACTCCCGGTGAAGGGATCGTCGGTCCTTTCCTCGTCGAATGAGGTGCGGGATATATCATATATATCGCTGTGCAAAGCAGAAACTATAGAAGCAATCAAAAGACAAACCGAGTGTGTAGCATCTGCCAGTTATTGCTAAAGGAGTCACTCCCGGCGAAGGGATCTCGGTCCTTTCCTTATCGAATAAGGTGCAGGATATATCATATATACCGCTGTGCAAAGCAAGAACTGTAGCTACCTGTTTTATTTTGAAATTCGATTCTACAACATCTTAGGTTTCTTTTATTTCAGTAATCATATTAATGAAGTCCCATCATTTAAATACCTAAACATCACAGATAAATACGACGTACACTTATGCCATCCGCATTCGCCTCGATGTCCCCTCGTGCACCGTTAGGTTAGGTAACTAACGGCAGAGCGGGGCAGGGCTAGCGCGGGTGTAAAACATAAGTAACGTCTATATAATATATCATATATACTATATATAGTATTTATCACAGAACATCAAATGATCACATCACAGATATCGCAGCAGAAGAATCATATGAAACATTGGATATACTAGGACATCCGTGTTTTCAATATGAGCCAGTATAAAACACGGATTCCACGGTCGCGATGAATAGCCAAACCCACACCCCTAGACCCCTACGAGAGCGGCAAGCAACCCTACCAATTCTAGAGTTAGGAGACCCGGACTCGACTCCTCGAGTTGGTCTCCCACTGGACTCCAGAACCGGTTACTTGTGCCCTCCTCCTTGGGTCTATCCTAGTGCGGAAAAGTAAATAATATACAAAGGGTGACATCTTCCGCAACCTGGAAGTGCCCCAATAAAAGAATATTACATACAAGTTTTTACATGAATGAAAAAGAAAAACACTCATCTCACATAAAACCACCCCGGCTATTCAAACACGACGATCCAATATAACATATCCAGCAACACATAACATCACATGTCATCAACGTAAGTAAACATGCGTATCCCAATTGTCGTTGACATATAGCAATGAAACCTGCGATATCATATATTACACTTATGGTCGCAGAAAAGAAAGTGTAAAACTACAACAGTTGGAATCCGCAATCTCTTTAGACATCGCATGCCTAATCAAATGATTTCCTTAGACATCGCATGCCTAACAATTATAAACCCCGCATTTTAGTCTTATTATCGAAAACTCTTTTCAATATCTAGTCGGGCAATTCAACAAAATTCCCGGCATCCTGACCGAATGCTCGTCGCAAACTTTAGTAGGCGGCCGCACCCCCGACGCCGTCGACGAAGTGCACCAAGACGGAACACCGCTGCCGCGAGCACCCGAATGGATGCTTTCGGCGACGGGGTTCTCCTACAGTCACTTGGTTGGGGCTATGGGGTGAGGCTGTCTATTAAGTTTACCCGGCGAGTATCCGCGTACGCTACGTGATTGCGATGGACTTTTGATCACATCAAAATCCCGTGGCAACCGATCATGTGAGACTAAACTGCTATGTTTATAACATTCATTCAGTTATCTCATAACTACTTATGAATTCCAAATATTGTATCACATTCCAGATAAATAGAAAATGTTAAACTTTCCGATCGAACAGTCAAACACCCAAGTTTTCCCGAAACAGCTCAACACTTGAAATAAGTTCAAAAACATCCATTTCGTGCCACAGTACTAACGGTCCAGCCGTAGAAGGGTCAAGCCAACGCCTCACATGTGGCACGCCGTACTGCCCAAACCCTAAGGTTCAAAGGGCGGTTCAAAGGGCAGTTCAAGACAGTCACATAATCGAGTTAAGGTTTGTTGTCTTCTAGAGGGTCCATCGCGTTACTTGCACTGCTTCGAACGTTCTTAAACTACGGAAAGATCCAACACTTGAAAATTTCCCGACAGGGGAAAAAGTGGGTATTTATATCCGGTCGAACTTTTCAACATGTTCTAAAATTATCCGGAAAAACACATAGACGAAATTAGACTTCCCGATCGAAACACCGAGTTCCCAATACAATCCAGAAAACTCAACTCTTGAGTAGAAGTTAAAAATTCCCAGAAAATACAGCACTAAAATATAGGAATTACTGTGAAATTTCCAAATGCTGAAGTGACTATATGGCCGCGGAACCGCCGCACGAGCCATGCTCGTGCCGCGCTTCCGCGGCGCTTTAGAGGATTCAGGCGCACGTGCTGCACAATATTTCTTAAAATTCCTTGCTGATTTTTCTGCATATTTTTAATTCACAAAAATCCCAGTTTTGAAAAAATGTACAGAGAAGGGTTTCGGATTAGGGTTTCGGGTTCGATCGGGTTTCTAACATCGTCTACGCATCGCCTAAGGCTCTAGCTAGGCTCTGATACCACTGTAGGGTTCCTAGGCACACTAAAGAGGTTCCACAAGGCATCAACCATGCCAAATTCAAAAAATTCCGGTGCCGAGAAACCCTAAACTAGATCGTTAACTAGAGATTAAGCGAAAACTATACAGGTAAACAACTTTACTAGAAAGTGAATGGAAATACAACCTTTGTAGATCCGGTCCTCCACTTCCTTAGCTCTGTGATGACGTCCCTCCGCTGCGATCATCGGATCCCGGACTCTAGCGATGGTTTCGTCGAAGAAATGATCGGGCTAGGTCGTCGACTTCGATGCCGAAGATGATCTACGTCGAGGCGACTCAAACTCAAGCTCCACCTTCACTAGGTCATGGAACTTGTGAAGATAACACACTCTACTACATGGCAAGTGGTAGAGGATGAAGAAATAGGAAGTGGGTTCACTTTTGATTTGCATTTCTCACTTGGAATCATCACTTGGAAAAATCTAGCAAATGTTTTCTTCTCTTCATGAAGAAGATGAAGAAGAAGAAAGAAAAAGAATTATCAATTAAAATAATTCAAGTGAATCTTATCATTTAGCAATCATGGGTGAGTTAACTTGTATAGAGAATAAACTAGGGTTTAGGTTTAATGGTTAGGTTAAGGCAAAAGACAAAATGGCAAAGACTTTCAAAGCTTCATGAAGCTTCATGGATAAAACAAAGCATGCCTCCATTTTATTCTTTGCCAAAATGAATAAAGTAAATAAATAATTAAATCAAACCCTAACCATTAACCTAATCATAGTTTAAAGTAAACACACACCCAAGTTTGCATGTATCATCAAACATGATACAAACTTGTGCACAAAAAATATATCATATATACAATGTGCACAATCAAGTGAGAAAAACATCTTAAGTGAACCAATATTAGTTAATGTAAAGTAATATATCAAATATATAATTATACATTAAATCATTAAATCAACACTTGACTTAATGATCCGGTCATATTGCATATAACCGACTAATATCAATAGCAACAACTTATCGAATCAACACTTGATCCGATAACCCGGCTATATCGCATATAACCGATCAATGTCACATATCGCGAGAATAGAATACGGTATCACATACTGGTATTATTCTCGGTCCCGCACATATCTCATATGCGCTCCTATTTCATTTCGCTTGAGCCAGGAAACCTCTGTGTAGGACTCTAAAGACTCGTCAATACGCCGGCAGCAGGTGATGATCATATCAAACACCCACAAGCCGCAAGCGGTCTGCTAAACGTAACGGCCACCCGGGTATTGAGCGATCAGAAGATCAACAAGCAAGCCTGCTCACACTCCTGTGAATCCAACTAGCAACACTTACCGTACAGTCCGGTCTCGTCGTCTGATATGTCGCATATCTCGCCTAGGGGTGGTAAACGTCAGACCCCAATAGCTCGATAAGTCGTGTCGATATGAGGTCTATAACAGTTCAAGATACTACTGATAACACTTACCAGTAAATCTCAGCAACCCTGGCCAGGGATTTCCGGTTATAGCCAATCGAACACAGCGCAACATCAACTCCCTATACCGGGAGAGACGAATCCCCTCCTATCGCTCATTGCCTCCATGTGATTCGGGACTGTACCCAAAAACCACCATTTTGCATGCCCTCTTAGACGTGGTAAGGTGGAAATCAAAGCACAGTGGGAATCACACAAGACTCTATGACGATCTCGGGTCAACAGACTACTCTGTACCAGTGTCACCAGAGTACTGCCATCTGACGTAAGGTATAATACCATCTAGGAGTTCTCGGCGAGTCCGTCCAGTGTACCCAGTCTCCACTAAGCACCCGTATATCATTTCTGATGTCAAACACCAATGGATATAGGATCATCCATCGCCCATCTGTATGGGTCGAGAAGGTATACGCTAGTCTACTCTGGTATATCGATGCCCCGTCTCGATACACTTACGACTAGGGACCTTGAAGGATGTTCTTATGGACTACCATGTCCCCTCTAGTATGATCCACATCATAGTCCAGGTAGTCAAGTACACATCCTAAGGGCTTTACCAACATGTAACAGAGAGACAATCAGTGTACATGTTAAGGTAAAGAGCAACCAGATAGCATACTATCATGTCGAGCAAGAAAGTCCTCCCTATATATGTCCAAGCATCCACTACAATATACATCCTATGTATAGTAATGGCCTCTAGGGCATACATATAATTAACAATACCGTTATCCAGTGTACCGGACCCAATCAAACTATGATTAAGGTGGATGTTAACAATATCGCTTACAAACGTGAAATCATAACCTTTATTTGATAACAAGGAAACTGATATGATATTACACGTTAAACTAGGTACACAAAAACAGTTATGTAAAACTAAAATATGTCCATTCGTCAATCCCAGGTGATAATCCCCTACGGACACAGCTCCCACGCTAGCTCCGTTAGCAACCATCAGGGTCATATCACCATCCTTCAGCACTCTACGGTTTCTCAGTGCCTGCAATGAATTGTATATATGAGATCCTGAACCGGTATCCAATACCCAGGAAGTAGAGTTGATTGACAGACAATTCTCAATTACAAACAAACCTGAAGTCGAAGCTACAGCTTGCTTCGGTTCCTGGTTCTTGGCGTTCCACGCCTTGCAATCTTTCTTCCAGTGCCCTTTCCTATGACAATGGAAGCACTCATCCTGGGCCACTACTGGTACCGCAAACTTGTTCTTTCCCTTCGCTCCCGCCTTACTAACACCTCCTCTAGGTCTGGTGGCGGCCTTCTGTCACGACCCGAAAGTACAGAACATGACCGGCACTTAGACTACGAACGTCTTGAGGTGTACGTACCCTAAGTAAGCCGAACCCAGAAATCCAAACCAAGAAAAGTAGTAGAGAGTAGGAAGAACCATATCAACAACCAGTATGCAACATAATATACAACGCCTAAAGGCGAGGATCACAACAGAAAGAAAATTCCAACAACAAGAAACCCAGAGAAAATATAACGTGCGACTCTAAGGTCGAAAGAATAAACATCACTGGTCTCTATCTCAAATAAGTACATGTTTGGTTGATGGAACTTCTAGATACAACTGAATATAATATACAATGTATAATGATGGGTATGATACAAATAACCCACCTACTAGCAAGTCACCCGAAAGAAACTGTGCCCGCAAAGCCGTAATGCAACCCGTACGGCAACACCTGCAAGAAACTGGGGCACAACGGGGGTGAGTTGCCAACTCGTGAGTATAAAAAGATCTACGAACAGAAATCGCATGTATGACGCAATCCTAGGTCATACGATCATAATATAATCCTTAATTATATAACCAGCAATCTATAACAAGACTAGGGTAAATATCTAACCCAAGAATAATCCCAAGTGCCCGTGTCAGTGCATCAGGTGGCAATGTATCACATGAATGATGTATGAATGCATGAAAAGTATGATGAAGTTTTTAAAATGATATCAATACACATATATTAGCGTCCCATTCCACTAATATTGGTGTAAGGGTATATATAACAGCACCCTCATACCCTGTTATATATACAAATGAAGTATGATCAATGTAATCATGCATGTAAATATGAGGATATAGTCGAAATCATGGAAAAACATCATGAAACCTGTGCCCAGCATTGGCACAAAACATAAATCCCAATATCTCAATATCTCTGTATCACAATCTCTGTACCTCAATATCTCAATCATAAAATCCAGGACGCCGTCGGTCCATATCAGCCCCTACCATCCATCTCATGACTACGACGGTATCCTCCGGATATCCGACGTGTCGGGTAAAATCACCGGTCGGTCGTGCTCCCCTGCACAGGCTCAACGCCATCATCTGCGATCCTCTTGCCCCGGGGTACCGCACCGGGCCCACCATGTACCCGAAACGGTTCCTCCACTCCTCGAATCGGGTCTCGAAATCCATCAGCAAACTCATGGTGGACGACTCATACATCATGGGAAAACCGCACTTTTATTTTAAAAAGAGAGAAAGCAGTTTATACAAGTTTTGCGGTTTTCCCCCAAATCCAGAAAACATCATGGAAATCCGAATCATCAATAGCATGTAAAACCATGAATATAAGCATGAGAATCCATGAATGCGGCATATAATGAACAACAGTATGCATGAAGTGACCGGTAATAACTACAATGTCAAGCTGGCATATAAGGCAAGCATACTAATATCATGTTACTACTAGCTAACAAGCTAAATCAAGCAATGATATTTTCTAAGTGTTCGTGACATGGCAATTACCGATGAAGATGTGTGTGAGCCGGCAAATAAGTGTACGCGGTATATACGCATCATCGGTAATGGTGCTGGTGTCCTAACAGCAGGATATCAATAATGACATATGAATCATAACAGTATGCGATGCAGAGCAACAATAATAATATGCGGGAGCTGAATGCTAAACACAAAGATAGCTAAACTGCATCTAATGTCATAAGAGTCCTATAGCTACACCACTAAGGCTGAGCTAAAGCTAACAGTAGGTAAGGGAAACCGCCTAACCTCTGAGTCGATACATATATATATATATATGTATATATATATATATATATATATATATATATATATAAAGTCGGTGATCTCGTCTCGATAATATCACATCCGATACCATATCTCTATAATCAGTTATTCCCAAATCAAGAGTGCGGATCAAACATTAAATTGTAGCTCGTACGTAAATCCGTCGTACGGTATCCCCAAATCTGGGTACGGGTCAATATCACATTCGTCATATCATTCATCAAGTATTCTCTTTATCAAATATCATAATCTGGGTACTGACCTACATCTAGTACTACGCTAACATCATCACTATAATAAAATTCTGACTACTGATCGACAGTCTAGTATAAATCAATATTATCGTCATATATCACCACAAAGAGTATACATCGCCCAAGGCGGCCTATCACAAATATCCTGTCATATCACATAATATCATATCTCATAACCTAATCACATGTCGATCATTATATCTTTATGTCGTCATTCCTATGACATCATTATTCCCAAAATCCTCTAAAGCATCAAGACGTATCTTCATTATGAATTTTATCATATCACCGATATCATAACCTCAGATCAAACTCATCGACTCATCTCAATCCCATGTATCATCCTCAAATCCGTATGTGAACACATAATCCAAAACCCATGTGGACACATATCTATGTAGAATCCCATAACCACATATGAAACAAAGATGTATGCAAGTATGAATATGTGTGTATGTATGTGTAGTGCACCCACTATCCTAGGGTTTCGTAACCTTAATCATCCAAGTCCACCAATTATCCATCCTAAACATCAAATAATTCCCAAACAACATATAATAAATTGTAGGTGTGTATACGCATCCGTATACATCACCGCGGACTGCGGGGGTGCTATACGCCATCCACCCGACTTCTCCCCGTAGATATAAATCTACTCACCTTGTTTTATGCATGCCGGTGTCGATGTCGCCATTTGCATCTCCAACGCCTCGACTCCACGTGGGGTACCTATAAGGATATCACACACTAGAACACATAAAAACCATGTCGGAAACCAAAACAGTGCACGCTACGCCCATAGGTAAAAACTTGTGGCCTTGTGTGCAAACACAGCCAACCACCACTGTCGTTGACGTCCAAATGCCACTCGACAGAACGAATCATCGAATACCAAAAATCCATACGGAAAACAGGTCGTAAATCATACGCCAACTCATGAAAAACAACCCAGATTCTATCCAAACTGGAATCCGTCAAAACTAGACATACATGGGGTCAAATTTACATGAAAGAGGGCCGTGCACGCAAAACGAGACGATTTCACCCAGGTCTGGCCTCAAATTGCGGCCAGAAGGAATTAAATGGCGGCCCAAAAATGGTGGTTGGGGCTAGGGTTTTGGGTGTTGGTTCCTATCTACCTGCACGTCTCACTGCCAAGTCAATTTTATTTTAGGAGGTCCGGGTTGATAGCAGTTTCCAGAAAGGTCCAGAAGTCGACAAAATCGCTAAATTACGCCAAGTATAACAAATCTGGTATTTTGCTGGAACCTGGGGAAATTCTGGGGTGAACTGGTCTCAAACACACCTAATAAGGTTATACTAACATTCAAAACCATCTCTTGGCCAAATCTCACTCAAAATCCCTAAACTAGCACTAGATTATAGATATAACAGTAAATTTCAGCTAAACAACTCTAACTTAACAAGATAGGAGTTGGGTTGTGAGATTATACCTCAAGGGGGGTCCTAGAATGAAGGAGAAGGGAAGATCAAGATGAAAGAAGGGTTGTGTTGCTACTGAGCTGCTCCCTTGGCTGTTTTCTCTTTGCTGATGTTGCTCAGGTTACTGCTGCTGCTGCTGTAGTTATTTTGTTTCTGTTGCATTGGTGTTGTGTTGTTGTGGTTTTGGTGTTGTGGGAATGGTTGTGGTGGTGTGGTGGTGTTGTATGTGGCTGCAGGGGTTTATGGTATTGCTGGGGCTGGTTCTGCAGCTGCTGCTGCTTGCAACTGCCAAGGCTGATGTTGTTTTTGTGTTGCAGTAGCAGCTGCAGCAGTGAAGGGGGTGGTATATGTGGTGAAGTTAGAGTATCTGATGTTGGGTTGGTGTTGTTGATGGGGTTGCTGCTGAGGCAACAGAGGTCTAGGCTGATAGGTGCTGATGATGCTACTGCTGATGTGATGAAAATTGGGCTGATGTTTGTGCAGCAACTGATGTTTCTGATGGGTTGCTTTGGGAGGGGCTGAAGTGTTCTGTTGTGAGTATGTAGGTATAGGACCATGGTGTTAGGGTGATGGCTGCAGCTGATGCTAGGGCTAGGGTGGCTGCAGCTGATGGATTGAGGGCTGTTGTAGGTGGCTGATGTGAGTGTGTAGGTGGCTGATAGGAGTGTGTAGGTGGCTGATGTGGTGTTAGGGCTGGTGTAGGGCTGCTGAATTTGTGCTAATGTGTGTATCAGCTGATGTTGCTGTTGTGATGGCTGAAGTTGTGGCTGGTGGGTGTGCTGATGTAAGGTTTTAGCTGCTGGAATTTCCTTAAGTGAGGGGTGTGTCATTGTGTGAGGGTGAGAGGGAGAGATGTGAGGGAAAGCAAGAACTTTGAAATGAGATGGAACACGACCCATCCTAGAGCCACCTTTCTCTCTCTCTCTCAAAGCTAGCACACACAAGCCAACAAATCCTTTCTCACTACACTAGGTCAACTAACACTAATCACCCTTAACCAAGCTAAGACCCTTAATTAAGCCAATTAACCTAATCAAATGGTTCAACCCACCATGTTCATCTAAGCATGGTTCAACCCTAGGCTACCATGACCAAAACATGAAACAAGTGTAGAAAATGTTATGTGCAACATTTTTGCACAAAAACCAAAAATCCACTTAGCGATTGTTAATCGCGATTAACACCAAAATAACATATAATCCATCATAAAAACTGCAAAAATGGCATATTTCCACAAAATAAGCTATTTTAGAATTTCTTTAATTTTCTCTAGAATTTTTCACCATTTATCGGTATTTAATTATACCGACTATTAAAATATTCATTAAAAATTAATATTAAATTACGAAAATTCCCAAAAATAATATTCTATTTTTTTAAAATGTTACACCTTCTTCTTCCTTCCTTTGGCCCTAGCCTTGGACCCGGAAGAAGAAGCACCACTAACAAACATAGCGGCTGTTTCCCTTGCCTTCTGCAAGGTGCCCTCTGCACTCCTCAACATGTTAAGGAGTTCTGGAAGTTCAACTTCTTTTCTTTGAATGTTGAAATTCAGAATAAACTAGGCGTAGGTGAAAGGAAGGGACTGGAGAATAAGGTCTGTATAGAGCTCATTATCCAAAATTGTCCCAAGGTCTGCGAGCTCTTCTATATAGCCAATCATCTTCAGGACATGTTCTCCTACCGATGATCCGACGGCCAACCTCGCTCGAAACAAGTTCTTTAAGGTCTCCTATCTTGCTATACGATATTGCTCTCCATAAAGTTCCTTTATATGGAGAAATATGGCATCAAGAACTATATCCTCGTGCCTCCTCTGATGTTCATTGTTCATCGAGGCAAGCACGATGCACTTGGCCTTCGCGCAATCATACTCCCAGGTTTTGCGGATTTCCTTATCCGCATTACTGGATTTGGGACCTGGGACTGCAGGTGCCTTAGCGGTGAGGACGTACCCCAATTTGTCATAGGTCAAAGCCATTTTGACATTCCGCAGCCAATCTTTATAGTTTTGCCCTGTCAGTATATTTTTCTCTAAAAGTAACTTAAGTCCAGTCATTTTCAGGGTCGCTGCAAGTAGGAGAGAGAGAAGAAACACTTTAGCATGATGCTCTTGCAAGTTTAGAGTGGTTTTTAATTTATCTAAACTGGATGGCTCCCACTGTTTCTCGAATCCTTCCTCAAACCATAAAAGAAGAATTAGCGAGGACTATTCTCACCGTACAATACTTGCTTAACCGTTCAGCCAGGCTAGTGTCGATACTTCGAGGGAGGTTTTCCAACGCTTTCGCGAAGTTCCTTAATTAAATAACCTCTTTTCTCCGGGGGCGTAGCCCCGCTGACACCTTTCTTGACACCTACTTGGTTTATAGCATTGATCTTAAGTGACGAATCTCCTGATAAGTAGCATATACTCACAGTAGGATCGGGATCCAAATATCATTGTATGATAATGTTGAAGGAATCCTACCAACATTCATCAAACTCCAAATGGTATGCATCTCTTTGCAAATTTCAGTTTCTTTAGAAATTCCCGATATTTATATTTTTGCCCCATACTCTTATGACCTTGGCGTTGGTCAAAATGTCATAAGTCACATATCAAGTTCTACCCATCATTATCTTGTTAATTTGAACCCATCCGTACATATCCCTGACGTTGGCCAAATGATAATACGACTGTCCCAAACTAACTCATCTATCTATACAACAAATGAATACCCAGCAGCTACCAAACACTATGCCTTGGCGTTGGTCAAAATGCATAGCTTGAATACTACTGAATACCCAAATGAAATGACGGAGGGCTACGTATGGTTTTGGCGAAACCATGAACGTAGTGAACTTGATATAATCGAAGGAACCTGATAGCTTCTTCTTCTTCTTTTAAAAGGAGTGGTTTAAGCTCCGCAATTAAAAATATCATCTGTTTTAAAAATAACCGAGTGGTTTCTTTTAAATTGTTCCAACGATTAAACTTTGGTTTATTTTCTTTGCATTAATAATAATGCGTCCCATCATTAACCTATCATTGCAGAAAACAACGAAAATACAACGTCCTCTTATGCCATCCACATTCGCCACTGAGTCCCGTCATCACCCGTTAGGTTACTTAACTAACGGCAGAGCGGGGGCTGGGCTAGCGCGGGTGTAAAACATAAGTGACCTCTAAATAGCTATCATATATAGATATTGTACATTCGTCAGACGCAATAATAGGCATTCCAGATCACAGATGAACATTATTGGATATGAAAGCAATCCGCGTTTCTTTTGAGCCTGCAACGAAAGAAGGATTACACAGTTGTGATGAATAGCCATTACCCCACCCTAGACCCCTACGGGTACGGCAAACTACCCGCCAAGTACCCGAAGTGAAGCGGTCTCCCTCAACAACGTGAGTAGGCCACTAAACACTTCAAAATACCCGGTAGTTTGTGCACCCCACCTTGGGTCTATCCTAGGAGCAAAAATAGTAAAATGAAATAATACAACGGTGGCTACAACCGCAACCTGGATGTGCCCTGCAAAATAATATTACAACATATTACAATTCATCGAATGAATGAATATAATAACCCATCTCAAACCCCGGCTAATCATCACAACAATCCAATACAGTTCATAACCACAAACAGTAAAATCCATTACAGAAATGTGCAACCCCCTGCCAACCGACATACTAGCAGTTAGGGGAGGTTTACGAACACATTATACAATCAAAGATATAATCTTATTAGCCAAACATCGTATAATTTCGATCGAGCAAACACATCAGATTCTACTTCCAAAACTTCTCTGTGCACCTGAGACTTGAGCAGAAAATAAACATTCCAGAAAATGCAAAAATATCATAGAAGAGTTACTGGAGCAAACTGGGTTGAATCGGCTCCAACTCGGCCGCGGATCCACGGCGGATCGGTAGGATCGGCCGCGATTCCGCGGCTGTATGGACGATTCAGGAACCCATTTTTCTCCAGTTACCTTATAATTCTCTGTAGGTTATTCTGAAGGTCCCTGAAAAATTTTTGGACCTCGTTTTAAAATCGACAGAAACTATGTGATATCGATGTCTTTTTCGGTTCGTTTGGCGTTTGAAATTCATACGACTTTGCTAATGGGTTAATTATTGTTTAGCGAGGCTCTGATACCACTGTAAGTCGATGTACAACACCCCACGACTTGCGGGGAGGCGGAAAAATGAAAAACGATCTTGTTCTTTGCATAAACATTGACTAATCGAGAATCTTTGCTAAACTATAACTAACATGAAACATAGAAGTTGTTAACTACTATGAGAAGTGATTATACCTAATGAACCGTATCTTTCGTCTTTTCGTTCTCCACCTCCTCTCCGGCCTTCTCTATGTAGTAGATGATCCACCCGAGAGCTATACTCCAAGCTTTACCTCTAAACTTGAGGTAACTAGGTTTCTTTAGTTGCTAATCAAAGTACCTAGATGATATAGAGAAGGGTTATGGATTAATTAGTCTATTCTAATCCTTGATCTCAACACATGAGAGGGGGGGATTAGGGTTTGAAGAGAGAGAGCTTGAGGAGAGAGAAGGTGAGCATGAGAATGAGAAGAGATAATAATCTCATTTGAATATATATGACGCATTATGTTTTATCAAATAAATAAATAAATGATTTAACAACCATGCTTCATTTAATTCATATGAGTGATTCATCTATATGAGTCATTAACCATTTATGATGCATTAATGACATGGATGAATCACACAAATGAGTCACTAATCTCATTTAATACTTATGCCACCTAAACCCCCAAGTCACCATCCTTGTAGAAGCTTCTCGTGAAATTACGAGAACGCCCCTCCTATCCGTGAAAACACGGAAAAAATTTAGACTGTATAAATCTAATAACCCGATACTAGAATCTGGCTTAAACCAAAGCCGGCTAGTAAAAACTGTCCGAATGTCGTACGTGCGTAAACACACGTATGCGTTCAAACCCTTGTCGTAAAACCATACGACCTTTAGATCGTTTTGCCTGGAGCAGGGAAACTCTCTGTGTGGGACTTTAAAGACTCGACTACTACGCTGGCAGTGGGTTTAACCACAGACCGCAAGCGGCACTAGCTGTACGTAACGGTCCCCAGGTAGATGTCGATAAGAAGGCCGATGAGGAAACCCATCCGAACTCCTACTGAGCCTGATGTGACAATCTCCGTACAGTCTGGTCTGTTCGTCTAAGACTATCGCATATCGGGCCTAGGGGGTGTTGGAGATAGTGCCCTCAGAGTCAATTATTGGATCACAGGCACGTGATTGCAATGATTGAGGGAGGACCTATCCCGGTAGGACAGTCTTACTCAAGATGATAGTATGCTATCTGGTTTATCTTTATCATCGTGTACTGCTTTAGGTGACCTTACGAGTCGCTATTACACGTTGATAGAGCCCCTAGGATTCTTGCTTGACTACCAGCAGTATGAGGGCGATCATATACGTGAGAGCCGGAGTCTATAAGCACATCCTTAAAAGATCCCTAGTCGTGGGAGTTTCGAGACAGGGCATCGATTTTCCAGAGTAGACTAGTGTATACAGTCGAGACCCCGACGAGGGGCGGTGGCCAGTCTCACAAGCCACTGGTGTCAGTTGGTTCACCTAAGATGTATACAGGTGCTCATTGGGTTATGAGTACACCGGACAGGACTCACCGGGAGCCTGCTAGTTGGTATTATACCCGACGTCAGATAGCAGTTCCCTGGTGACATGTGTACAGGTTAGTTCATCGACCTGAGATCGTCATTTGTCTCGTGTGAGTTCCCACTGTGCTTTGATTACTATCCTACCACAGTTCAAAGGAGTCGTGCAAACATGTTTTAGTTGGGTACAGTCCCGAGCCACAAGGAGGCAGTGAGCGGATCTGCAGGGGTTCGTCTCTCCCGGTATTGGGGGTGAGGTCGCACTGTGTCTTGGAGAGCCAGTACATGAAAAGTCCTTGGCCAAGGCAGGAGATTTACTGGTAAGTATTCCAGTAGTATCTCAGGGTGTTCTGGGCTACACTCCGACACGACTTGTACCGCTATTGGGGGTCTGACTTTTACCAACCCCCTAGGCCCGCCATGCGATGCTCATAGACGAACGGACCGGACTGTACGGATATTGTCACTGACAGGCTCAGTAGGGTGTCAGGATGAGTTCGCTCATCGACGTCCCTTTTGGTCAATAGCTGGTAGCCCGTCACGTATGGCTAATACCTCTGACGTGCTAGTGGTTAAATCCACAGCCATAGTATTGACGAGTCTTTAGAGTCCACCACACACAGTTACTCAGGTTTCGGGCGAAACGCTGTAGAGGCCATATGGAGATATGGCAGGGTTCGATCAGATACGTGCGGTATTGCACGGATCGTGATCGGACGGTTTTTACTAGCCGGCTTTGGCTTAAGCCGGATCCTAGTATTAGACAGTGTAGATTTTGTCTCTTTGCATTTGTGTTCAGTGGGAATACAAATGCGGGCATGTATATGCAGTAGTGGGGTTTTCCTGTAATTTATTACGGGATCAGTTTTCTGAAGTTGCCGGTTTGCATTCCGTTCCGGCCGGTTTTCCTTTGTTCTTTCGCGGCCGGACTTTCCGTTGGAGGGGGTTATTTGCAAGAGTGCAAATAACTTATTTGTGGAGGGGTTTCTTGCATTTGTGCCTTCATAATCATGAGATTCTTTTTCAATCTCATCCATTGCATTTATTATGATGAGTTGTGAAAGGATAGGATTAGAAATGAGTGTGACCAATTTCTTCTCATTATGATGCCTTTTCTTCTCTTGATAATCTCTCCTTTTTGGTTAATTGAAAAACCACCATTCTTTGGAGAGGGGCCAGCCACTATAGGTGGGGAAGAGGGAGTTCATTTTGGTTGAGAGAAATATTAGGCATCTCATTTTCATTCATGCTAAAAGAGAGTCCCTTCTCCAAAGTTCATTCTCCATTATTCTCTTTTCCTCCACATCCATGGCAACTTCTATACCCCAAAGAGACATGGTTTCTACACTTGCCTACAGCATTCCTTGGACGCGTCGGGTAGCCAACTTCGCGCCCGAGTTGCCTCGGTCCAGAGGTGGGAGCCTGTAAATGAACCCGGCTACGTGGTGCCCTTTCCGACGAGGAGGTGACGGACGGAGATTCCGCGGAAGATCGGAGTGGAGACGAAGACCGAAGGACACGGATCGCTTGGTATATCTCTTCACCCATCTTTTAGTTTGCTAGTAGCTAGGTTGATGGCCCGATCCGGGATAAAAGTGCGCGGTGGTGCCGGTTTGCTAGTTTGCAAAGTTTTTCGTTTCCGTGTTTCCGGCGTCGGATCGACGGCCGGGGCGCCGCCGTGGACTTACATTGGTATCAGAGACACGCCATTAACTTAGCCTAGCTTGCTCTAACGTGTTTAGAACTTGATCGAACCAAAAAATCCCAAAAACCGTATTTTCCAAAGCACAAGTTTCTGTCGAATTTTTTTTGGCTCCAAAATTTTTTCAGGTTGTTGCAGAATACTGTGCAGGGAATTCTAAGCACTCTGTGAAAAATTGGTCACGTGATCTCACCATACCACCGCGGAACCGCGGCCAAACCCATGTTTGGGCCGCGGTTCCGCCTTGCTTTTGACTATTCATTTGACCAAATTTTTGCAGAGAGCTTTTGAGTTGAAAATGGGGGTTTTGGGATATTCTTTTTGGGCCCAGATTTTCTGTGAGTGCTACAGTACTGCTAGGGGCCTACTTCGCTAAATTTGTTCGATCGGATATTTTAAACGCATTAGTTCACAGTATTTACATTATATCTGCGACCGTGAGTGCCACTTGATCGGTAAATCCGGTCTAACTGCTATAACCCGGTTAGACTGATTTGCGAACGTGACATTCACGTTGATGTTCTGTGTTGTGCTGTGATGTTGCGGATTGGTCGTGGGGGATAGCCTGGTTGCAATATTAGTATATTTTTGTTTTATATGTACATTTGATATTGCGGGGCGAGCGTCCGACATGTGGACTGCCGTCACTGTCTGTTTGTATTATTCTTTTGGGGCACGACCGGGTCGAGGTCGATGTACCCGTTGTATGTATATTTTACTTTCTGTACTAGGATTACCCCGCGGAGGGGTGCACGGATAGCCGGGTTCTAGAGGGCAACGAGCCCGCATCTCATGGCTTTGAGACGGAGGGGGCTTTACTCTAGAATTGGCGGGCTATTCGCCGCACTCGTAGGGGGTATAAGATTGACCCAGGAGGGGTGCCCAAGTTACCGGATTCCGTGAAGTGCTGGGTGGTCCATTCACGTTGCTGAAGGGGGCTGCCTCACTTCAGGTTTTGGCGGGTAACTTGCCATGCCCGTAGGGGTCTAGGTTTTCATTGCACAGGCTATCCACACGACCAGGGGAACGTCGGGTTTCAGTAGCGGCTCTATGAAACCCGGGGATCTCAGATATCTGTATTGTTCTGTGATGCTGTACATTTCTGTGATGTTGCATTTTATCACGCCTTGAGCGAAAATTATATATTATATATATACTAGTAGATGTTGTATATGTTTTGCATCCTCACTAGTCCAGTCCCCGCTCTGTCGTTAGTTAGCTAACCTAACGGGTGATGACGGGAGCCAGTGGCGAATGCGGATGGCATATACGTACGCCATAATTTTCGTTCTTTATTGGTGTGATTAATTGATGGGACTGCGTTGATTCGGATCAATTCAAGATAAACAAACCTATTCTGATGTTGTTGGAACATTTTTCAAAAAGCTGTTATTGCAAGGGCGTTCACTTTTGTTTTGCATCGTGGTATTCAGTTGGAATATCCTGCTCCTCAGTCGACGAGGCAAGGGCCGAGATCCCTTCACCGGGAGTGACCCCTTGGACAGAAGTTTGCGTCAGGGCAGTAACTTCACTATAGCCGATTACTTTTGCTTTGCATCGTGGTATTCAGTTGGAATATCCTGCACCTCATTCTACGGGGAAAGAGCTGAGATCCCTTCACCGGGAGTGATCTCTTTAGCAAAGGTTTTCGTCACTATATTTTAAAAGCTATCCGGTTCCTTCAACGATATCAAGTTCATTACGTTAAAGGTTTTCGCCAGAAACCATTCGTAGCCCTCCGTCGTTTTATATGGATAGTCAATAGTATTCAATCTGTGTATGTTGGCCAAAGTCAAGGCACAGTGTTTGGTAGCTGTTGGGTATTCATATGCAGCATAGATAGATGCGTTGGTTTGGGACAGTCGTACTACTATTTTGGCCAAAGTCAAGGGTATGTACGGGTGGGTTCAAATTAACCTGGACAATGACGGGTAGAACTTGACATGTGACTTATGATATGTTGGCCAAAGTCAAGGTCATAAGAGCATGGGGCAAAAATCCACATCGGGAGTTTCTAAAGAAACTGAAACTTGCCAGATATGCGCATACCTTCTGGAGTGTGATAACGTGAGCGGATTCCATCACGTTATCATGCGATGATAGTTGGATCCCGATTCCCACTGATGAGTTGGTTTACTCCTCGGGTGATCCCGACTAATTCTTCTTTCAGGTTTGGGGAAGAATTTGACGTTACAGTGGGAGGTTTCCAGATTAGATAAAGTGATAACCATTCTGATTTAGGTTAGAGTGCACGCTGAGTGTTTCTTTTCTCTCTCTCTTTGGCAGCGACCATTGACCCGACCTTAGACTATGACTCAGTGGCCAAGTTGACCGAACCTTCTAAACATTGACTTTTGGATTGTCAGAGTTGCATACCCCATTGCCACTCCTGCTTTTACCCTTTTCTCCAGGACACCTCGTATTACTACGAACGTCCACTTCCATTGGACAAAACCATCGTATGGTTATATACGAACTCGAAGGAATTCGAGGATGGTTTCCGGTTCTGGAGAAAACGAATAGGACTATTCAGTTGTCTTTTCCTTTTACCTTCTCTCAGGTTGCGAGTACTCCTTGGTTTAGGAGATAGTACACCTATTACGCAAATTGGATAAGTCTTCTTCCAAACCTTAGGCTGGTGCCGAACGGTAGGGAATGAAGAAAACCAATTAGCCTAAACGGTGTACAGAAGGTATTAAGTTAAGACAAAGAAAGGGATTAGTAAGAGGGCAAAGTAAATTGCGACTGCTATTCACGACCAAACCAAGTTTTTCTTTGCCAATCCTAAATCACCTTTGTATTTCTCCAGGACACTCCGTATCACTACGAAGATCCCAAGTTTATTGGATAATCCATCGTATGGTTATATACGAACTCGAAAGGAACTTGTTCCAGTTCGGGGATGGATCCTGGTTCAGGAGAAATAGGAATAAGGTTTATTCGGTTGTCTTTTATCTTCACCTTCTCTCGCATTGCGAGTGCTCCTAGGATTAGGACAGTACACCCATTATGCTTATTGGATAGTCTTCTTCCAAACCATAGGCTGGTGCCGAACGGTAGGGAAGGAAGAAAACCATTTGGCCTAAAGGGGTGTACAGAAGGTAATGACTAAAGACATATAAAGGGATTTGGAGAGATGGCAAAGAATTATACGGTTATAGTTGTGAATCGGATAATGGAAGAGGGATTACTAGGAATACCCGGATACCCCATCGAAATATTTCAATGTTTCAGTTTCACTGTGTACTGTTAAAAGAAAACTGATTTCCCGATTAGACACTTACTCCAGGGTATGTATTTACCAAGTTTGATTCTTACATCTGTATGGTTTTACAGATGATGAGTGGGAGTAAGTTATTGGGAATTAGGTGACCATCCTCATTATATCGGAATTCGTTGTAATTGGTGATATTTGAGGAAGTCACCTGGGTTATTTGCCGGACGGCAAATATTTGGTTTTGAATATCCGTTATAATGCACCAATTTCAAATTGATATATCTGTACGTCTATTTTTATAGAGTGAGATATACCTTTTTGAAATTATGTCTAGGACATTTACCTATATCAGTGGATGGTTAGGTAAGGAGCATTAAACAGCGGTGTAATTCTTCTTAACCATAAGTACAGTTTTTTACCTACGACACACAGTGAATGAGTCATTTGACTCAAGGGACTTATACAGAGTTATGTATATTGTCCAGTGTCCATTAGGACAGAGGGGTAGGTACTCGTACTATATTCGGTTTACTTATGACTTCTCTAGTTTTAGACAGGTGTTTCGTAGAAATACAGGGTCTGAGTTTTGAGAAGTTATAAGTATAAGATTAAAGTAGAGAACTAGGTATTGCAAGTATCGGGATTCTTCAAGGTGATCGAAGATGTAGATACTTGTGTAAGGTATTCAGTTGATAGTAATGATTAAGAGAACTTGCTTCTCTTTCAGGTTACTCATAATTAGAAGTATTCCTAAGTTGAGTAATGATGATCGGCCTCCTTCCATTTAGTTGACATGCACTGGTGACAGCTGCATGATTTGATTCTGGTTCAATTAAATCAGTGTCTCTGTTTCTATATTGGATATAGAACAGTTCATATCTTGACATTGTTAAGGTACGGGGAGTTGTCCGGCTTATGCTTAAAACCAGACTCTGGATAACTCAAGGCACGTTTCTGTAATGGCTGTTTGTGGGTTGACCCGGGCTATGACGAGGGTTGACTTTCTACCATCTGGAAGATCAATAGTGATATTGTTCTTGACTCGCCACAGTTTTAATAAAGATGGATTTTTTTTTCAGAAAACAGTAGTGGGAGTATGGTAGAACTGGAAGTGATTCCAGAACCGCAAATGATTACTGAAGATTTGATAAAGAACCTAAAGATTTAATCTGGTTTGACATTCCATTGGCCACTCCGCAGATATGGTGGGTAACCTCAGGCACTCGAGAGGTACTTCGGTATGCTCAAGGACGGTGGCAGGGAGGTTCTTGTTTACCCAGACTTGCCATTGCTGTTGTTCCAGACTGTGAGACCCGGCAGGAGGATGAGTATAGCGTCGTTCTAAACTAGCTTTAGAAGTGTACGTCTATATGACTTTGCCAGAGGGTTGTCGTGGTCAGTGGGAGCAGCGGAAGCATTGGTGGACAGGTGGCTTATGTCTATTTATAGACTAAAGCAGATATAGCGGAGATAGATCATCTATTTCTGATGTGACAGTCATAGGTTTGACTTCATCAGAATAGGGGATGGATCTGTTAAGAAGGTAGTAGGGTGTGATGTCCTGGTATTTGGATGACATACACGGAGTAGGAAGTGATATTCCTATACTACGATCGGTTATACTTTGGTCGTCACACAGTGGTTTCTCCACATAGGACTTGGATATTATATCTAACATTCTGGTTACTGGATCTATGGTATTAGATCTAGATTTGGGTGGTTTCCCAATCTGGGTACTTAGACAGCATTCTATGAGTATTTAGAATGGACGACTCCTGGCATGGTAGTATACCTGCAGGTGATGGAGTCACCCTCTCTAAAGGTGTCTTACAGACTAAAGGGGAGAGGGATGCGCATGATTGGCAGATCACTTGCTTAGGCAATTGAGTTGATCATGAGATGTCAAGTACCACACCAGATGTTGTTCTTGTAGTAGATGCAATAAGTTGATATTGATCCAATCCTGGGGAAACAGTCGGAAGCAGTTTTAGAACATAAGTGGATGTTCTAGGGATATGATAACGACAGCCTCCTTTAGGAGACGGTTATCATTCCAGGCTTCCAAGGTGACCTGGACGACAGTGTGGTTGTCAGAGTTATAGTTTTCCCTCTGACGAGGGGCAGTATTTTGGACAGGTGGTCCAGACGGATACTGAGGGAAGGATGGCGCAGGATACTGATTAAGTTCAGTTGACGATACAGTCTAAGAAGTTTGGATTGGGAGTTCATTTATGAGATAGGTCCCATCAGACATCCAGACAGTATTCTAAGACAGCTATTGCTCATTTCGGGAGATGGCTTTCTCCGCGAACTTGAGATATAGAGAGACATAGAAAGAAACATCACAGCGGATCCACTCACTGAGGCTATTCCTCGAACGCAATGGTTTCATAAACGAGCTTTGTGAGACTGACTAGTAGAGGAGTTGGGTGTTCGGTATCACACGGGCTGTGAGTATGCGACATCGCAATAATTAGCCTTGAGTGCAAGTGGGAGATTGTTGGAGATAGTGCCCTCAGAGTCAATTATTGGATCACAGGCACGTGATTGCAATGATTGAGGGAGGACCTATCCCGGTAGGACAGTCTTACTCAAGATGATAGTATGCTATCTGGTTTATCTTTATCATCGTGTACTGCTTTAGGTGACCTTACGAGTCGCTATTACACGTTGATAGAGCCTCTAGGATTCTTGCTTGACTACTAGCAGTATGAGGACGATCATATACGTGAGAGCCGGAGTCTATAAGCACATCCTTAAAAGGTCCCTAGTCGTGGGAGTTTCGAGACAGTGCATCGATTCTCCAGAGTAGACTAGTGTATACAGTCGAGACCCCGACGAGGGGCGGTGGCCGGTCTCACAAGCCACTGGTGTCAGTTGGTTCACCTAAGATGTATACAGGTGCTCATTGGGTTATGAGTACACCGGACAGGACTCGCCGGGAGCCTGCTAGTTGGTATTATACCTGACGTCAGATAGCAGTTCCCTAGTGACATGTGTACAGGTTAGTTCATCGACCTGAGATCGTCATTTGTCTCGTGTGAGTTCCCACTGTGCTTTGATTACTATCCTACCATGGCTCAATGGAGTCGTGCAAACAGGTTTTAGTTGGGTACAGTCCCGAGCCACATGGAGGCAGTGAGCGGATCTGCAGGGGTTCGTCTCTCTCGGTATTGGGGGTGAGGTCGCGCTGTATCTAGGAGAGCCAGTACATGAAAAGTCCTTGGCCAAGGCAGGAGATTTACTGGTAGGTATTCCAGTAGTATCTCAGGGTGTTCTGGGCTACACTCCGACACGACTTGTACCGCTATTGGGGGTCTGACTTTTACCAACCCCCTAGGCCCGCCATGCGATGCTCATAGACGAACGGACCGGACTGTACGGATATTGTCACTGACAGGTGTTAGTGTATATGCCCTAGAGGCCATTACTGTATCATACTAGTTTGTACATTACTTAATGGAAGCTTGGGATATTCACAGTTGTATATACAATCTTGCTCGAAATGGTAGTATGCTACTTGGTTTGTCTCTGCTTTAATATGTGCATGTGTTTCTTTTAGCATATTGCTGGTATACATATTAGTAGAGCCCTTAGGATCTTTGCTTGATTACCAGCGTTGTGATGGCGCTCGCACTCGTGGGAGCTGGGTAATCTATAAGCACATCCTTATACAGGTCCCTGGTCGTTGGACTATCGAGACAGGGCATCGATACTCCGGAGTAGACTAGCGTATGCGCTTCTCATCCCAGTGTGGGAGACGGTCTGTCCCACAGCCGTTAGTACGTCGTACTTGGGATAGTATGCGGGTGCTCGTTAGGTTACGAGTATACTGGACAGGACTCGTCGGGAACTGTTGGTTGGTAATATACCTATCGTCAGTTATCAGTTCCCAGGTGACATGAGTACAGCTTAGTCCGCTGACTTGACACTGTCACTTCGCCTCGAGTGTGTTCCCACTACACTTTGATTACTACCCTACCACGGCTCAAAGGAGTCGTGCAAACAGGTAGTTTTTGGGTGCAGTCCCGAAGCACTTGGAGGCAGTGACGGTTAGACAGGATTCGTCTCTCCCGGTATTGGGGGTTGACATCGCGCTGTGTCCAGGAGAGCCATTACACGAGTAGTCCCTGGCCAGGGCAAGCGAGATATAGTGGTAGGTTTCCAGTGTTATCTCAGGGTGTTCTGGGCTACACTCCGACACGACTTGTACCGCTATTAGGGGACTGACGTTCACCGCCCCCTAGGCCCGCCATGCGATGTATCAGACGAACAGACCGGACTGTACGGAGACTGTCACATACAGGCTCAGTAGGAGTGCAGATGGGGTTCACCTCGTCAGTCTTCTTATCGACATCTACCTGGGGACCGTTACGTACAGCTAGTGCCGCTTGCGGTCTGTGGTTAAACCCACTGCCAGCGTAGTGTCGAGTCTTTAGAGTCCCACACAGAGAGCTATTCGCCTTTAGGCAAAATGAGTAGAGGTCGCATGGTTTTGCGACAGGGTTCGTTCGCATCCGCGCACTTGTGCACGTTTGCTGTCCGGACAGTTTATACTAGCGGGCTTTGGTTTAAGCCGGATCCTAGTATATGATTTGAGATTGGTTTTTCTCAGAGTATTCGTGTTCCTCGGATCACGAATGCGGGTGCGTATGCACAGTTGCTTGAGATTGAGGGAGATGACCTTGTTTAGGGTTAATGGCTATTGTCATTTTATTAACCCTATTGCTTTTGTGTGTATTATAGTTAATTGATAATTAGCTTAATAATTGTGCATGGTTGTTGTTGTTGACCATTTGACTTCATTGACTTGTTGACCTTGTTGACAACTTGACCATAATCATTTCATTTGGAAGATGCTCTTTGATCTTTGCAAATTGAAATGATAATGGTCATGTCATGATTTACCATGACAATTTTCAAGCTAATTATTCAATTAAAATTATTCACACATATTAGTGAGAATGGCTCACTAATAATTCATTCTCTCATATCATTTCTCTCTCTTGCTCATCCTCTCCCTCAAGCTCTCTCCCTCTCATGTGTTGAGAAACAAAAAGCTTGAGAAAAACCCTCACTTGATCTTCTCTACTCTCTTCTAGGGTTCAAGTCTTAGCATTTCTTGCACTCTAGTTACTCCTAGCTTGGAGTTGAAGCTAAAGGTCGAGGCTTTCGGGTGGATCCTTCTTTGACGGGAGAAGACAAGCAAGGTGACCTCTTTCTACCATTCCAAGGAGCAAGGAGAGAAGGACTTTGAGCTCAAGGTATAACCTTTCCATCACTTAGCTAGTTACTAGTTAGGGTTAGCTTGTTTTTGTTTAGCAAAGATCCTTAAAGCTTGGTCCATGTTGCCTATAGTTGATAAAAATCCGATTTTTATTATGTTTTCCGCCTCCCCGTAAGCACCGGGGTGGGCAACGTGGACTTACAGTGGTATCAGAGCCTAACTAAACATAAACTAGCTAAGTAGTAAAGTGTAACGAAGTTTCGAAATAGGAAAATCAAAAAACCAAACTCGCAAAACCCTAAGTTTCTGTTAATTTTTTTTTCTGGTCAAAATAAAATTTGTTATACACCAAAAATTATCTCAGAGTTTTGTTAAGAACACCACCAAAAACGAGACAGAGAGTCGACCAAATGGCCGCGGATCCGCGGCAATAGGAAGCTATTGCGCCGCGCATCCGCGGCCGTCTTGTCTCCTCTCTGCCTCGATTTTGGTGCAGTGTGTTTCTGTGTTGGTTTTGTGATTTTTAGGATATGTTATATGTGCCCAGATTTTCCAGAACTAAAATTTACTTTTGGGGGCCTATAAATCCGTATTTTTCCGAAACTTCACTACACTTTAACTATATCGGTTGTATCTGTGATGCTTGTATGTATTGAACGTCGGCTAATCGCTATAAGTCGATTAGTCGGGGTTATACATCTCTGTGATCTGTGATTGTTATTGGTTTGTGGATATGAATGGATTGGATTGTCGCGGGTGAATAGCCGGGGTGGATGTGAGATGAGCGTTATTTTTCTTTCATTCATTTGTAACATGTAAATTGATGTAATAATATTATTTGTATGGCCGCACAACCGGGTCGGGGTTGTAGCCGTCATTGTATAATTCTTTTTACTGTTTTTGCTCCTAGGATAGACCCATGGAGGGGGTGCACAAACTACCGGGTATCTCGAAGTGCCGAGTGGCCTACTCACGGTGGTGAGGGAGGTTGCTTCGCTTCGGGTGCTTGGCGGGTAGTTTGCCGCACCCGTAGGGGTCTTGGGTGGGGTATTGGCTATTCACCGCGACCGTGTAATCCGCTTTACGTTGCAGGCTCGAACGCATTGCGGATTCCTAGTATATCCAATGTATTCATCTGTGATCTGTAATTTCTATCATTGCTATATATTTATATATAATAACTATTTAGGCGTTGCTTATGTTTTACAGCCGCGCTAGCCCAGCCCCCGCTCTGTCGTTAGTTAAGTAACCTAACGGGTGATGACGGGGCCCCGTGGCGAATGCGAATGGCATAAGCGTACGTCATATTTTGGTTGTTTTCTGCAATGGTAGGATTAAATGATGGGACGCATTAAAAGAACTAATGCAAGAAAATAAACCAAGTAAAAGTCGATTGGAACACTTTGAAAACCACTCGGTTCTTTTCAAAAATAAGCATTTTAAACGCGGAACTTGAACCACTCCTTTTAAAAGCTATCTCGTTCCATCGACTATATCAAGTTCACTACGTTCACGGTTTCGCCAAAACCATTCGTAGCCCTCCGTCGTTTCATATAAATATTCAACAGTATTCAAGCTGTGTTTGTTGGCCTTAGTCAAGGCACAGTGTTTGGTAGCTGGTGGGTATTCATATGTTGCATAGATAGAATGCGTTGGTTTGGGACAGTCGTATTGCTTTGTTGGCCATAGTCAAGGGTATATACGGGTGGGTTCAAATTAACCTGGATAACGACGGGTAGAACTTGACATGTGACTTATGATTTGTTGGCCTTAGTCAAGGTCATAAGAGCATGGGGCAAAAATCTACATCGGGAGTTTCAAAAGTACTGAAACTTGCTAGCGCTGCATACCATTTGGAGTGTGATGATTCTGGTAGGATTCCTTCGGTTTTATCACGCGATGATATTTGGATCCCGATCCTACTGTGAGTATATGCTACTCCTCGGGAAAACCCTCACTTAACAATCAATGCTATAAACCTAGTAGGTGCCTAGAAAGGTGTTAGCGGGGCTACGCCCACAGGGAAAAGAGGTTACTTAATTAAGGAACTTCGCGAAAGCGTTGGAAAACCTCCCTCGAAGTACCGACACTGGCCTGGCTGAACGGTTAAGCAAGTATTGTACGGTGAGATTGATCCTGACTAATCCTTTCTTTACGGTTTGAGAAGGGATTCGAGAGACAGTGGGAGCCATCCTGTTTAGATAAATTAAAAACCAATTTAAACTTGCAAGAGCATCATGCTAAGTGTTTTCTTCTCTCTCTCTTAATTGCAGCGACCCAGTGACCACACCTAGGTTACATCTAGATAAATAAGATGACTGAATCTGACTGTTATGACTGGCAAAGGTCTGTCCAGATGTCCATTGCCCAGGACAAGCTGGGACACCTCTTAACTGATCCAACCCCTGCCGTCTCAGGTCCAGTTTCCCCTGTCACGGATATTGATATTCGTAGGACATCGGAAGAAGACTGTGCGAAAGCCAAGTGCCTCGTGTTAGCCTCAGTTGATGGTATATACCAGAGGCAGCACGAGAAGATGGACTCAGCTTCTATCTTCCTCCATAACAAAGTTTTATATGGAGAGCAATCTCGTATCGCAAGATATGAGACCTCGAACGAATTGCTTCCAGCGAGGTTGGCTATCGGGTCATCTGTAGGGGGCAACGTCCTTACAGAGACCAGCTCTTTTGAGCTCTCGGACCTGAGACCACGTTGAAGAACAGGTCAGATGCTGACTCAGTTCAACAGTCTCTGCCTACTACCCTAAAGGAAACTAGGGAAGTAGAAAGAAAGGGAAGGGCAGAAGTTTCAGGAACAGATGTAGTAAAAGAAGGATGTTCCTATTGTTACGGGAATGAACACGGACAGAAGGATTGCAGGGCTTGTAAAGCCAGTAGCCAGAATTCGAAGCATGTTGTGGCTTCGGCTTCGGGTGTGTTTGTGATTGTGAACTGTATGTCAGTTAACCCTACTTCCTGGGTATTGGATACCGGATCAGGATCTCATATCTGTAATTCGTTACAGGCTTTGAGAAACCGTAGGGTTATCAGGAAAGGTGATATGACTCTCAGGGTTGCTAACGGAATGAGCATGTATGCTGAATCCGTAGGGGAATATCATCTAGGACTGACAACTGGGCAGATATTGATTCTGCGTGACTGTTTTTATGTGCCAGGTGCGACTTGTAACATCATATCTGTATCCTTACTTTCTAAGGAAGGATATGATTTTACTTTTGTAAGCGATGTAGTAAACATCCACCTAAATCAAGTGCTGATTGGGTCAGGTACATTGAAATACGGTATATACGTTTTGAATCAAGCTCAGGTCTTCAGTGTCCAGAACACACTTAAAAGAAAGTCTCCGGAATTAAATCAGGCTTTCTTATGGCATTGTAGACTGGGTCACATTAATGAGACACGGTTGACAAAGTTACATAAAGAAGGATACTTAGATCCGTTCGAGTACCAGTCTTATGCCACTTGTGAATCATGTCTCATGGGAAAGATGACAAAGACTCCGTTCACTGGACACGGAGAAAGAGCGAGCGAGCTCTTAGGACTCATACACAGTGATGTGTGTGGTCCAATGTCTACACATGCGCGAAGTGGTTATTCATACTTCATTACTTTCACAGATGATTTCTCTAGGTATGGGCATGTCTTCTTAATGAAGCACAAATCCGAGGCCTTTGAGAAATTTCAGGAATACAAGAATGAAGTTGAAAAAAAAACAGGCAAAAGTATCAAGACACTGAGATCTGATCGAGGTGGCGAATACTTGAGTGCCAAGTTTCTGGGCTTCTTAAAAGAGAATGGAATTCTCTCTCAACTTACTCCCCCATACACACCACAACACAACGGTGTATCAGAAAGGAGGAATCGAACCCTATTGGATATGGTTCGTTCCATGATGAGTAAGGCTGAGTTGCCGCGATCCTTCTGGAGTTATGCACTAGAAACAGCTGCATATCTTTTGAACCAAGTTCCTACTAAGTCAGTGCCTACCACACCATATCAGATGTGGAGTGGGAAGAAACCCAGTCTTAAACACTTTAAGACATGGGGGTGTCCAGCTTTTGTAAAAAAGCAGCATGCGGACAAGCTCGAGGCACGTTCGGTACAATGTAAGTTTGTGGGATACCCAAAGAACTCCAAGGGGTATCTTTTCTATTACGCAGAGGAACAAAAGGTTTTTGTTTCTCGTCATGCCCGCTTCTTGGAAACTGAGTTTTTGGAAAATTAGATAAGTGGGAGCGCAATAGAACTGGAAGAAATTCCAGAACCACAAGCTATTACTGAAAGCTTGGTAGAACCAGAAGGTTCGAAAGAACAGGACATCCCAGCGCCACTCCGTAGGAGTAGTAGGCAGTCTCATCCGCCCGAGAGATACTACGGTTTTCTCATTGACGGGGATAGAGAGGATTGCACTATGGATCATGGTGAGCCTACTAGCTTCCAGCAAGCCATTCAGAGCGGTGACTCAGTAAAATGGATGGATGCAATGCGGGCCGAGATGGAGTCCATGTACACCAACAAAGTTTGGACTTTGGACTTTGCACCAGAAGGGGTAAAACCCGTAGGCTGCAAATGGATCTTCAGAAAGAAGATTGGTGTAGATGGGCAGGTTGAGACCTATAAAGCTAGACTTGTAGCAAAGGGTTTTCGTCAAAGACCTGGTTTGGACTATGACGAGACCTTTTCTCCAGTGACTATGCTGAAATCCATTCGGATCCTTCTTGCCATTGCTGCCTTCCACGATTATGAAATCTGGCAGATGGACGTAAAGACGGCTTTCCTAAATGGAAATTTGGAAGAGTGCGTCTATATGGATCAGCCGGAGGGATTCAGTCAGAGTGGGAGCAGCGGTAGAGTGTGCAAGTTGCTCAAGTCCATTTATGGACTTAAGCAGGCATCGCGGAGTTGGAACATCTGCTTTGATGATACTGTCAAAGAATTCGACTTTATCAAAAACCCAGATGAACCATGCATTTACAGTAAGATTGTAGGGAGAACTGTGGTATTCCTCGTCTTGTACGTGGATGACATTCTCCTAATAGGAAATGATATTCCTATGCTACAGTCAGTCAAAGGATTCTTGTCGCAGAGGTTCTCCATGAAGGACCTGGGCGATGCCAACTACATTCTGGGGATCCAGATCTATCGTGATAGATCTAAGAGGAAGTTGGGACTTTCACAGTCAAGGTACATTGATACCATACTGAAAAGGTTCAGTATGGAAGATTCCAAGCGCGGTAATCTACCGGCTTGTCACGGGATCACCCTCTCCAAAGAGATGTCTCCCAAGACTGATTTGGAAAGGGATTGCATGTCTATTATACCATACGCTTCTGCGGTAGGCTCTATAATGTATGCGATGTTGTGTACCAGACCAGATGTAGCATACGCATTGAGCGTTGTAAGCCGGTATCAGTCAAACCCAGGGGAGAAACACTGGATAGCGGTAAAGAACATTCTCAAGTACCTGAGAAGGACTAAGGAGATGTTCTTGGTGTATGGCGGAAAAAACCTCCAGCTCGAGGCCTTTGCTGACTCCAGCTTCCAGAGTGACAAGGATGACTCCAAGTCCATGTCGGGTTATGTCTTTACCCTCAATGGAGGGGCGGTTTGCTGGAAGAGTTCCAAGCAGGAGACCGTTGCAGACTCTACAATGGAAGCGGAGTACATAGCTGCTTGCGATGCCGCAAAGGAAGCTGTCTGGATGAAGAAGTTCCTCACGGAGCTTCAGGTGGTTCCAACCATTGTTGATCCAATACTGCTGTATTGCGACAACAACGGAGCTATAGCTTTAGCGAAGGAACCCAGGTCCCATCAGAAGTCCAGGCACATTTTGAGGCGGTACCACCTGATCAGGGAGATCATAGATCGCCAGGAGATCGAGGTGAAGAGAGTTAATACGGAGAATAACACTGCAGATCCACTCACGAAGGCCCTACCCCAGACTCAGTTCGAGCAGCTGATCGAGATGATAGGTCTTCGATACGCCAGTACATGGCCTTAGTGCAAGTGGGAGATTGTTAGTGTATATGCCCTAGAGGCCATTACTGTATCATACTAGTTTGTATATTACTTAATGGAAGCTTGGGATATTCACAGTTGTATATACAATCTTGCTCGAAATGGTAGTATGCTACTTGGTTTGTCTCTGCTTTAATATGTGCATGTGTTTCTTTTAGCATATTGCTGGTATACATATTAGTAGAGCCCTTAGGATCTTTGCTTGATTACCAGCGTTGTGATGGCGCTCGCACTCGTGGGAGCTGGGTAATCTATAAGCACATCCTTATACAGGTCCCTGGTCGTTGGACTATCGAGACAGGGCATCGATACTCCGGAGTAGACTAGCGTATGCGCTTCTCATCCCAGTGTGGGAGACGGTCTGTCCCACAGCCGTTAGTACGTCGTACTTGGGATAGTATGCGGGTGCTCGTTAGGTTACGAGTACACTGGACAGGACTCGTCGGGAACTGTTGGTTGGTAATATACCTATCGTCAGTTATCAGTTCCCAGGTGACATGAGTACAGCTTAGTCCGCTGACTTGACACTGTCACTTCGCCTCGAGTGTGTTCCCACTGCACTTTGATTACTACCCTACCACGGCTCAAAGGAGTCGTGCAAACAGGTAGTTTTTGGGTGCAGTCCCGAAGCACTTGGAGGCAGTGACGGTTAGACAGGATTCGTCTCTCCCGGTATTGGGGGTTGACATCGCGCTGTGTCCAGGAGAGCCATTACACGAGTAGTCCCTGGCCAGGGCAAGCGAGATATAGTGGTAGGTTTCCAGTGTTATCTCAGGGTGTTCTGGGCTACACTCCGACACGACTTGTACCGCTATTAGGGGACTGACGTTCACCGCCCCCTAGGCCCGCCATGCGATGTATCAGACGAACAGACCGGACTGTACGGAGACTGTCACATACAGGCTCAGTAGGAGTGCAGATGGGGTTCACCTCGTCAGTCTTCTTATCGACATCTACCTGGGGACCGTTACGTACAGCTAGTGCCGCTTGCGGTCTGTGGTTAAACCCACTGCCAGCGTAGTGTCGAGTCTTTAGAGTCCCACACAGAGAGCTATTCGCCTTTAGGCAAAATGAGTAGAGGTCGCATGGTTTTGCGACAGGGTTCGTTCGCATCCGCGCACTTGTGCACGTTTGCTGTCCGGACAGTTTATACTAGCGGGCTTTGGTTTAAGCCGGATCCTAGTATATGATTCGAGATTGTTTTTTCTCAGAGTATTCGTGTTCCTCGGATCACGAATGCGGGTGCGTATGCACAGTTGCTTGAGATTGAGGGAGAGGACTTTGTTTAGGGTTAATGGCTATTGTCATTTTATTAACCCTATTGCTTTTGTGTGTATTATAGTTAATTGATAATTAGCTTAATAATTGTGCATGGTTGTTGTTGTTGACCATTTGACTTCATTGACTTGTTGACCTTGTTGACAACTTGACCATAATCATTTCATTTGGAAGATGCTCTTTGATTTTTGCAAATTGAAATGATAATGGTCATGTCATGATTTACCATGACAATTTTCAAGCTAATTATTCAATTAAAATTATTCACACATATTAGTGAGAATGGCTCACTAATAATTCATTCTCTCATATCATTTCTCTCTCTTGCTCATCCTCTCCCTCAAGCTCTCTCCCTCTCATGTGTTGAGAAACAAAAAGCTTGAGAAAAACCCTCACTTGATCTTCTCTACTCTCTTCTAGGGTTCAAGTCTTAGCATTTCTTGCACTCTAGTTACTCCTAGCTTGGAGTTGAAGCTAAAGGTCGAGGCTTTCGGGTGGATCCTTCTTTGACGGGAGAAGACAAGCAAGGTGACCTCTTTCTACCATTCCAAGGAGCAAGGAGAGAAGGACTTTGAGCTCAAGGTATAACCTTTCCATCACTTAGCTAGTTACTAGTTAGGGTTAGCTTGTTTTTGTTTAGCAAAGATCCTTAAAGCTTGGTCCATGTTGCCTATAGTTGATAAAAATGCGATTTTTATTATGTTTTTCGCCTCCCCGTAAGCACCGGGGTGGGCAACGTGGACTTACAACAGGCTCAGTAGGGTGTCAGGATGAGTTCGCTCATCGACGTCCCTTTTGTTCAATAGCTGGTAGCCCGTCACGTATGGCTAATACCTCTGACGTGCTAGTGGTTAAATCCACAGCCATAGTATTGACGAGTCTTTAGAGTCCACCACACACAGTTACTCAGGTTTCGGGCGAAACGTTGTAGAGGCCGTATGGAGATATGGCAGGGTTCGATCAGATACGTGCGGTATTGCACGGATCGTGATCGGACGGTTTTTACTAGCCGGTTTTGGCTTAAGCCGGATCCTAGTATTAGACAGTGTAGATTTTGTCTCTTTACATTTGTGTTCAGTGGGAATACAAATGCGGGCACGTATATGTAGTAGTGGGGTTTTCCTGTAATTTATTACGGGATCAGTTTTCTGAAGTTGCCAGTTTGCATTCCGTTCCGGCCGGTTTTCCTTTGTTCTTTCGCGGCCGGACTTTCCGTTGGAGGGGATTATTTGCAAGAGTGCAAATAACTTATTTGTGGAGGGGTTTCTTGCATTTGTGCCTTCATAATCATGAGCTTCTTTTTCAATCTCATCCATTGCATTTATTATGATGAGTTGTGAAAGGATAGGATTAGAAATGAGTGTGACCAATTTCTTCTCATTATGATGCCTTTTCTTCTCTTGATAATCTCTCCTTTTTGGTTAATTGAAAAATCACCATTCTTTGGAGAGGGGCCGGCCACTATAGGTGGGGAACAGGGAGTTCATTTTGGTTGAGAGAAATATTAGGCATCTCATTTTCATTCATGCTAAAAGAGAGTCCCTTCTCCAAAGTTCATTCTCCATTGTTCTCTTCTCCTCCACATCCATGGCAACTTCTATACCCCAAAGAGACATGGTTTCTACACTTGCCTACAGCATTCCTTGGACGCGTCGGGTAGCCAACTTCGCGCCCGAGTTGCCTCGGTCCAGAGGTGGGAGCCCGTAAATGAACCCGGCTATGTGGTGCCCTTTCCGACGAGGAGGTGACGGATGGAGATTCCGCGGAAGATCGGAGTGGAGATGAAGACCGAAGGACACAGATTGCTTGGTATATCTCTTCACCCATCTTTTAGTTTGCCAGTAGCTAGGTTGATAGCCCGATCCGGGATAAAAGTGCGCGGTGGTGCCGGTTTGCTAGTTTGCAAAGTTTTTCGTTTCCGTGTTTCCGGCGTCGGATCGACGGCCGGGGCGCCGCCGTGGACTTACAGGGGGCAGCAAGCGTCAGTCCCCCAATAGCGGTATAAGTCGTGTCGGAGTGAATCCCATTACACCCTGAGAAACTACTGGAACCTACCAGTAAATCTCGCTTGCCCTGGCCAGGGACTTTGCGTAATGGCTCTCTGACACAGCGCGATATCAACTCCCAATACCGGGAGAGACGAATCTTGTCTAACCGCCACTGCCTCCAAGTGCTCGGGACTGCACCCAACTGCTACCTGTTTGCACGACTCCTTTGAGCCGTGGTAGGGTAGCAATCTAAGAACAGTGGGACACACTCGAGGCGAAGTAGCAGTGTCAAGTCTGCGGACTATGCTGTACTCATGTCACCTGGGAGTTGTTAACTGACGACTGGTATAAAACCAACCAACAGTTCCCTGCGAGTCCTGTCCGGTGTACCCGTAACCCAACGAGCACCTGTATACTATCTCCAGTACGACATACTGACGGCTGTGGGACAGACCATCTCCTCAACTGGGATGAGAAGCGTACACACTAGTCTACTCCGGAGTATCGATGCCCTGTCTCGATAATCCTACGACTAGGGACCTGAAAAAGGATGTGCTTGTAGACTACCCAGCCCCCACTAGTGTGACTGCCATCACAACGCTGGTAGTCAAGCAAGATCCTAAGGGCTCTATCAATATGTACATACATATTAAGATAGAAAAACCAAGTAGCATACTACCATGTTTAGCAAGACTGTTATATACATGTGAATATCCCAAGCTTCCATTAAGTAATATACAAACTAGTATGATACAATAATGGCCCCTAGGGCATATACACTAACACGTCCCTTATATGTCTCCGGGTACTGTCATGATGTCAAGATAGGTAAGATCCTAGTCGACAATGGGTCTTCCGTCAATCTCCTCAATGTGCGAGTGTTGAAGGAAATCTGCATGAGCGTCCAGCACCTCGCTCGTGATAAAATCACCATTTCCGGTTTTGACTCCCAGTCATCACGGACTCTCGGGTCTGTGATACTGACGTTACGATTCGGTCTACTTGTCACGGATATCAAATTCCACGTCATTGACGCCAAGACATGCTACAATGCTTTGCTCGGCCGGCCTTGGTTACACGAGCATAACATCATCCTTTCTACACAACATCAGTGTATGAAATACTTCAAGGATGGTCTCGAGTACACTGTGACGGGAGAGCTGAACCCATTCTCCGTAAACGAAGTTCGAAAGTACGAGGATGCAAAATACTTCTTACCAGATTTTGAGGACACGGAAAGATATCACAAACCGAAAAACAAAGCTATCACCACTATTCCAGTCTTCGGGAGTGATACTGAGGAGGAAGAAGAGATAGTTTATTCAGGGCCCCCTCAACGCAACAACCCGGGACCGTCCGCCCCCATGTTGATCTTTGGCAGCGACACGGAAGATGAGGTCCATGCTATATTCTCTGCTCGGTCTTCAATACAAACATTCGCTGATAAAGAGCGAAGTTTGCAAATTTCCATGGTTCCGCCCAAGCATCATAAAGAACTAGACACGCTTGATACCTTAAGTGTGGAAGAGCTGCAGACATTCTATATCCCTCCCAAGCGAGAAGGTGAAAAGGCGATCCTATTCTACCGATCCGGGGAAACGCAAGTGGAGAAAGAAATCTGGTATGACGCGGATTCTACACTTGACAGGCTCCTGCCCATCCGTTTGCCCAGATATTACACGAACGGACTAAAAAGGTTGTTAAGGCGCCAAGGCGTACCTTTCAAACAGACCGCTCGGAAAGCTAAGTTCTATAACAGGATCTGGAACGTCCCTGGAACTCAGCGGAAATTGCCCAACGGGAGAATGGAAACGACCGGACTTGGGTATGTTAAATCCAAGAAACGGGAGCTACTCCGTGACTGCTATGTCATACACGACTTTGATGAAGAGGGAGATGCTTTGTGGGAAGATGCTAACCCTGAACCAGAAAGAGCTCCCGACGTAAAAATGCCCAATCCGTCGTTCGAACAACAAATGGACAAGCTTATAAGGGAAGCGAGTCAAAAGGTTCGAGACGACCATAATCGCGAAATGGCCATCTACGAGAAAGCCAGGACGCAACGCCTTCTTCAACAGGCTGCGAAAGATGAAAATGCTCCTCCCTGTCAACTCGTTGTACAAAAGGCACGACGCAGAGGCAAAAACAAACCAAAGAACGAGAAAGACGTTCGACAGCGACAAAGCGGGACTAAGAAGCCACGCGATCGGGAATCGAGCAATCCGGATTCATCTTTTATAAAGAAGACGGGTCGAGCATACTCTTTTGCCCAAGACAAAACAAAGAAAATACTTGATCTTGCCATAAAACATCAACTGATTATCCTATCCGAATCCAAACACCCCGAGCAAGCTGGGGAAGTCTCTCATCCGGATTATTGCTCCTATCATAGGGTAATAGGACATCCTATTGAAGACTGCTTCACCTTCAAAAACTGGGTAGAAGATCAGTATCAGCAAGGCAGGTTTGCTTTATCCAACAGTTGGAAGGTAACCCCGCCACAGAAGCATGAACCTAAATCCACGAGGGTAGAACCAGATCCACATCGGTCTTGGAAGCGAGCTCGTACCTGTCAAATGATAACGCTGTCAGAAGAAGACGCTGAGGGTATGGATGATCTCTCCTGGTGCTTCGAAAACAATGATGACGAGGTGATCTTAGAGTTTCCACCAGCGCCGAAAGAGCTGGAAGATGGAATACATACCACTGCAGATGATCTTAAGAAAATTGATTTGGGGACGACAAGTGACCCGCGACCGACATTTGTCAGTGAGCTGATGTCTGAAGAAAAGATGGCTACACTAAAAGACGTGCTTATGCAGCATAAAGATTGCTTCGCATGGAACTATTCCGAGATGCCAGGACTAGACCCAGAAATTGCTGTCTACAAACTGGACATATCCCCGGACGTCAAGCCAATCAAACAAGCACCGAGAAGGATGCGGCTCGAGCTTGAGATGAGCATCAACGCCGAGGTCAAGAAGCTGATCGACTCTGGTTTCATCCAAGAGGTTCAGTATCCTGATTGGATCGCCAACATTGTCCCAGTGATGAAGAAAAACGGGACAGTACGCATATGTGTGGATTTTCGGGATCTCAATAAAGCCTGCCCGAAAGATGACTTCCCAGTACCGGTCACTGAGCTAATGATTGACAATACGTCCACCCATGAGGTTTTCTCCTTCATGAACGGCTCTTCAGGATACAATCAGATAAAAATGCATCCCGAAGACCAGAAGCACACCGCTTTCCGGACCCCTTTGGGTATATTCTGCTACAAGGTGATGCATTTCGGTCTAAAGAACGCTGGTGCCACCTATCAGAGGGCCATGATGAAGATCTTCGATGACCTAATACATGAAGTCGTCGAATGCTATATCAATGACCTCGTGGTTAAGAGCAAATCATATGAGGAACATTTAGAGCATCTGAGAATCGTGTTTCAACGCCTCCGGCAATACAACTTGAAGATGAACCCTCTCAAATGCGCGTTCGGAGTTTCCACAGGCAAATTCCTAGGTTTCATCGTCCGACACCGAGGCATCGAGATAGATCCGTCAAAGATCAAGGCAATTATGGAGATGCCCCCGCCAAGGACTCTCAAGCAATTGCGGTCTCTCCAAGGGAAGCTCGCGTATATCCGGCGATTCATAGCCAATCTCTCAGGTAAGTGCCGTCCTTACAACCACCTGATGAAGAAGGGAACTCCGTTCGTCTGGGACACAAATGCCAAAGCGCGCTGGATGAAATTAAGCAATACCTGTAGAATCCGCCAGTACTGGCCGCTCCGGTCAAGGGAAAGCCTCTCATTCTTTATACAACCGCCCTTAAAGGTTCTTTAGGCGCATTATGGGCACAGGAGAATGACCAAGGGAAGGAGAGAGCGCTCTACTATTTGAGTCGAGTTCTGCTGGGGGCAGAAAGCAATTACTCTCCCATTGAAAAACGCTGCCTGGCATTGATCTTCGCAATAACGAAGCTCAGACACTATGCGTTGGCGCATGAAGTCCGTCTCATATCGAAGGTGGATCCCCTCAAGTATTTGATGTCAAAGGCCATATTGACGGGACGGCTCGCTAAATGGGCCTTGCTCTTGATGGAGTTCTCAATAACTTATCAGCCTCTTAAGGCAGTGAAAGGCCAGGCCATCGCCGACTTCCTCGCTGAGCATCCGATACCTGCCGATTCTCCCTTGAATTGCGAACTGCCAGACGAACATGCGTTTGACACGATCAACGGAAATGATACCCGGTGGGAACTTTACTTTGATGGAGCATCTTCCATGAAGAAGCGCAAACAAAGCACCCCCGTAATCAAATCAGGGGTAGGCCTCATCTTGGTGACTCCACAAGGAGGAGTAATGCGCTTTGCCTTTTCCTTAACAGAGCCGAGGACAAACAATGAAGCCGAATATGAAGCTTTGATAACAGGTCTTGAAATCGCTATCGACATGGGAATCGAAAACCTCCTCATATACGGAGACTCCCAACTGGTCGTTAGTCAAGAAAACGGCGACTATCAAACGTGCAAACCAGAACTGGTGAAGTACGACGAGAGGGTACAGCAACTGCTGACCCAAATACTTTCCTACACCTTGGAAAGCATACCACGTGCGGAAAATAGCAAGGCGGATGCATTAGCCAAGCTCGCTAAAGAACTGGCTGACGAAAACCTCGATGACGTGAGGATTGTTGTGCAAAGCCGTCGAGTTCTTGCACCGGCAGAAATATCCCCGGAGTCGTCCGAGAAAAAGGGAACGACCGAACAAATGTCTTTACAAGTAAAAGACCAAGAAAAGGTTGAAGATTGGAGAGAAGTCTTTATAGACTACTTCAAATTCCGTCGGACACCTGAAGATGCGTCCTCAAGACATCAGCTCATGAAACGAGCTCTATCTTTTGCCTTCGTCAATAATACTCTGTACAAGAGGTCATTTGATTCTCTGTGGTTAAGATGCCTGGGACCTGAAGAAGCAAAAAGAGTCGTCCAAGAAACTCACGACGGACTCTGCGGTTCTCACCAAGCCGGGCCGAAGATGAAGTTGAAAATCAAACGAATGGGTTATTATTGGCCCACGATAATCCAGGACTGCCTTGAGTATGCGAAGCAATGCCACTCGTGCCAGATCCATGGAGATTTTATCCATCAGCATCCAAATCCACTACATCCGACAGTGGCCAGCTGGCCGTTCGAAATGTGGGGAACTGACATAATCAGCCCCATCGAACCAGCATCGTCCAGAGGACACCGATTCATTTTGGCGACAACTGATTACTTCTCCAAACGGGCAAAAGCAGTACCGCTAAGGGAAGTAAAGACGGAGAACATCCTCCACTTCTTCAAGACGCACGTCATTTATCGGTTTGGCACTCCGTGACGGATTATCTCCGATAACGGACCAGCCTACAGAAGCCACAAAATCAGCCGCTTCGCACAATAACACAACATAGACTGGAGATACTCTTCAGTCTACAATCCCCGAGCTAACGGTCTAGCTGAGGCTTTCAACAAGACCTTGAAGAAGATCGTGAAGAAGACGGTGTCCCGAAATAAGAAGGACTGGCATGAGAGACTGCATGAAGCTCTCTGGGCGTATCGAACTACGTTCAAGACGGCCACGAACACAACGCCGTACGCATTGGTATTCGGTACAGAAGCGGTACTCCCCCTCGAGATAGAGTTACCCTCTCTACGAGTGGAAGTTCATTACGAGCTAACGGACGAAGAGAATGCTCACCTTCGGCTTGAGAAGCTTGACGCCTTCGATGAAACCCGGCTCATGGCGCAACAAAATCTGGAGGCTTATAAAGCAAAGATGATGCGCTCCTACGAAAGATTGACTAGGCAAAGGACATTCCGCCAAGGCGAACTCGTGCTAGTGGTCAGAAGACCTATGATCCCCAATCATGCCAAATGGGGGAAATTCGAACCGAACTATGAAGGCCTGTATATCATAGACAAAGTCTACTAGGGTGGAGCCTACCTACTCATGGATATGCATGGTGAAAGACCTTTCTGGCCAATAAACGGTTGATTCCTGAAAAAATACTACGCCTAACGAGTCACGGCCTAGGTCAACGATAGATAACGACGCCTATGTCCGCTCGCTATCTTCCTAAGCCCAAACTCTATGAGTAGTGGCCGGCTAATGGACCGAAACGTCCTTAAACTAACAACGGACCGAAACGTCCTTAAACTAACGACGGACCGAAACGTCCTTAAACTACCAACGGACCACTATGTCCTAAAACTAGTCGTTGACCGAGAGGTCGATAAGCTACGATGGATTGCAGCGTCCCAAAGCTGATAAAAAAAAAATAAAAAAAAAAGAGAAAAGAAAAAGAAAACGGTACGTCCATAAGCAAAATGAGCGCGGATGAAAACCCCAAAGGGCTCCGTGAGTAAAAACAGCAGGGCTACCGGCGAGTCTTGTGAAAACCCGAAAGGGCGCAACCTCGTTAGAATAAAAAAAAAAGAAAAAAGAAAAACGGTATGTCCATAAGTAAAATGGGCACGGATGAAAACCCGAAAGGGCTCCGTGAGTAAAAACAGCAGGGCTACCGGCGAGTTTTGTGAAAACCCGAAAGGGCGCAATCTCGTTAAAAGACACTTGCAAGGTCCTCTCGACTTTATAAGGAGAAACCACCTGCGTAAGATCCTTACGATTCACAAGGGAGCAACACACTTAGGGATCCCCACGATTCCTAAGGAAAAACACACTTGCGAGATCCTCACGACTCGTAAGGAGAACCCTCTTATGGGACCCTCACGGCTCATAAGATTTGAAAGTCTTAAGCTACAGGGATCTGAAGCTGTTCTTAAGCAGCCCCAAAAGCTCCGATACTGCCCTACAAGCAGTTCAGTACTGACCCTTGTATACAATCCACGGCCGCGAATAAACATTTCCCTAACGAAGTCCCATCCGTGACTAGGGATATGTCTGCATGGTGAACGGCCCCTGTAAGTCCTCTCGACTTGCAAGGAGAAAACAATCTTGTAATATCCTTACGACTTATAAGAGATCATACACTTAGGAATCCTCACGACACCTATGGAGAAAACACACCAAAGAGATCCTCACGACTCGCAGGGAGAAATACCTTTATGAGACCCTTACGGCTCATGAAGTAAAAAGCCTTAGTCGACAGAATCCTAACCCTGTCTACTAAGCCACCTTTGCTCGACATCGACGAAGGCAAATGATGATTCGCTCCTGGCAATATCCCAGTTGTAGCGGTGCTGATGCCGAAATCGGTGTCTAATTCCAAGCTTGCAAGCAAAAAAGCTGGCAAACCACACGTGCATACGAAATAGCCGAAATGATGGGGCAACTTGCAACAAAATCAGCAAGTAAAAATGTATGCATGCAAAATAGCCGAAATGATTGGGCAACTCGCAATAAAAAGCAGCGAGTAAAAATAAAAAAAATAGCCGAAATAATTGGCCACCGTGAAAAATAGCCGAAATGATTGGGCAATCGCGACCTTCGCGATATAAAAGATGAAATGATAGAGCATCACGGAAAGAAATAAAAAAAATGAAATTTATGCCCTATAGGTGATATCATGTCAATCCCTGTATACAATCCAGGGGCGCAAACAAAGAGGGAATCACACCCGTCCTCCCCAAGCTTCGTCAGAAGGAGAGGCCAAATCTCAATGATTCATAGACAGCCTAGAGATCATCTCAACATTCATCTTATTACAACAGACACAACATCAAGCAAAGCGGAACAGTGGCAACTCCCAGTTCCATGACTCGACGGTGTACAGATGACCGAGAGTCAAACTCCGACTCCGTGAAATGCGGATAAAGTCAACCCTTCCTGGCTACGTGGAACGCGGCTTATGTCAATCCTGACCCGTGGGAAACGTCCAGAGTGGATCCTGGTCCTCGCAGAGCACGTAATGACCCCGTGTGAAGCATCGAGAGCGGAGCTTGGTCCTCGCCGAACACGGCAGTGAACCCGTGGGAAGCATCCAGAGCAAAATTCCTGGCTACATGGAACGTGGCTTATATCAATCCTGACCCCGTGGGAAATGTCCAGAGCGGATCCTGGTCCTCGCAGAGCACGGCAATGACCCCGTGTGAAGCATCCAGAGTGGAGCCTGGTCCTCACCGAACACGACAGTGAACCCATGGGAAGCATCCAGAGCAAAATTCCTGGTCACGTGGAACGCGGATTATGTCACTCTTGACCCCGTGAAAAACGTCCAGAGCGGATCCTGGTCCGCGCAGAGCACGGCAATGACCCCGTGTGAAGCATCCAGAGCGGAGCCTGGTCCTCGCCGAACACGGCAGTGAACCCGTGGGAAGCATCCAGAGGAAAATTCCTGGCTACGTGGAACGCGGATTATGTCACTTCTGACCCCGTGGAAAACGTCCAGAGCGGATCCTGGTCCTCACAGAGCACGACAGTGAACCCGTGTGAAGCATCCAGAGCGGAGCCTAGTCCTCGCCGAACACGGCAGTGAACTCGTGGGAAGCATCCAGAGCAAAAATTGGACTTTGAGGTCCTTAAACTCACGGACTATGATGTCCATAATCTCGACCGTGATGTCTTAAAACTAACATTGGACTGTAGGGTCTTTAAACCCACGGACTATGATGTCCTTAACCTCGACCATGATGTCTTAAAACTAACATTGGACAGTGGGGTCTTTAAACCCATGGACTATGATGTCCTTAACCTCGACCGTAATGTCTTAAAACTAACATCGGACTGTGGGATCCTTAAACCCATGGACTATGATGTCCTTCACCTCGACCGTGATGTCTTAAAACTAACATTGGACTATGAGGTCCTTAAACTCATGGACTATGATGTCCTTAACCTCGACCGTGATGTCTTAAAACTAACAACGGACTGCGGAGTCCTTAAATCCACGGACTATGATGTCCTTAACCTCGACCGCGATGTCTTTAAACTACGGTACCCGTGTGAAGCATCCAGAGCGGAGCCTGGTCCTCGCCGAATACGGCAGTGAACCCATGGAAAGCATCCAGAGCAAAATTCCTTGCTACGTGGAACGCGGATTATGTCACTTCTGACCCCGTGGAAAACATCCAGAGTGGAGCCTGGTCCTCGCCGAACACGGCAGTGAACCCGTGCGAAGCATCCAGAGCAAAATTCCTGGCTACGTGGAACGCGGATTATGTCACTCTTGACCCCGTGGAAAACGTCCAGAGTGGAGCCTGATCCTCGCCGAACACGGCAGTGAACCCGTGGGAAGCATCCAGAGAAAAATTTCCTGGCTACGTGGAACGCGGCTTATGTCAATCCTGACCCCATGGGAAACGTCCAGAGCGGATCCTGGTCCTCGCAGAGCACGGCAATGAACCCGTGTGAAGCATCCAGAGCGGAGCCTGGTCCTCGCCGAATACGGCAGTGAACCCGTGGGAAGCATCCAGAGAAAAATTCCTGGCTAAGTGGAACGCGGATTATGTCACTCCTGACCCCGTGGAAAACATCCACAGCGGATCCTGGTCCTCGCAGAGCACGGCAGTGAACCCGTATGAATCATCCAGAGCGGAGCCTGGTCCTCGCCGAACACGACAGTGAGCCCGTGGGAAGCATCCAGAGCAAAATTTCGTGGCTACGTGGAACGCGGATAATGTCAACCCTGACCCCGTGGGGAACGTCCAGAGCAGAGCCTGGTCCTAGCAGAACACGACAGTGAACCCGTAGGAAGCATCCAGAGCAACCCCTGACTCCGTGAAATGCGGATAAGGACAACTTCACCCATCACTTGCGGGTCCTCACGACTCGTAAGGGAGCAAATTCTCTTGTGAGATCCTTACGACTTTCAAGAGAAAACACACATAGGAATCCTCACGATTCCTAAGGAGAAAATACACCTACGAGATCCTCTCGACTCGTAGGGAGAAAAGTTTTTATGAGACCTTCATGGCTCATAAAGTTGAAAAGTCTTAGATGACAGATCCTACCCCTGTCTCCTAAGCCATCACTATCTTATAAAGAGTTCAAGATTAACTGTTATCTGCCATCTATGGGCCACACTTGCCAAAGCTACATGCCACTGAAATGGAGAAGTTACTCATGAGCATATAAACTACTTCACGCCAGAGTAAAACATAAAGGAATAGAAGGGTACGGCTCATGGAGCTGAGGGTTTGGGACTATATCTCTTAAGAGTCGAGATTTGAGTCAATGATAAATGACGATGCTTGTGTCCGCTCGTTATCTTCTCAGATCAAGATTCTGAAAATTATATACCAACCCGAAACTGGTCATACACTATGAATTACTCAGCACTACTTCACCCACATATATACTTACGTGGGAAAAGTAGTGGGGGGCATTTATTCCCACAAAAAAATTCTGTACAAAAGCGCCCAAGACATCAAATGAAAGCGATACGCTTAAGAAAATGTGAACCTGTATTTTCCGGGCTGTATTTTGACAAACTCCCGAATGAGAAATAGCTAAATTTTGATGGTATCGAAAGTGTCTCGAAAACTCCTTCGATTTGATATATTATGGGCCTCATAATTCATCCGGGATCAAACGTTATGAGCAAATGTCTATGCACATGTGATCTAAGGAAGAAGATGCGAACCGGTATTTTCCGAGCTGTATTTTGATAAACTCCGGAATGATAAACAGCTAAATTTTAATAGTATTGAAAGTGTCTCAAAAATCCTTCGATTTGATATATTATGGGCCTCATAATTGATCCGAGATCAAAAGTCATGAGCAAATGTGCTATGCACGTGCAATCTAAAGTAATGCTCTACCACATGGGGTATGCATTTTTAGTCCCACATCGGGAAAAGAAGAGATGATTTCTCTACCACTCCCATATAAAAAAGAGGGGATACCTCTTAGAAAGGGTAGAGTTCAATCCTCAAAGGATTCAATTCTCAGAGGAGCTTAGTTCTCCAAGATAGGAGCATGCTCCTCCCCATAATGCGCATATGCGCAAGCGCCATGTGCGGTACGTGCAACGCACGTGTGCCCGCCATGCGCGCACCACATGAGAACATTTAATAATATTAAAAGGAGCTAAGTTCTCCATAGGAGCTTAGTTCTCCAAGATAGGAGCATGCTCCTCCCCATATGCGCAAGCGCCACGTGCGCTACGTGCAACGTACGTGTGCCCGCCATGCGCGCACCACGTGCAATGCACGTGCGCACCACATGAGAATATTCAATAATATTAAAAGAAGCTTAGTTCTCCATAGGAGCTTAGTTCTCCAAGTTAGGAGCCTGCTCCTCCCCATAATGCGCATATGCGTAAGCGCCATGCCCGCCATGCGCACACCACGTGCAACGCACGTGCGCACTACATGAGAACATTTAATAATATTAAAAGAAGATACGTTCTCCATAGGAGCTTGCTCCCCCCATAATGCGCATATGCACAAGCTCCATGTGCGCTACGTGCAAATATGTCGCCCAACACGTGCGACGCACGTGCGCCCAACACGTGCGACGCACGTGCGCGAACGCAAAGAAGCCTTTTTCAGCAACGAGAAGCTTAAGCTCCAGCCTGTTCTTTCCTCCTAATGAGTGGGACATGGTTCAAAGGGTACATTCCTCCACACCTTCGATATATGGCGTTGTAATCTCTCAGTGTCGTCGGAGAGGTGGTGGGTCCCAACGACCAATGATCCTTCTTTTCAATTAAAAAAAAAGGAAAAGAAACATACAGAGATACAGAAAGAGAGAGAAGAAAAAACCCTCTGCAAACTTTGAGAAAAATCCAAAGAGAAAGAAAGGCAAGCCTTTAGAAGAAAGAAGATCATTTCTTCATCTTTAAAGGTAAAGAATTAATTCTTGAACAACAGAGATGAAATCATCTCATAAAAAGAAGAAACATCTTCTAAAAAGATCTTAGATCTAAAAAAAAGACCAAGGTCTTTGATTAAAAACAAAAGATCAAAAGATCTAATCATAAAAATATAAAAAGAAGTATTTTACTTCATTCACAGATCTTTTGATCTATAAAAGCAGAGCCTTTTATAAAAAACAAGAACTTTTGTTCTTAGATCTTGAGGCAAAAGCTCCTTTGAAGAACATAAATTTGTTCTTTGATCTTAAATTGATCGAAATGCGCTTTGCGCTATTAGAAAGTGCTTTGCACTCTTGAACTACGCCTTTGCGCTCCTTGGACTGACGCTCAGCGCCAAAACATGCCACGTGTCAACCATAGACACGATCCGCGCTTTGTGCTCCTGAAAATAGCGCACTGCGTTCTTGGGTTGGCGCTCAGCGCCAAGCGCGCCACGTGTCACTCACTGGCGCACCCATAAACTGGTGCAGCGCGCTCATAAATTAAAAGCGCAGTGCGCTAACAAACTAGCGCTTAGCGCTAAGCGCGACACATGTCCTCCTCGTGTGCGCTAACCGACAGAAGCGCAATGCGCTCTTCGACTGGCGCAAAGCGCCTAGTGCGCCACGTGGCGCGCTGTCAAAATATACTTTGTTCTGATAAATGCTATGCATTCAATATAAGACAAAAAATGTCAGAGCCTAATGCTTCGCATTATTTAAAGGGCAGAGCCCAAATAAAGGTCTAACAGGCAGAATAAGAATAAAATGTTAAACATTTTTTTAACTGGACTTAGCCCAATTCTGGCCATAAGTCCTCAATTTAAATTGAACTGAGCTCATCTGCTCTTCCAATCCATTTACACCCGGTTCGAGGGTACATCTCTTTACTCTTCTGATATCTGTCGTTGTAATCCTTCAACGTCGTCAGAGAGGTGACGGGTCCCGACAACCACACATTACTACGGACTGTGGGGTCTTTAAACTCATGGACTATGATGTCCTTAACCTCGACCGTGATGTCTTTAAACTAACATCGGACTGTGGATTCCTTAAACTCATGGACTATGATGTTCTTAACCTTGACCGTGATGTCTTTAAACAAACATCGGACTGTGGAGTCCTCAAATCCATGGACTATGATGTCCTTAACCTTGACCATGATGTCTAAAAACTAACACCGGACTGTAGGGTCCTTAAATCCATGGACTATGATGTCCTTAACCTCGACCGCGATGTCTTAAAACTAACACCGGACTGCGAGGTCCCTAAACTCACGGACTATGATGTCCTTAACCTCGACCGTGATGTCTTAAAACTAACAATGGACCGTAATGTCCCTAAACTAATTATCGACCGCAATGTCACTAAACTAAACAATGGAGCCCAATTGCTCTCTTGTTGGATCTAAACGATCCCGTTAAGTTGATCTTAGTCTAAAATGAGACTAACGTATCCTTAACATACGTTTAAGTTGATCTTAGTCTCAAATGAGGCTAACGTATCCTTAAACCCAACCCCCAAACCCAAATCTAAGAAGATACGGATTTGGACTAATCCACGCCCTACGGGCGACAACATACATTAGTCTTCGTATACAATCCACGGGCAACCAAAAACAAAACAAACACCCACGACACGAAGTGACCATCTGGAGAAGGAGAAAGTTATTACCGCGATGCGGTAGCGATATTAACTGCAGGGGTTTGCGCTTGCAGGGAAGAGCGTCCCCATAATCAAAACCCCCTCAAACGAGTGGGAATCTGACGAAGTCTGCTATATCGGTCGCATCCGTTTAAACCTTCGATACATGGTGTCATAAATTAACTTGGCATCTTCGGAGAGGTGGATGGATAGCACCAATTAGCATCTACCCTCGAAGTTCAGGCCGGACGTCCCAACGTCCCGGTCGCGTCTTTCGGCGGAGAACAGTTCCCTTGAGCATTTACAAAGATTTCTTAGAGTTTAACTCCACAAATCAAAGTATCTTGGGGTTTAACTCCATAAGAATAAATTGACAATAATAATACATCTTTTTTGTAAGGAGTTTAACTCCCAAAAGTCAATTGGAGTACAACTCCCAGTACCGGGGGCTGAGCCCCCGTTTACTTTTCGCTGGCGCTTTGCGCCCAGCGCCCGCGTGCCGCACACGTCAGGCGCTGGCGCCTTCTCCCACGTATCCTTTGGATGCCTTTACTTTTTTATATATATGTATACACACACACATATGCTCCACAACACTGTCCCCGTTAGAAAAAAATTTCCAACGGGGCGCCGCCCCCCATCCCGCAAGGGAGCTGCTAGCCCCCTTGACCCCCAACCAGCTATCCGGGTAGCGGGACCCCCGTAAAAACTCTGCGGGGCCCCCGATATATCCAAAACCTCTTCAAAACACAACACTGCACGTTGAGTTCGCATGACCTGTTTGACTGGTCAATCGGAGGTTCTCTCGCTCCAAAGGCGAGGGTAATTAACAGCAGCTTAGTCCGCGACTGCCGGTGATTCGGATCCCCACAATCAATAAACCCCAGCCTATCCTAGGCAAAGGGAGTCTGTAATGTGCCTGACAACCGCGCGCGTATTCCCATCTCAAAGGGGTGACGAAAAACACTTTACAGATTCTGGCACGCCTGGTGGGACCTTTCTCTCCTCCTATATCTTGGGTCAAGTGTTCATGCGAACTCATTTAACATATATGCCGATGTTTGTACTGAAATAATGTTTTTCCGTGCAGTAATCAACTTTCAACGGCAATGTCTCCTAAGGTGGATCCAGCATCTGATGCGACCCCGATTCCGTACCTGGTCAAGATCAATGCTCGTGTGGTTCTCCCTACAAGCCTCAGTCGACAGTGGGAGGAACTGCCCCGCCAGTTTGGTTCCGTCATCATCTACCCTGCCGGAAGCGCTCATCTGGCAGAAATCCCGGCAAAACAGGTGGCCAAGCCGGTCTCAAGGGGAAAGAGGCTGAATGTTGTGATCTTTAAGGCACCACGACCGAAACTTAAGACGATGTCTGAACGACTCTCTGGTGCTCCAGCTGGGGGCAGGACTTCCGGTACAAAGGGCAATACAAAACGTTGCGGACGAGCTCAGGCGATGACTCCAACAAATGCACAATCAGGCGTATCTCCAAAGCACTCCATCACCCGGTCTACGACGGCTTCCCGAAGAGCTCAAGCCTGCCAAGTGCTCAATTCAAAAAAGTTAAGGCAGAAGCGGCTCGGATATATGGCCAACAAAAGGGCCAGGACTCCGGCCAAGTGGAATCTTATGAGATTCCAAGAGCCGAGTCATCCTACGACGACGGCTGAGTCGACCGTAGAAGTCAGCAATTCTTTCGAACCTCTGAAGTGGGTTCAGAAAAATGCCATGACCACCAGAATCAAGAAGACAACGGTCCGAACAAAGCCACAAAGGGACGTTCCCCAGCCCCAAAAGAGAAAGCATGACACCGTCTCTTCAAGTGTCCATCAGACGCTCTGTGCCGTGCAAAAGCAGCGGGGAATACCCAGAAAAGAAGCGTCGGTACCATTCAAGAACCCGGTCAGACCAGCCGCTTTCAGTCAATTTCCCGTTACCGAAACAGGAGGACCACGACAGCGATACGTGAAATCTGCTGCCGGTAATAAAAAGACAGAGGGATATGTTATCCATACGGTCTATATGGCGGGTGCGCGTCCCAGCGACAACTTGCACAGCAAAAGCAAGGATGGGGTCACCACATCCCAAGCCCAATCTGGCTTGAATGTGGTTGCCGCTCCCCAAGAACAGCCACCTCCGCTGGATGATGAAAACCCTCTCGATGAGGATGATAGACAGAAAGACCCCTTAGTCCATGTAGAGTCAAGCTCGGACAGCGAGGAAGAGCCGACTTTCCTCCCCAGAACCACGGAGCAAGAGCCGCTTCAAGAGCTTCGAAAACAGCTCAGGAGCAAACATAAAGAAATGGCTAAGCTTTACTCCAAAATCGACGACCTGACGAATGTTGTGATGCAGCTCACGGCTCAAATTGCTCGAGCGCCTCCCAATCAACCACAAGTCTCTACTCTTGAGCCGGATCAGGACAACCCGAAGCAACCAATGCCTGTCCCTTTGGGTCCATGATTGGTCAAGCCGCACGAAAGCCGGCCACATTCCGCTTCTGGGGACGCCTTGGCCCAAGATAGCACTATCCCGCTAACACAAGATCGGATAATGGATTTGGTCACCAGCAAGGTTAAAACATTGGTAGCCGAAGCCGAAGCTCAGAAAGAAATTGGCAGTAGTGGGTGGCCATATCCCGCACACTACGTGATCGAGTTCCCGAGTGGCTACGTCATTCCTAAGTTCAGAAGATTTAACGGGACGGGAAACGCAAATCAGCACATTGCCCACTTTAAAGCGTCTTATGGAAATACAGGGGGCAATGATGCACTCCTTCTTCGTCAGTTTGTCAACAGCCTGACTGGTGTCGCTTTCGACTGGTACGCGAGTATACCAGACGGGTCCGTCACTAATTTTGCCCAAATAGAGTCTCTGTTTCGGCAAAGATTCATGAGCGTTAGTGACAAAATCTCCATTGCTGACCTCGTGAGAACCAAGCTTGGGAAAAACGAAAGCAACACAGATTTTATTGCCCGATGGCGCAACCTCACTGTCAAGTGTGAACCGCCGCTAGAGCAGGACCAGTCCGTCAGCCTCCTCATTGGGAACCTCAGCAATTGGATGGTCCCATTCTTGTGTACAGCAGGCCTCAAGACGTTTCAGGAGCTAACCAAGAAAGTCCAATGCTGGAACGCTTGAAGTAAGAGTCCACCCCAGACTCTCCGAGAAACAAGACTTGGAAAAGCAAGAGGGACGACAACCGTAGAAGCGTGAATTCCAGCAGTACCAATGTCTTCAATCGGTCCGACAATGAAAACAAGCGAAAAGCAGGCGATTCCAAAACCAACCGGCCTCGAAAGCCATTATTGGGAGGTGAAGGGCCTTTCCTAGAGGAGAAAAAGAACAAGGTTTACTCTTTCAGAAGGGACAAGGTCCGCAAGATATTTAAAGACGCCTTGAGCAATGATCTACAATTGCCAGAGTCGAAAAGACCTCAAGAAGCAAAAATGACCGACAATCCTCTATATTGCCCGTACCACCGAGTAGTGAGCCATGCGATCGAGGATTGCTATATCTTCAAAGACTGGGTCGAGAAGCAGTACAAGGCCGGAGAGATCGAGCGGTCCGAGAGTGTGTTGGTAAACAATCAAGTTGCAACCTCCAACTTTTTACAGACAGAAGTTGAAGCCTTCTGAGAGCAGACTGCTGAACCCGCTGCCCTGAGAGATGAAACTGACTCACCGTAGCCTCCGTGGAGTACGCACATATCTAATAAGACGAAGAAGATGCTAAAGTTACTTCGGAAAGAGCCCAGAACAGAAAGGGAAGGGCAGAAGAAGCCCACCATTCCAGCTGCCAATTCGACTCAATCATGCTCAAAATCCAAAAAGCTCAAGAAGAAGAAAAGTGCAGCTTGACGCGAAAAAGAGTCTGCAGGGAGATCGACCATTCAAAAATATATTGATTCCCTCGAAGACTATGAACCGAAGGAAAGAACTCTAATTCAATTAAAAGAGTTCTTCCCTGTAGAAGAAGCTGAGATTTTGGAGGAGCTAGAAGAAGACTCCAATGAAGAGATCCCTATAGTGACCTGCTACGCCATCCATCTGGGAAACAACTCTGAGGAGGACCTCTATTTTCCCGAAGAGGACGAGGAGCTCACCACAAAGGCCAACCAAATCCAGCTCAGAAGCGGCAGGGCTCTACCGCCGAATCAGGGCAATGCCTCAAAAGGGAAGGATTAACAAGTCGCTAATGAAGAAGATGGCGGAGAGTCGGATCATGAAAATTCGAGTCCTTCCTCGGTGGACTATAATGTCTTGGCTCATCTCCGAAAGCTCTCGTCTCTCCTGAGCATCTATGATGCCTTGGTCCTATCTAAAGAGCTTAGAGATGATCTCATTCATGCTCTACAAAACCCTGAGCGGTATCAGACTCGCTTTGCAGAAATTAATATGAAAGAGGCCCGGTATGCTCTGCATGCCGCCACAGTCATGTTTAAGGATGAAGACTTGCTACTGGGAACGGCTGAGCATAATCGGTAGCTTTATGTGACCGGATACAGCGACAGAGATCAGATTAATCATATATTGATTGATCCGGGATCCTTAGTGAACATCATGAACTTGCGGACTCTGAAGAGTTTGGCAATGGACGTTTGACACCTGTCAAGGGAAAGGATTGTCATTCAATGAGCACCTGTATACATCTTAGGTGATCCAACTGACACCAGTGGCTTGTGAGACCGGCCACCGCCCCTCGTCGGGGTCTCGACTGTATACACTAGTCTACTATGGAGTATCGATGCCCAGTCTCGAAACTCCCACGACTAGGGACCTTTTAAGGATAAGCTTATAGACCCCCAGCTCCCACTTATATGATCGCCCTCATACTGCTGGTGGTCAAGCAAGAATCCTAGGGGCTCTATCAACGTGTAATAGCGACGTGTCAGGTCACCTAAAGCAGTACACGATGATAAAGGTAAACCAGATAGCATACTATCATCTCGAGTAAGACTGTCCTACCGGGATAGGTCCTCCCTCAATCATTACAATCACGTACCTGTGACCTAATAATTGACTCTGAGGGCACTATCTCCAACAATCTCCCACTTGCACTCAAGGCTAATTATTGCGATGTCGCATACTCACAGCCCGTGTGATACCGAACACCCAACTCCTCTACTAGTCAGTCTCACAAAGCTCGTTTGCGAAACTATTGCGTTCGAGGAATAGCCTCAGTGAGTGGATCCGCTTAGTTGTTTCTTTCTATGTCTCTCTATATCTCAAGTTCGCGGAGAAAGCCATCTCCCGAAAAGAGCAATACCTGTCTCAGAATATGTCTGGATGTCTGATGGGACCTAGCTCATAAATGAACTCCAAATCCAAACTTCTTAGACTGTATCGTCAACTGAACTTAATCAGTATCCTGCGCGCCATGCCTCCCTCAGTATTGCCTTGGACCACCTGTCCAAAATACTGCCCCTCATCAGAAGGAAAACTATAACTCTGACAACCTCCTTGTCGTCCATGTCACCTTGGAAGCCTGGAATGATAACTGTCTCCTGAATGAGGCTGTCGTTATCATATCCCTAGAACATCCACTTATGTTCTAAAACTGCTTCCGACTGTTTCTCCAGGATTGGATTAATGTCAACTTATTGCATCTAGTGCAAGAACAACATCTGGTGTGGTACTTGACATCTCACGATTGACTCAATTGCCTGAGCAAGTGATCTGCCAATCATGCCCGTCCCTCTCCCCTTTAGTCTGTAAGACACCTTTGGAGAGGGTGACTCCATTACCTGCAGGTACACTACCGTGCCAGGAGTCGTCCATCCTAAATACTCTTAGAATGCTGTCAAGTACCCTGATTGGGAAACCACCCAAATCTAGATCTAAAACCATAGATCTAGTAACCAGTATGTCTGATATAAAATCCATTTCCTTTGTGGAGAAACAACTGTGTGACGACCAAAGTATAACCGATCGTAGTGTAGGAGTTTCTTTTCCTACTCTGTGTATATCATCCAAATACTAGGATATCACACCCTACTACCTTCTCAACAGATCCATCCCCTATTCTGATGAAGTCAAACCCATGACTGTCACGTCAGAAATAGATGATCTATCTCCGCTACATCTGCTCTAGTCTATAAATAGACATAAGCAACCTGTCCACCAATGCTTCCGCTGCTCCCACTGACTACGACAACCCTCTGGCAGAGTCATATAGACGTACACTTCTAAAACTGGTTTAGAACGACGCTATACTCATCCTCCCGCCGGGTCTCGTAACCTGGAACAACAGCAATGGCAATTGTGGGTAAACAAGAACTTCCCTGTCACCGTCCTTGAGGCTACCGTAGTGCCTCTCGGGTGCCTGAAGTTACCAACCTTATCTGCGGAGTGGCCAATGGAATGTCAATCCAGATTGAATCTTTAGGTTCCTTATCAAATCTTCAGTAATCGTTTGTGGTTCTGGAATCACTTCCAGTTCTACCATACTCCCACTACTGTTTTCTGAAAAAATCTATTTTTAATAAAACTGTGGCGAGTCTAGAACAATATTGCTATTGTTCATCCAGATGGTAGAAAGTCAACCCTCGTCATAGCCTGGGTCAACCCACAAACAACCATTACAGAAACGTGCCTTGAGTTGTCCAGTGTCTGGTTTTAATCATAAACCGGACAACTCCCGGTACCTTAACATCGTCAAGATATGAACTGTTCTATATCTAATATAGAAACAGAGGCACTGATTTAATTGAACCAGATTCAAATCATGCAGCTGTCCCAGCGCATGTCAACTAAATGGAAGGAGGCCGATCAGCGTTACTCAACTTAGGAATACTTCCAATTATGAGTAACCTGAAAGAGAAGCAAGATCTCTTTTTCATTACTATCAACTGAATACCATACACAAGCATCTACATCTTCGATCTCTTTGAAGAACCCCGATACTTGCTATACCTGGTTCTCTACTCTATTCAAATACCTATAACTTCTCAAAATTTGGACCCTGTGTTTCCGCGAAACACCTGTCTAAAAACTAGAGAAGTCATAAGTAAACCGAATATAGTACGAGGACCAAGCCCTCTGTCCTGATGGACCCTGGACAACATACAATCCTTTGTATAAGTCCCTTGAGTCTGATAACTCATTCACTGTGTGTCGTAGGTTGAAAACTGTACTTATGGTTAAGAAGAATTACACCGCTGTTTAATGCTCCTTACCTAACCATCCACTGATATAGGTAAATGTCGTAGACATAATTTCAGAAAGGTATATCTCACTCTATGAAAATAGACGTACAGATATATCAATTTGAAATTGGTGCATAACAGCGGATATTCAAAACCAAATATTTGCCGACCGGCAAACAGCCCAGGTGATTTCCTCAAATATCACTGATTACAACGAATCCCGATATAATGAGGATAATCACCCAATTCCCAATAACTTACTCCCACTCATCATCTGCAAAACCATACAGATGTGAGAATCGTACCTGGTAAATACATACCCTGGAGTAAGTATCTAATCGGGAAATCAGTTTTCCTTTAACATTACACAGTGAAACTGAAACATTGAAATGTTCCGATGGGGTATTCTGGTATTCCTAGTAATGCCTCTTCCAGATTCACGACTGTAACCGTATAGTTCTTTGCCACCTCTCCAAATCCCTTCATATGTCTTTAGTCTTTACCTTCTGCACACCCTTTTAGGCCAAATGGTTTTCTTCCTTCCCTACCGTTCGGCACCAGCCTATGGTTTGGAAGAAGACTATCCAATAAGCATAATGGGTGTACTGTCCCAATCCTAGGAACACTCGCAATGAGAGAGGGTGAAGATAAAAGACAACCGAATAAACCTTATTCCTATTTCTCCTGAACCAGAATCCATCCCCGAACTGGAACCAGTTCCATTCGAGTTCGTATATAACCATACGATGGAGTATCCAAATAAACTGTGGATCTTCGTAGTGATACGGAGTGTCCTGGAGAAATACAAAGGTGATGTGGGAGTGGTAACGAAATATTTGGTTTGGTCGTGAATATCTGTTGCAATTTACTTTGCCCTCTTACTAATCCCTTGCTTTGTCTTAACTTAATACTTTCTGCACACCATCGTTATGCTAATTGGTTTTCTTCATTCCCTACCGGTCGGCACCAGCCTAAGGTTTGGAAGAAGACAATCCAATTTGCGTAATAGGTGTACTACCCCTAAACCAAGGAGTACTCGTAACCTGAGAGAGGGTAAAAGGAAAAGACAACTGAATAATCCTATCCGTTTTCTCCAGAACCGGAAACCATCCTCGAATAAATCCCTTCGAGTTCGTATCTAACCATACGATGGTTTTGTCCAATGGAAGTGGACGTTCGTAGTAATACGTGGTGTCCTGGAGAAAAGGGTAAAAGTAGGAGTGGCAATGAGGTTCGCAACTCTGACAATCCAAAAGCCAGTGTTGAAGAAGGTTCGGTCAACTTGGTCACTGAGTCATAGTCTTAGGGTCGGGTCAATGGTCGCTGCCAAAGAGAGAGAGAAAAGAAACACTCAGCGTGCACTCTAACCTAGATCAGAATGGTTACCAATTTATCTAATCTGGAATCCTCCCACTGTACCTCAAATTCTCCTCCAAACCTGAAAGAAGAATTAGTCGGGGTTACCCGAGGAGTAAACTAACTCATCAGTGGGAATCGGGATCCAACTATCATTGCATGATAACGTGACGGAATCCGCTCATGCTATCACACTCCAGAAGGTATGCGCATATCTGGCAAGTTTCAGTTCTTTTGAAACTCCCGATGTGATTTCTGCCCCATGCTCTTATGACCTTGACTTTGGCCAACATATCATAAGTCACATGTCAAGTTCTACCCGTCATTCTCCGGGTTAATTTGAATCCACCCGTACATACCCTTGACTTTGGCCAACATGGCAGTACGACTGTTCCAAACCAACGCATCTATCTATGCTGCATATGAATAACCAACAGCTACCAAACACTGTGCCTTGACTTTGGCCAACATACACAGCTTGAATACTATTGACTATCCATATGAAACGACGGAGGGCTACGAATGGTTTCTGGCGAAAACCTTTAACGTAATGAACTTGATATCGTTGAAGGAACGGATAGCTTTTTTAAAAATATAGTGACGAAAACCTTTGCTAAAGAGGTCACTCCCGGTGAAGGGATCTCGGCTCTTTCCCCGTAGAATGGGGTGCAGGATATTCCAAATGAATACCGCGATGCAAAGCAAAAGTAATCGGCTATAGTGAAGTCATTGCCCTGACGCAAACTTTTGTCCAAGGGGTCACTCCCGGTGAAGGGATCTCGGCCCTTGCCTCGTCGACTGAGGAGCAGGATATTCCAATGAATACCACGATGCAAAACAAAAGTAAACGTCCTTGCAATAACAGCTTTTTGAAAAGTGTTCCAACAACATCAGATTAGGTTTGTTTTTGACTTGCATTGATCCGAATCAACGCAGTCCCATCAATTGATCACACCACAAAGAACGAAAATATACTGATGTACGTATATGCCATCCGCATTCGCCACTGGGTCCCGTCATTACCCGTTAGGTTAGCTAACTAACGACAGAGCGGGGACTGGACTAGCGCGGATGTAAAACATATACAACATCTACTAATATATATACCAATATATTATATTCGCTCAAGGCGTGAATAAAATGCAACATCACAGAGAATGAACAGCATCACAGAAACAATACAGATATCTGGGATCCCCGGGTTTCACAGAGCCGCTGAAACCCGACGTTCCCCTGGTCGTGTGGATAGCCTGTGCAAAGAAATCCTAGACCCCTACGGGCGCGGCAAGTTACCCGCCAAAACCTGAAGCGAGGCAGCCCCCTTCAGCGCCGTGAATGGACCACCCAGCACTTCACGGAATCCGGTAACTTGGGCACCCCTCCTGGGTCAACCTGTACCCCCTACGAGTGCGGCGAATAGCCCGCCAATCCTAGAGTGAAGCCCCCTCCGTCTCAATGCCATGAGATGCGGGCTTGTTGCCCTCTAGAACCCGGCTATCCGTGCACCCCTCCGCGGGGCAATCCTAGTACAGAAAGAAAAATATACATATAACGGGTACATCGACCGCAACCAGGTCGTGCCCCAAAAGAATAATACAATCAGGCAGTGACGGCAGTCCACATGTCGGACGCTCGCCCCGCAATATCAAATGTACATAATACAACCACAACTGTACTAGCATTGCACCCAGGCTATCCCCCACGACCGATCCGCAACATCACAGCAAAAACAGAACATCAACGTGAAAGTCACGTTCGCAAATCCGTCTAACCGGGCTATAGCAGTTAGACCGGATTTACCGATCAAGTGACATTCACGGTCGCAGATATAATGTAAATACTGTGAAAAATGTGTTTAAAATATCCGATCAATCAAACTTTAACAAGTGGGCCCCAAAGTATTACTGTAGCAGATAAAGAAATTCTGGGCCCAATGTTATTATTCCAAAACCCCACTTTTCACCCCAGAAAGCCTCTGTAAAAAATTGGTGCAGTGATCCCCACAGTGTGCGGCGGAAGAGCGGCGGGAAGGGGGGTTGTGCGGCGGTTCCGCGCTCCCACTGTGGAGTCACTTCATCGAATTTTTACAGAGATCTTAGATTTTCCAGTACATCAATATTTTACAACCTGAAAATTTTTTCGAGACTAAAAATTTCCAACAGAAAACTGATGTGATCAAAATACGGGTTTTGGAACTTTTTGATCGATTGGAAATGCAAACACATTACACAAAGCTAGACTAAGTTAATGGCGAGGCTCTGATACCAATGTAAGTGCACGGCGGCGCCCCGGCCGTCAATCCGACGCCGGAATGCGGAAACGGTGATAAACTTTAATTTTGCGGACTTTGCAAACCGGCACCACCGCGCACAAAACCCCGGATCGTAACCATTAAACTAGTCTAGCTAACAAGAAGAAAGGGAATAGAGATATACCGACGATCCAAGTCCTCCGGTCTTCTCGTCATGGTCCCGATCTCCTGCGGAAAGTCCTGTCTCCTCCTCGTCGCCGGAAGTGCACCACATCGCCTACTTTGTTTACGGGCTCCCACCTCAATGCCGAGGCAACTCGGGCACGAAGCCGGCTACTCGACGTGCCCAAGGTTCGCTGTAGAATATGTAGTCCTCAAGTCTCACTTTTGGGGTTGTAGGAATTGCCTTTTGGTGGAGGGATGAACAATGGAGTTTGGAGATGGAACTTGTATGAATTTTCCAGAGCCAAATGAGTGTAATCCCCTCATGTAAAAAATGGGACAGCCCCTCAAGAGGAATGGCCGGCCACTACAAGGGGGAGTGAGTGAGAATGAGGGAGAGTGTGATAGAAAATGAGAGAGCCATCCAATAATGCAATGGAGAGAGAGAAAGCTATCATAAGGAAAATAATGATCACCAAGAAAAGTCCTCACTCAACAACCATACCATCTCCCATCATCAACAATCATCAAGCATGATGACTTCAAAAAGTCAAGCCATCATGAAGAGGTCAAGGTCAAGGAATGGTGCATATCATGAAAACCATCATGATACAAATAATATGCAAAGGACCCCCTTCCATAAACTTATTTGCAACAATGAAAATAAGCCCTCCTCCACCAATCTTCGGCCAATGAACGGAACAATGGAAATCGGCCGAAACGGAAAGCAAACTGGAAACTCCAGAAAACTGGTCCCGTAATAAATTACAGGAAAACCCCGATACTGTGCATACACACCCGCATCTGTATTTCAACCGAAATACAAATGCAATGAGACAAAATCTACACTGTACTATACTAGGATCCGGCTTATACCAAAGCCGGCTAGTATTATCCGTTCGATCCTGATCTGTGCAATACCGCACGTATCTGATCGAACCCTGCCATATAACCATACGGCCTATAGTACAGACTGTCCGATCCTGATCCATGCAATACCGCACGTATCTGATCGAACCCTGCCATATCTCCATACGGCCTCTACAACCTTTCGCCCGAAAGCTGAGTAACTGAATGCGGGGGACTCTAAAGACTCATCAACACCTTGGTTGTGGATTTAACCACTAGCACGTTAGAGGTATTAGCCAATACATAACGGGCTACCAGGTATTGACTAAAAGGGACGTCCGTGAGCGAACTCAGCCTGACACCCTACTGAGCCTGTCAGTGACAATATCCGTGCAGTCCGGTCCGTTCGTCTATGAGTATCGCATGGCGGGCCTAGGGGGTTGGTAAAAGTCAGACCCCCAAAAGCGGTACAAGTCGTGTCGGAGTGTAGCCCAGAACATCCTGAGATACTACTGGAATACCTACCAGTAAATCTCCTTGCCTTGGCCAAGGACTTTGTGTAATGGCTCTCCTAGACACAGCACGACCTCACCCCCAATACCGGGAGAGACGAACCCCTGAAGATACGCTCACTGCCTCCATGTGGCTCGGGACTGTACCCAACTAAAACCTGTTTGCACGACTCCTTTGAGCCGTGGTAGGGTAGTAATCAAAGTACAGTGGGAACTCACACGAGACAAATGACGATCCCCAGGTCGATGAACTAACCTGCACACATGTCACCAGGGAACTGCCATCTGACGTCTGGTATATGACCAACTAGCATGTTCCCGGCGAGTCCTGTCCGGTGTACTCATAACCCAATGAGCACCTGTATACATCTTAGGTGATCCAACTGACACCAGTGGCTTGTGAGACCGGCCACCGCCCCTCGTCGGGGTCTCGACTGTATACACTAGTCTACTATGGAGTATCGATGCCCAGTCTCGAAACTCCCACGACTAGGGACCTTTTAAGGATAAGCTTATAGACCCCCAGCTCCCACTTATATGATCGCCCTCATACTGCTGGTGGTCAAGCAAGAATCCTAGGGGCTCTATCAACGTGTAATAGCGACGTGTCAGGTCACCTAAAGCAGTACACGATGATAAAGGTAAACCAGATAGCATACTATCATCTCGAGTAAGACTGTCCTACCGGGATAGGTCCTCCCTCAATCATTACAATCACGTACCTGTGACCTAATAATTGACTCTGAGGGCACTATCTCCAACAATGGCATCATTCCGTTAACTCTCCATCAATGCATGAAGTATACTAAAAATGGTGAAGAAAGACGCATTGATGGAGACATCCAGCTGTTCGGTGTGCATGAAGTCCGATATGAGGATTCTCGGTACTTTATGAACCACCAAAATACTAAGCCACAACTGACTGAGGACAGAGCGGTCCCAAAACTCAAAGGCAAGTCTGAGCTGGATGTTACTTTTAAAGGCAAAAACCCCCAAGTGCACCCGCGTTTCGTTAGTGACACTAATGAGTCCGATGCTAGAAGTCCGTCTTTCCGTAAAACTCGCCCTCGTTTCGGTAGCGATACTGACGAATCTGATACTGAAAGCCCATTTAGCAGAAAAGTCCGCACTCATCTTGGCAGCGATACTGAAGAGTCGGAGAAAGAGGACCTGCCTTGCAACAGCTGTGCATATTGGACTCCCATGCAACAAGCGAAACTACAAGAGACCTTCGAAATTACAGAAGGGTCCCTAGTTGTCACAAGGGTGCCAGAGCAGATGTGCAAAGAGCTCGATGCATTGTCAGTCTCTACCGTGGACCAGCTGAAAAATTTCTATGTTCCCGGAAGAAAAAATGGATAGAAGGGCATCCTGTTTTATGGGTCAAATCCTGTTGTGCACCCGGACGATTTGTCTGTCGCGTGCCTTCCATACGAGAGAGGCATAAGGGCCATCCTCAATCCCAGATATTATGCGCCCGAGATGCGGGAATACTTTAAAAAGTTCAAGTGTCGGATATATCAAACGAATTCCGCAGTGAAGTTTTATGAAGGGTTATGGCATCCGCCTCAGGTCCGAGCACTCATCGATGGACGAATTCCAGATAGACGGGGCATAGGTTTCATCCAGCCTGATTCCAAGGCATGATACATGATCCATGTTGGTGAAGCCAGGCGGAGGTCAAATGATAATGACAAGATAGCCGAGCCAGAAGAAGCTCCTCAAGAGCTCGAAGATGGAGGACAAGCAACCTTCGATGAGCTAACCGAGATCGATTTGGGAATGCCTAATAATCTAAGGCCGACCTACATCAGCTTAGTCTTGTCAGAGAAAATGAAAGAGCAGATAATTTCCCTGCTGCATGAGTTCGCCGACTGCTTCGCGTGGACGTACAAAGAAATGCCTGGCCTATCCCCTGAAGTGGCCGTGCATAAGCTGGCTATATCTCCTGATGCCAAGCCTGTCAAACAAGCTCCTCGAAGAATGAGAAGGAAGCTGGAAGAAAAGGTCATCGAGGAAACTAAGAAACTTATCGATACTGGATTCATCATGGAAGAGAAATACACAGACTGGATCGCATGCATTGTCCCAGTAAAGAAGAAAAATGGGCAGATCCAGGATTGTGTCGATTTCAGGGACCTTAACAAGGCATGCCATAAAGATAATTTCCCACTTCCGGTCATGGAAATGATGGTCGATGACACCTCAAATTATGAGCTGTTCACCTTCATGGACGGTTCGTCTGGGTACAATCAGAAAAAATGTCGCCTGAGGATGAGAAGCATACAGCATTTCGAACCCCGATAAGCATATACTGTTACAAAGTGATGTCGTTCGGACTGAAGAACGCAGCTGCTACATATCAAAGGGCAATGACTAATATCTTTGATGACCTAATCCATAAAATCATTGAATGCTATGTTGATGATCTAGTCGTCAAGACTAAAGCCTAGGCCAATCACATCCAAGATCTTAGGACCGTTCTGAAGATGAATCCTTTGAAGTGCGCTTTTGGTGTGTCATCGGGAAAATTCCTAGGCTTTATAGTTCGACATCGAGGGATCGAAGTTGACCCATCAAAGATAAAGGCCATCATGGAGATGCCCCCTCCAAAGAACCTGAGGCAACTAAGATCTTTTTAAGGGAAGCTTGCTTATATACGAAGGTTTATCTCAAATTTATCGGGGAGATGTAGGCCCTTCTCAAAGCTCATGAAGAAAGGATCTCCTTTTGTCTGGGATGCCGAATGTCAAGATGCGTTCGAAAGCATCAAATAGTACTTGTTGCACCCTCCAGTACTGGCCACTCCTATTCCAAATAAACCGTTGATTCTCTACACTGCCGTGCTAGATGAATCACTCGGTGCGCTCCTTGCCCAGAACAACGAGGAGAGAAAAGAAAATTCCTTCTACTACCTCAGTTGAACTCTAGTCGGGGCGGAACACAACTATTCCCCGATCAAAAAGTAATGCCTGGCTCTGATATTCGCTGTGAAGAAGCTGAGGCACTATCTGCTTGCTCATCGGGTTATGTTGATCTCCAAGGTCGACCCGCTCAAACACTTAATGACCAAAGCAAGCCTAGCCGGCAGAATGGAAAGGTGGGCTGTCATGCTACTTGAGTTTGACATAGTTTATACTCCTCAGAAAGCAGTAAAAGGGCAAGCTCTTGTAGACTTCCTTGCTTCTCATCCCGTTCCAGAAGGGTCACCGCTCAATTGCGAGTTACCCGACGAACAAGTGCTGCATCTCGAGAAAGGTGAGCCATGTTGGGAGCTCTACTTTGACAGAGCCTCATCAATGAGGAGCTCCGGCAAATCAAGCATCTTGCAGATAAAAGCAGGGATAGGATTGGTATTCATCACGCCATCGAGGGGAACCCTATGACGTTCTTTTGCTCTCACCGAGCCTCGCCAAACAACGAGGCTGAGTATGAAGCTCTGATAGCTGGTTTGGAGCTCGCCATAGAAATGGAAATCCTTCGGCTATGAGTTTACAGTGATTCCCAGTTTGTCATCAACCAAGTAAGTGGTGACTATAAGATATACAAACCTGAGTTAGCTCGGTACAGAAGCCGAGTGGTGGAACTCATGAAACGGTTCACTCACATTGAACTAATGAGAGTCCCTAGAGCGTTGAACAGAAAAGCCGACATACTCGCTCTTCTAGCTAAAGAGCTAGCTGATCCTGACATGGACGAAATTCTAATCACAGTCAGAAGCCGGTAAATTTTGCCTCCAGCCTCTTTGCGTGAAGAAGAAAGCGTAGAACAAGAGAACAGTCCTGCCGAAGAAGCTTCGATCATCCAAGACGAGCCCGGTTGGAGAGAACCCTTCATAGAGTACCTCCGATACGACAAGCTGCCCGAAGGAAAATCTGCGAGGATTCAGCTGAAGAAGAGAGATCTCCGATACGTGTTTGTAAATGACACGCTATACCGCAGGTCATATGACCAACTCTGGCTCAGGTGTCTGTCATTGGCCGAAGCCCAAAAGGTCATGAAAGAAGTTCACTTGGGCGTTTGCGGTGCTCACCAATCTGGCCCCAAGATGCGACTTCAAATTAAATGGCTTGGGTATTACTGGCCCACCATGATACGGGATTGCAGAGAGCATGCAAAGAAATGTCATATCTTCCAAATCCATGGTGATTTCATTCACAAGCATCCCAATCCGTTGCATCCTACGGTGGCGTCGTGGCCCCTTGAAGTCTGGGGAACCGACATAGTTGGCCCAATTGATCCTCCATCATCCAGAGGCCACCGGTTCATATTGGCCGCAGCTGACTATTTCTCCAGATGGGCTGAAGCTGTCCCGCTAAAAGAAGTCAAGACAGAAAATATTCTGACGTTCTTCCAGCATAACATTCTATACCGCTTCGGTACACCAAGAAGAATCATTTCTGACAACGGGCCTTCTTTCAAGAGCTTCAAAGTCTCAAGGATCGCTACTCAGCACAAGATAGACTGGAGATATTCCTCCATCTATAATCCAAGAGCCAATGGGCTAGCCGAAGCCTTCAATAAGACTCGATGCAAGCTCCTGAGGAAAAATGCTTCAGCCAACAAGAGAGACTGGAATCTCAAACTTCATGAGGCGTTGTGGGCATATCGTACCACGCACCGTACTCTAACTCAGTCCACTCTATACTCATTGCTCTTCGGAGTGGAGGCGGTCTTCCCCCTCAAAGTCGAAGTTCCATGCTTAAGAATGACTGTTCAGCACGAGTTGACAGAGGAGGAAAACGTGCTCCTTCGGCTTGAAGAGCTCGACGCCCTCGAAGAAAAGAGGTTCACAGCGCAGCAAAATCTGGAGATATACCGAGCCCAAATATCATGGGCCTATGACAAGATGACCCGTCTCCGCGCTTTCAAGAAAGGTGAATTAGTGTTGGTCCTCAAAAGACCGATCATCCCCTATCGACATGCCAAGGGAAAATTCGAGCCAAACTGTGAAGGACCATACATCATAGAGAAAGTGTTTGATGGAGGATCCTACCAGCTGATAATTGCCGAGGGAGAAAGGCCCATGCCACCCATCAATGGCCGATATCTCAAGAAATACTACGCACGAATGCTCCAAGTCGCAGGCGAATTGAGCACACCGGCCCTACGGTCTAGATCATACATCCTGCAAAACCGTATACAATCCACGGGCGTAAAATGATCCCAATCTCTCCCAAGTCCTGCCGGCGAGACTACTTTTAAAGTCCCACCGATGAAAAAAAAGGTATGTCCACAAGCAAAATGGGCACGGATGAAAACCCGAAAGGGCTCCGTGAGTAAAAACAGCAGGACTGCCAGCGAGTTTGTGAAAACCCGAAAGGGCGCAAACTCGTGAAAAAGAGATGAAATGCACTCGCAAAGTCCTCTCGACCTTGTGAGGAGAAAATTCCTACATGAGATCCTTACGACTCAAAAAGGAGCAATACACTTAGCAGTTCCCACGACTCCTAAGGAGAAAATACACCTACGAGATTGTTTCGACTCGTAGGGAGAAAATGCTTTTATGGGACCCTTACGGCTCATAAAATTGAAAAGCCTTAGGTGATAGAGATTTAAACCTGTCTCCTAAGCCATCGCTCCCCAACGGGAAACGACGAATGATGAGTCGCTCCTGGTACCATATTCCAGTGCAGCGATGCAGACGCCAACCAAATTCTAAATCCCATACCCCAACGGCAAATGATGAGTCGCTCTTGGTACCATATTCCAGTGCAACGATGCAGATGCCAACAAAGTCACGAAATTCTTCCGGCCCTACGGTCTGGATCATACATCCTGTAAAACTGTATACAACCCACGAGCGTAAACAACCCCAATCTCTCCCAAGTCCTACCAGCGAGACCACATTTAAAGTCCCACCAGCGATGAAGATTCCCAAAAAAAGGGTATGTCCACAAGCAAAATAGGCACGGATGAAAACCCGAAAGGGCTCCATGAGTAAAAACAGCAAATAAGCACGGATGAAAACCCGAAAGGGCTCCGTGAGTAAAAACAGCAGGACCGCCAGCAAGTTTGTGAAAACCCGAAAGGGCGCAAACTCATGAAAAAGAGATGAAATGCACTCACAAAATCCTCTCGACCTTGTGAGGAGAAAATCCCTGCGTGAGATCCTTACGACTCACAAAGGAGCAACACACTTAGGAATCCCTACGATTCCTAGGGAGAAAATACACCTACGAGATCCTTTCGACTCGTAGGGAGAAAGTGCTTTTATGAGACCCTTACGGCTCATAAAATTGAAAAGTCTTAGGTGATAGGGACCTAAACCTGTCTCCTAAGCCATCGCTCCTCAAAGGGCAAGGGCAAATGATGAGTTGCTCCTGACATTATTCTAGTGCAGCAATGCAGATGCCGACCCAAAAACCAAAATCCCCAAATCCTGTCATGGCAGATGATGATTCTCTCCTGGTACCATATTCCAGTGTAGCGGTGCTGATGTCAACCCAAATCACATCAAATCAGCAAAACAACCAATGACCTCCCGGCAGAATCAAGCTCTACCTCGATAACAAGTCAACTTCATCCCTGATACCGTGAGAAGCGGAGCAAGTAAAATCTAGCACCGACCGTCCACGTCGCAAAATGGGCAGCATCGACCATCCAGGTCGCAAAAAAGGCAGCATTGACCGTCCACGTTGCTAAAAGGGCAGTACTGACTGTCCAAGTCGCTAAAAGGGCAGAACCGACCGTCCACATCGCAAAAAGGCAGTATCGACCGTCCAAGTCGCAAAAAGGGCAGTATCGACCGTCCACGTCGCTAAAAGGGCAGCACCGACCGTCCAAGTCACAAAAAAGGGTTGCATCGACCGTTCACATTGCTAAAAGGGCAGCATCGACCGTCCAAAGTCGCTAAAAGGGCAGAACCGACCGTCCAAGTCGCTAAAAGGGCAGAACCGACCGTCCACGTTGCAAAAAGGGCAGCATCGACCGTCCACGTCGCTAAAAAGGCAGTGCCAGCTTCCTAAAAAGCGGGAACCAAATCAAGTCGCCTCCATGTGAATGAAGATCCATCAATTTCATGCACACGACCCACATATGCGGTGTGCATTTATTGATGGGGGCACTTTGTTGGGGTAAAAATTTACACCCCGGTTGACCAAGTCAAAATCAAAGTCAACCCCAAGCCAAGTAGGCCCAAGCCCAGGTCAAGTGGGCCAATGCCCGGGTCGAGCCCGAACATGAAGCCGCCGCCCCCCATACCAAAATAAAAATTTTGTAATAAATAATTTTGGTGTATTTTTTTATGAATAAATGTAAGAAAGTGGTCATAAAGCCAAATTTTTGTAAAACCCATGACTCATGTGCAAAAGAAATGAGCACATGAGTCATGAGATGAGCAAAATGCCATTTTGTAAAGCCCAAGAGGCTATATGTAATGTTTGTAGCCTATAAAGGCAAACATGATGAAAATATCTAGCACAACTTTTCATTCTCTAAAAACTCTAGGGTTTTTGTGCCTCCTTCTCCTTCCTCAAGGTTCTAAACCTTCTTCTTTTTTGAATTAAATCAAGAGTTTAACTCTTCCTTTTCCAAAACTAAATAGTTTTTCACCACAAAACCACAAAGGGGAGCTCAGATCTTCCATTAGATCTCAAAAGGAGAGATTTTTAAATCTCAACCCCCTCTTGTACTCCAAGATCCGGTCGACAGAAGAGGAGGAAGGAAACCCATCTCCAGAGATCCTGTTTTGGGAAGATCCAAGACTCAGGGGAGAAGAAAAGACCCCCTTGAGCATTTACAAAGATTTCTTGGAGTTTAACTCCACAAATCAAAGTTTCTGGGGTTTTAACTCCATAAGATAAATTGACAATAATAATACATTTTTTAAAAGGAGTTTAACTCCTAAAAGTCAATTGGAGTACAACTCCCAGTACGGGGGGCTGAGCCCCTTTTACTTTCCGCTGGCGCCTTGCGTTCAACGCCCGTGTGCCGCGCACGTGAGGCGCTGGTGCCATGCGCCCGCGTGCCACGCACGTGAGGCGCTGGCGCCTTGCGCCCAGTGCCCGCGTGCCAGGCACGTGAGGCGCTGGCGCCTTGCGCCCAGTGCCCGCGTGCCAGGCACGTGAGGTGCGGGCACCCAGGGCCCATATGCCATGCACGTGAGGCGCTGGCGCCTTGCGCCCGCGTGCAGCGCACGTGAGGCACTAGTGCCTTATGCCTAGCACCCTTGTGCCGCGCACGTGAGGCGCTGGCGTCTTCTCCCACGTATCCTTTGGATGCATTTCCTTTTTTATATATATGTACACACACACACACACATGCTCCATGCCTGTCAAGCGCATGCGTATTCCCATCTCAATGGGGTGACAAAAAACACTCTACAGTGAGTTCGGTGGTAGAAATGAGTGCAAGCGATGGGTGGTGGAGGAGGATGCGGTGGCTATGAAGGTGGAGGAGAGGGTTGTAGCGATGGTCATGTTGAGAGGGAGAAAGAGGACCGGGGTCGAGGGAGGCGCATGCAGTGGAGTTTGAGGGCACAGGTTGGGTCTCGGGGAGAAGAGATAGGAAAAAGAGGACGGGGGGAGAGAGATGCGTGTAAACGAGAGAGAGAGAGGGGGGGGAAATATATAGATTTGGAGAGAGAGAGAGGGGGGTATTATTTGTAATTGGTTATATATATTTGTGTGTGTGTGTGTGTGTGTTTAGATATTTGACATGGATTTTACTTATTCTTATACCAAGAGAAAATAATGTTAGGCAAAAATATTTGCAATCCAAATACTAATAAATTAGTTTAAAGATCTTATTATATTAAGAAGATATAATTGTTGATAAGATAGGAAAATTATATATTGTTTTGTTTCCACTAACGAAAAACTGAAGATTTTTATATCAAAATTGCATACACCCAAAAGCTAATATAAATATAGTAGCAACCAACCATAAAATAAATTCTAAAATTATAGGAATAATTTCATTAATGAAAAATAATATTTCGGTAAAACTAGAAATACTGTATCCAAACTAGGGTGTTACAAAGGGTAACGACGCAGTTTGGGTTATTGTGGATCGACTCACCAAGTCAGTTTACTTTATTCTATTCCGAGTTGGCCAGTCAACTGAAGTTTTAGTAAGGAAGTACATGGAGATAAATCAAATCTAAAGTAAGATTTAAACCTTCAGATTGTACCGACTTGTTTTGATACTCATGAATCATGCAAGTGATCGTGAGACTTCATGGAGTACCAGTTTGCATTGTCTCCCATCGGGACACCAGATTTCGATCCCAATTTTGGCAGGGTCTTCAAGCTAGCCTGGGCACGAGTCTAAGTTTCAGCACTATTTACTGACAGACAGTCCGAACGGACAATTCAAATCCTAGTGGACATGCTAAGGGCTTGTATGCTTGACTTCAGAGGATGGTGGGAAGATCATTTGCATCTCGTGGAGTTTGCATACAACAATAGCTACCAGTCTAGCATTAGGATGGTACCGTTTGCAGCACTCTACGGTCAAAAGTGTTGTTCTCCTATGAGTTGGAATGACGTTGGAGATCAAGAACTCCTTAGGCCAGAGATGATCGTGACAACAGTCGATATAGTTCGCATGATCAGGGAAAAGATGCGCATAGTCCAGAACAGACAGAAGTATTAGGCAGATGCAAAACACCGACACTTGGAGTTTCAACCTAGAGATCACGTAATCCTTAAGATATCACCAAATAGAGGAGTTATTCGTTTTGGACGACGAAGGAAGCTTAATCCAAGATATATCAGTCCATTCGATATTTTGGAATGGATAGGAGAAATGGCATATAGTTTGGCACTACCACCCTCATTGGAAAGAGTGCATAACGTATTCTATATATCTCAGCTAGGTTGTTATGTGCGTGACCCCAGCCACATACTTGATCACTCAGAGCTCATTGTGCAGACCGATCTGACTTGCGAGCAACATCCAGTCAAGATACTGTTAGTGATATATGCCCTAGAGGCCATTATTGTATAGCACAAGATTGTATATTACATTTTAGAAGCATGGGATATATACAGAAATATAACAGTCTTGCTCAATATGATAGTATACTATCTGGTTTGTATCTATCTTAAAATATGCGTATGTTTCTTTTAACGTATCGCTAATGCATGTTGATAGAACCCGTAGGATCTTTTGTTTGACTACCAGCGTTTTGATGGAAGTCACACTAGTAGGGACTGGATAGTCTATAAGCACATCCTTAAATTTGTTCCTAGTCGTAGGATTATCGAGACTGGGCATTGATACTCCAGAGTAGATTAGTGTATACGTTTCTTATCCCCGTCTGGAGAGATGGCATGTCCCGCAGCCATTGGTATACGGTACCAAAGATAGTATACATGTGCTCACTAGGTTATGAGTTACACTGACGGACTCACTGGAAACTGCTGGTTGGTATTATATCTATCGTCGGATAGCAATTCTCCGGTGACATGAGTACAAGTTAGTCCGTTGACTTGACATCATTATTCATCTTGAGTGCGTTCCCACCGTACTTAGATTACTAGTCTACCATGGCTTTCAAAAGTCGTGCAAACAGGCAGTAGTTGGGTGCAGTCCTGAAGCACTTAGAGGCAGTAGGTGATAGAAGGGATTCGTCTCTCCCGGTATTGGGAGATATCGCGCTGTGTACGGTTGGACAATACTACAAGGTCCCTGGCCAGGACGAGTGAGATTTACTGGTAGGTATACCAGTAGTTTCTCAGGTTGTATTGAGTTCTACACCGACATGACTTGTCGCGCTATTAGGAGTCTGACGTTTACCACCCCATAAGACCGATATACGATACTCTTAAATGAACAGATCGGACTCGGTAGGATTTTCGGACGAGTTATCTTATCGATCTTCCTTTCGATAGATACACGGGTAGCCGTTATGTACTGCTAGGGCCACTGACGTGATTATGGTTAAACCCACTGCCAGCGTATTGTCGAGTTTTTATGTAACGTTTTAAAAATCTTTGAGGATAATTATATGTTAATTAGTGATAATATGTGTTTTTCTATAAAACTTAGTTAACAATTATTTTCCACATAGACATGAGTATACCTATTTTAATTATGTAAATGCTTATTTTATTGGTATTTATTAGTTAATTATTTAATTACTTGATCACTTAATTAATTTTCTTATTTATTAATTATTTAAAAATTATTTTCACATGCACACACACTAATCTTGTGTTAATCCTAGGTTAGTTAAGTGTTGATACAAGTTTTAATGCACCATGGCAACCTAAACATTTTTAACATGTTCTTTGTATATTTGAAGATGGTTCTAGATAATTGTAGAAAAATAATAAAAAAATGAAAATAAAAAGATATGACGCATGGGGAATTAATTACTAGGCATGGTTCCCTCTCTATCATACTCTCTAGAAATTTCTCTCTTCTTCTTCTTTCTCTCTTCTTCTCTCATACTAAAAACCTCTCTACCTTACAACAAAACTCCACAAAATCAACACTAATCCTTAAGCAAATCATCTCAAAAATTCTATATTTCAAAACACTTTTATAGTTCTTCAAGCAAGTTTCCATTTTGTGGCAATCCTTTTCAAGTTAGGATCACCCTCTAATCTCTTTCAAGGTATGAAACCAAGTTTTGTTATGTTTCACTAATTCTTATTTTTGTTTAATCTTAAGTAGGTGTTAAAAGCAATATTAGTGTAAGTTTAGAATATTAAAGAGATGGTTAGTCTAAGTTAATGCTTTTATGGCATAATTAGGATAACTAAGAGTAGTTAGTGACTAATAGACTTACTAATCCACCTATTTTGCACTAATATACCACAATGTTTCAATTTAGTATTTTAAATCGGTTTTTAATCAAGTTTTGTGATATCTGAAATCTTCTATCATTTCATCAATCTATTTTTAAATTAAAAAATATAGTAGTATAGTGTATTGAGCCCTGAGTAGACCACTAACACCCGAACCCGAACCTCTGTAGTTCGACCGGCGAGATTAGTGAATTCCCCAGCGCCGCCGGCCCTCCTGAGGAACTAGGTGTTGGGGTTTTGTAGGAAGCTCTCTGTGTTTCTTTTATGGTATTTGGTCTTGTTTGATTTTCCTAGTCCAGCTTCAGATAAAATCCGAGACCATTTTCCTATAATGTACGTGTTTTGTTATTATGTGATACGCACGATTCGATTCTAGGTTTGGTGTTGCTGTGCGTAGCAACCCTATGTGTGGTTTTAAGCGATGTCACGCGTGTTTTGTACACCAAGTGCATGCATGTTTAACCAGTGCGCATTCGTTGCTTCGTATCGTTTTGTCTTCGCGTTTTATCGAGTATTTAGTCTTATGTGTTATAATTGTGCGATTCTAGGACCGGTTGCGGAGGCGTCGGACGCGGTAAGGAAAGGAAAAGCAATAGACGAATTCGTTTAGCCGAGGCGTTTCGGTGAGTAAATGTACACATCTATGGGGAAATCGTTTGGATGGCGTAAAGCGCCCGATAGCTAGGATTTACTTATAATTCTTGTTTTCATTTCGTGTATCATATTCATATTGTACTTGCATTATTACACACCTTGATATGGTAACTTAGGACACTTGCAACTTACCGATGGTTCATGCCATATGTGCACTACTTTATGTGAACACACACGCCATTAGTAACTGCTATGTCACGAGCACTAGAACTTACTTAATAATCGGTATCTTTGCATTGCACCATCACTGATATGTAGTATTCAAGTTATTTAGCTCATTTCATCATTATTGCTATATAGTCACTAAGTCATTCATCATCGTTGCATCATATTTATATCATGACATTAATCGTCATTCACATATGCATGTATTCTGATTCTCTTGGAGATTTTCGTATTCATGAGATTTCTGGATTTGGGAAAAACAGCAAAGGATTTTCATAAACTTATTATCATCATTTTTAAAATGGAAAATTGCGGTTTTCTCGTGTTATGATGTGTGTGGAGTCCACCATGAGTTTTCTCGGTTCTTGAGCCATGCATGTACCTATACCCGATTCGAGGAGTGGATGAACCGTCTGCGGGTACATGGTGGACCCGGTAAGGGAACCCCGGGGCAAGAAGCTCGAGATGTAGACGATGAGCCCGGCAGGGGAGCACTACCTACCGTTTTTTTGATCCGGCAGTCATCCAAAGGATACCGACCAGAGTCGTGTGATTGACAGATTTGAGGGCCGATCTGAGAGACGGCTACCGAGATATTGATATATATTTTGTCGATATTTGACACGGATTTCTGTCGATTTCATTTGATGATACTCCAGTGTTTAAAATACTAAAATTTTACTAAGATAAGAACGGAGATTTTTTCATACTAGATATATCCAGATTCCGTGTTTGATCATTCATTCATGTCACATTCATATTAGTGCATCACATCATTGTTGTATACATAGGTTGTGATGCATTTGCGTGCACGCTTGTGATAGTTTTATTAGATGTTACTTACTACTCACGAGTTGGCAACTCAACCCCGTTGTGCCACAGTGTCTTGCAGGACCGACCCGTCAGTATCGTACCGGCGGCGCACTTCTGCTGCTTCCTTTTGCTTCGACTTGAGAGCTTTGCTTGTAGGTGGGTTTTGCGAGGATATTCTTTTGTTCCCACCGTGTATATTTACTTTTGTATCTAGTATACTCCATATACCATTTCTACCATTTGTATTATGACCTAGAGACTGGACAGTGAGGCTCGTATTATTTTGATATCTGGTGTTGAGCTCATGTGAACCGACTTGATGCTTTCTTATTTCTTGCTTTTATATAGTTTCTCGCATCATTATAATATATCTTGCATGTGGTTGTGTTCCGTCATTCGATGAAGAGCTAGCTCCCGCTTGGGGATGCCTGTATTCATTGTTTATACATATTCATATTTTGTACCCGTTTGGGGCCAGTTTTTACAAAGAAAACTCTGCCGAAATTTTTGGAAAACTGGATGCGTTTAAATGATTTTGATGTAACTCTTCTTGTTAAAAAATCAACCTTTTAAAATTATGTTTTCTTCACTCTAACTTATTAAATGGCTTAGATTTCTGGGCTTTGGCTTAATTAGATTACGTTACGCCTCTAGACGTTGCGTGATTTAAGTGCCAGTCACGTTCCACACTCGGGGCATGACAAAGTTGGTATCAGTGCGTTAGGTTTTACCTTTCTGAGTGTAGGATAACTTTTGGTATGATGGAGTAGGTGACTTAAGCAGAGTGATATAGCGTGTGTATATTCCGCGGCATATTTACGATACGATACTTCGCCTAAGTGACCTTAGGATATATATTTGCTTGTACTTCCTTCCTTGATTCCATATATCCTTTGATTCGATTATGATATTATTATCAAATCATGTTTCTTGTTTTAACCACTATGCCACCGAAGACTACGAGGGCCCAGAGGGCTGCCGCAAGAGATAAGATTAGAGCGGGCTCATCTGAGACATGGACCGACCAGGGCAGTACGCCTACCTATCATGGACAGATTGATCCACCCTTTATCGATCGTAGCTAGGCTAGAGGCGTGTATTCAGGATTTACGCTAAATGATCAGATCCTTCATAGAGATCAGTCGAGCACAGAGATCAGATATTGCTCCACCTACTACGACTGTTCAGGGACCGAAGCGGATTCGTACAGTTGCATCAGCTCTAGTGCGGTTTGGCATAGATATGGCAGGCCGAGGCCGTGGTGGTGGCTGGGGCATGATGCGGGGCCGGTTATTCAGCTCTTATCAGCAGCCGTTGCCAGGATGTTTTCGATGTGGTAGTCTGCAGCACTGTATCAGACATTGTACCGAGAGGCGCCATGGCGAGGTGACAGTTCTACATGTGCCTTTACCACCTTCACCCCCTCCTCCGAGCACTTCACCTCCTACGCCCGTTGTTGCTCCATACCAGACCGATGCTCAGAGAGGCCGTGGTCGTGGTAGCCTTATTCGGAGAGGACGAGGTGGCAGAGGCGGAGGACAGCTGGTCGCTGGTAGAGGACATGCCCTAGCTCTTGTGTTGATTCGTCAGGACGCGCAGGCGTCGAGCATAGTCGTGACAGGTATTCGTTCGGTGTTCTCTTTTGATGTGCGCTTTTTGTTTGACCCGGTATCTATGCATTCTTTTGTGTCTACACCCCTTGTACCGAGGTTAGGTCGAGTGTCGTCTTTGCTTGATCAGCCGCTTGCTGTTATTGCTCCCATAGGAGAGTCTTTTATTGCTCAACATGTATTTCGATCGTATTTTGTTCGCATCGGGGATAGGGATTCTTCAGTTGACTTAATTCTCCTCGATATGTTGGACTTCAACGTTTTTCTGGGCATGGACTGGTTAGCCACTTGTTATGCGTCCGTGGACTGCTGTGAGAAGGCGGTCAGATTTAGTTTTCTAGGTGAGCCAGTTCTTGATGTTCAGGGAGAGCGTAGTCCCACCCTTCCTAGTTTGATTTCTTCTCTTCACTCTAGTTGGCTCTTGAAGAAAGGATGTCAGGGATTCTTGGCGTATGTTCGTGATGCCTAAGCCGCAGAGGTCCCATTGAACCAAGCTCCGATTGTGAGGGAGTTTCCCGATGTCTTTCCTGAAGAGTTACCTGGATTACCGCCAGAGCGCGATATCGAGTTTTCCATTGACTTGATCCCCGGCACGGGGCCTATTTCTATACCACCTTATCGGATGGCCCCGGTGGAGCATAAAGATCTTAAGGATCAGTTGCAAGATTTGCTGGATAAAGGGCTTATTCGTCCGAGTGTGTCACTTTGGAGAGCTCCTGTTCTGTTCGTAAAAAAAAAAGGACAGCAGTATGAAATTGTGCATTGATTATCGTCAATTGAACTGAGTTACTGTGCGGAATAGATATCCCCTACCTCGCATTGACGATTTATTTGATCAGCTCCAGGGTGCGGGACATTTCTCGAAGATTGACCTGCGGTCGGGTTATCATCAGTTGCGTGTTCGGAATGATGACATTCTGAATACTGCTTTCCTTACACGCTATGGGCACTATGAGTTCTTGGTGATGTCGTTCGGACTCACCAATCCCCAGCAGCGTTCATGGGTTTGATGAACCGCATCTTCAGGCCGTTTCTTGACCTGTTCATCATCGTGTTCATTGACGATATTCTAGTATACTCCCGGAGTCGAGAGGAGCATGAGCAGCACTTGAGGATTTCGTTGCAGACTTTAAGGGAGCATCGGCTGTTCGCTAAATTCTCCAAGTGCGCTTTCTGGCCGGATAGTGTTGATTTCTTGGGTCACGTGGTTACAATAGATGGCATGCGTATGGACCCGAAGAAGATCGAGGCCGCACAACATTGTCCCAGATCTGTTTCAGTGACCGAGGTTCGCAGCTTTTTGGGTTTGGCCGGTTACTATCGACGCTTTGTTCAGGATTTTTCTTATATCGCTGCACCGCTGACCGGGTTAATCCGTAAGGGAGTTCCTTTTCTTTGGACCGAGGCTTGTGAGCAGAGTTTTCAGCAGTTGAAGACTCGTTTGACGACTGGAACAGTATTATCTTGGCCTTCAGGGTCAGGCGGCTTTGTTGTCTATTATGATGCTTCTCGAGTGGGTTTAGGCTGTGTGTTGATACAGCACGGTAGGGTCATCACTTATGCTTCTCGGCAGTTGAAGAAGCACGAGCAAAACTATCCCACTCACGACTTAGAGATGGCCGCGGTGGTTTTTGCACTTAAGATTTGTAGGCATTACTTATACGGCGGGCCGTGCAGGATATTCACGGACCATAAGAGTTTAAAGTACACCTTCCAGCAGCGGGATCTGAATTTGAGATAACGCCGTTGGATAGAGCTTGTGAAGGACTATGACTGCGAGATTCTTTATCATCCGGGCAAGGTGAATGTTGTAGCTGATGCTTTGAGTCGGAGGCCCGAAGGAAACTTGTCCTATATGAGCGCAGTTTAGAGACAGTCTTCCACAGATTAGAAGATCTTATGCGATAGCCGGGTACAGTTTGAGTTTACTTCGACCGGAGGACAGATTTTTCATGTCCGTGCCCGTCCACAGTTACTTGATCGCATTCGGGAGGCACAGTCCGGCGATGTTCGTTTGTCAGAGATCATGGAGCAAGTTCGACAGGGTAGAGATTCAGAGTTCATGATCGATGACCAAGGAGTACTATGATTTAGGACTCGACTATGTGTGCCAGATTCCGAGGGGCTGAGACGCGAGATCTTAAAGGAGGCGCATCAATCAGCGTACAACGTTCATTTGGGTTCCACCAAGATGTATCGTGACTTGAGAGATATCTACTGGTGGGAAGGGATGAAGAGAGATGTCACAGATTTCGTTTCGAGATGCCTGACTTTCCAGCAAGTTAAGGCCGAGCATCAGAGGCCGGCAGGAGAGTTACAGCCTTTGCCCATTCCGGGGTAGAAATGGGAACAGATCTCTATGGATTTCATCGTGGGTCTACTTAGGACCAGTCGAGGGTATGACTCTATTTGGGTGATCGTAGACCGATTGACAAAAGCGGCTCACTTTCTGCCAGTGAAGACCACTTTCGGATTTTCTCAGTATGGCTAGATTTATGTTGACGAGATCGTGCGACTACACGGCGTTCTGAACTGCATTGTGTCCGACAGAGGCACTCAGTTCACCAGCCGTCTTTGGTAGAAACTTCAGGAGGCTTTGGACACCCGATTGAGTTTCAGTACAGATTTCCATCCGAAGACCGACGGTCAGTCAGAGCGGACTATACAGACTCTCAAGGATATGCTCCGAGCATGCGTTCTTGATTTCGGTGGCAGTTGGGATCGTCACTTGCTCTTGATAGAGTTTTCCTATAATAACAGCTTCCAGGAGATGATTCAGATGGCACCCTTCGAGGCATTGTATGGGAGAAAATGTTGATCACCAGTTTGTTGGACAGAGCTCAGTGAGAACAATATTTTGGGAACACAATTTGTGCAGGAGACGACAGAAAAGATCCAGTTGATTCAGGATAGGATGAGAGCGGCCCAGAGCAGATAGAAATCCTATACGGATAGACATCGTCGAAGACTTGAGTTCGCCGTGGGTGATCATGTTTTCTTGTGGCGTCCACCATGAGTTTTTTCGGTTCTTGAGCCACGTATATACCTATACCCGATTCAAAGAGTGGATGAACCGTCTGCGGGTATATGGTAGACCTGGTAAGGGTACCCTGGGGCATGAAGCTCGAGATGTATACAATGATCCTGGCTGGGGAGCACTACCTACCGGTTGTTTTGACCCGACGGTCATCTGGAAGATACCGACCGGATTCGTGTGATTGATAGATTTGAGGGCCGATCTAAGAGACGGCTATCGATATATATATATATATATATTGTGTCGATATTTGACATGGATTTCTGTCGATTTCATTTGATGATACTTGTTCCCGCCAAAATTTTGGCTCACAACCTGCTCCCTTATAAAAATATAATGATAAAATAAAAAATGAAGGGAAAAACTCCACATGCAAAGAATGTAACAAATGCCTCAAAGCCAAGAGTAAAAACATTGTGAAGCAACGCTTTAGATCCAGCGCCAAGTGCGCTGCGCCCTAGGCAGCACATCATGTGTTCGCTAGCGCTAGGCGCGCTGCGCGCCACGTGTCGAACATGGGTGCGCTAGCGCAAGCTGCGCTGCACTCAGAGCAGCGCACTACGTGTCGAACACAAGTGCGCTAGCGCAAAGTGCGCTACGCTCTGAGCAGCGCGCCACGTGCAAAGCACGAGTGCGCCAGCGCTGGAATTAAAAATTCCCCACCGTTAGATCAGAAGATCTAATAATAAATTATTAATTGATCAGAATTAAAATTCTGTTATGGGAAGATTTTTCCAATCTTGTTAAAAACAAGAAGATTGCCTTCTGTAAAACAGAAACCCTAGGATTAAAGATCCAACGGTGGGGAAACATCCCTAAATCAATCAGAGAAAGATCTCTTAAACTGATTTAACAAATCAATTTGCCCTATATAAAGGCCCCAAGACTTCAAGTCTAATATAGAAAGACCTCCCTACAAACTTTGAGAAAACTCAAAGAAAGAAGAGCAAGCTCTTAGCAAAAGAAGATTAATTCTTCAAGGTAAAGATCATGAACAATGAACAAAGAGATGAAATCATCTCATAAAAAGAATAACTATCTTCTTAAAAGATCATAGATCTACAACAGACCAAGGTCTATCACAAAAAGATCAAAAGATCTAATTATAAAAATCAAAGAAGTATTTACTTCATTCACAGATTCTTGATCTACAAATGCTAAGCCCTTTTATAAAAAAGAACTTTTGTTCATGAATCTTAAAGCAAAGCCTCCTTTAAAAAGAACATAAACTTGTTCTCTGATCATATATTTGATCAAATGCGCTCTGCGCTATTGGAAAGTGCCTTGCACTCATAAACTGCGCTTTTGCGCTCGTTGGACCGGTGCTCAACGCCAAAACATGCCACGTGTCAACCACAGACACAGCTTACGCTTTGCGCTTCTGAAACAGTGCACTGCGCTCATGGGCTGGCGCTCAGCGCCAAGTGCGCCATGTGTCACTCACTGGTGCGTCATTAAACTAGCGCAACGCGCTCATAAACTGAAAGCACAATGCGCTTATAAACTGGCGCATAGCGCCAAGTGCGACATGTGTCATCTTCGTGTGCGCTACTTGGCAGAAGCGCAATGCGCTCTTTAATTGGCGTAAAGCGCCTGGCGCGCCACGTGGTGCACTGTCAGAATACATTTTCTTCTGATGAATGTTATGCATTCAATACAAGACAAAAAAGAATTGTCAGGATCTAATGCTCAGCATTATTAAAAGGGCCAAGCCCAAATAAAGGCTCAATAGCCAGAACAATAAAATGTTCAACTCATATCAACTAAGCCCATATGCTCATAAACCTTTTAACAGACCTTAGTCCCAAATTGGACTATAGATTTCCCAACCAAAATTGGTTCAAGGGTACATCTCTGAACTCCTCTGATATTTGTCGTTGTAATCCTTCAACGTCTTCAGAGAGGTGACAGGTCCCGACAGCCATACATTCTACAGACTATGATGTCTTTAAACCTGACTGTGGCGTCCTTAAACCCATGGACTACGATGTCCTTAACCTGGGCTGTGGGGTCCTTAAACCCATGGACTACGATGTCCTTAACCTGGACTGTGGGGTCCTTAAACCCATAGACTATGATGTCCTTAACCTCGGACTGTGGGGTCCCTTTAAACCCATGGACTATGATGTCCTTAACCTTGGATCACCATGTCCTTAAACTGGTAATTGACCGCAAAGTCCTTAAACTAAAACAATAGAGCCCAAATGCTCTTTTGTCGGATCTAAATGATCCTGTTAAGTTGATCTTAGTCTAAAATTAGACTAACATATTCTTAACAAATTGTTAAGTTGATCTTACTCTAAAATTAGACTAACGTATCCTTAACAAACGTTTAAGTTGATCTTAGTCTCAAATGAGACTAACGTATCCTTAAACCCAAACTAAAACCCAAATCTAAGAAAATACGGATTTGAACTAATCTACGCCCTACGGCCGACAACATAAATTAGTCTCCGTATACAATCCACGGGCAACCAAAAAAATAACAAACACACACGACACGAAGTGACCATCTGGAGAAGGAGAAAGTTGTTACCGCGATGCGGTAGCGTAATTAACTGCAGGGGCTTGCGCCTGCAGGGAAGAGCGTCCCCACAATCAAAAACCACTTAATTGAGGGGGAATCTGACGAAGTCTGCTACATCGGTCGCATCCGTTTAAACCTTTGATACATGGTGCCATAAATCAACTTGGCATTTTTGGAGAGGTGGACGGATAGCACTGGTTAGCATCTGCCCCGAATTTCAGGCAAGACGTTCGCCGCGTCTTCGTCCGCGTCTTTCGGCGGGGAACAGATTCTGGCACGCCCGGTGGGACCTTTTTCTCTTTCCACTCCACACTTCGTGTGTCGTGTTCGCGAACGAATCGTGGTTTGATACGGTTGCCCTTGGGTTCGAGGTACTAAGATTTGTTTTCTTGTTTGGCGCAGAAAGTGAAACATCAATGGCATCTACTTGCGTGAAGTGTACCAACTTCAACTGCAACTCACGCTCTGCCTCATTTGGAGGCATAGCTTACGGGCCCCAAGCGGCCTCCCTGTTCACGATGCCGGTGGACCAGGTGACTCAGGCTACAACTGGATTGTTCTTTGGGACCATGCTCCCACCGATGAGTTTCAGCACCCCTGTACCATCGCAGGAAGCTCCCAAGAAGTCGGTCTTTGATCGGCTTGCTACTACCGCGGCTCCTCTCAACGGGTCGTCCAGCTCCAGCGCCTCGGTCTTCGCCAGATTGGGCCAAAGTTCATGCGGGCCCATAATGAAGCCTGCAATTCCAGAACAGGTTATTCGGAAGAGGATAGCCATCCCTGCTCCCGAAGTCAACAAGGCGGCTTCTCTCGCCAAAGGGTCGGTCTTCACAAGACTGGCTGTTTCAGCTCCCACTCCGACTCCCGCTCCTGCTCAAAAGTCTGTCTTTGACAGATTGGATACCGCTACTCAACAGACGTCGGTCTTCAAGAGGCTGGTATCGGCAACGTCTCACCAGAATAGGGGGCATGACAAAACCATCCCCATCACCGAACCAACACCATCGGCTCGACACGCTCGACGTCGCCACTGGCGCCGAGTAAGGAAGGCTGGGGGCAACTCCCCCTCTGGGCTAACTCCACCAGCCCCAACGCTGGAAGTCAATGCTGCTGTTCCAACCGGGAACAGCTTTGAATTGCTGAACAAGGTGCGCAGGAACTCTCCTACCGCCATACTGAAAAGATCTCCTCCACCAATAGAGAATGTTACAGAAACAAAGCCGGAGCAACCCCCTCAGCTGCTGTCCTCCAAAGTTTACAAAGTATGGCGACGGGTCCAGGAGTCGGTGATTGATCAAGACTATCCTCGCCGACAGAAGAAGCTCAAAGCTCAGCAAGAAAAGAGCCATCTTGAGGTACCACAGAAATGTCATCCATCTGGGTGCCCACTGCAACGGCTCCCTCAACATCAACCACTCAGAAGAGAAGGAGGCCAGAGAAAGCCCCTATGACTACGACAGATCGCAAAGACGCTAAGCCCAAACGCCCCAAGTCTGGGGGCATAACGGTCCATACTGTTTACATGGCTTCCGGAAAAGAGGAAAGCCACGCTTCGACGGGTCACCGACCGCTCACCCGATCAATAACAAGGGCTCAGGAACAACAACAGCAGAAGCTTCAGGAAATGCTAACGCAAATGGCCGCACTCACTGGGCCAAAAGAAAGCCCGGAGGCGTCATCAGAGCAGCGTCACGAACAAGAAACAGATGCTTACTTCCTACGCAGAGTCCTCGAAAAGAAGGATAAAGAGGCAGCGGAACAAGCTGCCAACGTAAAACGAATGACGCTTTTCTTCCAAGACATGGTCGGGATGATGTTACAGCCAGAACCTCCAGCTGAAGACCCTCCGATCATTATTGAAGATGATAAAGGAGAAGAGTCAAATCCTCTGCCAGCTCTGTCAGCAGCCAAGGAGGAAACCATCTCAAAAGCCACGCTCGATGATTATATAGCTCAACAAATACGAGCTCACCGAGCGAACGAAGCGGCTGGCCAAGTTGTCAAGACTGGGCGACCATATCCGGGCTGGTATGACCAAATAAGTTACCCGTCGGGATATACGATCCCTATATTCCATATGTATAAGGGGACAGGCAATCCCCATCAACATGTCGCTCAGTTCAGGGCTTTTTGAGGCAACACCGGGGGCGATGATAAATTGCTACTTCTCCAATTCGTCGGCAGCTTGTCGAAAACGATATTTGAGTGGTATTCTGAACTTCCCAACGATTCCGTCAAAACTTTTGCAGAGATGGAGCTACTATTCACCCAGCGATTCGTGAGTGCTAGTGAACGCACCCCAATAACGGTATTGATCAATGCCAGGGTGAAGCTAGGTGAAACGTGGGTTCAATACGCAATACGGTGGCGGAACATATGGTAGAAGTCCGAACAACGCATCGAAGAGGCTCCTGCGGTAGGCATGTTCGTGGGTACTCTTGACCCTCAAGCAACTATTTCCCAATTCATGATGTTCTTCAAGCCGACTACGTTCCAGGCCTTGATTGACAAGTTGGCCCAAATGGACCAGATGGGTCATAAACCATCTCCTTCAAAGACGGATCCTCTGAATGAAAAGGGAAAAGGAAATACAACTTTCGTTGCCACTACTCAACCGAGCAAATTAAAGCCGGTTGTTCGCTAAAACAACGTGCGTCCACGCCCATCCCTCAAGGAAAGACTGGGACGTCCTTACTCGTTTCCCCAGGATAAAACGAGGAGACTGTTCGAGCTGGCAGTGCGCAACAGGCTCATAAATTTACCGGATCCAAAACGTCCGTTGCAGCCAGGTGATGTCAACAATCCTAATTACCGCCCTTACCACCAAGCAGTAAGCCATCCAATCGAAGATTGCTTCATCTTCAAAGGCTGGATTGAAGACCAATACCAACAAAGCAAGTTCGCATTATCCGAAAACTGGAAGGTGAACCAGCCACAACCTCACGCCCCTAAAAAAGTGGACGTGCCGGAGGCATCGTGCTCATTCATAAGGGAGGCCCTATGGGAAGTTGTTCTTTCGGAAAAGACGAAAAGAATGCTGAAGGATCTCCAAACGTGCCCGGTAATCAGGTGGAAAAATCCACTGGAACCCGAGATCGTCGAGGGAATGCTGAAACTGTGCCCAACTACAAAAATTGGTGGTGATAGTCAAAGCGCTCGCACCCAGCCGTCAAAGTCTTCGAAGAAGAAGAAGAAGACGCAAAAGCCCGTGAAGCTTGATAATAAGCGCACAGACCTGCAAAAATAGATTGATGCTCTGGAAGAATATAACCAGAAGGTGCGGACCTCGGTCACACTCCAAGAATTTCTCAACAATATCCTTGAGAACGGAGATAACGACAATAACGACAGGGATGACTCGTCAAAAGAATCTGAGGACTATGTGGCAAGTTGCCACATGATCTCTCATTCGGCATTAACTAATGAAGAAATGCACTCGGCGATAGAAAACAGCAAAAAAGAGCTGGGGGCGGATCAAAGCCAAAACCCTTGGAACCGTCTGACGAGATGATCGACTTGCTACTGAACGAAGCCCGTCAGAAAAGTAAAGCCAATCGAGAGCGTGAACTGGCTATATTCGAAAAAGACAAACGCCGACGACTGGAGGAGAAGGTCGAGACACCCCAACTGGAGCAAAGCATCCATATCGCCAGCAAAAGCAAGCTTAAAATAAGGAAACGATTCGCTAGGGCCCTGGCAATAGGAATGAAGTTGCCCTCTCTCAAAGGAAATTCCCCTGGCAATATACGTCTTGAAAAAGCGGACATACATCCTAACTTCTGCCTATACCACCAGAAGATTGCACACCCTACCAAGGAGTGCATAGCCTTTAAAAACTGATGGCAGGGATATGTTGCCCATCGACGACACGTTCAACGAGTGAAGCGCAAGGCTCGTCGAGAGCAGAAAAGCATGACAGATAAGCGCGAAAGAGCTGCTGGCAACTGTAGCATAGCCGACACCAAGGGATCGCAAGTTATCACCTTTGGAAGCGACTCTGACGAAGAAATCGCCCTCAGCTCTCTCTTCAAGGAATCTACCTCCAATACAAAACATGCGAAGATTCGCGGCAAAATCTAGCTGCGTAATCATACGCTAACCCATGACCGAAACGTCGTTAAACTACTGCCAACTCGCGCCACCCTCAGGCTGACGTTAAAAAAAACAAAAAAAAACGGTATGTCCATGAGAAAAAGGGCACGGATGAAAACCCGAAAGGGCTCTGTGAGTAAAAATAGCAGGGCTACCGGCGAGTTTTATGAAAACCCGAAAGGGCGCAATCTCGTTAAAAGACACTTGCAAGGTCCTCTCGACTTTGTAAGGAGAAACCACCTACGTGAGATCCTTACGACTCACAAGGGAGCAACACACTTAGGGATCCTCACGATTCCTAAGGAGAAATTACACTTACGAGATCCTTACGACTTGTAAGGAGAACCCTCTTATGGGACCCTCACGGCTCATAAGATTTGAAAGTCTTAACCTACAGGGATCTGAACCTGTTCTTAAGCAGCCACCACAACCTCCAGCACTGCCCTACAAGCGGCTCAATATTGACCCTTGTATACAATCCACGGACGCGAATAAATATTTCCCTAACGAAGTCCCATCTGTGACTAGGAATATGTCTACATGATGAACAACCCTTGTAAGTCCTCTCGACTTATAAGGAGAAAACACTCTTGTAAGATCCTTACGACTTATAAGAGAAAATACACTTAGGAATCCTCACGATTCTTAAGGAGAAAAAGCACCTACGAGATCCTCACGACTCGCAGGAAGAAATATCTTCATGAGACCCTTACGGCTCATGATATCAAAAGCCTTAGTCGATAGGATCCTAACCCTGTTCGCTAAGCCACCTTTGTTCGATATCGACAGAGGCAAATGATGATTCGCTCCTGGCAATATCCCAGTTGTAGTGGTGCTGATGCCGAAATCGGTGTCTAATCCCAAGCTTGCAGTAAGAAGCTAGCGAGCCACACATGCGTGCAAAATAGCCGAAATGATTGTGCAACTCGCAATAAAAAGCAGTGAGTAAAAATAAAACAAATAGCCGAAATGATTGGGCACCGCAAAAAATAGCCGAAATGATTGGGCAATCGCCATTTTCGCGATATAAAAAGCTGAAATGATAGAGCATCGCGGAAAGAAAAAAAATGAAAATAAAAAAAGTGAAACTTTTTGCCCTACATGTGATATCATATCAATCCCTATATACAATCCAGGGGCGCTAACAAAGAGGGAACCATATCATCCCACCAGGCTCCATCAGAAAGAGAGCCAAGTCTCGATAGTCACATCTGCATCCCAGAAGATTAACAATAGCGTTCCACCTTATGCCAGCAAGGCACGAAAGCAACATCACCAAACGGAGCCACGGCATAATCCCTAGTTCCAAATCTAAATGGTTCACAGACAACCTAGAGACCACCTCGACATTCGTCTCGTTACAGCAGACGCAATGTCAACAACAGCGTTCTTTCACAGTCCAACAGGATGCAGATGCAACATCAACAAAAGACCCCATGGTCAAAACAAAACGAAGCCACGACATAGTCCCTAGTTCCAAATCTCGACGGTTCACAGACAACCTAGAGACCACCTCGACATTCGTCTCATTACAGCAGACGTAATGTCAACAACGGCGTTCCTTCGCAGTCCAGCAGGATGTAGATGCAACGTCAACAAAAGACCCTATGGGCAGAACAAAGCGGAGTGACGGCAAAATCCCAGCTCCATCTCAGCATTCATCTCGTTACAGCAGACGCAATGTCAACAACCGCGTTCCTTCGCAATCCAGCAGGATGTAGATGCAACGTCAACAAAAGACCCCATGGTCGAGACAAAGCGGAGTGACGGCGAAATCCCAACTCCACCTCAGCATGCGTCTCGATATAGAAGATGCAATGCCAACAAATGAAGCAAAGGCCAAATTCCTAGCTTCAGGGTCTTGACGGAAACTCATATAAAACCTGAAAGACTATCGGAGATCATCTCGCACCAGCGCGGAGTGGTCACCACCTCGACGTTCGTCTCGATACTTCAGACGAGATGTCACTACATCGTCCTTCCTCCAACAGGATTCGGACACCCCAAAGCAAATGAAGCAAAGGCAAAATTCTTAGCTTCGGGGTCTTGACGGCAACTAAAATAAAACCTGAAAGACTATCAGAGATCATCTGGCACCAGTGCGGAGTTGTCACCACCTCGACGTTCGTCTCGATACATCAGACGAGGTGTCACTACAGGATTCGGACACACCAAAGCAAACGAAGCGAAAGCCAAATTCCTAGCTTCAGGGTCTTGACGGTAACTCATATAAAACCCGAAAGACCACCAGAGATCATCTCACACCAGTGCGGAGTGGTCACCACCTCGACATTCGTTTTGATATAGCAGACGAGATGTCACTACAGCGTTCTTCCTCCAACAGGATTCAGACGCGACAATCAAACAACGGAGCCACGGCAAAATCCCTAGTTCCAAACCTCGACGGTTCACCAGCAACCTAGAGACAACCGCGACATTCGTCTCGATACAGCAGACGCAATGCCAGCAAATGAAGCGAAGGCCAAATTCCTAGCTTTAGGGACTTGACAGCAACTCATATAAAACCTGAAAGACTATCGGAGATCATCCTACACCAACGCGGAGTGGTTATGATTCATCGGGGCTCTCCAAAATGAGCCTAACCTCAAGTAAAAAGCGGCATGGCAAAATTCCTAACGCTTGCTCTTCCGACGGTCAAACTGCCTAGGAGGATTGCTTGAAGACATCTTATCCAGCCCCCGAAGGGATCAGAGACACGACAGTCGTAAGGCTACTCAAGAAGCAAGGTTGCCTATCGAGGAATACATCAGCCAACGCGACGGTACGACGGACAAAACCCTAGTACCACAGACCCTAACGGACCTCTGTCGTAAAGAGCAGAGGTTAACTGTAACGTTAGGACATTCTTGCCAGAAATGCTCGATTCATCTCGACTCGTGAGGAAATTGGTGTCTTTGCGAGAACTTTTCGATTCATCTCGACTCGTGGGGAAAAGCCTTAGGCGATGGGGATAAGAACCGGTTTCCTAGGCACTAGGGCCCTGCAAGTCGGTCCAAAATGGACTCTTGCATACTATTCACGGGCCACACTCTCCAAAGTCGAATCTCGACAAGGAGGGAAACAACCGCTTATGGGTCCTCTCGACTTATAGGAGGGAAAATTCTCTTGTGAGATCCTTACGACTCTCAAGAGAAAACGTACTTAGGAATCCTTACGATTCCTAAGAAGAAAATACACCTACGAGATCCTCTCGACTCATAGGGAGAAAAGTCTTCATGAGACCCTCACGGCTCATGAAGTTGAAAAGTCTTAGGCGGCAGATTTGAACCTGTCTCCTAAGCCATCGCTACCTTATAAAGAGTTCAGGACGAAATATCATCTACCATCTATGGGCCACATTTGCCAAAGCCACATTCGCCACTGAAGTGAAGAAGCTACTTACGGGTCCTCACGACTCGTAAGGAAAAATACCCGAGTGAGATCCTTATGACTCACGGAGGTAATGAACACTTAGAAATCCTCACGATTTCTAGGGAGAATTTGCACCGACGAGATCCTCTCGACTCGTAGGGTGAAAAACCTTCTTGAGACCCTTACGGCTCATGAAAACGAAGAAAGTCTTAGGCTACAAAGACCCTAAACTTGTCTCCTAAGCCCTCAATTCTGTGGCCATGCATAACTCTGCACTACTGCATCCACGTACGTACTTACGTGGGCAAAGTAGTGGGGGGCATTTGTTCCCGCCAAAATTTTGGCTCACAACCTGCTCTCTTATAAAAATATAATGATAAAATAAAAAATGAAGGGAAAAACTCCACATGCAAAGAATGTAACAAATGCTTCAAAGCCAAGAGTTAAAATATTGTGAAGCAACGCTTCAGATCCAGCGCCAAGTGCGCTGCGCCCTAGGCAGCACACCATGTGTGCGCTAGCGCTAGGCACGCTGCGCGCCACGTGTCGAACACGGGTGCGCTAGCGTAAGCTGCGCTGCGCTCTGAGCAGCGCACCACGTGTCGAACACAGGTGCGCTAGCGCAAAGTGCGCTGCGCTCTGAGCAGCGCACCACGTGCAAAGCAAGGATGCGCCAGCGCTGGAATTAAAAATTCCCCACCGTTAGATCAGAAGATCTAATAATAAATTATTAATTGATCAGAATTAAAATTCTATTATTGGAAGATTTTTCCAATCTTGTTAAAAACAAGAAGATTTCCTTCTGTAAAACAGAAGCCCTAAGATCAAAGATCCAACGGCGGGGAAACATCCCCAAATCAATCAGAGAAAGATCTCTTAAATTGATTTAACAAATCAATTTGCCCTATATAAAGGCCCCAAGACTTCAAGTCTAATATAGATAGACCTCCCTACAAACTTTGAGAAAACTCAAAGAAAGAAGAGTAAGCTCTTAGCAAAAGAAGATTAATTCTTCAAGGTAAAGATCATGAACAATGAACAAAGAGATGAAATCATCTTATAAAAAGAAGATCTTCTTAAAAGATCATAGATCTACAACAGACCAAGGTCTCTCATAAAAAGATCAAAAGATCTAATCATAAAAATAAAAGAAGTATTTACTTTATTCACAGATCCTTGATCTACAAAGGCTAAGCCCTTTTATAAAAAAGAACTTTTGTTCTGGAATCTTGAGGCAAAGCCTCCTTTAAAAAGAACATAAACTTGTTCTCTGATCATAAATTTGATCAATTGCGCTTTGCGCTATTGGAAAGTGCCTTGCACTCATAAACTGCGCTTTTGTGCTCCTTGGACCGGCGCTCAGCGCCAAAACATGCCACGTGTCAACCACATACACAGCTTGCGCTTTGCGCTTCTGAAACAGTGCACCGCGCTCATGGGCTGGCGCTCAGCGCCAAGTGCGCTACGTGTCACTCACTGGTGCGTCACTAAACTAGCACAACGCGCTCATAAACTGAAAGCGCAATGCGCTTATAAACTGGCGCATAGCGCCAAGCGCGACACGTGTCCTCTTCGTGTGCGCTAATTGGCAGAAGCGCAATGCTCTCTTTAATTAGCGCAAAGCGCCTGGTACGCCACGTGGCGCACTGTCAGAACACATTTTGTTCTAATGAATGCTATGCATTCAATACAAGACAAAAAAGAATTGTCAGGATCTAATGCTCAGCATTATTAAAAGGGCCAAGCCCAAATAAAGGCTCAATAGCCAGAATAATAAAATGTTCAATTCATATCAACTAAGCCCATATGCTCATAAACCTTTTAACAGACCTTAGTCCCAAATTGGACTATAGATCTCCCAACCAAAATTGGTTCAAGGGTACATCTCTGAACTCCTCTGATATTTGTCGTTGTAATCCTTCAACGTCTTCAGAGAGGTGACGGGTCCCGACAGCCATACATTCCACAGACTATGATGTCTTTAAACCAAACTGTGGGGTCCTTAAACCCATGGACTACGATGTCCTTAACCTGGACTGTGGGGTCCTTAAACCCATGGACTACGATGTCCTTAACCTCGGACTGTGGGGTCCCTTTAAACCCACGGACTATGATGTCCTTAACCTTGGACCACCATGTCCTTAAACTGGTAATTGACCGCAAAGTCCTTAAACTAAAACAATAGAGCCCAAATGCTCTTTTGTCGGATCTAAATGATCCTGTTAAGTTGATCTTAGTCTAAAATTAGACTAACGTATCCTTAACAAATTGTTAAGTTGATCTTAGTCTAAAATTAGACTAACGTATCCTTAACAAACGTTTAAGTTGATCTTAGTCTCAAATGAGAATAACATATCCTTAAACCCAAACTAAAACCCAAATCTAAGAAAATACGGATTTGGACTAATCTACGCCCTACGGGTGACAACATAAATTAGTCTCCGTATACAATCCACGGGCAACCAAAAACAAAACAAACACACACGATACGAAGTGACCATCTGGAGAAGGAGAAAGTTGTTACCGCGATGCGGTAGCGTAATTAACTGCAGGGGCTTGCGCCTGCAGGGAAGAGCGTCCCCACAATCAAAAACCCCTCAAACGAGGGGGAATCTGATGAAATCTGCTACATCGGTCGCATCCGTTTAAACCTTCGATACATGGTGCCATAAATCAACTTGGCATCTTCGGAGAGGTGGACGGATAGCACCAGTTAGCATTGATCGCACGCTTTTGGCATGTCGGATGTTCAAAGTTCTAAAGTTATAACCGCGATCAGGACGGTGTCGCTATGCAGCTAGCCGGTTGAGCACGGGTCGATCCACAGGGAGATGGTTGTATGTCCGTTCGAGTCTTAGACGAGTCAAGAAAGAATGTGTATATATTTGTTCAAGTCTATCCTAAGTGTTCGTATTTATATTCAAGTAAGCTTGTTAAGGTTAAGGTCGGTTAGTAGAGTTAGGATTAGTCTTGTGCTTATCTTTTGCCATTCTTAAAACGGTGTTGGGATAATCGAAAGTAGCGGGGATTAGGAGGACATAGGAATGTGATTTGCGAGTTTAAGCAAGCTTTCCAACGCTAAATCAATTCCTAGTGCCCCTTGTCCGTCCGCTAAATACGCTTATTTCCAACCCTCGGCCAAACACCCGCAACCATGTATCCAAATAAGTCACAACTACATGTCACGTTGTAGTGCACTTAAAGTACTTCTCGACTTAGGTCGCGGCTACATGTCACGTATAGCGCGCCTAAGTGAGGGGGTTGCATTTGTTTGGTTGGGGTTCGTTTCAAGATATTTGGCGAAGAAAAGCACAAGGGATTTCTCCATCCCTCATACCACCTTCCTTAGCCTTAACAAGGAGGAAATTATTCACACATCATAAAAGAAAAGAAAACAAAACAAGAAGGAAGAAAAGAGAAAAATACGGTTTTACAAGTGAAGAAAGCTAACTCTTGGGTCCTCACCTTAGCAAGGAACTCCGTTGAAATATCATCGCTTGAAAATAATACGGATAAGAAAAGAAAAGAAAAGAGAACAAGCAAAGAAATAACAACAACTAATTAACAACAAGAATAAAATTACACTAGAAATTAAATTACAATACAATGAAATAAAAATACAAGATAAGCAAAATAACCCTCATCTTCATTTCATCATCCACTCAAAAAGCTCTCACTACAATTTTCATGGAGGAAAGAATGAAGAAGAAAAAGAAGCTAAACTAAATCCTAACAAAAAGAGGTGGAAAAAGAAGACATGAAGAAGACCCTTGGCTTGGCACAAAACTGGGATATTTATAGGCTGCATGCTGAAACGCTTGGGCAACATTCTGGCCCTAAATGTAATGACCCAACTACCCCTAAAATTTGGTCATATGATGACACGAAACCACGGCGGATCCGCCGCGAAAACCCACATTTGGCGGCGGTTCCGCCGCGGTTTTGTGGAGTTGGGATCTCGGATTTTCTGGGTTTCCTTGTGTTGCTATCTTATGATGTTCTACATGTCCCAAATTGCAAAATGCCTTCACAATTTCTTCAGATCTGCACAGTCCAAACATAGCTTCACTTTTGATTGATTTGACCTTTCTCCCTCGAGCTCCGTGCACCCATTGATTCTTGTGCTGCCTCCCTCGTGCTTTGTTCTGCCCCTCTCGTGCTTTGTGCTGCCCCTCTCGTGCTTTGTGCTTGTCCGAGACACGAATGACCACTGTCATTTATCTTGTCTCTGGAACTGGTACGCGGCACTGGACGGATTCGGATGATCGGAACCCGGCTTTTATCTGTTGGCAACAGATGTTCTGGATTTTGGCGTAACAGTGGAGATTTTGTATCATTTGCGTTATTTTGGACTAGGAACCTGTAGACTATAAATATGTAGCAAAGACGGATTAAAAGCACCTACCTATAAACAAACAAGCATAAGAATGGGCGGTATTAAATGTAATATTCTAGTGTGAACAAATACCCCCAAACATAACTTTTGCTCGTCCCGAGTAAAACCAATTATTCAAAAAAAGTCCTAACCTCACTTTCGCAGGGAACGCAATTGCACTGAGCTTGTGCAACAAGCCGTTAAAACCTCTAGGTGTCCCTAGTAGGAGGAGTGTTGTCTCCTGAGGGTTTTCAGTGGATTACACCCACAAAATCCCGTCAAGCTAGTGTCATAAGTTAGCATCGATTCTACTCCTACAGTTTAGTATTTATGTTAGAAACTCTATCATCCTAAATTAGAAATATCTAACCCTTATGTTTCACACCTCCTATCTATTTAACCTTAGATCCTATACGTTCCAAAAAAGTTTAGAAAGATATTGGTATCTCCTGAGTTTTCCTTCTAAAGCGTGTGGTCTCAAATCAGGTATTTTTATCAACTTTACAGAAAACATAAGTCGTATCCTTTATTTCTATCTTTTATCCAAACATCGATTGTATACCCCTACGTGTGTGTATTATTTCACCCCTACATTTGAGAATTCAATTCAAGCTATAGTACCCTTGCCCTAATACCTAATACTATTTCTTTTCATTTATGATGACCGGTGTTGCTCACACACCTTTTATGCGACTATTAATGCTTCTTGGGGCACTAACAGCCGATTACTGAATGTGTGAGCTTAAAGCGTAAATAGAAGTTTCCAGGTCTTGACTTTATTCTATTTTTTTTTATTTTTTATTTTTCTTTTTCAAGACCGGATATATTTTTCAATAATGCTCTTTTGGTGTTTAGCTTTAAATACCGTTTTTCTTTCATACAAGGCTTTTAGGCAAGAGTATTTCTAGGTATCCTCTACTATCCCAAGTTTCAAGGTGTGTGCATGTGCCGTTTGTAGGGTATATACTTTCTAAATTTGGATTCAAGAATAGAAACTATTTTTCTGACTTATCCTTCAGTAAGGCATCAATACTTTCCCTTCATCTTGACTTAACTCAAGAACTGAACTCAAGATTACTTATTTCTCAAAAAAAAACTATAAGGACGCATAATCACCAAGTTTAAACAGAATGAGGGTTATCTTTAGGGGTTTCAATTCCTAAACCTAGAATTTAGTTATTTCTAATATATCAACTAAAATTTCGGAATAAAAAACTAAGTTACCCTATTAGTTAACTTGACGACAAAGTTTTTATGTTTTGGAAATTTTTCGATTTTTTATGGGTTTTTTAAATAAGTTATGCAAATGCAAAATATACAAATGAATGTGAAGGTAGAAAGCTTACCGAGCACACTCCCAAACTTAAACTTGACAGTGCCCTCACTGTCAGGCTACACCAAGAGGGTCAAAATTGCTGGCGCTCCCTAAAAAAATTTTTTTATACAAAACAAAAAGCAAAACAAAAATATATACACAAAAAGATTTCCCCCCCCCCCAAACTTAAGTGAAACAGTGTTTCCACTGTTAAGTGTTGAAGTCCAGAGTTAGGGGGGAAAGAGAACAGTATCAAGCTATACAAGGCCTTACACAGGCCAAAAGTTAACACCAACCATTCAAAGATTTTATCGTTATAAAGTGCTGGTTGGTGAAAGAATGCGGAGAGATAAGAAATGGAGAATACGCGAGACCGTATGGAGATAGAAGCGGGATACGGTCTCGGTATATGAGAAGAAGAATGGCGGAAGGGAGAAAGAAGTGGAATACGAACTTGAGGGTGAAAATGGAGTGAATAGATTAGCACAATATGTGATGAATGATGTATAAAAAGTAATTGTGCTAATCTATCAACCTGTAGAGAAATGGGGTCAAATCCCTCAAGATTCATGAGAAACCATGGGTACGCCGAACTTGGTAAACTAGACATATGAAATGAAAGTGATACGGTTTCTTGTAAGGTCGGAACGATGGAAAGGGTAGAGGAAAGTGAACGAGGAGGGGTATCAGGTAAAGGTTTGGGAGGGTGTACACAGTCAATGGAAGGGACATGATGAATTGGAAAATCCGACACATCAATTAAAACTGGTTCATCCTAAAAAATTTCCTCAATATTCTCCTAAAAAAATTAGCTCATCCATGCATTTATCATCAAAATCAAGACGCATATGAAGTTCGGGAAAAACATTTAATGACTCGGGATGATGAATTGGAGAGAAAAACTCATCCAAATCTACGAGTTCATCATCCAAAATATTCTCGGCGTCAATATCCTCGATCAAGTGAAAATCAACATTCTCAGACACCTCATCAAAAGCATGGATATTAATCAATTCAGGTTCTAAGATGGAGGTGTAGAGGTCAAAAGAATTGGGTGTGGTTTCACTTTGCAAGGTCCATTCACAATCGGGTAAATCAAACACTACAAAGTCACACAACTCATTAACCCTTCTATCTTCAATCGGTGAATCGTTTGGAACATTAGATAGACATTCAAAACCGGAGTTATGGGATTCAATTTGTGGCGGGTAAGTTTGACTTGGAAGGGGATACAGCTCACTCTCACCATTCAAATTCTCAACCTGTCCTACCGCCTCATCATACATTGGAAAATTAGGAGCTAGTTGGAAACTAACCGCTGGTTCACTAGGTTGTATGAGGGCAGCCATGGACGCATTCAATTCCATCATCTGGTTGCATGACGCTACCCTAAAGTCTTCCAATGACTGTTCAAGACTAGACATGGGTTGTGAAGGGATTTCAGTAAAAGATTGAAAGTTGTTTTGATACTGAAAACTCCCAAATGGCTGTGTAGAAGCAATGTCTGGGGAAGGTGCAAAAGTTGGGTAGGATGGATAGGAATTGAATGGTTGGAAAGGAGTAGGATCAACATTTGGATAAGAAGGTGAATGGAATTGTTGATCCCAAGAATTTGAAGTGGTGAAAGGAGTGAAAGATCGGTTACGAGATTGTTCAATATGTTCAGCGATAGACAAAGGACGACTTGCAAAAGGGGTATCAACATAAGCGGGTGCGGGAGGTTGAAAATGTTGATACAAAGTGGAATGCGGAGTGCAAGTGTTTGTCCTAGACGCTTCTATGCGATCTTTCAGTGAAATTTTGGGCATGGAGGGGTTGTTTGAAATTCGACCAAAGCAAGAATCGTAGGAAGTTATGTCTGGTTGTGGGTACCAAAGTTCGGCAAGAGTTTTTCTAGGTGGAGTACCCATGATATGAAGAGAAGAAGAAGGAAAGGAAGGGAAAAAGAATGTGGATTTTTTATTTATTTATTTTTTTATTAAAAAAAATGTTTGTTTTTGGAGTTTTTGAAATTGTTTGTTTTTAAAGAATACAGAATTATGGGACTAAACTTTATACAAGCACAATCACAATCACAATATGCACAAACAATACCTGGAGCTAGGGTCTTCAAAGTCCAATTAGACCGCTCCTAGACTTCCAAGCGACAAGTTGCAAGATAACCCTCGAATCACCTCTTCACTGCCAATTGTGGCCAGGTAAGCACAAGTGAGGTAAGGAGGGTTCCGCTTACGAATCACCGTGAGACGGGACTTTTAAAATTACCTCCTCATTTGTCTAGCCTAGGCACCACAAAGTCAAGTTTAGATAAACGATTGATTCCCCGCAACCTTCACTTGTCCTAAATGAGCGCGACAAGTCCTTATAGGTTTGGTCTAGATATTTTTTATTAGCTCAAGATAATGCGTATGCAATTAGTGATTTGTGGGGCCTTAGGAAGGGTGATGAAATCCCCACCCAATCTGAATTGGTGTTATAGCCCCTTAATGTCCGTATTAGTATATGCAAAGCGGTAAACAAACAAAATCTAAAACAACAAAAATTTATTTGGCGGCGGAGCAATTCTGTGCAAAGATACCTGCAGAAAATACAGTATAGTGGAATTCAGAGAGGGGACTAGAGGAAAGAGAAAGAGCAAAAAAAAATTTGGGGCTCCGAAGCCTCAATATGACCGCGGAACCGCCGCCGAATCCCCTCTTTGACAGCGGTTCCGCGGTCAAATTGATGAGCTGGCGCCTGAACCTTAGATCAATACACGTGCCCTTCTCTGTACACCCTAATAAAAACCTCTGTTTCTTGATTTGATTACTGTACTTGCTCCAGATTAGCCTGCACACTTGCACACAAAAATTATCAAAAATAACAAAAAGATTTTATTATATATATATATATACAAAAAGAATATTAACCCGAATAACAAGAAAGAAAATATGTTACCGTCACCCCGGAAACGGCGCCATTTGATCGCACGCTTTTGGCGTGTCGGATGTTCAAAGTTCTAAAGTTATAACCGCGATCAGGACAGTGTCGCTATGCAGCTAGCCGGTTGAGCACGGGTCGATCCATAGGGAGATGGTTGTATGTCCGTTCGAGTCTTAGACGAGTCAATAAAGAATGTGTATATGTTTATTCAAGTCTATCCTAAGTGTTCGTATTTATGTTCAAATAAGCTTGTTAAGGTTAAGGTCGGTTAGTAGAGTTAGGATTAGTCTTGTGCTTGTCTTTTGCCATTCTTAAAACGATGTTGGGATAATCGAAAGTAGCGGGGATTAGGAGTACATAGGAATGGGATTTGCGAGTTTAAGCAAGCTTTCCAACGCTAAATCCATTCCTAGTGCCCCTTGTCCGTCCGCTAAATACGCTTATTTCCAACTCTCGGCCAAACACCCGCAACCATGTATCCAAATAAGTCACAACTACATGTCACGTTGTAGTGCGCTTAAAGGACTTCTCGACTTAGGTCGCGGCTACATGTCACGTATAGCACGCCTAAGTGAGGGGTTGCGTTTGTTTGGTCGGGGTTCGTTTCAAGATGTTTGGCGAAGAGAAGCACAAGGGATTTCTTCATCCCTCATACCACCTTCTTTAGCCTTAACAAGGAGGAAATTATTCACACATCATAAAAGAAAAGAAAACAAAACAAGAAGGAAGAAAAGAGAAAAATACGGTTTTACAAGTGAAGCAAGCAAACTCTTGGGTCCTCACCTTAGCAAGGAACTCCGTCGAAATATCATCGCTTGAAAATAATATGGATAAGAAAAGAAAAGAGAACAAGCAAAGAAATAACAACAATTAATTAACAAAAAGAATAAAATTACACTAGAAATTAAATTACAATACAATGAAATAAAAATACAAGATAAGCAAAATAACCCTCATTTTCATCACATCATCCACTCAAAAAGCTCTCACTACAATTTTCATGGAGGAAAGAATGAAGAAGAAGAAGAAGCTAAACTAAATCCTAACAAAAAGAGGTGGAAAAAGAAGACATGAAGAAGACCCTTGGCTTGGCACAAAACTGGGATATTTATAGGCTGCATGCTGAAACGCTAGGGCAACATTCTGGCCCTAAATGTAATGACCCAACTACCCCTAAAATTTGGTCATATGATGACATGAAACCGCGGCGGATCCGCCGCGAAAACCCACATTTGGCGGCGGTTCCGCTGCGGTTTTGTGGAGTTGGGATCTCGGATTTTCTGAGTTTCCTTGTGTTGCTATCTTATGATGTTCTACATGTCCCAAATTGCAAAATGCCTTCACAATTTCTTCAGATCTGCACAGTCCAAACATAGCTTCACTTTTGATTGATTTGACCTTTCTCCCTCGAGCTCCGCGCACCCATTGATTCTGGTGCTGCCTCCCTCGTGCTTTGTGCTGCCCTTCTCGTGCTTTGTGCTTGTCCAAGACACGAATGACCACTGTCATTTGTCTTGTCTCTGAAACTGGTACACGGCACTGGACGGATACGGATGATCGGAACCCGGCTTTTATCTGCTGGCAACAGATGTTCTGGATTTTGGCGTAACAGTGGAGATTTTGTATCATTTGCGTTATTTTGGACTAAGAACCTGTAGACTGTAAATATGTAGCAAACACGGATTAAAAGCACCTACTTATAAACAAACGAGCATAAGAATGGGCGATATTAAATGTAATATTCTAGTGTGAACAAGCATCTGCCCCGAATTTCAGGCAAGACGTTCGCCGCGTCTTCATCCGCGTCTTTCGGCGGGGAACAATACTCCAGTGTTTAAAATACTAAAATTTTACTAAGATAAGAACATAGATTTTCTCATACTATATATATCCAGATTCCGGGTTTGATCATTCATTCATGTCACATTCATATTAGTGCATCACATCATTGTTGTATACATAGGTTGTGACGCATTTGTGTGCATGCTTAAGATAGCCTTATTAGATGTTACTTACTACTCATGAGTTAGCAACTCAACCCCGTTGTGCCACAGTGTCTTGCAGGACCGACCCATCAGTATCGTAGCAGCAGCGCACTTCTTCTGCTTCCTTTTGCTTCGACTTGAGAGCTTTGCTTGTAGGTGGGTTTTGCGAGGATATTCTTTTATTCCCACCGTGTATATTTACTTTTGTATCTAGTATGCTCCATCTACCATTTCTACCATTTGTATTATGACCTAGAGATTGGACAGTGAGGCTTGTATTATTTTGATATCTGGTGTCGAGCTCATATGAGCCGACTTGATACTTTCTTTTTTCTTGCTTTTATATGGTTTATTGCATCATTATAATATATCTTGCATGTGGTTATGTTCCGCCATTCGGTGAAGAGCTAGCTCCCGCTTGGGGATGCCTGTATTCATTGTTTATACATATTCATGTTTTGTACCCGTTTGGGGCCAGTTTTTACAAAGGAAACCGTTCTCCGCCGAAAGACGCGACCGGTACGTTAGGACGTCTGGCCTGAATTTTAGCGGGCAGATACTATTTGAATTTATCCGTCCCCTCTCTCTGAAGATGCCAAGTTGATTTATGACACCGTATATCGGAGGTTTGGACGGATGCAGCCGTTGTAGTGGACTTCATCAGATTCCCCCTCGTTTGTAAGGGGGTTTTGATTGTGGGGACGCTCTTCCCTGCAGACGCAAGCCCCTGCAGTTAATTACGTTACCGCATCGCGATAACCACTTTCTTCTGCTCTGGAAGTTTACTTCGTGTCGTGTGTGTTTGTTTTATTTTTGGTTGCCCGTGGATTGTATACGGAGACTAATTTATGTTGTCGCCCATAGGGCGTGGATTAGTCCAAATCCATATTTCTTAGATTTGGGTTTTTTATTTAAGGACTGTTAATCTATTTTGGGATTAAGATCGACTTAAACGTAAGTGAGCATTTAGGGGATCGGTTGGTTTTTTTTATTAAGGATACATTAGTCCAATTTGAGACTAAGATCTACTTAACAGAGTGTTAGGATCATTTTTGTTTCAGATCCAACAAGAGAGAATTTGGGCTCTGTTGTCTTAGTTTAGGGACATTTCGGTCTATTATCGCCATTTTTTAAGCGAATGTTAGTTTAAGGATATCTCGGTCCGTTGATCACCATTTTGGAGGTGAGGTTTTAGTTTAAGGATGTTACGGTCCGTTGATCACCATTTGGGGATGAGATTTTAGTTTAAGGACGTTACGGTCCGTTGATCACCATTTGGGGGTGAGATTTTAGTTTAAGGACGTTACGGTCCGTTGATGCCATTTTAGAGACAACGGTTAGTTTAAGGACGTTTCAGTCCGTTGTTAGTTTAGAGACATCTCGGTCCATTGTCCATCTTGCGTTCACGTGTATTTGTTACGTGACGGGATGAGCAACGATGATATGGGTGCATCCAGTCTGGGATGTGATTTGATTTGGGATGTGCATGTCAGTTTAGGAAGTGCACCAAAAAGCAGTTGGTTGTCGGGACCCGCCACCTCTCTGAAGACGTTGAGGAATTACAACGACATGTATCAGAGGTGTAGAGAGATGTACCCTTGAACCAATCCCCGTAATTGAGGGAAAAGGGATTAATGGTAAACCCAGGAATCATTAGTCGTATTTTGAGACTAAGATTTCTTCAGGGGGATGTGGGACGAATATCGTTTTGGGATATCATCAGTTGGAAGATCGATAGTCGTATTTGGGACTAAGATCAGTTTGAGAAGTATCTGTTGATCTGAATTAGGGAGTTTCTACTCTCAAAGGACTTAACCAACTTGGGCTTTGTCCACTCAGATTTCTTTTTATTTGAAAAAGAGTGCTAAGCACTTGTTTGGATTCAGTCCCTTTTTTTGTGCAAAAAGTGCTGAGTACTTATGTAAGTTCTGACGCTCACATATAATCATGTAGGGTTTTCAGTCATGGGAATTGCCCAATAAATGTTAAACACTTTACCCCTTTTGTATTTATATGGAGTGCTAAACACTCTTTATGGCGCCCACGTGCGAAGCACGTGAGGAGCTAGGCGCTGCTTAGTGGGTACCAAGCACTTTCATTCTGTGGCACCCACGTGAGAGTCACGTGGGACGCTGGGCGCTAGGGAACTACCCACTGAGTGCTAAGCGCTCTTGAGTTTTGAGGCGTCCAAGTGAGGGGCACATGAGACGCTAGGCGCTGAACACCGCTTATTGAGTGCTAAGCACTCCTTATTTACTGGAGCCCATGTGAGGGGCACATAATGCGCTGGACGCCGAGCGCCGCCCACTGAGTGCTAAGCACCCCTGAATTCTTTTGTAGGGCCCATGTGAGAGGCACGTGGGGCGCTGGGCGCAGAGCGCCGCCCACTGAGTGCTAAGCACTCCTGAGTTCTTTTGTAGCGCCTATGTGAGAGGCACGTGGGCGCTTGGCACTGAGCGTCGCCCACTGAGTGCTAAGCACTCCTGAACTCTCTCTCTTTTTTTGAATGATCCACAAGATCTTTATCTACTTTTTGAAGGGTGTTTTTCGTTACCCATTAAGATGGGAATACGCACGGGCTTGTCAGGCATGTACAGATTCCCCCTGCCTAGGGCAGGCCGACGTTTATTGATTGTGGGGATCCGAATCTCCGGCAGTCGCGGATTAAGCTGTCGTTAATTACCCCTCGCTTTTGGAGCGAGAGAACCTCCGATGGACGGGTAAAACTGGTCATACGAACTCAATGTGAAGTATTGGTGCGTGTGTTGTGTTTTGGATGGGTTTTGGATATACCGGGGGTCTCGCAGAGTTTACGGGGGGCCCGCGGGGGGTAAAATTTTTTCCAATGGGGGACGCGTTTTAGGTGTGGAGTGCATGGAAAATGAGGGGTGAAGAGCGACTTAAAGACGCTTGCATGGCATGTGGGTGATAGGCGCCCGTGGGTCACGTGCCTGGCGCCTGGGCGCTTGGCGCCCGCGGGTCACGTGCCAAGCGCCTGGGCGCTTGGCGCATGCTGGTCACGTGCCAGGCACGTAGGCGCCTGGCACCCGCGGGTCACGTGGCCTGTACGCAACCGCTGAGCGCTGGGCGCTCGCGGGTCACGTGCACGGCACGCGACCGCTGTGCACTGGGCGCCCACGGGTCACGTGCCCTGCATACGACCGCTGGGTGCCCATAGGTCACGTGCGCAACACGCGACCACTGGGTCCTCATGGGTCACATACGCGGCACGTGACCGCTGGAAACACCAGCGGAAAAGGGGCTTAGCCCCTGGGCTGGGAGTTGAACTCCCAAGGTTCTTTGGAGTTGAACTCCTAACAGGGATTATGTATAGATTTGGAGTTAAACTCTTAAAAAGGGGGTTGATTTATGGAGTTAAACTCGAACAGTTCTTGAATGGAGTTAAACTCCTAGAAATCTTTGAATCTTCTTTTGAGCCTCGGATCCTTCCGGAGTGGGATTTTTTTTTGGAGATGGGTATCCTTCTTCTTCCTCTTTGTTGGCTGGATCTTGGGAAAACAAGAAGGAAGGTGGGACTTAAAATCACCCCTTTTAGGGTTTTGATGGCAGATCTGAGCTCCCCTTTAAGGGTTTTATGGTGAAAAACTATTTATTTTTAGAACAGGAAGAGTTAAACTCTTAATTTAATTCAAAAGAAAAGAAGAAGGTTTAGAACCTTGAGGAAGGAGAAGGTACAGACCCTAGAATTTTTAGAGAATGGAAAAGTTGTCATAGATATTTTCATCATGTTTGCCTTTATAGGCTACACACTTTACATATAGCCCTTTGGGCTTTGCCAAATGCTGCTTGTGCCACCCCATACCTTATATGCTTATTTCTTTTTGCATATAAGCCATGGGTTTTACAAAATTTCGTCTTTCTGCCCATTTACATACATTTATTTCTAAAAAAAGAATTACATTAAAACTAATTTATGGCTTCATTCCTTTTGTCATGAGGCCGGTCCCTTCCATGCTAGGTTCTGACCTGGGCATGGGCCCACTTGGCTTGGGGTTAATTTTGATTTTGATTTGGTCAACCGGGGTATAAATTTTGACCCCAACAAATTGCCCCCCATCAATAAATGCACACTACATATATGGATTGTGTGCATGAAATTGATGGATCTTCTTTCGCGTGGAGGTTGATTTAATCTAGTTCCCGTTTTGACGACGTGGAGGTCAATGTTGCCCTTTTTGCGACGTGGACGGTCAGTGCTGCCATTTTTGTGACGTGGATGGTCGGTTCTGCCATTTTTGCGACGTGGACGGTCGGTTCTTCCATTTTAGCGACGTGGACGGTCGATGCTGCCCATTTTACTACGTGGACGGTCGGTGCTGCCATTTTTGCGACGTGGACGGTCGGTGCTGCCATTTTTGTGACGTGGACGGTCGGTGCTGCCCTTTTAGAGACTTGGATGGTCATTTCTACCCTTTAAGCGACTTGGACGGTCGGTGATGCCCTTTTTGCGATTTGGACGGTCGGTTCTGCCATTTTAGCGACGTGGACGGTCGGTGCTGTCATTTTAGCAACGTGGACGGTCGGTTCTGCCCTTTTTGCGACTTGGACGGTCGTTGCTGCCATTTTTTCGACGTGGACGGTTGGTGATGCCCTTTTAGCGACTTGGACGGTCGTTGCTGCCCTTTTAGCGACTTGGGCTGTCGGTTCTGCTCTTTTAGCGACTTGGACGGTCGGTGCTGCCCTTTTTGCGACTTGGACGTTCGGTTCTGCCATTTTAGCGATGTGGACGGTCGGTGCTGCCATTTTAACGACATGGACGGTCGGTTCTGCCCTTTTTGCGACTTGTATGGTCGGTGCTGCCTTTTTTGCGACGTGGATGGTCAGTGCTGCCCTTTTAGCGACTTGGACGGTCGGTTCTACCATTTTAGCGACGTGGACGATCGGTTCTGCCATTTTAGCGACGTGGATGGTCGATGCTGCCCTTTTTGCTACATGGACGGTCAGTGCTTGATTTGACTTGCTCCGCTTCTTGCGGTGTCAGGGTTGAAGTTGACTTGCTCCGCTTTCTACGGTGACAGGGTTGATTTGTTTGATTTGATTTATTCTGGGAGTTCCCTACCCGTCCAGCGGGACTTTTGAGCTTGGAAGCGCTACCGGGTGGGACATTAATTTGATCTATCTGATTTCTGTCTCGTTTGGCGGGACTTTTGAATTTGAGAGGAACTTGGAACTTGGAATTTGTTTGGCATCAGCATTGCTGCACTGGAATAATGCCAGGAGCAATTCATCATTTGCCCCGGGAGGACTTGGGATTTGGTTTTTGGGTCGGCATCAACCTCACTAACACTGAAGCAATACCAGGAGCGATTCATCATTTGCCCAGGGAAGACTTGGGATTTAGGTTTTTGGTTGGCATCAGCACCGCTAACACTGAAGCAATGTCAGGAGCGACTCATCATTTGCTCTTGGGAAAACTTGGGGTTTGGGTCAGCATCAGCACCGCTAACACTGAAGCGAAACGCCAGGAGCGACTCATCATTTTCCATTGCCCGTTGGGGAGCGATGGGTCAGGAGATAGGTTTAGATCCCTATCACCTAAGGCTTTTCAATTTTATGAGTTGTATGGGTCTCATAAAAGCATATTCTCCCTACGAGTCGAGAGGATCTCGCAGGTGTATTTTCTCCCTATGAATCGTAGGGATTCCTAAGTGTGTTGCTCCTTTGTGAGTCGTAAGGATCTCACGCGGGGATTTTCTCTTCACAAGATCGAGAGGACTTTGTGAGGGTATTTTATCTCTTTTCATGAATTTGCGCCCTTTCAGGTTTTCACAAACTCGCCGGTAGTCCTGCAGTTTTTACTCACGGAGCCCTTTCGGGTTTTCATCCGTGCCCGTTTTGCTTGTGGACATACCGTTCTTGTTTTTTTTTCTTTTTTTTTGCCGGTAGGACTTTAAATGTAGTCTCACCGGTAGGACTTTGGGAGAGATATGGGTCGTTTACGCCCATGGATTGTATACGGTTTTACATGATGTATGATCCAGACCGTAGAGCCGGTGTGCTCAATTCGTCTACGGCTTATAGCATTCACGCATAGTATTTCTTGAGATATCAGCTATTGATGAGTGGCATGGGCCTTTCTCCCTCGGCATTTATCAGCTGGTAGGACCCTTCATCAAACACTTTCTCGATGACGCAAGGTCCTTCCTAATTTGGCTCGAATTTTCCCTTGGCATGTCGATTGGGGATGATCGGTCTTTTGAGGACCAACACCGATTCGCCTTTCTTAAAAGCACGGAGACGGGTCATCTTATCATAGGCCCATGACATTTGGGATCGGTACAACTCTAGATTTTTCTGTACTGCGAGCCTCTTATCTTCGAGGGCGTCAAGCTCTTCGAGCCGAAGGAGGACGTTTTCCTCCTCCGTTAACACGTGTTGTACAGCCATTCTTAGGCTTGGAACTTCGACTTCGAGCGGGAGGATTGCTTCCATTCCGAAGAATAGTGAGTATGGAGTAGACTGAGTTGGAGTGTGGTGCGTGGTACGATATGCCCACAACGCCTCGTGGAGCTTGAGATTCCAATCTTTCTTGTTGGCTGAGGCATTTTTCCTCACGAGCTTGCATAGAGTTTTATTGAAGGCTTCGGCTATCCCATTGGCTCTTGGATTATAGATGAAGGAATATCTCCAGTCTATCTTGTGCTGAGTAACGAACTTTGAGACTTTGAAGCTCTTGAAAGAAGGCCCGTTGTCAGATATGATTCTTCTCGGTGTACCAAAGCGGTATAGAATATTATGTCTGAAGAACGTCAGAATATCTTCCGTTTTGACTTCTTTTAGTGGGACAGCTTCAGCCCATCTGGAGAATTAGTCTGTCGCAGCCAATATGAACCGGTGGCCTTTGGATGATGGAGGATCAATTGGGCCAACTATGTCGGTGCCCTAAACTTCGAAAGGCCACGACGCTACCGTAGGATGCAACAGATTGGGATGCTTGTGAATGAAATCACCATGAATTTGGCAGAGATGGCATTTCTTTGCATGATCTTCGCAATCCTTTACCATGGTGGGCCAGTAATATCCAAGCCATTTGATCTAAAGCCACATTTTGGGGCCGGACTGGTGAGCCCCGCAGACACCCGAGTGAACTTCTTTCATGACTTTTTGGGCTTCGGCCGATGACAGGCACCTGAGCCAGAGTTGGTCATATGATCTGCGGTATAGCATATTATTTACAAACATGTATCGGAGAGCTCTCTTCTTCAGCTGAATTCTCGTAGATTTTTCTTTGGGCAGCTCGTCGTATCGAAGGTACTCTATGAAAGGTTCTTTCCAATCGGGCTCGTTTTGAATGATCGAAACCTTTTCGGCAAGATTGTTCTCTTGTTCTATACTTTCTTCTTCACGCAAAGAGACTAGAGGCAGAATTTTCCGGCTTCTGACTGTGATTAGAATTTCGTCCTTGTCAGGATCAGCTAGCTCTTTAGTTAGGCGAGCGAGTATATCAGCTTTTCCGTTCAACGCCCTAGGGACTCTCATTAGTTTAATATGAGTGAACCGTTTCATGAGTTCCACCACTTGACTTCTATATCGAGCTAACTCGGATTTGTATATCTTATAGTCGCCGCTTACTTGGTTGACGACAAGATGGGAGTCACCGTAAACCCGTAGCCGAAGGATTTCCATTTCTATGGCGAGCTCCAGACCAGCTATCAGAGCTTCATACTCAGCCTCATTGTTTGTGCGAGGCTCGGTGAGAGCAAAAGAACGTCATAGGGTTCCTATCGATGGCATGATGAACACTAATTATATCCCTTCTTTTATCTACGGGACGCTTGATTTGCCGGAGCTCCTCATTGATGAGGCTCCATCGAAGTAGAGCTCCCAACATGGCTCATCATCCTCGAAGTGCAGCACTTGTTCATCGGGTAACTCGCAGTTGAGCGGTGACTATTCTGGTATGGGATGAGCAGCAAGGAAGTCAGTGAGAGCTTACCCCTTTACTGCTTTCTGGGGAGTATAGATTATGTCAAATTCAAGCAGCATGACAGCCCATCGCGCCATTCTACCGGCTAGGCTTGCTTTGGTCATCAAGTGTTTGAGCGGGTCGACCTTGGTGATTAGCATAACCCGATGAGCGAGCAGATAGTTCCTCAGCTTCTTCACAACGAATATCAGAGCCAGGCATTGCTTTTCGATCGGGGAATAGTTGTGTTCCTCCCCGACTAGAGTTCGACTGAGGTAGTAGGGGGCATTTTATTTTCCTTCCTCGTTGTTCTGGGCAAGGAGCGCACCGAGCGACTCATCTAGCGTGGCAGTATAAAGAATCAACGGTTTATTTAGAATAGGGGTAGTAAGCACTGGAGGGCGCAACAGGTACTGTTTGATACTTTCGAACGCTTCTTGACATTCGGCATCCCAGACAAAAGGAGCATCTTTCTTCATGAGCTTTGAGAAGGGCCTACATCTCCCCGATAAATTTGAGATAAACCTTTGTATATAAGCAAGCTTGTCTTAAAAAGATCTTAGCTGTGTCAGACTCTTTGGGGGGGCATCTCCATGATGGCCTTTATGTTGGATGGGTCAACTTCGATCCCTCGATGTCGGACTATAAAGCCCAGGAATTTTCCCGATGACACGCTAAAAGCGCACTTCAGAGGATTCATCTTCAGATCGTATTCCCTCAGTCTAGTGAGAACGGTCCTAAGATCTTGGATGTGATCAGCCTTGGCTTTTGTCTTGACGACCAGATCATCAACATAGCATTCAACGACTTTATGGATTAGATCATCAAAGATATTGGTCATTGCCCTTTGATATGTAGCACCTGCATTCTTTAGTCCGAACGACATCACTTTGTAACAATATATGCCGATCGGGGTTCGAAATGCTGTATGCTTCTCATCCTCAAGCGGCATTTTTATCTGATTGTACCCATATGAATCGTCCATGAAGGTGAACAGATCATAATTTTAGGTTTCATCGACCATCATTTCCATGACCGGAAGCGGGAAATCATCTTTAGGGCATGCCTTGTTAAGGTCTCTGAAATCGACACAAACCCGGATCTGCTAATTTTTCTTATTTACTGGGACAACGCATGCGATCCAGTCTGTGTATTTATCTTCCATGATGAAGCCAACATCAATAAGTTTCTTAGTTTCCTCGATGACCTTTTCTTCCATCTCCCTTCTCATTCTTCGAGGAGCTTGTTTGACAGGCTTGGCATCAGGAGATATAGCCAGTTTATGCACGACTACTTCAGGGGAGAGGCCAGGATTTCTTTGTACGTCCACACGAAACATTCGGCGAACTCATACAGTAGGGCAATTATCCGATCTTTCATTTTTTCTAACAAGAGTGAGCTGATGTAGGTCGGCCTTGGATTATTGGGCATTCCTAAGTCAATCTCGGTTAGCTCGTCAAAGGTTGCTTGTTCGCCGTCTTCGAGCTCTCGAGGGGCTTCTTCTGGCTTGGCTATCTCGTTGTTGTCATTTGACCTTTCGCTGGCTGCACCAACATGGATCATGTAACATGCTTTGGAATCAGGTTGAATGAAACCTATGCCCCATCTGTCTAGAATTCGTCCATCGATAAGTGCTCGGACGTAAGGCGGATGCCATAGCCCCTCATAAAACTTCGTTTCAGATTCCGTTTGATATAACTGACATCCGTACTTTTTAAAATATTCTCGTATCTCAGACACATAATATCTAGGGTTTAGGACAGCTCTTATGCCTCTTTCATAGGGAAGGCACGTGACAGACAAATCTTCCGAGTGCACGATAGGATTTGACCCATAAAACAAGATTCCCTTCTGCACACTCTTTTTCCCGGGAATGTAGAAGGTATTCAGCTGGTCCATGGTGGAGACTGAAAATGCATCGAGCTCTTTGCACATCTGCTCCAGCACCCTGGTGACGGCTAGGGGCCCTTCTGCAATTTCGAAGGTCTCTCGTAGTTTTGCTCGTTGCGTGGGGGCCCAGTTTGCACAGCTGTTGCAAGGCGGGTCCTCTTCCTTCAACTCTTCAGTGTCGCTGCCTAAACGAGGGCAGATTTTGCTGCCGAATGGGCCTTCAGTATCAGATTCGTCTGTATCGCTACCGATATGAGGGCGAGTTTTACGGAAGGACGGACTTCCAGCATCGGAATCATCAGTGTCACTGCCGAAACGCGGACGCACTTGGGGGTTTTTGCTTTTGAAAGTGACAGCCGGCTCAGATTTGCCATTGAGTTTTAGGGCCGCTCTGTCCTCGGTCAGTTGTGGCTTAACATTTTGGGGGTTCACAAAGTACCGAGAATCTTCATATCGGACTTCATGCACACCGAACTGCTGGATGTCTCCGTCAATACGTCTTTCTTCGCCATTTTTAGTATACTTCATGCATTGATGGAGAGTTGACGGAACAATACCATAATCGTGGAGCCACGGCCGCCCCAAGAGAATTTTATAGGACATGTCTGTAAGTGCACGGCGGCGCCCCGGCCGTCGATCCGACGGCCAAACGCGGAAACGGTGATAAACTTTACCTTTTGCGGACTTAGCAAACCGGCACCACCGCGCACTAAACCCCGGATCGTACCATTAAACTAGTCTAAGCTAACAAGAGGATGGGTTAGAGATATACCGACTGATCCGAGTCCTCCGGTCTTCATCTCCACCCCGATCTCCTCGCGGGATCTCCGTCCGTCTCCTCCTCGTCGGAAAGGGCACCACGAAGCCGGGTACTTTTACGGGCTCCCACCTCAATACCGAGGCAACTCGGGCGCGAAGTTGGCTAGCCGACGCGCCCAAGATTTGCTGTAGAATATAGTGTAGAGTGTATGTCTCACTTTGGGGTTGGTTGCCATAGATGGAGGAATGGTGTATAGAAAATTGGTGCTTTCAGTTTTCTAGCAATGGAATGAGATGAAGAATGATATACACAAAATGAATCACTCTCATTTTTCTTCCTCTCCCCTCAAATGAAGTGGCCGGCCATTCCTATCATGAGAATGGTGGAGGAAAGTTTAATACAAGGGAGGTGATCATAGTAGAAAAGAAAAGGTGACCACAACCAAAAACATAATCATCACAAACTTTACATCAACCTCAAATCCATCCTTATCACATAAATACATGAAAAGCAAAGATGCTTATCATATCAAACCTTATGCAATAAAACCCTCCACAATGTGTTATTTGCAAACTTGCAAATAACCCCCTCCATCGGAAAAGTCCGGCCGGGAAAGAACAAAGGAAAACCGGCCGGAACGGAATGCAAACTGGCAACTCCAGAAAACTGGTCCCGTAATAAAGTACAGGAAAACCCCGATACTGTGCATACACACCCGCATCTGTATTCCGTCCGGATACAAATGCAATGAGACAAAATCTACACTGTACTAAACTAGGACCGGCTTAAACCAAAGCCGGCTAGTAAAATCCGTTCGATCCTGATCCGTGCAATACCGCACGTATCTGATCGAACCCTGCCATATAACTATACGGCCATTAGTACAAACCGTCCGATCCTGATCCGTGCAATACCGCACGTATCTGATCGGACCCTGCCATATCTCCATACGGCCTCTACAGCGTTTCGCCCGAAAGCTTGAGTAACTGAAAGTGTGGTGGACTCTAAAGACTCGTCAATACTATGGCTGTGGATTTAACCACTAGCACGTCAGAGGTATAAGCCAATACGTAACGGGCCACCAGCTATTGACTAAAAGGGACGTCGATGAGCAAACTCATCCTGACACCCTACTGAGCCTGTCAGTGACAATATCCGTACAGTCCGGTCCGTTCGTCTATGAGCATCGCATGTCGGGCCTAGGGGGTTGGTAAAAGTCAGACCCCCAAAAGCGGTACAAGTCGTGTCGGAGTGTAGCCCAGAACACCCTGAGATACTACTGGAATACCTACCAGTAAATCTCCTGCCTTGGCCAAGGACTTCGTGTAATGGCTCTCCTAGACACAGCGCGACCTCACCCCCAATACCGGGAGAGACGAAACCCCCGAAGATCCGCTCACTGCCTCCATGTGGCTCGGGACTGTACCCAACTAAAACCTGTTTGCACGACTCCTTTGAGCCGTGGTAGGGTAGTAATCAAAGCACAGTGGGAACTCACACGAGACAAATGACGATCCCCAGGTCGATGAACTAACCTGTACACATGTCACCTGGGAACTGCTATCTGACGTCAGGTATAAGACCAACTAGCATGTTCCCGGCGAGTCCTGTCCGATGTACTCATAACCCAATGAGCACCTGTATACATCTTAGGTGAACCAACTGACACCAGTGGCTTGTGAGACCGGCCACCGCCCCTCGTCGGGGTCTCGACTGTATACACTAGTCTACTCTGGAGAATCGATGCCCTATCTCGAAACTCCCACGACTAGGGACTTTTTAAGGATGTGCTTATAGACTCCAGCTCTCACTTATATGATCGCCCTCATACTGCTGGCAGTCAAGCAAGAATCCTAGGGGCTCTATCAACGTGCAATAGCGACATGTCAGGTCACCTAAAGCAGTACACGATGATAAAGGTAAACCAGATAGCAAACTATCATCTCGAGTAAGACTGTCGTCCCGGGATAGGTCCTCCCTCAATCATTGCAATCACGTGCCTGTGATCCAATAATTGACTCTGAGGGCACTATCTCCAACAATGTCAGCGTCGATCACGTATATCTTAGCTTCGGTTTGCAGATCCCCAAATTTGATTGGCAGAGCTATAAACCCCAAAACTTGCTGGCAATTTTGATTGAAGCCTTGAATGACAATCCTTTCCCTTGACAGGTGTCGGACGTCCCTTGACAAACTCTTCAGAGCCCACAAGTTCATGATGTTCACCGAGGATCCCGGATCAATCAATATGGGATTAATCCGATCTTCGTCACTGTACCCAGTCACGTAAAGCGGCCGATTATGCTCAGTCATTCCCAGTAGTAAGTCTTCGTCCTTAAACATGACTGCGGCGGCATGCAGAGCGTACTGGGCTTCTTTCAAATTAATTTCCGCAAAGGGGGCCTGGTACCGCTCGGGGTTTTGTAAAGCGTGAATGGGAACATTCTTAAGCTCCTTAGATAGGACCAAGACATCGTAGATGCTCAGGAGAGACGGAAGCTTCCTGAGATGGGCCAAGACATTGTAGTCCAATGAGGAATGACTTGAGTTTTCATTAGCCGGCTCTCTGCCATCTTCTTCATTAACGACTTGTTTTTCCTTTCCTTTTGGGGTGTTGCCCTGATTTGGCGGTAGAGCCCTGCCGCTTCTGAGCTGGATTTGGTTGGCCTTTGTGGCGAGCTCCTCGTCCTCTTCGGGAAAACATAGCTTTTCCTCAGAGTCGCTACCAAGGTGGATGGTATAGCAGGTCACTATAGGGATCTCTTCATTGGAGTCTTCTTCTAGCTCCTCCAGAATCTCAGCCGCTTCTACATGGAAGAACTCCTTCAATTGAATTAGAGTCATTTTCTCTTGTTCATAGTCTTCGACGGAATCGATATATTTTTGAATGGTCGATTTCCTTGGAGAATCTTTTTCACGTCGAGCTTCACTTTTCTTCTTCTTGAGCTTTTTGGATTTTGAACATGATTGAGACGAATTGGCAGCTGGAATGGTGGGCTTCTTCTACCTTTCCTATTCTGTTCTGGGCTCTTTTCGAAGTAGCTTTATCATCTTCTTTGTCTTATTAGATATGTGCGTACTCCACGGAGGCTGCGGTGAGTCAGTTTCATTTCTCAGGGCAGCGGGTTCAGTTGTCTACTCCCAGAAGGCTTCAGTTTCTGTCTGTATAAACTTGGTGGTTGCAACTTGATTGTTCACCAACACACTCTTGGACAGCTCGATCTCTCTAGGCTTGCACTGCTTCTCGACCCAGTCTTTGAAAATATAGCAATTCTCGATAGTGTGGCTCACTACTCTGTGATACGGGCAATACAGGGGATTTTCGGTCATTTTTGCTTCATGCGGTCTCTTCGACTCCGGTAATTGTAGGCCGTTGTTTAAAGCATCTTTGAATATCTTGTTAACCTTATCCCTTCTGAAAGAGTAAACCTTGTTCTTTTTCTCCTCTAGGGAAGGCCCTTCTCCTCCTAGCACTGGCATTTGAGACCGATTGATTTTAGATTCATCTGCCTTTCGCTTGTCTTCATTATCGGACGCATTGAAGACATTGGTGTTGCTGGAATTCCCGCTTTTACGGTTGTCGTCCCGCTTGCTTTTCCAAGTCTTGTCTCTTTGAGAGTCCGGGATAAACTCTTGCTTCGAGCGTTCCAGCATTTCGAATTTCTTGGTCAGCTTCTGAAACGTCTTGAGGCCTGCTGTATACAAGAATTATACCATCCAATTGCTGAGGTTCCCAATGAGGAGGCTGACAGACTGGTCCTGCTCTAGCGGCGATTTGCACTTGACAGTGAGGTTGCTCCATCGGGCAATAAAGTCCGTGTTGCTTTCATTTTTCCCCGGCTTGGTTCTCACAAGGTCAGCGATGGAGATTTTATCACTGACACTCATGAATCTTTGCCGAAATAGAGACTCCATTTGGGCAAAAGTAATGACGGACCCGTCTGGTATGCTTGCGTACCAGTCGAAAGCAACACCGGTCAGGCTATTGACAAATTGACGAAGAAGGTGCATATCATTGCCCCCTGTATTTCCACACGACGCTTTAAAGTGGGCGACGTGCTGATTTGTATTTCCCGTCCCGTCAAATCTTCCGAACTTAGGAATGACGTAGCCGCTGGGTAACTCAATCAGATCATACTGTGCAGGATATGGTCACCCGCTACTGCCAATTTCTTTCTGAGATTTGGCTTCGGCCACCAATGTTTTATCCTTGATGGTGACCAAATCCATTATCCGATCTTGTGTTAGCGAGATGGTGGTATCTAGGGCCAAGGCGTCCCCAGAAGCAGAATGTGGCCGGCTTTCATGCGGCTCGCCCAATCTTGGACCCAAAGGGACAGGCATCGATTGTTTCAGGTTGTTATCACCCTGCTCATGAGTAGAGACTTGTGCTTGATTGGGAGGCGCCCGAGCAATTTGAGCCATAAGTTGCATCACAACATTCGCCAGGTCGTCGATTTTGGACTAAATCTTGGCCATTTCTTTATCTTTGCTCCTGACCTGTTTTCGAAGCTTTTGAAGCAGCTCTTGCTCTGCGGTCCTGGGGCGGAAAGTCGGCTCTTCCTTGCTGCCCGAGCTTGACTCTAGATGGACTGAGGGGTCTATCTACCTATCGGCCTCATCGAGAGGGTTTTCCTCATCCAATGGAGGCGGCTGATCTTGGGAAGCGGCAACCACATTCAAGCCAGATTGGGCTTGGGATGTGGTGACCCCATCCTTGCTTTTGCTGCGCAAGTTGTCGCTGGGACGTGCGCCCGCCATATAGACCTTATGGATAACATATCCCACCGTCTTTTTATTACCAGCAGCTGATTTCACGGATCGCTGTCGTGGCCCTCCTGTTTCGGTAACGGGCGATCGACTGAAAGCGGCTGGCCTGATCGGTTTCTTGAATAGTGCTGGCGCTTCTTTTCTAGGTTTGCCCCGCTTCTTTCGCGCGGCATAGAGTGCCTGATAGACACTTAAAGAGATGGTGTCATGCTTTCTCTGATGGGGCTGGGACACGTCTTTTTGCAACATCGTTCGGACTGCCATCTTCTTAATTCTGGCGGTCATGGCGTTTTTCTGAACCCACTTTAGAGGTTCGAAAGAATTGGTGACTTTTACGGTCAACTCAGTCGTTGTCGTAGGATGACTCGGCTATTGGAATCTCACAAGATTCCACTTGGCAGGATTCCTGGCCCTCTTGTTGGCTCGATACCTGACTCGCTTCTGTCTCAGCCTTTCTGTTTTGAGTACTTGGCTGGTTACGGCTCTTTGGGAACCCACCGTAGACCGACTGACAGAGAGTCCAGAGAATATGCCTGCTTGCTCGATTGTCAAAGGCAACATCTGAGCTTGCCGGAGCTGCTTTGTGGTCCCATTGGTGTTGAAGGCCTTGCCCCCAGTTGGAACAGTGGAGAGCCGTTCGAATACGGATTTGCATTTAGGGTGGGAAGCTCTGGGGACCACGACGTTCGGCCTCCTGCCTCTCGAGGTCGGTTTGGCCGCTTGGTTTGTTGGGACCTCTGCCAGATAAGCGCTTCCAGCAGGGTAGATGATAACTGAACTAAATTGACGGGGTGACTCCTCCCATTGCCGGCTGAGACTGGCAGGGAAAACCATGCGGGCATTGCGCTTGACCATCTACGAGATCGGGGTTGCGTTGGAAGCTGAATTCATCTTAGGAGACATCGTCGTTGAAAGTTGATTGTTGCACAAAAAGAAAACTACTTCAGTACAAACATCGGTATGTATGCTAAATGAGTTCGCATGAGCACTTGACCAGAGATATGGGAGAAGAGAAAGGTCCCACCGGGCATGCCAGAATCTTTAGGATGTTTTTCATCACCCCATTGAGATGGGAATATGCACGCGCTTTTCAGGCATGTACAGATTCCCCCTGCCTAGGGCAGGCCGGGGTTTATTGATTGTGGGGATCCAAATCTCCGGCAGCTACGGACTAAGCTGCCGTTAATTACCCCTCGCTTTTGGAGCGAGAGAACCTCCGATTGACGGGTAAAACCGGTCATACGAACTCAATGTGAAGTATTGGTGCGTGCGTTGTATTTTGGAAGGGTTTTGGATATATCGGGGTCTCACAGAGTTTACGGGGGTCCGGCTACCCGGATAGCAGGCTGGGGCCAAGGGGGCTAGCAGCCTCCTTGCAGGGTGCGGGTAAGTGCCCCGTTAGAAAAAAATTTCCAATGGGGGATGTGTTTTGGGTGTGGAGTGCATGGAAAATGAGGGGTGAGGAGTGTCTTAAATGCGCGTGCATGGTATGTGGGCGCTAGGCGCCCGCGGGTCACGTGCCTGGCGCATGGGCGCTTGGCGCCCGTGGGTCACGTGCCAGGCGTGTGGGCGCTTGGCGCCCACGGGTCACATGGCCTGTACGTGACCGCTGAGCACTGGGCGCCCATTGGTCACGTGTGTGGCACGCGATCGTTGAGTGCTGGGCGCCCGTGGGTCACGTGCGCGGCACGTGACCGCTGAGCGCCCGCGGATCGCATGAGGCGTACGTGGGCGCTGAGCGCCCACGTATCACGTGCCCTGCACGCGACCGCTGGACACCCACGGGTCACGTGCGCGGCACGCGACCGCTGGAAACACTAGCGGAAAAGGGGCTTAGCCCCTGGGCTAGGAGTTGAACTCCCAAGGGTCTTTGGAGTTGAACTCCTAACAGGGATTATGTATAGATTTTGAGTTAAACTTCAAAAAAGGGGGTTGATTTATAGAGTTAAACTCCAACAGATCTTGAATGGAGTTAAACTCCTAGAAATCTTTGGATCTTCTTTTGAGCCTCGGATTCTCCTAGAATGGGATTTTTTTGGAGATGGGTATCCTTCTTTTTCTCTTTGTTGGCTGGATCTTGGGAAAAAAGGAAGGAAGGTGAGACTTAAAATCTCCCCTTTTAGGGGTTTGATGGCAGATCCGAGCTCCCCTTTAAGGGTTTTATGGTGAAAAACTATTTATTTTTGGAACAGGAATAGTTAAACTCTTGATTTAATTTAAAAGAAAAGAAGAAGGTTTAGAACCTTGAGGAAGGAGAAGGTACAAACCCTAGAATTTTTAGAGCATACATATTTTCATCATGTTTGCCTTTATAGGCTATACACTTTACATATAGCTCTACGGGCTTTGCCAAATGGCGCTTGTGCCACCCCATGCCTTATATGCTTGTTTCTTTTTGCACATAAACCTTGGGTTTTACAAAATTTTGGCTCTCTGCCTATTTACATACATTTATTTCTAAAAAAATAATTACATTAAAACTAATTTATGGCTTCATTCCTTTTTTCATGGGGCCGGTCCCTTCTATGCTCGGTTCTGACCTGGGCATGGGCCCACTTGGCTTGGAGTTGACTTTGATTTTGACTGGGTCAACCTGTGTATAAATTTTGACCCCAACATTTTTATTTACGTAAAATTTCCAAGAAGAGAGTTCTTCTTTCTCGAGAATTTAATTCTCTATTCTTTCGAAGCTTTTTTTTAAGCTTATGGGGGGGGGGGTTCCGACTTTTTAGACTTGAAGTCTTGGGTCCTTTATATAGTAGAGGCAATTTGTTTGTTAGCTCCGAAGAAATCTCTTATTAAGAGATCCCAAATGATTTAGGGACTTTACCCACCGTTGGATCTTTGATTCAAGGACTACTGTTTTACAGAAAATATTTTCTTGTTTTTAACAAGATTAGGGAAATATTTACCCATACAGAATTTATTCTGTAGATCGGTGATTTTTAATCACAATTGGATTTTTAATCCAACAGTACTCTATTTTACAGAGGGCAATCTTTCTTGTTTAGAAAGATTTGAGGAATATTTCCTCTAAACAGAATTTAATTCTGCATCATGATGATTTATCGTCTCCGTTGGATCTTTGATCCAATGACTCTGCTTAACAGAGAGTAGAATTTAATTCTACCGGACGCCGGCGCTCATGTGTTATGCACGTGAGCGCTGCTTAAGATTTTTGTGTGCTTTGCATATGAGCACTGCTCATATAAGAGTTTTTAACTCTGGCACTGGCGCTCTCGTGGAAGGCACGTGAGGCACTGCCTCTTGAGTTTTGAACAGAGCTTTGCTCTTTTATTTGGGGAAATAAATGCCCCCCACCGTTGCGCTCCTATGGCTTACATGTGAGTGCAGCGGTGGCACCTTTTCCACCGTTTGATCTTCTTGGAAGTTGAACCGTCTTCCTATGCCTATAAGTAGGTCCTTTGGCCCTTGAGATGACTGCTGTTTATCTTCCCTAACCCTCTTCTTTCTCTGAGAATTTAATTCTCTTTCCAGAGCTCAGATCTCTGTCCAAAGAAACTCTTTTAGAATCAAAATTCTGTCAAAATTTGGTAGAATTATGACCAAACTCTTGAAGGAATCTCTTCATGTTTTAGGGTTTTAACCCATTAACAGAGCTTTGCTCTTCTCTTGTAACGATCTCTTAGAGATCTCAAAAAAGAAAACTTTTTTTTACTTGAGTAGATCGTAGATCTTAAAGATCTTTTAGGGTTTTACCCTGTTAGAAAGCCTTGATTTTGAGGGTTCTGGGATGTTATCACATTGTTCTACAGAGCATGGCTCTGAAAAATTTTAGGAATTTTATTCCCTCTATAATTTTCTTAACAGATTTGAAATCTGTTTGAAGAACACAGTTCTCGAGGGAGTTTAACTCCCGAGTCCAATGATGTTTTCTCATTAAATGAGAATCCTTTTAGATTCTATTTTTAATGAGTGACTGCCCCATCATTGATGGGGCGTCACCTTGATTTTGTGGGGTTTCTGTCCCTTTTTTTTGAACTGTGGTGCAGTACAATTTTAAGTGACAAAGAATGTTAAGGCCTTAATCATCGTGTCGATTGCCGACTCCTCCCTTTTTGTGCAGATACTATGGCTTCCGATTCCTCTTTTCCTTTCGTACGTTCGAAAAGAGCTTTCGCCGATGCGCCCGTAGATCGGGAAGTCTTCATGCTTATTAAGGATCATGACCCGGAGCAAAAATCTCTTCATCTGTGGAGGTCTTGATATAGTCAGATTATTCGGGGTCGGCGCAGTTTTTCTTGTGCAATGCCTTCGGAGCAAATCCCAGCGATTCATTACACCGATCTGCCTCAAGTGACTTATGCCATAGAAGAGGTTAAGTGGACCTCGGAAGGTCATCTTCAGCCTTCCATGGCGTCGATACCCGTACAACCACCGATGGCCTTGGACATTTTGGGGCGACGCATATGCCAAGAAGAGTCGCGCCCTTGGGGGCAAGTTTATATGAAAAGATTGACGCCCCGTCATTCGTCCGGCTATCTACAATGGGCCCGGTATATCCTGTCGGCTAAGAAGTCGCTGCTATTAAAGACCGGGTTGTACCCCGCAATCTAAGCGTCTCTCTTTCATTACCACGCTCCCCATGTGTGGTGGATCAAGTCTTTTTTGGAACAATAGAACATCCCGACCCATACCTTTCTCTTATCAGATCGGGAAGTTTCGATTTCATTAGAAGAGTTCGCGGAGATCTCCGGCTTACCCGTCATAGGGGAGCACTATAAGGAGATACTTCCCCCCGATAAGTACATCTTTGCCACTAAGTCAATGGTAATGGGCCTTACCTCGGAGAACGCCGTTCAACATCAGTTCCCCAGCTTGATCAAGGTGTTGAACATGTACGGGAATTTTTTCCTGGAGTCTGGCGGGCATGGGGTTAGCTTCACAGATTTTATCGCCCCGCTTTCTTCGTCCGGAAGTTCTGTCTAAGCAGGCCGCGAAATTCGCTAAACTCAATAACCCGTTCGTGTTTGGTTTAGATAACATGCCGACGACAGAAGCGGATCAAAAGTATTTCTTTATTCCGTACACTCCAGTTGTCTCCTTTGCGGAGATCGCTGCCTCGGATGTTGACGAAGAGTCGTTCTTTTTGGGGTTCATTGTCCTGTGGCTGAGTTGGTTTGCGCTTCCGACGCACCCCCGCTACATGAGGCCATCTGTTTTTTATCCGGCTCATCGCATCGTCGCAGGGACGCGCGTGGCCATAAGGATCACGGGGTTAGCTCATTTATACCATGGCCTGAGTTTAGCAGCTGACACTACTCAGCCGAGGGTAAAGCCCGTGTATCTCCCATTGCATTATTTCACATCATGGATCGAGATGCACGTGCTGTGTGCCTTTGGTGTTCATAACCGACCCCGATTCTACGAAAGCTACAACTTCTCCAGGGTCATGCATCTAGTTGACGCTTCTGCTCCAGACCCGTCACAGCGAGAGGCTCGGCGATTACTCCTTCGTCGATAGAGTCTTGACTATCGGCAAAGAATCCACCAAGATGGTCCAACCGTTGCACGATACTTTTAAGGATGGGGCTTCTACATTGAGGTCCCAGGAGGTCATGCACCTGTACTTTATCAGGCCGGGCTTCCTAGTGTTTAGACAGAACGCCTCGATACTGTTCATGAGGTACAACCCGTACCGCTTTTCTCAACAATTAGGTTATAATCAGGGTGTTCCTCTTGAAGCGTTTTTAGTCGAGCCGGTTGCTACGGAGGAGGGTATTCACAGCGTGATGCATCATTTTATGCGATTAAATACGGGGTCCCATTTCCTGGTCAGCGAGCCGAGCTATGTGCCGAAAGTTTTAAATGCACACGTGGCGTGGTACCAGCATGCGACGTGTGCTGTTGTCAAGGAGGAGAGGCGGTTGTTACTCGATCACAAGAATGCCATCCCAGCAGGCAATCCAGCGGTCCCTTTAAAGCAACGAGCAGCCATTCGCCCTTCTTTAAGAGAAATCACTACGGCTATAGTCCCCCGAGCTTTTCCTGACAAGCTTCGGTCGGATGTTCCCGCGCTGTGGTAGCCACGGCGTCCCCGGAATCAAGCATTGGTTTGGCGATCGGGACCCGCCGTCCGAAGAGGCCTGTCAAGCGAAAGCTTTTATCGTCGGCTGTTGGTGCCAGTTTGCAGAAGAAAAAGAAATCTCTATTCTCTGTTGATGTCGTATTCGGCCAGGAGCCCCATGCTCCCTACAGTGAGGGCTTGTGCGAATATGGCACCAATGAGGGTTTGTTTGACATGCCTGCAACTGATACTGATCTTTAGGCTGCCCTCGCAGCTTCCGAGCGACCGGCTCATAAGGATGCAGCGTTAGTCTCCATTACAGAGTCAGGTATACTTCATTTACATTCTTCTACATCTATCCCTTCTCCCCTTATTATACTTTATTAACGCTCTCTTCTTTAACAGGAATTTCTACCGAAGAGGCTCCCGCGGTTTCCCTCGAGATGTTTGAGGAGGAAGAGAGGCTTCGCGCCACCTTGGGCCTTGGTATAATTCGCTTCACTATAACTTTGCTCTTTTAGTTCCTTCTATTCACAGTCTAACTCTTTTCTTTATTTTGCTGCAGGGACTGCTAAAACCCAAGTTGTTCCAAGTGTAATTCCAATCCCAGGTGGTGACGCAGAAAAGCTTCCAGAGCCACCGACAATGGCCAAGGTCATCCCAAAGTCACTACAGGAGGCGTGACTGAAGCATCCGATGATGGATGCCGTAGAGGCTCCGAAGGCAAAGCTCGGTTCAGACGATGACACCCCCATGTTGGAAGTTTTAAGGAGGTCGGTTCTCACGGCTCAGACTGAGTGGAAGCGCAAAAAGCATGCGGCAAGGGAACGCGGCACTGTCTTGGCCGCGGGTGCAGGCTCAATCAATGTTTCGCCTGCTGACATTCCTTCGGTGGACGTTCCTTCTGCCCTGTCTACTGCCCATAGACAGGTTGCGCGCGTAGCTCGTGAAGAGAGTGAACGACTACTTCAAGATAGAACAACGCGCGATCCTTAATAACAACTCTTCCCCCTTGTCTATTTAATTAACACATGCGTTTTTTTATTTACGGGACCAAATTTAGATGACGGCATGATAGGTGGAGCGCCGGCAACTAAAAAGCATAAAGCGTCCAATCTTTCTCTGGACTCTGGGACCGTTCCAACTGCCGCTCTTTCCCCTGTGGATCTTTGATATCGACGGGTGACGCAAGCGTTACGACAGCCCTTGTTGAATCAGGTGATGAAGCTGTGGGCGTTGAATCTGCTCTCCCAATGGAAACCGAAGAAGCCGTCATAGCTGGTCACGCTTCGGGCGCGGTTTCGATTTCTGACTTGTCATGTATTCCTTGGGTTATTATCTTTGAGTTTTTTAATCCTGCTAATCATCTCTGATGATATTTCCTTTGTCTTGAGTATAGGCGCAATAAACCCTGAAGTTGTACTGGCCGAAGAATTACAGCCGGCCGCTGCCTTGATTGTCACGGTTCCTTCTGTGCCTCCCCGAGTTTTGGAAGGTAAGGGTTTCTCATTTAGTTTCTTTATTGTAGATACCAATTTTCTTTGCTTTAACCATATATTGTTGCAACCTTGCAGGAGTGCTCTTTGACCATTTGTATCAAGTGCTACACTTGCACTTTTCTTTACAATCGGAAGTCGTTCCCTCTTCTAGCAGTAGTCAGTATATTCTTTGTTTAGCGTTTCTCCTTTTCGTGAGTAAACTCTTTGCTGATAAGCCTTCCTTATATTAACCCCAGTATCACAGTTCAAAGGAGGGAGCGAAGGAACATCCAAGCCTCTGGAGCTTCCTGTTTTGCCACTTTCAACAACTGGTACGGTAGATTCCGTCCCTCAGGTGTTTTCTTTGTCTTTCAAGTTGAAATCTGACCGTAATTTATTTTGCAGCGTTTACACCGGCTTTAGCTCCTTTTAAGTCCCGCATTCCCATGCCCATGGAGCCCTTCACTAAACGTCCATCTTCCAGGGGCGCGGTGAATAGCCGGTGAACGTTAAGCGAGTTTATCGAGGACCTTGACGCCGAGGCTCTCACCTCTGCTATAGATTTTGCTGACGAAGTCAATCCAATGCTGGCGACGCTCGAGAATTTCCATACCGAAGACCTCGTCGGTTCTTGGGTCGATTATTGTAGGAAGATCGAGGCTTGTCTGCATGAGATTGAGCTTAAGCGCCTCGCTCCTGAAGTATTAACTTTGAAATCTCAGCGAACCGCATGGATCGAGCAGAGTGTCGATTTCATTCGATATTTTGAACAAGAGGTGACCTTGAGGCGAAAGGAGCATGAGACGGCTTCCGGCGAATCCGTCCAATTGCGCGCCCAGATTGAAGCGATTGCTGCGCAACTGAAAGCTATTTTTGAAAACCTCCAACGATGTATTTCTGACGGGTTGGCGCTAAGGCAGAAGCTTGACTTCACTGAGCGGGTCACGCAAAGTTGCGAAGCTGTCAAACGGGAAATTGCTGAGAAGCTTTCATCCTGCTTGAAACAACGAGCTCAAATCGAGGCGGAGCTGGCCGTCGTAGCTGAACGCGGGGAGGAATTATGGGGAGCGCCTGAGCGGATCGTTAGTTTGTTGAAAGCACCACCTTCTTAATCATTGTAATTGTATTCCCCTTTTTGCATTGGTTGTATCTCTTAATCATTTTGATTCATGAATAAGAATTTACATTCTCTTTTATGCGCTCATCCGTGTCTTGATGCCTTGATGTGGTGGTAATTAGTTTACTTACTCGTTTCGGAGTTTGTAGTTTATGCACTCAATTCGGATCCTGTAGTTTATTCACTCATTTCGGAGTTTGTAGTTTCTAGTTTATGGACTCATTTCGGAGTTTGTAGTTTATTCACTCATTTCGGAGTCTCTAGTTTATGAACTCATTTCGGAGTTTCTAGTTTATGCACCCATTTCGGAGTTTGTTTAGTTTACCTCCTTTGGGCTTATAGGCAAACTTGTCCTAACATTATAGATAACCCCTGCTCTTTGCGACAGAGGGCCGTTAGGTTTTGTAGTACTAGGGTTTTTAGTCTGTGGTACTGCCGCGTTGGCTGATGCATTCCCCGATATGCAGACTTTACACTGCTGTTCGAGTATCCCTATGACAGTCATGTCTTTGATCCCTTTGGGCCTGGATAAGACGTCTTCAAGTAATCTTCTTAGGCAGTTTGACCGTCGGAAGAGCAAGCGTTAGGAATTTTTCCATGTCGCTTTTTACTTAAGGTTAGGCTCACTTTGGGAGCACCGATGAGTCATAACCACTCCGTACCGGTGTGGGATGATCTCCGATAGTCATTCGGGTTTTATTTGAGTTGCCGTCAAGATCCTGAATCTAGGAGTTTGGCATTCGTTTTCTTTTGATTTGGCTATTTTGGAGCCTTTGTTGACATTGCGTCTGCTGTAACGAGAAGAATGTCGGAGTAGTCTCTAGGTTGTTTTGTGAACCGTCCAGACTTGGAGCTAGGAATTTTGCCATGGCTCCATTTTTTCGACCCTGGGGTCCTTTGTTAACGTCACGTCTGCATCCTGCTGGACTTAAGAAGGAATGTCGTTGTTGAAATCGCGTCTGTTGTAACGAGAAGCATGTCAAGGTAGTCTTTAGGTTGTTTTGTGAACCGTCAAGACTTGGAGCTAGGAATTTTTCCATGGCTCCGTTTTGTTTCGACCCTGGGGTCTTTTGTTGACGTCGCGTCTGCATCTTGCTGAAGTGAGAAGGAACGCCATTGTTGACATTGCGTCTGCTGTAATGAGAAGCATGTCGAGATAGTCTTTAGGTTGTTTTGTGAACCGTCAAGACTTGGCTCTTCCTTTGATGGAGCCAAGTGAGAATATGTGGTTCCCTTTTTGTTTATGCCCATGGATTGTATACAAGGGTCTATGTGGACTCACCTGCAGGGCAAAAGTTTCATTTCATTTTACTTCTTTCCGCGATGCTCTATTATTTCAGCTTTTTATATCGTGAAAGTCGCGATTGCCCAATCATTTCGGCTTTTTATCGCGGTGCCCAATCATTTCGGCTATTTTTTCTTTTTACTCGCTGCTTTTTATTGTGAGTTGCCCAAACATTTCGGCTATTTATATTTTTTTATTTTCACTCTCTGTTTTTTTATTGCGAGTTATCCAAACATTTCGGCCATTTCATATGCATATATTTTGCTCGCTAATTTTTATTGCGAGTTGCCGCATCATTTCGGTTATTTCATATGTATATATTTTTGCTTGCTGATTTTTTGTTGCGAATATGGACCTTAAGATCTGGTACCAATCTTGACATCAGCATCGCTACTATTGGGATATTGCCAGGAGCGAATCATCATTTACCTCGAGAGGACTTAGGGTTTGATACCTGTTTAGGCATCAGTATCGCTGCAACTGGGATACTGCCAGGACCGAATCATCATTTGACTTTGCAGATTTGAACAAAGGTGGCTTAGCAAACAGGGTTAGGATCCTGCCGACTAAGACTTTTTGATTTTATGAGCCATAAAGGTCTCATAAAGGTATTTCTCCCTACGAGCCATGAGGATCTCGTAGGTGTATGTTCTCCTTAGAAGTCGTGACGACTTCTAAGTGGTGTTTTCTCTTATAAGTCGTAAGGATCTCATAAGAGTATTTTCTTCTTATAAGTCGAGAGTACTTATAAGTGTCGTTTACCATATGACGACATTCCTCGTCATTGGTGGAACTTGGTGGGGAAAAATCGTTTATTTGTGCCCGTAGATTGTATACAAGGGCCAATATTGGACCGCCTGCAGGGCAACTTGGAGAATACAACGGCTTAAGGACAGGTTTGGATCCCTGTAACTTAAGACTTTGAATCCTATGAGCCGTGAGGGTATCATAGGGAGAGTTATTCTTAAGAGTCGAAAGGATCTCGTAAGTGAAAATTTTACGAGATTGCGCCTTTTCAGGTTTTCCAAGCTCGCCAGTAGCCCTGCTGTTTTTACTCACGGCGCCCTTTCGGGTTTTCATCCATGCCCATTTTGCTTGTGGACGTACCATTTTTTTTAACAACAAGATTGCTCCCTTTCATGTTTTCACAAGCTCGTCGATAGCCCTGCTGTATTTAGTTACGGCGCCCTCCAGGTTTTCATCCGTGCCCATTTCGCTTGTGGACATACCGTTTTTTTAAACAACGAGATTGCGCCCTTTCAGGTTTTCATAAGCTCGACGGTAGCCCTGCTGTTTTTACTCACGGCGCCCTTTCGGGTTTTCATCCGTGCCCATTTTGCTTGTGGACGTACCTTTTTTTGACTTGGGTTGCAGTCTTTGCCGTTGGAGCTTTGATTTCAACATAGATCCCAAGAGAAGTTATCGCCATATTTGGGACAATGCGCTATGTTTGAGGCGAAGTACTAGTTTAGGGACATTTCGGTCCATTTCCAGTTTAAGGACGTAGTGGTCCATTATCACCTTTTTTTTAGGTGAAGCTTTAGTTTGAGAACATTACGGTCCGTTTTTAGTTTAGGGATATTTCAGTCCATTACCAGTTTAAGGACGTAGCGGTCCATTGCCAGTTTAAGGACGTAGCAGTCCATTATCACCATTTTTAGGTGAATCTTTAGTTTAAAGACATTACGGTCCGTTGTTAGTTTAGGGACATCTCGGTCCATTGCCAGTTTAAGGACGTAGTGGTCCATTATCACCATGTTTGAGGTGAAGCTTTAGTTTAAGAACATTACGGTCCGTTATTAGTTTAGGGACATCTCGGTCCATGGCCGATTTAAGGACGTAGTGGTCCATTATCACCAATTTTAGGTGAAGCTTTTCCGAATACCACTTAGAGTTTTGACTCAGGAAGATAGAGAGCGGACACGAGCGTCGTCATCTATTATTGACCTAAGTCGTGACTCGTCATGCGTGGTATTTCTTGAGGAATCGGCCGTTTATTGGCCGGAAAGGTCTTTCGCCATGCATATCCATGAGCAAATAGGCCCCACCTTGATAGACGTTGTCTATGATGTACGAGCCTTCATAGTTTAGCTCAAATTTCCCTCGTTTTGCATGATTGAAGATCATAGGTCTTTTGACGACTAGCACGAGTTCGCCTTGGCGGAATGTTCTTGGCCTAGTCAGTTTTTCGTATGAGCGCGTTATCCTTGCCTTGTAAGATTCTAGGTTTTGTTGCGCCATGAGGAGAGTTTCATCGAGGGCGTCGAGCTCATCAAGCCGAAGATGGGCATTTTCGTCATCTGTTAGCTCGTATTGAACCGCTACTCGGATAGAAGGGAGTTCTATTTCCAAAGGAAGGACTGCTTCAGTGCCGAATACCGTGTATGGTGTTGTATTCGTAGCCGTTTTGAACGTCGTTCAGTACGCCCAGAGAGCTTCGAGCAGTCTCTTGTGCCAGTCCTTTTTGTTTCTGGACATCGTTTTCTTTATAATCTTGGTCAAGGTCTTGTTGAAAGCTTCAGCTATACCATTGTCTCCGGGATTAAAAACGGAAGAGTATCTCTAGTCTATTTTGTGCTGTTCTGCGAAGCGGCTGATTTTATGGCTCCTGTAGGCTGGCCCATTATCCGAGATTATCCGTCGCGGAGTACCGAACCAGTAGATGACATGTGTCTTGAAGAAATGGAGAATATTCTCCGTCTTCACCACCTTTAGTGATATTGCTTCCGCCCACTTAGAAAAGTAGTCGGTCGTTGCCAGTATGAACCGGTTTTCTTTGGATGACGCCGGTTCAAAGGGATCGTTTATGTCGGTTCCCCACATTTTGAACGGCCAGCTAGCTACCCTTGGGTGTAGCGAATTTGGATGTTGGTGGATGAAGTCCCTATGAATCAGGCACGAGTGACACTACTTTACTCTGGTTGGAGTACTTTTTGCCTCTTTCTCGCTGCGTCTTCTTCATCCTGACGCCGATGTTTGACCTTTTCGTATATGGTCGTTTCACATTCTCGGTTAGCTCTGCTCTTTTCGAAAGCTTCGTTTAGCAGCCTGTCAATTAGGCCTTCTGAGAGCTCCGGGGATTTTGGCACCGACCCTGCCCCCAGTTCCTCCGCGTTGCTTCCCGACGCCAAGGGAGTTTCTTCGTTATTTAACGACGAATGAGAAATCATGCGGCAACTTGCTACATAATCTTCGGTTTCTCTTGACGAGCCATTTCCCTCATTATCGTCACTATCTCCGTTCTCAAGTATATGGTTGAGAAACTCATCGAGGGTGACTGGGGTCCGCGCCTTCTGGTTGTATTCCTCCAGCGCGTCGATGTACTTTTTCAGGTCCGTGCGCTTGTCATCAGGCTGCACGGGGTTCTTGGCCTTCTTCTTTCCCTTCGAAGACTTTGAGGGTTTGACCTGGGTGTTTTGTCCATAGTTAGTAGTTTTTGGTGTGGGGGCGTGGTTTCAGCATTCCCTCAATGATCTCGGGCTTCAGCAGGCTTTTCCACCTGATCGCCGGACATACTTGAAGATCCTTCAGCATTCTTTTGGTTTTAACTGAAAGGATAACTTCCCACGGAGCTTCTTCCATAAACGAACATGATGCCCCCGGCGTATCCACCTTTTTAGGAGCATGCCTCTGTGGCGGGTTCACCCTCCAGTTCTCTGACAGCGTGAATTTCCTTTGACGGTACTGGTCCGCGACCCAGTTCTTGAAGATATAGCAATCCTCAATGGGGTGGCTCTCCATTCGGTGATAGGAGCAGTAGTTGGGATTGTTGACGTCACCGGGCTGCGGTGGACATGCTTACTCGTTTGTTGCGCACTGCCAGTTCGAACAATCTCCTCGTTTTATCATGGGGAAACGAGTAAGCACGTCATAGCTTCTCTTCCAGGGATTGGCGCAGGCGTGCGTTTTTTTGTGAGCAACCAGTTTCGGGTCACTCGGTTGTTGTTGAGTATTGGCAACGAAGGCCGCTTTCCCTTTACCCTTTGCATTCCGAGAGTCCATTTTTGAAGAGGAAGGCCCGTGGCCCATCTGGTCCATTTGGGCTAACTTGTTGATCAGAGCCTGGAAGGTGGTCGGCTTAAAGAACGTCATGAACTGGGAAACAGTCGCTTCAGGATCAAGAGTCCCTATGAACATGCCCATGGCAAGAGCTTCTTCGATGCGTTGTTTGCATTTGACCAGAGCTTCCTCCATCGGATTGCGTATTGAACCCAGGTTTCTCCTAGCTTCACCCTGGCATTGATTAATGTCATGATCGGGGTGCGCTCGCTTGCACTGGCGAATCGTTGCGTGAATAGCAGTTCATTTTCCGTAAATGTTTTAACAGAGTCATTTGGGAGCTCCGAGTACCATTCGAATGTTGTTTCCGACAGGCTGCCAACGACTGGCAAAGCAGCAATTTGTCGCCGCCTCCAGTATTACCGCACAAAACTCTGAACTGAGCCACGTGCTGATGAGGATTGCATGTCCCCTTGTATATATGGAATTTGGGGATCGTATATCCTAGCGGGTATTTGATTTGATCATACCAGCCCGGATACAGTCGCCCAGTTCTGATGACTTGGCTAGCCGTTTCACTCGCTTGATGAGCTCGTATTTGTTGAGCTATGTAATCATCAAGGGCAGCCTTGGAGATCGTTTCCTCCCTGGCCGTTGATAAAGCTGGAAGAGGGTTTGATATTTCCCCTCTGTCGTCCTCGATGATTATCGGCGTGTCTTTTGCTGGAGGTTCTGGCTGGATCATCATTCCAACCATGTCTTAGAACAGGAGTGCCGTCTGTTTTATATTAGCAGCCTGTTCTATAGAATCCTTATCCTTTCTTTCCAGCACCCTTTGCAGGAACTCTGTATCGGTCTCCTGTTCCTGGCACTATTCACTTGTTGATTCCATACTTTCTTTTTGCCCGGTGAGTGCTGCCATTTTTGTTAGCATCTTCTGGAGCTTTTGTTGTTGCTCCTGAGCCTTTGTTAACGACCGAGTTTTCGGTCGAAGACCCACGGAAGCATAGCTTTCCTCTTTCCCGAAAGACATGTAAACTGTGTGCACGATCATGCCCCCAGACTTGGGGCATTTCATTCCAGTGCCTTTGGAATTTGCCGCCGGTGGTGGGAGATTCTCCGGCCTTCACTTTTTGTGGGAGGTGGAAGTTGAAAGAGCCATTGTAGCAGGCGCCTGTGTGAAAGAAGTCCCTCGCTGTATGGTGGAGGGATGACTTTCCTGGAATCTTCATTTTCTCCGGTTGACGAGAGTGGTCCTTATTGATCACAGAATCCCGGACTTTCCGCCAGACTCTGTGGATTTGGGAGGACAGCCGCTGAGGGAGCTGCTGCGGCTTTTCCTACGTCATGTTTTTAGCAGGAAGTGGAGATTTCTTCAGCACTGCGGTCGAAGAGTTCTTTCGCACCCTCCTAAGCAGATCAAAGCTGTTCCCGGTTGGAACAGCAGCGTCAACTTCCATCATTGGAGCTGGTGGGGTGAGTCCAGAGGGGGAGTTGGCCCCAGCTCTTCTCACTCGGCGTCAGTGGTGACGTCAAGTGTGCCTTGCCGATGGGACCACCTCAGTTGTGGAAGCGGCTCCGTTGTGCCCCCTGCTTTGGTTAGAGACTGCTTTTGGTGCCAGCCTGTCGAAGACAGATGTCCATTGAGAGGAAACGGCCAATCTTTCAAAGGACGATTTTCTGGAAGAGGAAGCACTTTTGATGACTTCACCCGTAGCAGGAGTGGGCAGGACTGTTCATTTTGGAATAGCCCTTTCAGATATCGCGAGCCTCTTTGCGGGCCCACTTGAGCTTCGGCTCAGCCTGTTGAAGGATGAGGTGGCAGACTTGGACGACCCATTGAGAGGGGCCATGGTGGTTGCAAGTTGATCGAAGACCGACTTCTTGGGATCTTCCTGTGGAGGCACTGGGGCGCTGAAACTCGCTGGTGGGAGAATGGTCCCGAATAACAATCTAGTGGTGGCTTGAGTTACCTGCTTCACCGGTATTGAAAATATGGAGGCCGCATTGGGCCCATATGTCACTCCTCCTGTCGGGGCAGAGCGGGAGTTGCTGTTGTAGTTGGTGCAGCTAGAAGCCATTGATATTCACTTCTTCATTCTGCACAGGAACAAGACACCAAATCTTAGTACCTCGAGTCCAAGGACAACCATTGCAAACCGCGATTTTGTTCGCGAAACACGACACATGAAGTGCAGAGTGGAAAGAGGAAAAGGTCCCACCGGGCGTGCCAGAATCTGTTCTCCGCCGAAAGACGCGACCGGGACGTTAGGAAGCCTGGCATGAATTTTGGGGGGCAGATGCTATTTGGATTTATCCGTACACCTCTCTGAAGATGCCAAGTTGATTTATGGCACCGTATATCGGAGGTTTGGACGGATGTGGCCGTTGTAGCAAAGTTCGTCAGATTCCCCCTCGTTTGTAAAGGTTTTTTATTGTGGGGACGCTCATCTCTGCAGGCGCAAGCCTCTGCAGTTAATTATGTTACCTCATCGCGATAACCGCTTTCTCCTGCTCCGGAAGTTCACTTCGTGTCGTGTGTGTTTGTTTTATTTTTGGTTGTCCGTGGATTGTATACGGAGACTAATTTATGTTGCCGCTCGTAAGGCGTGGGTTAGTCCAAATCCGTATTTCTTAGATTTGGGGCTTTTATTTAAGAACCGTTAATCTATTTTGGGATTAAGATCGACTTAAACGTAAGTGAGCATTTGGGGGCTCGGTTGGTTTTTTTGTTAAGGATACGTTAGTCCAATTTGAGACTAAGATCTACTTAACATGGTGTTAGGATCATTTTTGTTTCAGATCCAACAAGAGAGCATTTGGGCTCTGTTGTCTTAGTTTAGGGACATTTTGGTCTATTGTCTCCATTTTTAGGCGAATGTTAGTTTAAGGACATTTCGGTCTATTGTCGCCAAGCACTTTCATTCTGTGGCGCCCACATGAGTGTCACGTAGGACACTGGGTGCTAAGGCGCCGCACACTGAGTGCTAAGCGCTCCTGAGTTCTGAGGCGTCCACATGAGGGGCACGTGAGACGCTAGGCGCTGAGCGCCACTTATTGAGTGCTAAGTAATCCTTATTTAGTGGCGCACACATGAAGGGCACGTGATGCGCTGGGCGCTGAGCGCCGCCCACTGAGTGCTAAGCACTCCTGAGTTCTTTTGTAGTGCCCACATGAGAGGCACGTGCGGCGCTGGGCGCTCAGCGCCGCTCACTGAGTGCTAAGCACTCCTGAGTTCTTTTGTAGCGCCCACGTGAGAGGCAAGTGGGGCGCTGGGCTCTGAGCGCCGCCCATTGAGTGCTAAGCACTCCTGAACTCTCTCTCTTTTTTTTGAAATATCCACAGGATCTTTATCTACTTTTATTTACCTGAAATTTCCAAGAAGAGAGTTCTTATTCCTCGAGAATTTAATTCTCTGTTCTTTCGAAGCTTTTTATTTTTTAAAGCTTATGGGGGGTTCCTCCTCTTTAGACTTGAAGTCTTAGGTCATGTATATAGTAGAGGCAATTTGTTGGTTAGTTCCGAAGAAATCTCTTATTAAGAGATCCCAAATGATTTGAGGACTTTACCCACCGTTAGATCTTTGATCTAGGGACTTCTGTTTTACAAAAAATATTTTCTTGATTTTAACAAGATTAGGGAAATATTTACACATACATAATTTATTCTGTAGATCAGTGATTCTTTAATCGGCATTGGATTTTTAATCCAACAGTATTCTGTTTTACAGAGGGTAGTCTTTCTTGTTTAGAAAGATTTGAAGAACATTTCCTCTAAACAGAATTTAATTCTGCATCCTGCTGATTTATCGTCTCCGTTGGATCTTTGATCCAATGGCTCAGCTTAACAGAGAGTAGAATTTAATTCTGTCGGGCACCGGCGCTCAAGTGTTGTGCACGTGGGCGCTGCTTAAGATCTTTTGTTTGACTACCAGCATTGTGATGGAAGTCACACCAGTGGGGGATGGGTAGTCTATAAGCACATCCTTAAACTTGTTCCTAGTCGTAGGATTATCGAGACTGGTCATCGATACTCCCGAGTAGACTAGTGTATACGTTTCTTATCCCCGTCAGGAGAGATGGCCTGTCCCGCAGCCATTGGTATACGGTACCAAAGATAGTATACATGTGCTCACTAGGTTATGAGTTACACTAGACGGACTCGCTGGAAACTGCTGGTTGGTATTATATCTATCGTCGGATGGCGGTTCTCCGGTGATATGAGTACAAGTTAGTCTGTTGACTTGACATCATTATGTGTCTTGAGTGCGTTCCTACTGTACTTAGATTACTACCCTACCACGGCTTTAAAAAGTCGTGCAAACAGGCAGTAGTTGGGTGCAGTCCCAAAGCACTTAGAGGCAGTAGGTGATAGAAGGGATTCATCTCTCCTAGTATTGGGAGTTGATATCGCGCTGTGTATGGTTGGCCAATACTACAAAGTCCCTGGCCAGGACGAGTAAGATTTACTGGTAGCTACACCAGTAGTTTCTCAGGTTGTAATGAGTTCCACACCGACATGACTTGTCGCGCTATTAGGGGTCTGACGTTTACAACCCCCTAAGCCCGATATACAATGCTCTTAAATGAACAGACCAGACTGTATGGAGAATGACACCTATAGACCCGGTAGGATTTTCGAACGAGTTATCTTATCGATCTTCCTTTCGATAGATACCTGGGTAGCCGTTACGTACAGCTAGTGCCACTGACGTGCTTGTGCTTAAACTCACTGTCAGCGTATTGTCGAGTCTTTATGTAACATTTTAAAAATCATTTAGGATAATTATATGTTAATTAGTGATAATATGTGTTTTTCTATAAAACTTAGTTAATAATTATTTTCCATATAGACATGAGTATACTATTTTAATTATGTAAATGCTTATTTTATTGGTATTTATTAGTTAATTATTTAATTACTTGATCACTTAATTAATTTCATTATTTATTAATTATTTAAAAATTATTTTCACATGCACACACACTAATCTTGTGTTAATCCTAAGTTAGTTAAGTGTTGATTCAAGTTTTAATGCACCATGGCAACCTAAACATTTTTAACATGTTCTTTGTATATTTGAAGATGGTTCTAGATAATTGCAGAAAAATAATTTAAAAAATGAAAATAAAAAGATATGAGGCATGGGGCATTAATGTTAGTTATATGTATGCCCTAGAGGCCATTATTGTACACGAGATGTATATTATAGTATATGCTTGGACATACATAGGGAGGACTTTCTTGCTCGATATGATAGTATGCTATCTGGTTACTCTTTATGTTAACATGTACACTGATTGTCTCTCTGTTACATGTTGGTAAAGCCCTTAGGATGTATACTTGACTAGCTAGATTATGGTGCGGATCATACTAGGGGGACAAAGGTAGTCGGTAAATACATCCTTTAATGTCCCTAGTCGTGGGTGTATCGAGATGGGGCATCGATATACCAGAGTAGACTAGTGTATAGCTTCTCGACCCATGTAGATAAGCGATGGATGGTCCCATGTCCATTGGTGTTTGACATCAAAGATAGTATACGGGTGCTCAGTGGAGACTGGGTACACTGGACGGACTCGCCAAGAACTCCTAAATGGTATTATACCTCACGTCAGATGGCAGTTCTCTGGTGACACTGGTATAAGTTAGTCCGTCGACCCAAGATCGTCATAGAGTCTTGTGTGATTCCCACTGTGCTTTGACTTCCACCTTACCACATTCAAGAGAACGTGCAAAACGGTGATTTTTGGGTACAGTCCCGAGTCACATAGAGGCAATGAGCGATAGAAGGGTATTTCGTCTCTCCCGGTATTGGGGGTTTATGTTGCGCTGTGCTCGATTGGCTATAACAGGAAGACCCTAACCAGGGTTGTTTCTGAGATTTACTGGTAAGTGTTATCAGTAGTTTCTCGACCCATTATGAGCCCCACATTAGCATGACTTATCAAGCTATTGGGGTCTGACGTTTACCACCCCCAGGCGAGATATGCGACATATCAGACGAAGAGACCGGACTGTACGGTAGTGTTACTGATTGGATTCGCAGGAGTATGAGTAGGCATGCTTGTTGATCTTATGATCGTTCAATACCCTGGTGGCCGTTACATTTAGCAGACCGCTTGCGGCTTGTGGGTGTTTGATATGATCATCACCTACTGCCGGCGTATTGACGAGTCTTTAGAGTCCTACACAGAGGTTTCCTGGTTCATGCGAAATGGAGTAGGAGCAAACATGCGATATGTGCGGGACTGAGATTAATGATCGTATGTGATACCACATTCTATTTCTCGCGATATATGACATCGGTCGGTTATATGATATAGCCGGGTTATCGAATCAAGTGTTGATTCGATGGATTGTTACATTTGATATTAGTCGGTTGTATGTGATATAGCCGGATTATTAAATCAAGTATTGATTTAATAATTTAATGTATAATTATATATGTGATATATTAATTTACATTAACTAATATTAGCTCACTTAAACATTTCTTTTTCTCACTTATGTACACTTAGTATATATGTGATATATATTAATGTACAACTTTTGTGTCGTGCTAGATGCCACATGTGACATGGGTGTATGAGACTTTCACCATGCTTATAATAATGGAATGGTTTTATTTATTTAAAGTTAATCAAAATTAATGGTAATTAGTCATATGCTTAGAAGCTTGGAGAAGCTTGTAGCATCTTTGACTTAGTCCACTAGTTTTGTTTTACGTGTAGATATTTATTAACCTAACCATTATTGTAACCCATGGTTTATTCTCTACATGAGTTAGTGTATGACACTAACTCATCCATTGTTGCTATTCTCACCTCATGAGTTCATTTCTCTCTTCTTGATTCTTCACTTGAGCTTCTTCTTCTTCATGAGAAAAAGATTACTAGCTTTTCTCAAGGTGAGAAAATATTGTAAGAAAAATAAATCTAAAATGAGCCAATTTCCTACTTCATCATTCTCTACTACTTGCCATTTAGTTTAGGGTGTTTGCTTCACTAATTTCACAATTAGTGAAGAGGTAGCATGAACTTGAGTCTCCTCGACGTAGATCATTTTCGGCCTCGAAGACATCGAGCAAGCTTGTTCATTTCTCCGGGAGAACCCTTTCTAGAGTTTGGGTGTTCATGACTTGCAGCGAAGGGACTACTACATGGAACATTAGAAGTGAAGGGCCGGTCTACAAAGGTTGTATTCCTCATTCACTTAGATGTAAAGTTGTTTACATGTTGTTTCGTCGCATTATCTAGTAATGATTCTATGGTTAGGGTTAACTAGAACAACAAATTTTTGAAAGTGGCATGGACGATTCGTCCCTGCCGTACTAGGCAACCCTGCATGTGGTATCAGAGCCATGCTAGAAAATTAGACGATGTTTGGTAGATTACGAAACCGAAACGACTCTGAAACTTGAAACACGAAAATATAGTTTCTGTCGATTTTTAAAAGTCCTCTAAAAATTTTTTAAACAACCGCAGAATGTTGTATGGGATGCAACATAAACACAAGAAATTTTAGCCCCCCTCGCCGGAAAATGGCCGGCCACTTTGCTCAAAAATCCGGCCACCTCGGGTGAACAGTGAAATTTTGGGTTGAAATTTTTTTTGTGTTCCAGTCTCTGGGTTTTGGTGTTTCAGATATTATTTGTTTTTTCTAAGTTTACATGTGATGTGATCTTACACTATAAGCAATTCGGAGTGTTTCGTATTCGTAGTTTTAACATTGTTTCGGGTATTCGCATGATTGTCTAGGCGAGATTAAAAAGTTTGATCGAGTATCAAAAACCCATTTTTCCAAGTTTATGGTATTCGGAAAAATATGCAAATAATTCTGTGCACCCTCTAGAAGAATGAAACCCTAACTCGACATAATGACCATAGAACGCTTTCGAACCTTAGGGTTTGCGGCAGTTCCGCGGTGTCATTAATGAGACTTAGGTTTGCCCTTCTACGGCTGGTCCATAGGTACTATGGCATGTTCTGGGTATTTATGAACAATGCTCAAGTGTTGAGCTGTCGGGAAATTGTGGGATTTTGATGAATCGATCGAAAAGTTTAACATCGTCCGGATATCATGTGATGGGATACAATACTTGGAATCCACACTAATTTGAATTTTATAAATCTAGCAATTTAGTCTCATTTGATCGGTTGCCACGGAATTTTAATGTGATCAAAAGTCCGTCGCAATCACGTAGCGTACGCGGATACTCGCCGGGTAACATTATTAGATAGCCACGCCCCATAGCCCCAACCAAGTGACTGTAGGAGAACCCCGTTGCCTAAAGCATCCGTTCGGGTGCTTGCGTCCGCGGTGTTTCGTCTAAGTGCACTTCATCGACGGTATCGAGGGGTGCGGCCGTCTACTAAAGTTTCCGACGAGTATTCGATCAGGTTATCGGGAATCTTGTTGAATTACCCGACTTATTATTGGAAAGTGTATTCAATATTGAGACTAAAATGCGGGTTTATAATTGTTAAGCATGTGATGTCTAAGGAATTCATTTGGTTGGGCATGAAATCCAAAGTATGAGATACATTGGGTTTATGATGTCCAAGGTGGTTGCAGAATCCAATTGTTGTAGTTTTTCACTTTTTTTTCTGCGACCGTAAGTGTAATATGTAGTGTATCGCCGGTTTCGTTGCTATATGTTAACGACAATTGGGATACGCATATTTATTTACGTTGATGACATGAGATGTTATGTGTTGATGTGATATGTTATATTGGATCGTCGTGTTTTCAATAGCCGGAGGTTTTTATGTGAGATGAGAGTTTGTCATTTTCATTCATGTAAAAACTTGTATGTAATATTCTTTTATTAGGGCACTTCCGGGTTGAGGAATATATCACCGTTGATATATATTATTTACTTTTCCGCATTAGGATAGACCCAAGGAGGGGAGCACAAGTAACCGGGTTCTAGAGACCAGTGGGAGACCATCTCGAGGCGTCGAGACCAGGTCTCCTAACTCTAGAATTGGTAGGGTTGCTTGCCGCTCTCGTAGGGGTCTAGGGATGTGGGTTTGGCTATTCATCACGACCGTGGAATCCGTGTTTTATACAGGCTTAATATAAAACCTGGAAATCCTAGTATATCCAATATTTCATATGTTGTTTTCTGCTGCGATATTCTGTGATGTGATCATTTCATATGATATGATAGATGCTGTATATAGTATATGTGATATATTATATAGACGTTGCTTATGTTTTACATCCGCGCTAGGCCTGCCCCGCTCTGCCGTTAGTTACCTAACCTAACGGTGCATGACGGGACATCGAGACGAATGCGGATGACATAAGCGTACGTTGTATTTATCTGTGATGTTTAGGTAACTTAAAATGATGGGACTTCATTAATGAGATTATTGAAATAAAAGAAACCTAAAGATGTTGTAGAAACTTGTTTTAAAAAATGGTAGCTCTAGTTCTTGCTTTGCATAGTGGTATTCCTTGTAGAATATCCAGCACCTTATTCGATAAGGAAAGAGCCGAGATCCCTTTACCGGGAGTGACCTCTTTAGCGAAACTAGCAGATGCTACAACCCACTCGGTTTGTCTTTTGATTGCTTCTATAGTTTTTGCTTTACATAGTGGTATTTATGAAATATCTTGCACCTTATTCGATAAGGAAAGAGCCGAGATCTCTTCACCAGGAGTGATCTCTTTAGCGAAACTAGTAAAAGCCTAAAAAACACTCCTTTTCAAAATCACTCGATTCTACAACGATATCAAGTTCATTACGCAAAAGGTTTTCATAAAAACTTGTCGTAGCCCTCCGTCATTTCAGATAAGTACTACTTAGTATTCGTGCTCCATTTGTTGACCTTGTTAAGGCGTAGTGTGCAGTAGCTGATTAGTGCTTATCCGCTTAAGCATATGATGCGATTAGATTAGGCTAGTCGTACGACTTTGTTGACCTTGTTAAGGGTCGTGCGGGTGGGTTTAATTCAATCATGAAATGGCGGGTTGAACTTGACTAGCACTTATGATTTGTTGACCTTGTTAAGATCATAAGTTGCTAGGGGCAAATTATTATCGGGAATTTCAAGTGTTGAAATTTGCAATGAGATTGCATACCTTCTATGAGATAGTTGGATCCCGATACCCACTGCGAGTAAGAGTTACTCCTGGAAGAGTTTTGCACATTACAATTAGCCGATCAAGTAGGTGTCTAGAAATGTGTCAACGGGGTTACGCCCCTGGGAAAACGAGGTTTATTTTAATTAGGTCCGTGCGAAATCACGAGGAACCTCCCTCAATGTACCGGCACTGGCCTGGCTGAAAGATTGGCAAACTTGTAGGGTGTAATTAATCCCGGCTAGTCTTTCCTTTTAGGGTTTAAAGGAAGATTTGATAAAAACAGTGGGAGCCATCCTGATTAGATAAAATAATAACCAATCTAATCTTGCAAGAGCATACGCTGAGTGTTTTCTTCTCTCTCTTCAGGTAGCGACCATATCACGCCTTAATCAAGATAATAATATGGATGTATTGATCGAACCCGCTTGTTATACTGTGCTGGGGAACGTTGGTCCCTCTCTACCTTATAATTGTTATAAAACCGAGCAGGAGATGGGGGATTACTAGAATTCTCGTGCCGCCTAAATGAAGAAAGTGCATGATGATGCATCTTCTTCAGGTGTGTTCATTACAGAGAATTGTTTTTCAGTGTCCTCTACGTCCTGGGTATGAGATACCGGATCAGGATCCCACATATGTAATCTGTTACATGAGCTACAAAGAGATAGAGAACCGGGAATGGGTGATAAAGTTTCAAGTGTTAGAAACGGTGCAATTGTTGCAGCCAATATGTTAGCAGTTATCACCCTGTATTACCCAATACATTGATTCTGAACGAATGTTATAAGATACCGAACCTGATATACAATATCATATCAGTCTCTTTATTGAGTAAAGAAGGATATAATTCTGTATTGTTGGATAATGTTTTGAACATTTCCTATATCAAAAGTTGATCGGTTCAGGCGCGTTATCTAAAGGCATATACGTTCTAAATCAAACCACAGTTCTTAACGTATAGAACACGCACAAGAGGAAGTGTTCAGAAATGAATGAATCCTCCTTGTTGCATTGTAGACTAGGTCATATCAATGCGACCCGACTAGCTAAGTTGCATTAAGATGCATATTTAAATCAGTTTGAATTTATATCTTGTGAAACTTGCCAGTCATGTCACAAAAATAAGATGACCATAACTCTGTTTATTGGAAACAGAGAAAGAGTTAGTGAACTCTTGGGATTGATACATGATGATGTATGTAGATCCCCTGTCTACACATGCCAGGACTAGTTCTTTGTACTTCATTACATTCACTGATGATCTCTCAAGTTTCGAACATATGTTCCTGTTGAAACACAAGTCTGAAGCTTTTGAGAAATTCAAAGAATATAAATCTGAAGTAGAGAACCAAAACGGATATAAGTATTATGTCCTTTGATGTGATCATGGAGGAGATTACTTGAGTACGGTGTTCCTGGACAATTCAAAAGGAGAATGAGATTCTCTCTCGGCATTACTCCTCCGCATACACCACAGCACAATGGTGTATCGGGGCAGAGCAATCGCACCCTATTAGATCTGGTGCGCTCTATGATGAGTACTACTGAGTTGCCTATTTCCTTTTAGGGATTTGTGCACTTGAGAAGTTGCATACCTATTGAATATGGTTCCAACCAAATCAGGTGCCTACCACTCCATATGAGATATGGTATGGGAAGAGCCCATGTCTTAAGTAAGTTAAGATTTGGGGTTGTCCGGCCTATGTCTAAAAGCAAAATCCGGACAAGCTCGAAGCAAGGTCAGTTTTGTGGAAGTTTGTTGGATATCCCAAGCATTCGCAAGGGAATATCTTCTACCGCACCGAGAAACAAAATGTGTTTTATTTCTCGGCATGCCACCTTTTTTAGAAAAGGAATTTCTTGTGAAGAAATTAGTGGTCATAAGGTAGAACTATAAGGAGTTCCAGCTATACAAACTACTGCTGACGATTTGGTAGAACCGGAGGATTCAATAGTTCCGGACGGACCTCAGCCACTCCGCCGATCTGGTAGGGTTCTTCATCCACCTGAGAGATACTTCGGTTTTCTCTATGACCGTGGGAGCGAGGATTGCATCATGAGATGATGACCCAACTAGTTTCGAACAGTCCATCAAGAGTGGGGACTCTGTAAGAATGGATGGATGCTAAGTGATCTGAGATGGAATCTATGTACACCAACAAAGTATGGACTTTGGTTGCTCTATCTGAAGGGTTAAATCCCCATCAGGAGCAGCTATATCTTGAGAAGATTACTTGGTGTAGATGGAAAAGTTGAGACTTTCATAGCTAGACTTGTAGTAAAAGGTTTTCGTCATCGACCAGGTGTGGATTATGATGAAACCTTTTCTCCAGTGGCTATGCTTAAGTCCATCTGGATCCTACTTCCCATTGCTACATACCATGACTACGATATCTGGCGGTTGGGTGGCATGACTGCTTTTCTAAATAGTGATTTAGAAGAGAGCGTCTATAAGTATACAGCCAGAGGGCTTCATAGGCAGTGGGAGCAGCGGAAACGTGTGCAAGTTGCTTTATAGGTTAAAGCAGGCATCGCGGAGTTGGAACATCTGTTTTGATATGGTAGTCAAAGTGTTTGACTTCATCAAAATGGTAGATGAACCTTGTATATACAAAAAAGTAGTAGAGAGTAAGGTGGTCTTCCTCGTATTGTACGTTGATGACATACTCTTGATAGGGAAGGTGTTTCCTATGTTACACTTGGTCAATCTCCTCTTATCACATTGATTCTCTATATAGGATCAAGGTGATACCTCCTAAATCCTGGTTATTGGATCTATGAGATAGATCTAAGTGGATGTTAGGATTCTCACTAGGTGTAGTGAGATGGTATCAATCGATCCTGGGGAGAATCACTGGATGGCTTCCAGGGTGGTAAGGTCGACTGAATGTCAGTCACAGGCATTGTCTTTTCCCTCTGTGGAGGGACGGTATGTTGGAAGAGTTCCAAGATAGATACCGTGGCAAACTAGACGATAAAAGCTGGATATATCGCTACCAAAGATGCTACCAAAAAGGCAGTCTGGGTGTATATTAGTTCATGAGATGAACTTCGTTCCTACCATTTTGTGACAATGGAGTTGTGGTATATGCCAAGGAACCCCCGTCCCATCGTAACCCAGACATATTCTAAGGCAGTATCACCTGATCATGGAGATGATTGATCTCCAGGGAGATCGAGGATAGGAGAATAGACTCAGAGGAAAACACGGCGGATCCACTCACAAAGGTCTTTTCCCAGAGAGAAACTTTTATGGGATGGTTGAGTATGAGATACTACAACCACTGCTATATGATAGCCCTAGTGCAAGTGGGAGATTGTTAGTTATATGTATGCCCTAGAGGCCATTATTGTACATGAGATGTATATTATAGTGGATGCTTGGACATATATAGGGAGGAATTTCTTGCTCGACATGATAGTATGCTATCTGGTTACTCTTTATCCTAACATGTATACTGATTGTCTCTCTGTTACATGTTGGTAAAGCCCTTAGGATGTGTACTTGACTACCTGGATTATGATGCGAATCATACTAGTGGGACAAAGGTAGTCGGTAAGTACATCCTTTAATGTCCCTATTCGTGGGCGTATCGAGACGGGGCATCGATATACCAGAGTAGACTAGCGTATAGCTTCTCGACCCATGTGGATAGGCGATGGATGATCACGTATCCATTGGTGTTTGACATCAGAGATGTTATATGGGTGCTCAGTACAGACTGGGTACACTGGACGGACTAGCCGAGAACTCCTAGATGGTATTATACCTCACGACAGATGGCAGTTCTCTGGTGACACTGGTATAGGTTAGTCTGTCGACCCGAGATCGTCATAGAGTCTTGTGTGATTCCCACTGTGCTTTGATTTTCACCTTACCACGTTTAAGAGAACGTGCAAAACGGTGGTTTTTGGGTACAATCCCGAGTCACATAGAGGCAATGAGCAATAGGAGGGGATTTCGTCTCTCCCGGTATTGGGGGTTGATGTTGCACTGTGCTCGATTGGCTATAACAGGAAGTCCCTAGCCAGGGCTGTTTCTAAGATTTACTGGTAAGTGTTATCAGTAGTTTCTCGACCCGTTATGAACCTCACATCGGCATGACTTATAAAGCTATTGGGGTCTGACGTTTACCACCCCTATGCGAGATATGCGACATATCAGACGAAGAGACCGGACTGTACGATAGTGTTACTGATTGGATTCGCAGGAGTATGAGTAAGCATGCTTGTTGATCTTCTAATCGCTCAACACCCGGGTGGCCGTTACGTTTAGAAGACCGCTTACGGCATGTGGGTGTTTGATATGATCATCACCTACTGCCGGCGTATTGACGAGTCTTTAGAGTCCTACACAGAGGTTTCCTGGTTCATGCGAAATGGAGTAGGAGCACATATGCGATATGTGCGGGACCGAGATTAATGCGCGTGTGATACCGCATTTTATTTCTCGCGATATGTGACATCGATCGGTTATATGTGATATAGCCGGGTTATCGGATCAAGTGTTGATTCGATGGATTGTTACATTTGATATTAGTCGGTTGTATGTGATATAGCCGGATTATTAAATCAAGTGTTGATTTAATAATTTAATGTATAATTATATATGTGATATATTAATTTACATTAACTAATATTAGCTCACTTAAACATTTCTTTTTCTCACTTATGTACACTTAGTATATATGTGATATATATTAATGTACAACTTTTGTGTCGTGCTAGATGCCACATGTGACATGGGTGTATGAGACTTTCACCATGCTTATAATAATGGAATGGTTTTATTTATTTAAAGTTAATCAAAATTAATGGTAATTAGTCACATGCTTGGAAGCTTGGAGAAGCTTGTAGCATATTTGACTTAGTCCACTAGTTTTGTTTTACTTTTAGATATTTATTAACCTAACCATTATTGTAACCCATGGTTTATTCTCTACATGAGTTAATGTATGACACTAACTCATCCATGGTTGCTATTCTCATCTCATGAGTTCTTTTCTCTTTTCTTGATTCTTCATTTGAGCTTCTTCTTCTTCATAAGAAAAAGCTTACTAGCTTTTCTCAAGGTGAAAAAATATTGTGAGAAAAATAAATCTAAAATGAGCCCATTTCCTACTTCATCATCCTCTACTACTTGCTATTTAGGTTAGGGTGTTTGCTTCACTAATTTCACAATTAGTGAAGAGGTAGCATGAGCTTGAGTCCCCTCGACGTAGATCATCTTCGACCTCGAAGATTTCAAGCAAGCTTGTTCATTTCTCCCGGAGAACCCTTTCTAGAGTTCGAGTGTTTATGACTTGCAGCAAAGGGACTGCTACATGGAGCATTAGAAGTGAAGAACTGGTCTACAAAGGTTATATTCCTCATTCACTTAAATGTAAAGTTGTTTACATGTTATTTCGTCGCATTTTCTAGTAATGATTTTATAATTATGGTTAACAAGAACGGCAAATTTTTGAAAGTGGCATGGACGATGCCTCCCGAAACCTTGCTGCCATGCTAGGCAACCCTGCAATTAATTACTTGGCATGGTTCCCTCTCTCTCTCTCATACTCTCTAGAGTTTTCTCTCTTCTTCTTTCTCTCTTCTTCTCTCATACTAAAAACCTCTCTACCTTACAACAAAACTCCACAAAATCAACACTAATCCTTATGCAAATCATCTCAAAAATCCTATATTTCAAAACACTTTTATAGTTCTTCAAGCAAGTTTCCATTTTGTGGCAATCCTTTTCAAGTTAGGATCACCCTCTAAACTCTTTCAAGGTATTAAACCAAGTTTTGTTATGTTTCACTAATTCTTATTTTGGTTTAATCTTAAGTAGGTGTTAAAAGTAGTATTAGTGTAAGTTTAGAATATTAAAGAGAGGGTTAGGCTAAGTTAATTCTTTTATGGCTTAATTTAGGTAATTAAGAGTAGTTAGTGAGTAATAGACTTACTAATCCACCTAGTTTGCACTAATATACCACAATGTTTCAATTTAGTGTTTTAAATCGGTTTTTAATCAAGTTTTGTGATATCTGAAATCTGTTATCATTTCATCAATCTATTTTTAAATCAAACAATTTAGTAGTATAGTGTATTGAGCCCCGAGTAGACCACTAACACTCAAACCTAAACCCCTATAGTTCGACCAGCGAGATTCGTGAATTCCCCGGTGCCGCCGGGCCCCCTGAGGAACTCGGTGTTGGGGTTTTGTAAGATGCTTTTTGTGTTTCTTTTATGTTATTTGGTCTTATTTGATTTTCCTAGTTCAGCTTCAGATAAAATCTGGGACCATTTTCCTATAATGTACGTGTTTTGTTATTATGCGATACGCACTATTCGATTCTAGGTTTGGCGTTGCTGTGCGTAGCAACCCTAGGTGTGGTTTTAGGCGATGTCACGCGCGTTTTGTGCACCAAGTGCATGCGAACCAGTGTGTGTTAGTTGCTTCGTATCGTTTTGTCTTCGCGTTTTATCGAGCGTTTAGTCTTATATGTTATAATTGTGCGATTCTAGGATCGGTTGCGGAGGCGTCGGACGCGGTAAGGAAAGGAAAAGCAATAGCCATATTCGATTAGCCAAGGCTTTTCGGTGAGTAGATGTACACATCTATGGGGAAATCGTTTGGATGGCATAAAGCGCCCGATAGCTAGGATTTACTTATAATTCTTGTTTTCATTTCGTGTATCATATTCAGATTGTACTTGCATCATTATACACCTTGATATGGTCACTCAGGACACTTGCACCTTACCAATGGTTCATGCCAAATGTGCACTACTTTATGTGAACACACACGCCATTGGTAACTGCTATGTCACGAACACTAGAACTTGCTTAATAATCGGTATCTTTGCATTGCATCACTGATATGTAGTATTCAAGTTATTTAGCTCATTTCATCATTATTGCTATGTAGTCACTAAGTCATTCATCATCGTTGCATCATATTTATATCATGACATTAATTGTCATTCACATATGCATGTATTGTGATTCTCTTGGAGATTTCCGTATTCATGAGATTTCTGGATTTGGGCAAAACCGCAAAGGATTTTCATAAATTTATTATCATCATTTTTAAAATGGAAAATTACGGTTTTCTCGTGTTATGATGTCTGTGGCGTCCACCATGAGTTTTCTCGGTTCTTGAGCCACGTATGTACCTATACCCGATTCGAGGAGTGGATGAACCGTCTGCGGGTACATGGTGGACCCGGTAAGGGAACCCCGGGGTAAGAAGCTCGAGATGTAGACGATGAGCCTGGCAGGGGAGCACTACCTACCGGTTATTTTTACCCGGCGGTCATCCAGAGGATACCGACCGGAGTCGTGTGATTGACCGATATGAGGGCCGATCTGAGAGACGGCTACCGAGATGTTGATATATGTTTTATCGATATTTGACACGGATTTATGTCGATTTCATTTGATGATACTCCAGTGTTTAAATTACTAAAATTTTACTAAGATAAGAACATAGATTTTCTCATACTAGATATATCCAGATTCCGTGTTTTATCATTCATTCATGTCACATTCATATTAGTGTATTGCATCATTGTTGTATACATAGGTTGTGACGTATTTGCATGCATGCTTATGATTGCCTTATTAGATGTTACTTACTACTCACGATTTGGCAACTCAACCCCGTTGTGCCACAGTGTCTTGCAGGACCGACCCGTCAGTATCGTAGCGGCGGCGCACTTCTTCTGCTTTCTTTTGGTTCGACTTGAAAGCTTTTCTTGTAGGTGGGTTTTCCGAGAATATTCTTTTGTTCCCACCGTGTATATTTACTTTTGTATCTAGTATACTCCCTCTAGCATTTCTACCATTTGTATTATGACCTAGAGACTGGACAGTAAGGCTCGTATTATTTTGAAATCTGGTATCGAGCTCATGTGAGCTGACTTGATGCTTTCTTATTTCTTGCTTTTATATGGTTTCTCGCATCATTATAATATATCTTGCATGTGGTTGTGTTCCGCCATTCGATGAAGAGCTAGCTCCCGCTTGGGGATGCCTGTATTCATTCTTTATACATATTCATATTTTGTACCCGTTTGGGGCCGGTTTTTACAAAGGAAACTCTGCCGAAATTTTCATAAAACTGGATGCGTTTAAATGATTTTGATGTAACTCTTCTTGTTAAAAAATCAACCTTTTAAAATTAAGTTTTCCTCACTCTAACTTATTAAATGGTTTAGATTTCTGGGTTTTGGCTTACTTAGATTGCGTTACACCTCTAGATGTTGCGTGATTTAAGTGCCAGTCACATTCCACACTCGGGTCGTGACAAAGTTGGTATCGGTGCATTAGGTTTTACCTTTCTGAGTGTAGGATGACCCTTGGTATGATGGAGTAGGCGACTTAAGCAGAGTGACGTAGCGTGTGTATGTTCCGCGGCATACTTACGATACAATACTCCGCCGAAGTGACCTTAGGATATATATTTGCTTGTACGTCCTTCCTTGATTCCATATATCCTTTGATTCGATTGCGATATTCTTATCAAATCCTATTTCTTGTTCTAGCCACTATACCGCTGAAGACTATGAGGGCCCAGAGGGCTACCGCCGGAGATAAGATTAGAATGGGCTCATATTAGACAAGGACCGAGCTGGGCAGTACGCCTACCTCTCATGGACAGATTGATCCACCCTCTATAGATCGTATAGCTAGGCAGGAGACGAGTATTCAGGATTTGTGCCAAATGATCGGATCCTTGATAGAGATCAGTCGAGCACAGAGATCAGATATTGATCCACCTACTACGACTGTTTCGGGACCAAAGTGGATTCATACAGATGCATCAGCTCCAGTGCGGTTTAGCATAGATATGGCAGGCCGAGGCCGTGGTGGTGGCCGGGCATGATGCATGGCCGGTTATTCAGCCCTTATCAGCAACCGTCGCCAGGATGTTTCCGATGTGGGAGACTGCAGCACCATATCAGCATTGTACCGTGAGGCGCTAGGGGGAGGCAACAGTTCCACATGTGATTTTACCACCTTCACCCCCTCCTCCGAGCACTTCACCTCCTACGCCCGTTGTTGCTCCATGCCAGACCGATGCTCAGAGAGGCCGTGGTCATGGCAGCCTTATTCAGAGAGGACGAGGTGGCAGAGGCGGAGGACAGCTGGTCGCTGGTAGAGGATAGGCCCTAGCTCTTGTGTTGACTCCTCAGGACGCGCAAGCGTCGAGCATAGTCATGATAGGTATTCTTTCGGTGTTCCCTTTCGATGTGCGCTTTTTGTTTAACCCGGTATCTATGCATTCTTTTGTGTCTACACCCCTCGTACCGAGGTTAGGCCGAGTGTCGTCTTTGCTTGATCAGCCGCTTGCTGTTATTACTCCCGTAGGAGAGTCTTTATTGCTCGACATGTATTTCGATCATGTTCTGTTCGTATCGGGGATAAAGATTCTTCTGTTGACTTGATTCTCCTCGATATGTTGGACTTCGACATTCTTCTGGGCATGGACTGGTTAGCCACTTGTTATGCGTCCGTGGACTGTCGTGAGAAGGCGGTCAGATTTAGTTTTCCGGGTGAGCCAGTTCTTGTTGTTCAGGGAGACCATAGTCCCACCCTTCCTAATTTGATTTCTTCTCTTCGCGCTAGTCGGCTCTTGAGGAAAGAATGTAAGGGATTCTTGGCGTATGTTCATGATGCCGGAGCTGCAGAGGTCCCGTTGAACCAAGTTCCGATTATGTAGGAGTTTCCCGATGTCTTTCCTGACAAGTTACCTTGATTGCCGCCAGAGCGCGATATCGAGTTTTGCATTTACTTGATCCCCGGCACAGGGCCTATTTCTATACCGCCTTATCGGATGGCCCCGGTGGAGCATAAATAGCTTAAGGATCAGTTGCAAGATTTGCTGGATAAAGGGCTTATTCGTCCGAGTGTGTCACCTTGGGGAGCTCATGTTCTGTTCGTCAAAAAGAAGGACGGTAGTATGAGATTGTGCATTGATTATCGTTAATTGAACCGAGTTACTATGCGGTATAGATATCATCTACCTCGCATTGACGATTTGTTTGATCAGCTCCAGTGTGCGAGACATTTCTCGAAGATTGACTTGCGGTCGGGTTATCATCAGTTGCGTGTTCGGAATGATGACATTCCGAAGACTGCTTTCCGAACATGCTATGGGCACTATGAGTTCTTAGTGATGTCGTTCGGACTCACCAATGCCCCGGCAGCGTTCATGGATTTGATGAACCGCATCTGCAGGTCGTTTCTTGACCAGTTCATCATCGTGTTCATCGAAGATATTCTAGTATACTCCCGGAGTCGAGAGGAGCATGAGCAGCACTTGAGGATTTAGTTGCAGACTTTGAGGGAGCACCAGCTTTTCGCTAAATTCTCCAAGTGCGCCTTCTGGCTGGATAGTGTTGATTTCTTGGGTCACGTGGTTACGAGAGATGGCATACGTGTGGACCCGAAGAAGATCGAGGTCGTACAGCACTGGCCCAAACCTGTTTCAGTGACTGAGGTTCGCTGCTTTTTGGGTTTGGCCGGTTACTATCGACGCTTTGTTCAGGATTTTTCTTGTATCGCTGCATCGCTGACCGGGTTGACCCGGAAGGGAGTTCTTTTTCTTTGGACTGAGGCTTGTGAGCAGAGTTTTCAGCAGTTGAAAACTCGTTTGACGACTGCACCAGTATTATCTTTGCCTTCAGGGTCAGGAGGCTTTGTTGTCTATTGTGGTGCTTCTTGAGTGGGTTTAGGCTATGTGATGATGCAGCACGGCAGGGTCATCGCTTATGCTTCTCGGCGGTTGAAGAAGCATGAGCAGAACTATCCCACTCATGACTTAGAGATGGCCGCGGTGGTTTTTGCACTTAAGATTTGGAGGCATTAGTTATACGGCGGGCCATGCCAGATATTCACGGACCACAAGAGATTAAAGTACAGCTTCCAGCAGCGGGATCTAAATTTGAGACAACGCCATTGGATGGAGCTTGTGAAGGACTATGACTGCGAGATTCTTTATCATCCGGGCAAGGCGAATGTTGTAGCTGATACTTTGAGTTGGAGGCCCCAAGGAAGCCTTTCCTATATGAGCGCAGTTCAGAGACAGCCTTCCGCAGATTGGCAGATCTTATGTGATAGCCGGGTACAGTTTGAGTTTAGTTCGACCGGAGGACAGCTTGCTCATGTCCGTGCCCGTCCACAGTTACTTGATACCATTCGATAGGCACAGTCCGACGATGTTCGTTTATCAGAGATCATGGAGCAAGTTCGGCATGGTAGAGATTCAGAGTTCATGATCGATGACCAAAGAGTACTACGATTTGGGACTCGACTATGTGTGCCAGATTCCGAGGAGCTGAGACGCGAGATCTTAGAGGAGGCGAATCAGTCAGCATACAGCGTTCATCCGGGTTCCACTAAGATGTATCGTGACTTGAGAGATATCTATTGGTGGGAAGGGATGAAGAGAGATGTCGCAGATTTCGTTTTGAGATGCCTGACTTGCCAGCAAGTCAAGACCTAGCATCAGAGGCCGGCAGGAGAGTTACAGCCATTACCCATTCCGGAGTGGAAATGGAAACAGATTTCTAATGATTTTATCGTGGTTCTACCTAGGACCAGTCGAGGGTATGACTCTATTTGGGTGATCGTAGACCGATTGACGAAAGCGGCTCATTTTCTGCCAGTGAAGACCACTTTCGGATTTTCTCAGTATGCCCAGATTTATGTTGATGAGATTGTGCGACTACACGGTGTTCCGACCTGCATTATGTCCGAAAGAGGCACTCAGTTCACCAACCATCTTTGGCAAAAACTTCAGGAGGCTTTGGGTACCCGATTGAGTTTCAGTACAGATTTCAATCCAAAGACCGACGGTCAATCAGAGTGGACCATACAAACTCTCGAGGATATGCTCCAAGCGTGCGTTCTTGATTTCGATGGCAGTTGGGATCGTCACTTGCCCTTGATAGAGTTTTCCTACAATAACAGCTTCCAGGAGGCGATTCAGATGGCACCCTTTAAGGCATTGTATGGGAGAAAATGTCGATCAACAGTTTGATGGACAGAGCTCAGTGATAGTAGTATTTTGGGACTGCGGTTTGTGCAGGAGACGACAGAAAAGATCCAGTTGACTCAGGATAGGATGAGAGCGGCCCAAAGCAGGCAGAAATCTTATGTGGATAGACGTCGTCGCAGACTTGAGTTCGCCATGGGTGATCATGTTTTCTTACGGATTTCGCCGATGAAGGGCGTGATGAGATTCGGGAAGAAAGGGAAGCTTAGTCCCAAATACGTGGGTCCCTTCGAGATTCTCGAGCAAATCGGTACCATTGCCTATCGTTTGGCTCTTCCGCCCAGTTTTACAGATGTTCACCCCGTATTTCATGTATCGATGCTTTGTAAGTACCTTCATGACCCTTCTCACGCGATTCGGCATCAGACAATCTAGGTGGAGCGCGATATTTCTTTCACCGAGCAGTCGGTAGTCATTCTGGATCAGCAGGTGAAGAAACTAAGATCAAAAGTCTTACTATCCTTAAAGGTTCTTTGGCGTGGCCTGAGCAGTGAAGAGGTCACCTAGGAAGCCGTGGATGAGACGAGGAAGAAGTTTCCCCATCTCTTCGAAGGTACGCATCGTTAGATTTTTAAATTCGGGGACCGAATTTCTTTAAGGGGGGAAGATTGTAACGTTTTAAAAATCGTGTAGGATAAGTATATGTTAATTAGTGATAATATCTGTTTTTCTATAAAACTTAGTTAATAATTATTTTCCATATAGACATGAGGATACCTATTTTAATTATGTAAATACTTATTTTATTGGTATTTATTAGTTACTTATTTAATTACTTGATCACTTAATTAATTTCCTTATTTATTAATTATTTAAAAATTATTTTCACATGCACATACACTAATCTTGTGTTAATCCTAAGTTAGTTAAGTGTTGATACAAGTTTTAATGCACCATGGCAACCTAAACATTTTTAACATGTTCTTTGTATATTTGAAGATGGTTATAGATAATTGTAGAAAAATAACTAAAAAATGAAAATAAAAAGATATGAGGCATGGGGCATTAATTACTTGGCATGGTTCCCTCTCTCTCTCTCTCATACTCTCTAAAGTTTTCTCTCTTCTTCTTCTTTCTCTCTTCTTCTCTAATAATGAAAACCTCTCTACCTTACAACAAAACTCTACAAAATCAACACTAATCCTTATACAAATCATCTCAAAAATCCTATATTTCATAACACTTTTATAGTTATTCAAGCAAGTTTCCATTTTGTGGAATTCCTTTTCAAGTTAGGATCACTATCTAATCTCTTTCAAGGTATGAAACCAAGTTTTGTTATGTTTCACTAATTCTTATTTTGGTTTAATCTTAAGTAGGTGTTAAAAGTATTAGTGTAAGTTTAGAATATTAAAGAGAGGGTTATGCTAAGTTAATGCTTTTATGGCTTAATTAGGGTAATTAATAGTAGTTAGTGAGTAATAGACTTACTAATCCACCTAGTTTGCACTAATATACCATAATGTTTCAATTTAGTGTTTTAAATCAATTTTTAATCAAGTTTTGTGATATCTGAAATCTGCTATCATTTCATCAATCTGTTTTTAAATCAAACAATATAGTAGTATAGTGTATTGAGCCCTGAGTAGACCACTAACACCTGAATCCAAACCCCTGTAGTTCGACCGGCGAGATTCGTGAATTCCCCGGCGCCGCCAGTCCCCCTGAGGAACTAGGTGTTGGGGTTTTATAGGATGCTCACTGTGTTTCTTTTATGGTATTTGGTCTTGTTTGATTTTCCTAGTTCAGCTTCAGATAAATCTGGGACCATTTTCCTATAATGTATGTGTTTTGTTATTATGCGATACGCACTATTCGATTCTAGGTTTGGCGTTGCTGTGCGTAGCAACCCTAGGTGTGGTTTTAGGCGATGTCACGCGCGTTTTGTGCACCAAGTGCATGCGTGTTTAACCAGTGTGTGTTAGTTGCTTCGTATCGTTTTGTCTTCGCGTTTTATCGAGCGTTTAGTCTTATATGTTATAATTGTGCGATTCTAGGATCGGTTGCGGAGGCGTCGGACGCGGTAAGGAAAGGAAAAGCAATAGCCGAATTCGATTAACCGAAGCGTTTCGGTGAGTAGATGTACACATCTATGGGAAAATCGTTTGGATGACGTAAAGCGCCCGATAGCTAGGATTTACTTATAATTCTTGTTTTCATTTCGTATATCATATTCATATTGTACTTGCATCATTACACACCTTGATATAGTCACTTAGGACACTTGCACCTTACCGATGGTTCATGTCGCACGTGCACTATTTTATGCGAACACACACGCCATTGGTAACTGCTATATCACAAACACTGGAACTTGCTTAATAATCGGTATCTTTGCATTGCATCATCACTGATATGTAGTATTCAAGTTATTTAGCTCATTTCATCATTATTGCTATGTATTCACTAAGTCATTCATCATCGTTGCATCATATTTATATCATGACATTCATCGTCATTCACACATGCATCTATTGTGATTCTCTTAGAGATTTCCGTATTCATGAGATTTCTGGATTTGGGGAAAACCGCAAAAGATTTTCATAAACTTATTATCATCATTTTTTAAATGGAAAATTGTGGCTTTCTCGTGTTATGATGTGTGTGGCGTCCACCATGAGTTTTCTCGGTTCTTAAGCCACGTATGTACCTATTCCCGATTCGAGGAGTAGATGAACCGTCTGCGGATACATAGTGGACCCAGTAAGGGTACCCCGGGGCAAGATGCTCGAGATGTAGACGATGAGCCCGGTAGAAGAGCACTACTTACCGGTTATTTTGACCCGGCGGTCATCCCGAGGATACCGACCAGAGTCGTGTGATTGACAGATTTAAGGGCCGATTTGAGAGACGAATACCGAGATATTGATATATATATTGTGTCGATATTTGACACAGATTTATGTCGATTTCATTTGATGATACTCCAGTGTTTAAAATACTAAAATTTTACTAAGATAAGAATGTAGATTTTCTGATACTAGATATATCCAGATTCCGTGTTTGATCATTCATTCATGTCATATTCATATTAGTGCATCGTATCATTGTTGTATACATAGGTTGTGACGCATTTGCGTGCATACTTGCGATAGCCTTATTAGATGTTATTTACTACTCACGAGTTATCAACTCAACCCCGTTGTGCCACAGTGTTTTGCAGGACCGACCCATTAGTATCATGGCGACGGCGCACTTCTTCTTCTTCCTTTTGCTTCGACTTGAGAGCTTTGCTTGTATGTGGGTTTTGCGTGGATATTCTTTTGTTCCCACCGTGCATATTTACTTTTGTATCTAGTATACTCCATCTACCATTTCAACCATTTGTATTATGACCTAGAGACTAGACAGTGAGGTTCGTATTATCTTGATATCCGGTGTCGAGCTCATGTGAGCCAACTTGATGCTTTATTATTTCTTGCTTTTATATGGTTTCTCGCATCATTATAATATATCTTGCATGTGATTGTGTTCCGCCATTTGACGAAGAGCTAGCTCCCAGTTGGGGATGCCTGTATTCATTGGTTATACATATTCATGTTTTGTACCCATTTGATGCCAGTTTTTACAAAGGAAACTCCGCCGAAATTTTCAGAAAACGGGATGCGTTTAAATGATTTTGATGTAACTCTTCTTGTTAAAAAATCAACCTTTTAAAATTAAGTTTTCCTCACTCTAACTTATTAAATGGTTTAGATTTCTGGGCTTTAGCTTACTTAGATTACGTTACGCCTCTAGACGTTGCGTGATTTAAGTGCCGGTCATAATCCACACTCGGGTCATGACAAAGTTGGTATCAGAGCGTTAGGTTTTAACTTACTGAGTGTAGGATGACCCTTGGTATGATGGAGTTGGTGACTTAAGCAGAGTGACGTAGCGTGTGTATGTTCCGCGGCATACTTACGATACGATACTCCGCCTAAATGACCTTAGGATATATATTTGCTTGTACTTCCTTCCTTGATTCCATATATCCTTTGATTCAATTGCGATATTCTTATCAGATCATGTTTCTTGTTCTAGCCACTATAGCGCCGAAGACTACAAGGGCCCAGAAGGCTGCCGCCAAAGATAAGATTATAGCGGGCTCATCTGAGACGAGGACCGACCAGGGCAGTACGCCTACCTCTCATGGACAGATTGATCCACCCTCTATAGATCGTATAGCTAGGCTGGAGGCGAGTATTCAGGATTTGCGCTAAATGATCGGATCCTTGATAGAGATCAGTCGAGCACAGAGATCAGATATTGCTCCACCTACTACGACTGTTCCAGGACCGAAGCGGATTCGTACAAATGCATCAGCTCCAGTGCGGTTTGGCATAGATATGGCAGGCCGATACCGTGGTGGTGGCCGGGGCATGATGCGGGGCTAGTTATTCAGCCCTTATCAGCAGCCGTCGCCAGGATGTTTCCGATGTGGGATTCTACAGCACTGTATCAGATATTGTACCGTGAGGCGCCAGGGCGAGGCGACAGTTCCACATATGAATTTACCACCTTCACCCCCTCCTCCGAGCACTTCACCTCCTACACCCGTTGTTGCTCCATGCCAGACCAACGCTCAGAGAGGCCGTGGTCGTGGCAGCCTTATTCGGAGAGGACGAGGTGGCAGAGGCGGAGGACAGCTGGTCGCTGGTAGAGGACAAGCCCTAGCTCTTGTGTTGACTCCTCAGGACGCGCAGGCGTCGAGCATAGTCGTGACAGGTATTCTTTCGGTGTTCTCTTTTGATGTGCGCTTTTTGTTTGACCCGGTATCTGCGCATTCTTTTGTGTCTCCACCTTCGTACTAAGGTTAGGCCGAGTGTCGTCTTTGCTTGATCTGCCGCTTTCTGTTATTACTCCCGTAGGAGAGTATTTTATTGGTCGACATGCATTTTGATCGTTTTCTATTCGTATCGGGGATATGGATTCTTCACTACTGCCTCATATCGACGGGCAACTCTAAGGGCTAGTTCGTGGGTTGGGAAATCCCCTGTAGTTAAGGCAGCTTGGATTTCCGGATCTAACCCTTGCTGAAATCATCTGGACCTAATCTCAGCAGTCGGTTTTAAGTGTGCAACGAACCTGGTAGGGTCTTGTGTTAGCTGTGTAGTATGTGATATTTGAAAATCGAGTATTGAGACATATCTTACCCACTGAGCAATCTTACCCACTGAGCATGGTAAACTCAGCATCATACGCATCCATAGATTTGGTCCACATCGAACCCTGTTGTAGATGGATGAATTACTGCTCTATGTCAAATCGGGCAGTCTTTGGGAAGTACTTCACATCGAACATGTCGCTAAAATTCCTCCATTCGATAGGTTGGGCAAGACGGCTTTCTTTCGCCTTCCACCAAACTTGGACGTTGTCGGTGAGTTGCAGCTTCGTAACTCAAACCCAAGCGATCTCTGGCACTTGTGCCGTTGCCAGGTCATTCTCAGTACTTTGAGCCCATTCTTCAGCTTCCAGGAGGCTCTCTTTTCCCGAAAATTATTTTGGGTGCAATGCCCGGAATTGCTTCAATCTGGGCGCATCCGCTTCTGGACGGTTCATTAATATAGCAGTCTGCTGCTGCTGTCCTTCCAGGAGGTTTCGGATTGTCTCAAGCAGTACAGTCTGCTCATTGATCGGAGCAGCAATGGTAGGCGTAAGCGGTAGAGGTGGTGGTGTGTTGTTGAAGTTGGTACTGGTGTTGTTTGGAGAATCCATAACCTTGAAAGAAAAATAGGGTTAGGATAGATTCAAAGTACATGAAATTGTAAGATTCAAGGAATATGAAATGTAAACAATGTTTTTAGTTGCGATTCTTGTGTTATATTGCTTAGGATTTCATGCATAATTGACCTGCATGTCCATACAGAATTGACCTGCATGGGCCGCCAACAAAACCTGTCACGCCCCGCTTCCCAGTATATGGGAAGGGGACGCGGCAAGACCCGCTCCGTATTTACTCAGAAGTAAACACGCTAAGCGTAACTAAGCAGTATAAAGTAAAAAAATACACAAGAGACAAGAATATAATGAACCGCAACTTTATTTATTAAACATTCTTTTACAGGTACAACTGGAATTGTAAATATAAGGATGGAAAGCAATGCCTAAACAATGGCATGAACTGAAAAGAAAATATGTACAAGTGACTATAGCTTGGGGTCTTCAGTGTACTGCTCAGGGGTCTGCTCCAAGTGCTCCTAGCTGGTCTCGAACTCTTCAGAGTCGGGTCCTCCTGACAACATTCTAAAGAAGAAGAGAAATAGGAATGTCGTCAGCGAACAATCGCTCGGTAAGTCCCAAAGAAAGAAGGAAAGAAGTAGAATATACAGAAAAGAGATTATATCCAGTATAATATTTGATTATTATGTTAACGTAGTGTTTATAGTTTGGTACAGAATATACCAGTGTATACGAGAGGAGTCCAACTTACACCGTGGACTTTGGTAACCCGCAGTTCAAGGCTCCGTCGATAGTTTCACGGAACAACGGCATGGATGTAATTACGTCTTTTAGTGACCACCTCGTGCCACTTTTAACATGTTCTATACCAGTCTACCTCTTTATAAACCCCGTAGTATTTATTGTATTAATTGTATTGATTGTACTGATTGTATTGTATTGTCTTGTAGTAAATGGAAGACTTGCCGAAACCATGATATCAATAAATAGAATGGATATAAATGGATAGTCATGTAATCAGAGTATATCCATGGCTTGGTTCAGTCAAGTCATGTTAATATAGATTAAATTCTGGTACAAATAGATTCATGTTGTATTATAGTTATACTTGAATTGAATTCAAGTCAAATTGATTTCATATTTGACCTTGACTCGAACTGAGTCAGACTTTTAAACAGAATTGAAGTCCTGATTGTTTTGGAGTTATCGGTAACTGCTGCACATGGACCGCAGGATGTGTGTCTTTTTCCAAGACAATTACCGTGTTGATTACACCGTTGTTAGATTGTCTACCTTAGATAGGCAAGCACCCATATTCTCCAGCTCCCTGAGGCTCAAGAGAACTGGTCCCGCTTAAACCTATATTTACTAGGGTCCTTATTGTAATTTAGTATAACTTGAGGGGATTTTATGTAAAAATAGTTTTGATATATTTTCAAAATACACCTCAAGTATTTAATTATCATCTTTAGGGTTTTCATAGATGTATATTTTATAAAAATGAAATTTTCTAGTGAGTAGAACCTAGTTTTCATTGTATATGGTACTTTAATGAAATATTGGAATTTGTATTGGATTGTAATGGTAGTTTCATAAACTTGTGATTCTTTTGCTTTAGAAAACATGGAATATTCATATATTATATTTGAAATAGATATTTTGATAATATATATATATATATATATATATTTAATAAAAATAAAGTTTATTTATTTTGTAGAAATCTCATTTTCTTAAAAATTGCATCAAAATTCCATCGAGATTGAATGCTCCTTGCGGAGGTCTGCATCTCGCCCTACTAGGTCTGAGGATGTGTGATAACCCGCACCATCCCGATCGGGGTTTCCCAAAATGGGTTGTAGAGGCGCAATTGCACGGAATTTAATTAATATACTTTTAAAAGAAAACGGTTTTGAATGTTCAAGGTATTTATTCGTAATCTCATATTTTCCCATAAACTAGAGTTCTAAAATTCACCATGCTTTGTCAAAGATGTGTGTTGTGACGAGGTAGGTCATTACCTCATGAGTTATCTAAAGGTAATACAAGGAAATATGTTGAATTGTGTTGAAAGTAAAGTATATTATATTTTACTATAAAATTGCGATAAAAGTTGCATAATAGATTCTTTTGAGATGAAACTTGTTCTAATATGTTTGTTTATGGTTACTAAATAATTTATTAAAAATTTTTAGGTTTGTTATTAAGAAAATTTAGATTTTTAAAGAAAAGATAATCGGAAGCCGGAATAACTCCGCTTCCGACGAGTTTTGAAAAGGAGAAGTTTTAGAATAGTAAAAGAGGAGGGGAGAGGGGTCGTACTAGCTATAAAGAAAAAGGGGAGAGGGGACTTACTATCTATAAAGAAAGAGGGGAGAAGGAGGAAGCTCTCGGAACCGTCGGGGCGTCGTTTCGTCGCCGGAATCTTCCCGAAACGTCGTCGGAACTTCGCCCTTTACTAACTCTACTTGCACAACTTAGGACTTGGAAATTTTAGAGAGTTTTTGTAATGAAATTCTGAATGAGAAGGGGTGAAATGAGGTATGGTATTTATAGGGAAAATTGGGGTTTAGGGTAATGAAGAATAGAATTAAAATGTGCATTAAAATATGGATTAATGCCTATTTTTAATTCTCTGGAAATGTGCAGAGAAATCAAACAGCATAGGAGTAGAGGGGTAGGCCAAGGGGCGCTGGGGTTAAAATCTTGGAGCATCCCCTACGGGTATGCACGGCGGTGTGAGTCCCCATCACACGTTTCGCCGGTCCAAGTCCAATGGAATGGGCTTAGATTCATGCCACGTGTCAAGGTCTGTGTAAATTTCATTTCCCATGTGTTTGTTTTCTGTGTGACTTTTCATTTTACATGTGGTGCACGTGCAAACTTTTGAGCTTCTAAAAGATTAAAAGAAAAATCAATTAAAAATATATGTGGCTGAGGGGATTCGATCACAGGGGCTACGTCACATCAGTGTAAGGCTTTACCAATGAGCTACAAGTGCTTTCTTGCTGTTCAAAAGCGAATCAAATTTATAATTTGTGCTCAGGCTCAGGTGTTCCTTTTTGTATTTTGAAAATTTTCTGTACAGAAATTTTAGGGTTGTTACACTATAAAAGAAAGAACTTGAAAATAAGAGTTTCCAACTACATCAGCTTTTCAGTTGCCATGAGCTCTATCTTAATGGTCGTGAAACGATGTTAGAAATAACATCATCCATCAATAAGACTTCGTCTTTATTCTTCCTCCCTATCTTTTATCCAAATATCGATCATATATCTCTACGTGTGTGTAAAAGATATCCCTACACTTAGAGAATTCAATTCAAGTTATCATACTCTTGTCCATCTTCCTTGGTACTTTTTAGTCGGTGAATATTTTAGATGGAATTTCTCACACATTCTTCATGCGACCGTTAATACTTCTTGAGATACTAACCGGCCGATTGCAAAATGTGCTTGCGTATTAAGGCCTAAAATCATCGTCCTGCGACACCTAAAACTTAGCAGTGGCTCCCAAACCAATTGGTCTAAGGCACTAGGTGATGAAGCACCCCCGCTATATTTTTTTATGATGCCTTAAGTAATTACAAAACCAGTGTTCATTTTTTTTCTTCACCACTTATACGTTTTTTTCATACTAAGGCTTTTAGACCAGAGCATTTCAAGGTATCCTCTACTATCCCAAGTTTCAAGATGTGTGACAGTACATATAGTAGGGTATCAACGTTCAAATGTTTGGACTAAAGAATAGGGAATATTTTTCAGATTTATTTTATTCTCAGATTAGTAATTTCCTTTATCTTACTAACCCTTAGGACAACGACCCATAACTACTTATTACTAGTTTCGTTTAAGAAAACATCTAACTTTCTTTCTTTTCTCAAACTATTCCTATTTTTCATATGTAATTTTTCACTTTCAAAATTTCATTATCAATAAAAAAAATTGTGCTTATATTTATGATAATGTAAAATAATGCGTGAATAAGAACAAACCTCCGCCAAAGCTGTTTGCAGCAGTATCTTCACTGATGTCATCTGTTAAGCTAAAAAAACTGTAGATTTAGGAGGAAAAGTTAGTAACGGGGATATGAATAAATGACAGTGAAATCCATCCCCAAACTTAATTTTTTGGCTCACAATTTTGTAAAAATTTTATTTTCTTTCAAGAGCCAAAATATTTCCCCCTCCCCTCAAACTTGAGTAAAATAGTATTAAACATTTAAAATTATGAGGGGGGTTAAACATATTGATCAATATAAAGTTTTACAAAGACCAAAAGTCAACAACAACCATTAAAATTTTTTATTAATGTAACAATATAGTTGGTGGAAGATCAGAGATTTGAAGAAGTGGGGAGATAGGAGGCGGAATCAATCGGGTTTATATCTCGGTTGGTAGAGACGGAACGGTGATAGTGAACAAAAACGAGAATGTGAATAATTAGGAATGGATAGAATAGTCACATTCTCGTATCGGATAAGAAGAAATGGTGGCGGTTCAACTTCTTCGAGTGGAGGTTAATTTATCACAAATTTCGTGTCGTTTAGGAATGCGAGTTCGTCAGCGAAAATATCTTCGAAACTTTCATCAATGGTCCGAATGAACGTTTCAATGTCAATCTGGTTCGTGCCTGAATTCAACACACTTGATTTGTCAGAAATTATGGCGGTAGGAGACTCGAAAAGCTCATCTACCTTATTATCAAAGGAGTCTAAATCAAGTGGTTTTTGAAGAATCATAGAACTCGAAATATAGGAGTGTGATTCATCAAAACTCGGTGGAGTTAAAAGAAGATTAGAAGAAGAACCAAAGAAAGTGGGTGATGAAATGGGTAAACAAATTTAGGTGTCGATCATTGCTGAACCAGATGTGGGAAATGAAGGCTAAATATCGTTCTGCTTTTCTGTCATGCATTTATCATCAATTTCCAGACGCATATGGGGTTCGGGAAAAACAATTAATGGTTCGAGATGATGTCCACACGGAAGTGAAAGGAAATGATGAATTGGTGAGAAAAACTCATCCAAAACTGTGGGTTCATTATCCAAAATATTCCCAGCGTCAATATCCTCAATCAAGCGAAAGTTAAAATTCTTATACACTTCATCAAAAGTATGGTTTTCAATCAATTTTGGTTCTAGAGTGGAGGTGTAGAGATCAAAAGGATTGGGTGTGATTTCACTTGAAATGGACCCTTCACAATCGGGTAAATCAAACACTACAAAATCGCATAACTCATCAAACATTCTATCTTCAATTGGTGAATCATTTGGTGCACTCGATAGATTTGTGAAACTGGAGTTGTAGATTTCAATTTGAGATGGGGTGGTTTGATTTGGAAGTGTGTACTGCTCTCTCTTACTACTCAAATTCTCAATTCGTCCTATTGCCGTATCATACATTAGAAAATTTTGAGCTAGTTAGAAACTAGTTGCTCGTTCATTGGGTTGTATGAGGGCGGCCATGGATGCATTTAATTTCTCTATCTGACGGCATGATACTACTCGAAATTCTTCTAATAAACGTTCAAGACTAGACATGGGTTGTGTCAGTAGAAGATTGAAATTCTTGTGGATAGGTGAAACTCCCAAATGACTGTTCAGAAGAAATGTCTAGAGAAGATATAAAAGTCGGGTAGGATTGATAGGAATCGAATGGTTGAGAAAAATGGACAGGAATAGGAACAACATTGTGATAAGAAGAATATTGAGATTGGTTAGTTGGTTAGCAACTGGCAACAGATGTCATATATGCCGCAAAACGAGTAGCAATACTTTCTTTAGGAAATGATGGTGTTTGTTGTCCTAACGGTTTGACCGGATTGAAACTTTGGGATTCAGTCTTCGCAATATACTCAGCAATGGACATGCGTTTAGATGGTGCCTCACTTGCTTTAAATGAATTATGAACATAAGCCGATATTGAATTTTGGTGAGGAGTCCAACTGTTTCTTTCCGCTCTCAAAGTCATAGTAGAGTCGGATGGTATACCGAAGCGATTACGAAAACAAGAAATACCTGGTTCTAGATAGCAAAGCTCGGCAAGAGTTCGTCTGTTTGGGTTACCCATTATAAGAAGGTGAAATGAAAAGAGGAAGGGAAACATTTAAGCTCTAGTTAGATTGTTTTGCTTTGAAAGAAGGACCTGAGGGTTTACTCAACAAATCACAAAATGCACAATCAAACCCTAAAACTAAGGTCACCTAGGTCAAGCACTAGACCGCTCCTAGACTTCCAAAGAACAAGTCGCGGGATCAATCCTCTACCATCTTTTTATCACTCTTGTGGCAAGGTAAATTCCACGTAAGTGGGAGGTATCCGCTATACGAATCACTGAAATAGCGGGCATAATTAAGTAACCACTTTCCTTAATCACACTTTTCTAGACACCACAAGAGAAATGCGGATAAGCGATAGATTACCCACGACCCTTCTCTGTCCTAATTGAGCGCGACAGTCCTTAGGGCTTGGTCAATATATTTTTTATTAATGTAGGGTTATGCAGATGCTCGTTTTGTGATTTGTGGGGCCTAGGAAGGGTGATGGAATGCCTACCTAATCTGGATTTGAGTTATTGCCCCTTAAAGTTCGGTTAGATATATGCAAAAACAACCCGAAACCAAAACACGCAAAAAGAGTTTTGAGCGGCGATATTTTGCAAAGAATCCTGCAGAAAATCAAATTATTGGATTTCTAGAGGAGAGAAAAAGATATGTAGAAGATACCAGAGGATTTTTGCGACCTAATTCCTCTAAACCGCCGCCCTTTCGCGGCAAATTGCCTCCTATTGCCGCGGTTCCGCGGCTCAATGGTGGGTTCTTTTGCTCCTTTTTCTTCAGTGTACCCCTTTGCTCCTCTGGACTTCGATGAAAATCTCTAAATCTTTAATTCCTTGTTCCAGTGACTCTAGATTCCCTCGCAAAAAGTCGCACACTAATCGTTAAATATACAATTTGCTGTTTTTAATTTTTTATGATATGGATCGAATAAAAATTCAATCCGAATAGCAAGAAAAAAAATTACGCACGTATCCCCGGCAACGGCGCCATTTTATTGATGTGAAAAAGTTATTTGTAGTAACCGAAATCAATAACGGTGTCGCGTGTAGCTAGCCAAGATGAGTACGGGTCGTCCTCAGGGATGCGTGGAACTTTTAATCTTGGTTTAGACAAGTTGATTGAAAGAAGGGGAGATTGGTTATAAATCTACGATATATGAATGTAGAATCTATAAAGAAGAGGCTTGTAGGGTTCATAGAATTTATTGGTAATGGATGATTAATTAAAGATGACCCCTTTTATTTTTTAATAGATTTAAAACTAGATCGATAGTGATGAATGTGGATTAGGGTTCTTTTGGAAGAAACTAGGGTTCCCCACTCTTAACCCTTATCCTTGCATCGATCTCTATTCATGTCTAGCCTTTACCAAAGCAATTATTAATCTAATCTCAAATCACAGTCGAGACTATCAATAAATTGGTAGCGCGTCCGATAAGGATGTTAACATTTATTTTTCTGATGTTTATAAACTTTATAAGCTGTAAAAGAATTTTAGATATTTTTTCATCCATTGATCTACCATAATCCTACGAACCGTAGTAAATTAGGAATTACTCTCGCATGGTTGAGATAGAAGAGAAGATAGAGAAGAAAATCATAATGTAAATGCAGAAAATAAATGCGAAATAATTAAACCAATGATCTACCTTTATTAATCAGCGTTACATGTATAAATCCTAAAATTTATATTAAAAGAAGAAGTTGCTCTCGATCTTTGCCTCGTAGGAAGTAATTGCTCTGTCGATATTCACGTCGAATCGCGGACCTGTCGGGGATCTCTTATTCTTTAACGGCGATTTGCTTCATGTAGAAGGTGATAGTTCTCTAAGTTTAGCCCTCAGTCCTTTATATAGCCCTCAAATCAGAAACCATAGATCTCATAGGTTTAGATATACCATCAAGATCCAATTTCCAAAATTACAGATCCTACGGCCATTAATTGGCCGCGGATACGCCGCATATATGGGTTATGGCTGCGGTTGGGCGGTGGTTTGGTAGAATTAAGGTTCCAAATTTCAGGTGCTTTCTCATGTTGATACGTGGAGATTTTTTCCATATCTAGATTCTATAAATATTTATCTGAGTCTCTGCCAATATTGATTCTACGATTTTATTGGCAGATTTTTTATCCTAACATCTTGAATATCTCAATTTCCCGACCTGAGATAAATCTGCACAATATCTCCATGAATAATGTTAGTTATATTAGAGATATAATCTCAATCATTTTATATGGTAATAAATCTTTAAGAAATTTGATTAAGATTATTTGATATGCTATGCATCTTTTAATTACTAAAATATTATATAAATATAAAATGCATATATTTTCCTTCATAATGTTAATTATAATATATAAACATATGGTAAATAGTATTTTGCAGATAAATCCAAATATGTTCTATATTTATAATAAACGCCTTTAAATATTTAAGAAAAATAAGGAAAATGTTATATCAAATGTGCAATATTTTCGACTGAACATTCGCTTTGTGTTTGTATATGTGTTTCTAAACGTCGACTAATTGCTATACACCTGTATGAAAGTCAGTACCATCCCGTTAAGGACAGGTTTTGTTGTTTGCGATGGTTTGTGGATATGAAGTATTGGTCGTCGTGATTGAATAGCCGGGGGATGTGAGAAAAGTGTTCTTTTCTTTCATTCATATATTTGTAAATGTAGTATAATATTCTTTTGCGGAGCACATCCGGGTTGAGGTTGTAGCGACCTTTGTATTATTCATTTACTTTTTCTGCACGTAGGATAGACCCAAGGTGAGGTGCACAAACTACCGGGTTCTTGAAGTGCCGAGTGTCCTACTTATCTCAATGAGAGAGGTTGCTTCACTTAAGGGATTTGGCGGGTAGTTTGTCGCACTCGTAGGAGTCCAGGGTGAGAGTTTGGCTATTCATCACGACCGTGGAATCCGTTTTTCGTTAGAGACTAAAACGAAACACGGAAATCCTAGTATATTCAATATTTTCATCTGTGTTACTTCTGCTGTGATTTGTGATCTGTGATGACTATTATTGCGTGAGACAGATGGCTATATATAAATTATATATAATAAATGTTGCTTATGTGTTGCATCCGCGCTAGTCTAGCCCGCGCCCTGCCGTAAATTAAGTAACCTTACGGTGAAAACTCGGGGCCCCATGGCGAATGCGGATGGCATAAGCATACGTTCTATTTTCGTTTCTTTCTGCAATGATAGGGTTAAATGATGGGACTGCATTAATTTTGATTAGTGCAAAGAAAAATTCCAAAAGTTTAAATCGTTGGAACAATTTAAAAACCGCTCGGTTTTCTTTAAAAACAACTTTTAAATGCGGCGTCTAAACCACTCCTTTTAAAAACTATCAAGTTCCATCGACTATATCAAGTTCATTACGTTCACGATTTTCGTCAAAACCAGTCGTAACCCTCCGTCATTTCAGATAGGTATCCAATAGTATTCAAGCTATGTATTTTGACCTTCGCCAAGGTATAGTGATTGGTAGCTATTTGGATATCTGTCTGTAGATAGATAGATGCGTTAATCTAGGACAGGCGTACAACTATTTTGGCCTTCGTCAAGAATTTGTATGAATGGGTCTATGTTAGCCTGGATAATGACGAGTAGAACTTAACTTGCGTCTTATGATATTTTAGCCTTCGTCAAGGTCATAAGCACCTGGGGCAAAATTCCACATTGGGAGTTTCAAAGGAAAAAGGAAACTTGCTGGTTTTGCATGATTTTGGTAGGATTCCTTTAAACTTATCACACAATGATAATTAGATCTCGATCCTACTGTGAGTAATTATTATTATTCTTCGGGAGAGTTTTTCACTTAACAATCAATGCTATAAACCAAGTATGTGTCTAGAAAGGTGTTAGCGGGGCAATGCCTCCAGGGAAAAGAGGTTATTTAATTAAGAAATTTCGCGAAAGTGTTGTAAAATCTCTCTCGAAGTACCGACACTAGCCTGTCCGAAAGGTTAAAGAAAGAATTGTATAAGGTGCGATTAATCCTGACTAATTCTTCTTTTATGGTTTGAAGGAGAATTCGAGGCAACAGTGGAAGCCATTCTGTTTAGATAAACTAGAAAACCAATCTAAACTTGCAAGAGTATTCATGCTGAGTGTTTATTCTCTCTATCTCCTAATTGCAGTGGCCAAGATGATCGGACTTAAGTTACTATTAAATAAAAATATATTGACGGAGCCGAACTATAAAGATTGGGTAAGGAATGTCCAGATGGCCATTACTTATGACAAGCTGGGCTAACTCCTTACTACTAAAGCCCCCACCATCTCAGGTCCAGATTCCACCGTCGCGGATATTGAAATCCGTAAGACATGGAAAATAGACAGTGCGAAAGCCAAGTGTCTCGTACTGACCTCTATTTATAATGTACACCAGAGGTGGCACGAGAAGATGGACTTAGCTTCCATCTTCATCCATACCAAGAATTTATATGGAGAGTAATCTCGTATCACAAGATACGAGATCTCGAAAAAACTCTTTCAGGCGAGATTGGCTGTCGGGTCATCTGTAGGGGACCACATCTTTAAGATGATCATTTTTATTGAAGAGATCGCGGACTTTGAGACCGTGTTGGAGAACGAGTTATACACGGACTTAATTCTACAGTCCCTCCCCTCTACCTATGCATAGTTTATATTGAATTTCAATATTCAAGGGAAGAAAGTTACACTTCCAGAGCTCTTTAACATGTTGAGGAGTATAGAGGGCGCCATAAAGAAAACCAGGGAGACGTCCGCTCTACTTATTGGGGAATCTTCTTTCTTTAGATCCAAGGCGAAAGCCAAGGGAAATAAGAAGGCCCCCACCAAGCAGAAATGCAGTGTCGCTAAGGTACAAGGGAAGGGTAAGGCAAAAGTTGGAGGCCAACAGTAGGGAAAGAAGAATGTTTCTATTGTCGTAAAAAATGTCATTGGAAGAAGGACTCCAAGCTTGGAAAGCCAAGAACCGGATTTCAAAGCAAGTTGTCGTTTCGGCTTCAGGTGTGTTTATGATTGAAAATTGTCTGTCAATCAAATCTACTTCCTGTGTATTGGATACCGGTTCAGGATCTTATATCTGTAATTCATTGCAGGCACTGAGAAGCAATAGAGTTTTGAAGGTAAGTGATATGACCCTCAGGATTGCGAACGGAGCGAACATGGATACTATTTCAGTAGGGGAATATCACCTAGGATTGACAAGTGGAAACATTTTTATTTTGCGTAACTGTTTTTGTGTACGAAGTTTGACATGTAATATCATCTCTATATCTTTACCATCTGGTCACTCCAGAATATTGCATTTAATACTGCCCATTCTTCTGCTCGTTTATTTATAGGTAGGTACTTTTGATCTGTGTTTGCTAAATATTTACAGGTTACAGGTTTTTAGTCCAAAATAACGCAAATCATACAAAATCTCCACAGTTATGCCAAAATCCAGAACATCTGCCACAAACAGATAAAATCCAGGTTCCGGTCATCTACACCCGTCCAGTGCCGCTTACCAGTTCAAGAGACAAGACAAATAACAGGGGTCTTTCGTGTCTAGGAAAAACACAGAGCACGAGAGGGGCAGCACAAAGATCAAGAGGTGTGCGGAGTTCGAGAGAGATCAAAGTCAAAAGGATTAAATTTGAAGCCATTTTGGACTGTTGGAAATCTGAAGATATCTTGGAACCATTTTACAATTTAGGACCTGTAAAACAGAAGAAGAAATCAACATAAGAAATCCCAGAAAAAAAGACACAACAAGCCTTCCAAACGGCCGTGGAACCGCGGCCAATATGGCGTTTGCGCGACGGTTCCGCGGTCATGACGTGTCATCATTTGACCGTCTTTTGGGGGTAGTTAGGTAATTGTATTAGGGCTCAGAATATGACCCTAGGGTTTCAGTTCTCTGCCTATAAATAGTCCAGTATTGAGCCAAGGAGGGATGCTTTTTCTTTAGTAGAATTTAGTGTAGTTTAGTTTGTATCTCTTCTTCTTCATCATCTTTCCTCCATGAAATTGTAGTGTGAGCTCTTGAGTGGAAGTTCAATGAAGATGAGAGTTGTTTTTCTTAACTTGTATTTTCATTTCCTTGTCTTGTAATTTTAATTCCTATTGTAATTTTATTTATTGTTGTTAAGTAGTTGTTATTTCTTGTTTTATTTTTCTTCTTTTCTAAACCGTATTTTCAAGCCATGATACTCTATGGAGTCCTTTACTTAGATGAGGGCCCAAGTAATTAGCTTGCTACCATTTTGTAAAACCGTATTTTCCTTTCTTGCTTTTCTTCTTTCTTGTTTTTTTAAATGTGAATAATTTCCACACTTGTTAGGGCTAAGGAAGGTTGGTATGAGGGACGGAAAACTCTTTTGTGCTTCTTTTCGTCAAACACCTTAAAACGAACCTAGACCAAACAAACACAACCCCCTCCCTTAGGCGCGCTATATGTGACATATAGTCGCAACCTAAGTCGAGAAGTCTTTTGGACGCACTACAACGTGACATGTAGTTGTGACCCAATTGGATATATGGTTGCGTATGTTTGGCCGAGGGTTGGAAATAAGCGAACGTAACGGAAGGACCAGAGGCACTAGGAATGGATTTAGCGTTGGAAAGCTTGTTTAAACTCGCAAATCTCATTCCTATATCCTCCTAATCCACGCTATTTTCGATTATCCCAATATCATTTCAAGAATGACAAAAGACAAGCATAAGACTAGTCCTAACTCTACTAACCAAGCTTAACCCTAACAAGTTTACTTGAACATAAAATACGAACACTTAGGATAGATTCGAACATACACATATACATTCTTTAATTGACTCGTCTAAGATAAGAACGGACATACAAGCATCTCCATGCGGACGACCCGTGCTCAACCGGCTAGCTGCAAAACGACACCGTCTTGATTGCGGTAAATATAGAACACGTAGAACGCATAGCATAAAATTATAACGATCAAATGGCGCCATTGCCGGGGATCAAACCCGGGTCACCCGCATGCCAGGTGGGAATACTCACCACTATATCAAATGGTGTCGTTGCCGGAGAGATGGTAATGTATTTCTTTCTTTTTATTCGGGTTAATATTTTTTGTATATATATAAATAAATATATATATATATATATAATAAAAAAACATCTTGTTATTTTTTATTTTTTTGTGTGCAAGTGTGCAGGCAAATCTGGAACAAGTACAGTGATCTAATCAAGAAACAGAGGCTTTAATACAGAAGAACATAACCAGGGGAGTGTACAGAACAAGTTTTAAGAGTCAAATCGTCAAATCCACCGCGGAACCGCGGCCATTATGTGTTAATCGCGACGAAACCGCGGCCAAGCTTGGTCTTCGTGCCCCCAAAAATTTTCTGGCTTCTTCTCTGCTCCTCACTTCTCCTCTGAACCCCAATGAATTGTATTTTCTACATGTTTCTTTGCACAGATTGCGCCGCCGCCAAATAAATTTTTTGTTGTTTTATATTTTGTTTGTTTAAACGCTTTACATATAATAATATGGACATTAAAGGACTATAACACCAATTTAGATTGGGTGGAGATTTCATCACCCTTCCTAAAACCTCACAAATCACAAAATGCGTACGCATTATCTTAAGTTAATAAAAAATATCTAGACCAAACCTTTAAGGACTTGTCGTGCTCATTTAGGACAAGTGAAGGTTGTGGGGAATTGGTCGTTTATCTAAACTTGACTTTGTGGTGTCTAGGCTAGACAAGTGAGGAGGTAATTTTAAAAGGCCCGTCTCACGGTGATTCGTGAGCGGAACCCTCCTTACCTCACTTGTACTTACCTGGCCACAATCGGCAGTGAAAAGACGATTCGAGAGTTATCCTGTAATTTGTCGCTTAGAAATCTAGAAGCAGTCTATTTAGACTTTGAAGACTCTAGCTCTAAGTGTTGTTTGTGCATATTGTGATTGTGATTGTGCTTATATAAAGCTTAGTCACATAATTCCGTTTTTTTTTTCTAAAACCAAACAAAAAATTTCAAAAACTCCAAAAACGAAAAAATCAAAAATTTATAAAAATTCACCCACTTTCCACCATCCACTCTTTTCATAACATGGGTACCCCAAAATGATTAACTCTTGCTGAACTTTGGTACCCAAAACCAGATCTTTCTTCATACGGTTCTTGCTTTGGTCGAACTTCGAACGATCCATCCATGCCAAAAATTTCTTTGAGAGATCGGATAGACCTATCTAGGACAAACAATTGGACTCCGCAATTCACTTCGTATCAACCGGTTCAACCTCTCCCACCTTCTTACATTGATACCCCTTTTGAGAGTCATGCTGCGACTCCGAAACCCATATCCATTACTGACAGAATTGAACAATCCCGTAGCCGATCTTTCATTTCTTTCACCACTCCAATTCCTTAGGACAACAATTCCAATCATCTTCATATCAGAATGTTGATCCTAATCCTGTCCATTTTTCACATCCATTCGATTCCTATCAATCCTACCAGATTTTTACACTTTCTCTATATATTTCTTCTGAACAGCCATTTGGGAGTTTCACGTATCCAGAAAACTTTGAATTTTTTACTCAAACCCTTTCACAACCCATATCTAGTCTTGAACAGTCATTAGAAGAATTTCGGGTAGCGTTGTGCCAACAGATGGTGGATTTGAATGCATCCATGGCCGCCCTCATACAACCTAACGAACCGTCAGCTAGTTTCCAACTAGCTCCAAATTTTCCGATGTATGATGTGGCGATAAGACAGATTGATGATTTGAGTAGTGAAAGTGAGTTGTATACCCTTCCAAATCAAACCTACCCGTTCCAAATTGAATTCCACAACTCTAGTTTCGAAAGTCTATCGAGTGCCTACAATGATTCACCAATTGAAGATAGAATGTTTGATGAGTTGTGCGGCTTTGTGGTATTTGATTTGTGAAGGGTCTATTTCAAGTGAAACCAATCCCAATCCCTTTGATCTCTATACCTCCATCCTAGAACCATAATTGATTGAAATCCATGCTTTTGATGAGATGTCTGAGAAATTTGACTTTCACTTGATTGAAAATATTGACGCTGGGAATATTTTGGATGATGAACCCATAATTTTATATGAGTTTTTCTCACCAATTCATCATGTCCTTTCACTTCCGTGTGGGCATCATCCCGAACCATTAACTGTTTTTCCCGAACTCTGTAAGCGTATGGATATTGATGATGATAAATGCATGAATGAGCTGACTTTTGAGGAGAATTTTGAGGATATTTTTTAGGATGAACCAGTTTTACTAGATGAGTCTGATTTTCCATTTCAGCATGTCCCTTTCATTGACTGTGCACACCCTCCTGAATGTTTAACCGATGCCATTCCTCAATCACTTCCCTCCATCCTTTCCATTGTTTCCACCTTGCAAGACACTGTATCACCTTCATTTCCTGCGTCTGGTTCACCAAATCCGATCGGACCATATTTTCTTGCGAATCTTGAGAGGTTTGACCCCATTTATCAACGTGTTGATAGATTAGTACAATCCATTTTTACACTTCGATCATTACAAATTGTACTGATTTATTCACTCCATTTCCACCCTCAAGTTCGTATTCCATTTCATTTTCCCCTCCGCCATTCATCTCTTCTACCGAGACCGTATTCTGCTTCTATCCCCACATGGTCTCGTGTATTCTTCATCTTTTTTCTCTACGCATTCTTTCATCAACCTGAGTATTATCACGATAAAAATTTTGAATGGTTGGTGTTAACTTTTGGCATGTGTAAGGCCTTGTATAGATTAAAACTGTTCTCCCCCCTAATTCTTAACTTTAACGCTTAAACAGTGGAAACACTGTTTCACTTAAGTTTGGGGGCCCTTTTTGTGTATATATATTTTGTTTGCGTTTTCTTTTATACAAAAAAAAATACAGGAGAGCACCGAAAGATTTTGATCCCTCAACAATTTTGACCCTCTTGGTGTAACACGACAGTGAGGACACTGTCAAGTTTAAGTTTAGGGGTGTGCTCGATATGGTTTCTATCTTCGCATTCATGTGTATATTTTACATCCGATTACTTATTTAAAAACCCACAAAAATATATAAAAAAATTAAAATATAAAAACTTTGTCGTCAAGTTAACTAGTAGGATAACTTAGATTTTTATTCCGAAAAATAGTTTGATATGTTAGAAATAACTAAATCGCAGGCTTAGGAATTGAAAACCCTAAAAATAACCCTCCTTCAGTTTAACCTTGGTAAATATACGTCCTTACAATTTTTTTTAGAAATAGGTAGTCTTGAGTTCAGTTCTTGAGTTAAGTCGAGCTGAAGGGAAAGTATTGAAAGCTTTATTGAAAGATAAGTCTGAAAAATAGTTTCTATTCTTAAGTCCAAATTCATAAAGTATATACCCTACAAAACTACACATACACGCATATTGAAAGTTTGGATAGTAGAAGATACCTAGAAATACTCTTGCCTGAAAGCCTGGTATGAAAGAAAAAATAGTATTTAAAGTTAACCACCAAAAGAGCATCATTGAAAAATATTTCCGGTTTTGAAAAGGAAAAAAAGAAAAAGAAAAAAAAATAAATACAAGACCTGGAAACTGCTATTTACGCTTTAAGCTCACACATTCAGTAATCTGCTGTTAGTGCCTCAGGAAGCAGTAATAGCCGTATGAAAGATGTGTGAGCAAATCCGTCCATCATTAATGAAAAGAAGTAGTATTAGGTATTAGGGTAAGGGTACTATAGCTTGAATTGAATTCTTAAGTGTAGGGATAAAAATTTACACACACGTGGGGGTATATGATTGATGTTTGGAGGAAAGATGGGGATAAAGAATAAGACTTATATTTTCCGTAAAGATGATTAAAAATTTCGGATTGGAGATTGCGCTTTAAAAGGAAAACTCAAAAGAAACCGAGATCTTTCTAAACTGTCAAAACGTATAGGATCTTAGGTTGAATAAATAAGAGGTGTGAAACATAAGGGATGGATAATTCTAACATAGGATGATAGAATTTCTAACTTTGATATTAAACCGTTAGAATCAAGATTATCTTATGAAACTAGCTTGACGTGATTTTGTAGGTAGTATCCGCTGAAAACCCTCAGGAGATAACACTCCTCCTACTAGAGACACCTAGAGGTTTAACGACTTGTTGCACATACTAAGTGCAACCGTGATGCCTATGAAAGTGAGCTTAGGACTTTTTGAAAATAAATAGTTTTGCTCGGGACAAGCAAAAGATAAGTTACCATCTAAAGAATGTTATGATTTTAAGCGATATTGTAAACATTCATCTTAATCATGTTTTGATTAGGTCTGGTATACTAGACAATGGTATATACGTATTAAATCAACACCAAGTTTTCAATGTCCAAAACACACTCAAAAGAAAGACTCCAGAATTAAATCAAGCTTTCTTATGGTGTTGTAGACTAGGTCACATCAATGAAATACGGTTGACGAAATTACATAAAGGGGGATATTTGGATTCGTTTGAATATCTATCTTATGCAACTTGTCAATCAAGTATCAAATAAAAGATTACAAAGACTCCGTTCACTGGACACGGAGAAAGAACTACCGAGCTCTTAGGACTCATACACAACGACGTGTGTGGTCCAATGTCTACACATGAAAGAAGTAGTTATTCCTACTTCATTACTTTTACGGATGATTTCTTAAGGTATGGACATGTATTCTTGATGAAATATAAATCCGAGGCCTTTGAGAAATTCCAGGAGTACAAGAATGAAGTGGAAAAACAAACAGACAAAAGTATCAAGACACTTCGTTCTGATCGGGGTGGTGAATACTTGAGTGCCGAGTTCCTGGGGTATTTAAAAGAGAATGGAATTCTCTGTCAGTTTACTCCCCATACACACCTCAACACGATAGTGTATCAGAAAGATGAAACCGCACCTTACTAGATATGGTGCGTTTCATGATGAGTAATGCTGAGTTACTGCGATCCTTCTGGGGTTATGCACTAGAATCTGCTGCATATCTTTTGAACAAAGTTCCGACTAAGTCTATGCCTACCATTCGATATGAAATGTGGAGTGGAAAGAAATCCTATCTTAAGTATCTTAAGATATGAGGATGTTCAGAATTTTTCAAAAAGCAGCATGCCCACAAGCTCGAGGCACGATCAGTACTATACAAGTTTGTGGGATACCCAAAGAATTCCAGGGGTATCTTTTCTAATACGCAGAGGAACAAAAGATTGTTGTTTCTCGGCATGCCCACTTTCTGGAGACTCAATTTGCTGAAAAAGAAATAAGTCGCAGCACAATAGAACTGGAAGAAATTCCAGAACCACAATCTATTACTGAAAGTTTGGTAGAACCCAAAATTTCAAAAGAACCGGACGTCCCTGCGCCACTCCGTAGATCTAGTAGGCAATCTCATCCGAACGAGAGATACTATGGTTTTCTCATAGAAGGGGATAAAGAGAATTGCATCATCGATGATGATGAGCCAACTGGTTTCCAGCAGGCCATTACGAGCAGAGACTCGGTAAAGTGGCTAGTTGCAATGCAGTCCGAAATGGAATCCATATACACCAAAAAAGTTTGGACTTTGGACATTGCACCTCAAGGGATAAAATCCGTAGGCTGCAAATGGATCTTCAGAAAGAAAATTTGTGCAGATGGACAAGTTGAAACCTATAAAGCTATACTTGTAGCAAAAGGTTTTCGTCAAAGACCTGGCTTGGACTATGATGAAACCTTTTCTCTAGTGACTATACTTAAATCCATTCGGATCCTACTTGCCATTGCTGCCTTTCATGATTATAAAATTTGGCAAATGAACGTAAACACCGCTTTTCTGAATGGAAGTTTGGAAGAGTGTGTTTATATGGATCAGCCATAGGGATTCATAGAGAGTGGGAGCAGCGGAAGAGTGTGCAAGTTGCTTATATCCATTTATGGATTAATGCAAACATCGCGGAGTTGGAACATCTGCTTTGATGAGATGGTCAAAGAATTTGAATTTTTCAAAAAATATAGATGAACCATGCATTTATAGTAAGATTGTAGCGAGAACTGTGGTATTTCTCGTCTTGTACGTGGATGACATTCTCTTGATAGGAAATGATATTCTTATGCTACAATCGGTCAAAAGCTTCTTGTAACAGAAGTTCTCCATGAAAGACCTGGGTAATGCCTTCTACATTCTGGTGATCAAGATCTATCATGATAGATCTAAGAGGGTGTTGGGACTTTCACAGTCTAGGTACATAGACACCATACTGAAAAGATTTAGTATGGAGGGTTCTAAGCATGGTAATTTACCCGCTTGTCACAGAATCATCATCTCCAAAGAAATGTCTCCCAAGACTGATTGAGAAAGGGATCACATGAGTATTATACCCTATGCTTCGGCCGTAAGATCTATAATGTATGCGATGTTGTGTACCAAACCAGATGTTGGTTACGCACTGAGCGTGGTAAGCAGGTATCAGTAAAACCCTGAGGAGAAAGACTTGATGCATATGTATCAAGTGGATACCAAAAGTAAAACTGTAAACGATATTGGGATCACGGTAAATAGTGCTGATGTCAGGATGTATATGTGTCTATCTATAATAACCTATGTATATCCATGACTACTTATGATGCAAGCTAGATAACATGTCATGATGTTATAATAGTGAAATGACATCAGGGTGTTTCGGCATGCAATTAGATATGCAAAAGTCAGTACGGATACGTACGAGTATCGTAAACGGTAAAACTGTAACATGGGATGCACGATTAAACTACATGTAATATTTTTATTTATATGGATATAAATATAGTAGCATAGCATGTAGCAAGATAAACTTGCCAGATCGGATCTCACGACGTGGTGCGTACGTCACGTTCGACGTCGGGTAACGTCGCGATGCGAACCACGTGCATACAGAACTGAACCAGGCTACTCAAGAATGTGACCACGCTGGATAAGGATAATAACTGGTTCATCCAGATTGTCGGCGATGTGAGCGACTCCGGCGATCACCGGAACAATAAGAATAAAGAAAAGAAAGAGAAGAAGAAGAAGAGGGTGTGGTCTGGGGTTGTGGTGTTTGATGCTCTGGCTTGGAGTCAGAAACGAGGAGGCGAGGGGTGACGACGAGGTGAAGGTCTCCGACGATGGGGGTGCCAGCTATGGGTGTGGCTGCGGTGAGGTGTGCAAGGTTGCTCGGGGATGGGTGTGAAGGTGCTCGGGGTTGGAGGAGGAAGAAGAGAAGGAGGTGAATAGATGATGAGGGTAACGACAGCGATGTCGACGGTGAGGTTCAGGCGTCGGGTTAGGTGACCGACGGTAGTGGTTTTCTTAGGTTGGCTCGGGGTTTGCAGTGGGTTGTGGGCTCAGGAATGGAGAGGAGGAGAAGGTAACGAGGGGAAAGGTGGGATCGGGTGATAAGGACGGCGACGAGGTCGGTGGTGGAGGAGATAGGTGCGTGGGTTTCTTAGGTCGTCGGGTTCGTCGGGGTTGTGATGGAGAGAGGTGATGAAGGTGGAGGTGATGATGACGAGGGCGAAGGTGGTGAGAGGATGAAGGAGAGGGTAGTGGCGACAACGGCGAGGTGAGGTGAGGCGTGGGTTTAGGGTTCTCGCGTTGGCAAGGAAAGTGAAGAAGAGGGAGAGAGAGGCTGTGGTTTGTAAAGATTAAGTTTTTAAAATATATATATATATATATATATATATGATGAGAATAATGGAGGAAAGAGGCCATAGGAGGGAATTTCCTCCTTTGGCGTCAAAAAAAGGAGTCAAAAAACACACCTTCCATCGTGTTTTTCGACGATCGGAATGCATCATCTTCATCGTTATCATCTAAGATGTGGGTACACCAAATTTCATGTGATTCTACAACTTTTTCACCGTTGATTTAGCAATGTAAAAAGTTCTATTGCCGGTAAACCGTTAATTTTGAACCCACTAATTCAACGGTGAAAAAGTTGTAGAATCACATGAAATTTGGTGTACCCATATCTTAGATGATAATGATGATGATGATGCATTCTGATCGTCAGAAAACACGATGGAGTATGTGTTTTCTTGATGCCATAGGAGGAAATTCCCTCCTATGGCATCTTTCCTCCATTATATATATATATATATATATATATATATAGAAAGAGAGAGAGAGGAGAGAGACAGAGAGAGGGCGAGAAAGAGAGAGAGAGAGAGATACGATAGAGAGAGGGGGGACAAAGATTTAGTTAGGATTATAATATATATATATATATATATATAATAACAGTTATAATATATAAAAAAATATTATATTATATATTTTGAGTTTTATAGCTAATACAAAATACTCCAAAAAAATACCCGGGTCCTGTCTAAAAATCTAGTTTGAAAATACGGATAATATACGTATCAACCAAAACCATAATGCGATGTCCGGTTAAAGAAAATGCATACCCCCAAGAATGGATACACGTAAATGCACGTAGCAATCCAAACGAGTCTGTTACAACAAACAGGAAGTGAACACGATGTATGGATGCAACCATAGGGTATGGGGTATGATGCAGGACATGCTAGGTATTTAAAATATATTATTTGACTATAATTTATAGTATGTGAAAATATATGCAATACTAGATATAAGATACATGTATACAGAACATATGTATGCACGGATTCTCAGTAATAGCAAGGATAAATCGTAATCAAGAACCAAGACGGGTTTCAAACATGCGGGTCGGGTCGGATACTAACCATAAATACCAAATATATTATTCGCACCCAAAACACAATAAAATCAAAAAATAGCCACAAGATAAAGAAAATGCTCAGATAGAATATGGTATAAATGAACTAGAGTGTTACATTATACCCAATTACAAAAGAATTTCGTCTTCGAAATTCCTAGAACAAGAAAAGAAAAGCAAACATGAATCTAAGAGAATAAGTGTGAAAACTTCTGTCGAATCTCGTCTTCTCGTTTATAAGTTGATTCTCCGTGCGAACGATTGCCCCATGAAACAAGTACTTGTTTCCCCAATATTTAACTTAATAAAGAGCAAAGCTCTGTTGGAACTCAATGAGGCAGCGCCTCACGTGCTTTCCACGAGGGCGCCGGCGCCAAAGCCAATCTTATAGGATTAAAATCCTATGATGGCGTCTCACGTGCTCCTCACGCGGGCACCAATGTGCAAAGCACAGAAGCACTTTCTGAATAAAGAGTCAAACTCTTAGAAGGCGCCTCACGTGTTATCCACATGGGCGCTAATATGCAAAGCACAGAAGTGCCCATTTTAAGAATTAAATTCTTAAGCGGCGCCCACATGCACGACACGTGGGCGCCAGTGCCCAAGTTAATATTTGTAGAATTAAATTTTACATTTCTCCAATAAAGATTGGGATATCTGTTAAACAGAGTTGTTGGATCAAAGATCCAATGGAGAAAACATCTCCTAAATCTTTTTAAATAAGAAGGATACTCTCGGTTGGATCAATGATCCAACAATAAAATAAAATTCTATTTCTTGGGAATATATTCTCTCAACCTTTAAAAATAAGAAAGATTGCTCTCTATAAAACAGAGAACCGGTGGATTAAAAAATCCAACGGTGATTAAAAATCACTGTTTTACAGAATAAATTCTGTATAAGGAAAAAATATTTCCCCAATCTTATTAAAAAAACAACAAGAAAATATGTTCTGTAAAACAGAAACTCTTGGATCAAAGATCAAACGGTGGGAAAAATTCCCCAAATCAATTGGAATCTCTCAATGAGAGATTTCCTCAAACCTAATTAACAAATTGCCTCTATTATATAAAAGACCCAAGACTTCAAGTCTGAATGAGAGGAACCCCCTATAAGCTTCTAAAAAAGAAAAAGAGACAGAAAGCTTCAAAAGGAACAGAGAATTGAATTTTCAATGAAGAAGACCTCCCTCCTTAAAAACTATAGGTAAATAAAAAAATAAAGATCAAAATATCTCATTTACCTATTGAAGGGTTTAACCCTTTTAAAAGAACTTAGTTCTTTCTCTGGATCTGAGATCCGCGAGGCAAGTCTCCCACAAGTTGAGAATTTAATTCTCATCGGGGAGAACTTGTTCTTGAGAATCAAAAATTCAGAAAAGAACCAGAAATTGAGTTCCTCAAAAGCATACAAGAGAAACCTAGTTCTTACAAAACTTAGTTGTTAAAAATGAAGCTTGATCCTACATCTTCAAAACAAAGTTCCTGGTGATTATTAATGGGCAAAAATGCCATCAACAGAGAAGAAAGGAATTCAGCGCCCCACGGGCTTCCCACGTGGAAGCCTCTAAAAGCGCCTAGCGCCTCACTTGCTCCTCACGTGGACGCCACAGAAAAAAAAGAGTGCTTAGCACTCATTGGACAGCGCTCGGCGCCCGGCGCCGCACCTGAAAATCACAAGGGCGCCATAAAGTGCTCAGCACTCTATAAGAAAAAGAGAGAGCCAATTGGTTGAGTATTAAACATTCATTGGGCAGCGCCAAACTCCTCACGTGTTCCCCACGTGAACGCCATAAAGAGCGCCTAGCACTCCCTATAAAGACAAAATGAGTAAAGTGCTCAACATTTATTGGGCAATGCCCATGACTGAAAGCTCCACATGTTTATATTTAGGCGTCAGAACTCATAAAAGTGCTCAGCACTTTTTGCATAAAAAAATAGGGACTGAATAAACAGAGCCCAAGCTAGTGCTTAGCACTTTTTCAAAAAAAGGGGGGAAACTAAGCAGACTAAAGTCCAAATTGGCTAAGTTGCTAAAGTCTTGCAACTGAGTCCAAATGCTCCGTTATTGGATATCAACTAAAATTTGATGATCCTTAAATGTTGCTAAGTTGATCTTAGTCTCAAACAAGACTAATGTATCCTTAGATAAAAATAAATTGAGCCCAAACACTCATATGTTTTAGTTGATCTTAATCTCAAATTAGATTAATGATCTTTAAACCAAATAAAACATTTTTTAGCCCAAATTGGCTAAGTATATATTTATGATATCCAAATTGATATCCAAATTGATCTTAGTCTCAAACATGACTAATGATCTCATCCAAAATGATATTCATCTCATGTCTCTTAAGTTAATCGTAGTCTCAAATATGATTGACGATTCTTAGGTCCATCACACCCTTTTCTCTCAAATATGGGATTTGGTTTGAGGGTACATCTCTTCACACCTCTGATATATGTCGTTGTAATTCCTCAATATCTTCAGAGATGTGGTAATTCCCGACGACCAACAACTTCTTTCGTTGATACACTTCCAAACTGACATGCACGTCTCAAATCGGATCGTGCTCCAAATTAGGCACATTCCATATCTCCATTGTTCACTCTGCCACGTAACAAATAAACGTGCGCATAGGGTGAATGATGGACTGAAATGTCCTTAAACTAATATTCGCCCCCAAATACGGCGACAAAGGACCGAAACGTCCTTAAAGTAACATTTCACCTCAAACATGGCGATAATGGACCGCGATGTCCTTAAACCAAAATAATCGAGCCCAAATGCTCATATGTTTAAGTTTATCTTAATCTCAAGCCAGATTAACGATCCTTAAATCAAACCAAACCCAAATCTAAGAATATATGGATTTGGACTAATCCACGCCATACGGGTGACAACATAAAATAGTCTCCGTGTACAATCCACGGGTAACCAAAATAAAACAAACATACACACAACACGAAGTGAACCTCCGGAGCAGGAGAAAGTGGTTATTGCGATGCATTAACGTAATTAACTACAGGGGCTTGCGCCTGCAGGGAAGAGCGTCCCCACAATCAAAAAACCCTCACAAACGAGGGGGAATCTGATAAAGTCTGCTATAACGACCGCATCCATCCAAACCTCCGATATACGGTGCCATAAATCAACTTAGCATTTTCGGAGAGGTGGACGGATAAATCCAAATAGCATCTGCCCCTAGGATTCAGGCCAGACGTCCCAACGTCCCGGTCCGTCTTCCGGTGGTGAACAGATTCTGGCACGCCCGGTGGGACCTTTTTCTCTTTCCACTCCACAGTTCGTTTATCATGTTTCACGAATGAAATCGTGGTTCGTTATGGTTGCCCTTGGGTTCGAGGTACTAAGATTTGGTGTCTTGCTCCTGTGCAGAAGAAGAAGAAAAAATCAATGGCTTCTAACTGCACAACTTGCAATAGCAACTCCCGCTCCGCCCTAACCGGAGGAGTGACTTACTGGCCAACCGCGGCCTCCATTTTCTCAATGCCGGTGGGGCAGGTTACACAAGCCACTACTGGACTATTCTTCAGGACCATGCTCCCACCAATGAGCGTCGGTGCCTCAACGCCGCAACCCGATGTTCCCAAGAAGTTGGTCTTCCACCGACTGACGACCGCAACGGCTCCTTTCAACGAGCCATCAAAAAAAGGGGTCTCGGTCTTTAATAGGCTGAGCCAAAGCTCAAGCGGGCCCGCAAAGAAGCCCGTGATTCCCGAAGGGGCTAATGAAGCCGTCAAAAGTGCTTCACCAGTCAGGCGATCGGTCTTCGAGAGGCTGACCGTCTCCAATCAAATATTGCCAAGGACGTCGGTCTTTAATAGGCTGGCAACTACTGGAGCTCCTCAACAAAATCAGGGGCAAGATGCATCCGCTTCCGAAACTGAGGCGGTCCCTTCATCAAGGCACACTCGACGTCGCTACTGGCGCCGAGTAAGAAAAGCCGGGGGCAACTCCCCTTCTAGACTTACCCCACCAACTCCAATGGTGGAAGTCGATGTTGCTGTTCTAACCGGGAACAGATTTGTACCGCTGAAGAGGGTGCGTAAAAACTCCCCCAGAGTGGTACCGAAGAAATCGCGTCCTCCTATTGAGGTCCCTGTGCAGGAAAAGCAGGAGCGGCCCCATCAGCGGCTCTCCTCCCAAATTCACAGAGTCTGGCAAAATGTCCAAGACTCTGTGATCGACGAAAACTACTTCCGCCGACCGAAAAAATCAAAGGCTCGGTAAAAGAAAGATCATCCCTCCATCATACAGCGATGGGCTTCTTCTACAGAGGTGCCTGTCATAACGGCTCCTTCAACTTCAACCTCCCACAAAAGGGTGAGGCTGGAGAACATCCCACCGCCTGCGGCAAATTCCAAAGGCGCTGGACCCTAACACCCCAAGTTTACATGGCTTTCGGGAAAGATGAAAGACGTGCTTCCGTAAGTCATCGACCGCAAACTCGGTCGTTGACAAAAGCTCGGGAGCAACAACAAAAGCTCCAAGAAATGCTGACCAAGATGGCAGCACTCACCGGACAGAAAGAAAGTTCGGATCCAGCAACTGAACAGCGTCAAGAGCAAGAGACCGATACAGAGTTCCTGCGAAGGATGATTGAAAGAAAAGACAAGGAGGCCACAGAACAAGCTTCTAACATAAAGCAGATGGCGCTTTTTTTCCAGGACATGGTTGGAATGATGATCCAGCCAGAGCCTCCAGTCGAGGATCCGGCGATAATCATCGAGGATGACAGAGGGGAAACTTCAAACCCTCTTCCGGCTTTGTCGAAAGCTAAGGAGGAAACGATCTCCAAGACTGCTCTTGATGACTATATAGCTCAACAAATACGAGCTCATCAAGCTAGTGAAGCGGCTGGCCAAATCATCAGAACTGGGCGACCGTATCCAGGCTGGTATGACCAAATCAAATACCCACCGGGATATACGATCCCCAAGTTCCATGTATACAAGAGGACAGGCAACCCACACCAACACGTCGCGCAATTCAGAGCTTTGTGCTACAACACTGGAGGCGACGACAAACTGTCGCTTCGCCAGTTCGTTAGCAGTCTGTCAGAAACGACTTTTGAATGGTACTCGGAGCTCCTAAATGACTCCGTAAAAACCTTCACAAAGAAGGAGCTGTTATTCACACAGCGGATCTCTAGCGCGAGCGAGCGTACCCCAATCACACCACTAATCAATGCCAGGGTGAAAACAGGAGAAACATGGGTTCAATACACAATCTGGTGGCGAAACCTGTGGTCTAAGTGCGAACAACGCATCGATGAATCTTCTACAATAGGCATGTTCATTGGGACCCTCGATGTTAGTTATATGTATGCCCTAGAGGCCATTACTGTACATTGGATGTATATTGTAGTGGATGCTGGGACATATATAGGGAGGACTTTCTTGCTCGACATGATAGTATGCTATCTGGTTGAACTTTACCTTAACGTGTATACTGATTGTCTCTCTGTTACATGTTGGTAAAGCCCTTAGGATGTGTACTTGACTACCTGGACTATGATGCGGATCATACTAGTGGGGACATGGTAGTCCATAAGTACATCCTTCAAAGTCCCTAGTCGTGGGTGTATCGAGACGGGGCATCGATATACCAGAGTAGACTAGCGTATACCTTCTCGACCCATACAGATGGGCAATGGATGATCCCATATCCATTGGTGTTTGACATCAGAGATGATATACGGGTGCTCAGTGAAGACTGGGTACACTGGACGGACTCGTCGAGAACTCCCAGATGGTATTATACCATATGTCAGATGGCAGTTCTCTGGTGACACTGGTACAGAGTAGTCTGTTGACCCGAGATCGTCATAGAGTCTTGTGTGGTTCCCACTGTGCTTTGATTTCCATCTTACCACGTCCAAGAGGGCGTGCAAAACGGTGGATTTTGGGTACAGTCCCGAATCACATGGAGGCAATGAGCGATAGGAGGGGATTCGTCTCTCCCGGTATAGGGAGTTGATGTTGCGCTGTGTTCGATTGGCTATAACCGGAAATCCCTGGTCAGGGTTGCTGAGATTTACTGGTAAGTATTACCAGTAGTTTCTCGAATTGTTACAGACCTCATATCGACACGACTTATCGAGCTATTGGGGTCTGACGTTTACCACCCCTAGGCAAGATATGCGACATATCAGACGATCAGACCGGACTGTACGGTTAAGTGTTACTGGTTGGATTCACAGGAGTATGAGCGGGCTTGCTCGTCGATCTTCTGATCGCTCAATACCCGGGTGGCCGTTACGTTTAGCAGACCGCTTGCGGCTTGTGGGTGCTTGATATGATCATCACCTGCTGCCGGCATATTGACGAGTCTTTAGAGTCCTACACAGAGGTTTCCTGGCTCAAGCGAAACGAAATAGGAGCGCATATGAAATATGTGCGGGACCGAGAATAATGCGTGTATGAGTTACCGTATTACATTCTCGCGATGAATGTATCGAATGGTTATATGCGATATAACCTAGTTATCGAATCGAGGGTTGATTCGATAAGCCGATACATTGGATACTAGTCGGTTATATGCGATATGACCGGATCGTTAAATCAAGTATTGATTTAATGATTTAATGCATAATTATATATTTGATATATTACTTTGCATTAACTAGTATCGGTTCACTTTTAAATGGATTTTCTCACTTGTTTGTGCACATTATATCTATGATATATTTTTTTTTGTGCACAAGATTGTATCATGTTTGATGATACATGCTAGTTTGGGTTTGTGTAAAGAATTAAACCATGGTTACTTAAGTGGTTAGGGTTTCATTTCCTTTTCTCATTTATTTATCTATTTATTCTTTTTGGAAAAATATTTAGCATAATGCAAAATGGTGGCTTTCTTTGGATGCATGTTGAAGCTTCATGAAGCTTTGACCAAGTGACCATTTTGTCTCCATGCTTAACCCTAACCATTCCCACTAACCATGATTTATTCTCTACACTTGACCATGGTTATGATTATAATAAGTATTGATTTACTTTTTGTTTTTAAAATGAACTTATCATAATATCCATCTTCTTCTTCTTCTTCACTTGAAGAAAGCTTGACTTCATCAATGGTGGATTGATGAAATGAGTGAGAAATCCAATTCTAAAGTGAACCCACTTCCTATTTCTTCATCCTCTACCTCTTGCCAAGTAGTATAGGGTGTTTCCTTCACAAGTTTTCATGGCTTGGTGAAGGTGGAGCTTGATCTTGTGATGCCTCGACGTAGATCATCTTCGGCACGAAGCCGACGACCTTGCCCGCCCATTTCTCCGATGAAGCCGACGCTAGAGCCCGGGTTTCCATTTGGACAGCGAGGAGACTTCATTGCGGAGCTATGGAGGTGGAGGACCGGATCTACAAAGGTTGTATTTCCGTTCTCTTAGTAAAGTAGTTTACTAGTTGCATCTTTCGCCTAGACATTAGTTAACGATCCGTAGTCTATGGTTTCTCGGCACCCATAATTTTTGAAATTGGCATGGTTGATGCCTTGTGAGACCTCTTCAGAGTGCCTAGGAACCCTACAGTGGTATCAGAGCCGAGATAGAGCCTTAGGCGATGCGCAGACGCAATTTGAAGTCCGATCGAACCAAAACCCGAACTCGAAACATGCTCTCTGGACTTTTTTCAAAAACAGGGATTTTTGTGAATTAAAAATTGCCAAAAAATTCAGCAGGGAATCCTATGAGTTACTGTGAAGCACGTGACTCTAAATCGACCAAAGAGCCGCGGAACCGCGGCCCCACCCTGGGTTTCGCGGCGATTCCGCGGCCATGTTGGTGATTTAGGCCACGTGTCTTGCACAGTAATTCTTGTGTCAAAGTGCTGAGTCTTCTGGAAATTTTTATATTTTAATCAAGAGTTGAATTTTCTGGGGTTGTTTTGGGGATTCGATGATTCGATCGGATTATCAGATTTTGTCTATGTGGATTCCAGATAATTTTTGAATATGTTAAAAAGTTCGACCGGATATAAATACCCAATTTTTCCCCTGTCGGGAAATTTCCAAGTGTTGGATTTTTCCGTAGTTTAACGACGTTCTAAGTAGTGCAAGTAACGCGATGGTCCCTCTAGAAGACAACAAACCTTAACTCGATTATGTGACCGTCTTGAACTGCCCTTTGAACCTTCGGGTTTGGGGCAGTACGGCGTGCCACATGTGAGGCGTTGGCTTGACCCTTCTACGGCTGGACCGTTGGTAATGAGGCACGAACTGAATGTTTTTAGACTTATTTCATGTGTTGATCTGTATCGGGAAAACTTGGGTGTTTGACTGTTCGATCGAAAAGTTTAACATTTTCTATTTATCTGGAATGGGATACAATAATTGGAATTCACAAAAGTTATGAGATAACTGAATGAATGTTGTAAATCTAGCAATTTAGTCTCACTTGATCGGTTGCCACGGAATTTTGATGTGATCAAAAGTCCGTCGCAATCACGTAGCGTACGCGGATACTCGCCGGGTAAACTTAATAGACAGCCTCACTCCATAGCCCCGACCAAATGACTGTAGGAGAACCCCGTCGCCGAAAGCATCCGTTCGGGTGCTCGCGGCAGCGGTGTTCCGCCTTGGTGCACTTTGTCAACCGAGTCGGGGGTGCGGCCGCCTACTGAAGTTTGCGACGAGCATTCGATCATGATGTCGGGAATCTTGTTGAATTGCCCGACTTTATATTGAAAAGTGTTTTCGATTTTGAGACTAAAATGCGGGGTTTATAATTGTTAGGCATGTGATGTCTAAGGAATTCATTTGATTAGGCATGCGATGTCTATGGAGATTGCGGATTCCAACTGTTGTAGTTTTACACTTTTTTTTCTGTGACCGTAAGTGTAATATGTGATATCGCCAGTTTCGTTGCTATATGTCAACGACAATTGGGATGCGCATATTTACTTACGTTGATGACATGTGATGTTATGTGTTGCTGGATATGTTATATTGGATCGTCGCGTTTGAATAGCCGGGGGGGTTTTATGTGAGATGAGTGTTTTTCATTTTCATTCATGTAAAAACTTGTATGTAATATTCTTTTATTGGGGTACTTCCAGGTTGCGGAAGTTGTCACCGTTTGTATATTATTTTCTTTTCCGCACTAGGATAGACCCAAGAAGGGGAGCACAAGTAACCGGGTTCTGGAGTCCAGTAGGAAACCAACTCAAGGGGTCGAGTCCGGGTCTCCTAACTCTAGAATTGGTAGGGTTGCTTGCCGCTCTCGTAGGGGTCTAGGGGTGTGGGTTTGGCTATTCATCGCGACCGTGGAATCCGTGTTTTATACTGGCTCGTATTGAAAACACGGACGTCCTAGTATATCCAATATTTCATATGATTCTTCTGCTGCGATATCTGTGATGTGATCATGTGATGTTCTGTGATAGATACAGTATATAGTATATATGATATATTATATAGGCGTTACTTATGTTTTACACCCGCGCTAGCCCTGCCCCGCTCTGTCGTTAGTTACCTAACCTAACGGTGCACGAGGGGACATCGAGGCGAATGCGGATGGCATAAGTGTACGTCGTATTTATCTGTGATGTTTAGATACTTAATTGATGGGACTTCATTAATGTGATTAATGAAATAAAAGAAACCTAAGATGTTGTAGAATCGAATTTCAAAATAAAACAGGTAGCTACAGTTCTTGCTTTGCACAGAGGTATATGTGATATATCCTGCACCTTATTCGATGAGGAAAGGACCGAGATCCCTTCACCAGGAGTGACTCCTTTAGCAATAACTGGCTGATGCTACACACTCAGTTTGTCTTTTGATTGCTTTTAAGTGTTTTTGCTTTGCACAGTGATATATATGATATATCCCGCACCTCATTCGACGAGGAAAGGACTGACGATCCCTTCACCGGGAGTGACTCCTTTAGCAAAACTAGAAAAGGCTCAAAAGCACTCCATTTCAAAATCATTTGATTCTACAACGATATCAAGTTCATTACGCAATAGGTTTTCAGAAAAACCTGTCGTAGCCCTCCGTCATTTCAGATACGTACTAGTTAGTATTCGTGCTGCGGTTGTTTGGCCTCCGTCAAGGTGTAGTGTACGGTAGCTAACTAGTGCTTATCTGCTAGCATATGATGCGATTGGATTAGGGTATTCGTACGGCGTTGTTTGGCCTCCGTCAAGGGTCGTGCGGGTGGGTTTAATTCAATCAGGAAATGACGGGTTGAACTTGACTAGAGGACTATGGGTTGTTTGGCCTCCGTCAAGGTCATAGGACGCTAGGGGTAAAATATTATCGGGAATTTCAAGTGTTGAAATTTGCAATGAGATTGCATACCTTCTATGAGATAGTTGGATCCCGATACCCGCTGCGAGTAAGAGTTACTCCTGGGAGAGTTTTATACATTACAATTAGCCGATCAAGTAGGTGTCTAGAAAGGTGTCAATGGGGTTACGCCTCTGGGAAAACGAGGTTTACATTAATTAGGTTCGTGCGAAAGCACGGGGGACCTCCCTCAAAGTACCGACACTGGCCTGGCTGAAAGATTGGCGAACTTGTAGTGTGTAATTAATCCTGGCTAGTCTTTCCTTTTAGGGTTTGAAGGAAGATTTGATAAAAAGCAGTGGGAGCCATCCTGATTAGATAAAATAATAACCAATCTATTCTTGCAAGAGCGCACGCTGAGTGTTTTCTTCTCTCTCTCTCCAGGTAGCGACCATATCACGCCTTAATCAAGATAATAATACAGATTATTGACCGAACCCGCTTGTTATACTGAGCTGGGGAACGTTGGTCCCGCTCCAACTTATAATTGTTATAAGACAGAGCAGGAAATAGGGGATTACCAGAATTCCCGTGCCGCCCAAACGAAGAGAGTGCATGCTGATGCATCATCTTCGGGTGTGTTCATTACAAAGAACTGTTTCTCTGTATTCTTTACGTCCTGGGTATGTGATACCAGATCAGGATCCCAGATATGTAATATGTTACATAGGGCTACAGAGAGGTAGAGAACTGAGAACGGGTGATAAGTTTCATGAAGCAGAAAACGGGGCAAGAGTTGCAGCCAAGTCTGTTGGACACTGTCACCCTGTATTATCAATACATTGATTCTGAACGAATGTTATTAGATACCGAACCTGATATACAAAATCATATCTGTCTCTTTGTTAGTAAAGAAACGATAAAATTTTGTATTGTTGGATAATGTTTTGAACATTTCCTATATCAATAGTTGATCGGCTCAGGCACGTTATCTAAAAGGATTGATGTTCTAAATCAAACTACGGTTCTTAGTTTACGGAACACACACAAGAGGAAGAGTTCAGAAATGAACGGATTCTTCTTGAGGTATTGTAGACTAGGACATATCAATGCGACCCGACTGGCTGAAGTTACACATAGATGCATATTTAAATCTGTTTGAATTTACATCTTATGAAACTTGCCAGTCATGTCACAAAGATATAATGACACCAGCTCTGTTTATTGGAAACAGAGAAAGAGTTAGTAAACTCTTGGGATGATACATGTTGATGTATGTAAGGTCCCCTGTCTACACATGCCAAGACCGGTTCTTTGTACTTCGTTACATTCTCTGATAATCTCTCAAGATTCAGACCTATGTTCCTGTTGAAACACAAGTCCGAACCTTTTGAGATATTCACAGAATATAAGTTAGAAGTAGAGAACCAGTACGGGTATAAGTATTATGTCCTATGATGAGATCAAGGAGGAAAATACTTGTGCATGGAATTCCTAGACAATTCTAAAGGAGAATGAGATTCTCTCTCGACATTACTCCTCCGTATACACCATAGTACGATGGTATATCGGGGTGGAGCAATCACACCCTATATCATAAGGTGTGCTCTATGATGAGTACTGCTGAGTTACCTATTTCCTTTTGGGAGTTATGCACTTGAGAAGCTGCATACCTATTGAATAAGGTTCAAATCAAATCAGTTGCCTACCATTTCATATGTGATATGGAAAGGGAAGAGCCCATATCTTAAGTTGGTTAAGATTTGGGGTTGTCCGGCCTATGTCTGAAAGCAAAATCCGGACAAGCTCGAGGCAATGTAAGTTATGTAGAACTAGAAAGGTTCCAACTATACAAACTGCAGCTATTGATTTGATAAAACCAAAGGATTCAATAGTTACCAACGAACCTCAGCCTCTCCGCCGATCTAGTAGGGTTTCTCACCCACCTGAGAGATACTTCGGTTTCTCTATGACAGTGGGAGCGAGGATTGCATCATGAGATGATGACCCAACTAGTTTCGAGCTAGCCATTAGGAGTGGGACTCTGTAAGAATGGCTGGATGCTTAGCGATCTGAGATGGAATCCATGTACACCAACAAAGTATGGACTTTGGTTGCTATATCTGAAGGGTTAAATCCCCATCAGGAGCAAGTATATCTTGAGAAGATTACTTGGTGTAAATGGAAAAGTTGGGACTTTCAAAGCTAGACTTGTTAAAGCTTTTCGTCATCGACCAGGCGTGGATAATGATGAAACCTTTTCCAGTATCTATGCTTAAGTCCATCCAGATCCTACTTGCCACGGCTACATACCATGACTACGATATCTGGCGGTTGGGTGCCATGACTGCTTTTCTAAATGATGTTTTAGAAGAGAACGTCTATAAGTACACAGCCAGAGGGCTTCGTAGACAGTGGGAGCAGCGGAAACGTGTACAAGATGCTTTATAGGATAAAGCAGGTATCGCGGATTTGGAACATCTGTTTTGATGAGTTAGTCAAAGAGTTTGACATCATCAAAATGATAGATGAACCTTGTATAAACAAAAAGGTAGTAGGGAGTATGGTGATGATCCTCGTAGAGTACGTGGATGACATACTCTTGATAAGAAAGGAGTTTCCTATGCTACGCTCGGTCAATCTCCGCTCATCACAATGATTTTCCATATAGGATCAAAGTGATACCTCCTAAATCCTGGGTTTTGAATCTATGAGATAGATCTAAATGGATGTTAGGATTCTCACTAGTTGTAGTGAGATGGTATCAACCGATCCTAGGGAGAATCACTGGAAGGGTTCCAGAGTGATAAGGACGACTGAAAGTCAGTCACAGGCATTGTCTTCACCCTCAGTAAAGGGGCGGTATGTTGGAAGAGTTCCAAGCTAGATACCGTGGCATACTAGACGATAAAGGCTCGATACATCGCTACTTAAGATGCTACCAAAGAGACTGTTTGGGTGTATATTGGTTCATGAGATGAACTAGGTTCCTACCATTGTGTGACAATGGAGTTGTGGCTTATGCCAAGGAACGTCTGTCCCATCAGTGATCCAGACAAATTCTGAGGCAGCATCACCTAATCATGGAGATAGTTGATCTCCAAGGAGATCGAGGTTAGGAGAATAGACTTAGAGGACAACACAGCGGATCCACTCACAAAGGCCTGTTCCCAAAGAGAGATTTTTATGGGATGGTTGAGTATGAGATACTACAACCACTGCTATCAGATGGCCCTAGTGCAAGTGGGAGATTGTTAGTTATATGTATGCCCTAGAGGCCATTACTGTACATTGGATGTATATTGTAGTGGATGCTGGGACATATATAGGGAGGACTTTCTTGCTCGACATGATAGTATGCTATCTGGTTGAACTTTACCTTAACGTGTATACTGATTGTCTCTCTGTTACATGTTGGTAAAGCCCTTAGGATGTGTACTTGACTACCTGGACTATGATGCGGATCATACTAGTGGGGACATGGTAGTCCATAAGTACATCCTTCAAAGTCCCTAGTCGTGGGTGTATCGAGGCGGGGCATCGATATACCAGAGTAGACTAGCGTATACCTTCTCGACCCATACAGATGGGCAATGGATGATCCCATATCCATTGGTGTTTGACATCAGAGATGATATACGGGTGCTCAGTGAAGACTGGGTACACTGGACGGACTCGCCGAGAACTCTCAGATGGTATTATACCATACGTCAGATGGCAGTTCTCTGGTGACACTAGTACAGAGTAGTCTGTTGACCCGAGATCGTCATAGAGTCTTGTGTGGTTTCCACTGTGCTTTGATTTCCATCTTACCACGTCCAAGAGGGCGTGCAAAACGGTGGTTTTTGGGTACAGTCCCGAATCACATGGAGGCAATGAGCGATAGGAGGGGATTCGTCTCTCCCGGTATAGGGAGTTGATGTTGCGCTGTGTTCGATTGGCTATAACCAGAAATCCCTGGCCAGGGTTGCTGAGATTTACTGGTAAGTGTTACCAGTAGTTTCTCGAATTGTTATAGACCTCATATCGACACGACTTATCAAGCTATTGGGGTCTGACGTTTACCACCCCTAGGCAAGATATGCGACATATCAGACGATCAGACCGGACTGTACGATTAAGTGTTACTGGTTGGATTCACAGGAGTATGAGCGGGCTTGCTCGTCGATCTTCTGATCGCTCAATACCCGGGTGGCCATTACGTTTAGCAGACCGCTTGCGGCTTGTGGGTGCTTGATATGATCATCACCTGCTGCCGGCGTATTGACGAGTCTTTAGAGTCCTACACAGAGGTTTCCTGGCTCAAGCGAAACGAAATAGGAGCGCATATGATATATGTGCGGGACCGAGAATAATGCGTGTATGAGTTACCGTATTACATTCTCGCGATGAATGTATCGAATGGTTATATGCGATATAACCTAGTTATCGAATCGAGGGTTGATTCGATAAGCCGATACATTGGATACTAGTCGGTTATATGCGATATGACCAGATCGTTAAATCAAGTGTTGATTTAATGATTTAATGCATAATTATATATTTGATATATTACTTTGCATTAACTAGTATCGGTTCACTTTTAAATGGATTTTCTCACTTGTTTGTGCACATTATATATATGATATTTTTTTTTTTGTGCACAAGATTGTATCATGTTTGATGATACATGCTAGTTTGGGTTTGTGTAAAGAATTAAACCATGGTTACTTAAGTGGTTAGTGTTTCATTTCCTTTTCTCATTTATTTATCTATTTATTCTTTTTGGAAAAATATTTAGCATAATGCAAAATGGTGGCTTTCTTTGGATGCATGTTGAAGCTTCATGAAGCTTTGACCAAGTGACCATTTTGTCTCCATGCTTAACCCTAACCATTCCCACTAACCATGATTTATTCCCTACACTTGACCATGGTTATGATTATGATAAGTATTGATTTACTTTTTGTTTTTAAAATGAACTTATCATAATATCCATCTTCTTCTTCTTCTTCACTTGAAGAAAGCTTGACTTCATCAATGGTGGATTGATGAAATGAGTGAGAAATCCAATTCTAAAGTGAACCCACTTCCTATTTCTTCATCCTCTACCTCTTGCCAAGTAGTATAGGGTGTTTCCTTCACAAGTTTTCATGGCTTGATGAAGGTGGAGCTTGATCTTGTGATGCCTCGACGTAGATCATCTTCGGCACGAAGCCGACGACCTTGCCCGCCCATTTCTCCGATGAAGCCGACGCTAGAGCCCGGGTTTCCATTTAAACAGCGAGGAGACTTCATTGCGGAGATATGGAGATGGAGGACCGGATCTACAAAGGTTGTATTTCCGTTCTCTTGGTAAAGTAGTTTACTAGTTGCATCTTTCGCCTAGACATCTAGTTAACGATCCGTAGTCTAGGGTTTCTCGGCACCCATAATTTTTGAAATTGGCATGGTTGATGCCTTGTGAGACCTTTTGAGAGTGCCTAGGAACCCTACACTCGATCCTCAAACGACCGTATCCCAGTTCATGACGTTCTTCAAGCCTGCAACTTTCTAGACTCTGATAGACAAACTGGCCCAAATGGACCAGATGGGTCATGGGCCTTCCTCTTCAGATAAGGACCCTCGAAATGCCAAGAGTAAAGAGAAAGCAGCCTTCGTTGCCAACACACAACAGCAACTAAGTGAACCAAAGCCATCCGCTTCCCAAAACAACACGCGACCGCGCCTATCCCTGGAAAAAAGACTAGGACGTGCTTACTCGTTTCCCCACGATAAAACGAGGAGACTCTTTGTGTTGGCAGTGTGCAACGAACTCATCACACTGCCAGAACCATGGCGTCCACCGCAACCTGGTGACGTCAAGACCCCCAACAACTGCTCCTATCATATAATAGTGAGCTACCCAATTGAGGATTGCTATATCTTCAAGAACTGGGTTGAGGACCAGTACCAACAGGGGAAATTCGCGTTGTCTGAGAACTGGAGGGTGAACCCGTCTCAGAAGCATACTACCAAAAAGGTGGATCCACCAGAGGCATCATGCTCGCTCATAGAAGAAACTCTATAGGAAATCGTTCTTTCAGCAAAGACCAAAAGAATGCTGAAGGATCTACAGGCATGTCCGGCGGTCAGGTAGAAGAGCCCACTTGAACCTAAAATTATCGAAGGGATGCTAAAACCACGTCCCATACCAAAAGTTGTTGACGAAGGGCAAAATCCCAAAGTCAAGCCTTCAAAATTTTCGAAGAAAAAGAAGAAGACCAAGAAGCCTGTGCAGCCTGCCGAGTATGACGACAAGCGCACAAACATACAAAAGTACATTGACGCGTTAGAGGAGTACAACCAGAAGGCGCGGACACCGGTCATCTTCAAAGAGTTTCTCAAGCATATTCTTGAGAACGAAGATAGTGACAACGATGAAGAAAACGACTCATCAGAAGAAACCGAAGACTATTTAGCAAGTTTCCACATGGTCTCCTGTTAGTTGTTAAATGACGAAGAAACTCACTCAGTATCAGAAAACAACACAGAGTGATTGGGGGCAGAATCGGCGCTAAAATCCCCGGAACTGCCAGAAGACCCCATCGATAGGCTGTTAAACGAAGCCTTTCGAAAAAACAAAGCCGATCGAGAATGCGAAACAGCCATACACGAAAAGGCTAAGCGTCAGCATCAGGATAAAGAAGCTGCGGCAAGGATAAGTCGTAAAGTACGCCAACCAAACTGGAGCACACCTGCTACAAATAAGAGCAGGATCAAGGCAGAGAAGCGATGCACCAAAGCCCTGTCAAGGGGAATGAAGCTGCAACCTCTCGTGGGAAACTCTCCCGGGGTGATTTGCCTCGATGGAGAGGATTCACATCCAAACTACTGCCTATATCATCGGAGGGTCATTCACCCCACCGAAGAATGCAGTGCCTTCAAGAAGTGGTGGCAAGAATACGTTGCCCATCAAAAACACTTCAAGAGGATGAAGCGCGAAGCTTGTCGACAGCAAAAAGGTGCAACAAGTACGTGTGAAAAAAAGACTGGCAACTGTCATATGGTTGATACCAGTCCAGAAAGGAAAAAACCCCAAGTTCTTACCTTCGGGAGCGAGTCTGAGGACGAATGACCCTCAGCCCTCTCTTCAAAGACTCCACCTCCGAAAAAGAAGAGGTGGAGAAGAACTGTGAGAACATACAGCTGCGTAGTTGCATGCTACCTGAAAAGAATCTCGGATATACAAACAAGAGTTCGAGCAGAAAAGACAAAGGGAAAGAAAAAATCCCTGAGGAAATTGCCCTATACGAAACTCGCCTTATAACACAGCAAAACCTGGAGGCTTATAAGGCAAGGATGACACGGTCATACGAAAAACTGACCAGGCCGAGAACATTCCGCCAAGGCGAACCCATGCTAATCGTCAAAAGACCTATAATCCACAATCGTGCAAAACGGGGGAAGTTCGAGCCAAACTATGAAGGCCCGTACTCATATACAAAGTCTACCAAGGTGGAGCCTTCCTGCTCATGGATTTACATGGAGAAAGACCCTTCCGGCCAATAAACGGCAGATTCCTCAAAAAATACTACGCCTAACGAGTTACGACCTAGGTCAATGATAGATGACGACGCTTGTGTCCGCTCGCTATCTTCCTGAGTCAGAACACTAAAAGTAGTATCCAAAAGATCCGTCGTCTCGAAAATAGGCGATAATGGACCGAGACGTCCCTAATCTAATACTCGTTTCCGAATGAAGGACTGAGATGTCTTTAAACTAAAACCTCGCCTCAAACACGGCGACAACGGACCGAGAAGTCCTCAAACTAAAATTTTGCCTCAAATACGGTGACAACAGACCGAGAAGTCCTTAAACTAATATCTGCCTCAAACATGGCGATAACAGACTGAGATGTCCTTAAACTGAATATCCGCCTCAAAAATGGCGACATCAGACCGAGATGTCCTTAAACTAAAAATTCATCTCAAAAACGGCGATACCGGCCCGAGAAGTCCTTAAACTAATCGTTCGCCTCAAATATAGCGGCAATGGACCGAGATGTTCTTAAACTAAATATTCGCCTCAAACATGGCAATAACGGACCGAGATATCCCTAAACTAGCACATCGCCTCAAAACGGTGATATGCTTCCTTGAGATCTATATTGCAATCGAAATCTCAACGATAGAGGTTGCAACTCAAGCCCCACTGGCTATGCAGCTACTTTAGCGATAAAGCCACCCCCAAATTCCACCAGTAGATGGGTCACCCATGGTGAAACTACTTTCAAGAGTACCATCGTTCGTTAAAAAAATGGTATGTCCGTAAGCAAAATGGGCACGGATGAAAACCCGAAAGGACGCCGTGAGTAAAAACAGCGGGGATACCGGTGAGTTTGTGAAAACCCGGAAGGGCACGATCTCGTTAAAAAACCGGTATATCCACATGCAAAATGGGAACGATAAAAACCCGGAAGGGCGTGATCTCGTTAAAAAACCGGTATATCCACATGCAAAATGGGAATGGATAAAAACCCGAAAGGGCGCCGTGAGTAAAAACAGCAGGACTGTCGGCGAGTTCGTGAAAACCCGAAAGGGCGCGAACTCGTAAAATAAAATTTAATATGCACTTGCAAAGTCCTCTCGACCTTTTGAGGTGAAAATACCCACATGAGATACTTACGACTTACAGAGGAGCAACACACTTAGGAATCCTCACGATTCTTATGGAGAAATTACACTTGCGAGATCCTTACGGCTCGTAAGGAGAATTCCCCCTATGAGACCCTCATGGCTCATAGGATTCAAAAGCCTTAAGCTATAGGGATCTAAACATGTTCTTAAGCCATCGCATCCCCCAAGTTGCCCTACAAGCGGTCCAATATTGACCCTTATATACAATCCACGGGCACGAATAAATACTCACTTATCAAACTCTACCAATGGCGAGAAATATCGTATATGGTGAACGACACTTGTAAGTCCTCTCGACTTATAAGGAGAAAACACTCTTGTAAGATCCTTACGACTTGCAAGAGAAAATACTACTTAGGAGTCCTCACGACTTCTAGGGAGAACCTACAGCTACGAGATCCTGTCGACTCATAGGGAGAAAAAACCTTTATGAGACCCTTACGACTCATAAAGTCAAAAGCCTTAGTCGACAGGATCCTAACCCTGTTTGCTAAGCCATCTTTGTTTAAATTGACAAAAGCAAATGATGATTCGCTACTGGAAATATCCCAGTTGCAGCGATGCTGATACCTGAACAGGTGTCAAACTCCAAGTCCTTTCATGGTAAATGATGATTCACCCTGGCAATAGTATAGTCATAGCGATACTGATGCCAAGGTTGGTATCAGATTCCAAACTCGCAATAAAAATAGCATCGAATAGCAAAAAAATTCATATGAAATAGCCGGAATGATGGGGCAACTCGCAATAAAAATATGCATATAAAAACAACCGAAATGTTTGGGCGACTCGCAATAAAAAGCAGCGAGTAAAAAAATAGCGAAAATGATTGGACGCCGCGGATAAAAAGCCGAAATGATTGGGCAATTGCGACTTTCGTGATATGAAAAGCTGAAAAGAAAGAGCATCGCGGAAAGAAACAAAAAAATGAAAACAAAACTTTTCTGCTCTGCAATTATGTCCATATTGACTCTTGTATATGATCCATGGGCACAAATGAAAGAAAGGGAACCATATTTTCCTACCAGGCTCTGTCAAAGGGAGAGCCAGATCTTGATAGCAACATCTATAGCCTAAAGATCAGCTCGATACTCTTCTCATTCCGACAGGGTGCAGACGTGATGTCAGCAAAGCTCCAAGGAGACAAATCAAAAAAGAGTAATGGCAAAATCCCAGCTCCAACTTGACGTTTCTTCTCAGTGCAGACGCGACATCAACAAAGACCCAAGGTTTGAAACCAAAAATAGAGCCATGGCAAAATCCTAGCTCCAAGTCTTGACGATTCATATACAACTCAGAGACTAACTCAACGTTCCTTCTCACTCCAGCAGGATGTAGACGCAACGTCAACAAAGACCCAAGGATCGAAACCAAAAATGGAGCCATAGAAAAATCCTAGCTCCAAGTCTTGACGGTCCATATACAACTCAGAGACTATCTCGGCGTTCCTTCTAACCCCAGCAGGATGTAGACGCAACGTCAACAAAAGACCCAAGGGTCGAAACAAAAATGGAGCAATGGCATATTCCTAGCTACGGACTTCAACTACGATACATACAGCATGGAGGTCCTACAGATGTCTACCCTGCTTCAGTAAAGAATCGGCGCGACATCGTCAAAGCAAAAAAACAAAGTGACGGCATATTCCTAGCTTCGGGTCTTGACGGCAACTCATATAAAACCCGAAAGACCATTGAAGATCATCCCACCCCAGAAGGGTGCGGTTATGACTTATCAAGGCTCCAAATTGAGCCTAACCTCATGTAAAAATCGTCATGGCAAATTCCTAACGCTTGCTCTTCTAACGGTAATATAAGCTAAAGAGATTACTTGAAGATGTCTTGTCCAGCATTCGAAGGGATAAGAGACACGACAGTCGTGGGACGATGACATATTCCTAGTTCCGGACTTCAACTGCGATATATACAGCATAGAGGTCCTATAGATGTCTACCCTACTGCAACAAAGAAATGGCATAACATCGTCAAAACAGAAAATAAAGCAATGGCATATTCCTAGCTTCAGGGTCTCGACGGCTACTCATATAAAGCCTAAGAGACTATCGGAGATCATCCCACACCAGGGCGGAGTGGTTATGACTCAACGGGGCTCTAAATTGAGCCTAAGCTCAAGTAAAAAGTAACATTGCAAATTCCTAACGCTTGGTCTTCCGACGGTAATATATCCAAAGGAGATTACTTGAAGACGTCTTTTCCATCCCCCAAAGGGATCAGAGACATGACAGTCGCGGGGTTAGTCGAACAACAGGTTAAAGATTGATATCGAGGAATACATCAACTAACGCGACTGTACTTCGGACAAACCCTAGTACCACAAAACCTAACGGACCTCTATCGCAAAGAAAGGGGTTATGTATATATAACGTTTGGACAAGTTTGCCTGTAAACCCAAGGGAGGTAAACTGAATAAACTCCGAAATGAGTACATAAACTAGAAACTCCGAAACATGTGAATAAACTATAAACTCCGAAATGAGTATATAAACTAGAAACTCCGAAATGAGTGAATAAACTATAAACTCCGAAATGAGTACATGAACTAGAGACTCCGAAACGAGTGAATAAACTACAAACTCCTACATAAACTAGAAACTCCGAAACGAGTGAATAAACTACAAACTCCGAAACGAGTAAGTAAACTAATTAGCGCCACATTAAGACTTCAAAACACAAATGAGTGCATGCAAAAAGTGCATATTCTTTATTCACGAATCAAAGTGTTTAAGAGATACAATTAATACAAAAGGGGGAATATAATTACAATTGTTAAGAAGGCGAGGCTTTCAACAAATTGGCAACCCGCTCACGCGCTCCCTGCAGCTCTTCCTCGCAAGCTACTACTGCGGCCAGCCCCGCTTCAATTTGAGACCACTGTTGCAAGCATGATGAAAATTTCTCAGCGATTTCCTACTTTGCAACATCGCAATCTTCCATGCCCCACTCGGTAAAATCGAGGTTATGCCTCAGCGACAGCCCATTAGAAATACATTGTTGGAGGTTTTCGAAAATAACTTGCAGTTGTGCGGCATTTGTTTCGATCTGGGCGTGCAATTGGATGGATTCACCGGAAGCTGTCTCATGCTCCTTTCGCTTCAGGGCCAACTTTTGTTCAAAATATTGAATGGAATCGGCACTTTGCTTGATCCACACGACCCGCTGAGCCTTCAAGGCCAATACTTCAGGATTGAGACGCTTGAGCTCGATCCCATGCAAACAAGTCCCGATCTGCTTACAATAATCAACCCAAAGGCCGACGAAATCTTCATTGTGGAAATTCACAAACGTCGCCAGCATAGGGTTGACTTCGTCAGCGGAATCCGCGGCAGAAGTGAGAGCATCGGCATAAAGATCTTCGATAAATTCGTTTAACATCTGCCTGCTAGTCACCACACCGCTGAAAGATTGACGCTTATCAAAAGACCCCGTAGGCATGGGAATGCGAGACTCAAAAGGAGTCGAAGTCGGTGTAGCTGCTGCAAAATAAATCACGCACGAATAAAGGTCAGATTTCAACTTAAAAATATAAAGAAAAAAGCCAATGGACGAGATCTACTGTACCGGCTGTTAAAAGTGGAAAGACAAGAAGCATATGAGGTTCAGCTATTCCTTCGCTCCATCTCTCGAGTCGTGATACTGTGGTCAATATGAGGAAGGCTTAGCAACAGAAAGCTTACTCATGAAAAGAAAAAACACCAAGCGAAGAATATACTAACCAATGACGGAAGAGGGAACGAATTCTGATTGGAAGGCAAAATGCGGGCTTAACACCTGGTGTAAGTGATCAAAGAGCACTCTTGCAGGATTGCGACAATATATTGTTAATACAAGAAAATAGTATCTACACTGAAGCAAAGAAATGAGAGATCTTCACCTTCCAGAGTTCGGGAAGACATAGAAGAGAGGGGTGGAACCGTGACAGTCAAGGCAATGACCGGCAGTAATTCTTCAGTCAGTAGAGCATCAGGGTTTACCACCCCTATACTTAGAATAAAGGATATATCATTAGAGATGCATAGCGGGATTAAAAACTCAAAGATAATAACTCAAGGAGTACCTGACAGGGCAGAAACCGAGACGGTGCCCAAAGCGTCACCAGCTATGACGGCTTCCTCGGTTTTCATTGGGAAAGTGGATTCAGCATCCACACTTTCATCCCCTGACTCGATAAGGGCCGTCGTAATGCTTGCATCACCCGCCGATACTAAGGATTCACATGGAGAAGAACCGGCAGTCAGAACAATTCCAGATTCCAGAGGAAGGTTTGCCACTTCAGGCTCTTTAATCACCGGCACTTCACCCGCTATGCCATCACTTAAATTTGGCTCTGTTAAAAAAATGCGTGTGTTATGATTCAAGAAAAAGGCTGTTACTAAGGATCGTGCGTTGTTCTACCTTGAAGTGGCCGTTCAACCTCTTCTCGAGCCGCACGCGCAACCTGTCTATGGGAAGTGGACAAAGCTGAAGAAACGTCCACCATAGGAATGCCAGAGGGTTGAGCATTACTCGAACCTGTGCCCGCGGCTAAGATAGCCTGACGTTCCCTTGCAGCATGCTTTCTACGCTTCCTCTCAGCCTGGGCTGTATGAACCGATCTCCTCAAAACTTCTGACAGGGGATATCATCGTCCAAATCGGGCTCGGCCTCTGGATCCGCTATAGCATCCGTCATCGGCTGCTTCAGCAACGCCTCCTGTGGTGGCCTTGGGAAGGCCTCAGCCGTAGTCGGTGGCTCTGAAGGCTTTTCTGCATCACCACTCAGGATTGGCATTACACTCGGAACAACCTGGTTCATGGTGGTTCCTGTAATAGGATAAAGAAAAGAGTCAGGTCATGAATAAAGGGAACTAAAGATGTAAAGGTGCAGCGAAACGAATCATACCAAGGCCCAAGAAAGCGCAGAGCCTCTCCTCCTCCTCAAACGTCTTAAGGGACACCAAGAGAGCCTCTTCGGCAGAAATTCCTGTTAAGGAAGAGAGCGTTAATAAAGCATAATAAGTTCAAAAAAAAGGGTGGGGAATATATACATGAGAGTATAAACGAAGTATACCGGACTCCGCAATAGAGTCTAACGCCACATGTTCACAGGCCAGACGTTTGGAAGCTTCAACGGCAGCCTGAAGATCGGTATCGGTCATAGGCGCATCGAACAGACCGTCGTTGGTGCCATACTCGCACAAGCCCTCGCAATAAGGAGAATGAGGCTCCTGGCCGAATACGACGTCAGCAAAGAATAAGGATTTCTTCTTCTTCTGCGAACTGGCACTAACAGCCGATGATAAGAGCTTTCTCTTAGCAGGCTTCTTCGAACGGCGGGTCCCGATCTCCAAACCAACGCCCAATTCCGGAGATACCACAGTTACCGCTGTCACAGGAACATTTGGTCGAGGTTCGCTACGAAAAGCGCACGGGGCTATAACCGTAGCGATCTCTCTCAAAGAAGGGAGCACGACCGCCCGTCGCTTCAGTGAGACCGCTGGATTACTGGCTGGGACAGCATCCTTGTGGTCAAGCAGCAGCCGCCTCTCCTCCTTGATGACAGCACCTGTTGCATGCTGGTACCAAGCAACGTAAGCATTCGAAGCCTTCGGAGTATAACTCAGCTCGCTGATGAGGAAATGGGACCCCGTATTTAACCGCATGAAATGATGCGACGCACTGCGAACGCCCTCTTCCATAGCAGCCGGATCAATCAGGAACGCCTAGAGAGGAACGCCTTGGTTGTAACCCGATTGCTGGACAAAGCGATGCGGGTTATACCTCATAAACAGCACCGAGGCGTTCTGTCTAAATACCAGAAAATCTGGCCTGATAGAATACCGGTGTACAATCTCTCGAGCCCTCAACACAGAAGCCTCGTCCTTGAAAACATCATGCAACGGTTGGATCACTTTGGAAGATTCTTTGCCGATGGTCAGAACTTTATCGACAAAGGTCATGCTGTCCCCAACCATGCATAGGAGAAGGAGCAATCACTGAGCCTCCCGCTGTGTTAGGTCTAGAGCAGAAGCATCGACTAAGTGCATGACCCGGGGAAAATTGTAGCCTTCGTAAAATCAGGATCGTTTATGAACACCAAAAGCACCCAGCACGTGCATCTCGATTCATGAGGTGAAGTAGTGCAATGGGAGATTTATGGGCTTTACCCCCGGCTGAGTTGTGTCGGCTGCTAAGCTCGGGCCATGATATAAATGAGCCAGTCCCGCGACCCCAATGGCTATGCATGTCCCTGCGGTGATGCGATGAGCTGGATAAAAGACAGATGGTCTTATATAGCAGGAGTGCATCGGAAGCGCAAACCAACTCAGCCACAAACCGATAAACCCAATAAAGAACGTCTCCTCGTCAATATCTGGAGCGGCAATCTCTGCGAAGGGGACGACTGGAGTATCCGGAATAAAAAAGTTCTTTAGATCTGCCTCTGAGGTCGGTAAATTGTCCAGACCAAATCCGAACGGGTCATCGAGTTTGGCGAACTTCGCAGCTTATTTAGACAGAGCCTCCGGATGAAGAAAGCGGGCGATGAAATCTGTGAAGCTAACTCCGTGTCCACCAGACTCTAGGAATAAACTCTCGTACATGTTCAACACCTTGATCAAGCTCGTAAACTGGTATTGAACAGCTTTCTCCAGAGTAAGACGTAAGACCCATTACCACTGATTTGGTGGCAAAAATATACTCATCAGGGGGAAGTATCACTTCGTAATGTTCCCCTCTGACGGGTAATCCAGATATCTCCGTAAATTCCTCCAATGAGATTGAAACCTCCCGATCCGATAAGAGAAACGTATGGGTCGGAATGTTCCATTGTTCCAGAAAATATTTGACCCACCACACATGAAGAGTGTGGTAGTGAAAGATGGACGCATAGATCGCTGGATACAGCCCGGTCTTCAGTAGCAGTGATTTCTTGGCCGACAGGATATATCGAGCCCGCTGCAGATAGCCAGCCGAATGAGGGGGAGTCATTCCTATCATGTAAACTTTCCCCTAAGGACGGACTCTCCTTGGCATATGCGTCATCCTAAAATGTCCGGGGTCATCGGCGGTTGCACTAGTATTGATGCCATAGAAGGCTGAAGACGACCTTCTGAGGTCTAGTTGACCTCTTCTACTGCGTAAATTACCAGTGGCGGTTCAGCATAATGGATCACCGGGATCGGTTCCAAAGACGTTGCGCAAGAAAAACTGCGCCGACCCCGGATAATTTGACGGAACTATGACCCCCCACAGATGAAGAGACTTTTGCTCTGGGTCATAGTCCCGAATAAGTGCGAAGACTTCTCGATCTGTAGGTGCGTCAGCGAAAGCACTCTCCGAGCGAATGAAGGGGAAGGAGGAATCGGAAGCCATAGTACCTGCATAAAAAAAGAGGAGGGGTTAATTATCAACACGATGTTCAAGACTTTAATATTTTTATTACACCTAGAATTGTACTGCGTGGTAAAAGTCACCACAGTTCAAACGGAAAGGGACAAGGGGCCCCACAAAATATAGGTAATACCCCCACCAATGATGAGTAAAGCACTCATTGTAAGAATCTATAAGTATTCTCATTTAATGAAAAATCCCATTAAACTATGGAGTTAAACTCTCTCGAGAAATGGGCTCTACAGCAGATTCAAATCTGCAGAGAGAAGAAAAAGGGAAATAAAATTCCCAAAAGAAGAAATCTTCTTAGAGCTAAGCTCTGAAGAACAACCCATAGTTAAATAATGGGATCAATTCCCCAAGAAAAATCTCCATGAGAAATACACCGGAACTAAACTCCAAAGAACTCTTAAAGATCAGAGTAATAGGGTAAAACCCTGGGATATTTTGAGATTAATAGTCTATCAAAATTATCTCAAGGAAAGAGCAACGCTCTGTTAATGGGTTGAAAGAAATCCAAGACAAAAGAGTCTCTTTCAAGGGAAAAATGGTCAGAATCCTTACCAAGATTCTTGAAACAGAGTAAAACTCTAAGAGTTTCTTTAAAAACAGATATCTAAGCTCTGAAGAAAGAATTAAATTCTTAGGTAAGAAGAAAGAGAATGACAAAACGACAGTCATCTCAAAGACCAAAGGCCCTATTTATAAAACTTGAGGGGACGGTTCCACTCCCTATAAGATCAAACAGTGGAAAAAGGTGACACCGCTGCACTCACGTGAGCGCAACGGTGGGGGGCATTTGTTTCCCCAATATTTAACCTAATAAAGAGCAAAGCTCTATTGGAACTCAATGAGGCAGCACCTCACGTGCTCTCCACGAGGGCGCCAGCGCCAAAGCCAGTCTTATAGGATTAAAATCCTATGATGGTGCCTCTCGTGCTCCTCACGCGGGTGCCAATGTGAAAATCACAGAAGCACTTTATGAATAAAGAGTCAAACTCTTAGAAGGAGCCTCACGTGTTACCCATACGCGCGGCAATGTGCAAAGCACAGAAGTGCCTTAAGAATTAAATTCTTAAGTGGTGCCCACCTGCACGACACGTGAGCGCCAGCGACCAAGTTAATATCCGTAGAATTAAATTCTACATTTCTCCAATAAAGATTGGGATATTCTCTGTTAAACAGAGTCATTGGATCAAAAATCCAATGGAGAAAGCATCTCCCAAATCATTCTAAATAAGAAGGATATTCTCGGTTGAATCAATGATCCAACAATAGAATAAAATTCAATTTCTTGGGAATATATCCTCTCAACCTTTCAAAATAAGAAAAATTGCTCTCTGTAAAACAGAGAACCAGTGGATTAAAAAATCCAACGGTGATTAAAAATCACCGTTTTACAGAATAAATTCAGTATAAGGGAAAAATATTTCCCCAATCTTGTTAAAAAAACAACAAGAAAATATGTTCTGTAAAACAGAAACCCTTGGATCAAAGATCCAACGGTGGGTAAAATTCCCCAATTCAATTGGAATCTTTCAATGGGAGATTTTCTCAAAACTAATTAACAAATTTTCTTTACAATATAAAGGACCCAAGGCTTCAAGTCCGAAAGAGAGGAACCCTCCATATGCTTCTAAAAAAGAAAAAGAGACAGAAAGCTTCAAAAGAAATAGAGAATTGAATTCTCAAGGAAGAAGATCTCCCTCCTCAAAAACTCTAGGTAAATAAAAAAATAGAGATCAAATCATCTCATTTACCTATTGAAGGGTTTAACCCTTTTAAAAGAACTTAGTTCTTTCTCTGGATCTGAGATCTGCGAGGCAAGTCTCCAACAAGTTGAGAATTTAATTCTCATCGGGAATAACATGTTCTTGAGAATCAAAAATTCAGAAAAGAACGAGAAATTGAGTTCCTAAAAAACAAAAGCATACAAGAGAAACCTAGTTCTTACAAAAGAACTAGGTTCTTAAAAATGAAGCTTGATCCTAGATCTTCAAAACAAAGATACTGGTGATCATTAATGGGCAAAAATGCCATCAACAGAGGAGAAAGGAATTCAGCACCCCAATGGCTTCCCACGTAGACGCCTTTAAAAGCGTCTAGCACCTCAAGTACACCTCAGAAGGTCGTCTTAAGACTCTAAGAAGCGTCTAGCACCCGCAACCTTCTTAGACATCTCATGCCTAACCAAATGAATTCCTTAGACATCACATGCCTTACAATTATAAACCCCGCATTTTAGTCTCGATCTCGAAAACACTTTTCAATATCTAGTCGGGCAATTCAACAAGATTCCCGACATCCCGATCGAATGCTCGTCGCAAAGTTTAGTAGACGGCCACACCCACGGATGCCGTCGATGAAGTGCACTAAGGCGGAACATCGCTGCCGCGAACACCCTAAAGGATGATTTTGGCGACGGGATTCTTCTACAGTCACTTGGTCGAGGCTATGGGGCGTGGCTATCTATTAAGTTTACCCGGCGAGTATCCGCGTACGCTACGATATTGCGACGGACTTTTAATCGCATCAAAATCCCATGGCAACCGATCATCTGAGACTAAACTGCTAGATTTATAACATTTAAATTAGTTATCTCATAACTACTTGTGGATTCCAAATATTGTATCACATTCAAGATAAATAGACAATGTTAAACTTTCCGATCGAATAAACAAACACCCAAGATTTTCCAAATAGCTCAACATTTGAGCGGAGTTCAAAAAGTATCCATCACATGCCACAGTACCAAAAATCCAGCCGTAGAAGGGTCAAACCAACGCCTCATATGTGGCAACACCGTACTGCCCCAAACCCTAAGGTTTAGAGACGGTTCAGACGATCACATAATCGAGTTAAGGTTTGTTTTCTTCTGGAGGGTCCACCGCATTACTTGCACGACTTAGAACGTTCTTTAACTAAGGAAAATATCCAACACTTGGAAATTTTCCGGCAGGGAAAAAAGTGAGTTATTGATATCCGTTCGAACTTTTTAACACATTCTAAATTACCCGGAAAAACTTAAACGAAGTTAAACTATCCGATCGAATCAACAAATACAAAAGAACTCCAGAAAACTCAACACTTGAGTAATATTAAAAATTCCCAGAAGCATGAAAAAGTACTTACGGAAGTTACTGTGCAAAAATCAAACCCTAACTCCACTGTACGGCCGCGGAACCGCCGCTCAAGGCATGGTATTGCCGCGGTTCCGCGGCACTTTAATGGGATTAGTGGCTCGTTTTTCACAGTAATCCTTAGATTTCCCTGCTTAATTTTCTGAGTATTTTTAATACAGAAAAAATCAACATTTTAAAAAATTTCCAGAAAGGGGGTATTTTGCGACGTTTCGGGGTTCGATCGGACTTTAAACTTCGTCTAGACTTCGCCTAAAGCTTTAGCTTGGCTCTGATACCACTGTAGAGTTACTAGGAACTGTCACAAGAGTCTATAAGGTATCAACCATGCCCGATTTAAAATTTAGACGTGCCGAACAACCCTAACCAAGATCTTAGACTAGAGATTAGGCGAAACAAGCATGCAAGTAAACAACTTTACTTCTAAGAGTTTGGGATTACAACCTTTGTAGTCCGTTCCTTCACTTCTAAACCTTCGTGTTGAGGTCCCTTCGCTGCGATCATCGAGTACCCGGACTCAAGAGAGGCTCCATGAAGAGAAAGATGCAAACTTACTTCCGATCTTCAATAACTAAGATGATCTACCTTGAAGAAACTCAAACCCAAGCTCTTGCTTTGCTAATCAAGTATTAGCAAAGCAAACACCCTAATCTAAGTGGCTAGAATAGATGAGGATGAAGAAGTAGGAATTTAGCACTCTTTTGTTTTTAATTTCTCACATATAAACATCACAAATGAAAAGGCTAGAAAGCTTTTCATCAAAGGAAGAAGAAGAAGATCAAAATCTTTTGTGATGAATAATGAATCAAGTGTGTGGTTAAAATTGCAACCATGGGTTAAGTTAGAAGACTTAACCTTGTAGAGATTTCACTATGGTTAAAGGGTTGGGTTGGGTTAAAGAAATATCTTTGCAAAATATCACAAAATATCAAGGTCAAAGTCAAAGCTTCAAGAAGCTTCTTGAAAGCTTCATTAAAGCTTAACCCTAATCCAAACCCTAACCATATTTAAACTCTACAAATCATGTTGCATTTATAACCACAACATGTTACAATATTATATATCACATATACAATATTTATTGTAACAAAATAAAATAATACAATTAACATATATCGCATATATATCAATGTATTACCCGAGTGAGAAAAAGAATCTTTAAGTGAGCTTATATTAGTTAATGTAATTTAATATATCAAATATATAATTATACATTAAATTATCGAATCAACACTTGATCCGATAATCCGGCTATTTCATAAATAACCGACTAATATAATCTATATCAGTTCATCGAATCAACACTTGATCCGATGACCCGGCTATATCACATATACCTGGCCGATATCTCATATCGCGAGAATCTAATACGGTATCACATACACGTATTGTTCTCGGTCCCGCACATATCACATATGTGCTCCTACTCCGTTTTGCCTGATCCAGGAAACCTCTGTGTAGGACTCTAAAGAATCATCAATACGCCGGCAGTAGGTGATGATCATATCAAACACCCACAAGCTGCAAGCGGTCAGCTAAACGTAACAGCCACCCAGGTATTGAGCAATCATAAGATCAACAAGAAAGCATATACATTCTCCCGTGAATCCAACCAGTAACACTCCCGTACAGTCCGGCCTCTTCATCTGATATGTCGCATATCTCGCCTAGGGATGGTAAACGTCAGACCCCAGCAGCTTGATAAGTCGTGTCGATATGAGGTCTATAATAGTTTGAGAAACTACTGATAACACTTACCAGTAAATCTCAGCAACCCTGACCAGCGATTTCCAGTTATAGCCAATCGAACACAGCGCAACATCAAATCCCTATACCGGGAGAGATGAAACCCCTCATATCGCTCATTGCTTCCATGTGATTCAGGACTGTACCCAAAAGCCACCTTTTTGCACGCCCATGTGGTATGATGGAAATCAAAGCACAGTGGGAATCACACAAGACTCTATGACGATCTCGGGTCTACAGACTAACCTGTACCAGTGTCACCAGAGAACTGCCATCTGACGTGAGGTATAATACCATCTGGGAGTTCTCGGTGAGTCCGTCCAGTGTACCCAGTCACCACTGAGCACCCGTATACCTTCTCTGATGTCAAACACCAATGGATATGGGATCATCCATCGCCCATCATATGGGTCAAGAAGCGCATACGCTAGTCTACTCTGGAGTATCGATGCCCTATCTCGGTACTCCTACGACTAGGAACATTTGAAGGATGTACTTGGCGACTACACTGTCCCCACTAGTATGATCTGCATCATAGTCCTGGTAGTCAAGTACTCATCCTAAGGGCTTTATCAACATGTGACATAGAGACAATCAGAGTACATGTTAAGATAAAGAGTAACCAGATAGCATACTATCATGTCGAGCAAGAAAGTTCTCCCGATATATGTCCAAGCATCCACTACAATATACAACGTATGTACAGTAATGGCCTCTAGGGCATACATATAACTAACAATCTCCCACTTGCACTAGGGCCATCTGTTGTAGTATCTCATACCCAACAATTAGCTGTGGTTGAAGTATCTCATACTCAACCATCCCATAAAAGTCTCTACTGGGAAATAGGCCTTTGTGAGTGGATCCGCGCTGTTGTCCTCTGTGTCTACTCTTCTAACCTCGATCTCTCTGGAGATCAACCATCTCCATGATCAGGCGATACCGCCTAAGAATATGTCTGAATCTCTGATGGGACGGGGGTTCCTTGGCCTAAGCCACAACTCCATTGTCACACAATGGCAGGAACGAAGTTCATCTCATGAACTCATATATATCCAGACTGTCTCTTTGGTAGCATCCTTGGTAATGATGTATCTTGCCTTTAATCGTCTAGTAAGTCACGGTATCTAGCTTGGAACTCTTCCAACATACCATCCCTTTACTAAGGGTAAAGACAATGCCTGCGACTGATATTCAGTCGTCCTTATCACCCAGGAACCTTTCCAGTGATTCTCCCCAGGATTGACTGATACCATCTCACTACAACTAGTGAGAATCCTAACATCCAATTAGATCTATCTCATAGATCCATAACTCATGATTTAGAAGGTATCACCTTGATCCTATATGGAGAATATATGTGATAAGAGGAGACTGACCGAGCGTAGTGTAGGAAACTCCTTCCCTATCAAGAGTATGTCATCCACGTACTCTACGAGGATCACCACCATACTCTCTACTACCTTTTTGTATATACAAGGTTCATCTACCATTTTGATGAAAGTCAAACTCTTTGACTACCACATCAAAACAGACATTCCAACTCCGCGATGCCTGATTTATCACATAAAACAACTTGCATACGTTTCCACTGCTCCCACGGTCTATGAAGCCCTCTGGCTGTGTACTTATAGACGCTCTCTTCCAAATCATCATTTAGAAAAGCAGTCATGACACCCAACCACCAGATATCGTAGTCATGGTATATAGCAGTGGCAAGTAGGATCTGGATGGACTTAAGCATAGCTTTGAAAGTCTCAACTTTTCCATGTACACCAAGTAATCTTCTCAAGATATACTTGCTCCTGATAGGTATTTAACCCTTCAGATAAAGCAACCAAAGTCCATACTTTATTGGTGTATAAGGATTCCATCTCAGATCACTAAGCATCCAGCCATTCTTACAGAGTCCCACTCCTGATGGCCTGCTCGAAACTAGTTGGGTCATCATCACATGATGCAATCCTCACTCCCACTATCATAGAGAAACCGAAATATCTCTCAGGTGGATGAGGAACCCTACCAGATCGGCGGAGAGGCTGAGGTTCGTTGGAAACTATTGAATCCTCCGGGTTTACCAAATCATCAGCTGCAGTTTGTATAGCTGGAACTCCTTCCAGTTCTACCTCATGACCACTAATTTCTTCATAAGAAATTCCCTTTTTCACAAAAAGTGGTGTGCCGAGAAATAAAATATCTTTTGTTCCTCGGTGTGGTAGAAGATATTCCCTTGCGAATGCTTGGGATATCCAACAAACTTCCACAAAACTGACCTTGCCTCGAGCTTGTCCGGATTTTGCTTTTGACATAGGCCAGACAACCCCAAATCTTAAATTCCTTAAGAGATGGGCTCTTCTCATACCATATCACATATGGAGTGGTAGACATTTGATTTGGTTGGAACCCTATTCAATAGGTATGCAACTTCTCAAGTGCATAACCCCAAAAGAAAATAGGCAACTCAATAGTACTCATCATAGAGCACACCATATCTCATAGGGTGTGATTGCTCCGCCCCGATGCACCGACGTGCTGTGGTGTATATGGAGGAGTAATGCTGAGAGAGAATCTCATTCTCCTTTAGAATAGTCCAGGAATTCCGTGCTCAAGTATTCTCCTCCTTGATCTCATCAAAGGACATAATACTTATACCCGTTTTTTGTTCTCTACTTCTTACTTATATTCATTGAATTTCTCAAAAGTTCCAGACTTGTGTTTCAACAGGAACATATGTCCGGATCTTGAAAGATAATCAGTGAATGTAATGAAGTACAAAGAACCGGTCTTGGCATGTGTAGACAGGGGACCTTCATACATCAGCATGTATCAATCCCAAGAGTTCACTAACTCTTTCTCTATTTCCAATAAACGGAGCTGTGGTCATCTAATCTTTGTGACATGACTGGCAAGTTTTACAAGATGTAAATCCAAATTAATTTAAATATGCATCTTTATGTAACTTCAGCTAGTCGGGTCGCATTGATATGACCTAGTCTACAATCCCTCAAGAAGGATTGGTTCATTTTTGAACTCTTCCTCTTTTGTGTATGTTCTGTACGTTAAGAACTGTGGTTTGATTTAGAACATCTATGCTTTTAGATAACGTGCCTGAACCGATCAACACTTGATATAGGAAATGTTCAAAACATTATCCAACAATACAAAATTATATCCTTCTTTACTAATAAAGAGACTGATATGATGTTGTATATCAGGTTCGGTATCTAATAACATTCGTTCAGAATCAATGTATTCTGGTAATACAGGGTGATAACTGCCAACAGACTTGGCTGCAACACTTGCATCATTTCCAACTCTTGAAACTTATCACCGGTTCTCAGTTCTCTACCTATCTGTAGCCCATGTAACAAATTACATTTGTGGGATCCTGATCCGGTATCTCATACCCAGGACGTAAAGGATACTGAAAAACAGTTCTCGGTAATGAACACACCCGAAGAAGATGCATCAGCATGCACTTTCTTCGTTTGGGTGGCACGGGGATTCTGGTAATCCTCTATTTCCTGCTCTGTCTTATAACAATTATAAGTTGGAGCGGGAACAACGTTCCCTAGCGCAGTATAACAAACGGGTTCGGTCAATACATCCGTATTATTATCTTGATTAAGGCGTGATATGGTCACTACCTGGAGAGAGATAGAAGAAAACACTCAGCGTATGCTCTTGTAAGATTAGATTGGTTATTAATATATCTAATCAGGATGTCTCCCACTGTTTTAGTCAAATCTTCCTTCAAACCCTAAAAGGAAAGACTAGCCGGGATTAATTACACCCTATAAGTTCACCAATCTTTCAGCCAGGCCAGTGCCGGTACTTTGAGGGAGGTTCCCCGCGCTTTCGCACGGACCTAATTAAAATAAACCTCGTTTTCCCATAGGCATAACCCCGTTGACACCTTTCTAGACACCTACTTGATCAGCTAATTGTAATGTGTAAAACTCTTCCAGGAGTAACACTTACTCGCAGCGGGTATCGGGATCCAACTATCTCATAGAAGGTATGCAATCTCATTGCAAATTTCAACTCTTGAAATTCCCAATAATATTTTACCCCTAGTGTGCTATGACCTTGACGCATGCCAAACAACCCATAGTCCGCTAGTCAAGTTCAACCCGTGCATTTCCTGATTGAATTAAACCCACCCGTACGACCCTTGACGCATGCCAAACAACACCGTACGAATACCCTAATCTAATAGCATCGTATGCTAGCAAATAAGCACTAGTTAGCTACCGTACACTACGCCTTGACGCATGCCAAACTACCGCAGCACGAATACTAAGTAGTACTTATGTAAAATGACGGAGGGCTATGCAGGTTTTTAAGAAAACCATGAGCGTAATGAACTTGATATCGTTGTAGAATCGAGTGATTTTAAATAGAGTGTTTTTGAGGCCTTTGCTAGTTTCGCTAAAGAGGTCACTCCCGGTGAAGGGATCGTCGACTCTTTTCTCATCGAATAAGGTGCAGGATATTTCACAAATATCACTATGCAAAGCAAAAACTATAAAAACAATCAAAAGACAAACCGAGTTTGTAGCATCTGCTAGTTTCGCTAAAGAGGTCACTCCCGGTGAAGGGATCTCGGCTCTTTCCTTATCGAATAAGGTGCTGGATGTTTTACAAGGAACACCGCTATGCAAAGCAAGAACTAGAGCTACCAGTTTTCGAGACAAGTTTCTACAATATCCTTAGGTTTCTTTTAGTTTCATTAATCTCATTAATGAAGTCCCATTTTATTATACTTCACAAGCATCACATTTGAAACGAAATCAGCAATATAACATATATCTCATATATATAATATAAACATTCGTCTTAAGCAGTAATATGATCTCATCACAGAACATTGCAGCAAAAGATAACATATGAAATATTGGATATACTAGGATTTCCGTGTTTTATGCGAGCCTGTATAAAACGCGGATTCCACGGTCACGATGAATAGCCAAACCCACATCCCTAGACCCTGCGAGAGCGGCAAGCAACACTACCAATTCTAGGGTTAGGAGACCCGGTCTCGACTCCTCGAGATGGTCTCCCACTGGACCCTAGAACCCGGTTACTTGTGCTCCCCGCCTTGGGTATACCTAATGCGGAAAAGTAAATAATATACAATGGTGACATCATCCTCAGCCCGGAAGTGCCTCAATAAAAGAATATTACATACAATGAATTTTACATGAATGAAAATAAAAACCCTCATCTCACATAAAACCCCCGGCTATTCAAAACGCGACGATCCAATATAACATATCACAGCAACACATAATATCTCATATCATCAACGTAAGTAAATATGCGTATCCTAATTGTCGTTGATGTATAGCAACGAAACCGGCAATACACCACATATTACGCATATGGTCGCAGAAAAGAAAGTGTAAAACTACAACAGTTGGAATCCGCAACCTTCTTAGACATCTCATGCCTAACCAAATAAATTCTTTAGACATTACATGCCTAACAATTATAAACCCCGCATTTTAGTCTCGATCTCGAAAACACTTTTCAATATCTAGTCGGGCAATTCAACAAGATTCCCGACATCCCGATCGAATGCTCGTCGCAAATTTTAGTAGACGGCCGCACCCCCGGATGCCATCGACGAAGTGCACTAAGGCGGAACACCGCTGCCGCGAGCATCCTGACGGATGCTTTTAGCGACGGGGTTCTCCTACAGTCACTTGGTCGGGGCTATGGGGCGTGGCTATCTATTAAGTTTACCCGGCAAGTATCCGCGTACGCTACGTGATTGCGACGGACTTTTGATCGCATCAAAATCCCGTAGCAACCGATCATCTGAAACTAAACTGCTAGATTTATAACATTCAAATTAGTTATCTCATAACTACTTGTGGATTCCAAATATTGTATCACATTCCAGATAAATAGACAATGTGAAACTTTCCGATCGAATAAACAAACACCTAAGATTTCCCAAATAGCTCAACACTTGAGCGGGGTTCAAAAAGTATCCATCACATGCCACAGTACCAAAGGTCCAGCCGTAGCAGGGTCAAACCAACGCCTCACATGTGGCAACGCCGTACTGCCCCAAACCCTAAGGTTTAGAGGCGGTTCAGACGGTCACATAATCGAGTTAAGGTTTGTTTTCTTCTAGAGGGTCCACCGCGTTACTTGCACGACTTAGAACGTTCTTTAACTAAGGAAAAAATCTAACACTTCGAAATTTTCCGACAGGGAAAAAAGTGAGTTATTGATATCCGTTCAAACTTTTTAATACATTCTAAATTACCCGGAAAAACTTAAACGAAGTTAAACTATCCGATCGAATCAACAAATACAAAAGATCTCAAGAAAACTCAATACTTGAGTAATATTAAAAATTCCCAGAAGCATGAAAAAGTACTTACGGAAGTTACTGTACAAAAATCAAACCCTAACTCCACTGTACGGCCGCGGAACCGCCGCTCAAGGCATGGTAGCGCCGCGGTTCCGCGGCGCTTTAATGGGATTAGTGGCCCGTTTTTCACAATAATCCTTAGATTTCCCTGCTTAATTTTCTGAGTATTTTTAATACAGAAAAAATCAACATTTTAAAAAATTTCCAGAGAGGGGGTATTTTGCGACGTTTCGGGGTTCGATCGGACTTTAAACTTCGTCTAGACTTCGCCTAAAGCTCTAGCTTGGCTCTGATACCACTGTAGGGTTACTAGGCACTCTCACAAGAGTCTATAAGGTATCAACCATGCCCGATTTAAAATTTAGACGTGCCGAACAACCCTAACCAAGATCTTAGACTAGAGATTAGGCGAAACAAGCATGCAAGTAAACAACTTTACTTCTAAGAGTTTGGGATTACAACCTTTGTAGTCCGTTCCTTCACTTCTAAAGCTCCGTGTTGAGGTCCCTTCGCGGCGATCATCGAGTACCCGGACTCAAGAGAGGTTCCATGAAGAGAAAGATGCAAACTTACTTTCGATCTTCAATAACTAAGATGATCTACCTTGAAGAAACTCAAACCTAAGCTCTTGCTTTGCTAATCAAGTTTTAGCAAAGCAAACACCCTAATCTAAGCGGCTATAATAGATGAGGATGAAGAAGTAGGAATTTAGCACTCTTTTGTTTTCAATTTCTCACATATAAACATCACAAATGAAAAAGCTAGAAAGCTTTTCATCAAAGGAAGAAGAAGAAGATCAAAACCTTTTGTGATGAATAAAAAATCAAGTGTATGGTTAGAATTGCAACCATGGGTTAAGTTAGAAGACTTAACCCTTGTAGAGATTTCACTATGGTTAAAGGGTTGGGTTGGGTTAAAGAAATATCTTTGCAAAATATCACAAAATATCAAGGTCAAAGTCAAAGCTTCAAGAAGCTTCTTGAAAGCTTCATTAAAGCTTAACCCTAATCCAAACCCTAACCATATTTAAACTCCACAAATCATGTTGCATTTATAACCACAACATGTTACAATATTATATATCACATATACAATATTTATTGTAACAAAATAAAATAATACAATTAACATATATCGCATATATATCAATGTATTACCCGAGTGAGAAAAAGAATCTTTAAGTGAGCTTATATTAGTTAATGTAATTTAATATATCAAATATATAATTATACATTAAATTATCGAATCAACACTTGATCCGATAATCCGGCTATTTCATAAATAACCGACTAATATAATCTATATCAGTTCATCGAATCAACACTTGATCCGATGACCCGGCTATATCACATATACCCGGCCGATATCTCATATCGCGAGAATCTAATACGGTATCACATACACGTATTATTCTCGGTCCCGCACATATCACATATGTGCTCCTACTCCGTTTTGCCTGAGCCAGGAAACCTCTGTGTAGGACTCTAAAGAATCGTCAATACGCCGGCAGTAGGTGATGATCATATCAAACACCCACAAGCTGCAAGCGGTCAGCTAAACGTAACAGCAACCCAGGTATTGAGCAATCAGAAAATCAACAAGCAAGCCTGTACATTCTCCCGTGAATCCAACAGGTAACACTCCTGTACAGTTCGGTCTCTTCGACTAATATGTCGCATATCTCGCCTAGGGGTGGTAAACGTCAGACCCCAGCAGCTTGATAAGTCGTGTCGATATGAGGTCTATAACAGTTCGAGAAACTACTGATAACACTTACCAGTAAATCTCAGCAACCCTGGCCAGGGATTTCCAGCTATAGCCAATCGAACACAGCGCAACATCAACTCCCTATACCGGGAGAGACGAAACCCCTCCTATCGCTCATTGCCTCCATGTGATTCGGGACTGTACCCAAAATCCACCTTTTTGCACGCCCTCTTGGACGTGGTATGATGGAAATCAAAGCACAGTGGGAATCACACAAGACTCTATGACGATCTCGGGTCTACAGACTAACCTGTACCTGTGTCACCAGAGAACTGCCATCTGACGTGAGGTATAATATCATCTGGGAGTTCTCGGCGAGTCCGTCCAGTGTACCCAGTCACCACTGAGCACCCGTATACCTTCTCTGATGCCAAACACCAATGGATATGGGATCATCCATCGCCCATCATATGGGTCAAGAAGCGCATACGCTAGTCTACTCTGGAGTATCGATGCCCTGTCTCGGTGCTCCTACGACTAGGAACATTTGAAGGATGTACTTGGCGACTATACTGTTCCCACTAGTATGATCTGCATCATAGTCCTGGTAGTCAAGTACTCATCCTAAGGGCTTTATCAACATGTGACATAGAGACAATCAGAGTACATGTTAAGATAAAGAGTAACCAGATAGCATACTATCATGTCGAGCAAGAAAGTCCTCCCTATATATGTCCAAGCATCCACTACAATATACAACGTATGTATAGTAATGGCCTCTTGGGCATACATATAACTAACAGACACTGGTACAGATTAGTCTGTAGATCCGAGATCGCCATAGAGTCTTGTGTGATTCCCACTGTGCTTTGATTTCCATCTTACCACGTTCAAGAGAACGTGCAAAACGGTGGCTTTTGGGTACAGTCCTGAGTCACATGGAGGCAATGAGCGATAGGAGGGGTTTCTTCTCTCCCGGTATTGGGAGTTGATATTGCGCTGTGCTCGATTGGCTATAACAGGAAGTCCTTGGCCAAGGCTGCTTCAGAGATATACTGGTAAGTGTTATCAGTAGTTTCTCGACCCGTTATAAGCCTCATATCGACACGACTTATCGAGTTATTGGGGTCTGACGTTTACCACCCCTAGACGAGATATGCGACATATCAGACGAAGAGACCGGACTGTACGGTAGTGTTACTGATTGGATTCGCAGGAGTGTAAGCAGGCTTGCTTGTTGATCTTCTATCGCTCAATACCCGGATGGCCGTTATGTTTAGCAGACCGCTTGCGGCTTGTAGGTGTTTGATATGATCATCACCTACTGCCGGTGTATTAACGAGTCTTTAGAGTCCTACACAGGGGTTTCCTGGCTCAAGCGAAACGGAGTAGGAGCACATATGTGATATGTGCGGAACCGAGATTGATATGATATGAGATACCGTATTCTATTCTCGCGATATGAGATATCGGTCGGTTATATATGATATAGCCGGGTTATCGGATCAAGTGTTGATTCGATAAGTTGATTCATATGATATTAGTCGGTTATAGGTGATATAGACGGATTATTAAATCAAGAGTTGATTTGATAATCTAATGTATAATTATATATTTGATATATTACATTACATTAACTAGTATTAGCTCACTTAAGATTTCTTTTCTCACTTTGGATACATTGCTGTATATGTGATATATGTTAAATGTATCAAGCTAGGTTACAAATGCAACTAGGGTTAATGAGGGTTAAACCATGCTAGGGTTAAAATAAGGGGTTATAATTTATTATTAAGTAATTCAAATATTGTGGATATTTGCCATGGATGATATTTGTTGAAAGCTTGTAGAAGTTTCAAGGCATCTTTGACTTTGTCCACTCTCTTTGTCTGGCTTAAGATATTTTTTGACCTAACCTTTAACCCTAGCTCATGGTTAACTCTATACATTGGTTAAGCATGACATGCTTAACCCTTGGTTGCATTTCTAACCTCACACAATAATTCATATGATGACTTCATTCTTCTTCTTCTTCCTCAAAGCTTTCTAGCTTCAATAGAAGTATGAGAAAAAGTGTGAGAAAATCAAATCTAAAGTGAGCCCGCTTCCTACCTCACTATCCTCTACTACTTGCCATTTAGTATAGGGTGTTTGCTTCACTAATTCCATAATTAGTGAAGAGATAGTCTGGGTTAGTGTCTCCTCGACGTAGATCATCTTCGGCCTCGAAGATTTCGAAGCAAGCATGTTCGTTTCTTCATCGAAGCCTCTCTAGAGTCCGGGACTTCTTGATCGCAGCGAAGGGACTACTACACGGAGCTAATGAAGTGATGGACCGGTCTACAAAGGTTGTATTCCTTGCTCACTTAGGATGTAAAGTGTTTACATATGTTATTCCTTCGATTTCTAGTTAACGATTCTTAGTTAGGGTTAGCTAAAACGGCAAATTTTTGAATTTGGCATGGACGATACCTCCTGAAAACTTGCTGCCATATTAGGTAACCCTGCAGTGGTATCAGAGCTATGCTAGAAATTTATACGGATTTTGTTAAGATTACGAAACCGAAATACTCCGAAACTTGAAACGCCAAAATGAGGTTTCTGTCGATTTTAAATTGTTGTCAAAAAAATTTTTAAACAATTACAGAGTGCTATATGTGATATAACATGAACACTGACAAAATTTGAGGCATTTTGGAGAATTTTTGGCCGACCACCATACCCTAGATCTCGGCCCAAATCCGAGCAGTATGCTTGAAATTTTGACTGTGTTCAAGTGACTTGGGTTTAATGTTTCAGGTGTTGTTTATTTTTGTTAATTTTGCATGTGATGTAATTTTACACTGTAAGCAATTCGGAGTGTTTCGTATTCGTAGTTTTAACATTGTTTCGGGCTATTCGCATGTTGTCTAAATGAAGTTAAAAAGTTCGATCGAATGTCAAAAACCTATTTTTCCAAGTTAACGTATTCGGAAAAACATGCAAGTAATTCTATGAACCCTCTAGAAGAATGAAACCCTAACTCGACTTTGTTGGATCACAGAACCGCGGTCATACCCTAGGGTTTGTCGTAGTTCCGTGGCGACATAAGTGAGGCTTGGGTTTGCCCTTCTACGGCTGGTGCATAGGTACTGTGGCATATTTTGAGTATTATTGAACTGTGCTCAAGTGTTGAGCTGTCGGGAAATTGTGGGACTTTGATGACTCGATTGAAAAGTTTAACTTCGTCCGGATATTATGTGATGGGATACAATATTTGGAATCCACAAAAGTAGTTATGAGATAACTAATTTGAATGTTATAAATCTAGCAATTTAGTCTCATTTGATCGGTTGCCACGGGATTTTGATGTGATCAAAAGTCCGTCGCAATCACGTAGCGTACACGGATACTCGCCGGGTAATATTATTAGATAGCCACGCCCCATAGCCCCGACCAAGTGACTGTAGGAGAACCCCGTCGCCAAAAGCATCCGTTCGGGTGCTCACGGCAGCGATGTTTCGCCTTAGTGCACTTCGTCGACGACATCGGGGGGTGCGGCCGTCTACTAAAGTTTCCGACGAGCATTCGATCAGGATGTCAGGAATCTTGTTGAATTACCCGACTAGAAATTAAAAGGTGTTTTGAATATCGAGACTAAAATGCGGGGTTTATAATTGTTAGGCATGCGATATCTAAGGAATTCATTTGGTTAGGCATGTGATGTCTAAGGTGGTTGCGGATTCCAACTGTTGTAGTTTTTCACTTTCTTTTCTGCGACCGTAAGTGTAATATGTGGTGTATCGCCGTTTTCGTTGCTATATGTCAACCACAATTGGGATACACATATTTACTTACGTTGATGACATGTGATGTTATGTGTTGCTGTGATATGTTATATTGGATCGTCGTGATTGAATAGCCGGGGATTTTATGTGAGATGAGAGTTTTTTATTTTCATTCATGTAAAATTCATTGTATGTAATATTCTTTTATTGGGGAACTTCCGGATTGAGGATGATGTCACCATTGTATATTATTTACTTTTCCGCATTAGGATAGACCCAAGGCGGGGAGCACAAGTAACCGGGTTCTAGGGTCCAGTGGGAGACCATCTCGAGGAGTCGAAACCGGGTCTCCTAACTCTAGAATTGGTAGGATTGCTTGCCGCTCTCGTAGGGGTCTAGGGGTGTGGGTTTGGCTATTCATCGCGACCGTGGAATCCGTGTTTTATACAGGCTTAATTTAAAACATTGAAATCCTAGTATATCCAATATTTCATATGTTGTGTTCTGCTGCGATATTCTGTGATGTGATCATTGATTATATTCTGAGACGAATGCTTATATTATATATATATATATATATATATATATATATATTGTTGCTTTCGTTTCATATGTGATGCTTGGGAAGCATAATAAATGGGACTTCATTAATGAGATTAATGAAATAAAAGAAACCTAAAAGATGTTGTAGAAACTTGTTTTAAAAACTGGTAGCTCTAGTTCTTGCTTTGCATAGCGGTATTCCTTGTAGAATATCCAGCACCTTATTCGATAAGGAAAGAGCCGAGATCCCTTCACCGGGAGTGACCTCTTTAGCGAAACTAGCAAATGCTATAAACTCGGTTTGTCTTTTGATTGCTTTTATAGTTTTTGCTTTACATAGTAGTATTTGTGAAATATCATGTACCTTATTCGATAAGGAAAGAGCCGAAATCCCTTCACTGGGAGTGACCTCTTTAGCAAAACTAGTAAAAGCCTAAAAAACACTCCTTATCAAAATCACTCGATTCTACGACGATATCAAGTTCATTACGCAAAAGGTTTTCTTAAAAACCTGTCGTAGCTCTCCGTCATTTCAGATAAGTACTAGTTAGTATTCGTGCTACGTTTGTTGACCTTAGTTGAGGCGTAGTGTGCGGTAGCTGATTAGTGCTTATCTGCATAAGCATATAATGCGATTGGATTAGGGTAGTCATGCGACTTTGTTGACTATGTTAAGGATCGTACGGGTGGGTTTAATTCAATCGGGAAATGACGGGTTCAACTTGGCTAGCGCTTATGATTTATTGACCTTGTTAAGGTCATAAGTTACTAGGGGCAAAATATTATTGGGAATTTCAAGTGTTGAAATTTGCAATGAGATTGCATACCTCCTATGAGATAGTTGGATCCCAATACCCACTGCGAGAGTTTTACACATCACAATTGGCCGATCAAGTAGGTGTCAAAGGTGTTAACGGGGTTACGCCCCTGGGAAAATGAGGTTTATTTTAATTAGGTCTGTGCGAAAGCACGGGGAACCTCCCTCAAAGTACCAACACTGGCCTGGCTGAAAGATTGGCAAACTTGTAGGGTGTAATTAATCCCGGCTAGTCTTTCCTTTTATGGTTTGAAGGAAGATTTGACTAAAACAGTGGGAGCCATCCTGATTAGATAAATTAATAACCAATCTAACCTTGCAAGAGCATACGCTGAGTGTTTTCTTCTCTCTCTCTCCAGATAGCGACCATGTCACGCCTTAATCAAGATAATAATATGGATGTATTGACCGAACCCGCTTGTTATACCGAGCTTGGGAACGTTGGTCCCTTTTCAACTTATAATTGTTATAAGACCGAGCAGGAAATAGGGGATTACCAGGATTCCCGTGCCGCCCAAACGAAGAAAGTACAAGATGATGCATCTTCTTCGGGTGTGTTCATTACCGAGAACTGTTTCTCAGTATCCTCTACGTCCTGGGTATGTGATACCGGATCAGGATCCCACATATATAATATGTTACATGGGCTACAGATAGGTAGAGAACCGAGAAAGGGTGATAAGTTTCAAGAGTTGGAAACGGTGCAAGTGTTGCAGCTAAGTTTGTTGGCAGCTATCACCCTGTATTACCAAATACAATGATTCTGAACGAATGTTATTAGATACCGAACCTGATATACAATATCATATCAGTCTCTTTATTAGTAAAGAAGGATATAATTTTGTATTGTTGGATAATATTTTAAACATTTCCTATATCAAGAGTCGATCGGTTCAGGCACGTTATCTAAAAGCATATACGTTCTAAATCAAACTACAGTTCTTAACGTACAAAACACACACAAGAGAAAGAGTTCAGATATGAATGAATCCTTCTTGAGGCATTGTAGACTAGGTCATATCAAAGCGACCCGACTAGTTAAGTTACATAAAGATGTATATTTAAATCAGTTTGAATTTACATCTTATGAAACTTGCCAGTCATGTCACAAAGATAAGATGACCATAGCTGCATTTATTGGAAACAGAGAAAGAGTTAGATGAACTTTTGGGATTGATACATGATGATGTATGTAGGTCCCCTGTCTACACATGCCAGGACTGGTTCTTTGTACTTCATTACATTCACTGATGATCTCTCAAGATACGGACATACGTTCCTGTTGAAACACAAGTCTGAACCTTTTGAGATATTCAAAGAATATAAGTCAGAAGTAGAGAACCAAAAAGGGGTATAAGTATTATGTCCTTTGATGTGATCAGGGAGGAGAATACTTGAGCACGGAATTCCTGGACTATTCTAAAGGAGAATGAGATTCTCTCTCAACGTTACTCCTCCGTATACACCACAGCACGTCGGTGTATTAGGGCGGAGCAATTGCACCCTATGTGATAAGGTGTGCTCTATAATGAGTACTACTGAGTTGCCTATTTCCTTTTGGGAGTTATGCACTTATGAAGCTGCATACCTATTGAATAGGGTTCCAATCAAATCAGGTGCCTACCACTCCATATGTGATATGAAATGGGAAGAGCCCATCTCTTAAGTATGTTAAGATTTGGATTGTCCGGCCTATGTCTAAAAGCAAAATCCGGACAAGCTCGAGGCAAGGTCAGTTATGTAGAAGTTTGTTGGATATCCCAAGTATTCGCAAGGGAATATCTTCTACCACACCGAGAAGCAAAAAGTGTTTTGTTTCTCAGCATGCCACCTTTTGGAAAGGGAATTTCTTGTGAAGAAATTAGTGGTCATGAGGTAGAACTGGAAGGAGTTCCAGCTATACAAACTGCAGCTGATGATTTGGTAGAACCGAAAGCTTCAATAGATCCCAACGAACTTCAGCTTCTCCGCCGATCTGGTAAGGTTCCTCATCCACCCGAGAGATACTTCGGTTTTCTCTATGACAATGGGAGCGAGGATTGCATCATGAGATGATGACCCAACTAGTTTCGAGCAGGCCATCAGGAGTGGGGACTCTGTGAGAATGTCTGGATGCTGAGTGATCTGAGATGGAATCCATATACACCAACAAAGTATGGACTTTGGTTGCTATATCTGAAGAGTTAAATCCCCATCAGGAGCAAGTATATCTTGAGAAGATTACTTGATGTACATGGAAAAGTTGAGACTTTCAAAGCTAAGACTTGTTGCAAAAGGTTCTCGTCATCGACCAGATGTGGATAATGATGAAATATTTTCTAGTCCCTATGCTTAAGTCCATCCAGATCCTACTTTCCATTGCTACATACCATGACTACGATATCTGGCAGTTGGGTGTCATGACTGCTTTTCTAAATGGTGATTTAGAAGAGAGCGTCTATAAGTACACGGCCAGAAGGCTCCGTAGAAAGTGGGAGCAGCGGAAATGTGTGCAAGTTGCTTTATGGGTTAAAGCATGCATCGCGGAGTTGGACCATCTGTTTTGATGTGGTAGTCAAAGCGTTTGACTTCATCAAAATGGTAGATGAACCTTGTATATACAAAAAGGTAGTAGGGAGTATGGTGGTGATCCTCGTATTATACGTGGATGACATACTCTTGATAGGAAAGGAGTTTCCTATGCTACACTCGGTCAATCTCCTCTTATCACAAGAATTCTCCATATAGGATCAAGATGATACCTCCTAAATCCTGAGTTTTGGATCTATGAGATAGATCTAAGTGGATGTTAAGATTCTCACTAGGTGTAGTGAGATGGTATCAATCGATCCTGGGGAGAATCACTGTATAGCTTCCAGGGTGGTAAGGTCGACTGAATGTCAGTCACAGGCATTGTCTCTACCCTCAGTGGAGGGATGGTATGTTGGAAGAGTTCCAAGCTAGATGCCGTGTCAAACTAGACGATAAAGGCTGGATATATTGCTACCAAGAATGCTACCAAAGAGGTAGTCTGGATGTATATAAGTTCATGAGATGAACTTCGTTCCTACCATTGTGTGACAATAGAGTTGTGGCTTAGGCCTAGGAACCCCCATCCCATCTATGATCCAGACATATTCTTAGGCAGTATCACCTGATCATGGAGATAGATGATCTCCAGGAAGATCGAGGTTAGGAGAGTAGACTATAGAGGACAACACAGCGGATCCACTCACAAAGGCCTATTCTCAGGAGAGACTTTTATGGGATGGTTGAGTATGAGATACTTCAACCATTGCTAATTGTTGGGTATGAGATACTACAACAAATGGCCCTAGTACAAGTGGGAGATTGTTAGTTATATGTATGCCCTAGAGGCCATTACTGTACATACGATGTATATTGTAGTGGATGCTTGGATATATAGGGAGGACTTTCTTGCTCGACATGATAGTATGCTATCTGGTTGCTCTTTATCTTAACATGTACGCTGATTGTCTCTATGTTACATGTTGATAAAGCCCTTAGGATGAGTACTTGACTACCAGGACTATGATGCAGATCATACTAGTGGGGACAGAGTAGTCGCTAAGTATATCCTTCAAATGTTCCTAGTCGTAGGTGTATCGAGACAAGGCATCGATATACTAGAGTAGACTAGCGTATAGCTTCTCGACCCATGTAGATGGGCAATGGATGATCCCATATCCATTGGTGTTTGACATCGAAGATAGTATACGGGTGCTCAGTGGAGACTGGGTACACTGAACGAACTCGCCGAGAACTCCCAGATGGTATTATACCTAACGTCAAATAGCAGTTCTCTGGTGACACTGGTACAGATTAGTTTGTAGACTCGAGATCGTCATAGAGTCATGTATGATTCCCACTGTGCTTTGATTTCCACCTTACCACGTTCAAGAGAACATGCAAAATGGTGGCTTTTGGGTACAGTCCCGAGTCACATGGAGGCAATGAGCGATAGGAGGGGTTTCGTCTCTCCCGGTATTGGGAGTTGATGTTGCGCTGTGTTCGATTGGCTATAACAGGAAGTCCTTGGCCAAGGCTGCTTCAGAGATATATTGGTAAGTGTTATCAATAGTTTCTCGACCCATTATGAGCCTCATATCAACACGACTTATCGAGTTACTGGGGTCTGACGTTTACCACCCCTAGACGAGATATGCGACATATCAGACGAAGAGACCGGACTGTACGGTAGTGTTACTGATTGGATTCGCAGGAGTGTGAGTAGGATTGCTTGTTGATCTTCTGATCGCTCAATACCCGGGTGGCTGTTACGTTTAGCAGAACGCTTGCGGCTTGTGGGTGTTTGATATGATCATCACCTACTGTCGGCGTATTTACGAGTCTTTAGAGTCCTACACAGGGGTTTCCTGGCTCAAGCGAAATGGAGGAGGAGCACATATGTGATATGTGCGGAACTGAGATTGATACGATATGAGATACCGTATTCTATTCTAGCGATATGAGATATTGATCGGTTATATATGATATAACCGGGTTATCGGATCAAGTGTTGATTCGATAAGTTGATTCATATGATATTAGTCGGTTATAGGTGATATAGCCGGATTATTAAATCAAGAGTTGATTTGATAATCTAATGTATAATTATATATTTGATATATTACATTACATTAACTAGTATTAGCTCACTTAAGATTCCTTTTCTCACTTTGGATACATTGTTGTATATGTGATATATGCTAAATGTATCAAGCTAGGTTACAAATGCAACTAGGGTTAATGAGAGTTAAACCAAGCTAGGGTTAAGATTAGGGTTTATAATTTATCATTAAGTAATTCAAATATTGTGGATATTTGTCATGGATGATATTTGTTGAAAGCTTGTAGAAGCTTCAAGGCATCTTTAACTTTGTCCACTCTCTTTGTCTAGCTTAAGATATTTTTTGACCTAACCTTTAACCCTAGCTCATTGTTAACTCTCTACAAGAGTTAAGCATGACATTCTTAACCCTTGGTTGCATTTCTAACCTCACACGATAATTCATATGATGAGTTCATTCTTCTTCCTCCTCAAAGCTTTCTAGCTTCAATGGAGGTAAGAGAAAAAGTGTGAGAAAATCAAATCTAAAGTGAGCCCACTTCCTACTTCATCATCCTCTACTACTTTCCATTTAGTATAGGGTGTTTGCTTCACTAATTCCGTAATTAGTGAAGAGATAGCTTAGGTTAGTGTCTCCTCGACGTAGATCATCTTCGGCCTCGATGACTTCGAAGCAAGCATGTTCGTTTCTTCATCGGAGCCTCTCTACAGTCCAGGACTTCTTGATCGCAGCGAAGGGACTACTACACGGAGCTAATGAAGTGAAGGACCGGTCTACAAAGGTCGTATTCCTTGCTCACTTAGGATGTAAAGTGTTTACATATGTTATTCCGTCGATTTCTAGTTAACGATTCTTAGTTAGGGTTAGCTAAAACGGCAAATTTTTGAATTTGGCATGGACGATACCTCCCGAAACCTTACTGCCGTCTTAGGTAACCCTGCACATATCTCCATTGTTCACTCTTCCATGTAACAAATAAACGTGCGCACAGGGTGAATGATGAACCGAAATGTCCTTAAACTAATATTCTCCCCTAAATACAACGACAAAGGACCGAAATGTCCTTAAACTAACATTTCGCCTCAAACATGGCGATAATGGACCGCATTGTCCTTAAACTAAAATAATCGAGCCCAAATGCTCATATGTTTAAGTTGATCTTAATTTCTAACCAGATTAACGATTCTTAAATCAAATCAAACCCAAATCTAAGAATATACAGATTTGGACTAATCCATGCCCTACGGGCGACAACATAAAATAGTCTCCGTATACAATCCACGGACAACCAAAATAAAACAAACATACACATGACACGAAGTGAACCTCTAGAGCAGGAGAAAGTGGTTATCGTGATGCGGTAACGTAATTAACTGCAATTGCTTGCGCTTACAGGGAAGTGCGTCCCCACAATCAAAAAACCCCTCACAAATGAGGAGGAATCTGATAAAATATGCTACAACGGCCGCATCCGTCCAAACCTCCGATATACGGTGCCATAAATCAACTTAGCGTCTTCGGAGAGGTGGATGGATAAATCCAAATAGCATCTGCCCTCAGGATTCAAGCCAGGTGTCCCAACGTCCTGGTCCGTCTTCCGGCGATGAACAGTACTAGAGGGATAATCTTGTTCTTGAGGACCTTTTATGTTCGATTTACAATCGCCATCGGTCGTTCTTCATATATCAAGTCCTTCTTTACTGTCAGCTCCGAGTGATCTAGAACGTGGGTCTCATCTCGAACATACTTGCGGAGTTGAGATACATGAAACACGTCGTGAACACTCGCCAAAGATGGTGGTAACGCCAATCGATAAGCTACTTCTCCAACGCGCTCGATAATACCGAAAGGCCCTATGAATCGAGGACTAAGTTTGTCTCGACTACCAAATCGAATCACTCCTCAGGTCAATGATATCTTCAGGAATATAAGATCACCAACCGCGAACTCTAGAGGTCTTCGTCCTGTATCGGCCCAACTTTTCTGCAGATCTTGCGCTGCCTTCATATGATTTCAGATCGTATTAACTTTCTCCACGGTTTGCACGATAAGATCCGGTCCCAATAATCTTGGTTCTCCAATATCGTCCCAACAGACGAGTGAGCGACACTTACGACCATATAATACTTCAAATGGAGCCATCTGAATAGTCTCCTGAAAACTGTTATTATACGAAAACTCCACCAAGTGCAAATGATCCTCCCATGAACCCTTGAAGTCCAATATGCAAGCTCTCAACATATCTTCAATGGTTTGGATCGTTCTTTCTGACTGGCCATCTGTCTGAGGATGATAAGCGGTGCTAAACTTCAATCGAGTCCCCAAAATTTCCTGTAAACTCCTCCAAAAGTACGACAAAAATCGGGTATCACGATCAGAAACGATGCTCACAAGTACTCCATACAATCTCACAATCTCCTGCATGTACCGCTCTGCTAACACTTCCATCGACTGACCAACTCTAAACGGTATGAAATGAGCTACCTTGGTCAATCGATCAACAATCACCCAAACTGCATTGTTACCCTTTGGACTCTACAGTAATGCTATCACGAAATCCATGGTTATATGTTCCCACTTCCACTGAGGAATCGGAAGTGGTTGCAATAAACCAGCTACTCTTTGATATTCAGCCTTGACTTACTGACACACCAAGCACTTCGCTACATAGCGAGCAATCTCCCTTTTCGTGCTTTCCCACCAGAAATGCTGTCGTAGATCCCGGTACATCTTCGTACCTCCTGGATGTACGGAATATGCGAAACTATGCGCCTCCTTCATAACTTCTTCATGAATATCTCCTTTCGGCACACATAAACAGCTCCCATATCGTAACAAACCATCTTCATGAATCAACAGGTCCGTTCGAAGTCCCGCTTCAACTTGTTCTCAAAACTTCTGCAATCTTGGATCATGCGACTGCACTGCTTTAATATTATCGATCAAGGAAGACTATACTTGCAGCTGTATTAACTGACCCGAAGAATGTGGTAATATGATCTCCAACTCGAATCTCTGACAGTCATCTATAAGCTCCTTATGTGCAGTCAACATTCGTATTGCTGGCAACTGACTTAGCGCATCCGGCACTACATTAACTTTCCCCGGATGGTATTTGAGATCAAGATCACAGTCAGCCATCAGCTCCAACCATCTACGTTGCCTCATATTGAGCTCTTTCTGCGTGAACACATACTTTAGGCTTTTATGATCGGTAAATACTTCTACCCTTTCGCCCAATAAGTAGTGTCTCAAAATCTTCAAAGAGAAAATCACTGCTGCTAGCTCCAAATCATGAGTTGGGTAATTCTTCTCATGGGTCTTCAATTGTCTCGATGCGTAGGCTATAACTTTCCCACGCTGCATCAGAACACATCCCAAGCCTTTTCCAGATGCGTCGCTGTGAATAACCAACCCTCCGGAACCTTCTGGCACTGTCAAAATAGGAGCGGTGGTCAATCTTTGCTTCAACGCTTCAAAAGCTAACGCACATCTATCCGTCCATATGAACGGTCCCTCCTTTCGCGTAAGCTTGGTCAATGGTTCAGCAAATCGAGTGAAATTATCCACGAACCTTCTATATTATCCAGCAAGCCTAAGAAAGTTTCTAATCTCCGCTACGTTCTTCGGAATCGGCCAATCATAAACTGCTGCAATCTTTTCAGGATCTACAGCAATTCCATCTCCAGATACGACATGCCCCAAAAACTTCACTTCTTCGAGCCAAAACTCGCACTTGCGCTTCACATATAATCTTTCTTGCCTCCACGTTTGCAGTGAGATCTTCAAGTGTTCTGCATGCTCTTCTTTGCTCTTCAAATAAACCAAAATATCGTCAATAAACACCACTATGAAAAGATCCAGATATGGTGAAAAGATTCAGTTCATTAAGTCCGTAAATATTGTCGGTGCTTTCATGACTCCGAATGGCATCACTAAGTACTCGTAATTCTCATATTGAGTTCGGAACGCTGTCTTGCAAATATCTTCTGATTTTAATCGAACTTGATGATATCTGGATCGCAAATCTAGCTTCGAGAATATCCTCGCGCCATTCACCGATGCGAGAGATTGGGTACTTGTTCTTGATAGTCACCAGATTTAATTCTCGATAATCGATGCACATCCTCCGCGTGCCATCTTTCTTCTTGACTAAAAGAACTGGAGCTCACCAGGGTGAATTGTTGCTGCGAATCCAACCCAACTCTAATTATTCGGCCACCTGTTTTTCTTTTACTTCTTCTAGCCCCACCGGTGCCAGTGGATAATATGCCTTTGAGATTGGCGCTGCTCCAGGAATAAGATCAATCGCAAACTCCATATCTCGTTTCGGCGGTAAACCCAAGATGTCCTCGAACGCTTCCATGAAATCCCAAACTTCACCTTTCAGTAAACGGTTCCCTTCATCATGAATTTATAAGTTTGTTCTAAGACTTGTGGGTTATTATCCCACCACTCTTCCACTGCGCTGCTCTGATAATCTGCAGCAGGTTCATCGGAACTCCTCAAAACATCCTACATCTGAACGGTCTTGAAACAGTCTGTACTACTGCAATCAAAAGCTTCTTCTGCGCTTCTCCTTGTTCTTCAAAACATAAACGGATTGGTCACTACGGGACAAGAAGGAAGATACAACGCGGTTGTTGGATTCAAGCTTGCGATAAAACATAAACCGGTAAGCAATAAAACCAAGAGAAGCAAGGTAATATAACGACCATAAATCAAGGAAATGAATCAAAGCAATAGGACTCCAAGTTACTTAAATAGAGTACCGCATTGTAACCATTCCGTGGTTCATAGTTACAACTACATAACTTCATTCAAGTCACCCAAATCCTACTATCAGAATCGAAGGAATAAGAAGGGAGAAACAATAAGAAATCAAAAGAATTCCAAGTTGCGATACAAAGTTATTTCCATATCGTCAAGATACGAGAGTTATGGGAAAGATAAGATTCAAGACTGGCAGGATAGTAATGTGGCAGGACATGTTCCTAATCCCGGGTTTCCTGGTTAGTGTATTGGGTTTAATGCCCAATTAAAAAAGAACCAAACCCGACTAATCCTAAATCCAATGGCTCCGATACCAAACAACCTCTGTCACGCCCCGCTTCCCAGAGTGCGCTAACTACGACACATGACAGAGCCAACCATGTTACCTGTGGCTAGGAAATATCCCTCCACAGTCATATTACGGCTGTCTATAGGATATCAAGAACAGTAAAATATAAAATCTATCTAGTACATGTCCATTTTCCAGAATAAAAGAGTCAAGAAATATATAAGCGGAAATGGTAAATCTAATAAACAACAACTGGAAATACGTCCTAATATGGGCTCACATCAAGATATAAAAGCTGCGGAAAAATAACTAAATTAAATATCACTAAACTCAATCCTCATTGCTCGGCCTGACGGCTAAAATACTCCTATTCAGCCTGCGATAGAGAGAGGAACTGGGCCATGCAAAACCCAGACGTCAGTGCGTCATAATATCAAGAAAAAATAATAACCAGGATGTAACCAGATATGCAGGCATGAATATAAATCAACAACATGAACATAAACAGTGAGGTGTGTATATGTATGTGAAGTGCGATGAGTAATCTAAACTGTGCTACTGGGTTATCTATTCTAAAGTTTTTGAAATCAATTTAATGGAATCATCGATGTAACTCAATAGTATCATGTGCATGCCTGGGACCACGGTCAAGATTCTCGGGCTGAATCCGAGACATGCCGCTAGGCGGTAAACAGGTAACATGTACAGATGAATGATGTCAGCAGCAACATCTCGGGGCTGGCCTAGCCCATAAAGACTGATCAGTATAAGCATCGAACTGTCGAGTTACAAGTCAGGTTTCATTATTGATTTCCTCTTACACCTAAGGTTATGTGTTCAAGTCAGGTATTGATAATGTGGAACTAATGCCAACACAGGATCAAGCAGGTATAGGTTTGTCTATGCAGACAACAGATTACGTCCGTCGGTACAAGTCAGGATGTCGGCATCAGTAACAAGATCAGGTAAAAAGTCAAGTAGTGTATCAGGGCATGTCATGTGATGCATATGTATCAAGTGGATACCAAAATTAAAACTGTAAACGATATCGGGATCACGATAAATAGTGCTGATGTCAAGATGTATATGTGTCTATCTGTAATAACCTATGTATATCCATCACTACTTATGATGCAAGCTAGATAGCATGTCATGATGATATAATAGTGAGATGATATCAGGGTGTTCCAGCATGCAACTAGATATGCAAAAGTCAGTACGGATACGTACAGGTATCATAAAACGGTAAAACTGTAACATGGGATGCACGATTAAACTACATGTAATATTTTTATTCATATGGATATAAATATAGTAGCATAGCATGTAGCAAGATAAACTTGCATGATCGGATCTCATGACGGGGTGCATACGTCACGTTTGACGTCGAGTAAACATCGCGATGAGAACCACGTGCGTACAAAACTGAACCAGGCTACTTAAGAACGTGACCACGATTGATAAGGACGACGACTTGGTCACCCGGATCGTCGGCGACATGCGCGACTCCGGCGATCACCAGAACAACAAGAATCAAGAAAAGAAAGAGAAGAAGAAAAGGGTGTGGTCTGAGGTTGTGGTGTTTGGTGCTCTGGCTTGGAGTCAGAGACCAGTAGGCGAGGGGTGACGACGGGGTGAAGGTCTCCGGCGATGGGTATGCCGGCGATGGGTGTGGCTCCGGTGAGGCGTGCAGGGTTGCTCGGGGAAGGGTGTGCAGGTGCTCGAGGTTGGAGGAGGAAGAAGAGAGGGAGGTAAGGAGATGATGAGGGTGACGATAGCGATGTCAACGGTGAGGTTCAGGCATCGGGTTAGGTGACCGGCGGTAGTGGTTTTCTTGGGTTGTCGGGGGTTTGCAGTGGGTTGTGAGCTCGGGAATGGAGAAGAGGAGAAGGTGACAATGGGAAAGATGAGGTCGGGTGATGGGGACGGCGACGAGGTTGGTGGTGGAGGAGATGGGTGAGTGGGTTTCTTGGGTCGTCGGGTTCGTCGGGGTTGTGATGGAGAAAGGTGATGAAGGTGGAGGTGATGATGACGAGGGCGAAGGTGGTGAGAGGATGAAGGCAAGGGTGGTGGCGGCGGCGGCGAGGTGAGGTGAGGCGTGAGTTTAGGGTTCTCGCGTAGGCAGGGAAAGTGAGGAAGAGAGAGAGAGGTTATGGTTTGTAAAGATTAAGTTTTTAAAATATAATATATATATATATATATATATATATATAGGAGTGATACAAAGAGAGTGTGAGAAAGGAAGAGAAAGAGAGAGGTAGCATAGAGAGAGAGGGATAGAGATTTAGTTAGGATTATAATATATATATATATATAATAACAGTTATAATATATAAAGAATATTATATTATATATTTTGAGTTTTATAGCTAATACAAAATACGCCGAAAAAATACCCGGGACCTGTCTAAAAATCTAGTTTGAAAATACGGATAATATACGTATCAACCAAAACCATAATGCGATATCCGGTTAAAAAAATACATACACCCGAGAACGGGTACACGTAAATGCACGTAGTGATCCAAAAGAGTCTGTTACAACAAACAGGAAGTGAACACGATGTACGGATGCAACCATAGGGTATGGGGTATGATGCAGGCTATGCTAGGTATTTAAAATATATTATTTGACTATAATTTGTAGTATTTGAAAATATATGCAATACTAGATATAGGATACATGTATACAGAACATATGTGTGCATGGATTCTTAGTACTAGCAAGGATAAGTCGTAATTAAGAACCAAGACGGGTTTCAAGCATGCGGGTCGGGTCGGATACTAATCACACATACCAAATATACTATTCGCACCTAAAACACAATAAAATCAAGAAATAGCCATAAGATAAAGAATATACTCAAATAGAACATGGTATAAATGAACTAGGGTGTTACAGTAGACACGTAGAATAACACTGCAGATCCACTCACAAAGGCCATCCCTCAGATGCAGTTCGAGAGAATATTCAAGATAATAGGTCTACGATATGCCAATACATGGCCTTAGTGCAAGTGGGAGATTGTTAGTGATATATGCCCTAGAGGCGATTATTGTATAGTACAGAATTGTATATTACATTTTTGAAGCTTAAGATATATACAGATATATAACAGTCTTGCTCAATATGATAGTATGCTATCTGGTTTGTATCTCTTAACATGTGTATATGTTTCTTTTAACGTATCGCTAATACATGTTGATAGAGCCTGTAAGATCTTTTGCTTGATTACCAGCGTTTTGATGGCAGACACACTAGCGGGGGCTGGGTAGTCTATAAGCACATCCTTAAACTTGTTCCTAGTCATAGGATTATTGAGACTGGGCATCGATACTCCAGAGTAAACTAGTGTATTCATTTCTTATCTCTGTCAGGGGAGATGGCTTGTCCTGTAGCTATTGGTATACGATACCAAAGATAGTATACACCTTAGGTTATGAGTTACACAGGACAGACTCGCTTGGAACTGTTGGTTGGTATTATACCTATCGTCGGATAGCAGTTCTCCGGTGACATGAGTACGGGTTAATCTGTTGACTTGACATCACTGTCTGTCTCGAATGTGTTCTCACTATACTTAGATTAGTACCCTACCATGGCTTTAAAAAGTCATGCAAACCGGTAGTAATTGGGTGCAGTCCCGAAGCACTTGGAGGCAGTAGGTGATAGAAGGGATTCGTCTCTCCCGGTATTGGGAGTTGATATCGCACTGTGTATGGCTGGCCAATACTACAAGGTCTCTGGACAGGGCAAGTGAGATTTACTGGTAGGTAAACCAGTAGTTTCTCAGGTTGTATTGGGTTCCACACCGACACAACTTGTCGCATTATTAGGGGTTTGATGTTTACCACCCCTCTAGGCCCGATATGCAATACCCTTAGACGAACAAACCAGACTGTACGGAAAATGTCACCTATAGGCTCAGTAGGGTTTTCGGACGAGTTATCTTGTCGATCTTCCTTTTGACAGATACTTGGGTAGCCGTTACATACAGCTAGTGCCACTAATGTGCTTGTGGTTAAACCCACTGCCAATGTATTGTCGAGTCACATAGAGGATTTTCCGGTTCAGGGGAAACGGTGTAGTTTGCGTATTTTGATACGCTCGGGTGTTCGATTAAACACGTCTATTTATACACGTGCTTTAATCGGACGGTTTAGTAGTACTGGCAGGTTTGAAAGACAGCCAATTTTGACGCTAGTATTATATTGCTTGTTCCCGCCAAAAATTTCAGCGCAAAGGAGTCCAAGGTATCAAATGGCAGCGATATGCTTAAGAAAATGCGAACCAGTATCTTCCGGCCTGTATTTTGATAAATTCCCAAAGGAGAAACTATTAAATTCTGATGTTATTGGAATCATCTCAAAAAACCCTTCGATTTGATATATTATGGGCCTCATAATTCATCCGGGATAAAAAGTTATGAGGCATCACGTGTCCACACGTGATGGACCTTTAAGAACCCGCTGGAGGAGTTAAAAGATATAATAAAAACTCAGAAAAGACCCCAATGGGGCATCACGTGCTCACACGTGACCATGGGTCACGTGCAGACACGTGATGGGCTCTTAAGGCCTCTAAAATAATGAATAGAATTAAATTCTAAAATATGTTCCCTGATTAAAAATCAGAAGTTACCTCAATGAGGTATCACGTGCTCACACGTGACCAATGGTCACGTGTTGACACGTGATGGTTAAAACTAAACCGTAAGTAAATGCTGAAAAAGGGACTCAATCGGGGGTCACGTGCTCACACGTGACCAAAGGTCACGTGTCAGCACGTGACTGGTTTCGAAAGCCTTACAGTTAATAGAATTAAATTCTAAAAGTTTCTAAATCTTTCCAAATGGAAAAGGATTATGGGGACCGTTGGATTAAAGATCCAAGGGTGATTAAAAATGACCAATTTATGGAAAAATCTTAAACAAGGAAAGATCTCCCTAAATCTCAACGAAATAACAAACAGAATATCTTTGGATTTAAAATCCAACGGTGAATAAAATTCACTGAATGATCTAAAGGATCATATTAATGATGAAAACAAATCAAATCTTTCAATGAGAGATTTGCTAAACAAATTGATTCTTTTCTTTCTCCTATAAATAGGAGCCAAGAAGAGAAGGAGAAAAACCCTTTTGGAAAGAAAAACAGAAAGAGGAGAATTTAATTCTCGAGAGGGAAGAAAAGAAAGGAGAATTTAATTCTCAACAAAGAAAACCCTAGGTGAGAAAAGAAAGGGAATTAAAACTTCAAATAGAGAATTTAATTCTCAAAATCCAAGAGTTTAACTCTTATACAAAAAAGTACTTAGTTCTTCTTCTGGTTGAAGATCTGCACAGAGCACATCTCCCCATAAGTTGAGAATTTAATTCTCATCGGGTCAAGATCCTGCCATGCAGATCCTAAAATTAGAAGGGGAATTGAGTTTTGAGAATTTAATTCTCCTAAAACAAAACTAGGGTTTAACCCTAATCAAGAATTTAATTCTTTTACATATCTGGGAATTTAATTCCTTTAAAAAGAAATCAGGGTTTTATCCTAAATAAGAATTTAATTCTTTCACAATAGGAATTTAATTCCTCCAAAATCATAATTAGGGTTTAACCCTACAGAGAATTCAATTCTTAAAATAAGGAGACTTAAAAGATCTCTGTTCATGAAAAGAACACGAGTCACGTGACCCCTAAAAAGATCCCCCAAAATAAAAAGGAAATAGCTTTGAGGCAATACCTCACGTGCTCCCACGTGACTCCTAAAACGCAGAAAGAAAAAGCAAAAGAAATGAAAGCTTTGGGCGCTCTCACGTGTTATCACGTGACCCCTCAGCAAATGCTTTAACAATTGGCACACAGATCCCCATCACGTGCCAACACGTGATGCTCTAAAATAAAAATAAAAGTGTTTAACACTTATTCGCAGATTTGAGGATAAAACAAAAGGAGATCTGGCTCCACATTTAGGGCGCCCTCACGTGTCCCCACGTGACCCTAACAAATCCCTTTAATACTAAATGGATGGATGCCTATCACATGCCCACACATGATGGCCAGGAAAATAAAAGTGTTTAACACTTAATTGCAGAACGAAGAAAAGGGATCTGGTCCCCCTTTTGGGCGCTCTCACGTGTCCACACGTGACCCCTCTGTCTTTAGTGTTTAACACTAATTCGGTGATTATATTTCCGATGTTTAACACTGATTGTTTCTAGTGTTTAACACTAAATTAAAGATTATATTTCCAGTGTTTAGCACTGATTGTCTTTTAGTGTTTAACACTTATTTGAGAGTTCTATCTCCAGTGTTTAACACTGTTGTTCTCTAAGTGTTTAATACTACTTTTAGCCAAATTGGCTAATTTTCCAGAGGCAAAAGTCCCTCCTCCAAATGAATCTCAAAATTGAGGAAATTAAAGACAAAATGTTGTCAGAGCCCCCCAAACCTCTGTTTAGCACTGCTGAATGATGAGGAGCTGAACCCAGACAAATGTCTAATGGTCCAAAGGGCCAATATTTCAAACATAATTGGACTTAGCCCAAACTGGCCATAAGTCCTCAAATCATCTTGAACTGAGTACATCTGCTCTTTCAACCAACTCATTGGTTCAAGGGTACATCTCTGAACTCCTCTGATATTTGTCGTTGTAATCCTTCAACGTCTTCAGAGAGGTGATGGGTCCCGACAGCCATACATTTTAATGGACCACCATGTCCCTAAACTGGCAATGGACCACCATGTCCCTAAACTGGAACAATAGAGCCTCCAAATGCTCTTTTGTCGGATCTAAACGATCCCGTTTAAGTTGATCTTAGCCTCAAATATGGCTAACGTATCAGTAAACCTTCAAACGGACTTTAGTCCCAAATTGGACTATAGATCCCCCAATCAACTTTGGTTCAAGGGTACATCTCTGAACTCCTCTGACATCTGTCGTTGTAATCCTTTAACGTCGTCAGAGAGGTGACGGGTCCCGACGGCCATACATTCAACGGACCACTATGTCCCTAAACTGGAACAATAGAGCCCAAATGCTCTTTGTCGGATCTAAACGATCCCGTTAAGTTGATCTTAGTCTCAAATCAGACTAACGTATCCTTAACAAACGTTTAAGTTGATCTTAGCCTCAAATATGGCTAACGTATCCTTAAACCCAACCCCAAACCCAAATCTAAGAAAATACAGATTTGGACTAATCCACGTCCTACGGGCGACAACATAAATTAGTCTCCGTATACAATCTACGGGCAACCACAAACAAAACAAACACCCACGACACGAAGTGACCATCTGGAGAAGGAGAAAGTTGTTACCGCGATACAGTAGCATAATTAACTGCAGGGGCTTGCGCCTGCAGGGAAGAGCGTCCCCACAATCAAAAACCCCTCAAGCGAGGGGGAATCTGACGAAGTCTGCTACATCGGACGCATCCGTTTAAACCTTCGATACATGGTGCCATAAATCAACTTGGCATCTTCGGAGAGGTAGACGGATAGCACCAATTAGCATCTGCCCCGAATCTCAGGCGAGACGCGTCCATGTCTTGGCCGCCGTTCGGAGGGGAACAAATTCTGGCACGCCCGGTGGGACCTTTTCCTCTTTCCACTCCACACTTCGTGTGTCGTCTTCGCGAACGAATCGCAGTTTGCTGTGGTTGCCTGTGGATTCGAGGTACTAAGATTTGGTGTCTTGCTCCGTGCAGAAAACAGAAGATCAATGGCTTCAAACTGCACTGCCTGCAACTGCAACTCTCGCTCCGTCCTTGCTGGAGGAGTGACTTATGGGCCCCAAGCGGCCTCCCTTTTCAAAATGCCAGTGGAGCAGGTAACTCAAACCACCGCTGGACTATTCTTCGGGACCCTGCTCCCACCGTTGAGCTTCAATGCCACAATGACGTTGCAAGAAACCCCAAAGAAGTCGGTCTTTGATCGGCTTACCACTGCCGCGACCCCTCTCAACGGGTCGCCCAACTTCAATACCTCAGTTTTCAACAGAGTGGGCCAGAACGTCTACAAGCCCGTGATACCGGAAGCTGCCATCCCAAAGCGGATAGCCATCCCGGCTCAAGCGGACGAAATCATTGGAAAGGCTCCTCTTTCTAAGAAGTCGGTTTTTACAAGGCTGGCCGTTCCGGTTGCTGCTCCAGGCGAGGTCATCAAAGCTGCCCAGAGGTCTGTCTTTGACAGGTTAGATATTGCTTCTCAACGGGCGTCAGTCTTCGACAGGCTAGCACTAATAACAGTCTCTCCTCAAAGCAGGGGGCATGACGAAGTCACCCTTATAGCTGAAACAACTCCATCCGCAAGACACGCTCGACGTCGCCACTGGCGCCGAGTGAGGAAGGCTGGGGGCAACTCCCCCTCTGGGATGACTCCGCCAGCTCCGACGGTGGAGATCGAGGCCGTTGTTCCAACTGAGAACAGCTTTGAACTGCTCAACAAAGTGCGCAGAAACTCTCCTGCTGCATTGCTGAAGAAAACTCCTTCACCTGTGGAGAATACTCCAGAGAAGAAGCTGGAGCAGCCCCCTCAACGGCTGTCCTCTAAAATTTACAAAGTCTGGCGACAGGTCCAAGAGTCAGTGATTGATGAAAACTATCTCCGCCGACAGAAAAAGATGAAGGTTCGGCAGGAGAAGGATTACTCCGTCAAGCCACAAAAAGCAACAGCTACTTGGGTGCCCACTACAACGGCCCCCTCAACTTCGACCACTCAAAAAAGAAGGAGGTCGGGGAAGATCCCTGTGTCTTTGGCAAATCGCGAAGACACTGAATTTAAATGCCCCAAGTCTGGGGGCATGGTGGTGCATACTGTTTATATGGCTTCCGGAAAAGAGGAAGGCTGTGCTTCGACGGGTCACCGACCGCTCACCCGATCCGTGACAAAAGCCCAGGAGCAGCAACAGAAGCTTCAGGAGATGATGACTGCAATGGCCGCACTCACCGGGCCAAAAAAAAGCCCGGAGGCATCATCAGAGCAGCGTCACGAACAAGAAACTGATGCTGACTTCTTACGCAGAGTCCTCGAAAAGAAGGACAGAGAAGCCGCAGAGCAAGCGGCTAACGTAAAGCAAATGACGCTCCTTTTCCAAGATATGGTAGGGATGATGTTACAGCCGGACCCCCCAGCTGATGACCCTCCAATCATTGTTGAAGACGATGGGGGGAGACATCTCATCCTCCTCCGGCTCTTTCAGCAGCCAAGGAAGAAACCATTTCCAAGGCCGCACTGGATAACTATATAGCTCAGCAAATACGAGCTCATCAGGCGAGTGAAGCGGCCGGGCAAATTGTCAAAACTGGACGACCCTATCCGAGCTGATATGACCAAATCAGTTACCCGCCGGGATATACGATCCCTAAGTTCCATGTATATAAAGGGACGGGGAATCCACATCAGCATGTCGCTCAATTCAGGGCTCTTTGCGGCAACACTGGAGGCGATGATAAACTGTTACTCCGCCAATTCGTCGGCAGCTTAGCGGAAACGGCCTTCGAATGGTATTCAGAGCTACCTAACGACTCTGTCAAAACATTTGCAGAGATGGAGCTACTGTTTACACGAAGATTCGCAAGCGCTAATGAACGCACCCCGATAACAGCACTGATTAATGCCAGGGTAAGGCCAGGCGAGACGTGGGTTCAATACGCAACGCGATGGCGGAATCTATGGTCGAAGTGCGAACAACGCATTGAAGAGGCACCTGCGGTAGGCATGTTTGTGGGCACTCTTGATCCGCAAGCGACCATTTCCCAGTTTATGATGTTTTTTAAGCCGACGACTTTCCAGGCCTTGATTGATAAGCTAGCCCAGATGGACCAGATGGGTCCCAGATCATCTCCTCCAAAGCCGGACTCCCGAAGCGAAAAGGGGAAAGGTAAAGCAATCGTCGTCGCCAATACTTAACAACAGCCGAGCAACTCAAAGCCGGTTGTTCGCCAAAACAATGTGCGACCATGCCCATCCCTCGAAGAGAGACTGGGACGTCCTTACTCGTTTCCTCGGAATAAAGCAAGGAAACTGTTTGAACTGGCAGTGCGCAACAGACTCATCAATCTGCCGAGTCCAAAACGTCTATTGCAGCCAGGCGATCTTAATAATCCCAATTATTGCCCTTACCACCAAACGGTAAGTCAGCCGATCGAGGATTGTTTCGTCTTTAAGGGATGGATCGAGGATCAGTACCTACAAGGCAAGTTCGCGCTATCTGAAAAGTGGAAAGTAAACCCACCACAGCCGCACACTCCAAAGAAGACGGACATGCCGGGGGCAGCTTGTTCTTTTGTTGAGGACGAAAACGATGGAGAAGACTCATCAGTTGAATCCGAAGACTACGTAGCGAGTTGTCATGTGATCTCTCACTCATTGATGGATGATGAAGAGGCTCCTTGCACCGAGAAACCAAGGGCGAGTCCTGAACCAGAACTTCTGTGGCCGTCAGACGAGATGATCGATGCCTTCCTGAATGAGATCCGTCTGAAAAGTAAAGCCAAACAGGAGCGCGAGATGGCCATATTGGAAGGAGCCAAACGCCAGCGACTAAACAAAAGAGTCGAGGCACTGCCGTCAAATCAAAAGACATCTGTTACCGATAAAAACAAATTCAAGACGAAGAAAAGGTTTGCTAAGGCCATATCAATGGGAATGAAGCTACCACCCTCTGAAGAACTCGGTGGAGTAGAGATGCATCCTAATTACTGCTTGTATCATCAGAAAATCGCACATCCTACTGAAGATTGCGACTCCTTTAAGTGTTGGTGGCAAGGGTATGTCGCTCACAGACAACACTTCAACAGAACAAAGCGGGAAGCTCATAGACAGCAGAAAAATGCGACAGATGAGCGTAAAAGAATTGCCGGCAATTGTCATAGGGTTGATCCCGAGGGACCGCGAGTTCTCACATTCGGGAGCGACTCCGACGAAAAAGTAGCCCTCGGCCCTCTCTTCAAGGAATCCATATCTAAAACGAAAGAATTGAGGAGTTGCGGGAACATTCAGCCGTGTGATTGCATGATACCCGGAGAGAATCTCGGACCCATAAACAACGGAGCGAACAAAAAGGATAAAGGAAAGGGAAAACGGCCTTCATCGCCAACACTCAACAACAATCGAGTAGCCCTAGATCGGTTGTTCGCCAAAACAACAAACGGCAACCCCTCTATAAGAAGTTGAAACGTCCTTACTCATTTCCCCGGGATGAAACAAGGAGGCTGTTCGAACTAGCAGTGCGCAACAGGCTTATCATTCTACCGGAACAGAAACACCAGCTACAACTGAATAGTATCAACAATCCTAATTACTGCCCTTACCACCAAGTATTGGGCCATCCGATCGAAAACTGCTACGTCTTCAAAAACTGGGTTGAAGACCAATACCAACAGGGCAAGTTCGCGCTGTCCGAAAACTGGAAGGTGAGCCCGCCACAGCCACATGCTCCGAAAAATATGGACATGCCGGGGGCATCATGCTCATTCATAGAGAAAGCCCCATGGACCACTATGTCCTAAAACTTGCTGCGGACCGAAACGTCCTTAAACTAACGATGGACCGCTACGTCCTAAAACTGGATGCGGACCGAAACGTCCTTAAACTAACAGTGGACCGCAATGTCCTAAAACTTGCAAAGGACCGAAACGTCCTTAAACTACTACCGCGGCATCCTCAGGCTGACGTAAAAAAACGGTATGTCCATAAGCAAAGTGGGCACGAATGAAAACCCGAAAGGGCTCCGTGAGTAAAAACAGCAGGGCTACTGGCGGGTGTTCGTGAAAACCCGAAAGGGCGCAACCTCGTTTAAAAAAAATAAAGAATAAAAAAAAGACGGTATGTCCATAAGCGAAATGGGCACAGATGAAAACCCGAAAGGGCTCCGTGAGTAAAAACAGCAGGGCTACCGGGGAGTGTTTGTGAAAACCCGAAAGGGCGCAACCTCGTTAAAAACACTTATGGGGTCCTCACGACCTTGTGAGGAGAAACCACCTGCGTGAGATCCTTACGACTCACAAAGGGCCAACACACTTAGGGATCCCCACGATTCCTAAGGAGAAATTACACTTACTGGATCCTCACGACTCGTAAGGAGAACTCTCTTATGGGACCCTCACGGCTCATAAGATTTGAAAGTCTTAAGTTACAGAGACCTGAACCTGTTCTTAAGCAACCCCCACAACCTTCGATATTGCCCTACAAGCGGCTCAATGCTGACCCTTGTATACAATCCACGGGCGCGAATAAACATTTCCCTAACCAAGTCCCATCCGTGACTAGAGATATGTTCGCGCGGTGAACAACCCTTGTGAGTCCTCTCGACTCATAAGGAGAAAATACTCTTGTAAGATCCTTACGACTTATAAGAGAACACACACTTAGGAATCCTTACGATTCCTAAGGAGAAAACACACCTACGAGATCCTCACGACTTGTAGGGAGAAACACCTTTGTGAGACCCTTACGGCTCATGAAGTAAAAAGCCTTAATCGACAGAATCCTAACCCTGTCTACTAAGCCACCTTTGTTCGACATCGACAGAGGCAAATGATGATTCGCTCCTGGCAATATCCAAAGTTGTAGCGATGCTGATGTCTAAACCGGTATCAAATTCCAAGTCCTTTTACGGCAAATGATGATTCGCTCCTGGCAATATCCCAGTTGCAGCGATGCTGATGTCTAAACCGGTATCAAATTCCAAGTCCTTTCATGGCAAATGATGATTTGCTCCTGGCAATATTCCAGTTGTAGCGATGCTGATGCTGAGATCGGCACCAGATTCCAAGTTCCACAATCGCGATAAAAAAATCAGCGAGCCAAAAATGCATATGAAATAGCCGAAATGATGGGGCAACTTGCAAATAAAAATCAGCAAGTAAAAAAAATGTATGCATGCAAAATAGCCGAAATGATTGGGCAACTCGCAATAAAAAACAGCGAGTAAAAATAAAATAAATAGCCGAAATGATTGGGCACCGCGAAAAATAGCCGAAATGATGGGGCAATCGCGACCTTCGCGATATAAAAACTGAAATGATAGAGCATCACGGAAAGAATAAAAAAAATGATGACAGAATGAAACATTTTGCCCTACAGGGGAGATCACATCGATCCCTGCATACAATCCAGGGGCACAAACAAAGAGGGAACCATACCTTTCCAACAGGCTTCATCAGAAAGCGAAGCCAAATCTCGACGGTTCATAGACAACCTAGAGACAACCTCGACATTTCTCGCAATATTGCAGACACAATGTCAGCAAATGAAGCAAAGGAAGAACCCTAGCTTCAGGGTCTCGACGTCAACATCGACGACTTAGAGATCAACACCGACGTTCTTCGTCCCTCCAACCTGATGCAAACGTGACGTCAACAACCGACCTCAGAGTCGCAACGAAACGGAGCCATGGCAAAGGCCCTAGTTCCAAATCTCAATGGCCACATCTGCAGCCTGGAGACCAACAACGGTGTGCCTCCTCATTCCAGCAGGACACAGATATTACACCATCAAACAGAGGGACGGTGAAATCCTAGCTCCACCTCAGCATTCGTCTCGTTACAACAGACGAGATGTCAACGACAGCGTTCCTTCGCAGTCCAGCAGGATGCAGATGCAACGTCAACGAAAGACCTCACGGTCAAAACAAAGCGGAGTGACGGCAAAATCTCAACTCCATCTCAGCATTCGTCTCGCTACAACAGACGCAATGTCAACAACGGCGTTCTTTCGCAGTCCAGCATGATGCAGGTACAACGTCAACAAAAGACCTCACGGTCAAAGCAAACGGAGCTACGGCAAAGCCCCTACTCTAAATCTCGATGGTTCATAGACAACTTAGAGACCACCTCGACATTCGTCTTGATACAGCAGACAAGATGTCACTATAGCGTCCTTCCTCCAACCGAATTCAGACGCGACAAAACAATCGAAGCAAAAGGCCAAATTCCTAGCTTCAGGGTCTTGACGGAAAGTCATATAAAGCCTGAAAGACAATTGGAGATAATCTCGCACCAGCGTGCAATGGTCACCACCATGAAATTCGTCTCGATACAGAGGACGCGATGCCAGCAAATGAAGCAAAGGCAAAATTCCTAGCTTCAGGGTCTTGACGGCAAGTCATATAAAGCCTGAAAGACAATCGGAGATCATCTCACGCCAGCGCGGAGTGGTCACCACCTCGACGATCGTCTCGATACAGCAGATGAAATGTCGCCCCAGCTTTCTTTCCCCAGCAGGATTCGGACGCGCCAATGCAAATGAAGCAAAGGCCAAATTCATAGCTTCAGGGTCTTGACGGCAACTCATATAAAGCCTGAAAGACAATCGGAGATCATCCCACATGGAGTGGTCATCACCTCGACGTTCGTCTCGATACAGTAGACGCGATGTCACCACAGCATTCTTCCTCCAACAGGACTCAGACGTGACAATCAAACAACGGAGCCATGGCAAAATCCCTAGTTCCAAACCTCGATGGTTCACATACAACCTAGAGACAACCGCGACATTCGTCTCGATACAGCAGACGCGATGCCAACAAACGAAGCGAAGGCCAAATTCCTAGCTTCAGGGTCTTAAAGGCAAGTCATATAAAGCCTGAAAGACAATCGGAGATCATCTCGAACCAGTGCGGAGTGGTCACTACCTCGACGTTCGTCTCGATACAACAGACGCAACATCACCAAAAGGAGCCACGGCAAAATCCCTAGTTCCAGATCTCGACGGTTCACCAGCAACCTAGAGACAACCGCGACATTCGTCTCGATACAGAGGACGCAATGCCAGCAAACGAAGCAAAGGCCAAATTCCTAGCTTCAGGGTCTTAATGGCAAGTCATATAAAGCCTGAAAGACTATCGGAGATCATCCCACACCAGCGCGGAGTGGTTATGACTCATCGGGGCTCTCCAAAATGAGCCTAACCTCAAGTAAAAAGCGGCATGGAAAAATTCCTAACGCTTGCTCTTCTGACGGTCAAACTGCCTAGGAAGATTGCTTGAAGACGTCTTGTCCAGCCCCCGAAGGGATCAGAGACACGGCAGTCGCAGGGCTACTCGAACAGCACGATTGCCTATCGAGGGATACATCAGCCAGTGCGACGATACGACGGGCAAAACCCTAGTACCACAGACCCTAACGGACCTCTGTCGTAAAGAGCAGAGGTTAACTGTGACGTTAGGATATTCTTGCGAGATCTACTCGATCCGTTTCGACTCGTGAGGAAATTGATGTCTTTGTGAGAACTTCTCGATTCGTCTCGACTCATGAGATAAAGCCTTAGGCAGTAGGGATTAAAAAAAATCTGTTTCCTAAGCACTGGGACACTGCAAGTCGGCCCAAAATGGTCTCTTGCATACTATCCACGGGTCACACTCTCCAAAGTCGAATCTCGACAAGGAGGGAAACAACCGCTTACGGGTCCTCTCGACTCGTAAGAGGGAAAACTCTCTTATAGGATCCTTGCGACTTATAAGAGAAAACACACTTAGGAATCCTCACGACTCCTAAGGAGAAAATACACCTGCGGGATCCTCTCGACTCGTAGGGAGAAAAGTCTTTATGAGACCCTCACGGCTCATAAAGTTGAAAAGTCTTAGGTGGCAGATCCTAACCCTGTCTCCTAAGCCATCACCGCCCTGCAAAAAGGTCAAGATGAACCATCTATGAGCCACACTTGCCAAAGCTACATGCCACTGAAATGGAGAAGTTACTCATGAGCGTATGAACTACTTCACGCCAGAGTAAGACATAAAGAAATAGAAGGGTGCGGCTCATGGAGTTGAGAGTTTGGAACTATATCTCTTAAGAGTCGAGATTTGAGTCATTGATAAATGACGACGCTTGTGTCCGCTCGTTATCTTCTCAGATCAAGATTCTGAAAGTTATATACCAACCCGAAACTGGTCATACGCTATGCATAACTCTGCACTACTTCACCCACGTACATACTTACGTGGTCAAAGTAGTGGGGGGCATTTGTTCCCGCCAAAAATTTCTGCGCAAAGGAGTCCAAAGTATCAAATCGCAGCGATACGCTTAAGAAAATGCGAACCAGTATCTTCCAGCCTGTATTTTGATAAACTCCGGAAGGAGGAACTATTAAATTCTGATGTTACTGGAAGCATCTCGAAAAACCCTTCGATTTGATATATTATGGGCCTCATAATTTATCCGGGATCAAAAGTTATGAAGCATCACTTGTCCACACGTGATGGACCTGTAAGAACCCGCTGGAGGAGTTAAAAGATATAATAAAAACTCAGAAAAGACCCCAATGGGGTATCACGTGCTCACACGTGTCCATGGGTCACGTGCAGACACGTAATGGGCTCTTAAGGCCTCTAAAATAATGAATAGAATTAAATTCTAAAATATGTTCCCTTATTAAAAATCAGAAGTTAACTCAATGAGGTATCACGTGCTCACACGTGACCAATGGTCACGTGTTGACACGTGATGGTTAAAACTGAACCGTAAGTAAATGCTGAAAAAGGGACTCAATCGGGAGTCACGTGCTCACACGTGACCAAGGGTCACGTGTCAGCACGTGACTGGCTTCGAAAGCCTTACAGTTAATAGAATTAAATTCTAAAAGCTTCTAAATCTTTCCAAATGGAAAAGGATTATGGGGACCGTTGGATTAAAGATCCAAGGGTGATTAAAAATGACCAATTTATGGAAAAATCTTAAACAAGGAAAGATCTCCCTAAATCTCACCGAAATAACAAACAGAATATCTTTGGATTTAAAATCCAACGATGAATAAAATTCACTGAATGATCTAAAGGATCATATTAATGATGAAAACAAATCAAATCTTTCAATGAGAGATTTGCTAAACAAATTGATTCTTTTCTTTCTCCTATAAATAGGAGCCAAGAAGAGAAGGAGAAAAACCTTTTTGGAGAGAAAAACAGAGAGAGGAGAATTTAATTCTCAAGAGAGAAAAAAAGAAAGGAGAATTTAATTCTCAACAAAGAAAACCCTAGGTGAGAAAAGAAAGGGAATCAAAACTTCAAACAGAGAATTTAATTTCTGGTTGAAGATCTGCACAGAGCACATCTCCCCATAAGTTGAGAATTTAATTCTCATCGGGTCGAGATCCTGCCATGCAGATCCTAAAATTAGAAGGGGAATTGAGTTTTGAGAATTTAATTCTCCTAAAACAAAACTAAGGTTTAACCCTAATCAAGAATTTAATTCTTTTACATATCTGGGAATTTAATTCTGTTAAAAAGAAATCAGGGTTTTATCCTAAATAAGAATTTAATTCTTTCACAATAGGAATTTAATTACTCCAAAATCATAATTAGGGTTTAACCCTACAGAGAATTCAATTCTTAAAATAAGGAGACTTAAAAGATCTCTGTTCATGAAAAGAACTAGGGTCACGTGCCCCCACATGACCCCTAAAAAGATCCCCCAAAATAAAAAGGAAACAGCTTTGAGGCAATGCCTCACGTGCTCCCACGTGACTCCCAAAACGCAGAAAGAAAAAGCAAAAGAAATGAAAGCTTTGGGCGCTCTCACGTGTTATCACGTGACCCCTCAGCAAATGCTTTAACAATTGGCGCACAGATCCCCATCACGTGCCAACACGTGATGCTCTAAAATAAAAGTGTTTAACACTTATTCGCAGATTTGAGGATAAAACAAAAGGAGATCTGGCTCCACATTTAGGGCGCCCTCACATGTCCCCACGTGACCCCTAACAAATCCCTTTAATATCCAATGGATGGATGCCTATCACATGCCCACACGTGATGGCCAGGAAAATAAAAATGTTTAACACTTAATTGCAGAACGAAGAAAAGGGATCTGGTCCCCCTTTTGGGCGCTCTCACGCGTCCACACGTGACCCCTCTGTCTTTAGTGTTTAACACTAATTCAGGGATTATATTTCCGGTGTTTAACACTGATTGTTTCTAGTGTTTAAAACTAAATTAAAGATTATATTTCCAGTGTTTAGCACTGATTGTCTTTTAGTGTTTAACACTAATTTGAGAGTTCTATCTCCAGTGTTTAACACTGTTGTTCTCTAAGCGTTTAACACTACTTTTAGCCAAATTGGCTAATTTTCCAGAGGCAAAAGTCCCTCCTCCAAATGAATCTCAAAATTGAGGAAATCAAAGACAAAATGTTTTCAGAGCCCCCCAAACCTCTGTTTAGCACTGCTGAATGATGAGGGGCTGAACCCAGACAAATGTCTAATGGTCCAAAGGGCCAATATTTCAAACATAATTGGACTTAGCCCAAACTGGCCATAAGTCCTCAAATCATCTTGAACTGAGCACATCTGCTCTTTCAACCAACTCATTGGTTCAAGTGTACATCTCTGAACTCCTCTGATATTTGTCGTTGTAATCCTTCAACGTCTTCAGAGAGGTGATGGGTCCCGACAGCTATACATTTTAATGGACCACCATGTCCCTAAACTGGCAATGGACCACCATGTCCCTAAACTGGAACAATAGAGCCCCCAAATGCTCTTTTGTCGGATCTAAACGATCCCGTTTAAGTTGATCTTAGCCTCAAATATGGCTAACGTATCCTTAAACCTTCAAACGGACTTTAGTCCCAAATTGGACTATAGATCCCCCAATCAACTTTGGTTCAAGGGTACATCTCTGAACTCCTCTGACATCTGTCGTTGTAATCCTTCAACGTCGTCAGAGAGGTGACGGGTCCCGACGGCCATACATTCAACGGACCACTATGTCCCTAAACTGAAACAATAGAGCCCAAATGCTCTTTGTCGGATCTAAACGAGCCCGTTAAGTTGATCTTAGTCTCAAATCAGACTAACGTATCCTTAACAAACGTTTAAGTTGATCTTAGCCTCAAATATGGCTAACGTATCCTTAAACCCAACCCCAAACCCAAATCTAAGAAAATACAGATTTGGACTAATCCACGTCCTACGGGCGACAACATAAATTAGTCTCCGTATACAATCCACGGGCAACCACAAACAAAACAAACACCCATGACACGAAGTGACCATCTGGAGAAGGAGAAAGTTGTTACCGCGATGCGGTAGCATAATTAACTGCACGGGCTTGCGCCTGCAGGGAAGAGCGTCCCCACAATTAAAAAACCCTCAAGCGAGGGGGAATCTGACGAAGTCTGCTACATCGGACGCATCCGTTTAAACCTTCGATACATGGTGCCATAAATCAACTTGGCATCTTCGGAGAGGTAGACGAATAGCACCAATTAGCATCTGCCCCGAATCTCAGGCGAGACGCGTCCATGTCTTGGCCGCCGTTCGGAGGGGAACATTGCTCTCTTTTGGGTATTTATATTTTAACACGAATACGGTATTTATACGAATACGTGTATTTGTATAAATATGAGCATTTGTGCTTTGATACAAATATATGTATTCTTTCTAAATATGAATACACCTATTTTGTATTTTCGGTACAAATACGGTATTCGTATTTTGGTAGAAATACGGTATACGTATTTATTATAAATACGGGTTTTAGGGTATACTTGATTATATACACATTTATATATATGTGTATATGTGTACTTAGATGAGATGGTTACACACTCTCATTTCTTCTTGATGAATGGAGAAGTGTGTGGGCTTGTGACTCATACTAAGTCATAAGCTCATCCACTTCTTTGTTTCTAATATGAAGAGATAAGTGAGTGAGTGTGAGGTTATTTTGTGGATGATAGTTTTTCATCAAGTGAGAGATTTTCTCTAGTTGCCATCTTTCTTCATCTTCTTCCTCACTTCTCTTCTTGAGTTTTGAGAAAAGAAAAGAGAATATCTTGTTTATAAACTATACCCTCTGGGTATCTTGTCCTAGCAAGACTCAATCTTTAATTGCTTCGTAGAAGCAATCGCTTGAATCGGTATTCTCGGGTGGATCGTCTTCGACGCGGGAAGCTCGACTTCGAGAGCTTGTTCCATCAACCCTATAAGCTTGAGGAGTGAACCTTTCAAGACCCAAAGGACCGTCTACAAAGGTGGTTACACTAACCCAGTAGCTAAAACTCTACTTAGTATAGTTTAATTTAGTGTCTGGGCTTGTATTCTGGGGTTTCAAGTGTGTAGTGCTCAAGATTTTAAAGTTTTTGATTCCGCAAAACCGTTGTTGGGGTCAAAAATTACACCCCAGTTGACCAAGTCAAAATCCAAGTGGGCCCAAGCCCAGGTCAAAGGGACTGGCCCCATGACAAAAGGAATGAAGCCATAAATTGGTTTAATGTAATTCTTTTATATATGTGTGTGTGTAAAATAAGCAAAAAGCCAAAATTTTGTAAAGCTCATGGTTTCTGTGCAAAAAGAGATAAGCACATAAGGCATGGGGTGGCATAAGTGTCATTTAGCAAAGCCCAGGGGGCTATATGTAAAGTGTGTAGCCTATAAAGGCAACATGATGAAAAATCAATGATAACTTTTTTTCTCTCTCAAAAAATATTAGGGTTTGTGCCTCTTTCTCCTTTCTCAAAGTTCTAAAACCTTCTTTCCTTTTTTAAATTAAATCAAGAGTTTAACTCTTTCTTTTCCAAAAATAAACAGTTTTTCACCATCAAACCCTCGAAGGGGAACTCAGATCTTCCATCAGATCTCAAAAATAGGAGATTTTTAAACCTCACCCCCCTTTTTCTCCAAGATCCGGCTAACAGAATAGGAGGAAGAAGGATTCCCACCTCCAAAAATCCCACTTTGGGGAAGATTCAGGGCCAAAGGGGTCCCCTTTGGTCATTTCCAAAGATTTCTAGGAGTTTAACTCCATTCAAGATCTGTTGGAGTTTAACTCAATAAACAAAACCCTTTTAGGAGTTTAACTCTAAATCTATACATAATCCCTGTTAGGAGTTCAACTCCAAAGACCCTTGGGAGTTCAACTCCCAGCCCAGCGGCTAAGCCCCTTTTCCACTGGTGTTTCCAGCAGTCGCGTGCCGCGCATGTGACCCATGGGCGTCCAGCGGTCGCGTGCAGGGCATGTGACCCGTGGACGCTCAACGCCCACGTGCGCCTCACGTGACCCGCGGGCGCCCAGCGTTCAGCGGTCACGTGCCGCGCACGTGACCCGCAGGCGCTCAGCGGTCGCGTGCAGGGCACGTGACCTGCGGGCGCCACGCACTCACGCGCTTGGCACATGACCCGCGGGCACCAAGCACCCACGTGCCTGGCACGACCCGTAGGCGTCTAGTACCCACGTGCCATGTACGCGTCTTTAAGACGCTCCTCACCCCTCATTTTCCATGCACTCCACACCCAAAATACGTTCCCCATTGGAAAAAAATTTCTAATGGGGCACTGCTCCGCATCCCGCAAGGGGGCTGCTAGCCCCCTTGACCTCCAGCCCGCTATCCGGATACCGGGACCCCCGTAAACTCTGCGAAGCCCCCGATATATCCAAAACCCTTTCAAAACACTATATACACACACGGCACATTGAGTTCGCATGATCAGTTTGACCCGTCAATCGGAGGTTCTCTCGCTCCAAAGGCGAGAGGTAATTAACGGCAACTTAGTCCGCGGCCGCCGGAGATTCAGATACCCCACAATCAATAAACCCCCGCCTATCCTAGGCAGGGGGAATCTGTAGTACGTCTGACAAGCGCGTGCGTATTCCCATCTCAATGGGATGACGAAAAACACCCTATAAATTCTGGCACACCCGGTGGGAGTTTCTCTCCTCCCATATCTCTGGTCAAGTGTTCATGCGAACTCATTTAGCATATATACCGATGTTTGTACTGAAGTAGTTTTCTTTTCGTGCAGCAATCAACTTTCAACGACGATGTCTCCTAAGATGAATTCACCTTCCGACACGACCCCGATCTTGTACGTGGTCAAGAGCAATGCCCGCATGGTTCTCCCTGCCAGTCTCAGCCGGCAATGGGAGGAGCCACCCCGTCAATTTGGTTCTGTCATCATGTACCGTGATGGAAGCGCTCATCTGGCGGAGGTCCCGACAAACCAAGCAGCCAAACATACCTCAAGGGGCAGGAGGCCGAACGTTGTGATCGCCAAAGCATCCCACCCCAAATGCAAATCCGTATTTGAACGGCTCTTCACTGTTCCAACTGGGGGCAAGGCCGTCAACACCAATGGGGCCACAAAGCAGCTCCAGTAAGCGCAGACGTTGCCGTTGACGATCGAGCGAGCAGGCATATTCTCTGGACTCTCTGTCAGTCGGTCTACGACGTCGTCACGAAGGGTCGAAGCCTGCTAAGTGCTCAAAACAGAAAGGTTGAGAAAGAAGCGGCTCAGGTATCGAGCCAACAAAAGGGCCAGGACTTCGACCAAGTGGAATCTTTTGAAGTTCCAAGAGCAGGGTCACCCCACGACGACGGGTGAGTCGGCCGTAAAAGTCAGCAATTCTTTTGAACCCTGAAATGGGTTCAGAAAAACGCCATAACCGCTAGAATCAAGGAGACAGCAATCCGAACGATGCTACAAAGAGACGTGTCCCAGCCCCAACAGAGAAAGCATGACACTGTCTCTTCAAGAGTCTATCAGGCGCTCTGTGCCGCGTGAAAGCAGCGGGGAAAATATAGAAAAGAAGCGCCGGTACTACTCAAGAAGTCAGTCAGGCCAAACATCTTTAATCAATTGTCCGTTACCAAAACAGAAGGGCCAAGACGGTGGTCCACAAAATTAGCTAGCAATAATGAAAGGATGGCCGGATATGTTATCCACACTGTCTATATGGCGGGCACGCTCCTCAGCGACAACCTCCGCAGCAAAAGCAAGGATGGGCCACTACATCCCAAGCCCAATCTGGCTTGAATGTGGTTGCCGCTTCCCAAGATCTGCCGCCTCCGCTGGATGATGAAAATCCTCTCGATGAGGCCGATAGGCAGAAAGACACCTCAGTACATGTGGAGTCAAGCTCGGACAGCGAGGAAGAGCCGACTTTCCGCCCCAGGACCGCGGAGCAAGAGCTGCTTCAAGAGCTTCGAAAACAGCTCAGGAGCAAAGATAAAGAGATGGCCAAGCTCTATTCGAAAATTGACGACCTAACGAACGTTGTGGTGCAGCTTACGGCTCAAATTGCTCGAGTGCCTTCCAATAAAGCACAAGTCTCTACTCATGAGCCGGGTGATGACAACCTGAAGCAGTCGATGCCTGTCCCTTTGGGTCCAAGATTGGTCGAGCCCCACAAAAGCCGGCCACATTCCGCTTCTGGGGACGCCTTGGCCCCAGGTAGCACTATCCCGCTAACACAAGATCGGATAATGTATTTGGTCACCAGCAAGGTTACAACATTAGTGGCCGAAGCCGAAGCTCAGAAAGAAATTGGCGGAAGTGGGCGGCCATATCCAGCACAGTACAATCTGATCGAGTTCCTGAGTGGCTACGTCATTCCTAAGTTCGGAAGATTTGACGGGACGGGAAACGCAATTCAGCACGTCGCTCACTTTAAAATGTCGTGCGGAAATACAGGGGGTAATGATGCACTCCTTCTTCGTCAGTTTGTCAACAGCCTGACTGGTGTCGCTTTCGACTGGTACGCGAGTATACCTGACGAGTCCGTCACTACTTTCGCCCAAATGGAATCTCTGTTTCAGCAAAGATTCATGAGTGTTAGTGACAAAATCTCCATTGCTGACCTCGTGAGAACCAAGCCGGGGGAAAACGAAAGCAACACAGACTTTATTGCCCAATGGCGCAACCTCACTGTCAAGTGTGAACCGCGCTAGAGCAGGACCAGTCCGTCGGCCTCCTCATTGGGAACCTCAGCAACTAGATGGTCCCATTCTTGTGTACAGCAGGCCTCAAGATGTTTCAGGAGCTGACCAAAAAAGTCCAAATGCTGGAACGCTCAAAGCAAGAGTCTACCCCGGACTCTCGAAGAGACAAGACTTAGAAGAGCAAGAGGGATGACAACCGTAAAAGCGGGAATTCCAACAATACTAATGTCTTCAATGCGTCCAACAATGAAGACAAGCAAAAAGCAAGCGAATCCAAAACCAACCGATCTTGAAAGCCAGTGCTGGGAGGAGAAGGGCCTTCCCTAGAGGAGAAAAAGAACAAGGTTTACTCTTTCAGAAGGGACAAGGTGCGCAAGATATTCAAAGACGCCTTGAGCAACGGTCTACAACTGCCAGAGTCGAAGAGATCTCACGAAGCAAAAATGACCGACAATCCTCTATATTGCCCGTACCATCGAGTAGTGAGCCATGCGATCGAAGATTGCTATATCTTCAAAGACTAGGTCGAGAAGCAGTACAAGACTGGAGAGATCGAGCTGTCCAAGTGTGTGTTGGTGAACAATCAAGTTGCAACCACCAACTTTATACAGACAGAAATTGAAGCCTTCTGGGAGCAGACAGCTGAACCCGCTGCCATGAGAAATGAAATTGACTCACCGCAGGCTCCGTGGAGTACGCACATATCTAATAAGACAAAGAAGATGATAAAGCTACTTCGGAAAGAGCCCAGAACAGAATGGGAAGGGCAGAACAATCCCACCATTCCAGCTGCAAATTCGACTCAATCAGGCTCAAAATCCAAAAAGCTCAAGAAGAAGAAAAGTGCAGCTCAATGTGAAAAAGAGTCTGCAGGGAGATCGACCATTCAAAAATATATCGATTCCCTCGAAGACTATGAACAAGAGGAAAGTACTCTAATTCAATTGAAGGAGTTCTTCCCTGTAGAAACGGCTGAGATTTTGGAAGAGCTAGAAGAAGACTCCAATGAAGAGATCCCTATAGTGACCTGCTACACTATCCACCTTGGTATCGACTCTAAGGGCTATGTTTTCCCGAAGAGGACGAGGAGCTCGCCACAAAGGCCAACCAAATCCAGCTCAGAAGCGGTAGGGCTCTACCGCCAAATCAGGGCAACACCCCAAAAGGAAAGGAAAAACAAGTCGTTAATGAAGAAGATGGCAGAGAGCCGGCTCATGAAAACTCAAGTCCTTTCTCAGTAGACTACAATGTCTTGGCCCATCTCCGGAAGCTTCCGTCTCTCCTAAGCATCTACGATTCCTTGGTCCTATCTAAGGAGCTTAGGGATGTTCTCATTGATGCTTTACAAAACCCCGAGCGGTACCAGGCTCCATTTGCGGAAATTAATATGAAAGAAGCCCAGTACACTCTGCATGCCGCCGCAGTCACGTTTAAGGATGGAGACTTACTATTGGGAACGGCTGAGCATAATCGGCCGCTTTACGTGACTGGGTACAGTGACGGAGATCGGATTAATCGCATATTGATTGATCCGGGATCCTCAGTGAACATCATGAACTTGAGAGTTCTGGAGAGTTTGTCAATGGACGTCCGACACCTGTCAAGAAAAAGGATTATTATTCAAGGCTTCAATCAAAATTGCCAGCAAGTTCTGGGGTCTATAGCTCTGCCAATCAAATTTGGGGATCTACAAACCGAAGCTAAGATATACGTGATCGATGCTGACACGTCTTATAAAATTCTCTTGGGGAGGTCGTGGCTCCACGATTACGGTATTGTTCCGTCAACTCTCCATCAATGCATGAAGTATACTAAAAATGGCGAAGAAAGACGCATTGACGGAAACATCCAACCGTTCGGTGTGCATGAACTCTGATATGAAGATTCTCGGTACTTTATGAACCCCCAAAATGTTAAGCCACAACTGACCGAGGACACAGTGGCCTCAAAACTCAAAGGCAAATCTAAGCCGGCTGTCACTTTCAAAAGCAAAAAAACCCAAGTGCGTCCGCGTTTCGGCAGTGACACTGATGAGTCCGACGCTGGAAGTCCGTCCTTCCGTAAAACTCGCCCTCATTTCGGTAGCGATATGGAAGAATCTGATACTGAAGGCCCATCCGACAGCAAAATCCACCCTCGTTTAGGCAGCGACACTGAATAGTCAGAGGAAGAGGACCCGCCTTGCAACAGCTGTGCAAACTGGTCCCCCACGCAGCGAGCAAAACTAAGAGAGACCTTCGAAATTGCAGAAGGGTCCCTAGCCGTCACAGGGGTGCCGGAGCAGATGTGCAAAGAGCTCGATGCATTGTCAGCCTCCACCATGGACCAGCTGAATACCTTTTACGTTCCCGGGAGAAAGAGTGGGCAGAAGGGCATCCTATTTTATGGGTCAAATCCTGTCGTGCACCCAGACGATTTGTCTGTCACATGCCTTCCCTATGAAAGAGGCATAAGAGTCGTCCTAAACCCCAGATATTATGCGCCCGAGATGCGGGAATATTTTAAAAAGTGTGGATGTCAATTATATCAAACGAACTCCGAAGCGAAGTTTTATGAGGGGCTGTGGCACCCGCCTCAGGTCCGAGCACTCATCGATGGACGAATCCCAGATAGACGGGGCATAGGTTTCATTCAACCTGACAGCAAGGCATGTTACATGATTCATATTGGTGAAGCCAGCGAAGAGTCAAATGATGAAGACGAGCTAATCGAACCAGAAAAGGCCCCTCAAGAGTTCGAAGATGGCGGGCAAGCAACCTTCGACGAGCTAACCGAGGTTGATTTGGGAACACCCGATAACCCAAGGCCGACCTACATCAGCTCACTCTTGTCAGAGGAAATGAAAGAGCAGATAATCGCCCTGCTGCATGAGTTCGCCGACTGCTTCGCGTGGACGTATAAAGAAATGCCTGGCCTATCCCTTGAAGTGGCCGTGCATAAGCTGGCTATATCTCCCGATGCCAAGCCTGTCGAACAAGCTCCTCGAAGAATGAGAAGGGAGATGGAAGAAAAGGTCATCGAGGAAACTAAGAAACTTATCGATGCTGGCTTCATCAGGGAAGATAAGTACGCAGACTGGATCGCATGCATTGTCCCAGTAAAGAAGAAAAATGGGCAGATCCGGGTTTGTATCGATTTCAGGGACCTTAACAAGGCATTCCCTAAATATGATTTCCCGCTTTCGGTCATGGAAATGAAGGTCGATGACATCTCAAATTACGAGCTGTTCACCTTCATGGACGGTTTGTCTGGGTACAATCAGATAAAAATGTCACCTGAGGATGAGAAGCATACAACATTTCGAACCCCGATCAGCATATACTGTTACAAAGTGATGCCGTTCGGACTGAAGAACGCAGGTGCTACATATCAAAGGGCAATGACCAATATCTTTGATGACCAAATCCATAAAGTCGTCGAATGCTATGTTGATGATCTGGTCATCAAGACTAAAACCAAGGCCGATCACATCCGAGATCTTAGTATCGTTCTCACTAGACTGAGAGAATACGATCTGAAGATGAATCCTCTGAAGTGCGATTTTGGCGTGTCATCGGGAAAATTCCTGGGCTTTATAGTCCGACATCGGGGGATCGAAATTGACCCATCCAAGATAAAGGCCATCATGGAGATGCCCCCTCCAAAGAGTCTGACGTAGCTAAGATCTTTTCAAGGCAAGCTTGCTTATATACGAAGGTTTATCTTAAATTTATCGGGGAGATGTAGGCTCTTCTCAATGCTCATGAAGAAAGGAGCTCCTTTTGTCTGGGATGCCGAATGTCAAGAAGCATTCGAAAGCATCAAACAGTACATGTTTCACCCTCCAGTACTTGCTGCCCCTATTCTAAATAAACCGTTGATTCTCTATACTGCCATGCTAGATGAGTCACTCGGTGCGCTCCTTGCCCAGAACAATGAGGAAGGAAAAAGAAAATGCCCTCTACTACCTCAGTCGAACTCTAGTCGAGACAGAGCACAACTATTCCCCGATCGAAAATCAATGCCTGGCTCTGATATTCGCTGTGAAGAAGCTGAGGCACTATCTACTCGCTTATCGGGTTATGCTCGACCCGCTCAAACACTTGATGACCAAAGCAAGCCTAGCCGGTAGAATGGCGAGATGGGCTGTCATGCTGCTTGAATTTGACATAATCTATACTCCCCAGAAAGCAGTAAAAGGGTAAGCTCTCGCTGACTTCCTTGCTGCTCATCCCATACCATAAGGGTCATCGCTCAATTGCGAGTTACCCGACGAACAAGTGTTGCACCTCGAGGATGATGAGCTATGTTAGGAGCTCTACTTCGATGGAGCCTCATCAATGAGGAGCTCCGACAAATCAAGCATCCCGCAGATAAAAGCAGGGATAGGATTGGTGTTCATCACGCCATCGATAGGAACCCTACGACGTTCTTTTGCTCTCACCGAGCCTCGCACAAACAACGAGGCTGAGTACGAAGCTCTGATAGCTGGTCTGGAGCTCTCCATAGAAATGGAAATCCTTTGGCTATGGGTTTACGGTGACTCCCAGCTTGTCGTCAACCAGGTAAGCGGCGACTATAAGATATACAAACCCGAGTTAGCTTGAGAGAAGCCAAGTGGTGGAACTCATGAAACGGTTCACTCACATTGAACTAATGAGAGTCCCTAGGGCGTTGAACGGAAAAGCCGACATACTCGCTTGCCTAGCTAAAAAGCTAGCTGACCCTGACATGGACGAAATTCTAATCACAGTCAGAAGCCGACAAATTCTGCTTCCAATATCTTTGCGTGAAGAAGAAAGCATAGAACAAGAGAACAATCATACCGAAGAGGCTTCGATCATTCAAGACGAGCCCGATTGAAGAGAACCCTTCATAGAGTACCTTCGATACGACAAGCTGCCCGAAGAAAAATCTATGAGGATTCAGCTGAAGAAGAGAGCTCTCCGATACGTGTTTGTAAACAATACGTTATACCGCAAATTTAATGACCAACTCTGGCTCAGGTGCCTGTCATCAGCTGAAGCCCAAAAAGTCATGAAAGAAGTTCACTTGGGCGTCTGCGGGGCTCACCAGTCCGGCCCCAAAATGTGGCTTCGGATCAAACGGCTTGGATATTACTGGCCCACCATGATAAGGGATTGCGAAGAGAATGCAAAGAAATGCCATCTCTGCCAAATTCACGATGATTTCATTCACAAGCATCCCAATCTGTTGCATCCTATGGTGGCGTCGTGGCCTTTCGAAGTTTGGGGCACCAACATAGTTGGCCCAATTGATCCTCCGTCATCCAAAGGCCACCGGCTCATATTGGCCACAACTGACTATTTCTCCAGATGGGCTGAACCTGTCCCGCTAAAAGAAGTTAAGACAGAAGATATTCTGACATTCTTCTAGCATAATATTCTTTACCGCTTCAGTACACCAAGAAGAATCATTTCTGACAATGGGCCTTCTTTCAAGAGCTTCAAAGTCTCAAGGTTCGCTACCCAACACAAGATAGACTGGTGATATTCCTCCATCTATAATCCAAGGGCCAATGGGCTAGCCGAAGCCTTCAATAAAACTCTGTGCAAACTCCTGAGGAAAAATGCTTCAGCCAACAAGAGAGACTGGAATATCAAAATTCACGAGGCGTTGTGGGCATATCGTACCACGCACCGTACTCCAACTCAGTCCACTCCATGCTCATTACTCTTCGGAGCGGAGGCGATCATCCTCTTCGAAGTCGAAATTCCAAGCTTAAGAATGGTCGTTCAGCACGAGTTGACGGCGGAGGAAAATGTGCTCCTCCGGCTCGAAGAGCTCGACGCCCTCGAAGAAAAGAGGCTCGCAGTACAGCAAAATCTAGAGCTGTACCGAGCCCAAATGTCACGGGCCTATGACAAGATGACCCGTCTCCGTGCTTTTAAGAAAGGCGAATTGGTGTTGGTCCTCAAAAGACCGATCATCCCCAATCGACATGCGGAAAATTTGAGCCAAACTGGGAAGGACCATACGTCATCGAGAAGGTATTTGATGGAGGGTCCTACCAGCTGATAAATGCTGAAGAGAAAGGCCCATGCCACCCATCAATGGCCGATATCTCAAGAAATACTATGCGTAAATGCTCCAAGTCGCAGACGAATTGAGTACACCGGCCCTACGGTCTGGATCATACATCCTGTAAAACCGTATACAATCCACAGGCGTAGACGACCCCTATCTCTCCCAAAGTCCTACCAGAGAGACTATATTTAAAGTCCCGCCGGCTTTAAAGAAACGGTATGTCCACAAGCAAAACGGGCACGGATGAAAACCTGAAAGGGCTCCGTGAGTAAAAACAGCAGGACTGCCGGCGAGTTTGTGAAAACCCGAAAGGGCGCAAACTCATGAAAAGAGATGAATACACTCACAAATTCCTCTCGACCTTGTGAGGAGAAAATCCCCGCATGAGATCCTTACGATTCACAAAGGAGCAACACACTTAGGAATCCCCACGATTCTTAGGGAGAAATACACCTGCGAGATCCGCTCGACTCGTAGGGAGAAAATTCTTTTATGAGACCCTTACGGCTCATAAAATTGAAAAGCCTTAGGTGATAGGGATCTAAACCTGTCTCCTGAGCCATCGCTCCCTAACGGGCAACAACAAATGATGAGTCGCTCATGGCATTTTGCTTCAGTGTTAGCGGTGCTGATGCCGACCAAAATCCCAAATCCCAAGTCTTCCCAATAGCAAATGATGAGTCGCTCATGGCATTACGCTTCAGTGTTAGCGGTGCTGATGCCGACCCAAAACCTAAATCCTAAGTTTTCCCAACGGCAAATGATAAGTCGCTCCTGGCATTGCTTCAGTGTTAGCGGTGCTGATGCCAACCCAAATACTAAATCCTAAATCCTCCCGGGGCAAATGATGAGTTGCTCATGCCATTATTCCAGTGCAGCAATGCTCATGCCGACCCAAAAACCAAATCACAAGTCCTCCCGGGGCAAATGATGAGTTGCTCCTGGCATTATTCCAGTGCAGCAATGCCGATGCCAAACAAAATCCAAATTCCAAGTTCCTCTCAAATTCAAAAGTCCCGCCAAATAAGGCAAAAATCAAACATATCAAATTAATGTCCCACCCAGTAGCGCTTCCAAGCTAAAAAGTCCCGCTGGACGGGTAAGGAACTCCTGAAATAAATCAAATCAAACAAATCAACCCTGACACCGTAGAAAATGGAGCAAGTCAACTTCAACTCTGACACCGCAGAAAACGAAGCAAGTCAAATCAAATCCCAACACCGCAAGAAGCAGAGCAAGCACTGACCGTCCAAATCGCAAAAAGGGCAGCACCAACCGTCCAAGTCGCAAAAAGGGCAGCACCGACCGTCCAAGTCGCAAAAAGGGGCAGCACCGACCGTCCGTCCAAGTCGCTAAAATAGCAGCACCAACCGTCCAAGTTGCTAAAAGAGCAGCACCGACCATCCAAATCGCTAAAAGGGCAGCACCGACCGTCCAAATCGCTAAAAGGGCGGCGCCGACCGTCCAAGTCGCAAAAAGAGCAGCACCGACCGTTCAAGTCGCAAAAAGGGCAGCACCGACCGTCCAAGTCGCAAAAAGGGCAGCACCGACCATCCAAGTCGCAAAAAGGGCAGCACCGACCGTCCAAGTCGCAAAACGGGCAGCACCGACCGTCCAAGTCGCTAAAAGGGAAGCACCGACCGTCCAAGTCGCAAAAATGGCAGCACCGACCGTCCAAGTCGCTAAAAGGGCAGCACCGACCGTCCAAGTCGCTAAAATGGCAGCACCGACCATCCACGTCGCTAAAAGGGCAGCATCGACCTCCAAGTCGTCAAAACGGGAGCCAAATCAAGTCAACCTCCACGTGAAAGAAGATCCATCAATTTCATGCACACTGCCCATATATGTGGTGTGCATGTATTGATGGGGGCACTTTGTTGGGGTCAAAAATTATATCCCGGTTGACCAAGTCAAAATCAAAGTCAACCCCAAGCCAAGTGGGCCCAAGCCCAGGTCAAAAGGACCGGCCCCATGACAAAAGGAATGAATCCATAAATTGGTTTAATATATTTCTTTTATATATATATATGTATAGAAATAAATGTATGTAAAATAAGCAAAATGTCAAAATTTTGTAAACCTCATGGTTTATGTGCAAAAAAAGATAAGCACATAAGACATGGAGTGGCATAAGTGTCATTTGGCAAAGCCCAAAGGGCAATATGTAAAGTGTGTAGCCTATAAAGGCAACATGATGAAAAATCAATGATAACTTTTTTTCTCTCTAAAAAAAGGTAGGGTTTGTGCCTCCTTCTCCTTCCTCAAGGTTCTAAAACCTTATTCCCCTTTTTGAATTAAATCAAAAGTTTAACTCTTCCTTTTCCAAAAATAAACAGTTTTTCACCATCAAACTCTCGAAGGGGAACTCGGATCTTCCATCAGATCTCAAAAGGGGAAGATTTTTAAACCTCACCCCCTTTTTCTCCAAGATCCGGCCAACAGAAGAGGAGAAAGAAGGATACCCATCTCCAAAAATCCCACTTTGGGGAAGATCCAGGGCCAAAGAGGGGAAGAAAAGGGTCCACTTCGGTCATTTCCAAAGATTTCTAGGAGTTTAACTCCATTCAAGATCTGTTGGAGTTTAACTTCATAAAAAAAACCCTTTCAGGAATTTAACTCCAAATTTACACATAATCTCTGTTAGGAGTTCAACTCCCAGCCCAGGGGCTAAGCCCCTTTTCCACTGGTGTTTCTAGCAGTTGTGTGTCGCGCATGTGACCCACGGGCGCCCAGCGGTTGCGTGCCGCGCACGTGACCCACGGGCGTCCAGCTGTTGCGTGCAGGGCACGTGACCCGTGGGCGCTCAGCGCCCACGTGCGCCTCACGTAACCCGCGGACGCCCAGCGTTCAACGGTCGCGTGCCGCGCACGTGACCCGCGGGTGCTCAACGCTCAGCGGTCGCGTGCAGGGCACGTGATTCTCGGGCGCCAAGCGCCCACGCGCCTGGCACTTGACCGACGGGCGCTAAGCGCCCACGTGCCATGCACGCGTCTTTAAGACGCTCCTCGCCCCTCATTTTCCTTGCACTCCACACCCAAAACACGTCCCCCGTTGGAAATTTTTTTCTAACGGGGCGCTGTCCGGCACCCCGCAAGGGGGCTGCTAGCCCTCTTGACCCCCAGCCCGCTATCCGGGTAGCGGGACCCCCGTAAACTCTGTGAATCCCTCGATATACCAAAACCCTTTCAAAACACAACACGCACACGACACATTGAGTTCGCATGATCGGTTTGACCCATCAATCGGAGGTTCTCTCGCTCCAAAGGCGAGAGATAATTAACGACAGCTTAGTCTACGGCCGCCGGAGATTCGGATACCCCACAATCAATAAATCCCCGCCTATCCTAGGCAGGAAGAATCTGTAGTACGCCTGACAAGCGCGTGCGTATTCCCATCTTAATGGGGTGACGAAAAACACCGTACAACCGTAGTAGTCACGACAAGGAGCACCATACACTTACAAATACTAGATCAGAAGGAGAAAATTTGTGGAACAAGGTGGTCAAGTTAGTCCGGGTGAAGTGAAGAAGGGATTCACCAGGAGAATCAACCTAGGAATGAGAAAATGATATGCGTATACCATACTCTCATCTATTTGAAGTTTAGTCCTTTGCATAAATTTCGAGGATGAAATTTTTATAAGGAGAGTACGATGTAACGACCCTGAAATCGCTGTACAATTGTAACATATTCAATATGAACTATGAGTTATAAGTTAATTTGGTTAAATAAAGCAAGAAGCAACTTGTAGCTCGCTGATTAAGACTCTCCACTGCTATTCTTTAGCATGTGTGTTCGAATCCCATCAGTCCCAATTATTTTAATTATTTATTCTTTTTTACATTTTGGAAGCCCAAGAGTTTGTACGGGCATTACACGGTGATACGAAAAGTTGCTATATAAAAGAGGTATATAAATGAGGCAACTAAACCCAACCGAGACCCTGGCACGAATCCCAAGTCCAACACCCTCACCCTGGCCAAGCTTTGGCCGAGTTTAGCGGCCTGTCTAACTCCAAGTGGGTCCGTGTTGGGCCCATGCGTCCTTTGGCATCCCGACTGTTCGTTTCTATACCTCAAACGTCCCAATTCAACCCTAAACTGTTCGATCTTTTCATTTCTCCATTAAACCTCTTTTTAATACAAGTTTATTACAATTCTTTATACCCCGTTAATCCACCATACCGCTCACATCTTCTATAAATATCCAATCAGACCTAACCTTCTTCTCCTAGACATACCCCTCTCAAAACTCTATCTCAAATCTAAGTACTCTCCAAGAACTCGAGCTCGTCTCCCTAATCTTTCGTCAAGCTCAGTGTCGTTCCTATCATCCCTCTAGCTACGTGGATTCTACAAGTTGCTGAAGGGAAGCTGGAAACTCAAGCTAGCCATCCTTTTTCATTGTCGGTCTCAGTTCTTCAAACCGAGGCTACTACTCTTCTTATTTTCGCCCGTACAAGTACGAGTGGTACCGTGTAAGTCTCTATCTTTTTTCGCCTCATAAGACACCCCTCTCTTTTCCTTCTCACTCTGAAATTCACCTCTTGCCATGTCTCTAAACCTAACTGCATAAATCCCATGTTTTCAATAGAATTCCTCATAATTTATCTTAGTTTCCTAAGTTGTCATACTCGACAAACTAAAAGAATAACTACATCATACTTGATAAGCTCTTGTTAATATTACATGCCTCAATATAAATCCTTGTGACATCGCAAGACATTCTTATTTGATCCCGTAATTAGTAACTTAGTTTTGAAAAGAAAGAAATCAATTAACATTAAAATACCACTTTCTTTTTATGCTTGTTTGATACCTTTTTACTTGTACATGTTATCATTGCACGGGGTAATGACCTACTCCATTCACATACACAAAGGTTTCATAACACGATACCTTAGTTACATGTTTTATTCTAAAGAAAACAATTTTCAAAAAAATACTCGCTTTCTAAAACTATTTTATGAATCACTATTTTAACACTATTACAATTACGTCTCTACAATCCTCATTAGGGGACCCGTTTGTAAATGGTGCGGGTTAACGCACGTCCTTAGAATAGTAGAGCGAGATGCAGAACCCCTCACGGAGAATTCGGTCTTGAAAAGAATAAAATACGATTTTAAAGAAATATGACTTTTAAAACAAATTAAATTGTTGGAAAATTAAACAAATCATAAATTCGTATTTTCTATGAAAACAAATTGTGAAAACTATATTTTTAGATGAAAAATTGAAGTTACACAATAACACCATCAATTTTCCAAATACCATAAACTTTTAAACTAAGTCTTATCACAAAAACACTACCAAATATAAAATACATTTTTATACAAAAATCTTTACATTTTAATCAACTTATTTTTATTAAAAACATATCCGAGGGTTTAGGATGAATTAAAAACTCTCGAGTATTTTTAAATGGCTTTTTATAAATAAAAAAATACCCTACAAATCAAAAGACTAGTTTAGCTTACGTGTTTACGTTGCAGATTGGTTTGAGTGGCATCTTCTCTTATCAGTTGGCTCGGAGTTGCCGGAGACAATGATGCACCACGTTCCTCTCCCTAAATATAGATCGTAACTTTAGAATTGAATTTATTAATGACAATCGTCTTTGAAAAAGACACAAATCCTGTCGTCCATATGCAGCGGTTGTCGATATTTTCCAAATTCAAGGAATTCAAAAGTTAAATCTTTATTAATAAGATATGACTATAACCTAAATACAAACTCGAACTTGATTTGAACTCGAATTCAAACCCAAACTCGAACACTTGATCTTGAACTTGAATACTTGACTTGGCTTGACAGAACCATAAATATAACTTGACATGAACTTGACATGAATATCTGATTACAACTTAAACCTGAACTTGTACTCTTTATATTCATGGATTCAGCTAAGACTTGTAAACTTGAACTATACAATAAAATATGCAGGGATAAAGGATAGATTGATAAAGAATGTATGACGTGGCACGAGAGTTCACTAAAAGACACCTAACCTGAATATCATGTGTTGTTGTCCCGTGGGTTTAACGAGGCCTTGTGTTCTTGTACCTTTGGTTCGCAGGGTATGTAGGACTACTCTCGTATATACGCTTACCTTCCTTATCAAACTATAAATAACCACGTTAAAATAGCTACCCTTATACATTTGAATGCCATGATTAAGATACTTTTACATATAACCTTACATGTTCATTACTACTTGGTTTCTATTCATTTTACATACCTTCATTCGTCATTTCTTTTGGGGACTTACCGAGCGCTAGTTCGCTAACGACATTCCTCTCTGTTTCTTTTTCTTGGAATGTTCGTCAGGAGGACCGAGTTCGAAGAAGATAAAGCCGAGCCAGGAGAACTTGGACCAGCTCACAGCCCAGCCAGATTATTAATTTACTTTCTGCATTTTTCTCTGTATGCCACTGTTCAGGCATCTTTTCAATATTTGTATCTTTTATTTCAGAACATTTGTAATGTAAATAAAGTTGCTGTTTAATTTTATTTACTCTTGTCATTCTTGCATATTGTTATATTGCTTACATAAGCTTAATGTATTTATTAGGGAAAATGACCTTCACATAGTAAATACATTACGGTTCTCGTCACGTGCCGTTACCGTTTTCTGGGAAGCGGAGCGTGACAATGGCGTAGAGGGCCTCGAGGCAGTTGTCGATAAATGCTCAATTTATGGCAAGCTGTGTAAGAATATGGGGAAGAACTGGAGAGGCCATAAGAACAAGGTCTTCGCAAGAGTTGAATCTGCCTCTTCACTGTAGGAGATGTATGCGATGAAGCCAGATCCACTTTGGTCCGACGCATATTGGCGCGCCTTGGTCAAGTATTTCTTGACCGATGAGTTTTAGGTATGTCTTTTGACGATACTTTTTTACTCTTTTGTAGCAACTCAATAAACAATATTTAATATAACTGTAGAAGAGGAGCGAACGAGGCAAAATATCCCGCGCTCAATTGCAAGATGTTTACAGGGAAGGGAGCAAGAGTTCCCAACAGGTTTGCGTCGAGTACGTAAGTATCAACAATCAATATTTAATATTAATACGTTCAAAAAATATCTTAGAAATTTATGTGTGAACTTTCTAAATGTAATATGCAGTAAGAAATCCATAATGAACAGTCTCTTGATCGGATCGAAGTCTTCAGGACCATATTTGTACGGGACGATGGCACCCCTGCATCGATTGCGGCCCAGGAGCAAAATATAAGACTCTACTAATGTTGTGTTTCTTAATTATTTCAGAACAATTATTGTGTAGCTGTTAGTACGACAGTGATATGTTTCTTATCCAAACAGATGGCGATAGTTGCTGAGAGATCGGTTGATCAAGGAGATAGAGAGGGAACAAGGACACCCAGTTGATGACGGACATAGATTTTATGTTGTAGATAGCGCTTTCACGTTGTATCGACCAGATCATCACGAGAGAGTCCAATGTGTGTCCGCCAAGATCTCTCCCACCCAGTATAACGCTCATTTCCAGTCGACTAGGCATCCACCTCCTAGATATCGTCGGGCAGACGACTCGGCATCGGAGATGTCATGTGGGACCAGGACCCCTGTGTTTCATGGATCTCTCCAGGAGCGGACACTGGATATCGGCGGTTCTTCACACCGATCGGCCCCCGCTCCCGCTCTCACCCTCTCTTCCGCTCCCGCTGCCGATCCATTTACTGACTGGACACTAGACCAGAGGCTTAATCTTATCAGTATGTACGTCGAATGAAAGATCGCAGTACCTCCGGTAAATTCGATAACCCTAACTTAATAAAATATAAATACCATATGTACTAAATCATGTATTCTAAACTTCTAATCGCAGGGGTTTACCCCTAGCTGAAGATGCGCCTCCCTCGTGATCGACTTTCTCCCTCTCCGTGATCGACCTTCCTCGTAATTTCATTCTCCATTTTTGTATATATATTTCATTCTCCATTTTTGTATATATACGATTTTAGGATTGTATTGGAATGGATATTGGATTGTAATTAATATTTGGATAATAATTGATATTTGGATTGATATTTGGATTTTAATTGAAATTTGAATTGATATTGTATGTGATCGATATTGGATTGTATCGATATTTGCATCGAAATTGGATTATAATCGATATTTGAATCGAGATTGGATTGTAATTGATACTCTAAATTCCTCTAAATTAACATTGTTCTAAAGTATGTGTTGGGATAACTAATCCATTTTTATGTAGCTAGGTAAATTTTAGGCTAAATTGCATGTAAATATATAAGGTTTCACAGATTTCACAAATAAATACCCAAGTTTCGATGGATTGCACATAAATACCTATTTTTGATTCAAGCATTTATTTTAAAAACAAAAGTAATGGCAATAACCATTATACTACCGTCCTATATGTAGACAGTTAAGTGCAAACAGAATTAAAAAACTGGATATTTATCTGCTACTGACAGAAACTTAAGTATTTATATGTCAAAACGGTTAAACTTTGGGTATTTACGTGCAATTTAGCCTAAGAGATGTTTCAAATACACAACAAAATCTTTTTTGTAAGGACATTGAGGAGATTTTGTTGTTTGTTGTTTGGGTATACAATCGATAGCATGAGTAACCAAGCAAAAAAACGGATGAGTTAAACTTATGTAGGCATTTTAATAGGGCTTGATGCATGGCTTGCTTTAGCTTCCTTGCGCCAAGCTAACTATGTTACATGACAAATGCATCTTCCATGTTTGAATCAACAATTTGGTCCGAGCGATTTTGATCTGCGGGGCCGTATTAGAATAAAAATAAATCCTTACACCTTCGTAGGAATATTTGACGAGCTTCTCTTCCAAACTTTAATATGCAAATTTTATAAATAATTTCTTCATCTAGGAGCTTGTTGCTCAAACTGAGAGAGTTAAAGTTACCATTAGCGATTTTAATTTTTATCACTGGTATGAATTAAGATTAGGTTAACTTGCAACCATATAAATTTTATCATATCTTTCTGATTGCCAAAACATTTTAATAGGAAATAACTCTGATGAACGCATGCAAAGAATTGTACACTCATAATCATTGATGCATACATGCACATGAGATCAAGTTTGAAACTTCGACCAAAATAATTCACCAAGTGTTTACATGAAAATCGAGGATGTTCGATTGAGCAAATATCGATCTTCCTTTCGAGCACATAAAGAAGTTCCGATATCCCAGATTGAATAGCTTTTCCTGTGGATTCACACCTTTCCATGCCAACAACAAAGAAAATTATCAATTCAAATTTCTAACAACTAGCTTGAAGGTCATTAGAAAATAACGAAAAAGGAAAAAAAAAAAAGTTTCTCTTTAGACAACTTCCAAATAGACAAAAAAAAAGAAAAAAGATGCTTGTCATAGTTTCACACTACCCTTCTTTTTACTTATTTAATATGCACAAAAAATCCATTTAAGCTAAAAGACCAGAACCAATCGACCTTAGTGTTCGTAGCCTTGGTTGTGAGATTTTTTTATTTTTCAGATTTTTTGTGATCTATTTCCAAGGACGGACTTTGTTTTATTATGTTCTCATTAATGAAGCTTCGCAGTAGTTACAGCGATTATCTTTTAACAAAATTCAATCAAATTAAAATTAATTAACAAGTAAAAAAAAACTTACTCCCCAAAGCATAATGGCTGTAATGCAACTCGAACTCCGAAGGATCGGCCTTCACCAGGAGCGGCCGGCGCCTCTCCTTCAAGTACAGATCCACCACCGTCTTCATCAGGTCCGCCACCGTGTCCTCCGGCGACATCAGCACGCCCACCGTCACGTGCACCAGCACCTTTGTCAGACGCCTCGTCCTATTAATTGTCCGTCACCGGCGTCCCGGCTGCTCGTCCCGGGGCTAGCATCGAGCGGGAGCCCATGGCAGGCGCCGTCGTCTCGATCGGCGAGGTCTAGAGTTAGGGTTCTCTTGGAGAGGCTTATAAGGGTTGGCATTTGTTGATAAGAGAGACAAATTCACTGTATGAGGATTGGGTTTATACAGTGCAGATTTTAATTTAGAGGATATGAATCATATGATATAGATTTTTGAATTTGTTTGGTGGGAAGTTTCGCGGAAGCAGCGGCCAGTAGAAAAAGTAGAAAAAGCCCATGGTTTCTTCGGGAATATTACGGTCTTGCCATTTTGAATGTCGATTCAGTGGTGCTCTGGATCATCGCTTTGATCTATCTTTGCTTTGATCTAACCACAATTGCCATTGGGGGCTTTAGCTCGAGCAACATAAACACTTTTCTATCGGGTGAAAGGGAGGATTATTTTGACCCAATATGTGGATCAATTTCTAACAGGGGTCCCACCTCAGGATCATTTTAACGGTTGGTAAATATGGAAATATAAGATGGCTAAAAGGTTGTAAACGAGTCGAGATCAATACCTAGATCATTTTAGCGGTTAGTAAATATAGAAAAACAAGATAAATAGCTGGTTTGTCGAAAAGAAAAAACCGTATGGCTAAACCCCACATGGTTTAAGCTAGACGTCCGAACTTCCTAATTTTTCTTTGTGATATACATGTACATCGCACATGCAAATCCCAAGTTAACTAGAGGTAAGGATCTTTGCAAATATGCATTCCTGATATAAAAGATATGCTCTTTGTTCGAAATATGGAAATAAAATCAATATTTATATATTTTTGAGCTTTTTTAACATATGCAGATCTTTTAGTAAAGAAGAATTTTTTTATTAAAATCTTCTAGTGAAACATAATTTATTTGAAGATGATGAAAGTTTATGGTATTTATTTGTAATAAACAAAATACATGGCATTTATATGAGAAACAGTCCAAGATATTTATCTTGAAAACGGTGAAATTTCATGAGATTAATTTATGAGGAACAAAGTCAATGGTCTTTATCTGAGAGACGGTGAAACTATATGGTATTTATTTGTAAGCGACAAAAAACTTGGTATTAAACTGAAAAAAGCAATGAAGGCAGTGGTATTTATTTGTGAACAACAAAGGCAATGGTATTTATGTGAGACAATGTTGAAAGTCCTTATTTGCAATAAACAAAGTTCATGGTATTTATATGAGAAAATGTTGAAAATCCGTGGTATTTATTTGTAATAAACAAAGTCCATGGTATTTATTCGTAACAAACAAAGTCCACGGTGTCCATGATGTTTATTCGTAACAAACAAAGTCCATGGTGTTTATCTGAAAAACGGTGATGATTCATGTTATTTATTTATAAACAATAAAGTCCATGATATTAATTTAGACAGCATTGGAAGTCATTGGTTTGTATTTATGAATAATAAAATCCATAGTATTTATGTGAAAAAATTCAAAATACATGGTATTTATTTGTAACAAACAAAGTCCAGTATTTATGAAAAATATTCAAAATCCATAATATGTATATATAAGAAACAAAGTGCATGGCTTTTATATAAAATTACAATTGAAAGTCAATGCTATTTATTTCAAAATACGAAGGGCTTGGTAGGGAAAGGGCATAATTGAAACTAAGGCAAAGGATGTGAAATTTTTAGAAATCATATACCTCCTTTCCATTAGTATATTGTAGAGACAGGACAACAAGACATGACGATTCTCCATGACACTAACCCGATAAAAGAATGTCTGTAATACCTAGCCAACTTTCCCGCTCTCGGAAATCTTGCCTTGACCCAAAGAATCTCTGTGAAAACCTCTCGACCCATTCTCCCGTGGTCAAAAACCTAGTGGCTGCTATATTTGTATAGTTTCTTGTAATACATAATTAACTTATATATCTGTTTAGTTTCATATAATACGTGTGCAGCTAACTTATATATATGTATCCTGCAATATATATGCAGCTAACTTATATATATGTATCTTGCAATATGTACTCAGCTAACTAGATATTACTAGAAACTATACAAATATTTCAGTCCGAGAGTTTTTGACAGCAAACCGGTTTTTGCGGTAATTCTTTAGGCCAAGGGTTTTTCTACAGCGAGAAAGTTGACCATGTTTTTTTGGACTATTTACCATAAAAAGAATTCACCATGGGTTGAAAATATATTACTTCATTGGGTAAATTGTCAAAAAGCCTACAGCATGCTCGGGAGCTGTCTGTAAACTTCTGTAATTTTCGAAATTGTTGGAAAAGACCTGCTGTTCAAAATCTTTGTGAAAATACCCAGACTGTATTTCATTTAGATCTTGTATTCTCTCAACAACTTGGATATTACATGCAACTGCTTAAATATTACAGGCAACTGCTTAAATATTACATGCAATTTAGATAAAGGGGTTTTGTTTGAGCCGGGCCGGTTTTTTTTTTTTTGTTGACAATTTACCCTATTTTATTCGCATCGTTCAACAGTTACATCTTCTGCCTGAAGAGGTACAAAGACAGAACAGATCCGACGCTGGATTGTGACGACTATGACGTGGCCCTTCGAGTCCACGTGTAAGGGCATGTTCCTATTACCTTATATTGGATTCGGGTAATTCAAGCATCCGGATCCGATACTATTGGGTTTGGTTTCCAATATCGGACCCTCTGATTCTTATTATATCGGATCCTCGAGTGGACAGTTGACGCACACTATTATTAGAAGTCTGCGGTTGTTGTAGATCCCATTCTCCTCAATTTTCCCTCAAATCTATGCCCTAAAAATCACAACTTTGAAGAGAAGGAGACAGGGGGGAGAGAGGGAGAGAGGGAGAGAGAGGGCGGAACAAGGAAATGGTAGGGGCCATCGTCGCATGGCTCATCGCCTTCTTCCTCATCATCGCCCTCCTCGTGCTCATCATTTATCAGGTAACTTCATTGGGAAATTCATGTGCTTTTTTTATCTTCTCAAATTGGATGTTTCGTATTGTTATTTCTTGCAAAGTTTTAAGTTTGAGCTTAAATGAATGGGGATGAGTTTGCTTGCAATGATGAAGTAGCTCAAGTTGAAGGGTAATGATGCACAATGAGTTGATGATGCTAACAAGCGGACCTTAATTGCACTAATGTAGAATTTGATGCTTAATTCATCAGTTTTTATAACAAGGTTTGGATATTTATTTTTATTTTTTGACGAAAGGGTATATTTCGAGGAGGAAAAGGGGCCGATGTCTTAGAGTTGGCACGTGGTAGTGGTAATTTAGATTAAAAACTTAGTTTTTCCCCCTAAGAAAGGACTGTGATTTAGTTGAATTTGAAAGGTAATGATGCGCGATGATGGGCAACAGTTCAAGGTTGATGATATTGTTTAAGAAAACAATCGGACTTTAATTGCAGTAATGCAGAATGTATAAACCTGATGCTTGAACCCTCAGTTTCTGTAATAAAGTTTTTTCGGTTTTTGAGGAAAGGGTTTATTTTGAGGAAATTGGAGCAGTGCATCTAGGGCTGGTGCCTGGTAGGCGTAATTTAGAGGAGGAGAGGAGTGGAGTATGCGGCTTCAGTAGGTGTTAGAAACTTAGATCGAGGTTTTGAAGAGTGGTGGTTTTAAGTAGTTTTTGGAGCTTTATGGTGGTCATTAGCTGTTAAATAGCGAAACAATCGGTTGAGCTACTTGTTGCGGTATCTATTAATTAGCAATGTAAGTGTACATTGGTAAGGGAGCGATATCTTAGCAACTCGTTTAAAGGATCCAACCAATTGGAAGTTTAAAACAACACAATTCTCTGGATCATCTCCTCCTAGTGCTTATTGTAAAATGGACGATTTGCTCATCCATTTCTATTGACTTGTGCCCACTGTGGTTGATACGAAAAATTTATTTTTATACACGCTGCCAACAGTGTTAGCAGGACAGATTGAACATTTTATGATGAAATGGATACCTGGTGCGTTATTAACGTTATAATCCCATCAAAGATTAATATTGAAAGATTGCTTGTTTAGCTTGTCATTATCAACATAGATGCCTTCTCACTTCAAAATAGCGTGTTCAACTAAGGAAAGCAGCTCTAAGTTTAGAAGGCTCCATTGGTACGTTAGCATGATTTTACTTTTCGGATGCGTGTCAACTGTCAACTATCTTTTTTGACGCTTAGCCGTGGACCCTATGGACAAGAGAAGTAATTACCAATCAATTTTCCATGAAACCCAAGCAAATGAGTTTGTATTATAAATCCCATCTTCTTATCCATGAAACCCAAGCAAATGAGTTTGTATTATAAATTCTATCTTATCGGCCTTTGGAGTTTAGGCTATTGTACCTACTGTCCTAACCTCCGGAAATAATCTAGATGGGTCAGAAAGAGTCTAGAAGGATCAAGGCTGGGAAGACAACAAATCTGTTATAAGACGTAGCAGTCATATCGTAGGCATAATATAACTGGAAATGTGTTGTCATAGTATTACTCTGTTTATCTACATAATAGTAAACCCAATCAATATGAAGCATCCTATTTGTTTTACTAAATTAAGTGGCACTTCATACGCCATCACTTCATGCTGACATACTAATATTGTTTTTCTTCTGATCAAAATAGTATAGATGCGGATATTGGAAGTTTCCTGCATCGAATTATTCATGGCAATTTTGATCTCAGCATATCCGAAGCATGTTACTGGCAAAGCATCACTTAGATGCCATAGCGCTTACATTTATTTTAATTGTCACCTCGAATTGATACTTAATGAAAGAAGCATACCCCAACCCTGATGTTCCATGTAGTTTATTATCTTGCAACATGAGCATCCACTGCATGCAAAATCTTGTTAAAGCAATTAAACCTTGCTACTCTAACTCCTAGTTGCTAGTCCATGAGACTTCATAATTAGTATTATAGAATTGCTAGAATCTATTTCAGCAAGTAATGAAATTGTAAGACTTCTCCATTTCTTCCTGTGGCGCTAATTCCATATTGCTTGTTTAGTTCTTGATTTCAATACCTCTCCAATTAGTAAGCAAAAGACAATGACAATCTAACATTGCATCTTCTCTTGGGCTATACTTAGTTGATTTGTTACTTCACGGGGCTAGAGGAGCCTCTCTCCATGAGATGAGTCCAGAAGCGAAACAATTGAGAAACATAAGGTGAAGAGGTTTGATGTCCCTAACAGATTCCAGTTAAACCGGTTATTGCTGTTATCGAAACTAGGTATAAGGTAGCCAGAGTTGTCGTCCAATTGGATCAGTAAAATTCTGTAATATAGGTTCTGTGCGTTATGCCTTAGTCCTACAATATTCATTCAAACTAGAGAGCGTCCTTTGCAAATATCACAATTTGACTCGCTTGTTTACAGAATACCAGTTTGTTTGTTCAAAAATTGTTTGTCATATCTGTTTGATCTGCCTGCTTATTAGAGAATACTCCTTTCATCTGTTTTCAGGAATTTGAAACCTCTAATTTTCACCTCTTGCATATTTATTTTGTGTACATTCTATTTGTAGCTAATGTGCATTGCAGACCTAGAGTTTGACTACATCAACCCATATGATTCAGCTTCACGAATAAACAGTGCTATTTTGCCAGAGTTTGCTTTGCAAGGAATCTTATGTCTACTCTTTCTCTTCTCTGGGCATTGGCTCATGTCTCTTATTTGCGGACCTGTCATTTACTATAATTGGAAAGTGTAAGTTTTTCTTGCGCAATTATAGTTTAATCATTCTATGGTAATTTTGGCGTCAACTAATGCATCTCTCGTCCTATAATGTTTCTATCTTGACGGAGTTGTGAATTTACTTGATAAACTTTTCGCTATTTGTATGTAATGAGTCTCTTCTTGTAATGGTTCAGTGATTTCTCCATATAATCCATAAATAAATGTTCTTGCATGCATGGACGGTTTGGAGTCACATCTGCATTTTCTTATCCCAGTCTATTTTCAAACTAGTTGGGAATGTGGTTCCACTTTGTCTTTGACCCCTATCATGCCAGAGTGGTGCAATTGCCAATAATAAATTACCAAATCTTATTATCACCTGTCTTCTGTATGATTTTTCCTTGTCTACGGAAATCTTTATCTTCCGCATGGTTGGAAGGTTGGAATATAATTACAAACCATTAGGCATGATTCCTTGGTTGCCTGTGAGGCTTTTGATGAAAGCTCCTCCTTTCTGTATATCTTGTATGTACATGCATATATATTACTTTCTCTGTCAGATCTATTCAGTTTCCTTGCAATGCCGTTTCACTTGAATTTTTTTGTTTAAACCATTCCTTTGGATAAGTGCAAATTTCTATAGCAACTTGTCAGCTTTCTTTAGTCTAGGGAACTTTTAGAGGTTTTGCTCGTTAGCACAGTCGCCTATTGCACCACAAAAAGGAGGAGGGGAAAGAGGAAGGAAGAAAGAAGAAGGGGGAGGGGGAGGGGGAGGGGGAGTATTCTTCCTGGCTTGCCTAGGTTTTAGGAAAGCGTCTCTCTTGTTCATCTCAGATTTACCATGTCATATACACTATTTTTTAAGGAATGCAATACCAATTAAACATGGATGGAGAAAGGGCAAAAGGGAGACCGAAGAAAACATGGATGGAGGTGATACGAAACGATATGGTTGTCAAAGGCCTCAATGAAAGTATATTGTTCGATAGGAGTGAGTGGAGGCGGAGGATTCATGTGCTGGACCCGGCGTGATTCTCATGTTGGTTCATGTAGTCTACCCCATATGCTTGGGATAAAAAGCTCAGTTGTTGTTATTGAATACCAATAACAAATCTGGCAAACTTTTCCATTCTACATTCTTTCCTCATAAGGGAGAAATTTGGAGCTTTTGCATGAAGTTAAACTAAAATTAGGCTTTTGTTGGAAATAACCAACAGTAAGATATTTCTCAGATTAATTAGAATCTATTTGTAACAGAATCTGTTTATAACTTCCTTATTGTTTTCCTCATCTCTTCCTATACTCGTGTAACAAGTCTATAAAAGAGCCTATCTGTATACTGAATTCTGTGTGAAAGAAAGTTCAATTCGCTTATATGGTATCAGAGCGGTAAAAATTTTTCCAAAAAAATCATAATTTTTCCTCAACCAAAAGAAATCCCAGTTTCTTTTTTTTTCCAGCCATAATGTCCACCACAGAGACTGAAGTATCCTCCACAAACCCCACAAAAAAAACCATTCCGACTCCCTAGCCCAATCCCTTCAATCCCTCCTACTCTACGTTCATAAACTGACCGGCCAAAACTATCTTGAATGGTCCCAATCAGTGAAACTCGCCATTGACGGACGCGGCAAGCTAGGCCATCTCACTGGCGATGAGAAGGTTCCTGATGCGACGGATCCGAAATTCAAGACGTGGCGATCGGAGAATTCTTTGGTTACAGCATGGCTCCTCAACTCTATGGAGTCCTCTGTAGCCAAGCCACACATGTTTCTGCCTACTGCGAAGGAAGTCTGGGAAACTGTCAGAGAGATGTATTCAGATCTCGAAAATTCTTTGCAGATATTTGAAATCAAGACGCAACTGTGGAACTTGAAGCAGGGAGAACGGGATGTGATCAACTTCTACAATGAGATGGTGGCCCTGTGGCAGGAACTTGACCAGTGTTATGAACACTGGGAAAATCCCAACGACCTGAAGAGATTCAAGGTACGCGAGGAGAATGATCGCGTCTACATGTTTCTTGCAGGTGTGCATCAAACCCTGGACGAAGTTAAGGGTCGAATTCTCGGACGGAAACCTCTTCCATCCATCCGAAGGTATTTTCAGAGGTTCGGCAGGAGGAAAGCAGACGCAAGATTATGCTCCGTAGCCCGAGATCTGACCTCTCCGAACTAGAAGGATCTGCTCTCGTCTCTCGAGCCTTCAAAGGCGGCTCTAATAGGCGCGAAAAACCTTTCTACGACCACTGCAAACGTCGGTGGCACACTAAGGAAACGTGCTGGAAAATCCATGGGAAGCCGCAGAATTTTTCCAACAACAAGTCCGGAACTCAAGGAGATCGGAACACCAGCCATAGTCCTTTACAAAAACAGGCTTTGCAGATCGAGTCCGATGGTTCTTAGGAGTCAAGAATCAACTCAGGATCGCCTCCATTCACAAAGGAACAACTGGAGCACCTGTACAAGTTCTTTAACTCCACCGCAGACCCTTCAAAACCCTTCTGTTCTTTAGCCCAAATTGGTAACAATCACCTTATCTCTTTTTCATGTATCAATCAACTTCCTTGGATTCTCGACTCTGGAGCAACTGATCACATGACCAGTTGCTTCACATTATTTTCAACCTACACACCATGTGCAGGAAACAAATGGGTCAAAATTGCAGATGGTTCATATTCTGCCATAGCCGGCCAAGGAACCATCACAATCTCTCCTTCCTTAACCCTTCTAAATGTTTTACATGTTCCAAAGCTTTCCTGCAATCTGATTTCCATTATAAAGCTAACTCAAGATCTTAAGTGTCAAGTTAAATTCATGTCCTCTCATTATGAAATTCAGGTTCTGGACTCGGGGACGATGATTGGCAATGTTAGGAACAGAGGAGGTCTCTACTTGCTTGAAGAAGGATCGCATCTCATTAAATCTGCATCTAGTTTGTGTTTTCAGTCCATGTTTGTTTCTCGTGACAATGAATTGATTATGTTACATTTTCGTCTAAGTCATCCTAGTTTCCATTATTTGCAGTATTTGTTTCGAAAGATGTTTCGGAATAAAATTCCTTCTCAATTTCAATTTGAAGTATGTGCTTTTACCAAACACAAAAGGGCAATTTATCCATCTCGACCCTATAAACCTTCAGCACCGTTTGCCTTAATCCATAGTGACATTTGGGGACCATCCCGTGTTTTATCTGTCTTCGGAAAAAAATGGTTTGTTTCGTTTATTGATGATCATACTAGAGTCCTTTGGCTGTTTTTGCTAAAGAAGAAATCAGAAGTTGAACAGGTTTTCAAAACCTTTTATGCCATGGTTGAAACACAGTTTAACACAAAAATTCAGAATTTTCGAAGTGACAATGGACGAGAATTTTTTAACGAAATCTTGGAAGATTTTTTTGCAAAGAAAGGCATCATTCACCAAAGTTCTTGCATTAATACACCGCAACAAAACGGTGTGTGGCTGAAAGAAAAAATAAACATATTCTTGAAATTGCTAGGGTATTATTATTCACCAACCATGTTCCAAAAACATTATGTAATGAAGCAATTTTAACAGCAACTTATCTTATTAATAGAATGCCCTCGAAAATTCTCAATCTTAAAAAACATGTTGCCTTGTTAAAATCCCTCTACCCTCAAAGCCGTCTTGTAATCTCGGATCTGCCGTTGAAAATTTTTGGTTGTACCGTGTTTGTTCACGATCACAACCCCACTAGTGGTAAACTTGATCCAAAATCGAAAAAAATGTGTTTTCATTGGCTACGCCACGAATCAAAGCGGGTATAAATGTTTTGATTCTTTATCAAATAAAATATTTATCACAATGGATGTGTTTTTTGAAAATAAATCTTTTTTTAAGCCTCCTCTTCATGGGGAGACAAATAGTGAAGACTCGGTTTCCATAAAAAATAGTCTTCCAAAAATACCCAATTTAATCCCACATACAAATTCACAAGATCTAGATTTTTTAAATCAAGACATTTTAGACCAGTCTTTTGAACACCTGGCAAACCAAAACAGTGAAAATTCACTGGACACTCAAAAAAAGGTCCTTGAAAACTCAGAAAATATGTCTGTTGAAAACTCGGTTCCTTTATGAGAAAATTCGGAAAAATCCCATAAAAATAGGAACACACCACCGACTCATAAAATAACTTGCCCCGTGGATTTAAATCCACCAGAAGCCGATGTGGAAATTAAAACTTACAAAAAGAAACAACGTGAAACAGGACTGGAAAAAACGCAACAGGAGCATTTAATTGAGAAAAATCCTTCTCCAGAAGCAGAGGCCGACTCTGTCCCAGCCGCACCAAGAATCCGACTCGAGAACAGAACCGGATCACAGTGAGCTGGATCTTCCCATAGCCCTTCGAAAGTCCACAAGGTCATGTACTAGTCGTTCTTTGTATCCAATGTTAAAATTTGTGTCCTCAAATAATTTCTCATCCAGTTTTTCAGCCTTTACCTCTAATGTGTCTGCTGTGAAGATTCCAAAAACTGTACAGGATATTCTGAGAGCTCCAGAGTGGAGAAAGGCGATTTTCGAGGAGATGAATGCACTTGAGAAAAATCAGACTTGGAACATGGAGGAGCTGCCGAGAGGAAACAAGACTGTAGAATGCAAATGGGTATTCACATCAAAGTTTCGTGCAGATGGAACCCTAGAACGATATAAGGCGAGGCTTGTTGCTAAAGGGTTCAGTCAAACATACGGGATCGACTACACGGAGACTTTTGCACCTGTGGCTAAGCTAAACACGATCCGGATCTTGCTGTCAGTTGCAGTAAAGCTCGATGGGCGACTTCAACAACTAGATGTGAAGAACGCGTTTTTGAATGGAGACCTGGACGAAGAAGTGAACCTCCGCCGGGGTTTGAAAAAGGGTTCGGCTCCGAAGTGTGCAGATTGAAAAGATCACTTTATGGTCTTAAACAATCTCCACAGGCTTGGTTCAAACGTTTCCATCAGTTTGTGAAAGGGCCAGGATACAATTAGGCTCAGGCAGATCACACCATGTTCTACAGAGTCTCGAGACATGAAAAAATTGCAATACTAATTGTTTACGTTGATGACATCATTGTTACGGGAGATGACGAGGAAGAAGTCAACCAGTTAAAAGGAAGTCTCGCCAAGGAGTTCGAAGTAAAAGACTTGGGAGAATTGAAGTATTTCTTGGCTATGAAAATTGCTCGAAGTAAGAAAGGCATTGTCGTGTCTCAACGGAAGTATGTTCTCGATCTTCTCAAAGAAATAGGGATGGCAAACTGCAAACCTGCGGAGACACCGATAGATCCGAATAAAAAGCTCGGAGAATTTACACTGAGCCCGCCAGTGGACATTCCACAATACCAGAGGTTAGTAGGAAAATTGATTTATCTCGCACACACACGTCCCGAAATCACCTTTGCAGTGAGTATGATAAGCCAATTTATGCACTCACCTCAAGAAGAGCACCTTGATGCAGCATATAGAGTTTTGAAGTATTTAAAGGGCGCACCAGGTTCTTCCAAAAAGGTGAGACTCGCAGCGTCGAAGTATTCACTGACGCGGATTGGGCAGGTTCTATCGTAGACAGGAAGTCAACTTCAGGGTATTGTACGTACGTGTGGGGCAATCTAGTTACATGGCGGAGTAAGAAACAAAGTGTTGTGGCAAGGAGTGGTGCGGAGGCAGAATTTCGAGCCATGGCCAATGGTATTTGTGAAGTTCCGTGGGTTCAACGGGTACTACAGGAAATAAAAACAGCCTATAACTCAGCCACTAAACTATATTGCGACAACAAAGCTGCTATCAGCATAGCACACTATCCCGTACAGCATGACAAAACAAAGCATATTGAAGTCGACTGCCACTTCATCAAGGAAAAACTGGATGCCGGTACCATTTGTATCCCTTACATTCCGACAAAAGAACAAACCACAGATATCTTTACAAAGGGACTATTCAAATCAGTATTCGAGAGACTCATAAGTAAGTTGGGCATGATGGACATCCACGCACCAACTTGAGGGGGTGTTGGAAATAGCCAGCAGTAAGATATTTCTCAGTAGTTAGAATCTGTTTATACTTAGAATCTGTTTGTAACAGAATCTGTTTGTAATTTCCTTATTGTTTTCCTCATCTCTTCCTATACTCGTGTAACAAGGCTATAAAAGAGCCTCTCTGCATACTGAATTCTGTGTGAAAGAAAGTTCAATTCGCTTATAGCTTTAATTAGCCTCAGTATTATAAGCTGCGAAGATACATGAAGACATCTTATCCTCAGTTTACGACATTTATGAAATATTTCATTTCCTTTTTTGTAGTATTTTCTTCATATCATACATTCATCCCCCCCTCCCTCCCTCCCTAGAGCCTGTCTTGTTCCTGCATTTAATCCAATTCTTGGTGCACAGCAGTGCCCTTGTTTAGGGAGTTTTTGGCATATATTTCGGTAGCAAACTATGATATTGCCTCCATTGTGCTGAGCTCAGGAGTTATTATTTTTCATCCATCTGCTTTTATCATCACCACCATCATCTTACTTTAAATATATACTCTGTCGTCTCTCTCTCTCTCTCTCTCTTTCTCAATCTGAACACACATCTTTCATATCTCTCGTATATCTACATATGCACATGCATGCGAATGTATATGCACACGTAAATACACATGTATACACACACACACACACTAGATGCATATACAAATACACGTGTATAGATATATACATCCACGTGTGTATACATACCCTCTCTCTCTCTCTCTCTCTCTCTCTGCGCGCCCGCTGTGTATCATGCTTTAAACCATAAAAAACTGAAATTTATTTAACCAAATGACTTGATGATCTTGTAATTCTTCATATTTGATTTATAATACAACCTCATGTTTTTTTTATTTTAAAAGTAAACTGTAAAAAAACTTTTTTATGTTTCTGTCAGTAATCTTCTATTTCATTAAGAAACATGTATTTCATATTTAGCTCCCACAAATTTTGTAAATGTTTTCATGCCTCATATATCTACTAGTTCCATAAATAATAAACTTGCTTTCTTGTCACTAAACCCCCTAAAACCTATGCCTCCTTGACCTTTTGCCCGATTTCCCCAATCCTGCAAATAACCATAGCAAATAGTTTAGTCACTGAAGTAACTATCTTGTATCCTCGCCAAGTAAGTTTGGGAATAACTTATGCTATGCTGGCTGTTGTCATTGTGCGCCTTCGAGGCCAACATCATTTTCCATTGGAAATCTTTCATTTTCTCTTCTCGACTTTTTTGTAGTCTGGGAGAATTTGGACATGACTCCACTCGGTCATTTAGGTTATGATAAGACCCTCTCTTGTCCATTTCCCGCACTCAAGAATTCTTCGCTGATTAAGAGAGGGTCAGCTCAATAATAATTGACTCAAATTTTTCATGGAGTCGTGCTTCATAGCCGACCCCATTTTGATTGGAATAGGGCTTTAGATGATTGTGATGGTCCACAAGTAATGATTTTGATGACATAATGTAACTTGAAACTGCATGACCTAACCACCCAGGTACATATTAGGCCATTTATCAGAATTTTCTATGGCCTCAACGTTATGGTGCATATAGGTGCTCATTCATCCAATGCAAGAGTATGTGCCACAGATTTATGCAGTTTTACAACAAAAATCGACTATGTCGGACTAGGATTCTAGATTTCCCTTTTCTTATATATTCCTATCTAATTGCTATTGCAACAAGCTTATCGTTGATCTCAATCACAGGTATCAGCAACGACAACACTTGGTAGATGTAACCGAGATCTTCAACCAACTCAGCAGAGAAAAGAAGCGGAGACTCATGAAGCTTATCTACAATGTTCTCCTTCTCTTCTTATCTTTGTTCTGGTAAATGGCATTAGTTTTTTTATTACTGATTATAAAATACATCTCTCTCGCAAGTTGAGCTGATCTTTGCACGATAATGTAGGATGATCTGGAGTGTCTTGGCCGACGATGAGTAGGCAAGGTCAATGTAACCTTATTTATCAGGTGAAAAGTGCTTCAGCTGTAAGTATCCAATAATCATTGTTCTTAAGCCACTTGGCTTAAAAATATTGATTGTGTTAAGACAATTTGGTGCCTCTAAATCAAGGTTGTGTATTGATGACCATGTCATGAGCTCCAGGCATCCGAAATTTGCGAGCAAGATCTATTTATTGAAGCTGTAAACATGATGTGAATTCTCAATTATTTATTCTATTTGAGATGTATTAGCCACATAATGCATGAGGGTTACCAAAGGTTGATGTATATGTACAAATGGACAGCTTTGTATCATTCCTATTTGTTGGGACAATTTAGTTCTTGTGCATTATTATGCCTTTTAATCATGTGAAGAGGCGGTAGAGACATATCTGTGGCAAATGTACGAAGTGAGTTTAAAACTAATGTACTTTTGATTGCGCTGTGATTACACTCCAAAAATAAGATGATCATTATATTAAAAATATATACAGCTGATATCTTATTATCATGGCAAAATCATGTTGATTAGTCATGGGGATGGATTTTCTCCTAGCAAAAAGGATTTACTATGGACTCCTAAGGCAATGATGCTATGTGTCCCTTGGTTTTGACAGGCTTATGATTTGATCTGTTACACATATTTGTAGGAAGTAAAGTTGGGATCGCCCATCAATTGGATTTAGCTCAGTTGGTACCAATTTCCTTTCTATTATGAAAGCTTGTAAGTTCGTGATCCTTAAATGGGTTCGGTTGATATGGGAAAAAAAATTTGGGAAAATTTGCAACCATTAGATTCAAGAGAGATTCAAGAGAAAGGTGTATTAAAAACACATTAATTGTATGTGTTTTTCTTGGAATATGTTGATTACAATGAAGCGGTGGTAGAGTTGAGTTTTGGCCAACCTAAGAGTGAGTTTTAACCAACTATTACATGTAATTTTTTGAAACAACTGGATTCTTTTTCGAAATAAACATGTAATCTTAATTTTTTTAAAGAACTGGATTCTGTTTACAACTTTCTATTTATTTCCAACATAAACTCTAAATTCTCTAGCACGGTTATAAAAGGATTGTGCAGCAATTCTCTAGCAGGGTTCTTGATATACAGTAACGGTATATATACATTAATCAAATTTCAAATATATAAAAGTAATGTGACCTATCCCTCAGTTTGCAAGCTCCATCAACTCATTTCCTTGACATTTCTTTGACTACATCATACCCGAAGGAGGCCGAAGGCCAATCATAAGGGTTTTACCTCGCCGAAGCTCCCCGGTTTGGCTTTGAACCGTTTTGATGGCTTTGCCACAATCTGTGGCTCCCCTTATGATCCCTTGTCGCTGCAGCTCCACAGATGCTTCTTCAAGAACTTGGATGTCACTATCTTGTCACACTCACGACGGTTTCCGATATAAACACCATTCTGTCCTTTTGATATCTAAGTTGTAGCTTTTGCCATCTTTGTTGTAGAGAAAATCGCCAACACTTTTTTGATTCTTCACGGATCTGGTATTTGTTTGAGAAAAGTGATTTATAACTTTCTATTGCATAATAATACAACCCATTCTTATCTAAAAAATCATTCTTATTCTTACCACACAGATTTTCTAAGTATATTATCTATTAGCATAATTATTATAAGCATTATTCTCTTATTATAATACATTTAGCATGATTTGACAAAGCTCAGAAAAAGCAATTTGTAAACTTATGATTCAGCTTCAAAAAGACTTATACTCGAAAAATATTTATACTGTGAAATCATTACCATGATAATTATCTAATCTATCGAATGAGGATTTTTGTGATAATATGGATTTTATTTCTTTTAACATATCTTAAATCTATACCGGAAAAGGGATATATTAGTATGCCACTAACGTCATCAATAATGAATTCATTTTTGGGAATTTTTAGCAAAACTCGGTCTCCAACATTTCAAATGATAAGCTTTTTTGTAATCTTATCTTTTCAATTATTTTCAAGTGGCCTAATTAATTATCCACCTTCTCACCAAAAAGAAAACTGTGTTTTTGGCACAGACCGTTGAAACAAAATATAAATATTCTTCACATATCAATTTTTACAATTTCAGCCATTTCAGAAGACTCGATTCTTATACAAAATCAAAATATTACACCTCATACCTTTCATACAAATCACAACGCTTCTACCGCATGAAGCATGATGCAATGATAGAAAATTGCTTAAAATATATCATGCATTTGAAGCTAGAAGATTAAAGAAAAAAGTTTCATTTTGTAAGCATTAATTTAGAACTTTGACATGACACCATTGACTTTTAAAAGCGCCATACACCCCTTGAATGGTATTTTCACTCAAAAAAATGTCGTACTTATTTTATTTTGGGTCTATTCAGCTTAGTTACTGGGAGTTCAGGGGTTACTTGATCAACTCAAGCCTTCACAAGTTAAAAAACCTTCAAATAAATTTTTTACTTCAAGAGGTTTCTTAGAATTTTTAAAGTTTAATAGTGTTATCTCAAAAATCCCGATATCGAGATGTTATATAATATTTACCCAAAAAAATATTATAAGAAAAATGACAAGCAAATGTTGGGCTATTTTTATATCCCTCATATCCCTCGCTAACTTCTCTATTATTTAAAAAAAAACACTCTAATCTTAATTCTTATGTTATTTTATATTTCTCCAATCACATTTGCCATCCATCTAAACATTATTTTATATTTCTCCATTTCACATTTGCAATCTAAATATTAACCTTCTGTTCCATATTTCTTCTTTTCACATTAGCCATCTAAATATTAACCTTTTCTTCTTTTTTCACATTAGCCATCTAAATATTAACCTTCCGTTGCACCAACAATCGACATTGTTATTTAACTAAAATTAGGATCTTGGTGAATTGATAATAATAGTTTGATAGAAATAACCAGGGTTAACATAAAACTGAATTGGATTTCGGATGGAAAATTTTAAAATAAGAAATACGAAATATCTTGATGGATTTAAGGGAAGAAAATAAAAAAATATTGATAGATAAAAGGGGAGATCTTTGAGAATAAAAGAGAATTCGACAAAGGAAATTTTAAAAAATTATCCATAAATGTTTCTCCAAATCATAAGAACAAAATTGGATAATTATCACGACAGTTCAGATAAAACGAATCAAGAACCCTAACATCCTCCATTGGTCTTTAAAAAATTTGTTAACCTGTGAAATAATTTCTAAGACATTTTTTAAATCTAACGAAGTTTAGCGCATCTTTTGTTATCTTATCTCAACGCATTGTCATCATATAAACTCACAAGAAATACCCACAACATTTTAAAACCATATTTATAGATGAAAAACCGGAACTTAATATCCCAAGCAATTAACTACAACAGAACAGAAATTAGCCAACATAGAAAATTTAAGGCCTGATATAAAGTAGGAAACGGAAACACAACATTAAAGCTATCATAACAACTTAATAACACAAATTCATTCTACAGAGTAAAACCTTTGAAAGGTTTCCCGGACAGCAATGGAAACATAAAATTCCTTTATTCCCACTCAACTCTGCCCACAGAGAAGAGACACTAGAGTTTCAACACAAAACCAAAAGACCAAACACAACACCAAAATTTATGAAGCACAGCATCACCTGTGCAACATACTTCTTTTTCTCCGAGGGAATTAGTACGGCTCAACAGGAGCTCTGAACTTGGCTCCGGCATAGACTGCAGCAGCACCCAACTCCTCTTCAATCCTCAGAAGCTACAGCGTGTGCGCCAAAAACAATGATTCGATGAGCAATTAACAACTTCAATTAGTAACTTGCATGAATGAACTTACCTGATTATACTTGGCAAGACGTTCAGATCTGCAAGGAGCTCCAGTCTTGATTTGGCCGGTTGACAAACCCACAGCGAGATCAGCAATGAAGGTGTCCTCGGTTTCGCCACTAAAATTAGGGTGGAAAACAAGTTAGGATAATTCTTAGCAAGTTCAATGTCGGGGCAAATTACAAGAGTCCCAACAACGAAACTATGTGGTGCTATCTGCAGTGATGCGCACATGCAACCCAAATAAGTTTTAAGTACCGGTATTTACCAATATACTATACCAATATAATATATTTAAAAATGCATTTTAACCCTGTTCAAAAGATATTTTTTAAAGATAATATTAAATGTATTAACATAACATATATAACGCTATATCAGTTATGACATACCAGCAGGTATACTGGTTTACCACAAAGACTGCATGGACCTTCTACAAGGATGTTCATATGCAAGACAGCATTAGGTGTTGTCTACTACAAATCACTCAATAGCACCACATTAGGTCCTCTTATAACAAAAAGGGAGCAACTATAAAACGGTATATTAAGCCACAATAGGTCAAGTTCTCTAATTGTTGATGAATTAATTGTAAATCACTCAATAGCACCATAAAACGGTATATTAAGCCACAATAGCACCCCAGCGTAATATTGTACTCCCGAATAACAAAAAGGGAGCAACTATAAACATTACCTCCTGTGACTTGTCATTACGCCCCACCCAGCATGCTTTGACATCCTCACAGCTTCAATACTTTCTGTGACAGATCCAATTTGATTCACCTGTCACAATCAAAAAAGTATACAATTAATAAATGCGGCATATTTATTCAATATCTATTATCCTTAATAAGAACAATTTTTGCATTACCTTCAAAAGAAGGGCATTACAGGTCTTCTCATTGATTGCCTTGGCAACCCTCTGCAACCATCAGAGGACATATCCGCAATCAATACTTCATAAATAATTTGGCATAACCTGACAATGCTGAATATATTTTACAGCTAACAGATAATCGACACATTTAGTTGTTCAGTAAATGATGCTTACAGTTGGGTTAGTAACAAGAAGGTCGTCACCAACAATCTGAACTTTCTCGCCAATTTCAGCGGTCAACTTGGCATAGGTAGACCAATCATCCTGATCAAATGGGTCCTCAATAGAGACGATGGGGTAGTCAGAGACAAAAGACTTGTACACGTTCCCTAAGCTATCCCCAGAAATTTTCTGGGAACCATCATTGTTCTGCAGCGAATAAACCAAGTAAATTTAATGGGAAAGCAATAAAAAACAATTAAGACCATACTCTTACTGGATGTTATTTAATTGCACAAATAAATTTATCATAGACACGAAGACAGTTAAATTTACCTCTTCCTTGAAGTTAATATCATAGGTCTTATCCTCATCATTGTAGAATTCTGAAGCAGCAACGTCCATACCAATGACAACCTTTTATAACCCCAGTCATAGAACACACAAATCAGACCATGAATCACTAATTGCACAAATATATACAACTCTTAGAGAGACGAGTGAAATAAGAATTGAGAATGAATTGAACACAGTAAATACCTTGCCAGTGTATCCGGCTTTAGCAATAGCAGTCTTCAACAATTCAAGTCCTTCCTTGTTCTCCTGTGGTTCCAATTAGGATTAAAAAAATCATTATAAAAATTAATATAACAAGATATTTTATATGCTAGAAGAGAGATAAATGTGACGCATAATCGTATTATGCCTTTCCGAAAAATGCAGGGGGATTTGGATAAGTAGCACTAAAGCAGGAAGACACCACAAAACTCAGTGGCTAAACATCTCGGAAAATCATTAATATAACAAATCTTTTTTTTTTGGGGTGGGTATGGGAGTGGGGTGGTGAGTAGGCATACAGTGACATCTGGATAGGGAGAAAATCGAGTTGCCAAGGCAACAAGAGTAAAGAATAGTCGCTGAAAATCTACCTTTCCCCGTGGAACAATCATTCAAAAAATAAATACAAAAGATGAGAAATTGTACATCCAAGTATCATATCCTATAACCTTAATAAGACATTCAATAAAGTCAATGACTATGAATCAAATACCACCCATTAGATGTTAATACTTGAAGTCTGCATATAATAAAGATATATTTTTTGAGACAGAAAAGGCTATAGTGAATTAACATAGTTCAAAATTGATCCAATATCGTCTCTTAGAGGCTCTTAGAGGCGGTATATACAAAAACAATATAACTCTTCCAAAATAATTATAAAAACAGTATATATATATATACACACACACACAAAAAAAAAAAGAAAATAACACAAATAAAATCCCCGAGAAAAGGTCTCTAGCAATTAAATGCAAGTTTTGAATATGTGTCTTCTTGGGTTAAAAGAAATTTTAAAGTTAAACCAATCATGTCATCTCGTGTTATACCAATATGGTAATTGACAACATGAATTATAGGATGCTTACAAAGAATTTATCAAGTATCTGACGACAACAACAACTGAGCCTTTTATCCCAAGCATATGGGGTAGGCTACATGAACCAACATGAGAATCACGCCGGGTCCAGCACAAGAATCCTCTGCCTCCACTCACTCCTATCGAACAATATACTTTCATTGAGTCCTTTGGCAACCATATCGTTTCGTATCACCTCCATCCATGTTTTCTTCGGTCTCCCTTTTGCCCTTTTGCCATTGCCCATATCGAGAGTATCTATTCGTCGGACCGGTGCTTCCATAGGTCTGCGTTGCACATGACCAAACCATCTTAGCCGGTTTTCCCGCATCTTCTCCACAGGGGCGACACCAAATTTTGTACGGGTATCCTCATTTCGCACATTATCTTTTCTAGTGTTACCGCACATCTAACGAAGCATGCGCATCTCCGCTATGTACATCTTCTGTGTATGATGCTTCTTAGGAGCCCAGCATTCTGTACCATATAATAAGGTAGGCCGAATAGCGCTCCGATAAAACTTCCCTTTCAATTTTAACGGAAAAGTTACGATCACACACAAAATCCCTGTTGCACTCCTCCATTTCAACCAACCAGTTTGGATCCTTTGATTAACATCACTATCGATCTCCCCATTCTTTTGGATGATGGAACCTAGATATCTAAACTGGTCGCTCAGTGATATCTCCTGCCCTTCCAATGTTATACCAATATGGTTTTGACTTCTCTGGTTACTAAATTTGCAATGCATATATGCTGTCTTGGACCTGCTCAATCTGAATCCCCGAGATTCCAATGTTTGCCTCCATAATTCCAATTTGGCATTAACCCCTGCTTTCGTCTCATTTACTAGAACAATATCATCAGGGAATAGTATACACCAAGGTACCTCATCTTGGATAGTTCTAGTAAGCACATCCATCACGATGGTAAACAGGAATGGACTTAATGCAGATCCTTGATGTAAACCAATAGTAATCGGAAAATCACTCGTTAAGCCGCCGCAAGTTCTGACATTTGTCACTACTCCATCGTACATATCCTTGATTATGTCAATATACTTGACGGGGACCCCCTTCTTCATCATTGTCCCCCATAATACCTCTCTAGGTACCTTGTCGTACGCTTTTTCTAAATCAATAAATATCATATGTAAATCTCTTCTCTTCTCTCGAAAACGCTCGACAAGTTGAAGCAAATGAATAGCTTCTGTCGTTGATCGTCCATACATGAACCCAAACTGGTTTTCTGTTATCTTAATATCCTTGCTTAGCCTGTGTTCAATAACTCTCCCCCAAAGTTTCATGGTGTAACACATAAGTTTTATTCCCCGGTAGTTTGAGCAACTTTGAATGTCACCCTTGTTCTTGTAGATAGGTACAAGGATACTTTTTCTCCATTCATTTGGCATCTTTTTTGTCTGCCAAATCTTATTAAACAGATCTGTCAGCCATTTAACGCCTATTTCTCCTAAGCATCTTCAAATCTCGATAAAAATCCCGTCAGGACTTACCGCTTTTCTTAAACTCATTCTGTTCAAAGCTTCTTTAACCTCAGGTAGTCTTATTTTACGCATGAAATCACGGTTTATATCTTGAGATTGAATGACAAGTCCATCCAAATTCTTAGTAAAGCTCTCATTGAACAATTTGTCAAAATAATCTCTCTATCTTCACTTGATATCTTCAACTCGAACTAAAACCTTCTGATTTTCATTTTTGACACATTTCACCGCACATAAGTCTCTAGTCTTCCTTTCCCGCATCCGAGCAATCCGGTATATATCATTTGCAGCCTCTTTAGTGTCTAATTTCTCGTACACCTCCTTGTAGACCTTAGATTTAGCTTCCCGAACAGCTTTCTTAATTTCCTTTTTAGCCATTTTGTACTTCTCAAATCTCTCCACATCTCTACTTTTCTTTAAATTTTTATAAGAATCCCTTTTAATTTTAATAGCAGCCTTTACATCTTCATTCCACCATGATATGTCCTTAGATGGTGAAACACCACCTCTCGACTCACCAAGTAGATCTCTAGCTACCTTCTTGATACAACTAGCCATTTTGTTCCATGTTTTGTCTGGATCATCTTCCGACTGCCAATCCGCTTCTTGGACTACACGATCTATAAAAGCCTTTTGGTTACTTTCTTTCAATCGCCATCATTTAATTCTAGGCTCTACCTTACATCTAATCTTCCTAGGTTCTCTTCTAAATCGAAAATCTAGAACTAAAAGTCTATGTTGAGTGGTTATCAAGTATCTGACATATAGTAAAATAAAGTCCTACATAAAAAGATAAGAAAACCATAAAATTCTCAATTAAATCAGCAGCACACCTGAATGTTAGGAGCAAAGCCACCTTCATCACCTACATTAGTAGCATCTTGTCCATACTTCTTCTTAATCACAGACTAGAATACGAACAGAGATAAATTAGCCACTGTTTGTAAGAGCCTACAGAAAGGGATGATACCATTAAAATTGATTCAAGCAATCACCTTCAAATTGTGATATACTTCTACACCCATCTTCATGGCTTCCTTGAATGAAGTGGCCCCAGTAGGCAGGATCATGAACTCCTGTCAATGTAATGATAAAAATATAAAGACAAACAAATATAAATATTAACTTAATAATAAATATCACATGTTATATACACAGGGCCAACGAGCAACTGTTATATATCACAATCAGAAACGAAATATCAGACACACACGTCTGCTAAATTTTATATGCCGAATGAGCAACTTTTATATGTTTCAATCAGAAACGAAAAATCATAGGCCACACAGGCACACACATACGCATATATAACAACAAAGACGCTGACAAAAAATGCTAGAAGTAATCATTACCTGCATGGCAAGCTTGTTACCAGCATGTGATCCTCCGTTAATAACATTGAATGCTGGCACAGGCAAAACCAATGTCTTGTTCCCGGCAAGATTGGCAATATGCTACACGAATGAAGATGGAAAAAGATTAAACTGCAGGCACGAAATAGCATCTTTCCATAGTGATGAAATAAATATCCCAGCACAGACCTGGTAGAGAGGAATCTTCTTCACACTGGCTCCAGCTTTGCATACGGCAAGGGAAACAGCCAGAATAGCATTAGCCCCAAGCTGAAACAGAGTCAAAATTGATCAACCATACTAAAGAAAAAAATAAATATATAACAGATGAGCTCATTATGGCTAGCAATAAAACAATATATAGCTCTGAGGATACCTTCTGCTTGCACCAACCCCACTCGTTCTTAGTTCCATCAAGTTCTTGTACCATGAAGTTGTCAATCACTGTCTGTTCTGTAGGGTCCTGAAAAAAACATTGAAATAAAGTGTGAACTGCTGCTAATGTAATATCGGTCAGGCCATAATTACACCCTCCACCCAGGTTATTCGTCATACATACCTTACCAACCAATGCAGGTCCGATGATAGAATTCACATTGTTAACGGCCTATATCAGAAACATCAAAAGTTTAGCGAACTTCTTCAAATCAATTCGATTCTCAAATTCAAAAGAATAACAAATATGTAATAATAGTAGGTAAAAGTATATGGGTAATATTTTTGAAGAAAAATGCCAGAAATATTTTATTATTAAATGCATGTAAAATTTAAATAATTCATATGTTAGTTGTTTCAGTTGAATTTTTTGTACTTCATGGAAAGAGGCCAAACGAGACCATGCAAGACACTGAAATTAGGATTCCATTGTTTGTAATTGGAACCCGGATTGTTTGTGATGTAATTAAAAGAATAATGTCCAAACATTTCAACACGCATCATAACATGTGGAGATCCATTTCATACAACACTACATCACTGGCTCCGGGAAAAAAACAGTTAAATGTCCACGCAAGTCAAGACATTCCAAAAATTAATTGCTTTCAAACAAACAAATGAATCACATATCCGTATAGAACTCACAACTCTAACAATGGAATCAAAATTCCAAAGAAGATATATCATATCTAACATGTGTCATATGTCTTTTATCAAGGAGCCATATCATAGGGTACTGCCATACTTTTCTTCCACAAATATAACCAAAACAATCAAGGGTATGTTTAAAAAACTCTAAAAACGAAACAGTGATATCCATTTTTACAAGTATTTGTATATCATTGACAGAGGATTTAGGTATCAAAATAAAAATGATAAACATCAGCACTAAACCCAAATTAGCACACACTAATCTAAATCATTTGGTAGATACAAATATTTTCTAGATTTTGTTTGTTACTTTATGAGCAAGGAATAAAAATTCCATATAAAGAAAAACTACAAACCTTAGCAACACCCTTGCCAAGATAATCTGAGCCTCCGTCTCTCAACTCCAAGGCCTCATACACACCTAAACCAACCCAATCAACAAAAATCATCATCTCCCCCCCATAAAAAAACACAACTAAATCAATCAAATCACATCAAAAATCACACAAAACGTCAAGATCGAACGCACCAGTAGAAGCGCCACTGGGAACCGCAGCCCTAGCCACAGATCCATCACTCAAATGGCAATCAGCCTGTTCCAAAAACAAAAACCAAACCCAAATCACACTAGCGATCTCACGAAGCCCTAGATCTAACTTCAGATCTAAGATCTGAACAAAAAAAAATTAGGGTTAGGGCTAAAAGATGGAGAAAATAAGAGATCGTCACCTCGACGGTGGGGTTCCCGCGGCTGTCGAAGATCTGCCTGGCTTTGATGCTCTTGATCGTTACAGCCGCCATCAGCAAAAAGCTCGAGATCTCAGATGAAAACGAAGAAGAATTTTGATTTGTCCGGGGGGAGTTTAATTAATTGGAATCGGAATGACGAAGAAATAAAATGAGTAGGGGATGAATTTATAGTGATCACAGGTGTAGGGTTCAGGCTTCAAAGCCCACGGATTGATTAATCGTGGCCGTTGGATTCTTGCGAGGTAGCGGAAAGTTTGAGGCAGGAAAGGAAAGAGGGTTTGAAGGCACCCTTTTTGTTACCCAGTGTTTCGAAGTGGGGTCCACAGATGTTGGGCGAAATCGAGTGCATTTCCGCTGTATAAAGATTTTGGTTTTGCCTTCTTGGTCGTCCCGTATTGTGTTTGAGGGAGATCCTCACGCACCCACCACGTGCGACCTTTGGATCTCATCATACTGGGAACGGCATATTCGATGGGAAAACTGGAAACACAATGGGCTTGTGTGGGCCCCACTTGCAAACAAAATCCAAAAGCCCCGTTCTATTAAATATTTATATTAAACAGAATTTGGCACGTGTGTGACGCACGGTTGTATTTTTGGACATAAATTAATTGAAATAATGTAGGTTTTAGAAGGCTTTTAGATACAAGGATTTTTTATTTTATAAGAATTCTAAAAGTCGGTTATTTTTTTATAGAAAAATCTCAAAACCATAAGATTTTTTTGGATGAGCGCTGTTATTGTTATATTATTTAAAGTTGGTGCTTTGGTTGCTTAGAAAGTTCTAAAAGTGAAGTTTTAGCTCCTATTTTAGGTTTGAGTATGAATTTTAAAGTTTGGTGTGAGTAAAGTAGACTTTTCTTTTCTTTTTTTTTGAGATAAGATTTTAGTCCATTATTGCAATCTTTTTTCTTTATCTTTTATTGTATGTTCCATAAAGTCTAGAATTGTTAATGAGCTGAAATATACAAATCAATTAGGGGTTATTGGTTTTGGATTCTTTCATTCGGTTGGATTTTTATTTGGATTGTATTTTATGGTGTTATTAATTTTGGACTCGGATTTTGGATTTTAAAATCTAGCACTATTGGTTATGGACTCGGATTTGGATTTTAAAATCTAGCGTTATTGGTTATTGATTGTGGAATTATTGATTGTGTACTCGGATTTGGATTTTAAAATTTAACGTTATTTGATGTGGACTTGGATTTCAAAATTTTATATTATTGGTTTATTGGACTCAAATTTGGATTGGACTCTAAAAGTCCGAATTTCAAGTCCAACCATATAAAGCAAAGCTACGAAAATTGAAAAAAAAAGTTGAAGAAAAAAATGTGGAGACTTTCTTTTGTGCTTGGACTTTGAGACATATCAATCTTCATGAACTTTTTCAAACATGAGAAATTTTTTTTTTCTTGTTATTCTTGATCTCATTTCATTTTTATTTATATTTTAATTAATTATTGTTGAAGTTAAAAAATTAACTCCCAAAAGATAAATACCAATATAGGTATTTAATAAATATTTATATAGTATATCGTATTTAATCAAAGAAACGGGTCAAATGATCAAGAATTTGATCAATTCAAGCCCAAAGTTGATGCATATGGCATCACAAACAATCGAAGAACTTGTTTTATGTAAGTGAGACCCCCTAGACGGTCCCCCTTAAACAATTCAAAAAGAATTGTTTTTTAGGTGGTTCCTGACAATCGGTAGCCCCCTCCTGACGTTGAAACTCCCCTATCGCTATCGGGAGGTCTCCATTTTGGATGTCCCGGTCCATTTTGCCAAGCAGTGTCGGGACCCCCTCAAAATAGACGGTTTTACCTATTTTTAAAGGGGAGTGGGGGGATTATTCACCTCCATCCACCCTGAGAACGTGGTGAGTGGTGCTCTAACCACTCCCGCTCCCTAAATAAATATATGTACTTCTAAAAACGAGAGGATACGGGATGGGATTTCTTTCTTTACAGTCTTAACAAGAAAATTGATAAGTGTTCTTAGTTTTTTTTTTTGAAAGAAGAATAAGGTGAGACATATAGGAATGGGATCTCTATTCCTCTCTCCTTTTCATACTCTCTCTTTCTATCTTTATCATCTTTTCTCTCTCTCTCTATCTGTGATCAAGGATCAATAAAAGATCCATAAAAACTTTTATAAGTTTTCATCTCTAATGGAGAAAATTCGATAGTCATGGTCATGGGTCCCTACTCCTTAATAATGTTGCAACAAAACGATCACGAAGTAAAACAAATGATAAAGAGAAATGCCAAACCAATCACAGGCAAATAGAAAATAAGAGACTAACCAAAAGGCACAAGATATATGTGGAAAACCCTTACAAGAAAAACAACGGGCGAAGGAGAAGTTTTATTAATCACCAAAATATGGAGGAGTACAAATGGTGGATGAGTCTCACAAATCCCTCAAAACCTTAACTCTCAAATTACAAAAGGGGTCTCTCAAATTCCATCTCAAAGGCTATCAGATCTAGAGTTACAAAATACTACAATATATATAGTATACAAAAGATCTGATCAAATAACAAATTTCCCAATTATCTCGAAATTGAAAGATTCGGCCCGATCCGCACTTGAGCCGGCTCAAGTTGATGATGAGCCGGCTCATACAAACAGAGAATAATTTTCGATTCTAGACTCCTCATGAGACGGCTCAAGATTATCTTGAGCCATCTCTTGCACACACAGAACGATGATGAATTCTAAACGTCTCTTGAGCCTGCTCAAGGTGATTTTGAGCCATCTCTTGCAATCAAAGAAGATGAGGCAATCCTGGACAACTTATGAGCCGGCTTAGGATTGTCCTGAGCCGTCTCAATTTCAAAATCTTCCATGATACGTCGAATCATGGGAAAGTTCAATAAGGATCAAGAATACGATGCATATTCAACAAATCTCCACTTTGCCTCGCATTCACCACAAACACCTCCATAAAATTAATAATAGTTCCACCTTCTCCACAAAACCTCTAAAATGGCTCAATGAGTGCGACGCACTCCAATTAAATTAAAGCAATGCTCAAACTTAACAACCGAAAGAGACTTTGTCAACATGTCGGCCGGATTATCCGCTATGCTAATCTTCTTCATGATTATCCCTTTCTTTTCAACGATATCCTGAACAAACAAGTACCGAACATCAATGTGCTTTATCATGTCATGATGCATTTGGTCCTTTGTCAAATGAATAGCAATTTGGCTATCACAATAGACTATTATGGTATCCTTTTGAATACCAAATTCTGAAAATAGTCTCTTCAACCAGATCGCTTTCTTAACGGCCCCAACAACGGCCATATACTCCGCCTCTATCGTAGATAATGCAACTGTAAGTTGTAACGAAGCACGCCAATCGATGACACATCCTCCTAAAGAGAATACACAGCCAGTTGTAATATTTCAGAAAAAGGAAAAAATTATTTTAAAATTTAAATAATAAAATAATAATTTTTATGGATATTATACGAGTATGGATTTGAGTTTTCATAGATTGGTATAATCATATACCTATATTTTTGGAAAATAATTGAAAATTAAAAAGAAATTATTATTTATGAGAGAACTTATTTAATTGGACTTTTCATAAATTAGTATATAATTATTTCCATACAAGTTTAATGTTAAATTTAATTAGTGTTTTACTATTTGTGCATTAAACATAGTTTTATTTTGTTAAACTATGCTTAGGTGCATGACATGCTATTTATGTGTTATCTTTCATTTTATTTTTATGAATGGTTTAACTTTTACAAGAGAAGTGAAAAGAAAAGAAAAATAAATGAAGCATGGTAGGATGATATTTTATTAGGTATGGGCAAGTGAGAGAATGTGAGAAAGATGGAGTCATGGTAGCCTTAGCTATTCACAATTCTTCTTCTCATTTCTTTCATCATCTTCTTCCTCTTCTATTTCTCTCCATCTTTACCTCCCGCTACAACCCCACAAATATCATGCTAACCTCCTCAAAACACCTTAAAACTTTCACAAAAATTGTTCCTAATCTTATCATAACTATCATGGTGTGATCAAGTCTCCATTTTGGAACCTTTGACTATCTTTGAATTTTCCCTAGTTGCTTTATGGAATAATAATCTCACTTTTTAATCAGGTCTTTAGATTTTTTAACATCACAAATTAGTTAGAGTTGGTTTTAAAACTTAAAGTGTATATTTTCATAACTTAAGTTTTTCAAAAGTGAGTTGTGGTGGATAGAACTTGTAGAAGTGGTTTAGTAGAACTTTAGTGAGTGAATACAAGCCCATTAGTGGTAGATGAGAGTGATTTAGTGGAGTAATCCTTGGATAACATGAGATAAGAATTTCAAATATTGATTTTTCATTGAGTTTTGGTGATCAAATGAAATTTGGAGCAATTAGGGTATTCTGAAAATTTTATAGAGGATACAATAAGATGTGTAGACCGGTAGAAAACCACCATAAAAGCCCGAGCCCCCAACTCTTCTCTCTGGCAGCCAAAATAATCCCCCGGGCCGCAATTTGCGGCCAACTTTTTTAGCTAGGCTCTTAGGTTTGTTCTGTAGCTCACTCACTAGATAACTAAGCCTACTCTATATGCTAAAAGTCTCAGATTATCTGAAGAAAAAATTGGAGTTGTTTTAACTTGGTTTTGGCAATGTTTGCGATATTTGAAAACTTGGATTTTGGATATTGGTGTTTTGACTCGGTCGTTTGTCGTTTGTACGTTGACGTCGGGGGTATTTTGTTATTTTAGCACGCGTTGACCATAGGTTCTAACCTATGTGCGTTTCGCTCGTGATTTCAAATTCGATTCGGGTTTTTATATGATTTTGGTTATGGATTCGATTGTAGGTACAATCACGTGGACTTCCGAGACGACAAAGAAGGGCAAGGTATCTGTCGGAATCGACTAGGGCGAGGGGTGTTAAGATGAGTAGATGTATATCTACGGGGGAAAGTCGGGTGGATGGCGTATAGCACCCCCGCAACCATAGAACTAGAATACTATATATGTGTGTGTGTGTGTGTTTTAATAGTATACTTAGCCTATAGGTTTTGCTAGAATACCGTATTCGTATATTTCTATATTTAGTAGAAGTTATACCCCTAGTCTCTATTTCTTGCCTTTAGGCTATACATGTACACACACACACACACACACACACGACATGATGATATGAGGCGATATGAGATGAGATGAGATGATATACGTGACTATAGATCTTTACCATATTGATGGATGATATCGTACGATGGATATTCCGTACATGATATGATGAGAATGGATTGCCGACATTTATTTCGACTCAAGGAGTCTTGTTTAAAATCATTAAAATAGATATTATGAAATATTTAGATCCATACCTACTTTCAAAACTAACGTATCGTTACGTACATTTAAAATGATACTTTAAGGGTGCGCTGCGAATTTTCAAATGATATCTTTTTTCAAAAATATCGTAGCCCCCTATTTCTAAAACGTCTCGTACTATTTTAAACTATAACTGTATGGATCATACGTAGTCAGATAATTTTATACTTGTTCACGTTACGATTTCTTTATTCCGCTTACGCTCGCATTTCGATTTCTTATTTCTGCATACGCTCGCATTTCGATCATTCACGATATATAATACGTTTATACATTTAGCTTACATGACTTCGTTGCTAGGACACATGCACCATTACCGATGACTTACATATTGCACGTACACATACTTATATGCTCACACACACATCATCGGTAATTGCCATGCCACGTACACATATAGATTACTGTTTAATACCCAGCACCACGTACTGTTTTAGATATTGCACTTCTGTACATTGCTATACGACACACTTATTTGAACACACTTACTATGTATTACAGTATTGTTCTGTGCATGTAAATATTATTTCATTATTGCCATATTTTTATGAGATTCTGCTTCCATAAGATTTCTGGATTTGAGAAACTGCAAACATGATTTAAAAACTTGTGAATATTTTAAAAATGCGGTTTCTCTTGATATAATATTTCGACGTCCACCATGAAATTTCTCGGTTCTGAGCTATGATGATTACCCGATTCAACGAGTGAGGAGTCACCATCTGTGGGTATATGGTGGACCCGGTACGGTACTTCAGTAGCAAGAAGATCGTATAGAAAGGCGTTGAGCCTGGCTGGGAACACTACCTACCGGTGACAGTATTGGACCGGGTGGATATCCGGAAGATACCGATCGGAATGATATGAGACAGATGGATATGAGGGCCGATCCGATGAGATGGCGCCTGAGATATGAGGGCCGATTCGATGAGACGACGCCTGAGATAAGAGGATTTACGTGTCGATACTGGACACGGGATTTATGATGATTTCGAGTGTCGATACTGGATATTCAAGGTTTTATGATAATTTCGAGTGTCGTTGATGGACACTCATCGGATGATACATACATATACATGTTATGTGTCACGCCCCGCTTCCCAGAGTGCGCTAAGATCGGCACGTGACAGAGCCAACCATACTACCCGTGGCTAGGAAACATCCATCCACAGTCACATTACGGCTGTCTATAAGATATCAAGAATAGTAAAACATAAAACTAACTAGTATATGTCTATCTGTCAGAATAAACGAGTCAAGAAATATAAATATGCGGAAGCAATAAAATGCAATAAACAGTAACATTTGGAAGTACGTCCCAAATACGGGCTCACATCAGGAAAGGAAAATACGGAAAGAAAACTAAACTAAGCAATAACATGCTCCTCACTGTTCGGTCTGTCGGCTGAAATTCTCCTGGTCAGCCTGCAAAAGAGATTGAGAAACTGGGCCATGCAACACCCAGACGTCATTGCGTCATAATATCAAACAATAGAATATAACTAGGATATAACAAGATATGCAGGCGTGAAATATAAATGATAACAGCATGAATATGACAATGAGGTGTGTATGTGTATGTAAAGTGCGATAAGTAATCTAAACAATATTACTGGGTTATCTACTCTCAAGTCTGTGAAATCAATTTAATAGAATTGTCGATATAACTCAATAGTATCCCGTGTATGCCCGGGACCACGGTCCAGATTCTCGGGCTGAAATCCGAGACGTGCCGCTAGGCAGTAAACAGGAACATGTACAGATGAATGATGTCAGCAGCATCATCCCGGTACTGGCCTAGCCCGTAAAACTGATCAGTATAAGCGTCAAACTGTTGAGTTACAAGTCAGGTTTCATCATTGATTTCCCCTTATCCCCAAGGTTATGTGTTCAAGTCAGGTATTGATAAATCTGGAGCAAATGCCAATACAGGATCAAGCAGGTACAAGTTTTGTCTGAATAGACAACATGATATGTCCGTCGGGACAACAAGTCAGGATTGTCGGCATTAGTAATAGGATCAAGTAACAGGTCAAGCAGTGGTATATCAGGTCATGTCATGTGGTGCATATATATCATACGGATGCTCAAAGTAAAACTGTAGTAAGTGTCGAATCACGGTAAAAGTATGGATGCACGAGTAATAAGCAGTGATATTATAACATGAGTCAATGAGTCATATGATGCACATTATCAAGCATAGGGTACTAATATAACGGTAACATGATATAATATGATATGTCATGTAACTAGATATATAATATATGATATGGATACGAACGGCTATCGGAAAATAGTAAAACGGTAACAGGGATGCACGATACAATAAACATGTAATATTTTATTCATATAAATATAGATATATTAGCATAGCATGTAGCAAGGTAAACTTGCATGTGACTATATGTAAATAAACTGTACGGATGCGAACGGGTATTGTAAAACTGTAAAACTGTAACATATGATGCATAATTAAACGACATGTAGTACTTTTATTCATATGAATATAAATATATTAGTATAGCATGTAGCAAGATAAACTTGCCTGATCGGATCTCCAGACGGGATGCGTACGCCGTGTCCGACGTCGGTAAATGTCATGATGCATACACGGGCGTACAGAACTGAACTAAGCAAAACAAGAAAGTGACCACGCTGGCTGGGGACGTTCACTGGGTCTCCCGGATCGTCGGCGACGGGCACGACTTTGGCGATCACTGGGAAATACGAATCATGAAAAGAAAAGAAAAGAAAAGAAGAAGAAGAAGAAGAAGAAGGCTGATGTTTTCAGGGTGCACTGGAGTTGTCTCGAGGTTCTGGGACAGAGGCGAGGGCGGCAACGACAAGTCGTGGGTTTTCCGACGAGATTTCATGGTGAGGCAATGGGGTTTCTTGGGTTCTTGTCGGGTGTGCAGGGATCTTGCAGGGGATGAGCCTCGGGATCTTTGGGGAGAAGGAGAGAGGGAGGTGGGGAGATGGAGGAAGAGGTGACGAGCTAGTGGGGGATGGTCGGCGGTGAGGCGACGACGGCAAGGCTAGGGCATAGGTTAGGGTTCTCATGAGGCGGGAACGCAAAGAAAGACAGCAGGCGAGAGAGAGAGAGAGAGAGGAACAGTGAGTTAAGGTGTTGTGGGTTTAATATATAGGGTTTATAAAATTTAAAAGAAAATACTATTATATAAAATATGCAGAAGGGATTGGTTAGGATTAGAATTGGAAAATATATTTGGAAATATATTTTGTTATATATGAGTAAAAAAAATGTTAAAGGTTTGTTTTGAGACCTAAAAAGGTAGTGAATACTTAAATTTTTTATAAACGTATAATAACTAAATATTTAACAGTTAAAATATATCAGAATATAATATTAATAAAATTTGAGTTTTTGGCTAATATAAAATTTCTCCAAAATATGCCCGGGTTGGGTCTAAAATTATGGCTTGAAAATACGGGTAATATACGTGTCAACCAAAACCAAAATAGGATATCCGGATAACGAAAATGCATACCCCCAAGAACGGATACACGTAACTGTAGGGTTCCTAGGCACACTAGAGAGGTCTCACAAGCCATCGATCATGGCAATTTCAAATTTTAACGTGCCGAGAAACCCGACTACGGATCGTTTGCTAGAAAATTAGGTGAAAAAGCAAACTAGTTAACAGTTAACTAAGGGATACGGATATACAACCTTTGTAGATCCGTTTGTCCACCTCCATAGCTCCATGAAGAAGTCCTCTCCGCTGTCCAAATCAAATCCGGGCTCTAGCGTCGACTTCATCGGAGAATAAGCGAGCTAGGTCGTCGATGTCCATGCCGAAGGTGATCTACGTCGAGGCATCGCTAAATCAAGCTCCGACTTCACCAAGTCCAAAAACTTGTGAAGAGAACACACTCTACTACTTGGCAAGAGGTAGAGGATGAAGAAATAGGAAGTGGGTAGACTTTAGAATTGGATTTCTCACTCATTTCCATCAATCACCATTGATGGAGCTTGCTTTTTCTTCATGAAAGAAGATGAAGAAGAAGAAGAATTGTTATGATAAGTTAATTCAAAAAGAAAAATAATAGAATACTTATCATAACTAAACCATGGTCAAGTGTAGAGACTAAACTAGGGTTAGTGGGAATGGTTAGGGTTAAGGATGAGATAAGAATGGTTGACTTTATCAAAGCTTCATGAAGCTTCAACTAAAGAACAAATAAAGCCACCATTCTTTTCTCTTTTCCATTTATTTTCCAAAATGTATAAACAAATAAATAAATGAATAAATAAGTAATGGAAAATAAAACCCTAACCACTCTCACAACCATGGTTTAATCTTCACACAAAACACAAGTTAGCATGCATCATCAAACATGATACATACAAGTGCACAAAAATATATCACATATACAATGTGCACAATCCAAGTGAGAAAATCCGTTTAAAGTGAACCAATACTAGTTAGTGCAAAGTAACATATCAAATATATAATTATGCATTAAATCATTAAATCAACACTTGATTCAATGATCCGGTCATGTCGCACACAACCGACTAGTATTCAATGTATCGGCTTATCGAATCAACGCTTGAATCGATAACTAGGTTATATCGCATACAACCTTTCCGATACATTCATCGCGAGAATGTAATACGGTATCACATACACGTATTATTCTCGGTCCCGCACATATCTCATATGCGCTCCTATTTCGTTTCGCTTGAGCCAGGAAACCTCTGTGTAGGACTCTAAAGACTCGTCAATACGCCGGCAGCAGGTGATGATCATATCAAACACCCACAAGCCGCAAGCGGTCTGCTAAACGTAACGGCCACCCGGGTATTGAACGATCTGAAGATCGACGAGCAAGCCCGCTCACACTCCAGTGAATCCGACCAGTAACACTACCGTACAGTCCGGTCTGATCGTCTGATATGTCGCATATCTTGCCTAGGGGTGGTAAACGTCAGACCCCAATAGCTCGATAAGTCGTGTCGATATGAGGCTCATAACGGGTCGAGAAACTACTGGTAACACTTACCAGCAATTCTCTGATCAGCCCTGGCCAGGGACTTCCTGTTATAGCCAATCGAACACAGTGCAACATCAACTCCCTATACCGGGAGAGACGAATCCCCTCCTATCGCTCATTGCCTCCATGTGACTCGGGACTGTACCCAAAAACAACCGTTTTGCACGCCCTCTTGGACGTGGTAAGATGGAAATCAAAGCACAGTGGGAACCACACAAGACTCTATGACGATCTCGGGTCAACAGACTACTCTGTACCAGTGTCACCAGAGAACTGCCATCTGACGTGAGGTATAATACCATCTGGGAGTTCTCGGCGAGTCCGTCCAGTGTACCCAGTCTCTACTGAGCACCCGTATATCATCCCTGATGTCAAACACCAATGGATATGGGATCATCCATCGCCCATCTGTATGGGTCGAGAAGCTACACGCTAGTCTACTCTGGTATATCGATGCCCCGTCTCGATACACCCTCGACTAGGGACTTTGAAGGATGTACTTATGGACTACCATGTCCCCACTAGTATGATCCGCATCATAGTCCAGGTAGTCAAGTACAGATCCTAAGGGCTTTACCAACATGTAACAGAGAGACAATCAGTATACATGTTAAGGTAAAGTTCAACCAGATAGCATACTATCATGTCGAGCAAGAAAGTCCTCCCTATATATGTCCCAGTATCCACTACAATATACATCCTATGTACAGTAATGGCCTCTAGGGCATACATATAACTAACAATCTCCCACTTGCACTAGGGCCATCTGATAGCAGTGGTTGCAGTATCTCATACTCAACCATCCCATAAAAGTCTCTCTCTGGGAACAGGCCTTTGTGAGTGGATCCGCTGTGTTGTCCTCTGAGTCTACTCTCCAAACCTCGATCACCCTGGAGATCAACTATCTCCATGATAAGGTGATACTGCCTTAGAATATGTCTGGATCACTGATGGGACGGACGTTCCTTGGCATAAGCCACAACTCCATTGTCACACAATGGTAGGAACATAGTTCATCTCATGAACCTATATACACCCAAACAGCCTCTTTGGTAGCATCTTAAGTAGCGATGTATCCTGCCTTTATCGTCTAGTATGTCACGGTATCCAGCTTGGAACTCTTCTAACATACCGTCCCTTTACTGAGGGTAAAGACAATGCCTGTGACTGACATTCAGTCGTCTTTATCACCCTGGAACCCTTCCAGTGATTCTCCCCAGGATCGATTGATACCATCTCACTACAACTAGTGAGAATCCTAACATCCATTTAGATCTATCTCATAGATCCAAAATCCAGGATTTAGTAGGTATCACTTTGATCCTTATGTGGAGAATCCATGTGATAAACGGAGATTGATCGAGCGTAGCATAAGAAACTCCTTTCTTATCAAGAGTATGTCATCCACGTACTCTACGAGGATCACCACCATACTCCCTACTACCTTTTTGTTTATAGAAGGTTCATCTACCATTTTGATGATGTCAAACTCTTTGACTATCCATCAAAACAGACGTTCCAACTCCGCGATGCCTGCTTTATCCTATAAAGCATCTTGCACACGTTTCCGCTGCTCCCACTGTCTACGAAGCCCTCTGGCTGTGTACTTATAGACGCTATCTTCCAAATCATTATTTAGAAAAGCAGTCAGGACACCCAACCACCAGAGATCGTAGTCATGGTATGTAGCAGTGGCAAGTAGGATCTGGATGGACTTAAGCATATCTGCTTGAAAAGGTTTCATCATTATCCACACCTGGTCTATGATGCAATCCTTTAACAAGTCTAGCTTTGAAAGTCTCAACTTTTCCATCTACACCAAGTAATCTTCTCAAGATATACTTGCTCCTGATGGGGATTTAACCCTTCAGATATAGCAACCAAAGTCCATACTTTGTTGGTGTATAAGGATTCCATCTCAGATCGCTAAACATCCAGCCATTCTTACAGTGTCTCACTCCTGATGGCCAGCTCGAAACTAGTTTGGTCATCATCTCATGATGCAATCCTCGCTCCCACTGTCATAGAGAAACAGAAGTATCTCTCAGGCGGGTGAGGAACCCTACTAAATCGGCGGAGAGGCTGAGGTTCGTTGGAATCTACTGAATCCTTTGGTTCTACCAAATCATCTGCTGTAGTTTGTATAGCTGGAACATTTCCAGTTCTACATAACAGACCTTGCCTCGAGCTTGTCCGGATTTTGCTTTTAGACATAGGCCGGACAACCCCAAATCTTAACTAACTTAAGACATGGGCTCTTCCCTTTCCATATCACATATGAAGTGGTAGGCATTGATTTGATTCGAACCCTATTCAATAGGTATGCAACTTCTCAAGTGCATAACACCCAAAAGAAAATAGGAAACTCAGTAGTACTCATCATAGAGCACACCATATCAGATAGGGTGTATCTGCTCCGCCCCGACATACCATCGTGCAATGGTGTATACAGAGGAGTAATGCTGAGAGAGAATCTCATTCTCCTTTAGAATAGTCCAGAAATTCCATGCACAAGTATTCTCCTCTTTGATCTCATCAAAGGACATAATACTTATACCCTTATTTTGGTTCTCTACTTCTAACTTATATTCTGTGAATATCTCAAAAGGTTCGGACTTGTGTTTCAACAGGAACATAGGTCTGAAACTCGAAAGATCATCAGAGAACGTAATGAAGTATAAAGAACCATTCCTGGCATGTGTAGACAGGAGGCCTTCCATACATCATCATGTATCAGTCCCAAGAGTTCATTAACTCTTTCTCTGTTTCCAATAAACAGAGCTATGGTCATCTTATCTTTGTGACATGACTGACGAGTTTCACAAGATGTAAATTCAAACTAATTTAAATATGCATCTTTATGTAACTCTAGCCAGTCGGGTCGCATTGATCTGACCTAGTCTACAATACCTCAAGAAGGATTCGTTCATTTCTGAACTCTTCCTCTTGTGTGTGTTCCATATACTAAGAACTGCAGTTTGATTTAGAACGTTAATGCTTTTAGATAACGTGCCTGAACCGATCAACTTTTGATATAGGAAATGTTCAAAACATTATCCATCAATACAAAATTATATCCTTTCTTTTCTAACAAAGAGAGTGATATGATTTGGTATATCAGGTTCGGTATCTAATAACATTCGTTCAGAATCAATGTATTGTAATACAGGGTGACAGTGACCGACAGACTTGGCTGCAACTCTTGCCCCCTTTTCTGCCTCATGAAACTTATCACCCGTTCTCAGTTCTCTACCTTTCTGTAGCCCTATGTAATAGATTACATATCTGGGATCCTGATCTGGTATCACATACCCAGGACGTAAAGGATACTGAGAAACAGTTCTCTGTAAAGAACACACCCGAAGATGATGCATCAGCATGCACTCTCTTCGTTTGGGCGGCACGGGAATTCTGGTAATCCCCAATTTCCTGCTCTGTCTTATAACAATTATAAGTTGGAGCGGGACCAACGTTCCCCAGCTCAGTATAACAAGCGGGTTCGGTCAATAATCCGTATTATTATCTTGATTAAGGCGTGATATGGTCGCTACCTGGAGAGAGAGAGAAGAAAATACTCAGCGTGCGCTCTTGCAAGAATAGATTGGTTATTATTTTATCTAATCAGGATGGCTCCCACTGCTTTTTATCAAATCTTCCTTCAAACCCTAAAAGGAAAGACTAGCCGGGATTAATTACACACTACAAGTTCGCCAATCTTTCAGCCAGGCCAGTGTCGGTACTTTAAGGGAGGTCCCCCGTGCTTTCGCACGAACCTAATTAATGTAAACCTCGTTTTCCCAGAGGCGTAACCTCGTTAACACCTTTCTAGACACCTACTTGATCGGCTAATTGTAATGTATAAAACTCTCCCAGGAGTAACACTTACTCGCAGCGGGTATCGGGATCCAACTATCTCATAGAAGGTATGCAATCTCATTGCAAATTTCAACACTTGAAATTCCCGATATATTTTGCCCCTAGCGTCCTATGACCTTGACGGAGGTCAACAAACCATAGGCTACTAGTCAAGTTCAACCCGTCATTTCTTGATCGAATTAAACCCACCCGCACGACCCTTGACGGAGGTCAACAAGGCCGCACGACTACCCTAACTCAATCTGCATCATATGCATAAGCAGATAAATACTGGTTAGCTACCGCACACTGCGCCTTGACGGAGGCCAACAAACGCAGCACGAATACTAAACAGCACTTATCTGAAATGACGGAGGGCTACGTCAGGTTTTTCTGAAAACCTATTGCGTAATGAACTTGATATCGTTGCAGAATCAAATGATTTTTAAAATGGAGTGCTTTTGAGGCTTTTCTAGTTTTGCTAAAGGAGTCACTCCCGGTGAAGGGATCGTCGGTCCTTTCCTCGTCGAATGAGGTGCGGGATATATCATATATATCACTGTGCAAAGCAAAAAACACTTAAAAGCAATCAAAAGACAAACCGAGTGTGTAGCATCTGCCAGTTATTGCTAAAGGAGTCACTCCCGGTGAAGGGATCTCGGTCCTTTCCTCATCGAATAAGGTGCAGGATATATCACATATACCTCTGTGCAAAGCAAGACCTGTAGCTACCTGTTTTATTTTGAAATTCGATTCTACAACATCTTAGGTTTCTTTTATTTCATTAATCTCATTAATGAAGTCCCATCATTTAAATACCTAAACATCACAGATAAATACGACGTACACTTATGCCATCCGCATTCGCCTCAATGTCCCCTCGTGCACCGTTAGGTTAGGTAACTAACGGCAGAGCGGGGCAGGGCTAGCGCGGGTGTAAAACATAAGTAACGCCTATATAATATATCATATATACTATATACTGTATCTATCAAAGAACATCACATGATCACATCACTGATATTGCAGCAGAAGAAACATATGAAATATTGGATATACTAGGACGTCCGTGTTTTCAATACGAGCCAGTATAAAACACGGATTCCACGGTCGTGATGAATAGCCAAACCCACACCCCTAGACCCCTATGAGAGCGGCAAGCAACCCTACCAATTCTAGAGTTAGGAGACCCGGACTCGACTCCTCGAGTTGGTCTCCCACTGGACCCCAGAACCCGGTTACTTGTGCCCTCCTCCTTGGGTCTATCCTAGTGCGGAAAAGTAAATAATATACAACAGGTGACAACTCCCGCAACCTGGAAGCGCCCCAATAAAAGAATATTACATACAAGTTTTTACATGAATGAAAATGAAAAACACTCATCTTACATAAAAACCCCCGGCTATTCAAACACGACGATCCAATATAACATATCCAGCAACACATAACATCACATGTCATCAACGTAAGTAAATATGCGCATCCCAATTGTCGTTGACATATAGCAACGAAACCGGCGATATCACATATTACACTTACGGTCACAGAAAAGAAAGTGTAAAACTACAACAGTTGGAATCCGCAACCACCTCAGACATCGCATGCCTGACCAAATGAATTACTTAGACATCGCATGCCTAACAATTATAAACCCCGCATTTTAGTCTCTTTATCGAAAACACTTTTCAATATCAAGTCGGGCAATTCAACAAGATTCCCGACATCCTGATCGAATGCTCGTCGCAAACTTTAGTAGGCGGCCGCACCCCCGATACCGTCGACGAAGTGCACCAAGGCGGAACACCGCTGCCGCGAGCACCTGAACGGATGCTTTCGGCGACGGGGTTCTCCTACAGTCACTTGGTCGGGGCTATGGAGTGAGGCTGTCTATTAAGTTTACCCGGCGAGTATCCGCGTACGCTACGTGATTGCGACGGACTTTTGATCACATCAAAATTCCGTGGCAACCGATCAAGTGAGACTAAATTGCTAGATTTATAACATTCATTCAGTTATCTCATAACTATTGTGAATTCCAATTATTGTATCCCATTCCAGATAAACAAAAAATGTTAAACTTTTCGATCGAACAATCGAACACCCAAGTTTTCCCGATACAGATCAACACATGAAACAAGTCTAACAACATTCCGTTCGTGCCTCAGTACCAACGGTCCAGCCGTAGAAGGGTCAAGCCAACGCCTCACATGTGGCACGCCGTACTGCCCCAAACCCGAAGGTTCAAAGGGCAGTTCGAGACGGTCACATAATCGAGTTAAGGTTTGTTGTCTTCTAGAGGGACCATCGCGTTACTTGCACTACTTAGAACGTCGTTAAACTACGGAAAAATCCAACACTTGGAAATTTCCCGACAGGGGAAAAATTGGGTATTTATATCCGGTCGAACTTTTTAACATATTCTAAAATTTATCCGGAAAGCCACACAGACAAAATTTGATACTCCGATCGAAACACCGAATCCCCAAAAACACAGCAGAAAAATTCAACTCTTGAATAAATATTAAAAATTCCCAGAAAACTCAGCTCTTTGAACTAGGAATTACTGTGCAAAGGAACAGGGCTGACGTCATCAAGTGGCCGCTGATCAGCCGCAGAATCCATGCTTCTGCCGCTGATCCGCCGCGAAATTTACTGTTCACCAGAAACTTTTTGCACCGTAATTCTTATTTTTCCCTGCTGAATTTTTTAGCAATTTTTAATTTGGAAAAATCCCAATTTTTGGAAAAAGGACAGAGAGCATTTTGGGTTTGGGTTTTCGGGTTCGTTCGGACTTCAAACTCCGTCTGGACTTCGCCTAAGGCTCTAGCTAGGCTCTGATACCACTGTAGGGTTCCTAGGCACACTAGAGAGGTCTCACAAGCCATCGATCATGGCAATTTCAAATTTTAACGTGCCGAGAAACCCGACTACGGATCGTTTGCTAGAAAATTAGGCGAAAAAGCAAACTAGTTAACAGTTAACTAAGGGATACGGATATACAACCTTTGTAGATCCGTTTGTCCACCTCCATAGCTCCATGAAGAAGTCCTCTCCGCTGTCCAAATCAAATCCGGGCTCTAGCGTCGACTTCATCGGAGAATAAGCGAGCTAGGTCGTCGATGTCCATACCGAATATGATCTACGTCGAGGCATCGCTAAATCAAGCTCCGACTTCACCAAGTCCAAAAACTTGTGAAGAGAACACACTCTACTACTTGGCAAGAGGTAGAGGATGAAGAAATAGGAAGTGGGTAGACTTTAGAATTGGATTTCTCACTCATTTCCATCAATCACCATTGATGGAGCTTGCTTTTTCTTCATGAAAGAAGATGAAGAAGAAGAAGAATTGTTATGATAAGTTAATTCAAAAAGAAAAATAATAGAATACTTATCATAACTAAACCATGGTCAAGTGTAGAGACTAAACTAGGGTTAGTGGGAATGGTTAGGGTTAAGGATGAGATAAGAATGGTTGACTTTATCAAAGCTTCATGAAGCTTCAACTAAAGAACAAATAAATCCACCATTCTTTTCTCTTTTCCATTTATTTTCCAAAATGTATAAACAAATAAATAAATGAATAAATAAGTAATGGAAAATAAAACCCTAACCACTCTCACAACCATGGTTTAATCTTCACACAAAACACAAGTTAGCATGCATCATCAAACATGATACATACAAGTGCACAAAAATATATCACATATACAATGTGCACAATCCAAGTGAGAAAATCCGTTTAAAGTGAACCAATACTAGTTAGTGCAAAGTAACATATCAAATATATAATTATGCATTAAATCATTAAATCAACACTTGATTCAATGATCCGGTCATGTCGCACACAACCGACTAGTATTCAATGTATCGGCTTATCGAATCAACGCTTGAATCGATAACTAGGTTATATCGCATACAACCTTTCCGATACATTCATCGCGAGAATGTAATACGGTATCACATACACGTATTATTCTCGGTCCCGCACATATCTCATATGCGCTCCTATTTCGTTTCGCTTGAGCCAGGAAACCTCTGTGTAGGACTCTAAAGACTCGTCAATACGCCGGCAGCAGGTGATGATCATATCAAACACCCACAAGCCGCAAGCGGTCTGCTAAACGTAACGGCCACCCGGGTATTGAACGATCTGAAGATCGACGAGCAAGCCCGCTCACACTCCAGTGAATCCGACCAGTAACACTACTGTACAGTCCGGTCTGATCGTCTGATATGTCGCATATCTTGCCTAGGGGTGGTAAACGTCAGACCCCAATAGCTCGATAAGTCGTGTCGATATGAGGCTCATAACGGGTCGAGAAACTACTGGTAACACTTACCAGCAATTCTCTGATCAGCCCTGGCCAGGGACTTCCTGTTATAGCCAATCGAACACAGTGCAACATCAACTCCCTATACCGGGAGAGACGAATCCCCTCCTATCGCTCATTGCCTCCATGTGACTCGGGACTGTACCCAAAAACCACCGTTTTGCACGCCCTCTTGGACGTGGTAAGATGGAAATCAAAGCACAGTGGGAACCACACAAGACTCTATGACGATCTCGGGTCAACAGACTACTCTGTACCAGTGTCACCAGAGAACTGCCATCTGACGTGAGGTATAATACCATCTGGGAGTTCTCGGCGAGTCCGTCCAGTGTACCCAGTCTCTACTGAGCACCCGTATATCATCCCTGATGTCAAACACCAATGGATATGGGATCATCCATCGCCCATCTGTATGGGTCGAGAAGCTACACGCTAGTCTACTCTGGTATATCGATGCCCCGTCTCGATACACCCTCGACTAGGGACTTTGAAGGATGTACTTATGGACTACCATGTCCCCACTAGTATGATCCGCATCATAGTCCAGGTAGTCAAGTACAGATCCTAAGGGCTTTACCAACATGTAACAGAGAGACAATCAGTATACACGTTAAGGTAAAGTTCAACCAGATAGCATACTATCATGTCGAGCAAGAAAGTCCTCCCTATATATGTCCCAGCATCCACTACAATATACATCCTATGTACAGTAATGGCCTCTAGGGCATACATATAACTAACAGTAACGTGCACGTAGCTATCCAAACGAGTCCGTTTCACTGAACGGGACGAGAACATGATGCACGGATGCTACCACAGGGTTAGGGGTATTATGTAGGCCATGCTGGATATTTTTAAAATATATTATTTGATTATAATTGTCTTATAAAAAAACTGCAGATGCCAGATATACAATGCAGATAAACAGGATATACAACATGAAAGTGCATGGATCCTCCGCACTAGCGGGGTTAAACCATAAATAGGAATCAAGACGGGTTTCAAGTAAGCGGGTCGGGTCGGAAGCAAATACAGACACCAATTATACTATTCGCACCCAAAACACCAATAAATCAAGAATAGACATCCAATATATAAATTAATCAAATCAAGCATGGTAATATGAACTAGGGTGTTACACTATGTATGACATGTTACTACATTTTGATACATGCACGATACACACACACGCGTTTAGTGCGTTACCACACCATACAATATTATATTACTGTATGACATAAGTAGATCGTTATGCATTCAATTTCTACCCGATGATGTCTTCTACTCACGAGTTGGCAACTCACCCCCGTTGTGTAATAGTTTTCTTGCACGACCGACCGCTCGGATCAGTAGCGATTTGTTGGCACGTTCTTCTTTTGGGTGATTTGCTTGGTAGGTGGGTTATACACCAGATCGTAACCATCGCTTGTATCATTTTTATATTCATTTGTATCTAGTTAAAAACTCCATCAACCAGACTATGTATATTTGTGGACTTAGAAACCAGTTTATATATTCTTTCGGTCTTAGAGAAGAGATTTGTATATATTCTTTATACTTGAGTTTGATGATGTTTTGGTATTTCTTTACTTTCTTTTCTGAGTTGATTTTCATCTTGGGCGTCGTATATTTGTTGCATGGTTGTGATTCCGCCAATTGGAGATAAGTTAGCTCCTAATTGGGGATACCAATATTATTATTGTTTATGTGTTGGTTTTGATCAAAATTTACAAAGGAGGTGCTGCCCAAATTTCAAATGACGAAAATGTTTTCAAAACTATTGCATGCAATCCACTTATATTTCCATAAACTTTACTTATACAAAAAAGGAACTTGATTTCATTTATACCCTTTTTTCTAAATATTCACCTATACTATTTTCTTAAAAGGTTTAAATTCTTGGTTCTCGGCTTACTTGGGTTACGGTGGGGTCCTATAGACTTTACGTGATTCATGTGCCGGCCACATGCCATTTCTGGGTCGTGACAAAGTTGGTATCTGAGCGTTAGGTTTAACCTTTGTTCGAGTTTAGATTTTATTATGCGGAGTCTAGGGTGTATATTTCAGAACCTAGGCTTGACCTTACGGAACTTAGACTTGACTGAGGGGGTATTAGACCCGAACTTTCGTTACATAAGTTGACCTTGGTTGATAAAGTAGGTAACTCAAGTAGAGTAACGTACCATGCGTATGTTCCGCGGCATACTTACGATATGATACTCCGTTTAAGTAACTTAAGGATGTACATATCTTGAGATCTTTTTTCTATTCGTTCTTATGATCTATTTTTATCGATATTTGTTTGCGGTTCCCATCACTATGGCTGCGTGAGCTGAGAGGGTTGCGACTAGAGATGCGATCAGAGCGAGCTCGTCAGGGATGAGGACCGACCAAGGTGTTAACCCGGTAACACAGGAACATGTTGATTACTCGCTTATGCTAGGATTTATCGTTTAGAGATGAGTGTTCTGGATCCACACTGGATGGACGGGTCATTACTAGAGGCCAGCCACATTGAGAGGAATGTTGACGTACAGCCTACTCCGGAGATCGTTGTGTTTTCTACCGTGAAGACAGATATACCAGATGTTGTTGAGATTGACGAGATGTCACTTTCAGAGTTCATGAAGTTGAAGCCATATGAGTCTATAGGCAGGGATGTGATAGAGGATCCTTAATTATTCATGGATAGGATGACTAGGATATTTCATTCGTTTGGATGCTCCAATGCGAGATTAGTGAGTTGGCTAGATTCAGTTCGAAGGGTCTTGCTCAGACATGGCGTGAGTCAATCGAGAGAGGACGAGTGGTGCATATTCCTCCAATGGAATGGACGAGTTCTCGAGGGAGAATCTCGTCAGATTTCTTCCACCAAGTGTTGGAGGTGCCCGAGTTCATAGCTTTGAGTCTTTACGAGAGACTCCGGATATGACCATAACAGAGGATGAATTGCAGTCTACGCAGCTATCAAAATATGATTCCGATTTGGTCGATACTGAAGAGAAGTGGATTAAGTGACTCGTGCGAGATCTCACTTAGTAGTTGTTCTTTTCCGTTGGTGCCAAAGATTGGATTCGTACGCAGAGGCGTTGGATACGACCATACTTTCAGAGGAAAGTCTTGATGAGATTGCAGCTGCCCCGGAACGGAAACGGATTAATTTATGAGTGCCAACTTCTGGTCAATTTGGCAGAGATAAGATCAGCAGAAGCCATGACGGGTTCTTTCTAGGACGTTACGGTGATAAAGATTTGGACCCAGGATCAATTATATGGCACGCGCCAGAGACCGCAATCGTTGACGTGTTACATTGCGGGTGGCCAGGTTACTTGGCCAGAAGGTATTTAGAGAGGCGTCAGAGCAGGACTGTTTCCGTCGCTACTCCTAACCAGGTTGTCGAGCCGGGAGTTCGTGGAATTAGTGATCCACAGAGAAAACAGGGACTTAGAGAACGCCAGACCGTGGGCAGAAACCAAGTGGAATCTCTTACTCTGCCGGCTCCGGGTGCACAAGCACCTTTCGACATTGAAGGAGGTGTACTTCAATGTCATTTGTTTTTGATTTGTGTTTTAATGATTGAGTTTCATGATTGATATTTTCGTGCACTACAGCTGCACTTGATGGATATTTTTCTTGTGCATAGCAGTTGCACTTGATTTATATTTTTATACATCCATTATACTTGATTTGTGTTTTTGTGCATATCCATTGCACTCGATATTGTTTTGTGCATGCCATTGCACATATTAATGATTTCGTGCATTCCGATACACTTGATTTTGATTTCGTCCATGTTGTATGCACCTGATTTTGACTTGTGCACTCGATATTGTTTACATGCGCTTTCGATACATTGATATGATTTTCGTGCATGTCAGTTGCACTAGATTTATGTTTTGGTGCACCTAGTTGCACTTGATATTGATTTTCGTGCACCCCATTGTAATAGATATTTTTATGCAGACCTGATACACTTGATGTGTTGTCGTGCACACCCGTTGCACTTGACAGATACTTCCATGCACACCCGTTGCACTCGGTTTTCATTTTCGTGCACATTCGTTGCACTTAGTTTTGACTTCGATTTTCGTGCACGTCAGACGCATGTGGGTTGATTTTCATATACACCTATTGGGATTGATTTCTTTTTCCGAATATCATGATTTTATGATACATATATTATGTTATATAGTAGCAAAGCAGGAATGGTCTGTGAGACAGTGCCCGAACGTTTTTGTATATATCCATGTTTACTGAAGAGGTTTTCAAAGGATCTATATTCTCATTATTTTCCTACGTGTCTATGAGCGACACGAAACTTTACAAAAGAAAACCCTTCTAAATCATTTTCAAAAAGACGGGACGTATATCTTAAGCAAAACGTGTGTATGTGTATGTGTGTGTGTGTGTGTATTTCTTCACAAATGAACGTTCGCTACTTGTGCCGTAATATACGCATCACATGGCGATTTTGTTACCCCGCTTTCCAAGATATGTAAATACAGCACGTGACAGAGCCAACCATGCTACTTGTGGTTAGGAATCATCCCTCCACAGTCACATTACGGCTGTCAAGGTGATATCAAGAACTGTAAAATATAAAAACTAGCTAACACATGTCCATCTGCCACAGTAGATAAAATCAAGAAAATGCATAAAGCGGAAACGAATCAAGATCCAAATAAAACAATATCTGAATCATGTCCCAATATGGGTTCACATCAATAGAAATAAACTGCTGAAATAAATAACTAAGAGTCTAAAAAGCTAGCTCCTCATTGCTCAGCTTGATTGCTGAAGTACTCTTAATCTGCCTACGATAAAGGTAGAGGAACCGAGCCATACAAAACCCAGACGTCAGTGCGTCATAATATCAAAATAATAGCGATAATCAGGATATGATAATATGATTAAACATGCATGTAAATAATAAATACATGTACAAAACAAAGAGGTATCTGTATGTGATGTGTATTCTAAAACTGTGCTTCTAGATTATCTATTCTAAAAGTCTTTGAAATCAATTTAATGGAATCGTCGATATAACTCAATAGTTTCCCGTACGCGCCTGGGACCATGGCCAAGATTCTCGGGCTGAATCCGAGACGTGCTGCTAAGCAGTAAACAGGTAACATGTACAGATGAATGATGTCAGTAGCATCATTCCGGGGCTGGCCGAGCCCGTAAAGACTGATCAGTATCTGGAGTATCGAACTGTTGAGTTACAAGTCAGGTTTCATTATTGATTTCCCCTTACCCCTAAGGTTATGTGTTCAAGTCAGGTATTTATGATATGAATCTAATGCCAACACAGGATCAAGCAGGTACATGTTTTGTCTATATAAACAACAAGTCACGTCCGTTAGGACAACAAGTCAGGATTGTCGGCATTAGCAATAAAATCCAAGTAACAAGTACGGTAGTGTGTTGTGAACATGCCATGCAATGTATTTAACCTAATGGATACCAAATGTAAAACCGTAATCAATATCGAAATACTATTAATGCCAGGATGTATATGTATTTATCTGTAATAGCCATTACACGTCTATTACCATGTATGATGCAATCTATATAACGTATTGAATTAATATAGTAGTATGATAACGTTGTGACGTACCGGCATGCAACTAGATAAACTATTATCAGTACAGATACAGACGGAAAAACCGTAAATCGGTAAATTCTGCTAATAGTAAAACACATGCACTATCATTCATTAAATAAGTATCGATATAATAACATAGCATGTTGCAAGTTTATAACTTGCCTGATCGGATTTTTCGTCGAGATACGGATGCCACGTCTGACGTCTAAATAACTTCGTGATGCAAAACTTATGTGCGCATGACCGGACCTGGCTGAGCAGCTGCGTGACGTGGTGATAGGGCTAGAGATGACATTGGCTGGGTTATCCGGATCGTCGGCGACGTGTGCAACTCCGAGGAGACGGCTGGAAAATCAAGAAAAGAAAAGAAAGAACAAGAGAGAAGAAGAAGAAGAAGAAGAAGGAGAAGAAGTTGTTGTAGGTTCTCTGGGGTAGGTGGTGACAGCAGAGGCGGTGACGGCGAGAGGCTGCAGTTGGCGAGGTCGTTGTAAGGATTGGGTTCAGGTGTGATCGGGACTTGGTGCAGAGGTTGGTGGTGGTGGTCTGGGGTGTTCTTGGATGCTGGGAAGATAAAGAGGGTGAAGAGGCGGTCAGTGTTGGTGGTTGGGTTCCGACGATAAGGTGTTGCCGGCGAGGTATGGGTGATGATTTGGACGAGACGGGTTCTTGGGTCGGGGTCGCTGGGGAGGAGGAAGGGGAGGTCTCGGGTGAGGAGGAGAAGAGGGTGAGATCGATAGGGGAAGGTGATGGTGATGGGTGGTGACGACGAGGGCGAACGGCGACGAGGGTTTGGGTTTCTGGGTTGGTGCTCGCGGGGAAGATGTGAGGGAAAAATAATGAGGGAGAGAGAGAGTAGGTTTAGTTAATAGGTTTGTATATAATAATTATATATATATATATTATTTAGAGAGAGAGAGAGATTTTAATATATAAATTAATATATATATATATATATATATATAATGTAGATAACGATTTATATTAGTTTAGTCATATAAAATATTATATATATATATATATATATATATATATATATATATTGGGATTTTACAGCTAATACCAGATTATTCCGAATATTACCCGTGTCCCTTCTAAAAATCTAATTTTTAAATATGGAGAATATACGTAAAAGTTTAAACCATGACGCGATATCTTCTCAATAAAAATGTATACCCCCAAGTACGGATCTATGTAAATATACGTAGCGATCCAAAACGAGTTTGTTTTAACAATTAGGGTACGAACATAATATATTGGTTCAACCACATGATATGGGGTATGATGATATGCCAGGATAGATATGAAAATATGTTATTTGATTTTTATTTTGTATTATTAAAAGATATGTGGAATATATTATATATGTGTATAGAATCTAGATTTGAACGGATACTCTGTACTAGCAAATATTTAATGTAATCTTGAACCATGATGGGTTTCAAACATGCGGGTCGAGTCAGATAGTAACCGCAACTGCTAATTGCACTATTCGGAACCCAAAAGCAGCAATAATAAAGAAATTTACCGTAATATCTGAAATACCCTAAATAATAGTATAAATGCACTAGGGTGTTACATTATACCCAACTACAAAAGAATTTCGTCCTTGAAATTCACGGAACAAGAAAAGAACAAGGAAATATGGATCTAAGAAAAGAGGTGTGGAAACATCTGTCGGATCTTGTCTTCAAGTTCCCAAGTAGATTCTTCGTGCGAACGATTGCCCCATGAAACAAGTACTAGCAGGATAATTTTATTCTTGAGGACTTTTGCTCGTCGATCCACAATCGCCATTGGTCGCTCTTCATACGTTAAATCCTCCCTTACTGTCAGTTCTGAGTGATCTAGGACATGCGTCTCATCCCGAACATACTTGCGGAGTTGAGATATATGAAACACGTCATGAACAACCGCCAAGAATGGTGGTAAAGCCAATTACACTATCTCTCCAACACGCTCGATAATATCGAAAGGCCCCACGAATCGAGAACTAAGTTTGCCTCGACTACCAAATCGGATCACTCCTCTGGTCGGCGATATCTTCAAGAATACAAGATCACCAACTGTGAACTCCAGAGGTCTTCGTCCTGTATCAGCCCAACTTTTCTGTCGATCTTGTGCTACTTTCATATGATTTCGGATCACGTTAACTTTCTCCACCGTTTGCACAATAAGATCCGGTCCTAATAATCTTCTTTCTCCAATATCGTCCCAACAAACGGGCGAGTGACACTTGCGAACGTATAATGCTTCGAATGGAGCCATCTGTATAGTCACCTGAAAACTGTTATTGTAAGAAAACTCCACCAAGTGCAAATGATCCTCCCATGAACCCTTGAAATATAACATGCATGCCCTCAACATATCTTCAAGATTTTGGATCGTTCTTTCGGACTGGCCATCTGTCTGAGAATGATAGGCTGTGCTAAATTTCAAGCGAGTCCCTAAACTTTCCTGTAGACTCCTCCAAAAGTGGGATAGAAATTGAGTATCACAATCGGAAACGATGCTTACGGGTACTCTATGCAATCTCACAATCTCCTGCATGTACCGTTCTGCCAAAGCCTATGTCAACTGACCAACTCGAAATGGTATAAAATGAGTTTCCTTGGTCAATCGATCAATAATCACCCAAACTGCGTTATTTCCCTTTGGACTTCATTGTAATGCTGTCACGAAATCCATGGTTATGTGTTCCCACTTCCAATGAGGAATCGGAAGTGGTTGCAACAAATTAGCTATTTTTTGATGTTCAGCCTTGATTTGCTGATATACCAAGCACTTCGATACGTAGCGAGCAATCTCCCTTTTCATGCCTTCCCACCAGAAATGTTGTCGCAGATCTCTATATATCTTTGTGCCTCCCGGATGTACAGAATACACGGAACTATGAGTCTCCTTCATGATTTCTTCACGAACATCTCCTTTGGGCACACATATACGACTACCATATCGTAACGAACCATCTTCATGAATTAACAGATCCGTTCGAAGACCCGCTTCTACTTGTTCTCGAAACATCTGCAATCTTGGATCGTGCGACTGCGCTGCTTTAATGTTATCAATCAGGGATGACTGGACTTGCAACTGCATCAACTGTCCCGAAGAATTTGGTAATACAATCTCCAATTCGAATTTCTGAAGATTAGCTATAATCTCCTTTTGTGCAGTCAACATCCATATCGCTGGCAACCGATTTAGAGCATCCGGTACTATATTAACTTTTCCCGGATAATATTTTAGGTCAAGATCATAGTCAGCCATCAGCTCTAACCATCTACGCTGCCTCATGTTGAGCTCTTTCTGTATGAACACATACTTTAGGCTTTTGTGATCGGTAAATACTTCTACCCTTTCACCTAATAAGTAGTGTCTCCAAATCTTTAGAGCAAAAATCACTGCCGCTGGCTCCAAATCATAAGTTGGGTAGTTCTTTTCATGAGTCTTCAAATGTCTCGACGCATATTGTTCCCCTCCGAATCACAGAGACACGACCGCGTGGGTTCGTCTAGCCTGAAATTCGGGGCAGATACTAATTGGTGCTATCCGTCCACCTCTCCGAAGATGCCAAGTTGATTTATGGCAACGTGTATCAAAGGTTTAAACGGATACGTCCGATATAGCAGACTTCGTCAGATTACCCCTCGTTTAAGGGGTTTTTTGATTGTGGGGACGCTCTTCCCTGCAGGTTCAAGCCCGTGCAGTTAATTACGCTACCGCATCGCGGTAACGACTTTCTCCTTCTCCAGATGGTCACTTCGTGTCGTGGGTGTTTATTTTGTTTGTGGTTGCCCGTGGATTGTATACGGAGACTAATTTATGTGGTCGCCCGTAGGACGTGGATTAGTCTAAATCCGTATTTTCTTAGACTTGGATTTGGGGTTTTGGTTTAAGGATACGTTAGTCTCATTTGAGACTAAGATCAACTTAAACGTTAGTTAAGGATACGTTAGTCTAATTTTAGACTAAGATCAACTTAACGGGATTGTTTAGATCCAACAAAAGAGCATTTGGGGGCTCTATTGTTTAGTTTAGTGACATTGTGGTCGATTGCCAGTTTAGGGACATGGTGGTCCATTTAATACATGGCCGTCGGGACCCGTCACCTCTCTGACGACGTTGAAGGATTACAACAGTAGGTGTCAGAGGAGTTCGAAGATGTACCCTTGAACCAAAGTTGATTGGGGGTCTTATAGTCCAATTTGAGACTAAAGTCTGTTTGAATGTTTAAGGATACGTTAGCCATATTTGAGGCTAAGATCAACTTAAACGGGATCGTTTAAATCCGACAAAAGAGCGTTTAGGGCTCTATTGTTTCAGTTTAGGGACGTAGTGGTCCATAGGTAGTTTGAGGACATTGCGGTCCATTGCTAGTTTAGGGACATGGTGGTCCATTGCCAGTTTAGGGACATGGTGGTCCATCGTTCCCATTCTAGGGGCGGATATTAGTTTAAGGACGCATTAGTCCATGGGTTTAAGGACCCCACAGTCCGTATGGGTGTGTTTAAGGACGCATTAGTCCATTAGTTTAAGAACGCATAAGTCCATGGGTTTAAGGACCCCACAGTCCGTGAGTTTATTAGTCCGTGAGTTTAAGGACGCATTAGTCCGTGAGTTTAAGGACGCATTAGTCCGTGAGTTTAAGGACGCATAAGTCCATGGGTTTAAGGACCCCACAGTCCGCATGGGTGTGTTTAAGGACGCATTAGTCTATTAGTTTAAGGACACATAAGTCTATAGGTTTAAGGACCCTACAGTCCGTATTAATGTGTGGTTGTCGGGACCCGTCACCTCTCTGACGTCGTTGAAGGATTACAACGATAGGTGTCAGAGGAGTTTGGAGATGTACCCTTGAACCGGATGTAAATTGATTTAAGAGAGCAGTCTTGCTCAGTCAATTTAATTTGAGGACTTACGGCCATGATTGGGCTAAGTCCAGTTAATAATATTCAACGTTTTTATCTTTGGCCTATTAGGCCTGTGTTAGGGCTTTGCCCCTGTTTAATAATGCACTGTATTTTCTTTTGGCCTGCTAAACCTTTTTGATTTGGGCTCTGTCCCTTTTAAATGATGCACAACATCTGTTTCTATTTGGGCTCTACCCTTTTTAAATGATGCACAGTATCTGTTTCTGTTTGGGCTCTACCCTTTTTAAATGATGCACTGCATTTTATTAGGCCTGTTAGGCCTTTTTTAATTGGGCTTGGCCCTTCTGTAAATAATGCAGTGCATTAATCAAACTGACAGTGGCCATGTGGCCTATCAGGCGCTTTGCGCCAATTATTGAGCGCAAACGCATGTGGAGGTGACACGTGCCACGCTTTGGTGAGCGTAAGCGCAGTGCGCTGCGCCAGTGCGCTGCGCTGTTGCGCTGCCGACATGTGGCGCGCTCTGGTGAGTTGCGCCAATTTAAGAGAGCAGTGCTCTATTTTAAAAGCGCATAGCGCAAGTTATTCTAGTGCTGACATGTGGCGCTCTCTGGTGGCTTGCGCCAACCCAGGAGCGCAACAGTGCAGATTTGCAAGTACAAGGCACTGTTTTAATATCTTGATCCAATTTTGGATTCAAGAAAAGAATCTTTAAGATTCCAGAACCAATGGTTCAAAAAAAAAAGGCAATGCCTTTGTTATTTATTATATTTTTTTATTGAAGATCCTTGATCTTGTTCTTAGATCAATGATCTATTCAGAAGAAATTCTTCTTTTTTATTCAAAGGTTTTACCTTTCTCTCTTTTTGAGTTCTTCTCAGAATCCTTTAGAGGAGTTCTCTCTCTGTTTTCTGTGCTTCTCTATTTCTCTCTGTGTTGTTCCTCTAGAGTTGGGGTCTAGGGGCCTTTATATAGTGCCCATTAATTTGTTAAATTTGTTAAAGAGATTATTCTCTGAGTGATTTGGGGAATTTTTCCCACCGTTGGATTTTTGATCCAAGGGCTTCTGTTTTACAGAAGACAATCTTCTTGTTTTCACAAGAACAGAAAGATCTTACTGGAATTTTAATTCTGTTTGGCGCAAACGCACCAGCGCTTGACACGTGTCACGCAGCGCAACTGCGCTACCACGTGCAACTGCGCTGCCACGTGTCGCGCAGCGCAACTGTGCCGCCGCGTGTCGCGCAGCGTAGAGCGTAAATCATCTGAAGCATTGCTTCTTTTGTTGTTTTTTTACTTTAAGTAGAGCCTTGCTCTGATTGGGCGCGCTGCCTTGGGCGCTGCGCTAGCGTGTCAGCTTTTGACACATGGCGCGTTGCGCGCAGCGCAAGGAATTTGAAGCATTGCTTCAATTTTTGAATTTTTTTGAAATTCAAACAGAGTTTTGCTCTGATTGGGGGAAACACATATGTTATGACCTTCCCATGCAGCATATCCCAAGCCTTTCCCAGATACATCGCTGTGAATAACAATCCTCCGGAACCATCTGGCACTGTCAGAATATGAGCGGTTGTCAATTTTTGCTTCAACGCTTCAAAAGATTACGCACAGTTCTCGGACCATACGAACGATACCTCTTTTCGTGTTAGCTTGGTTAATGGTTCTGCTATTCGAGCGAAGTTCTCCACAAACCCTCTATAATATCCGGCAAGCCTAAGAAAACTTCCGATCTCCCCTATATTCTTTGGAATTGGCCAATCATGAATGTTCCCCGCCGAAAAACGCGGACGAAGACACGGCGGACGTCTTGCCTGAATTTTGGGGCAGATGCTAATTGGTGCTATTCGTCCACCTCTCCGAAGATGCCAAGTTGATTTATGACACCATGTATCGGAGGTTTAAACGGATGCGGCCGACGTAGCAGACTTCGTCAGATTCCCCCTCGTTTGAGGGGTTTTTGATTGTGGGGACACTCTTCCCTGCAGGCGCAAGCCCCTGCAGTTAATTACGCTACCGTATCGCGGTAACAACTTTCTCCTTCTCCAAATGGTCACTTCGTGTCGTGGGTGTTTGTTTTGTTTTTGGTTGCCCATGGATTGTATATGGAGACTAATTTATGTTGTCGCCTGTAGGGCGTGGATTAGTCCAAATCCGTATTTTCTTAGATTTGGGTTTTGGTTTGGGTATAAGGATACGTTAATCTCATTTGAGACTAAGATCAACTTAAACGTTAGTTAAGGATACGTTAGTCTAATTTTAGACTAAGATCAACTCAACGTTTGTTAAGGACACGTCAGTCTAATTTTAGACTGTGATCAACTTAACGGGATCGTTTAGATCCAACAAAAGAGCATTTGGACTCTAATGTTTAGTTTAATGACATTGCGGTCAATTACTAGTTTAAGGACATGGTGGTCCAAGGTTAAGGACATCATAGTCCATGGGTTTAAAGGGACCCCACAGTCCGAGGTTAAGGACATCGTAGTCCATGGGTTTAAGGACCCCACAGTCCAGATTAAGGACATCGTAGTCCATGGGTTTAAGGACCCCACAGTCCAGGTTAAGGACATCGTAGTCCATGAGTTTAAGGACCCCACAGTCCGTAGTTTAAAGACATCATAGTCTGTGGAATGTATGGCTGTCGGGACCCGTCACCTCTCTGAAGACGTTGAAGGATTACAACGACAAATATCAGAGGAGTTCAGAAATGTACCCTTGAACCAATTTTGGTTGGGAGATCTATAGTCCAATTTATGACTAAAATCTGTTAAAAGGTTTATGAGCATATGGGCTCAGTTGATATGAGTTGAGGACTTACGGCAAATCTTGGGCTAAGTCCAATTAAAATGTTTAACATTTTATTGTTCTGGCTATTGAGCCTTTATTTGGGCTTGGCCCTTTTAATAATGCTAAGCATTGGGTTCTGACATCTTTTGTCTTGTATCGAATGCATAACATTCATCAGAACAATGTGTGTTCTGACAGTGCGCCACGTGGCGCGCCAGGCGCTTTGCGCCAATTAAAGAGCGCATTGCGCTTCTGCCAAGTATCACACATGAAAAGGACACGTGTCGCGCTTAGCGCTAAGCGCCAGTTTATTAGCGCATTGCGCTAGTTCAGTGGTGCACCAGTGAGTGACACGTGGCGCGCTTGGCGCTGAGTGCCAGCTCATGAGCACAGTGCGCTATTTTAGAGGCGCAAAGCACAAGTTGTGTCTGCGGTTGACACGTGGCATGTTTTGGCGCTGAGCGCCGGTCCAAGGAGCGCAAAAGCGCAATTCATGAGTGCAAGGCACTTTTCAATAGCGCAAAGCGCACTTGATCAAATTTATGATCAAAGAACAAGTTTATGTTATTTTTAAAGGAGGTTTTGCCTTAAGATTCAAGAACAAAAGTTTTTATTTATAAAAAGGCGCTGCCTTTGTAGATCAATGATCTGTGAATGAAGTAAATACTTCTTTTGTTTTTATGATGAGATCTTTTGATCTCTTTTTTTTATCAAAGACCTTAGTCTTTTGTAGATCTATGATCTTTTTTTTAGAAGATAGTTCTTCTTTTCATAAGATGATTTCATCTCTGTGTTCAAGAATCATGTTCTTTACCTTGAAGAAGTGATCTTCTTTTGCTAAAAGCTTGCTTTTCTTTCTTTGAGTTTTCTCAAAGTTTGTAGGTTTTTTTTTCCTATTTTAGACTTGAAGTCTTAGGGCCTTTATATAGGGCAAATTGATTTGTTGAATCAGTTAAAGAGATCTTTCTCTGATTGATTTTGGGATGTTTCCCCACCGTTGGATCTTTGATCGTAGGGCTTCTGTTTTACAGAAGGCAATTTTCTTGTTTTAACAAGATTAGAAAGATCTTTCCATAACAGAATTTTAATCCTGATTAATTATTTATCATTATTAGATCTTTTGATCTAACGGTGGGGAATTTTTAATTCCAGCGCCAGCGCACCCGTGCTTTGCACGTGGTGCGCTGCTCAGAGCGCAGCGTACTTTGCGCTAGCGCACCTACGTTTGACACGTGGCGCGCAGCGCAGAGTACAGCACAGCCTGTGCTAGCGCACCCGTGTTTAACACGTGGCGCGCAGCGCGCCTAGCGCTGGATCTGAAGCGTTACTTCAACTTTTAAATTTTGAATTTTAAAACAGAATTTTGGTCTGATTGGGGGAAACAAATGCCCCCCACCGTTGCGCTCACGTGGCCCACATGTGAGTGTAACGGTGGCAACATCTGCGCCCTCGGATCAACTCAGAAGTTGAAGAGGCGTCTCAATGCCTATAAATAGGACCTTTGGTCTCTTAGATGATTTTCATCTTCTTCTTGAGAATTTTCACTTCTGAGAATTTCATTCTCCCACAGAGCATAGCTCTCCTGTTTAAAACTTTCTTTTTAAGAGTAAAACTCTGTCAAAACTTAGGTAAAGTTAAGAACTTTTAATAAATTAGGGTTTTACCCCATTAACAGAGCCTTGCTCTTCATAGATCTTTGTTCTAAATAAAACCCATTTAGGGTTTTATTGGCAGAGCTTTACTCTCAGAAAGGATTTTACTTATAACTTTTTAATCCATTAATGGAGCTTTGCTCCTTTCAGATTATATAGAAGAACTCTTAAGAGTTTGTTCATGGATCTTGAAGATCAAAAAATGAAATTTTATTTTTGATGGATCATCTTCTCAGAGCAAGGCTCTTCTTGAGGAATTTTATTCCTTCATCATTAGACTTTGACAGATGTCTGTCTAGTGAAGAGCACTGCTCTCAATGGGATTTTTACTCCTCTGCCCGAGGGATTTCTCTCATTTAATGAGAATCTCTTGAGGATTTCCTCTTTTAATGACAGCCTCATCCAATGATGAGGCTGTTTTATTAATGATGAACTGTCATCTAGATTTTGTGGCTCCCCTTTGGTCCCTTTAACTACATTGCAGTGCGGTACGGACTTATAGTACCTTGTAATAGAATCTAATTTATAGCATGGGCAGCTGAAAGTTCATTCTTTTTTGCACAGGCATTATGTCTTCCGACATCTCCTTCCCATTCGTTCGCTCAGAAGGCGGGTTCCCTGAAGCACCTGTTGACCGTGATGTTTTTGCGTTGATAAAAGACCATGACTCGGAGCACAAAAGCCTTCATTTATAGGGTAAATGGTATGACCAAATTATCATGGGCCGACGGAGCTTTTCCTGTGCGACACCTTCGGAGCCTATTTCAGCGATTGCTTATGCAGATGCGCCTCCGATAAATTACACTGTGGAGGAGGTCAACTGGACTTCGGAAGGTCTCTTTCGGCCTTCTATCGCCGCAATACCTGTGCAGCCGCTGGTGGCTTTGGACATCCTAGGGCGACGTATATGTCAATGCGAGTCGCGTCCTTAGGGACAGCCATACAATGTAGGACTAACTCCCCGTCACCCAGCCGGATATTTGCAGTGGGCCCGGTATATCTTATCGGCGAGGAAATCATAGTTGGTGAAGCTCGGATTGTATTCCGCCGTTTATGCTTCTTTGTTTCAATATTCCATACCCCCTACATGGTGGGTCAGGGCATTTCTGGAACAGTGGAACATTCCAACCCACACCTTCCTCCTGTCAGATCGAGAAGTCTCCATTTCTTTGGAGGAGTTTGCAGAGGTCTCAGGTTTACCCGTTGGGGGGGGGAACATTATGAGGAGTTGCTTCTCCCGGATGAGTATGTTTTCGCTACTAAATCCATGGTAATGGGTCTTACTCCCGAGAATGCTATCCAACACCAATTTCCGAGCTTGATAAAGATGTTGAATATGTATGAAAACCTCTCTCTTGCATCCGAAGGTCGCGGAGTTAATTTTACGGCTTTTATTGCTGATTTTCTTTGCCCGGAAATGTTGAAGGAAGAAGTCGATAAATTTGCCAGTCTTGACGACCCCTTCGGCTTGGGTTTAGGCAATTTGCTGGCGGCGGAGATAGATCAGAAAAGCTTCTTTCTACCTGATACCCCAGTCATCCTTTTTACAGAGCTGGCGGCTCCTGAGATTGATGAAGAGACGTTCATTTTAGGGTTCCTTGGATTATGGCTGAGTTGGTTCGCGCTTCCCATGCAGCCTCGCCGCATGAGGCCGTCCGTTTTCTATCCTACGCATCGAATGGTTGCCGGGATACCAGTAGCTGTGGGGATTGCTGGGTTAGCCCATATGTATCACGGCCTCAGCTTAGCAGCTGATACCACTGAGCCAGGGGTGCAGTCGGTAAATTTCCCGATGCATTATTTCACGTCATGGCTCGAGTTACACGTGCTAGGCGTCTTTGGCATCCACAAGAAGCCGAGTTTTTATGACAGATGCAGGTTCCCTCGGATCATGCAACTGGTTGGCGCTTCTATCTTGACTCCGATGCAACGGGAAGCTAGAGGCTTGCTTCTTCGCCCGCGCACGGTTGGGGCTGGCATGTCTTTTACTGATAAAGTTTTGACTGTTGGCCAGGAGTCGGGGAAGACGGTGCTGTCCTTGCAGGACATATTTAAAGATGGGGTCTCTGTCTTGAAGGCTCGGGAGATTCTTCATCTGTACTCCATCCGGCCGGGCTTTCTTGTATTCAAGATGAATGACTCGGCTTTATTCATGAGGTATAACCCGCATCGCTTCGCTCAGTAATTAGGTTACAATCAGGGCGTCCCACTTGAGGCTTTTTTGGTCGAACCTGCTGCTACTGAAGAGGGAATGCGGAGCGCGCTGCATCATTTCATGCGCTTGAACACAGGGTCCAACTTCTTCATCAGCGAGCCGAGCTGCGTCCCAACGACCCTTAATGCATACGTGGCGTGGTATCAGCATTCAATGGGCGCCGTCATCAGGGAGGAGAAACGGTTGTTGCTCGATCGCAAGGGTACAGTGCCGGCTGGTGATCGAAATGTTCCTCTGAAGCGACGGAACATTGTTCATCCTCCCTTGAGAGAGGTCACTGTAGTTGAGCCTCTACACGTGCCAAGCCCTACGGGCGGGTTGCCCCCATCTAGCGTGCCTAAAAAAGCAGTGGCTGCCGCGTCCCCCGAGTCGGACATAGGAAAAGAAATTAGGACTTGTCGTCCAAAGGCATCTAGCAAACGCAAACTCGTGTCATCGGCCCCCGACGCCCGTCCTCAGAAGAAGAAGAAACAGGTACTTTCTTTGGACATCATATTAGGCTCGACGCCCTCTGCTCCGTCTTGTAAGTCTACGGTAGCGTCCCGGCCGTCTTTCCGAGACCAAAATATGGAAACGAAAACTTTTTCAAACTAGAAACCGGCGCTATCGTATGCTTAAAACCCGGATCGAACCATTAACCTACAACTAGCTATCTAGAGAAGGGATAGAAAGGCTATACCGATCGATCCGTGTCCTTCGGTCTTTGGATACCATCCCAAGCTCCCCGCGGCAATTCCGGTCTTGATCTCCTCGTCGGAAAGGGCACCACATCTACGAGTCTTTTTATGGGCTCCCGCTTCATCCGAAACAACTCGGGCACGAAGTGTGCTAGCCGACGTGTCCAAGGTGTTGTAGAGAATGTTTGTGATCACTTTGTCTCTTGCATCCATTGCTTGGATGGAGGTTGAAGGTGTTGCCATTCATGGAAAATAATGAGCTAGAGGAAGAAGAAGAAGAGAAGGTTTTCTCTCTCTTTTCTTTTTCTTTTGTGATGGAAAATGATAATGTGAGTATGAATGAGATCAAGAATAATACAAGAGCAAACTACAACCATATGGTTGCCTCTATCTCTCTCCTTATCATTTCAATACAAATCTATCACATTATATGACACATGCACAAAGAAAAAGACCATGAGTCACCACTTGTGCATGTGTCACAATAAATGCTTCTTATCATGACATATAGCTCACAATTTCCATTTACAAACATTAATCCAAATGTTTGCAATAATAAAAAGATACGGCAACATCTAAAGTAAACTCGTGACGGATCACAAGGATACCCCTCACCTGTATATACATACCTGCATCCGCATTCCGACTAAATGCGAATGCGATAAGACTAAAATAATCCAACAAATCTAATACTAGGATCCGGCTTAAACCAAAGCCCACTAGTATGATCTGCCCGATCATGATCCGTGCACTACCGTACGTATATGATCGAACCCTGCTATATATCATACGGCCTCTACAACGTTTCGCCCGAAACTTGAAAAACTGTCTGTGGGGGACTCTAAAGACTCGTCAATACTTTGGCTTTGGATTTAACCACTAGCACGTCAGAGGTACTAGCCGTACGTAACGGGCCACCAGGTATTGACCAAAAGGGAGGTCGATGAGCGAACTCATCCTGACACCCTACTGAGCCTGTCAGTGACAATATCCGTACGGTCCGGTCCAATAGTCTATGAGCATCGCATGGCGGGCCTAGGGGGTTGGTAAAAGTCAGACCCCCAAAAGCGGTACAAGTCGTGTCGAAGTGTAGCCTAGAACACCCTGAGATACTACTGGAATACTTACCAGTAAATCTCCTGTCTTGGCCAAGGACTTCGTGTAATGGCTCTCCTAGACACAGCGTGATCTCACCCCCAATATCGGGAGAGACGAAACTCCTGCCGATTCACTCACTGCCTCCATGTGGCTCGGGACTGTACCCAACTAAAACCTATTTGCACGACTCCTTTGAGCCATGGTAGGGTAGTAATCAAAGCACAGTGGGAACTCACATGAGACAAATGACGATCTCAGGTCGATGAACTAACCTGTACACATGTCACCAGGGAACTGCTATCTGACGTCAGGTATAATACCAACTAGCATATTCCCGGCGAGTCCTGTCCGGTGTACTCATAACCCAATGAGCACCTGTATACATCTTAGGTGAACCAACTGACACCAATGGCTTGTGAGACCAGCCACCACCCCTCGTCGGGGTCTCGACTGTATACACTAGTCTACTCCGGAGTATCGATACCCAGTCTCGAAACTCCCACGACTAGGGACCTTTTAAGGATGTGCTTATAAACCCCAGCTCCCACGTATATGATCGCCATCATACTGCTGGTAGTCAAGCAAGAATCCTAAGGGCTCTATCAATGTGTAATAGTGACCTGTAAGGTCACCTGAAGCAGTACACGATGATAAAGATAAACCAGATAGCATACTACCATCTTGAGTAAGACTGTCCTACCGGTATAGGTCCTCCCTCAATCATTGCAATCACGTGCCTGTGATCCAATAATTGACTCTGAGGGCACTATATCCAACACGTCTAGCGAAGGCTCGAGCGAATACGGGACCAACGAGGGTTTATTCGGGATGCTTGATGATACCGATTTGGAGGTTGCCATTGAAGCTTCCAAACAATCGGCTGCCCTCGAAAAGGAATTGGCCGCCCTTGAGCAGTCAGGTATACTTTATCCTTATCTCTCCACTGTTTATTTCACTCTTCTTTTTTATCATATTTTGACTGACGCCTCCTATTTTAACAGGTGCTTCTACAGAAGAAGCCATTGTTGCTTCGCTTAAAACCTTTGAAGAGGCGGAAAGGCTTCGCACTTCATTGCCAACAGAGGCTTCGCTTGAACGACCGATGATGGATACCGTAACGGTTCCGGAGGTAAAACCTAGCCCTAGTGATAATATCTCCTTAGCGAAGGTCTTGAAGAAGCCTCCTCTCCCTGTCAAAACCGAGAAGCAGCCCAAAAAACATACGGCCAGGGGAAAGAAGCGATATTCTGCAATCACTAGCTCTAGATTAAAGTGGGAGGAAGAAGACCGTTACTAATCCACCGGAAGACTGTCTTCTTTTTCCTAGTTCATCTACCGAGGAAGCCACACAATTGGCTGAGGCTATAAGATGCTCACAAGACGAATCTGAGAATGTGAGGATCCCGAAAAGGCCTTACCCTGCCGTCATCTTTTATGAAGACCCTCCGTGGATACGGCGACTATTCATAGGCCCTCTGGAAGAATGGGGAGAAAGGGCTCTTAAGCAGGCCATCTCAGCCGACGCCGAGGATGCACTTTCATTGTGGACTGGTGGCCACGAGTCTACTCTCGAACTTCGGCGAGCATACCTCCTCAGGAAGGAGCGTCGACTTGAACAAGCAATACTAGAAGCTCCCTTGCGCATCGGTATGTTCATGTATCTCTTCGTAATATTTTGTATTGCTTGTATACATACATACATACATACATACATACATATATATATATATATCCTTATCCTCGTACAAACTTTGCAGGGACTTCGGCGATGGCAGAGAAGCTGAGTCCAAGTCACGCCCTGACTATGGACTTCGCAGATAACCCTAATGAATGTAGGGTTGCTAGGAACACGCACAAGGGTTTACGAGGTATCAACCATGCTCGATTTAAAAATTAGCCGTGCCGAACAACCCTAACCAGGATCTTTAAACTATAGATTAAGCGAAAACAAGCATGTTAAACACTTTAACACTAAGTGAGAGGGATTACAACCTTTGGAGATCCGGTCCTTCACTTATTAAGCTCCGTGTTGAGGTCCCTTCGTTGCGATCATCGTGTTCCGGACTCTCGAGGGGCTCCACGAAGAGAAAGATGCAAGCTTGCTTTCGATCTTCGATAACAATGATGATCTACCTTGAAGTTTCATTAACACAAGCTCTCACTCTCAAAATGAAGTGAACACCCTCATCTAAATGGCAAGGGTAGATGAGGATGATGAAGTAGGATTTTTGCACTTATTTGTTTTCTTATTCTCACTCACTTTCATCACAAAAAGCAAAGCAAGAAAGGTTTGCATCAAGGAAGAAGAAGAAGAATAGTGAATCCTTTTGTGATGAATAATGAAAACCATATATGAGGTTAGAAATGCAACCCTAGTTAAGAATGAATCCTTAACTTGTGTAGAGAAATAACCATGGTAAAGGGTTTGGGTTAGGTTAAGGAAATATCTTCACAAAATATCTTTTCCAAAACAAAAAGCAAAGCTTCTAGAAACTTCTAGAAATGCTTAACCCAAATCAAATCTTAACCATGTTTAATCTTCACTAAACATGTTGCATTAATAACCATATCATGTTACAATATTATATATCACACATATATAATATTTATTGTAACAAAATAAAATAATACAATTAACATATATCGCATATATATCAATGTATTACCCGAGTGAGAAAAAGAATCTTTTAGTGAGCTGATATTAGTTAATGTAATTTAATATATCATATATATTATTATACATTAAATTATCGAATCAACACTTGATCCGACAATCCGGCTATATCGCATATAACCGACTAATATCTCATTTACCGATTCATCGAATCAACACTTGATCCGATGAGCCGGCTGATATCAAATATCACGAGAATAGAATACGGTATCTCATATCGCATTATCCTCGGTCCTGCACATATCACATATGTGCCCCTAACCCGTTTCTCCTGAGCCAAGAAACCTCTGTGTAGGACTCTAAAGAATCGTCAATACGCCGGCAGTAGGTGATGATCATATCAAACACCCACAAGATGCAAGCGGTCAGCTAAACGTAACAGCCACCCAGGTATTGAGCGCTTAGAAGATCAACAAGCAAGCCTGTACATTCTCCTGTGAATCCAATCAGTAACACTCCCGTACAGTCCGGTCTCGTCGTCTGATATGTCGCATATCTCGCCTAGGGGTGGTAAACGTCAGACCCCAGTAGCTTGATAAGTCGTGTTGATATGAGGTCTATAACAGTTCAAGAAACTACTGATAACACTTACCAATAAATCTCAGCAACCCTGGCCAGGGATTTCCAATTATAGCCAATCGAACACAGCGCAACATCAACTCCCTATACCGGGAGAGACGAATCCCCTCCTATCGCTTATTGCCTCCATGTGATTCGGGACTGTACCCAAAAGCCACCTTTTTACACGCCCTCTTGGACGTGGTATGATGGAAATCAAAGTACAGTGGGAATCACACAAGACTCTATGATGATCTCGGGTCAACAGACTACTCTGTACCAGTGTCACCGGAGAACTGCCATCTGACGTGAGGTATAATACCATCTGGGAGTTCTCGGCGAGTCCGTCCAGTGTACCCAGTCTCTACTGAGCACCCGTACACCATCCTTGATGTCAAACACCGATGGATATGGGATCATCCATCGCCCATCATATGGGTCAAGATGCGTATACGCTAGTCTACTCTGGTGTATCGATGCCCTATCTCGATACACCCTCGACTAGGAACAGTTATAGGATGTACTCGTCGACTACCGCGGCCCCACTAGTATGATCTCATCATAGTCCCAGTAGTCGAGTACATATCCTAAGGGCTTTATCAACATGTAACATAGAGACAATCAGAGTACATATTAAGATAAAGTACAACCAGATAGTATACTATCATGTCGAGCAAGAAAGTCCTCCCTATATATGTCCAAGCATCCATTACAATATACATCGTATGTACAGTAATGGCCTTTAGGGCATACATATAACTAACAATCTCCCACTTGCACTAGGGCCATCTGTTGTGGTATCGCATACCCAACAATTAGCTGTGGTTGAAGTATCTCATACTCAACCATCTCATAAAAGTCTCTACCGGGAAAAAGGCCTTTGTGAGTGGATCCGCGCTGTTGTCCTCTGTGTCTACTCTCCTAACCTCGATCTCCCTAGAGATCAACCATCTCCAAGATCAGGTGATACTGCCTAAGAATTATATCTGGATTTCTGATGGGACGGGAGTTCCTTGGCATAAGCTACAACTCCATTGTCACACAATGGTAAGAACGAAGTTCATCTCATGAACTTATATTTATCCAGACTGCCTCTTTGGTAGCATCCTTGGTAACGATGTATCTTGCTTTTAATCGTCTAGTAAGTCACGGTATCTAACTTGGAACTCTTCCAACATACCGTCCCTCCACTAAGGATAAAGACAATGCCTGCGATTGATATTCAGTCGTCCTTATCACTCTGGAACCTTTCCAGTGATTCTCCCCAGGCTCGATTGATACCATCTCACTACAACTAGTGAGAATCCTAACATCCATTTAGATCTATCTCATAGATATAAAACCTAGGATTTAGGAGGTATCACCTTGATCCTATATGGAGAATTCTTGTGATAAGCGGAGATTGACTGAGCGTAGCATAGGAAACTCCTTCCCTATCATGAGTATGTCATCCACGTACTCTACGAGGATCACCACCATACTCTCTACTACCTTTTTGTTTATACAAGGTTCATCTACCATTTTGATGAAGTCAAACTCTTTGACTACCACATCAAAACAGACGTTCCAACTCCGCGATGCCTGATTTATCACATAAAACATCTTGCTTACGTTTCCGCTGCTCCCACTGTCTATGAAGCCCTCTAGCTGTGTACTTATAGACGCTCTCTTCCAAATCATTATTTAGAAAAGCAGTCATGACACCCAACCGCCAGATATCGTAGTCTTGGTATGTAGCCGTGGCAAGTAGGATCTGGATGGACTTAAGCATAGCTTTGAAAGTCTCAACTTTTCCATGTACACCAAGTAATCTTCTCAAGATATACTTGCTCCTGATAGGGATTTAACCCTTCAGATAAAGCAACCAAAGTCCATACTTTGTTGGTGTATAAGGATTCCATCTCAGATCGATAAGCATCCAGCCATTCTTATAGAGTCCCACTCCTGATGGCCAGCTCGAAACTAGTTGGGTCATCATCTCATGATGCAATTCTCGCTCCAACTGTCATAGAGAAACCAAAGTGTCTCTCAGGTGGGTGAGGAAACCTACTAGATCGGCGGAGAGGCTGAGGTTCATTGGAAACTATTGAATCCTTTGGTTTTACCAAATCATCAGCTGCAGTTTGTATAGCTGGAACTCTTTCCAGTTCTACCTCATGTCCAATAATTTCTTCATAAGAAATTCCCTTTCACAAAGGTGGCATGTTGAGAAACAAAAACGCTTTTTGTTCCCCAGTTTGGTAGAAGATATTCCCTTGCGAATGCTTGGGATATCCAACAAACTTCTACAGGACTGACTTTGCCTCGAGCTTTTCCGGATTATGCTTTTAGACATAGGCTGGACAACCCCAAATCTTAACATACTTAAGATATGGGCTCTTCCCATTCCATATCACATATGAAGTGGTAGGTAACTGATTTGATTTGAACCCTATTCAATAGGTATGCAGCTTCTCAAGTGCATAACTCCAAAAAGGAAATAGGAAACTCAGTAGTACTCATCATAGAGTGCACCATATCAAATAAGGTGTGATTGCTCTGCCCCGATACACCGACGTGCTGTGGTGTATACGGAGGAGTAATGCTGAGAGAGAATCTCATTCTCCTTTAGAATAGTCCAGGATTTCCGTACTCAAGTATTCTCCTCCTTGATCTCATCAAAGGACATAATACTTATACCCGTTTTGGTTCTCTACTTCTAACTTATATTCATTGAATTTCTCAAAAGTTCCAGACTTGTGTTTCAACAGGAACACATGTGCGAATCTTGAGAGACTATCAGTGAATATAATAAAGTACAAAGAACCAGTCCTGGCATGTGTAGACAGGGAACTTACATACATCATCATGTATCAATCTCAAGAGTTCACTAACTCTTTCTCTATTTCCAATAAACGGAGCTGTGGTCATCTTATCTCTGTGACATGACCGGTAAGTTTCACAAGATGTAAATTCAAACTAATTTAAATATGCATCTATATGTAACTTCAGCTAGTCGGGTCGCATTGATATGACCTAGTCTACAAAGCCTCAAGAAGGATTCGTTCATTTCTGAACTCTTCCTTTTGTGTGTGTTCTGTACATTAAGAACTGTGGTTTGATTTAGAACGTCTATGCTTTTAGATAATGTGCCTGAACCGATCAACTCTTAATATAGGAAATGTTCAAAACATTATCTAACAATATAAAATTATATCCTTCTTTACTAATAAAGAGACTGATATGATGTTGTACTTTAGGTTCGGTATCTAATAACATTCGTTCAGAATCAATGTATTCTGGTAATACTGGGTGATAACTACCAACAGACTTGGCTGCAACACTTGCACTGTTTCTATCTTATGAAATTTATCACCCGTTCTCAGTTCTCTACCTATCTGTAGCCCATGTAACAAATTACATATGTGGGATCCTGATCCGGTATCAAATACCCAGGACGTAGAGGATATTGAGAAACAGTTCTGTGTAATGAACACACCTGATTGATCTTTAAAATTCACAGACTGTGTAAGTAAAACAACTCAAATGATCCCTGATAACGGTGCCATTTGATTGTAAAGAATTTCTTGTTTGTGTAAATCGAATAAAGCGAATGAGTTTCAATGTGTCGGTAATATTGAATAAAATTCACAATCAAAGAATTATATTTGACCGCAATCAATTACGGTGTCGGTTGTAGATCGTAAGCGAGTGTGGATCGTCCACAGGGATTGTGCGATTCGTTTCTATGTTTAATTTGTTTGAATCGAAAAGTTAATCGAAAAGAAAAGAAAACATGATTCAAGAATTTATCGATTGATTCAGGTGTCACGAGTTTAATCAAGAATCAAGAAATTGATAAACAAATCAAGAATCGGTGTTTCGATGATATTTCCAACCAAAATGTCAAGAATCTAAATGAGGCTTGTAGGAATCGATCGGATCTATAGACGTGATGTAATCTCAAGATTTCGTGTTCTTGTCCTTCGAAGGATTGATACTAGATTGATGATGATCGACGAGAGTTAGGGCTTTCTTGATGAAACTAGGGTTTCATCGTTTAACCCTTGTTCTTTCATCGATATCATTCACATTCTAGCCTCTAGCAATTTCAAGAAAAGATCGTAACTCCCCAATCTCGAGCGATATCAATCAAGAAAGCATCGCAACGAATTGGGTAGTCGATTCTTGAACTTGCTAGGGTTTACAAAACTCGTAGGATTCAAGAATCGATTTAAGATATATTACATCATCATTCTATTGATCGTCTTGACTCCTCGACGAGCGGAGTATTACTCAAACATCATCACACAGAAAGCATTCAAGAATTGAAAAGATATCATGATGCAAGAATTTAAAGAAAACAAGATAAAAGAATATCACCTTTTATTTATATCAACAATTTGATTACAGTCGCTCAAGAACTACAAGAGGAAGAACTAAATTGTTGAATTGGCGTCGCTCGGCTCCGTGAGTCGCGGATCGGCTTGGACCACTTGCTCTGTTGAAGATCGGCTCGGCTCATAAAAGGTTGCAAGGCTTCTTGCTTGATGGGTACTCGGGATCTTGGCTTTTGATTGGAATTAGGGTTAGGGTTTCACACAAGTCCTCTCACTAGACTTGTGGAAGAAGATGAAGAGAGTGAATGGCTAAAGATTGGCTACTAAAAATGAACTAGTCAAAGATCAAGTCCCTTTTACAAGTGAGCCTAGGGTCTTATTTATAGATCACCCAAACCCTAGGTCTAGGTTTGAATTTACAATTCCCTCCAAAAGTTTGTTGAGGCTTCTAGAAGGAGTTTGTTAGGCTTAGCTTAGGGTTTAAGCTAGGGTTTAAGAAGAAGTTTCTAGAATGATAGGCTAGTTTAGTGTTGATCCCAAAGCTTGCTGATCTGGCAGAAGTCTCTGGAGTCTTCTGGAAATTGACATGTCTTTTTGAAGTCTGGACCCAGAGATGAGAATTTTGCACCAAATTTGGGAAGCTAATTCCTTGGACCCACCGCGGATCCGCGGCGCAAGCAGGCTCCTGCCGCGGATCCGCGGCTCTTTGTAGGGCTTGGGCCTTGATCTTTTTGGTGTGGTCTTGGGATGCCATTTGGAGCTTAATCTGATGTGTTGATTTGTATTTTCCCTTTTGGATTGATACCAGATCTGAAATCATTGAGTTGGCGTAATGTTTGATCGGTACCATGTAAATTTTTTGCCTTTCTTCTGGATTTTCCTGCACAGATCTCAAAACAAGTGTTGCGCAATATAGGGATGATGCGATGCCATGAAATGTAGTCAATTTCCTTTATAGTGTCGGTTTTAGAGTCTAATACATGCAATCTGATATTTTGCGACGGTTTTGCTAATATGTGAAATATGAATGCCGAACACTTCTATATGAATGCAAATGATGAGGAAATTGCCGGCTAAAATATGCAATATTTTCGACTAATCAAATTCCCCCAAACTTAATTTCGATCGTCTCGAGCGAACTGTTTTATTAAAAAGAGAAGGAGAAAATAAAGAAAGAGAAAAACTAACTAGCACACTTTCGTAGGCAACACGATTGCACTGAGCACGTGCAATAAGTCTTTAAACCTCTAGGTGTCCCTAGTAGGAGGAGTGTTGTCTCCTGAGGGTTTTCAGCGGATTGCACCCACAAAATCCAATAATAAAAGAAAGATCATGAATATTACATTTAAAGAAAAGAATTGTAAAAGAAAGACTTTGAAAATTAGGGTTTCCAACTAAGCTAGCTTTTCGGTTGTCATGAGCCCTATCTTAATGGTCATGAAAAGATGTTAGAAATCACGTCCTCCCTCAATAAAACATCATCTTATTCTTCATTCCTATCTTTCTTCTAAACATCGATCATATAACCCTGCATGTGTGTAAAGACATCCCTACACCCGGAGAATTCAATTCAAGCTATCATACTCTTGCCCATCAGCCTCAGTACTTTTTAATTAATGAATATTTAGATGAGATTGCTCACACACTTTCATGCGACCATTAATACTTCTTGAGGTACTAACCGACCGATTACTCCTGTGCTTGCTTACTTGGTGTATTTTCCTCGTCTTGCACCACCTCAGGCATAGCAGTGACTCCCAGACCAGTTGGCCTTAGGGCACTAGGTGAAAAGGCACCCTCGCTATATATTTTTTTATTGCCCTTGGTGATAACAAAACCAGTGTTCATTTTTCTCACCACTTTATATTTTTTTATTCACTTTTTTTTTATTTCCTTCATACATCGGCTTTAAGACAAGAGCATTTTAAGGTATCCTCTACTATCCCAGGCTTCAAGACGTGTGCAAGTGCGAATAGCAGGGTATCAACGTTCAAAATGTTTGGCTTCCAGAATAGAAACTATTTTTCAGACTTATTTTTATCCTCAGATTAGTGACGTCCTTCATCTTACTAACTCTTGGGACAACGGCTCATAACTACTTATTACTAGTTCGTATAAGAAAACTTCTAATTTTCTTAGTTTTCTTAAATTTTCCCAATCTCATGGATGTAATTGTTCACTATCTAAACTTTCATTATTTTATTTTTGTACAAAAAAGTGTAAATATTAAAATTATTTTTATATTTTTAAATTTTTAAATTTTTATTGGTTTTGAAAATTTTTCAATTTTTTATAGATTTTTAAAGAAATGTTTTGTGCTTATGCAAATGATATGCAAATGATGCAAAAATAAGCACAAACCTCCCCCAAACTTGTTTTCAACAGTGTCCTCACTGTTGCCAAATGCTATACCTACAAAACTGTAAGCCTGGGGGGGATTATTAGTGGGGTCAAAATATATAAGTGAAGAACTTCCCCCAAACTTATTCTTTTCACTCACCTTCATTCAAAAAATGATGCAGTGATATATTGGACATGAAGGTGAGACGGAGGAATTTTAATCCAAATAAACTGGCTCTTGTAAGAACAAGAGCTCCTCCGTGGGGTCAGTGGAAAAATACAGATTAAGTCTATGTCCATTTACTTTGAAAAAGGTGCCGTTTTTAACATTTTCTACTTCTACTGCCCCGTGCGGGTATACAGACCGCACAACAAAAGGTCCCTTCCATCGAGATCGGAGCTTACCCGCGTGAAGGTGTAATCGTGAATCATAAAGAAGGACTTGTTGACCAGGTGAAAATGTTTTCCTCAAAATGTTTTTATCGTGAAAAACCTTAGTCCTATTCTTTGTGATTACAGCGTTATCATAAGCTTCATCGCGGAGTTCGCTTAGCTCATTTATTTGCAGCTTCCGAAAGTTGCAAGCTTCTTTTAGATCAAAGTTCATTTCTTTTATAGCCCACAATGCTTTATGCTCTATCTCGACTGGTAAATGACATGCTTTTCCAAACACTATCCTATATGGAGACATCCCTAGGTCGGTCTTATATGCAGTCCTGAATGCCTAAAGAGCATCCGTCAGTTTGGTCGACCAGTCTTTTCTATTTTTAGCAACAGTTTTCTCCAGGATAAGTTTGATTTGTCTGTTTGAGATTTCAGCCTGCCCGCTTGTTTGGGGATGATAGGGTGTAGAAAGTCGGTAGTTGATTGAGTATTTTCGCATCAGAGTCTCGAAAGACCTGTTGCAGAAATGTGTCCCATTATCGCTAATAATAGCACGTGGGTGTCCAAATCGCGAAAAGATATTCTCTTTCAAGAACTTAATGACAACTTTCCTGTCATTAGTGCGACATGGAATGGCTTCTACCCACTTTGAGACATAATCAACTGCCAGCAATATTTACAAATTCCCAAAGGAGTTGGGAAAGGGACCCATAAAATCAATGCCCCAAACATCGAATATTAAAACAACCAGAATGGGTTGCTGAGGCATTTCATTCCTCTGGGAGATTCTACCCGTGTACTGACATTGTGTACAGGTTTTGCAATACTCAAATGCGTCCTTGAATAAGGTCGGCCAATAAAATCCACATTGCAAAACCTTTTCCGCTGACTTTCTAGGACCAAAGTGACCCCCACAGGCCTGATCATGACAAAATGAAAGAACACTCTTGAACTCTTCATTCGGGACACACCGGCGAATGATCTGATCAGGACAATATTTAAACAAATAGGGCTCGTCCCAGTAAAAGTGTTTTACTTGGGATAGAAAATGGTATTTGTCCTGTTTAGACCAATCGCTGGGTATTAGTCCCGTGGCATGATAGTTCACAATATCCCTGAACCATGGTTCACTAGATATGCTCAAGAGTTGTTCGTCAGGGAATGAATCATTGATTGGCAGGGTCACAGGGGAAGAAGAGATGCGTGAAAGATGGTCAGCGACTACATTTTCACATCCTTTCTTATCTTTGATAACAAGATCAAATTCTTTTAACAGAAGGATCCAACGTATTAGTCGACCTTTTGCATCTTTCTTTGCCAGAAGATGTTTTAAAGCGGAATGGTCAGTATACACAACTATAGGTGAGCCAATTAAGTAAGGCCTGAATTTTTCTAATGCAAATACAACCGCTAAGAGTTCTTTTTCTGTGGTTGTATAATTGATTTGCGCATCATTCAGGGTCTTACTAGCATAGTGTATCACGTGTGGCATCTTTTCGATGTGCTGTCCTAAGACTGCACCTACTGCAAAATTAGATGCGTCACACATCAGCTCAAAGGGGTAGTCCCAGTTTGGTGATGATAAAACGGGGGCTGAAGTGAGTGAGTGTTTAAGTGAGTCGAAAGCTGTCTCGCAGTCCGAGTCAAAATCGAAGGTCGTATCCTTGGCCAGGAGAAGAGTTAAAGGTCGAGCAATTTTGCTAAAGTCCTTAATGAATCTCCTATAAAAGCCCGCATGGCCAAGGAAAGATCGAATATCTTTGACGCTTTTGGGATGAGGGAGGTTTTGAATGACATCTATCTTAGCTCTGTCAACCTCAATACCTTTCTGTGAAATGACATGTCCAAGGACTATTCCTTCTTGGACCATAAAATGGCATTTTCCCCAGTTCAAAGTCAAGTTCTTCTCTTTGCAACGAGTAAGAACCGCGTCAAGATTCGATAGGCAATCAGAAAAAGAGTCTCCAAAAATCGAGAAATCGTCCATAAAGATCTCTAGAAAATTCTCTACCATATCAGAGAATATCCCCATCATACACCGCTGAAAGGTAGCGGGAGCATTGCATAACCCAAAGGGCATGCGACTGTAAGCAAAGGTACCAAAAGGACAAGTAAAAGTGGTTTTATCTTGATCATTTTTGGCGATGGGGACCTGATTATAGCCTGAGTATCCGTCCATAAAACAATAATACTCTCGTCCCGCTAAACGTTCCAGCATTTGATCAATGAATGGTAGAGGAAAGTGATCTTTCCTCATGGCAGCATTGAGTTTTCTATAATCAATACATATACGCCACCCAGTTTGGGTGCGTGTCTGAATCAACTCATTTACCTCATTGGTTATAACAGTGATGCCGGATTTCTTAGGAACGACATGTATAGGACTAACCCATTGGCTATCGGAGATGGGGTATATAATACCATTATCTAAGCATTTGACGATCTCTTTCATGACAGCTTCCTTCATGACGGGATTTAACCGTCTCTGTGGTTCTTGGGTCGGTCTGGCATCATCCATCACATGTATATGATGTTCAACTATCAAGGGACTAATCCCTTTGATGTCCGCCATACTCCAACCAAACGCCTCTTTGTTAGATCTCAATACCGATAAAAGTGCATTCTCTTGCTCTGATGCAAGAGAAGTGGATATGATAACCGGTAAAGACTCATTCTCACCTAGATATGCATATTTAAGGTGAGAAGGTAAAATTTTGAGATCTAATTCAGGCGGAGAAATGATAGAAGGAGGGATCATTGAGTGATTTTTGGATTTACAAAGAAGCTCAGAGCCTGTGAAAGATACAGACTCGGGTGGAGAAAAGTCAGGAGTGCAGGACTCAAGTGTAGAGAAAGTGTCCTCACTAAGATCATGTGTGAAATCAAACAGAGATGTGGTAATGTCATCGAGATTAGTAAAGCAAAGATCCTCAGCTCCACAACTATCGGGAGCGATCTCATGGACAGAGCACACATCTAAAATATGAGCAGAGGGTTCTGATGGCTGACTTCCAATTTTGTAGATATTTAGTTCAATGGTCATATTTCCAAATGATAAGTTCATTGAACCATTTCTACAGTTTATAACAGCGTTGGAAGTGGCAAGGAAAGGACGACCCAGAATCACCGGAATTTGGCTCCGGGGGTTTGCTACAGGCTGTGTGTCGAGTACAATGAAGTCTACAGGGAAAACAAATTCCCCGACCTTTATAACACATCCTCTAGTTCACCCCTTGGTTTGGTGATAGATCGGTCTGCCATCTGGAGAGTGCAGTGAGCAGGTTTCAGCTCTCCAATCCCTAATTGCTCATAGACAGAATATGGAAGGAGGTTAACACTTGCGCCAAGGTCTAAAAGAGCACGATTTATGTTTTTACCCCCAATCGAAATCGATATTGTAGGACATCCTGGGTCCTTTCGTTTCTTTGGTAGCTGGGGAATAAAAACAGTGTTGATATTGTTAGCCATAAAGATCTTCTTCGGCACTTGAGTCTTCCTCTTCCTAGTGCACAAGTCCTTAAGAATTTTCGCATAAGCGGGGACTTGCTGAATAGCATCTAGGAGAGGGATATTGATGTTAACCTGTTTGAACATTTCTATAATTTTCTCCATATGAGGACTCGTTCTATTACCCCTTAACCGGTTCGGGTAAGGAGCTTTCGCAATAAGCGCAGGGTCCATCACAGGAGAAGGAAGAGGGGGTAGACGCGGTCCCAAAAGAGGTGTGGGGATCGTCTGTAGAGAACTAGAAGGGCTATACTGAGGTGTCGAGCCTAGTGGGAAATAGAGAATAGGCTCGCGAGAAGGTGGTATGGTAGAAGAACAAGGATCAGAAGGAGAAGTGTGTGTGTGTGGAAAAGTCTCAGCCGGGGTGTTGATATGATTTCTAATATCATCAATACCTTCCCCGACATGATTGTTCAGTACTCTTCCCGATCTCAACGTTGTGACGGCATTTACATTGTAATGCCCAGGATTCTGTAGGGGTTGAGAGGGAAGTTTCCCTTTTTCTCTCGCACTCATTTCGGCTTTAAGTCGTGCGATTTCAGCTTCCATCGTTCTGATACTCTCAGCTTGGGATGCTGAGTTTTTCTTTATCTCACTGACGGAAGATCTAACCTCAGTCGAAACCTCTATGAAATTTGATAAAAGTGATTTCATGGTTTGAGTGAATTGAGAGAATTCGTCAAAACAGGTCATAGGATTAGACTGTGCAGGAGTGTTGACCTGATTTTGGAAATTTTGTGACTGATAGGGGTGCTGAGTGAGTTGAAGGGGTTGCTGTTGTGGTGGAGGAAGACCCCTTTGAAATTGATTCGTGTTTGGAACCGTGTTTTGAGATTGGTTTTGGTTCCAAGCAAAATTCGGGTGATTCCTCCAACCCTGATTGTACGTGGAAGAATATGGATCATTTCGAGGTCTTTGAAATGCGGCATTAGAATGCTCGTGACCTTGAAACGCAGAGTTTAATGGACATTCTTCCATTAAATGAGACGGATCAGAATAGCACCCACAAACAGTTTTGGGGAGCGACACTGGATTTAGGGAGGCTGCTGCAAATTTGTGTTCCATAGCGTCGAGCTTCTTTTGTATTGCTGCCATTTCAGCTCGAACACCTATGGACACATCTATTTGGTGTACGCCTCCTCTATTCAATGGTTTTCCACTCTCCCACTGTAGTGATTTTTCAGCGAACTCTTCTAAATACTTCCAAGCTTCCCCATCATCCTTAGTCATAAAAGTACCTTGACACATGTTTTCAAGGCTCTGTTTAGTGCTTGGGTTAATGCCCTCATAAATGATTCGGCATAATTCCCATCTCGGGATGCCGTGATGAGGACACTGAACCAATAGATCCTTGAAACGTTCAAAGCATTTTGAAAATGGTTCAGTAGGGAGCTGGGCAAATTGATTCAGTTCGCTACGGATTCGAGCTGTCTTTTGTATTGGGTAAAATTTCTTAAGGAATGCAGCGACGAATTCTTCCCAATTCGTAATAGAGTGTGCGGTAGTGTTATATAGCCACTTCTCGGCTATATCGCACAATGTAAATGGAAGAAGTCGTAGACGCATAGCATCCACTGAAAGTTGTGACGTACCCATCATTGCGCATACGTTTTCAAATTTAGTAATGAAAATGTAAGCGTCCTCAGTCTCGAGTCCGTGGAATTTGGGTAAAAGATTGATATACTGGGGCTTAATCTCAAAGTTATCCCCATTGGCTGGTGGTGTGGATAAGCAGGTCGAAAGAGGACCTCGAATAGGGTAGCACCTCTCTTGGAGAGAGATGCGGGGTGGATTCTGCGCACCAACGGAAGGCGGCAGATTAGGGTTAAAGAAGTTTGATGGATTCGGATCCATCGGTGTGGGTGTGGTAGTGGGTAAAGAAAAGGTAAATGGAGAAATATCGACTTCGGAGTCGATAAAGGGTACGCGGACTAAACGGGCACTAGAATCCCGTGTCCAGCCTATCTTGTACTAAAAAGGGTTAGTACAAGTGGCAGCGTTGACTTATAATTAGGGGTAAATGAATGCGGTGCTTGCTTTTGAAAAAGGGACGGATTTTTGAAAAAATGATGCGACACAACAAATGCAGCACACAAACCCTAGAATCTAGTGGTCACCTAGGTCCGGCTCTAGACCGCTCCTAACTGCCAAAAGACAAGTCGCAGGATAGAATCTTCCACTGCCTCTTTGTCCCCCTGTGGCCGGATAAGTGCCAGGTAAGTGGGAAGGTACTCCACTACGTAAGTAGTGGGCCTAATTAAAAACCACTAGCCTTAGACACACTCGCCTTAGGCACCACAAGAAAACGCGGATAAGCAATGAATTACCCACGGCCTTCTCTTGTCCTAATTGAGCGCGACAGTCCTTAGAGTCATCTCTAGATTTCTTTTAGTTAATGTGGGTCAATGCGGATGCAAGTTTTGTGATTTTCGGGGCCTAGGAAGGGTAATGAAATCCCCACCTAATTTGGATTTGGCCGTGCCCCTTAATATCCGTTTTAGAATGCAAACAACCAAGAAACAAAATCACGCACAAATTTAATTTGCTTTTTGCGGCGCTGCGATTATTTGCAAAGAAACCTGCAGAAAATGTTAGTTGGAGCTAAAAAGAGGAGAGAGGAGAAGGTAAGAAACTTACAGAGAAAAAATTGCACAGAGATCCCTCAAAGGGGCCGCGGTTCCGCCGCCGATCCTCCTATATACCGCGCTTCCGCGGTCTGACAATGGGAACACTGCACCAAAATTTTCCAGGGAGCTTCTGTAGACTCCTTCTACTCTGTGGTATATTCCAAAAATTTTCTTCAATTGCCAAACAGCTCCAGATTTCCTTGCAATGAACCACAACAAATCGTTTAGGGTTTGCACGAATTTTGATCTCAAAATAACAATGGAATAAATCTTTCAATTCAAACTATGATATAAAACGAATTAGCGCGTAATCCCCGGCAACGGCGCCATTTGATTGATCTTTAAAATTCACAGACTGTGTAAGTAAAACAACTCAAATGATCTCTGATAACGGTGCCATTTGATTGTAAAGAATTTCTTGTTTGTGTAAATCGAATAAAGCGAATGAGTTTCAATGTGTCGGTAATATTGAATAAAATTCATAATCAAAGAATTATATTTGACCGCAATCAATTACGGTGTCGATTGTAGATCGTAAGCGAGTGCGGATCGTCCACAGGGATTGTGCGATTCGTTTCTATGTTTAATTTGTTTGAATCGAAAAGTTAATCAAAAAGAAAAGAAAACATGATTCAAGAATTTATCGATTGATTCAGGTGTCACGAGTTTAATCAAGAATCAAGAAATTGATAAACAAATCAAGAATCGGTGTTTCGATGATATTTCCAACCAAAATGTCAAGAATCTAAATGAGGCTCGTAGGAATCGATCGGATCTATAGACGTGATGTAATCTCAAGATTTCGTGTTCTTGTCCTTCGAAGGATTGATACTAGATTGATGATGATCGACGAGAGTTAGGGCTTTCTTGATGAAACTAGGGTTTCATCGTTTAACCCTTGTTCTTTCATCGATATCATTCACATTCTAGCCTCTAGCAATTTCAAGAAAAGATCGTAACTCCCCAATCTCGAGCGATATCAATCAAGAAAGCATCGCAACGAATTGGGTAGTCGATTCTTGAACTTGCTAGGGTTTACAAAACTCGTAGGATTCAAGAATCGATTTAAGATATATTACATCATCATTCTATTGATCGTCTTGACTCCTCGACGAGCGGAGTATTACTCAAACATCATCACACAGAAAGCATTCAAGAATTGAAAAGATATCATGATGCAAGAATTTAAAGAAAACAAGATAAAAGAATATCACCTTTTATTTATATCAACAATTTGATTACAGTCGCTCAAGAACTACAAGAGGAAGAACTAAATTGTTGAATTGGCGTCGCTCGGCTCCGTGAGTCGCGGATCGGCTTGGACCACTTGCTCTGTTGAAGATCGGCTCGGCTCATAAAAGGTTGCAAGGCTTCTTGCTTGATGGGTACTCGGGATCTTGGCTTTTGATTGGAATTAGGGTTAGGGTTTCACACAAGTCCTCTCACTAGACTTGTGGAAGAAGATGAAGAGAGTGAATGGCTAAAGATTGGCTACTAAAAATGAACTAGTCAAAGATCAAGTCCCTTTTACAAGTGAGCCTAGGGTCTTATTTATAGATCACCCAAACCCTAGGTCTAGGTTTGAATTTACAATTCCCTCCAAAAGTTTGTTGAGGCTTCTAGAAGGAGTTTGTTAGGCTTAGCTTAGGGTTTAAGCTAGGGTTTAAGAAGAAGTTTCTAGAATGATAGGCTAGTTTAGTGTTGATCCCAAAGCTTGCTGATCTGGCAGAAGTCTCTGGAGTCTTCTGGAAATTGACATGTCTTTTTGAAGTCTGGACCCAGAGATGAGAATTTTGCACCAAATTTGGGAAGCTAATTCCTTGGACCCACCGCGGATCCGCGGCTCTTTGTAGGGCTTGGGCCTTGATCTTTTTGGTGTGGTCTTGGGATGCCATTTGGAGCTTAATCTGATGTGTTGATTTGTATTTTCCCTTTTGGATTGATACCAGATCTGAAATCATTGAGTTGGCGTAATGTTTGATCGGTACCATGTAAATTTTTTGCCTTTCTTCTGGATTTTCCTGCACAGATCTCAAAACAAGTGTTGCGCAATATAGGGATGATGCGATGCCATGAAATGTAGTCAATTTCCTTTATAGTGTCGGTTTTAGAATCTAATACATGCAATCTGATATTTTGCGACAGTTTTGCTAATATGTGAAATATGAATGCCGAACACTTCTATATAAATGCAAATGATGAGGAAATTGCCGGCTAAAATATGCAATATTTTCGACTAATCAACACCCGAAGAAGATGCATCAACGTGCACTTTCTTCATTTGGGCGGCATGGGAATTCTGGTAATTCCCTATTTCCTGCTCTGTTTTATAACAATTATAAGTTGGAGCGGGACCAACGTTCCTTAGCGCAGTATAACAAGCGGGTTCGGTCAATACATCCGTATTACTATCTTGATTAAGGCGTGACATAGTCATAACCAGGAGAGAGAGAGAAGAAAACACTCAGCGTGCGCTTTTACAAGATTAGATTGGTTATCAATTTATCTAATCAGGATGTCTCCCACTATTTTAGTCAAATCTTCCTTTAAACCCTAAAAGGTAAGACTAGCTGGGATTAATTACACGCTACAAGTTTGTCAATTTTTCAGCCAGGCCAGTGCCGGTACTTTAAGGGAGATTTCCCGTGCTTTCGCACGGACCTAATTAAAGTAAACCTCGTTTTCCCAGGGACGTAACCCCGTTGACACCTTTCTAGACACCTACTTGATCGGCTTATTGTAATGTGTAAAACTCTCCCAGGAGTAACTCTTACTCGCAGCGGGTATCGGGATCCAACTATCTCATAGAAGGTATGCAATCTCATTGCAAATTTCAACACTTGAAATTCCCAATAATATTTTGCCCTAGCAGCTATATGACCTTAACATGGTCAACAAATCATAAGTGCTAGTCAAGTTCAACCCGTCATTTCCCGATTGAATTAAACCCACCCGCACGACTCTTAACATGATCAACAAAGTCGCACGACTACCCTAATCCATTCGCATCATATGCTTATACAGATAAGCACTAATCAGCTACCGCACACTACGCCTTAACATAGTCAACAAACGTAGCACGAATACTAACTAGTACTTATCTGAAATGACGGAGGGCTACGACAGGTTTTTAAGAAAACCCTTTGCGTAATGAACTTGATATCGTTGTAGAATCGAGTGATTTTAAATGAAGTGTTTTTGAGGCTTTTCTAGTTTTGCTAAAGTGGTCACTCCCGGTGAAGGGATCGTCGGCTCTTTCCTCATCGAATAAGGTGCAGGATATTTCACAAATATCACTATGCAAAGCAAGAACTATAGAAGCAATCAAAAGACAGACCGAGTTTGTAGCATCTGCTAGTTTCACTAAAGAGGTCACTCCCGGTGAAGGGATCTCGGCTCTTTCCTTATCGAATAAGATACTGGATGTTCTACAAGGAACACCGCTATGCAAAGCAAGAACTAGAGTTACCAGTTTTTAAACAAGTTTCTACAATATCTTTAAGTTTCTTTTATTTCATTAATCTCATTAATGAAGTCCCATTTTAATATACTTCACAAGCATCAGATATGAAACGAAATCAACAATATATATAATATATATCTCATATATATAATATAAACATTCGTCTCAGACAGTAATATGATCTCATCACAGAACATTGCAGCAGAAGAACATATATGAAATATTGGATATACTAGGACGTCCGTGTTTTCAATACGAGCCTGTATAAAACACGGATTCCACAGTCGTGATGAATAGCCAAACCCACATCCCTAGACCCCTACGAGAGCGGCAGGCAACGCTGCCAATTCTAGGGTTAGGAGACCCGGTCTCGACTCCTCGAGATGATCTCCCACTGGACCCTAGAACCCGGTTACTTGTGCTCCCCGCCTTGGGTCTACCTAATGCGGAAAAATAAATAATATACAATGGTGACATCATCCTCAGCCCGGAAGTGCCCCAATAAAAGAATATTACATACAAATGAATTTTACATGAATGAAAAAGAAAAACTCTCATCTCACATAAAACCCCCGGCTATTCAAAACGCGACGATCCAATATAACATATTACAGCTGTTAGTGTATATGCCCTAGAGGCCATTACTGTATCATACTAGTTTGTATATTACTTAATGGATGCTTGGGATATTCACCTTGTATATACAATCTTGCTCAAAATAGTAGTATGCTACTTGGTTTGTTTCTACTTCAATGTGTACATGTGTTTATTTTTGTATATCGCCTATACACATTAGTAGAGCCCTTAGGATCTTTGCTTGATTACCAGCGATGTGATGGCCGTCACACTAGTGGGGCTGGGTAATCTATAAGCACATCCTTATGCAGGTCCCTGGTCGCAGGACTATCGAGACAGGGCATCGATACTCCGGAGTAGACCAGCGCATGCGCTTCTCATCCCAGTGTGGGAGACGGTCTGTCCCACAGCCGTCAGTACGTCGTACTTGAGATAGTATGCGGGTGCTCGTTAGGTTACGGGTACACTGGACAGGACTCGTCGGGAACTGACTAGTTGGTATTATACCTATCGTCAGTTATCAGTTCCCAGGTGACATGAGTACAGCTTAGTCCGCTGACTTGACACTGTCACTCCGCCTCGATGTGTTCCCACTGTACTTTGATCACTACCCTACCACGGCTCAAAGGAGTCGTGCAAACAGGTAGTGGTTGGGTGCAGTCCCGAAGCACTTGGAGGCAGTGACGGTTAGACAGGATTCGTCTCTCCCGGTATTGGGGGTTGACATCGCGCTGTGTCTAGGAGAGCCATTACACGAGTAGTCCCTGGCCAGGGCAAACGAGATATGCTGGTAGGTTTCCAGTGTTATCTCATGGTGTTTTGGGCTTCGCTCCGGCACGACTTGTACCGCTATTGGGGGACTGACGTTTACCGCCCCTAGGCCCGCCATGCGATGTATCAGACGAACAGACCGGACTGTACGGAGAATGTCACACTCAGGCTCAGTAGGAGTTCAGATGGGTTTCGCCTCGTCGGTCTTCTTGTCGGCATTGCCTGGGGACCGTTACGCACAGCTAGTGGTCTGTGGTTAAACCCACTGCCAGCGTAGTGTCGAGTCTTTAGAGTCCCACACAGAAAGCTTTTCGCCTTTAGGCAAAAGAGTAGAGGTCGCATGGTATTGCGACAGGTCGCATGGTTTTGCGACAGGGTTCGGTCACATCCGTGCACTTGTGCACGTACAGTGTCCGGACAGTTTACACTAGCGGGCTTTGGTTTAAGCCAGATCCTAGTGTATCTTATGGGATTGGATTTATCCAGTTTGCATTCGTGTTCCTCGGAACGCGGATGCGGGTGTGTATGCACAGTTGACAGGGAGGCACAGACAGCGGATTCTCATTAGGGTTGTTGACAGTTGACCGTTGACTTTTTGACTTTTTGCTCAACCCTAATGAGAATATGATATGCGATTAACTATTATATTAATTAAGTATTATGGTGACTTGGTTGTTGACTTTTGTTGACTTTGTTGACTTGTTGACTTTTGTTGACTTGTTGACCGGTTGACTAGGCTTGATTAGTTGACCATCATGATAACCATGGTTATCATTTCATGCCAAAGACTTTTACTTGCTTGTTCATTTGAGTAAAATGAGTGCATGACATGATAAGGTTATGGTTGCTTCAACCATCACATAAGACTTTTATTGATATGATGAGTTATGATTACATTGGATTATGAGAGGGTGAGAGACAAAAAGAGAGCCTCATTCTTTCTTGCTCATTCTCTCTCTTGTTCTTGAGCTCTCCTCTTGCTCTCACCCTCAACCTCTTGCTCCCTCTCTTGATCTATGGTTCTCTTGTCTCATGAGTTGAAAATCAAGAACCATAGATAAAATCCCATTCTATTTCCTCTCTACTCATTCTAGTTCACTAGGTTTGGCAAACCAAGTGAACTAGTTTCTTCAAAGAACGAAGAAGGAGCTAAAGGTTGGAGCTTTCAAGTAGATCTATCTTCGGCGTACGGAGACAACGAGAAGGAGCCATCGAACCACCATCGGAGCTTGAAGACGAAGGAGTTCAAGTTTAGGTATAACCATCTCCATCCGAGTAGCTAACTCTCTTTAGCTAAGTATGCTAGTTTTAGTTTAGTCAAAGATCCCGACTTTGCTTAGTCCATGTTGCCCCTTGCGCTAATAATTTGATTTTTATACCGTTTCCGCCTCCCCGTAAGAACCGGGGGTCGCAACGTGGACTTACAGTGGTATCAGAGCCTAACTAAACTTAAACTAGCTTGGTAGTGAAGTGTAACGAAGTTCGGAACCGGAAAAATCCAAAAAACAAACTTTTACAAAACCTGAGTTTCTGTTGAAATTTTTTTGGCTCAAAATGAAAAAATTTATACTCCTAAATTCGGCTCAGGGTTTTGTGTGAACACCCATGAAAAACGGTCCACTGTTTCGTTCAAACCGCCGCGCTTCCGCCGCACGAGGTAGGCATGTGCCGCGGAAGCGCCGCGGTTTGTCGTCTTCTCTGCATCGTTTTTCGTGCAGTGTGTGTCTGTGTTGGTTTTGGGATTTTTGAAATATATTATATGTGCCCAGATTTTCCAGAAAAGAAATTTCCTTTTGGGGTCCTATAATTCCGTATTTTTTTTCCGAACTTCACTGCACTTTGACTATGATGGTTATATCTGTGATGTTTGCATGTATTGAACGTCGGCTAATCGCTATAAGTCGATTGGTCGGGGTTATACATGATCTGTGTTTGATGCTGGAATGTGTATATAAATATGTTGGATTGTCGCGGGTGAATAGCCGGGGGTTGTGAGACGAGAGTTTTCTTTTCTTGCAATTCATGTAAATTTGTAAATTGATGTAATAATTATTTGTATGGCCGCACAACCGGGTCGGGGTTGTAGCCGTCATTGTATAATTTCTTTTTACTGTTTTTGCTCCTAGGATAGACCCATGGAGGGGTGCACAAACTACCGGGTATGCCGAAGTGTCGAGTGGCCTACTCATGGAGATGAGGGAGGTTGCTACGCTTCGGGTACTTGGCGGGTAGTTTGCCGCACCCGTAGGGGTCTTGGGTGGGGTTTTGGCTATTCACCGCGACCGTGTAATCTGTTTTTGTTACAGGCTCGTACAAATTACAGATTCCTAGTATATCCAATGTATTTATCTGTGATCTGAAATGTTTATCATTGCAGTATATCTATATATGATATTATTTAGGCGTTGCTTATGTTTTACAGACGCGCTAGCCCAGCCCCCGCTCTGTCGTTAGTTAAGTAACCTAACGGGTAATGACGGGGCCCAGTGGCGAATGCGAATGGCATAAGCGTACGTCATATTTTGGTTGTTTTCTGCAATGGTAGGATTAATTGATGGGACGCATTAAAAGAACTAATGCAAGAATATCACGCATTAAAAGAACTAATGCAAGATAATAAACCAAGTTAAAGTCGTTGGAACACTTTCGAAAAACCACTCGGTTCTTTTCAAAACAAACTTTTAAAATACGGAGTTTGAGCCACTCCATTTAAAAGCTATCTCGTTCCATCGACCAAATCAAGTTCACTACGTTCACGGTTTTGCCAAAACCATCCGTAGCCCTCCATCATTTCAGTTAAATATTCGGTAGTATTCAAGCTATGTATTTTGACCTCACGCCAAGGCATAGTGATTGGTAGCTGCCGGATATTTATCTGTTGCATAGATAGAATGCGTTGGTTTGAGACAGTCGTACTGCCATTTTGGCCTACGTCAAGGGTATGTACGGGTGGGTTCAAATTAACCTGGATAATGATGGGACGAACTTGACATGTGACTTATGACATTTTGACCTCACGCCAAGGTCATAAGAGCATGGGGCAAAAATCCACATCGGGAGTTTCATAAGTACTGAAACTTGCTAGATTTGCATACCATTTGGAGTGTGATGATTCTGGTAGGATTCCTTCAGTTTCGTCACGCAATGATATTTGGATCCCGATCCTACTGTGAGTATATGCTACTCCTCGGGAAATTTCTCACTTAACGATCAATGCTATAAACCTAGTAGGTGCCTAGAAAGGTGTTAGCGGGGCTACGCCCCCAGGGAAAAGAGGTTCTTTAATTAAGGAACTTCGCGAAAGCGTTGGAAAACCTCCCTCGAAGTACCGACACCGGCCTGGCTGAACGGTTAAGCAAGTATTGTACGGTGGGATTGATCCTGACTAATTCTTCCTTTATGGTTTGAGGAGGGATTCGAGAAACAGTGGGAGCCATCCTGTTTAGACAAACTAAAAACCACTCTAAACTTGCAAGAGCATCATGCTGAGTGTTTCTTCTTCTCTCTCCTAATTGCAGCGACCAATCAACATGACTGGACTTAAGTTACTCCTAGATAAAAACAAACTGACAGGGCCAAACTACAAAGATTGGCTCAGGAATGTCAAGATAGCAATCACTTATGACAAGCTGGGGTATCTTCTTACCACCAAAGCTCCCCCTGTCCCTGGTCCAACTTCCAGTGTCGCGGATAAGGAAATCCGCAAGACTTGGGAGATTGATAGCGCGAAGGCCAAGTGCCTCCTGCTTGCCTCGATGGACAACGAACATCAGAGGAGGCATGAGAATATGTACATGGAGTCCATATTGCTCCATACAAAAGAACTGTATGGAGAGCAGTCTCGTATCGCAAGATACGAAGCGTCGAAAAAGTTATTTTCGATAAGAATGGCCCTCGGATCATCAGTAGCCGAGCACGTGCTAAAGATGATCGGCTACATTGAGGAGCTCGCTGACCTAGGGATCACATTGGAGAGTGAGCTATATACGGATATAGTTCTCCAGTCCCTTCCTTCCACTTACGCCCAGTTTATACTGAACTTCAACTTACAAGAAAAAGAGGTTGAACTTTCAGAGCTCCTCAACATGCTGAGGAGCGCAGAGGGCACCCTACAGAAAGGTAGGGATACATCCACTTTGTTTGTAGGAGGATCATCTTCTTCTAGGTCCAAGGCGAAAGCCAAGGGAAAGAAGAAGAAGGCCCCCGCCAAACCAAGGGGCGGTGTTAGTAAAGTGGATACGAAGGGAAAAGGTAAAGCAACAAAGATAGCGGGGAAGCTTGTGGATAAGGAAGAATGCTTCTATTGTCATAAGAAAGGACACTGGAAGAATGATTGCAGGGCCTGGAAGGCCAGAACACAGGAATTGAAGCAGGTTGCAGCTTCAGCTTTAGGTGTGTATGTTATTGAAAACTGTCTTTCAATAAACTCTACTTCCTGGGTATTGGATACCGGATCAGGATCTCATATCTGTAATTCTTTGCAGGCGTTGAGAAACCGTAGGGTTTTGAAGGCAGGTGACATGACCCTCAGAGTTGCGAACGGAGCTAGCATGGATGCTAAAGCCGTGGGGGACTATCACCTGGGAATGTCAGATGGACATGTTTTGGTTTTGCGTAATTGCTTTTTTGTACCCAACGCAACTTGTAATATCATTTCTGTATCTTTAGTTTCTAAAGAAGGTTATGAATTTGCGTTTGTAAGTAATGTTGTAAACATTCACCTTAATCAAGTTTTGATTGGGTCAGGTACATTGAGTAATGGTATATACGTGTTAAACCAACCACAGATTTTTAATGTCCAGAATACACACAAAAGAAAGTCTCCAGAAATAAATCAGACTTTCTTATGGCATTGTAGATTGGGTCACATCAATGAGAGAAGGTTGACTAAGTTACATACAGAAGGATATTTGAATGCGTTCGAATATCAATCATATGCCACTTGTCAATCTTGTCTCAAAGGAAAGATGACAAAGACTCCGTTTACTGGACATGGAGTAAGAGCGAGCGAGCTCTTGGGACTCGTACACAGTGACGTGTGCGGTCCAATGTCTACACATGCCCGAAGCGGACATTCTTACTTCATTACTTTTACGGATGACTTCTCAAGGTACGGTTATGTCTTCTTAATGAAACATAAGTCCGAGGCCTTTGGAAAATTCCAGGAGTATAAGAATGAAGTAGAGAAACAGACCGGCAAAAGTATTAAGATTCTAAGATCGGATCGAGGTGGAGAATACTTAAGTGCCGAGTTCCTGGACTATTTAAAAGAGAACGGAATTCTCTCTCAGCTTACTCCTCCATACACCCCGCAACATAACGGTGTATCGGAGAGACGGAACCGCACCCTATTGGATATGGTGCGGTCCATGATGAGTAACGCTGAGTTACCGCGATCATTCTGGGGGTATGCGCTAGAATCAGCTGCATACCTTTTGAACCGAGTTCCGACTAAGACTGTGCCTACCACCCCATATGAAATGTGGAGTGGGAAGAAACCCTATCTTCAATATCTGAAGATCTGGGGATGTCCAGCTTTTGTCAAAAAGCAGCATGCGGACAAACTCGAGGCACGCTCAGTACTACGCAAGTTTGTGGGATACCCAAAGAACACCAGGGGGTATCTTTTCTACTACGCAGAGGAACAAAAAGTCCTTGTTTCTCGTAATGCCCACTTCCTAGAACACCAGTTCTTGGAAAAGGAAAATAGTGGGAGCGCAGTGGAACTGGAAGAAATTCCAGAACCACAGACTATTACTGAAAGGTTAGTGGAACCAGAGGGTTCAACAGAACAGGACATTCCTACGCCGCTCCGCAGGAGTAGTAGGCAGTCTCATCCGCCCGAGAGATACTGCGGTTTTCTCATAGACGGGGATAGAGAGGATTGCATCATAGATTATGATGAGCCTACTAGCTTCCAGCAAGCCGTTCAGAGCGTTGACTCAGTGAAATGGCTGGATGCAATGCGGACCGAAATGGAGTCCATGTACACCAATAAGGTATGGACGTTGGACATTGCTCCAGACGGGGTAAAACCCGTAGGATGCAAGTGGATCTTCAAAAGGAAGATTGGTGTAGATGGACAGGTTGAGACCTATAAAGCTAGGCTGGTAGCAAAGGGTTTCCGTCAAAGACCTGGCTTGGACTATGACGAAACTTTTTCTCCAGTAGCCATGCTGAAATCCATTCGGATCCTTCTTGCCATTGCTGCCTTCCACGATTATGAGATCTGGCAAATGGACGTAAAGACCGCTTTTCTAAATGGAAATTTAGAGGAGTGTGTCTATATGGACCAACCAGAGGGTTTCATTCAGAGTGGGAGCAGCGGAAAGGTGTGCAAGTTGCTTAAGTCCATCTATGGGCTAAAGCAGGCATCGCGGAGTTGGAACATCTGCTTTGATGAGACGGTCAAAGAATTTGGCTTTATCAAAAATCCAGATGAACCATGCATCTATAGTAGATTTGTAGCGAGAACTGTAGTATTCCTCGTTTTGTACGTGGATGACATTCTCTTAATAGGAAATGACATTCCTATGCTACAATCTGTCAAGGGGTTCTTGTCACACAGGTTCTCCATGAAAGACCTGGGTGATGCCTCATACATTCTGGGTATCCGGATCTACCGTGACAGATCCAAGAGGATATTAGGACTTTCACAGTCCAGGTACATCGACACCATACTGAAGAGGTTCAGTATGGAAGATTCCAAGCGCGGTAACCTACCGGCTTGTCACGGGATCACCCTCTCTAAAGAGATGTCTCCCAAGACTGATTTGGAGAGGGATCGCATGTCTATTATACCCTACGCTTCTGCGGTAGGCTCTATAATGTATGCGATGTTGTGTACCAGACCGGATGTAGCTTATGCACTGAGTGTGGTAAGCCGGTATCAGTCTAACCCTGGGGAGAAACACTGGATAGCGGTAAAGAACATTCTCAAGTACCTGAGAAGGACTAAGGAGATGTTCTTGGTGTATGGCGGAAAAGACCTCCAGATCGAGGCCTTTGCTGACTCCAGCTTCCAGAGTGACAAGGATGATTCCAAGTCCATGTCGGGTTTTGTCTTTACCCTCAATGGAGGGGCGGTGTGTTGGAAGAGTTCCAAACAGGAAACCGTTGCAGACTCGACGATGGAAGCGGAATACATCGCTGCATCTGATGCCGCAAAAGAAGCTGTCTGGATGAGGAAGTTCTTGAAAGAACTTCAGGTGGTTCCGTCCATTGTTGATCCAATACCTCTGTATTGCGACAACAACGGGGCTATAGCTTTAGCGAAGGAACCCAGGTCCCATCAGAAATCCAGGCACATCTTGAGGCGGTATCACCTGATCAGGGAGATCGTGGATCGCCAGGAGATCGAGGTTCGGAGAGTCGCTTCAGAAGACAACACTGCAGATCCATTCACCAAGGCCTTGCCCCAGACTTAGTTCGAGCGGCTGATCGAGATGATAGGTCTTCGATACGCCAGTACATGGCCTTAGTGCAAGTGGGAGATTGTTAGTGTATATGCCCTAGAGGCCATTACTGTATCATACTAGTTTGTATATTACTTAATGGATGCTTGGGATATTCACCTTGTATATACAATCTTGCTCAAAATAGTAGTATGCTACTTGGTTTGTTTCTACTTCAATGTGTACATGTGTTTATTTTTGTATATCGCCTATACACATTAGTAGAGCCCTTAGGATCTTTGCTTGATTACCAGCGATGTGATGGCCGTCACACTAGTGGGGCTGGGTAATCTATAAGCACATCCTTATGCAGGTCCCTGGTCGCAGGACTATCGAGACAGGGCATCGATACTCCGGAGTAGACCAGCGCATGCGCTTCTCATCCCAGTGTGGGAGACGGTCTGTCCCACAGCCGTCAGTACGTCGTACTTGAGATAGTATGCGGGTGCTCGTTAGGTTACGGGTACACTGGACAGGACTCGTCGGGAACTGACTAGTTGGTATTATACCTATCGTCAGTTATCAGTTCCCAGGTGACATGAGTACAGCTTAGTACGCTGACTTGACACTGTCACTCCGCCTCGATGTGTTCCCACTGTACTTTGATCACTACCCTACCACGGCTCAAAGGAGTCGTGCAAACAGGTAGTGGTTGGGTGCAGTCCCGAAGCACTTGGAGGCAGTGACGGTTAGACAGGATTCGTCTCTCCCGGTATTGGGGGTTGACATCGCGCTGTGTCTAGGAGAGCCATTACACGAGTAGTCCCTGGCCAGGGCAAACGAGATATACTGGTAGGTTTCCAGTGTTATCTCAGGGTGTTTTGGGCTTCGCTCCGGCACGACTTGTACCGCTATTGGGGGACTGACGTTTACCGCCCCCTAGGCCCGCCATGCGATGTATCAGACGAACAGACCGGACTGTACGGAGAATGTCACACTCAGGCTCAGTAGGAGTTCAGATGGGTTTCGCCTCGTCGGTCTTCTTGTCGGCATTGTCTGGGGACCGTTACGCACAGCTAGTGCCGCTTGCGGTCTGTGGTTAAACCCACTGCCAGCGTAGTGTCGAGTCTTTAGAGTCCCACACAGAAAGCTTTTCGCCTTTAGGCAAAAGAGTAGAGGTCGCATGGTATTGCGACAGGTCGCATGGTTTTGCGACAGGGTTCGGTCACATCCGTGCACTTGTGCACGTACAGTGTCCGGACAGTTTACACTAGCGGGCTTTGGTTTAAGCCAGATCCTAGTGTATCTTATGGGATTGGATTTATCCAGTTTGCATTCGTGTTCCTCGGAACGCGGATGCGGGTGTGTATGCACAGTTGACAGGGAGGCACAGACAGCGGATTCTCATTAGGGTTGTTGACAGTTGACCGTTGACTTTTTGACTTTTTGCTCAACCCTAATGAGAATATGATATGCGATTAACTATTATATTAATTAAGTATTATGGTGACTTGGTTGTTGACTTTTGTTGACTTGTTGACTTTTGTTGACTTGTTGACTTTGTTGACCGGTTGACTAGGCTTGACTAGTTGACCATCATGATAACCATGGTTATCATTTCATGCCAAAGACTTTTACTTGCTTGTTCATTTGAGTAAAATGAGTGCATGACATGATAAGGTTATGGTTGCTTCAACCATCACATAAGACTTTTATTGATATGATGAGTTATGATTACATTGGATTATGAGAGGGTGAGAGACAAAAAGAGAGCCTCATTCTTTCTTGCTCATTCTCTCTCTTGTTCTTGAGCTCTCCTCTTGCTCTCACCCTCAACCTCTTGCTCCCTCTCTTGATCTATGGTTCTCTTGTCTCATGAGTTGAGAATCAAGAACCATAGATAAAATCCCATTCTATTTCCTCTCTACTCATTCTAGTTCACTAGGTTTGGCAAACCAAGTGAACTAGTTTCTTCAAAGAACGAAGAAGGAGCTAAAGGTTGGAGCTTTCAAGTGGATCTATCTTCGGCGTACGGAGACAACGAGAAGGAGCCATCGAACCACCATCGGAGCTTGAAGACGAAGGAGTTCAAGTTTAGGTATAACCATCTCCATCCGAGTAGCTAACTCTCTTTAGCTAAGTATGCTAGTTTTAGTTTAGTCAAAGATCCCGACTTTGCTTAGTCCATATTGCCCCTTGCGCTAATAATTTGATTTTTATACCGTTTCCGCCTCCCCGTAAGAACCGGGGGTCGCAACGTGGACTTACAACAGCAACACATAATATCTCATATCATCAATGTAAGCAAGAATGCGTATCCCGATTGTCGTTGATGTATAGCAACGAAGCCGGCGATACACCACATACTATGCTTACGGTCACAGAAAAGAAAGTGTAAAACTACAACAGTTGGAATCTGCAACCTTCTTAGATATCGCATGCCTAACTAAATGAATTCCTTAGACATCTCATGCCTAACAATTATAAACCCCGCATTTTAGTCTCATTATCGAAAACTCTTTTCAATATCTAGTCGGGCAATTCAACAAGATTCCCGACATTCTGATCGAATGCTCGTCGCAAACTTTAGTAGACGGCCGCACCCCCGGATGCCGTCGACGAAGTGCTCTAAGGCGGAACACCGCTGTCACGAGCACCCGAACGGCTGCTTTTGGCGACGGGGTTTTCCTACAGTCACTTGGTTGGGGCTATGGGGCATGCTGTCTATTAAGTTTACCCGGCGAGTATCCGCGTACGCTACGTGATTGCGACGGATTTTTGATCACATCAAAATTCCGTGGCAACCGCTCAATTGAGACTAAACTGCTAGATTTATAACATTCAAATTAGTTATCTCATAACTACATGTGGATTCCAAATATTGTATCACATCCCAGATAAATAGACAATGTTAAACTTTCCGATCGAATAATCAAACACCCAAGTTTTCCAAATAGCTCAACACTTGAGCGGAGTTTAAAAGCATCTATTACATGCCACAGTACCGATGGTCCAGCCGTAGAAGGGTCAAGCCAACGCCTCACATGTGGCACGCCGTACTGCCACAAACTCTAAGGTTTAGAGGCAGTTCAAGACGGTCACATAATCGAGTTAAGGTTTGTTGTCTTCTAGAGGGTCCACCGCGTTACTTGCACGACTTAGAACGTTCTTAAACTACGAAAAAATCCAACTTTTGAAAAATTTTCCGACAGGGGAAAAAGTGAGTTATTGATATCCGTTCGAACTTTTTAACAGTTTCTAAAATTATCCGGAAAAAACTTAAACGAAGTTATATTATCCGATCGAATCAACGAGTCCCTAATACAACCCAGAAAACTCAACTCTAGAGTGGAATTAAAAATTCGCAGAATAGTGCAAAAGAAACCAGGAATGATACTGTGAAGTAGTGGGCTCCAATATTACTATTACGCCACGGAACCGCGGCCACGTGCGTGGTTTGCCCGCGGTTCCGCGGTCACGTGACCGAATCAATGGTCCGTACTTCACAGTAATTCCTATATTTCCCTGCATGATTTTCTGAATATTTTTAATATGAAAAAATCAACAGATTTGAAAAATTTCCAGAAACTAGGGTATATCGGGTATTCGGAGTTCGATCGGGCTTTAAACTTCGCCTAGACTTCGCCTAAAACTCTACCTTGGCTCTGATACCACTGTAGGGTTGCTAGGCACACGCACAAGGGTCTACGAGGTATCAACCATGCCCGATTTAAAAATTAGCCGTGCCGAACAACCCTAACCAAGATCTTTAAACTAGAGATTAGGCGAAAACAAGCATGTTAAACACTTTAACACTAAGTGAGAGGGATTACAACATTTGTAGATCCGGTCCTTCACTTCTGAAGCTCCGTGTTGAGGTCCCTTCGCTGTGATCATCGTGTTCCGGACTCTTGATTGAATGAATTCCGGTGTGTGTAGTATGAAAATTGTATAGAAATCACAACCAAAAATATTTTGACCGCAATCAATAACGGTGTCGAATGTAGCGCGTTAGTAAGTGCGGATCGTCCACAGGGAAAGTGTAATCGTTCGTATTTCGATTTAGATGAGTCGAAACTTTAAGGAAAAGAAAACAAACAACAATTCATGATTTAAAGATTTGAAGTTCAAGAATTAAAAAAATCTAGATCTAATAACAAGAAAATGATAAAATCAAGAATTGAGATGTTTGTGATGATTTTCCAAACCAAATATCAAGAATCGAAGTGAGGCTCATAGGAATCGATCAGATCTATAGATGTGATGAAATCTAGCGATTACGTATTCTTATCCATCGATGAATTGATACTAGATCGATGATAATCGACGAGAATTAGGGATCTCTTGTGAAACTAGGGTTTCATCATCTATCCCTTGTCCCTTCGTCGATATCATTCACATTCTAGCCTCTAGTAAATTCAAGAATCGATCGTGGATCCCTAATTTCGCGCGATCACAATCAAGAAAGTATCGCAACGAAACTAGGTCGTCGATTCTTCAATTTGCTAGGGTTTACAAAACTCGTAGGACTTAAGAATCGTTTTAATATTTGTTACATCATCATTCTATTGATCGTCTTGACTCCTTTATGAGCGGAGTTTTACTCAAATATCACAATAAGAACCACAATCACAAATTGAGATCGAATCATGATGCAAGAATTTAAAGGAAGCAAGATTAAAGAATTTCACCTTTTATTTATATCAACAATTCCGTTACAAATCGCTTAAGAACTACAAGAGGAAGAACTCGATCGTCGATTTAGCTTCGCTCGTCTCCTTGAGTCGCGGATCGTCTTGGATCACTTGCTCGATTAAAGATTGGCTCGGCTCCTAAAAGGTTGAAGGCTTCTTGCTTGATTTGGTACTCGGGATCTTGAATTTGGTGTTGGATTTTGGAATTAGGGCTACAAGATGTGTCACTCAACTTGTAGGTGGAAGAGGGAGAGATGAAGAATTGATGAACAACCACAACCCTAGATCTAGGCTCCTTTTTATAGACCTCAAAACCCTAGATCTAGGATTTCAAATTTGAATTTTCCCTCCAAAAGTTTGTTAGCAAAAGATTTGAATTTCCCTCCAAAAGTTTGTTAAGGAGAGCCTTCTAGATGAGCCATGTGAAGAATCAGGAGTCTTCTGGAAGCTTGTGCAGATAGAGGAGACACGTGGAAGAAAGTTGAGCCGTTGAAGCCATCAAGACGCCGCGGTTCCGCGACGCAAGCGAGCTCCCGCCGCGGAACCGCGGCGCTTATGAAGCCTTAGGGCTTGTTTCTTCTGTTGCTGCTTTGGGCTGATGTTTGGGCCTTTTTATGATATGTTGAATTTTATTTGTCTTTCTGCATCACTACCAGATCTCAAATCTTGGAGTTGGTGTAATTTTGATCAGCTCTTTTCCCATTTTTGGCTCTGTTCCTCTGGAATTTCCTGCACAGACTTCGAAACAAGTGTTGCGCAATATAGGGATGATGCAATGCCATGATAAACAGTCAATTTCCCTTAAAGTGCCGTTTTTAAAGTATAACACATGCAATCTGGTATTTCAGAGATGTTTTGCTAATATGTGCAATATGAATACCGAACACTTCTAGATGAGTGCAAATGATAGGGAAATTGACGTGTTAAAAATGCAGTATTTTTGACTGATCAAATTCCCACAAACTTATTTTCGGTCGTCTCGAGCAAACTGTTTTATTAAAAAGAGAAGGAGAAAATAAAGAAAGAGAAAAAACTAACTAGCACACTTTCGTAGGCAACACGATTGCACTGAGCACGTGCAACAAGCCTTTAAAGCTCTAGGTGTCCCTAGTAGGAGGAGTGTTGTCTCCTGAGGGTTTTCAGCGGATTGCACCCACCAAAACCAATAATAAAAGGAAGATTATGAATATTACATTTAAAGACAAGAATTGTAAAAGAAAAGCCTTGAAAATTAGGGTTTCCAACTAAGCTAGCTTTTCGGTTGTCATGAGCCCTATCTTAATGGTGATGAAAAGATGTCAGAAATCACGTCTTCCCTCAATAAAACATCGTCTTATTCTTCATTCCTATCTTTCTTCCAAACACCGATCATATCACCCTGCGTGTGTGTAAAGGACATCCCTACACCCGGAGAATTCAATTCAAGCTATCATACTTTTGCCCATCAGCTTCAGTACTTTTTGATTAATGAGTATTTAAATGAAATTGCTCACACACTTTCATGCGACCGTTAATACTTCTTGAGATACTAACCGACCGATTACTCATGTGCTTTGCTTATTTGGTGTATTTTCCTCGTCTTGCACCACCTCAGGCATAGCAGTGACTCCCAGACCAGTTGGCCTTAGGGCACTAGGTGAAGAGGCACCCTCACTATAAATTTTTTATTGCCCTCAGCGATAACAAAACCAGTGTCCATTTTTTTCTCACCACTTTATTTTTTTTATTCATTTCTTTTATTTTATTTCCTTCATACTTTTGGCTTTAAGACAAGAGCATTTCAAGGTATCCTCTACTATCCCGGGCTTCAAGACGTGTGTAAGTGCGAATAGCAGGGTATCAACGTTCAAAATATTTGGCTTCCAGAATAGAAACTATTTTTCAGACTTATTTTTATCCTCAGATTAGTGACTTCCTTCATCTTACCAACCCTTGGGACAACGGCTCATAACTACTTATTACTAGTTCGTATAAGAAAACTTCTAATTTTCTTAGTTTTTTTAAATTTTTCTAATCTCATGGATGTAATTTTTCACTATCTAATCTTTTATTATCATAAATATTAAATATTTTTATATTTTGAAAATTTTTAAATTTTTATAGGTTTTGAAAAATTTTAAATTTGAAAAAAAAAATTGATGAGCCAAAACTTTTTACACAAAATTTTTATGGGTTTTAAATTTTTTCAAATTTTTATGGTTTTAAAAAAAATGTTTTGTGCTTATGCAAATGATATGCACATGATGCAAAACTAAGCACAAACCTCCCCCAAACTTGTTTTCAACAGTGAACTCACTGTTGCCAACCGCTATATCTACAAAACCTGTAAGCCTGGGAGGAATTTATTAGTGGGGGCAAAATATTGAAGTGAAGACCCTCCCCCAAACATATTTTTGGCTCAAAATTTTGTAAAAATTTTCTTTTCAGGAGCCCGATTATACCCCCCCAAACTTGAGTTATGCAATGTTAATCTTTTGAAAAATCTCATGAGGGGGTCAAAAATCAGTGATCGATGCTAAGCTTTGCAAAGACCAAATGTTAACACCAACCATTCAAAATTTTTATCAATGCAGTGCTCTGGTTGGTGGGAGAAAAAGTGGGGAAAGGGTAAGGGGTGGAATAGAATGTATGTGCGTCTCATTTTAGAGAAACGATGCAGTGAATGTGATGGATCGCTCGCAATCTTTTTACAGCCCAAAAGAATGGGTGGAGGTTCAATTTCATTGTTTTGATGTGGATTCATCTCAACACCCGTGTCATTCAAAAATGCGAGTTTTTCAGCGAAAATTTCCTCAAAACCCTGAAGAATAATGTCATCACAAAGTGCGGGGTGATCTTCAGACTCTAAAAGCAGTTCATAATCAGTGTTAGATATTGACCCGGACATCTCAGTGGAAGAGTCCGTATGTGTATGATACATAGTTGGGTCAAACAACAACATCTGAAAAGAGTCAAGATCAGTATCAAGAGGATCATCAAATTCGCTGCTGTCGACATCCATTAAGTCGACAGAACAGACCTGAGCAGTAGGTTCGGAGGGTACACTTCCCAACTTGTAAATGTTCAGCTCCATTGACCTATTCCCGAAAGATAGGGTCATAGAACCATTACGACAGTTGATGATAGCGTTGGAAGTGGCCAAAAAGGGGCGACCTAAAATCACCGGAATTTGATTCCGTGGGTTCGCTACAGGCTGTGTATCAATTACAATAAAGTCCACAGGGAATATAAATTCCCCGATTTTTATTAACACATCCTCCAGTTCACCCCTAGGTTTGGTGATTGATCGGTCAGCCATCTGGAGAGTGCAATGGGTTGGCTTCAACTCTCCAATCCCTAACTGCTCATAAACTGAGTATGGAAGCAAGTTAACACTAGCGCCAAGGTCTAGTAGAGCACGGTTGATGTGTTTTCCCCCGATAGAAATAGAAATCTTAGGATATCCAGGATCCTTACGTTTCCTCGGTAATTACTGGGGGAAAGCCGTGTCTACTGTTTTTGCCATGAATATCCTCTTGGGCACTTGAGTCTTCCTCTTCCTAGTGCACAAGTTCTTAAGAGTTTTCGCATAGGATGGAACTTGTTGGATAGCATCTAGGAGAGGGATGTTGATGTTAACTTGCTTAAAAATATCCATAATCTTCTCCATATGTGGACTCGATGTTTTAGCCCCTAACTGATTAGGATAAGGTGCTTTAGCAATAAGCGCTGGGTCCATCATAGGAGAAGGAAGTGGGGGTAGACATGATCCCAAAAGAGGAGTGGGGATCGTCTGTGGAGGAGTAGAAGAGGTGGGCTGAGGTGGGGAGCTTTGTGGGAAACGAAGAATAGGCTCGCAAGAAGGTGGCGGGGTAGAAGAACTGGGGTCAGAATTAGAAGTATGTGTGTGAGGAAAGGTCTCAGCCGGGGTATCATTGATAGATTTTTCAGTGTCATCAATCTCTTCCCCAACGTGATTGTCAAGCACTCTTCCAGATCTCAACGTGATTGCATACACATGATGTGAATAGCCAGGATTGGGTAAAGGTTGAGCTGGAAGTTTCCCTTTCTCTCTTGCACTCATTTCGGCTTTTAGTTGTGCAATTTGTGCTTCCATCGATTTGATATTCTCATTTTGAGAGACAATGATTTTCATCACATTCTCGACGGAAGACTGCAAACTTGCCGTCCCTTGGATGGATTGTTTCATGAAAGTATCCAAGGTTTGTGCTAGTGCATAGGTGTTATCTGTACCGGTCAATTGCGAAGAGTTTTCATATGGTGCAAAGGTGTTGGCCGGATTTTGGAAGTTTTGTGATTGGAAGGGGTGCTGACTCAATTGAAGTTGTGGTTGCTGTTGTGGTGGAGGGACCCTTTGGAAATTGTGTTGGGTTGGAACCGTGTTTTGAGATTGTGGTTGGTTCCAAGCAAAGTTAGGGTGATTCCTCCAACCCTGATTATATGTGGAAGAAGATGGATCGTTTCTAGGTCTTTGAAATGCGGCATTGGTATGCTCATGACCTTGAAACGGAGAATTTCGTGGACATTCTTCCGTGAGATGTGATGGATCAGAACAACATCCACATACAGTTTTGGAGAGTGACATTTGACTTAGAGCGGCTAAAAATTTGTTTTCCATAGTCTCGAGTTTCTTTTGCATAGCCGAAATGTCAGCTCTAACTCCTATGGAAATATCATTGCCATCCCTAGACGATTGACTCACACCCTCCCACTGTAAAGATTTTTCAGCGAAATCTTCTAGGAATTTCCAGGCTTCCCCATCATCTTTGGTCATGAAGTTGCCTTGACACATTAATTCAAGGGTCTGTCTTGTGTTAGGATTAATGCCCTCATAAATGATTCGGCATAGTTCCCATTTAGGGATGCCGTGATGAGGACATTGGACTAACAGATCCTTAAAGCGTTCAAGACATTGTGAAAATGTTTCATTTGGAAGCTGGGTGAATTGATATATTTCGCTACGGATTCGAGCTGTTTTATGATGTGGGTAGAATTTATTAAGGAATTCTTTGACGAATTCTTCCAAATTTGAAATGGAATGTGCGGTGGTGTTATACAGCCACTTCTCGGCTATATCGCACAAGGTGAATGGAAGAAGACGTAGACGCATAGCATCCACAGAAAGCTGTGAGGTACCCATCATTGCGCATACATTTTCGAATTTCGTGATAAACACGTATGCGTCCTCAGACTCGAGACCGTGAAATTTTGGTAGAAGGTTGATGTATTGGGGTTTAATCTGAAAATTTTCCCCGTTGGCTGGTGAAATGGAAAGACAGGTGGAAAGGGGACCTCGAATAGGATAGCACCTCTCTTGGAGAGAGATGCGAGGTGGATTCTGTGCACCAACGAACGGCGTCAGAGTAGTGGTAAAGAAATTCGATGGAGTTGGATCCATCGGTGTGGGTGTGGTGGTGGGTAAAAGAAAGGCAAATGGAGAAATACTGACTTCGGAGTCGATCGAGGGGACGCGGACAAGTCGGGCACTAGAATCCCGTGTCTAGCCTATCTTGCACTAAAAAGGGTTAGTACAAGTGGCAACGTGACTTATAATTAGGGGAATGAATGAATGAATGCGGTGTTTGTTTTGAAAAATGATACGGATTTTGAAAATATGATGTGATCACAACAAATGCAACAAGCAACCCTAAAATCTAGTGGTCACCTAGGTCAGGCTCTAGACCGCTCCTAACTGCCAAAAGACAAGTCGCAGGATAAATCCTCCACTGCCTCTTTGTCTCTCCTGTGGCCAGGTAAGTGCCAGGTAAGTGGGAGGTTCTCCACTATGTAAGTAGTGGGCCTAATTAAGTAACCACTAGCCTTCGACATACTTGCCTTAGACACCACAAAAGAAACGCGGATAAGCAATGAATTACCCACGGCCTTCTCTTGTCCTAAGTGAGCGCGATGGTCCTTAGAGTCATCTCTAGATCTTTTTTAATTAATGAGGGTAAATGCGGATGCAAGTTTGTGATTTTTGGGGCTTAGGAAGGGTAATGAACTCCCCACCTAATCTGGATTTGGTCGTGCCCCTTAATTTCCGTATTAATATGCAAACAACCAAAAATCAAAACACGCACAATTTATTTTGCTTTTGCGGTGCTGCGATTATTTGCAAAGAAACCTGCACAAATTGTTAATTGGAGCAGATGATGTAGGAGATAAGAAAGTAAGAGAGCACCTGAGAAATTTTTGCACAGAGAAGAAGCACACCCACTGCGGATCCGTGGCAAATGCACGCTAATACAGCGGAAACGCGGTCTAATGAGAGGATCCCTGCACAAAATTTTAGGAGACTGCTTCTGTTGCTCCCCTTAGCTCTCTGGAATATTCACAAAAAATTTATCCAAGTTTCAATGATTCTAGATTTCCTCGCAACAAATCACAACAACTCGTATTAGTGTTTGCGCGAATTTTGATCTAAAAATATAGATGGAATAAACTTTTCAACTCAAATTTCAAAATATGAACAATTAGCGCACTATCCCCGGCAACGGCGCCATTTGATTGAATGAATTTTCTTGTTGTGTATGTTTATAGAAAATTGTATTTAGAAATCACAACCAAAAATATTTTGACCGCAATCAATAACGGTGTCGAATGTAGCACGTTAGTAAGTGCGGATCGTCCACAGGGAAAGTGTAATCGTTCGTGTTTCGATTTAGATGAGTCGAAACTTTAAGGAAAAGAAAACAAACAACAATTCATGATTTAAAGATTTGAAGTTCAAGAATTAAAAAATCTAGATCTAATAACAAGAAAATGATAAAATCAAGAATTGAGATGTTTGCGATGATTTTCCAAACCAAATATCAAGAATCGAAGTGAGGCTCGTAGGAATCGATCGGATCTATAGATGTGATGAAATCTAGCGATTACGTATTCTTATCCATCGATGAATTGATATTAGATCGATGATGATCGACGAGAATTAGGGATCTCTTGTGAAACTAGGGTTTCATCATCTATCCCTTGTCCCTTCGTCGATATCATTCACATTCTAGCTTCTAGTAAATTCAGGAATCGATCGTGGATCCCTAATTTTGCGCGATCATAATCAAGAAAGTATCGCAACGAAACTAGGTCGTCGATTCTTCAATTTGCTAGGGTTTACAAAACTCGTAGGACTTAAGAATCGTTTTAAGATTTGTTACATCATCATTCTATTGATCGTCTCGACTCCTTTACGAGCGGAGTTTTACTCAAACATCACAACAAGAACCACAATCACAAATTGAGATCGAATCATGATGCAAGAATTTAAAGGAAGTAAGATTAAAGAATTTCACATTTTATTTATATCAACAATTCCGTTACAAATCGCTCAAGAACTACAAGAGGAAGAACTCGATCGTCGATTTAGCTTCGCTCGTCTCCTTGAGTCGCGGATCGGCTTGGATCACTTGCTCGATTGAAGATCGGCTCGGCTCCTAAAAGGTTGAAGGCTTCTTGCTTGATTTGGTACTCGGGATCTTGAATTTGGTGTTGGATTTTGGAATTAGGGTTACAAGAAGTGTCACTCAACTTGTAGGTGGAAAAGGGAAAGATGAAGAATTGATGAACAGCCACAACCCTAGATCTAGGCTCCTTTTTATAGACCTCAAAACCCTAGATCTAGGATTTCAAATTTGAATTTTCCCTCCAAAAGTTTGTTAGCAAGAGATTTGAATTTCCCTCCAAAAGTTTGTTAAGGAGAGCCTTCTAGATGAGCCACGTGAAGAATCGGGAGTCTTCTGGAAGCTTGTGTAGTTAGAGGAGCCATGTGGAAGAAAGTTGAGCCGCTGAAGCCATCAAGACGCCGCGGTTCCGCGGCGCAAGCGGGCTCCAGCCGCGGAACCGCGGCGCTTGTGAAGCCTTAGGGCTTGTTTCTTCTGTTGCTGCTTTGGGCTGATGTTTGGGCCTTTTTATGATATGTTGAATTTTATTTGTCTTTCTGCATCACTACCAGATCTCAAATCTTGGAGTTGGTATAATTTTGATCAGCTCTTTTCCCATTTTTGGCTCTGTTCCTCTGGAATTTCCTGCACAGACTTCGAAACAAGTGTTGCGCAATATAGGGATGATGCAATGCCATGATAAACAGTCAATTTTCCTTAAAGTGCCGGTTTTAAAGTATAACACATGCAATCTGGTATTTCAGAGATGTTTTGCTAATATGTGCAATATGAATACCGAACACTTCTAGATGAGTGCAAATGATAGGGAAATTGATGTGTTAAAAATGCAGTATTTTTGACTGATCAACTCTCGAGAGGCTCCACGAAGAGAAAGATGCAAGCTTGCTTCTGATCTTCGATAACAAAGATGATCTACCTTGAAGTTTCATTAACACAAGCTCTCACTCTCAAAATGAAGTGAACACCCTCATCTAAATGGCAAGGGTAGATGAGGATGATGAAATAGGATTTTTGCTCTCATTTGTTTTCTTATTCTCACTCACTTTCATCACAAAAAGCAAAGCAAGAAAGGTTTGCATCAAGGAAGAAGAAGAAGAATAGTGAATCCTTTTGTGATGAATAATGAAAACCATATATGAGGTTAGAAATGCAACCCTAGTTAAGAATGAATCCTTAACTTGTGTAGAGAAACAACCATGGTAAAGGGTTTGGGTTAGGTTAAGGAAATATCTTCACAAAATATCTTTTCCAAAACAAAAAGCAAACCTTCTAGAAACTTCTAGAAAAGCTTAACCCAAATCAAACCCTAACCATGTTTAATCTCCACTAAACATGTTGCATTAATAACCATATCATGTTACAATATTATATATCACACATATATAATATTTATTGTAACAAAATAAAATAATACAATTAACATATATCGCATATATATCAATGTATTGCTCGAGTGAGAAAAAGAATCTTTTAGTGAGCTGATATTAGTTAATGTAATTTAATATATCATATATATTATTATACATTAAATTATCGAATCAACACTTGATCCGACAATCCGGCTATATCGCATATAACAGACTAATATCTCATTTACCGATTCATCGAATCAACACTTGATCCGATGAGCCGGCTGATATCAAATATCACAAGACTAGAATACGGTATCTCATATCGCATTATCCTCGGTCCTGCACATATCACATATGTGCCCCTACTCCGTTTCGCCTGAGCCAAGAAACCTCTATGTAGGACTCTAAAGAATCGTCAATACGCCGGCAGTAGGTGATGATCATATCAAACACCCACAAGCTGCAAGCGGTCAGCTAAACGTAACAGCCACCCAGGTATTGAGCGCTCAGAAGATCAACAAGCAAACCTGTACATTCTCCTGTGAATCCAATCAGTAACACTCCCGTACAGTCCGGTCTCGTCGTCTGATATGTCGCATATCTCGCCTATGGGTGGTAAACGTCAGACCCCAGTAGCTTGATAAGTCGTGTCGATATGAGATCTATAACAGCTCGAGAAACTACTGATAACACTTACGAGTAAATCTCAACAACCCTGGCCAGGGATTTCCAGTTATAGCCAATCAAACACAGCGCAACATCAACTCCCTATACCGGGAGAGACGAATCCCCTCCTATCGCTCATTGCCTCCATGTGATTTGGGACTGTACCCAAAAGCTACCTTTTTGCACGCCCTCTTGGACATGGTATGATGGAAATCAAAGCACAGTGGGAATCACACAAGACTCTATGACGATCTCGGGTCAACAGACTACTTTGTACCAGTGTCACCGGAGAACTGCCATCTGACGTGAGGTATAATACCATCTGGGAGTTCTCGGCGAGTCCGTCCAGTGTACCCAGTCTCTACTGAGCACCCGTACACCATCCTTGATGTCAAACACCGATGGATATGTGATCATCCATCGCCCATCATATGGGTCAAGATGCGTATACGCTAGTCTACTCTGGTGTATCGATGCCCTATCTCGATACACCCTCGACTAGGAACAGTTATAGGATGTACTCGTCGACTACCGCGGCCCCACTAGTATGATCTCATCATAGTCCCAGTAGTCGAGTACATATCCTAAGGGCTTTATCAACATATAACATAGAGACAATCAGAGTACATGTTAAGATAAAGTACAACCAGATAGCATACTATAAAGTCGAGCAAGAAAGTCCTCCCTATATATGTCCAAGCATCCATTACAATATACATCGTATGTACAGTAATGGCCTTTAGGGTATACATATAACTAACAATGAAGCACTAATCAGTGTGGAGGGGATTGACGCCATTGTTGTTCCTGCGCCGGAGCTTCCCTTGGTGATTCCTACTCTCCAGGTGATTGCTCATCCGGAAGAGGCATCTTCATTGGCTATGGATCCAATGGATCTTTCTGGGGATGGCCCGGCGACTGTGGGACAGGTGGTCGAAGCCACTGTCGTTTCATTGGAGCGTGCAGTGATGGTCACTGCTTCTCCACCGGACGTTACTATATCAGCCGATATCCCTGATGATGTGCTCGGGAACACGGAGGGGGGTGAGGCAGTCGCTGCATCCAGTGGTGCCCTTGTCGTGGTTCCGACCGGTGACTTACCAGGTAAATTTTAGGTTATTGCTTTCTATTCTTTTTTGCAATCCCGTTTCTACCTTTTCTGACAGTACTTTTGTTTTGAATGTAGCTGCGGTGGGCGTTGAGGTTGTGCCACCCGAGGAAGCGCCGCCAGTTACCGCTTTGACGGTGACCGCCCCTCCATCTTCTCTTATATCTTCTCAAATGCTGGAAGGTATGGGTTTATGATAAATTTAAATCGGGACAGCACCTTTCGTGTACTGACCATGTATCATCGTGATCTCGTAGGAGTTCTTCTTGGTCATTTGTATCAGGTGCTGAACCCGCACTTCTCTTTCCTGTCGGAGATTGCTTCATCTAGTGGCGCTGGTGAATACAGCCTTCAGTTAATGTTCTTCTTTTACCGGCAGTGAAATCATTTCTGATTCTTCTTTGTCTTGATTGCAGTACTACAGATTGAAGGAGGAGATGAGAGAACAGTTGCTCCACTGGTACTCCCGGCCTTGCCACCTGCTGCAGCCGGTATAGTAAATTCCATTGTTCATGAACCTCTTATACTTCTTGAACCGTCATCTGATTGTGATTTGTTTTGCAGCAGTCACTTCGACTCCAGCCCCGTTCGAGTCTCGCGTCATAATGTCGGCCGGACCCTTTTCTAGACGTCCGTCCTCGAAGGGTGCCGCAAATAGTCTGCGCATGTTAAGCGACTATATTGAGGAGCTTGACGTGGAGGCTCCCACATTTGCTGCGGAGGTTAATCTAATGCTGGTAACGCTTATGAACTTCCATAATGAAGGCATTGTCGAGTCTTGGGTTAACCATTGCCGGAAGATTGAGGCCTGCTTGCACGAGCTTGAGCTTATGCGTCCTGCCCCTGAGATTCAGGCTCTGAACTGCCAGCGGGCTGCATGGATTGAGCAGAGCGTTCCGTTCCTTCGCCATTTGGAACGAGAGGCAATCCTTAAGCGAAAGGAACATGAGGCAACTTCCGCTGAATCTGTTCAACTGCGCGCTGAGGTTGCAGCAAATGCTGCCCAGCTAAACTCCATTTTTGAAAACCTTCAACGATATATCTCTGACGGGCTGGTTTTGAGACAAAATCTCGACTCTATCAAGCGGATTATGCAGAGTCGCGAAGCTGCTCAACGGGAAATTGATGAGAAGATTTCATCATGCTTGCAGCAAAGGACTCGAATCGAAGCGGAGTTGGCCGCGGCGGCTGATCAAGAAGAGGGGCTGAGGGAAATGCGCGAGCGGCTGATCGGACTATTGAAAGCGCTTCCTTCTCGATAAATTTTTTTGTATTCATTCTTTTATTCTTTCATATGATGTATTTTGTACCCGATTGGATTCATGAATAAAAGATACATTTCTTTCGCAATGTCTCTTTGATTTCTTCTTTTCTTTGTTATCAGCATGTCACTTTAGTAAGCATAGCCCGCAGACGATAGAGTGAGCATCCTGTTTTGAATTCTTCGAGAGGTGGTGATGGCTTAGAAAGCAGGTTCAGATCTGCTGCCTAAGACTTTTCAACTTTATGAGCCGTGAGGGTCTCATAAAGACTTTTCTCCCTACGAGTCGTGAGGATCCCGTAGGTGTATTTTCTCCTTAGGAATCGTGAGGATTCCTAAGTGCGTTTTCTTTTGAGAGTCGTAAGGATCTCACAAGAGAATTTTCCCTCTTACAAGTCGAGAGGACTCGTAAGTGGTTGTTTCTCTCCTTGTCGAGATTCGACTTTGGAGAGTGTGGCCCGTGAATAGTATGCAAGAGTCCATTTTAGACCGACTTGCAGGGCCCCAGTGCTTAGGAAACCGGTTCTTATCCCCATTGCCTAAGGATTTTTCCTACGAGTCGAGACGAATCGAGAAGTTCTCGCAAAGACACTAATTTCCTCACGAGTCGAGACGAATCGAGCAGCTCTCGCAAGAATATCCTAACGTCACAGTTAACCTCTGTTCTTTACAACAGAGGTCCGTTAGGGTCTGTGGTACTAGGGTTTTGTCCGTCGTATCGTTGCGTTGACTGATGTATTCCTCGATAGGCAATCTTGCTGTTCGAGTAGCCTTACGATTGTCATGTCTCTGATCCTTTCGGGGGCTGGACAAGACGTCTTCAAGCAATTCTCCTAGGCAGTTTGACTGTCGGAAGAGCAATCGTTAGGAATTTCGCCATGCCGCTTTTTACTTGAGATTAGGCTCATTTTGGAGAGCCCCGATGAGTCATAACCACTCCGCGCTGGCGTGGGATGATCTCCGATAGTCTTTTAGGTTTTATATGAGTTGCCGTCAAGACCTTGAAGCTAGGAATTTGGCCTTCGCTTTGTTTTTATTTTGGCCTGTCCGAATCCTGTTGGAGGAAGGATGCTGTAGTGACATATCGTCTGCTGTATCGAGACGAACGTCGAGGTGGTGACCACTTCGCACTGGTGCGAGATGATCTTCGATAGTCTTTCAGGTTTTATATGAGTTGCCGTCAAGACCCTGAAATTAGGAATTTGGCCTTCGCTTCGTTTGCTGGCATTGCATCTGCTGTATTGGAATGAATGTCGCGGTTGTCTCTAGGTTGCTGGTGAACCGTCGAGGTTTGGAACTAGGGATTTTGCCGTGGCTCCGTTTGTTTGATTGTTGCGCCTGAATCCTGTTAGAGGAAGAACGCTGTGGTGACATCTCGTCTGCTGTGTTGAGACGAACGTCGAGGTGGTGACCACTCCGTGCTCGTGTGGGATGATATCCGATAGTCTTTCAGGTTTTATATAAGTTACCGTCAGGACCCTGAAGCTAGGAATTTGGCCTTCGCTTCGTTTGCTGGCATTGCGTCTGCTGTATCGGGATGAATGTCGCGGTTGTCTCTAGGTTGCTGGTGAACCGTCGAGGTTTGGAACTAGGGATTTTGCCGTGGCTCCGTTTTTTTGATTGTTGCGCCTGAATCCTGTTGGAGGAAGAACGCTGTGGTGACATCTCGTCTGCTGCGTCGAGACGAATGTCGAGGTGGTGACCACTCCGTGCTGGTGTGGGATGATCTCTGATAGTCTTTCAGGTTTTATATGAGTTACCGTCAAGACCCTGAAGCTAGGAATTTGGCCTTCGCTTCGTTTGCTTTGGCGTGTCCGAATCAGGTTGGAGGAAGGACGCTGTAGTGACATTTCGTCTGCCGTATCGAGACGAATGTCGAGGTGGTGACCACTCCGTGCTGGTGTGAGATGATCTCTGATAGTCTTTCAAGTTTTATATGAGTTGCCATCCTGAAGCTAGGAATTTGGCCTTCGCTTCGTTTGCTTTGGCGTGTCCGAATCCAGTTGGAGGAAGGACGCTGTAGTGACATTTCGTCTGCCGTATCGAGACGAATGTCGAGGTGGTGACAACTCCGTGCTGGTGTGAGATGATCTCCGATGGTCTTTCAGGTTTTATATGAGTTACCGTCAAGACCCTGAAGCTAGGATTTGGCCTTCGCTTCGTTTGCTGGCATTGCATCTGCTGTATCGGGATGAATGTCGCGGTGGAGTTGGGGTTTTTCCATCACTCCGCTTTGTTTTGACATTGCGTCTGCATTGACGTTGCACCTGCATCCTGCTGGACTCCGAAGGAACACCGTTGTTTACATTGCATCTGCTGTAACGAGACGAATGTTGAGGTGGAGGTGGGATTTTGCCATCACTCCGCTTGGTGATGTTGCGTCCGAGTCCTGTTGGAATAAGGAGGATCATCGTTGCTGATTTTTAGGCTGTAGATATTGCCGTTAAGATTTGGAACCGGGGACTGTGTCGTGGCTCCGTTTCGTTGTGTCGCTTCAGTGCCTTGCTGGCATAAGGAGGAACGCTGTTGTTGGTCTTCTAGGATGCAGATGTGACCGTCGAGACTTGGCTCTCATTCTGATGGAGCCTGAGGAGGGAAGGCGTGATTCCTTTTTTGTTTGCGCCCCTTGATTGTATACAGGGATCGATGTGATTTCACCTGTAAGCATTAATTTCATTTTATTTTATTTCTTTCCGCGATGTTCTATCATGTCAGCTTTTATATCGCGAAGGTCGCGATTGCCCAACCATTTCGGCTATTTTTTGCGGTGCCTAATCATTTCGGCTATTTATTTTATTTTTACTCGCTGCTTTTTATTGCGAGTTGCCTAATCATTTCGGCTATTTATTTTATTTTTACTCGCTGCTTTTTATTGCCAGTTGCCCAATCATTTCGGCTATTTTGCATGCATACATTTTTACTTGCTGATTTTGTTTGCAAGTTGTCCCATCATTTCGGCTATTTTGCATGCATGTGTGGTTCGCCGGCTTTTATTGCGAGTATGGAATTTAGGACCTGATACCGATTTAGGCATCAGCATCGCTACAACTGGGATATTGCCAGGAGCGAATCATCATTTGCCGTGAAAGGACTTGGGATTTTATACCGATTTAGACACCAGCATCGCTACAACTGAGATATTATCAGGAGCGAATCATCATTTGCCTTTGTCGATGTCGAACAAAGGTGGTTTAGCGAACAGGGTTAGGATTCTGTCGACTAAGGCTTTTGACTTCATGAGCCGTAAGGGTCTCATAAAGGTATTTCTCCTTACGAGTCGTGAGGATCTCGTAGATGCGTTTTCTCCTTAGGGATCGTGAGGATTCCTAAGTGCATGGTATCTTATAAGTCGTAAGGATCTTACAAGAGTATTTTTTCCTTATAAGTCGAGAGGACTTACAAGGGTTGTTTACCGTGTAGACATATCCCTAGTCATGGATGAGACTTTGTTAGGGAAATGTTTATTCGCGCCCGTGGATTGTATACAAGGGTCAGCATTGAGCCGCTTGTAGGGCCGTACTGGAGGTTGTGGTGGCCGCTTAAGAACAGGTTCTGATCCCTGTAGCTTAAGACTTTTGAATCTTATGAGCCGTGAGGGTCTCATAAGAGGGTTCTCCTTACGAGTCGTGAGGATCTTGTAAGTGTGTTTTCTCCTTAGGGATCGTGGGGATCCCTAAGTATGTTGCTCCCTTGTGAGTCGTAAGGATTTCATGCAGGTGGTTTCTCCTTACAAGATAGAGAGGACCTTGCAGGTGTCTTTTAACGAGATTGCGCCCTTTCGAGTTTTCACAAAACTCGTCGGTAGCCCTGCTGTTTTTACTCACGGAGCCCTTTCGGGTTTTCATCCGTGCCCATCTCGCTTTTGGACGTACCGTTTTTTTACCACGTCAGCCTGAGGATGCCGCGGGTTGGTAGTAGTTTAACGACGTTTCGGTCATAAGTCGACGTACGATTATGCAGCTAGATTTTGCCGCAAATCTTCGCATGTTTTGTGCCGGAGGTGGATTCCTTGAAGAGAGGGCTGAGGGCGACTTCTTCGTCAGAGTCGCTTCCAAAGGTGATAGCCCGCGATCCCTTGATGTCGGCTATGCGACGGTTGCCTGTAGCTCTCGTGCTCATCTGTCGTGCTTTTCTTTTCCTGACGAGCCTTGCGCCTCACTCGTTGAACGTGTCGTCGGTGGGCAACATATCCCTGCCACCAGTTTTTAAAGGCTAGGAACTCCTCGGTAGGGTGTGCAATCTTCTAATGGTATAGGCAGAAGTTAGGATGTATGTCCGCTTCATCAAGACGTATATTGCCAGGGGAATTTCCTTTGAAAGGGGGCAACTTCATTCCTATTGTCAGGGCCCTAGCGAATTGTTTCCTTACTTTACGCTTGCTTTTGCTGGCGATAGGGATGCTTTGCTCCGGTTGGGGTGTCTCGACCTTTTCCTCCGGTCGTTGGCGTTTGGCTTTTTCGAATATAGCCAGTTCACGCTCTCGATTGGTTTTGCTTTCCTGACGGGCTTCGTTCAGCAGCAAGTCGATCATCTCGTCAGACAGCTCCAAGGGTTTTGGCTTCGATCCTGCTCTTAGTTTCTCGGTGTAAGGAGCTTCCTCATTGTCTATTGACGAGTGAGAGATCACATGGCAGCTTGCTACGTAATCTTCAGATTCACTTGACGAGTTAAACCTGTCGTTATTTTCGTCATCTCCATTCTCAGGGATATTGTTGAGAAATTCTTGGAGTGTGACCGGGGTCCACGCCTTCTGGTTGTATTCTTCCAGAGCATCAATCTGTTTTTACAGGTCTGTGCACTTGTTATCAAGCTTCACGGGCTTTTGGGTCTTCTTCTTTTTCTTCGAAGACTTTGACGGCCGGGTGCGGGCGCTTTGACTATCACCACCAGTTTTTGTAATTGGGCGCGGTTTCAGCATTCCCTCGACGATCTCGGGTTCCAGTAGATTTTTCCACCTGATTGCCAGGCACGTTTGGAGATCCTTTAGCATTCTTTTAGTTTCGGCTGAAAGAGTGACCTCCCACGGAGTTTCTTCTATAAAAGAGCACGATGCCCCCGGCGTGTCCACCTTTTTAGGGGCATGAGGTTGCGGCGGTTTCACCTTCCAGTTTTCCGATAATGCGAATTTGCCTTGTTGGTACTGGTCCTCAATCCAGTTTTTGAAGACGTAGCAGTCTTCGATCGGATGGCCCAATACTCGGTGGTAGGGGCAGTAATTGGGATCGTTGACGTCGTTTGGCTGCAACAGACGTTTTGGATCTGGCAGATTGATGAGTCTGTTGCGTACTGCCAGCTTGAACAGTCTCCTCGTTTTATCTTGGGGAAACGAGTAAGGACGTCCTAGTCTCTTCTCGAGGGACGGGCGTAGACGCATATTGTTTTGGCGAACAACCGGTTTTAGGTTGCTAGGCTGTTGTTGAGTATTGGCGACGAAAGTTGCTTTTCCTTTCCCTTTTTCATTTCGAGAGTCCGCCTTTGGAAGAGATGGTCTATGACCCATCTGATCCATTTGGGCCAGCTTGTCAATCAAGGCCTGGAAAGTCGTCGGCTTGAAAAACATCATGAATTGGGAGATAGTTGCATGAGGGTCCAGAGTGCCCACGAACATGCCTACCGCAAGCGCTTCTTCGATGCACTGCTCGCATTTCGACCATAAATTCCGCCATCTTATTGCGTATTGAACCCACGTTTCGCTTGGCCTTACCCTGGTGTTGATTGATTGATACGAAAGAGTGTGTTTATAGAATAACCGCAATCAATAACGGTGTCGCGTGTAGCTAGACCGAGATGAGTATGGGTCGTCCTCTGTGAAACATGAATCTTTTACTCTTATTTTAGATGTGTTGAAAAAGAGAGGAGGGATAAAGAATTTTGTAGAAAGGTTTCTAGATCTACGTTAAACAAGAATGTAAAATATAGATCTAGATTATTTTAAAGATGTAGATAGTATAATAAGGGGGCTTGTAGGGTTCGTTAGGATTTAGTAGTTAAGGACGATTAATTAAAAGTTACCCTTTTTATCCATTAATAGATTTAGAACTAGAACGACGGTGATGCGTGTAGATTAGGGTTTCTGGAGGGAAAAGGAATCCCACTCTTAACCCTTATCTCGACACGGAACTCCGTTCATATCTAGCCTTTACCAAAACAATCATTAATCTAATCTCTAATCGCGGTCGGAACTAGCAAAGAATTGCTAGCGCGCCCGATTAGGATGTTAATGATTCTTTTGATAAAGTTCTTAAACTTTATAGGGCTTAAAAAGGGTTTAGGGATTTTTATCGTCCATTAGCCTACTCTAATCCTACGAACTCTAACAAGCGGAGAATTACTCGCGCATGTTGGGAAAAGAAGATGAAAAGATAGAGAGGGAAAATATAATGTAAAATGCAAAAGAATTAAATAAAACAACTACCTTTATTAATCAACTTGAACAATCTACACTTTATTCCTTAGAAAATGATTACAAAAACTTGGTTTGCTTCTCGAACTCTTCCGAAGGAGGTAGATGAACAGTTGATGATCAGCATGGATGCGTGAGCCGTCTTGGACTTCGTGATCTCTTCGGCTTGATAAATTTTCCAAGAGGCTCTCGGTGCTCTTTTATAGTGCAAAGCCAGAATCTTTTGGTTGAAAACTTGGTAAAATTCAGCAAAGATTGATACCCCAAATTTTTACCAAATGATTCCTCTAGAATGCCGCGGATCCGCGGCCAAAGGGGGGGTATGGCCGCGGATCCGCGGCCATTTGATCTCAACTCTCCATCATTTTTCTGGGGCTCTATCTTTGGGACATGTGGCAATCCTAGGCACCTTCAGAATTCAGAAATCTTCTCTCGGTTGCTTCCAGACTTGGTCTCCAAGTTTTGCTTCTTAATTTGGCAAGTCTTCTTCAACAACTTGATTTGCTTGATAAATTCAGCACAACAACTTGGAAAATTCTGCACAATAATCTCAAATAATATTTAGTAGACTTAGTTCTACTAGGATTTGGTCAATAGATTTATTTGCATACATTTTCCTACCAAATGCTAATTAAAATATATTAACACATGGAAAATGGTGTTTTTACTCATAAACCCTCATATGTATAATATATTATAATAAAGTCCTTTCTTGGAGCTTCTGCTGCTGCTCCTGAGCCTTGGTCACTGACCTCGTGTGCGGTCTATGACCTGTTGATATGCGGCTATCCTCCTTTCTCGATGCCACATAAACTGTATGAACTATCATGCCCCCGGACTTAGGGCGTTTAGGCTCACCACCTTTGGCATTTGCCGCGGGCGCGGGGGTTTTCTCCGGCCTTCTTCTTTTGTGGGCCGTTGAGGTTGGAGGGGCCGTTGCAGTGGGCACCCTAGCGACTGTCATCCTTTCCTGTTTGATCGGACGGTCCTTTTCTTTTTCCACTTTCGCCTTTTTCTGTTGACGAGAGCGACCTGGGTCAATCACGGAGTCTTGAACTCTCCGCCAAACTTTATAAATTTTTGAGGACAGCCGTTGAGGAGGCTGTTCTTGGTTTGTTTCCGGAACTCTCTCCGCAGGCGGAGGAGATCTTTTCAATGTAGCGGTTGGAGAGTTCTTCCGTACCCTTCTCAGCAGTTCAAAGCTGTTCCTAGTTGGAACAGCAGCGTTGACTTCCACCACTGGAGCCGGTGGAGTTAGCCCTGAGGGGGAGTTGCCCCCTGCCTTCTTTACTCGTTGCCAGTGGCGATGTCGAGCACGACGAGCCGTTGGGACTGGCTCGGAGATAGAGGTTGCTTCTTTTTGCCCCCTGTCTGAATGAGGCGCGGCTGGTGTTAACCTCTTAAAGACTGAGGTTGTCTTATGAGGGGTGATATTTAACCTGTCGAAGACAGATCCTCAGGCAAGGGCAGGAGCAGGAATCGTCGTCTTGAAAAGACTGACTCTTTGACAGGAGAAGCCGCCTTGACGACTTCTGGAGCAGCAATTATTGCTTTCCTTAGGACAGCCAATTTAGAGTTCTGATTTAGCCTGGTGAAAACAGAGGCTGTCGGTTTGGTAGTGGGCGACCCGTTGACAGGGGTCGTCGTAGCAGTAAGCCGGTCGAAGACCGACTTCTTGTTCACTTTCGGTGCAGGTATTGGCTCAGAGAAGCTTGTAGGTGGGATCATGGTCCCAAAGAACAGGCCAGTGGTGGCCTGGGTCACCTGGTCTACTGGCAGAGTGAGGAAGGAAGCCGCTTGGGGCCCATATGCTACACCTCCCAGTGAGGTGGAGCGTCCGTTGCAGTGGCACTTCGAGCAGTTGGTGCAATTAGAGGCCATTGAATCTTGAGTTCTGCGCCAGGCAAAAGACCAAATCTTAGTAACTTGAAATCCGAAGGCAACCATTAACAAACCGCGACTGGTTCGTGAAGACGACACACGAAGTGTGGAGTGGAAAGAGGAAAACGTCCCACCGGGCGTGCCAGAATCTGTTCCCCTCCGAAATACGGCGACGACGTGAGGACGTCTTGCCTGAGATTCGGGGCAGATGCTATATGGTTTTATTCATCTACCTCTCCGAAGATGCCAAGTTGATTTATGACACCGTGTATCGGAGGTTTAGACGGATGCGGCCGATGTAGCAGACTTCTTCAGATTCCCCCTCGCTTGAGGGGGTTTTGATTGTGGGGACACTCTTCCCTGCAGGCGCAAGCCCCTACAGTTAATTACGCTACCGCATCACGGTAACAACTTTCTCCTTCTCCAGAATTTCACTTCGTGCCGTGGGTGTTTGTTTTGTTTGTGGTTGCCCGTGGATTGTATACGGAGACTGAGTAATGTCATCGCCCGTAGGACGTGGATTAGTCCAAATCCGTATTTACTTAGATTTGGGTCTGGTGTTTTTAGTTTAAGGATACGTTAACCGCATTTGAGACTAAGATCAACTTAAATGTTCATTAAGGATACGTTAGTCTGATTTGAGACTAAGATCAACTTAACGGGATCGTCTAGATCCATTTCCAGTTTAAGGACGTAGTGGTCCATTTAATATATGGCCGTCGGGACCCTTCACCTCTCTGACGACGTTGAAGGATTACAACGACATGTGTCAGAGGAGTTCGGAGATGTACCCTTGAACCAAAGTTGATTGGGGGTCTTATAGTCCAATTTGGGATTAAAGTCTGTTTGAATGTTTAAGGATACGTTAGCCATATTTGAGGCTAAGATCAACTTAAACGGGATCGTTTAGATCCGACAAAAGAGCATTTGGGAGCTCTATTGTTCCAGTTTAGGGACGTAGTGGTCCATAGGTAGTTTAGGGACATTGCGGTCCATTGGTAGTTTAAGGACATTGCGGTCCATATTCCAGTTTAGGGACATGGTGGTCCACATTTCAGTTTAGGGACGTGATGGTCCATATTCCAGTTTAGGGACGTGGTGGTCCGATATTAGTTTAAGGACGTTTCGGTCCAACATTAGTTTAAGGACGTTTCGGTCCACGAGTTTGAGGACCCCGCAGTCCGTATTGATGTGTGGTCGTCGGGACCCGTCACCTCTCTGACGTCGTTGAAGGATTACAACGATGGGTGTCAGAGGAGTTCGGAGATGTACCCTTGAACCGGTTGTAAATTGATTTAGGAGAGCATTCTTGCTCAGTCAATTTAGTTTGGGGACTTACGGGCATGATTGGGCTAAGTCCCGTTGAGAATATTCAATATTTTTCTTGATCTTGGGCCTATTAGGCCTGTGCTAGGGCTTTGCCCATATTTAATAATGCACTGCATTTTATTTTGGCCTGCTAGGCCTTTTTGATTTGGGCTCTGTCTCTTTATTTATGATGCAGAGCATCTGTTTTGGTTTGGGCTCTGCCCTTTTTTAAAATAATGCATTGCATTTTATTAGGCCTGTTAGGCCTTTTTTAATTGGGCTTGACCCTTTTGTAAGCAATGCAGTGCATTTGTCTGGCGCTTTGCGCCAAGTAATGAGCGCAAGCTCATATGGTGATGACACGTGTCATGATCTGGTGAGCGCAAGCGCAACAGCGCTGTTCTAGTGCGCTGCGCTTGCGCTGCTGACACGTGGCGCGCTGTGGTGAATTGCGCCAGTTTTAAAGAGCAAGGCTCTGTTTCAAAAGCGCACAGCGCAATTGGTTCAGATGCTGACACGTGGCGCTCTCTAGTGGCTTGCGCCAGCCCAAGAGCGCAACAGTGCAGTTTTGCAAGTGCAAGGCACTATTAACTTGAGGATCTTTTAGATTCCAGAGCCAATGGTTCATAAGTGTAAAGCACTACTTGGTTTCTTGATCTAATTTAAATCAAAGAAAACAAGTGTTTTTTATTTTTCTTGATCTTAGAGAACCAATGGTTCATAAGTGCAAAGCACTATTTTTTTTTAAAGATCCATGATCTGTTCATAAGAGAACTTTCTCTTTTTCTAAAGGTCTTTACCTTTTTTGTTCTTGAGGAGTTTTCAGAGTTCTCTTTCTCTCTCTCTTTTTTTTAAGAAAATGTTCCCTTTTTGAATTGAGGCCTAGGGTCCTTTTCATAGTGCCCATAAACTAGTTAAATTTGTTAAAGGGATCTTTCTCTGAGTGATTTGGGGAATTTTCCCCACCGTTGGATCTTTGATTCAAGGCCTTTTGTTTTACAGAAGAAAATCTTCTTGTTTTAACAAGAACAGAATGATTTCTTTTAGAATCTTAATTCTGTTTGGCGCAAATGCCCCAGCGCGTGACACGTGTCGCGCAGCGCAACTGCGCTAGCGCATCTGCGCTGACACGTGCGCCAAAATGCCCCAGCACGTGACACGTGTCGCGCAGCGCAACTGCGCTAGCGCATCCGCGCTGACACGTGTCGCGCAGCGCAGTGCTTGCGCAACTGAAGCGTTGCTTCCTTTAATTTTGCTTAAAATAGTGCTTTGCTCTGATTGGGCGCGCCTTCTTGGGCGCTGCGCTGATGCATCTGCGCCTGACACGTGGTGTGTTGCGCGCAGCGCAAAGAATCTGAAGCGTTGCTTCATTTATTAAAATTTAGATTTTCAAGATATAGCTTTGCTCTGATTGGGGGAATCGGAAGCGTTGCTTCTCCCGAGATATCTTTTCATCTCCTCTTTTCAAGTCAAACTTGTATTTCCCCGAAATTTCGATTTCCCGGGTCTTGGAAATAATTCCACTGCGCACAGAATTTTCTGTGTTTGGGTCTATATATAACTCAAGGCCGAGCCTTTTCTTTTCTCACCTTCAGAGAACTTCTTCGATCATGGCTTGCAACCGTCCTCACGCCCGCCGACAACCGTGGGAAGTGCCGATCCGGGACATCGTTCCCCGTTTTGCTGCACGCTTGGTGGACTCCTCTTTTTCGGACGAGCAGTGCGATGCTGCAATGTACGAGATTTCGACTCGTGTGGGGTCTCCTCTTCCCCCGGATTCTATTTGGCTTCGGATGATCCTTGCCTCGGTGCTCGCCGACATTCCCCCTCCTCCGGCGGAGATGTCCTCGGCAATGCTTGATGTGGCCGAGGATAAGATCGAGAGGTTTTTCGAAGCGCTCTTGATCACTAAAACCCTGAGGGACTGCTCTTTCCACTTGCTGAGCCATATACGGGCTCGCCGGGTTGTCATTGCCACCTTTTCCAAAGAATGTGGCGACGATCGTTGGATGTCTTCTTCTCGGGAGGATCGCTGCTTTGACGTGGTGGAGAAGGCAGAAAGGGAGCTGGGGAATCTCTTTTTTATTTTTGCGAACCCTTGTCTTTCCGATCCCACGTTTGGTGATCTCTTTTAAATGTAATAATAAATAAATGTTTTAATTAAGTATTTTATTATCTGTTAAGTTTTCTTTTTATTTTAACTCTCTGTTGTGCTTGTGCATCTCATGATTTAATTTGCTATTATTAAATGCATGTGATTCTTGCGAGGATAAATTGCCTTTGGTGTTCAGACTCTTTTATGAAGCAGTGCTTTACTTTTCAGTTTTAGAAATAGAGTTTCGTTCTAATTGGGGGAAACAATGCCCCCCACCGTTGCACTTGCATGGTTCCAAATGCGAGCGCAACGGTGGCAGAATTCCAACCGTTATGGCAACCTTTGGAAGTTGAAAGGGCACTTGATGCCTACAAATAGGACATTTGGTCCTGCACAGACGACTATCATCTTTAAAATTTTCATTTTCAGAAACTTCAGAGCTTTGCTCTCGCTTTCAAGAACTCTCTGAGTGATATTTTCCTAAACAGCAACTATTCAAGTAAGAATTAGTCTTGAATTAGATCAACCTTAATTAATAGAGTTTTGTTCTCAAGAAGTCCAACTCTCTGTGTATTTTTTTATCGCTAATCTTCCTGTGATGTTTCCTCCAGGCATAATGGCGGTGCGTCTATACAATTTGCACGAGTTCATCACCTACGAGGATATCCGCGCACAAGGCCATCATCAGAACCAGGAGTTTACGGATGCCCAGTGCGCGGAGGTCATGGGTCGCCTCAACGCAAGCGGTGGTTGGCTGCTTCCTCGTCGTTCAGCTCTCTTGAAGGTCGTGCTGGGAGCAATATGTAGAGCACTTCCGGGGTTTCATGATGCCCTACCGCTCAATACGCTGGATGATGCCGAAGACAAGGTGCATTCAGTGTACTTGACGGGGCTGATCTCGAAGAAACGGCGGGACAACCTCATTGACATCTTACATCAAATCTTCCAGCAGACGACGATAGTCGCTGCTTATCGAAGGCCGGGAGGGCTTGCCGAGGATCTTGACACACAGGAGCAAGAGAGGCTGCGCATAAGAATAATTAGAAAGGCCAGAAGAACTCTGGATGGCCTTACTTTTGAATTCCTCAATCCGTGCCCCGGATCTGAGGTTATACCGTTGTAATAATTTGAATAATGTTTCTTATTCATTGCTTTTATGATTGTAAGAATTTTAGCAACATGAATGGAAACCCCCTTTTTTTATTTCCTGAACAGTTATCTAATCACATCCTGTTTCTTTTCAGCGGTCGTTCCGGTCTCGGCGCCCTTCGAGTCTCGCATCATCATGCCGGCAGGTCCTTTCCTGAGATGTCCATCTTCGAAAGGCGCCGCGAACAGCTTACGCATGTTGAGCGACTACATTGAGGAGCCCGACGTCGAGACCCCTACTTCTGCTGCGGATTTCGCTATAGTGGTTAACCCGATGTTGGTGATACTCGTGAATTTCCATGACGAGGGTATCATCGCATCTTGGGTTAATCATTGTATGGAGATCGAGGCTCGCCTGCATAAGCTGGAGTCGATGCGTACCGCCCCCGAGACTTTAGCCGCGAGCAATGAAAGAGCGGCATGGATTGAGGGAAGCGCTTCTTATGTCCACCACTTGGAACAAGAAGCAGCTTTAAAGCTAAAGGAATGCCAAGAGACCTCGAGCGAGATGGCCCGTCTGCGTGCTGAGGTTGAAGCGAATGCTGCCCAAGTGAAGACTATCTTCGAGGGTCTTCTGGAGTGCATCTCCCATGGGCTAAACTTGGAGCGAAAGCTTGATGTAGCTGAGCGTGATACTCCAGGTCGGGAAGCTGCTTATCAGGCCGTCAGGGAGCGGCTTGCATCTGTCTTGCAGCAACGGGCCCAAGTGGAGGCGGAGCTGGCGGTGGCAGCAGATCAGGAGAAAGTGAGGAAAGAATTGCGCGAACAATTGCTAGATCTATGCAAGATGTTTCCTTCTCAGTAATTCTCCTTGTATCGTTTGTAATCTTCTGTAATGTCTTGTGTTATTTCTCCGTCTTTTCTTTCTTTTATTATCAGCACGCCACCTTAGTAAACATGGTCAACAGATAATAGAGCACGCATCTTGACTTTCTTAAGAAACAGCGATGGCTTAGGCCGCAGGTTCAGATCTGCTGCCTAAGACTTTTCAACTCTATGAGCCGTGAGGGTCTCATAGAGACTTTTCTTCCTACGGATCGAGAGGATCTCGTAGGTGGGTTTTTCTCCTTAGGAATCGTGAGGATTCCTAAGTGTGGTTTTCTCTTATAAGTCGTAAGGATCCTATAAGAGAATTCTTCCCTCTTACAAGTCGAGAGGACCCGTAAGCGGTTGTTTTCCTCCTTGTCGAGATTCGACTTTGGAGAGTGAGACCCGTGAATAGTATGCAAGAGATCGTCTAGATCGATTTGCAGGGTCCCACTGTTCAGGAAGCAAGTTTTTTAATCCCTGCTGCCGAGGCTTCATCTTGCAAGTTGAGACGAATCGGGAATTTTCCAGCGGAGACACTGGTTTCTCTGCGAGCCGACGCGAATCAGGAGGCTCTCGTCAAGGAGTGTTTGTATCCGTGAGTCGAGGAGTTTGCTAGGGATTATTTGTTTCCCAAGCGCCAAGGATTATTTGTTTCCTTGGGGTTTGAAACGAGTCGAGGGCTTCCCACGGAGGCACTGGTGGCTCTGCGAGTCGACGCGGATCAGGAGGCTCTCGTCAAGGAGTGTTTGTATCCGTGAGTCGAGGAGTTTGCTAGGGATTATTTGTTTCCCAAGCGCCAAGGATTATTTGTTTCCTTGGGGTTTGAAATGAGTCGAGGATTTCCCACGGAGGTACTGGTGGCTCTGCGAGTCGACGCGGATCAGGAGGCTCTCGTCAAGGAGTGTTTGTATCCGTGAGTCGAGGAGTTTGCTAGGGATTATTTATTTCCCAAGCGCTAAGGATTATTTGTTTCCTTAGGGTTTGAAACGAGTCGAGGATTTCCCACGGAGGCACTGGTGGCTCTGCGAGTCGATGCGGATTAGGAGGCTTTCGTCAAGGAGTGTTTGTATCCGTGAGTCGAGGAGTTTGCTAGGGATTATTTGTTTCCCAAGCGCCAAGGATTATTTGTTTCTTTGGGGTTTGAAACGGGTCGAGGACTTCCCACGGAGGCACTGGTGGCTCTGCGAGTCGACGCGGATCAGGAGGCTCTCGTCAAGGAGTGTTTGTATCCGTGAGTCGAGGAGTTTGCTAGGGATTACTTGTTTCCCAAGCGCCAAGGATTATTTGTTTCCTTGGGGTTTGAAACGAGTCGAGGATTTCCCACGGAGGCACTGGTGGCTCTGCGAGTCGACGCGGATCAGGAGGCTCTCGTCAAGGAGCGTTTGTATCCGTGAGTCGAGGAGTTTGCTAGGGATTATTTGTTTCCCAAGCGCCAAGGATTATTTGTTTCCTTAGGGTTTGAAACGAGTCGAGGATTTCCCACGGAGGCACTGGTGGCTCTGCGAGTCGACACGGATCAGGAGGCTCTCGTCAAGGAGTGTTTGTATCCGTGAGTCGAGGAGTTTGCTAGGGATTATTTGTTTCCCAAGCGCCAAGGATTATTTGTTTCCTTGGGGTTTGAAACGAGTCGAGGATTTCCCACGGAGGCACTGGTGGCTCTGCGAGTCGACGCGGATCAGGAGGCTCTCGTCAAGGAGTGTTTGTATCCGTGAGTCGAGGAGTTTGCTGAAAACATTGGTTTCTTCGGAATTGGACTGAACCGTCGAGATTTGGCTTCGTCTTCTGGCGGAGCCTGTTGTGAAAGTATGGTTCCCTCTTTGTTTACGCCCTTGGATTGTATACAGGGATCGATGTGATCTTAACTGTAGGGCCAAAGTTTTATCATCATTCTTTTTGTTTTATCTCCGCGATGCTCTATCATTTCAGCTTTTATATCGCGAAGGTCGCGATTGCCCAATCATTTCGGCTATTTTTCGCGGTGTCCAATCATTTCGGCTATTTATTTTATTTTTACTCGCTGCTTTTTATTGCGAGTTGCCCAATCATTTCGGCTATTTTGCATGCATACATTTTTACTTGCTGCTTTTTATTGCAAGTTGCCCAATCATTTCGGCTATTCCGTATGCATGTGCGGCCTACTGGCTTTCCGCCGTAAACCTGGAATTAGACACCGATTTCGGCATCAGCACCGCAACTGGGATATTGCCAGGAGCGAATCATCATCTGCCTCCGTCGATGTTGAACAAAGGTAGCTTAGCGACCAGGGTTAGGGTTCTGTCGTCTAAGGCTTTTAACTTCATGAGCCGTAAGGGTCTCACAAAGGTATTTCTCCCTACAAGTCGTGAGGATCTTGTAGGTGTATTTTCTCCTTAGGAATCGTGAGGATTCCTAAGTGTATGTTCCTCTGTAAGTCATAAGGATCCTACCAGAGGGTTTTCTCCTTGTAAGTCGAGAGGACTTATAAGGGTTGTTCATCATGCGAACATATCCCCAGTCTCGGATGAGACTTGATTAGGGAATGTTTATTCGCGCCCATGGATTGTATACAAGGGTCAGTATTGAACCACTTGTAGGGCAATATCGGAAATTGTGGGGATTGCTTAAGCACAAGGTTTAGGTCTCTGTAACTTAAGACTTTCAAATCTTATGAGCCGTGAGGGTCCTATAAGAGAGTTCTCCTTACGAGTCGTGAGGATCTCGCAAGTGTATTTTCTTCTTAGAGATCGTGGGGATCTCTAAGTGTGTTGCTCCCTTGTGAGTCGTAAGGATCTCACGCGGGTGGTTTCTCCTTACAAGGTCGAGAGGACCCTATAAGTGTCCTTTAACAAGGTTGCGCCCTTTCAGGTTTTCGCAAACACTCGTCGGTAGTCCTGCTGTTTTTACTCACGGAGCCCTTTTGGGTTTTCATCCGTGCCCATTTTTCTTATGGACATACCGTTTTTTTATTCTTTTTATTTTTATATATATATTTTTTTACGAGGTCGCGCCCTTTCGGGTTTTCACGAACACTCGCCGTAGCCCTGCTGTTTTTACTCACGGAGCCCCCTCGGGTTTTCATCCATGCCCTTTTTGCTTATGGACATACCGTTTTTTTGTTTTTTTTATATGTTTTTTCTTTATCTCGTCAGCCTAAAGATACTGCGGTAGTAGTTTAAAGACGTTTCGGTCTGCTATTAGTTTAAGGACATTTCGGTCCGACTTTGAGAAGGCTGGCTACTGCTGATAGAGTTTGAGCTTAAGGAAGATAGCGAGCGGATATAGTCGTCGTCATCTACCATTGACCTAGGCTGTAGCTCATTAAGCATAGTATTTCTTTAGGAAGCGACCGTTTATTGGCCTGAAAGGCCTTTCACCGTGCATGTCCATGAGTAGATAGGCCCCATCCTGGTAGATCTTATCTATGATGTATGAGCCTTCATAGTTTGGCTCGAATTTTCCTCGCTTGGAGCGATTAGGAATCATAGGCCTTTTGACCACTAGCACAAGTTCGCCTTGGCGGAATGTCCTCGGTCGGGTCAATCTTTCATATGAGCGCGTCATCTTTGCTTTATAAGCTTCCAGATTTTGCTGTGCTATGAGCCGGGTTTCATCAAGGGCGTCAAGCTCCTCAAGCCGAAGGTGAGCATTTTCTTCATCCGTCAGCTCGTAGTGGACTGCCACTCGTAGAGAGGGTAACTCTATCTCGAGGGGGAGTACTGCTTCTGTCCCAAATACCAACGCGTACGGCGTTGTGTTCGTGGCCGTCTTGAACGCAGTTCGATACGCCCAAAGAGCCTCTTGCAGTCTCTCATGCCAGTCTCTCTTATTTCGGGACACTGTTTTCTTTATGATCTTCGTCAAGGTCTTGTTGAAGGCCTCAGCTAGACCGTTAGCTCGCGGATTATAAACCGAGGAATATCTCCAGTCTATATTGTGCTGCTGTGCAAAGCGACTGATCTTATGGCTTCTGTAAGCTGGCCCGTTATCGGAGATGATCCGTCGCAGAGTTCCAAACCGATATATGACATGCGTCTTGAAGAAATGGAGGATATTCTTCGTCTTAACTTCTCTTAACGGTACTGCTTTTGCCCATTTAGAGAAGTAGTCAGTTGTCGCCAGGATTAAACGATGTCCCCTAGACGATGCTGATTCGATAGGGCCGACTATGTCAGTTCCCCACATCTCGAACGGCCAGCTAGCCACCGTTGGATGTAATGGATTTGGATGCTGATGGATGAAATCCCCATGGATTTGACATGAGTGACACTGCTTCGCATATTCGAGGCAGTCCTGAATCATCGTGGGCCAGTAGTAGCCCATCCGTTTGATCTTCAACTTCATCTTTGGGCCCGCTTGATGAGAACCGCAGAGTCCGTCGTGAACTTCTTGGACGACTCTTTTCGCTTCGTCAGGTCCTAAGCACCTCAGCCATAGAGAATCAAACGATCTCTTGTATAGAGTATCATTGACGAAGGCGAAAGACAGAGCTCGTTTCATGAGCTGATGTCTTGCGGACGCTTCTTCAGGCATTCGGTGGGATTTAAAGTAATCTATGAAAACTTCTCTCCAATCCTCGGTATTTTCCCAATCTTTTACTTACAGGGTCGTCTGCTCGCTCGCTCTTTTTTCTTCGGATGATTCCGGAGATATTTCTGCTGGGGCAAGCACCCGACGGCTTTGAACCATTATTCTGACGTCATCGAGGTTCTCGTCAGCCAGCTCTTTAGCAAGTTTGGCCAACGCGTCTGCTTTGCTGTTTTCCGCGTGCGGTATGTTCTCCAAAGTATAGGAGGGAATTTGGGTCAACAGTTGTTGCACCTTTTCCCCGTACTTCACCAACTTCGGTTTGCACGTTTGGTAGTCGCCGTTTACTTGACTAACGACCAGTTGAGAATCTCCGTATATAAGGAGGTTTTCAATTCCCATGTCGATGGCGATCTCAAGACCTGCTATCAAGGCTTCATATTCGGCTTCGTTATTCGTCCTTGGCTCTGTTAAGGAGAAAGCGAAACGCATTATCCCTCCTTGTGGAGTCACGAAGATGAGGCTTACCCCCGATTTGATTATAGGGGTACTTTGTTTGCGTTTTTTCATGGAAGATGCTCCATCGAAATAAAGTTCCCATCGGGTATCACTACCGTCGATTGCGTCAAACGCATGTTCGTCTGGCAAATCGCAATTCAAAAGAGAATCGACAGGTATTGGGTGCTCAGCGAGGAAGTCGGCGATGGCCTGGCCTTTCACTGCCTTGAGAGGTTGATATGTTATTGAGAACTCCATCAAGAGCAGGGCCCATTTAGCGAGTCGGCCTGTCAGTATGGCCTTCGACATCAAGTATTTAAGGGGGTCCACCTTTGAAATGAGACGGACTTCGTGCGCCAATGCATAGTGCCTGAGCTTTGTTATTGCGAAGATCAACGCCAGGCAGTGTTTTTCAATGGGAGAGTAGTTGCTTTCTGCCCCCAGCAGAACTCGACTTAAGTAGTAGACTGCTCTTTCTTTTCCTTGATCGTTCTTTTATGCCCATAATGCGCCTAAGGAACCTTCGAGGGTGGTTGTATAAAGAATGAGGGGCTTTCCCTTGACCGGAGCAGCCAACACCGGCGGGTTCTGCAGGTACTGTTTAATTTCGTCTAGCGCGCCCTGGCATTTTTGATCCCAGACGAATGGGGTTCCCTTCTTCATCAGGTGACTGTAAGGACGGCACTTGCCAGAGAGGTTGGCTATAAATCGCCGAATATATGCGAGCTTTCCTTGGAGAGACCGCAACTGTTTGAGAGTCCTTGGCGGAGGCATTTCCATGATCGCCTTGATCTTGGACGGATCTATTTCGATACCCCGGTGTCGGACGATGAATCCTAAGAATTTTCCCGAGGAAACTCCGAATGCACACTTAAGAGGGTTCATCTTCAAGTTGTATTGTCGAAGGCGTTGAAATACAGTCTTTAGATGCTCGAGATGTTCATCGTATGATTTGCTTTTAACTACGAGATCGTCAATATAGCATTCGACGATTTCGTGTATAAGGTCATCGAAGATCTTCGTCATGGCCCTTTGGTAAGTGGCACCGGCGTTCTTTAATCCGAAGGGCATCACTTTATAACAGAATATTCTCAAAGGGGTCCTGAAGGCTGTGTGCTTCTGGTCTTCGGGATGCATTTTTATCTGATTATAACCTGACGAGTCGTCCATGAAGGAGAAAACCTCATGAGTGGACGTATTGTCTATCATCAGTTCGGTGACTGGCACTGAAAAATCATCCTTCGGGCAAGCTTAATTAAGATCCCGGAAGTCTACGCATATGCGCACTGTCCCATTTTTCTTCATCACCGGGATGATGTTGGCGATCCATTCAGGGTATTGAACTTCTTGGATGAATCCAGAGTCGATCAGCTTCTTGACCTCAGCATTGATGCTCATCTCAAGCTCGAGCCGCATTCTCCTCGGCGCCTGTTTGACTAGCTTGATGTCCGGGGATATCGCCAATCTGTGCACAGCAATTTCTGGATCTAGTCCCGGCATTTCGGAATAGTTCCATGTGAAGCAATCTTTGTGCTGCATAAGCAGGTCTTTTAATGAGGCCACCTTTTCTTCAGACAGCAGCTCACTAATGAACGTCGGTCGGGGGTCATTCGCCGTTGTTCAGTTGATAAAACTGCAAATTTGTATTACATTTTTCCTACCATTTTCATATTAAAAAAGGACTTTATTATGATATATTATACATATGAGGGTTTATGTGTAAAGACACCATTTTCCATGTGTTAATATATTTTAATTAGTATTTGGTAGAAAAATGTATGCAAATAAATTCATTGACCTAATCCTAGTAGAACTAAGTCTACTAAATATTATTTGAGATTATTGTGCAGAATTTTCCAAGTTGTTATGTAGAATTTATCAAACAAATCAAGTTGTTGAAGAAAACTTGCCAAATTAAGAAGCAAAACTTGGAGACCAAGTCTGGAAGCAACCGAGAGAAGATTTCTGAATTCTGAAGGTGCCTAGGATTGCCACATGTCACAATCACAAAGCCCAAGAAAAATGATCAAGAGATCCCCACCATTGGCCGCGGAACCGCGGCCAAACCCCCTGTTGGCCGCGGATCCGCGGCAATCTAGAGAGATCATTTGCTAAGATTTTGTGGCTTAAATCTCTGCTATATTTTACCAACTTTTGAAGCAAAAGATTGTGGCTTTGGACTATAAAAGGGCACCGAGAGCCTCTTGGAAAAGTTATCAAGCCGACGAGATCACGAAGTCCAAGACGGCTCACGCATCCAGGCTGATCATCAACGGTTCATCTACCTCCTTGGAAGAGATCGAGAAGCAAACTAGTCTTTGTAATCATTTTCTAAGGAATCAAAGTGTAGATTGTTCAAGTTGATTAATAAATGTAGTTGTTTTATTTAATTCTTTTGCATTTTACATTATGTTTTCCGTCTCTATTTTTTCATCTTCTTTTCCCAACATGCGCGAGTAATTCTCCGCTTGTTAGGGTTCGTAGGATTAGGGTAGGCTAATGGACGATGAAAATAACTAAACCCTTTTTAAGTCCTATAAAGTTTAGGAACTTTATCAAAAGAATCATTAACATCCTAATCGGGCGCGCTAGCAATTCTTTGCTAGTTCCGACTGCGATTAGAGATTAGATTAATGATTGTTTTGGTAAGGGCTAGATATGAACGGAGTTCCGTGTCGAGATAAGGGTTAAGAGTGGGATTCCTTTTCCCTCCAGAAACCCTAATCTACACGCATCACCGTCGTTCTAGTTCTAAATCTATTAATGGATAAAAAGGGTAACTTTTAATTAATCGTCCATAACTACTAAATTCTAACGAACCCTACAAGCCTTCTTATTATATTATCTAAGTCTCTAAAATAATCTAGATCTATATTTTACATTCTTGTTTAACGTAGATCTAGAAACCATTCTATAAAATTCTTTATCCCTCCTCTCTTTCTCAACACCTCGAAAGTAAAAGTAAAAGGTTCCACGTTTCCCAGAGGACGACCCGTACTCACCTCGGTCTAGCTACACGCGACACCGTTCTGATTGCGGTTAAACTAGCAATGAATTGCTAGCGCGCCCGATTAGGATGTTAATGATTGTTTTGGTAAGGGCTAGATATGAACGGAGTTCCGTGTCGAGATAAGGGTTAAGAGTGGGATTCCTTTTCCCTCCAGAAACCCTAATCTACACGCATTACCGTCGTTCTAGTTCTAAATCTATTAATGGATAAAAAGGGTAACTTTTAATTAATCGTCCATAACTACTAAATCCTAACGAACCCTACAAGCCTTCTTATTATATTATCTAAGTCTCTAAAATAATCTAGATCTATATTTTACATTCTTGTTTAACGTAGATCTAGAAACCATTCTATAAAATTCTTTATCCCTCCTCTCTTTCTCAACACATCTAAAGTAAAAGTAAAAGGTTCCACGTTGCCCAGAGGACGACCCGTACTCACTTCGGTCTAGCTACACGCGACACCGTTCTGATTGCGGTTAACTACAAACACACTTTTTCGTGTCAATCAAATGGCACCGTTGCCGGGGATCGAACCCGGGTCACCCGCGTGACAGGCGGGAATACTCCTCATTCACATTCCTCCTCATTCTTTCTTTTCTCTAAATTCAAACCCTTTCCTGACCACCTCTTATCCCTTCCCCACTTTTTCTTGACTCGATACAACACATTCTTCCACTAACCTATACGATATACTGATAAAATCTTTGAATGGTTGGTGTTGACTTTTGGTCTTTGTAAAGTCTTACTTTGACCAAATGACTCACCCCCTCTTAAAATACTTCGTATTGTCTAACTCATGTTTGAGGGGGGGGGTATATTTTTGGCTCTTGATCATAACTTTTGTCCTCAAATTTGTGAGCCAAAAATAAGTTTGGGGGAGGATTTTCACTTTCATATATTCTTGCCCCCATTAACAATTTCCTCCCAAGTCTACAGGTTTTTGAGCTTAACGGATGACATCAGTGAGGACACTGCTGTAAACAGGTTTGGGGGAGGTCTGTGCTTATTTACACATCAATTTGCGTCATATTTTGCATAAGCACAACATTTTCAAAAATTTAAAAAAAAAATTCTTTTATAACAAAAGAATAGAAAGTGAAAAATTACATCCAAAAGATAGGAATAGTTTAAGAAAACCAAGAAAATTAGAAGTTTTCTTAAACGAACTGGTAATAAGTAGTTATGAGCTGTTGTCCCAAGGGTTAGTAAGATGAAGGAAGTCACTAATCTGAGGATAAAAATAAGTCTGAAAAATAGTTTCTATTCTGGAAGCCAAACATTTGAATGTTGATACCCTACAATATGCACTTACACATGTCTTGAAACTCGGGATAGTAGAGGATACCTTGAAATGCTCTTGTCTAAAAGCCAAAGTATGAAAAAAAAACCAAAAAAAATGAAGAAAATATAAAAATGGTGAAAAGAAAAAAATGAACACTGGTTTTGTTAGCGCCAAGGCAGCAATAAAAAAATATAGCGAGGGTGCCTCTTCACCTAGTGCCCTAAGGCCAACTGGTCTGGGAGTCACTGCTAAGCCTTAGGTGGTGCAAGACGAGGAAAATATTATCACCGAATCAGCAAGCACATAAGTAATCGGTCGGTTAGTACCTCAAGAAGTATTAACGGTCGCATGAAAATGTGTGAGCATATCTAAATATTCATCAAATTAAAAAGTACTAAGGTAGATGGACAAGAGTATGATAGCTTGAATTGAATTCTCCGAGTGTAGGGATGTTCTTTACACACACGTGGGGTTATATGATCAATGTTTGGATGAAAGGTAGGAATGAAGAATAAAGACGATGTTTTATTGAGGGATGATGTGATTTCTAACATTTTTTCATGACTATTAAGATAGGGCTCATGACAACTGAAAAGCTAGTATAGTTGGAAACTCTTCTTTTCAAGGCCTTTCTTTTATGGTTCTTATCTTTATATGTAAATTTCACCATCTTTCTTTTGTTATAGGATTTTGTGGGTGTAATCCGCTGAAAACCCTCAGGAGACAACACTCCTCCTACTAGGGACACCTAGAGGTTTAACGGCTTGTTGCACGTGCTCAGTGCAATCATGTCTGCCTACGAAAGTGTGCTTAGTTTTCTCCTCTTGAATAAACTAGTTTGCTCGGGACGATCAAAGATAAGTTTGGGGGTATTTGTTCAGTTGATAAAACTGCACATTTGTATTACATTTTTCCTACCATTTTCATATTAAAAAAGGACTTTATTATGATATATTATACATATGAAGGTTTATGTGTAAAGACACCATTTTCCATGTGTTAATATATTTTAATTAGTATTTGGTAGAAAAATGTATGCAAATAAATTCATTGACCTAATCCTAGTAGAACTAAGTCTACTAAATATTATTTGAGATTATTGTGCAGAATTTTCCAAGCTGTTATGCAGAATTTATCAAACAAATCAAGTTGTTGAAGAAAACTTGCCAAATTAAGAAGCAAAACTTGGAGACCAAGTCTGGAAGCAACCGAAAGAAGATTTCTGAATTCTGAAGGTGCCTAGGATTGCCACATGTCACAATCACAAAGCCCAAGAAAAACGATCAAGAGATCCCCACCATTGGCCGCGGAACCGCGGCCAAACCCCCCTGTTGGCCGCGGATCCGCGGCAATCTAGAGAGATCATTTGCTAAGATTTTGTGGCTTAAATCTCTGCTATATTTTACCAACTTTTGAAGCAAAAGATTGTGGCTTTGGACTATAAAAGGGCACCGAGAGCCTCTTGGAAAAGTTATCAAGCCGACGAGATCACGAAGTCCAAGACGGCTCACGCATCCAGGCTGATCATCAACGGTTCATCTAACTCCTTAGAAGAGATCGAGAAGCAAACTAGGTTTTTGTAATCATTTTCTAAGGAATCAAAGTGTACTTGATATTGTTGATTAATAAAGGTAGCTTTCTTCTTCTTATTCTATTTCTTCGTAGTTTAATGATGCAATTTCTTTCCATCTCTTTTTCTCCCAACATGCGTGAGTAATTCTCCGCTTGTTAGGGTTCGTAGGATTAGGGTAGGCTAATGGACGATGAAAATAACTAAATCCTTTTTAAGTCCTATAAAGTTTAGGAACTTTATCAAAAGAATCATTAACATCCTAATCGGGCGCGCTAGCAATTCTTTGCTAGTTCCGACCGCGATTAGAGATTAGATTAATGATTGTTTTGGTAAGGGCTAGATATGAACGGAGTTCCGTGTTGAGATAAGGGTTAAGAGTGGGATTCCTTTTCCCTCCAGAAACCCTAATCTACACGCATCACCGTCGTTCTAGTTCTAAATCTATTAATGGATAAAAAGGGTAACTTTTAATTAATCGTCCATAACTACTAAATCCTAACGAACCCTACAAGCCTTCTTATTATATTATCTAAGTCTCTAAAATAATCTAGATCTATATTTTACATTCTTGTTTAACGTAGATCTAGAAACCATTCTATAAAATTCTTTATCCCTCCTCTCTTTCACAACACATCTAAAGTAAAAGTAAAAGGTTCCACGTTTTCCAGAGGACGACCCGTACTCACCTCGGTCTAGCTACACGCGACACCGTTCTGATTGCGGTTAACTACAAACACACTTTTTCGTGTCAATCAGCCGTTCCCAACTCAATTTTCTTAAGGTTATCTGCAGTGGTATGGATTCCATCTTCCAGCTCTTTCGGCGCTGGTGGGAATTCTGAGATTACCTCATCGTTGCTGTTTTCGAAGCACCAGGGAAGGTTGTCCATGTTCTCGGGCTCTTCTTTTAATATTGTAATCATGTGACAGGTGCGAATTCGCTTCCAATCCCAATGTGGAACCGGTTCTTCTTTTCTGGCCTTGGGCTCATACTTTCATGGCGGTGCTACCCTCCAGTTGTCAGACAGAGCGAACTTGCCAAACTGATACTGATCTTCAACCCAATTCTTGAAGGTGAAGCAGTCCTCGAGAGGGTGTCCTATCACTCGGTGATAAGGGCAATAGTCCGGGTGAGAGACTTCGCTTGCTTGTTCGGGGTATTTAGACTCTGGCAGTGTAAGCATTTGATGTTTTAGAGCAAGGTCAAGTATCCTCTTCGTCTTATCCCGAGGAAAAGAGTATGCTCGACTCATTTTCTTCATGAGGGATAGATCAATAACGCTCGATTCGCGTTTGCGTGGCTTCTTAGCCCTGCTTTGTTGCTGTTGAGCGCCTTTTTGGCCTTTCGACTTATTTCTGCTTCTACTTCGAGCTTTTTTTATAACAGGTTGACAAGGGCCGGCATTTTCATCTTTCACGGCCTGTTGGAGGAGGCGTTGCGTTCTGGCTTTCACGTAGATGGCCATTTCGCGGTTATGGTCGTCCCGGACTTTTTGACCTGCTTCCCTTATGAGCTTGTCCATTTGTTCTTCGAACGGCGGACTGGACTCTTTTGCGTCTGGAACCTTCACTGTCTCAGGATTAGCGTCCTCCCGTTGCGCATCTGCTTCATTGAAGTCGTGTACGACGTAATAGTCGCGGAGCAGCTCTCGTTTCTTGGAGCGAATGTATCCGTGCCCGACCGTCTCCATCCTGCCACTAGGCAGCTTGTGCTGAGTTCCGGGGACGTTCCAGACCCTGTCATAGAATTTAGCCTTTCTAACGGTCTGTTTGAAGGGTATCCCTTGGCGCTTCAACAACTTCTTCAAGCCTTCTGTATAATATCTGGATAGACGGATGGGTTGAAGTCTGTCCAGCGTAGGATCTGCCCCGTGCCAGATTTCTTTCTCCACTTTGTTTTCTTCAGAGCGGTAGAATAGAATTGCCTTCTCGTCTTCTCGCCTGGGAGGGATATAGAACGTTTGCAGCTCTTCTACATTGTAAATATCGAGTGCATCCAGTTCTTTACGGTGTTTAAGCGGAACCATAGCAACTTGTAAACTTTGCTCTTCGTCAGCGGACGTTTGTATTGAAGGTCGAGCAGAGAATACAGCATGGACTTCATCTTCCGAATCGCTACCAAAGATCAATGCAGGAGCCGATGGTCCCGACTTGGTGTATTAGGGCGGACCCGAATAAACTCTCTCCTCTTCCTCCTCGGTATCACTGCCGAAGACAGGGATGGTGGCATTAGCTTTATTCTCTGGCTTGTGACACTTCTCCGTATTTTCGAAATCCGGTAAGAAGTATTTAGCATCTTCGTATTTGCGGACCTCGTTCACAGAGAACGGGTTCAGTTCTCCCGTCACTGTATACTTGAAACCATCCTTAAAATACTTCATACACTGATGTTGTGTAGAAGGGATGATGTTGTACTCGTGTAACCATGGTCGTCCGAGCAAAGCGTTGTAGCATGTCTTGGCGTCTATGACGTGGAACTTAATGTCCGTGACGAGTAGCCCGAAGCGTAGCGTCAGTATCACAGACCCAAGAGTTCTTGATGACTGGGAGTTGAACCCGGAGATGGTGATCTTGTCACGAGCAAGGTGCTGGACGCTCATGCAGATTTCTTTCAAGACCCGTACATTGAGTAGGTTAACGGACGACCCGTTATCGATCAGGATTTTGCCTATCTTTATATCATGGCAGTATCCCGAGACGTAGAGGGGGCGATTGTGCTCGCACGTCCCAAGGAGAAGGTCCTCGTCGCCGAAAGTGACATCGGCCGTATGCACTTCCTCCAATTCATCCTTCATCTTTTCCTCGGCCAGGCATGCTTGGAATTGTTCCGGATCTTGGAGTGCCTTAATTAACGAATCTCTCGCCTCTTTTGATAGCAAAAGGGCGTCAAGAATGCTGAGCTGTGAGGGCAGCTTCCTCAGATGTGCTAAGATGTTGTAATCCACCTTATTCTTCTTTGGCGGGTCCTTGGCAGCTAGCTCTTCCACCACTTGGTCATCTAAGATGATATCTTAAGAGACCTTTTCTTTCTCTTTATCTTTCCTGTTTAAGGGTCTGAGGTTCTTTTCAGGCAGCGTCCGATTCCGCAGCCGGATATTTTCGCAGACCTTCGGCTCTTCTTCTTTTTTCGAAGTGGATTCTTTAAAGAGAGGGGCAAGTTCCAGCTCCTCATCAGAATCGCTCCCGAATGTAGGCACTTGTGACCCGCCGGTGTTAACCACGCGACAATCGCCGGTAGTTCTTTTAATCCCTTCGGTCGTATTTCTTTGCTCTCGACGAGTTTTACGCCTTTCCCGCTTAAAGCGTTGTCGATGAGCAACGTATCCTTGCCACCATCTATCGAAAGCTTTGCACTCTTGTGTGGGGTGCGAAATCTTTTGATGATATAAGCAATAGGAGGAGTGCGTTTCCATTTCACCGGTGATGTTTCTTTCAGAGGATGGTAGCTTCATGCCCATTGATATGGCCTTAGCAAACTTTTTCCTCATCTTGAATTGGCTTTTGTCGGCCGCGGAGGTGGTTTGCTCCAGCGGGATCATCTCAGCTCTTTCATCAAGTCGTTGGCGTTTGGCCTTTTCGAATATAACCGTCTCGCGCTCCCGATCAGCTTTGCTTTTTAAGAGAGCTTCATTAAGGAATGCATCAATTACTTCATCCGACGGCCCCGAAATTTTTGGTTCAGGATCTGCCCCCAGCGTTTCAGTACAAGAAGTCTCCTCATCGTTTGTGAACGAATGGGAAATCATATGACAGCTCACCACGCATTCTTCAGATCCATCTGACGAACTTTCTCCCTCACCTTCCTCTTGAAAGACGTGTTTGAGAAACTCCTGGAATGTAATGGGAGTCCGTGCCTTCTGGTTGTATTCCTCCAGCGCGTCAATTTGTTTTTGCAGGTCCGTGCGCTTGTCGCCGGGCTTCACGGGCTTCTTTGACTTCTTTTTCTTCTTCTTCGAGGATTTTGACGGCTGGTTGCGAGTGCTTGAGCCACTACCATCGGTCTTTGGAGTTGGACGTGGCTTCAACATCCTCTCAATGACCTGCGGTTCTAACGGGTTCTTCCACCTAATCGCTGGACATGTCTGAAGGTCATTCAGCATCCTCTTTGTCTTGGCTGATAATACAACCTCCCAAGGAGCTTCTTCAATGACGGAGCATGTTGCCCCCGGCGTATTCGTCCCCTTAGAGGTGTGGGGCTGCGGGGGATTCACCTTCCAATTGTCAGATAACGCGAACTTGCCCTGTCGGTACTGGTTTTCAAGCCAATTTTTGAAAATGTAGCAATCTTCGATCGGATGGCCTAGTACTCGATGATAAGGACAGTAGTTGGGTTCGTTGACGTCACTTGGTTGCAACGGACGTTTTGGATTCGGCAGATTTATGAGTCTGTTGCGTAATGCCAGCTCGAATAACCTTCTTGTTTTATCGCGGGGAAACGAGTAAGGACGCCCCAGTCTCTCCTCAAGGTCTACGTACGGACGCATATTATTTTGACGTACAACCGGCTTCGAGTTGCTCGGTTGTTGTTGAGCATTAGCGACGACGATCGCTTTTCCCTTCCCTTTGTCATTTCGGGAGTCCGACTTTGGAAGAGGGGGTTTATGGCCCATCTGATCCATCTGCGCTAGCTTGTCAATCAAAGCCTGGAAGGTAGTCGGCTTGAAAAACATCATAAATTGTGAGATGGTTGCTTGTGGATCAAGGGTTCCTACAAACATACCCACCGCGGGAGCTTCTTCAATGCGCTGCTCGCACTTCGACCATAAGTTCCGCCATCGTATAGCGTACTGAACCCACGTCTCGCCTGGCTTTACCCTGGCGTTAATCAGTGCTGTCATCGGGGTACGTTCACTGGCGCTTGCAAAGCGCTGAGTAAACAATAGCTCCATTTCCGCGAAGGTGTTGATAGAGTCGTTCGGGAGCTCAGAGTACCACTTGAACGCCGTATCCGATAAACTTCCAACAAACTGGCGAAGTAAAAGCTTGTCATCACCACCGGTGTTGCCGCAGAGCGCCCTGAACTGGGCAACATGCTGGTGAGGATTGCCCGTCCCCTTGTAGACATGGAACTTGGGAATTGTGTAACCCGGCGGGTACTTGATTTGGTCGTACCAACTTGGATATGGCCTCCCCGTTTTTACGACCTGGCCGGCTGCTTCGGTCGCATGATGAACCCGTATTTGTTGGGCTATGAACTCGTCCAAACCAGCTTTAGAGATTGTATCCTCCTTAGCTGTTGATAGGGCTGGCGGAGGATTTGATGTCTCTCCCCTATCATCTCCAAGAACGATCGGGGGCTCTTCGGTCGGAGGATCTTGCTCTATCATCATCCCTATCATGTCTTGGAAGAGGAGGCCCATACACTGTATGTTGGCTGCTTGTTCAGCAGCCTCTTTGTCCTTCTTTTCCAATTCCGACAAAGGAATTCGGCGCCGGTTTCTTCCTCTTGGCGTTCATCCGAGGACGTTTCAGGGTTTTCTTTTGGCCCTGTAAGTGCGGCCATAGCGTTCATCATTTCTTGGAGCTTCTGCTGCTGCTCCTGAGCCTTGGTCACTGACCTCGTGTGCGGTCTATGACCTGTTGATATGCGGCTATCCTCCTTTCCCGATGCCACATAAACTGTATGAACTATCATGCCCCCGGACTTAGGGCGTTTAGGCTCACCACCTTTGGCATTTGCCGCGGGCGCGGGGGTTTTCTCCGGCCTTCTTCTTTTGTGGGCCGTTGAGGTTGGAGGGGCCGTTGCAGTGGGCACCCTAGCGACTGTCATCCTTTCCTGTTTGATCGGACGATTCTTTTCTTTTTCCACTTTCGCCTTTTTCTGTTGACGAGAGCGACCTGGGTCAATTACGGAGTCTTGAACTCTCCGCCAAACTTTATAAATTTTTGAGGACAACCGTTGAGGGGGCTGTTCTTGCTTCGTTTCCGGAACTCTCTCCGCGGGCGGAGGAGATCTTTTCAATGTAGCGGTTGGAGAGTTTTTCCGTACCCTTCTCAGCAGTTCAAAGCTGTTCCCAGTTGGAACAGCAGCGTTGACTTCCACCACTGGAGCCGGTGGAGTTAGCCCTGAGGGGGAGTTGCCCCCTGCCTTCCTTACTCGTTGCCAGTGGCGACGTCGAGCACGACGAGCCGTTGGGACTGGCTCGGAGATAGAGGTTGCTTCTTTTTGCCCCCTGTCTGAATGAGGCGCGGCTGGTGTTAACCTCTTAAAGACTGAGGTTGCCTTTTGAGGGGTGATATTTAACCTGTCGAAGACAGATCCTCGGGCAAGGGCAGGAGCAGGAATCGTCAGTCTTGAAAAGACTGACTCTTTGACAGGAGAAGCCGCCTTGACGACTTCTGGAGAAGCAGTTATTGCTTTCCTTGGGACAGCCAATTTAGAGTTCTGATTTAGCCTGCTGAAAACAGAGGCTGTCGGTTTGGTAGTGGGCGACCCGTTGACAGGGGTCGTCGTAGCAGTAAGCCGGTCGAAGACCGACTTCTTGTTCACTTTCGGTGCAGGTATTGGCTCAGAGAAGCTTGTAGGTGGGATCATGGTCCCGAAGAACAGGCCAGTGGTGGCCTGGGTCACCTGGTCTACTGGCAGAGTGAGGAAGGAAGCCGCTTGGGGCCCATATGCTACACCTCCCAGTGAGGTGGAGCGTCCGTTGCAGTGGCACTTCGAGCAGTTGGTGCAATTAGAGGCCATTGAATCTTGAGTTCTGCGCCAGGCAAAAGACCAAATCTTAGTAACTTGAAATCCGAAGGCAACCATTAACAAACCGCGACTGGTTCGCGAAGACGACACACAAAGTGTGGAGTGGAAAGAGGAAAACGTCCCACCGGGCGTGCCAGAATCTGTTCCCCTCCGAAAGACGGCGACGACGTGAGGACGTTTTGCCTGAGATTCGGGGCAGATGCTATATGGTTTTATCCGTTTACCTCTCCGAAGATGCCAAGTTGATTTATGGCACCGTGTATCGGAGGTTTAGACGGATGCGGCCGATGTAGCAGACTTCGTCAGATTTCCCCTCGCTTGAGGGGTTTTTGATTGTGGGAACGCTCTTCCCTGCAGGCGCAAGCCTCTACAGTTAATTACGCTACCGCATCACGGTAACAACTTTCTCCTTCTCCAGAATTTCACTTCGTGTCGTGGGTGTTTGTTTTGTTTGTGGTTGCCCGTGGATTGTATACGGAGACTGAGTAATGCCGTCGCCCGTAGGACGTGGATTAGTCCAAATCCATATTTACTTAGATTTGGGTTTGGTGGTTTTAGTTTAAGGATACGTTAGCCGCATTTGAGACTAAGATCAACTTAAACGTTCGTTAAGGATACGTTAGTCTGATTTGAGACTAAGATCAACTTAACGGGATCGTCTAGATCCATTTCCAGTTTAAGGACGTAGTGGTCCATTTAATATATGGCCGTCGGGACCCGTCACCTCTCTGACGACGTTGAAGGATTACAACGGCATGTGTCAGAGGAGTTCGGAGATGTACCCTTGAACCAAAGTTGATTGGGGGTCTTATAGTCCAATTTGGGACTAAAGTCTGTTTGAATATTTAAGGATACGTTAGCCATATTTGAGGCTAAGATCAACTTAAACGGGATCGTTTAGATCCGACAAAAGAGCATTTGGGAGCTCTTGTTCCAGTTTAGGGACGTAGTGGTCCATAGGTAGTTTAGGGACATTGCGGTCCATTCGTAGTTTAAGGACATTGCGGTCCATATTCCAGTTTAGGGACGTAGTGGTTCATAGGTAGTTTAGGGACATTGCGGTCCATTGGTAGTTTAAGGACATTGCGGTCCACATTTCAGTTTAGGGACGTGATGGTCCATATTCCAGTTTAGGGACGTGGTGGTCCGATATTAGTTTAAGGACGTTTTGGTCCAACATTAGTTTAAGGACGTTTCGGTCCAACATTAGTTTAAGGACGTTTCGGTCCATGAGTTTAAGGACTCCGCAGTCCGTATTGATGTGTGGTCGTCGGGACCCGTCACCTCTCTGACGTCGTTGAAGGATTATAACGATGGGTGTCAGAGGAGTTCGGAGATGTACCCTTGAACCGGTCGTAAATTGATTTAGGAGAGCATTCTTGCTCAGTCAATTTAGTTTGGGGACTTACGGCCATGATTGGGCTAAGTCCCGTTGAGAATATTCAATATTTTTCTTGATCTTGGGCCTATTAGGCCTGTGCTAGGGCTTTGCCTATATTTAATAATGCACTGCATTTTATTCTGGCCTGCTAGGCCTTTTTGATTTGGGCTCTGTCTCTTTATTTATGATGCAGAGCATCTGTTTTGGTTTGGGCTCTGCTCTTTTTAAAAATAATGCATTGCATTTTATTAGGCCTGTTAGGCCTTCTTTAATTGGGGTTGACCCTTTTGTAAGCAATGCAGTGCATTCGTTTGGCGCTTTGCGCCAAGTAATGAGCGCAAGCTCATATGGTGATGACACGTGTCTTGCTCTGGCGAGCGCAAGCGCAACAACGCTGTTCTAGTGCGCTGTGCTTGCGCTGCTGACACGTGGCGCGCTGTGGTGAATTGCGCTAGTTTTAAGGAGTAAGGCTCTGTTTCAAAAGCGCATAGCACAATTGGTTCAGATGCTGACACGTGGCGCTCTCTAGTGGCTTGTGCCAACCCAAGAGCACAACAGTGCAGTTTTGCAAGTGCAAGACACTATTAACTTGAGGATCTTTTAGATTCCAGAACTAATGGTTCATAAGTGCAAAGCACTACTTGGTTTCTTGATCTAATTTAGATCAAAGAAAACAAGTGTTTCTTATTTTTCTTGATCTTAGAGAACCAATGGTTCATAAGTGCAAAGCACTATTTTTATTTTTATTTTTATTTTTAAAGATCTATGATCTGTTCATAAGAGAACTTTCTCTTTTTCTAAAGGTCTTTATCTTTTTTGTTCTTGAGGAGTTCTTCAGATTTCTCTTTCTCTCTCTTCTTTTTTTAAGAAAATGTTCCCTTTTTGAATTGAGGCCTAGGGTCCTTTTTATAGTGCCCATAAATTAGTTAAATTTGTTAAAGAGATTTTTCTCTGAGTGATTTGGGGAATTTTCCCCACTGTTGGATCTTTGATCCAAGGCCTTCTGTTTTACAGAAGAAAATCTTCTTATTTTAAGAAGAACAGAAAGATTTCTTTTAGAATCTTAATTCTGTTTGGCGCAAATGCCCCAGCGCGTGACACGTGTCGCGCAGCGCACAGCGCAGCGCAACTGCGCTAGCGCATCTGCGCTGACACGTGTCGCGCAGCGCAGTGCTTGCGCAACTGAAGCGTTGCTTCCTTTAATTTTGCTTAAAATAGAGCTTTGCTCTGATTGGGCGCGCCTTCTTGGGCGCTGCGCTGATGCATCTGCGCCTGACACGTGGCGTGTTGCGCGCAGCGCAAAGAATCTGAAGCGTTGCTTCATTTATTAAAATTTAGATTTTCAAGATAAAGCTTTGCTCTGATTGGGGGAATCGGAAGCGTTGCTTCTCCTGAGATATCTTTTCATCTCCTCTTTTCAAGTCAAACTTGTATTTCCCCGAAATTTCGATTTCCCGGGTCTTGGAAATAATTCCACTGCGCATAGAATTTTCTGTGTTTGGGTCTATATATAACTCAAGGCCGAGCTTTTTCTTTTCTCACCTTCAGAGAACTTCTTCGATCATGGCTTGCAACCTTCCTCACGCCCGCCGACAACCGTGGGAAGTGCCGATCCGGGACATCGTTCCCCGTTTTGCTGCGCGCTTGGTGGACTCCTCTTTTTCGGACGAGCAGTGCGATACTGCAATGTACGAGCTTTCGACTCGTGTGGGGTCTCCTCTTCCCCCGGATTCCATTTGGCTTTGGATGATCCTTGCCTCGGTGCTCCCCGAAATTCCCCCTCCTCCGGCGGAGATGTCCTCGGCAATGCTTGATGTGGCCGATGATAAGATCGAGAGCTTTTTCGAAGCGCTCTTGATCACTAAAGCCCTGAGGGACTGCTCTTTCTACTTGCTGAGCCAGATACTGGCTCGCCGGGTTGTCATTGCCACCTTTTCCAAAGAATGTGGCGACGATCATTGGATGTCTTCTTCTTGGGAGGATCGCCGCTTTGACGTGGTGGAGAAGGCAGAAAGGGAGCTGGGGAATCTCTTTTTTATTTTTACGAACCCTTGTCTTTCCGATCCCACGTTTGGTGATCTCTTTTAAATGTAATAATAAATAAATGTTTTAATTAAGTATTTTATTATCTGTTAAGTGTTCTTTTTATTTTAACTCTCTGTTGTGCTTGTGCATCTCATGATTTAATTTGCTATTATTAAATGCATGTGATTCTTGCGAGGATAAATTGCCTTTGGTGTTCAGACTCTTTTATGAAGCAGTGCTTTACTTTTCAGTTTTAGAAATAGAGTTTCGTTCTAATTGGGGGAAACAGCTGGGTCGTCCGGATCGTCGGCGATGTGTGCAACTCCGACGAGACGGCTGGAAAGTCAAGAAAAGAAAAGAAAGAACAAGAGAGAAGAAGGAGGAGAAGAAGTTGCTGTGGATTCTCTGGGGTAGGTGGTGACAACAGAGGTGGCGACGGCGAGGTTATCATGAGGTTTGGGTTCTGGTGTGATCGGGACTTGGTGCAGAGGTTGGTGGTGGTGGTCTAGGGTATTCTTTGGTGCTGGGAAGATGAGGAGGGTGAAGAGGTGGTCGGCGTTGGTGGTTGGGTTCCGACGACAAGGTGTTGCCGACGAGGTATGGGTGATGGTTTGGAAGAGATGGGTTCTTGGGTCGGAGTTGCTGGGGAAGAAGAAGTGGAGGTCTCAGGGTGAGGAGGAGAAGAGGGTGAGGTCGAGAGGGGGCGGTGATGGTGATGGGTGGTGACGACGAGGGCGAACGTCGACAAGGGTTTGGGTTTCTGGGTTGGTGCTCGCAGGGAAGACGTGACGGAAAAAATAATGAGGGAGGGAGAGAATATGTTTACTTAATAGGTTCGTATATAATAATTATATATATATATATATTATTTAGAGAGAGAGAGAGAAAAGGTTAGATAGAGAGAGAGACAAAGGAGATAGGCGAGAGAAGGAGAGAGAGAGACAGAGAGAGATTTTAATATATAAATTAATATATATATATATATATATATATAGATAACATTTTATATTAGTTTAGTCTTATAAATATTATATATTGGGATTTTGCAGCTAATACCAGATTACTCCAAATATTACCCGTATCCCTTTTAAAAATCTAGTTTTTAAATATGGAGAATATACGTAAAAATTTAAAGCATAATGCGATGTCCTCTCAATAAAAATGTATACCCAAAGTACGGATCTACGTAAATATACGTAGCGATCCAAAACGAGTCTGTTTTAACAATTAGGGTACGAACATAATATATTGTTTCAACCACATGATATGGGGTATGATGATATGCCAGGCTAGATATGAAAATATGTTATTTGATTTTTATTTTGTATTATTAAAAGATATGTGGAATATATTATATATGTGTATAAATCTAGATTTGAATGGATACTCTATATTAGCAAATATTTAATGTAATTTTGAACCATGATGAGTTTCAAACATGCGGGTCGGGTCGGATAGTAACCGCAACTGCTAATTGCACTATTCGGAACCCAAAAGCAGCAATAATAAAGAAATTTACCGTAATATTTGAAATAGCCCAAATTAATAGTATAAATGCACTAGGGTGTTACATTATACCCAACTACAAAAGAATTTCGTCATTGAAATTCACAGAACAAGAAAAGAACAAGAAAACATGGATCTAAGAAAAGAGGTGTGGAAATTTCTGCCAGATCTCGTCTTCACGTTCCTAGGTAAATTTTCCGTGCGAACGATTCCTCCATGAAACAAGTACTAGTGGGATAATTTTGTTCTTGAGGACCTTTTCTCTTCGATCTACAATCGCCATTGGTCGCTCTTCATACGTTAAATCCTCCCTTACTGTTAGTTCCGAGTGATCTAGTACGTGCGTCTCATCTCGAACATACTTGCGGAGTTGAGATACATGAAACATGTGATGAACAACCGCCAAAGATGGTGGTAAAGCCAATCGATACACTACCTCTCCAACATGCTTAATAATACCGAAAGGCCTCATGAATCAAGGACTAAGCTTTTATCGACTACCAAATCGGATCACTCCTCTGGTCGGTGATATCTTCAAGAATACAAGATCACCAACTGCGAACTCCAGATGTCTTCGTCCTGTATCTGCCCAACTTTTCTGTTGATCTTGTGCTACTTTTGAAGGGTTCCGGCAGCGCCCCGGCCATCGAAACGCGGCCAAAATGCGAAATAAAAATTTCTGAAACCGGCGCTACTTTTATCCGATTTACGGATCGACCTTAAACCCTGAACTAACAAGTTAAACTAAGAGTTAGAAAAGTTATACCGAGTTGATCCATGTCCTTCGGTCTTCATTCCAAGCTCCTAATGGTCGTTTGATGATGGTTGGTTGCCGGTCTTCCTCCATCTCCGATGATCCACCCGAGGGATGTAACTCCGGCTCTAGCTCCACGACATGATGCATATGGAGCAACTAGGGTCTCTAGGATGCTACCCTAGAGAGCCTTGGATGTAGTGTGAATGTTTCTTAGTGTTAGCTATCTCAAAAACTTGAAGGTGGAAGGAAAAATGAAAGCTAGAGGAAGGTGAAGCTCATGGTGAAGGAGGAGCTTAAGAAGGAAAAACAATGAACAAAACCTTCATGCTTGCAAGAATGAGCTCAACCATGAAAGAGAAAAATAGCATACTAGGTTTTGTTAAAATCATTTTTCCAATTTTTAAATCCCACCATGCTTGAATAGTGAACACAAATGAATTAACAATTCATTTGTGTGCACTATTGCAAGCATGGTTGTCACCATACCTTCTCATGCTAATATCCACCTCATTTATCCATTTAATAAAAATGGTCAAATCAAGAAATGAGATGGCACCTTCTAGAATGTTATCCGGTAAAAATACGGATTACATTCTACTGTAAATATATCTGCATTCGTACCGAAATACGAATACCCAAAGAGATAGAATAACACAAAGAATATAATACTAGAATATACATACCGAAATACATATACGTAAATTATTAAATCAATACCTGATTTAATAATCTGGCTCAAAACCGAGCCGGCTAGTATTATCAACTGTCCAATCGAAAACCCGAGTACAATGTACATCAATCGATCGGAACCCTGCACGTATCCAATACGGCTACTATATCATTTCGCCAGAACCAGGGAAACTCTCTGTGTGGGACTCTAAAGACTCGTCAATACGCTGGCAGTAGGTTTAACCACAAGCAAGTCAGCGGCACTAGCTGTACGTAACGGCTACCCAGGTATTGAACGAAAGGAAGGCTGACGAGAAAACTCATGCAGAACCCCTACCGAGCCTGACAATGACAATATCCGTACAGTCCGGTCTGTTCGTCTAAGAATATCGCATATCGAGTCTAGGGGGTGGATAGAGTCAGACCCTTAACAACGCGATATTTAATGTCGGCATGTAACCCACCACCTGAGAAATTATCGATCCTGGATCGATAATTCTCGTTCACCATGGCCATGGATTTCTGGTGATGGCCACCCGTGCACAACGCGACATCAACCCCCAATACCGGAAGAGACGAATCCCTGACGATCCGATCACTGCCTCCATGTGGCTCGGGACTGTACCCAACTAAAACCTATTTGCACGACTCCTTTGAGCCATGGTAGGGTAGTAATCAAAGCATAATGGGAACTCACACGAGACAAATGACGATCTCAGGTCAGCAGACTAACCTGCACACATGTCACCTGGGAACTGCTATCTGACAATAGGTATAATACCAACTAGCAGGTTCCCTGCGAGTCCATCCAGTATACTCATAACCCAATGAGCACCTGTATACTATCTTAGGTGAACAAACTAACACCAATAGCTTGTGAGACCTGGCCACCGCCCCTCGTCGGGGTCTCGATCAGTATACACTAGTCTACACTGGAGTATCGATGCTCGGTCTCGATACTCCTACGACTAGGGACATTTAAGGATATGCTTATAGACCCCAGTTCCCACATATATGATCGCCATCATAATGCTGGCAGTCAAGCAAGAATCCTATGGGCTTTATCAACATGATGATATAGAAAAACCAGATAGCATGCTATCATCTTGAGTAAGACTGCTTTATCGGTATAGGTCCTCACTCAATCATCATAATCATAAGTCCGCGACTATGATAATTGCCTTGAGGGCACTATAACCAACAATCTCCCACTTGCACTTAAGGCTAATTATTGCGATGTCGCATACTCACAGCCCGTGTGATACCGAACACCCAACTTCTCTACTAATCAGTTTCGCAAAGCCCGTTTGCGAAAATGATTGCGTTCGAGAAATAGCCTCAGTGAGTGGATCCGTTCCAATGTTTCTTTCTGTATCTCTCTATATCTCAATTTCGCGGAGAAAACTATCTCCCGAAATGAGCAATACCTATCTTAGAATTTGTCTGGATATCTGATGGGACCCAGTTCTCAAATGAACTCTAAATCCAGGAAACTACTTAGACTGTATCGTCCACTAAATTTAATCAGTATTCTGCGCCATGCCTTTTCTCAGTATCCGCTTGGACCACCTGTCCAACATACTGTCCCTCAAAAGAGGGAAAACTATAACTCTGACAGTCATTCTGTCATCCAGGCCACCTTGGAAGCCTGAAATGACAATCGTCTCCCGAAGGAGGCTGCCGTCACCATATCCATAGAACATCCATTTATGTTCATAAACTGCTTCCCAATGTTTCTCCAGGATTGGATTAATATATCTGCTTATTGCATCTAGTGCAAAAGCAATATCTGGTGTGGTACTTGACATTTCATGATTAACTCAATTGCCTAAACATGTGATATGCTAATCATGCAGATCCCTCTCCCCTTTAGTCCGTAAGACACCTTTAGAGAGGGTGACTCCATCACCTGCAGGTACACCACCATGCCAGGAGTCGTCCACTTAATGTCAAAATACCCAGATTAGGATACTTCCCAAATCTAGATCTAAAACTATAGATCTAGTAACCAGAAAACCTGATATTATATCCATATCCTATGTAGAGAAACAACTTTGTGACAACCACAGTATAACCGATCGTAGTATAGAAATATCTCTTCCTATCAAGTGCATGTCATCCCAATACCTGGACATCACTCTCTACTACCTTCTTAGCAGATCCATCTCCTATTCTGATGAAGTCAAAGCCTATGACTGTTACATCAAAAAATAGATGATCTATTTCCGCTATACCTGGTTTAGTCTGTAAATAGACATAAGCTACTTGCCTACTATGTTTCCGCTGCTCCCACTGACTACAACAACCCTCTGGCAGAGTCATATACATGTGCACTTCTAAAACTAGTTTAGAATGACGCTATACTCATCCTCCTGCCGGGTCTTATAGTCTAGAACAACAGCAATGGCAAGTCTGGGTAAACAAGAACCTCCCTGTCACCGTTTCTGAGAAGACCGAAGTACCCCTCGGGTGCCTGAGGTTACCCACCAAATCTGCAGAGTGGCTAATGGAACATCAAATCCAATTGAATCTTTAGGTTCTATTAAATTTTCAGTAATCGTTTGTGGTTCTGGAATAACTTCCAGTTCTACCATACTCCCACTTGTGTTTTCTGAAAAAGTACATTTTATTAAAACTGCGGTGAGTCAGGAACAAAATATTGATCTTCCTGATGGTAGAAAGTTAACCCTCGTCAAAGCCCGGGATAACCCACAAACAGCCATTACTGAAACGTGCCTTGAGTTTATCTGGATTCTGGTTTTAAGTATCTGCCGGACAACTCCTTATACCTTAACATCGTTAAGATATAAATTGATTCTATATATATCTAATATAGAAACAAAAGCACTAATTTAATTGGAACCAGATTCAAATCATGCATCTGTCTCCAGTGCATATCAACCAAATGGAAAAAGGCCATTCAGCATTACTTAGCTAGGAGTGCATCCATATATGAGTAACCCGAAAGAGAAGCAAGTTCTCAAAACCATTACTATCAATGGAATACCAAACACAAGTATCTACATCTTCGACTTCCTCGAAGAATCCTGATACTTCCAACAAATGGTTCTCTACTTTATTCTTATACCTATAACTTCTCAAAATCTGAATCTTGCACTTCAACGAAGTACATGTCTAGAATCAGGGAAGTTATGATTAAACAGAATGCAGTGCGAGTACCAACCCCATTGTCCTAATGGACACTGGACAACATATAATACTTTGTATAAGTCCCCTGAGTTCAATAACTCAAACCCTGTGCGTCGTAGGTTGAAAAACTGTAGTATGGTTAAGAAGGATTACACTGCTGTTGAATGCACCTTACCTAATCACCAACTGATATAGGTAAATGTCATAGATATAATATCAAAAAGTTATATCTCACTTTATAAAATAAATGTACAGATATATCAGTTTGAAATTGGTGTATAACAATGGATATTTAAAACCAAATATTTGCCGTCCGGCAAAAACCAGATGATTTCCTCAAATATCACCAATTACAACGAATTCCGATATGATGAGGATCTAATCACCCAATTCTCAATATCTTACTCCCACTCACCATCTGTAATAACATACAGATGTAAGAAACTGATCTGGTAAATACACACCCTGGAGTTAGATTCCAATCGGGAAAACAGTTTTCAATTAACATTGCACGGTGAAACTGAAACATGAAAATGTTTCGAAGGGGTAACCGGGTATTCCTAGTAACGCCTCTTCCACTATCTTGATTCACGACAGTAACCATATATTTTACCCCCCTCACTCCAATCCCTTTATTATGCCTTTACTTATTACCTTCTGTACACCTTCTTTAGGCCAATTAGTTTTCTTCTTTCCCTACCCTTCGGCACCAGCCTAAGGTTTGGAAGAAGACTATCCAATAAGCGTAATAGGTGTACTCTCCTAATCCTAGGAGCCCTCGCAACTTGAGAGAAGGTAAAGAGAAAAGACATCTGAATAATCCTATTCTTTTTCTCCTGAACCAGAATCCATCCTCGAAAAATTTCCTTCGAGTTCGTATGTAACTATACGATGGATTTATCCAATGGAAGTGGATATCCGTAGTGATATGGAGTATCCTAGAGAAATGCAAAGTGGATGTAGGAGTATACCTGGTTTCGTCGTGAATGATGGTGATCGCATTTCCTTTGCCATTATTCTAATCCTTTTATATGTCTTTACTTATTACCTTCTGTACACCACACTTAAGCTTAATTGGTTTTCTTCCTTCCTTACCGTTCGGCACCTGCCTATGGTTTGGAGGAAGACTATCCAATAAGCTCAATAGGTGTACCCTCTCCTAATCCTAGGAGCCCTCACAACCTGAGAGAAGGTAAAGAGAAAAGACAACCGAATAATCCTATTCAATCTCTCCAGAACCAGAATCCATCCTCGAATCAGATCTTTCGAGTTCGTATAAAACCATACGATAGATTTATCCAATGGAAGTGGGCGTTCGTAGTGATACGAGGTGTTCTGGAGAAACGCAAAGGTGATATAGAAGTGGCAATGATGTATGTGACACCGTAACATTCCAAAAGCCAAAGTGTTTTAAGAAGGTTCGGTTAATTGAGTTCATGAGTTTTAGTTTAGGGTCGGGCCATAGTCGCAGCCAGAGAGAGAGAAAAGAAAAACTCAGCGTGCGCTCTTACCTAGATTAGAATGGTCAATCACTTTATCTAATCTTGGATGGCTCCCACTGTTTCCTCGAATTCTCCTCCAAACCCAAAAAGGAGAATTAGTCGGAATCACCCGAGGAGTAATCCTACTCATCAGTGGGAATCGGGATCCAACTATCATCGTATGATAACTTGATGGAAGCCACTCAAGTTTCCATACTCCATAAGGTATGCACAAGCCTGGCAAGTTTCCTGTATGTTTGAAACTCCCGATGTGATTTTTTACCCCTAGGACCCAAGTGACCTTGACGGAGTCAACAAATCAAAGGGTCCTAGTCAAGTTCAACCCGTCATTATCTTGATTGCATTAAACCCACCCACACGAGCCCTTGAAGGAGTCAACAAGGCCGCATGACTGTCCTAACCAATCACATATTCATACTACAAACAAGCACCACTCAGCTACCGCACACTGCGCCTTGACGGAGTTAACAAACGCAGCATGAATACTAAGTACTACTTGTAGGAAATGACGGAGGGCTACGGCTGGTTTTTAGCGAAAAACCTTTAACGTAATGAACTTGATCTCGTTGAAGGAATCTAAGTGGTTTTATAAATATATAGTGGCGAAAACTTTTGCTAAAGAGGTCACTCCCAGTGAAGAGATCTCGGCTCTTTCCCCGTCGAATTGGGTGCAGGATATCCCAAACTGAATACCACGATGCAAAGCAAAAATAATCGACTATAGTGAAGTTATTATCTTGACGCAAACTTTTACTCAAGGGGTTACTCCCAATGAAGGGATCTCGGCCCTTGCCTCGTCGAATGAGGTGCTGGATATTCATAACCGAATACCACTGTGCAAAGCAAAAGAGAACGTCTGTAATGTCAGTTTTTTAAAACTTGGTTCCAACAACATTTTATATAGGTTTTTTTATCCTTGCATTGATAAGAATCTATGCAGTCCCATCAATTAATCACACCAGAAAAGAACGAAAATAAAATGTACGTATATGCCATCCGCATTCGCCACTGGGCCCCGTCATCACCCGTTAGGTTACTTAACTAACGACAGAGCGGGGGCTGGACTAGCGCGGGTACACAACATATACAACATCTACTAATATATAAATATATATATATATATATATATATAACATTCGTCCCAGGCATGGTATAAAGCAACATCACAGAAACATCACAGAAACAACACAGAATAGTGGATAATCTGGAGCCCCGGGTTTCACTTGAGCAGCAAGTGAGACCCAACATTCCCTGTCGTGTGGATAGCCTGTGCAATGAAACCTAGACCCCTACGAGCGCGGCAAGTTACCCGCCAAAACCAGAAGCGAGGCAGCCCCCTTCAGCAACGTGAATGGACGACCCAGCACTTCACGGAATCCGGTAACTTGAGCACCCCTCCTGGGTCAACCTATACCCCCTACGAGTGCGGCGAATAGCCCGCCAATTCTAGAGTAAAGTCTCCGTCTGAATGCCTTGAGATGTAGACCAGTTGCCCTCTAGAACCCGGCTATTCGTGCACTCCACCACGGGGTAATCCTAGTACAGAAAAGAAAATAATATACAAGGGTGACATCGACCTTATCCCGGTCGTGCCCCAAAAGAATAATATACAAACTGGCAGCGACAGCAGTCCACATGTCGGACACTCGCCCCGCAATATCAAATGTACAAATGAAAAAAAACTGTACTATCATTGCACCATAGCTATCCACCACGACGATCTAACCAACATCACAGCACAACACAGAACATCAACATGAATGTCACGTTCGCAAACCCGTCTAAAAGAACATATAGCGGTTAGACGGGTTTACCGATCAAATGACATTCACGGTCGCAGATATAAAGTATGTACTGTCAAACGCACGCTTAAAATATCGATCGACTAAGTTCCAAATTGGCCCCAATAGCAAAAACAGCACTGCACATAAAACTGGGCCAAAACAGAATATCACAAAAATCACATTTCCAAGTATATGAGCTACAGTGAAAATTTGAAGGCCCGTCGCCAATAAATGGCCGCGGAACCGCCGTCAATTGGGGGTAAGTGCGGGGGATCCGCGGCAATGTAGAGGCATCACGAGCCCAAATTTTTTGTGCAGCCTTAAAATCGCCTACACGGATTTTTAAGATGCCTGAAATAATTTTTTGACCACTTTTGAAAATCGACAGCAAACATAAAATGGAAAACGTGATGTTGGCAATTTCCGTCGATCGATCTTTTAAGCACGTTTAAACAAGCTAGTAAGGGGTTTAAAGGGTGGCTCTGATACCATGAAGGGTTCCGGCAGTGCCCCGGCCATCGAAACGCGGCCAAAATGCGGAACAAAAATTTCTGAAACCGGCGCTACCGTTACCCGATTTATGGATCGACCTTAAACCCTGAACTAACAAGTTAAACTAAGAGTTAGAAAAGTTATACCGAGTTGATCCGTGTCCATCGATCTTCATTCCAAGCTCCTAGTGATCCTTTAATGATGTTTGGTTGCCGGTCTTCCTCCATCTCCGATGATCCACCCGAGGGATGTAACTCCGGCTCTAGCTTCACGACATGATGCATATGGAGCAACTAGGGTCTCTAGGATGCTACCCTAGAGAGCCTAAGATGTAGTGTGAATGTTTCTTAGTGTTAGCTATCTCAAAAACTTGAAGGTGGAAGGAAAAATGAAAGCTAGAGGAAGGTGAAGCTCATGGTGAAGGAGGAGCTCAAGAAGGAAAAACAATGAACAAAACCTTCATGCTTACAAGAATGAGCTCAACCATGAAAGAGAAAAATAGCATGCTAGGTTTTGTTAAAATCATTTTTCCAATTTTAAATCCCATCATGCTTGAATAGTGAACACAAATGAATTAACAATTCATTTGTGTGCACTATTGCAAGCATGGTTGTCACCATACCTTCTCATGCTAATATCCACCTCATTTATCCATTTAATAAAAATGGTCAAATCAAGAAATGAGGTGGCACCTTCTAAAATGTTATCCAGTAAAAAATACAGATTACATTCTACTGTAAATATATCTGCATTCGTACCGAAACACGAATACCCAAAGAGATAGAATAACACAAATAATATAATACTAGAATATACGTACCGAAATACATATACGTAAATTATTAAATCAATACCTGATTTAATAATCCGGCTCAAAACCGAGCCGGCTAGTATTATCAACTGTCCAATCGAAAACCCGAGTACAATGTACATCAATCGATCGGAACCCTGCACGTATCCAATACGGCTACTACATCATTTCGCCAGAACCAGGGAAACTCTTTGTGTGGGACTCTAAAGACTCGTCAATACGCTGGCAGTGGGTTTAACCATAAGCACGTCAGCGGCACTAGCTGTACGTAACGGCTACCCAGGTATTGAACGAAAGGGAGGCCGACGAGCAAACTCATGCAGAACCCCTACTGAGCCTGACAGTGACAATATCCGTACAGTCCGGTCTGTTTGTCTAAGAATATCGCATATTGAGTCTAGGGGGATGGATAAAGTCAGACCCCTAACAACGCGATATTTAGTGTCGGCATATAACCCATCACCACCTGAGAAACTATCGATCATGGATCGATAATTCTCGTTCACCATGGCCATGGATTTCTGGTGATGGCCACCCGTGCACAACGCGAATACAGGGAGAGACAAATCCCCGACGATCCGATCACTGCCTCCATGTGGCTCGGGACTGTACCCAACTAAAACCTGTTTGCACGACTCCTTTGAGCCGTGGTAGGGTAGTAATCAAAGCACAGTGGGAACTCACACGAGACAAATTATGATCTCAGGTCAGCAGACTAACCTGCACACATGTCATCTCGGAATTGCTATCTGACAATAGGTATAATACCAACTAGCAGGTTCCCGGCGAGTCCGTCCAGTGTACTCATAACCCAATGAGCACCTGTATACTATCTTAGGTGAACAAATTAACACCAATGGCTTGTGAGACCTGGCCACCGCCCCTCGTCGGGGTCTCGATCAGTATACACTAGTCTACACTGGAGTATCGATGCTCAGTCTCGATACTCCTACGACTAGGGACATTTAAGGATGTGCTTATAGACCCCAGCTCCCACATACATGATCGCCATCATAATGCTGGCAGTCAAGCAAGAATCCTATGGGCTTTATTAACATGATGATAAAGACAAATCAGATAGCATACTATTATCTTGAGTAAGACTGCTTTATCGGTATAGGTCCTCAATCATCATAATCACAAGTCCGCGATTATGATAATTGCCTTAAGGGCACTATAGCCAACAACTTTCATATGATTTCGGATCACGTTAACTTTCTCCACCGTTTGCACAGTAAGATCCGGTCCCAATAATCTTCTTTCTCCAATATCGTCCCAACAGACGGGCGAGCGACACTTGCGACCGTATAATGCTTCGAATGGAGCCATCCGTATAGTCGCCTGAAAACTGTTATTGTAAGAAAACTCCACCAAGTGAAAATGATCCTCCCATGAACCCTTGAAGTCTAACATGCATGCTCTCAACTTATCTTCAAGAGTTTGGATCGTTCTTTTGGACTGGCCATCTGTCTGAGAATGATAGGCTGTGCTAAACTTCAAGTGAGTCCCCAAACTTTCCTGTAGACTCCTCCAAAAGTGGGATAGAAATCGAGTATCACGATCGGAAACGATGCTCACGGGTACTCCATGCAATCTCATAATCTCCTGCATATGCCGCTCTGACAAAGCTTATGTTGACTGACCAACTCGAAATAGTATAAAATGAGCTGCCTTGGTCAACCGATCAACAATCATCCAAACTGCATTATTGCTTTTTGGACTTCATGGTAATGCTGTCACGAAATCCATGGTTATGTGTTCCCACTTCTATTGAGAATCGAAAGTGGTTGCAACAAACCAGCTACCCTTTGATTCAGCCTTGACTTGTTGACACACCAAGTACTTCGATACGTAGCGAGCAATCTCCCTTTTCATGCCTTCCCACCAGAAATGTTGTCGCAGATCTCTGTACATCTTTGTGCCTCCCGGATGTATGGAATACGCGGAACTATGAGCCTCCTTCATGACTTCATCATGAACATTTTCTTTGGGCACACATAAACAACTACCATATCGTAACGAACCATCTTCATGAATTAACAAATCCGTTCGAAGTCCCACTTCTACTTGTTCTCGAAACATCTGCAATCTTGGATCGTGCGACTGCACTTCTTTAATGTTATCGATCATGGATGACTGGACTTGCAACTGCATCAAGTGTCCTGAAGAATTTGGTAGTACAATCTCCAATTCGAATTTCTGAAGATCAGCTATAATCTCTTTTTGTGCAATCAATATCCATATCGTTGGCAACCGACTTAGAGCATTCAACATACATTAACTTCCCTTGATGATATTTTAGGTCAAGATCATAGTCAGCCATCAGTTCTAACCATCTACGCTGCCTCATGTTGAGCTCTTTCTGTGTGAACACATACTTTAGGCTTTTGTAATCGGTAAATACTTTTACCCTTTCACCCAATAAGTAGTTTCTCCAAATCTTCAGAGCATCCAAGTCATGAGCTAGGTAGTTCTTTTCATGAATTTTCAATTGTCACGACGCATATGTTATGACCTTCCCATGCTGCACATCCCAAGCCTTTCCCAGATGTGTCGCTGTGAATAACCAGTCCTCCGTAACTATCTGGCACCGTCAGAATAGGAGCGGTTGTAAATTTTTGCTGCAGCGCTTCAAAAGCTGACACACACTTCTCGGTCTATACGAACGGTACCTCTTTTCGTGTTAGTTTGGTTAACGGTTCTGCTATTCGAGTGAAGTTCTCCACAAACCCTCTATAATATCGGCAAGCCCAAGAAAACTTCTGATCTCCCCTATATTCTTTGGAATTGGCCAATCATGAACAGCTGCAATCTTTTCGGGGTCAACGACAATTCCATCTCCGGATACAACATGACCTAAAAACTTCACTTTTTCGAGCCAATAACTTTTCTTAACTCAATGTCTACAGTTCGATCCTCAAGTGTTCTTCATGCTCTTCTTTGCTCTTCGGATAGACCTGAATATCATCAATGAATACCACTACGAACTAATCTAGAAATGGTGAAAAGATTTGGTTCATCAAGTTCATAAATATCGCCGGTGTGTCAGTAACTCCTAACAGCACATCACTAAATACTCGTAATGCCCATATCGAGTTCGGAACATCGTCTTGCAAATATCTTCTGATTTCACCCGAACTTGATGATACCCAGATCGCAAATCTAACTTTGAGAATACCCTCGTGCTACTGAGTTGATTGAATAATTCACCTATGCGAGAGATTGGGTACTTATTCTTAATAGTCACCCTATTTAATTCTCGATAATCAGTGCACATCCTTCGCGTGCCATCCTTCTTCTTGACTAGAAGAATTAGAGCTTCCTACGGTGAACCATTGCTGCGAATCCAACCCTTCTCTAGTAATTCAGCAACTTGTTTCTTTACCTTTTCTAGTTCCACCGGCGCTATTGGATAATAAGCCTTTGAAATTGACGCTGCTCCAGGAATAAGATCAATTGCGAACTCCATATCTTATTTTAGCAGTAAACCCAAGATGTCCTCGAACACATCCATAAATTCCCGAACTACTGCTGGCACTTCCTCCTTGTTTACTTCCATCGACACAAGAATATCATTAGTCGGCCTAGCCCTAAATTCGACTGGCCCGACAAATTTTCAACCTCCCAAAAATATGAACTCCGGATGACCGGGAATCTAGAAAATCACTTTCTTTGCTCTACAATTAATGTGACCGTGGAAGTGCTAAGAAAGTCCATTTCCAAGACAACATCATAACTGCCAGTATTAATCACCAAGAAATCCATGAATAACTCCCATCCGCAAATAACAATCGAGCAACCATTGCACTAACTACTAGATATAATTTTCCCATTCCCAATGTGTATGTCCCAGCAACTAGACAGGGTCGCGTGTGGAATAGAGTGTGCACTAATAAACTTGGACGACATGAAGCAATGTGATGCACCTGAATCGAATAATGCCAATGCAGGAAAATTATAAACGAGTAGGATATCTGAAATAACGTCATCTGACGCCTTAGCCTCCTCGACCGTCAAGGTGAAGGCCCGTGCTTGATTAGGCTTCTGAGTGATCAGCTTCTGCCCATGAATCTGGTTCTGTGGTGGTTTCTGAATATCGTCTCTCAATCGTAGCTTTGAAGGGCAAGCACTGCTGATATGGTCAGCTGATCCGCAAACAAGACAGATTCCAAGCCTCCTTCGACATTCCTTCTGTAGGTGTCCGGGTATATGGCAAAAGTCACAAATCACACTTCCTTTCTGATCGGATACAACGGGCTTCTTCATGGGTACAATGCCTCGCTTGTTTACCGGAATGCTTCTGCGTACAGGAGCTCTGTTTGGCATAAACGCCGGCTTTCTCACTACAACCTCTTGCTGTAGATTACCCTTTGCTTTTACCGATAAACTCTGCTGTTCTTTAACCGTCTTGAGAACTTAGGAGAAGGTGATCAATCCCAGAGATATAATGTGTCTCTGAATCTCCATATCCAAGCTACGTATAAATCTCCGTGCCCTATCTGCCTCATTGGCAACCAAAGGCCCCGCAAATCAACTGAGCTGAGTCCACTCAGCCCTATGTGTATCAACGGATCCGCCATTCTGCTTCATGCTAATAAATTTCTCTTTCATTTCTTCCCGTGCAGACTGTGGAAAGAACTTCTTCAAGAAACTCCACGAAAATGTTTCCCAACTGATTAGCTTGGTCAGACGGGTCTCCTCTACGAGCCACCACTCGCGAGCATAATCAACCAATTGGATGCGTACTACATCCACCCTTTTCTCATCTGAAATCTGTGCGGCGACGAGCAGGTTCTTTGTATCAACTAGCAACTGCTCTGCTGGCAATGGCTTCTCCAATCCTGTAAATGTGGACGGACTGAGCTTTCTAAAGTCTGCCACGGTGCCCTCACGCTGTGTTGGCCTGGGTGCCGTTGCAAGTACGGATTGCTGGACCATCCATAGACTCTCAAGGAAAGCCTCGGCCTGCCGCTGATTCAGCTCAGTTTGCCTCTTCTGGTTTTCAAGCATACCACGTACAACTCCAAGCAATGCGGCGTTATCAACAAGCCTTTGGTATGATCGCAAGTCTCTATCCTCCATGATTCTGAAGCCGAGACACTGAAGATGATTAGTAACGGTAAACAAGATTCAATAAATAGGATAGTTATAGATTCAAGACTGGAAAGATAGTAATGTGGCAGGACATGCTCCTAATTTCGGGTTTCCTGGTTAGTGTATTGGGTTTAATACCCAACTACAAAAGAACCAAACCCGACTAACCCTAAATCCTATGGCTCTGATACCAAACAAACTCTGTCATGCCCCGCTTTCTAAGATATGTAAACACGGTACGTGACAGAGCCAACCATGCTACCTGTGGCTAGGAATCATCCCTCCACAGTCATATTACGGCTGTCAAGGTGATATCAAGAACAGTAAAATATAAAAACTAGCTAACACATGTCCATTTGCCATAGTAGATAAAATCAAGAAAATGCATAAAGCAATAATGAATCAAGATCCAAATAAAACAATATCTGAATCATGTCTCAATATAGGTTCACATCAATAGAAATAAACTGCTGAAATAAATAACTAAGAGTCTAAAAAGCTAGCTCCTTATTGCTCGGCTTGATTGTTGAAGTACTCTTGATCTGCCTGCGATAAAGGTAGAGGAACTGGGCCATGCAAAACCTAGACGTCAGTGCGTCATAATATCAAAATAATAGCTATAATCAGGATAAGATAATATGATTAAACATGCATGTAAATAATAAATACATGTATAAAACAAAGATGTATCTGTATATGATGTGTATTCTAAAACTGTGCTTCTAGGTTATCTATTCTAAAAGTCTTTGAAATCAATTTAATAGAATTGTCGACGTAACTCAATAGTATCCCGTGAGTGCCCGGGACCACAGTCAAGATTCTCGGACTGAATCCGAGACGTGCCGCTAAGAAGTAAACATGTAACATGTACAGATGAATGATGTTAGCAGCATCATTCCGGGGCTGGCCGAGCCCGTAAAGACTGATCAGTATCTGGAGTATCGAACTGTTGAATTACAAGTCAGGTTTCATTATTGATTTCCCCTTACCCCCAAGGTTATATGTTCAAGTTAAGTATTTATGATATGAATCTAATGCCAACACAGGACCAAACATGTATATGTTTTGTCTATGTAGACAATAAGTCACATCCGTCAGGAAAACAGGTCAGGATTGTCGGCATTAGCAATAAGATCCATGTAACAAGTCTGGTAGTGTGTCGTGAACATGTCATTCAATGTATTTAACCTAATGGATGCCAAATGTAAAACCGTAATCAATATCGAAATACTATTAATGCCAGGATGTATATGTATCTATCTGTAATAGCCATTACACGTCTATTACCATGTATTATGCAAACTAGATAACGTATTGAACTAATATAGTAGTATGATAACATTGTGACATTCCGACATGCAACTAGATAAACTATTATCAGTACGGATACAGATGCATACTGAAAAACCGTAAATCGGTAAATTCTGATGAATAGTAAAACACATGCACTATCATTCATTAAATAAGTATCGATATAATAACATAGCATGTTGCAAGTTTATAACTTGCCTGATCGGATCTCACGTTGAGATATGGATGCCACGTCCAACGTCGAAATAATATCGCGATACAAAACTTAAGTGCGCAGGACTGGACCTGGCTGAGCAGCTGCATGACGTGGTGACAGGGCTAGACAATGACAGTGGCCAGGTCTTCCGGATCGTAGGCGACGTGCGCAACTCTGACGAGATGGATGGAAAATCATGAAAAGAAAAGAAAGAACAAGAGAGGAGAAGAAGAAGGAGAAGAAGAAGTTGCTGTGGGTTCTGTGGGGTAGGTGGTGACAGCAGAGTTGGCGACAGCGAGAGGCTGCCATCAGCGAGGTTGTCGTGAGGTTTGGGATCTGGTGTGATCGGGACTTGGTGCAGAGGTTGGTGGTGGTAGTCTGGGGTGTTCTTGAATGCTGGGAAGATGAGGAGGGTGAAGAGGTGGTCGGCGTTGGTGGTGGGTTCCGATGACAAGGTGTTGCCGGCAAGGTATGGGTGATGGTTTGGACGAGATGGGTTCTTGGGTTGGGGTCGCTGTGGAAGAAGAAGGGGAGGTCTCGGGCTGAGGAGGAGAAGAGGGTAAGGTCGAGAGGGGGCGGTGATGACGAGGGCGAACGGCGACGAAGGTTTGGGTTTTTGGGTTGGTGCTCGCAATGAAGACCCGAGGGAAAAAATAATGAGGGAGAGAGAGTAGGTTTAGTTAATAGGTTTGCATATAATAATTATATATATATATATATATATATATATATATATATATATATATATATATATATATTAGAGAGAGAGAGAGAGAAAAGGAGAGAGAGACAGAGGAGAGAGGCGAGAGAAGGCGAGAGAGAGAGAAAGAGAGAGACGGAGAGAGAGAGAGATTTTAATATATAAATTTATATATATATATATATATAATATAGATAACAGTTTATATTAGTTTATTCATATAAAATATTATATTTATATATTGGGATTTTACAGCTAATACCAGATTACTCCGAATATTACCCATGTCCCTTCTAAAATCTAGTTTTTAAATATAGAGAATATACGTAAAATTTTAAACCATAATGCAATATTCTATCAATAAAAATGTATACCCCCAAGTACGAATCTACGTAAATATACGTAGCGATCCAAAACGAGTCTGTTTTAACAATTAGGGTACGAACATGAATATTGGTGCAACCACATGATATGGGGTGTGATGATATGCAAGGCTAGATATGAAAATATGCTATTTGATTTTTATTTTGTATAATTAAAAGATATGTTGAATATATTATATATGTGTATAGAATCTAGATTTGCATGGATACTCTGTACTAACAAATATTTAATATAATCATGAACCATAATGGGTTTCAAACATGCGGGTCGGATCGGATAATAACCGCAACTGCTAATTGCATTAATCGGAACCCAAAAGCAACAATAATAAAAAAATTTACCGCAAGATCTAAAATACCCCAAATAAATAGTATAAATGCACTAGGGTATTACAGATTTGAAAAGGACTTGTCATGCATACATTTTTTAGTTACTTAGAATATTTTACATGGATACGTACTATATACGTATTGTAGCCTTGACTATATTGTGCTTGATTTAAACAGTAGATTTCGCAACTTGTATTTTCATCATAACTTGTATGATTTGCATGATACTTGTCGGAGTTTCGATTATTGAGTTTTGCACTCGTTTTCACGCGCACGTGTTGCGCTATGATATTTTTAACTTGTCCGTAATTTCGGAGTCCCGTTGATTTGATTTGATTTACTAAAATATTTTAACATTTGGGGGTTTAAACTTAAATTCGAGGACCGAACTTATTTAAGTGGGAAAATTGCAACATTTCAGAAAATCGAAAATATTATTTTAAAATTTAAATGATAAAATAATAAATTTTATGCATATTATACGAGTATGGATTTGAGTTTTCGTAGATTGGTATAATTATATACTTATATTTTTAGAAAATAATTGAAAACTAAAAAGAAATTATTATTTATGAGAGCACTTATTTAATTGGACTTTTCATAAATCAGTATATAATTATTTCTATACAAGTTTAATGTTAAATTTAATTAGTGTTTTACTATTTGTACATTAAACCTAGTTTTATTTTGTTAAACCATGCTTGGGTGCATGACATGCTATTTATGTGTTAACTTTCATTTTATTTTTATGAATGGTTTACCTTTTACAAGAGAAGAGAAAAGAAAATAAAAATAAAAATAATTGAAGTATGATAGGATAATATTTTATTAGGTATGGGCAAGTGAGAGAATGAGAGAGAGGGAGTCATGGTAGCCTTAGCCATTCACAAATCTTCTCATTTCTTTCATCGTCTTCATCTTCTTCCTCTCCTCTTTCTCCACCTTCACCTCCCACTACAACTCCACAAACACCATGCTAACCTCCTCAAAATACCTTAAAATCTTCACAAAAATTGTTTCTAACCATCATGGTGTGATCAAGTCTCCATTTTGAAACCTTTGGCCATCTTAAAATTTTTCCTAGTTGCCTCATGAGGTAATAATCTCACTTTTTAATCAAGTCTTTAGATATCTTAACATCACAAACTAGTTAGAGTTGGTTTTAGAACTTAAAGTGTATATTTTCAAAACTTAAGTTTTTCAAAAGTGAGTTGTAGTGGATAGAACTTGTAGTAGTGGTTTAGTAGAGATTTAGTGAGTGAATATAAGCCCATTAGTGATAGGTGAGAGTGATTAGTAGAGGAATCCTTGGATAACATGAGTTTAGAATTTCAAATATCGGTTTTTCATTGAGTTTTGGTGATCAAATGAAATCTGGAGCAATTAAGGTACTCTGAAAATTATATAGAGGATACAGTGGGATGTGTAGACCATTAAAAGACCACCGTAGAAGTCCGAGCCCTTAACTCCTCTCCCTAGCCGCCAAAATAATCCCCTGGGCCGAATTTGCGGCCAAATTTTTGAGCTAGGCTCTTGGGTTTGTTCTGTAGCTGATCACTCACTAGATAACTAAACCTACTCTATATGCTAAAAAGTCCTAAATCACCTGAAGAAAAATCTGGAGTTGTTTTAACTTGGTTTTGGCAATGTTTGCGATATTTGAAAACTTGGATTTTGGTTTTTTGACTCGGTCATTTGACGTTCGTATGTCAACGTTGTTGGAGTTCCTTAGCACCCTCACTAGGTTTCCAATGCATCAAGTATACAATTTAAAAAATTTCTAAGGTGCTAAAGAACCCTAGCCTAGGATCTAACTAGAGGATTAGGGGTAAAACAAACATGTAATCAAATATTACATAAGTGAACAAGGAATACAACCTTTGTAGACCGGTCCTTCACTTCAATGGCTCCGTGTAGTAGTCCATTTGCTCCAAGTAGTGATCTCCCGGACTCTAGTAAGGCTCCACAAGGTGAAATGAACAAGCTTGCTTGAAGTCTTCGAGACTGAAGATGATCTACGTCGAGGAGACTTTAACTCAAGCTACCTCTTCACTAATTAGGAATTAGTAAAGCAAACAACCTATGCTAAATGGTTAGTCTAGTATAGGTTGATGAAGTAGGAATTTTTCTCACTTTAGAAATATTTTTCTCACCATAGAAATATTTTTCTCACCAATTTTCTTCACCTCCTCAAAACCTAGAGAGCTCAAGGAGATGAAGAAGAAGATGAAGTAGAGAATGGTATGTTGAGATGAATTGAGTGAGAATAGCAACCATGGGTGAGATAATATCTCATATAACTCATGTAGAGACATAACCATGGTTTAAGATAATCGTTGGGTTAATAAATATCTCAAGTAAAACAAAACTAGTGGACTAAGTCAATGGTTATCACAAGTTTCTCCAAGCTTCCAACCATGACAAATTTCCACCTAATTTTGAATTACTTAAATAAATAAAAACCCATCGTTATCTTAAGCATGGTGTGAGTCTCATACACCCAAGTTGCATGTAGCAACAAGCATGACACAATAATATATATCACATATATATTAAATGTACACAAGTGAGAAAAAGAAATGCTTAAGTGAGTTAATATTAGTTAATGTAAATTAATATATCAAATATATAATTATACATTAAATTATTAAATCAATACTTGATTTAATAATCTGACTATATTACATATAACCAACTAATATTATCTGTATCAACTTATCGAATCAACACTTGATTCGATAACCCGGCTATATCACATATAACCGAATGATATCACATATCGCGAGATTGGAATACAGTATCATATACACGTATTAATCTCGGTCCCGCACATATCACATATGTGCTCCTACTTCGTTTCGCCTGAGCCAGGAAACCTCCGTGTAGGATTCTAAAGACTCGTCAATACGCTAGCAGTAGGCAGTGATCATATCACATGCCCACAAACCATCAGCGACACTAGCTGTACGTAACGGCTCCCAGGTATTGAGTGATCAGAAGATCAACAAGCAAACTTGCTCATACTCTTGCGAATCCAATAATTAACACTACCGTACAGTCCGGTCTCTTCGTCTGATATGTCGCATATCCAGCCTGGAGGTGGTAAACGTCAGACCCCAATAGCCTGATAAGTCATGCCAATGCGAGGCCCATAACGATTCTAGAAACTACTGATAACACTTACCAAAAAATCTCAGCAACCCTGGCCAGGGATTTCCTGTTATGGCCAATCGAGCATAGCGCAACATCAACCCCCAATACCGGGAGTGACGAAATCCCCTCCTATCGCTCATTGCCTCCATGTGACTCGGGACTGTACCCAAAAACCACCTATTTGCACGACTCAGTAGAGCCATGGTAGGGTGGAAATCAAAGTACATTGGGAAACACACAAGACTCTATGACGATCTTGGGTCGACAGACTAACCTGTACCAGTGTCACAAGAGAAGTGCTATCTGATGTGAGGTATAATACCATCTAGGAGTTCTCGACGAGTCCTGTTCAGTGTACCCAGTCTCCACTGAGCACCCGTATACAATCTTTGATGTCAAACACCAATGGATGTGGGATCATCCATCGCCCATCATATGGGTCAAGAAATGTATACGCTAGTTTACTCTGGAATATCGATGCCCTATCTCGATACTCCCACGACTAGGAACAATTAAAAGATGTATTTACAGAATACCCATGTAACAACCCTAATTTTCCTATACAAATTTTTTTCAAATATTTTTTTCAAAATTCATAAAGGGGTATTTTAGCCTGAGCACAAAATATAAGTAGTTATTTTGCTTTTTAATTACAAGTTAAAAGAAAGTAACAACTCTATTTTTAGTGTATAAAATTTGCTTAAAAATTAATGTATACTTAGGGTATTTAATTACTGTTATTAGTTTAAGTAATTAATTAGCTCCATAATTAGAAGAAGGAGCTTGTAGCTCATTGGTAATACCTTGCACTGCTGAACCAAGCCACCAGAGTTCAAATCCCATACCCCACATTATTTTTAATATTGATTTTTTTTAAAACCATTAGAATACCAAGGGTTTACATGTGCATATCTCACAAAAACCCCACTACACCCAAAAATGTAACATTGCCAGATGATAGATGAACCGTCGGGGGAGGGGGATTCCGGCCGCCGGACTCGGCCGGAAATCGTCCAACTCGGCCTCGACTCAGCCGACCCAGTCCTCCGACCGAGTCACGGCCGAGTCACCTCCGAGTCGACCGATTCCGGCGATGACCCCAACACAAAAAATGTGTCTTTTGGTCTCCCCTGTACACCTGCAAAATTTTATCCTCAGACCATTTCCAGAGCTCTTTTAAAACCCCAATTACTCCACTTTTAATACATTTCTAATACATTTTATCACATTTTTCATTTTAACCTTTCACCTACCCTAACCCTAGCCTAACCTATAAATACCCCAAACTCTGAGCCAACTCTCTAAAATTCTCAAGAACTCTTGTGTGCAGTCGAATTGAGCGAAAGGCGAAGCTCCGGCGAATTCTTCGGCGGAATTTCCGGCAACGACCGTAGGAACTCCCGGAGACGAAACGACGCACCGGTGACTCCTCCCGATCCACCTTCCTCTTATCTTTGATCGAAACCCGTAAGTCCCAAAATTCTACCTCTCTTTTCTTTTCTAAAATACGGATTTACAAATCTGACAGAATCGGAACAAATCCGATTTCGGATTTGGTTTTCTTATAAAACTTCACTTCTCGTTAATACAATTATGCTTAAACTCCCTTATGTTGACTATTAAACACTAATTAACCAAATTGATCAATTTTCATTTCATAATATGATGGCTATTTCACTTTATCGTATTTTTCATTTAAATACCATATTGTTTCAATTATACATTTAACTTCATTAAACTTGCTATACCTTTAAGTAGACCACGAGGTAATGACCTACCTCCTCACACACTCATATGCAACATAACACGATACTCTCGAGAACTTAGAATACGGGAAAACAAACATTTTCATTTAAATACCCTTTACTTAATAAAACCATTTCTAAAAGATTTAGTATTGATACACCTTTACAAATAAATAACCTTTGAGCTAATAATAAAAATATCTAGACTCAGCTAATTAAGCACTGTCGCACTCATTAGAACAGGGGAAAATTGTGGGCATTCAGTCGTTTATCTAAACCTGACTTTGTGGTGCCTAGGCTAGACAAGTGAGAAAGGTAACTTTAAAAGGCCCGTCTCACGGTGATTCGTGAGCGGATCCCTCCTTTCTTCACTTGTACTTACCTTGCCACAATTGGCGGTGAAGAGGCGATTTGAGGGATATCTCACAACTTGTCGCTTTGGACCAGTTAGAAGCAGTCTAGTTGACTTAGGAGACCCTAGAACATAGAATACGGGAAATCGACATCTTTACAAATAAATACCATTTACTTAATAAAACCGTTTTCTAAAGGATTTAATATTTATACAAATCTTTGCAAAGCACCGCTACAACCCATTTTGGGGAACCCGTTTGGGATGGTGCGGATTATCGCACATTCTCGGGCTTAGTAGTGCGCGATTCAGACGCCCGCAAGAAGCATTCGGTCTCGAAAGATTTAAAATACGATATCTTAAGAAAATGAGATTTTTAGAATATAAAATATATATTAAAATTATTTTTGTATAAATATATGTATATTTATCATTAAAATACCTATTTTGTTATAATATAAATATTCCAACTCTTTTAAAAAATCACAAGAATCAATCTTACACTAAAATACCATGAATTCTATACAAAACAAATATTACAAATAAATACCATTTATTATGAAATTAGGATATTTCCACTAGAAATATCACAATATAAAATATACATTCATTACAACTCTAAAGACAATTAATAAATACTTGGGGTGTATTTTGAAAAGTATATAAAAGTATTTTTACATAAAACCCCCTCAAGTTCTATAATTTACCTTAAGGACCCTAGTAAATATAGGTTTAAGCGAGACCAATCTCTTGAGCCTCAGGGAGCCGGAGAAGTGGGTTTGCCTATCTAAGATAGACAACTTAACAATGGCGTTATCAATACTGTAATCGTCTTTGAAAAAAACACAAATCCTGCCGTCCATGTGCAGCGGTTACCGATAACATCAAAACAATCAGGACTTCAATTTACTTTTCTAATTGTCTGACTCGGTTTGAGTCTCATTATAATCTGATTTGAATATGATTCAAGTACAATTTACAATTTACAATCTACAAATTACAATCTACAATATTACAATTCAATATGAATCCATGAATCCAATTATCAATCTATACAACTTGACTGAACCAAACCATGGATATACATTCCATTTACATGCTTCTCCAGTTATTCCATTTACATGATTCTACGGTTATATCCATTTACAGATATCATGGTTTTGGTCAGTCATCCAAATATACAATCAATACAAGTTACAATACAATACAATACAATCAAAACACTACGGGGTTAAAGGGGTAGACTGGTACGGAAGGTGTTAAAAGTGGCAGAGACTGCAAGATTTAAGACACCTAACCGTATTTAATTGCCGTTGTTCCGGGTTGTATAACGAAATCTTGTACTCTATATTCCGTTTGCCCTGGTCTCTAGCATAGTGAGACCCCTCTTGTATACACTGGTATCTTTCTGTACCAAGCTACAAACATCAGCGTTAACACAATATTATAACAATATAATACAATTTTAAAAGCTATCTTCTTATTCTGTTTATTCTATTTCTCCCTTCTCTTTGGGACTTACCGAGCGACCTGTTCACTAACGACATTTTCTTTCTTTCTTCTTTGAATGTCGTCAGGTGATCTATACATTCCTGAGATCGAGCTCACTGCAGAAGACTTGGACCAGTTTAGTGAAGACCCTGATCCCTAGTCATTATACACTTTCCATTCAGTACTTTTCATTTCTGTAATACCATTGTTTAGGCATTGCTTTATTTTAGTGTATTTACTTTCCATGTATTGTACAGAAAGAATGTGAATAAATAAAGTTGCTGCTTTTATTATATCTTGTCTCTTGTGCCTTACTTTTATATTGCTTAGATACGCTTAGGGTATTTACTTTACAGTAAATACGCAGCGGACCAGTCGCGTCCTCTGCCCGTATACCGCGAAGCGGGGCGTGACCGGTTTTATTGGTGGCTCATGCAGGTCTGAGCTGTATGAAACTTTATCATGCAGTTCTGTTCTGCGTGAACAACCTAAGCAATATAACATAAGAACCAGCAACTAAAACATTCTTTACAATTCATGTTCCTTGAATCTTATCATTTCAAATATTTTGAATCTGTCATAACCCAAATTTTTTCTTTAAAAGTTATGGATTCCCCGAACAACACCAGCACCAATGTCAACAACACACCTCCACCACTACCACTCACACCTGTCGTCCCTGCTCCGATCAATGAGCAGACGGTTCTGTTTGAGGCAATCCGAAGCCTCCTAGAGGGATAACAGCAGCAAACTGCTCTTTTAATGAACCGTCCCGATGCAGAAGCACCTGGGGTAAAGCAATTCAGGGCTTTACATCCCAAACAGTTCTCCGGAAAGGGAAGCCCACTTGAAACTGAGGAATGGGCATAGGGTATAGAGGATGATCTGGCGGCAGCACAAGTGCCAGATATAGCTTAGGATCGTGTTGCAAAATTACAGCTCACGGACAATGCACGAAACTGGTAGAAGGTGGAAGAAAGCCGTTTTGAACAACCCATCAAATGGAAGACTTTTCGTGACATGTTCGACGCTAAGTACTTCCCTGAGACTGCCAGGTTCGATATGGAACAACAGTTCATCCATCTGCAACAAGGTTCGACGTGGACCAAGTCAGTAGATAAGTATGACGCGGAGTTCACTATGCTCAGTCGCTTTGCGGCACACTTGATACCGACGGATGAGATCAGAGGCCGTCGATTTTAACAAGGTTTGGATTCGGAGATCCAGGCTGCACTGGCCACAGGAGATTTTCCGACTCATGAATCGGCTCTGAAAGCTGCCTGCCGTTATGAGGCGGTGGTAAAGGCGAGGGGAAGAGCTCAATCTGCTGGATTTAAGCGCCCTGCCTACCAGATGGCAGGAGGAGCCTCTTCCAGGCCATCGTTTGAACCCAGGAGAACTGATGAAATTTTCCACTACTGCCATAGAAAGGGACACTTGTGGAAGGACTGTAGGCACGCAAAAGGCCTGTGTCTAATTTGTGGCGCATCCAACCACGGAATTGGGAATTGTCCTTATAATAGCAATCCATCTCACACACCCACCAACTACCCGCAGCGGCCAACTATCTAGGCTCCTGCACATCGTTTTGCACTCCCTGCTCCAACACCTGCACAGCCTGCTCGCCAATTCCAACAAGCAATGAGGAATATGCCTCGAGGGCAGAGAAACAGGCCCCAAAGACAGAATGTGCCTCCAGCTAGAAGGAATGTACCACGGCGACAGACATTCAATCTAGCAGCCATAAAACCTGAGACTGTGAACCAAGGTAACCCAGGTAAATCCTTCACATTCATTTCAACTTTGACCAAAACTTTTTATAATATTTCTTTCTTCTAAATATTTTCATACACTATCTATACTCCAGTCATCAGACTTTCCTTGAAACTGTTACACTTTCCTTTTTCAAATTTCGAGGACGAAATTTTTATAAGAAGGGTAGAATGTAACAACCCTAATTTTCCTATACAATTTTTTTTCAAATATTTTTTTCAAAATCCATAAAGGGGTATTTTAGCCTGAGCACAAGATATAAGTAGTTATTTTGCTTTTTAATTACAAGTTAAAAGAATGTAACAACTTTATTTTTAGTGCACAAAATTTGCTTAAAAATTAATGTATACTTGAGGTATTTAAATTTACTGTTATTACTTTAAGTAATTAATTAGCTCCATAATTACAAGAAGGAGCTTGTAGCTTATTGGTAATACCTTGCACTGCTGAACCAAGCCACCAGAGTCAAAATCCCATACCCCACATTATTTTTAATATTGATTTTTTTAAAACCTTTAGAATACCAAGGGTTTACACTTGCATATCTCACAAAAACTCCACTACACCCAAAAATGTAACATTGCCAGAGGATAGATGAATCGTCGGGAAGGATTCCGGCCGCCGGACTCGGCCAACTCGGCCTCGACTCGGCCGACTCAGTCCTCCGACTGAGTCACGGCCGAGTCACCCCCGAGTTGGCCGATTCCGGCGACGACCCCAACACAAAAATGTGTCTTTTGGTCTCCCCTGTACACCTGCAAAATTTTATCTCAGACCATTTCCAGAGCTCTTTTAAAACCCCAATTACTCCACTTTTAATACATTTTAATACATTTTATCACATTTTTCATTTTAACCTTTCACCTACCCTAACCCTAGCCTAACCCTATAAATACCACCCCTACCCTCTACCCTCTCACCCCAAACTCTGAGCCAACTCTCTAAAATTCTCAAGAACTCTTGTGTGCAATCGAATTGAGCGAAAGACGAAGTGTCCCGCCCCACTTCCCAAAATACGGAAAACGAGGGATGACTAGGTCAGCCATGCTCCTACGGTCAAGGAATAATCCCGCCGTAGTCACATTTCGGCTTCTAGCATTATATGGTGCTCAGTAAAATATAATACGGGTAAAAAGAATGCAGTCACTAAAACTGTAAAATATAAAGAGATCTGAGCTTGAAGGAAGTAAACAAGAGGGCAACTAACCAGGAATATCAGTGGAGAAATGTAACTGGTCCACTGGTCTGGATCTTCACGGTCTCCTCGAGATCAGACAAATTCACCTCTATCACTGAGCATGCATACTCAGGTCGTCAGAGCGACACAATAACAATATTATAGTAATAACAAGAAACAAGCAAAGATGGTATAACAATGGAGATAAAATGCAGGTAATCAATATGTCACTAACTGATGCAAAGTATGATCTGTGTCCCTATCAGTCTCTAAGTCACTTTTGAAATCGAGTTGTGGAAAGGAGGATCATGTTTAACGAGGGTCTCGTACATACCCGAGACTACGGCCCGCTATCGCCCGGGATATAACCCTGTCAGCCGGACCGCTAAGCCCAACCTAATATATATAAGAGTCGCTGTTCGAATGATCATCCTCTAAATCACTGTTCTCGCTAAATACGATACTCTTTCCACTTCGATTTCCCCTTTTTCCTCAGGTTTACACTATTGATGAGTATGGTCTAGTCGTGTACAAGTATGCACCAATAACACGATTTTGTCACTGTTCACTGTATTATTCACTGTCACGAATCATTCACTTTTCATTGGCATACTTGACACTCCTAAACCAATACCATTCGCGCACGATAATGCATTGTACACTGAACAATAACGCACACTATCACTATGTGTATGGCAATCGGGTAAGATATATGCATTTATGCAGTTAACAAGTCATGTGTAATATGAACTATTATGCACCTTATGAGCTTATAAAAATTGCATTAAATCATACGTTCAAAATTCAGTGAAATGATACAAAGACGGTAACAAGTAAACTTAGTTAGAAGTTCAGAAAAATTTATTTCAGTGCAACCGGATTTCGGGTTTGCAAGTTACAGCCGTTTCATTTTAAGTGCTCGTTGTAGGAAATTCAGTTTCTGAACTGAACGTCCGTTTCGCGACACAATTTTCACCCTGTTGGGATCAGAATTTAGCATCTCTATAGTTGAATGAAATCTAAATTTTTCAATAGGGTTTCCAACTCACCAGACATATTCTCAATCGCGCCTCTACGTTAGAATTTATGTACTGTACAATCATAGGGTGTCAGTTCTGTTTCTGTTTGGGACTGCTATACGTCCTGTTCTTTTAAATTACAGTTTAAATAGTAAACGACAGTAAAAAGGGGTGAAATCACTTTCATTATTTATCTAAATGTTTCATCTTCACCAAAGTATAGGGTTCCGCAACATACAAGTTCAGACAGCAAAGGGGTAAGCATTACGAGATAGAAATCAACAGCCAGAGCTGCTCTGGACTGCAGTACAGAGCCACTCTCCGAAGTAGTTTCCGTCATCTTTTCAGTATCAAAACAATGTAAAACTTTTATGGGGTTCCAGGTCGTCGATTCGGCTTCGATTTGAGCCCTCGAACACATCATTCCAATTTGTACATAATTAATTATGATTTTTACAAGTTTCAGACGCGGAAAATTTACAGTTTTAACGTGTGCAATTGGGGATGATCGTTCCAGTCAGTAACGATTATATTTTTCAGTAAAATTTTAACACAGTGTTCATTGCCATACGGGCCAGCTTATATGATCAAGTTCTGTCAGTTTAATGGAAGGTTTTCGTTCGGGTTTTGCATCAAACACTTGTGTCATATAAGTTTTCACGAATTGTAAACATGGAATTAATAGGATTTAGAATTGTAACGGAATAATCTAGCATGTAGCAAGTAGGGTACTTACCTGGAGACGCGTTGATGACGCACGGCAGCGGCAGTGGCAACGGCATGAACGCATAACGAACGGCACAACTAGGGTTCACGGCCTCGGCTCGAGTTTGGGTTCGTCGTCGGAGTTGCCCGAGGATGGCTCGTGATCGCTGGAGGCGGAGTGGGGTGCTGTGAAGCTCCTGGGGTTGTGCTGAGGTTGGCGGTGGTCGGCGGAGATAGCTCCGGCGATGGGTGCAGCGACGAGGTCGACTCGGGTGCTTGGAGCTTGGTGTGGGTTGCAGCGAAGGAGTGAGGTAGTGGAGGGGCTCAGGTTTTGGAGGAGGTGATGGCGGTGATGACGACGAGGTGAGGGTGATCGGCGGTGAGGTTTTTGGGGTCGCGTCGGGCTGCAGTGATCGTGGTCGTAGGCTGTCAAGGGTGGCAGGGATCTCGTTGGGGAAAGAAGTAAAAAGAAGAGGAGGTGGTTACGAGGGTGAGGAGAGGAGGGTGAGATCGGGGGGGGGGGAATGGCGACGGCGAGTCATCGACGATGAAGGTTTTCTTGAGTTGGTGTCGTTTACAGTGTTCTCGGGTGCAGTGAGTCCTCGGGATCGAGGAGAACGAGAGTGAGGGGGGAGAGTGTTAGAGCGACGAGGAGCGGTTTGATAGGCGCGCGCGAGGTCGTGGGTCGGCGAGCGGGGACGTGGGGCGACGACGCGGGGCGACGTGGTTCATGTAAGGAGAAAGAGAGGGAAACGAAAGTGAGGAAGATGAGATGGAGCGGGTCGGGTCGGGCGCGGGTAGGAACCTGGGCTGGGCCGGCTTAGGGAATTATTTGATTAATTCATTTTGCAAGGGAAAGAAATGGAAGTGGACCGGCTTGGTGGTTTTAAGATTAATTCGTTTATTTTTTTGTTCTGTTGGGCTGGTTTTGTTAATATATTTATTTAGGTTTGGCTGGGCTGGTGTTTGGGGGAAAACAGGCTAGGCTTTAGGGATTAATACATATATTTTGTTTTTATTTTGTTTGTTTTTCCTTTGGGCTTTGATTTTAATTTGTTGTTTAGGAAATTTAAATACTAAAACTTAAGCAACCAATTTTATGCAAAATTACGAGTAAAGAGAAAACATTCGGGGGACTGGGAAAAATGTAGAAAGATTTTTTTGATGGAAACTGGGATTTACATCATGCCCCCTACAAAAATTTCGTCCTCGAAATTTTAAAAGGATGTAACGAAACAACAATACTAAACAAAGAGATGTGGAAAACATGCACGGATATCTTCCTCATGCTCCCAGGTAGATTCTACTGGGAAACGACAGCCCCAAGACACTCGGACTAACGGAATGACTTTATTCTTCAGCACTTTTTCTCTGCGGTCGAGGATGGTGGTGGGCTGCTCCTCGTAAGATAGGTCAGTCCCAAACCTAACTCCGCATAGTCCAGAACATGGCTCTCATCCCGAACATAACGCCGCAACTGAGATACGTGGAAGGTATTGTGCACACCAGCTAGCGATGGAGGCAAGGCGAGTCGATAGGCCTCCTCTCCCACTCGCTCTAGCACCACAAAAGGTCCGATGAAACGGGGACTGAATTTCCCGCGTCTCCAAACCTGATAACTCCGTGGGTAGGGAAAATCTTCAGGAACACGTGATCTCCGACTTCAAATTCTAGTGCGTTCTTGCTGGCATCCACCCAACTCTTCTGTCGATCCTGAGCCGTCTTAATGCGCTGCCTGATCATTTGGACCTTGTCGACTGCCTGTACAATGAGCTCGGGACCTAGTAATCTTCGTTCTCCCACATCATCCCAATAAACTGGGGATCGACACTTACGCCCGTAAAGTGCTTCGAGAGGAGCCATCTGAATGCTAGCCTGATAACTGTTGTTATAAGAAAACTCGACTAGATGCAGATGATCTTCCCAGGAACCCTGAAAATCCAACATGCAGGCTCTCAATATATCCTCGAGTGTCTAAATCGTACGCTCGGATTGTCCGTCCATCTGCAGGTGATAAGCTGTGCTGAACTTAAGGCGGGTACCCAAACTCTCCTGTAAGCTCCTCCAAAAGTGCGAAACAAATCTGGTGTCTCGATCTATACAATGCTGACCGGAACTCTGTGAAGTCGCACTATCTCCTGCATGTATCTACCCGCAAGTGATTCTGTCGACTGTCCCACTCGGAAATGGTAAGAAGTGTGCAGCTTTCGTGAGGCGGTCGACGATAACCCAAATGGCGTTGTTGTCCCTAGGGCTCCGGGGTAAGGCCGTCATGAAATCCATAGTAACGTGCCCCCACTTCCATTCTGGTAGCGGAAGCGGTTGTAATAATCCTGCTATTCTCTGATGTTCCGTCTTCACCTGTCGGTATACTAAGTACCTGGATACAAACCGTGCAATTTCTTACTTCATCCCGTTCCACCAAAAGTGCTACTTTAGATCTTGATACATCTTCGTGCCTCCCGGATGCACAGAATAAGCTGAACTATGCGCCTCAGCTAGTACCTCTTCTCGAACATCTTCCCTTAGGAACGTAGAGTCTGCTACCGAATCTCAAAGGACTGTTTCGATGTAATAGTAGGTCTGTCCTTAGTCTGGCGTCCACTTGCGCTCTGAACTTCTGCAATCGAGGATCATTAGCTTATACAACCTTAATTCGATCTACCAATGAAGACTGCACCTGTAACCGCCAAAACCGTCTGATTGCACTTGGTGTAACAATCTCTAGTTCGAGCCTCCGAAAATCCTTAATGGTGTTCCTCTGACTGGTCAACATCGTGACCACTGGTTTGCGACTGAGAGTATCGGTACGACATTTAATCTTCCTGGATGGTACTGAGATCCTGGTCATAATCCGCCCCTTGCTATAGCCCTTGACGTTGTCTCATATTCAATCCTCCATGAGTCAACATGTATTTCAGACTCTTGTGATCCGTATACACTTCCACTCCCCTTTTTTTTGCCCAGTAAGTAATGTCCCCAGATTTGTATATGCGAAAACTACTTCGGCTAACTCCAATTCGCGTGTTGGGTAATTCCCCTCATGATTCTTCAGCTGCCGTGAGGTATAAGCAACTACCCGATTGTGTTGCATCAGAACGCGGCTTAAACCCTTCCATAAATCATCGTTGGGTATCACCACACCATCTGAATCGCTGGCCCTGAAAGAATAGGCGTCGTAGTCAACATCAGTTTCAGTACCTCAAAAGCCTGAGTACATTCCTCTGTCTATACGTAAGGCGCTTCCTTCCACGTCAGCCAAATTGGGGGGTCCGGTGATTATGAGGTTCAAGGATGGGATAAAAGTAATGTCATTGCAAGAAGGAAAGGAATTTGTAAGAAGGATCAATTAATGTATCAAATAGATTTTAAAGATACAATACTCTAGGAAAATTTGATCGAACCGAAACTTTATTGATCAAAGCTTGACAGAGTACAACTGAGAGATAAACTTGGCCCTAAACTATAAATTATTATTGTTTGGCCCTAAGAAAAGAAAATAAGCTGCGTCAGTCAAGATTGTGGAAGTTCAACAAGTTGCGATATGTTCTCGCACTAAGATGGGGGCGTCCATTCCCCAAGCGTCCTGCCTGAACATCTGCTTGAGCTTCTTCAGCCTCGAGTTCTTCTTCACTCGAGGTTTCATCTTCCGATTCCTCCTCGGCTGGAGCTTCGTCTTCCGATCCCTCCCCTATAGGGTTTTCTTCTCCTAAATCTTCCTCTTCGGTGGGAACTTCCTCATCAGAATCCTCCTCCATATGTTCTACCTCTTCCGGGCCCTCTCCTGGACCTTCTACCATAGGGTCTTCATCAGGATTTCCCTCTTCATGACCCTCATCTGGATTCTCCTCTATTGCGTTTTCCTATGGGTCCTTTTCTATTGGATCTTCTTCGGGATCCTCCTCCTCGGGATCTTCTTCTGGGTTCCCTTCCACTGCATGTTCCTGTGGATCCTCTTCTTTTGGGTCTTCTTCGGAATCCTCTTCTTCAGGGTCCTCCTCCGGGTCTTCCTCTTCATCGTCCGAATCATTAATCATATTGATCCCCGGAATTGCTACACCGACCCCCTCGTCCTCGGATTCGCTGTCGTTGAAAATGACCTGTGGGCCATCGACTTCGTCATCTGAACTCACTAATACACAGTCGAAAGAAACGCAGGACTGAGTGTCCTCATCGAGAAGCGGTGCGGCCCCAGGGTTGGCCATGGTCTGAAATGCAAAGGTTATGATCAAATAGTGGAACACGAATGAAAATAACGATTAATGATGCGGAACACGAGAAAAAGATAAAGTAGATAAGATTCAAAACATGAATTTGAGTGGTGATGCATAAGTAGTATATGAAAGTGAAAGCAAGGAAATAAAATATGATTCAAGAGATCCCTAAATTGGACTGCAATCTTATTCTAAACCCGGCGCTCTGATACCAACAAAACCATGTCACGCCCCACTTCCCAAAATACGGAAAACGAGGGATGACCAGGCCAGCCATGCTCCTACGGTAAAGAAATAATCCCGCCGTAGTCACATTTCGGCTTCTAGCATTATATGGTGCTCAGTAAAATACAATACGGGTAAAGAGAATGCAGTCACTAAAACTGTAAAATATAAAGAGATCTGAGCTTGAAGGAAGTAAACAAGATGGCAACTAAGCAGGAATATCAGTGGAGAAATGTAACTGGTCCACTGGTCTGGATCTTCACGGTCTCCTCGAGATCAGACAAATTCACCTCTATCACCGAGCATGCATACTCAGGTCGTCAGAGCGACACAATAGCAATATTATAATAATGACAAGAAACAAGCAAAGATGGTATAACAATGGAGATAAAATGCAGGTAATCAATATGTCACTAACTGATGCAAAGTATGATCTGTGTCCCTATCGGTCTCTAAGTCACTTTTAAAATCGAGTTGTGGAAAGGAAGATCATGTTTAACGAGGGTCTCGTACATACCCAAGACTACGACCCGCTATCGCCCGGGATATAACCCTGTCAGCCGGACCGCTAGGCCCAACCTAATATATATAAGAGTCGCTGTTCGAATGATCATCCTCTAAATCACTGTTCTCGCTAAATACGATGCTCTTTCCACTTCGATTTCCCCTTTTTTCCCAGGTTTACACTATTGATGAGTATGGTCTAGTCGTGTACAAGTATGCACCAATAACACGATTTTGTCACCGTTCACTGTATTATTCACTGTCACGAATCATTCACTTTTCATTGGAATACTTGAAACTTCTAAATCAATACCATTCGCGCACGATAATGCATTGTACACTGAACAATAACGCGCACTATCACTATGTGTATGGCAATCGGATAAGATATGTGCATTTATGCAGTTAACAAGTCATGTGTAATATGAACTATTATGCACCTTATGAGCTTATAAAAATTTCATTAAATCATACGTTCAAAATTCAGTAAAATGATACAAATACGGTAACAAGTAAACTCAGTCGGAAGTTCAGTAAAATTTATTTCAGTGCAATCGGATTTCGGGTTTGCAAGTTACAGCCGTTTCATTTTAAGTGCTCGCTGCAGGAAATTCAATTTCTGAACTGAACGTCCGTTTCGCGACATAATTTTCACCCTGTTGGGATCAGAGTTTAGCGTCGTTATAGTTGAATGAAATCTAGATTTTTCAATAGGGTTTTCAACTCACCAGACGGATTCTCAATCGCGTCTCTACGTCAGAAGTTATGTACTGTACAATCATAGGGTGTCAGTTCTGTTTCTGTTTGGGACTGCTATACGTCCTGTTCTTTTAAATTACAGTTTAAATAGTAAACAACGGTAAAAAGGGATGAAATCACTTTTATTATTTAGCTAACTGTTTCATATTCACTAAAGTATAGGGTTCCACAACATACAAGTTCAGACAGAAAAGGGGTTAGCATTACGAGATAGAAATCAACAGCCAGAGCTACTCTGGACTGCAGTCCAGAGCCGCTCTCCGAACTAGTTTTTGTCTTCTTTTCAGTATCAAAACAATGTAAAACTTTTATGGGGTTCCAGGTTGTCGAGTCAGATTCGATTTGAGCCCTCGAACGTATCATTCCAATTTGTACACAATTAATTATGATTTTTACAAGTTTCAGACGCGGGAAATTTACAGTTTTAACGTGTGTAATTGGGGATGATCGTTCAAGTCAGTAACGATTATATTTTTCAGTAAAATTTTTACACAATGTTCATTGCCACACGGGCCAGCTTATATGATCAAGTTCCGTCAGTTGAATGGAAGGTTTTTATTCGGGTTTTACATCAAACACTTGTGTCATATAAGTTTTCACAAATTGTAAACATGGAATTAATAGGATTTAGAATTGTAACGGAATAATCTAGCATGTAGCAAGTAGGGTACTTTCCTGGAGACGCGTTGACGACGCACGGCAGCGGCAACGGCACGAACGCGCAACGAACGGCACTGCTAGGGTTCACGGCCTCGGCTCGAGTTTGGGTTCATCGTCGGAGTTGTCCGGGGATGGCTTGTGATCGCTGGAGGCGGAGTGAGGTGCTATGAAGCTCCTGGGGTTGTGCTGGGGTTGGCGGTGGTCGGCGGAGGTAGCTTCGGCGATGGGTGCAGCGAGGGGGTCGACTTGGGTGCTTGGAGCTTGGTGTGGGTTGTAGCGAGGGAGTGAGGTAGTGGAGGGGCTCGGGTTTTGGAGGAGGTGATGGCGGTGATGACGACGAGGTGAGGGTGATTGGCGGTGAGGTTTTTGGGGTCGCGTCGGGCTGCAGGTGTTGGGGTAAAAATTTACACTCCGGTTGATCAAGTCAAAATCAAAGTCAACCCCAAACCAAGTGGGCCTAAGCCCAGATCCAGTGGGTCCATGCCCGGGTCGAGCCCGAACAAGAAGCGGCCGGCCTTCCCCCATGCCAAAATAAAAATTTTGTAATAAATAATTTTTTTATATTTCTTTTATTTTATTTTATGGATAAATGTAAGAAAAATAGGCATAAAGCCAAATTTTTGTAAAGCCCATGGCTTATGTGCAAAAAGAAATGGCACATGAGCCACGGGATAGGCAAAATGCCATTTTGTGAAGCCAAGGGGCTATGTGTAAAGTGTATAGCCTATAAAGGCAAGGATAATGAAAATATCTCACAATTTTTTCTCTCTCCAAAAAATTTTAGTTCTGAGATCTTTCTCCTTCCTCAAGATTCTAAAACCTTCTCCTTTCTTTTGAATTAAATCAAGAGTTTTACTCTTCATTTTATAAAACTAAATAGTTTTTCACCACAAAACCCATAGAGGGGAACTCAGATCTTCCATTAGATCTCAAAAAGAAGAGATTTTTAACATCTCACATCTCTTGATCTTCAAGATTCTGCCAACAGAGGAGGAAGAAGGAGACCCATCTCCTAAAACCCCACTTTGGGGAAGAACTAGGGCTCAAAGGGAGAAGCCCTTCACCAGTTTCAAAACAGCTTAGGAGTTTTCACTCCACCCTAATTTCTCTTTCGAGAATTTCTGGGGCTAAAAGCCTCTTTTTCTCGCCGGCGCCCAAGCGCTCAAGCGCCCAGCGCTCAAGCGCTAAGCGCCCACGTGCCGACACGTGGAGCGCCCGGCGCTCGAGCGCCCAGCATTCGAGCGCAAAGCGTCCACGTGCCGACACGTGGTGCGCCTGCGCTCCGGCGCCCTGCGCTCAAGCGCAAAGTGCTCACGTACTGACACGTGGCGCGCTTGCGCTCAAGCGCCCAACGCTCAAGTGCAAAGCTCCCACATGCCGACACGTGGCGCGCTAGCGCCTAAGCGCACAGCACCTAAGCGCACAGCGCTCAAGGCGCTGACCCCACGTGTCCTTTGGGCGCTTTTTCCCATTTTTTTTATATATATACATGTATATATATGTGCAGATACATACACACTCCACAACACTGTCCCCCCCAAAAAAATTTTTAGGCCGGGACGTTGCCCCGCACCCCGCAAGGGTGCTGCTAGCCCCCTTGACCCCCAGCCCACTATCCGGGTAGCGGGACCCCCGTAAAAACTCTGTGTGGCTCCCGATATATCCAACCCCCCTCCAAAACAAAACACACGTACACTGCACATTGAGTTCGCATGACCAGTTTAACCCGTCAATCGGAGGTTTCCTCGCTCCAAAGGCGAGGGGTAATTAACGGCAGCTTAGTCCGCGGCTGCCAGAGATTCGGATCCCCACAATCAATAAACCCCGGCCTACCCTAGGTAGGGGGAATCTGTAGTACACTTGACAAGCGCGCGCGTATTCCCATCTCAATGGGGTGACGAAAAACACCCTACAACAATGATCGTGGTCGTGGGCTGTCAAGGGTGGCAAGGATCTTGTTGGGGAAAGAAGTAAAAAGAAGAGGAGGTGGTTACGAGGGCGAGGAGAGGAGGGTGAGATCGGGGGGGGGGGAATGGCGACGGCGAGTCACCGGCGATGAAGGTTTTCTTGAGTTGGTGTCGTTTACAGTGTTGTCGGGTGCAGAGAGTCCTCGGGATCGAGGAGAACGAGAGTGAGGGGGGAGAGTGTTAGAGCGACGAGGAGCGGTTTGATAGGCGTGCGCGAGGTCATGGGTCGGCGAGCGGGGATGTGGGGCGACGACGCGGGGCGACGTGGTTCACGTAAGGAGAAAGAGCGGGATACGAAAGTGAGGAAGATGAGATGGAGCGGGTCGGGTCAGGCGCGGGTAGGGACCTGGGCTGGGCCGGCTTGGGGAATTATTTGATTAATTCATTTTGCAAGGGAAAGAAATGGAAGTGGGCCGGCTTGGAGGTTTTAAGATTAATTCGTTTATTTTTTTGTTCTGTTTGGCTGGTTTTGTTAATATATTTGTTTAGTTTTGGCTGGGCTGGTGTTTGGGGGAAAACGGGCTAGGCTTTAGGGATTAATACATATATTTTGTTTTTATATTGTTTGTTTTTCCTTTGGGCTTTGATTTTAATTTGTTGTATAGGAAAATTAAATACTAAAACTTAAGCAACCAATTTTACGCAAAATTACGAGTAAAGAGAAAACATTCGGGGGACTTGGAAAAATGTAGAAAGATTTTATTGATGGAAACGGGAATTTACACGAAGCTCCGGCGAATTCTTCGGCGGAATTCCGGCAACTACCGTAGGAACTCCCGGAGACGAAACGACTCACCGGCGACTCCTCCCGATCCACCTTCCTCTTATCTTTGATCGAAACCCGTAAGTCCCCAAATTCTACCTCTCTTTTCTTTTCTAAAATACGGATTTACAAACCCGACGGAATCGGAACAAATCCGATTTCCGATTCGGTTTTCTTATAAAACTTCACTTCTCGTTAATACAATTATGCTTAAATTTTCTCATGTTCACTATTAAACACTAAGCAACCAAATTGATCAAGTTTCATTTCATAAAATGATGGCTATTTCACTTTATCGTATTTTTCATTTAAATACCACTTTGTTTCAATTATACATTTAACTTCATTAAACTTGCTATACCTTTAAGTAGACCACGAGGTAATGACCTACCTCCTCACACACTCATATGCAACATAACACGATACCCTTGAGAACTTAGAATACGGGAAAACAAACATTTTCATTTAAATACCCTTTACTTAATAAAACCATTTCTAAAAGATTTAGTATTGATACATCTTTACAAATAAATAACCTTTGAGCTAATAATAAAAATATCTAGACTCAGCCAATTAAGGACTGTCACACTCATTAGGATAGAGGAAAGTTGTGGGCATTCAGTCGTTTATCTAAACCTGATTTTGTGGTGCCTAGGCTAGACAAGTGAGAAAGGTAACTTTAAAAGGGCCGTCTCACGGTGATTCGTGAGCGGATCCCTCCTTTCTTCACTTGTACTTATCTGGCCATAATTGGCGGTGAAGAGGCGATTTGAGGGATATCTCACAACTTGTCGCTTTGGACCAGTTAGAAGCAGTCTAGTTGACTTAAGAGACCCTAGAACATAGAATACGGGAAATCGACATCTTTACAAATAAATACCATTTACTTAATAAAACCGTTTTCTAAAGGATTTTGTATTTATACAAATCTTTGCAAAGCGCCGCTACAACCCATTTTAGGGAACCCGTTCGGGATGGTGCGGATTATCGCACATTCTCGGGCTTAGTAATGAGAGATTCAGACGCCCGCAAGGAGCATTCGGTCTCGAAAGATTTAAAATACGATATCTTAAGAAAATGAGATTTTTAGAATATAAAATATATATTAAAATTATTTTTGTATAAATATATGTATATTTATCATTAAAATACCTATTTTGTTATAATATAAATATTCCAACTCTTTTAAAAAATCACAAGAATCAATCTTACACTAAAATACCATGAATTCCATACAAAACCAATATTACAAATAAATACAATTTATTATGAAATTAGGATATTTCCACTAAAATTATCACAATATAAAATCTACATTCATTACAACTCTAAAGACGATTAATAAATACTTGGGGTGTATTTTGAAAAGTATATAAAAGTATTTTTATATTAAACCCCCTCAAGTTCTATAAACCCCCTCAAGTATTTTTATAGTAAATATAGGTTTAAGCAGGACCAATCTCTTGAGCCTCAGGGAGCCGGAGAAGTGGGTGCTTGCCTATCTAAGATAGACAACTTAACAATGGTGTTATTAATACGGTAATCGTCTTTGAAAAAAAACACAAATCCTGCCGCCCATGTGCAGCGGTTACCGATAACATCAAAACAATCAGGACTTCAATTTACTTTTCTAATTGTCTGACTCGGTTTGAGTCTCATTATAATCTAATTTTAATATGATTTAAGTACAATCTACAATCTACAATCTACAAATTACAATCTACAATATTAGAATTTAACATGAATCCATGAATCCAATTATCAATCTATACGACTTGACTGAACCAAACCATGGATATATATTCCATTTACATGCTTCTCCTGTTATTCCATTTACATGATTCTATGGTTACATCCGTTTACAGATATCATGGTTTTGGTCAGTCATCCAAATATACAATCAATATAAGTTACAATACAATACAATACAATCAAAACACTACGGGGTTAAAGGGGTAGACTGGTACGGAAGGTGTTAAAAGCGGCACGAGACTGCAAGATTTAAGACACCTAACCGTATTCAATTGCCATTGTTCCGGGTTGTATAACGGAGTCTTGTACTCTATATTCCATTTTCCCCGGTCTCTAGCATACTGAGACCCCTCTCGTATACACTGGCATTCTTCTGTACCAAGCTACAAACAACAGCGTTAACACAATATTATAACAATATAATACAACTTTAAAAGCTATCTTCTTATTCTGTCTATTCTATTTCTCCCTTCTCTTTGGGACTTACCGAGCGACCTGTTCGCTGAGGACATTCTCTTTCTTTCTTCTTTGAATGTTGTCAGGTGATCTGGACATTCCTGAGATCGAGCCCACTGCAGAATACTTGGACCAGTTCAGTGAAGACCCCGAGCCCTAGTCATTGTACACTTTCCATTCAGTACTTCATTTCTGTTATGCCATTGTTTAGGCATTGCTTTATTTTAGTGTATTTACTTTCCATGTATTGTACAGAAAGAATATGAATAAATAAAGTTGCTGTTTTTATTATATCTTGTCTCTTGTGCCTTACTTTTTTATTTCTTAGATACGCTTAGCGTATTTACTTCACAGTAAATACGTAGCGGACCAGTCGCGTCCTCTGCCCGTATACCGGGAAGCAGGGCGTGACAACCCAGACCCCACTAATATGATCTCTATCATAATCCTGGAAGTCAAGTACACATCCTAAGGGCTTTATCAACATGTATCAGAGAGACTAAGAGTGTACATATTAAGATAAAGAGTAACCAGATAGCATACTATCATGTCGAGTAAGAAAGTCCTCCCTATATATATCCAAGCATCCATTATAATATACAATCATGTACAATAATGGCCTCTAGGGCATACATATAACTAACTATCTCCCACTTGCACTAGGGCCAATTGTTGTAGTATTTCATACCCAACGTCCCATAAAAGTCTTTCTTGGGAAAGGCCTTCGTGAGTGGATCCGCCCTGTCATTCTTCAAGTCAACTCTCCTAACCTTGATCTCCTGGATATCAACCATCTTCCTGATCAGGTGATACCGCCTTAGAATAAGTCTGGATCGCAGATGGGACAGGAGTTCCTAGGCCAAAGCCACAACTCCATTGTTGTCACAATACTAGCTATTGGACGCTCAATGGTAGGAACCATGTTCATCTCATGAACAAGAAATATCCAGACAGGCACTTTGGCAGCATCGTTGGTAGCGATGTATTCAGTCTTTATCGTCTAGTTTTCTATGATATCTAGTTTGGATCTCTTCCAACATACCGTCCCTCCACTGAGGGTAAAGATAAAGCCTGAGACTGACTTTCAGTCGACCTTATCACTCTGGAAGCTCAAATTAGTAAAGGACTCCCACTGGAGTTCACCGTTACCAAACACCAAGAACATTTCTTTAGTGCTTCTCAAGTACTTAAGAATGTCCTTCATAGCTATCCAGTGATTCTCCAAAAGATCCGATTGATTCCCTATCACTACACCTAGTGAGTCAGCTACATCTGATCTGGTGCATAATATCGCATACATGATAGAGCCTACTGCCGAAACATAGGGTATCTCTTGTATTCGAGCTTTCTCCAAATCAGTCTTGGGAGACATCATTTTGGAGAGAGTGATTCCCAAGTAAGTGGGCGAACCACCACGCTTAGAATCTTCCATACTAAACCCCTTTAGTATGGTGTTAATGTACCTGGATTTGGGACACTCCCAACGTCCACTTAGATCTATTTTTATAGATCTTAATCCCCAAGATGCAGTAGGTATCACCCAGATCTTTCATGGAGAATCTTCATGATAAGAGGAGCTTGACCGAGTGTAGCATAGGAAACCATTTCCTATCAAGAGTATGTCATCTACGTACAATACGAGGAAGCCAACCTTACTCTCTACAACCTTCTTGTATATACAAGGTTTATCTACCTTTTTGATGAAGTCAAACTCTTTGACTGCCACATCAAAACAGATGTTCCAACTCCGCGATGCGTGATTTAATCCTGATGGACTTAAACATAGCCACTGGAGAAAATGTTTCATCATAATCCACACCTGGTTATTGACGAAAACCATTTACTACAAGTCTAGTTTTGAAAGTCTCAACTTTTCCATCTACACCAAGAATCTTCTCAAGATCCACTTGCTCCCGATGGGTTTTACCCCTTCAAGTGAAACATTCAAAGTCATACTTTGTTGGTGTACATGGATTCCATCTCAGATCGCATTGCATCCAGCCATTTCACAGAGTCCCTACTCGTGATGGCCTGCCTGAACCTGGTTGGGTCATCATCTACCATGATGAAATCCTTGCTCCCACTGTCATTGAGAAAAGCGTAGTATCTCTCAGGTGGATGAGGAACCCTACCAGATTCATGGAGAGGCTGAGATTCGTTGGAGACTATTGAATCCTTTGGTTCTACTAAATCATTAGTTCCAGTTTGTATAGCTGGAACTCTTTCCAGTTCTACCTCATGACCACTGATTTGTTTTTCGAAAAAGGTGGCATGTTGAGAAACAAAACACCTTTTGTTCCTCGGTTTGGTAGAAGATATTCCCTCGCAAATATTTGGGATATCCAACAAACTTACAGAACTAACCTTGCCTCGAGTTTGTCCGGATTTTGCTTTTCAACATAAGCTGGACAACCCCATATCTTAACTCGTTTAAGACATGGTCTCTTCCCATACCATATCGCATATGGAGTGGTATGCAATGATTTGGTTGGAACCCTATTCAATAGGTATGCAACTTCTCAAGTGCATAACTCCAAAAGGAAACAGGAAACTCAGCAATACTCATCACAGAGCGCACCATATCTAATAGGGTGCGATACCTCCGCCCCGATATACCATTGAGCTGTGGTGTATACGGAGGAGTAATCTGAGAGAGAATCACATTCTCTTTTAAATAATCCAGGAACTCCGTGCTCAAGTATTCTGCTCTCCGATCACATCAAAGGACTTTAATACTTCTGCTCGTCTGGTTCTCTACTTCGCACTTATATTCCTTGAATTTCTTAAAAGCTTCAGACTCGTGTTTCAACAGGAACACATGTCCGAATCTTGAGAGATCGTCGATGAATGTAATGAAGTACAAAGAACCAACCCTGGAATGTGTAGACATAGGACCGTATACATCACTATGTATCAGTCCAAGAGTTCAGTAGCTCTTTCTCCGTTTCCAGTGAACAGAGTATTGGTCATTTTACCTTCGAGACAAGACTGGAAAGTATCATAAGATGAAAATTCGAACAGATTCAAATATTCATCCTTATGTAACTTAGCTAGTTGTGTTGCATTTATATGATCCAGTCTACAATGCCACAAGAAAGATTCGTTCACTTATGAACTACTCCTCTTGTGTGTGTTCGGTATATTTTGAACTGTGGTTTGATTTAGAACATATATACTATTACATAATGTGCCTGATCCAATCAACTCTTGCTAATACATAACGTGTCTGATCCAATCAACTCTTTATTACGGACTTTTAAAATGATACTTTGAGGGTATGCTACGAATTTTTAAATGGTATCATTTCAGAAACATCGTAGCCCCTATTTCTAAATTGTCTCAGACTATTTTAAACTATAACTGTATGGCTCATACGTAATTAGATATTTTTATATTTGTTCACGTTACGATTTCTTTATTCTGTTTACGCCTGCATTTCGATTTCTTATTTCTGCATACGCTCGCGCTTCGATCATTTATGATATATAATATATTTATACGTTTAGCTTACGTGACTTTGTTGCTAGGACACACACACCATTACCGATGACTTACATGTTGCACGTACACATACTCGTATGCTCACACACACATCATCGGTAATTGCCATACCACGTACATATATAGATTACTGTTTAGTACCCAGCACCATGTACTGTTTTAGATATTGCACTTCTTTACATTGCTATACGACACGCTTATATGAACACACTTGCTATGCATTGCAGTATTGTTCTGTGCCTGTACATATTATTTCATTATTTCCATATTCTTATGAGATTCCATTTTCATGAGATTTCTGGATTTGAGAAACCACAGATATTATTTAAAAACTTGTGAATATTTTAAAAACGCGGTTTTCTCTTGATATGATATTTCGACGTCCACCATAAGATTTCTCAGTTCTGAGCTATGATGATTACTCGATTCGAGAAGTGAGGAGTCACCGTCTGTGGGTACATGGTGGATCTGGTACGGTATCCAGAGGAAAGAAGATCGTATAAAAAGCATTGAGCCTGGCTGGGAACTCTACCTACCGGTGACAGATTGGACTCGGCGGATATCCGGAGGATACCAACCGGAGTGATATGAGATAGATGGATATGAGGGCTGATCTGATGAGACGGAGCCTGAGATATAAGGGCCGATCCGATGATACAATGCTTGAGATATGAGAATTTACGTGTCGATGCTGGACACGGGATTTATGATGATTTCGAGTGTCGATACTGGACACTCAGAGTATGAAGATTTCGAGTGTCGTTGATGGACACTCATCGGATGATACATATATATACATGCTATGGATGACATGTTACCACATATTGATACATGCATGATATTATATATAAACATATATACACGTTCAGTTCGTTACCATAATATACGATATTATATTACTGTATGACCTAGGTAGATCGTTATGCATTCTATTTCTACCTGATGATGTCTTCTACTCACGAGTTGGCAACTCACCCCCGTTGTGCCATTGTTTTCTTGCAGGACCGACCGCTCGGATCAGTAGTGGCTTGCTACCACGTTCTTCTTTTAGGTGATTTGCTTGATAGGTGGGTTACACACCATATCGCAACCACTGCTTGTATCATTTTTATATTCATTTGTATCTTGTTAAAAACTCCACCAACCAGACTATATATATTTGTGGACTTAGAGACTGGTTTGTATATTCTTTCGGATTTAGAAGAGAGATTTGTATATATTCTTTATACTTGAGTTTGATGATATTTTGGTATTTCTTTACTTTCTTTTCTGTGATCTTCGCCTTGGGCGTCGTATATATATTGTGTGGTTGTGATTCCGCCGATTAGCGTTGAGTTAGCTCCCGCTTGGGGATGCCAATATTATTATTGTTTATGTGCTATTTTGATCAAAATTTACGAAGGAGGTGCTGCCTAAATTTCAAATGACGAAAATGTTTTCAAAACTATCGCATGCAATCCACTTGAATTTCCATAAACTTTACTTATATAAAAAAGGAACTTGATTCCATTTATACCCTTTTTTCCAAAATTTCACCTACACTAGTTTCTTGAAAGGTTCAGATTTCTAGTTTTCGGCTTACTTGAGTTACGGTGGGGTCCTATAGAATTCACGTGATTCATGTGCCGGCCCCGTGCCATTTCCGGGTCGTGACACCAGTAATCGACCTTCGCCTATTGAGGTCACCTGCGTAATCGGAATCACTGAAACCAACCAAACCATCGTTGTTTCTTCCAAACTCCAACTCCACATCAGACGTACCTCGTGGGTATCATAAAATTCATTTCACAATTTGCAAATGGTCTTTACCAGGAGATGCTATATAGCGACTAATAACACTAACTGCATGTGAAATGTCGGGCCGGGTACAAACCATGGCATATATAATGCTACCATCGCACTCGAATAAGAAGTATGCGACATATACTTAATCTCATCCTCTATTTGCGGTGATGAACGAGCTGAAAGTTTAAAATGAGTTGTCAACGGAGTACTGTTCAGTCGAAAATATCGCGCATTTGATATAACATTTTTCTTATTTTTGATAAATATTTAAAGGTGTTTATTATAAATATGACACATATGAGGGTTTATCTGTAAAAAAATCTATCGTCATATGTTTATATATTATAATTAACATTATGAAGGAAAATGTATATATATAATATTTATATAATATTTTTTATTATGCATATCATATCAAATATTCTAATCAAGATTCTTTAAAAGATATAACATCATATAAATAGTTATAATATCTCTATAATAAATATTACTAACATTATTCATGGAGATATTGTGCAAGATTTAGTTCAGGTCAGGAGATCGGGATATCGAGATGCCGGGAATCAAAAAATCTGCCGATGAAGTTAAATAAAATCGAAGAATCAATACTAGCAGAGACTCGGGAAATATTTTCAAATTCCAGATATTTAGAAGATCTCCACGTGTCAACATGTATAAGCCCCAGAAAATTGAAGCCCTAGCTTCTCTATCCCACCGCGGTTCCACGGTCAAAACATGAATATTGCGGTGGATCCACCGCTGTTCTAAGGAGTTAGTGTGTATGATTTTGTGGGTAGGATCTTCTCAACAAACCCTAATATTTAGGATCTAGGGTTTCTGCTTCCAGGGCTATATAAAGGACCGATGGCTAAACTTAGAAATCATCACTTTTTTCATGAAGCAAATCACCGTCAAAGAACAAGTGATCCACGACAGGTCCGCGATTCGACGTGATAAGGAAACATGAGATTCGACGGAATATCTACTTCCTATGAGGCAGAGATCGAGAGCAATTTCTTCTTCCTTTTGTAATCTAAACTCATAGGATTTGTACTTGAGAAGTTGATTAATAAAGTTAGATCATTAGATTAATTATTTAGTATTTAATTTCTGCATTATGATTTCATTCTCTATCCGTTCTTCTTCTTCTATCTCCATCATGCGCGGGTAATTCTCCGCTTGATAGGGTTCGTAGGATTATGGTAGAACAATGGATGATAAAATACTTTAACTTCTTTTAAGTCTTATGAAGTTTATAAACTTTAGCAAAAGAATCGTTAACATCCTAATCGGGCGCGCTGCCAATTTATTGCTAGTCTCGACCACGATTTGAGATTGGATTAACAATTGTTTTGTTAAGGGCTAGACATGAATAGAGATCAATGAAGAGACAAGGGTCAATAGTGGGGAAATCCTAGTTTCTTCCAAGAACCCTAATCCTCATTCATCACTATCTATCTAGTTTTAAATCTATCGATAGATAAAAGGAGTCATCTTTATCAGTCATCCATGACTACTAAATCCTAACAAACACTACAAGCCCTCTTCTTATATATTCTACATCCGTATTTAATATAGATCTGGAATCTATTCTCCTTTCTTCTTTTATTCTAATCAACTCGTTTAAAGTAAGATTAAAAGTTCTACGCATCCTTGCGGACGACCCATGCTCATCTTGGCTAGCTACACGTGACACCATTATTGATTGCGGTTACTACAGACACTCACATAAAATCAATCAAGTACTTACAGATTTAGCGTTTACCGTGCCAAACCGTTCCAAAACTTTTTCAACGTATCACTATTAAGACAAGTAAAGTTTTCCTCCTTTGCAATCTTGCCTAATATCCATACCAAGTATTTTCTTGGCCGCTCCTAAATCCTTAGTCTTGAACTTTCCTTTCAACCGTTCCTTCAAATTCTGAATATCAACCATATACCTTGCTGCTATAAACATATCGTTAACGTAACATAACAAGTATATGAACGAACTATCGGCGGGCTTCTTACAATACACACAATTATCGTCCATACTTCTCGTAAACCCTATTTCTTTAATGAAGGAGTCAAATTTCTTGTACCAACGTCTAGGTGACCGCTTTAAACCATATAGAGACTTCTCTAGCAAACAAACATGGTCTTTTTTGCCTTCAACTTCGAAACCTTTAGGTTGTTGCATGTAGATCTTCTCCACTAAATCACCATGTAATAATGTGGTCTTCACATCGAGCTGCTCGAGCTCCAAAACTTGCATAGCTACCAAACCGAGTAAGACACATATAGAGGTATGCTTTACAACCGGAGAAAATATCTCATTGAAGTTAACTCCCCGAACCTGCAAATAGCCTTTAACTACCAACCGTGCCTTATATCACGTATCCAAAACTGATTGGTCTCCTTCTTTATTCTTGAAAACCCACTTGCAGCCAACTACTTATTTCCTCCTTCGAGCTTCACGAGCTTCCATGTTTGGTTCTTGTGAAGAGACTCAATCTCTTCATTCAGAGCGACTAGCCAACGAGCTGACTCATCAGATGAGATAGCTTCTTGATAACTCGTCGGTTTGCTACTATTAACTGTTTCTGCAATGGACAACGCATACACCACTAGATCATCGTAGTCATATCTTTGTGGCGGTCTAATGTCCCTTCGTTGTTGGTCTCGAGCCAGTAAATACACCTTATCTTGAGACTGCTCATCATGAACTTCATTAGACGATGGTGAATGAGAGATCTCCTGCGAACCCGAGTTTTCACTGACTTCAATTTCAACGCCCGGCTCATCCTTCCTTGAATCGTATTTACTTGGAGATTCCACATTCTTCGGATTCAACATAGCAGATTCATCAGAAGTCACATCTTTGCTAATCATAATCTTTGGCGATTTAGGACCCAAACACCACAAGCTATAATTTTTAACGCCAGTAGCATAACCAAGAAAAATGCACATTTTAGCTCGAGGATCCAACTTGCCTTCACGACAATGTGCATATGCGAGACAACCAAATGCCCTAAGTGTGGAATAATCGTCGTGCTTTCTAGACCATACATGCTCCGGTGTTTAACTACCAAGCGATGTATAAGGTGACCGATTCACAATATAGCACGCCGCGTTTACCGCTTCTACCCAAAACTCAATGTCGAGCCCTGTATTAGACAACATGCACCGTGCATTCTCCAAAAGAGTTCAATTCATATGCTCAGCGACTCCATTCTGCTGTTGTTTGTAGACAATAGTATGATGCCGAACAATCCCTTTGTTTTTGCAGAAATCAATGAAATCTCCACCATAAATTCCAACCCGTTGTGTATCCTTAGTCTCTTGATCTGTTTCTCTGTCTGCTTCTTAAGCAACAACTTCTATTGCTTGAACGTAGTAAACACATCACTTTTGTGCTTCAAGAAGTAGACCCAAACTTTTCTTAAAAAATCATCAATGAAAGTAAGCAGATACTCGGCACTACTTCCTTTAGAAGCAATTGGAGAGGGTCCCCAAATATCCGAATGGATATAATCAAGAGTACTTTTTATGTTGTGCACCGCCGAACCGAACCTGACTTGTTTCTGCTTCCCAAATATGCAATGCTCACAAAACTCCATCTTCGATATACTCTGTCCACCAAATAGACCCTGCTTCGATAAATCGGCCATACCTCTCTCACTAATATGCCCGAGTCTCATGTGCTATAATATGGTAACTTCTGAATCTATCATAGATTTGGATGATGAAATAACCGCCAATCCGAAAGTTGTCGAACCCTGCAATGAATATAATGACCCCTTCTTCAAACCCATCTGACCGGTCTGCTAAAAAAGTGTGTTCGTAAAGTAACCGCAATTAAGACGGTGTCACTAGTAGCCAGCCGTGATGAGTACGGGTCGTCCGCAGGGAAACGTGAACTCTTTTCATGCCTTAGACGAGTTGATTAAAGAAGGGTGATTGTTTATCGTTACAGATACAGAATTTATAAAGAAAAGGCTCGAAGGGTTCGTAGGACTTAGTAGTAATGGATGAATAATTAAAAATGACTCCTTATATCTTTTAATAGTTTAAAACTAGATCGATAGTGATGAATGTAGATTAGGGTTCTTAGAAGAAATTAGGGTTTCCCCATTACTAACCATTATCCTTGCAATGATCTCTATTCATGTCTAGCCTTTAACAAAACAAGTGTTAAACCAATCTCAAATCGTTGTCGTGACTATCAATAAATTGGTAGCGCGCCCAATAAAGATGTTAACATTTATTTTGCTAAAGTTTATAAACATTAAAATATATAAAAGAAGTTAAAAGATTTTATCATCCATTGTTCTACTCTATCCTACGAACCCTAGCAAGCTAAGAATTACTCGAAACATTTAGAAGAAAGGTTGAAGAAGAATGAAAACATAGTTAAGGTGCGGAAAGTAAGTGTGAAAATTAATTGCAAAAAAGAATAATAAAAACACTACTTTTATTAATCAAGTATTGCATCTACAATTTTGCTCCTTAGAAAATAGATTATAAGAACCCCAGTTTGCTTTAGATCTCTCTCTTGTAGGAGGTAGATGAATAGATGATGATCACTCGGATGCGTGGATCACTTGGACCTCTTGATCTCTTCGGTGATGATTTTTAATGTGCAGCTCTCGGTCCTATATATAGTCCCATAAACTAGAAACCCTAGATTCCATAAGTGAGGATATGCAGTTAAGATCCATCACACAAAATTTCACATCGTAAGGCTATCAACATGCTGCGGTTCCACCGCATATATTACACTTTAGCCGCGGATCCGCCGTGCCTTAGTGGCATCAGGTTTTGGAATTTCTTCTGGTCTCTTATGTTGACATGTGGAGATCCTTTTGATATCTATATTCTGCAAATCACACTCTGAGTCTCTGCCGTTTCTAAATCTTATGATTTGCTTCCATATTTTGGTAAATTTGATTCTGACATCCCGATTTAGCTTGGATCTTTTGGATTCCAGACCTGAGCTAATATTTGCACGATATCTCAAATCAAAGAGTTAATAGTATTTGTTAGTTATATGTATGCCCTAGAGGCCATTATTGTACATATGATGTATATTATAGTGGATGCTTGGACATACATAGGGAGGACTTTCTTGCTCGACATGATAGTGTGCTATTTGGTTACTTTTTATCTTAACATGTACACTGATTGTCTCTCTGTTACATGTTGATAAAGCCCTTAGGATGTTTACTTGACTACCTGGATTATGATGCGGATCATACTAGTGGGACAAAGGTAGTCCGTGAGTACATCCTTTAATGTTCCTAGTCGTGGGTGTATCGAGACGGGACATCGATATACCAGAGTAGACTAGCGTATACCTTCTCGACCCATGTAGATGGGCGATGGATGATCCCATACCCATTGGTGTTTGACATTAGAGATGATATACGGGTGCTCAGTGGAGACTGAGTACACTGGACGGACTCACCGAGAACTCCTAGATGGTATTATACCTTACGTCAGATGGCAGTTCCCTGGTGACACTGGTACAGGTTAGTCTGTCGACCCGAGATCGTCATAGAGTCTTATGTGATTCCCACTGTGCTTTGATTTCCACCTTACCACGTTCAAGAGAACGTGCAAAACGGTGGATTTTTGGTACAGTCCCGAGTCACATGGAGGCAATGAGTGATAGGAGGGGATTTCATCTCTCCCGGTATTTGGGGTTGATGTTGCGCTGTGCTCGATTGGCTATAACAAAAAGTCCCTGGCCAGGGATGTTTCTGAGATTTACTGGTAAGTGTTATCAGTAGTTTCTCGACCCGTTATGGGCCTCACATTGGCATGACTTATCAAGCTATTGGGGTCTGACGTTTACCACCCCCAGGCGAGATATGCGACATATTAGAGGAAGAGACCGGACTGTACGGTAGTGTTACTGATTGGATTCGCAGGAGTATGAGCAGGCTTTCTTGTTGATATTCTGATCGCTCAATACCCGGATGGCCGTTATGTTTAGCAGACCGCTTGCGGCTTGTGGTGTTTGATATGATTATCACCTACTGCCGGCGTATTGACGAGTCTTTAGAGTCCTACATAGAGGTTTCCTAGTTCATGCGAAACGAAGTAGGAGCACATACGTGATATGTGCGGGACCGAGATTAATGCATGTATGTGATACTGCATTCTATTCTCGCGATATGTGATATCGGTCAGTTATATAAGATATAGCTGGGTTATCGGATCAAGTGTTGATTCGATAGATTGTTACATTTGATATTAGTCGGTTGTATATGATATAGCCGGATTATTAAATCAAGTGTTGATTTAATAATTTAATGTATAATTATATACGTGATATATTAATTTACATTAACTAGTATTTGCTCACTAAACATTTCTTTTTCTCACTTGTGTGCATATAGTATATATGTGATATATATTAATGTAAATTTATTTGTGTCATGTTTGATGCCACATGCAACATGGGTGTTTGAGACTTACACCATACTTAATATAATGTAGGATTTTTATTTATTTAAAGTAAACCAAATTAGTGGAAATTAGTCACATGGTTAGAAGCTTGTAGAAGCTTGTGGAACCATTGACAAAGTCCACTAATTTTGTTTTACTTGTACATATTTATTAACCTAACCATTATTAATTAGTCATGGTTTATTCTCTACATGGGTTAGTGTATGACACTAACTCACCCATGGTTGCTATTCTCACCTCATGAGTTCATTCTCTCATCTTCATTCTTCATCTTCTTCTTCATTGAGAAAGCTTGCTAGCTTTTCTCAAGGTGAGAAAATAATGTGAGAAAAATAAATCTAAAGTGAGCTCACTTCCTACTTCATCATCCTCTACTATATTAGCCATTTAGTTTAGGGTGTTTTCTTCACTAATTTACCATTAGTGAAGAGGTAGCATGAGCTTGAGTCTCCTCGACGTAGATCATCTTCGGCCTCGAAGACTTCGAGCAAACTTGTTCATTTCTTCATATGAACCCTTTCTAGAGTTCGGGAGTTCACCACTTGGACCGAAGGGAATACCACACGGAGCTTTATAAATGAAGGACCAGTCTATAAAGACTGTATTTCTCATTCACTTAGATGTTAAGATGTTAACATTGCTTGTTCGTGTAAATCTCCAGTTAAGATTCTAGGTTAGGGTTCTTTATAACGGCAAAAATTTGAAAATGGCATGGATGATGCCTCCCTAAACCTTGCTGCCGCCCTAGGGAACCCTACAGTATTTGGTATTTTTGAGATATTATCCTAACCATTTTATATGATATTGAATCTTAAAGAATATTGATTAAAATATTTGATATGATATGCATATGTTAATTACTAATATTTCATATAAATATTATGTGCATGTATTTTCCCTCATTATGTTAATTATAATGTAGAAACTGTTAGTGTATATGCCCTAGAGGCCATTACTGTATCATACTAGTATGTATATTACTTGATGGAAGCTTGGGATATTCACAGTTGTACAGACAATCTTGCTCAATATAGTAGTATGCTACTTGGTTTGTCTCTGCTTTAATGTGTACTTGTGTGTTTATTTATTATATCACCTATACGCATTAGTAGAGCCCTTTGGATCTTTGCTTGATTACCGGCGTTGTGATGGCAATCACACTCGTGGGGGCTGGGTAATCTACAAGCACATCCTTATACACGTCCCTAGTCGTGGGAGTATCGAGATAGGGCATTGATACTCCGGAGTAGACTAGCGTATGCGCTTCTCATCCCAACACGGGAGACGGTCTGTCCCACAGCCGTCGGTACGTCGTACTTGAGATAGTATGCGGGTGCTCGTTAGGTTACGAGTACACTGGACAGGACTCGTAGGGAACTGATGGTTGGTATTATACCTATCGTCAGTTATCAGTTCCCAGGTGACATGAGTACAGCTTAGTCCGCTGACTTGACACTGTCACTTCGCCTCGAGTGTGTTCCCACTGTTCTTTGATTACTACCCTACCGCGGCTCTTCTGAGTCGTGCAAACAGGTAGTAGTTGGGAGCAGTCCCGAAGCACTTGGAGGCAGTGACGGTTAGACAGGATTCGTCTCTCCCGGTATTGGGGGTTGACATCGCGCTGTGTCTAGGAGAGCCATTACACAAGTAGTCCCTGGCCAGGGCAAGCGAGATATACTGGTAGGTTCCAGTGCTATCTCAGGGTGTTCTAGGACACGACTTGTACCGCTATTAGGGGTCTGACGCTTGCCGCCCCCCTAGGCCCGACATGCGATGTATCAGACGAACAGACCGGACTGTACGGAGAATGTCACATTCAGACTCAGTAGGAGTTCTGATGGGGTTCACCTCGTCAGCCTTCTTGTCGGCATCTACCTGGGGACCGTTACGCACAGCTAGTGCCGCTTGCGGTCTGTGGTTAAACCCACTGCCAGCGTAGTGTCGAGTCTTTAGAGTCTCACACAGAGGGTATTCGCCTCTGGGCAAAATGAGTAGAGGTCGCATGGTTTTGCGGCAGGGTTCGTTCTCATCCGCGCACTTGTGCACGTTTGGAGTCCGGACGGATTATACTAGCAGGCTCTGGTTTGAGCCAGATACTGGTATATGTTTTGGGGTTGCTTTTATCTCTCGGTATTCTTGTTCCTCGGAACGAGAATACAGGTGTGTATGCACAGTTGCTTGAGGCGGAGGATGAGGTTTTTCATTAGGGTTTCGGAACGGGTGCGTATGCACAGTTGACAGTCGTCTTTTTCCAAACCCTAATTGATTTATGAAATATCAATTAATAATAGTAATTAAATGAAATATTGTTATGGTTGATTTTGTTGACTTGTTGACCATGGTTGACTTGTTGACCATGGTTGAATGTTGACCACCATCATTACTTTGCAAGGATACTCCTTGATTCTAGCTTACACTCATTTATTGAAAGTTATGATAGTGGTCATTCCAAATACAACCATCAACTATTTCATTTTTGATTTATTATTATTAATTAGATAATTCCTTTTCTTTTAGTTATGGTTGCAAAAGAAAAGAGCTCATTCTATCATATTGACTCTCTCTCCTCACTTCATCTTCTTCCTCCTCTTGTTCAAGGAGAGCAAATCTCATGTGTTGAGAATCATCTCCTTGAAGATATAATACCCTAAAGCACACTCTACTCACTCTAAGGTAGAAGGTCTAGCAAGCCGAATACCTTAGTTCTCTCAAGATCGAGAAAGGAGCCCAAGGATGAAGCCCTCAGGTGGATCTATCTTCGGCAAAGAGGAGGCGAGGAGGGGAAGCCATTCAAGCTACTACAAAGAGCAAGAAAGAAGAAGAACAACAAGAAGAGAAGGAGTTCAAGTTGAGGTATAACCACTTTGCCGAGTAGTTAACTCTTCTTTGCAAGTATGCTAGTTTAGTTTAGCAAAGATCCGGGTTTTACGGTCCATGTTACAAAGTTTAGAAAAAATTTTGTTTTACCGTTTCCGCATCCCCGAAAGTACCGGGTGAGGTAACGTGGACCTAACAGTGGTATCAGAGCCTAACTAAATATAAACTAGCTTGGTAGTAAAGTGTATCGAAGTTCGAAACGGAAAAATCGAAAAAACCAAGTTATAAAAACCTGAGTTTCTGTTAAAATTTTTTCTGGTCAAAACAAAATTTGTTATACTCCAAAAATCATCTCAGGGTTTTTAGAAGAAAGCCACCAAAAACGAGACAGCGACTCGACCAAAGAGCCGCGTTTCCGCGGCAATAGCTTGCTATTGCCGCGGAAACGCGGCCAACTTGGTGAGTTGCTGTGTCGTTTTTGGTGCAGAGTGTTTCTAACCTGGTTTTAGGATTTTCCAGATATATTATATGTGCCCAGATTTTCCAGAATAGAAATTTGTTTTTGGGGGCCTATAATTCCGTATTTTTTCCGAACTTCAATATACTTTGACTATAAAGGTTATATCTGTGATGTTTGCATGTATTGAACGTCGGCTAATCGCTATAAGTCGATTAGTCGGGGTTATACATCTCTGTGATCTGTGTTTGATATTGGAATGTGTATATGAATGTGTTGGACTGTCGCGGGTGAATAGCCGGGGTGGATGTGAGATGAGCTTTTGTTTTTCTTTCATTCATTTGTAAATGTAAATTGATGTAATAATATTATTTGTATGGCCGCACAACCGGGTCGGGGTTGTAGCCGTCATTGTATAATTGTTTTTACTGTTTTTGCTCCTAGGATAGACCCATGGAGGGGTGCACAAACTACCGAGTACTTGGCGGGTGGTTTGCCGCACCCGTAGGGGTCTTGGGTGGGGTTTTGGCTATTCACCGCGACCGTGTAATCCGCTTTTCGTTGCAGGCTCGAACGGATTGCGGATTCCTAGTATATCCAATGTATTCATCTGTGATCTGTAATGTCTATCATTGCTTTACTATTTAGGCGTTGCTTATGTTTTACAGCCGCGCTAGCCCAGCCCCCGCTCTGTCGTTAGTTAAGTAACCTAACGGGTGATGACGGGACGCCGTGGCGAATGCGAATGGCATAAGCGTACGTCATATTTTGGTTGTTTTCTGCAATGGTAGGATTTAATGATGGGACGCATTAAAAGAACTAATGCAAGAAAATAAACCTAAAAGACGTTGTTGGAACAAGTTTTTTCAAAAAGCTGTTATTACAAGGACGTTCATCTTTTTGTTTTGCATCGAGGTATTCGGTTATGAATGCCCAGCACCTCAATCGACGAGGCAAGGGCCGAGATCCCTTCATCGGGAGTGACCCCTTGGACAAAAGTTTACGTCAGGGTAATAACTTCACTATAGTCGATTATTCTTGCTTTGCATCGAGGTATTCAGTTTGGAACATCCTGCACCTCATTCGACGAGGAAAGAGCCGAGATCCCTTCACAGGGAGTGATCTCTTTAGCAAAAGTTTTCGCCACTGTATTTTCAAAAAAGGTGCAATCAGGTTCCTTCAACGATATCAAGTTCATTACGTTAACGGGTTTTTCGCCAAAAACCCAGCCGTAGCCCTCCGTCATTTCGGATTAATATTATTCAGTATTCGTGCTGCGTTTGTTGACCTAGTCAAGGCGTAGTGAACGGTAGCTAAATAATATTTTTTCTGTAGATTGCAAATATGATTGGTTAGGACAGTCGTGCGGCCTTGTTGACCTAGTCAAGGGCACGTACGGGTGGGTCTAATGCAATCAGGATTACGACGGGTAGAACTTGTCTAACAGTTGTGGCTTGTTGACCTAGTCAAGGTCATGAACAGTTAGGGGCAAAAACCACATCGGGAGTTTCAAAAGAACTGAAACTTGCAGATTTAGCATACCTTCTAGAGTGTGGTGACTAGAGTGGATTCCGTCTAGGTTACACAATGACAGTTGGATCCCGATCCCACTGATGAGTTGGATTACTCTCGGGAGGTTATTTCACTTAACGATCAATGCTATAAACCTAGTAGGTGTCAAGAAAGGTGTTAGCGAGGTTACGCCCCCAGGGAAAAGAGGTTCTTTAATTAAGGAACTTCGCGAAAGCGTTGGAAAACCTCCCTCGAAGTACCGACACCAGCCTGGCTGAAAGGTTAAGCAAGTATTGTAACGTGAATTAAAAACCCGGCTAGTTCTTCTTTTAAAAAGGTTTTAAGAAGAATTTGAGTAAACAGTGGGAGACATCCTGGTTAGATAAATTAATAAACCAATCTAATCTTGCAAGAGCATACGCTGAGTGTTTCTTTTCTCTCTCCAGGCAGCAACCTTTTCACGCCCTAATCAAGATAATAAAATGTATCGCTTGACCAATCCGAATTCTTATTCGGGACTGGGGAAAGTTGGTTCAGCTCTGACTTGTGACAACAGTCATGAGTATGAGAATGGGAAAGGGGAATGTATGGATTTCCAGGATACCCAGTCGAAGAAGAAGCATGGTTTTGCATCTACTTCAGGTGTTCTTGTAATTGAGAACTGTTTTACGGTCAGCCCTACCTCCTGGGTACTTGATACCGGATCAGGATCTCATATCTGTAATTTATTGCAGGGACTGAGAAAAAGTAGGAAAGTTGCACCGGGTGATATGTCGCTCAGAGTAGCGAACGGAGCACAAGTTAATGCGGCAGCCGTCGGTGAATATCACCTAGTATTGCCAAATGGCAAGACTATGATTTTGAACGATTGCTACTATGTACCCTCCATGGTTTGCAACATCATATCAGTTTCTTTACTCGATAAAGATGGATATAACTTTGTTCTTGAAAAGAATATCATGAACATTTACCTTCATAAGGTACTGGTTGCAGAGGGTACACTGTGTAATGGTATCTACGTTCTAAATCAGAATACAGTTCTCAATATACAAAACACACGCAAGAGGAAGAATTCAGATACGAATGAATCCTACTTGTGGCATTGTAGACTTGGTCATATCGGAGAGAAAAGACTGAGTAAGTTGCATAAAGATGGACTCTTGAATACGTTCGAGTTTTCATCTTATGGAACTTGTCAGTCTTGTCTCAAAGGGAAGATGACCAAATCTCCGTTCACCGGACATGGAGAAAGAGCAACCGAGCTCTTGGGACTCGTACATAGTGATGTATGCGGTCCGATGTCTATACATGCAAGGGGTGGGTTCTCGTACTTCATCACATTCACTGACGATCTCTCTAGGTTCGGATATGTGTATCTGATGAAACACAAATCTGAAGCTTTTGAGAAATTCAAGGAATTCAGAAACGAAGTAGAGAACCAGACAGGCAAAAGTATCAAGATCCTCCGGTCTGACAGGGGAGGGGAGTACTTAAGCACGGAATTCCTGGATTACTTAAAAGAGAATGGTATTCTCTCTCAGCTTACTCCTCCTTATACACCACAGCACAACGGTGTTTCGGAGCGGAGGAATCATACCTTGCTGGATATGGTTCGCTCCATGATGAGTAATGCCGAGTTGCCTCTTTCATTTTGGGGACATGCACTATTGACAGCAGCATACCTATTGAATGATGTTCCGTCTAAATCAGTGCCTAAGACTCCGTTCGAGATATGGAATGGAAAGAGGCCATATCTTAAAAGATCTAAGATATGGGGTTGTCCGGCTTATGTTAAAACGCATAAACCAGATAAACTAGAGGCACGGTCAGTTTTATGTAAATTTGTGGGATATCCAAAGAATGGTTATGGATATCTATTCTACCACACCGAGGAACAGAAGGTGTTTGTTGCTCAGCATGCCGTATTCTTAGAAACGGAGTTTCTTGCAAAAGAAATTAGTGGGAGCACGGTAGAATTGGAAGAAATTCAGCGACCACAAACTGAAACTGAAAATTTGACAGAACCTCAGGATTCAATAACCCCAGACGAACCTCAGCCACTCCGCAGATCTGGTAGGATTTCTCATCCGCCCGAGAGATACTACGGTTTTCTCATAGACGGGGATCGAGAGGATTGCATCTTGGAAGAAGATGACCCTACCAGTTTCAGGCAGGCCATTATCAGTAGGGACTCTGATAAGTGGCAGGAAGCAATGCAATCCGAATGGAGTCCATATACGCCAATAAAGTGTGGACCTTGGATATTGCTCCACCTGGGGTAAAACCCGTTGGATGCAAATGGATCTACAAAAGGAAACTTGGTGTAGATGGGCAGGTGGAAACCTATAAAGCTAGACTCGTTGCAAAAGGTTTTCGTCAAAGACCTGGTTTGGACTATGACGAGACTTTTTCTCCGGTGGCTATGCTCAAATCCATTCGGATCCTACTTGCCATTGCTGCCTTCCATGACTATGAAATCTGGCAGATGGATGTTAAGACGGCTTTCCTAAACGGTTGTTTGGAAGAGTGCGTTTACATGGATCAACCAGAAGGTTTCGTAGACAGTGGGAGCAGCGGAAGGGTGTGCAAGTTGCTTAAATCCATTTATGGATTAAAGCAGGCATCGCGGAGCTGGAACATCTGTTTTGATGAGGCAATCAAGGAATTTGATTTCATCAAGAACGAAGATGAACCCTGTGTATATAAGAAGATTGTAGGACGAACTGTCGTGTTCCTAGTCTTGTACGTGGACGACATTCTTTTGATAGGAAATGATATTCCTATGCTACAATCGGTCAAGCTATTTTTGTCACAAAGATTCTCCATGAAAGACCTGGGTGATGCCTCATACATTCTGGGGATCAAGATCTATAGAGATAGATCCAAGAGACTACTGGGACTTTCGCAGTCCAGGTACATAGAGACCGTACTAAAGAGATTTAGTATGGAGGATTCCAAGCGCGGTAATATACCCGCATTGCACGGAATTACCCTCTCTAAGAAGATGTCTCCTAAGACTGACAAGGAGAGGGTTCGCATGAGCACTATACCCTACGCTTCGGCGGTAGGATCTATAATGTATGCGATGCTATGTACAAGACCAGATGTAGCTTACGCGCTAAACGCGGTAAGCCGGTATCAGTCAGACCCAGGGGAGGACCACTGGACAGCAGTGAAGAACATTCTCAAGTACCTGAGAAGGACTAAGGAGATGTTCCTGGTTTACGGTAATGGAGACCTCAGGGTCGAGTCCTTTACCGATTCAAGCTTCCAGAGTGACAAAGATGACAGCAAGTCTGTCTCGGGTTTTGTGTTTACCCTCAATGGAGGGGCGGTATGTGGAGGAGTTCCAAGCAGGATACCGTCGCAGACTCGACGATGGAGGCTGAATACATTGCTGCAAGCGATGCCGCAAAAGAGGCAGTCTGGATTAAGAAGTTCATTAGTGAACTTCAGGTGGTTCCGTCCATTGTTGACCCAATACCTTTGTATTGCGATAACAATGGGGCTATAGCTTTAGCGAAGGAACCAAGGTCCCATCAGAAATCCAGGCACATCTTAAGGCGGTATCACCTGATCAGGGAGATCATTGATCGACAGGAGATCGAGGTGCGGAGAGTGGACACAAAAGACAACACTGCGGACCCATTCACGAAGGCTTTACCCCAGACTCAGTTCGAGCGGCTGATCGAGATGATAGGTCTTCGATACGCCAGTACATGGCCTTAGTGCAAGTGGGAGATTGTTAGTGTATATGCCCTAGAGGCCATTACTGTATCATACTAGTATGTATATTACTTGATGGAAGCTTGGGATATTCACAGTTGTACAGACAATCTTGCTCAATATAGTAGTATGCTACTTGGTTTGTCTCTGCTTTAATGTGTACTTGTGTGTTTATTTATTATATCACCTATACGCATTAGTAGAGCCCTTTGGATCTTTGCTTGATTACCGGCGTTGTGATGGCAATCACACTCGTGGGGGCTGGGTAATCTACAAGCACATCCTTATACACGTCCCTAGTCGTGGGAGTATCGAGATAGGGCATTGATACTCCGGAGTAGACTAGCGTATGCGCTTCTCATCCCAGCACGGGAGACGGTCTGTCCCACAGCCGTCGGTACGTCGTACTTGAGATAGTATGCGGGTGCTCGTTAGGTTACGAGTACACTGGACAGGACTCGTAGGGAACTGATGGTTGGTATTATACCTATCGTCAGTTATCAGTTCCCAGGTGACATGAGTACAGCTTAGTCCGCTGACTTGACACTGTCACTTCGCCTCGAGTGTGTTCCCACTGTTCTTTGATTACTACCCTACCGCGGCTCTTCTGAGTCGTGCAAACAGGTAGTAGTTGGGAGCAGTCCCGAAGCACTTGGAGGCAGTGACGGTTAGACAGGATTCGTCTCTCCCGGTATTGGGGGTTGACATCGCGCTGTGTCTAGGAGAGCCATTACACAAGTAGTCCCTGGCCAGGGCAAGCGAGATATACTGGTAGGTTCCAGTGCTATCTCAGGGTGTTCTGGGACACGACTTGTACCGCTATTAGGGGTCTGACGCTTGCCGCCCCCCTAGGCCCGACATGCGATGTATCAGACGAACAGACCGGACTGTACGGAGAATGTCACATTCAGACTCAGTAGGAGTTCTGATGGGGTTCACCTCGTCAGCCTTCTTGTCGGCATCTACCTGGGGACCGTTACGCACAGCTAGTGCCGCTTGCGGTCTGTGGTTAAACCCACTGCCAGCGTAGTGTCGAGTCTTTAGAGTCCCACACAGAGGGTATTCGCCTCTGGGCAAAATGAGTAGAGGTCGCATGGTTTTGCGGCAGGGTTCGTTCTCATCCGCGCACTTGTGCACGTTTGGAGTCCGGACGGATTATACTAGCAGGCTCTGGTTTGAGCCAGATACTGGTATATGTTTTGGGGTTGCTTTTATCTCTCGGTATTCTTGTTCCTCGGAACGAGAATACAGGTGTGTATGCACAGTTGCTTGAGGCGGAGGATGAGGTTTTTCATTAGGGTTTCGGAACGGGTGCGTATGCACAGTTGACAGTCGTCTTTTTCCAAACCCTAATTGATTTATGAAATATCAATTAATAATAGTAATTAAATGAAATATTGTTATGGTTGATTTTGTTGACTTGTTGACCATGGTTGACTTGTTGACCATGGTTGAATGTTGACCACTATCATTACTTTGCAAGGATACTCCTTGATTCTAGCTTACACTCATTTATTGAAAGTTATGATAGTGGTCATTCCAAATACAACCATCAACTATTTCATTTTTGATTTATTATTATTAATTAGATAATTCCTTTTCTTTTAGTTATGGTTGCAAAAGAAAAGAGCTCATTCTATCATATTGACTCTCTCTCCTCACTTCATCTTCTTCCTCCTCTTGTTCAAGGAGAGCAAATCTCATGTGTTGAGAATCATCTCCTTGAAGATATAATACCCCAAAGCACACTCTACTCACTCTAAGGTAGAAGGTCTAGCAAGCCGAATACCTTAGTTCTCTCAAGATCGAGAAAGGAGCCCAAGGATGAAGCCCTCAGGTGGATCTATCTTCGGCAAAGAGGAGACGAGGAGGGGAAGCCATTCAAGCTACTACAAAGAGCAAGAAAGAAGAAGAACAACAAGAAGAGAAGGAGTTCAAGTTGAGGTATAACCACTTTGCCGAGTAGTTAACTCTTCTTTGCAAGTATGCTAGTTTAGTTTAGCAAAGATCCGGGTTTTACGGTCCATGTTACAAAGTTTAGAAAAAATTTTGTTTTACCGTTTCCGCATCCCCGAAAGTACCGGGTGAGGTAACGTGGACCTAACAGAAACATATGATAATAAACTTTTTACACATAAACTCTCATATGTTCTATAATTACAATAAACACCTTTTAGTACTTAACAATAGTGGGGAAAATATTCATTCAAATGTGCAATATTTTAGACTAATCAAATACCCCCAAACTTAAGTTTGATCGTCCCGAGCAAACAACTTATTAAAGTAAAAGAAAAAGAAAAATCTAGCATACTTTCATAGGCAACACGATTGCACTGAGCATGTGCAACAAGCCTTTAAATCTCTAAGTGTCCCTAATAGGAGGAGTGTTGTCTCCTAAGGGTTTTCAGCGGATTACACCCATAAAATCCTATAATAAAAGAAAGATGATGAAAGTTACATACAAAGATAAAAAACATATAAAAGAAAGAACTTGAAAATAAGAGTTTCAAACTACACTAGCTTTTTAGTAGCCATGGGCCCTATCTTCATAGTCATGAAAAAATGTCAGAAATCACATCATCCCTCAATAAAACATCGCCTTTAGTCTTGCTCCTTACCTTTCTCCCAAACATCGATCATATACCCCTACGTGTGTGTAAAAGACATCCCTACACTTAGAGAATTCAATTCAATCAATCATACTCTTTTCCATCTTCTTTAGTACTTTTTAGTCGGTGAATATTTCAGATGGAATTGCTCACACATTCTTCATGCGATCATTAACACTTCTTGAGGTACTAACCAACTGATTACCAAATGTGCTCTCTTTTAGACGTAAGTAGCAATATTCTCATCTTGCAACACCTAAGACTTAGTAGTGGCTCCCAAACCAGTTGGTCTAAGGCACTAGGTGATAAGGCACCCACGCTATATTTTTTTATGCTGTCTTAAGTAATTACAAAAACCAGTGTTCATTTTTCTTCACCATTTATATTTTATATTTTGTTGATATATATACTTTTTCCCTTCATACTAAGGCTTTTAGACAAGAGCATTTCAATGTATCATCTACTATCCCAAGTTTCAAGATGTGTGCAAGTGCATATAGTAGGGTATCAACGTTCAGATGTTTGGACTCAAGAATATGGACTATTTTTCAGACTTATTTTTATCCTCAGATAAGTGATTCCTTTTATCTTACTAACCCTTAGGACAACAGCTCATGACTACCTATTACCAGCTTCGTTTTAGAACATCTAATTTTCTTGCTTTTCTTGAATCTCTTCTTATCTTTCATATGTATTTCTCACTTCCTTCCTTTTATTATCAAAATTTTTTGTGCTATTATTTAGTATAGTGCAAAAAGATGCGTGAATAAGCACAAACCTCTCCCAAACCTATTTGCAGCAGTGTCCTCACTGATGTCATCTTTAAGCTTAAAAAGCTGTAGACTTTGATGGAAAAGTTCTCAATTCTTAGCAAAAGGGGACAAAAAGTCAATGACAGTGAAATCCTCCCCAAACTTATTTTTGGCTCACAATCGACTAAAAAATTTCTTTTCTTTCAAGAGCCAAAATATTTTTCTCGCCCCCAAATTTGAGTGAAACAGTATCAAGCATTTAAAATTATAAGGGGGTAAAGTTATTGGTCTATGCAAAGCTTTACAAAGACCAAAAGTTAGCATGAACCATTCGAATATTTTATCAATATAACAACACGGTTGGTAGAAGATCATAGACGTGAAGAAGTGGGGAGATAAGAGGCGTAATCGATCGGGTTTACGTCTTGGTTGGTAAACACGAAACAGTGATGGTGAACAAAAACGAGAATGTGAATGATTAGGAATGGGTATAATAGTCACATTCTCGTATGGGATAAGAAGAACGGGTGGCGATTCAACTTCTCCGGCCTCAAATGGAGGCGCACGAATTTCCAATGGAGGTTGATTCATCACAACATCCAAGTCTTTAAGAAACGTGAGTTCTTCGGTGAAAATATTTTCGAAACTTTCATCGATGATGATCCCATCGGAAAGAAATGAATCAGCGGAATAAGTAGATTATCTAAGAAGACTGAAAGTTTCAAGGTCAATCTTTTTCGCACCAGAATTCAACACACTTGATTTGTCATAAATTATGGATGTAGGAGCCTCAAAAAGCACATCTACCTTATTTTCAAAAGAGTCTAAATCAAGTGGTCTTTCAAGAATCATAGAACTCGAAATATCGGAGTGTGATTCATCAAAACTCGGTGGAGTTGAAAGAGGATTAGAAGAACTAAAGAAAATGTGTGATGAAATGGATAAACAAATTTGGGCGTCGAGCATTGTTGAACCAGATGTGGGAGATGGAGGCTGAATATCGTTCTGCTTATCAGATAGGTCGGTGATAAGAATAGGATCGGTTAATTGTACAGGAAGATATTCGTATTCAATAGAAGGGACATGAGGGGTCGGAGAATCCAACTCATCTAACATAATGGGTTCATCATCAACGATATTCTCATCACCGCTCTCACTAACACCTTCGGTCAAATCAAACGAATATGTATTTAAAAATCCATCAATTATACTATCCTCAATCGATAAATCACTTGGTTCACTTGATGGAGTTGGAAGGTTTGAAATATCAAGTGTAGTCGAATAAGGATCGGTTTGATTTGAAATGGTGTAAAACTCTCTTTCACGCTCACTATTAGAAAAGTCAAACATGTTATTCTCGGGTACCTCATCACTATGAAGCGGTTGAACATCGAATACATTCGGTAAGGGTGCAGGATGGAAGGTGTCGAGATCAAAAGAATCGGTTTTGGTTTGACTTTGATGGATCTCTTGTTCTTTTTCACTACTCAATTCCAACTCTACTTCAGTACTAGACATGGTTTGTGAAGAAGTTCTAATGAAGGATTCTCTTTGAACCGTGGAACTTCCTAATTAATTTTCAGAAGCACTATCTAGATAAGGTGATGCAGTTGAGTATGGTTGAAAAGTGTTTAATTGTTGGCTACGGGCAAGTACAATATGTTCCGCAATCGATATGCGTTTATGATTTGCCGTATTAGCCTGAAAAGAAATGTTAAAAAGAGATGCCTTTAATTGTTGGCTAAGGGCAAGTTTAATGTGTTTCGCAATCAACATGCATTTATGACTTGTCCCATTAGCCTCAGGATAAGTTTCAACATGAGAGCTTATGAAAGTTTGGTATTGTGGATAAGAATTAGAAGGGTGAACCTAAGTTTCATAAAAATGATTAGGATCAACACTGTGATATAAAGAATATTGAGATTGGTTGGTTAGTTGGCAACTAGCAATTGCGAGTTGTTCAGCAACGGTCATGGGTGTAAAAGATGTCATATTCGCCTCAAAACGAGTATCAATATTTTCATATGGAAATGATGGTGTTTGTTGTCCTAATGGTTTTGGATTAGTGAAAAGATTGAAACTTTGGCTTTCAGCTTTCACAATATGCTCAGCGATGGACATTCGTTTTGAAGTTTCCTCACTCGCCTTAAAAGGATTATTAACATAAGAAGATATGGAATTTTGATGCGGTTGATAGGACCTTGAGTGAGGTATCCAACTGTTCTTTTCCGCTTGCTCTATCCTATCTCTTAAAGATATAGTAGAGTCGGATTTTGTACCAAACCAATTACGAAAACAAGATATATCTGGTTCTGGATAGCAAAACTCGGCAAGAGTTCGTCTGTTTGGGTTACCCATTATAAGAAAGGGACAAGAGAAGAAGGTGATGGTAATGATTTAAACTATTTTTGGATTTTGGAAATTGTTCTGCTTTGAAAGAGGGACTTGAGGCTTAACTCAATAAATCACAAAATGCACAATCAATCCCTAGAACTAGGGTCTCCTAGGTCAAGTCACTAGACCACTCCTAGACTTCCAAAGGACAAGTCGCAGGATCAATTCTCTACTACCTCCTTATCAACCTTGTGGCCACGTAAGTGCCAAGTATATGGGAGGTATCCTCTATACGAATCACCGAAATAACTGTCCTAATTAAGTAACCACTTTTCTTAGTCACACTTGTCTTAGACACCATAAGAAAAATGCGGATAAGCAATAGATTATCCACGACCTTCCTTTGTCCTATTTGAGCGTGAATGTCCTTAGGGGCTAGGTCTAGATATTTTTTTTTAAGTAGAGTTATGCGTATGCACGTTTGTGATTTGTGGGGCTTAGGAAGGGTGATGATATCCCCACCTAATCTGAATTTGGGTTTATTGCCCCTTAATGTCCGTTTTAGATATGCAAAACAAACCAAAATCTAAAATACGCAAAAAAAATTTAGCGGTGATGTTTGCAAAGAATCCTATAGGTAGAATCAATTTATTGGAGCTTTAAAGGATAGAGAAAGATAGTAGGAAATTACCTGAGGATTTTTGGGGCCCAAATCTACTAACGTGTCGCGGTTCCGCCGTAATACGCCTATTTCCACCGCGGTTCCGCCGCCGTCTTGAGGAATCTTTTGCTAATTTTTCTTCAGGGCCTTCCTATACTCCTCTGGTTCAAGTTGATAGTCTCCGAATCTCTATTTCCTTGCTCCAATTACTCCAGATTCCCTTGCAAAACTCACACAATAATCGCTAAATACACAAGATGCGCTTTTTGGTTCTCATTTATAATATGTTTGCTGGATTTTATAAGAAATAAACCTGAATAACAAGAAAAAAATTACAGTCGTTTCTCCGACAACGGCGCCATTTGATTGATCGTGCTGAAAAGTTTGTTCGTAAAGTAACCGAAATTAAGACGGCGTCGCTAGTAGCTAGCCGTGATGAGTACGGGTCGTCCGTAGGGAAACGTGAGCTCTTTTCATACTTTAGACGAGTTGATTAAAGAAGGGTGATTGTTTGTCGTTACGGATATAAAATTTATAAAGAAAAGGCTTGTAGGGTTCATAGGACTTAGTAGTAATGGATGAATAATTAAAAATGGCCCCTTTTATATTTTAATAGTTTAAAACTAGATCGATAGTGATGAATGTAGATTAGGGTTCTTGAAAGAAACTAGGGTTTCCGTACTACTAACCCTTGTCCTTGCATTGATCTCTATTCATGTCTAGCTCTTAACAAAACAAGTGTTAAACCAATTTCAAATCGTGGTCGTGACTATCAATAAATTGGTAGATGTTAACATTTATTTTGCTAAAGTTTATAAACTTTAAATGTATAAAAGAAGTTAAAAGATTTTATCATCCATTGTTCTACCATATCCTACGAACCCTAGCAAGTTAGGAATTACTCGCTCATGGTTAAAGATTTAGAAGAAAGGTTGAAGAAGAATGAAAACATAGTTAAGGTGCAGAAAGTAAGTGCGAAAATTAATTGCAAAAAAGAATAATAAAAACACCACCTTTATTAATCAACTATTGCATTTACAATTTTGCTCCGTAGAAAGTAGATTACAAGAACCCTAGCTTGCTCTAGATCTCTCTTTTATAGGAGGTAGATGAATATATGATGATAACTCGGATGTATGGATCGCTTGGACCTCTTGATCTCTTCGGTGATGATTTTTAATGTGCAGCTCTCGGTTCTAAATATAGTCCCATAAACTAGAAACCCTAGATTCCATAAGTGAGGATATGCAGTTAAGATCCATCACACAAAATTTCACATCGTATGGCTATCAACATGCTGCGGTTCTACCGCATATACTACACTTTAGCCGCGGATCTGCCGCCCTAGTGGCATCAGGTTAAGTCTCTGCCGTTGCTAAATCTTACGATTTGCTTCCATATTTTGGCAGATTTGATTCCGACATCCCGATTTAGCTTGGATCTCTTGGATTCCAGACCTGAGCTAATATCTGCACAATATCTCAAATAAAAATGTTAGTAGTATTTGTTATTTTTGAGATATTATTCTAATCATTTTATATGATATTAAATCTTAAAGAATATTGAATAGAAATACTTGATATGATATGCATATTTTAATTACTAATATTTCATATAAATATTATGTGCATGTATTTTCCCTCATTATGTTAATTATAATGTAGAAAATATGATAATAAACTTTTTACACATAAACCTTCATATATTCTATAATTATAATAAACACCTTTTAGTACTTAATAATAGTGGGGAAAATATTTATTCAAATGTGCAATATTTTAGACTAATCAAATACCCCCAAACTTAAGTTTGATCGTCCTGAGCAAACTAGTTATTAAAGAAACAAAAGGAAAAGAAAAACCTAGCACACTTTCGTAGACAACACGATTGCACTGAGCACGTGTAACAAGCCTTTAAACCTCTAGCTGTCCCTAATAGGAGGAGTGTTGTCCTGAGGGATTTCAGCGGATTACACCCACAAAATCCAATAATAAAAGAAAGATGATGAAATTTATATATAAAGATAAAGAATGTATAAAAGAAAGAATTTGAAAATAAGAGTTTCAAACTACACTAGCTTTTTAGTAGCCATAAACCCTAACTTAATAGTCATGAAACGATGTCAGAAATCACATCATCTCTCAATAAAATATTGCCTTTAGTCTTCCTCCCTACCTTTCTTCCAAATATCGATCATATACCCTTACGTGTGTGTAAAAGACATCCCTAAACTTAGAGAATTCAATTCAAGCAATCATACTCTTGTCCATCTTCCTTAGTACTTTTTAGTCGGTGAATGTTTCAGATGGAATTGCTCACACATTCTTCATACGATCGTTAATACTTCTTGAGGTACTAACCAACCGATTACCAAATGTGCTCACTCTTTTAGGCATAAGTAGCAATATCCTCATCTTGCAACACCTAAGGCTTAGCAGTGGCTCCCAAACCAGTTGGTCTAAGGCACTAGGTGATAAGACACCCATGTTATATTTTTTTTATGCTGCCTTAAGTAATTACAAAAACCAGTGTTCATTTTTCTTCACCATTTATATTTTATATTTTGTTGATTTATATACTTTTTTCCTTCATACTAAGGCTTTTAGACAAGAGCATTTCAAGGTATTCTCTACTATTCCAAGTTTCAAGATGTGTGCAAGTGTGTATAGTGGGGTATCAACGTTCAGATGTTTGAACTCAAGAATATGGACTATTTTTCAGACTTATTTCTATTCTCAGATTAGTGATTCTTTCCATCTTATTAACTCTTGGGACAATAGCTCATGACTACCTATTACTAGCTTCGTTTTAGAACATCTAATTTTCTTGCTTTTCTTGAATCTCTTCCTATCTTTCATATGCATTTCTCACTTCCTAACTTTTATTATCAAAATTTTTTTGTGCTATTATTTAGTATAATGCAAAATGATGCGTGAATAAGCACAAACCTCCCCCAAACCTATTTGTAGCAGTGTCCCCACTGATGTCATCTTTAAGCTTAAAAACCTGTAGATTTGGGAGGAAAAGTTCTCAATTATTAGCAAAGGTGGACAAAAAGTCAATGACAATGAAATCTTCTCCCAAACTTATTTTTGGCTCATAATCGACTAAAAATTTTCTTTTCTTTAAAGTGCCAAAATATTCTTCTCTCCCACAAATTTGAGTGAAACTGTATCAAGTATTTAAAATTATAAGGGGGGGTAAAGTTATTGGTCTATGCAAAGCTTTACAAAGACCAAAAATTAGCACCAACCATTCGAATATTTTATCAATGTAATAACATGGTTGGTAGAAAATCATAGACGTGAAGAAGCGGGGAGATAAGAGGCGTAATCGATCGGGTTTACATCTTGATTGGTAGAGACGAAACCGTGATGGTGAACGAAAACGAGAATGTGAATGATTAGGAATAGGTGGAATAGTCACATTCTCATATGGGATAAGAAGAAGGGGTGGTGATTCAACTTTTCCGGCCTCAAATGGAGGCGCACAAATTTCCAATGGAGGTTGATTCATCACAACATCCAAGTCTTTAAGAAACGCGAGTTCTTCGGCGAAAATATTTTCGAAAGTTTCATCGATGGTGATCCCATCTGTTCCCTCATAAAAAAAGGGGAGAGTAAGAATGGGGAAACTCCCCACTATTCGAGTCTCACATGTTAAACACGTGAGCGCCTATATGCAGCATATAGGCGCTGCAACTAAACTACTGATAGGCTAAACAAGCCTCACATATTAAACACGTGAGCGCCTATATGCAAAGTATATAGGCGATGCAATTAAACTAGTGATAGGCTAAACAAAACTAAACTACTGATAGGCCAAACAAGCCTCACGTGTTAAACATGTGAGCGTCTATATATAGAGCATATTGGCGCTGCAACTAAACTACTGATATGCTAAACAAGCCTCACGTGTTAAATACGTGAGCGCCTATATGCAGAGTATATAGGCGCTGCAATTAAACTACTAATAGGCTAAAAAGCCTCACGCGGAAAACACGTGAGCGCCTATATGCAAAGCATATAGGCACTACAATCAAAACAGCTAAGAGGGCCAAATTTAGAAACACGTGAGGACACCTCCTTGTGTAAAATTAAATTCTACTTAATGAACCGTTGGATCAAGGATCCAACGGTGATTAAACATAGAATTAAATTCTATTGGAAAGAATATTTTCTGTTAAACAGAGAATTAGTGGATCGAAAATCCAAAATATTTTTTGTATCTTTCTAAATAGAGAAAATTATACTCTGTTAAACTGAGCACCCTTGGATTAAAAATCCAATGGTGATTAAAATGTCACCGCTTGATAGAAATTTATTCTGTATATGGGAGAATATCCCCAATCTTGTTAAAAACAAGAACGATATCTTCTGTAAAAACAGAAGTTCTTGGATCAAAGATCCAATGGTGTGTAAAATTCCCAAATCAAATCTGAGACCAATTAGATCAATTGGGATATCTCAATGAAATATTTTCTCAGAATTAAACAAACTTCTCTCCACTATATAAAGAACCCGAGACTTCAAGTCTCACGGACAGACAGACGCAGAGAGAGAGAACTCTCCAGAGGCTTAAAAAAAAGAATATACAGTGAGCTTTTGAGGAATAGGAGAATTTAATTCTCAAAGGAAAGACTTGCTTTCTTGAAACATTTGGTAAAAAGAAAACACTTTTTATTTGCCTCTCTAAGGGTTTAACCATTCATATAAAAACTCAGTTCTATCCTCTGGTTGAGATTTGCAGAAGCAACTCTCCCCACAAGTTGAGATTTTAATTCTCATCGGGGAGATTTTGCTCTGCAAGATTCAAAACCTAGGGGAAAAGAACTAAGTTACATAAAAAGAAAGGGGGAGAAGAAGAGCAGGAAGATATAGGAATTTAATTCCTCCAAGAATTAGAGTTTAACCCTATATAAAGAACTTAGTTCTTCAATAAGAAAACAACAACAGTGATCCAAGATCTCCAAGGCCAAATCGTTGGTGCCTAGCACTGTTTCGAAGCCTTACGTGTTTCCCACGTGAGTGCTTCAAACGAACAGAGAGAACAATCAAAACTGCCTCACATGTTTTCCACGTGAGTGTTAAAGCACCCCGGTATACAAAAAAGACAGCCACGTGCTTTGCAAGAGAACTCCAACCAAGTGCTTAACACTTATAAAAAAAAGGGGGAGATAAAACCCAAAGGGCAGCGCCCATATTTTGGGTGCCTCACGTGTGTCACGTGAGCGCCATAAAAGTCTAGTGTTTAATACTAATCCAGTGCCTCACGTGTGTCTCGTGAGCGCCATAAAACTGTAGTGTTTAACACTAGTCCAGCGCCCACGTGAAACATACGTGAGTACTGTATTCCTCAGTGCTTAACACTGTTAGAGACTCAATCTTAGCCCAAATTGGCTAAGTTTCCTGAGGATTAGACCTCTTTGGTACTAAAACAACCGAGCCTATATTGCTCATGTTTTCTCAAGTTGACCTCAGTCTCAAAAATGACTAGGGGTCTCCCGTTGATGATATCCTAAATGATATTCATCTTATGTTTCCTAAGATAATTTTAGTCTCAAACATGACTAACATTTCTTAGGTCTACAACGGCCCTTTTTCCCCTCAACTATGGGATTTGGTTTTAAGGGTACATCTCTCCACACCTCTGATATATGTCATTATAATTCTTCAACGTCTTCAGCGAGGTGTTGGGTCCCGACAACCAACAACTCTTTGGTGCATTTCCAAATTGACGTGCACACCTCAAATCAGATTGCGCTCCAAATTGGGTGCATTCCATATCACCATTGTTCATTCCGTCACGTAACAAATACACGTGCGCTCAAGATGAATAATGGACCGAAACGTCCTTAAACCAAAATAATAGAGTCTAAATGCTCTTTTGTTGGATCTGAAATAAAAATGATCTTAAAAATTGCTAAGTGGATCTTAGTCCCAAATTGGACTAATGTATCCTTAGCAAAAACAAATCAGACCCCAAATGCTCACATACATTTAAGTCGATCTTAATCTCAAAATAAATTAACGGTCCTTAAATCAACCCAAACCCAAATCTAAAAATATACGGATTTGGAATAATCCACGCCCTACGGGTGACAACATAAATTAGTCTCCGTATACAATCCATAGGCAACCTAAACAAACAAAAACACACATGATACGAAGTGAACTTCCAGAACAGGAGAAAGTGGTTATCGCGATGCGGCAACGTAATTAACTGCAGAGGCTTGCGTCTGCAGGGAAGAGTGTCCCCACAATCAAAAACCCCTCACAAACGAGGGGGAATCTGATGAAGTCTGCTACAACGGCCATATCCGTCCAAACCTTCGATATACGGCACCATAAATCAACTTGGTATCTTTGGAGAGGTGGACGGATAAATCCAAATAGCATATGCCCACAAATTCAGGTAAGGTGACCCATCCGGTTCGTCTCTGTTTTCGGCAGTAAATAGATTCTGGCACGCCCGGTGGGACCTTTTCCTCTTCCACTCCACACTTCATGTGTCGTGTTTTGCGAACAAAATCCCGGTTCGCTATGGTTGCTCTTGGATTCGAGGTACTAAGATTTGGTGTCTTGTTCTTGTGCAGAAGAAAAGAATATCGATGGCTTCCAACTGCACAACTTGCAACAGCAACTCCCGATCCGCCCCAACTGGAGGAGTGACATACGAGCCCAATGCGGCCTCCATCTTTTCAATGCCGGTAGGGCAAGTAACTCAAGCCACCACTGGATTGTTCTTTGGAACCATGCCCCCGCTAACGAGCTTCAGCGCCCCAGTGTCACCATAGGAAGCTCCCAAGAAGTCGGTCTTCGATCGACTTGCAACCACCACGGCCTCTCAACGGGTCATCCAAGTCTGCCACTTCAGTCTTTAATAGGCTGAACCGAAGCTCAAGTGGGCCCGCAAAGAGGCCCGCGATACCTGAAGGGGATATCCCAAAACGGATAGTCCTCCCGACTCCTCCAACGGGTGAAGTCGTCAAAGGTGCTTCGCCTACCAAAAGATCGGTCTTTAACAGATTGGTCGTTCCAACTCCTGCTGCAAGTGAAGTTGTCAAAAGTGCTTCCCCTACCATGAACTCGCCTTCGAAAGATTGGCCGTTCCCTTTCAACGGACGTCAGTCTTCGACAGGCTGTCACCAACAGTCGCCCCTCATCAAAGCTGGGGGCATGACGGAGCCGCTTCAACAACTGAGGTAGTCCCGTCTACAAGACACGCTCGACGTCGCCACTGGTGCCGAGTGAGAAGAGCCGGGGGCAACTTCCCCTCTTGACTTACTCCGCCAGCTCCAATGATGGAAGTTGACGCTGCTGTTGCAACCAGGAACAACTTTGATCTACTTAGGAGGGTGTGAAAGAAATCTCCAACCGCGGTGCTGAGGAAATCTCCTCCGTCTACTGAAAACATGATGCAGGCAAAGCCGAAGCAGCCCCCTCAGCGGCTGTCCTCCCTAATCCACAGGGTCTGGCGGAAAGTCCAAGACTCTGTGATCAGCACAGATTACTCTCGCCGACCAAAGAAAATGAAGGTTCGGCAAGAGGAGGATCATCCGTCCATCATACAGCGAGGGACGTCTTCAATACAGGCGCATGATACAATAGCTCCTTCAACTTCGACCTCCCACAAAAGGAGAAGGCCGGAGAAAATCCCACTGCCCGCGGCAAATTCCAAAGGCGACGGACCCAAACGCTCCAAGTCCGGAGGGATGATAGTGCATACGGTCTACATGGCTTCCGGGAAAGAGGAAAGCCGTGTTTCCGTGGGTCATCGGCCGAAAACTCGGTCGTTGACAAAAGCTCAGGAGCAACAACAAAAGCTCCAGGAAATACTGATCAAAATATCAGCACTCACCGGGCAGAAAGAAAACCCGGAATCGACATCTGAACAGCACCAGGAGCAGGAGACCGATACAAAGTTCCTGCGAAGGGTGCTAGAAAGAAAAGTCAAGGAGGCCGCGGAACAAGCTGCTAATATAAAGAAGATGGTGCTTTTGTTCCAAGATATGGTTGGAATGATGATCCGGCCAGAACCTCCGGCTGAAGATCCGTCGATAATTATCGAGGATGACAGAGGGGAAACATCAAATTCTCTTCCGGCTCTATCAATAGCTAAGGAGGAAACAATCTCCAAGTCCGCTCTTGATGACTATATAGCTCAACAAATACGAGCTCATCAAGCTAGTGAAGCGGCTGGCTAAATTGTTAAAACTGGGCGACCGTATCAGGGCTGGTATGACTAAATCAACTACCCGCCGGGATATACGATCCCAAAGTTTCATGTATACAAAGGGACATGCAATCCCTATCAGCACGTCGCTCAGTTCGTAGCTTTATACGGCAACAATGGAAGCGACGACAAACTGCTGCTTCGCCAGTTCGTTGGCAGCCTGTCGGAAACAGCGTTCGAATGGTACTCGGAGCTTCCAAATGACTCCGTCAAAACATTCATAGAAATAGAATTGCTGTTCACACAGCGGTTCTCCAGCGCAAGTGAGTGCACTCCGATCACGACATTAATTAATGCTAGGGTGAAGTCAGGAGAGACATGGGTCCAATATGCGATCCGGTGGCGGAACCTATGGTCAAAATGCGGACAACGCATCGAAGAATCTCCTGCCGTGGGCATGTTCATTGGGACCTTCGATCCTCAAGTGACTGCGTCCCAGTTCATGACGTTCTTCAAGCCGACCACCTTCCAGGCTCTGATCGACAAGCTGGCCCAAATGGACCAGATGGGGCACGGGCCTTCCTCCTAAAAGATGGACCCTTGAAATGCCAAGGGTAAAGGGAAAGCGGCCTTCATTGCCAGCACTCAATAGCAACCAAGTGACCCAAAACTGGTTGCTCGCCAAAACAATGCACGTCCACGCCTATCCCTGGAAGAAAGGCTAGGACGCGTCTACTCGTTTCCCCGTGACAAAACGAGGAGACTGTTCGCGCTGGCAGTGCACAACAAACTTAAGACTCCCTTTGGTAAAGTTTATAAAAATCAAAACTTAAAAAGAAGTTAAGGGATTTTTTTATCCATTAAACTACCCTATCCTATAAACCTTAACAAGCGAGAATTTACTCGCTCATTAGGATAAACGAAACAAACGAGGAAAGATTAAAGATTAATGAAGCCAAAAAAAATAACAAAAAATAAAAGTGCGGAAAGTAAATGCAGAAAATAAAGTGCGGAAATTAATGAGACAAGATTAAAAACTATCTTTTATTGAATAAACAATTGCATTACAAAATTTGATTGCTGAAAAACTAAACTACAAACCTTAGCTTGCTTGAGAGATCTAGATTGCTCGATCGATAGATCAGTGGATAGATAACCCTAATTGCTCTCGGTTTTTTTTATAGGCTCTGGAATTTGAAACCCTAGACATCATCTTAAAGTATGTGAAAAGGCGATCAAGCTCCTGAATTTTCATATCCAACGGCTACTAGATGACCGCGGAACCGCCGCCATATGCTCCATTCCACCGCGGATATGCCACCTTTTGGTGTGATCTCGCCCAGATTTTTTGTGTTATTTTCTTGTGATGTTAGGAGATTTTTCTAATAAAAATATTTTGAAAATATCTCTTTCTCTCTGCAGTTGCGAGATTCTTCAATTTGCTTCTAAAATTCGGCAGATTTGGTTTAATAATTCGATTTGATTTGATCTCGTCAATCCTCTTTACAGTCTTGAACTGATTTATTATTTTAAACATGCAAGATATCACAAATCAAATTGTTAGTAGCATTTGGTTTATTTGAGATAATATTCCAACCAATTAAATTACGGATATGATATCTTAATAATAATGGTTAAGAATATTTGATATGACATGATATGCATATTTTAATAATTAAAAATCTCATGGATATTTTATTTAAATATGATATGCATATATTCCCCTAATTCTATTAATTATAAATTAAGAAACATATGATAAAAATCTTTTTACAAATAAACCCGCATATGTTCTTAAATTATAAATAACACCTCTTAGTTATTAATAATAGTAGGGAAAATGACCGTACAAATATGTAATAAATATGACTGATCACTATTAGTTGTGAAGTTGGGTATTCGTAGCACACGAGCTGTGGTTATGCGATATCGCAATAATTGGCCTTAAGTGCAAGTGGAAGATTGTTGGCTATAGCGCCCTCAAGGCAATTATTATAATTACAGGTAGGCGGTTATGATGATTGAAGCATGACCTATACAGGAAAAATGGTCTTGCTCGAGATGATAGTATTCTATCTGGTTTGACTTTATCATGTATGTGTATACGTTTTATTATATGTCGCTAATACATAATGATAAAGCCCGTAGGATCTTTGCTTGACTACCAGAGTTATGATGGCGATCATACTTGTGAGAGCTGGATAGTCTATAAGCACATTCTTAAATGTCCCTAGTCATGGGAGTATCGAGACCGGGCATCGATATTTCAGAGCAGACTAGTGTATACGTTTCTAGACCCCGACAAAGGGCGGTGGCAGGTCTCAGAGTCATTGGTGTGTTGCACCTAAGATTGTATACAGGTGCTCACTAGAGGTGAGTACACCGGACGGACTCGTCGAGAACTTCTAGATGGTATTATACATATCTTCAGATAGTAATTCTATGGTGACATCAGTATATATAGTCGGTTGACTTGAGATCATCATTTGTCTCGTATGAGTTCCTATTGTACTTGATTACTACCGTACCACGACTCTACTGAGTTATGCAAAAAGGTTTTAGTTGGGTGTAGTCCCGAGCCACATGGAGGCAGTGAGCGATCGTCAGGGATTGGTTTTTCCTGGTATAGGGATTCGATGTCGCGCTGTGTTTTGTTGGCTATCACCATAAATCCCTGGTCAAGGTGGGTGGGATTTACTGATTGTAGATCAGAAGTTTCTCGGTAGGTGATGAGCTTGACACCGACATGATTTATCGGATTATTAGGGGTCTGACGTTATCTACCTTTTAGACCCGGTATGCGATACTCTTAAACGAAGAGACCGGACTATACAGAGATTGTCACTTACAGGTTCTGTAGAGATACAAATGAGTTTGCTCGTCGACCTTCCTTTCTTTCAATACTTAGGTAGCCGTTACGTATAACTAGTGTCACTGACGTACTTGTAGTTAAACCCACTACTAGTGTATTGTCGAGTCTTTAGAGTCCTACACAGAGGGTTTCCCGGTTTAGGCGAAACGATCTAGTGTGCGTATTTTAATACATACGGGAGTTCAATTAAATACGTGTATTTTATACACGTACTTTAATTGTGCGTTTTAATAATTCTAGCAGGTTTGAAAGATAGCCAGGTTGATTACATATGTGATATGTAAGCTAGTATTATATCTCTCATTTTTTCTCTTTTGGTATTCGTATTTTTATATGAATACAGTATTTGTATTTTGATACGAATTCAATATTTATACGAATATGAGTATTTGTATAAATACGGGTATTTGTATCTTAATACGAATACGGGTATTTTTATCCCGATAGGAATATGTGTATTCATATTTTTATACGAATACGGTATTCGTATTTTGATAAAAATACGGGTATATGTATTTGATGCATATACGGTTATGTATATATGTATATGTGTGTGTGTACCACTCATTTTTTAGAAGCTTGTTGAAGAGTGTGGGTGGGTGAGTCATTAGGATGACTCACTAATCCACCCACCCTCTACAAAATTTGAGAAGAAAAATATAAAGAGAAGAATTATGCAAAGAATTGGATTTTCATTACACACTCATTCCTTTTTCTTCTCTCTTCTCTTGATGTTAGCTTCTAAAACGAGAAGGAAAAATTGGCAAAGAGAGAACTTGAGAGTTTCACCATCACATCAATCTCACCATCTTTTCTAAGCAAGATAAGTTAGTGAGTTGCTTCACTTGATACTTTGGGGTGAGGCTAAAGCTTGTATTCGGATTCTCTCGGGTGGATCATTTTTGACGAAGGAGGGTCGCCGACAAAGCTTGTTCATGGTGACTTCGAAGCCTTGTTAGAGTCTTTGGAATGATGCAGGGGTCTTCCACGATTAGGCGTACACATTATAAAGGTAGCTAAACCCCTAACCTTGTATGTTTAGTTATCTAGTCTAGTGTTTGGAATTGGTTTTAGGGTTTTTGGTCGCTAGTGCTTGCTTAAAAGTTTTTGTTTTCGCTTCCGCCTTCGCCGCAAGTCTTACGGTGCGATCACTAGGGACCTTACATTAGCTTCTCCACTTTATCATCAACGACGTTGCCGCCACTCAACACCATCTATATCATAGAAACAGTAGGGATTTTTTAGCACCACTACAAGGGTTTGGTAGCATCACACATACCATAATTTAAAAATTAGAGGGTGCTAAATAATCTAACCTAGGAATCGAACTAGAATAGATAGGGTAACAAGAAGTAGTATCACATACTACAGGTAATATATCACTAAGTTAAGAGATTACAACCTTTGTAGTTCTCTTTACTTGACTCCTTGAGAGTTGGAACGGGCTAGCTAGTGATTTTCTAAGTCCACGATGATCCACCTGGAGTCCTCTTTGTCCAAGCTCCTAGCTCTACTAGATCAAAAGATGAAGATGAAGCTAACACTCTAAACTAATTGGCAAGACTAGTGTAGAATGTTGATATGGTTTGTTTTCTCACTTCAAAACCCTATCTTTATCACTCTCTCACTCACAAGAAATCTCAAGAGAGCAAAAGAAAGGAGGAAGAAGATGATGGAAAGAACAAGTGCTCAAAGAGATAAAATGATAAAAAATGAGAATGAAAATAATAATATATATTAAATCACTCTCACTTGTAACCATGAGTTAATAAATATTTAGATATTTATCATTGGGCAATAAGAGCCATAGAAAGACTCATGGTTAATGTAAGGTTTAGTGTAGAGAATGAAAAAATCAACCATGAATTAATTCTATTTCCTTTTTTAACTCAATAAATAAATATAAAGATAATTATACCATGAGAGTCTTGCATTGCCACCATTTGTGTATCAACAACCATGACACACACAAGTGTATGCATGTATGATTGCATGCACATCAACATGTGCATCAACATAAACATATGCATACATGCATGCATACAAGAAAAGAAAAGGGTATAAAAGAAGTGAGCAAATAATTAATGTTAAATCAACACTTGATTTAACAAATCGGTCATATCTCATATGACCCGACCAATAGTAAACAACCCGATTAATATACGGTATCACATACGTGCATTTAATCGGGTCCCCGCGCATATCTCATATGCACACCACATCATTTCGCCTGGGTTAGGAAACTACTCTATGGGACTCTAAGACTCGTCAATGCGCCGGCAGTGGGCGATGATCATATCAAAACAACCGCAAGCCGCAAGAGGCCAGCTAAACGTAATGGCTACCCGGGTATTGAGCGATCAGAAAAAAACAAGCGAACCTGTCAAAACTCCCGTAGAGCCAACTGGTAACAATACTGTACAGTCCGGTCTCTTCGTCAGATATGCTGCATATCAAGTCTAGGGATGGCATCGTCGACCCCAATAACTCAATTAGTCAAGCCGATGTATGGCCTATAATCAGTTCGAGAAACTACTGATAACATTTATCAGTAAATCTCATCAGCTCTGGCCAGGGACTTGCTGATATAGCCAATCGAGCACAGCGTAACATCAACCCCCAATACCCGGAGAGAGAAAACCCTCTTATCGCTCATTGCCTCCATGTGTCTCAGGACTGTACCCAAAATCCACCTGTTTATACGACTCAGTAGAGCCATGGTAGGGTGGTAATCAAAGTACAGTGGGAGAACACATAAGACTCTATGACGATCTCGGGTCTACAGACTAACCTGCACCAGTGTCACCTGAGAACCGCTATCCGACGATAGACATAATACCATATAGGAGTTCTCGGCGAGTCAATCCACTGTACCCAGTCTCCACTGAGCACCCATATATGATCTCGATGTCAAACATCAATGGATGTGGGAACATCCATCGCCCATCACATGGGTCTAGTATCATATACGCTAGTCTACTCTGGAATATCGATGCCCCGTCTTGATACACCCACGACTAGGGGCATTTCAGGATATGCTTATAAACTACACATGTCCCACTAGTATGATCTGCATCATAATCACATTAGTCAAGCAAATATCCTCAGTCCTCAGGGTTTTATCAACATGTATAAATGAATTAAAACATGATCAAGTGAACATGTCAGATAAAGAGTAACCAGATAGCATACTATCATGTCAAGCAAGAATGTCCTCTGAATATATATACATGTATAAATACATCCACTATCAAATAATGGCCTCTAGGGCATACATATATCCAACAATCTCCCACTTGCACTAAGGCCAGTTATTGGTGTATCTCATACCCAGCATCTCAAAAAGTCGTTCATGCTGCGGCTGAGGGAGGGCCTTGGTGAGTGGATCCGCGGTGTTATTTTTTGTATCTACTCTCCTAATCTCGATCTCGCGGCGATCTACTATCTCTCAGATCAGATGATATCGCCTCAGGATGTATCTGGACCGCTGATAGGACCTGAGCTCCTTGGCTAACGCCATAGCCCTATTATTATCACAATACAATGGTATTGGATCAATAATGGTTGGAACTACTTCTAGCTCCATGACGAACTTCCTCATCCAGACGGCTTCCTTTGCGGCATCATTTGCAGCAATGTACTCAGCTTCCATCGTAGAGTCTGCAACGGTATCCTGTTTGGAACTCTTCCAACTCACCGCCCCTCCATTGGGGGTAAATACAAACCCAGAGATAGATTTGCTATCGTCCTTATCACTCTGGAAGCTCGAATCAGTAAAAGCCTCCATTTGGAGATCTCCATTACCATACACCAAGAACAATTCTTTAGTCCTTCGCAAGTACTTAAGAATGTTCTTCACAGCTGTCCAGTGATTCTCTCCTGGGTTGGATTGATACTTGCTTACTACACTAGGTGTATAAGCTATATCAGGGCGTGTACATAACATCGAATACATTATAGATCCTACGGCTGAAGCATAGGGTATAATGCTCATGCGAGCTCTCTCTTCATCGGTCTTTGGGCAAAAGTCCCTGAAGAGAGTGACTCTATGGCAAGCGGGTAAAGTACCCCGCTTAGAGTCTTCCATACTAAACCTCTTTAGGATGGTGTTTATGTACCTGGTTTGGGACAATCCCAATAACCTTTTGGATCTATCCCTATAGATCCGAATGCCCAATATGTACGTGGCATCACCCAGCTCCTTCATGGAGAACGTTTATGATAAGAATGATCTGACCGACTGTAGCATAGGAATATCATTTTCTATCAGAAGAATGTCATCCACGTACAATACAAGGAATGCGACAGCTCTCCCTACAGCCTTCTTATAAACACAAGGTTCATCTGGATTTTTGATGAAATCAAACTCTTTGATAACATCATCAAAACAGATGTTCCAACTCCGTGATGCCTGCTTTTTTAAGCAATCTACATGCTTTCCCACTGCTCCCACTATCAATGAAGCCTTCTGGATGATCTATATAAACACATTCATCTAAATCACCATTTAGAAATGCAGTTTTAACGTCCATCTGTCAGTTTTCATAGTCTTAGTGAGCAGCAATAGCAAGTAGGATCCGAATGGATTTAAGCATGGCTACGGGAGAAAAGGTTTCGTCATAGTCCAGACCTGGTCTTTGACGAAATCCTTTTGCCATAAGTCTTGCCTTATAGGTCTCCACCTGCCCATCTACACCAATCTTTCTTTTAAACATCCATTTGCACTCGACGGGTTTTACCCCAGGGGGTACAACATCTAAAGTTCATACTTTGTTGGTGTACATAGACTCCATTTCAGATCTCATGGCATCCAGCCACTTCACAGAGTCTTTACTCATGATAGCTTGCTGAAAACTGGTAGGATTATCATCCTCCATAATGCAATCTTCTCTATCACCATCAATGAGAAAACCGTAGTATCTCTCCGGTGGGCGAGAAGTCCTACCAGATCTACGGAGTGGCTGAGGTTCATCAGTTTCTGTTGCAACAGCCGGTTCAACCAGGTCGTCATTTGTAACTTGTGTTTCTAGAACCTCTTCTAGATCTACCACATTGCCATCAGTATCATTTGTAAAAAAAAATTTCTTCTAAAAATGTGGCATATTGAGAAACAAACACCTTTTGTTCCTCCTTGTGGTAGAAAAGATATCCATAAGAGTTCTTTGGATATCCCACAAACTTACACATGACGACCGTGCCTCGAGTTTGTCCAGATTCTGCTTTTTAACATAGGCCGGACATCCCCAAATCTTAACTCGTTTAAGAGATGGTCTCTTCCCATACCATATCTCATATGGTGTGGTAGACACGGTTTTGGTTGGAACCCTGTTCAAGAGAAACGCTGCAGTCTCCAATGCATGCCCCCAAAATGAGATAGGTAACTCATTATCACTCATCATGGAATGAACCATATCTAATAGGGTCTGATTCCGACGTTTTGACACACCATTATGCTGTGGTGTGTAAGAAGAAGTGAGCTGAGAGAGAATCCCATTCTCTTCAAGAAAGTCTGCAAACTCTGTACTGAGATACTTCCCACCTCGATCTAATCGAAGCATTTTGATACTCAATCTGGTTTGTTTTCTACTTCAAGTTTGTACTTAGTGAATTTCTTGAAAGCTTCAGACTCATGCTTTAATAAAAACACATGACCGAATCTTGAGAAATCATCAGTAAAAGTTATGAAGTAAGAAAAACCGCATCTAGCCTGTATTGACATTGGCCCACATACATCACTATGTACGAGGCCTAAGAGCTCAGTAGCTCTTTCTCCGTATCCTGTAAACGAAGTTTTGGTCATTTTACCCTTGATACAAGACTGGCAAGTCGCATAAGATTTATATTCAAAGGAATTTAAATATCCATCTTTATGTAGCTTGTTTAGTCTTGTTTCATTAATATGACCAAGTCTACAGTGCCAGAGAAAAGCTTCATTTATTTCTGAAAGTTTTCTTTTATTAGTGTGTTGTATGGTGAAAACTGTTTGTTGATTTAAGACGTATATCCCGTAATTAATTGTACCATACCCAACCAACATTTAATTCAGGTTAATGTTCATAACATTATTCTGCAATATAAAATGATATCCTTCATTGTCTAACAAAGAAACGGATATTATATTACAAAGCATACTAGGTACATAATAACATGGGTTCAAAACCAATATACACCCTGACGGCAACTCCAGGTGATACTCCCCCACTGAAACCGCATGTACATTGGAACCATTTCCAACCCGGAGAATATGGTTACCTATCTTCAAAACTCTACTATTTCTCAGTCTCTGCATAGAATTGCATATATGAGAACCTGAACCGGTATCTAATACCCAGGAAGCAGAGTTTATAGAAAAACAGTTTTCTGTCACAAACACACCTGAAGCGGAAGCATCACCATACTTCTTTTTCTTGAGATCCAGGTACTCAGCACAGTTGCGCTTCCAGTGTCCTGTATTTTAGCAGTGATAACATTCCCCTTTCCCCGATTCCCCAGCCTTGGACTTGTCTTTTCCCTTAACCTTTTTAACTCCGCCTCTAGGTTTGGTGGGCTTCTTCTTCATCTTTCCCTTGGCCTTGGCCTTCGGACGAGAGGAGGAAGATGGCCCAGCAATTAAAGAGGGAGTCTTCACTGCTTTGAGCGTGCTCTCTACACTCCTCAACATATTGAGGAGTTCAGGTTGTGACTTCTTCATGTTGAAGTTTACTACAAATTGAGCAAAGGCAGGGGGGAGAGACGGTAGAATAATATCAATATATTGTTCGTTCTCCATTGTCCATCCAAGGTTCTCAAGCTCTTCTATAAGAGCTATCATCTTCAGAACATGGTCATTTACTGGTGTGCCAGGAGTCATCTGCATCTGAAATAGCTTTTTAGATGCTTCGTATCGTAGGACACGAGATTGCTCCCCATACAACTCTTTTGTATGGAGAAAGATGGATTAGACATCCATCTGCTCGTGCTAGTTTTGATGTATGTTATCCATCGATGCAAGCACGAGGCATTTGGCCGTGGAACAGTCAGCGTCCTATATCTTGCGGACTTCCTTATCTGCAACTGAAGATTTAGGACCTGGGACGGGCGGGGCTGGAGCCGTGAGGACATATGATACCTTATCATAAGTCAAGGCAATGTTAATGTTCCTCAGCCAGTCTTTATAATTGATCCCATTCAGTTTATTTTTATCTAGAAGAAGCTTGAGTCCTGTCATTGGTATCTGCCGTTAAGAGAGAGAAAAGAAAATACTCAGCGAAAGATCTTGCAAACATCAGATTGGTTATTATCTTATCTAATCGATGTCTCCCACTGCTTTAATCAAGTTTTTCCTTCAACCTTAAAAAGAAAACTAGCCAGGATTAATTGCATTCTACAGCCTCACTAACCATTCAGCCAGGCCAGTGTCGGTACTTGAGGGAGGTTCCCCGTGCTTTCGCACGGACCTAATTAATATAAACCTCATCTTCCCAGAGGCGTAGCCTCGTTAACACTTTTCTAGACGCCTAATGGGTTAGCTAATTGTAAAGTGCAAAAATCTCCTGGGAGCAACTTTTGCTTACAGTGGGATCGGGATCCAACAATCATATGGAAGGTATGCAATCTCATTGCAAATTTCAACTCTTGAAACTCTCGATATGGTTTTTACCCCTAGCACTTATGACCTTAACTATGGTCAACAAATCACAAGCACTAATCAAGTTCTACCCATCATTTCATGATTAATTAGACCCCACCCATATGACCCTTAACTGTGGTCAACAAAGTCATGTGAATGTCCTAATTAATCTGCATCATATGCAGTGTAGGAAGACATCACTTAGCTACCGTACACTACGCCTTAACTATAGTCAACAAATGTAGCACGAATACTAAGTACTCTACTTCCTAAAATGACGGAGGTTTGCGGATGTTTTTTTAAGAAAACCTTTAACGTTTTGAACTCGATATCGTTGTAGAATCAAATAGTTTTCAAAAGGAGTGGCTTAAGCTCCGTAATTTTGAAATGTAGCTTTTTCATAAAAACCGAGTGGTTTTCAAATCCGATTCTACAACATCTTTTTAGGTTTATTTTCCTTTACATTAATCTCATTAATGTAGTCCTATCATTTAAGTCCTTAAGCCAAGCACAGAAAAGAAACGAAAATACAACCTACGCTTATGCCATCCGCATTCGCCATAATGTTCCGTTATGCACCGTTAGCTTACTTAACTAACGACATACCGGAACGGGACTAGCGTGGGTGCAAAACATAAGCAACGTTTATTATATATCATATATATAATATTACATTCATCTCAGATATATCAAGCGATCACATCATATAATATAAGCAGCAGAAACACATATATGAAAATATACGATATGCTAGAATGTCCGTATTTTGTATTTAGCCAACAATAGAAAATACGGATTCCACGGTCGTGATGAATAGTCAATCCCACACCCCTAGACCCCTACGAGAGTGGCAAGTGACCCTACCAATTCTGGAGTTAGGAAACCCGGTCTCGACACCTTGAGATGGTCTCCCACTGGACCCCAGAACCCGGTCACTTGTGCTCCCCACCTTGGGTCTATCCTAATGCGGAAAAATAAATAATATACAACAATGGTGACATCATCCTCAACCTGGAAGTGCCCCAATAAAAGAATATTACATACAAATGAATTTTACATGAATGAAAAGAAAGTCTCTCATCTCACATAAAACCCCCGGCCATTCAATCACGACGATCCTATACATCATTTCACAGCAACACATAACATCACATGTCATCAACGTAAGCAAGTATGCGTACCCCAATTGTCGTTGATGTATAGCAACGAAACCGGCGATACACCACATACTACGCTTACGGTCGCAGAAAAGAAAGTGAAAAACTACAACAATTGGAATCATCTCCACCCTTAGACATCATAAACCGGGGATATCACATATCTAAGATTTCATGCCTAACAATGTAAGTCTCGCATTTAGGTCTCATCCATGAAAACACCTTTTTAAAATAAGTCGGATAATTCAACAAGATTTCCGATTACGCCCGAGACCGAAATGCTAGATTTACATGCAACATATAAATGTAGATTCAAATTATTGTATCACAATATACTAGACCGAGTTAAATATTTCGACCGAATCAATCAACACCCACATCACCCGATGAGATCAACACTTGAGCGAAGTTAAAGTAACCAAAACGTGCCACAGTACCTATGATCCAGCCGTAGAAGGGTAAAACCAATGCCTCACCTATGACACCGCGGAACTACGACAAACCCTAGGGTTCGTTCGCGGTTCCGAAGGCATAGAATCGAGCTAAGGTTTTTGTTCTTCTAGAGGGTCTATATGGTTTACTTGCATGACTATTAAATATAATTAACTTAAGAAAATTCCAACTCTTTAAAATTTCAGTGGGGTTCTTGACGAGGTGTTTGAAATTCGATCTAACTGTTAAACATTGTCTAGGTTACCAATACAATGCTAAAATATATGACTACGAAATACTCCGCAATTAGTCCATAACCAAATTAACAACACATGCAATTTTGGACTAAACAAACAATACCAGAAACCCTAAATCCTGCAAATCAGAACACATGTGAAATACGAGGAGGTTTGGTGGACTGGGGGCCGGCGTCGCCGGAATTTCGAGCCTTGTGCTCGGTCGAAATCCGAGCACCCCCCCGTATTTCACCTGTGTTCTTCTAGTATCACATACATTACTCTGCAGTTGCTAAAATAATTTTTAAACGGTTTTCCAAAAATTTTCCAGAGAGCAAAATTTAGGGTTTCTAAAATCGTATTTTGCGGAGTTTTTCGGTTTCGTATTATCTTAACACCGTTTAGGTTTCTAGTTTGGCTCTGATACCACTGTAGGGATTCTTTAGCACCACTACAAGGGTTTGGTAGCATCACACATGCCATAATTTAAAAATTAGAGGGTGCTAAACAATCTAACCTAGGAATCGAACTAGAAAAGCTAGAGTAACAAGAAGTAATATCACATACTACAAGTAATATATCACTAAGTTAAGAGATTACAACCTTTGTAGTTCTCTTTACTTGACTCCCTGGCTCCTTGAGAGTTGGAACGGGCTTGCTAGTGATCTTTTAAGTCCACGATGATCCACCCGGAGTCCTCTTTGTCCAAGCTCCTAGCTTCACTTGATCAAAAGATGAAGATGAAGCTAACACTCTAAACTAATTGGCAAGACTAGTGTAGAATATAGATGTGGTTTGTTTTCTAACTTCAAAACCCTATCTTTATCACTCTCTCACTTACAAGAAATCTCATGAGAGCAAAAGAGAGGAGGAAGAAGATGATGGCAAGAACAAGAGCTCAAAGAGATAAAATGATAAAAAAAATGAGAATGAAAATAATATATATATTAAATCACTCTCACTTGTAACCATGGGTTAATAAATATCTAGATATTTATCATTGAGCAATAAGAGCCATAGAAAGTTAACTCATAATTAATGTAAGGTTTAGTGTAGAGAATGAAAAAATCAACCATGAATTAATTCTATTTCCTTTTTTAACTCAATAAATAAATATAAAGATAATTATACCATGTGAGTCTTGCATTGCCACCATTTGTGTATCAACAACCATGACACACACACGTGTATGCATGTATGAGTGCATGCATATCAACATGTGCATCAACATAAACATATGCATATATGCATGCATACAAGAAAAGAAAAGTGTATAAAAGAAGTGAGCAAATAATCAATGTTAAATCAACACTTAATTTAACAAACCGGTCATATCTCATATGACCCGACCAATAGTTAACCGCCCGATTAATATACGGTATCACATACACGCATTTAATCGGGTTCCCGCGCATATCTCATATGCATACTACATCATTTCACATAGGTTAGGAAACTCCTCTATGGGACCCTAAGACTCGTCAATACGCCGGCAGTGGGCGATGATCATATAAAAATATCCGCAAGCCGCAAGAGGTCAGCTAAACGTAATGGCTACCTGGGTATTGAGCGATCAGAAAAAAACAAGCGAATCTGTCAAAACTCCCGTAGAGCCAACTGGTAACACTACCGTACAGTCCGGTCTCTTCTTCAGATATGCTGCATATCAAGTCTAGGGATGGCATCGTCGACCCTAATAACTCAATAAGTTATGCCGATGTATGGCCTATAATCAGTTCAAGAAACTACTGATAACATTTATCAGTAAATCTTATTAGCCCTGGCCAGGGACTTGCTGATATAGCCAATCGAGCACAGCGCAACATCAACTCCCAATACCGGGAGAGAAAAAACCCCTCTTATCGCTCATTTCCTCCATATGTCTCGGGATTGTACCCAAAAGGCACCTGTTTGCACGACTCAGTAGAGCCGTGGTAGGGTGGTAATCAAAGTACAGTAGGAGAACACACAAGACTCTATGACGATCTCGGGTCTACAGACTAATCTGCACCAGTGTCACCTGAGAACTGCTATCCGACGATAGATATATTACCATATAGGTGTTCTCGGCGAGTCCGTCCACTGTACCCAGTCTCCACTGAGCACCCGTATACGATATCGATGTCAAACATCAATGGATATGGGAACATCCATCGCCCATCATATAGGTCTAGTATCATATACGCTAGTCTACTCTGGAATATCGATGCCCCGTCTCGATACACCCATGACTAGGGACATTTCAGGATATGCTTATAAACTACACATGTCCCACTAGTATGATCTGCATCATAATCACAGTAGTCAAGCAAATATCCTTAGGGCTTTATCAACATGTACAAATGAATAAAAGCATGATCAAGTGAACATGTCAGATAAAGAGTAACCAGATAGCATACTATCATGTCGAGCAAGAATGTCCTCTGAATATATATACATGTATAAATGCATCCACTATCAAATAATGGCCTCTAGGGCATACATATATCCAACAGAAACCACAACAACAAGCATCGAAACTTCTCTTCTTTGTAATCAACCGAACCTTCTTCTGTGCACTCGAAGCGTACCCTAGTTCCTAGTAATGGTGAATTGGTTATTAGACCAATTTACACCGCGAGTAAGTTTCACCACCCTCATTCTTCATTTTTAAATCTAATTCTTAATTATGTCACCAAACACCCCTATGCTTTGTACTACGTCCATGAATTCCATGTCCAAATAATCTCCGTTATATCAAGTCTCTTTATGCCTCTCTAAAAGAAAGTAAAAAGTAAAACTTGTGATGATATTAACCTATCACTAATTCTAGCAAAGTTTATGATAGTTGTCTCGTAACGAATATTACGAACACCCCGCTTACTAAAATACGGTAACGACACGTGACAAGGTCCGCAACGTATTTGTTCCGAGAAGCTTATTTTCCTTAATAAATACGTTAAGCGGACCTTGTCATGTGCCGTTACCGTCTTTTGGAAAGCGGGGTGTGACAAGTTTTATTGGCGGCCCATGTAGGTCAATTCTGCATGAACGTCATAAGAAATGTATCATAAGAATTATAAAATTCAACAACTTTTACATTCTTTGCATTTCATCATATTTCTTGAATCCATCTTAAACTTCCCTTTCGATTTACTCGATGATCATCTATCGATTTTTGAATTCTTAATTCTTGTTCACCCTTCTTTTAGCCTATTAGCTCGGAGACGACTTACCACGACATTATCCTTAGCTTCCCCATGCTTGTTGCAACGTAATCCTTGAGAGAATTTCGCGGACAAAATTATTTTAAGGAGGGTAGATTATAACGGCTGCATTCTTGAATTCTATTCTCTTGAATCCGTTCTTGTTTTCCCTATGATCACGTCTCGACGCAATGGAAGAGGATGTGTAAAATATTCATCTTCATCTCGATCTTTCTTACAAATCACCTTATTTCCTTACTCTGTAGCAACATCTTCCTTATGCAAGTTTCGAGGACGAAATTTTTCTAAGGAGGGTAGGACGTAATGACCCTAAAATCCCTGTACACTTGTATTAATTCAATATTAATAAACGAGTGTATTTCTATGCTGATATCGAGTTATAAGTTATTCTGGTTAAATTTGAGTAAGAAACAACTTGTAGCCCATTGGTTAAGACTCTCCACTGCTATTCTATTGCTTGCTTGTTCGAATCCCATCTGCCCCAATATTTTAAATATTTTTTCATTTTAACGTTTCAAAAGCCGAGGAGTTTGTATGAGCTTTACACGGAGTTACCAAAGGTCTTAACAGAAAAGAAGTTTATAAACGAGGTATTTAAACTCAACCCTAGTGTTGACCTGAATCCCGACCCTAACTATCAAGAAGGGGAAGCCCCGGTCGGCCCAAAGGCTTTTTTGGCCGGCCCAAACTCATCCAGATGGGCCCCGCCCGTGTTGGTGCGTCTCTCCATCTCCTGCCTATTCATTTATATACTTTAAACCGCCTCATTCATCCAGAGAACTGTCCCACCTCTTTTTAACCATTAAAATTCATTTTCAATGCCCCATTTATCACAATCTTTACACCAATACATTTGTCATTCTCCTATAAATACCCTAAGCTATTCAAAACTCTTTCCCTCTGAATTATACTGAGAATTTCATCCAAAAATACCTTGAAGCTTCTCCCTAAGTTCTTCTCTTCTTTTGTTGCACCACAACTCTACAAGGGAACATCGAAACTGCGTTCAAGAACCACCGTGATGGCAAACTATCTCGACCAAGTGTCCCCTAGCTTCTCCTCGTCATCATCAACAACGCCGCTGCCACTCAACACCATCGACATCATAAAAACCACAACAACAAGCACTGAAATCTCTCTTCTTAGTAATCAACCGAAGCTTCTTCCATGCATTCGAAGCGTATCCTAGTTTCTAGTAATGGTGAATTGGTTGTTAGACCAATTCATACCATAAGTAAGTCTCCCCACCCTCCTTCTTCCATTTTGAATCTAATCCTTAATTATGTCGCCAAACACCCTTATTCTTTGTACTACGTTCATGAATTCCATGTCTAAATAATCTCTGTTATATCGTGTTTCTTTATACCTCTCTAAAAGAAAATAAAAGGTAAAACTTGTGATAATATTAACCTATCACTAATTCTAGCAAAGTTTATGATAGTTGTCTCATAACGAATATTACTATGACAAGTATTCTATACTTTTTATATTCTTTCATGAAAAGCTTTAGAGATTAGTTTCATGTAACTTCTATACCCTTCTTATTTTTAATATGAATTTTAGAATTGGTAAACATAACTTAAATGATACCGTACAAGACAACGACCTTCCCTACACACACACACTTCTGAATCATAACACAATCATAAGGTTGTAACTTTTTTTTCTAAATAATCGTAATTCAATAAAATACCCTCAAGATCAAAATACGAAATTTTAATCGATAACTTTTTAATTGGCAATTACGCCCTCATAACCCTCTTTAGGGGACCCTGTTAAAAAATGGTGCGAATTATCACACATCTTGGATCTAGTGGGTGAGATCGAAACTCTTCACAGAGCGCGTTCTCGGAAGAGAAGAAAGAAAAATAAGGTTTTTCTAGAACCAAACAATATTTAATGAAATAATTTTATTTGTAACTTCAAAGAAAAAAAATTTGCAAATTAGATTTTAAATAAAATGCCCTAAAATGAAAAGTTCTAATTTCAATTAAAATACCTTAATATTTCCAAAAGATACATTTTTTTCATTAAAATACCATAACTTTTAAAACTAGGTTTTTGTTGACCTACGAGTCTCATTCTCTTTGGTTTTGATTATTTTACAAAAAAACTATATTTCAAATATATTATATGTTACTAACAATACCAGATAAGTTAAAAATACAACAATGGAATTACTCAAGTAAAAGAACAATCAACACTTCAACTGGCATCACAACAGTGATATAGAGCGACTCTGAAGACCAAATTGTAAGTTCAAAGGAAATATCGAAAAAGTCACACAATTATTCAAGACCTTTTATTTTCTTTGAGTCTAGAGTCGATCTCAATGGTTAGAATCTCTTTTCTGATCCTATTTTTCTATACTAGATAGCACTTTACTTAAAAGGATATCTATACCTTTGATTAGAGTTCCAAAATTAGAGTCTCGAGGAGATCTTTCTAACGAGCCCAAAAACATCAAAATTGGATAACTGAGCAAAAATTTATGATTGTTTCAGTGTTGGACATACCAGAAATGGATGTCCATAGGGACATACCCAGCAGTTAAAAAATTTTAAATTTTTTTTTGGCTTAAAATTCAAACCGTAACTTCCCATAATTTCTCTCAACGGTTCCAAAGTGCAGGAACACTTATTTTAACTTCCCACACTCAAAAATTCTATATAAAGGACCCCTGAATTGTGTTTTAATACACAATTTTTCTCATGAAACATTCTTTTCTAGTTTTTATTATTCTTTAACTTTTTCGTGAAAATACTCTTTCACTCTCAGTTCTTAAATTTTTAATACTCTTTAGAAAGAAGAGATCTTTCAAGAGCCTTAGAATTTTTTAGTCTTTAGAAAAGAAAGATCTCTAGTTTTCAAAAAAGTTTCATTTGATTCTAATCTTTCTTATTATTTTTGAAAACTTCTTTGAATCATTCTTAAGTTTTTACTATTCTTTTTGAAAGAAGAGATCTTTCAGTGCATTAGATTTTTCGAGTTATTAGAATCGAAAGATCTCTAAATTGTCGAAGAAGTTTCTGTTTTAAACTTTTCTTAATCTTTTGAAAATCTTTTTCGAATCGTTTTTAAACTTTCCTAATCTCTAAAAACACAATCCCTTATCTCCTTTGATTCGAAATTTGATTTATCTATTAAGATTATTATGATTGTATAGTTAGTTTTGTAAAGATTTGTTGAAATCTTACTTGTATGACCTAGTGAAGAAAGATCTAAGATCTTCACATTGTAAAAACTTTCGAACTTGAGCCTTTGGTAAAAAGTCTAGGTGTTCACCAACTGTAAGTATAAAAGGTTTTGGACTTGAGCCTTTGGTAAAATGTTTAGGTGTTCACCACCTGCAAGTGTAAAAGTTCTAAGACCTGACCCTAATTAAAGATCTGGGTTTCTCTACCAGCAAGGAGTCACCGGATAGTGTGTTGAATTATGAACAGGAGTTCTTACGCGGGTATTAGCTACAGGGTAGGTGAACCTTGATAACAATCCTTTGTGTCCATTTACTTTTTTTTGTGATTCTGTGTTATTTCTGTGAATCTGTGTTGTGATAGTATTTGTACTTTTGACTCTGTTTTTTTATTCTGTTGCATAATTTTTTAAATTATTACAAATCACGCCGAGTTTGTAATAAAGTCTTATTCACCCCCTCTAAGATTGTTTTTAATTGGTATCAAAGCAGATTACTCTGTTTGTAAGATTAAACTCTTGAGTTTATGATCCTATGGCAAACCAAAAGGAAGGACAATTTGCTAACCGTCCTCCTCTATTCAACGGTACCAACTACCAATTTTGGAAAACCATGATTAGAGTTTTCCTTCAGTGTATTGATCTAGAAATCATAGAAATCATAGAAAAGCCCTTTTCATCCTTACCACGAATCTTTTATCTAATACTGACAAGAGATCAATGGCATTGAATGTCAAGGTAATGAATGCACTTCATTGTTCTTTGAATTCAGAAGAATTCAATAGAATCTCTATGTGTCAAACGACAAATGGGATTTGGATTACTCTCCAGACTTCCCATGGAGGAACCAGTCGAGTTAAATAGAGTAAGATCAACCGTCTCATGCATGAGTATGAAATGTTCAAAATGAGAGACGATGAAACCGTCGACTCTATGTATTCAAGGTTCAACAATATCATTTCTAAGATTTTCAATTTAGAAAAGAAATTCGATGAAAAAGAAAAGTGTTATAAGTTGCTGAGATCTCTTCCGATATCATGGTAACTTAAGATCACTGCCATCGAAGAGGCTAATCATATGACAGCGTTGAAAGTTTACACCCTTATAGGAAAATTAAAAACCCACGAGATGCAATTTGGGGATTTTAAGCAAAAGCGGGAGAAGTACACTCAAAGGAAGAACATCACGCTAAAGACAACGAATGGAAAGTCAAAGCCAAAAGAAACATCTAGTGATGATGAAAGCGACGATGAAGAAATGATTGATATTTTAAGACACTTCAGGAAGTATCCGAAGTCAAGAAATTTATATTCAAAGAAAGGTACGTATAATTTACATAAAATTTTAAATTCTCTTCGTTGTTTTGAATGCAATAAGGAAGGCCATGTCAAGTCAGAGTGTCCTACGCTCAATAAGGATATCTAGAAGTCTAAAAAGGAATCAGAAAAGCATTCGTTTCAAACTATTTGGGACAATACGGATTCCAGCGACTCGGAATTCGAAGAAGTCGCCAATGTGTGCTTCATGGCATAAGACGATTGTAGGGTGTTATTTGTCACCCCATTGAGATGGGAATACACGCGCGCTTGTTAGGCGTACTACAGATTCCCTCTACCTAGGGTAGGCGGGGGTTTATTGATTGTGGAGATCCGAATCTCCGGCAGCCGCGGACTAAGCTGCCGTTAATTACCCCTCGCCTTTAGAGCGAAGGAACCTCCGATTGACGGGTTAAACTGGTCATGCGAACTCAACATGCAGTGTGGATATGTTGTATTTTGAAAGGGGTTTTGGGTATATCGGGGGCCCTGCAGAGTTTTTACGGGGGTCCCGCTACCCGGATAGCGGGCTGGGGGTCAAGGGGGCTAGCAGCCCCTTTGCGGGGTGCGGGGGTAGCGCCCCGTTAGAAAATTTTTTCTAACGGGGGAGGTATATTTAGTGCGGAGTGTGTGTAAAATGGGGGGAAAATGGCATCCAAAGGACGCGTGCACGTGGGCGCCTTAGAGCCCGGGGTCACGTGCGCGCACGTGACTATTGGGTGCGCCCGGGGTCACGTGGGCACACATGACCGATGGGCGCTTTAGCGCCCCAAGGTCATGTGGGCACACATGACCGATGGGCGCCTTGGCGCCCCAGGGTCATATGTGCGCACGTGACCGATGGGCGCCTTGGCCCCCAGGGTCACGTGGCGCGCACGTGACCGATGGGCGCCTTGGCGCCCGGGGTCACGTGGGCACACGTGACCTATGGGCGCCTTGGGGCCCGGGGTCACGTGGGCACACGTGACCGGTGGGCGCCTTAGCTCCCCAGGGTCACGTGGGCATACATGACAGCGGGAAACACCTGCGGGAAGGGACCTAGCTCTTAGGTTGGGGAGTTGAACTCCCAAGGGGATTTTAGAAGTTGAACTCCTAACAGAAATTAATTTATGGAGTTAAATTCCAACAGATCTAGAAAGGAGTTAAACTCCTAGGAATCTTTGGCTCTTCTTTTGAGCCTTGGGTCTGTCCAAAATTAGATTTTTGGAGATGGGTCTCCTTCTTCCTTCTCTTGATCAGCAGGATCTTGGAGAAAAGGGGGTGAGACTTGAAAGTCTCCCCTTTTCGAGATCTGATTGGAGATCCGAGCTCCCCTTCGTGGGTTTTGTGGTGAAAAACTATTTATCTTTGAGAAAGGAAGAGTTAAACTCTGGATTTAATTCAAACAAGAGGAAGAGGGTTTTAGACCCTTGAGAAAGGGGAAGGAGGCATAAACCCTAGTTTTTGAGGGGAATGAAAAGTGTATTGTCTTTTATTCGCCATCATGTTGCCTTATATAGGCTTACACATTTACATATAGCCCCTTGGGCTCTGCAAAATGGTATTTTGCCCATCCCATGCCTCATGTGCTCATTTCTTTTGCACATAAGCTATGAGCTTTACAAAAAATTGGTTTTATGCCCATTTTACTTACATTCATGCATAAAAAAAACATCAAAATTATTTATTACATGATTTTTTTGGCATGGAGGAGGGTCGGCCGCTTCATGTTCGGACTCGACCTGGGTATAGGCCCACTTGACCTGGGCTTGGGCCCACCTGGCCTGGGGTTGACCTTGACTTTGACTTGGTCAACCGGGATGCAAATTTTGACTCTAACAAAGTGCCCCTCATCAATAAATGCACACCACATATGTGGATTGCGTGCATGAAATTGATGGATCTTCTTTCGCATGGAGGCGACTTGCTTTGGTTCCCACTTTTTGTGATGCACTGCCCTTTTTACGACATGGACGGTCGACGTTTGCTTCTTCGAGGCGGATTGTCCGTGGTAGACGTTTCCATGGCCTGGAGCGATTTGGTTCCCGCTTTGTAGGAAGCCTGCACTGCCCTTTTTACGATATGGACGGTCGACGCCCTGACCCGGAGCGGTTTGGTTCCCGATTTATGGGAATCCTGCACTGCCCTTTTTACAACATGGACGGTCGACGCTTTGGCCCGGAGCGATTTGGTTCTCGATTTTTGGGAAGCCTGCATTGCATTTTTTACGACATAGACAGTCGACGCCTTGACCCGGAGCGATTTGGTTCCCGATTTGTGGGAAGCCTGCACTGCCCTTTTTATGACATGGATGGTCGACGCTTGACGCGTCTCCGAGGCGGAGTGTCCGTGGTAGACTTTTCCCTGGCTCGGAGCGATTTGGTTCCCGATTTGTGGGAAGCTTGCACTACCTTTTTACTACATGGACGATCGACGCCCTGGCCCGGAGTGATTTGGTTCCCAATTTGTGGGAAGCCTGCACTGTCCTTTTTACGACATGGACGGTCGATGCCCTGACTCAGAACGATTTGGTTCCCAATTTGTGGGAAGCCTGCATTGCCCTTTTTACGACATGGACGGTCGACGCCTAGCCCGGAGCGATTTGGTTCCCGATTTGTGGGAAGCCTGCACTGCCCTTTTTACAACATGGACGGTTGACGCCCTGACCCGGAGCGATTTGGTTCCCGATTTATGGGAATCCTGCACTGCCATTTTTATGACATGGACGGTCGAAGCCCTGACCCGGAGCGATTTGGTTCCCGATTTGTGGGAAACCTGCACTGCCCTTTTTACGACATGGACGGTCGACGCTTGACGCGTCTCCGAGACGGAGTGTCCGTGGTAGACGTTTGCCTATCCCGGAGTGATTTGGTTCCCTCTTTGTAGGAAGCCCGCACTGCCCTTTTTACGACATGGACGGTCGACGCCCTGTCCCAGAGCGATTTGGTTCCCGATTTGTAGGAAGCCTGCACTGCCCTTTTTACGACATGGACGGTCGACGCTTGACGCGGAGCGATTTGGTTCCCGATTTGTGGGAAGCCTGCACTGCCCATTTTACGACATGGACGGTCGACGCTTGATTTGACTTGCTCTGCTTTTTGCAGTGTTAGGGGTGAACTTGACTTGCTCCGCTTCTTGCGGTGTCGAGATTGGATTCTGACTTGCTCCACTTTCTGCAGTGTCGGAGTTGAAGTTGACTTGTTGATTGTGATTTGGGTTGACATCAGCATCGCTACACTGGAATATGGTACCAGGAGCGAATCATCAGCTATCATGAGAGGATTTGGGGATTTGGTTTTGGTTTGGCATCTGCATTGCTGCACTGGAATAATGCCAGGAGCAACTCATCATTTACCCTGGTAGGATTTGGGAATTGATTTTTTAGTCGGCATCTGCATTGCTGCACTGGAGTAATGCCAGGAGCAACTCATCATTTGCCCCAGAAGGATTTGGAAATTGATGGCTTAGGAGACAGGTTTAGATCCCTATCACCTAAGGCTTTTCAATTTTATGGGCCGTAAGGGTCCCATAAAAGCATTTTCTCCCTACGAGTTGAAAGGATCTCGTAGGTGTATTTTCTCGTTAGGAGTCATAGGGACTCCTAAGTGTGTTGCTCCTTTGTGAGTCGTAAGGGTCTCACGCGGGAAATTTCTCCTCACAAAGTCGAGAGGACTTTACGAGTGCATTTCATCTCTTTTTCACGAGTTTGCGCCCTTTCAGGTTTTCACAAACTCGCCGGCAATCCTGCCGTTTTTACTCACGGAGCCCTTTCGGGTTTTCATCCGTGCCCATTTTGCTTGTGGACATACCTTTTTTTTTTGAATCTTCACCGCCGGTGAGACTTTGAATGTGGTCTCACCGGCAGGACTTAGGAGAGATTGGGATCGTTTTACGCCCATGGATTGTATACGGTTTTGCAGGATGTATGATCCAGACCGTATAGCCGGAAAAATTTCGGGATTTTGTTGGCGTCTGCATCACTGCACTGGAATATGGTACCAGGAGCGACTCATCATTCGCCGCTTGGGGTATGGGGTTTGGAATTTGGTCGGCGTCTGCATCGCTGCACTGGAATATAGTACCAGGAGCGACTCATCATTCGCCATTGGGATTTGGAATTGGTTGGCGTCTGCATCGCTGCACTGGAATATGGTACCAGGAGCGACTCATCATTCGCCACTTGGGGTATGGGGTATGGAATTTGGTTGGCGTCTGCATCTCTGCACTGGAATATAGTACCAGGAGTGACTCATCATTTGCCATTGGGATTTGGAATTTGGTTGGCGTCTGCATTGCTGCACTGGAATATGGTACCAGGAGCGATTCATCATTCGCCACTTGGGGTATGGGGTGTGGATTTTGGTTGGCGTCTGCATCGCTGCACTGGAATATGGTACCAGGAGTGACTCATCATTCGCCATTGGGATTTAGAATTTGTTTGGCGTCTATATCGCTGCACTGGAATATGGTACCAGGAGCGACTCATCATTCGCCATTGGGACATTCAGAGTTTGGTTGCCATCTGCATCACTGCACTGGAATATGGTACCAGGAGAGACTCATCATTCGCCATTGGAGGATTTTTTTTACCGCAATTGCTCTATCATTTCAGCTTTTCTTATCGCGAAGGTCGCGGTTGCCCCATCATTTCGGCTTTATTTTTATTTTTACTCGCTAATTTTTATTGCGAGTTGCCCCCTCATTTTGGCTTTTTATTTATATACATATATACACATATATATATTTTTTGTTTACACATTTTTACATCCCCAGTTTAACGACTTAGAGGTCGACTGTTCTCAGTTTAATGACGTGGTGGTCGGCGGTTCCCAGTTTAAAGACTTAGAGGTCTAGCATTCCCAGTTTAACGATATGGTGGTCAGCTGTTCCTAGTTTAAAGACTTAGAGGTCTACTGTTTCTAGTTTAACGACTTAGAGGTCATATGTTTCTAGTTTAAAAACTTAGAGGTCATCTGTTTCCAGTTTAACGACTTAGAGGTCATCTGTTTCCAGTTTAAAGACTTAGAGGTCTACTGTTTCCAGTTTAACGACTTAGAGGTCATCTGTTTCCAGTTTAAAGACGTGGAGGTCATCTGTTTCCAGTTTAATAACTTAGTGGTCATCTATTTCCAGTTTAAAGACTTAGAGGTCTACCGTTTCCAGTTTAACGACTTAGAGGTCATCTGTTTCCAGTTTAACGACTTAGTGGTCATCTATTCCCAGTTTAAAGACTTAGGGGTCTACTGTTTCCAGTTTAACGACTTAGAGGTCATCTGTTCCCAGTTTAAAGACTTAGGGGTCTACTGTTTCCAGTTTAATGACTTAGAGGTCATCTGTTTCCAGTTTAACGACGTGGTGGTCATCTGTTTCCAGTTTAAAGACATAGAGGTCATTTTTTCCAGTTTAAAGACTTGGTGGTCATCTGTTTCCAGTTTAACAACGTGGTGGTCATCTGTTTCCAGTTTAACGACTTAGAGGTCATCTGTTTCTAGTTTAACGACGTGGTGGTCATCTGTTTCCAGTTTAACGACTTCGAGGCCATCTGTTTCTAGTTTAACGACGTGGTGGTCATCTGTTTCCAGTTTAACGACTTAGAGGCCATCTGTTTCCAGTTTAACGACTTGGTGGTCATCCGACGGGGAGATTAGAGAAGATACCCGATTGAGCAATTTTCCGGAGCACCGCTGGAGCTTGCCCGAGATGCCTTATTGCTTTGTCGATGTTGATGGCCTTGCCCCCAGGCGGGGCCAAAGAAAGTCGTTCAAATACCGACTTGCGTTCGAAGATGGCAATTGAAAATTGTTAACCCCTGCAAATAGAAACATGATTTCAGTACAGGCAATCGATATGTATATTGATTGAGTTCGCATGAACGTTTAACCCGAAATATGGGAGGAGAGATTGGTCCCACCGGGCGTGCCAGAACCTGTAGGGTGTTTTTCACCACCCTATTGAGATGGGAATACGCGCGCGCTTGTCAGGCGTACTACAGATTCCCCCTGCCTAAGGTAAGCGGGGGTTTATTGATTGTGGGGATCCGAATCTCCGGCAGCCGTGGACTAAGCTGCCGTTAATTACCCATCGCCTTTGGAGCGAAGGAATCTCCGATTGACGGGTTAAACTGGTCATGCGAACTCAATGTGCAGTGTGCGTGTGTTGTGTTTTGAAAAGGGGTTTTGGGTATATCGGGGGCCCCGCAGAGTTTTTACGGGGGTCCCGCTACCCGGATAGCGGGCTAGGGGTCCCTTGCGGGGTGCGAGGCAGCACCCCGTTAGTAATTTTTTTCTAACAGGGGCGGTATATTTAGTGCGGAGTGTGTGTAAAATGGGGGCAAATGGCATCCAAAGGATGCTTGCATGTGGGCGCCTTAAAGCCCGGGGTCACGTGCGCGCACGTGACCATTGGGCGCTTTGGCGCCCGGGGTTACGTGGGCACACATGACCGATAGGTGCCTTGGCGCCCCAGGGTCACATGGGCATACGTGACCGATGGGCGCCTTGGCGCCCCAGGGTCACGTGCGCGCATGTGACCGATGGGCACCTTGGCCCTCGGGATCACGTGGCGTGCACGTGACCGATGGGCGCCTTGGCGCTCGGGGTCAGGTAGGCACACGCGACCGATGGGCGCCTTGGCGCCCGGGGTCACGTGGACACACATGACCGATAAGCGCCTTGGCGCCCGGGGTCACGTGGGCACACGTGACCTATGGGCGCCCGGGGTCACATGGGCACACGTGACCGATGGGCGCCTTGGCGCCCCGGGGTCACGTGGGTACACGTGACCATAGGAAACACCCGCAGGAAGGGACCCAGCTCCTAGGTTAGGGAGTTGAACTCCCAAGGGGATTTTAGGAGTTGAACTCCTAACAGAAATTAATTTATGGAGTTAAACTCCAACAGATCTAGAAAGGAGTTAAACTCCTAGGAATCTTTGGCTCTTCTTTTGAGCCTTGGGTCTGTTCAAAGTTATATTTTTGGAGATGGGTCTCATTCTTCCTTCTCTTGATCAGCGGGATCTTGGAGAAAAGGGGGTGAGACTTGAAAGCCCCCCCTTTTCGAGATCTGATTGGGGATCCGAGCTCCTCTTCATGGGTTTTGTGGTGAAAAATTATTTATCTTTGAGAAAGGAAGAGTTAAACTTTTGATTTAATTCAAACAAGAGGAAGAGGGTTTTAGACCCTTGAGAAAGAGGAAGGAGGCACAAACCCTAGTTTTTGAGGGGAATGAAAAGTGTATTGTCTTTTATTTGCTATCATGTTGCCTTATATAGGCTTACACATTTACATATAGCCCCTTGGGCTTTGTAAAATGGCATTTTGCCCATCCCATGCTTCATGTGCTCATTTCTTTTGCACATAAGCCATGAGCTTTACAAAAATTTGACTTTATGCCCATTTTACTTACATTCATGCATAAAACAACATCAAAAGTATTTATTACATGATTTTTTTTTGGCATGGAGGAGGGCCGGCTGCTTCATGTTCGGACTCGACATGGGCATGGGCCCACTTGACCTAGGCTTGGGTCCACCTGGCCTGGGGTTGACCTTGACTTTGATTTGGTCAACCGAGGTGCAAATTTTGACTCCAACAACGATGAGGTAATCAATGATAACTGTAACAACCCTAAACTTCCTGTACAACTTTCTGTACAATTTTTTCAAAAAAATACAGAAATGGGTACTTTTGTCTGAGCAAAAGTTATAAGTTTGTTTTGCTTTTTAATAGCAAGAATGAGCTTTTAACTCATTGGTAAGACCTTGCACTGCTGAACCAAATCACCAGAGTTCAAATCCCATCACCCACATTATTTTTAATAGTGATTTCTTTTTAATTTTTAGAATTCCATGTGCTAAACTCATAAAAACCAAAAATCACATATAAAACAAACTGTTCCAGGAGCTACACCAAACGACAAGCGACACGTGGCATGAAGAATCGGCGCGACTCGGTCGACTCGGGCCGGCGGATTGCCTAACTCGGCCCGCCGCCGCCGTCCGATTTCGCTCTAAACCCGATTCTCCCTTCTTAACATTTGTGTCTTTTGGCCTCCCTATTACCCCTGTATAGTTTAAAAACCCTGAACATAAACAGAGCCATTCAAAACCCCATTAAACCAATTTTTAATACAATTTAATACATTTTTTCTTCACAACCTTTCACCTACCCTAAGCCCTAGATTACCCTACAAATACCACCTCTAAACACACCTCCCCTCACTCACAATTTTGTCCAAACTCTCAAGAAAACTCTATAGAAATTATGTGTACAAGTGGAGTTAGCAAAGGGAGAAACTCCGGCAAACTTCCGACGGCGATATGAGGAGTTTCCGGCGACGAAACGACGCACCGGCGATTCCCCTCTCTACCTCTATCCTCCCTCTTTCTTGTTAGCCAGTAAGTCCCACCTCCCTCTTCTCTAATCTATTCTTAAAACTTCTTTTACTAAAACCCGACGGAAGCGGAGTTAAATCCGACTTCTGATTCGGTTTTCTTTGTAAAGTTCAATTTTCCTTAACACAACCATACAAAACTCTTAAATCTTGACTATTAATCATTAACTAAACATGTTGAACAAATTTCATAGCAAAATATTTCATTTTGTAACTTTTAGCGCTCTTTTTCAGTAAAATACCATGTAGTATACTTTCGACTTTAAAACATCATTAATCTTGCTATACTTTTAGGTAGATCATGAGGTAATGGCATACCTCTTCACAACACTCATATGCAACATAACACAATACCTTTTGGGAAATATAGATTTGGGAAATATCGTTTTACACAAAACTACCTTTAACTTATAAAAACCGTTTTCTACAAGATTACGTATTTTTTCAAATCTTTGCAAAGCGCCGCTACAACCCACTTTGGGGAACCCGTTCGGGATGGTGCGAATTATCGCACATCCTCGGGTTTAGTAGTGCGAGATTCAGACCTCTGCAAGGAGCATTCGGTCTCGAGAGATTTAAAATACAAAAATCTTAAGAAAATGAGATTTCTAGAAAATAATAAATTAAAAGTTATTGTTATAAATATATAAATATATATATATATATATATATGTATGTATTATCAAAATATCTATTTTTGTTATAATATCAATATTCCAACTTTTCTAAGTCAAAAGAATCACTTTACATGAAAATACCATGAGATTCCATACAAGTCAGCACTTTACAATTAAATACCATGTATTATGAAAAATAGGTTTATTCACTAGAAATGTCACAAATATAAAATCCACAACTATGAAAACTCTAAAGACAATAACTAAATATTTGAGGTGTATTTTGTAAATTATAAAAAAATTATTTTTACATAAAACCCCCTCAAGTTTTATAAATTACAATAAGGACCCTAGTAAATATAGGTTTAAGCGGGACCAATCTCTTGAGCCTCAGGGAGCCGGAGATATGGGTGCTTGCCTATTTAAGGTAGACAACTTAACAAATGGTGTTATCAACATGGTAATCGTCTTTGAAAAAGACACAAATCCTGCTGCCCATATGCAGCGGTTACCGATAACATCAAAACCTAATTTAGGATTTCAATTTCTTTTCTAATTGTCTGACTCAGACCGAGTCTCATTATAAATAATCTGACTTGAATATAATTCAAGTACAATCTACAATACTACAATTCAATATGAATCCCTGAATCCATATATTCAATCTGTATTGACTGAACCGAACCATGGATATACTTCCATTTACATGATTCTCCAGTTACATCCATGATTCTCCAGTTACATCCATTTACTGATATCATGGTTTCGACAAGTCATCCCATTATACAATCTATATTATAAGACAATACAAGTTGCAATACAATACAAGCAATACAAACAAGACATCGCGGGGTTTAAGGGGTAGATTGGTACGGAAGGTGTAAGAAGTGGCACGAGACTGCAAGATTTAAGACACCTAACCTGAATTCAATTGCCGTTGTTCCGGGTTGTATAACGGATCCTTGTACTTCCATTTTCCTTTAGTCTCAGGCATATAGAGACTCCTTTCGTATATACTGGCATCCTTCTGTATCAAGCTACAAACAACAACGTTAATACTACAATTTTAAAAGCTACACTCTCTTACTCTCTGTCTATTTTTCTTCTCCCTTATCTTTGGGACTTACCGAGCGATTGTTCGCTGATGATATTTCTTCTCTTTCTTCTTTGGAATGTTGTCAGGTGATCTGGATACTCAGGAGATTGAGCCCACCAGCGAGGACTTGGATCAGTTAGCCTACGACCCAGAGCTTTAGATACATTGTACACATTTCATTTCAGTACTTTTCATTTCTTTTATGCCACCATTTAGGTATCGCTTTATCCCATGTATTTACTTTTCCATTTATTGTAAAAAGAATGCGAATAAATAAAGTTGCTGTTCAATTATATCTTTTGTCTCTTGTGCATTTTTATTTATATTGCTTAGATACGCTTAGCGTATTTACTTCAGAGTAAATACGTAGCAGCCAGTCGCGTCCTCTGCCCGTATACTGGGAAGCGGGGCGTGACAATAACTTTTATTTAGATTCTCTTAGTAAAAATGATTTAATAGAATTCTGTCATTATCTTAAGGATATTTATGATAAGGTTAATACTAAATATAAAATATTAAAATCAAACCTATCTACTAAAAAAAAGTTAAAAATATCCACACAAAATAAATTAAATGAAATTAAAATAGAATATGAAAATTTAAACGAAAAATTAAAATCTATAACTTTAACAAATAATAAGTTAATTGAAACTAATAATACGCTAAACTTTGAAATCTTTAACTTAAAAAGAAAAGTAAATTTAAAAGATAAAATGATTCTAAAATTCACTATAAGTAAAGATAATTTAGATGTAATGTTAGAACAATCAATAAAACACTGTAAGAAAGAAAGTGTTGGGTATTATAATTATTCTGAATTGTTCCTAAAACTAAACCATTTAGGTGTAAATACTATTATATTTATGGAAATAAATTTGCTAATTCTACGTGTAACTAATGTTGCATTGTAAGGCATATATCTCAATACTGTACAATTAAAAATAACCCTTCTTACAAAAATTATTTTACTCCAAAGACTGACCCAAATGAACCATGAAAGGTATGGGTTCCTAAGGTCAATAATAATCAATCCAAACGAATTTTAACAATTAAAAAAAGTATGCATGACCAATTTAATGAAATTAGCTCCATTAATCCTAATAATTCAATAGACAATAATGATTCTAACCTGTTAAAAGGTTTAGTTAATTCATTAATAGATAATGATGTTGAAACCAATAAATTGGAACAACAAGAGAAAGTATTTAATACTTTTTTTTCAAAAGATTCGTAATGCAACAAAAATCACCCTAAGGATTTAATAATAAGAGAAGTTGATAAATGAGTGCTAACTAGGTCAAAAAAGTTAAAACTAATTAATTGGAAGAATAAGAAAAAGTAATTCAACAAAGATCATCCTAAGAACTTAATAATAGAAGAAAAAGATAAAAGAGTACTTACTAGGTTATAAATTAGGTTTTTATCTCGATCATAGAACCAAAGAAAAATTAGGACTAGAAATTAGTTATAGTTTATCTTTAGTTTCTAGGTATTTGTTCTAAATGAATAAGTTTTCTAAACGAAGGCAATGAAATACTTGAAGCGTCTCCTTAGCCTCTAAGAATCCATTAGGTCTTCTGTCAGAGGCTGCTTTAGTTTCTTAGTGTGTTTGTATGTCTGTTATTTTAAGTATGTTTGTATGTTTTTTTAATTATCGTGTTTATAGTATTACTTTAATATGTATTATTATTTTTATAAACAAAAAGTATTTTTCTTATATTTTTGACTAGTATTTATCTATTATTCACTTGCTACCTAATTATTTTCCCTCTATGCTAAAACTTTTGGATATTTCCAAAAATGGGGAGAATTAATATGCATATATTCACGGGGAGCATTTGAATAATAATCTTTTTGAAATAATATATATTAATTAATTAAGTTTTGTAAAATATCAAAAACAGAGAGATTGTTAACTTACGAGTCCCATTCTCTTTGCTTTTGATTATTTTACATTTAACTATATTTCAAAGATATTATATGTTACCAACCATACCAAATAAGTTAAAGTTCTACAACAATGAAATGACTCAAGTAAGAAAACAATCAACATTTCAACTGGCATCACAATAGTGATATTGAGTGACTATGAAGACCAAATTGCAAGTTCAAAGGAAATATCGAAGAAGTCACACAATGAGGTATTCAATATTTTTTATTTTCTTTGAGTTTAGAGTCGATCTCAATAGTTAGAATCTCTTTTCTGATTCTAATCTTCTATATTGGACACCTCATTACTTAAATAGATATCTACTACTTTGATTAGAGTTCCAAAATTAGAGCTCCGAAATGTAGGTCTCGAGAAGATCTTTCCAACGAGCCTAAGAACATCAAAATCGGATAACCGAGTAAAAAGTTATGATTGTTTCAGTGCCGGACATACCAGAAATAGATGTCCCTAGCAGTTAAAAACTTTTAAAAAATTTGTTTTTGGTTTGAAATTCAAACCGTAACTTTTTATAACTGCCCCCAATGGTCCTAAAGTGCGGAAACAATTATTTTAACTTTCCACACTAAAAAATTATATATAAAAGACCATAGACTTGTGTTTTAATACACAATTCTTCTCACAAAATATTCTTTTCTCGTTTTCATTATTCTTTAACTTTTTCGTGAGAAAACTCTTTCACTCTCAGTTGTTAAATTTTTAATACTCTTTAAAGAGAAGAGATTTTTAAAGAGCCTTAGAATTTTCTAGTCTTTAGAAAAGAAAGATCTTTAGTTTTCAAAAAAGTTTAATTTTATTCTAGTCTTTTTTATTCTTTTTAAAATCTTCTTTGATTCGTTCTTAAATTTTTGCTATTCTTTTTGAAAAAATAGATCTTTCAGTGCTTTAGACTTTTCAAGTAATTAGAATCGAAAGCATTCTAAATTGTCAAAAAATTTCTGTTTTAAACTTTTCTTAATTCTTTGAAAAACTTCTTCGAATCATTTTTAAACTTTCCTAATCTCCAAAAACACAATCCATTATCTCTTTCGATTCAAAACTTGACGAGGCATAGATTAGATTCTAAGGGTTTATCCCAGGTCTCTTTCAAAACTTTTTTATCTATTGAGATCATTAGGATTATATAGTTGGTTTTGTAAATATTTTTTGAAATTACTTCTACGATCCGTGAAGAAAGGTCTAAGATCATCACATTGTAAAAGGTTTCGGCTTTATGTTTTCGGTAAAAAGTCTAGGTGTTCACCATCTGCAAGTGTAAAAGGTTTCTGACTTGAACCTTTGGTAGAAAGTCTAGGTGTTCACCGTCTATGTAAAGGTTCTAAGATTTGAGCTTGGTAAAAGATCTGGGTTTCTCCATCCGCAAAGAGTCACTGGATAGTGTGTTGAATCCCGAGCAGGAGTTCTCAGGCAGGGACTAGCCATAGGGTTAGTGAACCTCGATAACAATACTCTGTATCCATTTACTTTTTCTGTGATTCTGTGTTATTTCTGTGAATCTGTATTGTGATTGTATTTGTATTTCAGACTCTGTTTTTATATTTTGCTGCATAATTTTTTTTTAAATTATTACAAATTACGCTGAGTTTGTTGTAAAGTCTTATTGACCCCCCTCTAAGGCTGTTTTCAGTTTTAACACTAAAATACCTTAAAATCTTAAATATATTTTTATTAAAACTCTCGACATCCTTATTAACATATTTTTATCCAAAAACACTCTCGAGGTTTATTTTTTTTTTTAAAATAAAGTAATTACATGAAACCCCCTCGAACTTTTAATGGACCAATTTACATAAATACTTTAAAATTGATAAATGATATATTTTCATATAAATACCTAGAACTATAAAACTAGTAGCTAGCTGGTATATAGGTAGCAGATGATTTAAGTGACCTATTCTCTTTTGAGCCTCACAGAGCCGGAGACAATCAGTATTATCACTCACCTAGCTATTTGAACAAATCAATTCGTACTGTCTCAAAATATACAGTGGTTTTTAAACTTGTTTTGTAACTTGAACCACTTGTACTTTCATACTACTCCTATGTCATGAACCGCAAGCTTGAATCACTTGAATAAACCTATTACATGCTAACCCGACTTGATCTCTGACTTGACTTGAATCTGAAACTTGACTTGACTCGAACCATGCATATAACTTGACATGAATACTTGAATTTGATATGAATACTTGTACTCGACTTAAACTTGCTTTGTACTCTCTTCGTAGTCATGGATTTCGGGCAAGACTTGTAAATTTAATCTATAAATTAATATACACGGGAATAAGGGGTAGTTTGGTAAGGAAAGTATGTCGTGGCATGAGAGTTAACTAAAAATCACCTAACTTGAACTTCGTGTGCCTTGTCCCGTAAGTTTGACGGGGCCTTGTACTTCTATGTCCTGTGGGTTCGTAGGTTTGACGGACTACTCTTGTATACACGCATACATTCTCTATCGAACTACAAACAATCACGTTAGAATAAGATAAACATGCTTATACATAGACATACATAGATTTAATTGATAACTTTAATTGACCGCTATTATTATTTTTCATGTTCTATTTATATGCATTCTTTATCACATTGTATTCCTATCATGTTTGGAGACTTACCGAGCGCTAGTTCGCTGACGACATTCCTTTCTCTTTATTTCCTTGAAATATTCGTAAGGTGATCAAGGAACAGAGGAGATCGAGCCGCGCTATGAAGATTACGCTAAGCTTGAAGCCCAGGCCGACTATTAGCTTATTCCAGTTTTTACTTTTCCAGTATGCCATTGTTTAGGCACTTTTCAGTTATTGTATTTTTTTTTTGAGACATTGTGTTTGTACTTGAAATTATGAATGTAAATAAAGTTGTTGAAATTTAATCCACTTGTCATTTTCTTGTTATGATATATTGCTTAAAAATTCTTAACGTATTTATTATGTGAAATGACCATCTCAAAATAAATACGCTGCGGGCCTCGTCACGTGCCTGCTCCCATCTTTTGGGTAGCTGGGCGTGACACTTCTGCTATGTAAGGATGGAAAAATGAAGGACAATCTCAACGCCCGTCGTAATATGACGGTTTTGGATGGTTTGTCTATTAGAGAATAATTGCAATCTCGGCCTATGGCCTGTAAACCAGGTTATTACGAGATTCCACCGGCAATTTACAAGCTGGACAAAGAGGAGAAGTGGCGGTCTTGCGGGTGTAGAAAGAATCGAAAGTCCCCGATGATTTCTAATCAAACATTACCCAATAGGTACAAGTAGAAAATGGAAAAATCATAGGACTTAAGAGTCATGATTACCACATACTGATGCAATATCTTCTTCCTTTATGCCTTAGAGTATTAGTAAAATTAGAAGTTGGTCCGTGCTTAATGACTTTTGTACGTATTTTCGCAATTGTGTTCCAAATATGTAGACGTTTGTGAGATAATATAGCTCGAAGAAGATATTCCTTTGATCTTGTGCAAGCTCAAAACTATCTTTTTACCTTCCTTTTTCTGTATTATTGTTCATATGTCCATCTATTTGGCAACTGAGGTCAAAATTGACGGTCCGGTGCATTACCTTTAGATGTATCGCATAGAAAGGTATGAAAATGTTTATTATTCATCATTTAAATTGCAAAACATCATCATCGTAAATTAATATGTATAATTTTTCTACAGATATCTGTTAACTTTAAAAAACAATATCCTAAACAAGTATCGTCCTGAAGGTTTGATTGTGGAAGATTATCTCTTGGAAGAAGTCATATCTTTCTGTGCTCGTTTCTTGAACGACAATGTTAGGATGAAACTGAACAAACCGCCGCGTGTTCCTGATGGTCCAATTGGAGAAGGAAAACTGAAAGCATGTTTTATGATCTCATGGGCAGTGTACATGCATACATCTTGCTAAACAGCGAATGTTTTGCTAAATATGCAGAGTAAGTAATAATTTCATCCATTTAACCGTTCAAAATTAAATTTAATCTAAATGATATAACTTATGTAAATTAACGAACAGCTCGCAGAAAACTGAACTCGAGTGATCAAATCCTAGGTGTTCAGGCGATATAATCGACGAAAAACAGAGGCACACTTTTGCCGCTTGGTGTAGACAAGAAGTCGACAGACAAATGAATCGTGAAGAGAAGATTGATAGAGAGGTTCAGGACCTTTTAAGCGGTCCAACGATTATAGCTAAATTTTACAACAGGTACGGGGTTTCCGGCTACAAATTTGAGATAGAAAGGACTGAACGTATTAGAGCTACACAAAATATCGGCGTCGCAACGTCAAAGAAAAAGGAAATCCCTACTACAGTGTTCTTGAGGAAATTATAGAGGTCTCATACTTGCATAATGATGTCCCGTTTTATATATTCCAATGGAGATGGTACGATACCAAGTCTGAATGGAGTATGAAGATCGATGAAGACGGTCTCACTTTAGTAAATAATAAACAGAAAGCCTACGAATACGATAAATTTATCTTTCCCTTAACGGTAACACAAATATATTACTCTCGGAACTTAAAGAAGATTGACTGGAGTGTTGTTTGTTGTTGGAAACCGAGAGATTATTATAATGTGCCGATGTTGAATGACTCCGAAGATGAGAGTGACGAGGAAGAGGTGATAACACATCTCAGTCTTTTTATTGAACGTACCAAGGATCCAAACTATTCTGCACCATCCTTCAATACATTAGTAAGACGTTATATCGGCCAATTGACTGTCACAGATCAAGATTTTGTGAATCCACCTAGCGAATCTTCAGCTAATGTACCACAGAAACGCGTTAGGTAATGAAATTGAAAAAAATGTTTTAAATTGTATGATGATTATAGATAATGAAATAATATTAGGATATATATGTAGTGTCTGATGTCAGGCTCAGGCTCTAGACGTCATAATAAGAAAAAACGTCTAGACGAACTTGGCTAGAGCTCCAAGCCACCGATGAGACTGCCCCAGGAGCCCCAGCAGCTGCAGTAGCCCCGCCTATCCCTACCAGCGCCCCTACCACAGCAGCCCCAGCAGCCTCGTCTTTCCCTACTAGCACCCCTACGAGCGGCACAGCAGTCCCAGCAGTCGCGCCTATCCCTACCAGCGCCCCTACTAGCGCCACAGGACACACAACAGCCGCAACAGCCCTGCCTACCCCTATTAGCGAGGTAGCAGATCCTCCTACCCCAGTCACTCCTGCACATGGTATATAGTTTATTCATTTAAAATTTAGTACATCATTACAATGTAGTTATCTATTGAATTTTTAGTTATCCATTAAATTCTATTCAATCATCTAACAGTTTATTGTCTGCAGATTTGCATTCTACTAGCAGGATGGCGTCAGGTGCCGGTTCTAGCACTACGCCAGAGATGGCAGGTATAATTGTTATTGTTTAAAACTTTTAAATAATGATTGTAATTTAAATATATCAAATGCTATATTCATACTGTGAATATTATAATATTGTGTATGTATATATATTTTTTTGCAAGCTTCAACAGTGGTAGGAAGAGGGGTAATACTGGGCCTTCCTGCTCCAGGCCAGACGATGGTGCTGAATCATGGAAGCTGATGTGGAACAAGGATGGTGTGCCTGTTGGTCCTAACTCGACCAAGTGGGGGGATTACATGGGAGCAGAGATCCGTACTTACTATAAGTACCCGCTCCATCTTAGGTGTGACAAGCGCCAGATCGCCACTGTTCAGCAGTTATTTGGGTCGGACACGGTATCGCATATCCTTTTATACATTTAAATTTTAATCATCGTTTTATATATATATATATTTAAAATTTTGTAATTTCAGACCATGCGACATTATAGATTCATCGGCGATATCGGCAAGGATGGCGTGCATGTGCCGTTCGATACACATCGCGCCCTTTCCTGAGTCATAGGGGCGTGTCAGAATATCAAGAGAAAACGTCGAAATGAAGTAAAGGAGGATCATTACATTTCCTGGGTCACGATGACCGAGGAGGAGTGGAGGACGATGATGGATATCATAGAGTTGGATGTCCCGAAACCTAATTGGCCGCTACTGGTTGAGTATTATGAGCGCGAGAATGTTCGGGTATAAATTTAATTTTTAAGATTATAACAATATAACATGAAATCATATTCTGAAATATAATATAATCTTCTTTATATTTGCAAGTTGGCATCGGTTCGCAACAAGCAGAACTGGAACAACGGCGTGAGAGGCCGCGTTGTTCCAGTCCAAGGGAAGCGCACGCAGGCCAGCGCACAGTGGCACATTGTGTGTATTTCAACGTTTAGGAATATATGTTTTCTTTGTCAGAAATTACTTATTAAAATAAATCCTAATTTTATTGCAGAAATAGAAAGACCCCGCCAACTACACTGCTGCCAAAAGGTGGACTGTATTATATAAGGGCACCGACGAGTACATGGTAAATTTCATATAATCAAGTCGATTCCATATTTTAAGTTAATATGTGTCTATATATATCTATATATTTTCTTTACAGAGCCAGTTCCAAAAGAGGATGGACTCCTTACGACTTAGCCCCGACGACCTGATTACCGACATTGTCCCTGTCAAGGATTTGCTATCCGGCGGGTATCATGGTGGCTATGAGCACGGGGTTGGTCCTAGGGCCTACCTACTCTTTGCCAGGCGTGCAGACGTTCACGAGTACGCTGTGACCCAGACGTGGGCAGCTGCGGCAGCTGCGTCGGCGGAGTAGCTTCGTCATCTCCGTGAACAGATGGCACAGCAGCAAGAGCAGATGGAGCAAGAACAACAGGTTCATCAGCAGACACAACAGCAGCTGCATACGCTTATGGCACGGGTCGAGGAGCTGACACATATGATGAGGATTCCATCCGGCGGGCCATCCAAGACGAGATAGGAAGTATGTTTAGGTCACGGGACGATAGAGGTGGATCGTCCTAACGATTATAGATATAAACATTTGTTTTTTTTATTTATTGATTATATTTTTTGTATATATATTTTGTTTATAATTGCTTGTGATTTATTGATTATTATAATTGCGTGCATTCGAACCATATTACTTCTTGATTATTATAATTGCGTGATATTTGGTGATATTATTATTATCTATTGCTGGTTGTAAATAAAAGCAGCGCGCGTGGGGCACGGGGATTTCAGATTTTAAAAAAAATACATGTTCAAATTGGTAACAGTTATAACCGTTATCTGAAATATATCAGATATCAGTTACATTATGTAACGGCCATATATATGGTAACGGTTCTAACCGTTTCCAAATTATGTCTGTCATAGCGGTTCCAACAATTACCATATATATGGTAACGGTTCCAACAGTTACCATATATATGGTAACGGTTTTAGCTATTACCAAAGAGGTGGTCCCACTCTGATATGTTTTAGATATCTGTTACCATATTGCTAACGACAACATATATGGCAACAGTTGGAACCGTTACCATATTGGGTATATCGTAACGATTGAAACCGTTATCGTACTTCTGATGACAAAGTTTTCATAACGGTTGTGTAATGGTTAAAACCATTACAAAAATGGGTTTTGGTAATGATTCTAAAGTTATCGAAGGCCCACTCTGTAGCAGTGGAAGTATAGTTCTTAGAAACTTGGCAAGGGAAAATTGAAAAGAAAAATATGAATTTCAAAAGATACCTTTCCATCTCTAAAAATATGAATTTCAAAAAATATGAAGTTTGTTGCATATATTTGAATTGATGTAAGGGTTTAGATTTCTCAAAATGGTGAGAAAAAAAGGAAATACCAAAAAGAGTCGTTATATACGAATGGAAAATAAGTATATTGGAGAGATTTGAAAAAATCAATGGAAATAGCGATACCTAAAAAAATATATATTTTTCTTTTCATTTCTATGTTTTAAAGCAAAATTCTTTAAGTAATTGATCACGTATAACACGAAAGAAAAATAAACATTAGAGATTGATAAAGAGAATAAAATTGAATAGTAAAGATATAGGAAAATATTGGAAAGATTTAAAGAATCAACGGAAATAACAATACTATAAAAAAATATGACAGGTATTCTTCTTTATTATTTTGGCAAAATTCTTTCACTAACATGTGCCTAATATCAAACTAAAGGCTAACATATATTTTATCCCGGTTGTTGCATATTGAACTTGAAGGTACCCGGCACGGATCCTTTCTTAAAATCTCGGTCTGTAAAAAATGTTTGTCTCGGCAACTTGGATTCAATGCATATATATAACACTTTTGTAAATAGTTTGAGCCGGATCTCTTCAGTTAAATTTCATTTAGATCTGAAACCATTTAGTGGTTGCAGATTTGTGAAATAAGATTATTAATTAGCATACTTCAGCTTGATGCATCAGTGCAAGGAGTTTTCTCGGCAATGGGAGTGATAGCTAGAGACGAGAATGACCGCATGTTGCATGTTGCATCCACTATTAATCCGAGCGTTGACCCACAGTACGTCGAAGTTATGGCATTCCGCGAAGGTATGATTATGGCAAAAAGGATTATCGAACAGCAAAGTACTGTCAACTATGAAACTCTTGTTGTCAAGGAAGGGGATAACAAACTGGTAGTGGGCTGGTTATGTTCCGAATTAGCACGACCTCCTTGGAGGTTTGCACATATAGTACATGAAAGCACCATTCTTTTATCCTCTAATCCTTTTATCGATGTTGCCGCTAAATCAAGATCTTAGAATGTTGCTGCTCACAATATTGTTCGAGCATCAAAAAACTCAAATTTATCGGGCATTTATTCTTTCTGTAGTTTGCCTTTTGAAATTTCGTGTACTCAAGATTTTAGATGGTTGCTGCTTTCAATAAATAAATAGCAAGGGCTAATTTCTCAAAAAAATACAGTTAATCCTTATTATTTTTAACAATATATTACCTATCCTTAAAGTTGACAGTCTATAAAATTTAAATATGGATAGACAAGTTCTAGTCCACGAGTCTCACTAATAGGTTTGAAATTGTGTTGATTCTGTATAGACTTGTCTGGTAAGTGGATGTGTTTGAATCCGTTAAAAATAAATATCTTATGATCAGTAACATGGTGCTTTGAATCTATCTCGACACATTGTCATAGAAAGAAAGAAAGAAAGATCTTGGTCTCTTTTATCCTTGAAGATGGCACTTAGCCATCAATTAGGTAAGGCCTAACTGCTGGGCCAAATTAAGATAGTATTTGGAGAGAAAAATGAATCTAAATTTATTATAATATCTAGGACCAAGCTGACACATAGATTGGGTTTGCAATTTTATTTTTTTGTATTGAGATGAAAAGGCATAAAAAAGATTGTTATATTTTATTAACGAGCTTAACGAAACACATCTGTTACCAAATTCTATTTTTTGAATCGGGCTTCTGATTAGTGAATCTGCAGTTATCAAACGAGCAACCCATTCAGCAACTGCGTCTCCCTAAATAATTGATTTTACTTTTAGAGGAAGGGGAGAGCAATTTTCCATATAGGACCGTTTAACGAAAAAGTTTCGTTTACGGTCAAAGATTCCGTATTTTCAACCCACCCCTTTTTATTTTGTTTGTAGCAGGTGGTAGCGAGTGGAAAATACGTATTATTGACTTTGAATAAAATGTACGGATTTATAAAGTGTTAGCACTAATATCCATAATGGAGTAGATATGCAACATGGTGCAAATCTTGAAGGTGTTACCCAATAAAGTAGGGCTACGATAGATAATTAGCCAATCTCTATAATAGAGTAGGGCTTTTATAAGATAGTTAGCCAGCCCCTGTAATAGAGTAGGGCCTTTATAGATTAATTAGCCAGCCTCTGTAATAGAGTAGGGCCTTTATAGAATAATTAGCCAACCTCTATATTAGAGTAGGGCCTTTAGTAGAGTTGCATAAATCCGTATTCTTTGACATTGAAAGAAATATGAAGTTTGGGCTGCGCACTTCCAAAACAATACGTAAATGGTGTATACATGTTGTCTTGTTAATTACATCTGTAAAGATCACCCCTTGATTAAGAGAAACATACAAATTATGAGTAAATATAACAATTGAAGAGCCTTTTATCACTAATAAATAGACAAATTCATCATCAATCATGTTCCATTGATCACATGACAAAAATTACAAAATTACAATAAGTGTGGGCATGGGATCGTCGGGAATAGCCCCGATGTCCTTACCTTTTTTAAAGAGTAGAAATGAACTATACAATTATGTGAGTATTAAGGGGTAAGCGAGTATTGAAAAGTTTCTCTCTTCGTATATTCCCAAGTGTGTCTACCTTCTCAAATGAGATCAATCCATCTCTTTTTATAGGCTAAGGGGATGGCATGCTCATAAATAAAATGGGAGGTAGATTTGAATTCAAACTATTTCCTCCAAAAAATTGGAAGAGAGATTTGAATTCTAACCACTCCTTCCAATAAAATGGGAGGGAGATTTTAATTCAAACGAGAACTTGATTTGAATTCAAATCAAAAGTAAAGTCCCCACTTAAAGTTTGTACACCCAGAATCTTAACAAAACAAGTGCAAAACCTGCATTTTTACCTAATCCTGAACCTGGGCATGCTTGGTGCATGCCTATGGACGTTTATACGGACGTCCATGCTTGGGTTTCCTTGACTATTTTGGACTTCTGAACTTGATTTTGCTATCCTTTAGGGCATTTGATGTTGTTTGAACATATTTGGATGTGCACGGGCTTGCTTAAGGTGCATCTAACATGCACAGGCTTGCTTAAGACACACTTTTGTTGATCCGAGACTTCGAGAGCATGCTGCGGATATTTTTTTATTGAATGGACGTTAGGGGTGAGCCCAGACATGCATTGCTTCTTGCTGAGGATGTTCTTGTCATCGCTCAACCATTTGTTCGTCTGAAACAGAACCGGGGCAATATAGTGCATACTCATATGCAACAGAGTAGAGGAAGTTGTAATCCGGGGCTCGTCTGAAACCGAGCAAATGTAATTGGAATGGCAATGTAGTGCGTACTCGTATATAATCCGAGCAGAGGCATCGGGAACCGAATAGAGGTGTTAAGCATATTCGATGACTAGGAACCAAGCAGAGGCGTCAAGCGTGCTTTTTGGGAGTTGAAAAAAGGCATGGCGTGTTCCCTGAATGTCTAAGAACCTGTGTAGAAGTAAAGGTCGACGATTTTAACCCTGAACCTCTTCTGAAACTCGAGCTTTTGATACTCGAGTGTTTGACACTCGAGTGTTGTTGCCCGGGTAAAGAACCCAAGTAGAAATAGCGGTCGACGATTTTAACCCCGAACCTCTTCTGAAACTCGAGCGTTTGATACTCGAGTGTTGTTTCTAGAGATAAGAACCCGTGTAGAAGTAGCGGTCAACGAATTTAACCCCGAACCTCTTCTGAAACTCGAGCGTTTGATACTCGAGTGTTGTTGCCAGGGATAAGAACCCGTGTAGAAGTAGCGGTCGACGATTTTAACCCTGAACTTCTTCTGAAACTCAAGCGTTTGATACTCAAGTGTTATTGCCGAGGGTAAGAACCCGTATAGAAGTAGCGGTCGACGATTTTAACCCTGAATCTCTTCTGAAACTCGAGCGTTTGATACTCGAGTTTTTTTGCCGAGGATAAGAACTCGTATAGAAGTAGCGGTCGATGATTTTAACCCTAAACCTTTTCTGATGTCTACAAGGACTCGAATGGAACCGTGCATAAGAAACAGACAACAATAAATACAAAAATAGACTTTGACCAAGTCGTTCATCCGAATTCATTTTTTCTTCAATATTTCGTTACAAACAACAATCATGATGCAAATTCCCGAATCGATCATAGGCAAACCGATTGAGTTTTACAACAATCCCTCGCATCTTTTATAAGAAAAAACACTAAAACTCAAAGGATCGGCTCGGTAACAGCTGATGGTTGCAATTACAACTGTGTAAATCTAGGTTTATAAATAGAACAACCCGAAGGCATTAAAAGAAAAGCAAGATGGCCGAACCAAGGTCTACCTCATTTAACTGAGGGTGTTCAGCTAGAAATTATCACCAAAGATCACCGAGCTCCAACATCGTTTTCTATCTATGAACTACTCGGTGATCGAATCGAACTACTACCTAAAGACCATATGCCTGTCTAGGAATAGACATCTGACTAACAGGAAAAGTGAGCCTTAGGTAGTAGAATCAACTCTCAGCCTCCCACTGCTCGGCCTCACCTTAAGGGAAAAAGCTACCCTATTTCAATCATCGGTGCTTGTTAAGGCCGTGCAAGGGTTGAGTTACCTTGACCATGGTCGGAAACTCCCCAGATCTAACCCACTATGAGCACAGGAGTGGACATCTGCATCGCTCATAGCAATCGATCCAAGGCTATCCCCCTATGGGGTCATCTCGGCCTTCCTAGAACTGCGCTAACAACTATTAGAGAGCTGCTCGTCGATGCTAGGGCCGAGGATCGTCCCGTCCGATATTTCAATAAGTAGATCAGCGACAAAAAAGACATTACTAGCTGAGGAGGGCCAGTCTTCTCTATCTCAGACAGAGCCTCAAAGGTAGTATTAGTCTTTGGTGCTAGAATTGTAACACTTATGGACCATAGCGGAATAATGAATAAAAAATATCAAGAACATAAAACTGAAAACAAACCCCAAAATCATTCAAATACAAGTAGTTGTCAAAATCTAGTAAGCAAATAACGGGGGTTTAAGGGGCTACAACCTTTGTAGCGTGTCCACTCGCCTAGTGGAAGAACCAAGATAGACTCTACGTTGTAAGGATCGGGCATGTAAGCGGACCTCCTTGCCGAAAATGATCCACTTTGAAGAAGACCCCAATCTAAGCATCAATTTCACCAAAAGTTTCACTTTTGTGAAATAACTTGCTCTCAAAATTTGCTAAAAAATAAAAGGAAGAAATGCAGTGAGCTCACTCTTTATTTCTCTCTCTCTCTCTCAATCTTTCATTTCAACACTAGAAAAAAAATGAGGAGAGAGAATGGCCATGAAGGAATTAGGAAGAAAGAGAACGCTTCTTTCAAAAATAGTGTTTTATTTCTATTTTAAAAATGAAGCCATACCTCTCTACAACCTTCTCATTTCTTTAATATTAAAAAGAAATGACTCATTTCTTGATTTAATATTAAGGAGAAATGAGGTGTCCCTTCTAGATGTTTTCATATATCAATTACATAAACCATCTAGTATGTGTATCATATACACAAAGTATATGTATCGTATACATATATACGTATTTGTATCATATACAAAAAGGAAATGAGAGAGAAATAGAAATTGAACATAATACTAGAATATATATATATATATATATATATATATATATATATATATATATATATATATATATATAGACACACACACACACACACACACATACATACATACATACATACTAGAAATCTGAAAAGGCACGTGACTAGCAAAATTATCATGTGAAGTCCAATGAACCCTACCGTAACCCAAGTAAGCCAAAACCAAGAATCTAAATCATATATAAGAAAAATAGAGGTGAAGTTTTAAGAAAAGATTTTATAAAATGAAGTAAAGTTTGTTTTGTAAAGAGTTAACGTTTGAAAAACGGACAACACCTCCTTTGTAAATTTTGAATAAAATTCATGTACATTGATAAAATATAACGTATCCCCACACGAGAACTATCTCGACGCCCACATGGTGGAGACACGATCCTTGTAAAATATACGACGCCCAAGACGAAGAACAATAAGCGTAAAACAATAAAACTATAGATAAATACTGTTAAGCCGAATCCATACGAGTTCGACTACAACAACAATACAACTTCTAAAGTCTCGGGAAAATTCACTAGACTTGGTTGATGGAGTACTTCTAGGTACAAAGATAGATACAAGACAAATACCGAAATGAATTCTAACCCACTTAACTCAAAGATAAATATGCAACCATGCCCAAAAAGCTCTCTCACTGTCGCTATCGATCGAATCGACCAAACCTGCAAGAAGTTATAGAACAGCAGGGGTGAGTTGTCAACTCATGAGTAGAATTCGCATAACAAGATAGAAATTGCATGCATAAGCTGTGAAACAACTAAGGTATGGGTAAACATGTACATTACGGAATGTAAATAAGTATGCATCGAAACTAGAGTTCGAGCGATGAACAACAATAATATACCGATCATGTACAACTCATGTACCGCTATCCTAGCATGTGTAGTATGCAATATGTGTGGTTATCATGGTATCATAAAATAAATCTTTATCACGCCCGATACTGCCATAGCAAATCACTAAAATATAAGAAAGCATGTGAACCACGAATATAATATGCATAAATTAAACCTGAATTTAAGCGCAATGAAACAGTAACAATAATTATTCGTGAACAACTTAACAATATAATTATATTACGGTGTATAATCGCTATCATCGTAGCCATAATGCAATATCTATAGCACAGGACAATGCGCAATTACTATAACACATATATAGCACATATCCAATATAATCACTTAAAAGTAGTCATATTGTGTATATATGTATAATCATTTAAAAGTAGTTGTACAATGTATATATCACAGCATAAGTAGCGGATGTTAATTTGTAAGAGATATAAACATTTCATTAAACTATACGTCACGTCGTTTGAAAATAATATAAAAGGTTTTCTTTTGAAAAACACTTGTGTCGATTATAGACACGTGGAAAATAGTACGACAATAGAACATTAGAAAGTGATAGCAAACATCGATACATGAAAATAATATCTCAAGTACTGTCTTTTAGACCAGTTATGTTTGAAAACTATATAGTTTAATACATCTCATCCTCGGTAGGGTCTTCATAATGACCTTCCGATCCCCAGCAAGACATCTTGTGTCTTCTAACCTTAATCACTCATGGATTGATCACATATCACCTCAATCGCTCATGGATTGATCACACCATGTATCCGTAATCGGATATTAACAAAATAGTTCACCATGTATCCGTAATCGGTTCTCCCCCATCTCGATATCGGATATCAACAAAACAGTTCACCATGTATCCGTAATCGGTTCTCCCCCATCTCGATATTGGATAATAACAAACTATAAATATATAGAAACTCATGGTGGACATATCTTTATTATATCAAGAGTAAATCGCAATATACAAATATAACCAAATTTATGAAATAATACCACGCGGTTTCCCAAATCTCATGGAAAACATGGTACACACTAATAACAGAATCATATCGTAAATGGATAACATATAAATAAAGTGTAGCGTAAATGAATTATGAGTAAGCACAGTGTAAATGAATAATAAGTAAAGCAAGCACAGCGTAAACGAATAATAAGTAAAGTAAGCACAGCGTAAACGAATAATAAGTAAAGTAAGTATAGCATAAACGAGCATTGTAAATGGATAAATACTTCCGAATAATCCAATTATAGTTTAAAGTAGAACGAAACGTTTTTTGGAAATAAGGAGGCCGCAATATTTTTAAAATAGATATCCCTTTTGAAGTCCAGCAGCGCATCCCTTGTATTATTGTTTTAAAATTAGAAACAAATAGTTACTTTTAGAAATAAATATAAGCTTTGTATTTTCATAATCTCCCAATCGAGGAAATAGTAAGACTCGGCGAGTCAAAAATAAAAGTCCGTATTCGGCTAACCATCACCACCTTATCCAGTTCGGAATCTCACCTCATACGATAATAACCAAATATTCCATTGAATCAAATCATAACTACATTTTCGATAATTCCAAATGTTATGATAAATAATATAACGCACTCAATAATAGTCAGTACAAATATCTAATCTACATATGCAAATACACAGTTCAATTAGTATGGACCGCTAGTCTACGTACACACATAACAATTAGTACGGACTTCTAGTCGCGTACGCAAACACACACTTCAAATAGTACGGACATTTAGTCTTATACACGCACATAATATTAATCATACTATTACATGTAAAGCATGGTGTTCACGACCAAAAGCTTACGCCTTTTGCTTCTGGCGCTGGCGCAAAGTGCCAGAACATCTTGGGCGCTGCCCCACGTGCAAAGCATGTGGAATCAATGCAACCCTAGGTGTATCATGCGCTAAACCTTTGAAGCGTATGTTTCAGTATAACTTAAGTTATATTTGGGAAAATATTTCCCTATCTTTCTTAAACAGAAAGATTTTTCTTGTTAACAAGACATAATTTTAATATCTTTCTAAAACTAGAAAGATATTAACTCTGTTAACAAAGGACCCTTTGATCAATGATACAATGATACTTAAGCATCCGGGTTGATCTTAAGATCAATTAGAGAGATCTTCTCTACTTTCCAAACAATCTCATCCCCTATATAAATAATCCTTGAAATTAATCTTAATATACAGAGAACTCCTCATAAGCTTTGAGAGAAAAACCTCAATCCAGAACTTAAGTTCTTTCGCCGCCATCAAGAATCCTCGTCTTCTTCTTCCTTCAAAAACTGAGGTAAAGGAGATTAATCTCCATTACAAAAATAAGAAGGTTAACATTCAAACAGTACTTAAGTTTTTCTTTCCGATCTTAAGATCCTTAAGTTAAAACCCTCCTCATTGAAAACTTAAGTTTTCACATAAGGATTTTTTGATCTTAAGATCTAGGGTTTGGGGAAAAAAATTTAAGAGACCCTTTTGGCCATAGTAATGGAAATACATCAAGATATCATTATGAAAAATGAAAATGAATGATGAAGATGATGAAGTCCATAATCTGAGACACCTAAGTTCTCATCATGAGCCACGAACAAATCTAAGATCATAGAAAAAAAATTGATCTTGATGCTGTTAATGGTGAAAATACCATTAACTGATGTTTAAGTTTCAAAATATAAGAGACTAATCTCTGAAAAAACCTTAAGTTATGCCCCACGCACTATACACGTGGTGCCAGTGCCAGAAGAGGATTCGCCGGTGCTTTCATGCGTCACATGGAAATCACGAGAGCAGCGCCCGTATAACATGCGCCCATATGTCATGCGCCAGTATATCATAAGCCCGACCATGTTACATAGACCAATTCCTAGGCCCAAATTGGCTAAGTCCCATGAAGCTTAAGCTTCTTTGATCTTAAGATCAATTGAGCCCATATACTTATAAACTCTAAGTTGATCTTAGTCTAAAACAAGACTAAATATCCTTAGGTAAACTTAAGTTTCCCTTGAACTGATGGACCTCATCCATGTGAGAAATACTACCTAAAGTTAACCTACGTTGGTAAAACATATTACAAAAGTGGAGCCAAACACCTAATCTAATTATGTACAGATTTGCACTAATCTGCGTCCTACGGGCGACGACATAAATTAGTCTTCGTATACAATCCAAGAGCAACCCAAAATAAACTAAAACACGACACATGAAGGAATAGACCTGGAGTGCAGAAAGTTTTTATCGTTCGCGATAACATAATTAACCGCAGAGGCTTGCGTCTACAGGAAAAAGCGTCCCCATAATCAATAAAACTCTCATCCATGAGAGGGAATCTGAATGTTAGCTATATCGGTCGCATCTCTCTAAACCTCCAATATACGGTGTCATAAATCAACTTGGTATCTTCGGAGACGTGGATACATATTTCCAAATAGCATATGCCCCCAGATTCAGGATGGACGCGCTCCCCACGCCTCGGTCGGCGGAACCTGTGTGCCCAACGCTATAGGTCAGGTAGTTTTACTGAGTTTAGGCTCTGGTTTCCGGCAGTAAACAGACTCCGGCACGCCCGGTGGGACCCTTTTTCTTTTTCCCTTGCACATTTCGTGTGTCGTGTTTCACGAACAAAATCATTGTATATAATGTTTATGGTTGCTCTTGTTTTGGGATACTAAAGCCGATATTTCATCTCCATGGAGATCAATGGCCTCACTCTGCAACAACTATAACGACAAGACTAGTACCCACAACACTCCATCTGGTGTGGTCTGGTCAATACAAGCCATGGCTCTGGTGCTCTGCATCCCTATGTCTTAAGTGGCCCAAGAATTAAATGGGTTCTTCTTCAGAATGATGCTTCCACCTCTTACCATTGGCATTGCAACGCCGAAGGATGAAATTCAGAAGAAGTTGATCTTTGATAGGCTGACAACCTCCCCTGCAGGCCTTCCTGGTAAGCCTGCCAAATCTGAAGGTTTGGTCTTCAACAGACTAAGCATAAGCTCCGTAAGCTCTATAAAGAAGCCTATGATCCTCAAGAAGTCGGTCTTTAAGAGGTTGGCCTTCTCAGCTCCTGCTGTTCCCGAAGCATCAAAGATCTCTTCACTTCTGCAACAGTTTGTCTTAACCTGGCTAGCACCTCAAGCTCTTACTCTGGTCCAGCCGAAAGCGTCAGTCTTCCATCGAAAGATACTTATTGAAGTTCCCAAGCAGCACAGGGGCATGCTAAAGAAGCTCCCAAACTTGAATAAATTCCTATTACAAGAGGCGCTCGACATCAATATTGGCGTCAACAAAGAAGAGCTGGGGGCAGCTCCCCATGTGGGCTGACTCCACCCGCTCCGATGCTGACGGTCCATGATGCTGTTCCAACTGGAAACATTTTTGAACCGCTAAGGAGGGTAAAGTGCAACTCTCCTACCGTTGTACTGAAGAGATCTCCACCTCCCGCAGAGATACCAAATGATCCCAAGCCGGTATACTTACCCAAGCGACTTTCTTTGACGATTCATAAAGTTTGGAAAGAAGTTCAGGGTTCTATCCTCAACGACAGCTACTCCCCCAAGCTGAAGAAGATGAAGAGTCAGCCAAGCGCTAACAACTCCCCTTCCAATGCAAGGGGGCTTCTCTTAAGGTGGTTCCTGCTATGATGGTTCCTCCTAAGTGGCTTCTTAGAAAAGACAGAGGCCAGAAATGACTCAAGCGCCGAAGGAAAAGCTCAAGCGGTGAGATTCCAAGCGCTCTAAAAATGGGGGCATGATAGTTCATACAGTGTACATGATATCTTACACAGCTGACAACAATGCTCCTTCCGGTCATAGGCCCCATACTCGGCCTTTGACGAAAGCACAATAGCAACAGCAGAAGCTGCAATAAATACTTACTGAAGCAGCGACACTCATGAATCCTATATCTAAAGCAAGCTCGGAGGATGAACCCGAAGAATGCATAGGATAGGAGTCTGATGGTGACTTTCTAAAACACGTCCTTGAAAAGAAGAACAAAGAAGCAGCAGAAATGGCCTCTAATATAAACAAGATGGCTCTCCTGATCCAGAACATAGCTGGGATGATGATTCAATTAGAACCGCTGGCAGATGAGCCGCCAGTGGTCATTGTTGATGACAAAGGAGATATTTCAAGTCCTCTGTATGACCCTTCAGCGGCAAAAGAGGAGATGATCTCGAAGATGAAGCTGGATGAATATATTGCCCGGCAAATTAAAGCCAACGCAGCCAGTGAAGAGGCGAACGAACTAGTCAAGACTGGTCGGCTATATCCGTCCTGTTACGACCAAATCCAGCTCCCTCCAGGATATATAATCCCGAAGTTCAACATTTACAGAGGGTCAGTGTAACGACTGCAAAATCCATGTACTCTTTACTTTATAATAAGATCACTTTTTTTTAAAAATTGGTTATATATTCATTTTTATTTGAATATAGGTGTGATCATTACTTGTATTCTATTGGTTGAGATACTGTATTGTTATTTCACAAGTCTCAAGTTCAAACCGCAACCTCCCAAAATTATTTATTTCTTTATTATAATTATTAGTTTATTATATTATTTTGTATGATTATATTTTTATCCCTAAATTATTTATTTCATTATTATAATTATTAGTTTATTATATTATTTTGTATGATTATATTTTTATTTTTTGCATTTTTATTTTTATTTTTTTATATTTATATTCTTGTTAGTTAGCAGTATATTTTAATGATTGTTGTAGTTTTTATCTATATTATTATATTGTGACCAACTTAATTATATCTTATTAATCTTTTTATCTGACTCTTAGTTAACTGTAGTGAAAATAATTGGATATACTTACTATATTTTCTATAACATATTATTTTCATAACTGTAATTGTTTGAATATTATTGTTGTTATGCTAATATCATTAATATAATCAACATTATTATTTTAAATTTATTTGTTTTTTTATTTTGAAATATTTTTTTTGATTGTTTTTTTGTTGGCTGTTTTGATTTTGGAGATTGATAATATTTTAATAAATCTTAAGCCAAAATCTTTTTCTTTATTCAGCCATATATCAAAATACCATCACTCCAAACAGAAAAAAGAAAGAAAGAATGAAAGGAAAAAAAACAAAGCCGTTTCTTTTCCTCTTTGCTCTTATATCTCAAACCCATAACCCTAGCAAATCGAGCATCTTCTCTTTGCTCCAGCCATCTTCCTCATCACCAGCGACTCCTACGTCACCGTCTCTATCTCTTATGTCATCATGGCCTACAACCACATCGTTGCCGTGATCTTCCTCTTCTACTCAGCGGCCCATACCCGAACACCTCCCTAGTTGTTGCTGTCACGCCCCGCTTCCCTGTGTACAGGTAAAGGACGCAATGAGGCCGCTACGTATTTACTGTGAAGTAAATACGCTAAGCGTATCTAAGCAATATAAAAGTAAATGCACAAGAGATAAGATATAATAAAACAATTACTTTATTTATTCACATTTTTTTTACAATACATGGAAAAGTAAATACAACTGAATGAAAACAATGCCTAAACAATGGCATAACAGAAAATGAAAAGTACTGAAATAAAAGTGTACAATGAACTAAAGCTCTGGGTCTTCAATGAAATGGTCCAAGTCTTCAGCGCTGGGCTCGATCTCTGACTTGTCCAGATCACCTGACGACATTCAAAGAAGAAAGAAGGGAATGTCGTCAGCGAACAGATCGCTCGGTAAGTCCCAAAGATAAGGGAGAAATAGAATAGACAGAAAGAGAAGGTAGCTTTTCAAGTTGTATTATATTGTTATAATGTTGTGTTAACGCTATTGTTTGTATCTTGGTACAGAAAGATGCCAGTGTATACGAGAGGAGTCTCTATATGCTAGAGACTAAGGCAAACGGAATATAGAGTACAAGGCTCCGTTAGAATGCCTGGAATAACGGTGATTGAATTCAGGTTAGGTGTCTTAAATCTTGCAGTCTCGTGCCACTTCTAACACCTTCCATGCAAATCTATCCCTTAAACCCCGAGATGTCTTGTTCGTATAGTTGTATTGTATTGTCTTGTATTGTAAACTGTATAGATTGTATAAGTGGATGACTTACCGAAACCATGATATCAGTAAACATATGTAACTGTATAATCATGTAAATGGATATAACTGGAGAATCATGTAAATGGATGTATATCCATGGTTCGGTTCAGTCAAGTTGTATAGATTGATAGATGGATTCATAGATTCATGTTGAATTGTAATATTGTAGATTGCAGATTGTAGATTGTAGATTGTGCTTGAATCATATTCAAGTCAATTTATAAAGAGACTCAATCTGAGTAAGACAATTAGAAAAATAAATTGAAGTCCTGATTGTTTTGATGTTATCGGTAACCGCTGCACTTGGACGGCAGGATTTGTGTCTTTTTCAAAGACGATTACCGTGTTGATAACACCGTTGTTAAGTTGTCTACCTTAAATAGGCAAGCACACACTTCTCTGGCTCCCTGAGGCTCAAGAGATTGGTCCCGCTTAAACCTATGTTTACTAGGCTCCTTAGGGTAATTTATAGAACTTGAGTGGGTTTTATGTAAAAAATACTTTTATATACTTTTCAAAATACTCCCCAAGTATTTAGTTATCGTCTTTAGAGTTATAATGAATGCAGATTTTATATTATGATATTTCTAGTGAAAATATCCTAATTTCATAATAAAGGGTATTTATTTGTAATATTGACTTGTATGGAATTCATGGTATTTTAATGTAAAATGATTCTTGTGATTTTTGAAAAGAGTTGGAATATTTATATTATTTAAAAATAGATATTTTAATGATACATATATACATAATTATATAAAAATAATTTTAATATATATTTTATATTTCTAAAAATCTCATTTTCTTAAGATGTCGTATTTTAAATCTTTCGAGACCGAATGCTCCTTGCGGAGGTCTGCATCTCGCACTACTAAGCCCGAGGATGTGCGATAATCTGCAGCATCCTAGTCGGGTTCCCCAAAGTGGGTTGTAGCGGCGCTTTGCAAAAGTTTGTATAAATACTAAATCGTTTAGAAAATAGTTTTATTAGTAATGGTATTTATTTGAAAAAGTGTTGTTTTCCCGTATTCTATATTTCCGAAAGTATTGTGCTATTTTGCATATGAGTGTGTGAGGAGGTAGGTCATTACCTCGTGATCTACTTAAAGGTATAGCAAGGATTTGATGGTTTAAATGTCGAAATGAAACTATATAGTATTTTAATGAAAAAAATACGGTAAAATGGAAATAACAATTTTTTTTGATATAGAACTTATTCAATATAATTAGTTAGTATTTAATAGTCAACATGAAGTGGTTTAACAAGATTGTATTAAGAAAATGTTGTATTTTGAGAAAGAACCGAATCGAAAATCAGATTTACTCCGTTTCCATCGGGTTTTGAAATTTCATATTTTTTAGAAAAGATTAAAGAAGGGAAATTAGGACTTACGGGTTTCAAGGTTAGATGAGAGGAAGAGGGAGACTTAGGCTTCGCCGGTGCGTCGATTCGTCGCCAGGAGTTCTAGGATTGTCGCCGGAAAATTCGCCGGAGCTTCGCCACTTTGTTCACTTCAAATGTACACTAGGGTTTCTAGGAATTTCTTGAGAGTTGGCTCAGAATTTTGGGGTGAGGGGATAATGTTTAGGGGTGGTATTTATAAGGTTATGCTAGGGTTAGGGTAGATGAAGAGTTTAATTGGAAAAAATGTATTAAAATGTAATATAAGTGGAGTAAATAGGAATTTAGAAGGTCTCTGGAACCGATCTGGGTAATTGAAGCGTCTAGGGGGTAGGGGAGGCCAAGAAGCACCACTTTGGTGTTGGGGACTCAGCGGTCCGGCTGAGTCCAGCCGGCGGCACCGGCCCGAGTCGGCCAGTCCGCCGGCAGACTCGGCCGATTCCGGCAGAGTCAGACCACCGTTGGGTCCCCCGACGATTCATCTACTCACTGGCGTATTTAACTTTTCATGGGTAGTGGGGTTTTTGTAAGATATGTACGTGTAAACTCTTGGTATTCTAAAAATTCAAAATAAAATTAAAAATAATGTGGGGTATGGGATTTGAACTCTGGTGGCTTGGTTCAGCAGTGCAAGGTATTACCAATGAGCCACAAGCTCCTTCTTGCTATTAATTAGCAAAACAAATATTTAACTTGTGCTCAGGCAAAATTACCCCTTTCTTTAAATTTTGAAAAATTTGCAAAGAAAGTTGTACAGGAAATTTGGGGTTGTTACAGTTGCCTCGTCATCAAGCGTCGCCGTTTATCCAGCCATTGCCGCCCTTTCGACCAAATCCGAAGTCAAACATCGTCACCGTCATTGTCGACGATCTCTTCGTAAGTCCCCTTTCTCTTCTTCTTTTAATTTCCTTCGTCGCGTGAAAACCCTTACATTAATTTTTAAATAGTTTTATTTACTTATGTGGTTTTACTTTTAAGGTTAGTATGTAATAATTTGATTTTTTTCTCTGAATGTAAATTGTTATCATAATTAAATAAGTGTTAATTACTTCATGTTCTCGTTTGCAGTCATGCTATGAACTATATAAGTTATTTGTTTACATTAGTGCAAGTATAGCTTAGTATTTATTATAAGGTGCAAACATTTTGATTGTTGTAAATATAATATTATTTCATTTAGTTGTCAGTTGTTATAATTTATAAACCTGCACTTGTATAACTAATACTTAGCAGGAACCTGCAGGTTACAAACCATTAGTAAATTAAGGCTTTAAATCTTATTCAATGTTGTCTAGTGCTATAATCTGACTCTTTATAATTAAGGATCATTTCTAAAATAAAAGGGCTACTTGTAGATACACCCCTTCCCAATTTGTTAACCCCCTTTCCTTTTCTATTTTAAATAATTTTAAATCTTGTCAATACTTTATTATTACATTAGCATATCATGTAGAACTGATAAGCCCTATAATTACCGGATTATAGAATAATGTGATTTCGAGAACAATTTTATTATTTCACAGTATATAGTAATATATGGTACAATTTACATTATGTATGTGATACTAAATCACATTATGTATGAGAATTAATATGCATATATTCACGGGGAGCATTTGAATAATAATATTTTTGAAATAATATATAATAATTAATTAATTTTTGTAAAATATAAAAAAGAGAGAGATTGTTGACCTACGAGTCCCATTCTCTTTGGTTTTGATTATTTTACAAAAAACTATATTTCAAAGATATTATATGTTACTAACCATATCAGATAAGTTAAATTTCTACAACAATGGAATTACTCAACTAAGAGAACAATCAACACATCAACCGGCATCACAACAGTGATATTGAGTGACTCTGAAGAGTAAGAGAGCGAGAGGAAGTCTTCGTGGCGTCGCGGTATCGTCGAGAATGGATCCGGCCGTTGATGGAACGAATTTTGAGCGCTAACTCCATTTGTGTAACAACCCTAAACTTTCTGTACAAAATTTTTAAAAAATACAGAAAGGAATACCTAAGCCTGAACACAAGTTATAAATTTGTTTTATTTTGAATACAAGAAAGCACTTGTAGCTCATTGGTGAAGTCTTGCACTGCTGTGACATAGCCCTTGTGTTCGAATCCCCCCAGCCATATATATTTTTAATTGATTTTTATTTAATTTTTTATAAACCCAAAGGTTTACACGTGCATTACACGTAAAATGAAAAGTCATAGATTAAACAAACACGTGCACTGAGATATACCAACAGACCTTGACACGTGACAAGCATCCCACACCCCACCTCCCTATTTTGGCCGGCGAGATTGAGGCCATGACTGGCACCGCTGGCCCCCCATAGGGGATGCTCCCCAATTTTTTTCTCCTGGCACCCCTTCGTCTACTCCACTACCCCCATGTTGTTTGTTTACTCTGAAAGCATCCATAGAGTGATAATTCCTCTCTTTAATTCATTTTTTAATTCATATTTTAATTACATTCTTCATTACCCTAAACCCTAAATTTCTCTATAAATACCACACCATATTTCACCCCTCCTCATTCAGAATTTCATTACAAAAACTCTCTAAAAATTCCAAGTCCCAAGTTGTGCAAGTGGAGTTAGCAAAGGGCGAAGTTTCGATGACGTTTCGAGAAGATCCCGGCGACGAAACGATGCCCCGACGGTTCCAATAGCTTCCCCTATTTCTCCTCTTGTTTTCTAACTTGTATGTTCCCTCCCCCTCCTCTTTTACTATTCTAAAACTTCTCCTTTTCAAAACCAGTCGGAAGTGGAGTTATTCCGGCTTCCGATTCTTTTTTCTTTAAAATCTAATTTTTCTTAAATAAAAACAAATTTTTTTAATAGATTGTTTAGTAATCATTAACAAAAACATTAGAACATGTTTTATTTCAAAATAATCTATTATGCAACTTTTATCGCATTTTTACGGTAAAATACCATATATTTTTCTTTCAGCACAATTCAACATATTTCATTGTATTATCTTTAGATAACTCACAAGGTAATGACCTACCTCATCACAACACATATGTTTGACACAACATGATGAATTTTAGAATTCTAGTTTATGGGAAAATACCATTTTACGAATAAATACCTTGAATATTCAAAACCGTTTCTTTAAAAAATGTATTAATTAAATTCCTTGCAATTGCGTCTCTATAACCCATTTTAAGGAACTCAAATCGGGATGGTGCGGGTTATTGCACGTCCTCGGGTCTACCAGAGCGAGATGCAGACCTCCGCAAGGAGCATTCTATCTCGATGGAATTTTGATGCAATTTTTAAGAAAATGAGATTTCTACAAATAAATAAACTTTATATATATATAACTATTATCAAAATATCTATTTAAATATAATATATGAATATTCCATGTTTTCTAAAGCTAAAGAATTACAAGTTCATGAAACTACCACTACAATCCAATAAATTCCAGTATTTAATTAAAATACTATATATAATGAAAACTAGGTTCTACTCACTAGAAATTTTCACTTTTATAAAATATATATCTATGAAAACTCTAAAGATGATAATTAAATACTTGAGGTGTATTTTGAAATTATATCAAAACTATTTTTACATAAAATCCCCTCAAATTATACTAAATTACAATAAGGACCCTAGTAAATATAGGTTTAAGCAGGACTAATTCACTTGAGCCTCGGGGAGCCGGAGAAAGTGAGTGCTTGCCTATATAAGGTAGACAATCTAACAATGGTGTTATCAACATGGTAATTGTCTTGGAAAAAGACACAAATCCTGCCGTCTATGTGTAGCAGTTACCGATAACTCCAAAACAATCAGGACTTCAATTCTGTTTAAAATTCTAACTCAGTTCGAGTCTAGGTCAGATCTGAATACAATCTGACTTGAATTCTTTTCATGTATAACTGCAATACAATATGAATTCATGAATGTCAGAATACAATCTATAACAACATGAATATGACCGAACCGAACCATGGATATACTCTGATTACATGACTATCCATGTATATCCATTCCGTTTAGTAATATATGGTTTCGGCAAGTATTCCATTTACTACAAGACAAGGCAATACAATCGGTACAATCAATACAATCAATACAATAAATATTATAGGGTTTATAAAGGGATAGACTGGTACGAAACATATTAAAGGTGGCACGAGGTGGTCACTAAAAGACGTAATTACATCCATGCCGTTGTTCCATTGTATTATCGATAGAGCCTTATACTACGGGTTACCAAAGTCCACGGTGTAAGTTGGACTCCTCTCGTATACACTGGCATATTCTGTACCAAGTTACAACAACTACGTTAGTATGACAAATATAACATTATCTACTTCACCTGTTCTATTCTCTCCTTTTTTCTTTGGGACTTACCGAGCGATTGTTCACTAACGACATTCCTATTTCTCTTCTTCTTTGGAATGTTTTCAGGAGGACCCGACTCTGAAGAGTTCAAGACCAGCCAGGAACACTTGGAGCAGACTCGTGAACAGTACACTGAAGTCCCCGAGCTATAGTCACTTGTACATATTTTCTTTTCAGTTCATGCCATTGTTTAGGCATTGCTTTCTATCCTTGTATTTACATTTTCAGTTGTACCTGTAAAAAAATGTTTAATAAATAAAGTTGTTGTTCATTATATTCATGTTTCTTGTGTACATTTTACTTTATATTGCTTAGATACGCTTAGCGTGTTTACTTCAGAGTAAATACGTAGCGGACCCAGCCACGTCCCCTTACCGTATACCGGGAAGCGGGGCGTGGCAATTTGACCAGCCTTAACCCTTCTTGGACTTAGAGAATTTTGAGAAATTTTCAGAATAGGGGCGAGCGAGGGAATGGTGTGGTATTTATGGGGATGAATATAGGTATAGGGTGAATTAAAAAGAGTTAAAAATAGGAGTAAAGAGAGTGTAAATGGGTAGATGAAGGGTTGGACTGCTCTCTGTTTAATTGCAGGGAAACCAAACAAGAAAATAGAGTATAGGGGAGCTAATGGGGTGTACGGGGGAAGCACGGAGGTGTTTGGGGCAAGGTGGACTGCCAGTAGTGTCTAGATAGGGAAAACGGGCGGTTGAGATTTTCCAAAAAATCTTGAGATTCGTGCCATGTATTTTAATCTGTGTTAACTCCTCATTTATCTCGTTTGATTTTTTTGAAACTTTTCGATTCATTGTGTATTACACGTGCAACTGTTGGGCTTCCGAAAAGTTGAAAAGAAAAATTATTAAAATAATTAGGATTGATGGGAATCGAACATGCAGGCTATGGCACAACAGTAGTGAGTAATAACCAGTGAGCTACAAGTTGCTTCTTACTTTTATTGAACAATATTAACTTATAACTCCTAATTAGGCTGAAATACCCTTTTTATATATTGAACAAGTTACATTTATACATGGATTTCAGAGTCGTTACATTCTACCCTCCTTATAAAAATTTCGTCCTCGAAATTTACACAAAGAGTAATTTTAAAAAAAGGTGAGGGTATCGTGTACGCATATCGTCTTCTCACTCCTAGGTTGATTCTCCTGGCGAATCCTTTCTCCGTATCACTCGGACCAAGTTCACCTCCTTGTTTCATACTGTCTTCACCTACCGATCAAGGATCTCAACTGATTTCTGCTCGCAAGTTTGATCGGTTTGTATAGTGAACTCTGAGTGGTCAAGTATGTTGCTGGGGTCGCTCACATATCGTCGTAACTGGGATATGTGGAACACATTGTGCACTCCTTCTAATGAGGGTGGCAGTGCTATACGGTATGCCATTTCTCTAACTCGTTCAAATATGTCGAACGGTCCGATATACCTTGGACTAATTTTACCCCTCTTGACAAAACGTATCACTCCTCTATTCAGAGAGATCTTCAGAAACACATGCTCTATGGGTTGGAACTCCAAGTGTCGATGCTTTCCATTTACCCAATGCTTCTGTCGGTCCTGAGTTATGCATATCTTTTCCCTGATCGTGCGAGCTACATCCACCGTTGCCATAATCATCTCTGGTCCAAGGAGTTCACAATCTCCAACGTCGTCCAAACTCAGCGGAGAACGACACTTACATCCATAGAGTGCTGCAAATGGTGTCATCTCAATACTTTCCTGGTAGCTGTTGTTATATGAAAACTCCATAAGGTGTAAGTGATCTTCCCACGAACCTCTGAAATCTAGCATACAGGCTCTCAGCATATCTTTTACGATCTAAATTGTTCGCTCAAACTGTCTATCTGTTTAGCGATGATACGCCGTGCTGAAATTCAGACTCGTTCCTAGGTTGGCTTGATAACTCTGCCAAAACTACGATCGGAATCTAGTATCAAGATCGGAGATGATGCAGACAGGTACCCCATATAATCTTATGATCCCCTGCATGAGTTTATGGGTTTTAAGACAAGTAGATACATCTTGAAGGTTTAAATCTTACTTTAGATTTTTACGCACCTCCATGTATTTTCTTGCCATCATCTCGGTTGATTGGCCAACTCGGAATGTGATGAAATGAGCCGACTTGGTGAGTCAATCCACAATAACCCAAATTGCGTCGTTACCCTTCGTACTGCGAGGAAGTGCAGTCACGAAGTCCATGGTAATGTGTTGCCATTTCCATTCTGGGATAGGTAACGGCTGAAATAGACCAACAGTTCTGTGATGTTCAGCCTTCACTTGCTGACATATTAAGCACTTTTCTACGCTTTTTGCTACTTCTCGCTTCATTCCATGCCACCAGTAGTGTTGCCACAGATCCTTGTACATCTTCGTACCGCCGGGGTGTGCAGAATACAGAGAGCTGTGAGATTCTTTCATCAACTCTTCTCGAACAGGGTCGACTGGCACGCATAAACGACTCCCATACCGTAAGGATTCATTTTCATGGATGATGAAGTCAGTTTGAAAACCACTTTCTACTCGTTCTTAGATCTTTTGTAGCCTGGCATCATTTGCTTGAGATGCCTTGATCTGATTGACAAGAGTAGACTGGACTTATAAGTTCATCAAAGATGAGGCGTTACCTGGCACAACTAATTCAATCTCCAATTCATGAAGTTCTTGCTATAGTCTCCACTGAGCGGTGAGGTTCATTGATAAAGGCTGGTGACTAAGTGCGTCGAGAACTACGTTCACCTTTCTAGGATGATATTGTAGGTTGATGTCGAAGTCTACCATGAGCTCTACCCATCTTCACTACCTCATGTTGATTTCTTTCTGAGTAAACACATATTTCAGACTCTTGTGGTCGGTGTGTATATCTACTCGCTCTCGCAAAAGGTAATGATTCCAAATCTTGAGTGCGAAAACCACGGCTGCCAATTCCAGATCATGTGTTGGATAGTTACGCTCACGAACCTTTAACTGTCTTGATGCAAAAGCCACAAACTTTCCATGCTGATACAAAAGACATCCTAATCCCTTACCGGACGCATCACAATGTATATTGAATCTGCTAGGTTGATCCGGTATTATGAGGATAGGTGCAGAGGTTAACCTTGACTTGAGTTCTACAAAAACCTTCTTACATGCTTTTGACCATACGAATGCTTTGTCTTTACGTGTAAGCTTGGTCAGGGGTGGTGCGATCTTTGAGAATCCTTTGATGAAGCGTCTGTAATATCCTTCTAATCCCAAGAAGCTTCTTATATCTTTCACCGTCTTTGGTGTCGGCCACTCGTTGAGAGTTGACACCTTAGCTGGATCCACAGAGATTCCTTCACCTGAAATGACGTGTCTGAGAAATCCGACTTGGTCTAGCCAAAATTCACACTTGCTGTATTTAGCGTAGAGTTGATGTTGTTGTAGTGTCTCCAAGAAAGTGCGTAAGTGCTCGGCGTGCTCTTTCCGATTCTTTGAATACACCAATATATCGTTGATGAAGATAACAACAAATCTGTCTAAGTACTCTCTGAAAACATGGTTCATAAGATTCATAAAAAAGGCTGGTGTATTAGTCACTCCAAATGGCATTACGAGATATTCATAATGGCCATAACGAGTCTTGAACGCCGTCTTCTGAATTTCAGATTCCTTGACCTTTACTTGATAATATCCAGAACAAAGATCTAACTTTGAGAAAACACAAGATCCAGTTAACTGATTGAAAAGGTGATCGATGTGAGGTAGCAGATACTTGTTTTTAATTGTCACCTCGTTCAGTGCTCGATAATCTATGTACATCCGGTAGGTACCTTCCTTCTTCACCAGCAGTACCGGAGATCCCCAGCTTGAGGTACTGGGTCTGATGTAACCTTTCTTTTGGATACGAATCTCCTTCAATCTCTTTGGGCTTAATCGGTATGGAGCTTTTATTACAGGTTGTGCGCTGGGTTGTAAATCAATGCCAAACTCTAGAGTTTGATCGGGAGGCAAACCTGTTATGTCTTCAGGGAATACATCCTTGAATTCTCTAACGACTTCTGGCTTCGATTCTTCCGCTTGCAACGTTGCAACCTTTACCTTCTTTTGTTTTGCTCGGTAGATGCTAGGTGTTCTCCGCCGAAAGACGCGACCGGGACGTTGGGATGTCCGGCCTGAATTTTCGGGGCAGATGCTATTTGGTTTTATCCATCCACCTCTCTGAAGATACCAAGTTGATTTATGGCACTGTATATCGGAGGTTTAGACAGATGCGGCCGTTGTAGCAGACTTCGTCAGATTCCCCCTCGTTTACGAGGGGTTTTTTTGATTGTTAGGACACTCTTCCCTGCAGGCGCAAGCCCTTACAGTTAATTACGCTACCGCATAGCGGTAACCATTTTCTCCTTCTCCAGATGGTCACTTCATGTCGTGTGTGTTTGTTTTATTTTTGGTTGCCCGTGTATTGTATACGGAGACTAATTTATGTTGTCGTCCGTAGGGCGTGGATTAGTCCAAATCCGTACTTTCTTAGATTTGGGTTTGGGTTGGTTTAAGGACCTTTAATCTTGTTTCAGATTAAGATCAACTTAAACGTTTGTTGAGAATACGTTAGTCTAATTTTAGACTAAGATCTAAACAGGATTTTGGGATCATTTAGATCCAACGAAAGAGTATTTGGACTCTATCGTTTTAATTTAGGGACATTGCGGTCCATTGGGTTTAAGGACATTGTAGTCCATGGAGTTTAAAGACATCATAGCCTGTGTTTAAAGAGATCATAGTCTAATTTAAAGACATCATAGTCTGTGGGGTTTAAAGACATCATAGTCTGTAAAGTTTCTGGTTGTCGGGATCCGCCACCTCTCTGAAGATGTTGAAAAATTACAACGACACATATCAAAGATGTGAAGAGATGTACCCTTGAACCGATGTTGGTTGAGAGATCTGTAATCAAGGTTTGGGACTAAGACCAATTAAAGAGATTGTAAGCACATGGGATCAGTTAATCTGAATTGAGGACTTATGGCCAACTTAGGCTTAGTCCACTCAGATTTGAATAAAATGTTGAATATTTGTTTGGGCTCAGTCTCTTTTGGTTCAATAATGCTGAGCATTAATTTGGGTCCTGACACCCCTTTTTCTTTTAGTCTTTTATTGAGTATTGAACACTCTTTATGGCACTGGGTTTTATTTAAAGAACACTTTGTGTACCTTCAGTACCCACGTGAGGAGCACGTGGAGCGCTTGGCGCTGAGCGCCAGACTTGGAGCGCTAGGACGCCTCTTATGAAATAGCGCACACGCGCGAAGCACGTGGAGCGCTTGGCGCTGAGCGCCAGACTTGGAGCGCTGAGACGCTTCTTATGAAATAGCGCACCTGTGAGGAGAACGTGGAGCGCTTAGCGTTGAGCGCCAGACTTGGAGCGCTGAGGCGCTTCTTATAAAATGGTGCACATGTGAGGAGCACGTGGAGCGCTTGGCGCTGAGCGCCAGATTTGGAGCGCTGAGGCGCTTCTTATGAAATAGCGCATACGTGAGGAGCACGTGACGCGCTTGGCCCTGAGCGCCAGACTTGGTGTGCTAAAGCGCTTCTTTAGCAGCTCTGATCAGTTCTATGCTCTGAGAATTAAGTTTCTCGTTTATAAGAGACTTTGTCTCACAGATCTAAGTTCTAAGTTCTTCCTTTTATGAAGAGAGACTTTGTCTCATGGATCTAAAAACTAAGTTCTTTTTATTTATGAAGAGATGCTTTGATCTCTTCTATTTTTGCGAAAGACTTGGTCTTATAGAGCTATGATCTATCAAAAGAACCAAGTTCTTCTGATGTGAGGATTAAACTCTCAAGAATTGAAGCGATGTTATGATCTCACTTCTTCTCATTTACCTTGAAGAAAAATTTCTTCTTCTGAGAGCTTGCTCTTCTCGTTTTGTTTTTTTAGAACATAAAGTTTATGGGGGGTTCTTCTGTCTAAGACTTGAAGTCTTGGATCCTTTATATAGGGGAGGCTGATTTTTAGAATCAGTTAAGGAAATCTTTCTCTGATCGATTTGGGGATGTTTCCCCACCATTGGATCTTTGATCCTAGGGCTTCTGTTTTATAGAAGACAATCTTCTTGTTTTTAACAAGATTGGGAAAATATTTTCCCATACAGAACTTAGTCTGTATCTTGGTGATTTTTAATCACCATTGGATTTTTGATCCAACGGTGCTCCGATTTACAGAGCACAATCTTTCCTGTTTGGAAAGATTTGACGAGTATGATTTTTTAATCATCTTCGTTGGATCTTTGATCCAAGGATGGAGAACATTTAGTTCTAGAGCTGGCGCTTTCGTGCTTTTCACGTGAGGCGCTACCTCAGAGTCTTTGATTCTTGGTGCTAGCGCACTTAGCGCTAGTGCTCTCGTGCTTTGCACGTGAGGCGCTGCCTTAAAGTCATTAGCGCTAGCGCTCTCGTGCTTTGCACGTGAGGCGCTGCCTCAGAGTCATTAGCGCTGGTGCTCTTGGCGCTAGTGCTCTTATACTTTACACATGAGCGCTGCCTCAGAGTCTTTGACTCCTAGTGCTGGCGCTCTTGGCGCTAGCGTTCTTGTGCTTTGCACTTGAGCGATGCCTCAGAGTTTTTGACTCCTAGCGCTGGCACTCTTGGCGCGAGCGCTCTTATGAGGCACTGCTTCATTTCAAATTTCAAATTTTGAAATTTTGAATAGAGCTTTGCTCTCTGATTGGGGAAACAAATGCCCCCCACCGTTGCGCTCACGTGGCTCACACGTGAGTGCAGCGGTGTATGCTTTTCCACCATTGGATCAACTTGTAAGTTGAATCGGCTCCCAGCGTCTATAAATAGGGCCTTTAGCCCTTAAGATGACTGTTTGTTCATCTTCTTGTTTTTCTTGAGAATTAATTCTCCTCCAGAGCCAAGCTCTCTACCTTAAGAAACTTCTTAAGAGTCAAAACTCTGCCCAATCTTTGGTAAGAATTAAACTTATTAACAGAGCTTTTCTCTTCTCAGATCATAGATCTCAAAAAAATGTTTTAGGGTTTTACCCATTAATATAGCCGCGCTCATCTTTAGATCATAGATCTTCAAGATATAATCTTTTTAGGGTGATTTTAACCCATAAACTAGAACACTGTTCATCTTCCATGAAGAACTCTTAGAGTTTGTTCATAGATCCTGAAGATCTTGGTATTTTTAATTCATTAAAAGCTTTGCTTTTAGGGTTTTTGATGGATTATTCCATCTTCTTCGCAGAGCATGGCTCTTTAGAATTTTTGGGGGAAATTTTATTCCCTTCATCATTAATTCTGACAGATGTCATTTCTGTTGTAGAGCGCTGCTCTTAAGGGAGATTAACTCCTTGGCCCGAGGGGCCTCTCATTAAATGAGAATCCTTTTAGGATTTCCTATTTAATAAATGACTGTCTCATCCATGATGAGACGTCATCCAGATTTTGTGGGTCCTTTTTGGTCCCCTTCCATTGCATTGCAGTGCGGTACAAATTTTTAAAGTACCAAGTACCAAACTTAAACTGTAGCATTAATGGCTAACTCTTGTTCTTTTTCATGCAGGTACTATGTCTTTCTACACTTCTTTCCCATTTATTCGTTCGGAAAGCGGATTCCCTGAAGCGCCTGTAGATAGAGAAGTCTTCGTGTTGATCAAAGATCATGACCTAGAGCAAAAGAACCTTCATTTATGGGGGACGTGGTACAATCAAATCATCCAGGGTCGACGCAGCTTCTCTTGTGCGGTGCCTTCGGAGCCCATTCCGACGATCCACTACGCCGACCCACCCCCATTGAACTTTGCCGTAGAGGAGGTCAATTGGACTTTGGAGGGTTGCCTTCAGCCCTCTATAGCCGCGATACCCGTATAGCTGCCGATGGCTTTGGATACTCTGGGGCGGCGTATCTGTCAAGGCGAGTTGCGCCCTTGGGGATAGCCGTATATGATAGGATTGACTCCTCTCCATCCAGTCGGATATATGCCGTGGTCCTGGTACATTTTGTCGGCCAAGAGATCGCAGCTGCTGATGCTTGGGCTGTACCCAGCAGTTTACGTGTCTCTCTTCCAATATTCTACGCCTCCTGTATTGTGGGTCAAACCTTTTCTGTAGCAATGGAATATTCCGACCCACACCTTCCTTCTGTCGGATCTAGAAGTTTCAATTTCTTTGGATGAGTTTGCGGAGCTCTCCGGCTTACCTGTCAGAGGAGAACACTACGAGGAGCTACTTCCTCTGGACGAATACATCTTTGCCACCAAATCAGTGGTAATGGGCCGTACCCCATAGAATTCCATTCAACACTGATTCTCGAGCTTGATCAAGGTGTTGAATATCTAGGAAAGTCTATTTCTAGAGTCCGGAGGGCATGGAGTCAGCTACACAGACTTTATCACTCGCTTTCTTCGTCCAGAAGTCTTATCGAAGTAAGCTGCACTGTTCGCCAAGCTTGACGATCCGTTTGGTTTTGGTTTGGATAACCAACCGATGGTGGAGGAGGATTTAAAAAACTTCTTTATTACGGATGCCCCTGTTGTTCCTTTCGCAGAGCTTGCTGCTTCGGACGTCGATGAAGAGACGTTCTTGCTGGGATTTATTGGCCTATGGCTAAACTGGTTCGTGCTCCCGATGCACTCTCGTTATATGAGGCCATCAGTCTTTTACCTAGCCCATCGTATGGTTGCGGGAACTTGAGTGGCCATCGGGATCGTAGGGTTGGCACACCTGTATCATGGTCTCAGCTTAGCGGCGGACACCACTCAGCCAGGCGTACAGCCCGTCACTTTCTCGCTGCACTATTTTACATCATGGATCGAGCTGCACGTGCTTGGCACTTTTAGAGCCCACAAATGACCTCGTTTCTATGACAGTTATAACTTCCCTCAGATTATATGGCTAGTTGATGCTTCCGTTTTAAACCCGACACAGCAGGAGGCTAGGGGTGTGGTCCTTCGTCCGCGTACGGTCGGAGATGGCATGACCTTTGTCGATAAGGTTTTAACTATCGGTAAAGATTCCTCTAAGACGGTACAGCCGCTGCGGGACACTTTCAAAGACACGGCTTCTACATTGAAGGCCCGGGAGATTTTGCACCTGTACTCAATCAGGCCGGGCTTTTTGGTGTTTAGGCAGAATGATTCGACGCTGTTTATGAGGTATAAACCGCATCGGTTCGCTCAACAATCGAGCTACGATCAGGGTGTTCCGCTAGAGGCTTTCCTGGCTGAGCCGGCTGCTACAGAGGAAGGTTTTCGTAGCGCACTGCACCATTTTATGTGGCTTAACACCGGGTCCAGCTTTTTTATCAGTGAGCCGAGCTGCGTTCCAAGGGTTTTGAACGTATATGTGGCGTGATACCAGCATTTGATGGGCGCCGTTATCAGGGAAGAAAGAAGGCTTTTGCTCGATCGCAAAGGTGCGGTCCCTGCCGGCAATCCAGCTGTTCCTTTAAAGCAACGGACCACTGTTGGTCCTACTTTAAGAGAAGCTGCTGTGGCTGTTTTCCCGCTTGCTTTTCTTGATAAGCCTCTACCTCGTGCACCTGTAGAAGCGGTGGCTGCAGCGTCTCCCAATTCTGGTGTGGGTATGGAGATCGGGACTCGTCGCCCAATGTTTCCCGCCAAGCTCAAGCTCCTGTTGCCGGCTGCCGGCATCCGCTCACAGAAGAAGAAGAAGTCGCTATTTTCTGCGGACGTTGCATTCGGCCAGGAGCTTCATGCTCCTTACAGCGAAGGCTTAAGTGAGTACGGGACTAATGAGGGTCTATTCATCGCGCTTGTAGATGATACCAATCTTCAAGCTGCCTTTGAGGCTTCTGAGCGACTGGCTCGCGATGAAGCAGCGCTGATTACTATTCAGTCACTTCTTTCCGCTGTTATCTTTCTTTTATTATGCTTTGACTGATGCTTTCTTCTTCAACAAGTATCTCTGCCGATGAGGCTCTCGCTGCTTCCCTCAAAACATTTGAAGAGGAAGAGGGGCTCCGTGCTTCTTTAGGCCTTGGTATAATTTAGCTTATTATGCCTTCATTCCCTTTTTCTTTATTTATAGTCTGACCCCCTCTTTCATTTTGTTGCAGGGACTACTTTGACGCGGGTTATCCCAAGTGCGGTGCCGATTCCAAGCGGTGATGCGGCGACGCTTCCAAAGCCGGCTATCGTGGCCCCAGTGTTAGTTGTATGTATACCCTAGAGGCCAGTATTGTACAGATGATGTATATTATATTGGATGCTTGGACATATATAGAGATGACTTTCTTGCTCGATATGATAGTATGCTATCTGGTTGCGCTTTATCTTAACATGTACACTTGTCTCTTTAAACTGTCTTATAGTTACATGTTGGTAAAACTCTTAGGATGTGTACTTGACTACCTGGACTATGATGCAGATCATACTAGTGGGGACATGGTAGTCCATAGGTACATCCTTTAAGGTCCCTAGTCGTGGGTGTATCGATATACCAGTGTAGACTAGCGTATACGCTTCTCGACCCATCAGATGGGCGATGGATGATCCCATATCCATTGGTGTTTGACATCAGAGATGGTATACGGGTGCTCAGTGGAGACTGGGTACACTGGACGGACTCGCCGAGAACTCCCAGATGGTATTATACCTCACGTCAGATGGCAGTTCTCAGGTGACACTTGTGCAGGTTAGTCTGTAGACCCGAGATCGTCATAGAGTCTTGTGTGATTCCCACTGTGCTTTGATCTCTACCTTACCACGTCCATGAGGGCGTGCAAAACGGTGGTTTTTGGGTACAGTCCCGAGTCACATGGAGGCAATGAGCGATAGGAGGGGTTTCGTCTCTCCCGGTATTGGGGGTTGATGTTGCGCTGTGCTCGATTGGTCGTAACAGGGAAGTCCCTGGCCAGGGCTGATCATAGTTTTGCTGGTAAGTGTTACCAGTACTTTCTCGACCCGTTATGAGCCTCACATCGGCATGACTTATCGGTTATTGGGGTCTGACGTTTACCACCCCTAGACTTGATATGCGACATATCAGACGAACAGACCGGACTGTACGGTATGTGTTACTGGTTGGATTCACAGGAGTGTGAGCGGGCTTGCTCGTCGATCTTCTGATCGCTCAATACCCGGTTGGCCGTTACGTTTAGCAGACCGCTTGCGGCTTGTGGGTGCTTGATATGATCATCATCTGCTGCCGGCGTATTGACGAGTCTTTAGAGTCCTACACAGAGGTTACCTGGCTCAAGCGAAACGAAATAGGAGCGCATATGAGATATGTGCGGGACCGAGAATAATGCGTGTATGTGATACTGTATTTCATTCTCGCGATGAATGTTTCGATTGGTTGTATGCGATATAACCTAGTTATCGAATCGAAGATTGATTCGATAAGTCGATACATTGGATACTAGTCGGTTATGTGCGACATGACCGGATCATTGAATCAAGTGTTGATTTAATGTATAATTATATATTTGATATATTACTTTGCATTAACTAGCATTGGTTCATTTTAAAAGGATTTTCTCACTTGATGTGCACATTGTATATGTGATATATTTTTGTGTGCACTTGATTGTATCATGTTTGATGATACATGTTAACTTGAGTTTGTGTAAAGATTAAACCATGGTTATATGAATGGTTAGGGTTTTGTTTACTTATTCATTTATTTATTTTGATTATTGATTTTAGAAAAGAAAATGGAAATGGTGGCTTTTCTTGTTTCTTTCATGAAGCTTCATGAAGGGTTGAAACCTTGACCATTTTTGTTTTCTTCTCTTAACCTAACCATTCACCTAACCTTAGTTTACTCTCTCCACTTGACCATGGTTAGTATATGATAAGTATTCATTTTATTTTCATTTTTAATCTAACACTTATCATATTCTATCTTCATCTTCTTCCTCTTGAACAAGAAGAAAAGCTTACTAGCTTTAATGGCACCTTGAGTAAATCAGTGAGAAATCCAATTCTAAAGTGAACCCACCTCCTATTTTTTCATCCTCTACCTCTTGCCAAGTAGTATAGGGTGTTTTCTTCACAAGTTTCACGACTTGGTGAAGTTGGAGCTTGATCTTGTGTAGCCTCGACGTAGATCATCTTCGGCATCGCAGCCGACGACTAGTCCGCTCATTTCTCCGATGAAGCCAATGCGAGAGTCCGAGATCCGACATGGACAGCGAGGGGATGTCTACGTGGAGCTAAGGAAGTGGAGAACCGGATCTACAAAGGTTGTAGCCTCTTTCTTTTAGTTAAAATGTTAACTAGTTTCACTTTTCGCCTAAACTCTAGTCGACGAATCCATATTAGGGTTTCTCGGCACTTGTAAAATTAGAAAATGGCATGGTTGATGCCTTGTGAGACTTCATTAGCGTGCCTAGGAACCCTACAGTGGTATCAGAGCCTAGCTAGAGCCTTAGGCGAAGTGTAGACGACGTTTGAAATCCGAATCGAACCGAAACCCTAAACCCAAATTGCTCTCTGGACTTTTTTCAAAAACTGGGTTTTTTCCAGATTAAAAATTCTTAAAAAATTCAGCAGGAAATTCTAAGAATTACGGTGCAAAATTTTCCAAAAGATACCTCCAAAGCGCGGCGGAACCGCGGCAGAAGCCTGGCTTCTGTGACGGTTCCGCGGCCATCTGATGACGTCAGCCTTCCTATTTTGCACAGTAATCTGTTATTTGAGGTGCTGAGTTTTCTGGGATTTTTTAATCTGAACTCAAGAGTTGAGTTTTCTGGGGTGTTTTGGAGCCTTGTAGATTCGATCGGATTATCAAACTTTGTCTATGTGTTTTTCCGGATAATTTTAGAATATGTTGAAAAGTTCGACCGGATGTAAATACCCAATCTTTCCCCTGCCGGAATATTTCCAAGTGTTGGATTTTTCTGTGGTTTAAGGACGTTTCAAGTAGTGCAAGTAACGCGATGGTCCCTCTAGAAGACAACAAACCTTAACTCGATTATGTGACCGTCTTGAACTGCCCTTTGAACCTTAGGGTTTGGGGCAGTACGGCGTGCCACATGTGAGGCGTTGGCTTGACCCTTCTACGGCTGGACCGTTGGTACTGAGGCATGAAGTGAATGTCTTTGAACTTATTTCATGTGTTGAACGGTTTTGGGAAAACTTGGGTGTTCGAATGTTCGATCGGAAAGTTTGATATTTTCTATTTATCCGGAATGGGATACAATAATTGGAATTCACAAACAGTTATGAAATAACTGGATGAATGTTATAAATCTAGCGGTTTAGTCTCACTTGATATTGAAAAGAGTTTTCGATAATGGGACTAAAATGCGGGGTTTATAATTGTTAGGCATGTGATGTCTAAGTATTTCATTTGATTAGGCATGCGATGTCTAAAGAGGTTGCGGATTCCAACTGTTGTAGTTTTACACTTTCTTTTCTGTGACCGTAAGTGTAATATGTAATATCGCCGGTTTCGTTGCTATATGTCAACGACAATTGGGATGCGCATATTTACTTACGTTGATGACATATGATGTTATGTGTTGCTGGATATGTTATATTGGATCGTCGTGTTTGAATAGCCGGGGGTTTTTATGTGAGATGAGTGTTTTTCATTTTCATTCATGTAAAAACTTGTATGTAATATTCTTTTATTTGGGGCACTTCCAGGTTGCGAAAGTTGTCACATTTTGTATATTATTTACTTTTCTGCATTAGGATAGACCCAAGGAGGGGAGCACAAGTAACCGGGTTCTAGGGTCCAGTGGGAGACTATCTCGAGGAGTCGAGTCCGGGTCTCCTAACCCTAGAATTGGTAGGGTTGCTTGCCACTCTCGTAGGGGTCTAGGGGTGTGGGATTGGCTATTCATCACGACCGTGGAATCCGTGTTTTATACTGGCTCGTATTGAAAACACGGACGTCCTAGTATATCTAATGTTTCATATGTTTCTTCTGCTGCGATATCTGTGATGTGATCATGTGATGTTCTGTGATAGATACAGTATATAGTATATATGATATATTATATAGACGTTACTTATGTTTTACACCCGCGCTAGCCCTGCCCCGCTCTGCCGTTAGTTACCTAACCTAACGGTGCATGAGGGGACATCGAGGCGAATGCGGATGGCATAAGTGTACGTCGTATTTATCTGTGATGTTTAGGTATATAATTGATGGGACTTCATTAATGTGATTAATGAATGAAAAGAAACCTAAGATGTTGTAGAATCAAATTTTAAATAAAAAGGGTAGCTACAGTTTTGCTTTGCATAGTGGTATATATGATATACCCTGCACCTTATTCGATGAGGAAAGGGCCGAGATCCCTTCACCGGGAGTGACCCCTTTAGCGAAGCTGGCAGATGCTACAACACTCGGTTTGACTTTTGACTGCTTTTGGAGTTTTGCTTTGCACAGTGATATATATGATATATCCCGCACCTTATTCGATGAGGAAAGAGCCGAGATCCCTTCACCGGGAGTGACCTCTTTAGCAAAACTAATAAAAGTCTCAAAATCACTCCATTTCAAAAACTTCACTTGATTCTACAACGATATCAAGTTCATTACGCTCATGGTTTTCAGAAAAACCTGCGTAGCCCTCCGTCAATTCAGATATGTAATATTTAGTATTCGTGCTACGGTTGTTTGGCATGCGTCAAGGCGTAGTGTACGGTAGCTGATTATTACTTATCTGTAGCATGAGATGCGATTGGATTAAGGTATTCGTACGGCGTTGTTTGGCATGCGTCAAGGGTCGTACGGGTGGGTTTAATTCAATTACGAATTGTACGGGTTGAAATTGACTAGCGGACTATGGGTTGTTTGGCATGCGTCAAGGTCATAGCACGCTAGGGGCAAAATATTATCGGGAATTTCAAGTGTTGAGATTTGCAATGAGATTGCATACCTTCTATGAGATAGTTGGATCCCGATACCCACTGTGAGTAAGAGTTACTCCCGGGAGAGTTTTACACAGGACAATTAGCCGATCAAGTAGGTGTCTAGAAAGGTGTCAACGGGGTTACGCCTCTGGGAAAACGAGGTTTACTTTAATTAGGTCCGTGCGAAAGCACGGGGAACCTCTCTCAAAGTACCGACACTGGCCTGGCTGAAAGATTGGTGAAGTTGTAGGGTGTAATTAATCCCGGCTAGTCTTTCCTTTTAGGGTTTGAAGGATGATTTGATAAAAACCAGTGGGAGCCATCCTGATTAGATAAGATAATAACCAATCTGATCTTGCAAGAGCATACGCTAAAGTGTTTTCTTCTCTCTCTCTCCAGGTAGCGACCATGTCATGCCTTAATCAAGATAATAATATGGATGTATTGACCGAACCCGCATGTTATACTGTGCAGGGGAACGTTGGACCCGTTCTTTCTTATAAGAGTTATAAGACTGAACAGGGAATAGGAGAATATCTAGATTCTCAAGCCGCCCAAAAGAACATGCATGTTGATGCATCTTCTTCAGGTGTGTTAGTTATTGAGAACTGTTTCTCTGTTCACCCTACGTCCTGGGTATTAGATACCGGATCAGGATCCCACATATGTAAAATATTACATAGGCTACGGAAAGGTAGAGAACTGGGAAAAGGTGATCATTCCGTTCAAGTAGGGAATGGGGCAAATGTTGCAGCCAAAGCAGTTGGCGAGTATCTCCTAGTATTACCAAGTGGTAATACACTGATTTTAAATGAATGCTATTATATACCAAACATGATGTGCAACGTTATATCAGTTTCTTTATTAAGTAAAGAAGGATATAATTTTGTAGTAAAGGATAATGTTATGAACATATTCCTAGATCAAAAGTTGATTGCATCAGGCTCGCTACATAATGGCATATTCATTCTAAATCAAAATACAGTCCCCAATATACAAAACACACACAAGAGGAAAAGTTCAGAAATGAACGAATCCTTCTTGTGGCATTGTAGACTTGGTCACATCAATGCGACACGACTAGCTAAGTTGCATAAGGATGGATATTTAAATCCGTTTGAATTTTCATCTTATGACATTTGCCAGTCATGTCTCAAAGGCAAGATGACCAAAACTCCGTTTACGGGACACGGAGAAAGAGTTATGGAACTCTTAGGGCTGATACATAGTGATGTATGCGGTCCCATATCTACACATGCCAGGGACGGTTCTTCCTACTTCATTACATTCACTGACGATCTCTCTAGATACGGACATGTGTTCCTGATAAAACACAAGTCTGAAACTTTTGAGAAATTCAGAGAATATAAGCACGAAGTAGAGAACCAAATGGGCAAAAGTATTAAGATCCTTCGATCTGATCGAGAAGGAGAATACTTGAGAAATGATTTTCTGGATTATCTAAAAGAGAATGGGATTCTCTCTAAGCTCACTCCTCCTTATACACCATAGCACAACGGTGTATCAGAACGAAGAAACCGCACCCTATTAGATATGGTGCGCTCAATGATGAGTACAGCTGAGTTACCTATTTCCTTCTGGGGATATGCGCTTGAGACAGCCATGGACCTATTGAATAGAGTTCCTACCAAATCTTTGCCTACCACTCCATATGAGATATGGAAAGGGAAGAGACCACATCTTAATTACATTAAGATATGGGGTTGTCCAGCCTATGTCAAAAGACAAAATCCGGACAAACTCGAGGCAAGATCAGTCTTATGTAAGTTTATAGGATATCCCAAAAATTCACAAGGGTATATCTTCTACCACCCCGAGGAACAAAAGGTGTTTGTTTCTCGACATGCCACTTTCTTAGAAAAAGGTTTTCTTATGAAACAAACAAGTGGCATTGAGGTAGAACTGGAAGAGGTTCCAGTGACACAAACTATAACAGAAGACTTGGTAGAACCAGAGGATTCAGTAGTACCTGACGAACCCCAGCCGCTCCGCCGATCTAGCAGGGTTTCTCATCCGCCTGAGAGATACTACGATTTTCTCATTGATGGTGGAAGCGAGGATTGCATCATGGAAGATGATGACCCAACTAGCTTCGAGCAGGCCATCACGAGTAAGGACTCAGTGAAATGGCTGGATGCAATGCGGTCTGAGATGGAATCCATGTACACCAACAAAGTATGGACTTTGGAAGTTGCTCCTGAAGGGGTAAAACCTATTGGGAGCAAGCGGATCTTCAAGAAAAAACTTGGTGTAGATGGGAAAGTGGAGACTTTCAAAGCTAGACTTGTAGCAAAGGGTTTTCCTCAAAGACCAGGTGTGGACTATGACGAAACCTTTTCTCCAGTGGCTATGCTTAAATCCATCCGGATCATGCTTGCCATCGCTGCATATCATGACTACGAAATCTGGCAAATGGATGTTAAGACCGCCTTTCTAAATGGTGATTTAGAAGAGTGCGTATACATGACTCAGCCAGAGGGCTTCGTAGACAGTGGGAGCAGCAGGAAGGTGTGCAAGCTGCTTAAATCCATTTATGGATTAAAGCAAGCATCGTGGAGTTGGAACATCTGCTTTGACGTCGTCATCAAATTGTTTGATTTCGTCAAGAATATAGATGAACCTTGTATCTACAAGAAGGTGGCAGAGAGTAAGGTTGTATTCCTCGTATTGTACGTGGACGACATACTCTTGATAGGAAATGATATTCCTATGCTGCAATCGGTCAAGCTCTTCTTATCACAAAGATTCTCAATGAAAGATCTTGGTGATGCCTCCTGCATATTGGGAATTAGGATCTATAGGGATAGATCCAAACGGATATTGGGATTGTCCCAATCCAGGTACATTGACACCATACTAAAGAGGTTTAGTATGGAAGAATCTAAGCGTGGGAACTTGCCCACGATCTCTGGAGTCACTCTCTCCAAAGAGATGTCTCCCAAGACTGATTTGGAGAGAGCTCGCATGCAAGGGATACCCCATGCTTCAGCTGTAGGCTCTATCATGTACGCGATGCTATGTACCAGACCTGATGTAGCATACTCACTAAGTGTAGTGAGCAGGTATCAAGCTAATCCTGGAGAGAGTCACTGGACAGCTGTGAACAGCATTCTCAAGTACTTGCGAAGGACTAAAGAGATGCTCTTGGTGTATGGTAACGGAGAAGTCCAAGTGGAGTCCTTTACCGATTCGAGCTTCCAGAGTGATAAGGACGACTCTAAGTCGCAGTCGGGATTTGTCTTTACCCTTTACGGAGGGACGGTTAGCTGGAAGAGTTCCAAGCAGGAAACCGTGGCAGACTCGACGATGGAGGCTGAATACATCGCTGCCAACGATGCTGCTAAAGAGGCTGTTTGGATCAAGAAGTTCATTTCTGAACTTGGTGTGGTTCCATCCATTGAGCATCCAATACCTTTGTATTGTGATAACAATGAAGCGGTGGCTTTGGCCAAGGAACCCAGGTCCCATCAGCGATCCAGGCATATTCTGAGGCGGTATCACCTGATCCGGGAGATAGTTGATCGCCGGGAGATCGAGGTCAGGAGGGTTGACATGAAGAACAACACGGCGGATCCACTCACGAAGGCCATTCCCCAGATACAGTTTGAGAGACTCTTCGGGATGCTCGGTATGCGATACTACAGCAGCTGGCCCTAGTGCAAGTGGGAGATTGTTAGTTGTATGTATGCCCTAGAGGCCAGTATTGTACAGATGATGTATATTATATTGGATGCTTGGACATATATAGAGATGACTTTCTTGCTCGATATGATAGTATGCTATCTGGTTGCTCTTTATCTTAACATGTACACTTGTCTCTTTAAACTGTCTTATAGTTACATAATGGTAAAGCCCTTAGGATGTGTACTTGACTACCTGGACTATGATGCAGATCATACTAGTGGGGACATGGTAGTCCATAGGTACATCCTTCAAGGTCCCTAGTCGTGGGTGTATCGAGACGGGGCATCGATATACCAGTGTAGACTAGCGTATACGCTTCTCGACCCATGAGATGGGCGATGGATGATCCCATATCCATTGGTGTTTGACATCAGAGATGGTATACGGGTGCTCAGTGGAGACTGGGTACACTGGACGGACTCGCCGAGAACTCCCAGATGGTATTATACCTCACGTCAGATGGCAGTTCTCAGGTGACACTTGTGCAGGTTAGTCTGTAGACCCGAGATCGTCATAGAGTCTTGTGTGATTCCCACTGTGCTTTGATCTCCACCTTACCACGTCCATGAGGGCGTGCAAAACGGTGGTTTTTGGGTACAGTCCCGAGTCACATGGAGGCAATGAGCGATAGGAGGGGTTTCGTCTCTCCCGGTATTGGGGGTTGATGTTGCGCTGTGCTCGATTGGTCGTAACAGGGAAGTCCCTGGCCAGGGCTGATCAGAGTTTTGCTGGTAAGTGTTACCAGTACTTTCTCGACCCGTTATGAGCCTCACATCGGCACGACTTATCGGTTATTGGGGTCTGACGTTTACCACCCCTAGACTTGATATGCGACATATCAGACGAACAGACCGGATTGTACGGTAAGTGTTACTGGTTGGATTCACAGGAGTGTGAGCGGGCTTGCTCGTCGATCTTCTGATCGCTCAATACCCGGGTGGCCGTTACATTTAGCAGAACGCTTGCGGCTTGTGGGTGCTTGATATGATCATCATCTGCTGCCGGCGTATTGACGAGTCTTTAGAGTCCTACACAGAGGTTTCCTGGCTCAAGCGAAACGAAATAGGAGCGCATATGAGATATGTGCGGGACCGAGAATAATGCGTGTATGTGATACCGTATTTCATTCTCGTGATGAATGTTTCGATTGGTTGTATGCGATATAACCTAGTTATCGAATCGAAGATTGATTCGATAAGTCGATACATTGGATACTAGTCGGTTATGTGCGACATGACCGGATCATTGAATCAAGTGTTGATTTAATGATTTAATGTATAATTATATATTTGATATATTACTTTGCATTAACTAGCATTGGTTCATTTTAAAAGGATTTTCTCACTTGATGTGCACATTGTATATGTGATATATTTTTGTGTGCACTTGATTGTATCATGTTTGATGATACATGTTAACTTGAGTTTGTGTAAAGATTAAACCATGGTTATATGAATGGTTAGGGTTTTGTTTACTTATTCATTTATTTATTTTGATTATTGATTTTAGAAAAGAAAATGGAAATGGTGGCTTTTCTTGTTTCTTTCATGAAGCTTCATGAAGGGTTGAAACCTTGACCATTTTTGTTTTCTTCTCTTAACCTAACCATTCACCTAACCCTAGTTTACTCTCTACACTTGACCATGGTTAGTATATGATAAGTATTCATTTTATTTTCATTTTTAATCTAACACTTATCATATTCTATCTTCATCTTCTTCCTCTTGAACAAGAAGAAAAGCTTACTAGCTTTAATGGCACCTTGATTAAATTAGTGAGAAATCCAATTCTAAAGTGAACCCACCTCCTATTTCTTCATCCTCTACCTCTTGCCAAGTAGTATAGGGTGTTTTCTTCACAAGTTTCATGACTTGGTGAAGTTGGAGCTTGATCTTGTGTAGCCTCGACGTAGATCATCTTCGGCATCGCAGCCGACGACTAGTCCGCTCATTTCTCCGATGAAGCCAATGCGAGAGTCCGAGATCCGACATGGACAGCGAGGGGATGTCTACGTGGAGCTAAGGAAGTGGAGAACCGGATCTACAAAGGTTGTAGCCTCTTTCTTTTAGTTAAAATGTTAACTAGTTTCACTTTTCGCCTAAACTCTAGTCGACGAATCCGTATTAGGGTTTCTCGGCACTTGTAAAATTAGAAAATGGCATGGTTGATGCCTTGTGAGACTTTATTAGCATGCCTAGGAACCCTACACCCAGCTCCCCCGTCAGTATCGCAAGAGGTTTCACTTAAACAGCCGATGACGTATGCCGTAGCGGCTCCAGAGGCAGAACTTGGTTCGGACGATGACGTCATTTTGACGGAGGTCTTATGGAGATCGCTTCTTACCGCTTATACTGACAAGAAGCGTAGAAATCGTGCGGCGAGGGAACGTGATGTCAGCTTGGCTGTGTGTGTAGGTTCAAGCACCACCCCTTTTGTCGCTATTTTTCTAGAGGATGCTCCAGATGCCCTGTCTACCGCCCATAGACAGGTCATGCGCGCGGCTCGGGAGGCTACTGAGAATCCATTTCCAGGTAATGTAATGCCCGGTCTTTTCATTTTTACTCAATCCGTAAATTCTGATATACTATATCTTGCAGGGCCAAGCATTGGCGATGAGGCGGCAGGTGAGAAGACGACGACCACAGAGCCCGAAATGGCTACTCTCTCTCGGGAGTCTGGGACTGCCCAAACCGCCGCTCTTTCCCCTTGCGGTTCCTTGTTATCGGCTGGCATTGTGAGTGTCACAACGGCCCTAGTCGAATCAGGGGACGAAGCCACGGGCGCCGAAACTATTCCACTGAAGGAGAGCGAAGAAGCCGCTGCGCTTAGTGATGCTCTCGTCGCGGTTTCGGCTGATGACCTATCAGGTAGGTGTTGGGTCGCTGCTTCCTTTTATTTCGCAATTTCTTTCAATTCGTTCGAACGGTATTTTGTTTGTAGGTGTAGTGAACGCTGAGATTGTGTCATCTGACACACCTCTGGTCGCCGCCATGACGGTTGTTGTCCCCTCGCCTTCTCCTATATCCTTTGGAATGCTGGAAGGTAAGGGTTTTCAACTTATCCGTTTCTTCGTGGGTATTATCCTTCTTGTACTGACAGTATATTGTTACAACCCTGCAGGAGTCCTTTTTGATCATCTGTATCAGGTGCTGAACCCGCATTTCTTCTTCCAGTCGGAAGTCAGTCTGTCTGCTGGTGTCGGTGAGTATAGTTTTTAACCGACATCCTTTCCTTCCTTTTACGGGCGACCATGTCATTTTTAATTCTTCTTTGAATTGATTACAGCGTTACAAATTGAAGGAGGGGACATGAGAATAGGCAAGCCACCGGTACTCCCAACTTTGCCACCTATCGCAACCGGTATAGTCGACTCAATTACTCGTACATTTTCTTTATCTCGTGAGCCTACCTTTGACCATAACTTGTCTTGCAGCAATCGCATGAGCTCCAGCTTCCTTCGAGTCTCGCATCCTGATGCCGGCAGGGATCTTTTCTAGACGTCCATCTTCCAAAGGCGCTGCGACTAGCCTGCGTATGTTGAATGAATCCATCGAGGAGATTGACGCCGAGGCCCCTGCATTCGCTGCAGATTTTGCTGTTGAGGTTAATCCCATGCTGGCGATGCTTATGCACTTCCATAGCAAGAGCGTCGTCGAGTCTTCGGTTAATTATTGCAGACAGCTCGAAACCAGCTTGCATGAGATTGAGCTCAAGCATCCCGCTCCGGAAGTGTTGGCTTTGAATTCCCAGCGGGTTGCATGGGTTGAGCAGAGTGTTTCTTTCCTTCGCCATTTTGAACAAGAGGCGACCTTGAGGCGGAAGGAACGCAAGGAGGCTTCAAGCGAATCTGCCCGGCTGCATACCGAGGTCAAAGTGAATGTTGCACAACTGAGAACCGTCTTTGATAATCTGCAGCGATGCATTTCGGACGGGCTGGAACTGAGGCAGAAGCTTGATTTCATTGAGCGGGTTACATAGAGTCGCGAAGCTGCCCATCGGGAAATCGATGAGAAGGTTTCATCCTGTTTGCAGCAACGGACTCGATTCGAAGTGGAGCTGGCCACGGCTGCTGCTCATGAAAAGGAGCTGAGAGGAGTGCGCGAGCGGCTTGTTGATTTGCTAAAATGTCACGACCCGAAATTGGCACGTGACGGCCCTAATACTACGCAACGCCTAAAGACGTAACGCAGTAAAAGAAAGCCAAAACCCAGAAATCTAAACCAAGGAAATACGGAAAAGATAATATAAGTTTTTGAAAACATTTGAAATCGCAACCCAAATTCTTTAAAAGTCCTACTTTCTTTCTTTAAAATTTTAGCAACACCCCTTTTTGTAAAAACTGGCCCAAAGGCGGAAAACAATCACATCATAAATATACGACGCCGTAGCGAAGAAATAAGAGACAATCGAGAGAAAGCTGTATATAGAAGACAACAAATCCATAAATAATATACAATATCGTCCTCACCAAGTCTCTAAGTCAACAACATACTAGTAGATGGAGAGTACAAAATACAACGAATTTACAATATGAAATACAGATAATCATCCAACCCACCTAAGCAAAATAGTACTGTGAGCTGATGCGGTATCTGTAGCAAAAGATGATAGCTGAATAGCGGAATAGCCTGCCTTGACTACTCGGGGGAACAACCTGAAACACCTGTGGCACAACGGGGGTGAGTTGCCAACTCGTGAATAGTAGATAACATATGCAGGTAATCGCAGGAATGTACGTACAGCATGAATCTAAGGTATGCGATTACAGTAATAACATGTCATGCAGATGCTGAATAAAGGAAGGTACACTAGCAGGTACAATCAATATGTGAAGCAATAGTAACATGACAATAATATGCAATAACCATGCAATAGGGATATGAGAATGTAAATATGCAACTATCATAAGGGTACACTAACAGGTACTACCAATATATGAAACTGTGCATAAAATAGATAAGTGTGAGGTATGGGGTAAAATATGTCATTTCCACGGAAACCTGATATCGTGGTAGGATCACAATCCATCAAGACACTCAAATCCCAATTCCTCAAATCAGCCCCCACATTGGGCACTCACATCATATAAGTCTCACATCTCCTCAATGTACAATATCGAGTAATCTCTTATATCCCGAACATACAAATCAGCAATCACATAGGTATGTCCAATGTCTAATCTCAATGAATCGCCTAATAACCCAAGTCAAATCTCCAGTAAGAATCTAACATCCTAAAGGTATATATATACAGAAATAAATATGATGGGGGCAATACACATATATTAGCGTCCCATTCCACTAATATTGGTGTAAGGGTATATATAACAACGGCTAAATCCCTTGTTATATATACAAAGGTATTAAAAGAAATATCATGAAAACCAATGTGCCAAGCATCGACACAGAAATCCTGATCACGTATCATACGCTATCCCGAAAGCACGAGTGCCTAGCTCTGACCCTCGCCTTTCGACGTATGCATACGTACATGACTCCCAGCGGTGTCTCTGTGATCCCCCGCCGAGTCATGGGTACTGTCACCGGTAGGTACTCGCCCGCCTCCAGGCTCAATCGGCAAAGTCCATCGATCTTCTTGCCGAGGGGAACCATACCGGGCCCCACCATGTACTCTCATACGACAACCACACCTCGTATGGAGTATATAATCAGCACCGATAAAACTCATGGTGGACGCGCAAATATCATATCAAGGAAAACGGGTTTTTCAATGTATGCATAATTTCATGAACTCCCACGGTTCCCAAATCCCGAAAACACCATGTAAAATCCAAATAAATAAATGCGCAAATCCAGGAACAATATGTGTGATATATCCGAAATGCAAGCATATGAATGAAAATATGTTGCTGAAACCAGATGTATGCGAAATCAAAAAGGTACAGCTAAGTATATATGTCTACCTATAAGCAAATGGTATGGTATACCCCACTGGGTATAAGTAAAATATGAGCAAGGTATACCTGTAGCTGTATCGTAAGGTGTATATGTACCTATCACTAAAGGTATGATACACTGTAGGTATACCGATAAACTAGATGTCATGTGTGATAAGCAATGGTATCTATAATGGTTGGTGTGTGACATGGCAATTATTGACGATGTGTGTGTAGCATACAATCCGTGCTCGTGCAACATGAACCGTCAATAATGTGTGCAGTGTCCTACGGCTGCTAGTCACAGTACAGCTATATCAAGGAAATAAAGTAAAAGCGCTATTCTAACAATGACGTAGAATATGCGACAAATATTAGAATCCTAGCCCAGACGCATAACGCCATGCGGGCGATTCCCCTGTAGATGTTAAATCTACTCACCTACGCTCCACGCTAGGTGAATCCTACCATCTGCTCCCCCCTGTAGTAGTGTCCGTAGTCCCTGCCTGCAAACCTGCAAATAAGACACGGAAATCATTTATAAGCCAAAAATTCCGCGAAACGCAATATCGAACCAAAACGAGAAACTCACGTCGCGAACTAAACGCGCGTGTGCACGATATGCTGAATCATGTGTGTACGCGTCTGAAACTATCGCGACACTCCGCGATACGCTGGATCACAGAACCCACTCACATATCGCGCGTATCGTGCAAACACAACGGACATGCAAAACGATATTTGATCCCAGATTTTCCTACAGGTCAAATCTTACAAAACTATACATGCCAAAACAATTTAATACACTGCAGAGTACCCTACACCAAACCTCAAGACCCAAGCCTCTGACCTGGCCGCAATTTGCGGCCAGATGGATTAAAACTGCGGCCCAAGGTGGGAAAGGGTGGCTCGTGTTCTAGGTGTGTGTTCTAGACCTAATAAGCATGCTCCAGTTTCCTCAATTTTATCCTGAAGTGTCTGGGTCAATAGCAGATCACAGAATGTCACAAATATCGCTTAAAAACACCAATTTTGCACAAAACACCAATTTTGCACAAAACACAAACCCTATGGTATTTTAGTGAAATCTGGGTTATTTCTCAGTTGAAGTGACCCTAATAACACTTAAATAGGTAGGGTTAACTAACACAATCATCACTATATCAAACTTCCTCACAAAACACCATAATTAGCACTAAACTAGCTAATTAACACTAACCGACACCAAATATCACATAAACCAAGCAACTAGGAGATTGGGTTCAGAAAATATACCCAAAGAACCCTAGAGAACCCTAAGAAGTAGGTGAAGAAGTGTGTGAGGGGTTGCTACTGCTGCTGGGGCTCCTGCTGCTACAGTTGCTGCTACTGCTGCTTGCTTCTGCAGCTGTTGCTGATGCTGGTGCCACTGCTGCTGCTTCTGTTGTTGTTGTTGATGCTGAGGTTGTTGTTGCTGCCCCTGGTGCTGATGCTAATGGTGCTGCTGCTTGCTTCGACTGCTGCTGAAGCTGCCTGCTGCTGCTGCTACTGCATCTTCTTCTGCTGCTGGTGCTGATGTTATTGTTGTTGTCACTGCTGCTGCTGCTGCTGCTCTCTCTCTTGGTGTGAGTGTGTGTGTGAGTTTGAGAGTGAGAGGATGAGAGAAATGAGTGAGAATGAGGGAACACCAACAAGTCAACCCCCTCCTCTCTCTCTCTCTTCATTAATGAAGGCATGGGCAAGCCATGATGCCCCATCATGCACACACACTCTCTCTCTCTCTCTCACCAAGGTCAACACAAAGAAAGTCAATTTAAAAAACCTTTTTCAAATTCATTTTAAAACAACCATCATACTTAAAACCCATAATACTTAAAACAAAACTAAAAGCTAGATTAGAGAAAATGGTTAGTTAACCATGATTGCTAATCATGGTTAAACCCCAAAAACAACCCTAGTTATCATGCACAAGTGTGTGCAAGCCTAGGAAAAATCTAATAAAATATTCAATAAATAGAATAAAATAATTGAAAACCAATTTGGTAAACTTTTTATTAAAAACTATACATTAAAATATAATTAGTTACAAAACACCTTCTAAGGGGTTACATAAAATCGCCTCCTTCTCAATAGTCGTCTTTGTATCGATAATTTTTTTTTAACATGTCTTTATTCATTTTTTGTTTTTTTGTATGATGTATCTTGTACACAATTGAATTCATGAATAAAAGACACACATTTTTCTTTATTATCGCTTTCTTCTCTCTGCTGTGTCGTTGGCATGTTACTCTAGTAAGCGTAGCCTGCAGATAATAGATAACAATTTATCTCGAACCCTTTGTAGGGTTGCGATGGCTTAGGAAACAGGTTCAGGTTTGCTGCCGAAGTCCTTTCAACTTTATGAACCATGAGGGTCTTGTAAAGATTTTTCTCCCAACGAGTCGAGAGGATCTCGTAGGTGTATTTTCTCCTTAGGAATCGTGAGGATTCCTAAGTGAGCTTTCTCTAGAGAGTCGTAAGGATCTCGCAAGAGAATTTTCTCCCTTACAAGTCGAGAGGAGTCGTAAGTGGTTGATGAGTCGACTTGTTCCTGAGTCGAAACGTTGCTTCGACTGGGAGGTCGAGGGTTGACTTTCTTCGTTTTCTATGGTGTCGGGATCGACTTTCTCCGTTTTCTACGGTGTCAGGGTTGACTTTCTCCATTTTCTACGGTGTTGGGGTCGACTTTCTCCGTTTTCTACGGTGTCAGGATCGACTTTCTCCATTTTCTACGGTATCGGGATCGACTTTCTCCGTTTTCTACGTGTCGGGTTTGACTTGCTCCGCTTTCTGCGGTGTCAGGTTGACTTTCTCCGTTTTCTACGGTGTCGTGATCGACTTTCTCCGCTTTCTACGGTGTCAGGGTTGACTTTCTCCGTTTTCTACGGTGTCGGGATCGATTTTCTCCATTTTCTACGGTGTCGGGATTGATTTTCTCCATTTTCTACGGTGTTGGTGGTTTACTCTAGGTTGTCTGTGAACCGCAAAGTCTTGGAAATGGGGACTTTGCTGTGGCTCTGATTGGTAGTGTCGTGTCCATGCCCTGCTGGCATGAGGAAGAACGCCGTTGCTGGTCTTCTGGGATGCAGATGTTGCTGTCGAGATCTGACTTTTCCCTTTGACAGAGTTTGTTGGGACATGTGCTTCCCTTTTCGTTTATGCCCATGGATTGTATACAGGGGTCAGTATGGACTTACCTGCAGGGCAAAAGTTTTATTCTTTCATTCTTTTTTCTTGTTTTCACGATGCTCTATCATTTCAGCTTTCTATATCGCGAAAGTCGCGATTGCCCAATCATTTCGGCTATTTTTCGTGGTGCCCAATCATTTCGGCTGTTTTTTCCTTTTTACTCGCTGCTTTTTATTGCGAGTTGCCCAATCATTTTGGCTATTTCATATGCATTTTTTCATGAGTATGGAACTCAAGGTCTGATACCAATCTTGCATCAATATCGCTTCGACTGGAATGTTGCCAGGAGCGAATCATCATTTGCCATGAAAGGACTTGGAATTTGATATCGATTTAGGCATCAGCATCGCTACAACTGGGATATTGACAGGAGCGAATCATCATTTGCCTTTGTCGGTTCGAAAAAAGGTGGCTTAGCAAACAGGGTTAAGATCCTGTCGACTAAGGCTTTTGACTTTATGAGCCGTAAAGGTCTCATAAAGGTGTTTCTTCCTAGGAGTCGTGAGGATCTCGTAGGTATGTTTTTCCCTTAAGAATCGTAAGGATTCTTAAGTGTATGTTCTTTTGTAAGTCGTAAGGATCTTACAAGAGTGTTTTCTCCTTGTAAATCGAGAGGACCTACAAGTGTTTGTTCATCAAACGAGGGCATTCCTCGTTGTCGGTAGGACCCGGCAAGGAAATGATTATTTGTGCCCGTGGATTGTATACAAAGGTCAGTATTGAACCGCTTGTAGGGCAGTCTGGGAGATATGATGGCTTAAGAACAGGTTCAGATCCCTGTAGCTTAAGGCTTTTGAATCTTATGAGCCGTGAGGAAGAGGGTTCTCCTTACGAGTCGTGAGGATCTCGTAAGTGTAATTTCTCCTTAGGAATCGTGGGGATCCCTAAGTGTGTCGCTCCTTTGTGAGTCGTAAGGATCTCACGCAGGTAGTTTTCTCCTTACAAGGTCGAGAGGACCTTGCAAGTGTCTTTTAACGAGATTGCGCCCTTTCGGGTTTTCACAAACTCGCCGGTAGCCCTGCTGTTTTTACTCACAGAGCCCTTTCGGGGTTTCATCCGTGCCCATTTTGCTTATAGACGTACCCTTTTTTTTACGATTCTGCGCCCTTTTGGGTTTTCATAAATATCGCCGGTAGCCTTACTGTTTTTACTCATGGAGCCCTTTCGGGTTTTTATCCGTGCCCATTTTGCTTGTGGACGTACCATTTTTTTTTCACCCCTAGGATGCGGCGGTTTGTAGTAGTTTACAGACGTTTCGGTCAGGCGTGGTATTTTTTTAAGAACCGACCGTTTATTGGCCTGAAGGGTCTTTCGCCATGCATATTCATGAGCAAATAAGCCCCATCTTGGTAGACCTTGTCTATGATGTACGGGCCCTCATAATTCGGCTCGAACTTCCTACGTTTGGTATGATTGGGGATCATAGGTCTCTTGACCACTAGTACGAGTTCGCCTTGGCGAAATGTCCTTGGTCTAGTCAATCTCTTGTATGAGCGTGTCATCTTCGCTTTGTAAGCCTCCAAGTTTTGCTGCTCCATGAACCGAGTTTCATCGAAGGCGTCGAGCTCCTCAAGCCGAAGATGAGCATTCTCTTCGTCTGTTAGCTCGTAATGAACTGCCACTCGTAGAGTGGGTAACACTATCTCCAAGGGGAGTACTGCTTCAGCGCCGAATACCAATGTATACGGCATTATGTTTGTGGCCGTTTTGAACGTGGTCCGATACGCCCAGAGAGCTTCATGCAGTCTCTCGTGCCAGTCCTTCTTATTTTTGGACACCGTCTTCTTCATGATCTTTGTTAATGTCTTGTTGAAAGCCTCAGCCAGACCGTTAGCTCGGGGATTATAGACCGAAGAGTATCTCCAGTTTATATTATGCTGCTGTCCGAAGCAGCTGATTTTGTGACTTTTGTAAGCTGGTCCGTTATCGGAGATAATCCGTCGCGGAGTGCCGAACCGATAGATGACCCGTGTCTCGAAGAAATGGAGGATGTTCTCCGTTTTCACTTCTCTTAGCGGTACTGCCTCTGCCCACTTAGAGAAGTAATCGGTTGTTGCCAATATGAACCGATGTCCCTTGGACGATGTTGGCCCGATTATATCGGTTCCCCACATTTCGATCGGTCAGCTAGCCACCGTTGGGTGGAGCAGATTTGGATGCTGGTGGATAAAGTCTCCATGAATTTGGCACGAATGGTACTGCTTCGCATATTCGAGGCAATCATGAATCATCGTGGGCCAATAGTAGCCCATCCTTTTGATTTTCAGCTTCATCTTTGGCCCGGCTTGATGAGAACCGCAGAGTCCGTCGTGAGTTTCTTGGACGACTCTCTTTGCTTCTTCTGGTCCCAGGCATCTTAGCCACAGAGAGTCGAACGATCTCTTATACAGAGTATCGTTGACGAAGGCGAAAGACAAAGCTCGTTTCATGAGATGATGTCTTGAGGATGCGTCTTCAGGTGTTTGACGGGATTTAATGTAGTTTATAAAGACTTCTCTCCAATCCTTAACCTTTTCTTTATCCTCCATTTGTAGGGTCGTTTGCTTGGTCACTTCCATTTCTTCAGACGACTCCGTGGACATTTCTGCTGGTGCAAGAACCCGACAGTTTTGTACAACGATCCTCACGTCATTGAGGTTTTCGTTAGCCAGTTCTTTAGCGAGTTTGGCTAATGCATCCGCCTTTCTATTCCCCGCTCGCGGTATGCTTTCCAGGGTATAGGAAGGGATTTGAGTCAGCAATTGCTGCACTCTTTCGCCATATTTTACCAACTCCGGTTTGCACGTTTGATAATCGCCGTTTACTTGACTAACGACCAACTGAGAGTCTACGTATATAAGGAGGTTTTCGATTCCCATGTCGACAGTGATCTTAAGACCTGCTATCAAAGCTTCATATTCTGCTTCATTGTTTGTCCTTGGCTCTGTCAAGGAAAAAGCAAAGCGCATTATCCCTCCTTGCGGAGTCACGAAGATAAGGCCTACCCTAGATTTGATTATAGGGGAGCTGTGCTTTCGCCTCTTCATGGAAGATGCCCCATCGAAGTAGAGTTCCCATCGGGTATCACTCCCTCCTCTCTCCTTGTTGATCGTGTCAATCGCGTGCTCGTCTGCCAATTCGCAATTTAGGGGTGAATCGGCAGGTATCGGATGTTCAGCGAGGAAGTCGGCAATGGCCTGGCCTTTCACTGCCTTGAGAGGTCGGTAGATTATCGAGAACTCCATCAAGAGGAGAGCCTATTTAGCGAGTCGTCGTGTTAGTATGGCTCTTGACATCAAATATTTGAGAGGATCCACCTTTGATATGAGATAGACCTCATACGCCAAAGCGTAGTGTCTGAGCTTCGTTATTGCGAAGATTAACGCCAGGCAGTGTTTTTCGATGGAGGAGTAGTTGTTTTCTGCCCCCAGTAGAACTCGACTTAAATAGTAGAGGGCTCTCTCTTTCCCTTGATCGTTCTCCTGTGCCCATAATGCGCCTAAAGAACCTTCAAGGGTTGTTGTGTACAGGATGAGGGGCTTTCCTTTGACTGGAGCAGTCAGTACCGGTGGATTCTGCAGGTATTGGTTGATTTCGTCCAGTGCGATTTGGCATTTGCGATCCCAGACGAACGGGGTCCCCTTCTTCATTAAATGGCTATAGGGGCGGCACTTGCCGGAGAGATTGGCTATGAATCGTCGGATATATGCGAGCTTTCCTTAGAGAGACCGCAGTTGCTTGAGAGTTCTTGGCGGAGTCATTTCCATGATCGCTTTGATCTTCGACGGGTCTATCTCGATGCCCTGGTGTCGTACGATGAATCCTAGGAATTTGCCCGAAGAAACTCCGAACGTGAATTTCAGAGGGTTCATCTTCAGGTTGTATTTCCAAAGGCGCTGAAACACAATCTTCAGATGCTCCCAATGCTCCTTGTACGACATGCTTTTCACCATGAGGTCATCGATATAGCATTCGATGATTTCATGTATGAGGTCATCGAAAATCTTTGTCATAGCCCTCTGATAGGTAGCACCGACGTTTTTCAAGCCGAAAGGCATCACTTTGTAGCAGAATATTCCCAGGGGAGTCCGGAAAGCAGTATGCTTCTAGTCTTTGGGGTGCATCTTTATTTGATTGTACCCTGATGATCCGTCCATGAAGGAGAAGACTTCGTGAGTGGACGTGTTGTTTATCATTATCTCGGTAACCGGTACAGGAAAATCATCCTTCGAGAAAGCTTTGTTGAGGTCCCGAAAGTCTACGCAGATGCGCACTGTCCCATTTGTCTTCATCACTGGGACAATGTTGGCGATCCAGTTAGGATTTGGAACTTCTTTGATAAAGCTGGAATCGATTAGCTTCTTTACTTCGGCATTGATGCTCATTTAAAGTTCGAGCCATATTCTCCTTGGTTCTTATTTGACTGGCTTGACGTTCGGGGATATCACCAATTTATGCACAGCTATTTCCGGATCTAGCCCTGGTATCTCGGAGTAGTTCCATGCGAAGCAGTCTTTATACTGCATGAGCACGTCTCTTAGCTTAGCTACCTGTTCTTCAGACAGTAGCTCACTAACGAATGTTGGCCTCTGGTCGTTGGCCGTTCCCAAGTCGATTTTCCTTAGGTTGTCCGCAGTAGTATATATTCCATCTTCCAGCTCTTTTGGCGCCGGTGGGAGTTATGAGATCAACTCATCTTCATCTTCATTTTCGAAGCACCAAGAGAGGTCATCCATATCCTCGTGTACTCCTTCTGACAGCGTTATCGCGTGATAGGTACGAGATCGTTTCCAAGACTGATGTTGATCTGGTTCTACTCTTGCTATGTACGTTGTTTTTAGAACATGCTTCTGTGGTGGGGTTACCTTCCAACTGCTGGATAGAGCAAACCTACCTTACTGATACTGGTCTTCTACCCAGTTTTTAAATATGAAGCAGTCTTCGAGAGGATGTCCTATCGCTCGGTGATAGGAGCAATAATCTAGGTGATGGACTTCGTTTGCTTGTTTGGGGCGCCTAGACTTCGGGAGCGTAAGCATTTGATGTTTCATGACAAGGTCGAATATCTTTCTTGTCTTGTCTTGGGGGAAAAAATATGCTCGACCCATCTTCTTTATCAGTGATGAATTCCGGCTGACCTTTTCTTGGTCATGTGGCCTTTTGGACCCGCTTTGCCGCCGTCGAACGTTTTTTCCGTTCTTTAGTTTGTTTTTGCCTCAGCGTCGGGTCTTCTGTATGACGGGCTAGCGACGAAGGGCGTCATCATTCTCCATATCCTGTTGAAGAAGGCGTTGCGTCCTGGTTTTCTCGTAAATGGCCATTTCACGGTTGTGGTCATCCCGGACCTTTTGACCCGCTTCTCTTATTAGCTTGTCCATCTGTTCTTCTAACGTCGGACTTGGCATTTTTACGGCAGGATCTTGTTTTTGTTCAATTGCAGTGTCTTCTAACAGAGCATCTCCTTCTTCATCGAAGTCATGTATAACGTAGCAGCCATGGAATCGCTCCCGTTTCTTGGATTGAACATATCCAAGTCCGATCGTTTCCATTCTTCCGTTGGGCAATTTTCGCTGAGTTCCGGGGACATTCCAGATCCTGTTGTAGAACCGAGCTTGCCGAGCAGTCTGTTTGAAGGGTACGCCTTGGCATCTTAATAACCTTCTTAATCCTTCTGTGTAGTATCTGGGTAGATGGATGGGCTGGAGCCTGTCAAGCGTAGAATCGTCACCATGCCAGATTTCTTTCTCCACTTTGGTTTCTGCAGATCGATAAAAGAGGATCTCCTTTTCATCTTTCCGCCTTGGAGGGATGTACAACGTCTGCAGTTCTTGCACACTATAGGTATCAAGTGCGTTGAGCTCTTTGTAGTGCTGCCGTGGAACCATAGCGATTTGCAAATTCTGATCATCTCCAACGAAGGCCTGTGCTGATGGACGGACCGAGAATACTGCGTTGATCTCGTCTTTAGAGTCACTGCCAAAGACCAGAATAAGGGTAGACAGTCCCGGTTTGTTGCATTGGGGCGGTCCTGAATAGACTATCTCTTCCTCCTCCTCGGGATCGCTCCCAAAGACCGGAATAGTGGTGATAGCTTTCTGCTTATTCTCTGGTTTATGGCATCTTTCTATGTCTTCAAAGTCCGGTAGGAAATACTTTGCATCTTCGTACTTTCGGACTTCATTCACGGAAAATGGGTTTAGCTTTCCTGTCACGGTATACTCGAGACCATCTTTGAAGTAATTCATACACTGATGTTGTGTAGAAGGGATGATGTTGTACTCGTGTAACCAAGTCCTGCTGAGCAAAGCGTTGTAGCAGGTCTTGGCGTCAATGACATGAAATTTGATGTCAGTGATGAGCAGTCCAAAATGTAGCGTCAGTATCACAGATCCAAGCGTCTGTGATGACTGGGAGTCAAACCCGGAGATAGTGATTTTATCCCGAGCGAGGTGCTAGACACTCATGCAGATTTCTTTTAGCACCCTCACATTTAGTAGATTGACAGAGGACCCGTTGTCAACTAGGATCTTCCCTATCTTCATGTCTTGGCAGTATCCGGTGACATACAAGGGACGGTTATCCTCGCATGTTCCGAGGAAGAGATCTTCATTGCTGAAAGTGACTTCATGCGTGTGAATTTCTTCGAGCTCATCCTTCATCTTTTCTTTGGCAAGGAAAGCTTGAAACTGTTCGGGCTCTTGTAGTGCCCTGATCTGGGAATCTTACGCCTTTTTAGACAATAGAAGGGCATCCAAGACGTTCAGCTGTGAGGGTATCTTCTTCAAGTGTGCTAGGACGTTGTAATCCACTTTGCTTTTCTTGGATGGGTTCTTGGCTGCCAGCTCTTCGACGACTCGGTCATCGAGGACGATATCTTCAGGGACTTTTTCCTTCCCCTTATCTTTTCTATTCGATCCTCTGTTAGCAGGTCCGAGATTCTTTTCAGGCAACATACGGTTGCGCAGCTGAATATTCTCACAGTTCTTCACCTCTTCCTCTTTTCCTGAGGTAGATTCTTTAAAGAGAGGGCCAAGGGCTATTTCTTCATCAGAATCGCTTCCGAAGGTGAGAACTTGCGATCCCCCGGAATCAACCATGTGACAGTTGCGGGCAGTTCCTTTACACTCATATGTCGTGCTTCTCTGTTTCCGACGAGCCTTGCGCTTCAATCGCCTGACGTGTTGTCAATGGGTAACATATCCCTGCCACCAGTTTTTAAAGGTGTTGCACTCTTCGGTAGGGTGCGCGATCCTCTGATGGTATAAGCAGTAATTTGGATGTGCATCTGCTTCGTCAAGGTGTATGCTGCCAGGAGTATTCCCTTTAAAAGGCGGCAGCTTCATTCCCATTGACAGGGCTTTGGCGAATTGCTTCCTTGTCTTAAGCCTGCTTTTGTCTGCTATAGGCGTGCTTCGATCTGGTTAGGGTACTTTATGGTTTCTCAATACCAGAGTTTCTTCAACTTGACGCCGACGCTTGGCCCTCTCATATATGGCCGTTTCCCGCTCACTGTCAGCTTACTTTTCTGAAGAGCTTCGCTCAGCAGCCTGTCAATCAATTCGTCTGATGGCTCCAGGGATTTTGGTTCTAGTTCTGGATTTGCCCACAGTTTCTCTGTATCAGGATCCTTTTTACCGTCTATTGACGAGTGAGAAATCACGTGGCAGCTTGCCATATAATCCTCAGGATCTTCTAAAGAATTGTCTCCTTCATCAGCGTCATCGTCATCATTTTCAAGAACATGCTTAAAGAATTCGTCCAATGTGATTGGGGTCCGTGCCCTCCGGTTATATTCTTCCAGTGCATCGATATATTTCTGCAGACCTGTACGGCTATCATCGGGTTGGACGGGCTTCTTGGCCTTCTTCTTTTTCTTTAAAGAGTTTAGAGGCTTGGCCTGAATGTTTTGTCCACCTTCACCAACTTTCAGTGTTGGGCGCGGCTTCAGCATCTTCTCAATAATTTTGGGCTCCAGCGGGCTCTTCCACCTAATCGCCGGATATGCTTGGAGATCTTTCAACATTCTTTTAGTTTTTGTCGAAAGAACAACTTCCCATAGAGCTTCCTTTATAAATGAGCATGATGCCCCCAGCGTCTCCATCTTTTTCCGAGCGTGTGGTTGTGGCTGGTTTACCCTCCATCTTTCAGACAACGCGAAATTGCCTTGCTGGTACTGGTTCTCAATCCAGTTTTTGAAGACAAAGCAGTCTTCGATTGGATGGCCCATTATTCGATGGTAGGGGCAATAGTTAGGACTGTTGACGTCACCGGGCTGTAGTGGGCATTTCAGACCCGGCAGGGTGATGAGCCTGTTGCGCATCGCCAGCTTGAATAGTCTTCTCGTTTTATCCCGGGGAAACAAATAAGGGCGTTTTAGCTTCTCGTTGAAGAATCGTTGTTTATCGTTTTAGCGATCAGCTGGTTTTGGACTACTGGGCTGCTGCTAAGCATTGGCGACGAAGGCCGCTTTCTCTTTCCCTTTTTCATTTCAAGGCTCCATTTTCGAGGAAGACGGTCTATGGCCTATCTGATCCATTTGGGCCAGCTTGTCAGTCAGATCCTGGAAGGTAGTCGGCTTGAAAAACATCATGAATTGGGATATAGTCGCCTGCGGATCAAGAGTACCCACGAACATGCCTACTGTAGGAGCTTCTTCGATGCGTTGTTTGCATTTCGACCATAGGTTCCGCCACCGGATTGCATATTGAACCCATGTTTCTCCTGGCTTTACCCTGGCATTGATCAACGCCGTGATTGGGGTGTGTTCACTGGCGCTTGCGAAACGCTGGGTGAATAGAAATTCCATCTCCGTAAAAGTCTTGACGGAGTTGTTAGGAAGCTCTGAATACCATTCGAACGCCGTCTCCGCCAAGCTGCCGATGAATTGGCGAAGCAGTAGTTTATCGTCACCTCCAGTATTGCCGCAGAGAGCCCTGAACTGGGCGACATGCTGATGGGGATTTCCAGTCCCCTTATATACGTGAAATTTAGGGATTGTGTATCCTGGTGGGTACTTAATTTGATCATACCAGCTAGGATATAGTCGCCTAGTTCTGACGACTTGGCCAACAGCTTCGTTCACTTGATGAGCTCATATCTGTTGAGCTATATAATTATCGAGCGCAGCTTTCGAGATTGTTTCCTCCTTTGCAGCTGAAGAGGCCGGAAGAGGGTTTGATGTCTCTACTTTATCTTCTTCAATTATTACTAGAGGATCTTCGGCTGGGTGGTCTGGCTGGATCATCATGCCCACCATATCTTGGAACAATAGTGCCATTTGTTTTATGTTGGCCGCTTGTTCCGCGGCCTCTTTGTCTTTCTTCTCGAGCATTCTTCGGAGGAACTCGGCGTTGGTTTCCTGTTCCCGGCGCTGCTCTGATGACGTCTCCGGGCTTTCTTTCGGCCCAGTGAGCGCGGCCATCTTCGTTAGCATTTCTTAGAGCTTTTGCTGTTGCTCCTGGGTTTTTGTCATAGATCGGGTGAGTGGTCGATGACCCGTAAAGATACGGATATCCTCCTTTCCGGAATCCATGTAGATGGTGTGCACTACCATGCCCTTAGACTTGGGGCGTTTGGATTCAGCACCCTTGAGATTTGTCGCAAACATAGGGATCTTCTCCGGCCTTCTCCTTTTATGGGTGGTGGAAGTTGCGGGGGCTGTTGCAGCCGACGCTTTCCATGGTACGACGGCGGTGAGATTCTCTTCTTACCGGATCTTCATTCTCTTCTGTCGGCGGGAGTAGTCTTGGTTGATCAGAGAGTCTTGGACTCTTTGCCAAACCCTATGGATTTTGGAGGACAGCCGCTGAGGGGGCTGTTCTGGCTTTGTTTTAGTAACATTCTCCACAGACGGAGGAGATCTTATAAGCATGGCAGTCGGAGAGTTCTTGTGCACCCTCCTGAGTGGTTCAAAGCTATTCCCAGTTGGAACAACACCGTCAATTTCTACCATCGAAGCTGGTGGAGTCAATCCAGAAGGGGAACTGCCCCCAGATTTTCTCACTCGGCGCCAGTGGCGACGTCGAGCACGTCATGCAGATGGGATCACCTCCGTTGTTGGGGTAGCTGCATCGTGCTTCATGATTTGATGAGAAACTGCTGTTGGTGTTAGCCTGTCAAAGAACGACGTCCGTAAAGAGGGGATGACCAACCTGTTGAAGGCAGACTTTCGAGCAGGGATAGCAGCTTTGGTGACTTCGCCTGGAGCGGGAGTTGGAACATCCAGTCTTGTGAAGACCGACCCCTTAGTAGGAGAAGTCTCTCTGATGACTTAATTTACTGGAGCAGGGATGACTATCTGTTTCGGGATAGCCCCTTCAGGTAATGCGGGGTTCTTCACGGGCTCATTGGAGCTTTGGCCCAGTCTGTTAAAGACCAAGGCGCTGGATTTGGGCGACCCGTTGAGAGGGGCCGCGGTAGTTGCAAGCCGATCAAAGACCGACTTCTTTGGAGCTTCTTGCGATGGCTCTGGGGCATTGAATCTCATTGGTGGGAGCATGGTCCCGAAGAACAATCTCTTGGTGGCCTGTGTCACCTGTTCAACCGGCATTGCATAGATGGAGGCCACTTGGGGCCCGTAAGTTACGCCTCCAGACAGGACGGAGTGGAAGTTATTGCAGTTAGTGCAGCTTGAAGCCATTGATCTACACAGGAGCAAGACACCAAATCTTAGTACCTCAAATCCAAGGGCAACCATATCAGACCGCGATTCATTCGCGAACATGACTCACGAAGTGTGGAGTGGAAAGAGGAAAAGGTCCCACCGGACGTGCCAGAATTTGTTCTCCGCCGAAAGACGCGACCGGGACGTTGGGATGTTCGGCATGAATTTTAGGGGCAGATGCTATTTGGTTTTATCCATTCACCTCTTCGAAGATGCCAAGTTGATTTATGGCACCGTATATCGGTGGTTTAGACAGATACGGCCGTTGTAGCAGACTTCGTCAAATTCCCCCTCGTTTACGAGGGTTTTTTTGATTGTGGGGACGCTCTTCCCTGCAGTCGCAAGCCCCTACAGTTAATTACGCTACCGCATAGCGGTAACCACTTTCTCCTTATCCAGATGGTCATTTCGTATTGTGTGTGTTTGTTTTATTTTTGGTTGCTCGTGGATTGTATACGGAGAATAATTTATGTTGTCGCTCGTAGGGCGTGTATTAGTCCAAATCCGTATTTTCTTAGATTTAGGTTTGGGTTGGTTTAAGGACCGTTAATCTTTTTTCAGATTAAGATCAACTTAAATGTTTATTGAGGATACATTAGTCTATAAGATCTACTCAACATGATTTTTGGATCATTTAGATCCAACGAAAGAGTATTTGGACTCTATCGTTTTAGTTCAGGGACATTGTGGTCCATTGGGTTTAAGGATATCATAGTCCATGGAGTTTAAAGACTTCATAGTCTATGTTTAAAGACATCATAGTCTAGTTTAAAGACATCATAGTCTGTGGGGTTTAAAGATATCATAGTCTGTAAAGTTTCTGGTTGTCGGGACCCGCCACCTCTCTGAAGACGTTGAAGAATTACAACGAAACATATCAAAGATCTGAAGAGATGTACCATTGAACCGATGTTGGTTGAGAGATTTATAGTCAAGGTTTAGGACTAAGACCAATTAAAGAGATTGTGAGCACATGGGATCTGTTAATCTGAATTGAGGACATATAGCCAACTTGGGCTCAGTCCACTTAGATTTGAATAAAATGTTGAACATTTGTTTGGGCTCAGTCCCTTTTGGTTCAATAATGCTGAGCATTAATTTGGGTCCTGACACCCCCTTTTCTTTTTGTCTTTTATTAAGTATTGAACACTCTTTATGGCATTGTGTTTTATTTAAAGAACACTTTGTATTCCTTCAGCGCCCACGTGAGGAGCACGTGGAGCGCTTGGCGCTGAGCGCCAGACTTGGAGCGCTAGGGCGCCTCTTATGAAATAGCGTACACATGAGGAGCATGTGGAGCGCTTGGCACTGAGCATCAGACTTGGAGCGCTGAGGCGCTTCTTATGAAATAGCGCACCCGTGAGAAGCACGTGGAGTGCTTGGTGCTGAGCGCCAGACTTGGAGCACTGAGGCGCTTCTTATGAAATAGCGCACACGTGAGGAGCACGTGGAGCGCTTGGCGCTGAGCGCCAGATTTGGAGTGCTGAGGCGCTTCTTATGAAATAGCGCACAGTGAAGAGCACGTGGCGTGCTTGGCGCTGAGCGCCAGACTTGTTGCGCTAAAGCGCTTCTTTGACAGCTCTGATCAGTTCTGTGCTATGAGAATTAAGTTTCTCGTTTATAAGAGACTTTGTCTCACAGATCTAAATTCTAAGTTCTTCCTTTTGTGAAGAAAGACTTTGTTTCATGGATCTAAGAACTAAGTTCTTCTTTTTATGAAGAGATGCTTTGATCTCTTCTATTTTTGCGGAAGGCTTGGTCTTATAGATCTGTGATCTAGCAGAAGAACCAAGTTCTTCTGATGTGAGGATTAAACTCTCAAGAATTGAACAGATGTTATGATCTCACTTCTTATCATTTACCTTGAAGAAAAATTTCTTCTTCTGAGAGCTTGCTCTTCTCGTTTTCTTTTTTGAGAACTTGAAGTTTATAGGGGGAGGGGTTCTTCTGTCTAAGACTTGAAGTCTTGGGTCCTTTATATAGGGGAGACTGATTTGTTGAATCAGTTAAGAAAATCTTTCTCTGATCGATTTGGGAATGTTTCCCCACCATTGGATCTTTGATCCTAGGGCTTTTGTTTTACAGAAGACAATCTACTTGTTTTTAACAAGATTGGGAAAATATTTTCCCATACAGAACTTAGTCTGTATCTTGGTGATTTTTAATCACCATTGGATCTTTGATCCAACGGTGCTCCGATTTACAGAGCACAATCTTTCCTGTTTGGAAAGATTTGAGGAGTTTTATTTTTTAATCATCTTTGTTGGATCTTTGATCCAAGAGTGGAGAATATTTAGTTATAGCGCTGGAGCTCTCGTGCTTTGCACGTGAGGTGCTGCCTCAAAGTCTTTGACTCTTGGCGCTAGCGCACTAAGCGCTAGCGCTCTTATGCTTTGCACGTGAGGCGCTGCCTCAAAGTCATTAGCGCTGGTGCTCTTGGCACTAGCTCTCTCGTGCTTTGCACGTGAGGTGCTGCCTCAGAGTCATTAGCTCTGGCGCTCTTGGCACTAGCGCTCTTATGCTTTGCACGTGAGCGCTGCCTCAGAGTCTTTGACTCCTAGCGCTGGCGCTCTTGGCGCCAGCACTCTTGTGCTTTGCATGTCAGCGCTGGCTTAGAGTTTTTGACTCCTAGCGCTGGCACTCTTGGCGCTAGCACTCTTATGAGGCGCTGCTTCATTTCAAATTTTAAATTTTTGAAATTTTGAATAGAGCTTTGCTCTCTGATTGGGGGAAACACTAGGCACCAAAGTCCGGTCTCCACTTTTGAAATAGAACACTGGGTGGTTTAGTATTTTAAACACTACCCTCCTTTGGTGATAGTCGATGGTAGCGAAGAAAGTTCCTAGCCAGTCCATTCCTAAGACGACGTTGAAATTCGGTATGTCCAGTACCTTGAAGTCTGCATAGAATTCTCGACCGCAGACGACTACTAGACACAGATCGTATCCCAAGGTTGCTTTTAGAATGTCGTTCCCTGAACTAATATTCCAGCTGGATACGAGCGGCTTAACTGGGATCGCATGAGTTCTTATGAATCGTTGCGACATGAAGCAATGCGATGCCCAGGTGTTGAAGAGCGCGAATGTAGGTAGGGTGGCTACTAAGATTATACCTAAGTTGCGTGGGATAGGTTTAGGTTTAACAAATATAGATGGATAAGAAATGAAATAACTTGAAAGGAAAGAAGGAAGAGATTTACCAGTGATAACCTGACTCGTAGATTCGGCTTCTTCGACCGACATAGTGAATGCTTGGTGTTGCGACATGTTTCTTTGTGCCTGGTTAAACACTCGGTGTTGAGGTTGAGCGGTCTAGATGCAGGGAGCTGGAGCTGGTAGAGCTAACCGGGTAGGAGGAGCTTGGATCGCCAGTCTAGCAGGAGGGTTGTTAGTCCCTCGGTTCTTGGGGTATGCTCCGATAGTATGAGTAGAAGACCCATAGATCAAACACAAGTTGTTCGTCCTACGACAGTTCTTCACTAGATGCCCTGTTCTTTTGCAGTAGTTGAAAAAGTCTGGCTTTTTATTGGCGAACGATCCCACCGGTCTCCGAGATGGTCTGTTGAAAGCTGGCCTGGATGAAGCCCCTCACGTGATCTGGTGCAAATGCCGTTTCACACCTTCCGACTACGGCCTGCCCTTCTTCTTCATATTTGCCTCATAGTGTCGGGCAGCCTTCAAAGCAAGCTCGTTGGTTGGGTAATCCCCTGTAGCGAGTGCAGCTTGGATTTCAGGGTCTAACCCCTGCTGGAATCGTCATGCTCAGATCTCGGCAGTGGGAATAAGGTGCGCAACGAACTTGTTACGACCTCGATTTAGTAGTGTTTAAGTGAGATAGAAAAATTTAACTTAAAACTATAGCTTACCTGCCGAGCATGGTAAACTCAGTATAATATTCATCCACAGACTTGACCTACATCGAGCCTAGCTGTAGATAGATGAATTGCTGCTCCATGTAAAAGCGGGCAGTCATTGGAAAGTACCTTGTATCGAAGAGATCTCGGAATGTTTTCCACTCTATTGGTTTCTCGAGACGGCTCTCTTCTTCCTTCCACCATACCCTGACATTATCTGTCAGTTGCAACTTATCAACTCTTACCCAAGCTATATCTGGCACTTGAGCCGCTGTCAGATCATTCTTAATCGCTTGAGCCTATTCCTCTACTTCAAGCAGGGTCTCTTTACCTGAGTTCTTTGGGTGCGGTGCGCGAAACTGCTTAACTCCGGGTGCCTCCGCCTCAAGGCAAGCAAGTCCTTGGTGCATGAGGGTTGTCTGCTCCCTCTGTCCCTCCAATAGGCTCTTGATAGCCTCAAAATGTACCGTTTGTTCATTGATAGGTGCTGCAATGGTTGGTGGTGGTGGTAGTGTAGGCAGTGGAGTGTTGTCGTTGACGTTGATGCTGGTATTATTTGGAAAGTCTATTACCTTGATATAAAATACAGATTATGATAGATTCAAGGGATTTGAAATACAAGGAATGTAAATGTTTGTTGAATTCATTAATTCTTATGGTATTTTGTTTAAGACTTCATGCAGAAATGACCTGTATGGGCCACTAATAAAACCTGTCATGTCCCGCTTCCCAGTAGATGGAAACGATGACGTGGCAAGCCTGCGGCATATTTATCCAGAGAAGATTATTCTCTAAATAAATATACTAAGTGTATTGAAATAACAATACACAATGTAAGAATAAATGGAGGCTGTAAAATTTTTCAACAAATATCTTTATTTACATTCAAACTTGAAATATTTACAGATACAAGAGTTCAACTGAAAAGTAAATACAATAACAGAAGTGCCTAAACAAGTGGCATACATAAATTGAAAGAAAATGATAACTAGTCTAAAACTGAGCCGCGATATGGTTGTACTCCTCCTCTGTAGCGTCCATCTCTTCAGTCTCCACAGTATCTGATGAACATTCCAAGAAAACAAAGGTGGGTGGAATGCCCGTCGGTGAATTAGTGCTCGGTAAGTCCCAAAGGTAGAATAAAAGTGCAAAGTGACAAGTAGAGAATAATCATGAAGTAATTTATATGTCGAGTAAAAGTATATATAAAGGAACATGGTTATATGTACTATAGGTCTCTGTATGGTCACTATGTTAACGTTAAGTTCCAAGTGTGAATGTCAACGCAACCATAAAAGTATTCACGAGCTCAAGAGTGGGGCCCTAGGAGTAAGGAAACATGGGCTCATTTCATGTGTTAGTAACGGGACTCCAAGCTGTGGAGGAGTTGACCCGACTGAGATTCAAGTATATAGAATTCGAGTAGGTTAATATGGGACTCCTAAAGTTCCGTTGGATTCACACCTGAAACTATCCATACAGCCCGAGTAATATATATTATAACTGTTAGATATCCTTAGTTGATTTTCTTGATTGATTTTAACATGTCTTGATCGAAACCATAAATTGTAAAAGTGAATAAATGTAGTCGAGTGAGTCAAGTAAAATGCGAGTCATGTCAATTACAATCCTGGATCGAGTCAAGTTAGTTCAAGTAGAATGAGTTCAAGTTAGTGTTTAAATTTAGGCGCAGTTGGATTAGAGTCGAGTTTAAGCTCAAGTTTATATTCGAATTATAGACATTTCTTGTGAATGGATTTAATTATTGAACTTCTTAAGTTCGGAAGCAATCGGACAACTGTGGCACATGGACGACATGATTTGTGTTTTTTTCCAAGACAATTATTATTGATAACTTCGTTAATTTGTAGTGTTATCTAATCCTAGATAGGTAAGAACTCACTTTCCCTAGCTTCCTGAGGTTCAAGAGAAATGATACCACTTAAACCTATATTCATCTAGGGTCCTTAAAAATTTATTCTTATTTGTTTACCTTGTTTTCATTTTCCGAGGGGGTTTTACGAAAAATAATTTAATATTGTTTAAAAATAAATCTCGAGGGTGATTTAGAATATTAAGAGTTTTATAACAAAGTATTTTAGTTTTAGTGGTATCTTAATGATGAAACCCAGCTTTTAAAAATTTATGGTATTTTTATGAAAATTTCCATTTTTGGAAATTTGATGGTATTATATTAAAATTTTAATCTTTCATTTTAAAATATAATTTTCACCATTTATTTTTATTAAAAACACGGATTCATAATTTTATATAATTTTCCAAAGTTTAATTTGTTTTAAAAAGTCGTATTTCTTTAAAAATCGTATTTTTCTTTCCTTTCGAGATCGAATTCTCCATGAGAAGTTATGTATCCCGCTCTACTATCCCAAGGACGTGCGATAACCCACACTATCTATAAATGAGTTCTCCTAAAAGGGTTGTAGAGGCGCAATTACAAAGATCTTAAAAATATCGATTAAAATCACTTTTTATAAAAGTAATGGTATTTTAATGTAATTGTTTCATTTTGGCTAAATTTTTAACCTGGCATACCGTGCTATGAAGCCATAGTGTAGGTGTTGGGGTAGGTCATTACTCTATGGGTTTTCCTAGAGGTATATAGGTTAGTTATCAAATAAAGGGTTATATTTAAATCTCATGGTATTTATATGAAAAAAAATTGTTATATGTTTATTTCACATAGAATTTTAATTACATAAGAAGGTAACTAGTATGAATAACATTTTAAAGTAATGTTAGAGTATTGGTGTGACTTATTTGGCCTATGAAAGATGTTAAAAGTTAAAAAATATAAATAAGGTTAAGATTACTCCACTTTATCGATATTATTTTGGAATGCGATTTGAGTCAAAATGGAAGAGAAAAATAAGGACTTACTGTTTCAGAGCATCGAGAAAAGAGTAAGGGAGCGAAAGGAAGTCTACGTGGCATCGCGGTATCATCAGGAATGGCTCCGGCCTTCGATGGAACGAACTTTGAGCGATAACTCCACTTGACCAGCCTTAACCATTCTTGGACTTAGAGAATTTTGAGAATTTTTAGAATAGGGGAGAGTTAGGGAATGATGTGATATTTATAGGGATGAATATAGGTATAGGGTGAACTGAAAAGAATCAAAAATAGGAGTAAAGAGGGTGTAAATGGGTAGACGAAGGGGTGGACTACTCTCTGTTTAATTGCAGAGAAATCAAACAAGAAAATAAAGTAGAGGGGAGCTAAAGGGGTGCACGGGCGAAGCACGGAGGTGCTTGGGGAAAGGCAGATCACCGATAGCGGCTAGATAGGGAAAACGGGTGGTCGATATTTGCCAAAAAATCTCGAGATTCATGCCATGTGTTTTAATTCGTGTTAACTCCTCATTTATCTCGTTTGATTTTTCTGAAACTTTTCGATTCTTTGTCTATTGCACGTGCAACTCTTGAGCTTCCGAAAAGTTAAAAAGAAAAATTATTAAAATAATTGGGACTGGTGGGAATCGAACACCCAGGTTATGGAATAACAGTAAAGAGTAATAACTAATGAGCTACAAATTTCTTCTTGCTTTTATTAAACAATATTAATTTATAACTCCTAAGCAAACTGAAATACCATTTCTATACATTGAACAAATTACATTTGTACAGAGATTTTAGAGTCGTTACACTTAGAGAGCCGGAGACAATCAGTGTTATCACTTGTCTAGCTATTTGAACAAATCAATTTGTATCGTCTCAAAATATACAGTGGTTTTTAAACTTGTTTTGTGACCTAAACCGCTTGTACTTTCATGCTAGTCCTATGTCATGAACTGCATGCTTGATTCACTTGAATAAACCTATTAGATGCCAAACCTACTTGAACTCTAACTTGACTTGAATTTGAAACTTGACTTGATCCAAACAATGCATATGACTTGACATGAATACTTGAACTTGATATGAATAGCTGTACTTGACTTGAACTTGCTTTGTACTCTCTTCGGAGTCATGGATTTCAGGCAAGACTTGCAAGCTTAATCTATAAATTAATATACGCGGGGATAAGGGGTAGTTTGGTAAAGAAAGTATGCCGTGGCATGAGAGTTAACTAAAAATCACCTAACTTGAACTTCGTGTGTTGTGACGGGGCCTTGTACTTCTACGTCCTGTGGGTTCACGAGTTTGATGGACCACTATAGTATACACGCATATATTCTCTATCGAACTATAAAAAACCACGTTAGAATAAGATAAACATGCTTATACATAGACATACTCAGATTTAATTAATAACTTTAATTGACCACTATTATTATATTTCATGTCTTATTTATACGCATTCTTTATCACATTGTATTCCTATCCCGTTTAGAGACTTACCCAGCGCTAGTTCGCTGATGCCATTCCTTTCTCTTTATTTCCTCGGAATGTTCGTCAGTTGATCAAGGAACAGAGGAGATCGAGCCGTTCCATGAAGGTTACGCTCAGCTTGAAGATCAGACCGACTATTAGCTTATTCTAGTATTTACTTTTCCAGTATGACATTCTTTAGGCACTTTCCGGTTATTATATCTTTTGTTTCGGACATCGTATTTGTACTTGAAATTATGAATATAAATAAAGTTGTTGTTGAAGTTTAATCCACTTGTCATTTTCTTGTTATGATATATTGCTTATAAATGCTTAACATATTTATTATGGGAAATGACCATCTCAAAATAAATAGGCCGTGGTCACGTCATGTGCCTGCTCTCGTTTTTTGGGAAGTGGGGCGTAACACTTCTGCTATGTAAGGATGGAAAAATGAAGGTCAATCTCAACGCCCGTCATGATTTGATGGATTTGGATGGTTTTTCCATTAGAGAAGAATTGCAATCTCGGCCTATGGTCGGCAAACCGGGTAATTACAAGATTCCACCGACAATCTACAACATGGACAAAGAGGAGAAGCAGCGGTTCTTGCGGGTGTAGAAAGAAATGAAAGTCCCCGACGGTTTCTCATCAAATATTGCCAAACAGGTACATATAGAAAATGGAAAAATCATAGGACTTAAGAGTCACGATTACCACATACTGATGCAATATTTTCTTCTTTCATGCCTCAGAGCATTAGTAAAATCAGAATTTGGTCTCGTGCTTAATCACTTTTGCATGTATTTTCGCAATTGTGTTCCAAAAATGTCGACGTCTATGACATAGTACAACTCGAAGAAGATATTCCTTTTATTCTTTATAAGCTCGAAACTATCTTTCCACCTTCCTTTTTCGATATATTGTTCAAATGTCCGTCCATCTGGCAACCGAGGTCAAGATTGGCGGTTCGATGCATTACCGTTGGATGTATCCTATCGAGAGGTATGAAAATGTTTATTATTCATCATTTAAATTGCAAAACATCATCGTCGTAAATTAATATGTATAATCTTTTAACAGATATCTGTTAACTTTAAAAAACAATATCCGCAACAAGTATCGTCCTGAAGGTTCGATTGTGGAAGGTTATCTCGTAGAAGAAGTCACATCTTTCTGTGCTCGTTTCCCAAACGACAATATTAGGACAAAAGTGAACAAACCGCCGTGTGTGCTTGATGGTCCAATTGGAGCAGGAAAACTGAAAAAAATGTCTTACAATCTCATATGCAGTGTACATGCATACATCTTGCTAAACAGCAAATGTTTTTCTAAATATGCAGAGTAAGTAATAATTTCATCCATTTAACCGTTCGAAATTAAATTTCATCTAACTGATATAACTTATGTAAATTAACGAATAGCTCACAGAAAACTAAACTCGAGCGATCAAATCCTAGGTGATCGGGCGATAGAATCGACGAAGAACAGAGGTGCACTTTCGCCTCTTGGTGTAGACAAGAAGTCGACGGACAAATGAATCGTGAAGAGCAGATTAATAGAGAGGTTTATGACCTTTTAAGCGGTCCAATGATTGCTTCTATGTTTTACAATGGGTACGGGGTTTCCGGTTACAAATTTGAGATAGAAATGACCGAACGTATTAGAGCTATACAAAATAGCTGCGTCGCAACCGTCGTCGATAAAGGAAATCCCTACTATGGTGTTCTTGAGGAAGTTAGAGCAGTCTCATACATGCATAAGGATGTCCCATTTTACATATTCCAATGCGGATGGTATGATACTAAGTCTGAATGGGGTATGAAGATCGATGAGTACGGTCTCACTTTGGTAAACACCAAACGGAAAGCCTACGAATACGATAACTTTATATTTCCTTCAACGACAATACAAATATATTATTCTCGTGACTTAAAGAAGGTTGACTGGAATGTTGTTTGTCGTTGGAAACTGAGAGATTATTATAATGTGCCAACGTTGAATGACTCTGAAGATGAGAGTGACGAGGAAGAGGTGATAACACGTCTCAGTCCTTCTATTGAGCGTACCAAGGATCCAAATTATTCTGCGCCGTCCATCAATATGTTAGTAAGACGTGATATCAGCTAATTGATTATCACATATTAAGATTTTGAGAATCCACCTAACGAATCTTCAGCTAATGTACCGCAAAAATGTATTAGGTAATGTAATTGAAATAAATGTTTTAAATTGTATGATGATTATAAATAATGAAATAATATTTGGATATATATGTAGGGTCTAATGGCAGGCTCAGGCTCTAAACGTCAGAATAAGAAAAAACGTCTAGACGAACTTGGCTAGAGCTCTAGGCCACTGATGAGACTGCCCCAGGATCCTCAACAGCCGCAGCAGTCCCACCTATCCTTACCAGCGCCCCTACCACAGCAGCCCTAGCAGCCTCGTCTATCCCTACCAGCGCCCCTACTATCGGCACAACAGCCCCAGCAGCCATGTCTATCCTTACCAGAACCCTACCAGTGCCACAGCAGCCGCAACAGCCTTGCCTACCCTTATTAGCAAGGTAACAGATCTTCCTACCCCAGTCACTCCTGCACATGGTATATAGTTTATTCATTTAAAATTTAATACATCATTACAATATAATTATCCATTGAATTTTTAGTTATCCATTAAATTCTATTCAATCATCTAACAGTTTATTGTTTGCAGATCTGCATTCTACTGGCGGGATGGCGTCAGGCGCCGGTTCTAGCGCTACGCCAAAGATGGCAGGTATAATCGTTATTGCTTAAACCTTTTAAATAATGATTGTAATTTAAATTTATAAAATGCTATATATACTGTGAATATTATAATATTGTGTCTGTATATATATCTTTTTGTAGGCTTCAACAGTGGTAGGAAGAGGGGTCATACTGGGCCTTCCTGCTCCAGGCCAGCCGATGGTACCGAATCATGGACGCTGATGTGGAGCAAGGATAGTGTGCCTGTTGGTCCTAACTCGACCAAGTGGGGGGATTATATGGGAGCAGAGATCCATACTTACTATAAGTACCCGCTCTATCTTTGCTGGGACAAGCGCCATACCGCCAATGTTCAGCAGTTATTTAGGTCGGACACGGTATCACATATCCTTTTTTACATTTAAATTTTAATCATCGTTATATATATATATATATATATATATTTAAAATTTTGTAATTTCAGACCAGGCGACATTGCTGATTCATCGGTGACACCGGCGAGGATGGTGTGCAAGTGCCGTTCAATGCACATCGCGCCCTTCCCTGGGTCATAGGGGCGTGTAAGAATATCAAGAGAAGATGTTGAAATGAAGTAAAGGAGGATCATTACATTCTCTGGGTCAAGATGACTGAGGAGGAGCGGAGGACGATGATGGATATCATAGAGTTGGATGTCCCGAAACCCAATTGGTCGCTGCTGGTCGAGTATTTATGAGCGCGAGGATGTTCGGGTATAAATTTAATTTTTAAGATTATAACAATATAACATGAAATCATATTTTGAAATATAATTTAATTTTCTTTATTTTTGCAAGTTGGCATCGATTCGCAACAAGCAAAACCAGAACAACGGAGTGAGAGGCCACGTTGTTCTGGTCCAAGGGAAGCGCACGCAGGCCAGTGCACAGTGGCACATTGTGAGTATTTCTATTTTTAAGAATATATGTTTTCTCTGTCGGAAATTACTTATTAAAATAAATCCTAATTTTATCCCAGAAATAGAAAGACCCTGCCAACTACACTGCTGCCAAGAGGTGGACCGCATTACACAAGGGCACCGGCGAGTACATGGTAAATTTCATATAATCAAGTCGATTATATATTTTAAGTTAACATGTGTCTATATGTATCTATATTTTTTCTTTACAGAGCCATTTCCAAAAGAGGACGGACGCTTTACGACTTGGCCCCGACGACCCGATTACCTAACATTGTCCCTGTCATGGATTCGCTATTCGGTGGGTATCACGGTGGCTATGAGCGCGGGATTGGTCCTAGGGCCTACCTACACTTTTCCAGGCGTGCGGACGTCCACGAGTACGCCGTGACCCAGACGTGGGCGGATTTGGCAGCTGCATCGGCGGAGGAGATTCGTTAGCTCCGCTAATAGATGGCACATCATTAAGAGCAGATGGCGCAGCAGCAACAGGTTCATCAGCAGACGTAACAGCAGCTTCATACGCTTACGGGGCGGGTCGAGGAGCCGACGCATACGAATGAGAAGTCCATCTGGTGGGCCATCCGAGACGAGATAGGGAGCATGTTTAGGTCACGGGACGATGGAGGTGGATCGTCTCAACGATCGTAGGTATAAGCATTTGTTTTGTTGATTATATATATTTTTTATAATTGGGTGTGATTTATTGATTATTATAATTGCATGCATGAGTCATACTACTTCTTGATTATTATAATTACATGATATTTGGTGATATTATTATTATCTATTGCTGGTTGTAAATGAAAGTAGTGTGCATGGGGTGCGGGGATTTTAGATTTTAAAAAAATACATGTTCAAATTGGTAACCGTTATAACCGTTACCAATTCCTATTTGGTAATGGTTCTAACCGTTACTATATTATTTGGTAACGGTTAACTGGGAGCTGATATCTGAAACATATCAGATATCAGCTACATTATGTAACAACCATATATATGGTAATGATTCTAACCATTATCAAATGATGTGTGTCGTAACGGTTCCAACAGTTACCATATATATGGTAACGGTTATAGCCATTACCAGAAAGGTGGCCCCACTCTGATATATTTTAGATATCTGTTACCATATTGCTAACGACAACATATATGGTAACGGTTGGAACTGTTACCATATTGGGTATATCGTAACGGTTAAAACCGTTGCCGTACTTCTGGTGACAGGGTTTTCATAACGGTTGTGTAACGGTTAAAACCGTTAACATAATAGGTTTTGGTAACGATTCTAACATTATCGAAGACCCACTCTGTAGCAGTGGAAGTACAGTTCTTAGAAACTTGGCAAGGGAAAATTGAAAAGAAAAATATGAAATTCAAAAGATACCTTTTCTATCTCTAAAAATATGAATTTCAAAAAATATGAAGTATGTTGCATATATTTAAATTGATGTATGGGTTTAGATTTCTCAAAATGGTGAGAAAAAAGGGAAATACCAAAAAGAGTCGTGATATACGAATGGAAAATAAGTATATTGGAGAGATTTGAAAAAATCAATGGAAATAGCAATACTAAAAAAAGATATAAATTTTATTCTTTTCCTTGTTTTAAAGCAAATTTTTAAAAGTAATTGACCACGCATAACATGAATAAAAAATAAAAATTATAGATTGATAAAGAGAATAAAATTGAATAGTAAAGATATAAGAAAATATTGGAGAGATTTAAAGAATCAACGGAAATAACAACTGTAAAAAGTATGACAAGTATCCTTCTTTATTGTTTTGGCAAAATTCTTTGACTAACATGTGCCTAATATCAAACTAAAGGCTACCATATATTTTATTATGGTAGTTTCATATTGAACTTGAAGGTACCCGGCACGGATCCTTTCTTAAAATCTCAGTCTGTAAAAAATGTTTGTCTCAGTAACTTGGATTCAATGCATATATATAACGCTTTTGTAAATGGTTTGAGCCAGATCTCTTCAGTTAAAACTCGTTTAGATCCGAAACCATTTAGTAGTTGCGGATTTGTGAAATAAGATTATTAATTAGCATACTTCAAGCTTGATGCATCAGTGCAAGGAGTTATCTCGGCAAGGGGAGGGATAGCTAGAGTTGAGAATGACCGCATGTTGCATGTCTCATCCACTATTAATCCGAGCTTTGACCCACAGTTCGTTGAAGTTATGACTTTCCGTGAAGGTATGATTATGGCAAAAAGGATTATCGAACAGCAAGGTACTGTCAACTATGAAACTCTTGTTGTCATGGAAGGGGATGACAAACTGGTAGTGGGCTGGTTATGTTCCGAATCAGCACGACCACCTTAGAGGTTTATGCATATAGTACATGAGTGCACCGATTAGTCAAAATATTGCACATTTTCCCTACTATTATTAATAAATAAAAGATGTTAAATATAAATAAAGAACATATGTGGGTTTATTTATAAAAAGTTTATTATCATATGTTTTTAAATTTATAATTAATATAATTAGGGAAAATATATGCATATAATATTTAAATGAAATATAAGTAATTAAAATATGCAAATCATACAAAATATTCCTAATCAATATTCTTAAAATATTATATCATATAAATGGTTGGAATAATATCTTAAAAATACCAAATGCTACTAACAATTTGATTTGAGATATTATGCAGATATTAGCTCAGGTCTGAAATCCAAGTAAGTGATCCAAATTAAATCGGGATATCGAAACCGAATCTACCAAATTTTAGAAGCAAATCGAGGAATCTAGCAACGGCAGAGACACAGAGAAATATTTTCAGAATTTATATATCAAGAGGATCTCCAAATATCAAGAAGAAGAGCCAGAAAATCCCAACACCCAATCCTACCAAGTGGCGGCGGAACCGCAGTTAACAAGGGGAAAGGGCGGCGGTTACGCGGTCCCATGGTGGCCATTGGATTTGGGATTTTGAGATCATGATCGTAATCTCACTTGCTCCAACATGGCATCTAGGGTTTCTGGTTTCAGAGACTATATAAATGACCGAGAGCTTTGCAATCAAAATCATCGAAGAGATCACATAATCATTCCACATCTATTCATCTACCTCCATATAGAGAGAGATCTACGAGCTAAATTAGGGTTCTTGTAATCTACTTTCTAAAGAGAAAAGTTGTAATGCAATAGTTGATTAATAAAGATAGTTTTTGTTTTATTCTTTTTGCATTTACTTTTCCGCATTTACTTTATGCATTACTTTTCCGCATTAATTTTCTGCATTACTTTTCTGTATCTTAATTATGGTTTTATTCTTCTTCAACCTTTCTTTTAAATCGCTATTAATCATGAGCGAGTAATTTCTTGCTTGATAGGATTTGTAGGATAGGATAGAATAATGAATGAAATATCTTTTAATTTCTTTTGACATTTTAATGTTTACAGACTTTAGCAAACTAAATGTTAACTTTCTTATCGGGCGCGCTATCAAATCATTGATAGTCACGATCACGATTTGAGATTAGTCAAATACTTATTTTGTTAAGGGCTTGAGATAAATAGAGATCAATAGAAGTACAAGGGTTAGCAGTGTGAAACCCTAATCCCCTCCGAGAACCCTAATCCACATTCATCGCTATCTCTATAGTTTTAAACTATTAAAACATAAAAAAATACATATGTGAACATTCATCCATTAACTACTAAATCTTATAAACCCTACAAGTCCTTCTATTATAAATTTTATATCCATATTAAAATAAAACGATAACAAACTATCCTCTCTTTTATCAACTCATCTAAAACAAGAAAAGAAGTTCATGTTTTCCTGCGAACGACCCGTACTCATCGCGGCTGCTATTTGCGACACCGTCTTGATTGCGGTTATTTACACAACACATTTTCGTACACGACCAATCAAATGGCGCCGTTGCCGGGGAAATGGTCGTAACTAGTTTTCTTGTTATTCGGGTTGATTTCTTATAAAAAACCAGAGAAACATAAACATAAAAGAGAACCAAAACCGCATCTTATATTTTTAACGATTATTGTGCGAGTTTTGCAAGGGAATCTGGAGTAATTGAAGCAGGCAAATAGAGATTCAGAGACTTTCAACTTGGACCAGAGGAGCATTGGAGTGCTCGGAAGAATTTTGAAGAGAAGAACACTTTAATAGGCAGCGGAACCGCGGCCCTTGGGTGCTTTCGGCGGCAGAACCACGGTCCCTTGGAAGAATTGGGCCTCCAAAATCCTCCGGTACTCTCTTATTATCTTTCTCTCTCCTCTAAAACTCCAATAAACTGTTTTTACCTGTAGGATTCTTTGGAAATATCACCGCTCAAAAATCTTTTTGCGTGTTTTGATTTCACTTTGTTTTGCATACTTAAACCGGACTTTAAGAGGCAATAAACCCAAACTCAGATTAGGTGGGGATTTCATCACCCTTCCTAAGCCCCACAAATCACAAACGAGCATACTATCATCCTACATCAATAAAAAAATATCTAGACCAAGCCCCTAAGGACATTCATGCTTAATAAGGACAAAGAAGGGTCGTGTATAATCTATTGCTTATCCGCATTTCTCTTGTGGTGTCTAGGCAAGTGTGACTAAGGAAAGTGGTTATTTAATTAGGCCTGCTATTTCGATGATTCGTATAGCGGATACCTCCCACTTATCTGGCACTTACCTGGCCGCAAGATTAATAAGGAGGTAGTAGAGAATTGATCCAACGACTTGTCTTTGGAAGTCTAGGAGCGGTTTAGTGACTTGACTTAGGTGACCCTAGCTCTAGGGATCGATTGTGCATTTTGTGATTTGTTGAGTCAAGCCTCACGTTCGACATTATTTCAAAACAAGCCTTCTTAAAATCGTTCTTACACATATCACACGCTGTCACGTGCACTAAACCAGCTTAGTGCATGATCGGCTGGATATGGGATTCTAGTGCCCGTCTAGTCCGTGTTTTTGCTGTCGACTCCGAAGTCGATACTTCTTCATCTTCTATTTCTCCTCCAACTACCAAATCTCCTGAGATGACGGATCTACATCGGGCTTTAACGACACCACCTTGCCACCACCCGTAGGTGCGCAAAATCCACCACGCATCACTCTATAAGACAGATGCTATCCCGTATGCGGACCCCTTCCTACGTGTCTGTCTCTTCTACCAGCCAATGGGGATAATTTCGAAATTAAACCCCACTCCATCAACTTGTTGCCCAAATTTCACGGGCTTGAATCTGAAGACGCATACGTTTTTATAACAAAATTCGAAAACGTATATGCAATGATGAGCACAACCCAGCTTTCAGGGGATGCTCTGCGATTACGTCTTCTCCCTTTTATCTTGTGCGATTTCACAGAAAAGTGGCTTTATAGCACCGCCATATATTCTATCGCTAAATGGGATGAATTCGTCAAAGCATTCCTGAAGAAATTTTATCCTCATCACAAGACTACCCATATTCGGAGTGAGATTAACCAGTTTGCCCAACTTTCCAATGAACCCTTTTGTGGTTTAAAGATCTTCTTGTTCAATGCCCTCATCACGGAATTGACATATGGTAACTTTGCCGAATTATGTATGAGGGTATTAATCCAGCTACAAAACAAATGCTAGAAACTATTTGTCAATATCATTTCATGTCAAAAGGCGATGGCGAAGCATGGCAATTTCTGGAAGATCTCACCGAACAAATATTACAGTGGGAGAGCACTAGACCAACATCGTCTTCATCTAGGGCATGTATCCATCATCTCGACGTTTCCATCGCAGTGAAAGCTGAAATGGCTGCGATGCAAAAGAAACTCGAAGCTATGGAATGTAAATTCTCTTCAGCCTCCCTAAACCAAGTTACGCTCCCCAAAACCGTGCGTGGTTGCTGTTTTGACCCATCACATTTAACAGAAGAATGTCCTTCGAATCCTCCATCTCAAGATCAAGAACAAACTAATGCTGCTTTTCAGCAACGACCTAGAAACGATCCTTATTCCTCCACATATAATCAGGGATGGAGGAATCATCCTAATTTTGCTTGGAACCAAAACCAAACTCAAACTCAAAATAAGTTTCCAAGCCAAAATAGCTATCAAAGGCTTCCCCCACAGCAACAACAGCCACCACAACAAATTCAACAACCTTTTCAACCGCAATCTTTCCAAAATCCGGCCAACAACTTTGTCCCTTATAATAATTCTTTCCAACTACAGACTAATATTCCAACGGCCGGTACCGATAAAATCTATGTGCTCAAAAGAAGTTTAGAAATGTTTATTAAACAATCCACACAAACGATGACTAATTTAACATCTTCTATCCAAACGTTAGTGCAACACACTGCTTCTCACGGTGAAAGTATAAAATCAATCAAAACACAAATTGCACAGTTAAATGTCGCGATGTGTGAGAGAGAGAAAGAGAGACTTCCATCTCAACCTCTTCAAAATTCTATCCACTCACAAAGTGCAAACATTGTCCTTAACCAACAAAATTATAACGTGAGTGCCGTAACTGTTAGTCTTCGGTAGCGCCCCGGCCGTCTACAGATGCCAAATGCGGAACAAAAACTTTTTAACTGGCGCTATCGTATACTATAACCCGGATCTGCCATTATTGCTAAACTAACAAACTGTAAAGACTGTAGAAAGGTTATACCGAACGATCCGAGTCCTTCGTTCTTTAACCATCATCCCACGCTCCGTTGCGGCTGCTCCGATCTCGTCGATCTCCGATCTTCTCGTCCAGGTGGCACCACGTCAATGATTCTTTAAACGGGCTCCCGTCTCTGACTCGAGGCAACTCGGTCGTCAAGTTTGCTAAAAGAGACGACCAAGATTGATGTAGAGAATTGGTAGAATACTTTGTCTCGTTACGTCCAAGGCTATGGACGAACGGTTAATGAAGTTGCCACTCGAATCGGGTGATGGAATGAAATGAGCTATGAAATTTCCATGCACCCCAAAACTATCATAATCTTTTTCCAAACATCAAGTGAGAGTGAGTGAGAGAGGGGGAAGGGGCCGGCCATATATAAGTGAGGAGGGAGGTGAGTGTAGGAACAAGAGAGTAACTATAAGGAAATATCTAGTGTGAACACAAGAAATATCTAGTGTGAACACAATAAATGCACCATAAATGAACAAGTGAGTCACCAGCCTTGTCACCACCTTCTAGATTCTTCTAGAATCTTCCACACTCATCCAAGAAAAGATAAATCCGTCTTTAACCGAATGTTAAAAGACGGCTGATAGAAAACTGGAAACTGACAACTTCCAAAAGCGATCCCGAAACGAATTTTAGGATAACCCTATAACCGTATAAACATACCCGCATTTGTATTACGACCGAATACAAATGCAACTGAGACAAAGATATTATATCTACTCAATTTAATACTCGGTTCCGGCTTAAACCAAAGCCGACCAGTATCATCTGCCCGAAATCTGACACGTGCGTAAATGCACGTGCATTTTCCGAACCCTGCCATAAAACCATACGGCCTCTACAACGTTTCACCCGAACTTGCGAAACTGTCTGTGGGGGACTCGAATGACTCGTCAGTACCCTAGCAGTGGGTTTAACCACAAACCGTCAGCGGTACTAGCTATGCGTAACGGCTGCCCATGGACTGACCTCAAGGGAGGCCGATGAGCGAACTCATCCGGAAACCCTACTGAGCCTAACAGTGACAATGTATATACAGTCCGGTCCGTTCGTCTATAAGTATCGCATATCTGCTTAGGGGCTAGTAACGTCAGACCCCCAATAGCAGTATAAGTCGTATCGGAGTGTAGCCCAATAACACCCTGAGATACTACTGGAGTACCTACCAGTAAATCTCTTGCCGGGGCCGTGGGCTTTGTGTAATGGCTTTCCTAGACACAGCACGATCTCACCCCTAATACCGGGAGAGACGAATCCCCTGCCGATCCGCTCACGTGCTTCCATGTGGCTCGGGACTGTACCCAAAAGCTACCTGTTTGCACGACTCCTTTGAGCCGTGGTAGGGTAGAAATCAAAGCACAGTGGGAACTCACACGAGACAAATGACAACCTCAGGTCGATGAACTAACCTGTACACATGTCACCAGGGAACTGCTATCTGACGATATGTATAATACCAACTAGCAGATTCCCGACGAGTCCTGTCCGGTGTACTCATAACCTAATGAGCACCTGTATACATCTTAGGTGATCCAACTGACACCAGTGGCTTATGAGACCGGCCTCCGCCCCTCGTCGGGGTCTCGACTGTATACACTAGTCTACTCCGGAGTATCGATGCCCTGTCTCGAAACTCCCACGACTAGGGACCACAATTAAGGATATGCATATAAACTACCCAACTCTTACGTATATGATCGCCATCATACTGTTGGTAGTAAAGCAAGATCCTAAGGGCTCTATCAAAGTGTAACATGTAATCAGTCACCTGAACATGTACACGACTGATAAAGGCAAACCAGATAGCATACTATCATCTCGAGTAAGACTGTCCTACCGGTATAGGTCCTCCGCAATCATTGCAATCACGTACCTACGATCCAATAATTGACTCTGAGGGCACTATATCCAACAATCTCCCACTTGCACTTAAGGCTAATTATTGCGATGTCGACTACTCACAACCCGTGTGAAACCGAACATCCAACTCCTCTACTAATCAGTTTCACAAAGCCCGTTTGTAAAACTATTGTGTTCGAGAAATAGCCTCAGTGAGTGGATCCGCCCAGAAGTTTCTTTCTATATCTCTCTAAATCTTAAGTTCGCAGAGAAAGCCATCTCTCGAATTGAGTAATACCTGTCTTAGAATATGTCTGGATATCTGATGGGACCTAGTTCATAAATGAACTTCAAATCCAAACTTCTTAGACTGTATCGATCACTGAACCTAATCAGTATCCAGCACCATACCTCCCACAGTATCCTCTTGGACCACCTGTCCATAATACTATCCCTTATTAGAGGGAAAACTATAACTCTGACAATCACTCTGTCAACCATGTCACCTTTGAAGCCTGGAATGATAACCGTCTCCCGAAGGAGGATGCCGTCATCTAATCTATAGAACATCCACTTATGTTCTTAAACTGCTTCCTTATGTCTCTCCAGGATTGGATTAATACAAACTTATCGCATCTAGTGCAAAAACAACATCTGGTGTGGTACTTGACACCTCACGATTGACTCAATTGCCTAAGCAAGTGATCTGTTAATCATGCACAGCCCTCTCTCCTTTAGTCTATACGACATCTTTTCCCGAATCTCCTTTAACGGAGGAAATAGAAGCTCGAGAAGGAATACCAAAAAAACCTAGTTCACTCGCCTTTAGAGAGGGTGACTCCATCACCTGCAGGTACATCACCATGCCAGGAGTCATCTATTCTAAAAACCATTAGAATACTGTCAAAGTACCCACATTGGGAAACTACCCAAATCCAGATCTAAAACCATAGATCTAGAAACCAGAATGTCAAATATTATATCCATATCCTGTCTGGAGAAACAACTGTGTGACGACCACAGTACAACCGATCGTAGTATAGGAATTTTACATCCTACTCTGTGTATGTCATCCAGATACCATGACATCACACCCTACTACCTTCTTAACAGATCCGTCCCCTATTCTGATGAAGTCAAACCCATGACTGTCACATCAAAATTAGATGATCTTTCTCCGCTATAACTGCTTTAGTCTATAAATAGACATAAGCTACTTGCCTACTATGCTTCCGCTGCTCCCACTGACTACGACAACTCTCTGGTAGAATAATATACACGTGCACTTCTAAAGCTAGTTTAGAACGACGCTATACTTATCCTCCTGCCTGGTTTCATAGTCTGGAACAACAGTAGTGTCATGTCTGGGTAAACAAGAACCTCCTTGTCACCGTCCTTGAGGCTACCAAAGTACCTCTCGGGTGTCTGAGGTTACCCACCATATCTGCGGAGTGGCTAATGGAATGTCAAACCTGATTGAATATATAGGTCCTATTAATTTTCCGTAATCGTTCGCGGTTCTGGAATCACTTCCAGTTCTACCATACTCCCACTACTGTTTTATGAAAAAATCCATTTTACTAAAACTGTGGCGAGTCAAGAATAATATCACTATTGATCTTCCAGATGGTAGAAAATCAACCCTCGTCATAGCCAGGGTCAACCCACAAACTGCCATTACAGAAACGTGCCCTGAGTTATCCAGAGTCTGGTTTTAAGCATAAGCCGGACAACTCCCTGTACCTTAACATCGTTAAGATATGAACCATTCTATATACAATATAGAAACTTTGGCACTTATTTAATTGGAACCAGATTCAAATCATGCAACTGTCTCCAGTGCATATCAACTTAATGGAAAGAGGCTAATCAGCATTACTCAACTTACGAATCCATCCAATTATGAGCAACCTGAAAGAGAAACAAGTTTCTCAAAACCATTACTATCATCTGAATACCAATCACAAGAATCTACATCTTCGATCTCTTTGAAGAATCCCGATACTTGTGACACCTGGTTCTCTACTTTATTCTTATACCCACAACTTCTCAAAACTTAGACCTTGTATTTCTACGAAACATTTGTCTAGAAACTAGAGAAGTCATAAGTAAACAGAACATAGTACGAGGACCTACCCCTTTGTCCTGATGGACACTGGACAACATACAATACTCTGTATAAGTCCGCTGAGATGAATAACTCAAAACCTTTGCATCGTAGGTTGAAAACTGTACCCTGGCGATTTCCTCAAATATCACTAATTACAACGAATTCCGATATAATGAGGATAATCACCTAATTCCCAATAACTTACTCCCACTCATTATCTGTAAAACCATATAGATATGAGAATGAAACCTGGTAAATACATACCCTTGGAGTAAGTATCTAATCGGGAAAATAGTTTTCTTTTAACAATGCACTGAAACATGAAAATGTATCGTAGGGGTATCCTGGTATTCCTAGTAATGCCTCTTCCATAATCCAATTCATGACTTCAACCGTATATCTCTTTGCCATCTCTCCAAATCTCTTTATTTGTCTTTAGTCGTTACCTTCTGTACACCATCGTTAGGCTAAATGATTTTCTTCTTTCCCTACCGTTCGGTACCAGCCTATGGTTTGGAAGAAGACTATCCAGTAAGTATAATAGGTGTACCCTCCTAAACCAAGGAGTACTCGCATCTTGAGAGAAGGTGATGATAAAAGACATCTGAATAATACCTTATTCTTTTAAAGGTGAAATAGGAGTGGCGATGAAGTACGCGGTTTGGTCGTGAATGATAACAGTTGCAATTTACTTTGCCCTCTTTCTAATCCCTTTATTTTGTCTTTACATATTACCTTCTGCACACCCTACTTAGGCTAATTGGTTTTCTTCATTCCCTACCTTTCGGCACCTGCCTATGGTTTGGAATAAGACTATCCAATAAGCGTAATAGGTGTACTCTCCTAAAGCAAGGAGCCCTTACAACTTGAGAGAAGGTGATAATAATAGACAACTGAATAAACCAATTCTATTTCTCCTGAACCTTGATCCATCCTCGAAGAAATCCCTCCGAGTTCGTATATAACCATACGATAGATCTATCCAATGGAAGTGGATGTCCGTAGTAATACGGGTGTTCTGAGAAATCCAAAGGGTAAAAGAAGGAGTGGCAATGACTTATGCAACTCAGAAAATCCAAAAACCAGTATTTTAAGAAGGTTCGGTCAACTTGGTCACTGAGTCATAGTCTAGGGTCGGTCGAAGGTCGCTGCCAAAGAGAGAGAGAAAAGAAACACTCTGCGTGCACTCTAACCTAGATCAGAATGGTTATCACTTTATCTAATCCGGAAACCTCCCACTGTCCTGTCAAATTCTCCTCCAAACCTGAAAGAAGAATCAATCGGGATCACCCGAAGAGTAAACCAACTCATCAGTGGGAATCGGGATCCAACTCTCATCGCATGATAACGTGACGGAATGCATCCACGTTACTCATACTCCAGAAGGTATGCGCATACTTGGCAAGTTTCAGTTTCTTTAGAAACTCCCGATATGATTTTGGCCCCATGCTCTTATGACCTTGGCGTTGGTCAAAATGTCATAAGTCACATGCCAAGTTCTACCCGTCACTATCTTGTCAATTTGAACCCATCCACACATGCCCTTGACGTTGGCCAAAATGGCAGAACGACTGTCCCAAACCAACTCATCTATCTATGCAACAAATGAATACCCAGCAGCTACCAAACACTATGCCTTGGCGTTGGTCAAAATACATAGCTTGAAAACTACTGAATACCCAAAAGAAATGACGGAGGGCTACGGCTGGTTTTTGGTGAAAAACCTTTAACGTAGTGAACTTGATATCGCTGAAGGAACCTAATAGCTTTTTAAAATATAGTGGCGAAAACCTTTTGCTAAAGAGGTCACTCCCGGTGAAGGGATCTAGACTCTTTCCTCGTGGAATGAGGTGCAGGATATTCCACTGAATACCGCGATGCAAAGCAACTTGTAATCGACTATAATGAAGTTATTACCCTGACGCAAACTTCTGCCCAAGGGGTCAGTCCCGGTGAAGGGATATCGGCCCTTACCCCGTCGAATGAGGTGCAGGATATTCCACTGAATACCGCTATACAAAACAAAAGGAAACATCTCTGCAACAACACTTTTAAATTTGTTCCAACAACTGCCAAATAGGTTTGCTTTACTTTGCATTGATCAGAATCAACGCAGTCCCATCATTAATCACACCAGAAAAGAACGAAAATAAAATGTGCGTATATGCCATCCGCATTCGTCACTGGGTTCCGTCATCACCCGTTAGGTTACTTAACTAACGACAGAGCGGGGACTGGACTAGCGCGGGTGTAAAACATATACAACATCTAATAGTATATATACCAATATACAATAATCGCTCCAGGCGTGATAATATGCAACATTACAGAAAAGTAATAAGCATCAAAGAACAATACAGATAATCTGGGATCCCCGGGTTTCATAGAGCCGCTGCTGAAACCTGACGTTCCCCTGGTCGTGTGGATAGCCAGTGCAATGAAACCTAGACCCCTACGGGTGCGGCAAGTTACCCGCCAAAACCTGAAGCGAGGTAGTCCCCCACAGCATAGTGAATGGAACACCCGGCACTTCACGGAATCCGGTAAATTGAGCACCCCTCCTTGGGTCAACCTGAACCCCCTACGAGTGCGGCGAATAGTCTGCCAATTCTAGAGTGAGGCCCTTCTGCCTCTCAAAGCCATGAGATGCGGACCCGTTGCCCTCCCGAACCCGGCTATCCGTGCACTCCGTCGCGGGGTAAACCTAGTACAGAAATAAAAAATAGTACAACAGGTACATCGACCGCAACCTGGTCGTGCCCCAAAAGAATATTATACAACAGGCAGTGACGGCAGTCCACATGTTGGACGCTCGCCCCGCAATATCAAATGTACAAATAAATCCAAACTGCACTATGATTGCACACTGCTATCCACCACGACAAATCCGCAACATCACAGCACAACACAGAACATCAACACGAATGTCACGTTCGCAAACCCGTCTAAAAGAACTATAGCAATCAGACGAGGTTTACCGATCAAATGACATTCCCGGTCGGAGATATAATGTAAGCACTGTAAACTAACATGTTTAAATTTCGATCGACTAAATATCACGAAGTGGGCCCCACGAACATCTGTTGAACAGTAACAAAATCTGGGCCAAAAAGATATATACTAAAAACCCTAATTTCCAGAAGAGAAGCTACTGTACAAATTTGGGGCCATGATCTCACAGAATTGCCGCGGATGCGCGGTCAAACCATAGGTTTGACCGCGATTCCGCGGCGATCTTGTCGAATCACGTGCCCAAATTTGTACGGTGTGCTTATAAAACCCTGCACAGATTTCTGTGATATGTAAAATAATTTTTGGAACCCTTTAAAAATCAACAGAAACTGTGAACAAGAAATTTTGCAGTTTTTGATATCCGGTCCAATCGATATTTTAAATGCGTTAGCACAAGTTAGTAAAGCAAAATGGTGAGGCTCTGATACCACTGTAAGTCTTCGGTAGCGCCCCGGCCGTCTACAGACGCCAAATGCGGAACAAAAACTTTTTAACTGGCGCTATCGTATACTATAACCCGGATCTGCCATTATTGCTAAACTAACAAATTGTAAAGACTGTAGAAAGGTTATACCAAACGATCCGAGTCCTTCGTTCTTTAACCATCATCCCACGCTCCGTTGCGGCTGCTCCGATCTTGTCGATCTCCGATCTTCTCGTCCACGTGGCACCACGTCAATGATTCTTTAAACGGGCTCCCGCCTCTGACTCGAGGCAACTCGGTCGTCAAGTTTGCTAAAAGAGACGACCAAGATTGATGTAGAGAATTGGTAGAATACTTTGTCTCGTTACGTCAAAGGCTATGGACGAACGGTTAATGAAGTTGCCACTCGAATCGGGTGATGGAATGAAATGAGCTATGAAATTTCCATGCACCGCAAAACTATCATAATCTTTTTCCAAACATCAAGTGAGAGTGAGTGAGAGAGGGGGAAGGGGCCGGCCATATATAAGTGAGGAGGGAGGTGAGTGTAGGAACAAGAGAGTAACTATAAGGAAATATCTAGTGTGAACACAAGAAATATCTAGTGTGAACACAAGAAATATCTAGTGTGAACACAAGAAATATCTAGTGTGAACACAAGAAATGCACCATAAATGAACAAGTGAGTCACCAGCCTTGTCACCACCTTCTAGATGCTTCTAGAATCTTCCACACTCATCCAAGAAAAGATAAATCCGTCTTTAACCGAATGTTAAAAGACGGCTGATAGAAAACTGGAAACTGGCAACTTCCGAAAGCGATCCCGAAACGAATTTCAGGATAACCCTATAACCGTATAAACATACCCGCATTTGTATTACGACCGAATACAAATGCAACTGAGACAAAGATATTATATCTACTCAATTTAATACTCGGATCCGGCTTAAACCAAAGCCGACCAGTATCATCTGCCCGAAATCTGACACGTGCGTAAACGCACGTGCATTTTCCGAACCCTGCCATAAAACCATACGGCCTCTACAACGTTTCGCCCGAACTTGGGAAACTGTCTGTGGGGGACTCGAATGACTCGTCAGTACCCTGGCAGTGGATTTAACCACAAACCGTCAGCGGCACTAGCTATGCGTAACGGCTGCCCATGGACTGACCTCAAGGGAGGCCGATGAGCGAACTCATCCGGAAACCCTACTGAGCCTAACAGTGACAATGTATATACAGTCCGGTTCGTTCGTCTATAAGTATCGCATATCTACCTAGGGGGCTAGTAACGTCAGACCCCCAATAGCAGTATAAGTCGTATCTGAGTGTAGCCCAATAACACTCTGAGATACTACTGGAGTACCTACCAGTAAATCTCCTGCCACGGCCGTGGGCTTTGTGTAATGGCTCTCCTAGACACAGCACGATCTCACCCCCAATACCGGGAGAGACGAATCCCCTGCCGATCCGCTCACGTGCCTCCATGTGGTTCGGGACTATATCCAAAAGCTACCTGTTTGCACGACTCCTTTGAGCCGTGGTAGGGTAGAAATCAAAGCACAGTGGGAACTCACACGAGACAAATAACGACCTCAGGTCGATGAACTAACCTGTACACATGTCACCAGGGAACTGCTATCTGACGATATGTATAATACCAACTAGCAGATTCCCGGCGAGTCCTGTCCGGTGTACTCATAACCCAATGAGCATCTGTATACATCTTAGGTGATCCAACTGACACCAGTGGCTATTGAGACCGGCCACCGCCCCTCGTCGGGGTCTCGACTGTATACACTAGTCTACTCCGGAGTATCGATGCCCTGTCTCGAAACTCTCACGACTAGGGACCACAATTAAGGATATGCATATAAACTACCCAACTCTCACGTATATGATCGCCATCATACTGTTGGTAGTAAAGCAAGATCCTAAGGGCTCTATCAAAGTGTAACATGTAATCAGTCACCTGAACATGTACACGACTGATAAAGGCAAATCAGATAGCATACTATCATCTCGAGTAAGACCGTCCTATCGGTATAGGTCCTCCGCAATCATTGCAATCACGTACCTACGATCCAATAATTGACTCTGAGGGCACTATATCCAACAGTAACTACGTTGAGATCGGGAAGAGTGCTGAACAAGTTGATGTTGATGATTCAAATGATACCCTGGCTACTACTTCTACTCCTTTTTCGTCTAATGCAACATCTTCTTCCGATCCTATTCTCCGCTTTCCACTAGGTTCGAACCCTCAGCCTACTTCTTTCAACGAACTAACATTTACGACCATCCCCAATCCAATTTTTGGATCCATTCCATCCCCACAACCTTCAAGTGTTGGACCCAACCCTATTAATAAAGCTCCTTTTCCAAACAGGTTGAGGCCCAACAGACCAATTCCACAAATGGAGAAGATTGTGAAATTTTTTAAGCAAGTAAACATAAATATTTCTCTCTTAGATGCTATCCAATAAGTTCCGTTCTATGCGAAAATTTTTAAGGACTTGTGCACTAGGAAAAGGAAAACTCAAGTACCTAAAAAGGTTTTCTTAGTAAGTAACATGAGCAATGCTCTTACCCAACATGTGCCCAAGAAACATAAGGACCCTAGTTGTCCTACAATATCTATTGCTATTGGGGGTAAAAACATCAATCGCGCTCTACTCAATTTAGGTGCTAGCGTTAACTTGCTCCCGTATTCTGTTTATGAGCAATTAGGCATAGGAGGGTGGAAACTTGCACACTGCACTCTTCAGATGGCCGATCGATCTATCACCCACCCTAGGGTGAGCTAAAGGACATTTTGATCAAAGTCGGGGAATTTATATTCCCTGTGGACTTTATAATTTTAGATACACAGCCTGTGGCAAACCCACAGAACCAAATTTCGGTGATTCTAGGTCGGCCTTTTCTAGCAACTTCCAACGCGATAATCAATTGTCGTAACGGTTCCATGAACTTGTCCTTTGGGAAGAAGACAATTGAGCTTAACATTTATAGGGTAGGAAGTCAACCCTCCGAACCTTCTGTTCATATAATTGATATATGTTCTGTCGATGAGATAGCTTCTGACAGCTGCGAATTTAAGGGGTTCTTTCTTTCTGATAATGATCTCGACACCACTAGTGCGTTATTGTTTAATCCAGCTATTTATTATATGAGTGAGGACCCTTCTAACGAAAAGTCTACCCCCGAGTCCAAATCTTTTGACTTGTCGAATGACTTAGTCAAGTTGTCTGAGTCAGTCTCTTATACTAGATATGAACCTCTTATAGAGTCCGAGTATCATACTCTTCTTTCCAATGAGATTATCATTCGGAATATCGATGAATGTTTCAAAGACATTTTCGTTGAAGAACTCGCGTTCCCTAAAGACATGGATGTTGTGATGAATCAACCTCCACCTGAAGAAGCTGAACCACCACCCCTTATTCTAGTCACGTACGAAAATGAGACTATTCCACCCATTCCTTATCTTACACATTCTCTTTTTCACCCACCATCACTTTTTCGTCTCTACCAACTGAGACGTAAATCCTTTCGATTACATCTCTTATCTCTTCCCCACTTCTTCACATCTATCTGTAACATGATCTTCTACCACCCATGGTGTTACTTAGATAAAATATTTGAATGGTTGGTGTTGACTTTTGGTCTTTATAAAGGTTTATGTAGACCAATAATATTTATTTCCCCTTCTTATATTAAATTTTAATGCTTAATGATGAAATCACTATTTTACTCAAGTTGGGGAGGGGGGAGAAGAAAAATATTTTGAAAATGGCTCTTGAAAGAAAATAATTTTTTACATGATTATGAGCCAAAAACAAGTTTGGGGGAGGATTTCATGGTCATCCACTCTTAACCCCTTCTTTTTACTATCTTATTGAACTATTCCTCCAAGTCTTCAGGTTTTGAGCTTTTTGGATAGCATCAGTGAAGACACTGCTGTAAACAAGTTTGGGGGGCATGATTTGTATATATCTATGCATCATATGTAAATATTGCACTGAATAATTTTTTTTTGAAAATAAAACTTAGAAATGAAATATACATATGAAAGAGGGGAAGATATTTAAGAAAAGCAAGAAAATTAGATGTTTAAAAACAAAACTAGTAATAGGTAGTCATGAGCTGTTGTCCTAAAGGTTTGTAAGATGAAAAGAATCACCAATCTGAGAATAGAAATAAGTCTGAAAAATAGTCCTTATTCTTGAGTCTAATTATCTGAACGTTGATACCCTACTATACGCACTTGCATACATCTTGAAACTTGAGATAGTAGAGAATACCTTAAAATGCTCTTGTCTAAAAAGTCTTAGTATGAAGAAAAAAATATATAAATCAACAAAATATAAATAACACATGAAATATAAAATGTGAAGAAAAATGAATACTGGTTTTGTAATTATTTAAGACATCATAAAAAATACAGCGAGGGTGCCTTATCACATATTGCTTTAGATCAACTGGTTTGAGAGTCACTGCCAAGCCTTAGGTGTTGCAAAACTAGGATATTGCTAATTATGCCTTAATGAGTGAGCACATTTGGTAATCAGTTGGTTAGTACCTCAAGAAGTATTAACGGTCGCATGAAAAATGTGTGAGCAATTCCATCTAAAAACATTCACAGAATAAAAAGTACTAAGGAAGATGGACAAGGGTATGATAGCTTGAACTGAATTCTCTAAGTGTAGGGATGTCTTTTACACATACGTAGGGGTATATGATCGATATTTGGAAGAAAGGCAGGGAGGAAGACAAAAGATGATGTTTTATTGAGAGATTATGTGATTTCTGACATTTTTTCAAGACCATTAAGATAGGGCTCGTGACAACTAAAAATCTAGTGTAGTTTGAAACTCTTCTTTTCATATTTTTCTTTTATATGTTCTTTATCTTTACATGTAATTTTCATCTTCTTTCTTTTATTATGGGATTTTGTGGGTGTAATCCGCTGAAAACCCTCAGAAGACAACACTTCTCCTACTAGGGACACTTAGAGGCTTAAAGGCTTGTTGCATGAGCCAAATGCAATCGTGTTGCCTATGAAAGTGTGCTAGATTTTTTTCTTTTTCTCTTTAATAAATAGTTTGCTCGGGACAATCAAAGATAAGTTTGAGAGTATTTGATTAGTTAAAAATATTGCATATTTGTATAAACATTTTCCCTAGTATTATTAATAAATAAAAGGTGTTAAATATAAATAAAGAACATATGTGGGTTTATTTGTAAAAAGTTTATTATCATATGTTTCTACATTTATAATTAATATAATTAGGGAAAATATATGCATATAATATTTAAATGAAATATAAGTAATTAAAATATGCAAATCATGCAAAATATTCCTAATCAATATTCTTAAGATATTATATCATCTAAATGGTTGGAATAATATCTCAAAAATACCAAATATTACTAACAATTTGATTTGAGATATTGTGCAGGTATTAGCTCAGGTTTGAAATCCAAGTAAGAGATCCAAGTCAAATCGGGATATCGAAATCGAATCTGCCAAATTTTAGAAGCAAATCGAGAAATCTAGCAACGGCAGAGACACAGAGCAATATTTTAAAAATCTATATATTAAGAGGATCTCCAAATATCAAGAAGAAGAGCCAAAAAAAATCCCAACACCCAATCCCACCAAGTGGCGGCGGAACCGCGGTCAACAAGGGGAAAGGGCGGCGGTTCTGCGGTCCCATGGTGGCCATTGAATTTGGGATTTTGAGGGCTTGATCGTAATCTCACTTTCTCCAACATGGCATCAAGGTTTTTGGTTTTAGAGACTATATAAAGGACCGAGAGCTGTGCAATCAAAATCAGCGAAGAGATCACATAATCATTCCACATCTATTCATCTACATCCATATAGAGAGATCCACGAGCCAAACTAGGGTTCTTGTAATCTACTTTCTAAGGAAAAAAGTTGTAATGCAATAGTTGATTAATAAAAGGTAGTTTTTGTTTTTATTCTTTTTGCATTTACTTTTCCGCATTTACTTTACGCATTACTTTTCCGCATTAATTTTCCGCATTAGTTTTCTGCATCTTAATTATGATTTCATTCTTCTTCAACCTTTATTCTAAATCGCTACTAACCATGAGCGAGTAATTTCGTGCTTGCTAGGGTTTGTAGAATATAGTAGAATAATGGATGAAATATCTTTTAACTTCTTTTGACATTTTAATATTTATAAATTTTAGCAAAATAAATGTTATCCTTCTTATCAGGCGTGCTATCAAATCATTGATAGTTACGATCACGATTTGAGATTAGTTAAACATTTGTTTTTTAAGGGCTTGAGATAAATAGAGATCAATGGAATTACAAGGGTTAGTAGTGGGAAACTCTAATTCCCTTCGAGACCCCAAATCCACATTCATTGCTATCTTTCTAGTTTTAAACTATTAAAAGATAAAAAGTGACATATTTAAACATTCATCCATTAACTACTAAGTCCTATAAACCCTACAAACATTTCTATTATAAATTTTATATCCATATTAAAATAAAACGACAACAAACCATCCTCTCTTTTATCAACTCGTCTAAAGCAAAAAAAGAAGTTCATGTTTCCTTGCGGATGACCCGTACTCATCACGGCTAGCTATTAGCAAAACCGTTTTGATTGCGGTTATTTACAAAACAACTTTTCACGATCAATTATGCACCATTCTTTTTATCCTCTAACCCTTTTATTGAAGCTGTCGCTAAATCAAGATCTTAGAATTTTGTTGCTCACAATATTGTTCGAGCATCGACAAACTCAAATTTAATGGGTATTTAGTCTTTCTGTAGTTTGCCTTTTGAAATTTCGTGCACTCAAGATTTTAGATGGTTGCTGCTTTCAATAAATAAATAGCAATGGCTAATTTCTCAAAAAACTACAGGTAATCCTTATTATTTTTAACAATATATTACCTATCCTTAAAGTTGATAGTCTATAAAAATAAAATATGGATAGACAAGTTCTAGTCCACGAGTCTCACTAATAGGTTTGGAATTGTGTCGATTCTATATAGACTTGTCTGGTAAGTGGATGTGTTTGAATCCGTTAAAAATAAACAGCTTATGATTAGTAACATGTTGCTTTAAATCTAACCCGAGACATTGTCATAGAAAGAAAGATCTTGGTCTCTTTTGTCCTTGAAGTTGGCACTTAGCCATCAATCCGATAAGGCCTAACTGCTAGGCCAAGTTAAGATAGTATTTAGAGAGAAAAATGAATCTAAATTTCTTATAATATCTAGGACCAAGTTAACGCATAGATTGGGTTTGCAATTTTATTTTTTTGTATCGAGATGAAAGGCATAAAAAAGATTGTTATATTTTATTAACGAGCTTAATGAAACACATCTGTTACCAAATTCTATTTTTCGGGGCGGGCTTCTGATTAGTGAATCTGCATTTATCAAACGAGCAACTCATTCAGCAACTGGGTTAGAGCAATCTTCCATATGGGATTGTTTAACGAAAAAGTTTCATTTACGGTCAAAGATCCCGTATTTTCAACTCGCCCTTTTTATTTAGTTTGTAGCGGGTGATAGTGAGTGGAAAATACGTATTACAAATTTTTGAATAAGGAGTACCGATTTATAAAGTGTTAACGCTAATATCTATAATGGAGTAGAGCGATACTAATAGATATGCAACATGGTGCCAATCTTGAAAGAGTTACCCAATAAAGTAGGGCTACGATAGATAATTAGCCAATCTCTATAATAGAGCAGAGATTTTATAAGATAGTTAGCCAATCTCTATAATAGAGTAGGGCCTTTATAGAATAATTAGCCAATCTCCATATTAGAGTAGGGCCTTTAGTAGAGTTGCATAAATTTGCATTCTTTGACATTGAAAGAAATATGAAGGTTGGGTTGCACACTTCCAAAACAATACGTAAATGGTGTATACGTGTTGTTTTGTTAATTACATCTGTAAAGATTACCCCTGATTAAGAGAAACATACAAAATATGGGTAAATATAACAATTGAAGAGCTTTTTATCACTAATAAAGAGACAAATTCATCATCAATCTCGTTCCATTGATCACATGACAAAAATTATAAAATTACAATAAGTGTGGGCATGGGATCATCAGGAATAGCCCTGACATCCTTACCTTTTTTAAAAAGTAAGAAGGAACAATACAATTATGTGAGCATTGAAGGGGAAGCAAGTATTGAAAAGTGTCTCTCTTCGTATATTCCTAAGGTGTCTACCTTCTCAAATGAGAGGAATCCATCTCCTTTTATATGATAAGGGGATGGCATACTCATAAATAAAATGGGAGGGAGATTTGAATTCAAACTACTTTCTCCAATAAAATGGGAGGGAGATTTGAATTCAAATGAGAACTTGATTTGAATTCAAATCAATGGTAAAGTCCCCTCCTTAAAGTTTGTACATCCAGAATTTCAACAAAACAAGTGCAAAACCTGCATTCTTGACCCAATCCTGAACCTGGGCATGCCTGGTGCATGCCCATAGACGTCTATACAGACATCATAGACGTCTATATGCAGACGTCCATGCTTGGGTTTCCTTGACTATTATGGGCTTCTGAACTCAATTTTGCTGTCCTTTAGGGCGTTTGAGGTTGGTTGAACATATTTGGATGTGCATGGGCTCTCTTTAGGCACACTATTTTTGATTCGAGATTTTGAGAGCCTGCTACGGATATTTGTTGTTTTGAATGGACGTTTTGGGTGAGACCAGACGTGCATTGCTTCTTGCTGAGGATTTCTTGTTATCGCTGAACCACATGTTCGTTTGAAACCGAACCGAGGCAATGTAGTGCATACTTGTATGTAACCGAGTAGAGGCAGTTGTAATACGGGGCTCGTCTGAAACCGAGCAAATGTAATTGGAATGGTAATGTAGTGCGTACTTGTATATAATCTGACCAGAGGCATCGGGAACTGAATAGATGCGTCAAGCATATTCGATGACTAGGAACCAAGCAGAGGCATCAAGCATGCTTTTCAGGTGTTGAAAAGAGGCATGTCGTGTTCCCTGAATGTCTAACAATAGCATAGCGTGCTAGACTGTAAAAATGTGTCTTTCGAAAGAATTCAAAAGTAGAAATTGCCTGTGTGATAGTTGTTGATAGTAAAACCATATGAAGGTTGATTGCTGAGAATAAGAACCCGTGTAGCAGCCGATGGTTGCAATTACAACCGAGTAAATCTAGGTTTATAAGCAGAACAACCCGAAGACATTAAAAGGAAAGTAAGATGGCCGAACCAAGTTCCACCTCATTGAACTGAGGGTGTTCAGCCAGAAATTATCACCAAAGATCACCGAGCTCCAGCATCGTTTTTCTATCTATGAACTACTCGGTGACCGAATCGAACCACTACCTAAAGACCATATGCCTATCTAGGACTGGATATTTGACTAACAGGGAAAATGAGCCATAGGTAGTGGAGTTAACTCTCAGCCTCCCACTGCTCGGCCTCACCTCAAGGGAAAACTAACCGTATTTTGATCATCGATACTTGTCAAGGCCGATCAAGGGCAGAGTTACCTTGACCAAGGTCGGAAACTCCCCAGATCTAACCCACTATGAGCGCAGGAGTGGGCATCTGCATCGCTAATGGCGATCGATCCAGGTCTATCCCCCTATGGGGTCATCTCGGCCTTCCTGCCACCGGCACTAATAGCTATTAGAAAGCTGCTCGTCGATGCTGGGGCCGAGGATCATCCAGTCCGATATTTCAATAAGTAGATCGGAGACAAAAAGGCATTACATGCCGAGGAGGGCCGGTCTTCTCGATCTCGGATAAGGCCTCGAAGGTAGTGTTAGTCCTTGGTGCTAGAGTCGCAACTCTTGCGGATCATGGCGGAATAATGAATAAAAACTATCAAGAACATAGCACTAAAAACAAACCCCAAAATCATTCAAATACAAGTAGTTGTTAAAATCTAGTAAGCAAATAAAGGAGGTTTAGGGGGATACAACCTGTGTATCATGTCCACTCACCTAGTGGAAGAACCAAGATAGACTCTACGTTGTAGGGATCGATCATGCAAGCGGACCCCCTTGCCGAAAATGATCCACTTCGAAAAAAATCCAAACCTAAGCTTCAATTTCACCAAAAGTTTCACTTTTGTGAAATAACTTGCTCTCAAAATTTGCTAAAAAATAAGAGAAAGAAATGTAGTGAGCCCACTCTTTATTTCTTTCTCTCTCAATCTCTCATTCACGACTAGAAAAAAATGAGGAGAGAGAATGGGTATGAAGGAATTAGGAGGAAAAAGAACGCTTCTTCCAAAAATAGTGTTTTATTTCTATTTTTAAAATGAAGCCATACCTCTCTACAACCTTCTCATTTCTTTAATATTAAAAAGAAATGACTCATTTCTTGATTTAATATTAATGAAAAATGAGGTGTCCCTTCTAGATGATTTCATATATCAATTATATAAAACATCTAATATGTGTATCATATACACAAAGTATATGTATCGTATACGTATACACATATTTGTATCATATACAAATAGCAAATGAGAGAGAAATATAAAGTGAACATAATACTAGAATACACACACACATACACACTTGATTTAATAATCCGGCTTTAACAAAAACCGGCTAGTATTATAAAATGTCCGATTAATGTTGTCACGGCCTGAAAAGACACGTGACCGGCACAATGATCACGTGAAGTCCAGTGGACCACCGTAACCCAAGTAAGCCAAAACCAAGAATCTAAACTATATATAAGAAAAATAGAGGTGAAATTTTAAGAAAAGAATTTATAAAATGAAGTAAATTTTTTTTTGTAAAGAGTTGACATTTGAAAAACAGACAGCACCTCCTTTGTAAATTTTGAATAAAATTCATGTACAATAATTAAATATAAAAGAATCCCCACACAGGAGCTAGCTCGACGCCCACATGGCGGAGACATAATCCACGCAAAATATACGACGCCCAAGACGAAGAACAATAAGAGTAAAACAATAAAACTATAAATAAAAGTTAAGACGAATCCATACGAGTTCGATTACAGCAACAATACAACTTCTAAAGTCTTGGGAAAATTCAGTAGACTTGGTTGATAGAGTGTTTTAGGTACAAAGATAGATACAAGGAAAATACCGAAATGAATTCTAACCCACTTAGCTCAAAGATAAATACGCAACCATGCCCAAAAAGCTCTCCTACTGTCACTATCGATCCAATCGACCAAACCTGCAAGAAGGTATGGAACAACGAGGTGAGTTGCCAATACGTGAGTAGAATTCGCATAATAAGATAGAAATTGCATGCATAAGCGATGAAACAACTAAAGTATAGGTAAACATGTACATTATGGAAGATAAATAAGTATGCATCGAAACTAGAGTTCGAGCAATGAACAACAATAATAATAATTACCCATCATGTAGACCTCATGTACCGCTATCCTAGCATGTGTAGTATGCAATATGTGTGGTTTGTAAGTCTATGTCGCTCACCCCGCAAGCTAGCGAGAAGGAGGAACAAGTAAAAATCGAAACTTTCTTACATAGCAACATAGAATAAAGCTAAAGGATCTTTGCCAAACCATTACTAACGAACTACGGAGGTTTAATCTACTGTGTTGTAAAGATTATACCTTACGAATACTGTCCTTCAGTTCTTTTCTCCACTGTCCTCCTCGTCCGTGCTAGCTCCGAGGATCGATCCGGATCTTGGTCACCTCCACGGCCTCCTAGAGTCGAAGACGATCCACCCGAGAGTCTATAGTCCGAGCTCCACCCCAAGCCGAGGTAACTAGGGTAACAAGTTTGCTATGCTTGATGTCCTAGGTGATGTAGAGGAAGAAGAAACAACCATGGGATTTGTTTGTCTATTTAGATCCTTATTTTCTCAACATATGAGAGCTAAAGGATTTTGTAGTGAGGAGGAAGAAGAAACAACCATGGGAGCTCTCTTTTGATGAGAGAGAATGAGCAAGAGATAATGATCAAGAGAAAAATATATTTACTAATCTTTTATCATGATAATATATGATGGCTACACTTGATTTGACCATTATCATCTCAAGATAAATCCAAAACAAAAGAAGAATCTAGAGCTCACAAAATATCTAAGTCAACAATAGTCAACTAGGTCAAATGGTCAAGCATGGTCAAATGGTCAAACCAATTAGTCATAACACAATTATCATTAAGAAAGATAAGTAAACATTTCCCTCCACCTCATAATGGTTTTGACCAAGTCAATGGTCAAAACCCTAATGAGGCACCTCATTCTTCACTCCTCACAACCGTGCATACAAACCCGTATCCGCATTCCGTAGAATACGAATGCACAGAAGACAAAACTAATTCATCTATACAATACTAGGATCCTTCTTAAACCAAAGCCCACTAGTATTATCCGCCTGAACATCATATGCGTATAAGTGCACGCAAGTGATTGTAGCCCTGCTGTAAAACCATACGGCCTCTACACCTTTTGCCCAGTGTAGGGAAACTCTCTGTGTGGGACTCTAAAAACTCAACACTACTCTGGCAGTGGGTTTAACCACAGACCGCAAGCGGCACTAACTGTACGTAACGGTCCCCAGGTAGATGTCGATAAGAAGGCCGATGAGGTAAACCCATCCGGACTCCTACTGAGCCCGAATGTGACAATCTCTGTACAGTCCAGTCCGTTCATCTAAAAGTATCGCATGTCGGGCCTAGGGGCGGTAAACGTCAGACCCCTAATAGCGGTACAAGTCATGTCAGAGTGTAGCCCAGAACACCCTGAGAAACTACTGGAAACACTATCAGTAAATCTCACTTTCCCTGGTCAGGGACTTTGTGTAATGGCTCTCCTAGATACAGCGCGATATCAACCCCCAATCCCGGGAGAGACGAATCCTGTCTAACCGCTACTGCTTCCAAGTGCTTTGGGACTGCACCCAACTACTATCTTTTTGCACGACTCTTTTGAGCCGTGGTAGGGTAGTAATCAAAGTACAGTGGGAACACACTCGAGGCGAAGTAGCAGTATCAAGTCGACGGACTAAGCTGTACTCCTGTCACCTGAGAACTGTTATCTGACGATAGGTATAGTACCAACCAACAGTTCCCGATGAGTCCTGTCCAGTGTACTCGTAACCTAACGAGCACCTGCATACTATCTCCAGTACGACGTACTAATGGCTGTGGGACAGGCCATCTCTCCTGCTGGGATGAGAAGCGTATATGCTAGTCTGCTCCGGAGTATCGATGCCCCGTCTCGATAATCCTACGACTAGGGACCTGCATAAAGATGTGCTTGTTGATTACCCAGCCCCCACTAGTGTGACTGCCATCACAACGCTGGTAATCATGCAAAGATCCTAAGGGCTCCACTAATATGTATAAGCGATATGCTAAAAGAAACACATGCACATATTGAAGTAGAAACAAACCAAGTAGCATACTACCATTTTGAGCAATACTGTCTATACAACTGTGAATATCCCAAGCTTCCATTAAGTAATATACAAACTAGTATGATACAGTAATGGCCTCTAGGGCATATACACTAACATGGTTATCATGGTGTCATAAAATAAATCATTATCTCGTCCGATACGGCCATAGCAAACCACTAAAGCATAAGAAAGCAAGTGAGTCATGAATGTAATATGCATAAATTGAACTTGAATTTAAATGCAATGAAACGGTAACAATAATCATTCGTGAACAACTCATCAATATAATTATATTACGGTATATATTCACTATCATCGTAGCCATAATGCAATATCTATAGCATGCGATCATGCACAATTACTATAACATATATATACCACGCATCCAATATAATCACTTAAAAGTAGTCATATTGTGTATATATGTACAATCATTTAAAAGTAGTCGTACGGTGTATATATCACGGCATAAGTAGCGGAAGTTAATTTGTAAGCTATATAAACACTTCATTAAAATATATGTCACGCAATTTGAAAATAATATGAAAGGTTTTCTTTTGAAAAACACTTGTGTCGATTATAGACACGTGGAAAATAGGACGACAATAGCACTTTTGAAAGTGATAACAAATATCGATACATGAAAATAATATCTTAGGTACCGTCTCTTGGACCAGTTCTATTTGAAAACTATATAGTTTAATACATCTCATCCTCGGCAGGGTCTCTATAACGACCCTCTGGTCTCCAGCAAGACATCTTGTGCCTTCTAATCTCAATCACTCATAAATTGATCACATATCACCGCAATCGCTCATGGATTGATCACACCATGTATTCGTAATCGGTTCTCCCCCACCTCGATAACGGATATCAAAAAACAGTCCACCATGTATCCGTAATCGGTTCTCCCCCATATCGATATCAGATAATAACAAACCATAAATATATAGAAACTCATGGTGGACGTATCTTCATTATAATAAGAGTAAACCGCAATATGCAAACACAACCAAGTTTATAAAATAATACAACGCGGTTTCCCAAATCTTATGGAAAACACGGTACGCACTAATAACAGAATCATAACGTAAACGGATAACATGTAAAGCAAGCATAGTGTAAACGAATGATGAGTAAGCACATTGTAAATGAATAATAAGTAAAGTAAGCACAACGTAAACGAATAATAAGTAAAACAAGCACAACGTAAACGAATAATAAGTAAAGCAAGTATGGCATGAACGAGCATTGTAAATGGATAAATACTTTCGAATAATTCAATTATAGTTTAAAATAGAACGAAACATTTTTTGAAAATAAGGAGGCTGCGATAGCGTAAAAATACATATCTCTTTTAAAGTCCAGCAGTGAGTCCCTTGTATTATAGTTCTAAAATTAGAAACGAATAGTTAGTTTTAGAAATAAGTACAACTTTTGTATTTTCATAATCTCCCAATCGAGGAAATAGTAAGACTCAGCGAGTCAAAAATAAAAGTCTGTATTCGACTAACCATCACCAGCTCATCCACTACGGAATCTCATCTCGTACGATGATAACCAAATATACCATTGAATTAAATCATAACTACATTTTCGATAATTCCAAATGTTATGATAAATAATATAACGCGTTCAATAATTTTCAGTACAAATATCTAATCTACATATGCAAATACACAGTTCAATTAGTACGGACCGCTAGTCTACGTACACACATAGCAATTAGTACGAACATCTAGCCGCATACGCAAACACACATTTCAAATAGTACGGACATCTAGTATCGAACACGCACATAATATTAATCATACTATTACATGTAAAGCATGGTGTTCACGACAAAAAGCTTAAGCTTTTTGCCTTTGGCGTTGGTACAAAGCGCTAGAACATCTTGGGCGCTGCATCACGTGCAAAGCACATGGAACCAATGCATCCCTATGTGTATCATGTACTAAAACCTTAAAGCTTACGCTTCAGTATAACTTAAGTTATATTTGGGAAAATATTTCCCTATCTTTTTTAAACAGATATATTTTTCTCGTTAACATGAGATAATTTAAATATTTTTCTAAAACTAGAAAGATATTAACTCTGTTAACAAAGGACCCTTGGATCAATGATCCAACGATACTTAAGCATCCGGGTTAATTTTAAGATCAATTAGAGAGATCTCATATGAGAGATCTTCTTTACTTACCCAACAATCTCATCCTCTATATAAATAATCCTTGAGATTAATCTCAATATACAAAGAACTCCCCATAAGCTTTGAGAAAAAATCCTCAATCCAGAACTTAAGTTCATTCGCTGCCATCAAGATCCTCGTCTTCTTCCTCTTTCAAAAACCGAGGTAAAGGAGGTTAATCTCCATTAAAAAAAGAATAAGGTTAACCTTCATACAGAATTTAAGTTTTTCTCTCAGATCTTAAGATTCTTAAGTTAAAACCCACCTCGTTGAAAACTTAAGCTTTCATAAAAGGATTTTTTGATTTTAAGATCTAGGGTTTGGGGAGAAAATTTAAGAGACCTTTTTGACCATGGTAATGGAAAGACATCAAGATCTTTAGATCATTACGAAAAATGAAAATGAATGATGACGATGATGAATTCTAGAATCTGAGACACCCAAGTTCTCACCATGAGACATGAACAAATCCAAGATCATAGAAAAAAATTTGATCTTGATGTTATTAATGGTGAAAATACCATTAATAGAAGTTTATGTTTCAAAACATAAGAGATTAATTTTTGAAAAAACCTTAAGTTTTGCCCCACATGCTATATATGTGGCGCCAGCACTAGAAGAGGATGTGCCAGTGCTTCCATGTGCCACATGGAAATCATGTGAGCAGCGCTCGTATAACATGCGCCCATATGGAATGCACCCATATTTCATGCGCCAGTATACCATATGCCCGACCATGTTACACAGACCAATTCCTTGCCCCAACTTGGCTAACTCTTGTTTTCATGGAAGGGGATAACAAATTGGTAGTGGGTTGGTTATGTTCCAAATCAGCACGACCACCTTGGAGGTTTATGCATATATTGCATGAGTGCACCATTCTTTTATCCTCTAACCCTTTTATTGAAGTTGTCGCTAACTCAAGATCTCAGAATGTTGTTGCTCAAAATATTGTTTGAGCATCAACAAACTCAAATTTATCGGGTATTTAGTCTTTCTGCAGTTTGCCTTTTGAACTTTCATGTACTCAAGATTTTAGATGGTTGCTGCTTTTAATAAATAAATAGCAAGGGCTAATTTCTCAAAAAAATATAGTTAATCCTTATTATTTTTAACAATATATTATCTATCCTTAAAGTTGATAGTCTATAAAATTTAAATATGGATAGACAAGTTCTAGTCCATGAGTCTCACTAATAGGTTTGGAATTGTGTCGATTCTGTGTAGACTTGTCTGGTAAGTGGATGTGTTTGAACCCGTTAAAAATAAACAGCTTATGATCAGTAACATGTTGCTTTGAATCTAACCCGACACATTGTCATAGAAAGAAATATCTTGATCTCTTTTATCCTTTAAGTTGGCACTTAGCCATCAATCCGGTAAGGCCTAACTGTTGGGCCAAGTTAAGATAGTATTTGGAGAGAAAAATGAATCTAAATTTCTTATGATATCTAGGACCAAGCTAATGCATAGATTAGGTTTGCAAATTTATTTTTTTTGTATCTAGATGAAAAGGCATAAAAAAGATTGTTATATTTTATTAACGAGCTTAACGAAACACATCTGTTACCAAATTCTATTTTTCGGGTCGGGCTTCTGATTATTCTGCATTTATCAAACGAGCAACCAATTAGCAATTGCGTCTCCCTAAATAATCGATTTTTTTAGAGGAAAGGGAGAGCAATCTTCCATATAGGACTGTTTAACGAAAAAGTTTCGTTTATGGTCAAAGATCCCGCATTTTCAACTCGCCCCTTTTTATTTTGTTTGTAGAGAGTGGTAGTGAGTGGAAAATACGTATTATTTATTTTTGAATAAAGAGTACAGATTTATAAAGTGTGAGCGCTAATATTCATAATGGAGTAGAGAGATACTAATAGATATGCAACATGGTGCCAATCTTGAAGGTGTTACCGAATAAAGTAGGGTTACGATAGATAATTAGCCAATCACTATAATATAGTAAGGCTTTTATAAAATAATTAGCCAATCTCTGTAATAGAGTAGGGCTTTTATAGAATAATTAGCAAATCTCTATATTAGAGTAGGGCCTTTAGTGGAGTTGCATAAATCCGTATTTTTTGACATTGAAAGAAATATGAAGGTTGGGTTGTGCACTTCTAAAACAATACGTAAATGGTGTATACGTGTTGTCTTCTTAATTACATCTGTAAAGATAAGAGAAACATACAAAATATGAGCAAATATAACAATTGAAGAACCTTTTATCACTAATAAAGAGACAAATTCATCATCAATCATGTTCCATTGATCACATGACAAAAATTACAAAATTAAAATAAGTGTGGGCTTGGGATCGTCGGGAATAGCCCCGATGTCCTTACCTATTTTAAAGAGTAGAAAGGAACAATACAATTATGTGAGTATTGAGGGGGGAAACGAGTATTGAAATGTCTCTCTCTTCGTATATTCCCAAGCGTGTCTACCTTCTCAAATGAGAGGAATCCATCTTCTTTTATAGGCTAAAGGGATGGCATACTCATAAATAAAATGGAAGGGAGATTTGAATTCAAACTATTCTCTCCAAAGAAATGGGAGGGAGATTTGAATTCAAACTGCTCCCTCCAATAAAATGGGAGAGAGATTTGAATTCAAATGAGAACTTGATTTGAATTCAAATCAATAGTAAAGTCCCCCTTGAAGTTTGTACACCAAGAATTTCAACATAACAAGTGCAAAACCTGCATTCTTGACCCAATCCTAAACCTGGGCATGCCTGGTGCATGCCCATGGACGTCTTTACAGACGTCTCTATAGACGTCTATGCAGATGTCCATGCTTGGTTTTCCTTGACTATTTTAGGCTTCTGAACTCGATTTTGATATCCTTTAGGGCATCGAGGTTGTTTGAACATATTTGGATTGGCACGGGCTTGTTTAAGGTGCATCTGACATGCATGGGCTCGTTTAAGGCCCACTTTTGTTGATCCGAGACTTTAAGAGCCTGCTGCAGATATTTGTCGTTTTGTTTGGATGTTTGGGGTGAGCCCATACGTGCATTGCTTCTTGCTGAGGACGTTCTTGTCATCCCTGAACCACGCGTTCATCTGAAACCGAACCGAGGCAATGTAGTGCATACTCGTATGTAACTGAGCAAATGTAATTGGAATGGAAATGTAGTGCGTAGTCGTATATAATCCGAGCAGAGTCATCGGGAACCAAATAGAGGCTTCAAGCATATTCGATGACTAGGAACCAAGCAGAGACGTCAAGCTTGCTTTTTAGGAGTTGAAATGAGGCATGGCGTGTTCCCTGAATGTCTAACAGAGGCATGGCGTGCTAGACTGTAAAAATGTGTCTGTCAAAAGAATCCAAAATTAGAAATTGCATGTGTGATAGTTGTTGATAATAAACCCATATGAAGGTTGATTGCTGGGGATAAGAACTCATGTAGAAGTAGTGGTCGACGATTTTAACCCCGAAGCTCTTCTGAAACTCTAGTGTTGTTGCCAGGGATAAGAACCCAAAAAGGCACGTGACCAACACAATGATCATATGAAGTCCAGTGGACCCCACCGTAACCCATGTAAGCCAAAACCAGGAATCTAAACCATATATAAGAAAAATAAAGGTGAAGTTTTAAGAATTTTTTTTATGAAATGAAGTAAAGTTTGTTCTGTAAAGAGTTAACATTTGAAAAACGGACAGCACCTCATTTTTGAATTTTGATCAAAATTCATATACAATGATAAAATATAAAAGTATCCCTACACGTGAGCAGGCTTGACACCGACATGGCGGAGATACAATCCACGCAAAATATACGATGCCCAAGGCGAAGAACAATAAGCGTAAAACAATAAAACTGTAGATAAATACATTCAAGCCGAATCCACACGAGTTCGACTACAATAACAATACAACTTCTAAAGTCTCGAGAAAATTAACTAAACTCGGTTGATGGAGCACTTCTAGGTACAAAGATAGATACAAGGCAAATATCGAAATGAATTCTAACCTACTCAGCTCAAAGATAAATACGCAACCATCCTGAAAAAGCTCTTTTACTGTCGCTATCAATCCAATCGACCAAACTTGCATGAAGCTATCGAACAACGGGGGTGAGTTGCCAACTCATGAGTAGAATTCGCATAACAAGATAGAAATTGCATGCATAAGCTGTGAAACAACTAAGGTATGGCCAAATATGTACATTACGGAAAGTAAATATGCATCGAAACTAGAGTTCAAGCGATGAACAACAACAATAATAATTACCCATCATGTACAACTCATGTACCGCTATCCTAGCATGTGTAGTATGCAATATGTGCGGTTATCATGGCATATAAAATAAATCTTTATCTCGCCCGATATGGCCATAGCAAACCACTAAAGCATAAGAAAGTATGTAAGTCACGAATTTAATATGCATAAATTAAACTTGAATTTAAGTGCAATGAAATGGTAACAATAATCATTCGTGAACAACTCAACAATATAATTATATTACGGTGTAAAATCGCTATCATTGTAGCCATAGTGCAATATCTATAGCATGCGACTATGCGCAATTACTATAACACATAAATTGCATGCTGTTCATCACAGAAAACTGTATTTCAATACCGCTCATTCATTATCATTTTTGTATTATATCGGTATTATCAACCAATGTCTGCTCAATAAATACAGATTACAGGTATTCGTGACAAAACGCTGGAAATACACTCAAATACACTGATATAACATTTGTGATCCAACACTGCAACCGGAACTGAATGCCGGTCTATATTTAAAGAATTTCTTTTTACAACATGCATGTATATACACTTTTTATCAAAAATGGTCCAACACATTACAAGTGTGAACACCTTTTGTGATGCATGAACCTTGGGGGCTGCCTTGCACAAGTGGGCACACAAGTTGGCACACAAATGATGACTTGTGTAAGAGAAGAGGCAAGTGGGTGTAGGTAATGAGTGATATAAAAAGTTGTGATGTGATTTAAAGGTTTGATTTCCCTCCAAAACTACTGAGTACAACCCAAGCTTCTACAAAGATATCAAACAACACCAGTAGGATTATGGAGAGCACACAACGTCATAAAACAAACACGAGTCCAATTGCCCAAAAGATGACCGACGAAAATGTCTAAATATCCGGCGCTGCCGGTCCCATCATGAAGAATGCGCCCCATTTTTCTTCTGGCTTTCCCCTGTTGTCACATCATCCTTATTATATTGTTTGTTTAATCTTATTTTGTGCTTATAAGTACCAGATCAGTGAGCAAGGAAAATAGGGACTTTGAGCTATAAGTTTACTCTTTGTTTCATTTTTCATTTTGAAGCTATGTACATAGTAGCTAGTTCACCTTGAGTTATTTGCCTTCTTTTGATCTTGCAACCTCTTTATTGAGCTTACAAGTTTATGTTTCGGTAATTGAACTCATGGTTTGTATCATCACTTGGAATTAATAAAGCTTTCATTTTGCACTTAGATTCTTATTATTCCTTTTCTATCTCTTTTACTTAGTTGCAATTTAATTTTTTGCCATTTACTTACTTGCAATGTTGTGTTATTCTTTTTATGTCATTTCATTTGCACTTTCTTTTGGTATTTTGATGGTTTGTGAATAGTGGTATTGTTAGGAAAAGGGAGTGGTTATGTAAATTAAGGTTTTCTTTGTTCATTTCCTTTATCCGATATTTTCCCATTGAACTCCGCCTAAACCTTACGCAAGCGCTCCGTTAGGCACCCGATCCTACCAAGGTACGTGGATCTCTAACTGTGACCGGGTGCGTTCGGTTTTGCCGGAGGCGAAAATCAAGAGACAAGAACGGACGGACAATGGTCAATAAGCCGGATTTCACTAATACCGTGCTTAAGCACCCCAATCCACGTTGTTGCCGATTACTCTAGCTTCAATAGTTAAGCTCGGCACAAAGGATTGAGTATGGATTTCCCTAACTTACACGAACTTATCTCTATTCCTAACAAACTTATACTTTGCATATACAAACACTTAGGTTAAAATCGAACAATTCCGACCCTTACTTAACTCGTGATAAGAAGAACATAAAACACACCATCTCCCTGCGGACGACCCATACTCATCGCGGCTAACTACACGCGACGCCGTCTTGATTGTGGTTAACTTTAGAACTAGATACGACACGACGAAATACCGTAACGATTAAATGGCGCCGTTGCCAGGAAGACGGTAACGTTTTTATTCTTGTTATATTGGGTTAATCTTTGTATATCTTGTTTATAAATCTAACAAAATTCTAAAACAAACTAAAAAATCAAAAAATTTCTAAAAACCAAAACAAAAATTGACAATTCTAACTTTTTGCTCTTTGAAAATTTGACCTGTTAGCACTCTGAGAATAATTAGAAAATTTTAAAAAATAACGTTGAGACACTAGTAGAACAATAAGATTACTGAAGGAAATTGGAGCCCAAAGTCACAAACTCGCTGGACGACTTCTTCTAAATTCCCGACGCCGCCGGTTATTCCTTCTCCGTTTGCTCCCAAATTTTGTTCTGTTTTCCATTATTCTATTATTTTCCCAATTTTATTGTTTGGTTTTTATAATTTTGTGTGTGCAGGAATTTGGGCATTCGCTTTTTCGCACTAAATATCCGTTTTTCCGACATTTACAGATTTTACGGATTTGCGAACTGAGATTGTGTAAAGCAAAGTGTACATTCAAAGCTAAGGTGATTGCGAAGTACAGTGCCAAAGATCCGGGTAGTCTGACCCATGCAAGTGAACTTTTCAAGCAAGCCGGATTCAATTCAACAGGGGTTTCTTAACCCAAAAACTTATCGGTACGTATATCCTAAACATATTCTTTCTCAAATTCGACGCATCCACTGTTCTATCTTTGCAGGATTCTTTGCAAGTTCGCTGGCAAACGCTAAAAGTGACTAACCCGTATTTGGTGCAGCGCCGCGCTTAAACAGAAAAAACGGTTGTTTGATATTTTGAATAACTTTTTCATTAATTTGCGCATTGCATTCATTAGTACGGACTTAAGGACAAGCAAACCCCACAACATACGGTAAATGATTTCATCACCTTTTCCGTGGCCCACAAATCACGAAATTGAGCATAATGTTTACCCGCACAAATTTTAAAAGAAACTAGATTTTAAGTCTTTAAGGACTTCGCGCTCATTAGGAGAAGTTAACTGTGTTTAGAACACCACTCAACGGTATATTGTTCACAGGGTGTCTAAGAAAGTGTTCACGGTGAAACCGCCAAAAGAGAAAGGGTTATTCTAATTAAGAAACTTCGCAAAAGCGTTGGAAAACCTTCCCTTATCTCTGCATTTACCGGGCCTCGTGATCAGTATATCTTGAGCCCGTTTCTCGACACAATTTTACTTAAACAATCAAGTTCTTAAGCAAGTCTAGTTGACCTAGGTGAACCATAGACCGATTAGGTGTGTGTGGTATCGTGTCGTGATTATTTTTCTTCTTTATCTTTTGTGTGTATATTTCATACTTTTGTTGATAACTAACATAAAAAAAAAAACTCACATTCTTTTTCATCTCCTTTTCTTCTTTTTCTTCTCTTCATATCATGGATACCCCACACAGACCAACTCTTGCCGAACTTTGGTACCCTCAGCCAGATATTACTTCATACGGTTCTTGTTTTGGTAGAACGTCAAACGATCCATCCATGCCAAAAATCTCTTTGAAAGATCAGATAGACTCTTCTAGGAAAACCATTTGCACACCACAATCCTTGTCATATCAACCTTTTCAAACTTTCAACCCTCCTTATGTTGATACCCCTTCTGAGGGAAACATGGCGACTTTTAAAGCGATGTCCATTGCTGAACGTATTGCGTAATCCCGTAGCCGATCTTTCATGCCTTTCACTACTCCGGATTCTTTAGGACAACAATTCTAACCATCTCCTTATCCAGATGTTGATCCTAATCCTCCCTTTTTCACACAACCATTCGATTCCTATCAATCCTACCCGACTTTTACATCCTCACTGGACATTTCTTCTGAACAGCCATTTGGGAGTTTCACGTATCCAGAAAACTTTGAATCTTTTACTGAAACCCCTTCACTATCCTTGTCTAGTCTTGAACAGTCGTTAGAAGAGTTTCGGGTAGCTTCATGCCGACAACTGGAGGAATTGAATGTGTCCATGGCTGCCCTTATACAACCTTATGAACCATCAGCTAGTTCCCCTCTAGCTCAAAATTTTCACATGTATGATGAGGCAATAGGACAATTTGAGGATTTGAGTCGTGAGAGTGAGCAGTACACCCTTCAAAATCAGACCTACCCTTCCCAAATTGAATTCTACAATTGCGGTTTTGAAAGTGTATCAAGTGCCCTAAATGAATCACCAATTGAAGATAGAACGGTTGATGAGTTGTGTGACTTTGTAGTGTTTAACTTACCTGATTGTGAAGGGACCCTATCAAGTGAAACCATTGCCAATCCCGTGGATCTCTACACCTCCACTATAGAAATCCAACTGATTGAAAACCATGATTTTGTTGAGGTGTTTGAGAACTTTACGTTTGACTTGATTGAGGATATCGATATTGGGGATGATTTTGATGATGAACCCACAAATCTGGGTGAATTCTTCTCACCAAGTCAACACTTTCTTTCAGAACCATGTGGAAATCATCCTGAACCTTTAACTATTTCTCCTGAACCCCATTTACATCTTGAATTTATTAATGAAGATTTGGACGAATGCATGGATGATTTTGATTTTGATTTTGTGGAGAATTTTAAGGACATTTTTTTAGGATAAACACGTTTTATTGGATGAGTCGGATTTTCCGATTCATCATGTCCCCTCTGTTGAATGTGAATATCCTCCTGAGCTTCTGATCGAGGCCATTCCTCAGTTACTTCCCTCCATCATTTTCCTACAACAAGACCATTTGATACTGTCACTTCCGTCATCTAGTTCACTAAGTTCGGGCCCATGTTTCCTCGTGAATCTTGAAAGGTTTGACCCCATTTCTCGACATATTGATAGATTAGTACAATCCATTTTTTATTACGATCGTTACAAATTGTACTAATTTATTCAATCAATTTTCACCCTCAAGTTCGCATTCCATTTTTTTTTCCCTTCCGTTCATCTCCTCATATACCGGGACTGTATACCACTTCTGTCCACGCACGGTCTCGCGTATCCTTCACTTCTTTTCTCTACGCATTCTTCCACCAACCTTGGTTGTATCATGATAGAATTTTTGAATAGTTGGTGATAACTTTTGACCTGTGTAAGGCCTTGTATATATTGAAACTGTTCCCTCCCCCAACGTTGAACTTCAACGCTTAACAGTGGAAACACTGTTTCACTTAAGTTTGGGAGGGGGCTTTTTGTGTATATATATTTTGTTTTTTTTTGTTATTAAAAATATATAATAATAATAATAATAATAATAATAATAATAATAATAAAAGGGAGAACCGACTATTTTTGACCCCCTCTGACAATTTTGACCCTCGTTGTATAGCATGACAGTGAGGGCACTGTCAAGTTTAAGTTTGGGGGCGTGCTCGGTAAGCATTTCTATCCTTCGCATTCATTTGTATATTCTGCATTTGCATACATATTCGAAAACCCATAAAAAATTAGAAAATTTTCCTAAAAACATACAAACTTTGTCGTTAAGTTAGCTAGTGGGAGAACTTAGATCTGATATTTCGACGGTTTTGTTTGATGAGATAGGAACAGCTAAATCCTATTTTTAGATTTTGAAAACCTAAAAGATAACCCTCCTTTGAGTTTAACTGTAGCTAATATAAGTCTTTATATCACACTACACGTGTCGTGAGTTTTGAAAATTAGATGACAAGTCGATATGTCTTAAAACTTTTAAATTGATAAACTATTTTTGAGTATCAAATATGTTTGTTTTGAAATAAGTAATATCAAGAATAGTTTATAAAGTGAAGTGGATATGAAGGGATATTATAAATGCCTTAATAGGAACTAATTCTGAAGAATAACCCATCTGGAACTTGACTGGAGTGATTACACACCTGATCTACTAACACGTATTTTATCCTAAAAATAATTGAACAACTGGTTATATCTCCGTTCGCATTGAATTGTTATGATTTTCACGCCAAAATGAGTCCTTTTGTTTTAGGGCCTAGGTAACTTAAGCAATTAAGTCCGCCTGGGTATCTCTATACCTAATGCCCTACAATAACTGGTTTGGGTGCATTGGCCCAAAGCTCGCTAAGAAGCTTAGAAAGTCCAAATTAAAACAAAGTCAAGCAAGTGTTCGCTCCGAGTTAAAATTGTTAACGGCTCTTTGTGTGAGAATAATCTTGACAAAAGACAAGTTCTTATAAAAATATTTTTAATGGAGATATGAAAGTTTTATCCTATGATAACGACTATTGCATGTTCACGAAGGTGTGTATGAAACGAAAATAAGTAAAAGGTGGAGTGAAGAATAAGACCTAGTTTCGTGTTAAAGATGATAGAAATTCTGAATTTGAAACCTAGCTGGAAAACAAAACTTTAGAAAAACTTAACGCTTTATAAAACTTGTGTGATCCTTTTGAAGTTTTATCCGGTCTTTATTTTGTGACATGATGACTTTAATCGATCCTTTTGAAACTTAACGACACTATTTGCATCGCACGTAAATTCGTATAGAATCTTAAGTTAAATAAGAAGCGAGGTGTGAAAAATAAAGATCTGATATTTCTAACTAAGGATAATAGAATTTCTAGCTTTAAAGATAAACCTTAGAATTAGAATCAATAGTTATTTCGCGAAGCTAGCTTGACGGGATTTTGTGTGTGTAATCCGCTGAAAATCCTCAGGAGAGAACACTCCTCCTACTAGGGACACCTAGAGGTTTAACGGCTTGTTGCATGAGCTTAGTGCAATCGCGTTCCCTGCGAAAGTGAGGTTAGGATTTTGTTTTGCTCGGGACGAGCAAAAGATAAGTTTGGGGTATTTGTTCATCACAGAAAACTGCATTTCAATACAGTTCATTCATTATCATTTTTGTATTATATCGATACTATTAACCCGTGTCTATCCAATAAATACAAATTACAGGTATTCATGACAAAACACTGGAAACACACTCAAATACACGGATATGACATTTGTGAGCCAACACTGCAACTGGAACTGAATGCCGATCTATATTTAAATAATTTCTTTTTACAACATGCATGTGTACACACTTTTTATCAAAAATGGTCCAACACATTACAAGTGTGAACACCTTTTGTGATGCATGAAGCTTGGGGGCTGCCTTGCATAAGTGGGCACACAAGTTGGCACACACATATGATAACTTGTGTAAGAGAAGAGGCGAGTGGGTGTAGGTAATGAGTGATATGAAAAGTTGTGATGTGATTTAAAGGTTTGATTTCCCTCCAAAACTACTGAGTACAACCCAGACTCCTACAAAGCGATCAAACAACACCAGTAGGATTATGGAGAGCACCCAACGTCACAAAACAAACACGGGCCTAATTGCCCAAAAGATGAGCGGCGAAAATGTCTAAATATCCGGCGCCGCCGGTCCCATCATGAAGAATGCGCCCTATTTTTCTTCTGGCTTTCCCTTGTTGTCACATCATCCTTATTATATTGTTTGTTTAATTTTATTTTGTGCCTATAAGTACCAGATCAGTGAGCAAGGAAAAAGGGGACTTTGAGCTATAAGTTTACTCTTTGTTTCATTTTTCATTTTGAAGCTTTGTACATAGTAGCTGGTTCACCTTGAGTTGTTTGCCTTCTATTGATCTTGCAATCTCTTTATTGAGCTTGCAAGTTTAAGTTTTGGTTATTGAACTCATGGTTTGTATCATCACTTGGAATTAATAAAGTTTTCATTTTGCACTTGGGTTCTTAGTATTCCTTTTCTATCTCTTTTACTTAGTTGCAATTTAATTTCTTACCATTTACTTACTTGCAATGTTGTGTTATTCCTTTTATGTCATTTCATTTGCTCTTTCTTTTGTTGTTTTGATGGTTTGTGAATAGTGATATTGTTAGGAAAAGAGAGTGGTTATGTAAATTAAGATTTTCTTTGCTCATTTCCTTTACCCGATATTTTCCCATTGAACTCCGTCCAAACCTTACGCAAGCACTTCGTTAGGCACCCGACCCTACTAAGGTATCGGGGATCCCTAACCGTGACTAGGTGCATTCGGTTTGGCCAGAGGCAAAATTCAAGAGACAAGAACGGACGGACAAGGGTTAATAAGCCGGATTTCACTAATACCGTGGTTAAGCACCCCAATCCATGTTGTTGCCGATTACTCTAGCTTCAATAGTCAAGCTCGGCACAAAGGATCGAGTACGTATTTCCCTAAATTACACGAACCAATCTCTATTCCTAACAAACTTATACTTTGCATATACAAACACTTAGGTTAGAATCGAACAGTTTCGACCCTTGCTTAACTCGTGATAAGAAGAACATAAAACACACCATCTCCCTGCGGACGACCCGTACTCATCGCGGCTAGCTACACGCGATGCCATCTTGATTGTGGTTAATTTTAGAACTAGATACGACACGCGAATTCCTTACCGATCACACGCATCCAATATAATCACTTAAAAGTAGTCGTATTGTGTATATATGTGCAATCATTTAAAAGAAGTCGTACAGTGTATTTATAACGGCATAAGTAGAGGATGTTTATTTGTAAGCTATATAAACATTTCATTAAAATATACGTCACGCCATTTGAAAATAATATAGAAAGTTTTCTTTTAAAAAACACTTGTGTCGATTATAGAAACGTGGAAAATAGCATGACAATAGCTTTTTTGAAAGTGATAGCAAACACCGATACATGAAAATATTATCTCAAGTACTGTCTTTTGGACCGGTCCTGTTTGATAACTATATAGTTTAATATATCTCATTCTCGGCAGGATATCCATGACGACCTTCCGGTCCCCTGCAAGACATCTTGTGCCTTCTAACCTTAATCACTCATGGATTGATCACAAATCACCTCCATCGCTTATGGATTGACCACACCATATATCCATAATCGGTTCTCCCCCATCTCGATATCGGATATCAACAAAATATTCCACCATGTATCCGTAATCGGTTCTCCCCCATCTCGATATCGGATAACAACAAACCATAAATACATAAAAACTCGTGGTGGACGTATCTTCATTATATCAAGAGTAAAACGCAATATGCAAACATAACCAAGTTTATAAAATAATACCACGCGGTTTCCCAAATCTCATGGAAAACACGGCACGCACTAATAACAGTATCATAACGTCAACGGATAACATGTAAAGCAAGCGTAGCGTAAACAAATGATGAGAAAACACAGTGTAAACAAATAAAAAGTAAAGCAAGCACAGCGTAAACTTATAATAAGCAAAGCACTGCATGAATGAGCATTGTAAATAGATAAATACTTCCGAAAAATCCAATTATAGTTTAAAATATAACGAAATGTTGTTTGGAAATAAGGAAGCTGCGATATTTTAAAAATAGATATCCCTTTTGAAGTCCAGCAGCGCATCCCTTGTATTATAGTTTTAAAATTGGAAACGAATAGTTAGTTTTAGAAATAAGTATAACTTTTGTATTTTCATAATCTCCCAATCGAAGAAATAGTAAGACTCAGCGAGTCAAAAATAAAAGGCCGTATTCGGATAACCATCACCATTTCATCCAGTACGGAATCACCTCGTACGATGATAACCAAATATTCTATTGAATCAAATCATAACACATTTTCGATAATTCCAAATGTTATGATAAATAATATAACGTGCTCAATAATAGTCACTATAAACATCTAATCTACATATGAAAATACACGGTTCAATTAGTACGGATTGCTAGTCTACGTATACATATAGCAATTAGTTCGAACATCTAGAAACGTACGCATGCACACACTTCAAAAAGTAGGGACATCTAGTCTCGTACATGCACATAATATTAATCATACTATTACATGTAAAGCATGGTGTTCATGACCAAAAGCTTAAGCTTTTTGCCTCTGGCGCAAAGCGCCAGAACATCTTGGGCGCTGCCCCATGTGCAAAGCATGTGGCACCAATGCAGCCCTGGTGTATCACACGCCAAACCCTTGAAGCGTATGCTTCAGTATAACTTAAGTTATATTTAGTAAAATATTTCCTTATCTTTATTAAACAGAAAGATTTTTCTTGTTAACAAGAGATAATTTTAATATCTTTCTAAAAGTAGAAAGATATTAACTCTGTTAAAAAAAGACCCTTGGATCAATGATGCTTAAGCATCCGAGTCAATCTTAAGATCAATTAAAGAGATATCATATGAGAGATCTTCTCTACTTACCCAACAATCTCATCCTTTATATAAATAATCCTTGAGATTAATCTCAATATACAGAGAACTCCCCATAAGGTTTGAGAGAAAAACCTTAATCCAGAACTTAAGTTCTTTCGCTGCCATCAAGAATCCTCATCTTCTTCCTCCTTAAAAAACCGAGTTAAAGGAGATTAATCTCCATTAAAAAAAGAAGAAGGTTAACCTTTATACAAAACTTAAGTTTTTCTCTCGGACCTTAAGATCCTTAAGTTAAAACTCTCTTCGTTGAAAACTTAAGCTTTCACAGAAGGATTCTTTGATCTTAAGATCTAGGGTTTGGGGGGAAATTTTAAGAGACTCCTTTGACCATATTAATGGAATGAAATCAAGATCTTTAGATCATTATGAAAAATGAAAATGAATGATGACGATGATGAAGTTCAGAATCTGAGACACCCAAGTTGAGACATGAACAAATCCAAGATCATAGAATTTTTTTATCTTGATATTGTTAATGGTGAAAATACCATTAACAGAACTTTAAGTTTCATGAAACTTAAGTTTCAAAACATAAGAGATTAAATCTTTGAAAAAATCATAAGTTGTGCCCTACGCGCTATACACATGGCGCCAGCGCTAGAAGAGGATGCATTGGTGCTTCCATGTGCCACATGGAAATCACGTGAGCAACGCCCGTATAACATGCGCCCATATGGCATGCACCCATATGTCATGTGCCCCACCATGTTACATAGACCAATTCCTAACCCCAAATTGGCTAAGTCCCCTGAAGCTTAAGCTTCTTTGATCTTAAGATCAATTGAGCCCATATACTCATAAGCAATAAATTGATCTTAGTCTAAAACAAGACTAAATATCTTTAAATAAACTTAAGTATCCCTTAAACTGATGGACCTCACCCATGTGAGAAATTCTACCTAAAGTTCACCTATGTTGGTAAACCATATTACAATCGTAGACCCAAACACCAAATCTAAATATGTACAGATTTGCACTAATCCGCGCCCTAGGGGCGATGATATAAATTAGTCTCTGTATACAATCCAAGTGCAACCCAAATAAATTAAAACACGACACATGAAGGAATAGCCCTGGAGTGCAGAAAGTTTTTATCATTCGCGATAACGTAATTAACTGCAGAGGCTTGCGCCTACAGGAAAAAGCGTCTCAGCAATCAATAAAACTCTTATCCATGAGAGCGAATCTGAAAGTCAGCTACATCGGTCGCATCCCTTTAAACCTCCAATATATGGTGTCATAAATCAACTTGGTGTTTACTGCCGGAAATAGAGGCGAAATGGAATGGATCTTCTTGCCTGAATCTAGGGGCAGATGCTATTTGGATTTATCCGTCTACCTCTCCGAAAATATCAAGTTTATTTATGGCACCATATATTGGAGGTTTGGACGGATGCGGCTGTTGTAGCAGACTTTGTCAGATTCCCCCTCGTTTTATAAGGGGTTTTTGATTGTGGGAATGCTCTTCCCTGCAGGCGCAAGCCCCTGCAGTTAATTACGTTATCGCATTGCGATAACCACTTTCTCCAGCTCCGGCAGTTCACTTCGTGTCGTGTGTGTTTTTGTTTGTTTAGGTTGCCCGTGGATTGTATACGGAGACTAGTTTATGCCGTCGCCCGTAGGGCGCGGATTAGTCCAAGTCTGTATATTTTAGATTTCAGTTTGGTTTATTTAAGGACCGTTAATCTGGTTTGAGATTAAGATCGACTTAAACATATGGGCATTTGGGGCTTAGTTATTTTAGTTTAAGGACATCGCGGTCCATTACCGCCGTGTTTGGGGCAGATATTAGTTTAAGGACATTTCGGTCCAACATTCCCGTTTTGGGGACGAATATTAGTTTAAGGATTTCGGTCCATTATCTCCGTTTTTGAGGCGACTGTTAGTTTAGGAACATTCCGATCCTTTATCGCCGTTTTTGAGGCGACTATTAGTTTAGGGACATTTCGGTCCCTTATCCATTTTGCGCGCATGTGTATTTGTTACGTGACGAAGTGAAGAATGGTAATATGTGTTGCGCCACGGCAGCGCCCCGGCCTCTATCTCGAGGCCAAAATGCGGAATAAAAATTTTTCCCTTGCTCGGAAACCGGCGCTACCGCGGACAATTACCCGGATCGAAACCATTAACCTATACTAGCTAACTAGAGAGATAGGGTGAGAAGTTATACCAAGCGATCCGTGTCCTTCGGTCTTCATCTCCACTCCGATCTCTTGCGGAATCTCCGTCACCTCCTCGCTCGTCGGAAAGGGGCACCACGTAGCCGGAATCTTTTACGGGCTCCCGCCTCTTGACCGAGGCAACTCGGGCGCGAAGTTGGCTAGCCGACGCGTCCAAGGCTTGCTATAGAATAGTGTAGTGAACTTGTCTCTTTAGGGGTTATTGAGGTTGCCTTGATGTGGAGGAATGAAGAAGAGAAGGGGAGAAAGAAAAATGAGCTATGAAGCTAATCCCTTTTGCAACCATGAAAGTGAGATGGAAAAAAATGCCACACCAAAATAATGATCCCTCTCCTCTTTTAATGTGGCCGGCCCCTTCTCTCTTTTATGAGATTGGAGAGAGGAAAAAGAATGCAAGAAAGAATATATATCAACAATAATAGAAATAGGTCACTCTCATTCTAATCCAAATCCTTTCATCCATCCATCACAATGAAAAGCAAGTGATGAGATTAAAAAGGAATCTCATCATGAAACAAGTCTCATCATAAGCAACATATGCAAGAAAACCCTCCACTAAATGTTAATTGCGAGCTTGCAATTAACACCCTCCACCAAGAAAGTCCGACCGAGAAGGAATGAAGGAAAACCGGACGGAACGGAATGCAAACTGGCAACCCCAGAAAACCGATCCCATAATAAATTACAGGAAAACCCCACTACTGCAAATACATGCCCGCATTTGTATTCCCACTGAATACAAATGCAAAGAGACAAAACTACACTATCAAATACTAGAATCCGGCTTAAGCCAAAGCCGGCTAGTAAAAACTGTCCGATCACGATCCGTGCAATACCGCACGTATCTGATCGAACCCTGCCATATCTCCATACGGCCTCTACAGCGTTTCGCCCGAAACTTGAGTAACTGTAACTGTGGTGGACTCTAAAGACTCGTCAATACCATGGCTGTGGATTTAACCACTGGCACGTCAGAGGTATAAGCCAATACGTGACGGGCCACCAGCTATTGACCAAAAGGGACGTCGATGAGGAAGCTCACCCCGACACCCTACTGAGCCTGTCAGTGACAATATCCGTACAGTCCGGTCCGTTCGTCTATGAGTATCGCATGGCGGGCCTAGGGGGTTGGTAAAAGTCAGACCCCCAAAAGCGGTACAAGTCGTGTCGGAGCGTAGCCCAGAACACCCTGAGATACTACTGGAATACCTACCAGTAAATCTCCTGCCTCGGCCGAGGGCTTTGTGTAATGGCTCTCCTAGACACAGCGCGACCTCACCCCCAATACCGGGAGAGACGAACCCCTGCAGATCCGCTCACTGCCTCCATGTGGCTCGGGACTGTACCCAACTAAAACCTGTTTGCACGACTCCTTTGAGCCGTGGTAGGGTAGTAATCAAAGCACAGTGGGAACTCACACGAGACAAATGACGATCTCAGGTCGATGAACTAACCTGTACACATGTCACCAGGGAACTGCTATCTGACATCTGGTATAAGACCAACTAGCAGGTTCCCGGCGAGTCCTGTCCGGTGTACTCATAACCCAATGAGCACCTGTATACATCTTAGGTGAACCAACTGACACCAGTGGCTTGTGAGACCGGCCACCGCCCCTCGTCGGGGTCTCGACTGTATACACTAGTCTACTAACGGAGTATCGATGCCCTGTCTCGAAACTCCTACGACTAGGGACCTTTTAAGGATGTGCTTATAGACCACCAGCTCCCACGTATATGATCGCCATCATACTGCTGGCAGTCAAGCAAGAATCCTAGGGGCTCTATCAACGTGTAATAGCGACATGTCAGGTCACCTAAAGCAGTACACGATGATAAAGATAAACCAGATAGCATACTATCATCTCGAGTAAGACTGTCCTACCGGGATAGGTCCTCCCTCAATCATTGCAATCACGTGCCTGTGATCCAATAATTGACTCTGAGGGCACTATCTCCAACAATCTCCCACTTGCACTCAAGGCTAATTATTGCGATGTCGCATACTCACAGCCCGTGTGATACCGAACACCCAACTCCTCTACTAGTCAGTCTCACAAAGCTCGTTTGCGAAACTATTGCGTTCGAGGAATAGCCTCAGTGAGTGGATCCGCTGTGATGTTTCTTTCTATGTCTCTCTATATCTCAAGTTCGCGGAGAAAACCATCTCCCGAAATGAGCAATACCTGTCTTAGAATGTCTGGATGTCTGATGGGACCTAGCTCATAAATGAACTCCAAATCCAAACTTCTTAGACTGTATCAACAACCGAACTTAATCAGTATCCTGCGCCAAGCCTCCCTCAGTATTGCCTTGGACCACCTGTCCAAAATACTGCCCTTCGTCGGAAGGAAAACTATAACTCTGACAACCTCCCTGTCGTCCATGTCACCTTGGAAGTCTGGAGTGATAACCGTCTCCTAAATGAGGCTGTCGTTATCATATCCCTAGAACATTCACTTATGTTCTAACACTGCTTCCGATTGTTTCTCCAGGATTGGATCAATATCATCTTATTGCATCTAGTGCAAGAACAACATCCGGTGTGGTACTTGACATCTCATGATTGACTCAATTGCCTAAGCAAGTGATCTGCCAATCATGAGTATCCCTCTCCCCTTTAGTCTATAAGACACCTTTAGAGAGGGTGAATCCATCAACTGCAGGTGTACTACCGTGTCAGGAGTCGTCCATTCTAAATACTCATAGAATGCTGTCAAGATACCCAGATTGGGAAACCACCCAAATCTAGATCTAAAAACATAGATCTAGTAACCAGTATGTCTGATATAATATCCAAGTCCCTTGTGGAGAAACCACTGTGTGACGACCAAAGTATAACCGATTGTAGTATAGGAATATCACTTCCTACTACCTTCTCAACAGATCCATCCCCTATTCTGATGAAGTCAAACCTATGACTGTTACATCAGAAATGGATGATCTATCTCCGCTACATCTGCTTTAGTCTATAAATAGACATAAGCCTGATGTCCACCAATGCTTCCGCTGCTCCCACTGACTACGACAACCCTCTGGCAGAGTCACATAGACGTGCACTTCCAAAGCTAGTTTAGAACGACGCTATACTCATCCTCCTGCCGGGTCTCGCAGCCTGGAACAACAGCAATGGTAATTGTGGGTAAACAAGAACTTCCCTGTCACCGTCATTGAGGCTACCGGAGTACCTCTCGGGTGCCTGAAGTTACCCACCTTATCTGCGGAGTGGCCAATGGAATGTCAAACCAGATTGAATCTTTAGGTTCCTTATCAAATCTTCAGTAATCGTTTGTGGTTCTGGAATCACTTCCAGTTCTACCATACTCCCACTGCTGTTTTTGAAAAAATCCATTTTTAATAAAACTGTGGCGAGTCTAGAACAATATTTCTATTGATCTGCCAGATGGTAGAAAGTCAACCCTCGTCATAGCCTGGGTCAACCCACAAACAGCCATTACAGAAACGTGCCTTGAGCTATCCGGAGTCTGGGTTTAAGCATAAGCCGGACAACTCCCCGTACCTTAACATCGTTAAGATATGAACTGTTCTATATCCAATATAGAAACAGAGGCACTGATTCAATTGAACCAGATTCAAATCATGCAACTGTCTCCAGTGCATGTCAACTAAATGGAAGGAGGCCGATCAGCGTTACTCAACTTAGGAATGCATCCAATTATGAGTAACCTGAAAGAGAAGCAAGTTCTCTTTATCATTACTATCAACTGAATACCATACGCAAGTATCTACATCTTCGATCACCTTGAAGAATCCCGATACTTGCTACACCTGGTTCTCTACTGTATTCAAATACCTATAACTCCTCAAAACTTAGACACTGTGTTTCCACGAAGCACATGTCTAAGATCTAGAGAAGCCATAAGTAAACCGAATATAGTACGAGCACCAACCCCTCTGTCCTAATGGACACTGGACAACATACAATACTCTGTATAAGTCCGCTGAGTCTAACAACTCTTTCACTGTGCGTCGTAGGTTGAAAACTGTACTTATGGTTAAGAAGAATTACACCGCTGTTCAATGCTCCTTACCTAACCATCCACTGATATAGGTAAATGTCATCGACATAATATCAAAAGGTATATCTCACTCTATGAAAATAGACGTACAGATATATCAATTTGAAATTGGTGCAAAACAGCGGATATTCAAAACCAAATGATTGCCGACCGGCAAACATCCCTGGTGATCTCCTCAAATATCACCGATAACAACGAATCCCGATATAACGAGGATGATCACCCAATTCCCAATAACTTACTCCCACTCATCATCTGTAAAACCATACAGATGTGAGAATCATACCTGGTAAATACATACCCTGGAGCAAGTGTCTAACTGGGAAATCAGTTTTCCATTAACAGTACACAGTGAAACTGAAACATTGTAATGTTTCGTTGGGGTATCGTGGTATTCCTAGTAATGCCTCTTCCATTATCCAGATTCACAACTGTAACCGTATAATTCTTTGCCACCTCTCCAAATCCCTTTATATGTCTTTAGTCATTACCTTCTGTACACCCCTTTAAGCCAAATGGTTTTCTTCCTTCCCTACCGTTCGGCACCAGCCTATGGTTTGGAAGAAGACTATCCAAAAAGCATAAAGGGTGTACTGTCCTAATCCTAGGAGCACTCGCAACGCGAGAGAAGGTGAAGATAAAAGACACCTGAATGTACTTTATTCCTATTTCTCCTGAACCAGGATCCATCCCCGAACTGGAACAAGTTCCTTTCGAGTTCGTATATAACCATACGATGGATTATCCAATAAAATGGGATCTTCGTAGTGATACGGAGTGTCCTGGAGAAATACAAAGGTGATTTAGGATTGGCGAAGAAATACTTGGTTTGGTCGTGAACATCAGTCGCAATTTACTTTGCCCTCTTACTAATCCCTTGCTTTGTCTTAATCTTAATACCTTCTGCACACCATCATTATGCTAATTGGTTTTCTTCATTCCCCACCGTTCAGCACCAGCCTAAGGTTTGGAAGAAGATTGTCCAATCTGCGTAATAGGTGTACTACTCCTAAGCCAAGGAGTACTCGCAACCTGAGAGAAGGTGAAAAGAAAAGACAACTGAATAATCCTATCCGTTTTCTCCAGAACCAGAAACCATCCTCGAAGTCCTTCGAGTTCGTATCTAACCATACGATGGTTTTGTCCAATGGAAGTGGACGTTCGTAGTAATACGGGGTGTCCTGGAGAAAAGGGTAAAAGTAGGAGTGGCAATGAGGTCTGCAACTCTGACAATCCAAAAGCCAGTGTTAAGAAGGTTCGGTCAACTTGGTCACTGAGTCATAGTCTAGGGTCGGGTCAATGGTCGCTGCCAGAGAGAGAGAAAAGAAACACTCAGCGTGCACTCTAACCTAGATCAGAATGGTTACCACTTTGTCTAATCTGGAAACCTCCCACTGTACCTCAAATTCTCCTCCAAACCTGAAAGAAGAACTAGTCGGGGCCACCCGAGGAGTAAACTAACTCATCAGTGGGAATCGGGATCCAACTATCATCGCATGATAACTTGACGGAATCCACTCAAGTCACCACACTCCAGAAGGTATGCGCATGCCTGGCAAGTTTCAGTTCTTTTGAAACTCCCGATGTGATTTTTACCCCTAGGACTCAAGTGACCTTGACGGAGTCAACAAATCAAAGAGTCCTAGTCAAGTTCATCCCGTCATTATCTGGATTGCATTAAACCCACCCGTACGTGCCCTTGACGGAGTCAACAAGGCCGCACGACTGTCCTAACCAATCCCATTTATGCAACAAACAAGCACTACTTAGCTACCGTACACTACGCCTTGACGGAGTCAACAAACGCAGCACGAATACTAAATAATACTCATAAGAAATGACGGAGGGCTACGAATGGTTTTTGGCGAAAAACCTTTAACGTAATGAACTTGATATCGTTGAAGGAACTGCATAGCCTTTTATAAAATATAGTGACGAAAACCTTTACTAAAGAGGTCACTCCCGGTGAAGGGATCTCGGCTCTTTCCCCGTAGAATGAGGTGCAGGATATTCCAAATGAATACCACGATGCAAAGCAAAAGTAATCGGCTATAGTGAAGTTATTGCCCTGACGCAAACTTCTGTCCAAGGGGTCACTCCCGGTGAAGGGATCTCGGCCCTTGCCTCGTCGACTGAGGAGCAGGATATTCCAAATGAATACCACGATGCAAAACAAAAGTGAACGTCCTTGCAATAACAGCTTTTTGAAAAAGTGTTCCAACAACATCAGATTAGGTTTGTTTATCTTGCATTGATCCGAATCAATGCATTCCCATCAATTGATCACACCACAAAGAACGAAAATATACTGACGTACGTATATGCCATCCGCATTCGCCACTGGGTCCCGTCATCACCCGTTAGGTTAGCTAACTAACGGCAGAGCGGGGACTGGACTAGCGCGGATGAAAAACATATACAACATCTACTAATATATATATACCAATATATAGTATTTCGCTCAAGGCGTGAATAGAATGCAACATCACAGAAATGTACAGCATCACAGAACAATACAGATATCTGGAAACCCCGGGTTTCACAGAGCCGCTGCTGAAACCCGACGTTCCCCTGGTCGTGTGGATAGCCTGTGCAATGAAAACCTAGACCCCTACGGGCGCGGCAAGTCACCCGCCAAAACCTGAAGCGAGGCAGCCCCCTTCAGCTCCGTGAATGGACCACCCAGCACTCCACGGAATCCGGCAACTTGGGCACCCCTCCTGGGTCAACCTGTACCCCCTACGAGTGCGGCGAATAGCCCGCCAATCCTGGAGTGAAGCCCCCTCCGTCTCAATGCCATGAGATGCGGGCCCGTTGCCCTCCAGAATCCGGCTATCCGTGCACCCCTCCGCGGGGTAATCCTAGTACAGAAAGTAAAATATACATACAATGGGTACATCGACCGCAACCAGGTCGTGCCCCAAAATAATAATACAAACAGGCAGTGACGGCAGTCCACATGTCGGACGCTCGCCCCGCAATATCAAATGTACATAATACAACAAAACTGCACTAGCATTGCATCCAGGCTATCCCCCACGACCGATCCGCAACATCACAGCATAAACATAGAACATCAACGTGAAAGTCACGTTCGCAAATCCGTCTAACCGGGCTATAGCAGTTAGACCGGATTTACCGATCGAGTGACATTCACGGTCGCAGATATAATGTAAATACTGTGAAATAATGTGTTTCAAATATCCGATCGATCAAACAATTAACAAGCGGGCCCCAAACCAATACTGTAGCAGTTACAGAAAACCCGGGCCCAAATTTAATATCCCAAAACCCAAAAATTATCCCAAAAGCCCACTGTAAAATTTCCACAGTGTGAGCACAGTAGACTGCGGCGGAAGCGCGGCCCAAAGTGGGGTTTGGCCGCGCTTCCGCGGTCAACTGTACGACTGACACTGTCGAATTTTTACAGTGGTCTTAGAATTTCGTGCACATTATTTTTCTGTAACCTGAAAAATTTTTAGACACCAAAAAATTCCAACAGAAAACTGATGTGAACAAAATACGGTTTTTTGAGATTTTGGTTGATCGGATAAGTAAAACGCATTAGAACAAGCTAGGTAAGGTTAATGGCGTGGCTCTGATACCATGTTGCGCCACGGCAGCGCCCCGGCCTCTATCTCGAGGCCAAAATGCGGAATAAAAATTTTTCCCTTGCTCGGAAACCGGCGCTACCGCGGACAATTACCCGGATCGAAACCATTAACCTATACTAGCTAACTAGAGAGATAGGGTGAGAAGTTATACCAAGCGATCCGTGTCCTTCGGTCTTCATCTCCACTCCGATCTCTTGCGGAATCTCCGTCACCTCCTCGCTCGTCGGAAAGGGGCACCACGTAGCCGGAATCTTTTACGGGCTCCCGCCTCTTGACCGAGGCAACTCGGGCGCGAAGTTGGCTAGCCGACGCGTCCAAGGCTTGCTATAGAATAGTGTAGTGAACTTGTCTCTTTAGGGGTTATTGAGGTTGCCTTGATGTGGAGGAATGAAGAAGAGAAGGGGAGAAAGAAAAATGAGCTATGAAGCTAATCCCTTTTGCAACCATGAAAGTGAGATGGAAAAAAATGCCACACCAAAATAATGATCCCTCTCCTCTTTTAATGTGGCCGGCCCCTTCTCTCTTTTATGAGATTGGAGAGAGGAAAAAGAATGCAAGAAAGAATATATATCAACAATAATAGAAATAGGTCACTCTCATTCTAATCCAAATCCTTTCATCCATCCATCACAATGAAAAGCAAGTGATGAGATTAAAAAGGAATCTCATCATGAAACAAGTCTCATCATAAGCAACATATGCAAGAAAACCCTCCACTAAATGTTAATTGCGAACTTGCAATTAACACCCTCCACCAAGAAAGTCCGACCGAGAAGGAATGAAGGAAAACCGGACGGAACGGAATGCAAACTGGCAACCCCAGAAAACCGATCCCATAATAAATTACAGGAAAACCCCACTACTGCAAATACATGCCCGCATTTGTATTCCCACTGAATACAAATGCAAAGAGACAAAACTACACTATCAAATACTAGAATCCGGCTTAAGCCAAAGCCGGCTAGTAAAAACTGTCCGATCACGATCCGTGCAATACCGCACGTATCTGATCGAACCCTGCCATATCTCCATACGGCCTCTACAGCGTTTCGCCCGAAACTTGAGTAACTGTAACTGTGGTGGACTCTAAAGACTCGTCAATACCATGGCTGTGGATTTAACCACTGGCACGTCAGAGGTATAAGCCAATACGTGACGGGCCACCAGCTATTGACCAAAAGGGACGTCGATGAGGAAGCTCACCCCGACACCCTACTGAGCCTGTCAGTGACAATATCCGTACAGTCCGGTCCGTTCGTCTATGAGTATCGCATGGCGGGCCTAGGGGGTTGGTAAAAGTCAGACCCCCAAAAGCGGTACAAGTCGTGTCGGAGCGTAGCCCAGAACACCCTGAGATACTACTGGAATACCTACCAGTAAATCTCCTGCCTCGGCCGAGGGCTTTGTGTAATGGCTCTCCTAGACACAGCGCGACCTCACCCCCAATACCGGGAGAGACGAACCCCTGCAGATCCGCTCACTGCCTCCATGTGGCTCGGGACTGTACCCAACTAAAACCTGTTTGCACGACTCCTTTGAGCCGTGGTAGGGTAGTAATCAAAGCACAGTGGGAACTCACACGAGACAAATGACGATCTCAGGTCGATGAACTAACCTGTACACATGTCACCAGGGAACTGCTATCTGACATCTGGTATAAGACCAACTAGCAGGTTCCCGGCGAGTCCTGTCCGGTGTACTCATAACCCAATGAGCACCTGTATACATCTTAGGTGAACCAACTGACACCAGTGGCTTGTGAGACCGGCCACCGCCCCTCGTCGGGGTCTCGACTGTATACACTAGTCTACTAACGGAGTATCGATGCCCTGTCTCGAAACTCCTACGACTAGGGACCTTTTAAGGATGTGCTTATAGACCACCAGCTCCCACGTATATGATCGCCATCATACTGCTGGCAGTCAAGCAAGAATCCTAGGGGCTCTATCAACGTGTAATAGCGACATGTCAGGTCACCTAAAGCAGTACACGATGATAAAGATAAACCAGATAGCATACTATCATCTCGAGTAAGACTGTCCTACCGGGATAGGTCCTCCCTCAATCATTGCAATCACGTGCCTGTGATCCAATAATTGACTCTGAGGGCACTATCTCCAACAATATGAAATGTGCTCAATTTGGGGCATGATCCGATTTAAGTCCTGCACATCAATTTTGAAGTGCATCAATGTAAAAGAAGTTGTTGGTCGTCGGGACCCGTCACCTCTCTGAAGACGTTGAGGAATTACAACGATATGTATCAGAGATGTGAAGAGATGTACCGTTAAACCAAATCCCGTATTTGAGGGAAAAATAGGTGATAGTCCTAAGAATCGTTAGTCGTATTTGAGACTAAGATTATTTTAGGAGATATGGGATGGATATTGTTTTGGATATCATCAATGACAGATCTTTAGTCATGTATAAGACTAAAATCAGTTTGGGAGATCATGAGCAATATGGGCTCTTTAAAATCAAAGAGGTTTACCCTCAGGAAATTTAGCCAATTTGGGCTGAGATTGGGTTTCTATGCTACCCGGTAGTGTTAAACACTGATATATGCAGTGCTCACATGTATTTCACGTAGGGGCACTGGAATAGTACTGAGCACCAATCTTTTCTGGCGCTCATATGTTTTTCACGTGAAGTGCTCATATATGGGTGCTGTCCAAACATGGCTAAGCACTTGATTGATCTGTTTTAAAGAAGTGTTTATAGAAATAACCGCAATCAATAACGATGTCGCATGTAGCTATACCGAGATGAGTACGGGTCGTTCTCAAGGATATGTAGAATCTTTTAATCTTTCTTTAGACGTGTTGATTAGGAAGAGGAAGAAGAATAGATAATAGTGAAGAATAGTTATAGAATCTAGATCTACGTTAAACACGGATATAGAATATAGATTTAGTTTAAAGACGGATATAGATTTTATATCAGAAGAGGGCTTGTAAGGTTCGTTAGGATTTAGTAATCCTAGATGACTAATAAAGATGCCTCCTTTTATTTTTTGATTGATTTAAAACTAGATTGATAGTGATGAATGAGGATTAGGGTTCTTGGAAGAAACTAGGGTTTCTACACTATTGACCCTTGTCCTTTCATTGATCTCTTTTCATGTCTAGCCCTTAACAAAACAATTGTTAATCTGATCTCAAATAGCGGTCGAGACTAGCAATAAATTGGTAGCACGCCCGATAAGGATGTTAACGATTCTTTTGCTAAAGTTTATAAACTTCATAAGACATAAATGAAGTTAAAATATTTTCTCCTCCATTGATCTACCCTAATCCTACGAACCCTATCAAGTGGAGAGTTACCCGCGCATGATGGAGATAGAAGAACGGATAGAGATAGAATTCATAATGTAATTAAATAGTTAAACTACTAATTAATTAAACTAAAGATCTACCTTTATTAATCAACTTCACAAGTACAAACTTCAAGTTTAGATTACAAGAGGAAGAAGAAGTTGTTCTCGATCTCTGCCTTGTCGGATGTAGATGTTCTTCGACGGTGATTAGCTTGTGTAAAAGATTGATGATTTCTAAATTTAGCCCTTGGTCTTTTATATATCCCCAAACCATAAACTATAGATCCTCAGAATTAGGGTTTTTTGTTGCAAATCACAACTAAAAATCCCAAATCTTGACTCAGTGAATCGGCCGCGGATCCTCCGTATTGATGCTAGTTTGGCCGCGAAAGCGCGATTTGTTGGTGAGATCTTGGCTTCAAAATTCTGGATCTGCTTCGTTATGACACATGGAGATTTATTTGATGTCTGGAATCTTCATATCTTTTCTGAGTCTCTGCCAGTTTTGATTCTTCGATTTTATTTAACTTTATTGGAAGATTTTTGATTCCAGACATCTCAACATCTCGATCTCCTGACCTGAGCTAAACCTTGCACAATATCTCAATGAATAATGTTAGTAATATGTGGTATTTTTGAGATATTATCCTAACCAATTTGATATGATATTATATTTTAAGAATATTGATTAAGGATATTTGATATGATATGCATATTTAAATTATCAAAATATTATATAAATATTATATGCATACATTTTCCTTCATAATGTTAATTATAATATATAAACATATGGTAAATAGTATTTTTATAGATAAACCCAAATATGTTCTATATTTATAATAAACACCTTTAGATTTTTAAGAAAAGTAAGGAAAATGCTATAGCAAATGTGCAATATTTTCGACTGAACAGTCATTTTGACTGATCATGGAGTGCTAAGCACTTTAAATGGCACTCACGTGGGAAGCACGTGAGTGCTGAGCATTTTTTTCAGGTTTTATTTGCTCACCCTCCTTTTTGCTATAAGTGCTAAGCACTTGGCTGAGGCTCACGTGTAAAACACGTGAGATGCCAGATTTTGTGTTTCCAAGAGTGTTTCACATATATTTCACGTGATTGCTTTGTGTTGGGCTGCTTTATTTGGTGGTTGCCTAACCAACACAAAGGGTTTTCCTCTGCTCTTTGGTCGCTCATGTGGGAAGCACGTGACGTATTTTTATTTTTTCTTCTGTTTGTTTTAAACATTCACGTGGGAAACACATGAGGCAAAATAACAGTGCTAAGCACTAATTTTTACTCACGTGTGTTTCACGTGAGACGCCAAGTTCGTCTTGTTTTTAGAGATAATAATCTCTGTTAATGACTGTTTAGTCATTGATGTTCATCAAAATTTCTGTTTTGAAGATCTTGAATCATCATTGTTATTATTGGAGAACTAAGTTCTCTTTTACTTTTATAAGAACTAAGTTCTTTATGTAGGGTTAAACCCTAATATTAGGGGAATTAAATTTCCAAAACATATGTTCTTTTTATTTTTCCTTCTTTTTCATTTTAACCTAGTTCTTATCTTTAAGTTTTGAGTCTGAAGAACAGAATCTCCCCGGTGAGAATTAAATTCTCAACTTGTGGGGAGATCAGCTCTTGCAAATCTCAAACCAGAGGAAGAACAAAGTTCTTGTATGAAGGGTTAAACCCTTATATCCGTTATACTAGGCAAGAGGGATACTTTTAATCTCTCTTTTTTTATTTACCTAGAGTGTTTTGAAGGAGGAGAGTCTTCTTCCTTTCAGAATTAAATTCTCTGTTCTCTCAAGAGCTTACTATATTTTGTGGAAGCTTATCCGGGGGTTCCTCTATTTTCTCTGTCTGTGTGTTGAGACTTGAAGTCTCGGGTCCTTTATATAGTGGAGGCAGATTATTAACTGGTTTTGAGAAAATCTCTTTTTGAGATATTCCAATTGATTTAATCGGTCTCAAAATTGATTTGGAAAATTTTACCCACCGTTGGATCTTTGATCCAAGTGTCTCTGTTTTTATAGAATATGTTGTTCTTATTTTAACAAGATGGAGAGAATATTCTCTTATATATAGAATAAAGTTCTATTGAACGGTGATATTTTCATCACCATTGGATTTTCAATCCAAGGGTGCTCAGTTTTATAGAGAGCAATCTTTTTTTTTGTTTAGAAAGATATGGGAAATATTTTCCATCTCACTGGATCTTTGATCTACCAACTTTCTGTTTAACAGAAAATATCCCTCTCAATAGAATTTAATTCTATACTTAACCACCATTAGATCCTTGATCCAACTGTTCATTGAGTAGAATTTAATTCTTGGTAAAGATGTGCCCTCACGTGTTTAACATGTGGGGCTTATTCAGCTCCTTTAATTTGGCGCCTATATGCCTTGCAAATGGGCGCTCACGTGTTTAACACGTGAGGCCAATTTGGCCAATAGTTGTTTGACCATAGTGCTTATATGCTTTGCATATAGGCGCTCACATGTTTAACACGTGAGGCTCATTTAGCCCATTAGTTGTTTGATTGCCGTGCCTATATGTTTTGCATATAGGCGCTCTTATGTTTAACACGTGAGGCTTGAGTTGTGGGGAATTTTCTCTCCTTTTTCTTTTTTATGAAGGAAAAAATGCCCCCCGGTGTTGTTCTCACTTGCTTTCCACGTGAGTGCAACGCTGTCCATCTTTATCACCGTTGGATTGTCTAAGGGAATGGGAAGCTGAACCGCTTCCATCACGTGTTATAAATGGGGCCTTTGGCCTTTGAGATGACCACTGTTTTTTTAATCTTCTTCTTTAACCTTTTCCTTGAGAATTTAATCTCTTTTTAGAGCTTAGTTCTCTGCCCATAGCACTTCAGAGTTAAACTCTGCAAAAACTCCTTCTGGGTAAGGATTATGAATGACATTCACCTCTTAGGGAACCCATTCTTTTGCCTTGGATTTTAAATCTATCAACAGAGTTTTGCTATGATCTTTTAGAGATCTAAAAAAAACTCTTTATTTTTGAAGTAGACTCCGAGGCCTTGAATCAATGAGGATTGTTAGTTCTTCTCTTAGGGTTTACCCTATCACTGATCTTTGAGGATCCATGGAATTTAATTCCATTTTCTTTGTTTCCCTACCACGGGGGTTCCTGGGATTTAATTTCATTATTGAAGGAATTTAATTCCATTTTCTTACAGAGCTTAGCTCTGAGAGATCTAGGGAATTTTGGGAATTTTATTCCCCTTTTGTTCTTGAAATTTTTTCTATTTTAAGAATTTAATACCCTTTTCACAGATTTAAATCTGTTGCTCATTTCAACAGAACTCGCTTTTCGAGGATGTTTAAAAAAAACTCCACTATTTATTAATGAGAATCCTTTTGGATTCTCACAATGATTATCTTGCCTCATCATTGGTGAGCTGCCATTTGGATTTTGTGGGGCCCACTGGCTTTATAGTTAGTAATCTCTTGAGACAAACTCATATATATTTTTTTATTAATGGGTTTTCTTCTTCTTCTTTTTTCTTTAGGTACAATGGCCTCACTTCCCTACTTCCCATACACACGCTCGGAGGTCGCTTTCCCACAGTCTCCATCAGAAAAGGAAGTTATGGCGATGATTAGGGTATATGATAAGGATGATAAGAGCCTTCTCCTATGGGGTGTTTGGTACGACCACATTATCAAGGGTCGACGTAGTTTCACATGCGAAATACTAACAGAACCCATCCATTCAATTTCATTCATGGAGCGTCCGCGTACTGCTTTTGCGGTAGAGGCGGATAATTAGACCGCCGAGGGTCGGTTTGAGCCATCAAAGGTATACCTAATCAACCCATGATGGCTATCAATATTTTGGGACGTCGAATATGTCAGGGTGAAGCTCGACCCTGGGGGCAGGTCTGTAAGATAGGTGTTACTTCACGCCATCCAGTGGGCTATCTTCTATGGGCCCGGTATATTCTTTCGTCCCAACGCTCACGGTTGCAGAAAGTTGGGCTATATCAAGCGGTGTATGCGTCGTTGTTCTACTACCATGCTCCCCACGTCTTGTGGGTCAATGCTTTTTTGAATCAGTTGAATCTTCCAACAAATACGTTCCTGCTAGGGGAGCGCGAAGTCTCTATTTCGCTGGAGGAGTTCCATGAAATTTCAGGGCTGCCGATCAGGGGAGAGCATTACGAAGAATTATTACCTCCTGACGAATATATATTTTCCACAGTGCCAGCTGTACTTGAAGTTTTAACAACCGAGAACACTGTTCGACACAAGCACCCGAGTCTAATCAAGGCCTTGGGAATTTTTGAGAGACTATTCGTGGCATTAGAAGGACAAGGTGTCACTTTTGACCCTTTTATTGCTTGCTTTCTTCGCAAAGACGCTTTATCCAAGAAAGCTCTGAAATTTACGAAGGTCGACGATCCCTTCGGATTCGGCTTGGAGAAATTACCGGCTAAAGAAGAAGACTTGCAACAATTTTATATTCCAAATTCGTCAGCCGTGACATTTGACGCAATTGCTACCCTTAGAATAGACGAAGAAACATTCTTTGTCGGCTTCATCAGTCTCTGGCTTAGTTGGTTCGCAATGCCGATGCATCGTCATTTTATGAGAGCCTCCGTCTTCTATCCTGCCCATCATATTGCCGAAGGAGCGCGATTGGCCATCGGCATTGCAGGGTTATCACACCTATACAACGGTTTAAGTACTGCCGCCAACACTTCGAACCCAAGTGTGGACACCGTGAATTTCTCTCTCCACTACTTCACGTCATGGATCGAGATGCACGTGTTAGGCGCATTTGCTGCACACCGGTGTCTTGATTTCTATGAGTCATATACCTTCCCACGGGTCATGAGTCTGGTCAATTCTTCCTCTCTTGATCCGACTCAGTTAGGGGCTCTGTGCATATTGCTTAATCCGTATTCAAACGAAGGCGGGATGGTTTTCAGTGATCAAGTTCTTTCTACGAAAGCGGGGCCCGTTCAACAGTTATTCGATTTGTCAAAGAATGGGGTTCCGGCTTTAAAACATAAAGCGATCATGCATTTATATTCAATCAGGCTGGGTTACTTAGTGTTCCGCCTAAAATACAATGTTCTCTTCATGCGGTATAATCCGCATCGCTTCGCCAAGCAATTAGGTTACAACCACGGCATCCCTCTCGAAGCCTTTTTAGTTGAGCCTACTCTCTTGCTGGAGGCTGCTCGCGACATCATCTATCATTTCATGCGGTTGAAGATAGGTTCCCTCTTTATGATCCCGGAGCTCGACTATCTTCCAAGGCCCGTAGGACCCTTCAAGGGCTGGTATCGCCACCGTGTTAGTCCTATCATTGTAGAGGAGAGGCGAGTGCTCTTCGAGTGTAAAGCCTCTGCTCTAGCTTAAGCCATCAGCACTCCATTGTGGCCACGGTCGGTTGTTCGCCCTTCTCTGAGGGACAGTGATTCAACGCTTATTCCTAAAGCCTCTTGGGCAGAATCAGTCCCCCATACCGTTGGTATGCCAGTTCGTACTAGAGCTGGGGAAAAGATTCCTGATAAAGTACCAACAGCAGTGTCACCAAAGGCGGACACCGAAGGCGGGGTTGGGAAGTGCCGTGCCAAAGAGCCGAAGGGGAGGAGGTGCCCTTTTACCAGTGCTAGCTTGGGCCCTAAAACGAGGAAGAAATCGGCTGCCGGTATACTCGATGCTTTGCTTGAGTCTGAGCCTTTTCAGGATGAGCCTATATCTGTATATGAACCAGACGATGGTCTTCTCTTTCCTGGTACATCCGCCGAGGAAGCCGCTCAGTTGGCCGAGGCTTTGAAGCATTCACAGGATGAAGCTAAAAACGTGCGCCTCAAGAAGGGATGCTTTCCCCCTGTTGAATTCCGAGATGTTGATCTGGCCCCGACTATGTTACCAGTGGTTCCTCTGATGTTGGAAGAAGAACGGGCTCTCAAACAACCAATCTCGTCTATTTCTGAAGACGATGCTGCTCTGAAGGTGGGTAGGGATTTATCTTCAATCGAATCCCGACGAGCACGACTAAACAGAAAAGTGCGGCGACTCAAAAAGGCCATTCTTCAGGCTCCATGGCATATCGGTGTGTATCTTTTATGTCCTTATCAGCAGATAATTTATATTACTTTCATATTGTATCGACTTTTACACATTTTTCCTCCGTAGGGCCTTCTGCAACGGGCACAGTTTCGAGCCCAGATCACGCCTCAGAGCCTCTGGTGACGGCCTTTATTCCTCCACCGGAGGTTGCCAGACCGGCCATAGACTCTGTAAATATTTTCAGTGATGCACCGGAGGGTGTAGAGGAGATTACTGAAGCTGCTATCTCTCCAGTCCAGAATGGACGAAGCATCGGAGGTAATACATATATATATTTTTTGTTTTTAACGACCTCTCCACATGTCTAACCCTTTCCTTTTCCTCAGAATTTTGGGAGTTGGCGTCTTTTATTGTAGATCTTTCTCCGGAAGAAACCTTCCAGTGTTTACTTAATATGGCGGCCCGCACGCGATACCCCCCAGGGTATCGTCCTTTCCTCTGGCCAAGGTTGGTATTCTTTTGCCTATCCATTTTATATTTTCATGATGATGCTGATGTGCCCCTTAATTTTAAACCATAATCCTAGAGGCTGATGACGAAGTTGAAGTTCTTGATGGACCTGGGGATCTCTCAGATCCACCTTCTTTGGCCGTAGGTAAGTGACGCTTTAGCACTGGCATTCTTTTACTTATTCCTTGTTCGGAAAGGCGAATAATTATATACGCATTTTCACAGTTTTTCTAGCCTTGACTCCACTAAAGTCTCGGATTTGCATTCCACCAGGCCCTTACTCTAGACGCGTATCTGAGTATATGGTAAAACTGAGCATTCACTCACTGGCGACTCTTATTGAAGATCTTCGCGCTGCACTTCCGTTATGGCTGAAGAATTTGCTGTTGAAGGCAATGCTTCCTTGTTCGTTCTTGCCACCTACCATGACGAGGCGCTGGTGCGTACTGGGGTTAAATATTACCGTCAAGTGTAGGCTTCCCTACATGTAGTTGAAATGCATATCCCTCCCTTCTGATATCCTATCCATAAAAGCTAGCTTTCATGGGTAGATCGATCAGTGCACGGCCAATCTCCAGTCTTGCGAGAAAACACTCAACCGAAAGTTTTCAACAAGGAAGTTGGCTTCAAAGATTTTGGGGGAACTTCAAGCCCAGCTCATCACCAAGACTACTCAGGCCTATGAAATTTGGCGGGTTCTTCATGAGGCCATTATGGAGGTGGTGGCTCTTGATAAAGCCGTCATTTTTACACGCGAAATGGTTGAGACCTACAAGACTGCCGAGAAAGAGCTTGAGAATCGGTTTTCCTCATACCAAAAACAAGACACAGGCAGTGACTCAGCTTACGGCGTTGCTAGAGCTTGAGGTAGAAGTCCGGCGGAAAAATGACGATCAGTCGGCTTATTGAACCGCCCGCCGTCTTAAATACCTTGTCGTTGTATATCTTTCTCTCTTCTTTTCTTTCCCCTTTTTTTGTATCTTGTATTCATTTGGATTTATGAATAAAAGACATATTTTATTTCATGCTTGCGCCTCTCTATCCTTTGATGTCTTGATTTGGCGTAATGTAATTTATATACTCATTTCGGAGTTTGTAGTTTATGTACTCATTTCGGAGTTTATAGTTTATGTACTCATTTCGTAGTTTATAGTTTATTCACTCATTTCGGAGTCTCTAGTTTATGTACTCATTTCGGAGTGTTTTTAGTTTACCTTCCTTGGGTTTACAGGCAAACTTGTCCTAACGTTATACGCAGATAACCCCCATTCTTTACGACGGAGTTCCGTTAGGCTTGTGGTACTAGGGTTTTAGTCCGTGGTACCGTCGCGTTGGCTGATGTATTTCTCGATATGCGGTATTTAAGCCGTTATTCGAATAGCCCCATGATTGTCGTGTCTCTGATCCCTTCGGGGGCTGGACAAGACGTCTTCAAGTAATCTCCTTAAGTCATATTACCGTCGGAAGAGAAAACGTTAAGAATTTTCCATGACGCTTTTTACTTGAGGTTGGGCTCAGTTTGGAGTCTCGATGAGTCATAACCACTCCGCACTGGTGTGGGATGATCTCTGATAGTCTTTTAGGCTTTATATGAGTTGCCTTCAAGACCCGAAGTTGTGAATTTACCGTTACTTCATTTTTTTTGTTTTAACGATGTCGCGCCAATTCTTTGCTGAAGTAGGGCAGACATCTGTAAAACTTCTATGCTGTACGTATTGCAGTTGAAGTCCGGAGCTAGGAATATGCCATTGCTCCATTTTTATTTGATAGCCGCATTCGCATCTTGCTGAAATGAGGGGGAATGTCGGGATGGTCTCTAGGTTGTATATGTACCGTCGAGACTTGGAGTTTAGGATTTTTCCATTACTCCGTTTTTGTTTCGACCCTTGGGTCTTTTGTTGATGTTGCGTCTGCACTGAGATGGAACGCCGGGATAGTCTCTGAGTTGTATATGAACCGTCAAGACTTAGAGCTAGGATTTTTCCATGGCTCCTTTTTGGTTCCAACCCTTGAGTCTTTTGTTGACATTGTATCTACATTCTGTTGGCATGAGAAGCACATCGAGCCGGAGTTTAGGATTTCGCTGTCACTCCTTTTTGATTTGGATCTTTGGAGCTTTTGTTGACGTCGCATCCGCACCCTGTTGGAATGAGAAGAACGTCGAGTTGATCTCTAGACTGTAGATATTGCCGTCAAGATTTGGCTCTCCCTTTGATGGAGCCTGGTGGGAAAATATGGTTCCCTTTATTTCATTTGTGCCTATGGATCGTATACAAGAGTCAATATGGACATACTTGTAGGGTAGAGGAAATTTTATCTTATTTTATTTTTTTCCCGTGATGCTCTACCATTTCAGCTTTTCATACCGCAAAAGTCACGATTGCCCAATCATTTCGGCTATTTTTCGCGGTGCCCAATCATTTCGGCTATTTTTATATTTTTACTCGCTGCTTTTTATTGCGAGTTGCCCAAACATTTCGGCTGATTTTATATGCATATATGTTGTCCTGTCATTTCGGCTATTTTTATATGCATTTTTTTGCTACTCGCTGCTGTTTCTATTGTGAGTTTGGAATCTAATACCAACCTTGGCATCAGTATCACTATGACTGGAATATTGCCAGGAGTGAATCATCATTTGCCGTGAAAGGACTTGGAGTTTTACACCTGTTTAGGCATCAGCATCGCTACAACTGGGATATTGAGCGAATCATAATTTGTCTTTGTTGATTTGAACAAAGGTGGCTTAGCAAACAGAATTAGGATCCCGTCGACTAAGGCTTTTTAACTTTATGAGCTATAAGGGTCTCATAAAAGTATTTCTCCCTACGAGTCATGAGGATCTCGTAAGTGTATTTTCTCCTTAGGAATCGTAGGGATTCCCAAGTGGCATTTTCTCTCGTAAGTCGTAAAGATCTTCCAAGAGTGTTTTCTCCTTATAAGTCGAGAGGAATTACAAGTGTCGTTCACCATATAGGGACATTTCTCGCCATTGGTGGAACTTGATGGGGAAATGTTTATTTGTGCCCGTGGATTGTATACAAGGCGCTCAATATTGGACCGCCTGTAGGGCAACTTGGGGGATATAACGGCTTAAGAACAGGTTTGGATCCTTGTAGCATAAGGCTTTTGAATCTTATAAGCCATGAGGGTCTCATAAGGGGAATTCTCTTTACGAGTCGTGAGGATCCCATAAGTGTAATTTCTCCTTAGGAATCGTGAGGACTTCTAAGTGCGTTCTTCTTTTGTGAGTCGTAAGGATTTCACGCGGGTGTTTTATGCTCACAAGGTCGAGAAGACTTTGCAAGTGCATATGAATTTTTATTTTACGAGTTTGCACCCTTTTCGGGTTTTCACAAACTCGCCGGCAGTCCTAATGTTTTTACTCACGGCGCACTTTCGGGTTTTCATTCATGCCTATTTCGCTTATGGACATACCTTTTTTTTGTGAACGATGGAACTCTCGAAACTAGTTTCACCGCGGTGACCTATCTGTTTGCCGGTAGGACTTAGGGATGGCTTCATCGCTGGTGTAGCTGTGTTGCCAGTGGGACTTGAGTTGCAACCCTCGCCATTGAGACTTCGATTGCAATATAGATCTCAAGGGAGTGTATCGCCGTATTTGGGGCGACGCGCTAGTTTAGGGACGTTCCGGTCCATTATCGCCATATTTGAGGTGACGCACTAATTTAGGGACGTTTCGGTCCAGTATCGCCATTTTTGAGGCGATTAATTAGTTTAAGGACTTTTTGGTCCAGTATCATCGTTTTGAGACGAAGTTTTAGTTTAAGGATATCTCGGTCCATTGTTAGTTTAGAGACTTCTCGGTCTGTACTGCCATGTTTAAGGCAGATAATTAGTTTAAGGACTTCTCGGTCCTATATTGCCATATTTGAGGCAAGGATCTAGTTTTGGGACATCCCGATCCGTTATCGCCATGTTTGAGGCGAATTTCTAGTTTAAAGTCATTTTGGTCTGTTATCGCCATGTTTGAGGCGGATTTTTAGCTTAAGGACATCTCGGTCCGGTGTTGTCATGTTTGAGGCAAATTTTTAGTTTAAGGACATTTCGGTCCGGTGTCGCCATATTTGAGACAACAGAGCTTCTTTATATACTACTCTCAGAGTTTTTGATTCAGGAAGATAGCGAGCAGACACGAACGTCGTCATCTATCATTGACCTAGGTCATGACTCGTTAGGTGTAGTATTTTTTGAGGAATTAGCCATTTATTGGCCGGAAGGGTCTTTCGCCATGCATATCCATGAGCAGGTAGGCTCCACCTTAGTTGAATTTGTCTATGATGTACGGGCCTTCATAGTTTGGCTCGAATTTCCCCCATTTTGCACGATTGGGGATCATCGGTCTTTTGACGACTAGCACGAGCTAGCCTTGGCGGAATGTTCTCGGCCTAGTCAGTCTTTTGTATGACCGTGTCGTCCTTGCCTTATAAGCTTCCAGATTTTGTTGTGCTATAAGGCAAGTTTCGTCGGGGAATCAAGCTCCTCAAGCCGAAGGTGAGCATTTTCTTTATCTGTTAGTTCGTATCGAACCGCTACTCGTAGAGAAGGGAGTTCTATTTTCAAGGGGAGCACTGCTTCCGTGCCGAATACCAATGCATATGGTGTTATATTCGTGGCTGTTTTGAACGTTGTTCGGTACACCCAGGGAGCTTCATGCAGCCTTTCGTGCCAGTCTTTTTTGTTTTTGGACATCGTTTTCTTTATAATCTTTGTCAAGGTCTTGTTGAAAGCTTCAGCTAGATCGTTGGCACGAAAATTATAGACTGAAGAGTATCTCCAATCTATCTTATGCTGTTGTGCGAAACGGCTAATTTTATGGCTTCTATAAGCTAGCCCATTATCCGAGATAATCCATCGCGGAGTACCGAACCGATAGATAATATGTGTCCTGAAGAAATGGAGGATATTCTCCGTCTTCACCTCCCTTAGTGGTACTGCTTCTGCCCACTTAGAAAAGTAGTTGGTCGTTGCCAATATAAACCGATCTTCTTTGGACGATGCCGGTTCAATATGGCCAATTTTATCGGTTCCCCACATTTCGAACGGCCAGCTAGCCACTGTTGGGTATAGCGGATTTGGATGTTGATGGATGAAGTCCCCGTAGATTTGGCACGAGTGCCACTGCCTCGCAAATTCAAGGTAGTCCTGAATTATTGTGGGCCAATGTCACACCCCGCTTTCTAGAGTACGCTAAGATAGGCACGTGACATAGCCAACCATGCTACCTGTGGATAGGAAAAATCCTTCCATAGTCACATCACGGGTGTAGAGATATCAAGAACAGGAAAGTAGCTAAACTATCTAGTACATGTCCATAAGCCAGAATAACAGAGTCAAGAAATAATATAATATGCGGAAGCAAAAGATCCAAAAATAAAACACCTGGAAAGTAAAACTGGATACCAACAGGATCCTCACCGCTCGGTCTAACAGCGGCAATACTCCTGATCAGTCAGCAACCAGGTAGAGGATCTGGGCCATGCAAAACCCAGACGTCAGCGCGTCATAACATCAAGCAATAATATATAAACAGGGTAGCAAGACATGCAAGTATGATCATAAAAGGTAAAGAAGGTGTAACAGCAATATAAATCAGGGCAGTGAAAGGTAGTGTGCAGTGAGTAATCTAGACTGGTCTATTGGGTTAACTACTCTCAAGTCTTTGAAATCAATTTGATGAATCATCGATGTAACACAATAGTATCCCGTGCGTGCCCGGGATCACGGTGAAGATTCTCGGGTTGAAACCGAGACATGCCGCTAGGCACTAAAAGGAAAAGGAGTAACGATGAATGATGTCAAAAGTATCAACCCAAGGCTGGCCTAGCCTCTAAAAGGTAGTGGGTAACGATGGATGATGTCAGCATCATCATCCCAAGGCTGTCTTAGCCTCTAAAACTGATCAGTAAAGGTAGCGAACTGTCGAGTTACAAGTCAGGTTTCATCATTGATTTCCCCATACCCCCAAGTTATGTGTGTTCAAGTCAGGTATTAAATAATCTGGAGCTAATGCCAACACAGGATCAGGCAGGTACAGGTTTGTCTGGATAGACAACAGGAAATGTCCGTAGGGACAACAGGTAAAGTTTGTTGGCATTAGTAACCAGATCAGGTAACAGGTTAAGCCATGGTACATCAGGTCAAGTCAAGTAATGTATGGAGGTATCATGTCATGTCGAGAGGTGCACGGTACCATGTCGTGTCAGGTAGTAGGTGTAACAAGTCATGTCAGGGGTGCATAAAATGTCATGTGGGTGCTCATAATCAAACTAAAAATAAGCAGGGGTATACAAAACAAGTAGGGTACTAATGGAATAATAAAATGGAACATTGTAATGTGGTATGCAAATGGGTACAGATTAAAATATATCGATGCACGGTTATCAGTTTGGGTTTAAGGGATAGTTTCAACATTACTTAAATACAGTATAACAAATATGGATGTTAAAATCATGTTAATATGTACTAAATAATCTAGAGATGCAATTGAATATAAATTAGGCTAGATGTATGCAAACGGTCGTCCGATAGGGTATAAACTATAAAAGGGGCACTATGGGCTATGCAAATAATTGTTATTTGATTTAAATATGGATGTTGGTACTATGTATAGTAAACTAAAATGCAACATGGTATGTTTCGAGCTATAAATCTAAAATGATATAATGGATATCGAAATGTTAACATGGAACATGCGGCATTAAATTCAATCTACCGATTCAATATGCAGTTGAATAAGTATAAAATAATACAATAGCATGTAGCAAGTTTTACTTGCCTCGGAAATGAAACAGTAATGCAGACATGAAGCACAACCCTACTTGATGCACGATCACGGATAGACTTTGGCTCGATTAAAAGTTGTGCTCGGCTAGATATTTGCTCGAGACGACGATCGCGACAACGATGGATACATCACGGCGGCGATATGATTCGTCCACTGACGGCGATAGGGACTGGGACGCCACGGCGGCTCACTGCACGATGAAGACGGAGCGGTGCTCGACGAAGTCGACTGGGGTTACACTCACGGTTGCGGCGAAGAGGTTGCAGCGGCCGCGATGATGGAGAATAAGAAGACGATGGCTGGAGGAGGGTCTCGTCTCTAAACGGGTTTAGTTGTAGAACGGAAAAGAAGGAGAAGTCGATGATGGCGAAGGTGACGATGAACTGGGGTCGCCGGAGGTGAGGGAGCGGCCAAAGGCACTGGGATCTTGGGGTTGGGTTGAAACAGGGTGTGTAGGGAAAGCTTGGGGTGCAGAGAAGTGAAGAGGAGGAGGTGACAAGGGGACGTCGACGAGGCTGGTCGATGGTGATGGGGCCGACAACGGCGACGTGGGCGAGGCAGAGGTTGCAGGGGGCAGTTTCATGGTGTCGGGGGTGTGCAGGTAAGGTCGGGTATAGGGTGAAGGAGGAAGGAGAGAGAAGAGAAAGGAGATAGAGACGAAGGCGAGGTAAGGCCGACGAGGCTATCGCCGGCAACGAGGTGGAACAGTGACGAGGTCGGGAAGTTGGGTTAGATGTCGGGGTTGAGGGGTTTGTAGAGGAGGAAGTAGGCGAGGTCGAGGAGTGGACGGGGGTGGAGGTTCGGCGGTAGTGGTGACGGCGAGGCGAGGCAGGGGCGATGGGTTCGCGACGAGAGGGCCAGAGGCAGGAAAAATGAAATGAGGTGAGGAGAACGTGTGCTGGGATTAAGGGAAGGGGTTTAATAAAAAAATATAATAATATATATATATATATATTTATTTATGTACAGAGAGAGAAAGAGAGAGAGAGAAAAGAACCAGGGAAGAGAGAGAGAGAAACAGAAAGAGAGATAGAGAGAGACCGAAAGGAGAGAGAGATGGAGAGAGAATCACGAGAGAGAGGGAAAGAGTCAGGAGAGAGAGAGATAGAAAGAGAGAGAGAGAGATATTCTGTTACATATAAAAAATTTGGATTTAGAAAATATTAAAAAATATATTTACAGAGAGAGAGGCAGAGAGAATTGAGCTGCTGTGCAAATTTTAGTTATGAAAAAATATTTATTTAGTTAAAGAAAATTTTGTATGAAATAAGGAATATAATATTATAATATTAGTCCGTTTTGAGATTTTGGCAAATACAAATTTACTCCAAAATAAGCCCGGGTCGGGTCTAAAAATTCAGATTTAAAATATGGAAAATATATGTGACTTCCAAATTTCAAAATGAATGCTCAGTTAAAGAAAATGCATACCCCCAAGAACGGATGCACGTATGTGTGCGTAGCCATTCAAACACGTCCGTTTCACTGAACGGGATGAGAACAAGAAGCGTGGACCTTACTGATTGATAACGATTTCGGATTGTGTATGTTAAGAAAATTGTGTAGAAATCACAACCAAAAATTATTTGACTGCAATCAATAACGGTGTCGAATGCAGCGCGTTAGTAAGTGCGGATCGTCCACAGGGAAAGTGTAATCGTTCGTGTTTCGAATTAGATGAGTCGAAACTTTAAAGAAAAGAAAAGAAAACAATTTATGATTTGTAATTGAATTTCAAGAATTAGAAAATCTAGATCAAATAACAAGAAAACGATAAAATCAAGAATTGAGATGTTTGTGATGATTTCCAAACCAAATATCAAGAATCGAAGTGAGGCTCATAGGAATCGATCGGATCTATAGATATGATGCAATCTAGCGAATTCATATTCTTATCCATCGATGAATTGATACTAGATCGATGATGATCAACGAGAATTAGGGATTTCTTGTGAAACTAGGGTTTCATCATCTATCCCTTATTCCTTCGTCGATATCATTCACATTCTAGCCTCTAGTAAATTCAAGAATCAATCGTGGATCCCTAATTTCGAGCGATCACAATCAAGAAAGCATTGCAACAAAACTAAGTCGTCGATTCTTCAATTTGCTAGAGTTTACAAAACTCGTAGGACTTAAGAATCGTTTTAAGATTTGTTACATCATCATTCTATTGATCGTCTCGACTCCTTTACGAGCGGAGTTTTACTCAAACACCACAACAAGAACCACAATCACAAATTGAGATCGAATCATGATGCAAGAATTTAAAGAAAGCAAGACTAAAGAATTTCACCTTTTATTTATCAACAATTTCGTTACAATTCGCTCAAGAACTACAAGAGGAAAGAACTCGATCGTCGATTTGGCTTCGCTCGTCTCCTTGAGTCGCGGATCGGCTTGGATCACTTGCTCGATTGAAGATCGGCTCCGTTCCTAAAAGGTTGAAGGCTTCTCGCTTGAATGGTACTCAGGATCTTGAATTTGGATTGGAATTAGGGTTAGGGTTTCGCACAAGTCGTGTCACTCAACTTGTGGGTGGAAGATGAAGAGAGAATGATGAGAAATTGAACCACCTCAACCTTAGATCTAGGCTCGTTTTTATTGACCTCAAAACCCTTGATTTAGGATTTCAAATTTGAATTTTCCCTCCAAAAGTTTGTTAAGAGAGCCTTCTAGAAATAGTTTGTTAAGCCGAGCCTTCTAGATGCGCCACGTGGAGTTTCTGGGGTCTTCTGGAAGCTTTGGCCGTTAGAGGTAACACGTGGAAGAAATCTGGAGAGTTAGCGCCATCAAGCCGCCGCGGATCCGCGGCGCAAGTGAGCTCCCGCCGCGGATCCGCGGCGCTTTGGAAGCGTTGGGGCTTGGGCTCTCTGCTACTAGTTTGGGCTGATATGTGGGCCTTTTTCTGATATGTTGATTCTCAAAATTCTTTCTATATTACTTCCAGATCTGAAGTCATTGAGTTGGCGTATTTTATCAGCACTGTTTTCACAATTTTGGTCGGTTTCTGCAATTTCCTGCACAGACTTCAAGACAAGAGTTGCGCTATACAAGAATGGTGCGATGCCATGATAAACACACAATTTCCCTAAAAGTGCCGGTTTAAAAGTCTAACACATGCAATCTGGTATTTCAGAGATGTTTTGGTAATATGTGCAATATGAATACCGGACACTTCTAGATGAGTGCAAATGATAGGGAAATTGCCGTGTTAAAAATGCAGTATTTTCGACTGATCAGCTACCACGGGGTTAGCGGTATCATACAGGCTATGAAATGCAATTTTAAATTATTTTACAGGACTTAAAATGTTATATGATAAAAGATGCAATGCCAGATAAAATGCCAGTATGCAGTATGCACGTGTCTATATAACCGGTCAGGATAGTTCATAAATATGAATCAAACAAGTACAAGCAAGCGGGTCGGGTCGAATGCAATGTAAAAATGTAAACTACCATTCGCACCCAAACACGATAAATCAAAAAATATCACGAATAAGAAATATGAGAACTGGAATTGGTATAAATGAACTCGGGTGTTACATTATACCCAACTACAAAAAGAATTTCGTCCTCAAAATTCCAGGAAAAGAAAAGATAAACAATCAAGAAACTACAAGAATAGATGTGGAAACTTCTGTCGGATTTCATCTTCTCGTTCCCCAAGTTGATTCTCCATGTGAGCGATTACCCTAAATACAAGAGGGATAACTTTATTCTTAAGAACCTTTTCCTTTCGATCCACAATCGACATTGGTTTCTCCTCAAAAGCCAAACCTTGACGTATAGTCAGCTCCGAATGATCCAACGCATGTGTTTTATCTCGAACATACTTACGGAGTTGAGATAAGTGAAACACGTCATGAACATTCGTCAAGGATTGCGGTAACGCCAATTGTTATGCCACTTCTCCAACACGCTCCAAAATCTCAAAGGTCCAACGAATCGAAGACTAAGCTTTCCTCGACTTCCGAAACGGATCACCCCTCTAGTCGGTGATAACTTCAAGAATACCAAATCACCTACGGCGAACTCTAGAGGTCTTCTCGATGTATCTGCCCAACTCTTTTAGCGGTCTTGTGCTGCTTTCATAAGATTCCGGATAGTGTTAACCCTCTCAACTGTTTGCACAACAAAATCCGGTCCCAACAATCTTCGTTCTCCAACATCGTCCCAACAAACAGGTGAACGACACTTGCGACCATATAAAACTTCGAATGGAGCCATCTGAATAGTCGCCTGGAAACTGTTATTGTACGAAAACTCCACTAAGTGTAAATGATCCTCCCAGGAACCCTTGATGTCTAACATGCAAGCTCTCAACATGTCTTCAAGAGTTTGGATCATTCTCTCCGACTGGCCATCTGTCTAAGGATGATAGGCTGTGCTAAACTTCAATCATGTCCCCAAACTTTACTGTAAGCTCCTCTAGAAGTGTGATAAGAAACGGGTGTCACGGTCGGACACGATGCTCACCGATACTCTATGCAGTCTTACAATCTCCTGTATGTAACGTTCTGCCAAAGCTTCTGTTGATCGACCAACTCGAAATGGTTTGAAATGAGCTGCCTTGGTCAATCGATCGACAATTACCCAATCTGCATTGTTTCCTTTTAGACTCCGCAGTAAAGCCGTCATGAAATCCATGGTTATATGTTCCCACTTCCATTGAGGAATTGGAAGTGGTTGCAATAAACTAGCAACCCTTTGATGTTCAGCCTTAACTTGCTGACACACCAAGCACTTTGCTACAAAGCGGGCAATCTCCCGTTTCATGCCTCCCCACCAGAAATGCTGTCTTGGATCACGGTACATCTTCATGCCTCCTAGATGTACGGAATACGCGGAACTGTGTGCCTCCTTCGTAACTTCTTCGCGAATATCTCCCTTTGGCACACACAAACGGCTACCATATCTCAACGAACCATCTTCATGGATCAATAAATCTGTTCGAAGTCCAGCTTCAACCTGTTCTCGAAACTTCCACAATCTTGGGTCCTGTGACTGTGCTGCTTTAATATTCTCGATCAACGACGAATGTACCTGCAGCTGCATCAACTGTCCCGAAGAATGCGGTAGCACAACCTCCAAATCAAATCTTCGAAAGTCTTCAATGAGCTTCTTCTGTGCGGTCAACGTGTGAATTACTGGCAACCGACTAAGCGCATCCGGGACAACATTAACTTTCCCCGGATGGTACTTAAGATCAAGATCATAGTCAGCCATCAGCTCCAACCATCTACGTTGCCTCATATTAAGCTCCTTCTGTGTGAACACATACTCCAGGCTTTTGTGATCGGTGAAAACTTTGACCCTTTCGCCCAATAAGTAGTGTCTCCAAATCTTCAAAGCAAAAATCACAGCTGCTAGCTCCAAGTCATGAGTTAGGTAATTCTTCTCATTGGTCTTCAACTGTCTCGATGCGTAAGCTACAATCTTCCCATGACGCATCAAAACACATCCCAATCCTTTCCCAAATGCGTCGCTGTGAAACACCAATCCTCCGGAACTGTCTGGTACGGTCAAAATAGGAGCGGTTATCAATCTCTGCTTCAACGCTTCAAAAGCTGACGTACATTTATCCGTCCATACGAACGGTACTTCCCTCCGCGTAAACTTGGTCAAGGCTCCGCTATACTAGCGAAATCCTCCACGAACTTTCTGTAGTATCCTGCAAGTCTAAGAAAACTTCTGATCTCTGCAACGTTCTTCGGAATCGACCAATCTCGAACTGTTGCAATCTTCTCGGGATCAACGGTGATTCCATCTTCGGATACGACATGCTCTAAAAACTTCACTTCTTTAAGCCAAAACTCGCACTTGCTCATCTTTGCATACAATCTTTCTTGCCTCAATGTCTGCAGTGCGATCTTCAAGTGTTCTGTATGCTCTTCAATACTCCTCGAGTACACCAGAATATCATCATTGAACACCACTATAAACTAGTCCAAGAATGGTGAAAAGATTCGGTTCATTAAGTCCACAAATATCGCCGGTGCATTCGTTATTCCGAAGAGCATCACTAAATACTCGTAATACCCATACCGAGTTCGGAACGCAGTCTTGCAATTATCTTCTGATTTAACTCGGACATGATGATATCCGGATCGCAAATCCAGCTTCGAGAATACCCTCGCGCCACTAAGCTGCTCGAACAATTTGCCAATGCGAGGGATCGGGTACTTGTTCTTATCACCCGGTTTAATTCTCGATAATCGATGCACATTCTCCTTGTGCCATCTTTCTTCTTGACTAGAAGAACTGGAACTCCCCAATATGAATTGCTGCTGCGAATTCAACCCTTCTCTAGCAATTTGGTAACCTGCTTCTTAATTTCTTCCAACTCCACTGGTGCCATTGGATAATACGCCTTTGAGATTGGCGCTGCACCAGGAACAAGATCAATCACGAACTCCACATCTCGTTTTGCGGTAAACCCGAGATGTCCTCGAATACGTCCATGAACTCTCGAACAACAGCTGGCGCTTCATCTTTAACAATCCCCAGTGACGAAAGAACACCAGTTGTCGGCCTAACCCTAAACTCGACTGGCCCGACAGAACTACTTCCTCCAGCAAAATAAACTCTGGATGTCCGGGAATCTGGAAATTCGCTTTCCTTGCTCTACAATCAATGTGAGCATGGAAGGTGCCAAGAAAATCCATTCCCAAGACAACAACAAACAAGGAATGCACCATAATTGAATAATTCCAATGCGGGAAAGATATGAACAAGTAGGATACCAAGATGACTTCATCCGAAGTCAAGATACTGAAGAGGATTAAATACGGTAAACATGATTCAAGCTGGCGGTAAAAAAAGAACTGGTAAGCAATGAAACCAAGAGAAGCAAGGTAATATAATGACCATGAAACAAGAAAGTGAATCAAGACCAGGACTCCAAGTTACTTAAATAGAGTACCGCATTGTAACTATGCTGCAGTTCATGGGTACAATTACATAACTCCACTCAAGTCGCGCAAATTCTACTATCAGAATCAAAGAATAGGGAGAAACAATAGGGAACCAATAGATTTTCAGTCGAGATGCAAAGTCGTTTGCATATCGTCAAGACAAAGGATCAAGAGAAAGATATGATTCAAGCATCACAATAACAAGGTGGCAGGACATGTTCCTAATCACGAGTATTCTGATTCATGTATTGGGTCTAATACCCAACTACAAAAGAATCAAACTCGATTAATCTATATCCTATGGCTCTGATACCAAACAGACCATGTCACGTCCCGCTTCCCAGAGTACGCTAAGATAGGCACATGACATAGCCAACCATGCTACCTGTGGATAGGAAAAATCCTTCCACAGTCACATCACGGCTGTAGAGATATCAAGAACAGGAAAGTAACTAAACTATCTAGTACATGTCCATAAGCCAGAATAACAGAGTCAAGAAATAATATAATATGCGGAAGCAAAAGATCCAAAAATAAAACACCTGGAAAGTAAAACTGGATACCAACAGGATCCTCACCGCTCGGTCTAACAGCGGCAATACTCCTGATCAGTCAGCAACCAAGTAAAGGATCTGGGCCATGCAAAACGCAGACGTCAGCGCATCATAACATCAAGAAATAATATATAAACAGGGTAGCAAGACATGCAAGTATGATCATAAAAGGTAAAGCAGATGTAACAGCAATATAAATCAAGGCAGTGAAAGGTAGTGTGCAGTGAGTAATCTAAACTGGTCTATTGGGTTAACTACTCTCAAGTCTTTGAAATCAATTTGATGAATCATCGATGTAACTCAATAGTATCCCGTACGTGCCCGGGATCACGGCGAAGATTCTCAGGCTGAAACCGAGATATGCCGCTAGGCACTAAAAAGAAAAGGGGTAACAATGAATGATGTCAAAAGTATCATCCCAAGGCTGGCCTAGCCTCTAAAAGGTAGTGGGTAACGATGGATGATGTCATTAGCATCATCCCAAGGCTGGCCTAGCCTCTAAAACTGATCAGTAAAGGTAGCGAACTGTCGAGTTACAAGTCAGGTTTCATCATTGATTTCCCCATACCCCCAAGTTATATGTGTTCAAGTCAGGTATTAAATAATCTGGAGCTAATGCCAACACAGGATCAGGCAGGTACAGGTTTGTCTGGATAGACAGCAGGAAATTTCCGTAGGGACGACAAGTAAAGTTTGTTGGCATTAGTAACCAGATCAGGTAACAGGTTAAGCCATGGTATATCAGGTCAAGTCAAGTAATGTATGGAGGTATCATGTCATGTCGAGAGGTGCACGGTACCATGTCGTGTCAGGTAGTAGGTGTAACAAGTCATGTCAGGGGTGCACAAAATATCATGTGGGTGCTCATAATCAATCTAAAAATAAGCAGGGGTATACAAAACAAGTATGGTACTAATGGAACAATAAAATGGAACATTGTAATGTGGTATGCAAATATGTACAGATTAAAATATATCGATGCACGGTAATCAGTTTGGGTTTAAGGGATAGTTTCAACATTACTTAAATATATAACAAATATGGATGTTAAAATCATGTTAATATGTACTAAATAATCTAGAGATGCAATTGAATATAAATTAGGCTAGATGTATGCAAACGGTCGTCCGATAGGGTATAAACTATAAAAGGGGTACTATGGGCTATGCAAATAATTGTTATTTGATTTAAATATGGATGTTGGTACTATCTATAGTAAACTAAAATGCAACATGGTATGTTTCGAGCTATAAATCTAAAATGATATAATGGACATCGAAATGTTGACATGGAACATGCGGCATTAAATTCAATCTACCGATTCAATATGCAGTTGAATAAGTATAAAATAATACAATAGCATGTAGCAAGTTTTACTTGCCTCAGGAACGAAACAGTAATACAGACATGAAGCACAAAACCCTACTTGATGCACGATCACAGCTAGACTTTGGCTCGATTAAAAGTTGTGCTCGGCTAGATATTTGCTCGAGACGATGATCGCGACAACGATGGATACAACACGGCGGCAAGATGATTCGTCCACTGACGGCGATAGGGACTGGGACGCCACGGCGGCTCACTGCACGATGAAGACGGAGCGGCGCTCGACGAAGTCGACTGGGGTTACACTCACGGTTGCGGTGAAGAGGTTGCAGCGGCCGTGATGATGGAGAATAAGAAGACGATGGCTGGAGGAGGGTCTCGTCTCTGAACGGGTTCAGTTGTAGAACAGGAAAGGAGAAGTCGATGATGGCGAAGGTGACGATGAACTGGGGTTGCCAGAGGTGAGGGAGCGGCCAAAGGCAGTGGGATCTTGGGGTTGGGTTGAAACGGGGTGTGTAGGGAAAGCTTGGGGTGCAGATAAGTGAAGAGGAGGAGGTGACAAGGGGACGTCGACGTGGCTGGTCGACGGTGATGGTGCCGGCAACGGCGACGTTTGCGAGGCGGAGGTTACAGGGGACAATTTCATGGTGTCGGGGGTGTGCAGGTAAGGTCGGGTATAAGGTGAAGGAGGAAGGAGAGAGAAGAGAAATGAGATAGAGACTAAGGCGAGGTAAGGCCGATGAGGCTATCGCCGGCGACGAGGTGGAACAGCGAGGAGGTCGGGAAGTTGGGTTAGATGTCAGGGTTGAGGGGTTTGTAGAGGAGGAAGGAGGCGAGGTCGAGGATAATGAGCGAGGAGTGGACGAGGGTAGAGGTTCGGCTGTAGTGGTGACGGCGAGGCGAGGCATGGGCGATGGGTTCTCGACGAGAGGGCCAGAAGCGGGAAAAATGAAATGAGGTGAGGGAGAAAGAGAACGTGTGCTGGGATTAAGGGAAGGGGTTTAATAAAAAAATATAATATATATATATATATATATATATATTTATGTACAGAGAGAGAAAGAGAGAGAGAAAAGAACCAGGGAAGAGAGAGAGAGAAACAAACCAGGGAGATAGAGAGAGACCGAGAGAAGAGTGAGAGGGAGAGAGAATCACGAGAGGGAGAGGGAGAGAGAGATAGAAAGAGAGAGAGAGATATTCTGTTACATATAAAAAATTTAGATTTAGAAAATATTAAAAAATATATTTACAGAGAGAGAGGCAGAGAGAATTGAGCTGCTGTGCAAATTTTAGTTATGAAAAAATATTTATTTAGTTAAAGAAAATTTTGTATGAAATAAGGAATATAATATTATAATATTAGTCCGTTTTGAGATTTTGGTAAATACAAATTTACTCCAAAACACGTCCGGGTCGGGTCTAAAAATTCAGATTTAAAATATGAAAAATTTATGCGACTTCCAAATTTCAAAATGAATGCTCAGTTAAAGAAAATGCATACCCCCAAGAACGGATGCACGTACGTGCGCGTAACCATCCAAACACGTCCGTTTCACTGAACGGGACGAGAACAAGATGCGTGGATGCTACCACGGGGTTAGGGGTATCATGCAGGCTATGAAATGCAATTTTATATTATTTTACAGGACTTAAAATGTTATATGATAAAAGATGCAATGCCAGATAAAATACCAGTATGCAGTATGCACGTGTCTATGTAACCGGTCAGGGTAGTTCATAAATATGAATCAAACAAGTACAAGCAAGTGGGTCGGGTCGAATGCAATGTAAAAATGTAAACTACCATTTTCACCCAAACACGATAAATCAAGAAATATCCCGAATAAGAAATATGAGAAATGGAATTGGTATAAATGAACTCGGGTGTTACATCCAATAGTAACCCATTCTTTTATGCTTCAGCTTCATCTTTGGCCCGGCTTGGTGAGAATGGCAGAGTCCGTCATGAGTTTCTTGGACGATTTTCTTTGCTTCCTCTGGCTCCAGGCATCTTAGCTATAGACAGTCGAACAATCTCTTATATAAAGTATCATTGACGAAGGCGAAGGACAGAGCTCGTTTTATGAGCTAATGTCTAGACGACGCATTTTTGGGCATTCGTAGGGATTTAAAGTAGTCTATAAAGACTTCCCTCCAATCGTTGACCTTTTCTTTGTCCCTTATTTGAAGGGTCACTTATTCGGTCGTTACTTTTCCTTCGGGTAGCTCTGTTAAGTCTCCCGAAGATATTTCTGTCGGCGCGAGGATCCTGCGACTTTGCACGATGATCTTTACGTCATCGAGGTCTTCGTCGGCTAATTCCTTAGCCAATTTGGCCAACGCATCCGCTTTGCTGTTTTTTTGCACACGGTATACTCTACAGGATGTAGGAGGGGATTTGTGTCAACAGTTGCTGCACCCTTTCTCCATACCTTATCAGCTCCAGCTTGCATGTCTGATAGTTGCTATTTACTTAGATAACAATCAGCTGGGAGTCTCCATATATGAGGAGGTCTTTGATTCCCATGTCGACAGCGATCTTGAGGCCCGCTATCAAAGATTTATATTGATCTTCGTTAGTAGTCCTCGGCTCCGTTAAGGAAATGGCGTAACGCATTATCCATCCTTATGGAGTCACGGAGATAAAGCCCACCCCGACTTTGATTATGGGGGTGTTTTGCTTTCGTCTCTTCATGGAAGATACTCCATCGAAGTAAAGTTCCCATCGGGGATCATTTTCTTCCTTCTCTGCTTCGATTGTGTCGAACGCATGTTCATCCAGCAACTCGCAATTTATGGGGGAGTCGGCTGGTATCGGATGTTCGGCGAGAAAATCGACGATGGCCCAGCCTTTCATTGCTTTAAGAGGTCGATACGTTATCGAGATCTCCATCAGGAGGAAGGCCCATTTGGCAAGCCTTCCTGTTAATATGGCCCTTGACATCAGATAATTTAGAGGATCCACCTTTGATATGAGATGGACGTCATGTGCCAAGGCGTAATGTCTGAGCTTCGTTATGGCGAAAATCAGTGCCGGGCAATGCTTTTCGATGGGGGAGTAGTTGTTTTCTGCCCCAAGGAGAACTCGGCTCAAATAGTACAGGGCTCTCTTCTTTCCCTGATCATTCTCTTGTGTCCATAGCGCGCCTAGAGAACCTTCAAGAGCCGTCGAATATTGGATAAGGGGTTTTCCCTTAACCGGAGTAGCCAATACCGGTGAATTTTGCAGGTATTGCTTGATTTCGTCTAGTGCATTTTGGCACTTTTAATCCCAGACGAACAGAGTCGACTTTTTCATCAGATGACTGTAGAGACGACATTTTCCGGAGAGGTTGTCTACGAACCGCCGGATATCTGCGAGCTTTCCTTGAAGGGATCACGACTGTTTGAGGGTCCTTGGCATGGGCATTTCCGTAATCGCCTTGATCTTTGAGGGATCGATTTCGATACCCCGGTGCTGTATGATGAATCCTAGGAATTTGCCTGAGGAGACTCTAAATGCGCATTTTAGAGGATTTATCTTCAGATTGTACTTCCGAAGATGTTGGAATACTATATTTAGATGTTCCCAATGTTCCTCGTAAGACTTGCTCTTCACCACCAGGTCGTTGATGTAGCATTCGACAATCTAATGAATGAGGTCATCGAAGATTTTCGTCATGGCCCTCTGGTAGGTAGAGCCAGCGTTTTTTAAACTGAAAAGTATCACCTTATAGCAGAATATGCCCAGCGGAGTCCGGAAGGCTGTATGTTTTTGGTCTTCAGGATGCATTTTTAATTGGTTGTATCCTGAAGATCCATCCATGAAGGAGAAGACCTCATGGGTAGACGTGTTATCGATCATCAGCTCGGTAACAGGTACTAAGAAGTCATCCTTCGGACAAGCTTTGTTGAGATCCCGAAAGTCCACGCAGATACGCACTATCCCATTTTTCTTCATCATCGGAACGATATTAGCGATCCAGTCGAGATATTGAACTTCTTGGATGAAGCGGAGTCGATTAGTTTCTTGAACTCAGCATTTATACTCATCTCAAGTTCAAGTCGCATTCTTCTTGGCGCCTGTTTGAATGGCTTTATGTTCAGGGATATGGCCAGTTTATGTACAGCTTCCTTTGGATCTAGACCCGGCATTTTGGAATAGTTCCATGTGAAGCAGTCTTTATACTGCATGAGCACGTCTTTTAACATGGCTACCTGTTTTCTAGATAGCAGCTCACTGACGAACGTTGGCCTCCGATCGTTTTCCGTCCCCAAGTCAATTTTCTTTAGGTTGTCCGCCGTAGTATGTATCCCGTCTTCCAGCTCTTTTGGTGCTGGTGGAAACTCTGAGATCACCTCGTCCTCATCTTTATTTGCGAAGCACTTGAAGGGTTCATCTATAGTCTCATGCCCTCCCTCCTTTGAGAGTGTTATCATATGGCAGGTATGGGTTCGCTTCCATCCTTGATATTGAGCTGGTCCTATCCTTACGGTATAGGTTCTCTTTGGCTCATGCTTTTGCGGTGGGGTTACCCTCCAGCTATCGGATAAAGCGAACTTGCTTTGTTGATACTGGTCTTCGACCCAGTCTTTGAAGGTGAAATAATCTTCAAGGGGATGACCTATTGCTCAGTGATAGGAGCAATAATCCGGGTGATGGACCTCGCTTATTTGTTCGGGGTGACAAAACTCCGGAAGTGTCATCATTCGATGCTTCATGATAAGGTTGAATATTTTCCTTGTCTTGTATTGGGGGAAGAGTATTTACGGCCTATTTTCTTTATAAAGGACGGGTTCCAACTGAATTTTCCTCAATTGTGCGACTTCTTAGATCCGCTTCGTTGTTTTCGAACGTTGTTTGCGCTCTTTGTCCTGTTTTGCCTTTATGTAGGGATTTTTCCTTTTTGTGAGGACATACAGCGAGCCGGGGATGGAGGGCATTCTAGTTTTCCTTTTCTACAGACTGCTGATTGAGGCGTTGTGTCTTGGCTTTTTCATAGATAGCCATTTTGCGGCTGAGGTTATCTCAACTCCTTTGAAAAGCCTCCTCTATTAGCTTGTCTATTTGTTCTTCGAGCGATGGACTTAACGTTTTTAGAGCGTAATTTCTCTCTGTTTCAACGTCACGTCCATTCGGAAGAGCATTTTCCTCTTCTCAGGAGTTGTTTATGACGTGACAGCTGTGGAACTACTCCCATCTCCTGGATCGAACGTATCAGAGCCTGGTTGTCTCCATCTTGCCATTGGGCATCTTTCACTGGGTCCCAGGAGTATCCCTGTTTGTTCGAGGGGTACACCTTGGCATCTTAACAGCCTTTTCAATCCCTCCGCATAGTATCTTGGCAGATGGATTTGTTGAAGCCTGTCGAGTGCAAAATTGACACCGTGCCAGACTTCTTTCTCTACTCTGGTCTCCGTAGATTGATAAAAGAGGATCTCCTTTTCACCTCTTCGTCTAGGAGGCACGTAGAAAGTCTGTAGTTCATGTACGCTGTATGTATCGAGCGCATCAAGTTCCTTGTAATGCCAAGGTGGAACCATTATGATTTGCAGGCTCTGATCTGCTTCGTCGAGGGTTTGCACTGGCGGGCGGATGGAGAACACTGCGTTGGCCTCATCCTCAGAGTCGCTGCCAAAGGCTAAAATGGGAGTAGATGGTCTGGGCTTGTTGTCTTGGAGTTGCTTCGAGTAGACTATTTCTTCATCTTCCTCAGTATCGCTCCTAAAGATCGAGATAGTGGCGACGGACTTCTGTTTATCCTCCAGCTTATGACACCTTTCCGTATCTTCGAAGTTTGGTAGGAAGTACTTTGCGTCTTCATATTTCCGTACTTCGTTTACCGAGAACGGGTTTTGCTCCCCCATGACGGTGTATTCCAAGCCGTTTTTGAAATACTTCATATACTGATGTTGTGTAGAAGGGATGACATTGTATTCATGTAATCAAGGCCTGCCGAGCAGAGCGTTATAGCAAGTCTTAGCGTCAATGATATGAAATTTGATGTCAGTGACAAGCAGCCTAAAGCGTAGTATCAATATTACAGACCCGAGCGTCTGTGACGACTGTGAGTCGAACCCGGAGAAGGTAATTTTATCTCGGGCCAAGTGCTAAACGTTCATGCAAATCTCCTTCAGTATTTTCACGTTGAGAAGGTTGATGGAGGATCCGTCGTCGACAAGGATTTTCCCTATCTTGATGTTGTGGTAGTACCCAGTGACGTATAACGGGCGATTATGTTCGCACATACCAAATAGGAGATCTTCATCGCTGAATGTAATGTCAGCCGTTTGGACCTCTGCCAGCTCGTCTTTCATCTTCTCTTCTGGGAGGAAAGCTCGGAACTGATCGGGTTCTTGTACTGCCTCGATCAGAGAATCTCGTGCCTTTTTGGATAGGAGGAGAGCATCCAATATGCTCAGTTGTGAGGGTATTTTCCTCAGATGTGTCAGGACATTGTAATCCACCTTGTTTTTCCTAGGTGGGTCCCTGGCTGCGAGCTCTTTGACAACTCCATCGTCGAGGGCAATTTCCTCAGGGAATAGTTCTTTCCCTTTGTCTTTTTTGCTCAAACTTATGTTTGTAGGTCCGAGGTTCTTTTCAGGCAGCGTGCGGCTACGCAGATAAATATTTTTGCAGCTCTTCTCATCCTCTTCTTTTTCGGAGGTGGAGTCTTTGAAAAGAGGGCTGGGGGGTATTTTGTCCTCAGAATCTCTCCCGAAAGTAAGAACTTAGGGTTTTTTACTTTCCGAACTGGTATCAACCATATGATAGTTGCCAGTCATTTCTTCGTGCGCATTTGTCACACTCTTTTGCTGTCGACGAGTTTCGCACTTCATCCACTTGAAGTGTTTTTGATGGGCAACATACATTTGCCACCACTTCTTGAAGGCACTGCACTCTTTGGTAGGATGGGTAACCCTCCGATTGTAGGTTTCCCATCGACGACAGCAAGGTTTCGGAAGGCATCGTCCATGCCATTTTCAAAAATTTGCCGTTTCAAGGAACTCTAAACTAGAATCGTTAACTAGAATATTATACGGAAATAAAAGTAAACCTTTTTACATCTAAGTGAAACAGAAATACAACCTTTGTTGATCGGTCCTTCACTTCAATAGCTCCTTGTAGTAGTTCCTTCGCTGCGATCGTCGAACTCCTGGACTCTTGCATGGCTTCATGAGGTGATAAGAGCAATCTTGTTTGAAGACTTCGAGGCCGAAGATGATCTACGTCGAGAGGATACTAGCTCAAGCTACTACTTCACTAACTAAATAATTAGTGAAGCTAACACCCTATATTAAAGTACTAATTTAGTAGAGGATGTTGAAATAGGAAGTGGGCTCACTTTAGAATTATTTTTCTCACAATACTTTCTCACTTTTATCAAACCCTAGAGAGCTTTTTTGGGTTGAGGAAGAAGATGAAGAAATGAGAAGAGAATGAAATGATCAAGTGAGAGAATAAACCATGGGTGAGTGTGTATCATATACTAACTCATGTAGAGACATAACCATGGCTAATTAAAATGGTTAGGTTAATAAATATCTAAAATAAAACAAAACTAGTGGACTTAGTCAAATGCACTCACAAGCTTCTACAAGCTTCATGCATTTGATTTAGTTTCCACTAATTTGGATTTATCTTAAATATTAAAACCACACAATTATAATTGGTATGGTGTATGTCTCATAAACCCATGTATTGTGTATCAAAAACCATGACACACATAAATAAACAATGCACATCAATATATATCACATATATATTGCATGTACACATAAGTGAGAAAAGAATGCTTAAGTGAGCCAATGTTAGTTACTGTAAATTAGTATATCAAATATACAATTATACACTAAATTATCAAATCAACACTTGATTTAATAATCCGGCAATATCTCATATAACCGACTAATACTAAATGTACCAACTTATCGAATCAACACTTGATTCGATAACCCGGCTATATCACATATAACCGACCGATACAAAAGTCGTGAGAATAGAATACGGTATCACATACATGCATTATTCTCGGTTCCGCACATATCACATATGTGCTCCTATTTCGTTTTGCCAGAACCAGTAAAACCTCTATGTAGGACTCTAAAGACTCGTCAATACGCCGGCAATAGGTGATGATCACATCAAGCACCCACAAGCCGTCAGCGGTACTAGCTGGATGTAATGGCTACCCGGGTATTGAGTGATCAGAAGATCAGCAAGAAAGCCCGGTCCAACTTCTGCAAAAGCCTGACGGTAACACTTGCTATACAGTCCGGTCTCCTCGTCTGATATGTCGCATATCAAGTCTACGGGTGGTAAACGTCAGACCCCAATAACCGTTAAGTCATGCCGATATGAGGCTCATAACGGGTCGATAAACTACTGGTAACACTTACTGGTAAATCTCTAAATCAGCCCTGGCCAGGGACTTCCCTGTTATGGCCAATCGTGCACAGCGCAACATCAACTCTCAATACCGGGAGAGACGAAACCCCTCCTATCGCTATTGCCTCCATGTGACTCGGGACTGTACCCAAAAACCACCATTTTGCACGCCTTCTTGGATGTGGTAAGGTGGAAATCAAAGCACAGTGACAATCACACAAGACTCTATGACGATCTCGGGTCTACAGACTAACTTGTACCAGTGTCACCAGAGAACTGCCATCTGACGTGAGGTATAATACCATCTGGGAGTTCTCGGCGAGTCCGTCCAGTGTACCCAGTCTCCACTGACCACCCATATATCATTTCTGATGTCAAACACCAATGGATATGGGATCATCTATCGCTCATCTACATGGGTCGAGAAGCTATACGTTAGTCTACTCTGGTATATCGATGCCCCGTCTCGATACACCCACGACTAGGGACATTAAAAGATGAACTTTTGGACTACCATGGCCCCACTAGTATGATCTGCATCATAATCCTGGTAGTCAAGTATACATTCTAAGGGCTTTACCAACATGTAACAGAGAGACAATCAGTGTACATGTTAAGATAAAGAGTAACCGGATAGCATACTATCATGTCGAGCAAGAAAGTCCTCCCTATATATGTCTAAGCATCTACTGCAATATACATCTCATGTACAGTAATGGCCTCTAGGGCATACATATAACTAACAATCTCCCACTTGCACTAGGGCCATCATATAGCAGTGGTTGTAGTATCTCATACTCAACCATCCCATAAAAGTCTCTCTCTGGGAAAAGGCCTTTGTGAGTGGATCCGCCGTATTGTCCTCTTAGTCTACTCTCCTAACCTCGATCCTTTGGAGATCAACCATCTCCATGATCAGGTGATACTGCCTTAGAATATATCTGGATCACTGATGGAACGGGGGTTCCTAGGCCTAACCCACGACTCCATTATCACACAATGGTAGGAACGAAGTTCATCTTATGAACTAATATAACCCAGACTGCCTCTTTGGTAGTATCTTTGGTAGCGATATATCTAGCCTTTATCATCTAGTTTGCCACGGTATTTATCTTGGAACTCTTCCAACATACCGTCCCTCCACTGAGGGTAAAGACATTGCGTGTGACTGACATTTCGTCGACCTTACCACCCTGGAATCTATCCAGTGATTCTCCCCAGGATCGATTGATACCATCTCACTACACCTAGTGAGAATCCTAACATCCACTTAGATCTATCTCATAGATCCAAAACCCAGGATCTAGGAGGTATCACCTTGATCCTATATGGAGAATCCTTGTGATAAGAGGAGATTGACCGAGCGTAGCATAGGAAACTCCTTTCCTATTAAGAACATGTCATCCACGTATAATACGAGGATCACCACCATACTCCCTACTACCTTATTGTATATACGAGGTTCATCTACCATTTTGATGAAGTCAAACGCTTTAACTACCACATCAAAACAGATGTTCCAACTCCGCGATGCCTGCTTTAACCCGTAAAGCAACTTGCACACGTTTCCGCTACTCCCACTGTCTATGAAATCCTCTGGCTGTGTACTTACATACGCTCTCTTCTAAATCATTATTTAGAAAAGCAGTCATGATACCCAACTGCCAGATATCGTAGTCATGGTATGTAGCAATGGCAAGTAGGATCCGGATGGACTTAAGCATAGACACCAGAAAAGGTTTCATCATTATCCACACTTGGTCGATGATGAGACCTTTTTGCAACAAGTCTTATCTTTGAAAGTCTCAACCTTTCCATATACACCAAGTAATCTTCTTAAGATATACTTGCTCCTGATGGGGATATAACCCTTCAGATATAGAAACCAAAGTCCATACTTTGTTGGTGTAAATGGATTCCATCTCAGATCGCTTAGCATCCAGCTATTCTTACAGAGTCCCCACTCTTGATGGCCTGCTCGAAACTACTTGGGTCATCATCTCATGATGTAATCATCGCTCCCACTGTCATTGAGAAAACCGAAGTATCTCTCAGGCGGATGAAGAACCTTACCAGATTGGCGGAGAGACCGAGGTTCATCGGGAGCTATTGAATCCTCCGGTTCTACCAAATCGTTAGCTGTAGTTTGTATAGCTGGAACTCCTTCTACTTTTACCTCATGACCACTAATTTCTTCACAAGAAATTCCCTTTCCAAAAGGTGGCATGCTGAGAAATAAAACACCTTTTGTTCCTCAGTGTGGTAGAAGATATTCCCTTGCGAACGCTTGGGATATCCAACAAGCTTCCACAGATTTGACCTTGCCTCGAGCTTGTCCGAATTTTGCTTTTAGACATAGGCCTGACAACCCCAAATATTAACTTATTTAAGAGATGGGCTCTTCCCATACCTTATCACATATGGAGTGGTAGGCGCCTGATTTGGCTGGAACCCTATTCAATAGGTATGCAACTTCTCAAGTGCATAACTCTCTAAAAGGAAATAGGCTACTCAGTAATACTCATCATAGAGCACACCATATCTCATAGGGTGCGATTGCTCTGCCTCGATACATCGATGTGCTATGGTGTATACGGAGGAGTAATACTGAGAGAGAATCTCATTCTCTTTTAGAATAGTCCAGGAATTGCATGCTCAAGTATTCTCCTCCCTGATCACATCAAAGGTCATAATACTTATACCCGTTTTGGTTCTCTACTTCTAACTTATATTCTTTGAATTTCTCAAATGCTTCATACTTGTGTTACAACATGAACATATGTCTGAATCTTAAGAGATCATCAGTGAATGCAATGAAGTATAAAGAACCAGTCCTGTCATGTATAGACAGGGGACCTACATATATCATAATGTATCAATCTTAAGAGTTCATTAACTCTTTCTCTGTTTCCAATAAACGGAGCTATGGTCATCTTATCTTTGTGACATGACTGGCAAGTTTCATAAGATGTAAATTCAAACTGATTTAAATATGCATCTTAATGTAACTTAGCTAGTCAGGTCGTATTGATATGACCTAGTCTACAATGCCTCAAGAAGGATTCGTTCATTTCCGAACTCTTCCCATTGTGTGTGTTCTGTACGTTAAGAACCGTGGTTTGATTTAGAACGTATATACTTTTAGATAACATGCCTGAACCGATCAACTCTTGATATAGGAAATGTTCAAAACATTATCCAACAATACAAAATAATATCCTTCTTTACGAAATAAAGAGACAGATATGATGTTGTATATCAGGTTCGGTTTCTAATAACATTCATTCAGAATTAATGTACTTGATAATACAGGGTGATAACTGCCAACAACTTGGCTGCAAAAATTGTACCGTTTCCAACTCTTGAAACTTATCACCCGTTCTCAGTGCTCTACCTATCTGTAGCCTATTTAACTGCTTACATTTGCGGGATCCTGATCCGGTATCACATACCCAGGACGTAGAGGATACTGAGAAACACTTCTCGATAATGAACATACCCGAAGAAGATGCATCTTCATGCACTTTCTTCGTTTGGGCGGCACGGGAATTTTGGTAATCCCCTATTTTCTGCTCGGTCTTATAACAATTATAAGTTAGAGCGGGACTAACGTTCCCTAGCTCAGTATAACATGCGGGTTCGATCAATACATCCATATTATTATCATGATTAAAGCATGACATGGTCGCTACCTGGAGAGAGAGAAGAAAACACTCAGCGTGCGCTCTTACAAGATTAGATTGGTTATTATTTTATCTAATCAGGATGGCTCCCACTGTTTTATCAAATTTTCCTCCAAACCCTAGAAGGAAAGACTAGCCGGGATTAATTACACCCTACAATTTCGCCAATCTTTCACCAGGCCAGTGCCGGTACTTTGAGGGAGGTTCCCCGTGCTTTCGCACGGACCTAATTAAAGTAAACCTCATTTTCCTAGGGACGTAACCCCGTTGACACCTTTCTAGACACCTACTTGATCGGCTAATTGTAATGTGTAAAACTCTCCTAGGAGTAACTTTTACTCGCAGTGGGTATCGGGATCCAACTATCTCATAGAAGGTATGCAATCTCATTGCAAATTTCAACACTTGAAATTCCCGATAATATTTTGGCCATAACGATCTATGACCTTGACAAGGTCAATAAACCATAGACCGTAAGTCAAGTTCAACCCGTCATTTCTTGATTGAAATAAACCCACCCGTACGACCTTTGACAAGGTCAACAAGGTCGTATGATTACCCTAATCCAATCTGCATCATATGCATAAGCAGATAAGCACTAATTAGCTACCGCACACTATGCCTTGACAAGATCAACAAACGCAGCACGAATACTAAATACTACTTATCTGAGATGACGGAGGGCTGCGACAGGTTTTTCTGAAAACCTATTGCGTAATGAACTTGATATCGTTGTAGAAACAAGTGATTTTGAAAAGGAGTGTTTTTGAGGTTTTTACTAGTTTCGCTAAAGAGGTCACTCCCGGTGAAGGGATCTCGGCTCTTTGCTCGTCGAATGAGGTGCAAGATATTTCACAAATACCACCATGCAAAGCAAAAACTATAAAAGCAATCAAAAAACAAACCGAGTTTGTAGCATCTGCTAGTTTCGCTAAAGAGGTTACTCCCGGTGAAAGGATCTCGGCTCTTTCCTTATCGAATAAGGTGCTGGATATTCTACAAGGAATACCGCTATGCAAAGCAAAAACTAGAGCTACCAGTTTTTAAAACAAGTTTCTACAACATCTTTAGGTTTCTATTCTTTCATTAATCTCATTAATGAAGTCCCATCATTTAAGTTACTTAAATATCACAGATAAATACAACATACGCTTATGCCATTGTTCATATCAGAATTTTGCATTATTATATCGCCCATTCTTAATCACATTACATATAAATAGGTGCTTTTGATCCATGTCTGCTAAATAGTTGCAGGTTACAGGTTATCAGATCGTTACAGTGAAATTCATGAAAAGTCGCCACAAATGTGAGACTACGACCAACAATAGATGAATCCGTATGATACCGCCTACCAGTTCAAGGAACAAATGGAAAATCATTTAGACACTTTAATACACAAAGCAAAAGGGCAACACAAGATCCAAGACTTCAACACGGAGCTCAAGGCAAAAGTCCACATCATTCTGCACTGTTGGAAATCTGGAAGAAGATTGAAGAGATTATGAAAAACCAAGTGAAGAAAACAGAAGATAAAAACAACATGAAGAAACCCTGAAGAAATGGGCCCATGAACCTACCAAATGGCCGCGGAACCGCGGCCAAACAGGCACTTCTGCCGCGGTTCCGCGGCCGTGCAGTTCACGTGTCGGTGGCAGTGTCGGTGCTTTGACTCGGCTCTCTTGGGGTATTTTTGTAATTTTGTGTATGGATCAGAATGTAAACCTAGGGTTCTTCTATCTACAAATAGGAGAGCTTAAAGCCAAATTAAGAGTGCCTCTTTTAGGGTGCCTTTCTTAGGATGCCCCTATTTAGTTTTTACTTTTTTTAATTTCTAAATTTAAATTCCATTGTAACGTGTTGTTGAGAGGACATCAATAAAGTAAGTTTTCATTTTATCTTGCATTCTTTTTTTTTTATCTGCAATTTATTACCTGCAATTTTTTTATCTGTTCTTTTATTATCTGCAATTAAGATTATTAAAAACACAAACAAAAAACTTTGTTTTCTTTTCTTTATAATGAGTGAGTAATTCATCACTTGTTAGGGTAGGAGAGGGAAGGTTTGAGAGAAGGAAATCTCTCTCACTCCTTTCTTTGCCCAAATAATTTTAAAATACGGACTCCCTTTAAATCAACCATAATCCGCTCACTACGACACCCTATCCTACATGATAGTGGTGATTCCCTAGACCGGTTGTGGTTGAATTAACCGGAGGTTAGGGACAAGAGCCAAGAACGGACGGACAAGGACCAAAAGGAAGAAACTAAGTTTCTTCCTAGTCGTGCTAATCCCCGTTGTTGACTATTTTCTTGACACCTATATTCTTAACTTGGGTATTGAAAGAAGTGAGATGAATCCCTATTTCGAACTAACCTAATTCTAACCCTAGCAAGACTTTATATCAATTTATTCTCATTCTTAGATCTTAAAACAAAACCTACCAAAGTTAGGACTTAACTCGTTAGAACTTAAAGAAGAGGACACTATTTCCTTGTGGATCGACTCGTACTCAACCGGCTAGCTACCAAGCGACACCATCTTGATTGCGGTATTCTTAAATTTTTAAATGCATACGAAAAAAGCTAACAATCAAATGGCGCCGTTGCCGGGGAGACGGTAGTCTCTTTCTTTGTGTAATTTCGGGTTAATTAAAAAAAATTTAAAATTATAAAAATTTAAAAAAATTTAAAACAAAAAAAATAAAAATAAAAATAAAAATCATATTGGTATTTTTGAAAGGTTTTTGTGAAAGTGTGCAGGATTGGAGCAAACTCTATTTCAGATCTCGAGCAAATTCAGTGAACAAATCAATATACAGGGGATCTAAACAGAAAGAGGAAAACCAACTCAGCACAAGGAACAAATTTGATGACGTCAACCTTCAGAACAGCCGTGGAACCGCGGCACAAGTGCATGTTTGACCGCGGAACCGCGGTCAACTGCTGACGTCAGCAGTTGAATTTCTCTATAAGTATCTCTTTTCTCCTCTCATCTGCTCTGCACTCCACTGAAAAATTTGCAGGGTTCTTTGCACAGCAACCTCTTCTCCCTCTCCAATAAATTGTTTTTGTGTAGGATTCTTTGCGTTGCCAAATAAAAAAATTTTTGCAAGTGTTTTAGATTTTTGGTGTGTTAACTGCTTTGCATAATTAATACGGAATCTAAGGGGCTATAACACCAATCAAGATTGGGTGGGGATTTCATTACCCTTGCTAAGACCCCAAAAATCACTAAAAGCATATGCATCACCCTTGAGTTAATTAAAAAATATCTAGACTCAGCTAATTAAGGACTGTCGCGCTCATTAAGACAGAGGAAGGTTGTGGGCATTCAGTCGTTTATCTAAACCTGACTTTATGGTGCTTAGGCTAGATAAGCGAGTAAGGTAACTTTAAAAGGCCCGTCTCACGGTGATTCGTGAGCAGAACCCTCCTTTCTTCATTTGTGCTTACCTGGCCACAATTGGCGGTGAAGAGGTGATTTGAGCGATATCTCACAACTTGTCATTTTGAAACAGTTAGGAGCAGTCTAGTTGACTTAGGAGACCCTAACTCTAGATTTGATTGTGCATGTTTAAACTGTGGTTGTTTAAAATTGAGTTGTAGTTCCGTATAAATTTTTGCAAAACTCTTTCTAAAAAAACACTTTCAAAAATTTCAAAACTCCAAAAAAAAACAATTTTTTTCAAATATAAATTTTTTTAAAAAAAAATCATATTCTTTTTCTTCTCCTTTCACACATCACATTATGGGTACCCCACCTCACAAAACTTTTGCCGAACTTTGGTACCTACAATCAGACATTAGTTCCTATGGTTCTTGTTTTGGTCGAGTTTCGAACGACCCCTCCATGCCCAAAATTTCTTTGAAAGATCGAATAGACACGTCTAGGATAAACAATTGGACTCAGCAATCCACTTCGTATCAACCGTTTCAAACATTCAACCCTTCTCATATTGATACCCCTTTTGAGAGTTCAGTTGTAACCCCAAAACCTATGTCTATTGCTGGACATATTGAACAATCTCGTAACCGATCTTTCACTCCTTTCACCAATGTGAATTCTTTGGATCAACAATTCCATTCACCTTCTTATTCGTATTTTGATCCTACCCCTGTCCAACCATTCTATTCCTATCCATCTTACCCAACTTTTACACCTTCCCTGGACATTGCTTCTACACAGCCATTTGGGGGTTTTCAGTATCCAAATAACTTTGAATCTTTTACCGAAACTCCTTCACAACCCATGTCTAATTTGGAACAGGCGTTGGAAGACTTTAGGGTAGCGTCATGCCAACAGATGATGGATTTGAATGCGTCTTTGGCCGCCCTCATACAACCTAGTGACCCGGTAGCTAGTTTCCAATTAGCTCGACATTTCCCAATTTATGATGAGGCGGTAGGACATGTTGAGAATTTGAGTGGAAAAAGTGAGTTGTACATCCCTCCAAGTCAAACCTACCAGTCCCTAATTGAATCCCACAACTCCGGTTTTGAATCTATCAAGTGTCGCAAATGATTCACCAGTTGAAGATAAAACGCTTAATGAGTTGTGCGACTTTGTAGTATTTGATTTACCTGATTGTGAAGGGTCCCTTTCGAGTGAAACCATCACCAATCCTTTTGACCTCTATACCTTCACTCTAGAACCTGATTTGATTAATATCCATGCTTTTGATGAGGTGTCTAAGAAAATTGATTTTCACTTGATTGAGAATATCGACGCTGAGAATATTTTGAATGATGAACCCGCAGATTTGACTGAATTTTTCTCTCCAATTCATCATCCCATTAAATGTTTCTCCCGAACTTCATATGCGTCTTGATTTTGATGAGAAGTGCATGGAGAGTATTGAGGAAATTATTAAGGATGAAGCAGTTTTACTTGAGGAGTCAGATTTTCCAATTCATTCTATCCCTTTCATTGACTGCGCACACCCTCCTAAGCCTTTAACCGATACCCTTCCTCAATAACTTCCCTCCATTCTCGCTCCGACCTTGCAAGAAACCGTTACGCTTCCATTTTCAATGTCTGGTTTACCAAGTTTGACGTACCCATGTTTTCTAACGAATCTTGAGGGATTTGATCTCATTTCTCAGTGGGTTGATAGATTAGCACAATCGCTTTTTACACATCGATCATTACAAATTGTGCTAATTTATACACTCCATCTCCACCCTCAAGTTCGTATTCAACTTCTTTCTCCCACTTTCTCTAGTTCTTCTTCTAGTCTTCCTTTAATGATAACGAGTGTTAATAAATCACAATCCGATATTTTGAGTTTGATAATTCTAGAAAAACAACTTGATTTAGACTCTTTTGAGAATAAGGTAGATGGGCCTTACGAGTCTCCTACCTCCATAATTTTTGAAAAATCAAGTGTGTTGAATTCTGGTGCGACACTTATTGACATTGAAACGTTCAATCGTACCATCGATGAAAGTTTCGAAAATATTTTCGCCGACAAACTCGCATTCCTAAACGACACGGATTTTGTGATTAATCAACCACCACCTGAAGAAGTCGAACCACCACCATTTCTTCTTATCCCATACGAGAATGTGACCATTCTTCCCATTCCTATTCATCCACATTCTCGTTTCCGTTCACCATTATTGTTTTGTCTCTACAAATCGAGACGTAAACCTTTTCCATTACACCACTTATCTTTACCTCATTTCGTCCTGACTATATACAATATGTTCTTTCACCAACCGCCGCTTTATAACGATAAAATTTTTGAATGGTTGGTGCTAACTTTTGGCCTGTGTAAGGCCTTGTATAGCTTGATACTGTGTTTTTCTCCCCCCAACTCTGAACTTTAACGCTTAAACAGTGGAAACACTGTTTCACTTAAGTTGGGGGGGACTTTTTTGTATATATATTTTGTTTTCTTTTTCTGTTAAAAATTTTTTATAAATAAATAGGGGAGTGCCGACAACTGTAACCCTTTTAGTGTAGCCTGACAGTGTGGACACTGTCAAGTTTAAGTTTAGGGATGTGCTCGGTAAGCTTTCCTCCTTCGCTTTCATGTGTATATTTTTGCATTTGCATACTTATTTTAAAACCCATAAAAATCAAAAATTAAAAAATAAAATATGAAAATTTCAATTTTGGCCATTTTTTACTTAAGTTCAACATGACGGTTGACTAGTTAGGAAAAACTAGATCCTAAACTTAGTAAATTAAAAACCCTAAAAATAACCTTTCTTAAAGTTTAACTGTAGGAAATATACGTCCTTGTAGTTTATTGAGAAATAGGCAAATTTTGAGTTTAGTTCTTGGGCTAAGTCAAAATAAGGGAAGAGTATTGAATTTTATTTAAAGTGTAAGTCTGAAAAATAATTCTGAACCTTAAGTCTAAATCCTGAAAATATATACCCTACAACTTGAACGTACATGTACCTTGAAACTTGGGATAGTAGAGAATACCTTGAAATGCTCTTATCTAAAATCCTTAGTATGAAGGAAAATAAAATAAAAATATAAGAGGTGAATAAAGAGATAAAAAAATGAACACTGGTTTTGTAATTACTTAAGGTGGCATAAATAAAAAATACAGCGAGGGTGCTTTATCACCTAGTGCCTTAGACCGACTGATTTGGGAGTCACTGCTAAGCCTTAAGTATTGCAAGATGAGGAATTACGCCTAAATGCGCAAGCACATTTTATAATCGGTCGTTTAGTACCTCAAGAAGTATTAACGGTCACATGAAGAATGTGCAAACAATTTTAACTAAAATTCACCAACTAAAAGTACTTTGGACGATGGACAAGAGTATGATAGTTTGAATTGAATTTCCAAGTGTAGGGGTGATAATTACACATACGTAGGGGTATATGATTGGGGTTTGGATAAGAGATATGAATGAAAGATAAGACTTATATCTTCAATAAAGATGATAAAAATTCTTGAGTTGAGATTGCAGCTTAGAAGAAAAATTCAAAAGATGCTGAAAGCTCAATAAATTTGCAGAACATATATGATCTTAAGTTAAATGAAAAGGGAGTGTGAAAAATACGGGTTGATGATTTCTACGATAATAGAATTTCTTGCTAGAATACTAAATTGAAGAATGAGAGTCAATAGGCCCAATTGATCGGATTTTGTGAGTAGTATCCGCTGAAAATCCTCAGGAGACAACACTCCTCTTACTAGGGACACCTAGAAGTTTAACGGCTTATTGCACGAGCTCAGTGCAATCGCGTTCCCTACGAAAGTGAGGGTAGGATTTTTCGAGAATAAAATTGGCTTTGCTCGGGACGAGCAAAAGATAAGTTTGGGAGTATTTGTTCATATCAGAATTTTGCATTATTATATCGCCTATTCTTAATCACATTACATATAAATAGGTGCTTTTGATCCATGTCTTCTAAATAGTTGCAAGTTACAAGTTCTCAGATCGTTACAGTGAAATTCATGAAAAGTCGCTACAAATGTGAGACTACGACCAACAATAGATGAATCCGTATGATGCCGCCTACCAGTTCAAGGAACAAATGGAAAATCATTTAGACACTTTAATGCACAAAGCAAAAGGGCAACACAAGATCCAAGACTTCAACACGGAGCTCAAGGCAAAAGTCCACATCATTCTACACTGTTGGAAATCTGGAAGGAGATTGAAGAGATTATGAGAAACCAAGTGAAGAAAACAGAAGATAAAAGTAACATGAAGAAACCCTGAAGAAATTGGCCCATGAACCTACCAAATGGCCGCGGAACCGCGGCCAAACAAGCACTTCTGCCGCGGTTCCGCGGCCGTGCAGTTCACGTGTCGATGGCAGTGTCGGTGCTTTGACTCGGCTCTCTTGGGGTATTTTTGTAATTTTGTGTATGGATCAGAATGTAAACTTAGGGTTCTCCTATCTATAAATAGCAGAGCTCAAAACCAAATTAAGGGTGCCTCTTTTAGGGTGCCTTTCTTAGGATGCCTCTCTTTAGTTTTTACTCTTTTTAATTTCTAGATTTAAATTCCATTGTAATGCGTTGTTGAGAGGACATCAATAAAGTAAGTTTTCATTTTATCTTGCATTCTTATTTTATCTGCAATTTATTACCTGCAATTTTTTTATCTGTTCTTTTTTTATCTGTAATTAGGATTATCAATAAAAACCCAAAAAAAAAACTTTTTTTTCTTTTCTTTATAATGAGTGAGTAATTCATCACTTGTTAGGGTAGGAGAGGAAAGGTTTGACAGAAGGAAATCTCTCTCACTCCTTTCTTTGCCCAAATAATTTTAAAATACGGACTTCCTTTAAATCAACCATAATCCGCTCACTACGGCACCCTATCCTACATGATAGTGGTGATTCCCTATTTAGACCGGTTGTGGTTGAATTAACCGGAGCTTAGGGCTAAAATCCAAGAATGGATGGACAAGGACCAAAAGGAAGAAAATAAGTTTCTTTCTAGTCGTGCTAATCCACGTTATTGACTATTACCCTGACACCTATATTCTTAATTAGGGCATTGAAAGAAGTGAAAAGAACCCCTATTTCGAACTAACCTAATCCTAACCCTAGCAAGCCTTTATATCAATTTATTCACATTCTTAGATCTTAAAACAAAACCTACCAAAGTTAGGACTTAACTCGTTAGAACTTAAAGCAAAAGGACACCATTTCCCTGTAGATCGACTCGTACTTAACCGGCTATCTACCAAGCGACACCGTCTTGATTGCGGTATTCTTAAATTTTTAAACGCATACGAAAACAGCTAACAATCAGCCATCCACATTCGCATCGATGTCCCCTCGTGCACCGTTAGGTTAGGTAACTAACGGCAGAGCGGGGTAGTGCTAGCGTGGCTGTAAAACATAAGCAACGTCTATATAATATATCATATATACTATATACTGTATCTATCACAACATATCAAATGATCACATCACAGATATCACAGCAGAAGAAACATATGAAATATTGGATATACTAGGAGGTCCGTGTTTTATTTTGAGCTTATATAAAACACGGATTCCACGTTCGAGATGAATAGCCGAACCCACATCCCTAGACCCCTACGAGAGCGGCAAGCAACCCTACCAATTCTAGAGTTAGGAGACCCAGACTCGACTCCTCGAGTTGGTCTCCCACTGAACTCTAGAACCCGGTTACTTGTGCTCCCCTCCTTGGGTCTATCCTAATGCGGAAAATTAAATAATATACAATAATGGTGATATCATCCTCAACCCGGAAGTGCCCCAATAAAAGAATATTACATACATTGAATTTTACATGAATGAAAATAAAAAAACTCTCATCTCACATAAAACCCCGGCTATTCAAAACACGACGATCCATTATAACATATCACAGCAACACATAACATCGCATGTCATCAACGTAAGTAAATATGCATATCCCAATTGTCGTTGACATATAGCAACGAAGCCGGCGATACATCACATATTACACTTACGGTCGTAGAAAAAACTAGAGATGTTAAACATTCCGATCGAATCAAAAAACACCCACAATTACCCAAAAATCTCAACACTTGAGCGAAATTAAAGTACCAAAAAACGTGCCACAGCATCTATGATCCAGCCGTAGAAGGCCAAACCAACGCCTCACCTATGACACCGCGGAACTACGGTAAATGATTTATAAGATTTCCGGATTGTGTGATATGTTGGAAAATTTATATAGAAATCACAACCAAAGAATTATATTTGACCGCAATCAATTACGGTGTCAGTTGTAGATCGTAAGCGAGTGCGGATCGTCCACAGGGATTGTGCGATTCGTTTCAATGTTCGATTTGTTTGAATTGAAAAGTTAATTGCGAAGAAAAGAAAGCATGATTCAAGATTTATCAATTGTTTTCAAGTGTCACTATTCTATTCAAGAATCAAGAAAATGATAAACAATCGAGAATCGGGTTTCGATGATATTTCCAACCAAATGTCAAGAATCTAAATGAGGCTCGTAGGAATCGATCGGATCTATAGACGTGATGTAATCATCAAGATATCGTGTTCTTGTCCTACAAAGAATTGATACTAGATCGATGATGATCGACGAGAGTTAGGGCTTTCTCGTGAAACTAGGGTTTCATCATTTAACCCTTGTTCTTTCGTCGATATCATTCACATTCTAGCCTCTAGCAATTTCAAGAAACGATCGTAACTCCCCAATTTCGAGCGATATCAATCAAGAAAGCATCGCAACAAAATTGGGTCGTCGATTCTTGAACTTGCTAGGGTTTACAAAACTCGTAGGAATCAAGAATCGTTTTCAGATATATTACATCATCATTCTATTGATCGTCTCGACTCCTCGACGAGAGGAGTTTATTCACACATCATCACACAGAAAGCATTCAAGAATTGAAAAGATATCATAATGCAAGAATTTAAAGAAAACAAGATAAAAGAATTTCACCTTTTATTTATATCAACAATTTGATTACAGTCGCTCAAGAACTACAAGAGGAAGAACTAAATTGTCGATCTGGCGTCGCTTTTCTCTGTGAGTCGTGGATCGGCTTGGACCACTTGCTCTGTTGAAGATCGGTTCCGCTCATAAAAGGTTGACGGGCTTCTTACTTGATTTGGTACTCGGGATCTTGGCTTTTGATTGGAATTAGGGTTAGGGTTTCACACAAGCCTTCTCACTAGACTTATGGAAGAAGATGAAGAATGAGGTAGAATGGCTCTAGATTGGCTACTAAAATGAACTAATGGAGGGGGCTATCCATCCTCCTTACAAGTGAGCCTAGGGTCTTATTTATAGATCTCCCAAACCCTAGGTCTAGGTTTGAAATTACAATTCCCTCCAAAAGTTTGTTGAGGCTTCTAGAAGGTAGTTTGTTAGGAGCTACCTTAGGCTTTAAGCTAGGATTGTTTAAGCTTAGAAACCCTACTTTGCTGATCTGGCAGAAGTCTCTGGAGTCTTCTGGAACTTGAAGTACATTTCTGAACTGTAGGAGCTGAGGTAAGAATTCTGCAGCAAAATTGGATGAATGACGTGGCAAGGCCGCCGCGGAACCGCAGCTCAAGCCGGCTCCAGCCACGGTTCCGCGGCCATGTTGGCTCTTTGTGGCTTGATTCTTCTGGTGTGGTCTTGGGATGATATTTGGAGCTTTATCTGATATGTTGATTTGTGTTTGTCCCTTTGGATTGATACCAGAACTGAAATTATTGAGTTGGCGTAATGTTTGATCAGTACCATGTAAATTTTTGGCTTTTCTTCTGAGTTTTCCTGTATAGATCTCAAAACAAGTGTTGCGCAATATAGGGATGATGCGATGCCATGAAATGCTGTCAATTTCCTTTATAGTGCCGGTTTTAGAGTCTAACACATGCAATCTGATATTTAACGACCGATTTGCTAATATGTGAAATATGAATGCCGAACACTTCTATATGAATGCAAATGATAGGGAAATTGCCGGTTAAAAGATGCAATATTTTCGACTAATCAGTAAACCCTAAGGTTTAGTCGCGGTTCTGAGGGCATAGAATCGAGTTAAGGTTTTTGTTCTTCTAAAGGGTCCATAGAGTTACTTGCACGACTATCGAATATAATTAACATGAGAAAATTCCAACACATGGAAATTTTCAGCAAGGGTTAAAATGGGTATTTGATATCCGATCGAACTTTTTAATACAGTCTAAAGTAACCCGAAAACAGTTAGAATTACGATTACGAAACACTCCGAGTTGCCTTTGCAGTAAGTTAATCATCACATGAAAAATTAGCAAAATCAAACAACACCTGAAACACCAAAACCCAGAGCCCAGAGCATGGAAAAAAATTGGGACATTTTCATCACTCCCTGGCCGGCCTCCTTGGAAATTGTGGCCATGTGCTCGGCCAAATTCCGAGCACATGGTCCCAATTTTCTCCCATGTTCTTATATTTGCCCAAATATGATTCTGCACTTGTTTGAAAAATTTTTGGAGCTCATTTGAAAATCGACAGAAACATGGTTTTAGGGTTTGAAGTTTCGGAGTTCGTTTCGGTTTCGTAATCTAACATTATCCGTTTAATTTTCTAGCCAGGCTCTGATACCACTGTAGGGTTCCCATCGACGGCAGCAAGGTTTCGGGAGGCATCAGCCATACCATTTTCAAAAATTTGCCATTTCAAGGACTCTAAACTAGAATCGTTGACTAGAATATTATACGGAAACAAAAGTAAACCTTTTTACATCTAAGTGAAACAGAAATACAACCTTTGTAGATCGGCCCTTCACTTCAATAGCTCCTTGTAGTAGTCCCTTCGCTGCGATCGTCGAACTCCCGGACTCTTGCATGGCTTCACGAGGAGGCAAGAGCGATCTTACTTGAAGTCTTTGAGGCCGAAGATGATCTACGTCGAGGGGATACTAACTCAAGCTACTACTTCACTAACTAAAAGATTAGTGAAGCTAACACCCTATACTAAAGTCCTAATCTAGTAGAGGATGATGAAATAGAAAATGTGCTCACTTTAGAATTATTTTTCTCACAATACTTTCTCACTTTTATCAAACTCTAGAGAGTTCTTTTGGGTTGAGGAAGAAGATGAAGAAATGAGAAGAGAATGAAATGATCAAGTGAGAGAATAAACCATGGGTGAGTGTGTATCATATACTAACTCATGTAGAGATATAACCATGGCTAATTAAAATGGTTAGGTTAATAAATATCTAAAATAAAACAAAACTAGTGGACTTGGTCAAATGCACTCACAAGCTTCTACAAGCTTCATGCATTTGATTTAGTTTCCACTAATTTGGATTTATCTTAAATATTAAAACCCCACCATTATAATCGGTATAGTGTATGTCTCATACACCCATGTATTATGTATCAACAACCATGGCACACACAAATAAACAATGCACATCAATATATATCACATATATATTGCATGTACACATAAGCGAGAAAAGAATGCTTAAGTGAGCCAATGTTAGTTAATGTAAATTAGTATATCAAATATACAATTATACACTAAATTATCAAATCAACACTTGATTTAATAATCCGGCTATATCTCATATAACCGACTAACACTAAATGTACCAACTTATCGAATCAACACTTGATTCGATAACCCGGCTATATCACATATAACCGACCGATACAAAAGTCGCGAGAATAGAATACGGTATCACATACACGCATTATTTTCGGTCCCGCACATATCACATATGTGTTCCTATTTCATTTTGTCTGAGCCAGTAAAAGCTCTATGTAGGACTCTAAAGACTCGTCAATACGCCGGCAGTAGGTGATGATCACATCAAGCACCCACAAACCGTCAGCGGTACTAGCTGGATGTAACAGCTATCCGGGTATTGAGCGATCAGAGGATTAGCAAGCAAGCCCGCTCTAACTCCTGCAAAAGCCTGACAGTAACACTTGTCGTACAGTCCGGTCTCCTCGTCTGATATGTCGCATATCAAGTCTAGAGTTGGTAAACGTCAGACCCCAATAACCGATAAGTCATGCCGATATGAGGCTCATAACGGGTCGAGAAACTACTGGTAACACTTACCGGTAAATATCTAAATCAGCCCTGGCCAGGGACTTCCTTGTTATGGCCAATCGTGCACAGCGCAACATCAACTTCCAATACCGGGAGAGAAGAAACCCCTCCTATCGCTCATTGCCTCCATGTGACTCGGGACTGTACCCAAAAACCACCGTTTTGCATGCCCTCTTGGACGTGGTAAGGTGGAAATCAAAGTACAGTGGGAATCACACAAGACTCTATGACGATCTCGGGTCTACAGACTAACCTGTACCAGTGTCACCAGGGAACTGCCATCTGACGTGTGGTATAATACCATCTTGGAGTTCTCAGCGAGTCTGTCCAGTGTACCCAGTCTCCACTGAGCACCCGTATATCATCTCTGATGTCAAACACCAATGGATATAGGATCATCCATCGCCCATCTACATGGGTCAATAAGCTATACGCTAGTCTACTCTGGTATATCGATGCCCCGTCTCGATATACCCACGACTAGGGACATTAAAGGATGAACTTATGGACTACCATGGCCCCACTAGTATGATCTGCATCATAATCTTAGTAGTCAAGTACACATCCTAAGGGCTTTACCAACATGTAACAGAGAGACAATCAGTGTACATGTTAAGATAAAGAGTAACCAGATAGCATACTATCATGTCGAGCAAGAAAGTCCTCCCTATATATGTCTAAGCATCCACTGCAATATACATCTCATGTACAGTAATGGCCTCTAGGGCATACATATAACTAACACCGATGATATAGGCTTTAGTTTGGATGTGAATCCTCTCCGTCGAGGCATATAACCCCGGGAGTGTTTCTTACGAGAGGTGGCAGCTTCATCCCCACTGATAGGGTTTTGGCAAACCGCTTCTCTGTCTTGATCCCACTCTTATTTGTGGCGGGTGTGCTTCGGTTTGGTTGGAGTAATTTATGACTCATCCTTACCGCAGCTTCTTCATCCTGACGCTAACGCTTAGCCTTTTTGTATATGGCTGTTTCGCGTTCTCGGCCAGCTTTACTTTTTTGAATGGCTTCATTTAACAGCCTATCGATCAGGTCTTCTAGCAGTTCCGGGGATTTTAGCGCCGATCCTTCTCCCAATTCCTCTGTGCTGTTTTCTGACACTGAGGGAGATTCTTCATCATTTAACAACGAATGGGAGACCATGTGGCAACTTGCTACATAGTCTTCGGTTTCTTCTGATGGCCATTTTCCTCATCGTTGTCACTATCTTCGTTCTCAAGAATATGCTTGAGGAACTCTTCGAGGGTGACCGGTATCCGTGCCTTCTGGTTGTACTCCTCTAACGTGTCGATGTACATGTTTGTGCGCTTTTCATTATACTCGGCAGGCTGCATAGGCTTCTTGGTCTTCTTCTTTTTCTTCGAAGACTTTGAAGGACTGACTTGGGGATTTTGCCCTTTGTCAACAATCTTCGATACAGGACGCGGTTTCAGCATCCCTTTGATGATTTCAGGTTCAAGTGGGCTTTTCCACCTGACTGCCGGATATGCATGTAGATTCTTCTGCATTTTTTGGTTTTAGCTGAAAGAACGACTTCCCATGCAGTTTCTTCCACGAGCGAGCATGATAACCCCGGTGCATCAACCTTTTTAGGAGTTTGCTTCTATGGTGGGTTCACCCTCCAGTTCTCAGATAGCGCGAACTTCCCCTGTTGATACTGGTCCTCGACCCAGTTCTTGAAGACGTAGCAATTCTCAATTGGGTGGCTCACCATTCTATGATAGGAGCAGTAGTTGGGGTTGTTAACATCGCCGGGCTGCGATGGACCCCATGGGTCTGGCAATGTGATGAGTTTGTTACACATTGCCAACTTAAATAGTCTCCTCATCTTATCGCAGGGAAATGATTAAGCGTGTCCTAGCCTTTCTTCCAGGGATAGGCGTGGACGTGCATTGTTTTGGCAAACCGCTAGTTTTGGGTCGCTCGGTTGTTGTTAAGTGTTGGTGACAAAGGCCACTTTCCCTTTACCCTTGGCATTTCAAGGGTCCTTATTTGAGGAGTAAGGCCTATGGCCCATATGGTCCATTTGGGCCAGTTTATCGATCAAACTCTGGAAGGTGGTTGGGTTGAAGAATGTTATGAACTGGGACACATTCGTTTGAGGATCAAAGGTCCTGATGAACATGCCCATGGCGGGGGATTCTTCGATATTGTTCACACTTAGACCATAAGTTCCGCTACCGGATCGCGTATTGGACCCAGGTTTCTCCCGGATTTACCGTGGCATTGATTAATGCCGTAATCGGGTTGCGCTCACTTGCGCTGGAGAACCTCTGTGTGAACAGCAGCTCCATCTCTGTGAATGTCCTCACGGAGTCATTTGGAAGGTCTAAGTACCATTCAAAGGCTGTCTCTAACAGTCTGCCAACGAACTGGCAAAGCAACAGTTTGTTGTAGCATCCAGTGTTGCCGTACAGAGCTCTGAACTGCGCGACGTGCTGGTGCGGGTTGCATGTCCCCTTGTACACATGGAACTTGGGGATCGTATATCTCGACGGGGCCTTGATTTGGTCATACCAGCTTGGATACGGTCGCTCAGTTCCGACAGTTTGGCTGGCCACTTCATTTGCTTGATGAGCTCGTATTTGTTGAGCGATGTAATCATCAAGAGCAGCCTTGGAGATCGTTTCCTTCTTGGCCACTGCTAAGGCCGGAAGAGGGTTTGATGTTTCCCCTTTGTCATCCTCGATGATTATCGACGGATCTTCGGCTGGGGGTTCTGGCTGGATCATCATTCTAACCATGTCCTGGAACAAGAGAGCCATCTGCTTTATGTTAGCAGCCTGCTTTGCGGCTTTCTTGTCTTTTCTTCAAGCACCCTTCGCAGGAACTCTGTATCGGTCTTCTGCTCTTGGTGTTGTGCGATTGCTAGTTCCGAACTTTCTTTCTGCCCGGTAAGTGCTGTCATTTTGGTCAACATCTTCTGGAGCTTTTGTTGTTGCTCCTGAGATTTTGTTAGTGACCGAGTTTACGGTCGATGACCTACAGAAGTATGGCATTTTTCTTTCCCGGAAGCCATGTAAATCGTTTGCACGATCATGCCTCCAGCCTTAGGATGTTTGGGTCCATCGTCTTTGGAATTTGCCGCAGGCGGTGGGATTTCCTCTGGCCTCCTTCTTTTGTGGGAGGTCAAAGTTGAAGGAACCATTGTAATAGGCACCCGTGTGGAAGAATTCCCTCACTATATAGTGGATGGATGGGCTTCCTCTTACCGAGCCTTCGATTTCTGCGGTCGACAAGAGTAATCATTGCCGATCATAGAGTCTTGGACTTTCCTCCAGACTCTATGAATTTGGGAGGAGAGCCGTTGATGGGGGTGCTCCATCTTTGCCTACACTGTGGGTTCTGCAGGCAGGGATGATTTCTTTAGCACCGCTGTTAGAGAGTTCTTGCATACCCTCCTGAGCAGATCAAAGCTGTTCCCGGTTGGAACAGCAGCGTCGACTTCCACCGTTGGAGCTGGTGGAGTACGTCCAGAGGGGGAGTTGCCCCACATTTTCTCACTTGGCGCCAGTAACGATGTTGAGCGTGTCTTGCAGACAGGACCGCCTCAATTTTGGAAGCGTCTTCTTGTGCCCCCAACTTTTGTAAGGGGCTGCTGTTGGTGCCAGTCAGTTGAAGACTGACGTCCTTAGCATAATTTGAGGAGGACCGGCCAATCTTTCGAAGACCGACTTTCTGGTAGTGGAAGCACCTTTAACGACTTCACCTGCAGGAAGAGTTGGGAGGGCTATCCGTTTTGTGGTAGCCCCTTCAGATATCACGAGCCACTTTACGGGCCCGTTTTGGTTCATGCTCAGTCTGTTGATGACTGAGACGTCTGAGCTTCAGCTCAGCCTGTCGAAGACTGAGACATCGAATTTGGATGGCCCGTTGAGAGAGGCCGTTGTGGTTGCAAGTCGATCAAAGACCGGCTTCTTAGGGGCTTTTTCTTGTGGCGCTGAGGCACCGACACCTACTGGTGGGAGCATAGTCCCAAAGAACAATCCCGTAGTAGCTTGTGTAACTTGCCTCATCGGCATTAAAAAGATAGAGGCCATGTTGGGCCCGTAAGTCACTGCTCCAGTTGGGGCGGAGCGGGAATTGCTGTTGCAAGTTGTGCAGTTGGAAACCATTGATTTTTCTTCTTCTGCACAGGAACAAGACACCAAATCTTAGCACCTCGAATCCAAGGGCAACCATAGCGAACCGCGAATTTGTTCGCAAAACATGACACACGAAGTATGGAGTGGAAAGGGGAAATGGTCCCACCGGGAGTGCCAGAATCTGTTTAACGCCGGAAACAGAGACGAACTGGGATGGATCGTCTTGCCTGAATCTGGGGGCGGATGCTATTTGGATTTATCCTTCCACCTCTCCGAAGATACTAAGTTGATTTATGGCACCATATATCAGAGGTTTGGACGGATGCAGCCGTCGTAGCGGACTTCGTCAGATCCCCCCTCGTTTTATGAGGGTTTTTTGATTGTAGGGAAGCTCTTCCCTGCAGGCGCAAGCCCCTGCAGTTAATTACGTTACCGCATTGTTGTTGGATATAATGCCCTCAAGTTAATTATTTTGATCGCAGGCATGTGATTGTGATGATTGAGGGAGGACCTATATGGGTAGAACAGTCTTACACGAGATGATAGTATGCTATCTGATTTGTCTCTATCATCATGATGATTGAGGGCAAGGAAATTTACGATTACTGTCATGAATCTGGATACTGGAAAAGGCATTACAAGGAATACCCGGCTACCCCTTCGAAACATTTTCATGTTTCAGTTTTACTGTACGGTGTTAATTGAAAACTGTTTTCCCAATTAAATTTTAACTCCAGGGTATGTATTTACCAGATTTGATTCTCACATTTATATAGCGTTACAGATGCTAAGTAGGAGTAAGATATTAGGAATTGGGTGATTAGATCCTCTATATATCGGAATTCTTCGTAATTGGTGATATCTGAGGAAATCACCTGGGTTTTGCCTGACGACAAATATTTGGTTTTGAATATCTGTCGTTATGCACCAATTTCAAACTGATATATCTGTACGTTTATTTTATAAAGTAAGATATAACTTTTTGAAATTATGTTTATGACATTTACCTATATCAGTTGATGGTTAGGTAAGGAGCATTCAACAACGGTGTAATTCTTCTTAACCATGGTACAGTTTTTAACCTACGACGCACAGACTTTGAGTTATTGAACTCAGAGGATTTATACAAAGTATTGTATGTTGTCCGATGTCCGTTAGGATAAAGGGTTTGGTACTCATACTATATTCTGTTTACTCATGACTTCTCTAGTTTTAGACAAGTATTTCGTTGAAATACAAGGTCCATATTTTGAGAAGATATAGGTATAAGAATAAAGTAGAGAACCATATGTTTCAAGTATCAGGATTCTTCAAGCTGATTGAAGATGTAGATACTTGTGTTGGGTATTCCGTTGTAACTAATAGTTTTGAGAACTTGCTTCTCTTTCAGGTTACTCATCCGAGAGTACGCTCCTTATCGAGTAATGCTGCTTGGTCTTCTTCCATTTAGTTGATATGCACTGGGAACTGCTGCATATAATTTGAATCTGGTTCCAATTAGTGCTTTTGCTTCTATATTTGATATAGAATGGATTCATATATTAACGATGTTAAGGATATTGAGTTGTCCGGCTTATGCTTAAAACCAAAATCCGGATAAACTCTATGCATGTTTCAGTAATGGCAGTTTGTGGGTTATCCCGGACATTGACGAGGGTTAACATTCGACCATCTAGAAGATCAATAGTTATATTGTTCTTGACTAGCCACAGTTTTAGTAAAATGGATTCTTTTCAGAAAACATTAGTGGGAGTATGGTAGAACTGGAATTGATTCCAGAACCACAAATGATTACTGAAAATTTAGTAGAACCTAAGAATTCAATTGGTATCGACGATCCATTAGCCACTCCGCAGATTTGGTGGGTAACCTCAGGCACTCGAGAGGTACTTCGGTCTCCTCAAAGGCGGTGACAGGGAATTTTTTGATTACCCACACTTGTCACTACTGTTGTTCTAGACTATGAGATCGGGCAGGAGGATGAAAATAATGTCGTTCTAAATTAGCTTTAGAAGTGCATGTGTATATGACTCTGCCAGAGGGTTGTTGTAGTCAGTGGGAGCAGCGGAAGCATAGTGGGTAAGTATCTTATGTCTATTTATAGACTAAAGAAGGTATAATGGAGATAGATCATCTAGTTTTGATGTAACAGTCATAGAGTTTGACTTCATCAAAACAAAAGATGGACCTGGTAAGAAGGTAGTAGGGAGTGATGTCCTGGTATTTAGATGACATGCTCTTGATAGGAAGTAATATTCCTATACTACGATCGGTTATACTGTGGTTGTCATAAGGTATTTCTCCAAAAATGATTTGGATAAAATATCAGGGATTTTGGTGACTAGATCTATGGTTTTAAATCTAAATTTGGGAAGTGTCCCAATTAGGGTACTTTGACACTATTCTAAAGTGTTTAAAAATGGACGACTCCTGGCGTGGTGGTGTAGCCGCAAGTGACGGAGTCACCCTCTCTATAGAGATGTCTTCTAGACTGATGAGGAGAGGGATTTGCATGCTTGGCGTATCTCTTGCTTAGGTAATTGAGTTAATCATGAGATGTCAAGTACCACACCAGATATTGCTTTTGTAATAGCTGCAATAAGCATATATATTAATCCAATCCTGGAGAAACATTGGGAAGAAGTTATGAACATAAGTGGATGTTCTTGGTATATGATAACGGTAGCCTCTTTCAGGAGGCGGTTATCATTTCTAGCTTCTAAGGTGACATGGATGATAGAGTGACTGTCAGAGTTATAGTTTTCTCACTTTTGAGGTGCAGTATGTTAGACAGGTAGTCCAAGCGGATACTGTGGAAGGCATGTCGTAGGATACTGATTAAATTCAGTAGATAGTACAGTCTAAGAAGTTTGTTGGATTTGGAGTTCATTTGTGAACTGGGTCCCATCAGATATCCAGACAAATTCTAAGACAAGTATTGCTCATTTCGGAAGATAGTCTTTCTTCGTGAAGTTGAGATATAGAGAGATAAAAATAGAAACATTGGAGCGGATCTACTCACTGAGGCTATTTCTCAAACTCAATAGTTTCACAAACAGGCTTTGCGAGACTGATTAGTAGAGAAGTTGGGTGTTCGGTATCACACGGTCTGTGAGTATGCGACACCGCAATAATCAGCCTTAAGTGCAAGTGGGAGATTGTTGGCTATAGTGCCCTCAAGTAAATTATTATGATCACAGGCACGCGATTGTGATGATTGAGGGAGGACCTATACGGGTAGAACAGTCTTACTCGAGATGATAGTATGCTATCTGGTTTGTCTCAATCATCATGTACATACTTTATGTGGTATTACAGATCACTATTACATGTTGATAGAGCCCATAGAAATCTTGCTTGACTACTAGCATTACGATGGCGATCATATGCGTGGGAGCTGGATGGTCTCTAAGCACATCCTTAAATGTCCCTAGTCGAGGGAGTATCGAGACCGGGCATCAATACTTCGGAGTAGACTAGTGTATACTTATCGAGACTCCGACGAGGGGCGGTGGTCGGTCTCATAAGCCATTGGTGTCAGTTAGTCACCTAAGATAGTATACATGTGCTCGTTGGCTTATGAGTACACTGGAAGGACTCGCCGGGAATATGCTAATTAGTATTATACCTATTGTCAGATAGCAGTTCCCAGGTGACATGAGTACAGGTTAGTCTGTCGACCTGAGATCGTCATTTGTCTCGTGTGAGTTCCCACTGTGCTTTGATTACTACCCTACCATGGCTCAAAGGAGTCATGCAAACAGGTTTTAGTTGGGTACAGTCTTGAGCTACATGGAGGCAGTGAGCAGATCTTCGGGGATTCGTCTCTCCCGGTATTGGGAGTTGATGTCGTGTAGTGCACGGGTGGCCATCAACAGAAATCCTTGGCCAAGGTAGACGAGAATTATTGATTTGGATCAGTAGTTCTCAGTGGGTGATGGGCTTCATACCTACACAAAATATCGCGTTATTAGGGGTCTGACTTTGTCCACCCTCTAGACTCGATATGCGATACTATTAGACGAACAGACCGAACTGTACGGAGATTGTCACTGACAGGCTCAGTAGGGGTTCGGATGAGTTTACTCGTCGGCCTTCCTTTCGCTTAATACCTGGGTGGCCGTTACGTACAGCTAGTGCCGCTGACATGGTTGTGGTTAAACCCACCGCCAGCGTATTGACGAGTTTTTAGAGTCCCACACAGAGGGTTTTCACGGTTCAGGCGATATGATGTAGATGACGTATGTTGGTACATACAGGTGTCCGATTAAATATGTGTACATGGTACACAGAATTTTATCAGACGGTTGATAATACTGTCGGCTTAGGATTGAGCAGGATTATTAAATCAAGTTTTGATTTAATAATATATATATTTATATTTGTATTCTAGTATTATTGTTCACTATTCATTTTCTCTCTTGTCTATTCATATTTTTATACGAATACGCGTATATGTATTACGTGTATATATATTTCGATATGTATGCCAGGTTGTATTCCGTATTTATACAGAATATCTTCTAGAAGATGAACACCTCATTATATTCCGTAGACTAAGGTAACCCGTAGTACAAGGCTCCGTCAATCCCCACGGAACAACGACAATGGATGTTTAGTTACGTCTTTTAATGACCATCTCGTGCCACTTTTAACACATTCCGTACCAGTCTACCCCTTTAAAACCCCCATAATGTTTTATTGTGTTGTTTTGTAGTAATTTGTAGATATAAAACTTGCCAAAACCATGATATCAATTGTTCATGTAAATGGAAAGAATGTAAACGGGTAGTCATGTAGACAAGTCAATATATATCCATGGTTCGTTCAAATCAAATCATGTTGATATAGATGGATTCATGTTGTAATGGAATTATATCAAGTATGGATTGTATTCGGATTAAACTGAGACTCTGTCTGAGTCAGACACTTAAACAGAATTGAAGTCCTGAATTAAGTTTTGGAGTTATCGGTAAATGCTGCACATGGACGGCAGGATTTATGTCTTTTTCTAAGACAATTACCGTAATGACAACCGCATTTTTAGTTGTCTACCTTGAATAGGCAAGCACCCACATTCTCCGGCTCCCTAAGGCTCAACAGAATTAGTCCCTCTTAAACCTATATTTAGTAGGGTCCTTATTATAAATTAATATAACTTGAGGGGGTTTTATGAAAAATAGTTTTGATATTTTTTAAAAATAAATCTCAAGTATTTATTTATCGTATTTAGGGTTTTCATAGATGTAAATTTTTATAAGATGAGATATTCTAGTGGATATAAACCTAAATTGAATAGTATATGGTATTTTCATGTAAATTGACTTGTATTGATTTGTGATCGTAGTTTCATGAACTTTTGTGGTTCTTTTCTTTTGATTTAGAAAAAATGGAATATAATATATATTTCAAATAGATATTTTAATAATATTTACACATATATATATTTATTAAAAATAGAATTTATTTATTAATAGAAATCACGTTTTCTTAAGAATTGTAATAATAAAAATTCCATCGAGATCGTATGCTCCGTGAGAAGGTCTGATCTCGCCCTACTAGTCCGATGGATGTGCGATAACCCATACCAACCAAATCGAATTCCCCAAAATGGTTGTAAGGACATAATTGTATGGAATTGATTAAAACAATTAAAAGAAATACGGTTTCAATAGTTTATGGTATTTAACTGTAAATTCGCCTTAGCCACAAAAATATTGTTTTCAAGCCATTGTGCTATGTCATGATGAGTGTTGTGATGAGATAAGTCATTACCTCATGAGTTTTCTAAAGGTAATATGAGTAATATGATGAATTAATGCCGTAGGTAAATTTTGTGGTATTTAAATGAAAAAGTGTAATACAAGTTGCATAGCTTTTTATTTTGAATTGAAACTTGTTCTAAATGTTGTTTTATGGTTGCTAAACAATATATAAAGAGATGGTTAATTTGTTGTTAAGGAAAGTTGTTTTTTTTAATGAAATTAGAATCGGAAGTCGGAATAACTCCGGTTCCGATGAGTTTTAATAAGAGATTGTTTTAGAATAGAAAGAGAGGAAAGGAGAGGGAACTTACGAGTTTGGACAAAAGAGAAGAGGTATAGGAATAAGCTGTGAACTTCGTGGAGTCGCGGTGTCGCCGGATTTGTCCCAAATCGTCGCCGGAACTTGACCTTGGGCTAACTCCACTTATATAACTGTTTGGACTTGGAAAATTTTGAGAGTTTTGACAATGGATTTTAGAATAGGGAGGGATAGGGTGTGGGGTGGTATTTATAGGATAGAATTAGGGTTTTGGGAATGAATGGAGAATTAAAAATGTATTAAAACTTGGATTAAAGAGGTGAGTTATCACTCTCTGTTAATTTACTGAGAATTCAAACAACATAGGGGTAGTAGGGTAGGTTAAAGGTTGCAGTGTGCAGAGTTTGGAGGTATTAGCAACGGGGGAGAGGGCGGCGGCGCTGGCCTAAAGGGAGATCTCGCCGGTTATGGGTATAAGTTGGGGTGTGGGATTTGTGCCATGTGTTGGTGTCTACTCACTTATCAATTTCCACATGTTTGATTTTAGTGACTTTTCATTTTTATGTGTATTGCGTGTGTAAACTTTTGGTCTTCCAAAAAGTTTTAAAAGAAAAATCATTAAAAATAATATGTGGCTGATGGGATTTGAACACAGAAGCTATGTCACAGCAGTGCAAGGCTTTACCAATGAGCTACAAGTGCGTTCTTGATGTTCTTTAAACAAGAATTACTTTTAAGTTGTGCTCAGGCTAAGGTACTCTTTTCTGTACTTCACAAAAAGTTTGTACAGAAAGTTTAGGGTTGTTACATTTTACCCTCCTTATAAAAATTTCGTCCTCAAAATTTATAGAAGGAAGCTATAACAGATTCAAGAAAAATTTGGTGATAGTGGTGGTGAAAGAAATACTGGTGGTGTATGAAAATTAATGAGATGATGCAAGGGTTTGAAAAGATTGAAGAGAATTACCAGTGTTACCTTGGTCTATAGCCTCGGCTTCTACTGCCGCTAATGTGTAAGCCTGACGTCGGAGTACGTTCCTCCTAACTGGAGGCACATTCCTCCGCCCTCGAGGCATGTTCCTCTGCCCTCGAGGCATGTTCCTTAGTGTTTGATAGAATTGGCGATTATGCTGTGCAGGAGGTCCACGTGGAGGTGGAGCTAGGAGAGCAAGACGAGAAGCAGGTGCCTGAATAGTTGGCCGCTGAGGATAGTTGATGTGTGTTAGAACTGGGTTGCGTATATGAGGACATATTTCAATATCATGAGTGGATATGCCATAAACTAAGCACATGCCTTTTACGCGCCTGCAGTCCTTCAACAAATGTCCATCCCTCTTGTAGTAGTAGCAAAAGTCTGGACTAGACCGGTTAGATGTTACTTCCGGTATCCTGGATAGAAAAGGTAGCCTGGAAGAGGCCCCTCCTGCTATCAGAGTAGCAGGGCGCTTCATACCGGCAGATTGAGGCATGCCCTTCTTCTTCACTACTGCCTCATATCGACGGGCAGCTCTTAGAGCCAAATCATGGGTTGGAAAATCCCTCTAGCTAGAGCATCTTGGATCTCTAAGTCTAACGCCTGCTGAAATCGTCTGGCCTTGATCTCAGCAGTCGGTATGAGATGGGCCGCAAAGCTGTTACGGTCTTGTGTTAGCTGAGTAGTATGTGATATTAGAAAAATTGAATATTAAGACATATCTTACCTGCTCAACATGGTGAACTCGGAATCATTCTCATCCACTGATTTGCTCCACATAGAGCTTTGTTGTAGGTGGATGAATTGCTGCTCTATGTTAAATCGGGCAGTCTCTCGAAATACTTCACGTCGAACATGTCGCGAAATGTCTTCCATTCGATCTGCTAGGCAAGACGGCTTTCTTCCGCCTTCCACCATACTCGAGCGTTATCAGTAAGTTGCAGCTTCGCAACCCTTACCCAAGCAATGTCTGGCACTTGTGCTACTGCGAGATCGTCTTCAATTTATTGAGCCCATTCTTCTGCTTCCAAAGGGCTCTCTTTTCCAGAAAATTGCTTCGGATGCGGAGCCTGGAATTGCTTCATTCCAGGTGCTTCCACTTCTGGACGGTTCATCGGTATGGCAGTCTGTTGCTGCTGTCCCTCCAGGAGGCTCTTAATTGCCTCAAGCAGTACTGTCTGCTCGTTTATTGGAGCTACAACGGTAGGCGTAAGTGGAAGAGGTGGTGGTGTGGTGTTGCTGATCACGTTGGAGCTAGTATTGTTCGAGAAATCCATAACCTTGAAAGAAAAATAGGATTATGATAGATTCAAAGAATATAAAATATAAAGAATGTTTAGTTGCCGATTCTTATAATTCTTGTATTATATTGCTTAAGTTTCCATGCAGAACTGACCTGCATGGGCCGCCAACAAAACTTATCACGTCCCGCCAACAGAACTGACCTGCATAGGCCGCCAACAAATCTCAAGTATTTATTTATCGTCTTTAGGATTTTTATAGATGTAATTTTTTATAAGATGAGATATTCTAGTAAATATAAACCTAAATTGAATAGTATATAGTATTTTCATGTATATCGACTTGTATTGATTTGTGATGGTAGTTTCATGAACTTTTGTGGTTCTTTTTCTTTTGATTTGGAAAACATGGACTATACTATATATTTAAAATAGATATTTTAATAATATTTACACATATATATATTTATTAAAAATAGAATTTATTTATTAATAGAAATCACGTTTTCTTAAGAATTGTAATAATAAAAATTCCATCAAGATCATATGCTCCGTGAGGAGGTCTACATCTTGCCCTACTAGTTCGATGGATGTACGATAATCCGCACTAACCAAATCAGGTTCCCCAAAATGGGTTGTAAGGACATAATTGTATGGAATTGATTAAAACAATTAAAAGAAATACGGTTTTGATAGTTTATGGTATTCAACTGTAAATTCGCCTTAGCCACAAAAATATTGTTTTCAAGCCATCGTGCTATGTCATGATGAGTGTTTTGATGTGGTAGGTCATTACCTCATGAGTTTTCTAAAGGTAATATAAGCAATATGATGAATTAATGTCGTAGATAAATTTTGTGGTATTTAAACGAAAAAGTGTAATACAAGTTGCATAGCTTTTTATTTTGAATTGAAACATATTCTAAATGTTTTTCTATGGTTGCTAAACAATATATAAAGAGATGGTTAATTTTTTGTTAAGAAAAGTTGGTTTTTGAATGTAATTAGAATTGGAAGTCGGAATAACTCCGCTTCCGACGAGTTTTAATAAGAGATTGTTTTAGAATAGAAAGAGAGGAGATGAGAGGGAACTTATGGGTTTGGAGAAGAGAGAAGAGCTATAGGAACAAGCTGTGAACTTCGTGGAGTCGCGGTGTCACCGGATTTGTCCCGAATCGTCACCGGAACTTGACCTTGGGCTAACTCCACTTGTATAACTTTTTGGACCTGGAAAACTTTGAGAGTTTTGAAAATGGATTTCAGAATAGAGAGGGATAGGATGTGGGGTGGTATTTATAGGATAGAATTAGGGTTTTGGAAATGAATAGAAAATTAAAAATGTATTAAAACTTGGATTAAAGAGGTGAATTAACACTCTCTGTTAATTTATAGAGAATTAAAACAACATGGGGGTAGTGGGGTCGTCCAAAGGTTGCAGTGTGCAGAGTTTGGTGGTATTAGCAACGGGGGATGGCGGCACTAGCCCAAAGGGCGATCTCGCCGGTCGTGGGTATGAGTTGGGGTATGGGATTTGTGTTACATGTTGGTGTCTGCTCACATATCAATTTCCATATGTTTGATTTTAGTTACTTTACATTTTTACGTGTAATGCATGTGTAAACTTTTGTGCTTCCAAAAAGTTTTTTTAAAAAATCAATAAAAATAATATGTGGCTGATGGGATTCGAACACAGGGGCTATGTCATAGTAGTGCAAGGCTTTATCAATGAGCTACAAGTGCTTTCTTGCTGTTCTTTAAAAGAGAATTACTTTTAAGTTGTGCTCAGGCCAAGGTACTCCTTTCTGTACTTCACAAAAAATTTGTACAAAAATTTTAGGGTTGTTACAACTACTCACACTCATTCATTCATACTCTCTTGGAGACTTAGCCATTTTCTTGAGTTGCTCATGCCTATGGTTTTCCTCACCTCCTCTTTCTTCTTCTTTGATTGCTCACTTGAATATGAGAGAAAAAGATAGTGAAATATTCCTACACCCCACTCACCATTGCTAGCAACCTTGTAGTGTCGGTTGCTTCGCTAGGTGAAGCTGGAGCCTGCACCGTCTCCCTCAGGTAGATCATCTTCGATGGAGGAAGACCGGAGGCTAAGCTCAATCGTAGACACCTCAAGGAGCTAAGGATAATGATGGAAGATCGAAGGACACAAATCACTCGGTATAATGCTTCTATCATAATAGTTTAGCTCTTTGTTAGTTAGCTAGTTTAGGTTTATGGTTCGATTCTACGATGGGTTCGTTAGTGCCAAGTTTTTAAACGTCATTTTTGCTCTACATCGGCCACGGTAGATGGCCAGGACACTATCGTAACCCAACAATTGCGATAACCACTTTCTCCTGCTCCGGCAGTTTACTTTGTGTCGTATGTGTTTTTGTTTGTTTAGATTGCTTGTGGATTGTATATGAAGACTAGTTTATGTCGTCGCCCGTAGGACGCGGATCAGTCCAAATCCGTATATTTTAGATTTGGGTTTGGTTTATTTAAGGATCGTTAATCTGGTTTGAGATTAAGATCGCCTTAAACATATGAGCATTTGAGGCTTAGTTATTATAGTTTAAGGACATCGCGGTCCATTACCGCCGTGTTTAGGGCAGATATTAGTTTAAGGATATTTCGGTCCAATATTCCCGTTTTGGGGACAAATATTAGTTTAAGGACATTTCGGTCCATTATCGCCGTTTTTAGGCGATTGTTAGTTTAGGGACATTCCGGTCCTTTATCGATGTTTTTGAGGCGACTATTAGTTTAGAGACATTTCGGTCCCTTATCCATCTTGCGCGCACGTGTATTTGTTACATAACGAAGTGCACAATGATGATATGGAATATGCTCAATTTGGGGCACGATCCGATTTGAGGCCTGCACATCAACTTGGAAGTGCATCAATGTAAAGGAAGTTGTTAGTCGTTGGTACCCGCCACCTCTCTGAAGACGTTGAGGAATTAAAATTACATGTATCAAAGGTGTGAAGAGATGTACCCTTAAACTAAATCCCGTATTTGAGGGAAAAGGGGTGATAGTCCTAAGAATCGTTAGTCGTATTTGAGACTAAGATTATCTTAGGAGATGTAGGATGGATATCGTTTTGGATATCATCAATGACAGATCTTTAGTCATGTATAAGACTAAAATCAGTTTAGAAGATCATGAGTAATATAGGCTTGGTTGATTTTAAAATCAAAGAGGTTTACTCTCAGGAAATTTACCCAATTTGGGCTGAGATTGGGTTTCTATGCTACCTAGTAGTGTTAAACATTGATATATGCAGTGCTTACGTGTATTTCACGTGGGGGCACTGGAATAGTGCTGAGCACCAATTTTTTCTGGCGCTCACGTGTTTTTTACGTGAAGCGCTCATATATGGGTGCTGCCCAAACAGGGCCAAGCACTTTATCATTTTGACTGATCATGGAGTGCTAAGCACTTTACATGGCACTAACGTGGGAAGCACGTAAGTGCTGGACATTGATTTCAGGTTTTATTTGCTCACCCTCCTTTTTGCCAAAAGTGCTGACCACTTGGCTGGGGCTCACGTGTGAAACACATGAGACGCCAGATTTTGTGTTTCTAAGAGTGTTTCATGTGTATTTCACGTGATTGCTTTGTGTTGGGCTTCGTTATTTGGTGGTTTCCTAACCAACACAGAGGAGTTTTCCTCTGCTCTTTGGTCGCTTATGTGGGAAGCACGTGACGTGTTTTTAGTTTTTCTTCTGTTTGTTTTAAACATTCACGTGGGAAACACATGAGGAAAAATAACAGTGCTAAGCACTAATTTTTACTCACGTGTGTTTCACGTGAGACGTCAAGTTCGTCTTGTTTTCAGAGATATTAATCTCTGTTAATGACTTTTTAGTCATTGATGATCATCAAGATTTCTGTTTTGAAGATCTTGAATCATCATTATTGTTATTATTGGAGAACTAAGTTCACTTTTACTTTTATAAGAACTAAGTTCTTTATGTAGGGTTAAACCCTAATATTGGGGGAATTAAATTCCCAGAACATATGTTCTTTTTCTTTTTCTTTCTTTTTCTTTTTAACCTAGTTCTTATATCTAAGTTTTGAGTCTGAAGAACAAAATCACCCCGATGAGAATTAAATTCTCAACTTGTGAGGAGATCTGCTCTTGTAAATCTCAAACCAGAGGAAAAACTAAGTTCTTGTATAAAGGGTTAAACCCTTATATCCGTTATACTAGGCAAGATGGATACTTTTAATCTCTCCTTTTTTATTTACCTAAAGTGTTTTGAAGGAGGAGAGTCTTCTTCCTTCGAAAATTAAATTCTCTGTTCTTTCAAAAGCTCACTATATTTTGCAGAATTAAATTATCCTTTTTTATTTGCCTAGATTGTTCCGGGGGTTCTTCTCTTTTCTCTGTCTGTATGTTGAGACTTGAAGTCTCGGATCCTTTATATAGTGGAGGCAGATTGTTAATTGGTTTTGAGAAAATCTCTCATTTAGAGATTCCAATTAATTTAATCGATTTCAAAATTGATTTGGGAAATTTTACCCACCGTTGGATCTTTGATCCAAGTGTCTCTTTTTTGACAGATTATGTTGTTCTTGTTTTAACAAGATGGAGAGAATATTCTCTCATATATTGAATAAAATTCTATTGAACAGTGATATTTTCATCACCATTGGATTTGTAATCCATGGGTACTCGGTTTTATAGAGAGCAATCTTTTTTTTGTTTAGAAAGATATGTGAAATATTTTCCATCTCACTGGATCTTTGATTCACCAACTTTTGTTTAACAGAAAATATCCTTCTCAATAGAATTTTAATTCTATGCTTAACCACCATTGGATCGTTGATCCAACGGTTCATTGAGTAGAATTTAATTCTACGTAAAGAGGTGCCCTCACGTGTTTAACACGTGGGGCTTATTCACCTCCTCTAATTTGGCGCCTATATGCCTTGCATATGGGCGCTCACGTGTTTAACACGTGAGGCCAATTTAGCCAATAGTTGTTTGATCGCAGCTCTTATATGCTTTGCATATAGACACTCACGTGTTTAACATGTGAGGCTCATTTATCCCATTAGTTGTTTCATTGCAGCGTCTATATACTATGCATATAGGCGCTCACGTGTTTAACACGTGAGGCTTGAGTTGTGGGGAATTTTCTTCCCTTTTTCTTGTTTTTTATGAGGGAACACTTGGTATCTTCGGAGAGGTGGATACATATGTCCAAATAGCATATGCCCCTAAATTCATAATGGACGCGCTCCCCGCGCCTCAGTCCGGTTTCCTGCAGTAAACAGATTTTAGCACACCCTGTGGGATACTAAAGCCGGTGTTTGGAGATCAATGGCCTCACTCTACAACAACTATAATGACAAGACTGGTAACATCACCACTCCATCCGGTGTGGTCTGGTCAATACAAGCCATGGCTCCGGTGCTTTGCATTCCTATGTCTCAAGTGGACCAAGAACTGAATGGGTTCTTCTTCAGAATGATGCTTTCACCTCTTACCATTGGCATCGCAACGCCGAAGGAGGAAATTCAGAAGAAGTTGGTCTTCGATAGGCTGGCAACCACCCTTGCAGGCCTTGCTGGTAAGCTTGGCAAATCTGAAGGTTCGGTCCTCAACAAACTGAGCACAAGCTCTGTGGGCTCTGTGAAGCAGCCCATGATCCCTAAGAAGCCGGTCTTTAAGAGGTTGGCCTTCTTAGCTCCTGCTATTCCTGAAGCACCGAAGATCGCCTCACCTCCGCAATAGTATGTATTAACCAATCTAGCACCTCAAGCTCTTGCTCTGGTCCTGTCGAAAGTGTCAGTTTTCCATCGACTGGCACTTAATGAAGTTCCTAAGCAATACAGAGGCATGCTGAAGAAGCTCCCATACTTGAAGAAATTCCTGCTACAAGTGGCGCTCATCATAAATACCGGCATCAACAAAGAAGAGCTGGGGGCAGCTCCCCATCTGGGCTGACTCCACTCGCTCCAAAGCCGACGGTCCATGCTGCTGTTCCAACTATGAACAGCTTTGAATCGCTAAGGAGGGTAAAATGCAACTCTCCTACCGCTGTACTGAAGAGATCTCCACCTCCCGCAAAGATACAAATGAGCCTAAGACGGTACGCTTACCCAAGCGACTTTCCTCGATGATCCATAAAGTCTAGATTCAGGGTTCTATCCTCAATGACAGCTACTCCCCCAAGTCGAAGAAGATGAAGAGTCTGCCAAGCACTGACAACTCCTCTTCTAAATACAAATGGGCTTCTCCTAAGATGGTTCCTGCTATGATGGTTCCTCCTAAAATGGCTTCTTATAAAAGATAGAGGCTAGAAATGACTCGAGCGTCGAAGGAAAACCTCAAGCGGCAAAATTCCAAACGCTCTAAGCACAGGGGCATGATAGTTCATACAGTGTACATGATAAATTCCGCAGCTGACAGCAATGCTCCCTCCGGTCATAGGCCCCATGTTCGGTCTTTGACGAAAGCACAGCAGCAACAGCAGAAACTGTAAGAAATACTCACTTAAGCAGCGGCACTCACAAATCCTCCGTCTAAAGCATGGTCGGAGGATGAACTCGAAGAATGCATGGGTCATGAGTCTGATGCTGACTTCCTAAAACGCGTCCTTGAAAATAAGAACAAAGAAGCAGCAGAGATGGCCGCTAATATGAACAAGATGGCTTTCCTGAACCAGAACATAGCTGGGATGATTATTCAATCAGAACCGCCGGCAGATGAGCCGCCAGTGGTCATTGTTGAAGACAAAGGAGATATTAGTCCTCTGCAAGTCCCTTCGGCAGCAAAAGAGGAGATGATCTCAAAGATGAAGCTGGATGAATATATTGCATAGCAAATTAAAGCCCACACAGCCAGTGAAGAGGCAAACAAACTAGTCAAGACTGGTTGGTCATATCCATCATGGTACGACCAAATCCAGCTCCCTCTGGGATATATAATCCCGAAGTTCAACATTTACAGAGGGACCGTGTAACGACCGCAAAATCCATGTACTCTTTTCTTTATAATAAGATCACTTCTTTTTAAACATGGTTACATATTCATTTCTATTTGAACATAGGTATGATCATTACTTGTATCCTATTGGTTGAGATGCTGTATTGTTATTTCACAGGTCTCATGTTCAAACCCTTGCCTTCCTAAATTATTTATTTCTTTAGTATAATTATTAGTTTATTATATTATTTTGTATGATTATATTTTTATCCCTAAATTATTTAATTCATTATTATAATTATTAGTTTATTATATTATTTTGTAAGATTAAATTTTTATTTTTTGCATTTTTATTTTTTATATTTATATTCTTGTTAGTCAGCAGTATATTTTAATGATTGTTATAGTTTTCGGTTATATTATTAAATTGTGACTAAATTAATTATATCTTATCAATCTTTTTATTTGACTCTTAGTTAACTGCAGTGAAAATAATTGTATATACTTATTATATTTTTCTATAACATATTATTTTCATAACTGCAATTGTTTAAATAGTATTGTTGTTATGCTAATATCATTAATATAATCAACATTATTATTTTAAATTTATTTGTTTTTTTATTTTGAAATATTTATTTTGATTATTTTTTTGTTGGTTGTTCTGATTTTAGGGATTGATAATATTTTAATAAATATTAACCCAAAATCTTTTGCTTTATTCACCCATATATCAAAATACCATGACTTCAAACAAAAAAGAGAAAGAAAGAAAGAAAGGAAAAAAAAACAAAGCTGATCCTTTTCTTCTCTCCTCTCAGATCTCAAACCATAACCCAAGCAAATCGAGCATTTTCCCCTTGCTCCCGCCATCTTCCTCATCACTAGGGACACCTACGTCACTGTTCATCATGTAAAACTGCATTTCAATACAGCTCGTTCGCTATCAATTTTGTGATATATCGGTACTATTAATCCATGTCTGCTTAATAAGTACATGGTATAGGTATTCGTGACAAAACATGGGAAATGCACTCAAAATGCACGGATACAACATTGTGAGCTGAAGAAAAGATGAAGGATGTATTGGTAAAAGTACACACCGCCGATATTACCTTCAGTGAGGAAAATCTTCTCTTAGGGATGTGCGAGCATAACCGACCACTATACGTAGCTGGCTACTGCGAAGACAAAAGGATAAATAAGATCCTCATCGACAACGGATCTTCGGTCAACCTGCTCAATGTGAAGGTATTGAAGGAACTATGTATGGAAGTTCAGTACCTAGCGCGGGAGAAAATTACCATCCCGGGATTCAACTCACAATCTTCTTGAACACTTGGGTCTGTGATATTGATGCTGCATTTTGGGCAACTGGTGACAGATGTCAAATTCCATGTGATCGATACAAAGACGTGCTATAAAGCTCTGCTCGACAGGCAATGATTGCACGAGTATAATATCATCCCTTTTACACAACATCAGTGTATGAAATATTTCAAGGATGGTAAAGAGCACGTCATCACAGGCGAGCTCAATCCTTTTTCAATCAATGAAGTACAAAAGTATGAAGACGCCAAGTACTTTCTACCAGATTTCGAGAATACCGAGAAAGCCGGAAAACCGGAAAGCAAGCAAAAACAGGTGGCCACTATCCTAATCTTCAGAAATGATACGGAAGAATAGGATGATTTAGTTTTCCCTAGCCAGCCCAAGTCAAAGAATGATGAGAAAAAGCCGGCACCCACCATTCCTATCTTTGCGAGTGATTCCGAGGAGGAGGTTGAAGCAAAATTCTTCATCCATCCTCTGGTGAAAACCCTTGACGAAGCAGATTAGTCTTTGCATGTCACGAAGGTGTTTGTTCTAAGTTCTCTCGCCGCTAACCCGCGGCCAATGCGGAATCCAAAAACAAAAATTTTGATGGCATTAGAAACTAAACGCCAAGAATTTACACCAAACACTTAAACTAGAAAACAACAAGATAAAAATCACAACCTTTGTAGCGTCTTCATTTGCTCCAATTAGGTTGGACTCTAGCATTTTGTCAAGAGCTCTGGATCGTGCTTGCAAGCCTGTCTTCTTTTGCCGAAGATGATCCACCTGAGAGAACCAAGTTCAACCTTCAACTTCATCAATGAAGTAACTAAGGATTCTAGATTGCTAATCTAGAATGCATAGTGATGTGTATGTATGTGTGTTCTAGTATTTTTCTTTCTCTTTTATCTTCATAATTCTCAACTCATAAAAGGGTTGAAGATAATGAAGAAGAAGAAGGAGGAGGAGGAGCCATGGAAGAGAGAGAAGCTAAAATAGTAGAATGAAATCTCATCTCAAATTCAAGCATGCCTCATTTTATTTTGTTAAAAGAATTTTCCATTTTAAAATTGCAACCATGCTTGAATAGTACAAGCAAATGAATTAATAATTCATTTGCCCATACCCTCCACCATTTCTTTCTTCCACCTCGTTTCTTAATTTCTTTAAAAAAAATCTTAAAATGAGGTGTCATCCTTCTAGAAGTATTCTTGTATGAATATAAGAATACGTCCCCGCAAATACATGCCTGTATTCATATCAAAATACGAATACCCAAGAAATAGAAAAATACAATGAATATAATAATAGAATATACATATCGAAATATATATATATATATATATGTAAATTATTAAATCAAAACTTTATTTAATAATCCGTCTTAATCCTAAGCCGACTATCATTATCATCCGCCCGATTAAAGTCCATGCAGCTAGTAAATATACTTAATCGAAACCCTGCACACATCAATATACTGCCCCTACATCATTTTGCCTAAACCGAGAAAACCCTCTGTGTGAGACTCTAAAGACTCATCAATACGCTGACAGTGGGTTTAACTATAAATATGTCAGCGACACTAGCTGTACGTAATGGCTACCCAGGTATTTTACGAAATGAAGGCCGATGAGCAAACTCATCCGTACCCCTACTGAGCCTATCTGTGACAATCTCCATACATTCCGGTTTGTTCGTCTAAGAGTATCGCATGTCGGGTCTAGAGGGTGGATAAAGTCAGACCCCTAATAACGCGATAAGTCATATCGGCGAGAAGCCCATCACGCACTGAGAAACTACAGATCTAAATCAGTAATTCTCATCCACATTGGCCAAGTATTTCTAGTGATGGCCATCCGTACACAGCACGACATCTACTCCCAATATCGAGAGAGATGAATCCTTGACGATTCGCTCACTGCTTCCATATGGCTCAGGACTATACCCAACCAAAACATGTTTTCATGACTACTTTGAGCTGTGGTAGGGTAGCAATCAAAGCACAGTGGAAACTCACACGAGATAAATAACGATCTCAGGTCGACAGACTAACTTGTACTCATGTTACCTGAGAACTGCTATCTGACAATAGGTAAAATACCATCTAGCATATTCCCGGTGAGTCCGTCCATTGTAACTCATAACCCAATGAGCACATGTATACTATCTTTGGTGACTAACTGACACCAATGGCTGTGAGACCGGCCATCACCCCTCGTCGGGGTCATGAAACATATACACTAGTTTATTATGGAATATCGATGCCCAGCCTCGATATTCCCACGACTAGAGACATTTAAGAATTTGCTTTTAGACTATCCAGTTCTCACAAGTGTGATCGCCACAATATAGTTAAGCAAGAATCTTATGGGTTCATCAACATATAACAGTGATCCATAATACCACATTATACATGTACATGATGATAGAGATGAACCAGATAGCATATTATTATCTCGAGTAAGACTGTTCTACCCGTATATGTCCTCTCTCAATCATCATAATCGCTTGACTGCGATTACAATAATTGACTTGAGGGTACTATAGCCAACAATCTCCCACTTGCACTTAAGGCTAATTAATGCGTGTAAGTCTATGTTGCACACCCCGCAAGTTCGCGGGGAGGCAGAATACATTAAAAACGATTTTTTCTTTGTTAAAAGATCAAGTTTGCTTTGCAACATAGACTTTATCAACTTAGGATCTTGATTAAATCTTAACTAGCTAAGATATACTACAAGAAGGTTCTAACTACTCGGTTAGAGCGTTATACCTTCGTGTCAAGTCCCTCGGGTCTTCTCTTAGTTCTTGGCTTCTTGGATCAAGCTTCAACCTTCTTCTCCTTTCTTTGGCTCCTAGGTAGCTAGAATCGAACTCGGTTGCCGGTCTCCTTTATGTCGAAGAAGATCCACCTGAGAGCCTATGGTCAAGCTTCAATCTCAAGTGAGGTAACTTAGTGGCCTAATTTGCTAAAAGAGACTACTAAGTAGATGTAGAGAATGATCAATGGACTAATATGTCTCAAGAGCTCTATGAATCACAACACATGTGAAGGGTTGGAGCTTGAGGGAGGAGGAGAGAGAGTAAGGAAGTGAAAAATGAAAATGAGATAATGGTTGAGAGAATGGCTAAGTCTTTACACAATAATTCAAGCATGGATTATTTAACTCACAAAATAATCACCCATACTTGAATAGTAACCATATATGAATAAACAAATACCAAGCCATTCTTTCAACCATTCCTCAAGTGTCTCCCTAAATTCCACCTTATTAATCTTTTTCCAAAAAAAAGATAAATCAAGTAATGGGGTGTCTCCTTCTAGAAGCCCATTCTTGTGAAATTACAAGAATGCCCTCACCGTATATACATACCCGTATTCGTATTCCGAAAAATACGAATACAATGAGACTGGAATAATCCAATAATATAATACTAGGATCCGGCTTAAACCAAAGCCCGCTAGTATTATTTGTTCGAACATCATCCGTGTAGCCAGTACACGTATGTGATCGAAACCCTGCCGTAAGACCATACGGCCTCTACATCGTCTCGCTTGAACAAGGGAAACCCTCTGTGTGGGACTCTAAAAACTCTAAAGTATGCTGGCAGTGGGTTTAACTACAAGTACGTCAGCGGCACTAGCTGTACATAACGGCAACCCAGGTACATGTTGAAAAGAAGGCCGACGAGCGATATCGTCCGAACCCCTACTGAGCCTGTCCGTGACAATCTCCGTGCAGTCCGGTCTGTTCATCTGAGAGTATCGGATGTAAGGTCTAGTAAGGTGGAAAACGTCAGACTCCTAATAACCAGACAATTCGTGTCGGTGTGGCTCAAGACCATCCGAGAATTTACTTGTCTAACCACCAGTAATTCTTAATCCGCCCTGGCCATAGACTTATGGTGTTGACCAACCGATCACTATGCGACATCGACTCCCTATACCAGGAGAGACAAATCCCCAACAGTCGCTCACTGCCTCCATGTGGCTCGGGACTGTACCCAATTAAAACCTGTTTGCAAGACTCCTTTGAGCCGTGGTAGGGTAATAATCAAAGCACAGTGGGTATTCACACGAGACAAATGATGACCTTAGGTCGACAGACTATCTGCACTCATGTCACCAGAGAACTGCTATCTGACGCTAGGTATAATACCATCTAGTTAGTTCTCAGCGAGTCCTGTCTGGTGTACTCACACCCAGTGAGCACCTGTATACAATCTTAGGTGCACCTCACCAATGGTTGCGGGACCAATCCATCGCCCCTCGTTAGGGTCTAGATATATATACACTAGTATACTCTAGAGTATCGATGTCTAGTCTCGATACTCCTACGACTAGGGATACTTTTAAGGATGTGCCTATTGACTACCCAGCTCCTACAAGTATGATCATCATCACAACGCAGGTAGTCAGGCAAAGATCCTACAGGCTTTATCAGCATGTATACAAGATATGAAATACAAAGTAAAACACATCATATATTAAGATAAAGACAAACCAAATAACATACTATCATATCGAGCAAGATTGTCCTGTACATATATATCCTTAGCATCCTTTAAAATGAAGGCCTCTAGGGCATACATATCCAACAATCTCTTACTTGCACTAAGGCCTGTAATTGGTGCAATAAGTACCCACTGTCTATACTAGACCCAGTAGCTGGCGTACCGCATGCCTAACATCTCAAATAGTCTCTCGAACTGGACTTGAGGGATGACCTTGGTGAATGGATATGCCGTGTTGTCTTTTGTGTCCACTCTTTACACCTCGATCCTATGGCGATGCACGATCTCCCTGATCAGGTGATACCGCCTCAAGATATGTCTGGATTTCTTATAGGACCGGGGTTCCTTCGCCAAATCCATGGCTCCGTTGTTATCTCAATACAAAGGTAATGGGTTAGCAATGGATGGAACCACCTGAACTTCAGAAACGAACTTCCTGATCAAGACTGCCTCTTTTGCAGCATCGCTCGCTTCGATATACTCAGCTTCCATCGTCGAGTCTGCTACGATATCCTGTTTGGAACTCTTCCAACAAACCGCCCTTCCATTGAGGGTAAACACATAACCCGAGACAAATTTAGAGTCATCCTTGTCACTTTTGAAGCTAGAGTCGGTGAAACCCTCGATCTGGAGGTTCCCATTACCGTAGACTAGGAACATCTCTTTAGTCCTTCTAAGGTACTTAAGAATATTCTTTACTGCTATCTAATGTTTCTCACCTGGGTTAGGCTGATACCTGCTTACCACGCTAAGTGCATAAGCTACATCTGGTCTAGTACATAACATCGCATAAATTATCGACCCTACCGCCGAAGCGTAGGATACTATGCTTATGCGAGCCCTCTCTTCATCAGTCTTCGGAGATATGCATTTGGAGAGGGTGATTCCGTGACAAGAGGGAAAATTGCCGCGCTTAGAATCTTCCATACTAAAGCTCTTTAGTACGGTGTCAATGTACCTCGACGATGAAAGTCCCAACATTCTTTTAGATCTGTCACAATAGATCTTAATCCCCAGAGTGTACAAGGCATCACCCAGGTCTTTCATAGAGAACTTTTGTGACAAGAACAGCTTGGCCGATTGTAACATAGCAATGTCATTTCCTATTAGGAGAATGTCATCAACGTATAAAACGAGAAATACCATAGTTCTCCCTACAATTTTCTTATAAATACAAGGTTCGTCTATATTTTTGATAAAGTCAAATTCTCTGACCGTCTCATCAAAGAGAATGTTCCAACTCTATGATAATTGCTTTAATCCATAAATGGATTTAAGCAACTTGCACACCTTTCCACTGCTCCCACTGTCTATGAAGCCCTCTAGTTGATCCAGGAAAACACACTCTTCTAAACTTCCAATTAGAATGGCGGTTTTAACATCCATCTGCCAGATTTCATAGTCATAGAAGGAAGCAATAGCAAGTAGAATCCGAATGGATTTAAGCATATCCACTGGTAAAAAAGTTTTGTCATAGTCCAATCCTGGTCTTTGACGAAAACCTTTAGCAACAAGTCTAGCTTTGTAGGTTTCTACCTGACCATCTACACCAATCTTCTTTTTGAAGATCCATTTGCACCCTACGGGTTTTACCCCAGTAGGAGCAAAATCCAAACTCCAAACTTTGTTTGTGTGCATGGATTCCATCTCGGATCGCATAGCATCCAGCGACTTCACCGAGTCTTTACTCGTGATGGCTTGCTGAAAACTAGTCGGCTCATCACCGTCGATGATGCAATCCTCTCGATCCTCGTCTACGAGAAAACCGTAGTATCTTTTGGGCGGATGAGACTGCCTATTAGATCTGCGGAGTGGCGTGGGTACGTCCCGTTCTATTGAAATCTCAGGTTCTACTAAGTTTTCAGTAATAGTTTGTGGTTCTGGAATTTCTTACAGCTCTATCGCGCTCCCACTTATCTCTTTTTCGAGATATTGTGTTTCCATGAAGCGGGCATGATGAGAAACAAAGATCTTTTGTTTCTCAGCGTGATAGAAATAATAACCCCTAGAATTCTTGGGGTGTCCCACAAAATTACACAATACTGAATGTGCCTCGAGTTTGTCCGGATGAACCTTTTGACAAAGGCAGGACAGCCCCATATCTTCAAATACTTAAGACAGGGTTTCTTCTCACTCCACATTTCATATGGAGTGGTAGGCACAGACTTAGTTGAAACTTTGTTCAATAGGTATGCAGCAAATTCCAGTGCATAACCCCAGAAGGAGGGCGGCAACTCAGTATTATTCATCATGGAACGCACCATATCAAGTAAGGTGCGATTCCGTCTTTCTGATACACCATTGTGTTGTGGTGTGTATGGAGGAGTAACCTAAGAGAGAATTCCATTCTCTTTTAGGTATTCCAGGAACTCGGCACTTAAGTATTCACCGCCCCAATCGGAATGGAGTATCTTGATACTTCTGCCGGTTTGCTTTTCCGCTTCATTATTATACTCTTGGAATTTCTCAAAGGCCTCGAATTTATGTTTCATTAAGAATACATGTCCATACCTAGAGAAATCATCTGTGAAAGTAATGAAGTAGGAATATCCACTTCGTGCATGTGTAGATATTGGGCCACACACGTCGCTGTGTATAAGTCCCAGGAGCTCAGTGGCTCTTTCTCCGTGTCCAGTGAACGGAGTTTTTGTCATCTTTCCTATGACACATGATTGACAAGTTGCATATGATTGATACTCAAACGGATCTAAGTATCCTTCTTTATGTAACTTAGTCATTCGTGTTTCATTGATATGACCGAGTCTACAATGCCATAGAAAAGCTTGGTTTGATTCTGGAGCTTTTCTTTTTAATGTGTTTCAGAGTTGAAAACTTGATGTTGATTGAGAATGTATATTCTGTTGCTAAGTGTACCCGACCCAACTATTTCCTGATTTAGGTGAATGTTGATAACATTGCTTACAAGTGCAAAATTATATCCTTTATTTGATAATAAGGATACTGATATAATATTACATACCATATTGGGTACACAAAAGCAGTTATGCAACAACAAAATATGTCCACTCGCTAATCTAAGGTGATATTCTCCTATTGCAACAGCATCCACACTGGCTCTGTTGCTAACCCTGAGGGTCATATCACCTTTTCTCAAAACTGTACGGCTTCTCAGTTCTAACAAAGAATTACAGATGTGAGATCCTGATCCAGTATTTAATACCTAGGAAGTAGAGTTTATAGAGAAGCAGTTTTCAATCACGAACACACCTGAAGTCGAAGCCACAACTTGATTCGTGTCTTGATTCTTGGCCTTAAGGGCCCTACAGTCCTTCTTCCAATGACCCTTCTTCCGACAATAGAAGCACTCGTCCCTTATGGCTGCCCCTCCTATCTTTTCCTTTCCCTTTCCCTGCACATTCTGCACACATCCCCTCTGTTTGGTAGGGGCCTCCTTTTCCCTTTGGCCTTAGCCTTGGATCTAGTAGAAGAAGATCCTCCAACAAACAGAGCGGGTGTTTCCTTGCTTTTGCTCAAGGTGCCCTCTGCCATCCTCAACATGTTGAGGAGCTCAGGAAGTGAAACTTCCATACTGTTCATATTGAAATTCAATATGAACTAGGCATGGGTGGAGGGAAGGGACTAGAGGATCAAGTCGATGTACTACTCATTTTCCAACGTGGTTCCCAGGTCCGCGAGCTCTTCAGTAAGAGAAATCATTTTCAGGACGTGGTCCCCGACAGACGATCCGACAGCCAACCTCGCTTGAAATAGTTTCTTCGAGGTCTCGTATCTTGCGATACGAGATTGATCTCTATATAATTCTTTGGTATGGTGGAAGATGGAAGCAAGGTCCATCTTCTCGTGCCGCCTCTGATGTTCATTGTCCATGGAGGCCAGCACGAGGCACTTGGCTTTCGCGCAATCAAGATCCCAGGTCTTACGGACCTCAATGTCCGCGACCGAGGATGCTGGACCAGGAATAGGGGGAGCTTTCGCCGTGAGGACGTATGTGACCTTATCATATGTAAGGGCTATGTGGACATTCCTCAGCCAGTCCTTATAGTTTGGCCCAGCGAGTTTATTTTTATCTAATATAAGCTTAAGTCCCGTCATGGTCGCTACAATTAGGAGAGAGAGAAAAGAAACACTCAGCATATGCTCTTGAAAGTTTAGATTAGTTTTTAGTTTATCTAAACAGGATGGCTCCCACTGTTTCCTCGAATTCTTCTTCAAACCCTAAAAGAAAAATTAGTTAGGATTAATCGCACGTCACAATAGTTGATTAACCTTTCGGCCAGGCTAGTATCAGTACTTCGAGGGAGGTTTTCCAACGCTTTCGTGAAGTTCCTTAATTATATAATCTCTTTTCCCTGGAGGCGTAGTCCCGCTAACACCGTTCTAGACACCTACTTAGTTTATAGTATTGATCGTTAAGTGGAATTGTTTCCCGAAGAGTAGCAGATACTCACAATAGGATCAGGGCCCAACTATCATTGTGTGACGAATTTGAAGGAAGCCTACCAAAAACAACACACTCAAGAAGGTATGCAGCACTAGCAAGTTTCCTTTATGTTTGAAACTCCCGATATGATTTTTACCCTATACGCTTATAACCTTGACGAAGGTCAAAACATCATAAGTCGCAAGTCAAGTTCAACCCGTCATTATCCAGATTAACCTAGACCCATTCGTATAAGACCTTGACGAAGGCTAAAACAGCTATACGCCTGTCCTAAATTAATGCATCTATCTATGCCACAGATAAGCACCCATTAGCTACCAAACACTATGCATTGACGAAGGTCAAAACACATAGTATGAATACTAGTAGATACATATCTGAAATGATGGAGGGCTACGGCTGGTTTTTGGTGAAAAACCGTTAACGTAATGAACTTGATATAGTTGAACGAACGTGATAGCTTTTGAAACGGAGTGGTTTAGGCTCCGCTTTTTAAAAATGCTTTTTGAAGAAAACCGAGTGGTTTTGTAATTATTCCAACGACATCAGATTTTAGGTTTATTTCTTTGCATTAATTAGAATTAATGCGGTCCCATCAATTAACCTTATCATTGAAGCAAAAGAAATGAAAATAGAACATACGCTTATACCATCCGCATTCGCCATGGGGCCCGTCATACACCGTTAGATTACTTAACTACCGGCAGAGCGGGGGTTGGACTAGCGCGGGTGCAAAACCTAAGCAACGCTCACTACTACAATATGGGGTTGCCCCTATGGACTCAGAAATCCGTAAGGGAAAATATTTCTTGGCCCTACGGATTTATCCGTAGGGACAACTCGTTTTCCCTACGGTGCCCTACGTTCTAACTTTTTCTTTGGCCCTACGGAGCTGCAAGCCGGGGATCTACGGTTATGTCCGTAGAGGCATCAACATAGGTTATTAATAAAAAAAGCACAGAAAAATTATATTCATCGTTCCCAAATTTCTCTCTCTCACTCCCGCGCCTCTCGTCGCCCGTTCCCGAGCTTCGTCGCCACCGCGCTCGCGAGCCTGCGCCAGCTTCGTCGGTCTTCCCCACACCTTCGTCGACTTCCCGCGCCTCGTCGCCACCTTTGCCGATCGTCGGCGACCACCAATTTCTACCGTCTCCTCCACCGCGCGCACGGTTGTAAGTAAATCTGAAATAATTTTTAATTTTGACGTTCTACTCTAGGGTTCAGGCCAGGTTCGGATAGGGGTGAGGGCATCGGTGTCGGCGTCGGCATCGATCGGGTTCGGTTAGGGTTAGGGTTAGGGTTAGGGTTAGGTTGTGGGGTTCGGTTGGCGTTGGGGTTGGGGTTGGGGTTGGGGCTGGGGCTGGAGCTGGGTCTGGAGCTAGGCTGGGGATGGGGATGGGGATGGGGCTAGGGTTTGGTTAGGGTTGGGGTTGGGGCTGGGCTGGGGTTGGGGCTGGGCTGGGGCTGGGGCTAGGGATCGGTTGGGCTGGGGCTGGGCTGGGGCTGGGGGTAGGGTTCTGTTAGGGTTAGGGATATTGGCCAAAAACTCTCTTCAAGAGATTAACCCGTATCAATATTGGAGTAGTGAGCTTTAACAATGGTGAACTGAGTCCGCCAATGGAGAGCGGCCGTTTTGTAGCGGGGGGCTTAGCATATATAAGCAATATACGATTTATAAACAATAGCGGTAATCTATATAAACAACGAGATAGTGATTTTCAAATTGGCCAAGTTAGACCCGACTGTTACTCCATTGACAATAGCCATCCTATAGATACCGTATATTTTGGTGGCCCTGGAGGGAGTAAAACATAATGTAAATGATGCACTCTTGCAAATGTGTTATCTTATTGAATAAAAAAGTTGCAATTGGGATGCTATTATTAGTACATGAGAATAATTTTTGTTGGATTCTATCATTACACATGCATCACGAGCTCTCGACAAATTTATTTACTCCGACTTATAGAAGTACAAGTCTTATACCAGTAAAGAACCATGAAAATTTGCGATTGGTTATGATAAGTTGTGGAACCTCACGGTACCATAACTTTCTTGAAGGATCTCAAAAGTTTTATCATAAACCATTTTAATGCAAAAGCTAAATTTGATTGCTTTATCACAAGCTCTCTTCATCCTTGATAATCGATTCTTTTGAAGCATCATAACTATGTTTTGCGTTAATGTATTTGCAATGTTGTAAATATGTGATTAGCTTTATGGCTTGACTTTAATAGATCTATATTCCTCTGTTTTTCCCTAACTTTAGAGTTGAACATGATCTTTTAATAGCAAATATACTGCCCTTTAGAATTCAGATATGGACTGATAAGAAGAGATGATTGTTATCATGTTAACGGCCACTTATAAAATTTCTCAAATCTTGATCTCAATGGTTTAAAATCATGTTACACATACAACACGAATGCACAACAAACGCATAATTAGAGAGCGATTCGAGATGTTCAGGTTAAAACCAATATATGATACTCGATGATAATATGAAACCTTCGTATTCCCATCGATACTCATATATGAAACTAAAAGCGCCACTTAGTCCCCGTCTATCGGTTAACATACGTGCGATGTTCGTCGTAACATAGAAATATACGAAGGTTGTTAAATATCGGACGGTATAGCTCGATACTAACAACCGTCGTATAGTCTACGCGACGAGAAAATTCAATCGTATGGTAACCCATAGATTTGTCCCGTGTGGACAAGTTAAGAATGTATAAAGCTAACGCCTTCATTCACTTGTGTTTTCATCCGTTTCGAGATATTTCGTCAGTACCTTTCCGCTGGTTCTCCGTGTACAAAGATAGATTAGATGTTCATTTCAACGTTGTTTCACAGCTTTGAAATGATTATCTATTCTATTACAGTGTACTCGGAGAACAGCGGGGAGGTGCTGCCGAAATTTACTCGAAACGGTTGAAAGCACAAGTGATGGGTGTTCGCTCTATACATTCTTAATGGGATAGAAGCCTACCCCCGACAGTCGGAACACACACATACAACAAGAATACACAACAAACGCATAATTAGAGAGCGATTCGAGATGTTCAGGTTAAAACCAATATGTGATACTCGATGATAATATGAAACCTTCGTATTCCCATCGATACTCATATATGAAACTAAAAGCGCCACTTAGTCCCCGTCTATCGGTTAACATACGTGCGATATTCGTCGTGATATAGAACTATACGAAGGTTGTTAAATATCGGACGGTATAGCTCGATACTAACAACCGTCGTATAGTCTACGCGACGAGAAAATTCAATCGTATGGTAACCCATAGATTTGTCCCGTGTGGACAAGTTAAGAATGTATAAAGCTAACGCCTTCATTCACTTGTGTTTTCATCCGTTTCGAGATATTTCGTCGGTACCTTTCCGCTGGTTCTCTGTGTACAAAGATAGATTAGATGTTCATTTAAACGTTGTTTCACAGCTTTGAAATGATTATCTATTCTATTATAGTGTACTCGGAGAACAGTGGGGAGGTGCTGCCGAAATTTACTCGAAACGGTTGAAAGCACAAGTGATGGGTGTTCGCTCTATATATTCTTAATGGGATAGAAGCCTACCTCCGATAGCCGGAACACACACATACAACAAGAATACACAACAAACGCATAATTAGAGAGCGATTCGAGATGTTCAGGTTAAAACCAATATATGATACTCGATGATAATATGAAACCTTCGTATTCCCATCGATACTCATATATGAAACTAAAAGCGCCACTTAGTCCCCGTCTATCGGTTAACATACGTGCGATATTCGTCGTGACATAGAACTATACGAAGTTTGTTAAATATCGGACGGTATAGCTCGATACTAACAACCGTCGTATAGTCTACGCGACGAGAAAATTCAATCGTATGGTAACCCATAGATTTGTCCCGTGTGGACAACTTAAGAATGTATAAAGCTAACGCCTTCATTCACTTGTGTTTTCATCCGTTTCGAGATATTTCGTCGGTACCTTTCCGCTGGTTCTCTGTGTATAAAGATAGATTAGATGTTCATTTCAACGTTGTTTCACAGCTTTGAAATGATTATCTATTCTATTACAGTGTACTCGGAGAACAGCGGGGAGGTGCTGCCGAAATTTACTCGAAACGGTTGAAAGTACAAGTGATGGGTGTTCGCTCTATACATTCTTAATGGGATAGAAGGCTACCCCCGACAGCCGGAACACACACATACAACAAGAATACACAACAAACGCATAATTAGAGAGCGATTCGAGATGTTCAGGTTAAAACCAATAAATGATACTCGATGATAATATGAAACCTTCATATTCCCATCGATACTCATATATGAAACTAAAAGCGCCACTTAGTCCCCATCTATCGGTTAACATATGTACGATAATTTATTCTTTTCAACGATAAACGCACATACAAAGCATATACACGGATTTTCTCCTTTGTCAGTAACTATTCCGTTCTTATATTTCTCAATATAGTCACCATAACCTACAATTTATATGTTATACAGTCTAACATGGCCCATGAGTACGTCAGAGTTAAGGACTGGATGTATATGGATTGGTAACAACGTATGCAACCTAAGTTTGTCGCAGGAGTTGCTGCTTTTATTGAATTTGCACACGCACATAATAAGATCATAATAGAGAAGATTCTCTGCCCGTGCGATAGATGTGGCAATAAGTACTGGCAGAAGGTAGAATTGGTAGAGCTTCATATTGTAAAATATGGGTTTACTAGACTTTATACAACTTGGAAATATCACGGGGAAGGAGAAGAATGCAGTACTGCGGCAGAAGAAGAAGAACACGATAATGCGGCAGGAGAAGAAGAATTCGGTAATGCGGCAGAAGGAGAAGACGGTAATTTATTTCTATCAGAAGAAATGGAGGATATGGTAGAGGCTGCCCTAGGTGAATCTATTCGTACCGAAGATGACATTCCTTCTGGTCATCGACCGCGTGCGGATAAATATGAAAATTTCATGAATGATGCTAGGAAACCAATTTATGAGAATGCGAAGTATTCCACCCTCTCATGGTTCGTCCAACTTTTTCAGATTAAGTGCCTAAATGGATGGAGCAACAAGTCATTCACAATGTTTCTTTCGTTCTTGAAAGATTCTATGCCTCCGGGAAATAACGTGCCCGACAGCTGGTATGGAGCCCAGAAGATTATGTCTGATTTGGGTCTAAAGTGCGAGAAGATTCAAGCATGTCCTAAAAATTGCGTGTTGTACCGGAAAGAGAATTCAGATTTGAAAAAGTGTCCAACATACGGAGAGGCCAGGTATAAGCCGAAAGATTCTGATAAGAAGCCCGATATACCTGTCAAGATAGCACGATACTTTCCCATAACACAGAGGCTACAGAGGCTATTCGGGTGCAAGAAAACAGCCAAGGAAATGATTTGGCATCACCGTGCTCCTCCAAGTGAAGATGGAAAAATGAGCCATCCAAGAGATTCACCGGCATGGAAGGATTTCGATAGGAGGCACGCAATATTCAGTAGCGATCCTCGCAATGTCCGTCTCGGACTGGCTACTGATGGCTTCTGCCCATTCAACTATATGGCTGGAAGTCACAGCACATGGCCCGTTGTAATGATAATTTATAATCTGTCGCCTTGGTTGGCTATGGACCAATCATACTTTATGATCCTCTTCTTATCGACGGACCAAACTCACCGGGGAACAATATTGACGTCTATCTCCGACCTCTGATCGAGGAGTTGAAATCTTTTTTCATTGATGGTGTAGAGACATATGATGCAAACACAAATACAACCTTCATACTGCGTGCGGCTCTAATGTGGACAATTAATGACTTTCCTGCTTATGGAATGCTATCAGGTTGGTCCGTACATGGTCACAAAGCATGTCCTCATTGCCATGAACACACAACATCGAAATTCTTGAATTTTAGCAGGAAGGTTTTTTATTGCGGCCATCGACGTTTCCTGCCTCCAGACCACCCTTATAGGTTAGACACGGTTCACTTTGATGGTCATCAAGAGCTTCTTGGACCTCCATCCCCATTGTCCGGAGAGGACGTGACTGCTAAATGGGATGGTTACAATAATGTGACCTTCGGGATGGATCCGACGAAACAGGTCAAACCACCATTTTGGAACAAGTTAAGCATTTTCTTCGAGATTCGGTACCGGTCTACAAATTCAGTGCGTCATTGTCTGGACGTCATGCATATAGAGAAGGGAGTATCAGAGCACATTCTTAACTTGCTCCTTTGTAAAGACGGGAAATCGAAAGATAACCTAAATGCTCGGATGGATCTACAAGAGTGGGGAATAAGAAGTGAATTGCACCCTAGACCGGTAGCGGGTAAACCGGGCAAGTTTGTACTTCCCAATACCGCTTATCATATGTCACAACCGGAGAAGAAAAGATTCCTGCAGGTGTTGCATGATTTGAAAGTTCTCACAGGTTTTTCAGGATCATTCAGCAAGAAAATAAAAATTGTGAAGGGCAAGATCGATGGGCTGAAAAGTCATGATCACCATGTCATCGTGGAGCACCTTCTTCCATTAGCCCTCAGGACTTCTCTCCCGGAATCGGTTGGTCTAGTAATCAACGACTTATGTTGTTTTTTCAGGGAGTTGTGTGCTAAAACACTGGAGGTTGTGACACTAGATAAACTAGAAAATTCTATTGCGTTGATACTTTGCAAGTTTGAGCGTATTTTCCCACCGTCATTCTTCGATATCATAATACACTTGACGGTTCATCTTGCAACTGAGGCGAAGTTAGCCGGACCGGTACAATATCGATGGATGTATCCCGTCGAGAGGTACGTGTAATTTTTCGTTTCGCGCAATTTATAAATTTATTGTTGTCCTGTATGCCCGTATTTATTTATTCAACATATTTTTATTAGATACCTCTACACTCTTAAGAAGTATATACGCAATAAAAATCGACCAGAGGGTTCTATCATACAAGATTATCTTCTTGATGAAGCAACCACATTTTGTTCCCGCTATCTGGACGAGAACATTGAGACAAGGCTTAACCGCCACGAAGAATTCAAGACGGGCCATATGGTAAAGCCGAGTATAAGAGGGTAGACACTATGTTTATCAACAAGATATATCGGTTTATCTTGCTTAATTGCGCATGTCTTGAACAAATTAGAGAGTAAGTTTATTTGGATTAATTGTTATATCTTTGTTTGTGTGTGTATTAAATGATATAATATTAATGTCACCATTATTTGTCGAAAACAGAATTCATTTTAACGAGGTACGTGAGGGGCATCCTGATATATGGGGGACGAGAGCCGGCTCGTGAAGAACTATCCACTTCACGTTGAATGGGGCGAGCAGGACTGGCGCTCATTCGCCCTCTTCTTTGATCAGGCTCGGGTACGTATTAATATATATTTTCATTTGATTTATCCATTATATTTATTATTAACACTTGCAATCTAATAAAAATGTTTTTTTTTTGTATTTTCAGTCGGATTACGATTTTCAGCCTGTACCCGACCCTGATCACCCTGGGAGGATGCTCGACCTTCATGCTCTGTACAATGGCCTGATGAAGAACATGCAGACCAAGGTCCGATACAACAGGAATGAGCTGAAGGCCGACTGCTACTCCCTGTAGATGGCGACCCCCGAGGCAGATAGAGCGGCCCTCCTATCTACTCCGGCGTTTGCGAGAGTCGACGTAGAGACATGGCCTCTATTGTGCGAATATTTCGACTCCCAATGCAAACAGGTATGTATTTTAAATGTAATTCATTGTTTAGGATACAATTTATTTTTTTGTGTTCCTTAATTAGAAAACTAAATGTGAATGCGTTGTGCAGAAACAGGCCGCTCAGAATACAGAGAACAGGAAGTCGGCGAAGAGGGGTCGCCCCACTTAGACAGGTGGCTCGAGAAATATTACTCGAGCCATGGAGTTATCGGTAAATTACAATAGACCGACCTTTGTGATATTCTGCAATATTAAGAGTTATTTTCTAATATTTCTAATATTAAGAGTTATTTTCTAATATTGCAGACAGCTCAGACCGTGGTGCAAGGTGGTACACCGAGCGTGCTGTCCGCATATCTTGCCGTCCACGGCACCTCGACAGATCCCGCCACAGGCGAGCTTCGATATCCCGACGTCGCTACCCAGGAGTATTGCGTAAGTGTTAATATTTATTCTACCCATATTTGAAATTTTAGTTTTGGAAGGTTCAAGTTTAAATTTTATACTTATACTTTACTGCTTAATGTGGGTGTAGGAGCGGGTGGTTGAGCAGGCCGAGGCCTCGGGGATCGATTTTACCGGACAGAGCGATCCGAGGCTGCTGATCCCAGTTCTGGACACCGCAGACGGAGGGCACCATGAAGGTTGGGAGAGAGGCCGGGGACTAGGCCCTAGCAGGGCCCATATGAGGTTGGACTCCACCCCGGCGGTTACTTCCTCCGTCTCCAGTGAGCGACGTGTCCAGCAGGAACTGGAGAGGTTGAGGGATACCGTTCAGGAGTTGAAGGAGATGCTGGTATGTATACTATTTTATAGTAAAATATCATGCCATATTATAGATATCAACATATCCATAATTAGTACGTAGCTTGAGCTTATTTGGTTTTAGACTTAGGTTTGATTAATCATACATACATATGTAATTAAAATAAACAACGGTTTTCCAAACTAGATATCCAACTAACTTGATAATGATACGAATTCGAATAATACACAGTTCTTACACGCTTCTTACACACGTTAGGTCCAGACGCGACAAGGTACATGGCATGCATCTCCTTCGGCTGCGGCTCCGCAAGCCACTACATCGGCTGCGGTTCCGCAGATAGCTCATATAGCTCCACCGCCCGCTCAGACTCCCGCAGCCGCGGCTCCGCAAGCGACTCCCTCGACGGCGGCTGCGCAGACCACATCGCCAGCTCCACAGGACGCTCAGACTCCCGCTCGCGCCGAATTGCATGGTTTATTGACCGAGGAGCAGGCGTGCCTTATTCTATCGTTTATCAGCGGTGGAGCTGGACCGAGCTAGGGTAGCTTTTTTATTCTTATTTTTTGAAACATGTATTTATTTATATCATACATATTGTACTACATTTTGAAACGATATTGATATTGATATTGGTTTTTTTTATATCATATTCAGTATTTGGGTTTCTTTTGTATATTATATGCGTAAGATGTGATTATGAATACTGGGATATATGTTGTGTGATGATTAATTTTATATTTTATTGATATATATATTATTGTGCACAGGGCGAGAAAAAATCAGGCAGCCCTTTTTTTAAAAAAAACAGATAATGTGTACCTACAGATTAATCCGTAGGTACACATGTTGCCCCTACGGTTTAAACCGTAGGGGCAAAATATCAGCATTAACTGATATGTCCCCCCTGATCTCAGTATTAGGGGGTTGGGATTGCCCCTATGGATATATCCGTTGGGGCAAACAAAGACCCCTACGGATATATCTGTAGGGGCAAAATATCAGGATTTCTGATATTTTGCCCCTATGGATATGTACCTACGCATATATCTGTAGGGGATAGTACTTGGCCCTACGGATAAATCCGTAGGTACAGTTAATATAATTAAAATAACTTTTTTCCCCTACGTCCTAATCCGTAGGTGAAAATGGACCTACACAGAACTCCGTAGGGGCAAGTTTTTGCCCGTAAGGGCAAGTTCAGGGCTTCAACTTGCACCTACGGCGTTTGCACCTACAGATTATTTTTTCGCCCCTACGGATATATCCGTAGGGGCAGTGATTTGCCCCTACGGTTAAATCCGTAGGGGCAACCCTTATTTGTAGTAGTGACTTATTATATATAATATATATAGCCATTCGTCTCACGCAATAATAAGTATTCAAGATTACAGAATTACAGATGAATATAGGATTTCCGTGTTTCTTTTAAGCCTGTAATAAAATACGGATTCCACAGTCATGATGAATAGCCAAAACCCCACCCTAGACTTCTACGGGTGCAACAAACTACCTGCCAAATTCCAGAAGTGAAGCAACCTCTCTCAATAAAATGAGTAGGCCACTTGGCACTTCAAGAACCCGGTAGTTTGTGCGCTCTACCTTGGGTCTATCCTAGGAGAAAAAACAGTAAATAGAAATAATACAATGGTGGTTACAAGCTCAACCCGGATGTGCCCCGCAAAATAATATTACAACAATTTTCAAATTTTAGAAGAATGAAAGAAAAGAAAAACACTATTCTTGCATCCCCGGGCTATTCATTCACTATGATTCCACAATCCATATACACAAACCATCACAGATCATAAATATGTGCAAACCCCACTAATCGACGTATAGCGATTAGCAGACGTTTAACAACACATATATACAAACACAGAAAATCCGATTAGCCAAATAACTTAGAATTTCGATCGAATAACAAATTCGTGTCTACCCCATGAACAATCCAGTACACAAACAATTCTGGGTAGAAATAAAATATTCCAGAAATCATATTTCATAATATAAGACCCATAGAAGAAATTTGCAGTGACTCCGCCTTGACTCGGCCGCGGTTCGGCGGCGAAATACTGAGTTTGGCCGCGGTTCTGCGGTGGTCTTGGCAGATCACTACCTGAAATTTCTTCTATGTTCCTATAAAACCCTGCTTGTAATTTTAAGACCTCTGAAAATATTTTTTGAACAGTTTAAAAATTCGACAGCAAGCATGGTCTACAAAATGATTTCGGGCAAAAATTCTTTCGATCGAAGTTCTAACTATTTGCTAACAAGCTAGTTTAGATTTAAGTGGCTATGATACCAGTGTAAGTCTATGTCGCACACCCCGCGAGTTCGCGGGGAAGCGGAATACATCAAAAACAATTTTTTCTTTGTCAAAAGATCAAGTTTGCTTTGCAACATAGACTTTATCAACTTAGGATCTTGATTAAACCTTAAATAGTTAAGAGATACTACAAGAAGGTTCTAACTACTCGGTTAGAGCGTTATACCTTCGTGTCAAGTCCTTCGGGTCTTCTCTTGGTTCTTGGCTCCTTGGATCAAGCTTCAACCTTCTTCTCTTTTCTTTGGCTCCTAGGTAGCTAGAATCGAACTCGGTTGCCGATCTCCTTTATGTCGAAGAAGATCCACCCGAGGGCCTATGGTCAAGCTTCAACCTCAAGTGAGGTAACTTAGTGGCCTAATTTGTTAAAAGAGATTACTAAGTAGATGTAGAGAATGATCAATGGACTAATATGTCTCAAGAGCTCTATGAATTGCAACACATGTGAAGGGTTAGAGCTTGAGGGAGGAGGAAAGGAAATTAGGAGAGAGTGCGAGGAAGGGAAAAATGAAAATGAGATAATGGATAATGGTTTAGAGAATGGATAAGTCTCTATACAATAATTCAAGCATGGATTATTTAACTCACAAAATAATCACCCATACTTGAATAGTAACCATAAATGAATAAACAAATACCAAGCCATGATTTCAACCATTCCTTAAGTGTCTCCCCAAATTCCACCTCATTAATCCTTTTCCAAAAAAAAGATAAATCAAGTAATGAGGTGTCTCCTTCTAGAAGCTCATTCTTGTGAAATTACAAGAACGCCTTCACTGTATATACATAGCCGTATTCGTATTCCGAAAAATACGAATACAATAAGACATGAATAATCCAATAATATAATACTAAGATCCGGCATAAACCAAAGCCCACTAGTATTATCTGTCCGAACATCATCCGTGTATCCAGTACACGTATGTGATCGAAACCCTGCCGTAAAACCATACATCGTCTCGCCTGAACCAGGAAAACCCTCTGTGTGGGACTGTCATGCCCCGCTTCCCAGAGTGTGCTAAGATCGGCATGTGACAAAGCCAACCAGGCTACCTGTGGCTAGGTAATATCCCTCCACAGTCACATTACGGGTGTCTGAAGACATCAAGAACAGGAAAATAAAACAAACTATCTAGTACATGTCCATAAGCCAGAATAAACGAGTCAAGAAATAATATGCGGAAGCAATAGATCCAATAAACAGTAACATCTAGAAAGTAACATAACCAAACTGGATACTAACTGAATACTAATAAGATCCTCACTTCTCGGCCTAACGGCGGAAGTACTCCTGATCAGCCTGCGACAAGGTAGAGGATCTGGGCCATGCAAAACCCAGACGTCAGTGCGTCATAATATCAAACAATAATAAATGAACAGGAGGTAACAAGACATGTAGGCATGAATTATAAAAGGGTACATGAATGTAATAAGTGAGTAGGGATATAGAACAGTGAAGTGTAACAGTATATGTGAAGTGCAGCGGTGAAACTAAACTGTGCTACTGGGTTAACTACTCTCAAGTCTGTGAAATCAATTTGATGAATTGTCGATATAACTCAATAGTATCCCGTGCATGCCCGGGACCACGGTCCAGATTCTCGGGCTGAAACCGAGACATGCCGCTAGGCACTAAACAGGAAACATGTACAGATGAATGATGTCAGCAGCATCATCCCAGGGCTGGCCTAACCCCTAAAACTGATCAGTATAAGCATCGAACTGTCGAGTTACAAGTCAGGTTTCATCATTGATTTTCCTATACCCCAAGTTATGTGTTCAAGTCAGGTATTGATAAATCTGAGACTAATGCCAACACAGGATCAAACAGGAACAGGTTTGTCTATACAGACAACAGGATATGTCCATCGGGACAACATGTCAGGATTGTCGGCATTAGAAACATGATCAGGTAACATGTCAAGTAATGATATATCAGGTCATGTCAATAGTGTACATGTATCAAGTCATGTCAAGTAGTCGTGTATCAGGTCATGTCAAGCAGTGCACAGGTATCAACGGGTGCTCATAATCAAACTATAGCAAGTATTGAACCACGGTAAAGGTATGGATGTATGGTGAAAGCATGGATGCAAAAACATCTATCAGGGATTACATCATGACTATATAGGATGCACATTATCAAGCATGGTGCACTAATACAACAGTAACATGCAATAATATGGTCTCGGCGTGCAACTAGATATGTAATAAACCGTACGGATACAGACGGATACTATAAAACTGTAAATCGGTAAAATTTGGTGAATATTAAAACACAAGCACTATTATTTATTAAATAGATATTGATATAATAATATTAACATGGATAACATATTCAAACCGATTAATAACTATAAAAGTGGTATTGATTAACCATGCACAAGAAAGTTTCGTTCAGAAATTCAGCGTCAACCTGATTTGTAAAATAGCTTAAAAATAACAAACGTTCTCCAAATGGGACGTGTCTTATACCAAAACAAAGATAATTCAATAAGGTTTTCATTTTTATAAGTTGAAGTATCTCAAGTTGTTCCTACAAAAAGCTATGAACATTCGAAATTGAAAGTTTGCTGCTTGAATTTCCCCGGACAGCAGTTTAGAGATACTTTCATTTGCATTTTACGTTATTTATACAATTTATTTTGCAATTAAATATTTTATAGAGTTATATTATTCTGAGTTAGCTTCGTAACGAACTAAAGAACGTATACTAATAATTTTTATATGATTTATATTGAATTTTATAAGGTAAGGTGTACAGTAAATTTTAGATTTGTCGTATCCGCTTTGCAACGACGTTTCATATGTAAACTATAATATTTTCAAACTATATTTTGTATAACATTATAAAATGCAGATTATAAACTAATTAAAGATAATAATAAGAAATATTACGACGATATATATTTTAAATGATATGGATGCAAACGGGTATCCGAAAACGGTAAAACTTTAATATGGATGTACAGTGCAATCAACATGTGATATTTTTATTCATATGGATGTAAAATAAGATACATAGCATGTAGCAAGATGAATTAGCATGCGACTAGATATGTAAATATTGATATGGATGCATAAGGATGTCCGAAGACAGTAAAACTGTAAAATGGTAATGTGGGGTGCATAACTAAACATCATGTGATGTTATTATTCAAATGGGTGCAATATATTGTAGTCTAGCATGTAACAAGATAAATTCGCATACACTAGATACGAAATAAATTATATGGATGCAAACGGACGTCGTAAAACAGTAAAATGATAACAGGGGATGTACAATACACTAAACATGAAATATTATTATTAATATGGATGTAGTATATATCATAGCATGTAGCAAGATAAACTTGCCTCGATCGAATCACGCGACGGATACGCACGGCACATCCGACGTCGGTAAATCGTCGCAACGCACATGCGGCACATGGGACGGGTCCAGGCAAGGCAAGAGGGTGATCACACAGGCAAGGTACGTTCACTGGATCACTCGGATCGTCAGCGACGAGCATGGCTCCGGCGGTGATCACCGGAATCAAGAAACAAGATCAAGAAAAAGAAAGAAGAAAGAAGAAGAAGAGGTTGTGTATTAAATAAGGAAAGAAAAAATAAATAAATAAAATATATATAAATATATATATGCAGAGGAGAGAGAGAGGGAGAAAGGGGTTGTTAGTTTGCTAGGAAATTAGTTTAGATTTAAATTTAAAAATTCTTTTATTACTTAACTAAATTTTAATTTATATCAGTTAATAAAATTAATATTATATAAATAAAATTTGATATTCTGGTAAATACAAATATAGTCCAAAACATGCCCGGGTCGGTTCTAAAATTCAGTTTTAAAATACGAAAACTATACATGTCGACCAAAATTAAAGTTGGATATCCGGGTAACGAAAATGCATACCCCCAAGAACGGATGCATGCACATGCGCGTGGCCATCCAAACAAGTCCGTTTCACTGAACGGGATGAGAACAAGATGTGCGGATGCTACCACAGGGTTGGGGTATCATGCAGGCCATGCAATGTATTTTTAAAATATTTTATGTGACTAAAAATGTTATATTAAAATGCAGATGCTATATAAAATACGAGTATGCAATGTACAAATAAATGAAGGTGCACGAGTCCATATAACAGGTCAGGATAAATCATAAATATGAATCAAGACTGGTTTCAAGTATGCGGGTCGGGTCGGATGCAAATACAAATGTCAAATACACTATTCGCACCCAAAACGTAATAAATCAAGAAAATACCATAAATAAAGAATACTAGAATTGGTATAAATGAATTAGGGTGTTACATTATACCCAACTACAAAAAGAATTTCGTCCTCGAAATTCCCAAAACAAGAAAAGATGAACAATCAAGAATCTACAAGAATAGGTGTGGAAACTTCTGTCGAATATCGTCTTCTCGTTCCCAAGTCGATTCTCCATGCGAGCGATTTCTCCAGGAAATAAGTACGAGAGGGATAACCTTGTTTTTAAGGACCTTTTCTCTTCGATCAACAATCGATATCGGTCGTTCCTCAAAGGTTAAATCCTCCCTTACAGTTAGCTCCGAATGATCCAGTACGTATGTTTCATTTCGAACATAATTATGGAGTTGAGATACATGAAACACGTCATGAACATTCTCCAAAGATTGTGGTAACGCCAATCGATAAGCTACTTCTCCAACATGCTCCATAATCTAGAAAGGCCCCACGAATCGAAGACTAAGCTTTCCTCGACTCCCAAAACGAATCACTCCTCTAGTCTGTGATATCTTCAAGAATACCAGATTACCAACAGCGAACTCTAGAGGTCTTCTCGATGTGTCGGCCCAACTCTTCTGCCGATCTTGTGCTGCCTTCATGTGATTCCGGATAGTATTAACTTCTCTACTGTTTGCACGATCAAATTCGGTCCTAACAATCTTCGTTCTCCAACATCGTCCCAACAAACGGGTGAGCAACACTTGAAACCATACAATGCTTCGAATGGAGCCATCTGAAAAGTCGCCTGAAAGCTGTTGTTGTATCAAAACTCCACCAAGTATAGGTGATCCTTCCACGAACCCTTAAAGTCCAACATGCAAGCTCTCAACATATCTTCAAGAGTTTGGATTGTTTTCTCCGACTGGCCATCTGTCTGAGGATGATAAGCTGTGCTAAACTTCAATCGCGTCCCCAAACTTTCCTATAAACTCCTCTAGAAGTGCGATAAGAATCGGGTGTCACGGTCGGACACGATGCTCACAGGTACTCCATGCAATCTCACAATCTCCTGCATGTACCGTTCTGCTAACACTTCCGTTGACTGACCAACTCGAAATGATATGAAATGAGCTGCCCTGGTCAAACGATCAACGATTACCCAAACTGCATTGTTGCCCTTTGGACTCCGCAGTAGAGCTGTCACGAAATCCATGGTTATATGTTCCCACTTCCATTGAGGAATCGGAAGTGGTTGCAATAAACCAGCAACCCTTTGATATTCAGCCTTAACTTGCTGATACACCAAGCACTTCGCTACAAAATGAGCAATCTCCCTTTTCATGCCTTCCCTCCAGAAATGCTGTCTTAGATCGCGGTATATCTTCATGCCTCCTGGATGTACAGAATACGCGGAACTGTGTGCCTCCCTCATAACTTCTTCATGAATATCTCCTTTCGGCACAGACAAATGGCTACCAAATCGCAATGAACCATCTTCATGAATCAACAAGTCCGTTTGAAGTTCTGCTTTAACCTGTTCTCGAAATTTCTGCAATCTTGGGTCGTGCAACTGCGCTGCTTTAATATTATCGATCAATGACGACTGTACTTGCAACTACATCAACTGTCCCGAAGGATGCGGTAGCACGATCTCCAACTCGAATCTCCGAAAATCTTCGATAAGCTCCTTCTGTGCAGTCAACATCCGAATTGCTGGCAACCGACTAAGCGCATTCGGCACCACATTAACTTCCCCAGATGGTACTTAAGATCAAGATCGTAGTCAGCCATCAGCTCCAACCATCTATGCTGCCTCATGTTTAGTTCTTTCTGTGTGAACACGTACTTTAGGCTTTTGTGATCGATGAATACTTCGACCCTTTCGCCCAATCAGTAGTGTCTCTAAATCTTCAAAGCGAAAATCACTGCTGCAAGCTCCAAATCATGAGTTGGGTAATTGTTCTCATGGATCTTCAACTGTCTTGATGCGTAAGCTATAACCTTCCCATGCTGCATCAGAACACATCCCAAACCTTTCCCAGACGCGTCGCTGTGAATCACCAATCCTCCGGAACCGTCTGGTACGGTCAAAATAGGAGCGGTTATCAATCTCTGCTTCAACGCCTCAAAACCTAACGCACATTTATCCGTCCATACGAACGGTACTTCCTTGCGCGTAAGCTTGGTTAAAGGCTCAGCCAATCGAGCAAAATTCTCCACGAACCTTCTGTAATAGCCGGCAAGTCCAAGAAAACTTCTGATCTCTGCTACGTTCTTCGAAATCGGCCAATCTCGAACTGCTGCAATCTTCTCAGGGTCAACGGCGATTCCATCTCCAGATACGACATGCCCTAAAAACTTTACTTCTTCAAGCCAAAACTCACACTTGCTCATCTTTGCATACAATCTTTCTTGCCTTAATGTCTGCAGTGCGATCTTCAAATGTTCCGCATGCTCTTCATTGCTCCTCGAATATACCAGAATATCTCTCACGAACACCACTATAAACTGGTCCAAGAACGGTGAAAAGATTCAGTTCATCAAGTCCATAAATATCGCCGGTGCATTCGTGACTCCGAATGGCATCACTAAATACTCGTAATGTCCAAATCGAGTTTCGGAACGCAGTCTTGCAAGTATCTTCTGGTTTAACTCGAACCTGATGATATCGGGATCGCAAATCCAGCTTCGAGAATACCCTCGCGCCATTAAGTTTCTCGAATAATTCGCTAATGCGAGGGATCGGGTACTTATTCTTAATATTCACCTCGTTTAATTCTCGATAATCGATGTACATCCTCCTTGTGCCATCTTTCTTCTTGACTAGAAGAACTGGAGCTCCCCAAGGTGAATTGTTGCTGCGAATCCAACCCTTCTCAAGCAATTTGGTAACCTGCTTCTTTACTTCTTCCAACTCCACTGGTGCCATCGAATAGTACGCCTTTGAGATTGACGCTGCACCAGGAACAAGATCAATCACGAACTCTACATCTTGTTTAGCGATAAACCCGAGATGTCCTCAAACACGTCCATGAACTCTCGAACTACAGCTGGCGCTTCCTCCTTATCAACTTCTATCGACGAAAGAACATTGTTTATCGGCCTAGCCCTAAACTCGACTGGCTCGACAGAACTGCTTCCTCCAGCAAAAACAAACCCCAGATGTCCGGGAATCTGGAAAATCACTTTCTTTGCCCTACAATCAATGTGAGCGTGGAAAATGCTAAGAAAATCCATTCCCAAGACAACATCATAGCTGCCAGTATCAATCATCAAGAAATCTGCAAAACCTGAACTGGTAAGCAATGAAACCGAGAGAAGCAAGGTAATATAACGACCATGAAACAAGGAAGCGAATCAAGACTAGGACTCCAAATTACTTAAATAGAGTACCGCATTGTAACCATGCTGCAGTTCATAGTTACAATCACATAACTCTGTTCAAGTCGGCCAAATCCTAGTATCAGAATCAAAGGAATAGGATGGAAAAAACAATAGGGAACCAAAAGAATTTCAACTCGGGATACAAAGTTGTTTGCATATCGTCAGGACAGGGGTCAAGAGAAAGATATGATTCAAGAATCACGATAACAATGTGGCAGGACATGTTCCTAATTACGGGTTTCCTGATTCTTGTATTGGGTCCAATACCCAACTACAAAAGAATCAAACCCGATAAACCTAAATCCTATGGCTCTGATACCTAACAAACCCTGTCAGGCCCCGCTTCCCAGAGTGCGCTAAGATCGGCACGTGATAAAGCCAACCATGCTACCTGTGGCTAGGAAATATCCCTCCACAGTCACATTACGGCTGTCTGAAGATATCAAGAACATGAAAATAAAATAAACTATCTAGTACATATCTATAAGCCAGAATAAACGAGTCAAGAAATAATATGTGGAAGCAATAGATCCAATAAACAATAACATCTGGAAAGTAACATAACTAAAATGGATACTAACTGAATATTAACAAGATCCTTACTGCTCGGCCTAACGGCGGAAGTACTCCTGATCAGCCTGTGACAAGGTAGAGGATCTGGGCCATGCAAAACCCAGACGTCAGTGCGTCATAATATCAAACAATAATAAATGAACAGGAGGTAACAAAACATGTAGGCATGAATTATAAAAGGGTACATGAATGTAATAAGTGAGCAGGGATATAGAACAGTGAAGTGTAACAGTATATGTGATGTGCAGCGGTGAAACTAAACTGTGCTACTGGGTTAACTACTCTCAAGTCTGTGAAATCAATTTGATGAATTGTCGATGTAACTCAATAGTATCCCGTGCATGCCCGGGACAACGGTCCAGATTCTCGGGCTGAAACCGAGACATGCCGCTAGGCACTAAACAGGAAACATGTACAGATGAATGATGTCAGCAGCATCATTCCAGGGCTGGCCTAGCCCCTAAAACTGATCAGTATAAGCATCGAACTGTCGAATTACAAGTCAGGTTTCATCATTGATTTCCCCATACCCCAAGTTATGTGTTCAAGTCAGGTATTGATAAATCTGAGACTAATGCCAACATAGGATCAAGCAGGAACATGTTTGTCTATACAGACAACAGGATATGTCCATCGGGACAACATGTTAGGATTGTCGGCATTAGAAACAGGATCAGGTAACATGTCAAGTAATGATATATCAGGTCATATCAGGTAGTGTTCATGTATCAAGTCATGTCAAGTAGTGGTGTATCAGGTCATGTCAAGCAGTGCACAGGTATCAACGGGTGCTCATAATCAAACTATAGCAAGTATTGAATCACGGTAAAGGTATGGATGTACGGTGAAAGCATGGATGGAAAAACATCTATCAGGGGTTAAATCATGACTATGTAGGATGCACATTATCAATCATAGTGTACTAATACAATAGTAACATGCAATAATATGGTCTCGGCGTGCAAGTAGATATGTAATAAACCGTACGGATACAGACGGATACTATAAAACTGTAAATCGGTAAAATTTGCTGAATATTAAAACACAAGCACTATTATTTATTAAATAGATATTGATATAATAATATTAACATAGATAACATATTCAAACCGATTAATAACTATAAAAGTGGTATTGATTAACCATGCACAAGAAAGTTCCGTTCAGAAATGCAGCGTCACCCTGATTTGTAAAATAGCTTAAAAATAACAAACGTTCTCCAAAAGGGACGTGTCTTATACCAAAACAAAGATAATTCAATAAGGTTTTCTTTTTTATAAGTTTAAGTATCTCAGGTTGTTCCTACAAAAAGCTATGAACATTCGAAATTGAAAGTTTTCTGGTGGAATTTCCCCGGACAGCGGTTTAGAGATATTTCATTTGCATTTTACGTTATTCAAACAATTTATTTTGAAAGTAAATATTTAATAAAGTTATAGTATTCTGAATTATCTTCGTAACGAACTAAAGAACGTATAATAATAATTTTTCTATGATTTATAATGAATTTTATAAGGTAAGGTGTACAGTAAATTTCAGATTTGTCGTATCCGCTTTGCAACGACATTTCATGTGTAAACTATAATATTTTCAAACTATATTTTATATAACATTATAAAATACAGATTATAAAATAATTAAAGATAATAATAAGAAATATTACGACGATATATATTTTAAATGATATTGATGCAAACGGGTATCCGAAAACGGTAAAACTTTAATATGGATGTACGGTGCAATCAACATGTGATATTTTTATTCATATAGATGCAAAATAAGATACATAGCATGTAGCAAGATGAATTAGCATGCGACTAGATATGTAAATATTGATATGGATGCATACGGATGTCCGAAGACAGTAAAACTGTAAAATGGTAATGTGGGATGCATAACTAAATATTATGTGATGTTATTATTCAAATGGGTGCAATTTATTGTAGTCTAGCATGTAACAAGATAATTTTGCATGCACTAGATACGAAATAAATTATATGGATGCAAACGGACGTCGTAAAACAGTAAAATGATAACAGGGGATGTACAATACACTAAACATGAAATATTATTATTAATATGGATGTAGTATATATCATAGCATGTAGCAAGATAAACTTGCCTCGATCGAATCACGCGACGGATACGCACGGCACGTCCGATGTTGGTAAATTATCGCAACGCACGCGCGGCACGCGGGACGGGTCCAGGCAAGGCATGAGGGTGATCACACAGGCAAGGTACGTTCACTGGATCACTTGGATCGTCAGCGACGAGCACGGCTCCGGCGGTGATCACCGGAATCAAGAAACAAGATCAAGAAAAAGAAAGAAGAAAGAAGAAGAAGAAGTAAGAAGAAGAGCTTGTGTATTAAATAAGGAAAGAAAAAATAAATAAATAAAATATATATAAATATATATATGCAGAGGGAGAGAGAGAGAGAGAAAGAGGTTGTTAGTTTGTTTGGAAATTAGTTTAGATTTAAATTTAAAAATTCTTTTATTAGTTAACTAAATTTTAATTTGTATCGGTTTATAAAATTAATATTATATAAATAAAATTTGATATTCTGGTAAATACAAACATAGTCCAAAACATGCCCGGGTCGGGTCTAAAATTCAGTTTTAAAATACGAAAAATATGCATGTCGACCAAAATTAAAGTTGGATATCCGGGTAACGAAAATGCATACCCTCAAGAACGGATGCACGCACGTGCGCGGGGCCATCCAAACAAGTCTGTTTCACTGAACAGGATGAGAACAAGATGCGCGGATGCTACCACAGGGTTGGGGTATCATGCAGGCCATGCAATGTATTTTTAAAATATTTTATGTGACTTAAAATGTTATATTAAAATGCAGATACTAGATAAAATACGAGTATGCAATGTCCAAATAAATGAAAGTGCATGAGTCCCTATAACAGGTCAGGATAAATCATAAACATGAATCAAGACTGGTTTCAAGCATGTGCAAATACAAATGTGAAATACACTATTCACACCCAAAACACAATAAATCAAGAAAATACCATAAATAAAGAATACTAGAATTGGTATAAATGAACTAGGGTGTTACAGGGACTCTAAAGACTCGACAGTATGCTGGCAGTGGGTTTAACCACAAGTCCGTCAGCGGCACTAGTTGTACGTAACGACAACCCAGGTACATGTCCAAAAGAAGGCCGACGAGCAAACTCATACGAATCCCTACTGAGCATGTCCGTGACAATCTCCGTGCAGTCCGGTCTGTTCGTCTGAGAGTATCGCATGTAAGGTCTAGGGGTGGAAAACGTCAGACCCCTAATAACCAGACAAGTCATGTCGGTGTGGCTCAAAATTATCCGAGAATCTACTGGTCCAACCACAGTAATTCTCAATGCGCCCTGACCAGGGACTTATGGTGTTGACCAACCGCTCACTACGCGACATCGACACCTTATACCGGGAGAGACGAATCCCCAACAATTGCTCACTGCCTCTATATGGCTCAGGACTGTACCCAATTAAAACCTGTTTGCACGACTCTTTTGAGACGTGGTAAGGTAGTAATCAAAGCACAGTAGGAACTCACATGAGACAAATGATGATCTCAGATCGACAGACTATCTGCACTCATGTCACCAGAGAACTGCTATCTGACACTAGTTATAATACCATGTAGTCAATTCTCGGCAGGTCCTGTCCGGTGTACTCACACCCAGTGAGCACCTGTATACAATTTTAGGTGCACCTCACCAATGGTTGCGGGACCAATCTATCGCCCCTCGTCAGGGTTTAGATATGTATACACTAGTCTACTCTGGAGTATCGACGCCTAGTCTTGATACTCCTACAACTAGGGACACTTTTAAGGATGTGCCTATTGACTACCCAGCTCCCACAAGTATTATCGCCATCAAAACGTAGGTAGTCAAACAAAGATACTACGGGCTTTATCAACATGTATACAAGATATAAAATACAAAGTAAAACACATCACATGTTAAGATTAAGAAAACCAAATAGCATACTATCATATCGAGCAAGATTGTCATGTACATATATATCTCTAACATCCTATACAATAAAGGCCTCTAGGGCATACATATCCAATAATGTGGTGTCGCTGTAAGTAGATGTCGCACACCCCACGCGGTTTGTTGGGAGGCAGAATTTACGAAAATGATTTTATGACTTGCAACATCGACCTATCATACCGGATCTTTTCGGAAACCATAACTAGCTAACACTAAAAGGTTCTAAACTACTATGATAGAGTTTTATACCTCTTGATACACGTCCTTCGTGTCTTCTTCTCCTCTCCTTGAACTCCTAGAAGATGCGGATCGCGCTTGATAATCGGTCTCCTCGTGTCAAAGATGATCCATCCGAGAGTCTATGGTTCAACCTCCTACCTCTAAACCCAGGTAACAAAAGTACCTAGTTCGCTAATCTAGATAGTTTAGGAGATGTGGAGAGTTAATTAGAGTGTTTTATCTCAAATGACTTTAGGATTCACAACACATGTGTGGGTTAGGGTTTTGAGGAAGAAGGAGAAGAATAATGGAGAGAGAATGAGAATGAACAAATGAGCAAGTGTTTGTGCAAGTGAAGAATGGCTAAGTCTTTTCCAATTCAAACATGCAATATTTTCCATAAACAAATAACAACCATGCTTGAACAGTAAAGGCAAACTAATAAACTAAAGAATTAGCCATGCTTCACCCATGCCACAAATATCTCCATTTTCCACCTCATTAATCTATTTTCCAAAAATAGATAAATCCAATAATGAGGTGTCTCCTTCTAGAAGCATCTCTTGTAAAATTACAAGAATGCCCTCACCGTATATACATACTTGTATTCGTATTGCAAAAATACAAATACGATGAGATAATAATAATCTAATAATATAATACTAGAATCCGGCTTAATCCCAAGCCCACTAGTATTATCCGTTCGAACAACATCCGTGCAGTCAGTACACGTATATGATTGGAACCCTGCACGTAAAACCATACGGCCTCTACATCGTTTCGCCTGAACTGGGAAACCCTCTGTGTGGGACTCTAAACACTCGACAGTACGCTGGCAGTGGGTTTAACCATAAGTCCGTCAGCGGCACAAGCTGTACGTAATGGCTATCCAGGTACCTATCGAAAAGAAGGGCGACGAACGAACTCATCCGAACCCCAGCTGATCCTATCCATGACAATATTTGTACAGTCCGGCCTGTTCATCTAAGAGTATCGCATATCAGGCCTAAGGGGTGGTAAATGTCAGATCCCTAATAACGTAATAAGTCGTGCCGGTGTAGAGCCCAATACACCCTGAGAAACTACTAGTGTACCTACCAGTAAATCTCACTGGCCCTGGTCAGAGATATTGTGTATTGGCTAACCGAACACGGCGCGATATATACTTCCAATACCAGGAGAGACAAATCCCTTCTAACCCCTATTGCCTCCAAGTGCTTCGGGACTGCACCCAACCACTACCTGTTTGCATGACTTATTTGAGCCATGGTAGGGTAGTAATCTAAGTACAGTGGAAACACACTTGAGACGAATAGTGATATCAAGTCAACGGACTAACCTGTACTCATGTCACCCGGGAACTGCTAATTGACGATAGGTATAATACCAACCAGCAGTTCCCAGCGAGTCCGTCCAGTGTAACTTATAACCCAATGAGAACCTATACACTATCTCTGGTACTGCATACCAATGGCTGCAGGACAGGCCACCTCCCCTGACGGGGATAAGAAGCGTATACACTAGTCTACTCTGGAGTATCGATACCCTGTCTCGATATTCCTATGACTAGGGACAAGCTTGAGGATGTGCTTACAGACTACCCAGCCCCCACTAGTGTGACTACCATCAAAAAACTGGTAGTCAAGTAAAGATCCTAAGGGCTCTATCAATATGCATTAGCGATATACTAAAAGAAATATATACACATATTAAAATAGAATTAAACCAGATAGCATACTATCATGTTGAGTAAGAATGTTATTATATCTGTGTATATCCTAAGCTTCCAAAATGTAATATGCAATCCAGTACTATACAATAATGGCCTCTAGGGCATATATCACTATCAATCTCCCACTTGCATTAAGGCCATGTATTGTCATATCGCAGACCTAGCATCTCGAATAGCCTCTTGAACCGCGTCTGAGGAATGGCCTTTGTGAGTGGATCCGCAGTGTTGTTTTTCGTGTCTACTCTCTGCACCTCAATATCTCGGTGATCCACGATCTCTCTGATCAGGTGATACCGCCTCAAGATATTTCTGGAGTTCTGATGGGACTTTGGTTCCTTCGCTAAATCTATAGCCCCGTTGTTATCATAATACAAAGGTACTGGATCAATAATTGACGGAACCACTTGAAGTTCTATAACGAACTTCATCATCCAGACTGCTTCTTTCACGGCGTCACATGCAGCGATATACTCTGCCTCCATCATCGAGTCAGCAACGATATCCTGCTTGGAGCTCTTCCAACAGACCGCCCCTCCATTGAGGGTGGAGACATAACCTGACATGGATTTGGAGTAATCCTAATCACTCTGGAAGCTAGAATCCATGAAGGCCTCGATCTGGAGGTCTTTACTGCCGTACACCAAGAACGTCTTCTTAGTCCTTCTCAGGTACTTGATAATGTTCTTAACTGCTATCCAGTGCTTCTCCCTAGGGTTTGACTGATACCTTCTTACCACGCTCAGTGCGTAAGAAACATCTGGTCTGGTACACAACATCACATATATTATAGATCCTACTATAAAAGCGTAGGGTATAATACTCATGCGATCCCTTTCCAAATCAGTCTTGGGAGACATCGCTTTGGAGAGGGTGATCCCGTGACAAGCCGATAGATTACTGCGCTTGGAATCTTCCTTAATAAATCTTTTCAGTATGGTGTAGATATTGTTGGATATATGTATGCCCTAGAGGCAATTATGTGATAGTGGATGTATTTATACATGTATATATATATATATTCAGTGTACATTCTTGCTCGACATAATAGTATGCTATCTGGTTCTTCTTTATCTGACATGTTGATTTGATCATGCTTTTATTCATTCATACATGTTGATAAAGCCCTGAGGATATTGGCTTGACTACTGTGATTATGATGGAGATCATACTAGTGGGACATCAGTAGTTTATAAGCATATCCTAGAATGTCCCTAGTCGCAGGTATATCGAGACGGGGCATCGATATACCAGAGTAGACTAGCGTATATGACACTAGACCCATATGATGGGCGATGGATGTTCCCACATTCATCGATGTTTGACATCGAGATCGTATATGGGCGCTCAGTGGTGACTGGGTACACTGGACGGACTCGCCGAGAACTCCTATATGGAATTATATCTATCGTCGGATAGCAGTTCTCAGGTGACACTGATGCAGGTTAGTCTGTAGACCCGAGATCGTCATAGAGTCTTGTGTGTTCTCCCACTGTACTTTGATTACCACCCTACCACGTCTCTACTGAGTCATGCAAACAGGTGGCCGTTGGGTACAGTCCCGAGACACACGAAGGTGATGAGTGATAGGAGGGGTTTCGTCTCTCCCGGTATTGGGAGTTGATGCTGTGCAGTGCTCGACTGGCTATATCAGTAAGTCCCTGGCCAGGGCTGTTGGGATTTGCTGATAAGTGTTATCAGTAGTTTCTCGATTGGTTATAGACCATTCATCGGCATGACTTATTGAGTTTTTGGGGTCAACGTTACCATCCCTAGACTCGATATGCAGCATATCTGACGAAGAGACCGGACTGTACGGTAGTGTTGCCGGTTGGCTCGACGGGAGTTGTAACAGGTTCACTTGTTTTCTTCTGATCGCTCAATACCCGGGTGGCCGTTACGTTTAGCTGACTTCTTGCGGCTTGGGGGTGCTTGATATGATCATCACCCACTGCCGGCGTATTGACGAGTCTTAGAGTCCCACAAAGGAGTTACTTAGTCCAGGAGAAACATTGTGGTGTGCATATGCGATATGTGTGTGGGCCCGGTTAAAATGCGCATATGAGATGCAGTATATTAATCGGGCGGCTTGCTTTTGGTTGGGTCGTATGTGATATGACCGGGTTGATAAATCAAGTGTTGATTTATCATTTAACCATTAGCTTCTCACTTAAAATCCTTTCTTGTCTTTATGCATGCATGTATGCACTCATTCTCATTCATTCTCATTCATGCACATAGGATGTGCATGCACACATACATGCATACATAAATGTTATCATGGTTGTATATATATAGGAGATGGTGGCAATATAAGACTCACACCTTATAATTACATATATGGATATATATTATATTTGTTTTAAAACAAAAGGAAAGAAAAAGATTAATGCATGATTATCTTCTACACTCTTCTTTGAACTAACCATGCTCACCTACCATTTAACCATGTGTTAATCTTACTTTTGGGTTTTAACTCAAGTACAATAATATCCATATATTGTAACTATGGTTTGAGATGAGAGATAGAAAATATATATACCTATATTTTCTATTTTTCACAACACAATTATCATTCTCTTGATATTTCAAAAGCCATCATCTTCTTCCTCCTTGCTCTCTTGCTCTCTAGATTTCTTAAGTGAGCAAAACATTCACCAAGTTAGGATTTTGAAGTGAGAAAACCAACCACAACACCATTCTACACAAGTCTTGCCCACTTGTGAAGAGTGTTAGCTTCCATTTTCTTTTCTTGATCTTGCGAAGTTACAAGCTTGGACAAAGCGGACTCCGGGTGGATCATCGTGGACCTAGAGGAGTTCAAGCGGACCTTTTCCAAACCCCAAGTAGCCGAGGAGTCTAGCGAAGGGAGCTACAAAGGTTGTACTCTCAAAACCCTAACCTTTTCTACTTGTGTTGTTGGTATGTTTAAGAAACCCTAAATTTTTAGTGATGATTCTTTGCATGTTCACTTAGCACCTTAAAAATTTAATTTTGAGACATGTGATGCTTGCAAACCCTTCATGAGGTGCTAGGTAAACCTAACATTGGTATCAGAGCCGACCTAGAACTTTAGGCGACATTTTAACGAAGTTAAAACTCCGATCGAACCGAAAAATACGGTTTTTTAGCACTCTCTGGACATTTTTTCAAAACGGTTATTTTTTAGAATTAAAAATATGTAAAAAATTCAGCAGGGTATTCTAAGAAACCTTGTAAAAAATGAAGCCCTAATTCCAAACTCCCACCGCGGAACCGCGGCCGTAAGGATGAATTAAGCCCTCGTTTTTGTACAGTGTTCTTATTTCCTGCTTATAGATGTTTTTAGGTATATTTAATCTGGTTTCAGTGATAGATGTTCTGGATATTGTTTTGGATTCTTTGATTTGATCGGAATTTCAATTTCGTGTTTTTTTTCCGGTTAACTTAGAAAGTATTAAAAAGTTCGAACGATTATCATTAACTCACTTTTTCACGGGGTTTAAATCTTTCGGAAATACGTGCAAGTTTTGTGGTGGACCCTCTAGAAGACAACAAACCTTAACTCGATTATGTGATCGTCTTGAACCGCCTTTTGAACCTTAGGGTTTGAGGCAGTACGGCGTGCCACATATGAAGCATTGGCTTGACCCTTCTACGGCTGGACCGCTACTACTGTGTCACATTCCGGATTTTTTGAACTCCGCTCAAGTGTTGAGCTTTAAGAAATTTTGGGTATTTAATTATTCGATCGAAATGTTTAATACTGTCTATTTATCTGGAATGTGATACAATATGTGGAATTCATATAGTAAGGCATGAAATGCGAGGTATGTGATATCTCGGATTTACGATGTCCAAAGTGAATGTGGATTCCAAATATTGTAGTTTTACACTTTCTTTTCTGTGGCCATAAGTGTAGTATGTCGATATCGCCGGTTTCGTTGCTATACATCAACGAAAATTGGGGTACGCATACTTACTTACGTTGATGATATATGATATTATGTGTTGCTGAGATATGATGTGCAGGATTGTCGCGGTCGAATAGCCCGGGGGTTTTATGTGAGATGAGAGTTTTATTTTTCCAATCATGTAAAATTCAAATGTAATGTAATATTCTTTTATTTGGGGCACTTCCGGGTTGAGGTTGATGTCACCAGTGTTGTATATTATTTACTTTTCCGCATTAGGATAGACCCAAGGATGGGAGCACAAGTGACCGGGTTCTAGGGTTCAGTAGGAGGTCATCTCGAGGGGTCGAGACCGGGTCTCCTAAACTCCAGGATTAGTAGGGTCGCTTGCCGTTCTCGTAAGGGTCTAGGGGTGTGGGCTTGGCTATTCATCGCGACTGTGGAATCCGTATTTTCTTTTGTTGGCTAAATACTAAATACGGACGTCCTAGTATATCCCACATTATATATATGTTTCTGCTGCCTGTGTTCTGTGATATCTGAGACGAATGATATATTATATATGAGATATATAGTAGACGTTGCTTATGTTTTGCACCCGCGCTAGTCCCGTCCCGGTATGCCGTTAGTTAAGTAACCTAACGGTGCATAACGGAACATTGCGGCGAATGCGGATGGCATAAGCGTACGTTGTATTTTCGTTTCTTTTCTGTGATTAGCTTAAGGACTTAAATGTTGGGATTACATTAATATGATTAATGTAAAGAAAATAAACCTAAAAAGATGTTGTAGAATCGGATTTGAAAACCACTCGGCTCTTTATGAAAAAGCTACTTTTCAAAACCGTGGAGCACAAGCCACTCCTTTTGAAAACCATTTGATTCTACGACGATATCAAGTTCAAAGCGTTAAAGATTTTCTTAAAAATCATCCGCAACCCTCCGTCATTTTAGGAAGTAGAGTACTTAGTATTCGTGCTACGTTTGTTGACCTTAGCCAAGGCATAGTGTACGGTAGCTAAGTGATGTCTTCCTACAATGCATATGATGCAGATTAATTAGGACGTGCATATGACTTTGTTGACCTTAGCCAAGGGTCATGTAAACGGGTCTGATTAATCAAGAAATGACGGGCTGAACATGACTAGTACTTGTGATTTGTTGACCATAACCAAGGTCATAGGTACTAGGGGTAAAAATCATATCGGGAATTTCAAGTGTTGAGATTTGCAATGAGATTGCATACCTTCCATATGATGGTTGGATCCCGATCCCACTGTGGGCAATAGTTGCTTCTAGGAGAGTTTTGCAGTTTACAATTAGCTAACTCATTAGGTGTCTAGAAAGGTGTTAACGGGGTTACGCCTCTGGGAAAACGAGGTTTACTTTAATTAGGTCCGTGCGAAAGCACGGGGAACCTCCCTCAAGTACCGACACTGGCCTGGCTGAACGGTTAGCGAAGTTGTAGACTGTAATTAATCCTGGCTAGTTTTCTTTCTAAGGTTTGAAAGAAAAACTTGATTAAAGCAGTGGGAGACATCGATTAGACAAGATAATAACCAATCTGATCTTTGCAAGAGCTTTCGCTTAGTGTATTCTTTTCTCTCTCTTAATGGCAGATACCAATGACTGGACTCAAGCTTCTACTAGATAAAAACAAACTGAATGGGACCAATTATAAAGACTGGCTAAGGAATCTGAAAATAGCCTTGAATTATGATAAAGTATCATATGTCCTCACGGCTTCAGCTCCGCCCACCCCAGGTCCAAAATCCTCAGTTGCGGACATTGAAGTCCGCAAGACATGGGACGCTGACTGTGCCACGGCCAAATGCCTTGCGCTTGCATCGATAGACAATACACATCAAAATCAGCACGAGAATATGGACATTCAAACCATATTCCTCTATACAAAAGAGTTGTATGGAGAGCAATCCCGCGTATTACGATACGAAGCATTAAAGAAATTGTTTCAGATGCGTATGGCCCCTGGCACATCAGTAGGAGACCATGTTCTGAAGATGATAGCTCTAATAGAAGAGCTTGAGGACCTTGGATGGACGATGGACAATAAACAATATACGGATATTATTCTGCAGTCCCTCCCCTCCACCTTTGCTCAGTTCATAGTTAACTTCAACATGCACAACATGGAGAGGGAACTACCTGAACTCCTTAATATGTTAAGGAGTGCAGAGAGCACACTGAAATCAGTGAAAACTCCCATTATGACTGTTGGACAATCTTCCTCTTCTCGCCCAAAGGCTAAGGCCAAAGGAAAGAAAAAGAAGAAGCCCACCAATCCTAAGGGTGGAGTTAAAAAAGGTGAAGGGAAAGGAAAAGTCCAAAGTTGGAGACTCGGGAAAAGATGAATGTTTTCATTGCCACAAAGCAGGACATTGGAAGCGCAACTTTACGGAGTACTTAAATCTCAAGAAGAAGCATGGGGATGCTTCCGCTTCAGGTGTGTTTGTGACAGAAAACTGTTTTTCAATAAACTCTGCTTCCTGGGTATTAGATACCGGTTCAGGTTCTCACATTTGCAATTCTATGCAGGGGCTGAGAAATAGCAAAGTTTTGAAGACAGGTGACCATACTCTCCGTGTTGGAAATGGTTCCAATGTACATACAGTCGCAGTGGGAGAGTATCACTTGGGGTTGCCATCTGGGTGTATATTGGTTTTGAACCCATGTTATTTTGTACCAAGTATGCTTTGTAATATAATATCTGTTTTTTTGTTAGACAATGAAGGATATAATTTTGTATTGCAGAACAATTTTATGAACATTCACCTAAATCAAATGTTGGTTGGGTATGGTACACTTAATAACGGGATATATGTCCTAAATCAACACACAGTTTTCAGCATACAACACACTAATAAAAGAAAACTTTCAGAAATAAATGAAGCTTTTCTTTGGCACTATAGACTTGGTCATATTAACGAAACAAGACTAAACAAGTTACACAAAGATAGATATTTAAACCCTTTTGAATATAAATCTTATGCGACTTGCCAGTCTTGTATTAAGAGTAAAATGACCAAAACTCCGTTTACCAGACACGGAGAAAGAGCTACCGAGCTCCTAGAACTCATACATAGTGATGTATGTGGGCCAATGTCTACACAAGCTAGAGGCGGTTTTTCTTACTTCATTACTTTCACTGACGATTTCTCAAGATTCGGTCATGTATTTTTATTAAAGCACAAATCCGAAGCTTTCGAGAAATTCACTGAATATAAACAAGAAGTAGAAAAACAAACCGGCTTGAGTATCAAGATACTTCGATCAGATCGAGGTGGGGAGTACCTCAGTACAGAATTTGCAAACTTCCTAAAAGAGAATGCGATTCTCTCTCAACTTACTCCTCCTTACATACCACAGCACAACGGTGTGTCTGAACGACGGAATAGGGCCCTATTAGATATGGTCTGATCCATGATGAGTGATACTGAGTTACCTGTCTCATTTTAGGGGCATGCATTGGAAACTGCAACGTTTCTTCTGAACAGGGTTCCAACCAAAACCGTGTCTACCATGCCATATGAGATATGGCATGGGAAGAGACCATCTCTTAAGAGAATTAAGATTTGGGGTTGCGTGGACTATATTAAAAAGCAGAATCCGGACAAACTCGAGACACGGTCAGTCATGTGTAACTTTGTGGGATATCCAAGGAACTCTTATGGATATCTATTCTACCACAAGCAAGAACAAAAGGTGTTTGTTTCTCAGCATGCCACATTCTTAGAAAAAGAGTTTTTCACATATAAAGATGCTGGAAATATGGTGGATCTAGAAGAGGTTCTAAAGACACAAACTACAAATGACGACTTGGTTGAACCGGCTGTTGCAATAGAAACCGAGGAACCTCAGCCACTCCGTAGGTCTGGTAGGACTTCTCGCCCACCGGAGAGGTACTACGGTTTCCTCATTGATGGTGATAGAGAAGACTGCATCATGGAGGATGATGATCCTACCAGTTTTCAGCAAACTATCACGAGTGGAGACTCTGTGAAGTAGCTGGATACCATGAGATCCGAAATGGAGTCTATGTACACCAACAAAGTTTGGACTTTAGACGTTGTACCCCCTGGGGTAAAACCTGTGGGATGCAAATGGATCTTTAAAAGAAAGATTGGTGTAGATGGGCAGGTAGAGACCTACAAGGCAAGACTTGTGGCGAAGGGTTTTCGCCAAAGACCAGGTTTGGACTATGATGAGACATTTTCGCCCGTAGCCATGCTTAAATCCATTCGGATCCTACTTGCTATTTCTGCTCACTATGACTATGAAATCTGGTAGATGAACGTTAAAACGGCATTTCTAAATGGGGATTTAGAAGAATGCGTTTATATGGATCAGCCGGAGGGATTCATTGACAGTGGGAGCAGCGGGAAAGCATGTAGATTGCTTAAATCCATATATGGGTTAAAGCAGGCATCACGGAGTTGGAACATCTGTTTCGATGATGTTATCAAAGAGTTTGATTTCATCAAAAATCCATATGAACCTTGTGTTTATAAGAAGGCTGTAGGGAGAGCTGTCACATTCCTCGTATTGTACGTGGATGACATTCTTCTGATAGGAAATGATATTCCTATGCTACAGTAGGTCAAATCTTTCTTATCACTAAGGTTCACCATGAAGGACCTGGGTGATGCTACATACATCCTGGGCATAAGGATCTATAGGGATAGATCCAAGAGGTTATTGGGATTGTTCCAAACCAAGTACATCAACACTATCCTAAAAAGGTTTAGTATGGAAGACTCCAAGCGGGGGTGCCTTACCCGCTTGCCATGGGGTCACTCTCTCCATGGATTCTTGTCAAAAGACCGATGAAGAGAGAGCTCGCATGAGCATTATACCCTATGCTTCGGCAGTAGGATCTATAATGTATGCGATGTTATGTACACGCCCAGATGTAGCTTATGCACTTAGTGTTGTAAGCAGGTATCAATCCAACCCAGGGGAGAATCACTGGATAGCTGTGAAGAACATTCTTAAGTACTTGCGAAGGACTAAAGAATTGTTCTTGGTGTATGGTAATGGAGATCTCCAAATGGAGGACTTTACCGATTCGAGCTTCCAGAGCGATAAGGACGACAGCAAATCTATCTCAGGGTTTGTATTTACCCTCAATGGAAGGGCGGTAAGTTGGAAGAGTTCCAAACAGGATACCGTTGCAGACTCTACGATGGAAGCTGAGTACATTGCTACGAATGATGCCGCCAAGGAAGCCGTCTGGATGAGGAAGTTCGTCTCGGAGCTAGGAGTAGTTCCAACTATTATTGATCCAATACCATTATATTGTGATAATAATGGGGCTATGGCATTAGCCAAGGAGCCCAGGTCCCATCAGCGATCCAGACATATCCTGAGGCGCTTTCATTTGATCCGGGAGATAGTAGATCGCCGCGAGATCGAGATTAAGAGAGTAGAAACAAAGAATAACGCCGCGGATCCACTCACCAAGGCCCTCCCTCAGCCTCAGCATGAGCGACTTTTTGAGATGTTGGGAATGAGATACGCCAATAACTGGCCTTAGTGCAAGTGGGAGATTGTTGAATATATGTATGCCCTAGAGGCCATTATATGATAGTGGATGTATTTATACATGTATATATATATATTCAGTGTACATTCTTGCTCGACATGATAGTATGCTATCTGGTTCTTGTTTATCTGACATGTTGATTTGATCATGCTTTTATTCATTCATACATGTTGATAAAGCCCTGAGGATATTGGCTTGACTACTGTGATTATGATGGAGATCATACTAGTGGAATATCGGTAGTTTATAAGGATATCCTAGAATGTCCCTAGTCGCAGGTATATCGAGACGGGGCATCGATATACCAGAGTAGACTAGCGTATATGACACTAGACCCATATGATGGGCGATGGATGTTCCCACATTCATCGATGTTTGACATCGAGATCGTATACGGGTGCTCAGTGGTGACTAGGTACACTGGACGGACTCGCCGAGAACTCCTATATGGAATTATATCTATCGTCGAATAGCAGTTCTCAGGTGACACTGGTGCAGGTTAGTCTGTAGACCCGAGATCGTCATAGAGTCTTGTGTGTTCTCCCACTGTACTTTGATTACCACCCTACCACGGCTCTATTGAGTCATGCAAACAGGTGGCCGTTGGGTAGAGTCCCGAGACACACGAAGAAGATGAGCGATAGGAGGGGTTACGTCTCTCCCGATATTGGGAGTTGATGTTGTGCAGTGCTCGACTGGCTATATCAGTAAGTCCCTTGCCAGGGCTGTTGGGATTTTGCTGATAAGTGTTATCAGTAGTTTCTCGATCTATTATAGACCATTCATCGGCACGACTTATTGAGTTATTGGGGTCGACGTTACCATCCCTAGACTCGATATGCAGCATATCTGACGAAGAGACCGGACTGTACGGTAGTGTTGCCGGTTGGCTCGACGGGAGTTGTAACATGTTCGCTTGTTTTCTTCTGATCGCTCAATACCCGGGTGTCTGTTACGTTTAGCAGACCGCTTGTGGCTTGGGGGTTCTTGATATGATCATCACCCACTGCCGGCGTATTGACAAGTCTTAGAGCCCCACAAAGGAGTTACTTAGTCCAGGCGAAACGTTGTGGTGTGCATATGCGATATGTGCGTGGGCCCGGTTAAAATGCGCATATGAGATGCAGTATATTAATCGGGCGGCTTGCTTTTGGTCGGGTCGTATGTGATATGACCGGGTTGATAAATCAAGTGTTGATTTATCATTTAACCATTAGCTTCTCACATAAAATCCTTTCTTGTCTTTATGCATGCATGTATGCACTCATTCTCATTCATTCTCATTCATGCATATAGGATGTGCATGCACACATACATGCATACATAAAGGTTATCATGGTTGTATATATATAGGAGATGGTGGCAATATAAGACTCACACCTTATAATTACATATATGGATATATATTGTATTTGTTTTAAAACAAAAGGAAAGAAAAAGATTAATACATGATTATCTTCTACACTCTTCTTTGAACTAACCATGCTCACCTACCTTTTAACCATGTGTTAATCTTCCTTTTGGGTTCTAACCCAAGTACAATAATATTTATATATTGTAACTATGGTTTGAGATGAGAGATAGAAAATATATATACTTATATTTTCTATTTTTCACAACACAATTATCATTCTCTTGATATTTCAAAAGCCATCATCTTCTTCCTCCTTGCTTTCTTGCTCTCTAGATTTCTCAAGTGAGCAAAACATTCATCAAGTTAGGATTTTGAAGTGAGAAAACCAACCACAACACCATTCTACACAAGTCTTGCCCACTTGTGAAGAGTGTTAGCTTCCATTTTCTTTTCTTGATTTTGCGAAGTTACAAGCTTGGACAAAGCGGACTCCGGGTGGATCATCGTGGACCTAGAGGAGTTCAAGCGGACCTTTTCCAAACCCTAAGTAGCCGAGGAGTCTAGCGTAGGGAGCTACAAAGGTTGTACTCTCAAAACCCTAACCTTTTCTACTTGTGTTGTTGGTATGTTTAAGAAACCCTAAATTTCTAGTGATGATTCTTTGCATGTTCACTTAGCACCTTAAAAATTTAATTTTGAGACATGTGATGCTTGCAAACCCTTCATGAGGTGCTAGGTAAACCTAACAGATATACCTGGACTGTGAAAGTCCCGACATCCTCTTAAATCTATCATGATAGATCTAGATCCCCAGAATGTAGGAGGCATCACCTAGGTCTTTCATAGAGAACTTCTGTGATAAGAACCCTTTAACTGATTGTAGCATAAGAATGCCATTTCCTATCAGAACAATTTCATCTACGTATAATACGAGGAATACTGTAGTTCTTGCTACAATCTTACTATAAATGCATGGTTCATCTGGATTTTTGATAAAGTTAAATTGTTTGACCGTCTCATCAAAGCAAATATTCCAACTCCGCAATGCCTGCTTTAATCTATAAATGGATTTAAGCAATTTGCACACTCTTCCGTTGCTCCCACTCTCTATGAAACCCTCTGGTTGATCCATATAAACACACTCTTCTAAATTTCCATTCAGAAAAGCGGTCTTTACGCGTATCTGCCAAATTTCATAATCATGGAAGGCGGCAATGGAAAAAAGGATCTGAATGGATATAAGCATAGCCACTGGAGAAAAGGTTTTATAATAGTCCAAGCCAGGTCTTTGACGAAAACCTTTTGCTACAAGTCTACCTTATAGGTTTCAACCTGTCCATCTGCACCGATCTTCTTTCTGAAGATCCATTTGTAGCCTACGGGTTTTATCCCTTGAGGTGCAATGTCCAAAGTCCAAACTTTTTTGGTGTACATGGATTCCATTTCGGTCTGCATTGCATCCAGCAATTTTACTGAGTCTCTGCTCGTAATGGCCTACTAGAAACTAGTTGGCTTATCATTATTGATGATGTAATCCTCTCTATCCCCGTCTATGAGAAAACTGTAGTATCTCTCGGGTGGATGAAACTACCTACTAGATCTGCGGAGTGGCGCAGAGACGTCCGGTTCTTTTGAAACTTCTGGTTCCACTATGCTTTCAGTAATAGTTTGTGGTTCTGAAATTTCTTCCAGTTCTATTGCACTCCCACTTATTTCTTTTTCAAGAAATTGAGTCTCCAGAAAGTGGGCATGCCGATAAACAAAAACCTTTTGTTCCTTTGCGTAATAGAAAAGACACTCCCTGGAGTTCCTAGGGTATCCCACAAACTTACACAGTACTGATCGTACCTCGAGCTTGTCCGCATGCTGCTTTTTGACAAAAGCTGGACATCCTCATATCTTAAGATATTTAAGATAGGGTTTCTTCCTACTTCACATTTCATATGGTGTGGTAGGCACAAAGTTAGTAGGAACTTTGTTCAAAAGATTTGCAGCAGATTCTAGTGCATAACCCCAGAAGGATCGCGGTAACTCAGCGTTACTCATCATGGAACGTATCATATCTAATAAGGTATGGTTCCGTCTTTTTGATACACTGTTGTTTTGCGGTGTGTATGGAGGAATAAGCTGAGAGAGAATTCTATTCTCTTTTAAGTAATCCAGGAATCGGTACTTAAGTATTCACCACCTCGATCAAATCGAAGTGTCTTGATACGTTTGCTTGTTTGTTTTTCTACTTCATTCTTGTATTCTTGGAATTTCTCAAAGGCCTCATTTTTATGTTTTATCAAGAATACATGTCCATACATTAAGAAATCATCCATAAAAGTAATGAAGTAGGAATAACCACTTCTTGCATGTGTAGACATTGGACCACACACGTCGCTGTGTATGAGTCCTAAGAGCTCGGTGGCTCATACTCCGTGTACAGTGAACGGAGTCTTTGTCATCTTTCCTTTGAGACATGATTGACAAGTTGTATAAGACAGATATTCAAACGGATCCAAATATCCCTCTTTATGTAACTTCGTCAATCGTGTTTCATTGATGTGACCTAGTCTACAATATTATAAGAAAGCTTGATTTAATTCTGGAGACTTTCTTTTAAGTGTGTTGTAGATAATGAAAACATGGTGTTGATTTAATACGCATATATCATTATCTATTGTACCGGACCCAATCAAACCATGATTAACGTAGATGTTTACAATATCGCTTACAAATGTAAAATCATAACCTTCTTTAGATAGTAAAGATATAGAGATGATATTACATGTCAAACTAGGTACACAAAAACAGCTACGCAAAACCAAAATGTGTCCACTTGTCAATCCTAGGTGATATTCCCTTACAGACACAGTATTCACGCTCGCTCCGTTAGCAACCCTGAGGGTCATATCACCTGCCTTTATAACTCTACGGCTTCTCGGTGCCTATAATGAATTACAGATATGAGATCCTGAACCGGTATCCAATACCCAGGAAGTAGAGTTGATTGACAGATAGTTTTCAATCATAAACACAACTGAAGCCGAAACCACAACTTGCTTCGGATCCTGATTGTTGGCTTTCCAAGCCATGCAGTCCTTCTTCCAATGGCATTTCCTATGACAATAGAAACATTCCACTTTCCCTACTGTCGGCCCCCCAACTTTTGCCTTGCCCTTCCCCTATACCTTATTGACACCTCCTTTCGGCTTGGTGGGGTCCTTTTTCTTCATCCCCTTGGCTTTCGCCTTGGATCTAGAGGAGGAAGGTTCCCTAATAAGCAGAGCGGGTATCTCCCTGGTTTTCTTTAGGTTGCCCTCTGCACTCCTTAACATGTTGAGAAGTTCTGGAAGTGTAACCTCCTTATCTTGAATATTGAAATTCAAGATAAACAGGGTATAGGTAGAGGGGAGGGATTGTAGAATCAAGTTTGTATACAACTCGTTCTCCAACGTGGTCCCAAGGTCCGCGAACTCTTCAATATAGCTAATCATCTTAAGGATGTGGTCCCCTACAGATGACGCGATAGCCAACCTCGTCTGAAACAATTTCTCGAGATCTCATATCTTGTGATACGAGATTGCTCTCCATATAAATCCTTGGTATAGAGGAAGATGGAAGCTAAGTACATCTTCTCGTGCTGTCTTTGGTGTTCTTTATCTATTGAGGCCAGCACAAAGCACTTGGCTTTCTCATAGTCTATTTCTTATATCTTACGGATTTCTATATTCGCGACGGTGGAATCTGGACCTGAGATGGAGGGGGCTTTGGTAGTAAGGAGGTAGCCCAGCTTGTCATAGGTTATGTCCATCTGGAAATTCCTTAGCCAATCTTTATAGTTTGGCCCCGTAAATATATTTTTATCTGGTAGTAACTTAAGCCTGGTCATTTTGGTCGCTGCAATTAGGAGAGAGAGAAGAAACACTCAGCATGATGCTCTTGCAAGTTTAGATTGGTTATTAGTTTATCTAAACGGGATGGCTCCCACCGTTTCCTCAAATCCTCCTTCAAACCATAAAAGAAGAATTAGTTGGGATTAATCACACCCTAAAATTCTTTCTTAATCTTTTGGCCAGGCTAGTGTCGGTACTTCGAGAGAGATTTTCCAACACTTTCGCGAAATTCCTTAATTATATAACCTCTTTTCTCTGGAGGCGTAGCCCCGCTAACACCGTTCCAGACACCTATTTGGTTTATAGCATTGATTGTAAAGGGAACAGCTCTCCCGAGGAGTAACAAAACTTAAGGTGGGATCAGGATCCAACTATCATTGTGTGACAACTTTGAAGAAATCCTACCAAAATCATCACACTTCAGATGGTATGCAAAACTAGCAAGTTTCCTTTTCTTTTGAAACTCCCGATGTGGATTTTTCCTCAGGCGCTTATGACCTTGAAAAAGGCTAAAATATCATAAGATGCAAGTCAAGTTCTACCAGTCATTGTCCAGGTTAATCTGAACCCATTCGTACAAACCCTTGACGAAGGCTAAAATAGTTGTATGTCTGTCCCAGATTAACGCATCTATCTATGCTACAGATGAATACCCAGCAGCTACTAATCAGTATGCCTTGGCGAAGGTCAAAATGCATAACTTGAATACTACTGAATACCCATCTGAAATGATGGAGGGCTATGGCTGGTTTTGGCGAAAACCGTAAACAAAATGAACTTGATATAGTCGAAGGAACCATGATAGCTTTTAAAAGGAGTGGTTTAGGCTCGGCATTTAAAAGTTGTTTTTAAAGAAAACCGAATGGTTTTGAAATTTTTCCAACGATTTAACTTTGGTTTGTTTTCTTTGCATTAAACAATACTAATGGCGTCCCATCACTTAATCCTATCATTACAGAAAGAAACGAAAATAGAACGTATGCTTATGCCATCCGCATTCGCCACGGGGACCCCGTCATGCACCGTTGGGTTACTTAACTAACGGCTGAGCGGGAGCTGGACTAGCGCGGGTGCAAAATAGAAGCAACGTTTATTATATATAATATATATATATCGCCATTCGTCTCACGCAATAATAGTCATTTTAGATTACAGATCACAGCAACACAGATAAATATATTATATATATTAGTCATGATGAATAGCCAAACCCCACCTTAAACCCCTACGGGTGCGGCAAACTACCTGCCAAATTCCCGAAGTGAAGTAACCTCCCTCAATGAAATGAGTAGGTCACTCGACACTTCAAGAACCCGGTAGTTTGTGCACCCCTCCTTGGGCTGTCCTAGGTGCAAGAAAAAGTAAATGAAATAATACAACAGTGGCTACAACCTCAACCCGGATGTGCCCCGCAAAAGAATATTACATCAATTTACAAATATACATGAATGAAAGAAAAGAACACTCTTCTCACATCCCCCGGCTATTCATTCGCGACGATCCAATACTTCATATCCACAAACTATTAACAAGATACTAGATATGTGCAACCCCCACTAATTGACATATAGAAATTAGTGGACGTTTAGAAACACATATACAAACTTAAATGAATAAACAATGTTAAAATTCCGACTTCAAAATACTCTGTATTGCCCAAGCACAAAGATAACAGAATATGAAACTTGGGTAAATCAAACAATACCTAAAAACCTAAATCCAAGAGTATAGAACACCACAAAAAACCCAAGACCTAACTCCCTAACAAAACCGGCAACAGCGGGAAAAACACCATTTCCGGCAGTCGAACCTCGGAGTTTATGTCTCGTTTTTCTATAAGGAGCATTCTGCACTTGTTTTAAAAAAATTTAGAAGCTCTTTTAAAATTAACAGAAACTTGGATTTCGTTTTTGTCGATTCGGAGTTATTTCAGTTTCGTAACTTTAAATATCGTCTAATCTACTAGTTAAGATTTGAGTAGGCTCTGATACCACTGTAATTCGATGTCGTACACCCATCCGGTTTGTAGGGAGGCGGAATTTACAAAAATGATTTTATAACTTGCAACATCGACCTATTATACAGGATCTTTTCGGAAACCATAACTAGCTAAACACTAAGAGGTTCTAAGCTACTATGATAGAGTTTTATACCTCTTGATACAAGGCCTTCGGGTCTTCTTCTTCTTTCCTTGAGCTCCTAGAAGATACGGATTAGAAGATACGAATCGCGCTTGATCGTCGTTCTCCTCGTGTCAAAGATGATCCACCTGAGAGTCTATGGTTCAACCTCCTACTTCTAAACCAAGGTAACTAAAGTACCTAGTTCGCTAATCTAGGTAGCTTAAGAGATGTAGAGAGTTAATTGGAGTGTTTTATCTCAAATGACCCTAGGATTCACAACACATGTGAGGGTTAAGGTTTTGAGGAAGAAGGAGAAGAACAATGGAGAGAGAATGAGAATGAACAAATGAGCAAGTGTTTGTGCAAGTGAAGAATGGCTAAGTCTTTCCTAATTCAAGCATGCAATATTTTCCATAAACAAATACAACCATGCTTGAACAGTAAAGGCAAACCAATAAATTAAAAAATTTGTTATGCTTCACCCAAGCCATAAATATCTCCATTTTCCACCTCATTAATTTATTTTCCAAAAATAGATAAACCCAATAATGAGGTATCCCCTTCTAGAAGCATCTTTTGTAAAATTACAAGAATTCCCTCACCGTATATAAATACCTGTATTCATACTGCAAATATACGAATACGATGAGATAATAATAATCCAATAATATAATACTAGAATCCGGCTTAATCCCGAGGCTACTAGTATTATCCGTCCGAACAACATCCGTGCAGCCAGTACACGTATATGATCGGAACCTTGTACGTAAAACCATACGACCTCTACATCATTTCGCCTGAATTAGGGAAACCCTATGTGTGGGACTTTAAAGACTCGACAGTACGCTGGCAGTGGGTTTAAACACAAGTCCGTCAGCTGCACTAGCTGTACGTAACGGCTAACCAGGTACCTGTCGAAAAGAAGGTCGACAAGCGAACCCATCCTAACCCCTACTGAACCTATCCATGACAATCTCCGTATAGTCCGGTCTATTCGTTTAAGAGTATCGCATATAGGGCCTATGGAGTAGTAAACATCAGACCCCTAATAGCGCAATAATTCGTGCTGGTGTAGAGCCCAATACACCCTGAGAAACTACTGGTGTACCTACCAGTAAATCTCACTTTCCCTGACCAGGGACTTTGTGTATTGGCTAACCGAACACAGCACGATATCAACTCCCAATACCGGGAGAGATGAATCCTTTCTAACCTCTACCGCATGTAAGTGCTTTGGGACTGCACCCAACCACTACCTATTTGCATGACTCATTTGAGCCATGGTAGGTAGTAATCTGAGTACAGTGGGAACACACTTGAGATGAATAGTGATGTCAATTCAACGGACTAACTACTCATGTCACCCGGGAACTACTAACTGACGATAGGTATAACACCAACCAGCAATTCCCAACGAATCCGTCCAGTGTAACTCATAACCCAATGAGCACCTGTATACTATCTCTGGTACCGCATACCAATGGCTGCGGGACAGGTCACCTCCCCTGACGGGGATAAGAAGCGTATATACTAGTCTATTCTGGAGTATCGATGCCCTATCTCGATAATCATATAACTAGGGACAAACTTAAGGATGTGCTTATAGACTACCCAGTCCCCACTAGTATGACTGCCATTACAATGCTGGTAGTCAAGCAAAGATCCTAAGGGCTCTATCAATATGTATTAGCGATATGCTAAAAGAAACATATACACATATTAAGATAGAATCAAACCAGATAGCATACTATCATATTGAGCAATAATGTTATTATATCTGTGTATATCCCAAGCTTCCAAAATATAATATACAATCTAGTACTATATAATAATGGCTTCTAAGACATATATCACTAACAGTCGCATACTCACAGCCCGTGTGCTACCGATCACCTAATTTCTGTACTAATCAGTTTCGCAAAGCTTGTTTGAGAAACATTCACGTTCTAGAAATAACCTCAGTAAGTGGATCCGCTCTAATGTTTCTATCTTTATCTCTCTATATCTTAATTTCACGGAGAACGACTATCTCCCGAAATGAGCGATACTTTCCTTAGAATTTTTCTGGATAGCTGATGGGACTATGTTCATGAATAAACATCCAAATCCAACAAACTACTTAGACTGTATCTAATTGCTGATGTAATCAACACCCAGTGCCATGACCATCTCAATATCCTTCTTGGAAACCTATCCAACATACTGCACCTCAAAAGAGGGCAAACTATTATCTCTGACAGCCATTCTATCATCCAGATTACCTTGGAAGCCTGAAATGATAACCGCCTCCTTAAGGAGGCTGTCGTTACCATATACCAAGAACGTCCTCTTAAGTTGATAACTGCTTCCCAATGTTTCTTCAGGATTAGATTAATATATGCTTATTGCAGCTAGTGCAAAAGCAATATTTGGTGTGGTTCTTGGCATCTCATGATTGACTTAATTGCCTAAGTAAGTGATATGTCTATCTTGAAAATCCCTCTCCTCATTAGTCTAGAAGACATCTCTTTAAAGAGGGTGATTCCATCACCTACCGGTAAACAACCACGTCAATAGTCGTCCATTCTAAAATGCTTTAGAATATTGTCAAAGTACCCAAGTTGGGTTACTTCCAAAATATTGATCTAAAACCATAGATCTAGTCACCAGTGTCCCTGATATTTTGTCCAGAACTATGTGGAGAAACGCATGTGACAGCCACAGTATAACCGATCGTAGTATAGAAATATCACTTCCTATCAGGAGTGCGTATCCAAATACCAGGACATCACTCCATACTACTTTCTTACCAGGTCCATCTGTTGTTCTGATGATGTCAAACACTATGATTGTTACTTCAAAAATAGATGATCTATCTCTGCTATACTTACTTTAGTCTATAAATAGACATAAGCTACTGGCCCACCACGTTTCCGCTGCTCACACTGACTACAACAACCCTCTGGCAGAGTCATATATAAGTGCACTTCTAAAGCTGATTTAGAATGACATTATAGTCATCCACCTGCCAGATCTCAAAGTCCAGAACAACAGTAGTGTCAACCTTGGGTCATCGAAATCTCCCTGTCACCGTCTTTGAGGAGACCGAAATACCTCTCGGGTGGCTTAGCTTACCCGCCAAATCTGCGAAGTGGCTAATGGAATGTCAAATTCAATTGAATTCTTAGGTTCTACTAAATTTTCAGTAACTGTTTGTGGTTCTGGAATCACTTCTAGTTCTACCATACTCCTACTAATTTTTTCTGAAAAAAATTCATTTTATTAAAAAAGTGGCGAGTCAAGAACAATATAAATATTGATCATGCAAATGGTAGAATGTTAACCCTTGTCAAAGCCCGGGATAACCCATAAACTGCCATTACTGAAACGTGTCTTGAGTTTATCCGGATTCTGATTTTAAGCATATGCTGGATAACTCCATATACCTTAACGTTGTTAAGCTATGAATCCATTCTATATCCAATATAGAAAACAAAGGAACTAATTTAATTGGAACCAGATTCAAAAATCATGCAACTGCTTCTTGTACATATTGACTAAATGGAAGAAGGTCATGCAGCATTACTCATCAAGGAACACACCCACGGATGAGTAACCTGAGAAAGAAGAAAGTTCTCAAATATATTTCTTACGACAGAATAGCTAGCATAAGTATCTATATCTTCAATCACCTCGAAAAATATTGATACTTCGAACGAACGGTTCTCCACTTTATTCTTATACCTATAACTTCTCAAAATTTAGACATTATGTAGGGTTTCTAGGCACACTAGTGAGGTCTCACAAGGCATCGAACATGCCAATTTCAAAAAATCTAGGTGCCGAGAGACCCGACTACGGATCGTTTGCTAGAAAACTAGGCGAAAAAGCTAACTAGTTAACACTTAACTATGAGAATCGGAAATACAACCTTTGTAGATCCGGTGCTCCACCTCCATAGCTCCGCAATGAAGTCCTCTCGCTGTCCTACACAAATCCTGGGCTCTAGCGTCGGCTTCATCGGAGAATAGGCGAGCTAGGTCGTCGATGTCCATGCCGAAGATGATCTACGTCGAAGCATCGCAAGATCAAGCTCTCACTTCACCAAGTCAAGAAACTTGTGAAGGAAACACACACTACTACTTGGCAAGAGGTAGAGGATGAAGAAATAGGAAGTGGGTAGACTTTAGATTTGGATTTCTCACTCATATCATCAATCCACCATTGATGTAGTCTAGGTTTTTCTTCTTGAGTTGAAGGAAGAAGAAGAAGAAAATGATATGATAAGATTAATCAAAAAAGAAAAGAATAATCCATTCTTATCATAACACTAACCATGGTAATGTGTAGAGAATCAATCATGGTTAAATGGGATGGTTAGGGTTAAGCATGAGACAAAATGGTTGCTAAAGTCAAAGTCTTCATGAAGCTTCAACAAGCTTCCAAATAAAGCCACCATTTTGCATTATGCTTATCATTTTCCAATAATGAATAAACAAATAAATAAATAGATATGAAAATGATAACCCTAACCATTACATAACCATGGTTTAAACTTTACACAAAACACAAGTTAGCATGCATCATCAAACATGATATATACAAGTGCACAAAAGTATATCGCATATACAATGCGCACATCCGAGTGAGAAAATCCATCTTAAGTGAACCAATACTAGTTAATGCAAAGTAATATATCAAATATATAATTATGCATTAAATCATTAAATCAACACTTGATTCAATGATCCGGTCATGTCGCACACAACCGACTAGTATACAATGTATCGGCTTATCGAATCAATCCTTGATTCGATAACTAGGTTATATCACATACAACCATTCGACACATTCATCGCGAGAATGGAATACGGTATCACATACACGCATTATTCTCGGTCCCGCACATATCTCATATGCGCTCCTATTTCGTTTCGCTTGAGCCAGGAAACCTCTGTGTAGGACTCTAAAGACTCGTCAATACGCCGGCAGCGGATGATGATCATATCAAACATCCACAAGCCGCAAGCGGTCTGCTAAACGTAACGGCCACCCGGGTATTGAGCGATCTGAAGATCGACGAGCAAGCCCGCTCACACTCCAGTGAATCCAACCAGTAACACTACCGTACAGTCCGGTCTGATCGTCTGATATGTCGCATATCTCGCCTAGGGGTGGTAAACGTCAGACCCCAATAGCTTGATAAGTCATGTCGATATGAGGTCTATAACAATTCGAGAAACTACTGGTAACACTTACCAGTAAATCTCAGCAACCCTGGCCAGGGATTTCCTGTTATAGCCAATCGAACATTGCGCAACATCAACCCCCTATACCGGGAGAGACGAATCCCCTCCTATCGCTCATTGCCTCCATGTGACTCGGGACTGTACCCAAAAACCACCGTTTTGCACGCCCTCTTGGACGTGGTAAGATGGAAATCAAAGCACAGTGGGAACCACACAAGACTCTATGACGATCTCGGGTCAACAGACTACTCTGTACCAGTGTCACCAGAGAACTGCCATCTGACGTGAGGTATAATACCATCTGGGAGTTCTCGGCGAGTCCGTCCAGTGTACCCAGTCTCCACTGAGCACCCGTATATCATCTCTGATGTCAAACACCAATGGATATGGGATCATCCATCGCCCATCTGTATGGGTCGAGAAGGTATACGCTAGTCTACTCTGGTATATCGATGCCCCGTCTCGATACACCTACGACTAGGGACTGTGAAGGATGTACTTATGGACTACCATGTCCCCACTAGTATGATCCGCATCATAGTCCAGGTAGTCAAGTACACATCCTAAGGGCTTTACCAACATGTAACAGAGAGACAATCAGCATACACGTTAAGGTAAAGGGTAACCAGATAGCATACTATCATGTCGAGCAAGAAAGTCCTCCCTATATATGTCCCAGCATCCACTACAATATACATCCTATGTACAGTAATGGCCTCTAGGGCATACATATAACTAACAATCTCCCACTTGCACTAGGGCCATCTGTAGCAGTGGTTGTAGTATCTCATACTCAACCATCCCATAAAAGTCTCTCTCTGGGAACAGGCCTTTGTGAGTGGATCCGCTGTGTTGTCCTCTGAGTCTACTCTCCTTGCCTCGATCTCCCTGGAGATCAACCATCTCCATGATCAAGTGATACTGCCTTAGAATATGTCTGGATCACTGATGGGACCGGCGTTCCTTGGCATAAGCCACAACTCCATTGTCACACAATGGAAGGAACATAGTTCATCTCATGAACCAATATACACCCAAACAGCCTCTTTGGTAGCATCTTAAGTAGCGATCTATCCTGCCTTTATCATCTAGTATGTCACGGTATCTAGCTTGGAACATACCGTCCCTTTACTGAGGGGAAAGACAATGCCTGCGACTGACATTCAGTCGTCTTTATCACCCTGGAACACTTCCAGTGATTCTCCCTAGGATCGATTGATACCATCTCACTACAACTAGTGAGAATCCTAACATCCAATTAAATCTATCTCATAGATCCAAAACTCAGGATTTAGGAGGTATCATATTGATCCTATATGGAGAATCATAGTGATAAGCGGAGATTGATCGAGCGTAGCATAGGAAACTCCTTCCCTATCAAGAGTATGTCATCCACGTACTCTACGAGAATCGTCACAATACTCCCTACTATCTTTTTGTTTATACAAGGTTCATCTACCATTTTGATGATGTCAACTTCTTTGACTAATCCATCAAAACAGATGTTCCAACTCCGCGATGCCTGCTTTATCCTATAAAGCATCTTGCACATGTTTCCGCTGCTCCCACTGTCTACGAAGCCCTCTGGCTGTGTACTTATAGACGCACTCTTCTAAAACATCATTTAGAAAAGCAGTCATGACACCCAACCACCAGATATCGTAGTCATGGTATGTAGCCGTGACAAGTAGGATCTGGATGGACTTAAGCATAGGTATTGGAAAAGGTTTCATCATTATCCACGCCTGGTCGATGACGAAAACCTTTAACAATTCTAGCTTTGAAAGTCTCAACTTTTCCATGTACACCAAGTAATCTTCTCAAGATTTACTTGCTCCTGATGGGGATTTAACCCTTCACATATAGCAACTAAAGTCCATACTTTGTCGGTGTATAAGGATTCCATCTCAGATCACTAAGCATCCAGCCATTCTTATAGAGTCTTACTCCTGATGGCCAGCTCGAAACTAGTTGGGTCATCATCTCATGATGCAATCCTCGCTCCCACTGTCATAGAGAAACCGAAGTATCTCTCAGGTGGGTGAGGAACCCTATTAGATCGGCGGAGAGGCTGAGGTTCGTTGGTATCTACTGAATCCTTTGGTTGTACCAAATCATCTGCTGTAGCTTGTATAGCTGGAACACTTCCAGTTCCACATAACAGACCTTGCCTCGAGCTTGTCCGGATTTTGCTTTTAGACATAGGCCGGACAACCCCAAATCTTAACTAGCTTAAGACATGGGCTCTTCCCTTTCCATATCTCATATGGAATGGTAGGCAACTGATTTGATTTGAACCCTATTCAATAGGTATGCAGCTTCATAAGTGCATAACTCCCAAAAAAGGAAATAGGTAACTCAGTAGTACTCATCATAGAGCACACCTTATCATATAGGGTGTGATTGCTCCGCCCCGATATACCATCGTGCTATGGTATATTCGGAGGAGTAATGCTGAGAGAGAATCTCATTCTCCTTTAGAATAGTCCAGGAATTCTATGCACAAGTATTCTCCTCCCTGATCTTATCATAGGACATAATACTTATACCCGTATTTTGGTTCTCCACTTCTTACTTATATTCTGTGAATATCTCAAAAGGTTCGGACTTATGTTTCAACAGGAATATATGACTGAATCTTGAGAGATTATCAGAGAATATAATGAAGTATAAAGAACCAGTCCTAGCATGTGTAGACAGGAGACTTTACATACATCATCATGTATCAGTCCCAAGAGTTCATCAACTCTTTCTCGGCTTCCAGTAAGCAGAGCTGGTGTCATTATATCTTTGTGACATGACTGGCAAGTTTCACAAGATGTAAATTTAAACTGATTTAAATATGCATCTAAAATGTAACTTTAGCCAGTCGGGTCGCATTGACATGACCTAGTCTACAATACCTCAAGAAGAATTCGTTCATTTCTGAACTCTTCTTCTTGTGTGTGTTCAGTATACTAGGAACTGTAGTTTGATTTAGAACGTTAATGCTTTTAGATAGCGTGCCTGAACCGATCAATTTTTGATATAGGAAGTGTTCAAAACATTATCCATCAATACAAAATTATATCCTTTCTTTACTAATAAAGAGACTGATATGATTTTGTATATCAGGTTCGGTATCTAATAGCATTTGTTCAGAATCAATGTATTCGTAATACAGGGTGACAGTGACCAACAGACTTGGCTGCAACACTTGCCCCGTTTTCTGCCTCATGAAACTTATCACCCGTTCTCAGTTTTTCTACTCTCTTGTAGCCCTATGTAACAGATTACATATCAGGGATCCTGATCCGGTATCATATACCCAGGATGCAGAGGATACTGAGAAACAGTTCTTTGTAATGAACACACCCGAAGGAGATGCATCATATGCATTTTCTTCGTTTGGGCGGCATAAGAATTCTGGTATTCCCCAATTTCCTGCTCTGTCTTATAACAATTATAAGTTGGAGCGGGACCAACGTTCCCCAGCTCAGTATAACAAGCGGGTTCGGTCAATACATCCGTATTATTATCTTGATTAAGGCATGATATGGTCGCTACCAGGAGAGAGAGAAGAAAACACTCTGCGTGCGCTCTTGCAAGATCAGATTGGTTATTTATTTTATCTAATCAGGATGGCTCCCACTGTTTTTATCAAATCTTCCTTCAAACCCTAAAAGGAAAGACTAGCCGGGATTAATTACACTCTACAAGTTCGCCAATCTTTCAGCCAGGCCAGTGTCGGTACTTTGAGGGACGTTCCCCGTGCTTTCGCACGGACCTAATTACAGTAAACCTCGTTTTCCCATAGGCGTAACCCCGTTGACACCTTTCTAGACACCTACTTGATCGGCTAATTGTAAAGTGCATAACTCTCCCAGGAGTAACAATTACTCGCAGTGGGTATCGGGATCCAACTATCACATAGAAGGTATGCAATCTCATTGCAAGTTTCAACACTTGAAACTCCCGATAATGGTTTTTACCCCTAGCACCTATGACCTTGGCTAAGGTCAACAAATCATAGGTACTAGTCAAGTTCTACCCGTCATTTCGTGATTAATTAGACCCACCCACATGACCCTTGGCTAAGGTCAACAAAGCCACATGACTGTCCTAACTAATCGCATCATATGCTGTGTAGGAAGACATCACTTAGCTACCGTACACTGTGCCTTGACTATGGTCAACAAACACAGCACGAATACTAAGTACTCTACTTCCTAAGATGACGGAGGGTTGCGAATGGTTTTTGTGAAAACCTTTAACGCTTTGAACTTGATCTCGTTGCGGAATCAAATGGTTTTTAAATGGAATGTTTTTGAGGCTTTTCTAGTTTTGCTAAAGGGGTCACTCCCGGTGAAGGGATCGTCGGCCCTTTCCTCGTCGAATGAGGTGCGGGATATATCTTATATATCACTGTGCAAAGCAGAAACTATAGAAGCGATCAAATACAAACCGAGTGTGTAGCATCTGCCAGTTATTGCTAAAGGAGTCACCCCGGTGAAGGGATCTCGGTCCTTTCCTCATCGAATAAGGTGCAGGATGTTCTATAATGAACACCGCGATGCAAAGCAAGAACTGTAGCTACCTGTTTTTACTTTGAAATTCGATTCCACAACATCAATTAGGTTTATTTTCTTTCATTAATCTCATTAATGAATATCCCATCAATTAAGTCCACCTAACCATCACAGATAAATATAACGTACGCTTATGCCATCCGCATTCGCCTCGATGTCCCGTCTGCACCGTTAGGTTAGGTAACTAACGCCAGAGCGAGGCAGGGCTAGCGCAGGTGTAAAACATAAGCAACGTCTATATAATATATCATATATACTATATATAATACCTGTCACAGAACATCACATGATCTCATCACAGATAAAACACAGCAGAAGAAACATATGAAATATTGGATATACTAGGACGTCCGTGTTTTCAATACGAGCCAGTATAAAACACGGATTCCACGGTCGTGATGAATAGCCAATCCCACACCCCTAGACCCCTACGAGAGCGGCAAGCAACCCTACCAATTCTAGGGTTAGGAGACCCGGACTCGACTCCTCGAGTTGGTCTCCCACTGGACCCCAGAACCCGGTTACTTGTGCTCCCCTCCTTGGGTCTATCCTAGTGCAGAAAAGTAAATAATATACATCAACGGTGACATCTTCCGCAACCTGGAAGTGCCCCAATAAAAGAATATTACATACAAGTTTTTACATGAATGAGAATGAAAAACACTCATCTCACATAAAAACCCCCGGCTATTCAAACACGACGATCCAATATAACATATCCAGCAACACATAACATCAGATGTCATCAACGTAAGTAAATATGCGCATCCCAATTGTCGTTGACATATAGCAACGAAACCGGCGATATCACATATTACACTTACGGTCACAGAAAAGAAAATGTAAAACTACAACAGTTGGAATCCGCAACCTCCTCAGACATCGCATGCCTGACCAAATGAAATACTTAGACATCGCATGCCTAACAATTATAAACCCCGCATTTTAGTCTCATTATCGAAAACTCTTTTCAATATCAAGTCGGGAAATTCAACAAGATTCCCGACATCCTGATCGAATGCTCGTCGCAAACTTTAGTAGGCGGCCGCACCCCCGATGCCGTCGACGAAGTGCACCAAGGCGGAACACCGCTGCCGCGAGCACCCGAACGGATGCTTTCGGCGACGGGGTTCTCCTGCAGTCACTTGGTCGGGGCTATGGAGTGAGGCTGTCTATTAAGTTTACCCGGCGAGTATCCGCGTACGCTACGTGATTGCGATGGACTTTTGATCACATCAAAATTCCGTGGCAACCGATCAAGTGAGACTAAACTGCTATGTTTATAATATTCATTCCGTTATCTCATAACTATTTGTGAATTCCAATTATTGTATCACATTCCAGATAAATAGAAAATGCTAAACTTTTCGATCGAACAATCGAACACCCAAGTTTTCCCGATACAGCTCAACACATGAAATAAGTCTAACAACATTCAGTTCGTGCCTCAGTAGCAACGGTCCAGCCGTAGAAGGGTCAAGCCAATGCCTCACATGTGGCACGCCGTACTGCCCCAAACCCGAAGGTTCAAAGGGCAGTTCAAGACGGTCACATAATCGAGTTAAGGTTTGTTGTCTTCTAGAGGGTCCATCGCGTTACTTGCACTACTTAGAACGTCGTTAAACAACGGAAAAATCCAACAATTGGAAATTTCCCGGCAGGGGAAAAAGTGGGTATTTATATCCGGTCGAACTTTTTAACATATTCTAAAATTACCCGGAAAGCCACACCGACAAAATTAGACAGTCCGATCGAATATACAGAGTTCCCAATACAAGCTAGAAAATAAAACTCTGGAATAAATATTAAAATAATCCCAGGAAACCCAGCACTACTTACTAAGAGTTACTGTGCAAACGTCGATGCACAAAACGACAAACTAGCCGCGGAACCGCCGCATGAGCATGCTCATGCCGCGGATCCGCGGTGACTTTAAGGAATCAGTGCACCGAATTTTGCAGTAACCCTTAAATTTTCCTGCTGAATTTTCTGGATATTTTTAATTTCGAAAAATCCACATCTTACAGAAAAGTCCAGAGAGCAATTTTCAAAGTCGGGTTTTGGGTCGATCGGACTTCTAACTCCGTCGGGACTTCGCCTAAGGCTCTAGCTAGGCTCTGATACCACTGTAGGGTTCCTAGGCACACTAGTGAGGTCTCACAAGGCATCGAACATGCCAATTTCAAAAAATCTAGGTGCCGAGAGACCCGACTACGGATCGTTTGCTAGAAAACTAGGCGAAAAAGCTAACTAGTTAACACTTAACTATGAGAATCGGAAATACAACCTTTGTAGATCCGGTGCTCCACCTCCAAAGCTCCGCAATGAAGTCCTCTCGCTGTCCTACACAAATCCTGGGCTCTAGCGTCGGCTTCATCGGAGAATAGGCGAGCTAGGTCGTCGATGTCCATGCCGAAGATGATCTACGTCGAAGCATCGCAAGATCAAGCTCTCACTTCACCAAGCCAAGAAACTTGTGAAGGAAACACACTCTACTACTTGGCAAGAGGTAGAGGATGAATAAATAGGAAGTGGGTAGACTTTAGATTTGGATTTCTCACTCATATCATCAATCCACCATTGATGTAGTCTAGGTTTTTCTTCTTGAGTTGAAGGAAGAAGAAGAAGAAAATGATATGATAAGATTAATCAAAAAAGAAAAGAATAATCCATTCTTATCATAACACTAACCATGGTAATGTGTAGAGAATCAATCATGGTTAAATGGGATGGTTAGGGTTAAGCATGAGACAAAATGGTTGCTAAAGTCAAAGTCTTCATGAAGCTTCAACAAGCTTCCAAATAAAGCCACCATTTTGCATTATGCTTATCATTTTCCAATAATGAATAAACAAATAAATAAATAGATATGAAAATGATAACCCTAACCATTACATAACCATGGTTTAAACTTTACACAAAACACAAGTTAGCATGCATCATCAAACATGATATATACAAGTGCACAAAAGTATATCGCATATACAATGCGCACATCCGAGTGAGAAAATCCATCTTAAGTGAACCAATACTAGTTAATGCAAAGTAATATATCAAATATATAATTATGCATTAAATCATTAAATCAACACTTGATTCAATGATCCGGTCATGTCGCACACAACCGACTAGTATACAATGTATCGGCTTATCGAATCAATCCTTGATTCGATAACTAGGTTATATCACATACAACCATTCGACACATTCATCGCGAGAATGGAATACGGTATCACATACACGCATTATTCTCGGTCCCGCACATATCTCATATGCGCTCCTATTTCGTTTCGCTTGAGCCAGGAAACCTCTGTGTAGGACTCTAAAGACTCGTCAATACGCCGGCAGCGGATGATGATCATATCAAACATCCACAAGCCGCAAGCGGTCTGCTAAACGTAACGGCCACCCGGGTATTGAGCGATCTGATGATCGACGAGCAAGCCCGCTCACACTCCAGTGAATCCAACCAGTAACACTACCGTACAGTCCGGTCTGATCGTCTGATATGTCGCATATCTCGCCTAGGGGTGGTAAACGTCAGACCCCAATAGCTTGATAAGTCGTGTCGATATGAGGTCTATAACAATTCGAGAAACTACTGGTAACACTTACCAGTAAATCTCAGCAACCCTGGCCAGGGATTTCCTGTTATAGCCAATCGAACACTGCGCAACATCAACCCCCTATACCGGGAGAGACGAATCCCCTCCTATCGCTCATTGCCTCCATGTGACTCAGGACTGTACCCAAAAACCACCGTTTTGCACGCCCTCTTAGACGTGGTAAGATGGAAATCAAAGCACAGTGGGAACCACACAAGACTCTATGACGATCTCGGGTCAACAGACTACTCTGTACCAGTGTCACCAGAGAACTGCCATCTGACGTGAGGTATAATACCATCTGGGAGTTCTCGGCGAGTCCGTCCAGTGTACCCAGTCTCCACTGAGCACCCGTATATCATCTCTGATGTCAAACACCAATGGATATGGGATCATCCATCGCCCATCTGTATGGGTCGAGAAGGTATACGCTAGTCTACTCTGGTATATCGATGCCCCGTCTCGATACACCCACGACTAGGGACTGTGAAGGATGTACTTATGGACTACCATGTCCCCACTAGTATGATCCGCATCATAGTCCAGGTAGTCAAGTACACATCCTAAGGGCTTTACCAACATGTAACAGAGAGACAATCAGCATACACGTTAAGGTAAAGGGTAACCAGATAGCATACTATCATGTCGAGCAAGAAAGTCCTCCCTATATATGTCCCAGCATCCACTACAATATACATCCTATGTACAGTAATGGCCTCTAGGGCATACATATAACTAACACCTTATATTTCAACGAAATGCGTATTTAAAACCAGAGAAGTCATAAGTAAATGGAAAATAGTATGAGTAATAAACCCTTGTCCTAATGGACATCGGACAACATACAATACTTTGTATAAGTCCTCTGAGTTTTATAACTCAAACCCTGTATGTCGTACGTTGAAAACTGTGTTATGGTTAAGAAGAATTACACCGTTATTGAATCCACCTTACCTAATCATCAACTGTTAAAGGTAAATGTTATAAACATAATTTCAAAAATTTATATCTCACTTTATAAAATAAACGTATAGATATATTAATTTTAAATTGGTGTATAACAACGGATATTCAAAACCAAATATTTGCCATTAGGCAATACTCAGGTGATTTCCGCAAATTTCACCAATTACAAAGAATTCTGATATTGAGGATCCAATCAACCAATTCTCAATATTCTACTCCCACTCAGCATCTGTAATGTCATACAGATGTGAGAATCAAGTCTAGTAAACACATACCCTGGAGTTAGAAACTGATTGGGAAAGTGGTTTTCAATTAACACATCACAGTAAAACTGAAACATGAAAATGTTTCGAAGGGTGTCCTGGTATTCCTAGTAATACATTTTCTATTATCCAGATTCATGACCATAGTTGCAATTTTCTTTGCCCTCACTTCAATCCCTTTATATATCTCTACATTTTATCTTCTAAACACCATACTTGGCTAATTGGTTTTTTTCCTTTCTTATCTTTCTACACATGCCTAAGGTTTGGAAGAAAACTATCCAATAAGCATAATAGGTGTACTCTCCTAATACTAGGAGCCCTCGCAACCGAGAGAAGGTAAAGAGAAAAGATAACCGAATAATCCTATTCAATTTCCCCAGAACCGTAATCCATCTTCGAACTTAAACAGGTTTCTTCGAGTTTGTATGTAACTATACGATGGCATACCCAAGAAATATGGATCTTCGTAGTGATACAGAGTGTTCTGGAGAAAAGCAAAGGGGAAGTAGGAGGGGCAGGGATATATGCGACTTTGTCGTGAATAATGACAATCCAAAACCAAAGTGTGTAAGAAGATTCGATTAAATTGGTTTATGAGTTTTAGTTAAAGGTAAGTCATGGTCGCATAACCATAGAGAGAGAAAGAAACACTCGGTGTGCACTCGAATTCTCTTTCAAATCCTAAAAGGAGAACTAGTCGGGATCATATACACCTTACAAGTTCGCTAACCATTCAGCCATGCCAGTGTTGGTACTCCTAAGGAGGTCTCTCGTGCTTTCACATGGACCCAATTAAATAACCTCATTTCCACAGAGGCATAAGCTCGTTAACACTTTCTAGACACCTAATGGGTTAGGTAGTTGTGAAGTGAAAATCTCCAGAGGTGTAATACCTACTCATCAGTGAGAATCGGGACCCAACTATCTGTAATATTTCAAAAAGATAAAATATTATTTTTGGGAATTTTTATAATTAAATAATAAAATATTGAATATTTTAATAAGGCAGTATAATTAAATACCGATAAATTGGGAAAAATTTGGAAAATTATGGAAATTGCTGAAAAGAGGGTGCTTAATGTGATTTATGCAAATTATGAAATTTTATGATTTATTATACACTAATTTTATGCTAATCGCAATTAGATATCGCTAATCGGGCACTAAACGTGTTTTGTGCACATGGCATTCAAAAGTTTTTTTTACACTTGTTACATTTTTCCTATATGATTATTGTGTGTATGGTTAATTGTTTTGGGTTTCCGATTGCAAAGAGAAGAAAAGAAAAGAAAACAAAAAAAGAAAAGGAAATATTAAACAATTGTGCATAGTGTGAGGTATGGGCATAAGAGAGAGGGGGTGAGAGGTCAACTATTGGTCATGGCTCCCATTTCATTCTTCATCACCATCATCTTTCTTCTTCTTCTTTCCATGGCAGCACTCTCCTCCACCTCCACTTCCAAACCCCAAAACTCCATCAAAACAACACCAAAACCTCATCCCCACTTCACAAAAATTGGGCACAAGCTCACAAGCTACACTTTGGACCAAAAAAGTTTGCATTTTGGCGCTGTAGAGGATTCATGAATGTCAAATGAGGTAATCCCTTCACACTTAGTATAGTTTTTCCTTCACTTTAAACCATTTATGTGTTTAGTGGTGATTAAGTGGTGTTTGGGTGAACTTTGAAAATTCTAGTTAGGGTTTAGAGTGTGGTTTGAATAGAGATTGTGTAATTGAACTCTTGTGGTGACCTTAAACCCCTCCCAATTGATAGAAACCCAGACCAACACAACTGAAACCCAAAATACGGATTTACAGAAACTTAATATATCAGTTTGTGAGGTATTGGTGTGTGCAGAGAAATGTGGGATGACCTGGGTTGATTATGAGATGAGCAAACAAACCCAGTAGACTAGAATTGACCCTAGGAACCCCTTGTAGCAAGAAGAACCACAGAAGAGCCCCCAAGGCCGGCGAGCTTGGATTTTAGGGGGAGGGGATCGGCCATCTGGTGAGGGTTGGGGTCCTGGTTGCTTCCATAGCTCATATACCCTATATACATCACTCCAGTATTGTTTTGGAACATTGTTTACACCTTAATCAAAATCTGGGACTGAATACATGTGTTGCTGTTTTGATTTAAGGCTATATTTTTCGTATTTCGATTTCTGGATTTTACTATTTGTGCTTTATATCGATTACTTGACGTTTGTACGTCTCTATCGGGTGTTATTTAGTTAAGTTGCGAGGGCAAACTATAGGTTTGGACCTATGTGAGTTCCGCATGTCGTTTTGGTTTCGATTTAGATTTTAATGCGATACGATACGTTACTATATGTAGGTACCCTCACGAAGACTTCGAGACAAAAAGCGAGCGCGTGGCGACATCGGCATCAGCAAGCGAAGGTCAAGGTGAGTAGATTTATATTTAAGGGGAGAAGTCGGGTGGATGGTGTATAGCACCCCCGCAAAGTCGTAAGAAATGATGTGATATGTTATAGATATGCATTTATATGTTATGGAGAGATTGAACACTTAGCAAGGGGAGCTTTAAATGATCATGGGTTTAGTGTTAGCGAGAATTGAAGAAGGACTTTAATCAATTTCTTAGTCACGAAAATCCTACGGTAAAGATTTGCATACACGCACATACACATACTCGCATACATTGATATCCCTGTGCATATTGGGGACATAATTATACTGGTATATTCATATGCTTGGATGACGAGAATGTTATATGATACTCGGGAATGAGTCGATCTGATCGGGCATGATGCCGTGAGATATTTAATGTGTGACCGAGATATGTCATGATGTTATAACGGGTCGTTGGACGACGATACTATGTCGTTGGTAAATATGACGATAGTTGACATGTGATCGAGATATAAGATAAGATATGTTAAGATATTTATAATGGATCGCTTGGGCGATGTATACTTCTATATGATGATATGTGTGGATGACATCGGATTGTAGGAGACTTTAGATCAGTAGCCAGATCATGATATTGTTGATGATATTAGTATTGTACTAGACTTAGATCAGTACCCCCGTCACGATATGTGATGATAAGGCTATCAGATAACTAATGAGATGAATATGATATTTGACCCGTACCCAGATTTGGGATGCCGTACGATAGATTTACCGTACGAGATATAGTTATGAGGATAGATCCGCACTCTTGACTCGAGGATATCTTATTAGTAGTTGTGTCGTACGTGATACCATTGAGGCGAGATCACCGACTACTAGCTATGTATAATGATCGACTCAGACTTAGGTGGAGTCCCTTACCCTTTTGACTGGGCTCGAGTCATACACTTTTTCAAAAGTGGAGAATCGTGAGTATTTTAAATACCAAATGGTATGACTCGTATTTTGGGTAGGTATAGTATTCAGTGTTGCTGTTACTACATCGCTTTCTATATATTCATGATGTTTCATCATATTGCATGCTTATGCATATGTTAAATGTAATTATCATGAAACCCTGCTGTCAGGACACCAGCACCATTACCGATGATGCGTATGTTCCACGTACACCTGCTTGCCGGCTCACACACATCATCATCGGTAATTGCCATGTGACGAACACTTTAGAGAATATTACTCATAGACATAGCTTGTTAACTGATAGTTCGACACGGTATTAGCGTACTCATGCTAGTTTAGACATTGCAGTTATTACTTGCTACTACATGCATATTATTATTCACTGTTATGCAGTATCATGGAGTTTTATGCCAATATTCACTGTTTACTTGCTATTGATGATTGGATTTCGGATTTTCATGAGATTTCCTGGATTTGGGAGAAAACCGTAAGAATATATATATAAACTTCTCACTCTCTCTCTCTCTTTAAAATGAATAGTACGATTTTCTCGTGATGTATGAGTCGTCCACCATGAGTTTTCATAGTAGCTGTTGGATTTCGAGACCCGATTCGTAGAGACGTAGGAACTGTCTCGGGTACATGGTGGACCCGATATGGTACACCGGGGCAAGATTGAATTTCATGGTGGATGATGAGCCCGGCAGAGGCATACTTCCTACCGGTGATAGCATTTGGACCTGGCGGTTATCCGTAGGATACCGACTGGAGTCATGAGATGAATATAGGCCGATCCGTACTGCCGGAGCCCGCGGGCCGATCCCGCAGATGACACGGAGCCTGAGATATATGCGGATTTACATGCCGATACTGGGCACAAATTTATGCTTTGTGTCGATGCTTGACACTGACTTCTCTGTTGATTTCTTGATGTATTCTGTTTCCATTCGTCATGCATTCATGCATCATTTATCTGGTATGTTGCTATCTGAGATACTGACATGAGCATGTAGTATTACACTTATACATAGATGGACCAGGATGTTTATTTATTTGAGGATATTACTTGATATGATCTAGGATAGCGTTATGCATGCGATTTCTACTCATAGATGTTTTCTACTCATGAGTTGGCAACTCACCCCCGTTGTGCCACAGTTTCTTGCAGGTTTTACCGTTCAGGTTTTGTTACGGTTTTGCGGGCACGCTGTCCCTTCCGGGTGATTGCTTTGGTAGGTGGGTTTTTTTGCATCAGGACCACCATTGTATATTTGTTATTTCAGTTTTATCTAGTAAAACTCTATCAACCAGACTTGTATATTTGATAGACATAGAAGACCAGTGATGTTTATTCTTTCGACCTTAGAGTCGCGCGTTGTACTATTATGGATTCATGCTGTTTGAGTTTCATTTTTAGTTTTGATTCTCACCCTTCGGCGTTGTATATTATATTGCTTGCGTGGTTGTGGCCGTCGATCGACGAAGATCTAGCTCCCTCTTGGGGATGCCTTTTATTATTCATGTATATATTTATCATGTTGTACCCCATTCGGGGCCAGTATTTACAAAGGAAACTTTGCCGAAATTTTCAGAAAAGACTTGTGATTTTAAAATGCATATTTCGGATTATGTTGTTAAACTCCTTGCTTTTAAAATGGTTTTCCTTCACTCTACTACTTTACTTGGTTTGGATTTCTGGGTATTTGGCTTACTTAGATTACGTATACCTCGAGACGTTTCGTAATTTAAGTGCCAGTCATGTTCCGTACTTTTCGGGTCGTGACAAAGTTGGTATCAGAGCATTAGGTTTTACCTTCGGAGTGTAGAATGACCCTTGGTTGATGGAGTAGGTAGCTTGAGTAGAGTGACGTACCGTGCGTATGTTCCGCAGCATATTTACGATACGCTACTCCGCTTAAGAAACCTTAGGATGTACATTTCTTTGCACAGTACTATATTCTTTCCTATGATCTAGCCTCATCGGTACCAGTTATGGTTTTGTTACCACGGCTGTACGGGCACAGAGAGCTACGGCTAGAGTTGCGGTCAGCACGAGCTCGTCACGAATGAGTACTGACCAGGGCATGATTCCAGGGACATACGATTTGCGTAGATGCGCCGTGTTATTGTGTTTTCATGCCATGAGCGTCTGATGGGTCGCTTTTACGAGAATTCTCGGGCGTGCAAATTAGCACCAGAGGATTGAGCCACTAATAGAGGTTAGCCAGAATGTGATGACCATTGATGCATCGCCTATTTATGATGATTGAGGCATTGTTCAGCGTGCAGAAGGGTGAGCCAGTAGTTGCTGCGAACGACGAGATATCGTCCCAGATGTTAGAGCTATTGCCATACGAGTTGTACTTAGAGATATGATAGAAGATCGCTAATCACCTAAGGATGAACGACTTGGACATGTGGTTTGTTCGCTTACGCCGATGCGAGGTCATCAGATTGATTGATCCCAGCTAGAGACGACTTCACTCGGATACGTTGAGAGTTGATAGAGGCGATTGAATGTCAGAAACCCATTATTCCAAGTTTAAAGTATTCAAAAAGACATGCAAGCAATTCTATGGACCTTCTAGAAGAATGAAACCCTAACTCGACATAATGACCATGTGAAAGCCTTTGAACTTTAGGGTTTGCGGCAGTTCCGCGGTGCCATTAGTGAGGCTTAGGTTTGCCCTTCTACGGCTGGTCCACCGATGCTATGGTATGTATTCGATACTATTAAACCGTACCCAAGATGTTGAGCTCTTGGGGGATTATAAGGTTTTGACGAATCGATCGAATGGTTCGACTTCATTTGGATGCTATGTGGTGAGATGCATTGCTTGGGAGACTCCAGATACGAGTATAGCCGTTGGAGCGCAGTCCATACAGCCACGATGAGACGAGTCCGAAGCAGTCGACAGTAGAGAAAGGTGGAGTAAGAGGTTCGTACGAGATCTTGATGAGATGACATTCCACTTCGCCGACATCAGAGATGTGATACGCATGTAGAGGCATTGTATATGGATATATCTTCCAGAAGGAGTCGCGATGAGTATGCAGCCATTACGAAACAAGAAATAGATTTAGTGAAGGGTGATAACTTCTGGGCAGTTTGGCAGAGACGAGATTTAGGAAAGACCTCGACAGGACCTTTCTGGAATAATGCACGAGGAGACTTGGACCCAGGATCAGCCATATTGCATACGCCCAGCAGGCCAGAGTTCAGTATCGTCGACGAGACATGTTATGAGTAACCATAAGAGTTGGCCAGATATTTTTAGAGGACGTGCCAGAGCGGACTACTTCCATTATCGTTTCCATATTGGACCGTTGAGCCGGGGAGCTATGTACTTAGCAATTCACAGTGAGAGACGAGAGCCTAAGGGCACCAGACGACAGGCCATGATCAGGAGGCAAGTAGATATCTTGCTCTGCTAGTATTGGATGCACTGACACCTTCTCGACCTTGAAGGAAGGACATATCGACGGCAGTATTTATGATTAGTGATTCGTGAGTTGACTATCACGTATCAGTCACTTTGGATTTCGGTAATTTTGGTGATTTATTGCATGATTGAGTTTTGATGACCGAGTATCATGACATTTGCTTTTGTGCACCATGGTTGCACCTACTGGGTATTTACGTTTTGTGCATAGTTATTGCACTTGAGATGTGTTTTCATACACCGTTGTGTTGATTTATGAGTTGTGCGTATTTATTGCACTTGAGGTTGATTTTGATTCCATGCCTGATATTTCGAGCGATTTATTTGCATGATTAAGATTTTATGCACCACAGTTGCACCTGACTTCGTTTTGATGTCATTTGAGATATTGATCATGATTTCATGCATAGGGCATCCATATGATTTGACTTAGGCTTTCGGCATAGTTTTCATGCACTTTTAGTATTTTTGATTTGCTTTGTGCACGCTGATGAACATGGTTGTGAGATTATACACCACGATATACCTGATTTGGATTCTGATTGAGATGTGTTGTATACTGTCGATTTTGATTGTGATGCTCGAAATTTGTTTTGTGCACCTTGTGCACCTGATTTGGATTCTTGCGCATATTTGGGCGCTTGATGCGATATTGGTGCACACCAGATGCACTAAATCGAGATTCTTCGTGCATGTCAGATGCACCCGATTTTGCTGTCAGGCACCCACGTTGCCTCTGACAGGTGTTTCGTGCACACCCGTTGCACTTAGATATTGTTTCTGTGCACATGTATGGCACATTCATGGATTTCGATTTCCGTGCACACCAGACGCACGCGGAATTCTTATGCACATTTTGGATTTGATTTCTACTGGATCAGTACGTTTTTATGATATTTACTATTTGATATAGTGACTGAGCAGGACTAGTCAGAGGACAGTACCTGAATATATTTTTGCATGCATTGATAGTTACCGAAGGGATTTCCACAAAGGAGCTATAGTCTCAGAATTTACCTAAGTGTCCGAGATGACACAAAACATTTTATAAAGGAAACCCTTCTAAATTGTTTTCAAAATGGCGAGACGCATATATTTAAACAAAGGATATGTATATATATTATATATATGTATAGTTATTTTCTTATAATAGACGTCCGCCACTGTGCCGTGATATGCGCATCGCACAGCGATTTAAAACGGTTTGGCATACATTTCCTTCAGATATTTACATGTATAAATTTGATGTTTACATGTATAGTTTTGATGTATATCATGTTGGGTTTCGTATTGGATTTGACATTGGTGTCTTCACCATGACTTCGATGATTGCGGGATGCTTGACGGAGGTTTGATTTTGAGTTATCTGCTCATTGTTCATGCGCATGCATTGCGCTATAATGCGTTTTATGTATTGATGGTTTCGGGACCCCGACGGCTTAGTCTTTTACTGAAATGTTTTAGTATTGAGGGATTTAAATTTAAATTCGGGGACCGAATTTCTTTAAGGGGGGAAGATTGTAACATTTCAAAAAGATAAAATATTATTTTTAGGAATTTTTATAATTAAATAATAAAATATTGAATATTTTAATAAGGCGGTATAATTAAATACCGATAAATTGGGAAAAATTTGGAAAATTATGGAAATTACTGAAAAGAGGGTGCTTAATGTGATTTATGCAATTATGAAATTTTATGATTTATTATACACTAATTTTGTGCTAGTCGTGATTAGATATCGCTAATCGGGCACTAAACGTGTTTTGTGCACATGGCATGCAAAAGTTTTTTTTACACTTGTTACATTTTTCCTACATGATTCCTGTGTGTAAGGTTATTTGTTTTGGGTTTCCTATTGCAAAGAGAAGAAAACAAAACAAAACAAAAAAAAGAAAAGGAAATATTAAACAATTGTGCATAGTGTGAGGTATGGGCATGAGAGAGAGAGGGTGAGGGGTCAACCATTGGTCATGGCTCCCATTTCATTCTTCATCACCTTCATCTTTCTTCTTCTTTCTAGGGTAGCACCCTCCTCCACCTCCACTTCCAAACCCCAAAACTCCATCAAAACAACACTAAAATCCCATCCCCACTTCACAAAAATTGGGCACAAGCTTACAAGCTACACTTTGGACCAAGAAAGTTTGCATTTTGGCACTGTAGAGGATTCATGAGTGTCAAATGAGGTATTCCCTTCACACTTAGTGTAGTTTTTCCTTCACTTTAAACCATTTATGTGTTTAGTGGTGATTAAGTGGTGTTTGGGTGAACTTTGAAAATTCTAGTTAGGGTTTAGAGTGTGGTTTGAATAGAGATTGTGTAATTGAACTCTTGTGGTGACCTTAAACCCCTCCAAATTGATAGAAACCCAGACCAACCCAATTGAAACCCAAAATACGGATTTACAGAAACTTAATATGTCGGTTTGTGAGGTATTAGTGTGTGCAGAGAAGTCTGGGATGACCTGGGTTGATTATGAGATGAGCAAACAAACCCAGTGGACTAGAATTGACCCTAGAAACCCCCTGTAGCAAAACAAACCACAGAGGAGCCCCCAGAGCCGGCGAGCTCGGATTTTAGGGGGAGGGGATCGGCCATCTGGTGAGGGTTGGGGTCCTGGTTGCTTCCATAGATCATATACCCTATATACATCACTCCAGTATTGTTTTGGAACATTGTTTACACCTTAATCAAAATCTGGGACTGAATACATGTGTTGCTGTTTTGATTCGAGGCTATATTTTTCGTATTTCAATTTCTGGATTTTACTATTTGTGCTTTATATCATCACTTGACGTTTGTACGTCTCAATCAGGTGTTATTTTGTTAAGTTGCGAGGGTAAACCATAGGTTTGGACCTATGTGAGTTCCGCGTGTAGTTTTGGTTTCGATTTGGATTTTAATGCGATACGGTACGTTACTATATGTAGGTACCCTCGCGAAGACTTCGAGATGAGAAGCGAGCACGTGGCGACATCGGCATCGGCAAGCGAAGGTCAAGGTGAGTAGATTTATATCTACGGGGAGAAGTCGGGTGGATGGCATATAGCACCCCCGTAAAGTCGTAAGAAATGATGTGATATGTTATAGATATGCATTTATATGTTATAGAGAGATTGAACACTTAGCAAGGGGAGCTTTAGGTGATCATGGGTTTAGTGTTAGCGAGAATTTAAGGACTTTAGTCGATTTCTTAGTCACGAAAACCCTAGGGTAAAGATTTGCATACACACCCATACACATACTCGCATTCATTGATATCCTTGTGCGTATTGGGGACATAATTATATTGGTATATTCATATGCTTGGATGACGAGAATGTTATATGATACTCGGGAATGAGTCGATCTGATCGGGCATGATGCCGTGAGATATTTAATGTGTGACCGAGATATGTCATGATGTTATAACGGGTCGTTGGACGACGATACTATGTCGTTGGCATATATGACGATAGTTGACATGTGATTGAGATATAAGATAAGATATGTTAAGATATTTATAATGGATCGCTTGGGCGATGTATACTTCTATATGATGATATGTGTGGATGACATCGGATTGTAGGAGACTTTAGATCAGTAGCCAGATCATGATATTGTTGATGATATTAGTATTGTACTAGACTTAGATCAGTACCCCTGTCACGATATGTGATGATAAGGATATCAGATGACTAATGAGATGAATGTGATATTTGACCCGTACTCAGATTTGGGATGCCGTACGATAGATTTACCGTACGAGATATAGTTATGAGGATAGATCCGCACTCTTGACTCGAGGATGTCTTATTAGTTGTTGTGTCGTATGTGATACCATTGAGGCGAGATCACCGACTAATAACTATGTATATAGATCGACTCAGACTTAGATGGATTCCCTTACCCTTTTGACTGGGCTCAAGTCATACACTTTTTCAAAAGTGGAGAATCGTGAGTATTTTAAATACCAAATGGTATGACTCGTATTTTGGGTAGGTATAGTATTCAGTGTTGCTGTTACTACATCGCTTTCTGTATATTCATGACATTTCATCTCATTGCATGCTTGTGCATATGTTATCTGTAATTATCATGAAACCCTGCTGTCAGGACACCAGCACCATTACCGATGATGCGTATATTCCACGTACACCTGCTTGCCGGCTCACACACATCATCATTGGTAATTACCATGTCACGAACACTTTAGAGAATATTACTCATGGACATAGCTTGTTAACTGATAGTTCGACATGGTATTAGCAAACTCATGCTAGTTTAGACATTGCAGTTATTACTTGCTACTGCATGCATATTATTATTCACTGTTATGCAGTATCATGGAGTTTTATGCCGATATTCACTGTTTACTTGCTATTGATGATTGGATTTCGGATTTTCATGAGATTTCCTGGATTTGGGAGAAAACCGCAAGAATATATATATAAACTTCTCTCTCTCTTTCTTTTTAAAATGAAAAGTGCGGTTTTCTCGTGATGTATGAGTCATCCACCAAGAGTTTTCATAGTAGCTGTTGGATTTCGAGACCCGATTCGAGGAGATGTAGGAACCGTCTCCGGTACATGGTGGACCTGGTATGGTACCCCAGGGCGAGATTGATTTTCAAGGTGGATGATGAGCCTGGCAGGGGCAGACTGCCTACCGGTGATAGAATTTGGACCTGGCGGTTATCCAGAGGATACCGACCGAAGTCATGAGATGGATATAGGCCAATCCGTACTGCCGGAGCCCGTGGGCCAATCCCACAGATGACACAGAGCCTGAGATATATGAGGATTTGCGTGCCGTTGATGGGCACAGATTTATGCTTTGTTTCGATACTTGACACTGACTTCTCTGTTGATTTCTTGATGTATTCTGTTTCCATTTGTCATGCATTCATGCATCATTTATCTGGTATGTTGCTATCTAAGGTACTGACATGAGCATTTAGTATTACACTTATACATAGATGGATCAGGATATTTATTTATTTGAGGATATTACTTGATATGACCTAGGATAGCGTTATGCATGCGATTTCTACTCGTAGATGTTTTCTACTCACGAGTTGGCAACTCACCCCCGTTGTGCCACAGTTTCTTGCAGGTTTTGCCGTACAGGTTTTGTTGCGGTTTTACTGGCACACTGTCCCTTCCGGATGATTGCTTTGGTAGGTGGGTTCTTTTGTATCAGGACCACCATTGTATATTTGTTAGTTCAGTTGTATCTAGTAAAACTCTACCAACCAGACTTGTATATTTGATAGACATAGAAGAGTTGTTGACCAATTCCTCGTTGGGACATTAAGTACCAGTGATGTTTATTCTTTCGACCTTAGAGTCGCACGTTGTACTATTATGGATTTCATGCTGTTTGAGTTTGATTTTTAGTTTTGATCCTCGCCCTTCGGCGTTGTATATTATATTGCTTGCGTGGTTGTGGTCGTCGATTGACGAAGAGCTAGCTCCCGCTTGGGGATGCCTTTTATCATTCATGTATATATTTATCATGTTGTACCCCGTTCGGGGCCAGTATTTACAAAGGATACTTTGCCGAAATTTTCAGGAAAGACTTGTGATTTTAAAATGCATATTTCGGCTTATGTTGTTAAACTCCTTGCTTTTAAAATGGTTTTCGTTCACTCTACTGCTTTACTTGGTTTGGATTTCCGGGTATTTGGCTTATTTAGATTACGTACGTCTCGAGACGTTTCGTAATTTAAATGCCGGTCATGTTCCGTACTTTTCGGGTCGTGACACTATCATTTCGTGATAACATTGATGGAAACTGACCAAAATTACCACACTCCAAAAGGTATGCGCATACTTGGCTGTAAGTATGTCTTATCACCTCTACTAGGATTTTAACAAAAGCATGTGAGCAATTTTAAAAATTCTAGAGAGAGCTAAGTATACTAATCACGAATCGAACTAGAGATTGGGGTTTCAAATAAAGCAAATAAGGATTAACTATAAGTGAATGGGAACTACAACCTTTGTAGACTGGTCCTTCACTTCAATTGCTCCGTGTAGAAGTCCTAGAGCTCCTCAACAACTCCGCTTGAAATTGGAACAAGGTTGCTTGAGGTCTTCGTCGTCTATGATGATCCACCACGAAGCTTCTCACTCTCAAACTCTTACTTCACTAATCTTTGAACAAGTGAAGGTAACAAGCTATACTAATTTGTTATATTAGTGTAGGTTGATGAAGTGGGGAAGTTTCTCATTAAAATCCTTTTCTTTTCTTTTCTTTTTCTTTTCAACCTAGGAAAAACTCTAGAGAAGAAAAGAAGAGGAGGATGAACTTGGCAATAGATCAATGAACCTTGGAGATAAGATAGAGATTAATAGATAAGTATGGATGAATAAAAACAAATCAAGAGAATGAGTCGTGGTTACTAGATCCAGAACCTCATAGAAACCATGAATCATCTCCTCATTTTATTTTCATTCATTTATATTTATCAATATCTTTATTTTTTCTCCAATGTGATTCTTATATTGCCATGTTCATTTGTATCATCAACCATGATACAATTATATATATATATATATATATATATAAAGAAAAGAATTATAATGAGTAATTAGTTAATTATTAAATCAATACTTGATTTAATAATCCGGTCATATCATATATAACCCGACTAATCAAAAGGATCATTTTACATGAAAATACCATGAAATTACATACAAGTCCAACACTTTACAATTAAATACCATGTTTTATGAAAAATAGGTTTATTCACTAGAAATGTCACAAATATAAAATCCACAGCTATGAAAACTCTAAAGACGGTAATTAAATACTTGAGGTGTATTTTGCAAAGTATACAAAATTATTTTTACATAAAACCCCTCAAGTTTTATAAATTACAATAAGGACCCTAGTAAATATAGGTTTAAGTGGGACCAGTCTCTTGAGCCTCAGGGAGCCGGAGATATGGGTGGTTACCTATTTAAGTAAGACAACTTAACAAACGGTATTATCAATACGGTAATCGTTTTTGAAAAAGACACAAATCATGCCGCCCATGTGCAGCGGTTACCGATAACATCAAAACCTAATTCAGGACTTCAATTTCTTTTCTAATTGTTCTGACTCAGACTGAGTCTCATTATAAATAATCTGACTTGAATATGATTCAAGTACAATCTATAATAATACAATTCAAAATGAATCCATGAATCTATATATTCAATCTGTTCAAACTATTCAATCTATATTGACTGAACCGAACCATGGATATACTTCCATTTACATGATTCTCCAGTTACATGCATTTACATGATTCTCCAGTTACATCCATTTACTGATATCATGATTTCGGCAAGTCATCCAATTATACAATCTATATTACTAAACAATATAAGTTGCAATACAATATAAACAATACAATCAAGATATCGCGGGGTTTAAGGGGTAGATTTGTACGGAAGGTGTTAAAAGTAGCACAAGACTGCAAGATTTAAGACACCTAACCTGAATACAATCTCCGTTGTTCCGGGCATTCTAACGGAGCTTTGTACTTCCATTTGCCTTTAGTCTCTGGCATATAGAGACTCCTCTCATATACACTGGCATCTTTCTGTACCAAACTACAAACAATAGCGTTAATAATAAATACAATTTTAAAAGCTACACTCTCTCTTAATCTCTGTCTATTCTTCTTCTCTCTTATCTTTGGGACTTACCGAGCGATTTGTTTGCTGACGACATTCTCTTTCTTCTTCTTTAAATATTGTCAGGTATTTCAGACCTTCCAGAAATCGAGCCTAGCACTGAAGACTTGGACCAGTTTATTGAAGATCCCGAGCTGTAGTTACACTTGTACACATTTTATTTCTATATTTTCCATTCCTGTTATGCCACTGTTTAGGCATTTCTTTAATTCAGATGTATTTACTTTCCACGCATTGTACAAAAAAATGTTAATAAATAAAGTTGTTGTTTCATTACATTTGTCTCTTGTGTACATTTTTATTTATATTGCTTAGATGCGCTTATCGTATTTACTTCAGAGTAAATACGTAGCGGCCTCATCCCGTCCCCTGCCCGTACACCGGGAAGCGGGGCATGATAGGTTTTGTTGGTGGCCCATGCAGGTCTGAGCTATATGGAACCCCACCATGCAGTTCAGTTCTGCGTGAACAACCTAAGCAATATAACACAAGAACCAGCAACTAAAACATTCTTTACAACTCATATTCCTTGAATATTATCATTTCATAAACTTTGAATCTGTCCTAACCCAAAATTTTCATTCAAGGTTATGGATTCCCCGAACAATACCAGCACCAATTTCAACAGCACTCTACCTCCACTACCGATCACACCTGCCATAGCTGCTCCGATCAACAAGCAGACAGTTCTGCTTAAGGCAATCCGCAGCCTCCCAGAAGGACAGCAGCAGCAGACTGCTCTTTTAATGAACCGTCCCAAGACAGAAGCACCTGGGGTGAAGCAATTTAGGGCTTTGCACTCCCAAACAGTTCTCAGGAAAAGAGAGCCTGCTGGAAGCTGAGGAATGGGCTCAGAGTATCGAGGATGATCTGGCTGCTAGTTGTATATATGCCCTAGAGGCCATTATTGTACATATGATGTATATTATAGTGGATGCTTGGATATATATAGAGAGGACTTTCTTGCTCGACATGATAGTATGCTATTTGGTTTTACTTTGTCTTAACATGTTGACTTGTATTGGTTTATTGTCTTGCTCTCACATGTTGATAAATCCCTTAGGATATGTACTCGACTACTAGGACTATGATGCAGATCATACTAGTGAGGCCAGGGTAGAGTACATCCTATAACTGTTCCTAATCGAAGGAGTATCGAGACAGGGCATCAATACTCCAGAGTAGACTAGCGTATACGCTTCTCGACCCATATGATGGGCGATGGATGATCCCATATCCATTGGTGTTTGACATGAGAGAAGGTATACGGGTGCTCAGTGGAGACTGGATACACTGAACGGATACGCCGAGAACTCCTAGATGGTATTATACATATCGTCAGATAGCAGTTCTCTGGTGACACTAGTAAAGGTTAGTCTGAGACCCGAGATCGTCATAAAGTCTTGTATGATTCCCACTGTGCTTTGATTTCCACCTTACCACGTTCATGAGAACGTGCAAAACGGTGGCTTTTGGGTACAGTCCCGAATCACATGGAGGCAATGAGCGATAGGAGGGGTTTCGTCTCTCTCGGTATTGGGAGTTGATGTTGCGCTGTGTTCGATTGGCTATAACTGGAAGTCCCTAGCAAGGGATGATATGGATTGCTATTGGTAAGTGTTATCGGTAGTTTCTCGACCCGTTATTAGCCACATATCGACACGACTTACCGGTTACTGGGGTCTGATGTTTACCACCCCTAAACTAGATATGCAACATATCAGACGAAGAGACCGGACTGTATGGGAGTGTTACTGATTAGATTCACAGAAGTATGTACATGCTTGCTTGTTGATCTTCTGATCGCTCAATACCCGGATGGCTATTACGTTTGGCTGACCGCTTGCAGCTTTTGGGTATTTGATATGATCATCACCTACTGCCGGCGTATTGATGATTCTTTAGAGTCCTACACAGAGGTTTTCTGGCTCAGGCAAAACGGAATAGGAGCACATATGTGATATGTGCGGGACCGAGAATAATACGTGTATGTGATACCGTATTCGATTCTCGCGATATGTGATATCGGCCGGGTATATGTGATACAGCCGGGTTATCGGATCAAGTGTTGGTCCGATAAAATGGTGCATGTTATATTAGTCGGTTATATGTATATAGCCGGATTATCGGATCAAGAGTTGATTCGATAATTTAATGTATAATTATATATGTGATATATTACATTACATTAGCTAATATAAGCTCACTTAAATGATTCTTTTTCTCACTTGGATACTACATTGATATATATGTGATATATGTTAATTGTATTATTTTCTTTTGTTACATTATATATTATATATATGATATATAATATTGTAACATGTTAGGGTTACAAATGCAATTAGGGTTTTGAGATTAAACCATGCTAGGGTATAAATTAGGGTTAACATTTATTTTAGGTTAATTCTAAATTGTGGATTTAAATTGAGATATTTTGTTATGTTTACTAAAGTCCACCCTTTAGAAAATATCTAGATATTTGTTAAGCTAACCATTGAACCCTAGCCTATAGTTTATTCTCTATAAGAGTTAAGCATGACATGCTTAATCTTTGTTGCATTTCTAACCACACACAATAATTCATTCACAACTTCATCTTCTTCTTCCTCTTCACAAAAGCTTTCTAGCTTTTTGATGTGTGATGAATTAAAGTGAGATAAAGAAAACTAAAGAGAGAAAAATTCCTACTTCATCATCCTCATCTATTCTAGCCACTTAGATTAGGGTGTTCATTTCACTAATACCTCATTAGAGAAGTATGAGCTTAGGTTAGTGTTTCTTCAAGGTAGATCATCTTAGAAAGTGAAGACTTCAAGCAAGATGCCTCATTCACCTCATGGAGTCTCTCTAGAGTCCGGGTACTTGATGATCACAGTGAAAGGACCTCAACTCAGAGCTAATGAAGTGAAGAAACGGACTACAAAGGTTGTAATCCCTATCTCTTAGAAGTAAAGATGTTTATTTTAATGTTTTGTTTGATTCTCTAGTTAAAGTTCCTAGGTTTAGGGTTATCTTCAATGGAAAAAATTTAACTTGGCATGAATGATGCCTCCCAAAACCTTGCTGCCGTTGTAGGTAACCCAGCAGTGGTATCAGAGCTTGGCTAGAGAATTGAACGAATAAGTGTAGGATTACGAAACCGAAACAACTCCGAAACACCTGATATAAAACCCTAGTTTCTGTAAATTTTTCAGAGTGTCAAAAATTGTTCCAAACAGTTGCAGAGTGATGTATGTGATACAATATGAACACCGTACAAATTTTAGCCCAACCCCTCGGAAAATGGCCAAGATTCCCCCCTCCCCAACACGGCCAGATCGGATCCCTGTAGGCTGAAATTTGCACAGTGTTTAAAGCTCTAGGTTTTGATACTTTTAGTGTTGTTTGTGTTTGCTAGTTTTGCATGTGATGTTATCTTTTAGCAAAGGAAATTCGGAGTGTTTCGTATTCGTAATTCTAGTTTTGTTTCGGTTATTTTAGACGGTATTAAAAATTTCGAACGGATATCAAATACCCACTTTTTACCTTGCTGAAATTTTTTCAAGAGTTGGATTTTTTTCAAAGTTAAAGAACATTCAAATAGCGTGCAAGTGATGCGGTGAACCCTATAGAAGAACGAAAACCTTAACTCGATTATGTGACCGTCAGAACCGCCTCTAAACCCTAGAGTTTGTGGTAGTTCAGCGTTGCCACATGTGAGGCGTTGGTTTGACCCTTCGACGGCTGGTCCATTGGTACTGTAGCATGTGATGGATGCTTTTAAACTAAGTTCAAGTGTTGAGCATTTAGGGAAATTTTGGGTGTTTGTTGATTCGATCGGAATATTTAACGTCGTCTAGCTTTTTCTGGAATGTGATACAATATGTGGAATTCATATAGTTAGGCATGAAATCCGTAATATGTGATATTTCGGGTTTACGATATCTAAAGTGATTGTGGATTCCAAATGTTGTAGTTTTTCACTTTCTTTTCTGCGACCGTAAGTGTAATATGTGGTGTATCGCTGGTTTCAATGCTATACATCAACGACAATTGGGATACGTATATTTACTTACATTGATAACATGCGATGTTATGTGTTGCTGTGATATGTTATATTGGATCGTCGTGTTTTGAATAGCCGGGGGTTTTATGTGAGATGAGAGTTTTTATTTTCATTCATGTAAAATTCATTGTATGCAATATTCTTTCATTGGGGCACTTCCGGGTTGAGGATGATGTCACCATTGTATATTATTTACTTTTCCGCATTAGGATAGACCCAAGACGGGGAGCACAAGTAACCGGGTTCTAGGATCCAGTGGGAGGCCATCTCGAGGAGTCGAGACCGGGTCTTCTAACCCTAGAATTGGTAGGGTTGCTTTCCGCTCTCGTAAGGGTTTAGGGATGTGGGTTTGGCTATTCATCGCGATCGTGGAATCCGTGTTTTATACAGGCCCGCAATAAAACACGGACCTCTTAGTATATCCAATATTTCATATGTTTCTTCTGTTGCTGATATACTGTGATGTGATCATGCTATATGCGTGAGACAAATGCTTAATTATTGTATATATGATATATAATAAACGTTGCTTATGTTTTGCACCCGCGCTAGTCCCGCCCCGGTATGCCGTTAGTTAAGTAACCTAACGGTGCATAACGGGACACTGTGGCGAATGCGGATGGGATAAGCGTACGCTGTATTTTCGTTTCTTCTGTGATGCTTAGGAAGCTTAAATGATGGGATTCATTAATGAGATTAATGAAAGAAAAAAAACCTAAAAGAAGTTGTAGAATCAAATTTATAAAAAAGGGTAGCTCTAGTTCTTGTTTTGCATAGCGGTATTCCTTGTAGAATATCCAGCACCTTATTCGATAAGGAAAGAGCCGAGATCCCTTCACCGGGAGTGACCTCATTAGCGAAACTAGCAGATACTACAACTCACTCGGTTTTGTTTTTGATTGCTTCTATAGTTCTTGCTTTGCATGGTGGTATTTGTGAAATATCATGCACCTTATTCGATAAGAAAAGAGCCGATATCCCTTCACCGGGAGTGACCTCTTTAGAGAAACTAGTAAAAGCCTAAAAAACACTCCTTTTCAAAATCACTTGTTCCTACAACGATATCAAGTTCATTACGCTCATGGTTTTCATAAAAACCTGCGTAGCCCTCCGTCATTTCAGATAAGTATTATTTAGTATTCATGCTACGGTAGTTTGGCATGCGTCAAGGCATAGTATACGGTAGCTGATTAGTACTTATCTGCAGCATGAGATGAGATTGGATTAGGATATTCATACGGCGTTGTTTGGCATGCGTCAAGGGTCGTACGGGTGGGTTTAATTCAATCAGGAAATATACGGGTTGAACATGACTAGCGTACCATGGGTTGTTTGGCATGAGTCAAGGTGATAGCACGCTAGGGGTAAAAGTATTATCGGGAATTGCAAGTGTTGAAATTTGCAATGAGACTGCATACCTTCTATGAGATAGTTGGATCCTGATACCCACTGCGAGTAAGAGTTAATCCTGGGAGAGTTTTACACATGACAATTAGCCGATCAAGTAGGTGTCTAGAAAAGTGTTAACGGGGTTATGCCTCTGGGAAAACGAAGTTTATTTTAATTAGGTCCGTGCGAAAGCACGGGGAACCTCCCTCCAAGTACCAACATTGACCTGCCTGAAAGATTAGCGAACTTGTAAGGTGTAATTAATCCCGACTAATCTTACCTTTTAGGGTTTGAAAGGAAGATTTGATAGAACTAGTGGGAGCCATCCTGATTAGATAAGATAATAACCAATCTAATCTTGTAAGAGCATACGCTAAAGTGTTTCCTTCTCTCTCTCTCCAGGTAGCGACCCTATTAGGCCTTAATCAAGATAATAATATGGATGTATTGACTGAACCCGCTTATTATACTGAGCAGGGGAACATTGTCCCCGCTCCAACTTATAATTGTTATAAGTCCGAGCAGGGAATAAGAGAATATCTGGATTCTTACGCCGCCCAAACGAAAAATAGGCATGCTGATGCATCTTCTTTAGGTGTGTTTGTTATCGAGAACTGTTTCTCAGTTCACTCTACGTCCTGGGTATTAGATACCGGATCGGGATCCGATATATGTAACATGTTACATAGGCTACATAAAGGTAGGGAACTGGGAGAGGGTGATCATTCTGTAAGAGTAGGGAATGGTGCAAATGTTGCAGCCAAAGCAGTTGGCGAATATCACCTTGTGTTACCAAATGGTAATACATTGATTCTGAACGAATGCTATTACATTCCAACCTTGATATGCAATCTTATATCAGTTTCTTTATTGAGTAAAGAAGGATATAATTTTGTAGTACAAGATAATGTTATGAACATCTTTCTGAATCAAAAGTTGGTTGGATCGGGCTCGTTAAATAATGGCATATACGTTCTCAATCAAACTACAGTACTTAATGTACAAAACACACACAAGAAGAAAAGTTCAGAAATGAACGAATCCATCTTGTGGCTTTGTAGACTAGGTCATATCAATGCGACACGACTAGCTAAGTTACATAAAGATGGATATTTGAATCCGTTCGAATTTTCATCTTATGACACTTGCCAGTCATGTCTCAAAGGCAAGATGACCAAAACTCCGTTTAGTGAACAGGGAGAAAGAGTTACGGAACTTTTGGGACTGATATATAGTGATGTATGTGGTCCCATGTCTACAAATGCCAGGAATGGTGCCTTATACCTCATTACATTTGTCGCAGTCTGCTCCTTTCCCGTCTGGTCGAGTCAGCTTCGCTCCTTCTGTTCACTGACGATCTCTCAAGATACGGACATGTGTTCCTGTTAAAACACAAGTCTGAAGCTTTTGAGAAATTCAGAGAATATAAACACGAAGTAGAGAACCAAATGGGTAAAAGTATTAAGATCCTTCGATCTGATCGAGGAGGAGAATACTTGAGCAATGAATTCCTGGACTATCTAAAAGAGAATGGGATTCTCTCTTAGCTTACTCCTCCCTATACACCACAGCACAACGGTGTATCGGAGCGGAGGAATCGCACCCTATTAGATATGGTGCGCTCTATAATGAGCACTGCTGAGTTACCTATTTCCTTCTGGGGTTATGCTCTGGAAACAGCTGATGACCTATTGAATATGGTTCCCACCAAATCTGTGCCCACCATTCCATATGAGATATGGAAAGGAAAGAGACCATATCTTAATTATGTTAAGATATGGGGTTGTCCGGCATATGTGAAAACAAAAAATTTGGACAAGCTCGAGGCAAGGTCGGTTTTGTGCAAGTTTATTGGATATCCCAAGCATTCGTAAGGGTATATCTTCTATCACTCCGAGGAACAAAAGGTGTTTGTTTCTCGACATGCCACCTTCTTAGAAAAGGGTTTTCTTATGAAACAAGATAGTGTCAATGAGGTAGAACTGGAAGAAGTTCCAACAGCACAAACTACAACTGAAGATTTAGTGGAACCAGAGGATTCGATAGTTCCCAACGAACCTCAGCCGCTCCGCCGATCTAGTAGGGTTCCTCATCCACCTGAGAGATACTACAGTTTTCTCATTGATTGTGGGAGCGAAGATTGCATCATGGAAGATGATGACCCGACTGTTGGAGATAGTGCCCACAAAGTCAATTATTGGATCGCAGATACGTGATTGCAATGATTGAGGCAGGACCTATACCGATATGACAGTCTTGCTCGAGATGATAGTATGCTATCTGGTTTGTCTTTATCATCGTATACATTCTTTAGTTCACTATTGCATGATGATAGAGCCCGTAGGCTTCTTGCTTGACTGCCAACAGTATGATGGCGATCATATACGTGGGAGCTGGGGTCTATAAGCACATCCTTAAAGTGTCCCTAGTCGTGGGAGTTTCGAGACAGGGCATCGATACTCCAGAGTAGACTAGTGTATACAGTCGAGACCCCGACGAGGGGCGGTGGCCGGTCTCATAAGCCACTCGTGTCAGTTGGATCACCTAAGATGTATACAGGTGATTATTAGGTTATGAGTACACCGGACAGGACTCGCCGGGAACATGCTAGTTGGTATTATACATATCGTCAGATAGCAGTTCCTTGGTGACATGTGTACAGGTTAGTTTGTCAACCTGAGATCGTCATTTGTTTCGTGTGAGTTCCCACTGTGCTTAGATTACTACCCTACCACGCTCAAAGGAGTTGTGCAAACAGGTTTTAGTTGGGTACATTCCCGAGCCACATGGAGACAGTGAGAGGATCGTCGGGGATTCGTCTCTCCCGGTATTGGGGGTTGATGTCACACAGTGCACGGGTGGCCATCACTTGAAACCCTCGGCCGAGGTAGTGGAGAATTACTGATTTGGATCAGTAGTTTCTCAGATGGTGATGGGCTTCATACCGACACGATTTATCGCGTTATTAGGGGTCTGACTTTATCCACCCCCTAGACTCGATATGCGATACTCTTTAGACGAACGGACCAGACTGTATATACATTGTCACTGTCAGGCTCAGTAGGGTTTATGGATGAGTTCGCTCGTCAGCTTTCCTTCCAATCAATACACAGGCAACTGTTACGTACAGCTTGTACCTCTGACGTGCTAGTGGTTATACCCAGTTCCAGTATGTTGATGAGTCATTAGAGTCCCCTACAGACAGTTTCCCAAGTTCGGGCGAAACGTTGTAGAGGCCGTATGGTTTTATGGCAGGGTTCGGAAAATGCACGTGCGTTTTCGCACGTGTCGTTTTTCGGGCAGATAATACTGGTAGGCTTTGGTTTAAGCCGGATCCCAGTATTATACTGTGTAGATATAATATCTTTGTCTCAGATGCATTTGTATTCAGTCGTAATACAAATGCGGGTATGTTTATACTGATACGGGGTTATCCTGAAATTCGTTTCAGGATCGCTTTTGGAAGTTGCCAGTTTCCAGTTTTCTATCAGCCGTATTTTGACATTCGGTTAAATGCGGATTTATCTTTTCTTGATGAGGTGAGTCAGTGTTCTAGAAGGTTCTAGAGAGGGTGACAAGGCTTGTGAGTCATTAGGTCATTAATGGTGCATTTAATGACAAGGTGATTAGGTTAATGAATCACCATTTGCATTAATAGGATTTTGTTTGCATGAAAGATATTTGTTGTTGATCTTTTCTTTTGTGGTAACCTTTCCCCTCCTACTCTCACCTCCCTCCCTCTACATATATGGCCGGTGTTCAGACCATAATATTGCATTTTCCATTCTCCTATTCTTATCCTTTTTATAAATAAACAGGTACTCTTGACGCACGTTTGTTGCATATTACAGGATACAGGTTTCTGGAGCAAATACAGTGAAAGAGACACAAAACAACAGAAAAAGGGACTTTTGACCAACAATTAGACGGATCCTAGTCAAGCCTAGACGAAGAACAGTGCAAGGTCCAAAATGTCAAAGTGAACGGTCAAAAGATACGAACAAGTTTTCACTGAAAATCTGGAGAAGTCCCAGAAGCCAAACAGAGAAAAGTTATGAAGAACTAAGAAGCCCTGACAACCAAGATACAGCCCAGAAAAGATGGCGGCCCAAGACCACCAAAGGGCCGCGGATCCGCGGCCCAAGCCAACATTTGCCGCGGATCCGCGGCCGTCTAATTCCCGTGTCGGCGCAAACTTTCTGAGTTGGTGCGTCGGTGCGGGTGTTGGGATTTTTCGTGGGCAAATCTGTAATTGCGCATGTGCGAGAATCTGTAACCCTAGGTTTCCTATTTTCCTATAAATTGTAATTTTAGATCTGTAAAATGTTATGCCTCTTTTCAATAAATAAAATTCAGAAATTCTGGGAATTATATTCAGATCTATTCTGTCTTCTACTTGGAGGGAGCCATCAAATCAGTAGGTAATTTTATTTCCTTGCTTTTATTTTTTAGTATGTTTTATCATCCCCTAATTAGCGAATAGTCTCCTCGCTTGTTAGGGTTAGCCTTAGGGAAAGGGTTGAGAGATGAGATCTCTCACCCCTTTCAATGCCACACTCACCTAATGAATTAGAACTCCATGCATGCGAGCACAACCGCTCCCTGCGGCATCCTACCCTTCGAGGTAACGATGAACCGTAGTATAAAGGGCCGGTTGCGCGCGTTTTCCATGGGGGTTAGGGTAATTATCAACAAAGGAAGGATGCGAATCTAGAGGAAGAAATATCTTCCCAAAAGATTCGGACCCACTTTATTGACAATTACCGTAACATCTAATAGATCTAAAAAGTAGGCATTGAAAGCGGTGAAGAAAAATGTTAATCTCCAAAACTTCCCCTAAGCCTAACCCTAGCAAGAATTTTAATTAGATTAATTAGATCCAGTTTTCGTAGATTTTTATAAAGCAACCAAAACGAAACTTTGAATCAACTCGTTAAAACACATAAAAGGAATTTACCCGTCTCTGTGGATCGACCCGTACTCACCGGCTAGCTGCGAAGCGACGCCGTTTCTGATTGCGGTAAATACAAGTTTTTGGACTAATCAAATGGCGCCGTTGCCGGGGAAGGCGTAATATTTCTTTTTGTGAATTTTCGGGTTGATATAAATTTTAAAAATTATAAAAATCTGAAAATATAAAAAATATATATAAATTATCAATTTTGATCTGTTTGAAGGGTTTATTGTTTGAACCTTGCAGGAACAGCGAAAACTCTCGGATCTGGAATTTTACAGAGGTCAAATCAGAAAGGTGAACGTCACAACAGAGGAGGAGTGGAACAAAGGAGCAGCACAAAATTTTCCAGAGTCTGATCCCTCTACCCGACCGCGGTTCCGCCGCAATAGACCCCTCCAGACCGCGGATCCGCGGCCCTCTGTTGGCTTCTCTGCATAAAAATTTCCAGGTTTGATCCCTCATTCTCCCCTCTGCAACCTCCATATCTCTGTCTGTGAAAATTTTCTGCAGGAATTCTTTGCGTAAAGAGTCTTTCTCCCCCTTCTAAATAACAGATTTTCTGCAGGTTTCTTTGCGCCGCGCTAAAATTGATTGCAAGTGAAATTTTATTTGTTTTGCATAATTTAACCGGACTCTAAGGGGCTAATTGACCAAACTCAGATTGGGTGGGGATTTCATCACCCTTCCCAGGACCCCAGAAAACACCTAAAGCATTTTGCATCGACCACAATTAATTAAAAAAAGATTAGACTCAGACCTAAGGACATCGAGCTCAATAGGAAAAGGACTAGTATAGGCATCGGCCGTTTATCCTAACCGACTTTGCAGTGTCTAGGCTAGTGGTTATTAATTAGGTCCACTGTAGTGGTGGTTCCTTCCCACTTACCTGGCCGTATTTGTCCGTGAAGAGGCGGTTTGAGGTCCTATTTCTAGCCCTAGTTAGGAGCTGTCTAGCAGACCTAGGCAACCCTAGTTCTAGGCCTGATTGTGCATGTGTGGTTGATACATTTGTGTCACAAGTCCCATTTTCTAAAACCTCTTTGCAAAACTCACACAAAAATAAAAAAATATATAAATCTTTTCAAAAAAAAAAAAAAAACTTGCAACTTGCCGCTAAAAAACTTGCACCTCACTTCCACCATTTCTCCTCCATTGACGTTGTCTTACCCCCACATTCTGTTTTTCTATTTTTTTCTGACTACACTACCCCTTTTAGTGTATGTCATTTTGGACTAGGGATACTAACGCCCGATTAGTCCGTGTTTTGTTGGTACCGACCGACGAACCCTTCGACGAACCCTTCGTCGACATTCCGTCCATTTCCTTACCTCCATCGTCAAATTCTTCTTTCGAAGGTATGTCGGGATTCGACCCCAACGATACCTTACCGACGGGAATGATTCCACCTCCGCCAGGTGTGAATAACCCGAATCTTCCGCCTGTTGTAGCGCCCGCACGAGTTGCGCTCCAGGATCTCTTCTACCCCGTCCGCACTTCTTTACCTACATGTCTTTCACCCCCACCGGCAAATGGGGACAACTTTGAAATAAAACCACACTTCATCAATATGCTGCCAAAATTTCATGGTTTGGAATCTGAAGATGCATATATCTTTATCAATAAATTCCAAAATGTGTGCGCTATGATGAAGACGACCCAATTAAGTGATGACGCTATAAGGCTAAGGGTCATTCCTTTTACCTTATGTGACCTAGCCGAGAAGTGGCTATACAGCACCGCATCACATTCCATTAGAAATTGGGACGAGTTTGTGAGAGCTTTTCTGAAAAAGTTCTATCGTCATCACAAAACTGCTAGAATCCGAAACGAGATTATACAATTTTCACAGCTTCCTTCCGAACCATTTTGGAATTGCTTCGAGAGATTTAAAGACCTACTCGTTCAATGCCCTCATCATGGGATCGAAAGTTGGCAACTTTGCCAAACATTATACGAGGGATTGAACTCGGCAACGAAGCAGTTGCTAGAAACAATATGTCAAGGTCATTTTCTCTCCAAGTCTAGTGACGAAGCGTGGCAGTTTCTTGAGGATCTTAGTGAGCAAACAATTCAGTGGGAGAGTACCAAGACCACATCATCTTCTTCAGTTGATCAATCTAGGGCAGGCATACATCAAATAGATATGTCGATTGCTATGAAGGCCGAGATGGCCTCACTTATGAAAAAGCTAGAAGCCATTGAGACCAAAATCTCATCGTCTTATCCTGCCCCTACTCTACCCACACGAACTGTTTATGCTTGTTGTTCGAACCCATCACATCTAACCGAAGAGTGTCCTTATAATGCACCTATTCAAGGACAGGATCAAGTCAATGCTGCATTTCAGCAACGACAAAGAAACGATCCATACTCTTCGACATACAATCAGGGGTGGAGGAGTCACCCAAATTTCGCTTGGAACCAAAATCAACAAGTCCAAGGAAATAACAATTTTCAAAGATCTCCTCCTCCACAACAACAACAAGCACCTTCACAAACTCAAAACCAGCAACCTTTCCAACAACAACCTTATACAAATCAAACGAACAATTTGGTTCAACCAAATGATGATAAGGTTATCTCGCTCGAAAAAAGTCTAGATGCATTTCTTAAGCAATCTACAGAATCCGCAGCAAGATTTGAAAGTTATGTTCAATCTTTAATGAATAACAATGCCTCACACGATCAAAGTATCAAATCTATTGAGGCATAAATTGCACAATTAACTGCTGCGTTGAGCGAGAGAGAAAAGGGAAAGCTTCCATCTCAACCATTGCCCAATCCCGGTCACACAAAAAACGCATATCACAATCACAATGTAAATGCGGTGACCACGTTGAGATCCGAAAGAGAGTTGCAAAATAATGTGGGAACTAGTGATGACATCCCCGCCGGTGGTTCTTCTTCCCCTTCTTCATTTTCTTCACTTCCTTCTTCACCTTTTTCTTTAGAGCCTATTCTCCACCCTTCACACGGCTCTACTTCTTCTTGCTCGAACGGACCCATTGCTCACAACATGAACACATCTACACCGGGATCCGTTCCTACTCCACATTCTACTCCACAGACATTTGACTCAACGAATTTTCAAAATGCTCCATTTCCAAACAGGTTGAGTCCTAATAAACCAAAGGCGCAAGTGGAAAAGATTGTGGAGATATTTAAGCAGGTTAGCATAAATATACCTCTCTTGGATGAAATCCAACAAGTCCCTTCATACGCGAAAATCTTAAAGGGCTTATGCACTTCAAAGAGAAAAGCATCTCAAGTACCCAAGAAAGTCTCGATAAGTAAGCCGAAAGCTCCGCAGTGAGCAATGCTATTAACCACCATCAAACCTTACCCCAAAAACGAAAGGACCCCGGCTGTCCTACGATTTCAATCACAATTGGGGATAAGAAAATTAATCGAGCATTTTTAGATCTTGGGTCTAGTGTTAACCTGATTCCCTACTCCGTGTACGAACAATTAGGGGTTGGAGAGTTGAAACCCACTCGTTGCACTCTCCAAATGGCTGATCGATCAATCACCCATCCAAGGGGTCAGCTAGAGGATGTGTTGATCAAAGTCGGGGAGTTCATATTCCCCGTTGATTTTATTGTTATGGATACACAACCTGTTGCTAACCCAAGAAACCAAATTCCGGTGATCCTCGGTCGACCATTTTTGGCCACTTCCAATGCTGTAATAAACTGCCGCAATGGCTCCATGACTCTATCCTTCGGGAAAATGTCTAGTGAGTTCAATATTTATAAGATGGGAAGTCTGCCCCCCGTACCAAAAACTAGTACACGAGAAGTTTGCTCTATTCACGAAATCACGCAGGAGGACTGCGAACTTGAAAGATTCTTGTTTAATGAAAACAGTGTTGACGCCACTAGTGCGTCCCTCCTTGAGCCTACCACCGTTGACACAACCGATGTTGATTATGAATGTTTTACTTTTTCGGATGATGATGACTCACAGCCCGAATATGAGGCTTTTGAATTTTTGGATGAGTTAGTCGAGCCTTCCGAATCAGTTGTCTGCAGTGATTTCGAACCTGTGTTGGAGTCCTTTGAGTTCGAGGTAGATTCCACAATGATTCTTTCGCCTCCGAAACTCGAACTCACGCCCTTGCCGTCTCACCTTAGATATGCTTACATAGGTGAGAATGAGACCTTTTCCATTATCATATCGGCCTCTCTAGCCCTCGAGCAAGAGAACGCCCTCTTACCGGTCTTACAAGATAGGCGGCAAGCTTTCGGTTGGACCATGGCGGACATCGAGGAGATAAGTTCCCTCATAATAGAATATCATACACAATTGATGGATGATGCCAAGTCAATAGAGGACCCACAGGAACATCCTGGGGGTATTGTGGTGAGTCAACCTCCTTTAGAAGTTGAAATACCCCCATTTCTTTTAATAAGCTACGAGAATGCCGACACTCCACTGATTGCTGATCATTTACATTCTCGTTTCGATGCATCACCATCACCTGTATATTTACCTCCACACCTCCCATACCACTACTTCTATCTTCCCCAATTCTTTGTGGATCGTTACAACGTATTCTTCTACCAACCCATACTCTTTACTGATAAAATTTTCAACTGGTTGGTGTTGGTCTATGCAAAGTTTGGTAGTAATGTCTAACATAGTTTAAATGAAGTTTGGGGGAGGGCCTTTTTGTATATATTTTTGTTTTTCTCAATAAAAAAATTATAAATAAATAAACAGGGAAGTGCCGATATTTTGACCCTCTTGGTTAGCATGACAGTGAGGACACTGTCAAGTTCAAGTTTGGGGGTATGCTCGGTACGTCTTCTTCCTTCGCATTCATTTGTACATATTTTTGCATTTGCATACTTATTTTAGCCGGCCCTCCCCTCCTCTCTCACTCACTCACTTGATATGAAAAACATTATGATAGTTTAGGATTCATGAAATTAGATAAGCCTCATTTCTCATTTCACCCGATTCCAAAAGGCAACTTCCATAACCGTTCGTCCGTGACTTTGGACGTAATGAGACATAGTGTTCTACTCATTCTCTACTTCATCTTGGTCGTCTCTTTTAGCAAACTTGACGATCGAGTTGCCTCGGTTCAGAGGCGGGAGCCCGTTTAAAGATCTGTCGACGTGGTGCCACCTGGACGAGAAGACTGGAGATCGAGGAGATCGGAGCAGCCGCAACAAAGCGTGGGATGATGGTTGAAGACCGAAGGGCTCGGATCATTCGGTATAACATTTCTACCCATTTGTAATTTGTTAGTTTAGCTTTAATGGCAGATTCGGGTTACGGTACATGATAGTGCCAGTTTGTAAAAAAATTTTGTTCCGCATTTGGCGTCTATTAGACGGCCGGGACGCTACCGTGGACTTACAGTGGTATCAGAGCCTCACCATTAAGCTATACTAACTTGTGCTAACACGTTTAAAATATCGATCGAACCGTATTTCGAAAATCACATTTTTCCAAGCTCACAGTTTCTGTCGATTTTAACTCAAGTCCTAAAATTATTTTTCATATCACAGAAAGTTGTGCAGGGTTTTATAAGCACGTGGTGAAAATTTGGGCACGTGATCCTTCAAGATCGCCGTGGAATCGCGGTCAAACGTAGGGTTTGACCGCGCATCCGCGGCCATTATATATGATCACTGCTCCAAATTTGCACAGTAGCTTCTTCACTGGAAATTGTGGGTTTTGGAATATTTGTTTTGGGCCCAGTTTTTGTTACTGTACAGCAGAAGTACGTGGGGCCCACTTCGGGAAATTTGGTCGATCGAAATTTTAAATTTTTTAGTATGCAGTATTTACATTATATCTCCGACCGGGAATGTCATTTGATCGGTAAACCGTGTCTAATTGCTATAGTTCTTTTAGACGGGTTTGCGAACGTGACATTCGCGTTGATGTTCTGTGTTGTGCTGTGATATTGCGGATTTGTCGTGGTGGATAGCAGGGTGCAATGATAGTGCAGTTTGGATTTATTTATACATTTGATATTGCGGGGCGAGCGTCCAACATGTGGACTGCCGTCACTGCCTGTTTGTATAATATTCTTTTGGGGCACGACCGGGTCGAGGTCGGTGTACCCGTTGTACATATTTTTAATTCTGTACTAGGTTTATCCCGCGAAGGAGTGCATGAATAGCCGGGTTCTGGAGGGAAACGGGTCCGTATCTCATGGCTTTGAGAGACAAAGGGACCTCACTCTAGAATTGGCAGACTATTCGCCGCACTCGTAGGGGGTACAGGTTGACCCAAGGAGGGGTGCTCAATTTACCGAATTCCGTGAAGTGCCGGGTGTTCCATTCACTATGCTGTGGGGGACTACCTCGCTTCAGGTTTTGGCGGGTAACTTGCCGCACCCGTATGGATCTAGGTTTCATTGCACATGCTATCCACACGACCAGGGGAATGTCGGGTTTCAGCAGCGGCTCTGTGAAACCCGGGGATCCCAGATTATCTGTATTGTTGTGTGATGCTTATTACTTTTCTGTAATGCTGCATATTATCACGCCTGGAGCGATTATTGTATATTGGTATATATACTATTAGATGTTGTATATGTTTTACATCCGCGCTAGTCCAGCCCCCGCTCTATCGTTAGTTAAGTAACCTAACGGGTGATGACGGGACCTAGTGGCGAATGCGGATGGCATATACGTACATTATATTTTCGTTCTTTTCTGGTGTGATTGATTGATAGAACTGCATTGATTCTGATCAATGCAAGGATAAAACAAACCTATATTTGATGTTGTTGGAACAATTTTAAAAAGAGTTATTACAAAGACGTTTCCTTTTGTTATGCATAGTGATGTTCAGTTAGAATATCCAGCACCTCATTCGACGATGCAAGGGCTGATATCCCTTCACCGGGAGAAACCCCTTGAGCAGAAGTTTACGTCAGTGTAATAACTATACTATAGTCGATTACAAGTTGCTTTGCATCGTGGTATTCAGTTAGAATATCTTGTACCTCATTCCACGAGGAAAGAGCCGAGATCCCTTCATCGGGAGTGACCTCTTTAGCAAAGGTTTTTCGTCACTATATTTTTATAAAAAGCTATCAGGTTCCTTCAACGAGATCAAGTTCATTACATTAAAGGTTTTTCGCCAAAAACCAGCCGTAGTCCTCCGTCGTATCTTATGGATGGTCAGTAGTATTCAAGCTATGTTTGTTTGGCCAAAGTCAAGGCATAGTGTTTGGTAGTTGCTGGGTATTCATCTGTTGCGTAGATAGATGCGTTGGTTTGGGACAGTCGTATTACCTTGTTGGCCAAAGTCAAGGGTATGTACGGGTGGGTTCAAATTAACCTGGATGATGACGGGTAGAACTTGGCATGTGACTTATGATGGGTTGGCCAAAGTCATGATCATAAGAGCATGGGGCAAAAATCACATCGGGAGTTTCAAACCTAAAGAAACTTGCCAAGTATGCGCATACCTTCTGGAGTGTGATAACTTGAGTGGCTTCCATCAAGTTATCATACGATGATAATTGGATCCCGATTCTCACTGATGAGTTGGTTTACTCTTCGGGTGATCCCGACTAATTCTTCTTTCAGGTTTGGAGGAGAATTTGAGATAACAGTGGGAGGTTTCCTGATTAGATAAAGTGATAACCATTCTGATCTAGGTTAGAGTGCATGCAGAGTGTTTCTTTTCTCTCTCTCTCTCTATCTTTGGCAGCGACCTTTGACCGACCTTAGACTATGACTCAGTGACCAAGTTGTTAGTTATATGTATGCCCTAGAGGCCATTACTATACATAGGATGTATATTGTAGTGGATGCTGGGACATATATAGGGAGGACTTTCTTGCTCGACATGATAGTATGCTATCTGGTTGATCTTTACCTTAACGTGTATACTGATTGTCTCTCTGTTACATGTTGGTAAAGCCCTTAGGATGTGTGCTTGACTACCTGGACTATGATGCGGATCATACTAGTGGGGACATGGTAGTCCATAAGTACATCCTTGAAAGTCCCTAGTCGTGGGTGTATCGAGACGGGGCATCGATATACCAGAGTAGACTGGCGTATACCTTCTCGACCCATACAGATGGGCGATGGATGATCCCATATCCATCGGTGTTTGACATCAGAGGAGATATACGGGTGCTCAGTAGAGACTGGGTACACTGGACGGACTCGCCGAGAACTCCCAGATGGTATTATACCTCACGTCAGATGGCAGTTCTCTGGTGACACTGGTACAGAGTAGTCTGTTGACCCGAGATCGTCATAGAGTCTTGTGTGGTTCCCACTGTGCTTTGATTTCCATCTTACCACGTCCAAGAGGGCGTGCAAAACGGTGGTTTTTGGGTACAGTCCCGAGTCACATGGAGGCAATGAGCGATAGGAGGGGATTCGTCTCTCCCGGTATAGGGGGTTGATGTTGCGCTGTGTTCGATTGGCTATAACAGGAAGTCCCTGGCCAGGGCTGCTCAGAGAATTGCTGGTAAGTGTTACCAGTAGTTTCTCGACCCGTTATGAGCCTCATATCGACACGACTTATCGAGCTATTGGGGTCTGACGTTTACCACCCCTAGGCGAGATATGCGACATATCAGACGATCAGACCGGACTGTACGGTAGTGTTACTGGTCGGATTCACTGGAGTGTGAGCGGGCTTGCTCGTCGATCTTCAGATCGCTCAATACCCGGGTGGCCGTTACGTTTAGCAGACCGCTTGCGGCTTGTAGGTGTTTGATATGATCATCATCTGCTGCCGGCGTATTGACGAGTCTTTAGAGTCCTACACAGAGGTTTCCTGGCTCAAGCGAAACGAAATAGGAGCGCATATGAGATATGTGTGGGACCGAGAATGATGCGTGTATGTGATACCGTATTCCATTCTCGCGATGAATGTGTCGAATGGTTGTATGCGATATAACCTAGTTATCGAATCAAGGATTGATTCGATAAATCGATACATTGGATATTAGCCGGTTATATGCGATATGACCGGATCGTTAAATCAAGTGTTGATTTAATGATTTAATCTATAATTATATATTTGATATATTACTTTGCATTAACTAATATTGGTTCACTTTAGATGGATTTTCTCACTCGGATGTGCGCATTATATATGTGATATGATTTTGTGCATTTGCTTGTATCATGTTTGATGATACATACTTTTTGGTTTGTGTAAAGATTAAACCATGGTTATTTAAATGGTTAGGGTTTTGTTTTTATATCTATTTATTCATTTATTTATTTATTTTCTTTTTGGAAAAAGAAATGAGAAGAATGGTGGCTTTCTTTGTTTGTAGTTGAAGATTCATGAACCTTTGACTTTGTCCACCATTCTTATCTCATGCTTAACCTAACCATTTGATTTAACCCTAGTTCAATCTCTACACTTGACCATGGTTTAGTCATGATAAGTTTTGATTATTCTTTTCTTTTTCTAATTAACTTATCATAACTATTTCCTTCTTCTTCTTGATTCTTCAAGTGAAGAAAGCTTGCCCCATCAATGGCAAGTGATGGAAATGAGTGAGAAATCCGATTCTAAAGTCTAACCACTTCCTATTTCTTCATCATCTACCTCTTGCCAAGTAGTAGAGTGTGTTTACTTCACAAGTTTCATGACTTGGTGAAGTTGTGAGCTTGATCTAGCGATGCCTCGACGTAGATCATCTTCGGCATGGACATCGACGACCTAGCTCCCTTTTTATCCGATGAAGCCGACTCTAGAGCCCGGATTTGATTTGGACAGCGGAGAGGACCTCGTTGCGGAGCTATGGAGGTGGAGGACCGGATCTACAAAGGTTGTATTTCCGTTAAACTTTTAGTTAAGTGTTAACTAGTTAGTTTTTCGCCTAGACATCTAGCCGACGATCCGTAGTTTAGGGTTTGTAGGCACCGTAAAATTTTAATATGGCATGTTCGATGCCTTGTGAGACCTCCTTGGGGTGCCTAGGAACCCTACAGTGGTATCAGAGCCTAGCTAGAGCCTTAGGCGAAGTCCCGACGACGTTTGAAACCCGATCGAACCGAAATCCAAAACCTTAAAATGCTCTCTGGACTTTTTCTAAAAATTCGGATTTTTGTCAATTAAAAATATGTAGAAAATCAAGCAGGGTGTTATTAGAATTACTGTGAAATACGAGGGGCTAATTCGACTTTCCCACCGCGGAACCGCGGCACATGCTAGGCATGTGCGGCGCTTCCGCGGCCGTACTGTTCCCTTGCATAATTATTTCTGCACAGTAACTCTTGTAATATAATGCTATATTTTCTGGGACATTTTTATTGTGACTCTACAGAAGAGTATTCTAGGGTTGTATTGGGAATCAAAGATTCGATCGGATTATCAAATTTCGTCTTTGTGTTTTTCCGGATAATTTTTAGAATATGTTAAAAAGTTCGACCGGATATAAATACCCAATTTTTCCCCTGTCGGGAAATTTCCAAATGTTGGATTTTTCCGTAGTTTAACGACGTTCTAAGTAGTGCAAGTAACGCGATGGTCCCTCTAGAAGACAACAAACCTTAACTCGATTATGTGACCGTCTTGAACTGCCCTTTGAACCTTCGGGTTTGGGGCAGTACGGCGTGCCACATGTGAGGCGTTGGCTTGACCCTTCTACGGCTGGACCGTCGGTACTGAGGCACGAACTGAATGTTGTTAGACTTATTTCATGTGTTGATCTGTATCGGGAAAACTTGGGTGTTCGATTGTTCGATTGGAAAGTTTAACATTTTCTATTTATCTGGAATGGGATACAATAATTGGAATTCACAAATAGTTATGAGATAACTAAATGAATGTTATAAACATAGCAGTTTAGTCTCACTTGATCGGTTGCCACGGAATTTTGATGTGATCAAAAGTCCGTCGCAATCACGTAGCGTACGCGGATACTCGCCGGGTAAACTTAATAGACAGCCTCACTCCATAGCCCCGACCAAGTGACTGTAGGAGAACCCCGTCGCCGAAAGCATCCCTCCGGGTGCTCGCGGTAGCGGTGTTCCGCCTTGGTGCACTTCGTCGACGGTATTGGGGGTGCGGCCGCCTACTAAAGTTTGCGACGAGCATTCGATCAGGATGTCGGGAATCTTGTTGAATTGCCCGACTTGGTATTGAAAAGAGTTTTCGATTTTGAGACTAAAATGCGGGGTTTATAATTGTTAGGCATGTGATGTCTAAGAAATTCATTTGGTCAGGCATGAGATGTCTGAGGTGGTTGCGGATTCCAACTGTTGTAGTTTTACACTTTCTTTTCTGTGACCGTAAGTGTAATATGTGATATCGCCGGTTTCGTTGCTATATGTCAACGACAATTGGGATGCGCATATTTACTTACGTTGATGACATGTGATGTTATGTGTTGCTGGATATGTTATATTGGATCGTCGTGTTTGAATAGCCGGGGGTTTTTATGTGAGATGAGTGTTTTTCATTTTCATTCATGTAAAAACTTGTATGTAATATTCTTTTATTGGGGCGCTTCCAGGTTGCGGAAGTTGTCACCTCTTGTATATTATTTACTTTTCCGCACTAGGATAGACCCAAGGAGGAGAGCACAAGTAACCGGGTTCTGGAGTCCAGTGGGAGACCAACTTGAGGAGTCGAGTCCGGGTCTCCTAACTCTAGAATTGGTAGGGTTGCTTGCCGCTCTCGTAGGGGTCTAGGGGTGTGGGTTTGGCTATTCATCACGACCGTGGAATCCGTGTTTTATACTGGCTCGTATTGAAAACACGGACGTCCTAGTATATCCAATATTTCATATGTTTCTTCTGCTGCGATATCTGTGATGTGATCATGTGATGTTCTGTGATAGATACAGTATATAGTATATATGATATATTATATAGACGTTACTTATGTTTTACACCCGCGCTAGCCCTGCCCTGCTCTGCCGTTAGTTACCTAACCTAACGGTGCACGAGGGGACATCGAGGCGAATGCGGATGGCATAAGTGTACGTCGTATTTATCTGTGATGTTTAGGTATTTAAATGATGGGACTTCATTAATGTGATTAATGAAATAAAAGAAACCTAAGATGTTGTAGAATCGAATTTCAAAATTAAAACAGGTAGCTACAGTTCTTGCTTTGCATAGCGGTATATGTGATATATCCTGCACCTTATTCGATGAGGAAAGGACCGAGATCCCTTCACCGGGAGTGACTCCTTTAGCAATAACTGGCAGATGCTACACATTCGGTTTGTCTTTTGATTGCTTTTAAGTGTTTTTGCTTTGCACAGTGATATATATGATATATCCCGCACCTCATTCGACGAGGAAAGGACCGACGATCCCTTCACCGGGAGTGACTCCTTTAGCAAAACTAGAAAAGCCTCAAAAGCACTCCATTTCAAAATTCATTTGATTCTACAACGATATCAAGTTCATTACGCAATAGGTTTTCAGAAAAACCTGTCGTAGCCCTCCGTCATTTCAGATACGTACTAGTTAGTATTCGTGCTGCGGTTGTTTGGCATGCGTCAAGGCGTAGTGTACGGTAGCTAACTAGTGCTTATCTGCTAGCATATGATGCGATTGGATTAGGGTATTCGTACGGCGTTGTTTGGCATGCGTCAAGGGTCGTGCGGGTGGGTTTAATTCAATCAAGAAATGTACGGGTTGAACTTGACTAGCAGACTATGGGTTGTTTGGCATGCGTCAAGGTCATAGCGAGCTAGGGGCAAAATATTATCGGGAATTTCAAGTGTTGAAATTTGCAATGAGATTGCATACCTTCTATGAGATAGTTGGATCCCGATACCCGCTGCGAGTAAGAGTTACTCCTGGGAGAGTTTTATACATTACAATTAGCCGATCAAGTAGGTGTCTAGAAAGGTGTCAACGGGGTTACGCCTCTGGGAAAACGAGGTTTACATTAATTAGGTTCGTGCGAAAGCACGGGGGACCTCCCTCAAAGTACCGACACTGGCATGGCTGAAAGATTGACGAACTTGTAGTGTGTAATTAATCCCGGCTAGTCTTTCATTTTAGGGTTTGAAGGAAGATTTGATAAAAAGCAGTGGGAGCCATCCTGATTAGATAAAAACATAACCAATCTGATCTTGCAAGAGCGCACGCAGAGTGTTTTCTTCTCTCTCTCTCCAGGTAGCGACCATATCACGCCTTAATCAAGATAATAATACGGATTATTGACCGAACCCGCTTGTTATACTGAGCTGGGGAACGTTCGTCCCGCTCCAACTTATAATTGTTATAAGACAGAGCAGGAAATTGGGGAATACCAGATTTCTCGTGCCGCCCAAACGAAGAGAGTGCATGCTGATGCATCATCTTCGGGTTTGTTCATTATACAGAACTGTTTCTCAGTATCCTTTACGTCCTGGGTATGTGATACCAGATCAGGATCCCAGATATGTAATATGTTACATAGGGCTACAGATAGGTAGAGAACTGAGAACGGGTGATAAGTTTCATGAGGCAGAAAACGGGGCAAGAGTTGCAGCCAAGTCTGTCGGTCACTGTCACCCTGTATTACCGATACATTGATTCTGAACGAATGTTATTAGATACCGAACCTGATATACAAAATCATATCAGTCTCTTTATTAGTAAAGAAATGATAAAATTTTGTATTGTTGGATAATGTTTTGAACATTTCCTATATCAAAAGTTGATCGGCTCAGGCACGTTATCTAAAAGCATTGATGTTCTAAATCAAACTACAGTTCTTAGTATACGGAACACACACAAGAGGAAGAGTTCAGATATGAACGAATCCTTCTTGAGGTATTGTAGACTAGGTCATATCAATGCGACCCGACTAGCTGAAGTTACATAAAGATGCATATTTAAATGTGTTTGAATTTACATCTTGTGAAACTCGCCAGTCATGTCACAAAGATAAGATGACCATAGCTCCGTTTATTGGAAACAGAGAAAGAGTTAGTGAACTCTTGGGATGATACATGTTGATGTATGTAGATCCCCAGTCTGCATATACCAAGACCGGTTCTTTGTACTTCATTACATTCTCTGATAATCTCTCGAGATTCAGACATTTGTTCCTGTTGAAACACAAGTCCGAACCTTTTGAGATATTCACAGAATATAAGTTAGAAGTAGAAAACCAGAATGCGGGTATAAGTATTATGTCTTTTGATGTGATCAAGGAGGAGAATACTTGAGCACGGAATTCCAGGACTATTCTAAAGGAGAATGAGATTCTCTCTCAGCATTACTCCTCCGTATAAACCATAGCACGATGGTATATCGGGGCGGAGCAGATACACCCTATTTGATATGGTGTGCTCTATGATGAGTACTACTGAGTTACCTATTTCCTTTTTGGGAGTTATGCACTTGAGAAGCTGCATACCTATTGAATAGGGTTCAAATCAAGTCAGTTGCCTACCGCTCCATATGAGATATGGAAAGGGAAGAGCCCATATCTTAAGTTAGTTAAGATTTGGGGTTGCCCGGCCTATGTCTAAAAGCAAAATCCGGACAAGCTCGAGGCAAGGCCTGTAATGTAGAACTGGAAAGGTTCCTGCTATACAAACTACAGCAGATGATTTGATAGAACCAAAGGATTCAGTAGATTCCAACGAACCTCAACCTCTCCGCCGATCTAGTAGGATTCCTCACCCACCTGAGAGTTACTTCGGTTTCTCTATGACAGTGGGAGCGAGGATTGCATCATGAGATGATGACCCAACTAGTTTCGAGCTGGCCATTGGGGGTAAGACTCTGTAAGAATGGCTGGATGCTTAGTGATCTGAGACGGAATCCTTATACACCAACAAAGTTGAAGGGTTAAATCCCCATCAGGAGCAAGTATATCTTGAGAAGATTACTTGGTGTAGATGGAAAAGTTGAGACTTTCAAAGCTAGACTTGTTAAAACTTTTCGTCATCGACCAGGCGTGGATCATGATGAAACCTTTTCAAGTGACTATGCTTAAATCCATCCAGATCCTACTTGCCACGGCTACATACCATAACTGCGATATCTGGTGGTTGGGTGTCATGACTGCTTTTCTAAATGATGATTTAGAAGAGGACGTCTATAAGTACACAGCCAGAGGGCTTCGTAGACAGTGGGAGCAGCGGAAACGTGTGCAAGATGTTTTATATGATAAAGCAGGCATCGCGGATTTGGAACATTTGTTTTGATGAATTAGTCAAAGAAGTTGACATCATCAAAATGGTAGATGAACCTTGTATAAACAAGAAGGTAGTAGGGAGTATGGTGACGATCCTCGTAGAGTACGTGGATGACATACTCTTGATAGGGAAGGAGTTTCTTATGCTACGCTCGATCAATCTCCGCTTATCACAAAGATTCTCCATATAGGATTAAAGTGATACCTACTAACTCCTGGATTTTGGATCTATGAGATAGATCTAAATGGATGTTAGGATTCTTACTTGTCGAAGTGAGATGGTATCACATGATCCTGGGGAGAATCGCTGGAAAGGTTCCAGGGTGATAAAGACGACTGAGTGTCAGTCACAGGCATTGTCTTAACCCTCAGTAAAGGGACGGTATATTGGAAGAGTTCCAAGATAGATACCGTGACATACTAGACGATAAAGGCAGGATACATCGCTACTTAAGATGCTACCAAAGAGGCTGTTTGGGTGTATATTAGTTCATAAGATGAACTTTGTTCCTCCCATTGTGTGACAATGGAGTTGTGGCTTATGCCAAGGAACGCCGGTCCCATCAGTGATCCAGACATATTCTAAGGCAGCATCACCTGATCATGGAGATGGTTGATCTCCAGGGAGATCGAGGTTTAGAGAGTAGACTCAGAGGACAACACAGCGGATCCACTCACAAAGGCCTGTTCCCAGAGAGAGACACTTTTATGGGATGGTTGAGTATGAGATGCTGCAACCACTGCTATCAGATGGCCCTAGTGCAAGTGGGAGATTGTTAGTTATATGTATGCCCTAGAGGCCATTACTATACATAGGATGTATATTGTAGTGGATGCTGGGACATATATAGGGAGGACTTTCTTGCTCGACATGATAGTATGCTATCTGGTTGATCTTTACCTTAACGTGTATACTGATTGTCTCTCTGTTACATGTTGGTAAAGCCCTTAGGATGTGTGCTTGACTACCTGGACTATGATGCGGATCATACTAGTGGGGACATGGTAGTCCATAAGTACATCCTTGAAAGTCCCTAGTCGTGGGTGTATCGAGACGGGGCATCGATATACCAGAGTAGACTGGCGTATACCTTCTCGAACCATACAGATGGGCGATGGATGATCCCATATCCATCGGTGTTTGACATCAGAGGAGATATACGGGTGCTCAGTAGAGACTGGGTACACTGGACGGACTCGCCGAGAACTCCCAGATGGTATTATACCTCACGTCAGATGGCAGTTCTCTGGTGACACTGGTATAGAGTAGTCTGTTGACCCGAGATCGTCATAGAGTCTTGTGTGGTTCCCACTGTGCTTTGATTTCCATCTTACCACGTCCAAGAGGGCGTGCAAAACGGTGGTTTTTGGGTACAGTCCCGAGTCACATGGAGGCAATGAGCGATAGGAGGGGATTCGTCTCTCCCGGTATAGGGGGTTGATGTTGCGCTGTGTTCGATTGGCTATAACAGGAAGTCCCTGGCCAGGGCTGCTCAGAGAATTGCTGGTAAGTGTTACCAGTAGTTTCTCGACCCGTTATGAGCCTCATATCGACACGACTTATCGAGCTATTGGGGTCTGACGTTTACCACCCCTAGGCGAGATATGCGACATATCAGACGATCAGACCGGACTGTACGGTAGTGTTACTGGTCGGATTCACTGGAGTGTGAGCGGGCTTGCTCGTCGATCTTCAGATCGCTCAATACCCGGGTGGCCGTTACGTTTAGCAGACCGCTTGCGGCTTGTGGGTGTTTGATATGATCATCATCTGCTGCCGGCGTATTGACGAGTCTTTAGAGTCCTACACAGAGGTTTCCTGGCTCAAGCGAAACGAAATAGGAGCGCATATGAGATATGTGTGGGACCGAGAATGATGCGTGTATGTGATACCGTATTCCATTCTCGCGATGAATGTGTCGAATGGTTGTATGCGATATAACCTAGTTATCGAATCAAGGATTGATTCGATAAATCGATACATTGGATATTAGCCGGTTATATGCGATATGACCGGATCGTTAAATCAAGTGTTGATTTAATGATTTAATGTATAATTATATATTTGATATATTACTTTGCATTAACTAATATTGGTTCACTTTAGATGGATTTTCTCACTCGGATGTGCGCATTATATATGTGATATGATTTTGTTCATTTGCTTGTATCATGTTTGATGATACATACTTTTTGGTTTGTGTAAAGATTAAACCATGGTTATTTAAATGGTTAGGGTTTTGTTTTTATATCTATTTATTCATTTATTTATTTATTTTCTTTTTGGAAAAAGAAATGAGAAGAATGGTGGCTTTCTTTGTTTGTAGTTGAAGATTCATGAACCTTTGACTTTGTCCACCATTCTTATCTCATGCTTAACCTAACCATTTGATTTAACCCTAGTTCAATCTCTACACTTGACCATGGTTTAGTCATGATAAGTTTTGATTATTCTTTTCTTTTTCTAATTAACTTATCATAACTATTTCCTTCTTCTTCTTGATTCTTCAAGTGAAGAAAGCTTGCCCCATCAATGGCAAGTGATGGAAATGAGTGAGAAATCCGATTCTAAAGTCTAACCACTTCCTATTTCTTCATCCTCTACCTCTTGCCAAGTAGTAGAGTGTGTTTACTTCACAAGTTTCATGACTTGGTGAAGATGTGAGCTTGATCTAGCGATGCCTCGACGTAGATCATCTTCGGCATGGACATCGATGACCTAGCTCCCTTTTTCTCCGACGAAGCCGACTCTAGAGCCCGGATTTGATTTGGACAGCGGAGAGGACCTCGTTGCGGAGCTATGGAGGTGGAGGACCGGATCTACAAAGGTTGTATTTCCGTTAAACTTTTAGTTAAGTGTTAACTAGTTAGTTTTTCGCCTAGACATCTAGCCGACGATCCGTAGTTTAGGGTTTGTAGGCACCGTAAAATTTTAATATGGCATGTTCGATGCCTTGTGAGACCTCCTTGGGGTGCCTAGGAACCCTACACAAGTTGACCGAACCTTCTTAAAATACTGGCTTTTGGATTGTCCTAGTTGTATAAGTCATTGCCGCTCTTTCTTTTACCCTTTGTATTTCTCAGAACACCCCGTATTACTACGGACATCCACTTCCATTGGATAGATCCATCGTATGGTTATATACGAACTCGAAGGTACTACTTCGAGGATGGATCCAGGTTCAGGAGAAATAGAATTGGTTTATTCAGTTGTCTTTTATTATCACCTTCTCTCAGGTTGCGAGGGCTCCTTAGTTTAGGAGGGTACACCTATTACGCTTATTGGATAGTCTTATTCCAAACCATAGGCAAGTGCCGAAAGGTAGGGAATGAAGAAAACCAATTAGCCTAAGTAAGGTGTACAGAAGGTAATATGTAAAGACAAGATAAAGGGATTAGAAAGAGGGCAAAGTAAATTGCGACTGTTATCCTTCATGACCAAACCGCGTACTTCATCGCCACTACTATTTCACCTTTGATTTTTTCCCAGTTCGAGAGAAATAGAATAAGGTATTATTTAGATTGTCTTTTATCATCACCTTCTCTCAAGTTGCAAGTACTCCTAGGATTAGGAGAGTACACCTATTATGCTTACTGGATAGTCTTCTTCCAAACCATAGGCTAGTGCCGAACGGTAGGGAAGGAAGAAAACCATTTAGCCTAACGAAGGTGTACAGAAGGTAACGACTAAAGACAAATAAAGGGATTTGGAGAGATGGCAAAGAAATATACGGTTACAGTCATGAATAAGATTATGGAAGAGGCATTACTAGGAATACCAGGATACCCCTACGAGACATTTTCATGTTTCAGTTACACTGTGCATTGTTAAGAGAAAACTATTTTCCCGATTAGATACTTACTCCAGGGTATGTATTTACCAGGTTTCATACTCATATCTGTATGATTTTTTCAGATGATGAGTGGGAGTAAGTTATTGGGAATTAGGTGATCATCCTCATTATATCGGAATTCGTTGTAATTGGTGATATTTGAGGAAATTACCTGGGTACAGTTTTTCAACCTACGATGCACAGGTTTTGAGTTATTCAACTCAGCGGACTTATACAGAGTATTGTATGTTGTCCAGTGTCCGTCAGGACAAAGGGATAGGTCCTCGTACTATGTTCTGTTTACTTGTGACCTCTCTATTTTTTAGACAAGTGTTTCACAGAAATACAATGTCTAAGTTCTGAAAAGTTGTGGGTATAAGAATAAAGTAGAGAGCCAGGTATAACAAGTATCGGGATTCTTCAAAGAGATCGAAGATGTAGATTCTTGTGATTGGTATTCAGATGAAAGTAATGGTTTTGAGAAACTTGTTTCTCTTTCAGGTTACTCATAATTGGATGGATTCCTAAGTTGAGTTATGCTGAGTAGCCACTTTCTATTAAGTTGATATGCACTGGAGACAGCTGCATGATTTGAATCTGGTTCCAATTAAATTAGTGCCTCTGTTTCTATATTGGATATAGAATGGTTCATATCTTAACGATATTAAGGTAAGAGGAGTTGTCCAGCTTATACTTAAAACCAGACACTGGATAACTCAAGGCACGTTTCTGTAATGGCAGTTTGTGGGTAGACCCTGGTTTTGACGAGGGTTGACATTTCTACCATCTGGAAGATCAATAGTGATATTGTTCTTGACTCGCCACAGTTTTAGTAAAATGGATTTTTTCAGAAAACAGTAGTGGGAGTATGGTAGAACTGGAAGTAATTCCAGAACCGCAAACGATTACGGAAAATTTAATAGGACCTATATATTCAATCAGGTTTGACATTTCATTAGCCACTTCGCAGATATGGTGGGTAACCTCAGCCACCCGAGAGGTACTCCGGTAGCCTCAAGGACAGTGACAGGGAGGTTCTTGTTTACCCAGACTTGACACTACGGTTGTTCCAGGCTATGAGACCCGGCAGGAGGTTATGAATAGCATCGTTCTAAACTAGCTTTAGAAGTGTACGTATATATTATTCTGCCAGAGGGTTGTCGTAGTCAGTGGGAGCAGCGGAAACATAATGGGCAAGTAGCTTATGTCTATTTATAGGCTTGAGCAGATATAGCGGAGATAAGATCATCTATTTTTTATGTGACAGTCATGGCTTTGACTTCATCAGAATAGGGGATGGATCTGTTGAGAAGGTAGTAGGGTGTGATGTCCTGGTATTTGGATGACATACACAGAGAAGGAAGTAAAATTCCTATACTACGATCGGTTGTACTGTGGTAGTCACACAGTTGTTTCCTCACAAAGGATATGGATATAATATCTGACATTCTGGTTTCTAGATCTAGATTTGGGTAGTTTCCCAATGTGGGTACTTTGACAGTATTCTAATGGTTTTTAGAATAAATGACTCCTGGCATGGTGGTGTACCTGCAGGTGATGGAGTCACCCTCTCTAAAAGTGTCTTACAGACTAAAGGGGAGAGGGATGTGCAAGATTAGCAGATCACTTACTTAGGCAACTGAGTCAATCATGAGATGTCAAGTACCACACCAGATGTTGTTTTTGCACTAGATACAATAAGTTTATATTAATCCAATCCTAAAGAAACATAAGGAAGCAGTTTTAGAACATGAATGGATGTTCTACGGATTTGATGACAGCGGCCTCTTTCGGGAGACGGTTATCATTCCAGGCTTCAAAGGTGACATTGATGACAGAGAGATTGTCAGAGTTATAGTTTTTCCTCTAGCGAGGGACAGTAATATGGACAGGTGGTCCAAGAGGATACTGTGGGACGTATGGTGCTGGATACTGATTAGGTTCAATTATCGATACAGTCTAAGAAGTTTGGATTTGGAGTTCATTTATGAACTAAGTCCCATCAGATATCCAGACATATTCTAAGATAGGTATTACTCGATTCGGGAGATGGCTTTCTCCGCGAACTTGAGATTTAGAGAGATATAGAAAGAAACATCAGGGCGGATCCACTCACTGAGGCTATTTCTCGAACATAAGAGTTTTACAAACTAGCTTTGTGAAACTGATTAGTAGAGGAGTTGGATGTTCGGTATCACACGGGCTGTGAGTATGCGACATCGCAATAATTAGCCTTAAGTGCAAGTGGGAGATTTTTGGAGATAGTGCCCTCAAAGTCAATTATTGAATCGCAGATACGTGATTGCAATGATTGAGGCAGGACCTATACCGATATGACAGTCTTGCTCGAGATGATAGTATGCTATCTGGTTTGTCTTTATCATCGTATACATGCTTTAGTTCACTATTGCATGATGATAGAGCCCATAGGATTCTTGCTTGACTGCCAGCAGTATGATGGCAATCATATACGTGGGAGCTGGGGTCTATAAGCACATCCTTAAAGTGTCCATAGTCGTGGGAGTTTCGAGACAGGGCATCGATACTCCAGAGTAGACTAGTGTATACAGTCGAGACCCCGACGAGGGACGGCGGCCGGTCTCACAAGCCACTGGTGCCAGTTGGATCACCTAAGATGTATACAGGTGCTCATTGGATTATGAGTACACCGGACAGGACTCGTCGGGAACATGCTAGTTGGTATTATACATATCGTCAGATAACAGTTCCCTGGTGACATGTGCACAGGTTAGTTTGTCGACCTGAGATCGTCATTTGTCTCGTGTGAGTTCCCACTGTGCTTAGATTACTACCCTACCACGCTCAAAAGAGTTGTGCAAACAGGTTTTAGTTGGGTACAGTCCCGAGCCACATGGACACAGTGAGCGGATCGTCGGGGATTTGTCTCTCCCGGTATTGGGGGTTGATATCGCACAGTGCACGGGTGGCCATCACTTGAAACCCTCAGCCGAGATAGTGGAGAATTACTGATTTGGATCAGTAGTTTCTCAGATGGTGATGGGCTTCACACCGACACGATTTATCGCGTTATTAGGGGTTTGACTTTATCCACCCCCTAGACTCGATATGCGATACTCTTTAGACGAACGGACCGGACTGTATATACATTGTCACTGTCAGGCTCAGTAGGGTTTATGGATGAGTTCGCTCGTCAGCTTTCCTTCCAATCAATACACAGGCAACCGTTACGTACAGCTTGTACCTCTGACGTGCTAGTGGTTATATCCAGTGCCAGTGTGTTGATGAGTCATTAGAGTCCCCTACAGACAGTTTCCCAAGTTTGGGCGAAACGTTGTAGAGGCCGTATGGTTTTATGGCAGGGTTCGGAAAATGCACGTGCGTTTTCGCACGTGTCGTTTTTCGGGCAGATAATACTGGTAGACTTTGGTTTAAGCCAGATCCCAGTATTATACTGTGTAGATATAATATCTTTGTCTCAGATGCATTTGTATTCAGTCGTAATACAAATGCGGGTATGTTTATACTGATACGGGGTTATCCTGAAATTCGTTTCAGGATCGCTTTTGGAAGTTGCCAGTTTCCAGTTTTCTATCAGCCGTATTTTGACATTCGGTTAAATACGGATTTATCTTTTCTTGATGAGGTGAGTCAGTGTTCTAGAAGGTTCTATAGAGGGTGACAAGGCTTGTGAGTCATTAGGTCATTAATGGTGCATTTAATGACAAGGTGACTAGGTTAATGAATCACTATTTGCATTAATGGGATTTTGTTTGCATGAAAGATATTTGTTGTTGATCTTTTCTTTTGTGGTCACCTTCCCCCTCCTACACTCACCTCCCTCCCTCTACATATATGGCCGGCCCTCCCCTCCTCTCTCACTCACTCACTTGATAGGAAAAAGATTATGATAGTTTAGGATTCATGAAATTATATAAGCCTCATTTCTCATTTCACCCGATTCCAAAAGGCAACTTCCATAACCGTTCGTCTGTGACTTTGGACGTAACGAGACAAAGTGTTCTACTCATTCTCTACTTCATCTTGGTCATCTCTTTTAGAAAACTTGATGATCGAGTTGCCTCGGTTTAGAGGCGGGAGCCCGTTTAAAGATCCGTCGACGTGGTGCCACCTGAATGAGAAGATTGGAGATCGAGCAGATCGGAGCAGCCGCAACAAAGCGTAGGATGGTGGTTGAAGACCAAAGGACTCGGATCATTCGGTATAACATTTCTACCCATTTGTAATTTGTTAGTTTAGCTTTAATGGCAGATCCGGGTTACGGTACACGATAGCGCCAGTTTGTAAAAAAAATTTGTTCCGCATTTGGCGTCTATTAGACGGCCGGGACGCTACCGTGGACTTACACCGACTAGCTTCGAGCAGGCCATCACGAGTGGGGACTCTATGAAGTGGCTGGATGCAATGCGATCTGAGATGGAATCCATGTACACTAACAAAGTATGGACTTTGGAAGTTGCTCCTGAAGGGGTAATACCCATTGGGAGCAAATGGATCTTTAAGAAGAAACTTGGTGTAGATGGAAAAATTGAGACTTTCAAAGCTAGACTTGTTGCAAAGGGTTTTCATCAACGACCAGGTGTGGATTATGACGAAACCTTTTCTCTAGTGGCTATGCTTAAGTCCATCCGGTCTTACTTGCCATTGCTGCATACCATGACTACGAAATCTGGCAGATGAATGTTAAGACCGCCTTTCTAAATGGTGATTTAGAGGAGTGCATGTACATGACTCAGCTAGAGGGCTTCGTAGACAGTGGGAACAGCGGAAAGGTGTGCAAGCTGCTTAAATCCATCTACAGGTTAAAGCAGGCATCACGGAGTTGGAACATCTGTTTTGATGTTGTAGTCAAAGAGTTTGACTTCATCAAGAACGTAGATGAACCTTGTATAGACAAGAAGGTTGCAGAGAGTAAGGTTGTTTTTCTTATATTGTAAGTAGATGATATACTCTTGATAGGAAATGATGTTCCTATGCTGCACTCGGTCAAGCTCTTCTTATCACATAGATTCTCAATGAAAGATCTACGTGATGCCTCCTGCATTTTGGGAATTAAGATCTATAGAGATAGATCTAAACGGATACTGGGATTGTCCCAATCCAGGTACATTGACACCCTACTAAAGAGGTTTAGTATGGAAGAATCCAAGCATGGGTATTTACCCACGATCTCTGGACCCACTCTGTCCAAAGAGATGTCTCCTAAGACAGATTTGGAGAGAGCTCGCATGCAAGGGATACCCTATGCTTCGGCAGTAGGCTTTATCATGTACGCGATGCTATGTACCAGACTCGATGTAGCATACTCACTAAGTGTAGTGAGTAGGTATCAAGCAGATCCAGGAGAGAGTCACTAGACAGCTGTGAAGAACATTCTCAAGTACTTGAGAAGGACTAAGGAGATGTTCTTGGTGTATGGTAATGTAGAACTCCAGGTGGAGTCCTTTACCGATTCGAGCTTCCAAAGTGATAAGGATGACTCTAAGTCGCACTCGGGATTTGTCTTTACTCTAAATGTAAAGGCGGTTTGTTGGAAGAGTTCCAAGCAAGAAACCGTGGCAGACTCGACGATGGAGGCTGAATACATCGCTGTCAACAATGCTGCCAAAGAGGCTGTCTAGATGAAGAAGTTCATCACTGAACTTGGTGTAGTTCCATCCATTGAGCATCCAATACCTTTGTATTGTGATAACAATGGAGCTGTGGCTTTGGCCAAGGAACCCAGATCCCATCAAATATCCAGACATATTCAGAGGCGGTATCACCTGATCCGGGAGATAGTTGATCGCCGAGAGATCGAGGTCAGGAGAGTTGACACGAAGGACAACACTGCGGATCCACTCACGAAGGCCATACCCCAGATACACTTTGAGAGACTCTTCGGGATGTTGGGTATAAGATACTACAACAGCCGGCCTTAGTGCAAGTGGGAGATTGTTAGTAGTATATATGCCCTAGAGGCCATTGTTGTACATATGATGTATATTATAGTGGATGCTTGCATATATATAGAGAGGACTTTCTTGCTCGACATGATAGTATGCTATTTGGTTTTACTTTGTCTTAATATGTTGAATTGTATTGGTTTACTGTCTTGCTCTCACATGTTGATAAAGCCCTTAGGATATGTACTCGACTACTAGGACTATGATGCGGATCATACTAGTGGGGTCAGGGTAGTCCAAGAGTACATCCTATAACTGTTCCTAGTCGAGGGAGTATCGAGACAAGGCATCGATACTCCAGAGTAGACTAGCGTATACGCTTCTCGACCCATATGATGGGCGATGGATGATCCCATATCCATTGGTGTTTGACATCAAAGAAGGTATAAGGGTGCTCAGTGGAGACTGGGTACACTGAACGGACTCGCCGAGAAATCCTAGATGGTATTATACCTATCGTCAGATAGCAGTTCTCTGGTGACACTGGTACAGGTTAGTCTGTAGACCCGAGATCGTCATAGAGTCTTGTATGATTCCCACTGTGCTTTGATTTCCACCTTACCACGTTCATGAGAACGTTCAAAATGGTGGTTTTTGGGTACAGTCCCGAATCACATGGAGGAAATGAGCGATAGGAGGGGTTTCGTCTCTCCCGGTATTGAGAGTTGATGGTGCGCTGTGTTCGATTGGCTATAACGGGAAATCCCTGGCCAAGGCTGATATGGAGTGCTACTGGTAAGTGAAATCGGTAGTTTCTCAACCCGTTATGAGCCATATATCGACACGAATTATCGGTTACGGGGGTCTGACGTTTACCATCCCTAGACTAGATATGTGACATATAAGACAAAGAGACCGGACTGTACGGGAGTGTTACTGATTGGATTCACAAGAGTATGTACAGGCTTGCTTGTTTACCATCTGATCGCTCAATACCCGAATGGCTGTTACGTTTACCTGACCGCTTGCAGCTTGTGGGTGTTTGATATGATCATCACCTACTGCCGGCGTATTGACGATTCTTTAAAGTCCTACACAGAGGTTTCCTGGCTTAGGCAAAACGGAGTAGGAGCATATATGTGATATGTGCGGGACCAAAAATAATACGTGTATGTGATACCGTATTCGATTCTCGCGATATGTGATATCGGCCGGATATATATGATATAGCCGGGTTATCAGATCAAGTGTCGGTTCGATAAAATGGTACATGTTATATTAGTCGGTTATATGTATATAGCCGGATTATCGGATTAAGAGTTGATTCGATAATTTAATGCATAATTATATATGTGATATATTACATTACATTAGCTAATATAAGCTCACTTAAAGGATTCTTTTTCTCACTTGGATAATACATTAATATATGTGATATATGTTAATTGTATTATTTTCTTTTGTTACATTATATATTATATATGTGATATATAATATTGTAACATGTTAGGGTTACAAATGCAATTAGGGTTTTGAGATTAAACCATGCTAGGGTTTAAATTAGGGTTGACATTTATTTTATGTTAATTCTAAATTGTGGATTTAAATTGAGATATTTTGTTATGTTGACTAAATTCCACCCTTTAGAAAATATCTAGATATTTGTTGACCTAACCATTGAACCCTAGCCTATGGTTTATTCTCTACAAGGGTTAAGCATGACATGCTTAACCTTGGTTGCATTTCTAACTACACACAATAATTCATTTACAACTTCATCTTCTTTTTCCTCTTCACAAAAGCTTTCTAGCTTTTTGATGTGTGATGAATTAAAGTGAGATAAAGAAAACTAAAGAGAGCAAAATTTCTACTTCATCATCCTCATCTATTCTAGCCACTTAGATTAGGGTGTTCACTTCACAAATACTTCATTAGAAAAGTGTGAGCTTGGGTTAGTGTTTCTTCAAGGTAGATCATCTTAGAAAGTGAAGACTTCAAGCAAGATACCTCATTCACCCCATGGAGCCTCTCTAGAGTCCGGGTACTTGATGATCGCAGCGAAGGGACTTCAACTCAGAGCTAATGAAGTAAAGGAACGGACTACAAAGGTTGTAATCCCTATCTCTTAGAAGTAAAGATGTTTACATTGATGTTTTGTTTGATTCTCTAGTTAAACTTCCTAGGTTTAGGGTTATCTTCAATGGAAAAATTTTAACTTGGCATGGATGATGCCTCCTGAAACCTTGCTGCCGTTGTAGGTAACCCAACACTGGCAGTAGCACAAGTGCCAAAGATAGCTTGGGTCCGTATTGCAAAACTGCAATTCACGGACAATGCACGGGTCTGGTGGAAGGCAGAAGAAATCCGTCTTGATCAACCCATCGAATGGAAGACTTTCCGAGACATGTTGGACACAAAGTACTTCCCTGAGACTGCCAGGTTCGACATGGAACAGCAGTTCATCCATCTGCAAAAAGGTTCAATGTGGACCAAGTCAGTAGATGAATATGACGCTGAGTTCAGCATGCTCAGTTGGTAAGATATGTCTCAATATTCGATTATATATCACATACTACACAGCTAACACAAGCCCGTAACAGGTTTGTCGCCCATCTCATACCGACTGCTGAGATCATGGCAAGAAGATTTCAGTAAGGATTGGACCCGAAAATTCATGTTGCCTTAGCTACAGGGGATTTCCCAATCCATGATTTGGCTCCGAAAGCTGCCCGAAGATACGAGGCAGTAGTAACGAGGAAGGGCAGACCTTAATCTGCCGGTTTGAACTGCCACTCAAATGGCAGGAGGAGCCTCTTCCAGGCCATCGTTCGAACCCAAGAAAACTGAAGAAATCAATAACCAGTCGAGTCCAGACTTCTGCTGCTACTACTATAGGAGAAGGGGACACTTGTGGAAGAACTGTAGGAGCGCAAAAGGCCTGTGTCTAATTTGTGGTGCATCCAATCACGAAATTGGAAACTGTCCTTATAATAACAACCCAGATCACACACCCACTAACTACCCGCAGCGGCCAGCTATCAGGCTCCTGCACCTTGTCTTGCACTCACAGCTCCACCACCTGCACCGCCTACTCGCCAATTCCATAAGGCACTGAGGGACATACCTCGAGGGCAGAAAAACATGTCCCAAAGAAAGAGGAATGTGCCCCTAGCTAGGAGAAACGTGCCCCGGCGATAGGTTTACAGCTTAGCAGCCGTAGAAGTCGAGACAGTTGACAAAGGTAATACTAGTAAGTCTCTTTCACATTTGTTTTAAAAACCCTTGTATCACTTTGTTACTTCAGTCACCAAACTTTCCTTGAATCCGTTACACTTTCCTTTTAAAAATTTTGAGGACGAAATTTTTATAAGGAGGGTAGAATGTAACAACCCTAAACTTTCTGTACAAATTTCTGTACATTTTTTTTCAAAAATACTGATAGCGGTACTTTTGCCTGAGCACAAGTTATAAATCTGTTTTGCTTTTTAACAGCAAGAAGAAGCTTGTAGCTCACTAGTAAGACCTTGCACTGCTGAACCAAAACACCAGAGTTCAAATCCCATCCCCCACATAATTTTTAATATTGATTTATTTTTAAATTTTTAGAATCCCAAGAGTCTACCCGTGCTAAACCCATAAAACCCAAGGTCACACTAAAAACAAACTACCCCACTGTGCTAACCAGACGACTACGGACCTTCGACGGCGCGCCCCGGCCCGACTCGGCCGACTCGGGCCGGCGACTCTGCTGACTCGGCTAAATCCGAGTTGACCCTTCATGAAACTTGTGTCTGTTTGCCTTCTTAACTCCCCTGTATACTTTAAATTTCCTGCACATGAACAGAACTCTTTAAAACCCCATTAAACCATATTTTTAATACAATTTTTAATACATTTTTAATACAACTTTTCACCTACCCTAACCCTAGTTTTACCCTATAAATACCACCCCTAAACACACACCCCTTACTCACAATTTTGTCCAAACTCTCAAGAAAACTCTCTAGAATTTTGTGTACAAGTGGAGTTAGCAAAGGGCGAAACTCCAGCGAACTCCCGACGACGACCCTAGAAGCTCCCGGCGACGAAACGACGCACCGGTACCTCCTATGTCTTCCTCTCCCTCTCCTCTTGACTCTAATCCACTATGTCCCTCCTCCCCCTTCTCTATTCCATTCTAAAACTTTGTAAAACTAAAATCCGACGGAAGCGGAGTTAATCCGACTTCCGAATCGGTTTTCTTTGTAAAGTTCAATTTTCTTTAACACAACCATATTAAACTCTTACATCTTCACTACTAATCATTAACAAAACATGTTGAACAAGTTTTATAGCAAAATATTTCTTATTCCAATTTTTATCGTACTTTTTCAGTAAAATACCATGTAGTTTAGTTTCGACTTTAAAACATTATTATTCTTGCTATACCTTTAGATATATCACGAGGTAATGACCTACCTCTTTACAACACTCATATTCAACATAGCACAACCCCTTTTGGTAAATATAGATTCAGAAAATACCATTTTATACAAAACTACCACTAACTTATAAAAACCGTTTTCTACAAGATTACGTATTTTTACAAATCTTTGCAAAGCGCCGCTACAACCCATTTTTGGGAAACCCGACTGGGATGGTGCGAATTATCGCACATCCCTGTGCTTAGTAGTGCGAGATTCAGACCTCCGCAAGGAGCATTCGGTCTTGAGAGATTTAAAATACAAATATCTTAAGAAAATGAGATTTCTAGAAAATAATAAATTAAAATTATTTTATATAATATATATATATGTATTATCAAAATACTTATTTTTGATATAATATAAATATTCCAACTTTTCTACACAACAACAACAACAACTGAGCCTTTTATCCCAAGCATATGGGGTAGGCTACATGAACCAACATGAGAATCACGCCGGGTCCAGCACATGAATCCTCTGTCTCCACTCACTTCTATCGAACAATATACTTTCATTGAGTCCTTTGGCAACCATATCGTTTCGTATCACCTCCATCCATGTTTTCTTCGGTCTCCCTTTTGCCCTTTTGCCATTACCCATATCGAGAGTATCTATTCGTCGAACCGGTGCTTCCATAGGTCTGCGTTGCACATGACCAAACCATCTAAGCCGGTTTTCCCGCATCTTCTCCTCCACGGGTGCTACACCAACTTTTGCACGAATATCCTCATTTCGCACCTTGTCTTTTCTAGTGTTACCGCACATCCAACGAAGCATGCGCATCTCCGCTACGTGCATCTTCTGTGTATGATGCTTCTTAGGAGCCCAGCATTCTGTACCATATAATAAGGCAGGCCGAATAGCGCTCCGATAAAACTTCCCTTTCAATTTTAACGGAAAGTTACGATCACACAAAATCCCTGTTGCACTCCTCCATTTCAACCAACCAGCTTGGATCCTTTGATTAACATCACTATCGATCTCCCCATTCTTTTGGATGATGGAACCTAGATATCTAAACTGGTCGCTCGGTGATATCTCTTGCCCTTCCAATGTTATACCAATATGGTTTTGACTTCTCTGGCTACTAAATTTGCAGTGCATATATGCTGTCTTGGACCTGCTCAATCTGAATCCCCGAGATTCCAATGTTTGTCTCCATAATTCCAATTTGGCATTAACCCCTGCTTTCGTCTCATTTACTAGAACAATATCATCAGCGAAGTATTCCATGAATATTCCAACTTTTCTAAATCAAAATAATCATTTTACATGAAAATACCATGAAATTCCATACAACTCCAACACTTTACAATTAAATACAATGTATTATGAAAAATAGGTTTATTCTCTAAAAATGTCAAAAATATAAAATCCACAGCTATGAAAACTCTAAAGACTATAATTAAATACTTGAGATGTATTAAAGTATACAAAATTATTTTTACATAAAACCCCCTCAAGTTTTATAAATTACAATAAGAACCCTAGTAAATATAGGTTTAAGCGGGACTAGTCTCTTGAGCCTCACGGAGCCGGAGATATGGATGCTTGCCTATTTAAATTAGACAACTTAACAAACGGTGTTATCAATACGGTAATCGTCTTTGAAAAAGACACAAATCATGCCGCCCATGTGCAGCGGTTACCGATAACATCAAAACCTAATTTAGGACTTCAATTTCTTTTCTAATTGTTCTGACTCAGACTGAGTCTCATTATAAATAATCTGACTTGAATATGATTTAAGTACAATCTACAATACTACAATTCAATATAAATTCATGAATCCATATATTCAATCTGTTCAAATTATTCAATCTATATTGACTGAACCGAACCATGGATATACTTCCATTTACATGATTCTCCAGTTACATACATTTACATGAAATGCAATTTTACAAAAGAATGTTAATAAATAAAGTTGTTGTTTCATTACATTTGTCTCTTGTGTACATTTTTATTTATATTGCTTAGATACGCTTAGCGTATTTACTTCAGAGTAAATACGTAGTGGCCTCATCCTGTCCCCTGCCCGTACTTCGGGAAGCGGGGCATGACAGGTTTTGTTGGTGGCCCATGCAGGTCTGAGCTCTATGGAACCCTACCATGCAGTTCAGTTCTGCGTGAACAACTGAAGCAATATAACACAAGAACCAGCAACTAAAACATTCTTTACAACTCATATTCCTTGAATCTTATCATTTCATAAACTTTGAATCTGTCTTAACCCAAATCTTTCATTCAAGATTATGGATTCCCCGAACAATACCAGCACCAACTTCAACAACACTCTACCTCCACTACCGATCACACCGGCCGTATCTGCTCCGATCAACGAGCAGACGGTTTTGCTTGAGGCAATCCGCAGCCTCCTAGAAGGACAGCAGCAGCAGACTGCTCTTTTAATGAACTGTCCCGAGGCAGAAGCACCTGGGATGAAGCAATTCAAGGCTTTGCACCCCCAAACAGTTCTCAGGAAAAGAAAGCCCGCTGAAAGCTGAGGAATGCGCTCAGAGCATCGAAGATGATCTGGTAGCAGTACAAGTGCCAGAGATAGCTTGGGTCCGTGTTGCAAAACTGCAACTCACGGACAATGCACGGGTCTAGTGGAAGGCAGAAGAAAGCCGTCTTGATCAACCCATCGAATGGAAGACTTTCCGAGACATGTTCGACGCAAAGTACTTCCCTGAGACTGCCAGGTTCGACATGGAACAGCAGTTCATCCATCTGCAATAAGATTCAATATGGACCAAGTCAGTAGATGAATATGACGCTGAGTTCACCATGCTCAGTCGGTAAAATATGTCTCAATATTCGATTCTATATCACATACTACACTGCTAACACAAGACCATAATAGGTTTGCGGCCCATCTCATACCGACTGCTGAGATCAGGGCAAGAAGATTTCAGGAAGGGTTAGACCCGGAAATCCAAGTTGTCCTAGCTACAGGGGATTTCCCAACCCATGATTTGGCTCTGAAGGCTGCCCGAAGATACTAGGCAGTAGTGAAGAGGAAGGGCAGACCTCAATCTGCCGGTTTGAAGCGTCCTGCCACTAAAATGGCAGGAGGAGCCTCTTCCAGGCCATCGTTCGAACCCAGGAGAATTGAAGAAATCAGTAACTAGTCGAGTCCAGACTTCTGCTACTACTGCAGGAGAAAGGGACACTTGTGGAAGGACTGTAGGCGCGCAAAAAGCCTGTGTCTAATTTGTGGTGCATCCAATTATGGAATTGAAAACTGTCCTTATAACAACAACCCAGATCACACACCCACCAACTACCCGCGACAGCAAGCTATCCAGGCTCCTACACCTCGTCTTGTACTCACAGCTCCACCACCTACACCGTCTACTCGCCAATTCCATCAGACACTGAGGAACATGCCTCAAGGGCAGAGAAACATGCCCCAAAGACAGAGAAATGTGCCCCAAGCTAGGAGAAACGTGCCCCGGCGACAGGCTTACAGCTTAGCAGCCGTAGAAGCCGAGACAGTTGACCAAGGTAATACTAGTAAGTCTCTTTCACATTTGTTTTAAAAACCCTTGTATCACTTTGTTACTTCAGTCACCAAACTTTCCTTGAATCTGATACACTTTCCTTTTACAAATTTCGAGGACGAAATTTTTATAAGGAAGGTGGAATGTAACAACCCTAAACATTCTGTACAACTTTCTGTACAATTTTTTTCAAAAATACTGAAAGGGGTACTTTTTCCTAAGCACAAGTTATAAATTTGTTTTGCTTTTTAAAAGAAAGAAGGAGCTTGTAGCTCACTGGTAAGACCTTGCACTGCTGAACCAAAGCACCAGAGTTCAAATCTCATTCCCCACATTATTTTTAATATTGATTTCTTTTAAAATTTTTAGAATGCCAAGAGTCTACACGTGCTAAACCCGTAAAACCCAAGGTCACACTAAAAACAAACTACCCCACTGTGCTAACCAGACGACGACGGACCTTCGAAGGCGAGCCCCGGCCCGACTCGACCGACTCGGGCCGGCGACTCGGCTGACTCGTCCGGCGAGGCCGGGTTGACTCGGCTGAATCCGAGTTCACCCTTCATGAAACTTGTGTCTCTTTGCCTTCTTAACTCCCCTGTATACTTTAAATTTCCTGCACATGAACAAAACTCTTTAAAACCCCATTAAACCAGATTTTTAATACAATTTTTAACACATTTTTAATACAACTTTTCACCTACACTAAACATAGTTTTACCCTATAAATACCACCCCTAAACACACACCCCTCACTCATAATTCTGTCCAAACTCTCAAGAAAACTCTCTAGAATTTTGTGTATAAGTGGAGTTAGCAAAGGGCAAAACCCCGGCAAACTTCCGACGACGACCCTAGGTGCTCCCGGAGACGAAACGACGCACCGGCAACTCCTACGTCTTCCTCTCCCTCTCCTCTTGACTCTAAGCTAGTAAGTCCCTCCTCCCCCTTCTCTATTCCATTCTAAAACTTTGTAAAACTAAAATCCGACGGAAGCGGAGTTAATCCGACTTCCGATTCGGTTTTCTTTGTAAAGTTCAATTTTCTTTAACACAACCATACTAAACTCTTACATCTTGAATATTAATCATTAACAAAATATGTTGAACAAGTTTTATAGAAAAATATTTCTTATTCCAATTTTTATCGTACTTTTTCAGTAAAATAACATGTAGTTTAGTTTCGACTTTAAAATATTATTAATCTTGCTATACCTTTAGATAGATCACGAGGTAATGACCTACCTCTTCACAACACTTATATGCATCATAGCACAATACCTTTTGGGAAATATAGATTCGGCAAATACCGATTTACACAAAACTATCTCTAACTTATAAAAACCGTTTTCTACAAGATTACGTATTTTTACAAATCTTTGCAAAGCGTCGCTACAACCCATTTTTAGGGAACCCGGCTGGGATGGTGTGGATTATTGCATATCCCTGGGCTTAGTAGTGCGAGATTCAGACCTCCGTAAGGAGCATCCGGTCTCGAGATATTTAAAATACAAATATCTTAAGAAAATGAGATTTCTAGAAAATAATAAATTAAAATTATTTTATATAAAATGTATATATATGTATTATCAAAATACTTATTTTTGATATAATATAAATATTCCAACCTTTCTAAATTAAAAGAATCATTTTACATGAAAATACCATGAAATTCCATACAAGTCCAACACTTTATAATTAAATACCATGTATTATAAAAAATAGGTTTATATCACAAATATAAATCCACAGCTATGAAAACTCTAAAGACGATAATTAAATACTTGAGGTGTATTTTGTAAAGTATACAAAATTATTTTTACATAAAACCCCCTCAAGTTTTATAAATTACAATAAAGACCCTAGTAAATATAGGTTTAAGCGGGACCAGTCTCTTGAGCCTCAGGGAGCCGGAGATATGGGTGCTTGCCTATTTAAGTTAGACAACATAACAAACGGTGTTATCAATATGGTAATCGTCTTTGAAAAAGACATAAATCATGCTGCCCATGTGCAGCGGTTACCGATAACATCAAAACCTAATTCAGGACTTCAATTTCTTTTCTAATTGTTCTGACTCAGACTAAGTCTCATTATAAATAATCTGACTTGTCACGCCACGCTTCCCAGAGTACGCTAAGATGGGCACGTGACATAGCCAACCATGCTACTATTGATGGGAAAAATCCTTCCACAGTCACATTACGGCTGTAGAGATACCAAGGACAGGAAAGTAAACTAAACTATCTAGTACATGTCCATGAGCCAGAATAAATGAGTCAAGAAATGATAATATGCAGAAGCAAAAGATACAATAAATGAAACACCTGGAAAGTAAAATTGCATACCAACAGGATCTTCACCGCTTGGTCTAACAGCGACAATACTCCTGATCAGTCTGCAACAAAGGTAGAGGATCTGGGCCATGCAAAACCCAGACGTCAGCGCGTCATAACATCAAGCAATAATATAAACATGGGATAGCAATACATGCAAGTATGAACATAAATGGTAAACAAGCATAACATTGATACAAGTAAGGACAGTGGGGTAGTGTGCAGTGAGTTATCTAAACTGGTCTATCGGGTTAACTACTCTCAAGTCTTTGAAATCAATTTGATGAATCATCGATGTAACTCAATAATATCCCATGCATGCCCGGGACCACAGTCTAAGACTCTCGGGCTGAAACCGAGACATGCCGCTAGGCACTAAAACAGGAAATATGTAAAGACGAACGATATCAGCAGCATCATCCCAAGGCTGGCCTAGCCTCTAAAACTGATCAGTATAAGCAAGCAACTGTCGAGTTACAAGTCAGGTTTCATCATTGATTGCCCCATACCCCCAAGTTATAAGTGTTCATGTCATTTATTCAAATAATCTGGAGCTAATGCCAACACAGGATCAAGCAGGTACAGGTTTGTCTGGATAGACAATAGGAACGGTCCGTGAAGACAACAGGTCAGGTTTGTTGGCATTAGACACAAGATCAGGTAACAGGTAAGACCATGGTAGATCAGGTCAAGCCAGGTAATATATAAAGGTGTCATGTTATGTCAAAAGTTGTACAGTACCATGGCGGGTCAAGTAATATGTGTAGCAAGTCATGTCAGGATGTACAAGATATCATGTAGGTGCTCATCATCAAACTAGCATAATCATGGTTATAAATAAACAAACATGTATACTAATAGAATCAACAAACTGAAACTTGTAACGTGAAATACAATCAGGTACAGATTAAGGTATGTAGATGCACAGTTATCAGTTGGGTTTAAGGGATAGTTTCAACATTACACGGATACAGTATAAAAAATATGGATGTTAAATCATGTTAGTATATATTAAGTAATCTAGAGATGCCATGATATGTATAATATGTTCAATGGATGCAATTATAACCAGAACGGTTAAAGATGCACACGGGTGTCCAATGAAGTAAAACTATAGAAAGGGTACCATAGACTATGTAAATATTTATTATGTGAGTTAGCATACAGATGTGGTTACTAGGTGTAGTACACTAAATTGCAATGGTTATAATTTGAGTTCCGAATCTAAAGTTATAAACGGAACATCGAACGGTTAAATTGAAATAGGTGACTTTGGATTCAATCTATAAGTTTAATATTTAAATAATAGTGGTAAACTCATACAGATAGCATGTAGTATGTTTCACTTGCCTGAACGGATATCAAAGCGGTACGTGCCACGGCGGATATCGGGAAAAATGTCGCGATATGTCCACGCGAGCACAGAACAGAACCAGGTATGACAAGAACATGATCACGCTATCTGGAACGTCCCCAAGGTCACCCGGATCAACAGCGACGGGCAAGGCTCCGTCGATCACCGGAAAACGCGTATTCACGAAATCAAGAAAAGGATAAGAAGAAGAAAAGAAGAAGAAGAAGAAACTAGGGTTTGGTGTCCTGGGTTTAGAAGGGAGGTGAGGCAAGGCAGGGAACATGACGACGACGACGAGGTACGGTCGCCGAGGAGGTCTCCGGCGAAGTAGGAAGTGTAGGTGTTGCATTCGGAGAAAGTGGGTGTAAGGGTTTACAGGGAAATCGTCGGGTGAAGGGACAGATAGGTGAGGAGGTGGTCGAGAGGGGAGACCGACAAGAATGGTCGGCGGTGAGGCCGACGAGATGGAGGCTGGGATCACCGGCAAGGAGGGTGTGCGCAGGCTCGGGGAAAGAAGGCCATCGAGGAGTGCAGGGAAGGTAAGGATGAGGTCGAGGAGAGGGAGATGGGAGCAGACGAAGGTGGTGACGAGAATGGTGGCGACGGCGAGGGGTTGCCGGCGACGAGGGTGACGGCGAGGAGAAGTTGGAGAAGATGGGTTTTCTGTGGGTTCTCGGGTGATGGGTTCGTCGGGCTGCAGGTGTGGGTGATGGTGGTGTTGGGGTTGGAGAGAGGTGAGGATGACGAGTGGAGGCCGACGAGGAAGTGGGGTCGCCGGTGGTGAAGGGTGCAGGTGAAGGAGGTGTGCAGGCGACGGGCGTGGGTATGGGTTGCAATGGTCTGGGAGAAGAGGTGAGCGAGGAGAGGAGGTCGAGGAGTGGACGAGGGCGTGGGGGCGATGGCGATGATAGGACGGAGACGAGCGCGACCGCGATGAGCGAGCACAAAGCAAGAGCAGGGAAAGGATTCTCGTGAGGAAAAGAGAGGAAGGCCTGGGGAATAGGGTTTTTGATATATAAAAGAATAGGAAATGTAAATATATGAGAGAGACGAGAGAGAGAGATAGAGAAAGAACGAGAGGAGAGAGATAGAGAGAAAAGAAAGATTGAGAGGAGAAAGAGGGAAAAGGAACAGTAGGGAGAAAGAAAGTTGGCAGCATTCGCGAAGAAAGAAAGAGAGAAGAGAGAGAGAAAGAGAAGGGAAGAGAGAGAGTCTCGGTGGTGTTGGGGCCCAGTAAAAAAGGGGGAACTGGGATTGGTTAAGAGAAAAAATTTAAAAAGATTTTAATTGTTAAAATATTTTATTTACTTGTGAAAGAAATCTGGGCTGTTAAGAGAATATTTAATGAATTAAAGGAATTTAAGAATTAATAAAATTTGGCAGGATACAAAATAATTCAGAAATGCGCCCGGGTCGGGTCCAAAATTTTGGATTTGAGATACGAAAATTATTTGTGAGTTCCAAAACTTAAAATGAAGGATTATGTAATAGAAATGCATACCCCCAAGAACGGACGCACGTACGTGCGCGTAGCCATCCAAACACGTTTGTTTCACTGAACGGGATGAGAACACGATGCAAGGACGCTACCAAAGGGTTAGGGTGTCAAGCAGGCTATGAAATCCAATTTTAAATTATTTTTCGTGATTTAAATTTTTATATGCAAAAGATGCGATATTAGATAAAAATACCAGTATATACTAAATTATGAGATGCACTAGCCCATGCAACAAGTCAAGGTAATTTATAAATAAGAGTCAAACTGGTTCAAGCAAGCGGGTCGGGTCGAATGCACGTAATATAATACCATTCGCACCCAAACACGCTAAATCAAGAAAAGACCACGGATAGTAAATACGGAAACTGGAATTGGTATAAATGAACTCGGGTGTTACATTATACCCAACTACAAAAGAATTTCATCCTTGAAATTCCAAGAACAAGATAGGATAAACAAACAAGAAATTACAGAAATAGATGGGGAAACTTCTGTCGGACTTCATCTTCTCATTCCCAAGTTGACTCTCATGTGAGCGATTACCCCAAGAAACAAGTACAAGAGGGATAACCTTATCTTAAGAACCTTTTCCTTTTGATCCACAATTGATATCAGCCGCTCCTTAAAAGTCAAATCTTCACGTACAGTCAGCTCCGAATGATCCCACACATGTGTTTTGTCTCGAACATACTTACGGAGTTCAGATACATGAGACACGTTATGAACATTCTCCAAGGATTGCGGTAACGCCAATCGATACGCCACCTCACCGACACGCTCCAAAATCTCAAAGGGTCCGACGAATCGAGGACTGAGCTTTCCTCGACTTCCGAAACGAATCACCCCTCTAGTCAGTGATACCTTCAAGAATACCAAATCACCAACGGCGAACTCTAGAGGTCTTCTCAATTATCTGCCCAACTCTTTGTCAGTCACGTGTTGCTTCATATGATTCCGGATAGTGTTAACCTTCTCAACTGTTTGCACGATCAAATCCGGTCCCAACAATCTTCGTTCTCTAACATCGTCCAGAAAACAGGTGAACGACACTTGCGACCGTATAAAGCTTCGAATGGAGCCATCTGAATAGTCGCCTAAAACTGTTGTTGTAAGAAAACTCTACTAAATGTAGATGATCCTCCCATGAACACTTGAAGTCTAACATGCACGTTCTCAACATTTCTCCAAGAGTTTGGATCGTTCTCTCCGACTGGCCATCTGTTTGAGGATGATAAGCTGTGCTAAACCTCAAACGAGTCCCCAAACTTTCCTATAAGCTCCTCCAGAAGTGTGATAAGAAACGGGTGTCACGGTCGGACACGATGCTCACCGATACTCCATGCAATCTTACAATCTCCAGCATGTACCGTTCTGCCAAAGCTTCTATTGATTGAACAACTCGAAATGGTATGAAATGAGCCGCTTTGGTCAATCGATCAACAATCATCCAAACTGCATGTTGCCCTTTGGACTCCGCGGTAAAGCTGTCACGAAATCCATGTTTATATGTTCCTACTTCCATTGAGAAATCGGAAGTGGTTGCAATAAACCAGCAACCCGTTGATGTTCAGCCTTAGCTTGCTGACACACCAAGCACTTTGCTACAAGCGGGCAATCTCCCGTTTCATGCCTCCCCACCAGAAATGTTGTCGTAGATCACGATACATCTTCATGCCTCCTAGATGTACGGAATACGCGTAACTGTGTGCCTCCTTCATAACTTCTTCGCGAATATCTCCTTATGGCACACACAAACGGTTACCATATCGCAACGAACCATCTTCATGAATTAACAAGTCTGTTCGAAGTCCAACTTCAACCTGTTCTTGAAACCTTTGCAATCTCGGGTCCTTCGACTGCGCTGCTTTAATACTTTCGATCAATGACGACTGTACTTGCAGCTACATCAACTGTCCTGAAGAATGCGGTAGCACGATCTCCAACTCGAATCTCCGAAAGTCTTCCATAAGCTCCTTCTGTGCAGTCAACATCTGAATTACTGGCAACCGACTAAGCGCATCCGGCACAACATTAACTTTCCCCGGATGGTACTTAAAATCAAGATCGTAGTCAGCCATCAGCTCCAACCATCTACGCTGCCTCATATTAAGCTCCTTCTGTGTGAACACATACTTCAGGCTTTTGTGATCGGTGAATACTTCGACCCTTTCGCCCAATAAGTAGTGTCTCCAAGTCTTTAAAGCGAAAATCACAGTTGCTAGCTCCAAACCATGAGTTGGGTAATTCTTCTCATGGGTCTTCAACTGTCTCGATGCGTAAGCTATAACCTTCCCATGCTGCATCAAAACACATCCCAATCCTTTCCCAAATGCGTCGCTATGAATCACCAATCCTTCGGAACCGTCTGGTACGGTCAAAATAGGAGCGGTTATCAATCTCTGCTTCAACGTCTCAAAAACTGACGCACACTTATCCGTCCACACAAATGGTACTTTCTTGCGCGTAAGCTTGGTCAAAAACTTAGCCAAACGAGCAAAATTCTCCACGAACCTTCTGTAATAGCCAGCAAGTCCAAGAAAACTTCTGATCTCTGCTACGTTCTTCGGAATCAGCCAATTTTGAACTGCTGCAGTCTTCTCGGGATCAACGGCGATTCCATCTCCGGATACGACATGTTCCAAAAACTTCACTTCTTCAAGCCAAAACTCGCACTTGCTCATCTTTGCATATAATTTTTCTTGTCTCAACGTCTGCAGTGCGATCTTCAAGTGTTCTGCATACTCTTCAATACTCTTTTGAGTAGCCCAGAATATCATCAACGAACACCACTATAAACTGGTCCAAGAATGGTGAAAAGATTCGGTTCATCAAGTCCATAAATATCGTCGGTGTATTCGTTACTCCGAAGGGCACCACTAATACTCGTAATGTCCATACCGAGTTCGGAACACAGTCTTGCAAATATCTTCTGGTTTAACTCGGACTTGATGATATCCGGACCGCAAATACAGCTTCGAGAATACCCTCGCGCCACTAAGCTGCTCGAAAAATTCGCCAATGCGAGGAATCGGGTGCTTGTTCTTAATAGTCACCCGGTTTAATTCTCGATAATCGATGCACATCCTCCTTATGCCATCTTTCTTCTTTACTATAAGAACTGGAGTTTCCCGGTGCGAGTTACTGCTGCGAATCCAACCCTTTTCAAGTAATTCAGTAACCTGCTTCTTGACTTCTTCCAACTCCACCGGTGCCATTGAATAGTACGTCTTTGAGATTGGCGCTGCACCAGAAACAAGATCAATCACAAACTCCACGCCTCACTTCGGCGGTAAACCCGATATGCCCTCGAACACATCCATGAACTCTCGGAATACAGTCGGCGCTTCTTCCTTAATAACTTCCATCGACGAAAGAACATTGTTTGCCGGCCTAGCCCTAAACTCGACTGGCCCGACAGAACTACTTCCTCTAGCAAAACAACCTCCGGATGTCCGAGAATCTGGAAATTCGCTTTCCTTGCTCTACCATCAATGTGAGCGTAGAAGGTGCCAAGAAAATCCATTCCCAAGACAACAACAAACAAGGAATGCACCGGAATTGAATAATTCCAATGCGGGAAAGATATGAACAAGTAGGATACCAAGATGACTTCATCCGAAGTCAAGATACTGAAGAGGATTAAGCACGGTAAGAATGATTCAAGCTGGCAGTAAAACAAGAACTGGTAAGCAATGAAACCAAGAGAAGCAAGGTAATATAACAACCATGAAACAAGGAAGTGAATCAAGACCAGGACTCAAAGTTACTTAAATAGAGTACCGCATTGTAACCATGCTGCAGTTCATGGGTACAATTACATAACTCCACTCAAGTCGCCTAAATCCTAGTATCAGAATAAAAGAACAGGGAGAAACAATAGAGAACCAAAAAGGTATCAAGCCGAGATGCAAAGTTGTTTGCATATCGTCAAGACGAAGGATAAAAGAAAGATATGATTCAAGAATCACGATAACAAGGTGGCAGGACATGTTCCTAATCACGAGTATTCTGATTCGTGTATTGGGTCCAATACACAACTACAAAAAGAATCAAACCTGATTAACCTAAATCCTATGGCTCTGATACCAAAAGAACCATATCACGCCCCGCTTCCCAGAGTACGCTAAGATGGGCACATGACATAGCCAACCATGCTACCTATGGATGGGAAAAATTCTTCCACGGTCACATTACGGTTGTAGAGATATCAAGGACAGGAAAGTAAACTAAACTATCTAGTACATGTCCATGAGCCAGAATAAATGAGTCAAGAAATGATAATATGCGGAAGCAAAAGATACAATAAATGAAACACCTGGAAAGTAAAATTGCATACCAACAGGATCTTCACCGCTTGGTCTAACAATGGCAATACTCCTGATCAGTCTGCAACAAAGGTAGAGGATCTGGGCCATGCAAAACCCAGACGTCAGCGCGTCATAACATCAAGCAATAATATAAACATGGCGTAGAAATTCATGCAAGTATGAACATAAATGGTAAACAAGCATAACAGTGATACAAGTAAGGACAGTGGGGTAGTGTGTAGTGAGTTATCTAAACTGGTCTATCGGGTTAACTACTCTCAAGTCTTTGAAATCAATTTGATGAATCATCAATGTAACTCAATAGTATCCCGTGCATGCCCGGGACCACGGTCTAAGACTCTCGGGCTGAAACCGAGACATGCCGCTAGGCACTAAAACAGGAAATATGTAAAGACGAACGATGTCAGCAGCATCATCCCAAGGCTGGCCTAGCCTCTAAAACTGATCAGTATAAGCAAGCAACTGTCGAGTTACAAGTCAGGTTTCATCATTGATTTCCCCATACCCCCAAGTTATAAGTGTTCATGTCATGTATTCAAATAATCTGGAGGTAATGCCAACACAGGATCAAGCAGGTACAGGTTTGTCTGGATAGACAACAGGAACGGTCCGTGAGGACAACAGGTCAGGTTTGTTGGCATTAGACATAAGATCAGGTAACAGGTAAGACCATGATACATCAGGTCAAGCCAGGTAATATATAAAGGTGTCATGTTATGTCAAGAGTTGTACGGTACCATGGCGGGTCAAGTAATATGTGTAGCAAGTCATGTCAGGGTGTACAAGATATCATGTGGGTGCTCATCATCAAACTAGCATAATCATGATTATAAATAAACAAGCATGTGTACTAATAGAATCAACAAACTGAAACTTGTAACGTGAAATACAATAAGGTACAGATTAAGGTATGTAGATGCACAGTTATCAGTTGGGTATAAGGGATAGTTTCAACATTATACAGATACAGTATAATAAATATGGATGTTAAATCATGTTAGTATGTATTAAGTAATCTAGAGATGCCATGATATGTATAATATGTTCAATGGATGCAATTATAACTAGAACAGGTTAAAGATGCACACGGGTGTCCATTGAAGTAAAACTATAGAAAGGGTACCATAGACTATATAAATATTTATTATGTGAGTTAGCATACAGATGTGGTTACTAGGTGTAGTACACTAAAATGCAATGGTTATAATTTGAGTTCCGAATCTAAAGTTATAAACGGAACATCGAACGGTTAAATTGAAATAGGTGACTTTGGATTCAATCTATAAGTTTAATATTTAAATAATAGTGGTAAACTCATACAGATAGCATGTAGCAAGTTTCACTTGTCTGAACGGATATCAAAGCGGTACGTGCCATGGCGGATATCGGGAAAAACGTCGCGATATGTCCACGCGAGCACAGAACAGAACCAGGTATGGCAAGAACACGATCACGCTATCTGGAACGTCCCCAGGGTCACCCGGATCAACAGCAACGGGCACGGCTCCGTCGATCACCGGAAAACGCGTATTCACGAAATCAAGAAAAGGAGAATAAGAAGAAAAGAAGAAGAAGAAGAAACTAGGGTTTGGTGTCCTGGGTTTAGAAGGGAGGTGAGGCGAGGCAGGGAACATGACGACGACGACGAGTTACGGTCATCGAGGAGGTCTCCGGCGAGGTAGGAAGTGTAGGTGTTGCATTCGGAGAAAGTGGGTGCAAGGGTTTACAGGGAAATCGTCGGGTGAAGGGACAGATAGGTGAGGAGGTGGTCGAGAGGGGAGACCGACAAGAATGGTCGTCGGTGAGGCCGACAAGATGGAGGCAGGGATCACCGGCGAAGAGGGTGTGCACAGGCTCGGGGAAAGAAGGCCGTCGAGGAGTGCAGGGAAGGTAAGGATGAGGTCGAGGAGAGGGAGATGGGAGCAGACGAGGGTGGTGATGAGAATGGTGGCGACGGCGAGGGGTTGCCGGCGACGAGGGTGATGGCGAGGGGAAGTTGGAGAAGATGGGTTTTCTGTGGGTTCTCGGGTGATAGGTTCGTCGAGCTGCAGGTGTGGGTGATGGTGGTGTCGGGGTTGGAGAGAGGTGAGGAAGACGAGTGGAGGCCGACGAGGAAGTGGGGTCGCCGGCGGTGAAGGGTGCAGGTGAAGGAGGTGTGCAGGCGACGGGCGTGGGTATGGGTTGCAATGGTCGGGGAGAAGAGGTGAGCGAGGAGAGGAGGTCGAGGAATGGACGAGGGCGTGGGGATGACGGCGATGAGAGGACGGCGACGAGCGCGATCGCGATGGGCGAGCGCAAGGCAAGAGCAGGGAAAGGATTCTCGTGAGGAAGAGAGAGGAAGGCCTGGGGAATAGGGTTTTTGATATATTAAAGAATAGGAAATGTAAATATATAAGAGAGAGAGAGAGACGAGAGAGAGAGATAGAGAAAGAACGAGAGGAGAGAGATAGAGAGAAAAGAGAGATAGAAAGGAGAGAGAGGGAAAAAGAACAGTAGGGAGAAAGAAAGTTAGCAGCATTCGCGAAGAAAGAAAGAGAGAAGAGAGAGAGAAAGAGAAAGGAAGAGAGAGAGAGAGTCTTGATGGTGTTAAGGCCCAGTAAAAAAAAGGGGAACTGGGATTGGTTGAGAGAATACCAGGATACCTTGAGTGGCTTCCATCAAGTTATCATACGATGATAATTGGATCCCGATTCTCACTGATGAGTTGGTTTACTCTTCGGGTGATCCCGACTAATTCTTCTTTCAGGTTTGGAGGAGAATTTGAGATAACAGTGGGAGGTTTCCTGATTAGATAAAGTGATAACCATTCTGATCTAGGTTAGAGTGCATGCAGAGTGTTTCTTTTCTCTCTCTCTCTCTCTTTGGCAGCGACCTTTGACCGACCTTAGACTATGACTCAGTGACCAAGTTGACCGAACCTTCTTAAAATACTGGCTTTTGGATTGTCCTAGTTGTATAAGTCATTGCCGCTCCTTCTTTTACCCTTTGTATTTCTCAGAACACCCCGTATTACTACCGACATCCACTTCCATTGGATAGATCCATCGTATGGTTATATACGAACTCAAAGGTACTACTTCGAGGATGGATCCAGGTTCAGGAGAAATAGAATTGGTTTATTCAGTTGTCTTTTATTATCACCTTCTCTCAGGTTGCGCGGGCTCCTTAGTTTAGGAGGGTACACCTATTACGCTTATTGGATAGTCTTATTCCAAACCATAGGCAAGTGCCGAAAGGTAGGGAATGAAGAAAACCAATTAGCCTAAGTAAGGTGTACAGAAGGTAATATGTAAAGACAAGATAAAGGGATTAGAAAGATGGCAAAGTAAATTGCGACTGTTATCCTTCACGACCAAACCGCGTACTTCATCGCCACTACTATTTCACCTTTGATTTTTTCCCAGTTCGAGAGAAATAGAATAAGGTATTATTCAGATTGTCTTTTATCATCACCTTCTCTCAAGTTGCGAGTACTCCTAGGATTAGGAGAGTACACCTATTATGCTTACTGGATAGTCTTCTTCCAAACCATAGGCTAGTGCCGAACGGTAGGGAAGGAAGCGGTAGGGAAGGAAGAAAACCATTTAGCCTAACGAAGGTGTACAGAAGGTAACGACTAAAGACAAATAAAAGGATTTGGAGAGATGGCAAAGAAATATACGGTTACAGTCATGAATAAGATTATGGAAGAGGCATTACTAGGAATACCAGGATACCCCTACGAGACATTTTCATGTTTCAGTTACACTGTGCATTGTTAAGAGAAAACTATTTTCCCGATTAGATACTTACTCCAGGGTATGTATTTACCAGGTTTCATACTCATATCTGTATGATTTTTTCAGATGATGAGTGGAAGTAAGTTATTGGGAATTAGGTGATCATCCGCATTATATCGGAATTCGTTGTAATTGGTGATATTTGAGGAAATCACCTGGGTACAGTTTTTCAATCTACGATGCACAGGTTTTGAGTTATTCAACTCAGCGGACTTATACAGAGTATTGTATATTGTCCAGTGTCCGTCAGGACAAAGGGATAGGTCCCCATACTATGTTCTGTTTACTTGTGACCTCTCTAGTTTTTAGACAAGTGTTTCACAGAAATACAATGTCTAAGTTCTGAAAAGTTGTGGGTATAAGAATAAAGTAGAGAGCCAGGTATAACAAGTATCGGGATTCTTCAAAGAGATCGAAGATGTAGATTCTTGTGATTGGTATTCAGATGAAAGTAATGGTTTTGAGAAACTTGTTTCTTTTTCAGGTTACTCATAATTGGATGGATTCCTAAGTTGAGTTATGCTGAGTAGCCACTTTCTATTAAGTTGATATGCACTGGAGACAGCTGCATGATTTGAATCTGGTTCCAATTAAATTAGTGCCTCTGTTTCTATATTGGATATAGAATGGTTCATATCTTAACGATATTAAGGTAAGGGGAGTTGTCCAGCTTATAATTAAAACCAGACACTGGATAACTCAAGGCACGTTTCTGTAATTGCAATTTGTGGGTAGACCCTGGTTTTGACGAGGGTTGACATTTCTACCATCTGGAAGATCAATAGTGATATTGTTCTTGACTCGCCACAGTTTTAGTAAAATGGATTTTTTCAGAAAACAGTAGTGGGAGTATGGTAGAACTGGAAGTAATTCCAGAACCGCAAACGATTACGGAAAATTTAATAGGACCTATATATTCAATCAGGTTTGACATTTCATTAGCCACTTCGCAGATATGGTGGGTAACCTCAGCCACCCGAGAGGTACTCCGGTAGCCTCAAGGACAGTGACAGGGAGGTTCTTGTTTATCCAGACTTGACACTACGGTTGTTCCAGGCTATGAGACCCGGCAGGAGGTTATGAATAGCATCGTTCTAAACTAGCTTTAGAAGTGTACGTATATATTATTCTGCCAGAGGGTTGTCGTAGTCAGTGGGAGCAGCGGAAACATAATGGGCAAGTAGCTTATGTCTATTTATAGGCTTGAGCAGATATAGCGGAGATAAGATCATCTATTTTTTATGTGACAGTCATGGCTTTGACTTCATCAGAATAGGGGATGGATCTGTTGAGAAGGTAGTAGGGTGTGATGTCCTGGTATTTGGATGACATACACAGAGAAGGAAGTAAAATTCCTATACTACGATCGGTTGTACTGTGGTAGTCACACAGTTGTTTCCTCACAAAGGATATGGATATAATATCTGACATTCTGGTTTCTAGATCTATGGTTTTAGATCTAGATTTGGGTAGTTTCCCAATGTGGGTACTTTGACAGTATTCTAATCGTTTTTAGAATAAATGACTCTTGGCATGGTGGTGTACCTGCAGGTGATGGAGTCACCCTCTCTAAAAGTGTCTTACAGACTAAAGGGGAGAGGGATGTGCAAGATTAGCAGATCACTTACTTAGGCAACTGAGTCAATCATGAGATGTCAAGTACCACACCAGATGTTGTTTTTGCACTAGATACAATAAGTTTATATTAATCCAATCCTAAAGAAACATAAGGAAGCAGTTTTAGAACATGAATGGATGTTCTACGGATTTGATGACAGCAGCCTCTTTCGGGAGACGGTTATCATTCCAGGCTTCAAAGGTGACATTGATGACAGAGAGATTGTCAGAGTTATAGTTTTTCCTCTGGCGAGGGACAGTAATATGGACAGGTGGTCCAAGAGGATACTGTGGGACGTATGGTGCTGGATACTGATTAGGTTCAATTATCGATACAGTCTAAGAAGTTTGGATTTGGAGTTCATTTATGAACTAGGTCCCATCAGATATCCAGACATATTCTAAGACAGGTATTACTCGATTTGGGAGATGGCTTTCTCCGCGAACTTGAGATTTAGAGAGATATAGAAAGAAACATCAGGGCAGATCCACTCACTGAGGCTATTTCTCGAACATAAGAGTTTTACAAACTAGCTTTGTGAAAATGATTAGTAGAGGAGTTGGATGTTCGGTATCACACGGACTGTGAGTATGCGACATCGCAATAATTAGCCTTAAGTGCAAGTGGGAGATTGTTGGAGATAGTGCCCTCAAAGTCAATTATTGGATCGCAGATACGTGATTGCAATGATTGAGGCAGGACCTATACCGATATGACAGTCTTGCTCGAGATGATAGTATGCTATCTGGTTTGTCTTTATCATCGTATACATGCTTTAGTTCACTATTGCATGATGATAGAGCCCATAGGATTCTTGCTTGACTGCCAGCAGTATGATGGCAATCATATACGTGGGAGCTGGGGTCTATAAGCACATCCTTAAAGTGTCCATAGTCGTGGGAGTTTCGAGACAGGGCATCGATACTCCAGAGTAGACTAGTGTATACAGTCGAGACCCCGACGAGGGGCGGTGGCCGGTCTCACAAGCCACTGGTGCCAGTTGGATCACCTAAGATGTATACAGGTGCTCATTGGATTATGAGTACACCGGACAGGACTCGCCGGGAACATGCTAGTTGGTATTATACATATCGTCAGATAACAGTTCCCTGGTGACATGTGCACAGGTTAGTTTGTCGACCTGAGATCGTCATTTGTCTCGTGTGAGTTCCCACTGTGCTTAGATTACTACCCTACCACGCTCAAAAGAGTTGTGCAAACAGGTTTTAGTTGGGTACAGTCCCGAGCCACATGGAGACAGTGAGCGGATCGTCGGGGATTTGTCTCTCCCGGTATTGGGGGTTGATGTCGCACAGTGCACGGGTGGCCATCACTTGAAACCCTCAGCCGAGGTAGTGGAGAATTACTGATTTTGACCAGTAGTTTCTCAGATGGTGATGGGCTTCACACCGACACGATTTATCGCGTTATTAGGGGTTTGACTTTATCCACCCCCTAGACTCGATATGCGATACTCTTTAGACGAACGGACCGGACTGTATATACATTGTCACTGTCAGGCTCAGTAGGGTTTATGGATGAGTTCGCTCGTCAGCTTTCCTTCCAATCAATACACGGGCAACCGTTACGTACAGCTTGTACCTCTGACGTGCTAGTGGTTATATCCAGTGCCAGTGTGTTGATGAGTCATTAGAGTCCCCTACAGACAGTTTCCCAAGTTTGGGCGAAACGTTGTAGAGGCCGTATGGTTTTATGGCAGGGTTCGGAAAATGCACATGCGTTTTCGCACGTGTCGTTTTTCGGGCAGATAATACTGGTAGACTTTGGTTTAAGCCGGATCCCAATATTATACTGTGTAGATATAATATCTTTGTCTCAGATGCATTTGTATTCAGTCGTAATACAAATGCGGGTATGTTTATACTGATACGGGGTTATCCTGAAATTCGTTTCAGGATCGCTTTTGGAAGTTGCCAGTTTTCAGTTTTCTATCAGCCGTATTTTGACATTCGGTTAAATACGGATTTATCTTTTCTTGATGAGGTGAGTCAGTGTTCTAGAAGGTTCTATAGAGGGTGACAAGGCTTGTGAGTCATTAGGTCATTAATGGTGCATTTAATGACAAGGTGACTAGGTTAATGAATCACTATTTGCATTAATGGGATTTTGTTTGCATGAAAGATATTTGTTGTTGATCTTTTCTTTTGTGGTCACCTTCCCCCTCCTACACTCACCTCCCTCCCTCTACATATATGGCCGGCCCTCCCCTCCTCTCTCACTCACTCACTTGATAGGAAAAAGATTATGATAGTTTCGGATTCATGAAATTAGATAAGCCTCATTTCTCATTTCACCCGATTCCAAAAGGCAACTTCCATAACCGTTCGTCTGTGACTTTGGACGTAACGAGACAAAGTGTTCTACTCATTCTCTACTTCATCTTGGTCATCTCTTTTAGCAAACTTGACGATCGAGTTGCCTCGGTTTAGAGGCGGGAGCCCATTTAAAGATCCGTCGACGTGGTGCCACCTGAACGAGAAGATTGGAGATCGAGCAGATCGGAACAGCCGCAACAAAGCGTAGGATGGTGGTTGAAGACCAAAGGACTCGGATCATTCGGTATAACATTTCTACCCATTTGTAATTTGTTAGTTTAGCTTTAATGGCAGATCCGGGTTACGGTACACGATAGCGCCAGTTTGTAAAAAAAATTTGTTCCGCATTTGGCGTCTATTAGACGGCCGGGGCGCTACCGTGGACTTACACCGACTAGCTTCGAGCAGGCCATCACGAGTGGGGACTCTGTGAAGTGGCTGGATGCAATGCGATCTGAGATGGAATCCATGTACACTAACAAAGTATGGACTTTGGAAGTTGCTCCTGAAAGGGTAATACCCATTGGAAGCAAATGGATCTTTAAGAAGAAACTTGGTGTAGATGGAAAAATTGAGACTTTCAAAGCTAGACTTGTTGCAAAAGGTTTTCATCAACGACCAGGTGTGGATTATGACGAAACCTTTTCTCTAGTGGCTATGCTTAAGTCCATCCGGTCTTACTTGCCATTGCTGCATACCATGACTACGAAATCTGGCAGATGAATGTTAAGACCGCCTTTCTAAATGGTGATTTAGAGGAGTGCATGTACATGACTCAGCTAGAGGGCTTCGTAGACAGTGGGAACAGCGGAAAGGTGTGCAAGCTGCTTAAATCCATCTACAGGTTAAAGCAGGCATCACGGAGTTGGAACATCTGTTTTGATGTTGTAGTCAAAGAGTTTGACTTCATCAAGAACGTAGATGAACCTTGTATAGACAAGAAGGTTGCAGAGAGTAAGGTTGTTTTCCTTATATTGTAAGTAGATGATATACTCTTGATAGGAAATGATGTTCCTATGCTGCACTCGGTCAAGCTCTTCTTATCACATAGATTCTCAATGAAAGATCTACGTGATGCCTCCTGCATTTTGGGAATTAAGATCTATAGAGATAGATCTAAACGGATACTGGGATTGTCCCAATCCAGGTACATTGACACCCTACTAAAGAGGTTTAGTATGGAAGAATCCAAGCATGGGTATTTACCCACGATCTCTGGACCCACTCTGTCCAAAGAGATGTCTCCTAAGACAGATTTGGAGAGAGCTCGCATGCAAGGGATACCCTATGCTTCGGCAGTAGGCTTTATCATGTACGCGATGCTATGTACCAGACTCGATGTAGCATACTCACTAAGTGTAGTGAGTAGGTATCAAGCAGATCCAGGAGAGAGTCACTAGACAGCTGTGAAGAACATTCTCAAGTACTTGAGAAGGACTAAGGAGATGTTCTTGGTGTATGGTAATGTAGAACTCCAGGTGGAGTCCTTTACCGATTCGAGCTTCCAAAGTGATAAGGATGACTCTAAGTCGCACTCGGGATTTGTCTTTACTCTAAATGTAAAGGCGGTTTGTTCGAAGAGTTCCAAGCAAGAAACCGTGGCAGACTCGACGATGGAGGCTGAATACATCGCTGTCAACAATGCTGCCAAAGAGGCTGTCTAGATGAAGAAGTTCATCACTGAACTTGGTGTAGTTCCATCCATTGAGCATCCAATACCTTTGTATTGTGATAACAATGGAGCTGTGGCTTTGGCCAAGGAACCCAGATCCCATCAAATATCCAGACATATTCAGAGGCGGTATCACCTGATCCGGGAGATAGTTGATCGCCGAGAGATCGAGGTCAGGAGAGTTGACACGAAGGACTACACTGCGGATCCACTCACGAAGGCCATACCCCAGATACACTTTGAGAGACTCTTCGGGATGTTGGGTATAAGATACTACAACAGCCGGCCTTAGTGCAAGTGGGAGATTGTTAGTAGTATATATGCCCTAGAGGCCATTGTTGTACATATGATGTATATTATAGTGGATGCTTGCATATATATAGAGAGGACTTTCTTGCTCGACATGATAGTATGCTATTTGGTTTTACTTTGTCTTAATATGTTGAATTGTATTGGTTTACTGTCTTGCTCTCACATGTTGATAAAGCCCTTAGGATATGTACTCGACTACTAGGACTATGATGCGGATCATACTAGTGGGGCCAGGGTAGTCCAAGAGTACATCCTATAACTGTTCCTAGTCGAGGGAGTATCGAGACAAGGCATCTATACTCCAGAGTAGACTAGCGTATACGCTTCTCGACCCATATGATGGGCGATGGATGATCCCATATCCATTGGTGTTTGACATCAAAGAAGGTATAAGGGTGCTCAATGGAGACTGGGTACACTGAACGGACTAGCCGAGAAATCCTAGATGGTATTATACCTATCGTCAGATAGCAGTTCTCTGGTGACACTGGTACAGGTTAGTCTGTAGACCCGAGATCGTCATAGAGTCTTGTATGATTCCCACTGAGCTTTGATTTCCACCTTACCACGTTCATGAGAACGTTCAAAATGGTGGTTTTTGGGTACAGTCCCGAATCACATGGAGGCAATGAGCGATAGGCGGGGTTTCGTCTCTCCCGGTATTGAGAGTTGATGGTGCGCTGTGTTCGATTGGCTATAACGGGAAGTCCCTGGCCAAGGCTGATATGGAGTGCTACTGGTAAGTGAAATCGGTAGTTTCTCAACCCGTTATGAGCCATATATCGACACGACTTATCGGTTACTGGGGTCTGACGTTTACCATCCCTAGACTAGATATGTGACATATAAGACAAAGAGACCGGACTGTACGGGAGTGTTACTGATTGGATTCACAAGAGTATGTACAGGCTTGCTTGTTTACCATCTGATCGCTCAATAACCGAATGGCCGTTACGTTTACTTGACCGCTTGCAGCTTGTGGGTGTTTGATATGATCATCACCTACTGCCGGCGTATTGACGATTCTTTAGAGTCCTACACAGAGGTTTTCTGGCTCAGGCAAAACGGAGTAGGAGCATATATGTGATATGTGCGGGACCAAAAATAATACGTGTATGTGATACCGTATTCGATTCTCGCGATATGTGATATCGGCCGGGTATATATGATATAGCCGGGTTATCAGATCAAGTGTCGGTTCGATAAAATGGTACATGTTATATTAGTCGGTTATATGTATATAGCCGGATTATCGGATTAAGAGTTGATTCGATAATTTAATGCATAATTATATATGTGATATATTACATTACATTAGCTAATATAAGCTCACTTAAAGGATTCTTTTTCTCACTTGGATAATACATTAATATATGTGATATATGTTAATTGTATTATTTTCTTTTGTTACATTATATATTATATATGTGATATATAATATTGTAACATGTTAGGGTTACAAATACAATTAGGGTTTTGAGATTAAACCATGCTAGGGTTCAAATTAGGGTTGACATTTATTTTATGTTAATTCTAAATTGTGGATTTAAATTGAGATATTTTGTTATGTTGACTAAATTCCACCCTTTAGAAAATATCTAGATATTTGTTGACCTAACCATTGAACCCTAGCCTATGGTTTATTCTCTACAAGGGTTAAGCATGACATGCTTAACCTTGGTTGCATTTCTAACTACACACAATAATTCATTTACAACTTCATCTTCTTTTTCCTCTTCACAAAAGCTTTCTAGCTTTTTGATGTGTGATGAATTAAAGTGAGATAAAGAAAACTAAAGCGAGCAAAATTTCTACTTCATCATCCTCATCTATTCTAGCCACTTAGATTAGGGTGTTCACTTCACAAATACTTCATTAGAAAAGTGTGAGCTTGGGTTAGTATTTCTTCAAGGTAGATCATCTTAGAAAGTGAAGACTTCAAGCAAGATACCTCATTCACCTCATGGAGCCTCTCTAGAGTCCGGGTACTTGATGATCGCAGCGAAGGGACTTCAACTCGGAGCTAATGAAGTGAAGGAACGGACTACAAAGGTTGTAATCCCTATCTCTTAGAAGTAAAGATGTTTACATTGATGATTTGTTTGATTCTCTAGTTAAACTTCCTAGGTTTAGGGTTATCTTCAATGGCAAAATTTTAACTTGGCATGGATGATGCCTCCTGAAACCTTGCTGCCGTTGTAGGTAACCCAACACTGGCAGTAGCACAAGTGCCAAAGATAGCTTGGGTCCGTATTGTAAAACTGCAATTCACGGACAATGCACGGGTCTGGTGGAAGGCAGAAGAAAGCCGTCTTGATCAACCCATCGAATGGAAGACTTTCCGAGACATGTTGGACACAAAGTACTTCCCTGAGACTGCCAGGTTCGACATGGAACAGCAGTTCATCCATCTGCAAAAAGGTTCAATGTGGACCAAGTCAGTAGATGAATATGACGCTGAGTTCAGCATGCTCAGTTGGTAAGATATGTCTCAATATTCGATTATATATCACATACTACACAGCTAACACAAGCCCGTAACAGGTTTGCCGCCCATCTCATACCGACTGCTGAGATCATGGCAAGAAGATTTCAGTAAGGATTGGACCCGAAAATTCATGTTGCCTTAGCTACAGAGGATTTCCCAATCCATGATTTGGCTCCGAAAGCTGCCCGAAGATACGAGGCAGTAGTAACGAGGAAGGGCAGACCTTAATCTGCCGGTTTGAACTGCCACTCAAATGGCAGGAGGATCCTCTTCCAGGCCATCGTTCGAACCCAAGAAAACTGAAGAAATCAATAACCAGTCGAGTCCAGACTTCTGCTGCTACTACTACAGGAGAAGGGGACACTTGTGGAAGAACTGTAGGAGCGCAAAAGGCCTGTGTCTAATTTGTGGTGCATCCAATCACGAAATTGGAAACTGTCCTTATAATAACAACCCAGATCACACACCTACTAACTACCCGCAGCGGCCAGCTATCAGGCTCCTGCACCTTGTCTTGCACTCACAGCTCCACCACCTGCACCGCCTACTCGCCAATTCCATAAGGCACTGAGGGACATACCTCGAGGGCAGAAAAACATGTCCCAAAGAAAGAGGAATGTGCCCCCAGCTAGGAGAAACGTGCCCCGGCGACAGGTTTACAGCTTAGCAGCCGTAGAAGTCGAGACAGTTGACAAAGGTAATACTAGTAAGTCTCTTTCACATTTGTTTTAAAAACCCTTGTATCACTTTGTTACTTCAGTCACCAAACTTTCCTTGAATCCGTTACACTTTCCTTTTAAAAATTTTGAGGACGAAATTTTTATAAGGAGGGTAGAATGTAACAACCCTAAACTTTCTGTACAAATTTCTGTACAATTTTTTTCAAAAATACTGATAGGGGTACTTTTGCCTGAGCACAAGTTATAAATCTGTTTTGCTTTTTAATAGCAAGAAGAAGCTTGTAGCTCATTAGTAAGACCTTGCACTGCTGAACCAAAACACCAGAGTTCAAATCCCATCCCCCACATAATTTTTAATATTGATTTATTTTTAAATTTTTAGAATCCCAAGAGTCTACCCGTGCTAAACCCATAAAACCCAAGGTCACACTAAAAACAAACTACCCCACTGTGCTAACCAGACGACTACGGACCTTCGACGGTGCGCCCCGGCCCGACTCGGCCGACTCAGGCCGGCGACTCTGCTGACTCGGCTAAATCCGAGTTGACCCTTCATGAAACTTGTGTCTGTTTGCCTTCTTAACTCCCCTGTATACTTTAAATTTCCTGCACATGAACAGAACTCTTTAAAACCCCATTAAACCATAATTTTAATACAATTTTTAATACATTTTTAATACAACTTTTCACCTACCCTAACCCTAGTTTTACCCTATAAATACCACCCCTAAACACACCCCCCTCACTCACAATTTTGTCCAAACTCTCAAGAAAACTCTCTAGAATTTTGTGTACAAGTGGAGTTAGCAAAGGGCGAAACTCCAGCGAACTCCCGACGACGACCCTAGAAGCTCCCGGGGACGAAACGACGCACCGGTACCTCCTATGTCTTCCTCTCCCTCTCCTCTTGACTCTAATCCACTATGTCCCTCCTCCCCCTTCTCTATTCCATTCTAAAACTTTGTAAAACTAAAATCCGACGGAAGCGGAGTTAATCCGACTTCCGATTCGGTTTTCTTTGTAAAGTTCAATTTTCTTTAACACAACCATATTAAACTCTTACATCTTGACTACTAATCATTAACAAAACATGTTGAACAAGTTTTATAGCAAAATATTTCTTATTCCAATTTTTATCGTACTTTTTCAGTAAAATACCATGTAGTTTAGTTTCGACTTTAAAAGATTATTATTCTTGCTATACCTTTAGATAGATCATGAGGTAATGACCTACCTCTTTACAACACTCATATTCAACATAGCACAACACCTTTTGGTAAATATAGATTCAGAAAATACCATTTTATACAAAACTACCACTAACTTATAAAAACCGTTTTCTACAAGATTACGTATTTTTACAAATCTTTGCAAAGCGCCGCTACAACACATTTTTGGGAAACCCGACTGGGATGGTGCGAATTATCGCACATCCCTGTGCTTAGTAGTGCGAGATTCAGACCTCCGCAAGGAGCATTCGGTCTTGAGAGATTTAAAATACAAATATCTTAAGAAAATGAGATTTCTAGAAAATAATAAATTAAAATTATTTTATATAATATATATATATGTATTATCAAAATACTTATTTTTGATATAATATAAATATTCCAACTTTTCTACACAACAACAACAACAACTGAGCCTTTTATCCCAAGCATATGGGGTAGGCTACATGAACCAACATGAGAATCACGCCGGGTCCAGCACATGAAGCACATGTCTCCACTCACTTCTATCGAACAATATACTTTCATTGAGTCCTTTGGCAACCATATCGTTTCGTATCACCTCCATCCATGTTTTCTTCGGTCTCCCTTTTGCCCTTTTGCCATTACCCATATCGAGAGTATCTATTCGTCGAACCGGTGCTTCCATAGGTCTGCGTCGCACATGACCAAACCATCTAAGCCGGTTTTCCCGCATCTTCTCCTCCACGGGTGCTACACCAACTTTTGCACGAATATCCTCATTTCGCACCTTGTCTTTTCTAGTGTTACCGCACATCCAACGAAGCATGCGCATCTCCGCTACATGCATCTTCTGTGTATGATGCTTCTTAGGAGCCCAGCATTCTGTACCATATAATAAGGCAGGCCGAATAGCGCTCCGATAAAACTTCCCTTTCAATTTTAACGGAAAGTTACGATCACACAAAATCCCTGTTGCACTCCTCCATTTCAACCAACCAGCTTGGATCCTTTGATTAACATCACTATCGATCTCCCCATTCTTTTGGATGATGGAACCTAGATATCTAAACTGGTCGCTCGGTGATATCTCTTGCCCTTCCAATGTTATACCAATATGGTTTTGACTTCTCTGGCTACTAAATTTGCAGTGCATATATGCTGTCTTGGACCTGCTCAATCTGAATCCCCGAGATTCCAATGTTTGTCTCCATAATTCCAATTTGGCATTAACCCCTGCTTTCATCTCATTTACTAGAACAATATCATCAGCGAAGTATTCCATGAATATTCCAACTTTTCTAAATCAAAATAATCATTTTACATGAAAATACCATGAAATTCCATACAACTCCAACACTTTACAATTAAATACAATGTATTATGAAAAATCGGTTTATTCTCTAAAAATGTCAAAAATATAAAATCCACAGCTATGAAAACTCTAAAGACTATAATTAAATACTTGAGATGTATTAAAGTATACAAAATTATTTTTACATAAAACCCCCTCAAGTTTTATAAATTACAATAAGGACCCTAGTAAATATAGGTTTAAGCGGGACCAGTCTCTTGAGCCTCAGTCAATATAGATTTACATGAAAAGCAGATAATCTAAGAAAACTACATTTCAATGGAGCCAAATATGAAATGCAATTTTCCCGGTCATGTGGATAGCCCGTAGCATCAGACCCTAGACCTCTACGAGTGTGGCAAGCTACCCGCTAATCCCATAAGCGAGACAACCATAATCAACGAAGTGAGTAGGCCACCTAGCACTTCCAAAATCCGATGACTTGGGCACCCCGCTGCGGGTCAATCATATACCCCCTACGAGTGCGGCGAATACCCTGCCAATTCTGGAGTAAGGCACCATGGTCTCAACGCCATAAGATGGAGGCCCATTACCCTTTAGAACACGGCTACTAGAGCACTCTGCCATAGGGTAATCTTAGTGCATGTAATGAAAACATGAATATACAGTGGTGACTACGTCTGCAACCAAGACGCGCCCCAAAGAATAATACAATCCGCGATGACAGCGGTTCACATGTCGGACGCTCGTCACACAATATGAATATACAATACATCATTTAGAATTACATCTAACACTACATACTCTAGGCTATCCATCGCGACAATTCAACATAACCAAAACCACTAAGCACAATTCATCACAGAACATGCAAACATGCGAGTAACAATTCCGTAACCCCGTAGAAATGATACATATAGCAATTAGACAACGTTATACCAAACATTATGACACATGCAACCATTACTAACCCTACGACAATTGAATACCGCACACTAATAGCTAACACCTCAATTTTCCAAAACATCGAAAATCAAGTGTGTTAAAAACCGACAAAAATTCCGTGCTAAAACCCACTCCGGGAGTCCGAAATGAGCTCGGATTGATTCAAAACTTCGCGGAGGGCCCCAAAACAAATTTAACATCGATCTAAAGGGAACCTAGGGTGGTACCCACCCACTAGGCCACCCTAAGGTGGCCAAGGGGGTCGCCAGACCCGAGCCTACCCATTCGAGCTGAGCTTGGGTCCCTACCCCTTAAGGCCACCTTAGGGTGGTTTTAGGAGTGTAGGCCCTCCCTAGGTCTCTCTGGGATGTCTCCAGGGTCCCCTTGCACCTCCCTACGGCTTCTCAGTCCAAACCGAGAGCCTGCGAAGAGTCAAAACATCAAATTAACATGAAATTGTTCACTGGTTTTGCAGCAGTTTTTGCGGGGCAAAAACTGGCAGGATTCGGGAGTCATATCTATCTAGTTTAGGGTGTTTGGGTGGCTCTGATACCATTGTTGGTTCCTAGTTCCCTCGCCGCTAACCCACATCCAATGCAGAATCCAAAAACAAAATTTTTTATGGCACTAGAAACTAAACCCTAAGAATTTACACCAAACACTTAAATTATAAAAACAAAAAGATAGAAATCACAACCTTTGTAGTGTTTTCATTTGCTCCAATTGGGTTAGACTCTAGCATACTCTCAAGAGCTCCAGATCGCGCCTGCAAGCCGGTCTTCCTTCGCCGAAGATGATCCACCCAAGAGAACCAAGTTCAAGCTTCAACTTCCTCAATGAAATAACTAAGGATCCTAGGTTGCTAATCTAGGATACTTAGTGATGTGTGTGAGTGTTCTAGTATTTTTCTTTCTCTTTTATCTTCATGATTCTCAACTCATGAGAGGGTTGAAGATAATGAAGGAGGAGGAGGAGGAGGATCCATAGAAGAGAGAGAAGCTAAAATGGTAGAATGAAATCTCATCTTAAATTCAAGCATACCTGTTTTTCTTTTGTTAAAAGAATTTTCCATTTTAAAATTGCAACCATGCTTGAATAGTATAAGCAAATGAATTAATAATTCATTTGCCCATACCCTCCACCATTTCTTTCTTCCGCCACATTTCTTAATTTCTCTAAAATGAAAAACCTTGAAATGAGGTGTCCTCCTTCTAGAAGTATTCTTGTATGAATACAAGAATACGTCCCTGCAAATACATGTCCGTATTCATATCAAAATACGAATACCCAAGAGATAGAAAAATACAATGAACATAATAGTAGAATATACATATCAATATATATATATATATATGTAAATTATTAAATCAAAACTTGATTTAATAATCCAGCTTAATCTTAAGCCGGCTAGTATCATCATCCGCCCGATTAAAGTCCGTGTAGCTAGTACACATACTTAATCGGAACCCTGCACATATCAATATACGGCCACTACATCATTTTTCCTGAAGCGGGAAAATCCTCTGTGTGGGACTCTAAAGACTCGTCAATACGATGGTAGTAGGTTTAACCACAAGAACGTCAGTGGTACTAGCTGTACATAATGGCTGCCCAAGTATTGAACGAAAGGACGGCTGGCGAGCAAACTCATCCGTACCCCTACTAAGCCTGTCTGTGACAATCTCCATACAGTCTGGTATGTTCATCTAAGAGTATCGTATATCGGGTTTAAGGGTGGATAAAGTCAGACTCCTAATAACGCAATAAGTTATGTCAGTGTGAAGCCCATCACCCACTGAGAAACTACTGATCCAAATCAGTAATTCTCATCCACCTTGGCCAAGGATTTCTGGTAATGGCTACCTGTGCACGGAACGATATCTACCCCCAATACTGGGAGAGACGAATCCCTGACGATCCGCTCACTGCCTCCATATGGCTCGGGACTATATCCAACTAAAACCTGTTTGCATGAATCCTTTGAACCGTGGTAGGATAGTAATCAAAGCATATTGGGAACTCACACGAGACAAATGACGATCTCAAGTCGACAGACTAACCTGTACTTATGTCACCTGAGAACTACTATCTGACAATAGGTATAATACCATCTAGTATGTTCCCGGTGAGTCCGTCCAGTGTAACTCATAACTCAATGAGCACCTACATACTATCTTTGGTGACTAACTGACACAAATAGCTGTGAGACCAGCCATCGCCCCTCGTCGGGGTCAAGAAACGTATACATTAGTCTACTCTGGAGGATCGATGCACGGTCTCGATATTCCCACGACTAGGGACATCTAAGGATTTTCTTATAGCCTACCCAGTTCTCACAAGTGTGATCACCACAATATAGTCAAGCAAGAATCCTATAGGTTCTATCAACATGTAACAGTGATCCGTAATACCATATTATACATGTACATAATGATAGAGATGAACCAGATAGCATACTATCATCTCGAGTAAGATTATTCTACCCGTATAGGTCCTCCCTCAATCATCATAATCGCTTGCCTGCGATTACAATAATTGACTTGAGGGCGCTATAGCTAACAATCTCACACTTGCACTTAAGGCTAATTATTGCGGTGCCGCATACTCACAACCCGTGTGCTACCGATCACCCAATTTCTCTACTAATCAGTGTCGTAAAGCATGTTTGCGAAACATTTACGTTCGAGAAATAACCTCAGTGAGTGGATCCACTCCAATATTTCTATCTTTATCTCTCTATATCTCAACTTCACGGAAAACGGCCATCTCCCAAAATGATCGATACTTGCCTTAGAATTTGTCTGAATAGATGATGGGACTATGTTCATAAATGAGCATCCAAATCCAACAAACTACTTAGGCTATATCCAATTGCTGATTTAATTATCACCCAGCGCCATGACCATCTTAGTATCCTGCTCGAAAGCTATCCAACATATTGCACCTCAAAAGAGGGAAAACTATTACCTCTGACAGCCACTCTGTCATCCAGATCACCTTGAAAGCCTGAAATGATAACCGCCTCTTTAAGGAGTCCGTCGTTACCATATACCAAAAACATCCTCTTATGTTCATAATTTCTTTCCATTGTTTCTCAAGGATTGGATTAATATATGCTTATTGCATCTAGTGCAAAAGCAATATTTTGTATGGTACTTGACATCTCATAATTGACTCAATTGCCTAAGCAAGTGATATGTCAATAATGCAAATCTCTCTCCTCATCAGTATAGAAGAAATCTCTTTAGAGAGGGTGACTCCATCACCTGCAGGTACACCACCACGCCAGGAGTCGTCCCTTCTAAAACACTTTAGAATATTGTCAAAGTACCCGAGTTGGGTCACTTCCCAAATCTAGATCTAAAATCATAGATCTACTCACCAATATCCCTGATATTTTGTCCAGATACTAAATAGAGAAACACATGTAACAACCACAATATAACCAATCGTAGCATAGGAATATCACTTCCTATCAGGAGTACATCATCCAAATACTAGAACATCATTTCATACTACCTTTTTACCAAGTCCATTTGTTGTTTTGGTGACGTCAAACCCTATGGCTGTTATATCAAAAATAGATGATCGATGTAAGTACTCTATGGATTATGAATATATCATTTAGTACCTCTTGAAAAATCACACATCCAAGCACAAACGTTTTACATTGCATAAACTTTGGGTTTTATAGTTTCAAAGTTTTCATTTTTCAAAAAACCCTAACTGTTGTTTTTTCGTGTTTGCCAGACGTTTGCCTCATTGAAGTTCTGACGTCCGTGCACTGTTTTTTTTCCTGATATTTGGAAATATCAGAAACCTAGAGAGACAAAAGACGTCTAAAGGACAATTTGATAGACGTCTACAGAAGGTTTTGAAAATGGATATTTTATACCTTCAGACATTTGTCATTTGTACTTCAGATGTCTATTCCAAAGTCTCTAGTTGGTTTTTTGTTTATCGGCAGAAGTCTGCAGTTCAATATGACAAGCGTCTGCTGAAAGTTTTGAAAAATGAATTTTTATAATTTCAGACGTCTCCCCATTGTTCTTTATACGTTTGTGTACAAGTCTCAGATTGAAAATAGTTTTAACTTCAGACGTCTAAAGTAGAAAAGTTTTCAAAAATATAGCCGTTGGGGATTTGTTTTATATGAGGCCAGACGTCTGCTCTTTATAAATTCAGACGTCTGCCGCGTGTTATTTCTGCATGTCCCCACTTGTTTTTGAGTTGTTTTTTTTAGGCTATAAAAGGTTTTTGGGTTGGATTTTTCTTGGCATCACTTACTCAATTACTTGAGCTTTTCAATTGCCAATATCTAAGTGATCAGCCAAAAATCTCATCCCTTATGATAGTTTAAAAAGATATTTTCGTTTGCTTATCCAATCACTCTTACACACAAAAGATTCAAGAGTTTCAATTGATTATCCATACTTGTTAGAGTATTAGAGGGAGTGCTTTGAGAGAAACTTCTTTGCGAGTAATTGTTCTTCATTGTAACCATCTTCTTTTCTTTGTGTGAGGATTCTTGAGTGCAAGGATGCATTTGCAAGAGAGAATAATGATTTTTCCTTTTCTTTGTGTGAGGATCCTTGAGTGCAAGATTGCCTTTGTAAGAGAGGAGAGCTTGTAAAGTAAAAAGTTACTCGTGTGTCCAACGTGTTATCTCGGTGGAGACGTGTTTGTTACGGGTGCACAACGTTATTGTCTCGGTGGAGACGTGTTTAGTGGAACGAGTTCATGCGCCTAAAAAAGTGGACTAGGGGATCTCCCAAATTACTATAAAATCTCGCGTTTGTGTTTGTAATTTCTCTCATACTTTATATTGCTTATTTGCTTAGAAACCGCATGCTTATGATCTTCTGCTCTATATGCTTATTGCTATTCTTGATATTGTTATTGCTTGCTATATGTTCATTGTTCACAATTGTAAACTTGCTTAGTTTACATCATTTGCTATGCTATTCAATTGTGTTCATGTATTTGCAAGTTTGATATAATTTTTTTGGGCATTTCGGCAGTTTATTCCTATTCACCCCCTTCTATAAATACTTTCAATTGGTATCAGAGCTTGATACTCATATCTTGTAGGCTTAACATCCTAAAGTAGATTCTATGGCATCATCTTTACCATCTTGCTCTTATCATGATGAACCATCTATTTATAACCCTCTATATTTTGATGGTTCAAAATTTGATTTTTGGAAAATTATGATGTAATACTTTTTAGAATCTCTTGGTAGAAGAATATAGTTAATTGTTGATCGTGAGTATTCTATTCCTACTATTGCTAAATATAAATAGAATAATCATGAAAAAGATTTATTTGTTATGAACATTTAAACTATTAAAATTCTTCATGTTGCTTTAAATGTTGATGCTTTTAATGTCTCGTTTTGCAAGAAGGCACATGACTTGTGGTGCTGTGTTCATCACGAAAATCTGCATTAAATACCACTCATTCGATATCATTTTGTAAATAAACGGTGTTATTTAACCCATGTCTGCTGAATAAGTACAGGATACGGGTATTCATGACAAAACACTGGAAACACACACAACATGCACGGATACAACATTTGTGAGTCGATATTACAACCGGGATAGAAAAATGATCACTCCAAGGAGTTTTGCACTAAGTCATGTATATGCAACATTTTAAAGAAATGGTCCAACACGATACATCATTTTGCAAGTGTAATCACACAAGAGATCCATATGAACCAGTAATGAACATGTGTAAACACAATTGGCATCATGAGCTAGCACACAAGTGGATACACAAGTGGATGGTGTGATGAGTGCTTGAAAAGTGTTGATGGGATGGTTTTAAAAAGCTTGATCTTTCACTCCAAAACCCCAGATATCAACCTCGTGCCAATTAGAAGAAATGAGAAATGCCAAAGAGATGCTAAAAATGTCAGAGAGCCACTCTCATAAGATGGGACCCAAAGCCGCCCAAATGGTCGTCAGTTTATTCATGATAACCATAAATTACGGCCTGCTTTGCTCTAAATGTGTTCTTGTTCTTTCTGTGGATCCCATGCTATCAGAAAATGCCAGTTGTACCACTCCTTTTCAAAAATGAGTTGCCTATAAATAGAAGAACAGATTGAGAGCAAATGGTCCATGTTTTCATAAATTCCAGTTTAGATGTTAGCTTGTAGTTTTCATTAAGTTCTTGAGTTATTGCTTTTTTCTTGGCCTTGTAATTTCTACACGGAACTTACAAGTTTAAATTTTAGGTATTGATCTCCTTAGTTTGTACTCCAATTCACAAATTCAATAAAAAGTTTTCATTTTGCCATTGTTCAAGTCATATTTCATAGCTTGTGCCTTCTTTGAGTTCTTTCTTTTCTTTGATCTTGTAATCTCTTAAGTGAGCTTGCAAGTTTAAAATTTAGCATTTGATTTCATAACTTGTGTTTGGAGTTCAAGAATAATTAAGAACTTTCACTACATTGCACATTTGATTCCTAGTATCTGTAACTTTACTTTTCTTGCAATTTCTCTTATGTCTTCTCTTCTCTTGTGTTTTCTTTTTGTTCATATGATGAATTGTGGGTAGTTTCCCCTTTGCTAGGTCAAGAGGAGGGTTTATGGACTTCACCTAAGAACTATACTGACCCTCACTCGATCACTTATATTTTAATTGCAATGTTAAATTGATTTGCTAAGTTTTAATAACTCTTTGATAGCGTATGTAGCTCTTAATGGTTTCCTTATAACCATAGCATATACACTATGTTTTGCATTACTAATCCTTACACATCACTTTTTCATTATCCCTTTTAATTGTGCTAAAAATGTAGTTATGTGTTTTTGATGGTTAAGTATTTGGTAAATTGCTTGATAGGGAGTGTAGCTTCACTTAGCATATGCTCTATCATGGCTAACAAATACTTGCTGATCACAAGACATCTAACTAATTAATTTGAAGAAAACTTATGATCATTTCTACTCTTGAAATTGTAAATCATGAGACTAAGTTAGATATCATGTGTAGCCTAATCCAAGCATACATGATATACTTTCTAAACTATATATTTGCAATCTTAAGAATGATATGATCATTTGTGATCAATTTGAGGCGTGAAACATATTTCTAAGTGTTATTCCATGAACCTAACCCTAAAACCTAGCAAGTCCCCTAATGTTGTATTTTTCATACAAACGTGACAAACCAAACTCAAAACCATTGCTTTTACTCAAAACGAACGTCCTGATATCCATTCTTTTTGGATCGACTCGTACTTACCAGCTAGTTACAACGAGCCATACACTTGCGGTATTTTTAGAACTTGAGAATAAAAAACGTTCTAATTTTACATAAAAAAAAAACCAACATATCCAACTTTGAGCTTAACAATCTTAAAACGCACACTCTGCTTTCTCACGGACAAGTTTTTAGCGCCGTTGCCGGGAACTAGCAACATCACGAAGTTTATTTCGAGTAATTTCTGTACAAATTTCCTGAAAAAAAATTGAAAATTTTGCAAAACCAAAACAAAAATCTAACGCTTTTTAACGTTTTGTTCTCTGTATTTTTTATATGCTTTCACTCTGAGATTCATTGAAAGATTTGAAGCATAAAAATGGGATACATATAGAATATAGAGAAGACTACAAAACTTTGGAGCCCAATTTCCATAACTTGGCCGTCCATTTATTCATTTTGGCCGCAAATTGCGGCCCCACTTATCCATATTGCTCCAATTTTTTGGTGTCTTCTCCATTGTCCTACTACTGCTCCATTTTGATATTTCAAATTTTACAATTGTGTGTGTGCAGCATATTGGCCATATATATCGTATGTTTCGCTAAAATTCCTGATTTCCGACATTTTCATATTTTAACGGAATTGCGAGTAGCAATCGTGCGGAGCAAAGTGAACATTCAAGATCAAGGTAATAGTAAAGTATAGTGCCAAAGATCCGGGTAGTTTAACCCGTGCAAGCGAACTTTCCAAACCATTTCGGGATCGACTCAATGGGGGTTTCTTAACCCGAAAAATTCGATGCGTTTTTTCTAATCTCCTTCTCACTCAAATCAAACGATCCAATATTCTATTCTTCGTAGGATTCTTTGCAAGTTTGTCGTCAAAAACCAAAAGCAACTAACCCGCATTTTTTGCAGCACTACCGCTTAAATTAAAAAATGATTGTTTGATATTTTGAACAACCCTTTATTGATTGCGCATTGCATACTTTAATACGGATTTAAGGGCAAGCGAACCCCATAAGACACGATAAAGGATTTCATCACTTTTTCCCGTGGCCCACAAATCACGAAACTGAGCATAAATTTTACCCACATTAATTGAAAAGAAATTAGACTTTCAGCCTTTAAGGACTTTGCGCTCATTAGGGTAAGTTGATTGTGTTTCGAACACCGCCTAACGTTACATTGTTCAAAAAGTTTCTAAAAAGTGTAAACGCAACCGCTGAAAGATAAAGAAGGTTATTCGAATTAAGGAACTTCGCAAAAGGATTAGAAAACATCCCTTCTTCCTGCACTCACCTGGCTTCTTGATCAGTCTTTCTTGGGCCCATTTCGCAATACAATTTTACTTCACAAATCAAGTTCTTGAGAAGGTCTAGTTGACCAAGGACGACCTTAAACTAATTAAGGGTGTGAAGTGTGCCGTGATTGTGTTTTTTATTTACCTTTTGTATGAATAGTGAAGATTTTCATTTCTGTGAATATTTGGAAAAAAAATTTTAAAAAAAAACAAAAATTATGATTTGTAATCAACATTTCTTTCCATTCTCTTAGTCTCTCTACAGCATTTAGATAGTGCATGTCAGTTTGGACTAAAATTTCACAATCTCGATTATTCTGGTTCAAGAATATATCATCTGACTCTTCGTTACCTTCTGACTTCGCAGAACCGTTTCGAGACGTTATCACCTTATGCCGCATCGGAGCCGTCTGATTCCATTCTTTATTCTCCTTCACTTTCTTCTTCTGCTATATCACCGACGATGACTGTAACGACCCTAAAATTCCTACACACTTTTATTGATCCAGTTTTAATAAAAGAGTGTATTTCTGTTCTGGTTTCGGGTTATAAGTTATTATTAATAACTTATGTACAAGAAACAACTTGTAGCCTACGTGTTCGAATCCAATCAGCCCCAATTATTTTTAAAAAATTTCTTTTCAACGTTTTGGAAGCCCAAGAGTTTGCACAAGCATTACACGGGTTTACAAAATGTCACAACTGAAAAGAGGTATTAAAATAAGACCCTAATCTTGACCTAAACCAAGAACCAGAACCCTGAGCTTAAAGCTCAAGACTTGGCCGAGGTTTGGCCGCAAGTGGCAGCCTAAGTGCGCCCAATTGGGTCCGCCTTGGATCCAAGCGATCTTTGTCCTCCCCTTTACCCCTTTTGACACACTAAAACCCTTACAATTAACCAGACTCTGCAGTCTTTTCCCCTACCCCTTTAATCCAACTTAATTCTTTTTTTAGGTCACCATATACCTCTATCTCTCTCCCTATAAATACCTAGCTCATTTCCTAGTTCTCCCCTCTAAATTATTCTAAAAATTCTCTTCAAACATCTTCTCAAATATCATAGTAAAAAAAATCTTCCCAAGCTAATACGTCGAAGCACTCTCAAATTCAAGTCTCTCAAGTTTTCGTGAAGCCCCTTCTTCCTCTTATTACTCTACAAGTCGTTGAAACAAAGCCAGAAGATCAAGCTCCCCGTATCGTTGCGTTCATGGTGTAACAACCCTAAACTTTCTGTACAATTTTTTTTTCAAAAATACAGAAAGAGGTAATTTTGCTTGAGCACAAGTTATAAGTTTGTTTTGCTTTTGAATAGCAAGAAGAAACTTGTAGCTCATTGGTAAGACCTTGCACTGCTGAACCAAAGCACCAGAGTTCAAATTCCATTAACCACATTATTTTTTTAATTAGTTTTCTTTTAATCTTTTTAGAAGCCCAAGAGTGCACATGTGCATAACCCGTAAAACCAAAAGTCACACATAAAACAAACGAATCCACTGCAGTAGGCGAAGTGACGGGGACGCGTCGCGACGAGACGCGGCCCGACTCGGGCCAGCGGAGCCGGTCCAGCTCAGTGGAAACCCCAATTTTCTTCACCAGTTCTAACCTTTGAACTCCCTCCATAACCCCTGTACTATTAAATTTCCCTGTACATTTACAGAGAAAATTAAAACCCTATTTAATCCATTTTTATTTAATACATCCATTCATTACCCTAAACCCTAATTTTGTTCTATAAATACCACATCTCAAATCACCCTCCTCACTTCCAAATCCCTGCCTAAACTCTCAAGAAAATTCCCTAGACTTTTTGTGTGCAAGTGGAGTTAGCAAAGGGCGAAACTCCGACGAACTTCCGACGACGATTCGAGGAGTTTCCGGCAATGAAACGATGCACCGGTGCTTCCCCAATCTCCCTCTTCCTTCTCTCTTGACCCTAATCCCGTAAGTTCCCCTTCTCTCTCTCTTTTGCTATTCTCAAATTTTTAATCCTTAAAATGTGTCGGAAGCGGAGTTACCCGGCTTCCGATTCTCTTTTCTTTCAAAAATACAACATTTTATTAATTACAAACCTATAAATTTTGATATATATTGTTTAATACTCATTAACTAAGACAATAGAATAAATTTGACATTAAAATGATAATCGTAACAAGTTTTATTCCACTTTTACAGTAAAATACATTTATGTTTCATATCGACATGTATATACCTTTTTTAACCATGCTAGATTTAGAAAACTCATGAGGTAATGACCTACCTCCTCAAAACACTTATTTGTAACATAGCACGATGGAATTTAGGAACATAGTTTTTGGGAAAATACGATTTTACACATAACTACCTCCGACTTATAAAAACATTTTTCTACAAGATGTGTATTTTTAACAAATCTTAGCAATGTGCCGCTGCAACCCATTTTGGGGAACCCGTTCGGGATGGCGCGGATTATCGCACATCCTCGGACTTAGTAGTGCGATATGCAGACCTCCGGAAGGAGCATACGGTCTCGAAAGATTTAAAATACAATTTTCTTTAGAAAATGTGATTTCTATTATAAATAAAATATGTATTTTTAATAAATAAATATATATGTAATTAATATCAAAATATCTATTTTTATATTTATAATATTTGCATTTCCAAAATTTAAGAAAAACATCTCATTTACAAGAAAATACCATACAAGTCCAATATTACAAATAAATATCATATATTATGAAATTAGGTTTTATTCACTAGAAATGTCATATTGATCAAATACACATCCATGAAAACTTTAAAGACGATAATAAAATACTTGAGGTGTATTTTGAAAATTATACAAAATTATTTTACATAAACCCCTTCAAGTTATACTAAATTACAATAAGGACCCTAGTAAACATAGGTTTAAGCGGGACCAGTCTCTTGAGACTCAAAGAGCCGGAGATATGGGTGCTTGCCTATTTAAGATAGACAACTTAACAAACAGTATTATCAACACGGTAATCGTCTTTGAAAAAGACACAAATCCTGCCGTCCATGTGCAACGGTTACCGATGACACCAAAATCTAATCCAGGATTCAATTTCTTTTCTAATTGTCTGATTCAGACTGAGTCTCATTATAATCAATTTGACTTGAATATGATTCAAGTACAAACTACAATTCAACATGAATCCATGAATCTATATATTCAATTTATTCAATCTATACAACTTAATTGAACCGAACTATGGATATACTCCATTTACAAGTTCATCCATTATATCCGTTCCATTACTGATATCATGGTTTCGGCAAGTCATCCATCTATATATAATATAAAATTTAAACAATACATTAATACAATCAAGACATCACTGGGTTTATAAGGAGTAGATTAGTACGGAAGGTGTTAGAAGTGGCACGAGACAGTAACCATTAAGACACCTAACCTAAATTTTTCAATTGCCATTGTACCGTGGCTGAACGGTTCCTTGTATTCCGTAGACCGTAGTCTCTGGTCTATTGAGACTCCTCTCGTATATACTGGCCTCTTCTGTACCAAGCTACAAACAACAACGTTAACACTAAATATAACAGTATAACAAAATACTCTCTATTCTGTCTATTCCATTCTTGTCTATTTACGGGACTTACCGAGCGATTTGTTCGCTGACGACACTCTCTTTCTTCTTCTTTGGAATGTCATCAGGTGATTCAGACTCACTGGAGATCGAGCCCACCAGCGAGGATTTAGACCAGCTAGCCTTCGACCCTGAGCTCTAGTTACTTGTACACATTTACATTCTGTACTTTCCATTTCTGTTATGCCACTGTTTAGGCATTGCATTCTATTCCATGTATTTACTTTTCAGATGTATTGCAAAAAGAATGTGAATAAATAAAGTTGATGTTCAATTATATCTATTGTCTCTGTCACTTGTGCATTTATTTATATTGCTTAGATACACTCAGCGTGTTTACTTCAGAGTAAATACATAGCGGCCTCGTCGCGTCCTCTGCCCGTACACTGGGAAGCGGGACGTGACAGGTTTTGTTGGTGGCCTATGCAGGTCAGAGCTGTATGGAACCCTACCATGCAGTTCAGTTCTACGTGGACAACCTAAGCAATATAATACAAGAACCAACAACTGAAATCATTCTTTACAATTCATACTTTTTTAATCTCATCATTTCATATACTTTGAATCTATCCTAAACCAATTTTTTCTTTGAAGGTTATGAATTCCCCAAACAACACCAGCACGAATGTAAACAACACTCCCCCACTACTACCACTCACACCTGCCGTCGCTACTCCGATCAACGAGCAGACGGTTCTACTTGAGGCAATCCGCAGCCTCCTGGAAGTACTGCAGCAGCAGACTGCTATATTATTGAACCGTCCAGAAGAAGAAGCTATCAGTATAAAGTGCTCTGCCATCCAGATGGAAAGAGGAACCTATCCTATAAAACCTTCAAAACCCAAGAGACAGAAAGAAACAATTAACCAGTCAAGTCCAGTTTTTTTTCTACAGCAAGAGGAATGGACATTTAGTGAAGGACTATAGGCGTGCCAAAGTCCTGTGTCTAGTTTGTGGCGCATCCAACCACGGAATTGGAAACTGACCTTATAGACGCAACCCAGCTCACACACCCACCAACTACTCGCAGCGGCCAACTATCCAAGCTCCTGCACCTCGCCTTACACTCCCTGCTCCACCACCTGCATAGCCTACTCGCCAATTCTATTTGGCACCGAGGAACATGCCTCGAGAGCAGAGAAACATACCCCAAGGACAGAGGAATGTGCCTCTGACTAGGAGGAATGTACCACGGCGTCAGGCTTTCCTTTTAGCGGCCGAAGAATCAGAGGCCGTAGACCAAGGTAACCCTGGTAATTTCCTCAACTCTTTTCAAACCTTTCGCATTCTTTCATTCCTTCACATATTTTTCATACACTACCAATAGTCTTATCACCAAACTTTCCTTGAATCCGTTACACTTTCCTTTTACAAATTTCGAGGAAAACATTTTTTTAAGGAGGGTAGAATGTAACAACCCTAAACTTTCTGTACAATTTTTTTTTCAAAAATACAGAAAGGGGTACTTTTGCCTGAGTACAAGTTATAAGTTTGTTTTGCATTTGAACAGCAAGAAAGAGCTTGTAGCTCACTGATAAGACCTTGCACTGCTGAACCAAAGCACCAGAGTTCAAATCCCATCAGCCACATTATTTTTTTAATTAGTTTTCTTTTAATCTTTTTAGAAGCCCAAGAGTCTACACGTGCATAACCCGTAAAATCAAGAGTCACACATAAAACAAACAAGTCCACTTCAGTAGGCGAAGTGACGGGGACACGTCGCGACGAGACGCGGCCCGACTCGGCCGACTCGGGCCGACGGCGCCGGTCCGGCTCAGTAGAAACCCTAATTTTCTTCACCTGTTCTGACCTTTGAACTCCCCCCATAACCCCTGTACTATTTAATTTCCCTGCACATTACAGAGCAAATTAAAACCCTATTTAATCCATTTTTTAATACAAAATTTTAATACACCCTTTCATTACCCTAAACCTTAATTTTTCCTATAAATACCACACCTCAAATAACCCTCCTCACTTCCAAATCCCAGCCCAAACTCTCAAGAAAATTCCCTAAACTTTTTGTTTGCAAGTGGAGTTAGCAAAGGGCGAAACTCCGGCGAACTTCCGACGACGATCCGAGAGTTTCCGGCGACGAAACGACGCACCGGTGCTTCCCTAATCTCCCTCTTCCTTCTCTCTTGACCCTAATCCCATAAGTCCCCCTTCTCTCTCTCTTTTGCTATTCTCAAATTCTTAATCCTTAAAATGTGTCGGAAGCGGAGTTATCCGGCTTCCGATTCTCTTTACTTTCAAAAATACAACATTTTCTTAATAACAAACCTATAACTTTTGATATACATTGTTTAATACTCATTTACTAAGACAATAGAATAAGTTTGACATTAAAATGATAATCGTAGCAAGTTTTATTCCACTTTTACAGTAAAATACCTTTATGTTTCATATCGACATGTTTATACCTTTTAACCATGCTAGCTTTAGAAAACTCACGAGGTAATGACCTACCTCCTCACAACACTCATATGTAACATAGCACAATGGAATTTGGGAACATAATTTTGGGGAAAATACGATTTTACACATAACTACCTCTGACTTTTAAAAACCTTTTTCTACAAGATATGTATTTTTAACAAATCTTTACAATGTGCTGCTACAACCCATTTTAGGGAACCCGTTTGGGATGGTGTGGATTATCGCACATTCTCGGGCTTAGTAGTGTCAGATGCAGACCTCCGCAAGGAGCATATGGTCTCGAAAGATTTAAAATACAATTTTCTTTAGAAAATATGATTTCTATTATAAATAAAATGTATATTTTTAATAAATAAATATATATGTAATTAATATCAAAATATCTATTTTTTATATTTATAATATTTACATTTCCAAAATTCAAGAAAAACATCTCATTTACAAGAAAATACCATACAAGTCCAATATTACAAATAAATACCATATATTATGAAATTAGATTTTATTCACTAGAAATATCATATTGATCAAATTCACATCCATGAAAACTTTAAAGACGATAATAAAATACTTGAGGTGTATTTTGAAAATTATACAAAATTATTTTACATAAACCCCCTCAAGTTATACTAAATTACAATAAAGACCCTAGTAAACATAGGTAATCAAACGGTGTTATGGGTGCTTGCCTATTTAAGGTAGACAACTTAACAAACGGTGTTATCAACATGGTAATCGTCTTTGAAAAAGACACAAATGCTGCCGTTCATGTGCAGCGGTTACCGATAACACCAAAACCTAATTCAGGGTTCAATTTCTTTTCTAATTGTCTGACTCAGACCGAGTCTCATTATAATCAATTTGACTTGAATATGATTCAAGTACAAACTACAATTCAACATGAATCCATGAATCTATATATTCAATCTATTCAAACTATACAACTTGACTGAACCGAACGATTGATATACTCCATTTACAAGTTCATCCATTATATCCGTTTCATTACTGATATCATGGTTTCAGCATGTCATCCATCTATATACAATATACAATTTAAACAATACATTAATACAATTCAGACATCGCGGGGTTTATAAGGGGTAGATTGGTACGGAAGGTGTTAGAAGTGGCACGAGACAGTAACCATTAAGACACCTAAGCTGAATTCAATTGCCGTTGTACCATGGCTGAACGGTTCCTTGTATTCCGTACACCGTAGTCTCTGGTCTATTGAGACTCCTCTCATATACACTGGCCTCTTCTGTACCAAGCTACAAACAACAGCGTTAACACTAAATATAACAGTATAACAATATACTCTCTATTCTGTCTATTCCATTCTTGTCTATTTACGGGACTTACCGAGCAATTTGTTCGCTGACGATATTCTCTTTCTTCTTCTTTGAAATGTCGTCAGGTGATTCGAACTCACTGGAGACCGAGCCCACCAGCGAGGATTTGGACCAGCTAGCCTTCGACCCTGAGCTCTAGTTACTTGTACACATTTACATTTTGTACTTTCCATTTCTGTTATGCCACTGTTTAGGCATTGCTTTCTATTCCATGTATTTACTTTTCAGATGTATTGTAAGAAGAATGTGAATAAATAAAGTTGATGTTCAATTATATCTATTGTCTCTGTCACTTGTGCATTTAATTATATTGCTTAGATACGCTCAGCGTGTTTATTTCAGAGTAAATATGTAGCGATCTTGTCGTGTCCTCTGCCTGTACACTAGGAAGCGGGGTGTGACACACGGTCTTGGTTTCTCAAACCGAGGCATCTACCCTTCATTTCACACTCGTATGCGTACGAGCGGAATCCGTAATTTTCTTCCCATTCTTCTTCTTTTTGAACCTTCTCTGTTGCCATATCGTAGAATTGTTCTCACGTTTGTAGGTAAGTCCCCCTTGAATTCTCTCTTTTGTTCTCCTCTCGCCATCGCCACAAATACGGTATTATAAACTAATTTTAACTTGAAAATATACATTCATTGCAAACTTGACATGTTTGTTATAATGACATGATACCAAGAAAACATGAATTACCATCCTATCATCCTGTAATCCATGTCCCATGTAATTTTATATGTATTTAAAATAAAATTGTTATGTTAAATTATATTTAGAATGCAAATAACGGATAAATACCAGGAACTTACACATACCCTTTCATCTTTGTCATAACCTATACCTAAAGAAACTTACGGGGTAACGACCTACCCCACTCACAAACACCATGGTTTCAGAGCACGATATTTTGGTTACATATTTTATCTAAAAGAAACAATTTTTATTAAAATACCATCTCTTTATAAACATACGTTTTTAATCGCAATTTTTAACACATTTGCAATTATACCTCTACAACCCTCGTTAAGGAACCCATTTGTGGTTGGTGCAGGTTATCGTACGTCCTTAAGATAGTAGAGTAAGATACAGAACTCCTCACGGAGAATTCGGTCTCGAAAGGAATTAAAAAATACGATTTTAAAGAATACGACTTTTAAAACAAACTAAATCTTTGAAAATTTATATAAATTGTGAATCCGTATTTTCAATGAAAACAATTTGTGAAAAATATATTTTTAAATAAAAGATTAAAGTTTTAAATAAAAATACCATCAAATTTCCAAAAGTGGTAGTTTTCATTAAAATACCATAAACTTTAAAAGTTAGATTTTTACACTAAAATACTACAAAATATAAAATATATTTTTATACAAAAATCTTGAATTTTTAACAACATATTTTATTAAATACTTACTCGAAGCTTAATAAGAATTAAAAACCCTCGAGAATTTTAAATGACATTTTTATATAAATATCTTAGAAATCAAAAGAATGGTCTAGATTACATATTTTAGGTTGCGGATTAGTTTGAGTGGTATCTTCTCTTGTCAGTTCCCTCGGGGCTGCCGGAGACAATGATGCACAATTTTCCTCTCCGTAAATATATATCATAATCTTAAGGTGAAAATTATCAAATGATAATCGTCTTTGAAAAAGATACAAATCCTGCCGTCCATATGCAGCGGTTATCGATATTTTCCAAACTCATGTTTCACAAGTTAAATCTATTAATAAGATATTCCTAAAATGTGAATACAAACTCGAACTTGATTCGAACTTGAACTCGAACCCAAACCCAAACCTAATCTTTAAACTTGCACACTTGAACTTGAATTTGAATATTCAAACTTGACCGCACTGAACCATGAATATAACTTGACATGAACTTGACATGAATACACGAATCCAATATGAATACCTGAACCCAATATCTAGTCTTGAACCGACTTGACTCGAACCTTGAATACAACTTGACATGAATACATGAACACTTAACACGAATACTTGATCTTGACATGAACTCAATCTTGCAACTTGATGTATTCATGGATTCAAGAAAGACAGGTAACTTTAACTATAATCTAGAATATGCGGGGTGTTGGGATAGTTTAAGTATGAATCCGACGGAATCTCATGAGTCCCATACTTACATCATGAATTCACAAATTTACGAATGAGGGCTCGTGGTTCCTTGCCTCTGTATTATGGCATGTTGGGTTCGAGAACACTCCTGAGATACGTTGACATTAACACATAAACTCACGTTAGTTAGATTACATTTTAGTGACCTCTGTAGGACACATTGACAGTACACCTCATGTTCACGATACCTTCACTACACAGCCATGCTATATTTATTTGCTATGCTCATGTTACATTTCCATACTTCCATAGTTTCCTTTAACATTGACATGTTATAATTGTTTCATTCCATCCATACTATATCATATTACACCTTGCATTTCATTTATATACTTCACCCATCCTTTTTGGAGACTTACCGAGCGCAAGTTCGCTAACGAGCATTCCACCCATCTGTTTGTTTCCTTGGAATATTTGTCAAATGATCTAAGGACTGAATAGATCGAGCCGAGTCGGGAGGATTAAGCTCAACTTGCGGAGTAGACCGACTACTAGTTCCTTACTTCATCTTTTCTTTTCTGTATGCCACCTGTTTAGGCACCTTCATTTTTATGTTTCTTGTTTCAGACATCATGTATCAGTTTAACTTTGTAAAGTTTGGAATGTAAGATATATAAAGTTGGATTTTCATTATTATGTCATTCTTGTCATTTTCATAGCTCAATAACGCTTATTTATTCCGGGAAATGACCTTCTCAAAATAAATACGTCGCGGGCCTATTCACATGTTGTTACCATTTTTTTAAAGGGAAGCGAGGCGTGACAATGACGGATCAGACAATCATGAAGAACCAGCAGGAGGATGCATCACAAGAGAGATGTTATCCCCACCGTTCGTCTCTACCCTCGTGCATAGTTTTGCCCACCATCGCGGTAAACAACTATAAGATTAAACCGCAATTCATACCGCTACTTCCCAAATTTCAAGGACTTGAGTCCAAAGATACATACCTGTTAATCAGTGAATTTGAGGGAGTATATGCTATGATGAAAATTCATGGAGTAGGTGAGGACGTTGTGAAATTGAAATTCATACCGTTCGCATTGAAAAATAACGCGAAGAGCTGGTTAAACAATTTACCTGCTCGATCGATTGCTACGTGGGATGACTTTGTGAAGGTGTTTCTTAAAAAATTTACCCGTTTCATAAAATCGTCAAGATTCAAAATGAAATCCACAATTTCATACAACTCGACGGTGAAACTTTTTGGAAATTCCTAGAGAGATTCAAAAATCTCTTAATCAAATGTCCCCTCATGGATTACAATAGCTGCGACTGTGTCTGATAGTCTATGAGGGATTAGACTCCAGCTCATGCATGATGTTAGAATCCATGTGCCAATGCAAATTCTTGAGCTATAGAGCTAAGGACGCATGGAACTTTTTAGAGGAGCTGGCTGACAAAACCATCCGATAGGAGAACGTAAGCAAGAAGACGACCACATCGACCTGGAGCAGTCTTGTTGACACCTCTATCGCTACCGAAGCCAAAATCGCCGCACTGATGCGGCGAATGGAAGCGTTAGAGAGAAAAAATCAACCGTCTCCAGAGAACCAAGTTTCTCATCCTGTGTGTACCAACTGTCAAAACACTAGCCATATAGCAGATGAATATACTTTTCCTGTCGGGTCCTAGGGACACGAAAACATAAATGCGTTGTATCAAAACCAGCGACCCAGGAACAATCCCTACTCGCAAACCTATAACCCTGTTTGGAAGAACCATTCTAATTTCGCTTGGAATCAAGCGCCTTTTCAAAACAACAATTCAAACCAACCGTTCCAACAATTTCAAAACAACAATTTTCAAAATCAGAAATTAGGATATTCTAGCAACCAATCGCCCCAACCGAATCAGCCCAATCAGAACTTTGTACTCCCTGGTTTTTCTCATGAGGACAAGAGGGTGACCGCAATTGAAAAAGAATTGGAGTGTCTAATTAAGTCATCTGCACAGACTGCGTCCACCATAGTTAATTTTATACAAACTTCCGCTCAGTTGCATAGTGCCAACACACTAGCTATATCTAGTCTAGAAGTCCAAATCAGTCAACTTGCCATGACCATTAGTGAACATGAGAAAGGAGCTTTTCCTTCTCAACTAGTGACAAATCCGAGAGATCAACGAACCCAAAATGTGCATGTTGTTCAACAGAACAATATAGAAAATGTGAGCGTCGTTTCTATCTAACGATACGGACGTAGCATTGACAAAGAAGCTGTCAAGGCAAGTAAAAGATCAAAACCTTTTGTTGTCAAGTCACATTCATCACACGCTTCTTCCGTATCAAATCCAACCATTTGTTCTTCACTCACCCTGAGTGATAGCTTACCGAAACCCACACCTGAGTGTAACAACCCCAACATCTCTATAAATTTGTATTACCCTTCTTCAATAATATACCATATTTATGGGTACTTAGTATTTTCCGGTTTTTATTAAATATATTATTATATCTATCTTTAATCCTTCCGTCTAATTTTCCTATTCTATTATTTTCCAATTCCCATATGCTCTAAATCCTTTTAATTAAATCTCTTTTTTTTATTTAAAATGCAAATTGATCATAACCCAAACCTTTGAACCCATTTTTATTCCAAAAGCCAAAACAAAACCCAAACCTGAGCCAACCCATCATTCTGCAAGCCCACCTTCTCTTCTTTTCTTTCTTTTTCTTACAACAGCAGGCACTTCTTCTTTTAAATTACTCCTCATTTTCTTTTTCCCATCTCTCTAATAAACACCAAGATTCCATACCTTAATCACCAATTAAAACCCTTTAACCTATTAAAAACCTATATTAAAGCCTTTACTTATATTAATACTCCACCTTCTAATTCACGCCACTTCAATTTACCCCCTACCTCTTCACCTCCCTCTCAAATGAACAAATCCCTCTGTTCCTTATTTCTCTACCTCTTCCCCTTCTTCATTTTTAAAATCCATAGTCATCAATTCCCCCTCTTTCTTCACTATCATATATGTATATATCTATATATGTACCACACACTCTCTCTCATTCTCTCATGTTCACACATATATACACAATCAAACCCCTCCTTTAACTCTTCTCCCTTCATTCCCCACCAAAGAAACCCACACACATATCCCTTGCCGGCCACCCCTCTTGGCCGAGCAAACCCTCGACCTTCGACAGTCATTCGACACAACCACAAGCTGAGAAATGAAGCCCCCGAGACCGCGTGAATGACACGATCAATTCCGTCCATCCGGATCTCCATTCCATCGACATTTCAAATTTGCATCAAAGGTGTTCAACAAAATGTCTCAATGATATTAGGTCGTATTCCATCGCGAGTAAGTCTTTTCTTTCCCCTGTCTCTCTCCTTCCATGCCTTTAGTATGACTTCACTAAACCCATCTTATTTTCCCCATCGATCTTCGTTGTAAAGTTAAATTTTACTTTTTATATGGTATGATTCATTTGTGATGAGGCTTCTGCAATGGCTGATTGTTAAACATATAACAGCTTTATGCACTCAAAACAATTAAATAGTATATGCATCAATTAACACTTCCAAAATTTAGATTACATATCATATTAAATCATTTATATCCATCTAATAATCATGGGACCCCCAGCTGATCAACATCTAGATAAAACAAGTCTTAATATGGGTTCTATGGTATTCAAACAAAATTGATGAAACATCCCTCCATATCAAAAGACTTCTTTCATCTCCATAATTTATATTGATAACTGAGTATCAGTCTGAAGGTTAAGGGTTCTTTTGTAGTAAATATGGTTCATGTAGCATGTGTGGTGTTATACTGCGGTTATTTATATTTCGTTGTTTGTACAACATTTAATGATGGTTTGTGATGATATAGATTTATACATAAGATTAGTAGTTGTAGTTGTGTCATATCTATTATTAGACTTTGATATCAGGTGAATTTTGTGATATAGTAAATAATCATTAATTGTATATCTTGGTTATCACACATTTTTATAAACTACCATTAACTTTTCTAAATTAGAGTTTTTTTCATTAATAAGTCCCATCTATTTTCCTCTCTTATCGTGTCTCCCCCATGAATACTAAGAGATTTTTCTTCCAGTTAGTTCCAACATTTCTAGATTTTTCTATTAGTATAAGTATCATTCAATATCAATATTATTAGTAATTTTTTTACCGTTACTATCGTATCAAGATGGGGTTAAGTATTATAAATTACTTTGGGCATGTTAGGGGTTAACAACATTATGTAGTGCACTAAAGTCATCATTCATCATATTGGTATTTTACGATATGTATTACAAACAATAGTAGCAGTTTAAAATTTATGATATTTAATAAAAGCAACAATTTATATATAGTTACTCTACTAAAGATTTCATTGTTCACATTAGTTAATAAAATTTTAGATTGTAGTAACAAAGTATGAATGTAATAGCATGTTTAATTTATACCATATCCCACATATTGACAGATAAGTATATCATGGCATATATATGTATATTCCATTAATATCAGTTTTTCACTTTTAATTCATCATATAGGGTGGTTTTATGATAGATCGGTATTTTAGTAATAGAGGTTGACAAGTATTTCAGCATGGAAGAAAAGAGGTTTGATAATAGCCAATTTTCGCTGTTCTGTAATATATTTAATTATCTTATATATTTAGAAGGGGTGCAAATGTATATAACGAAAACAAATGAAGTTACGAGTAACACCCTTAACTTTCTAAAAGTTAAATTAATATTAAAATACCTTCAAGGTTTTACTAATAGAATTAACTAAACTTTTTTCCTTTGCAATTTCGCCTCTTAAACCCTATTTAGGGGAACCCTGTTATGGATGGTGCTGGTTAAAGTACATCTTGGATCTAGTAGAGTGAGACGCAGAGCTCTTCACGGAGCACGGTCTCGAAAGGAAAAAGTGGTTTAGAAAAATAAAACAATTCCTATGAAATTTAAAAGAAAAGAAAAGATGATAATTAAATTAATTGGTTGGGTATCATTAATTTTAATTAGCTTAATAGGGAAACAAGCTTTCAAATTAGATTTTACAAGAAAATACTCTTAACTTTAGAAAGATTAGTTTTTACTAAAATCCCCTAAGTTGCCTCAAGAATATTTATCAAAATATCCTAGACTTTTAAATAATAATTCCTTTTATCAAAACAATCTAAAGATATTAAAATATTGTATTTTACATAAATACCATGAATTTCCTAAATGGCCTATTTACACATATATACCTTATACATGTATCCTACATGACTTAACATGAATTCTTAAACATTTGACATGACTACATGAATACTTGACATGTTTACATGACCATTTGATATGACTATTACTAAACTATCATGCTTAATCTAACTTGACTCGAGCTATGAATACAAATAACATGACTTGCACTTGACATGACTACATGATCTTGACATGAACTCAATCTTAAAAACTTGCCATTATCCATCACCTTTTGTATTCATGGATTCAATCAAGACTCGTAACATTAATCATAGACTAATATACACGGGGTGTTGGGGTAGTTTGACTATGAATCCAACAGAATCTCATGAGTCCCATTATTACAAATCATGTTGTTGTGGTACCGGGCTGAAACGGTACAAATCATGTTGCTGTGGTACCAGACTAAAACGGTACAAATCACGAATTCACGAATGAGGGCCCGTGTTTCTAATCCCCCGGATGATAGCCTGTTGGGTTTGGAATACTTCAACAACAATTGAAGTCCCGTTATTTTGGGCCCGTGATTCCTTGCCCCTGGACGAGAGCCTTGGGTTCGAAAATATTCTTGAGATTGGTTGATATCCACACTTGAACTCATGCTAGTTGCTTTTACCATTTTAGAGACCCTTTTAGGACATTTACATTCACTTCATGTTTACTATATCCACACTCCACGGCCATGTTATATTTGTTTGCCATACTTACCTGTACTCAATATATATATTACACATCTCTTTTGGGACTTACCGTGCGCAAGTTCGCTGACGGGCATTCTGCCCATCTTTGTTTCTTTGGAATGTTCGACAGATGATCTAGAGACTGAGGAGGGGGAACCGATTCCAGAGGACGACGACCAATTCACAGCAAAAGCCAATCTTTAGTTTTCTTTCCAGCTTTCCTCTTCAAGTAATTCACATGTTTAGTTTTTTTATGTTTTTTTTTAATTTCAGACATAATGTATCAGTTTAAACCTTGTAAAGTTGGGAATGTAAATATATAAAGTGGTTGGATTTTATTTTCACTTGTCTATTCTTTTCATTGTTATACTATTTACCTTATGCTTAACATATTTGTTTCAAATAACGACCTTCTCAAAATAAATACATTGCGGACTTATCACGTACCGTTACCACTCTTTTGAAAAGCGGGGCGTGACATTGAGAAATACAAGGACCCAGGATGTCCTACCATTTCATGCATTATCGGAAATTGGACAATCAAGTATGCCTTGCTTGACTTAGGCGCAAGTGTGAACCTACTTCCCCATTCGATCTATGAATACTTGAGTTTGGGGGAGTTGAAACCAACTGATTTCACTTTGTTGCCGGCAGATGGTACAATGAAAGTACCAATCGGAATGATCGAAGATGTTTTGATCAAGGTCGAGGAATTCATATTTCCCGTTGATTTCATTGTTATGGAAACTAAACCCATTTCCCACTCTCACGTCCCAGTCATTTTGGGAAGACCGTTTCTGGCTACATCCGACGCTTCAATCAATTGTCATGATGGATCCATAAAGATATCCTTAGGATGCACGACAATGGATTTGAATATCTTTAGCCAAGAAAATCAATCGAATGACCAAACTGTCAAAGTCTATGCCATTCAAGATATGTCCGAGAAAGAGACAATAGACTTCGAACAAGAATGTCTAGAGGAATAGATCTCTGAGGTAGATTTTGTTGAGAACGAGGTAAACAATCTTTTTGAATCTTTAACGCCTCCTGCCTTGAATCATTCAATTCCTGACGATCCGTGGAATGATGATGCACAACACATTCACTTCGAAACCTTCGATTGGGGCAGTGAATCCGTTTACTCCTCTGATTTGGATAACGAGTCATATCTCTCCGACTAACGATAGGGACATTGATTTTTACATTAATGGTTTCGAAGAAGTTTTCACCCACCAGATGGCATTTCCGGAAGAATTGCATGCCATGTTGAACCAACCACCACCAGTGATTAATCTGCCGGCATTCAAAGCCGAAGAAGTCAAACCACCTTCTCTCCATTTCATATACGAGAATGCACCTGTTTCACACATTCCTTCTCGTTCACGTTTCCGCTTCCATTCTCATTACCTATTTTATTCTACACCAACCGAGACGAAAAGACATTCGAGTGCATTTCTTATATGTACTCGACATCATTCCTTTCCGTTCTTTCGCAATTCAATCCACTCCCGGCTTTATCCAAATTGGTGTATTCTTCGTTGTTCAACCTTGGTATCATCACGGTCACATATTTGAGTGGTTGATTTTAACTTTAGCCTTGTACATACGAGTGATACTCTCTCCCTCTTTTACCTTGAACTTCAATGCATAATAGTGGAAACACTATTTTAGGTAAGTTGGTGGGGTCTTTGTATATTTTTTTACATGAAACTAATTGAAAAACTCTTGAAACCCAAAGCTTTTGTGACTTCGTTATGTGGGATGAGAGTAAGGACACTGTCAAGTTTAAATTTGGAGGTAAACTCGGTAAGTTTCCTATCTCTATTTAATTTCTGCATTCTATTTATTGTACCCAAAAACATTCGTTTTACCTAAAAAATATTATTAGTTGTTAAAATTTTCCTCTTTTTTTGTATATACAAAAATCCGAAAACCATAAAAAATTTTAAAATTTCAAAAAAAAGAAAAAATTTATCATTAAGGAAGCTAGTGGGAGAATTTTGATTCATTTACCGACAGTTTTGTGTGATAAGACGAAACCGACTAAATCCTATTTATAGAAGTTGGAAACTGGAAAGATAACCTTCGGTTGTATTTAACCGTAGTTGATATACGTCTTTTTTATCACACTACACGTATCTTGAGCACCTTAAAAAATCTTTTTAAAATCGGTAAACTTTTCCTGGATCAAACGAGTTTTTCCTAAAAAAATAATATTAGTCACAATGAAGTGGAGATGAGGGGATCTTATTGAAAGCTTTGATGGAGACAAAGTCTAGAAGATAACACATTTTGAGCCAGTTTGGAGAGATTACACAGCTTCCAACACACACATTATTACAAAACATGATTAAAAAACACTGAGCAAGAACAAGATATATAAACAACCCAAATGATCGCCGTGAATTTTTTATTTCGTTGTTTTACACTTTCTTCTACAAACTAGTTTGGGGGTACTATAACAAGTAAGTGTTCTCTCCAAGTTCATCAATGGTTCTTCGTAAGAGAATAATCTTATTGTACCTACCAAGATATAAATCATCATGATTCCACGGTAGAATAATCTTGGCTAAGGACTAGTTTGAGTGAGGCAATTATGGTAGGGAAGTAAGTAGATATATGATAGTCATCACGTTTACTTTTCTGCATGCACATATGATGCATGATCATGAAGGTGTGTAAGAAGGAAAGTTACAAGTGATAGATGGAGTAAAGAGCCAGGTTTAGTTTTTTGTTAAGAATTATAAAAATTCCGGAATTGAGACTTTGCTGGAGAACGAAACTTGAAAAATTCTTAAGTATTTTTAAGACTTGTGTGATCGGTTTAAAGTTTTGTCTGATTCTTATTTGTGACATGGAAGCTCTAATCGAATTTTTCGAAATGTAACGACGTTATGCGCACAATCATGAAAAGACGTGTATATTAACTTGTGTTAAATATGATATGAAGGGTGAAAAATAAAGGCGTCTGACTTAGGGTGATAGAATTTTCTGCTTTGATGCTTAACCCTAGGATTTGAATTGACTGTTGTCTCACTAATCTAGCTTGATGGGATTTTATAGGTGTAATCCCCTGAAAACCCTCAGGAGACAAAACTCCTCCTATTAGGGACACCTAAAGGTTGAAAGGCTTGTTGTACACGCTCAGTGCAATTGCGTTTCCTGTGAAAGTGTGATTTTGAAAAAAAAAACATTTTCGTTTTGCTCGGGACGAGAAAAATATAAGTTTGGGGGTATTTGTTCATCATGAAAATCTGCATTTAATACCTCTCATTAAATATCATTTTGTAAATAAACAGTTTTATTTAATCCATGTCTGCTCAATAAGTATAGGATACAGATATTCGTGACAAAACACTGGAAACACGCACAACATGTACGGATACGACATTTGTGAGCCGATATTACAACCGGGATAGAAAACCGATCAAGACCAAGAAGTTTTGCACCAAGTCATGTATATGCAACATTTTAAAGAAATGGTCCAACACGATATATCATTTTGCAAGTGTAAACACACAAGAAATCCATATGAACCAGCAATGAACATGTGTGAACACAATTGGCATCATGAGATAGCGCACAAGTGGATGGTGTGATGAATACTTGAAAAGTGTTGATGGGATGGTTTTAAAAAGCTTGATCTTTCCCTCCAAAACTATAGATATCAATCTCGTGCCAATTAGAAGAAATGAGAATTGCCAGAGAGATGCTAAAAATGTCAGAGAGCCACACTCATAAGATGGGACCCAGAGCCGCCCAAATGGTCGCCGGTTTATTCATGATGGCTGCAAATTGCGGCCTGCCTTGCTCTAAATGTGTTAGTGTTCTTTCTGAAGGTCCCATGCTATCATAAAATGCCATCTATACCACTCCTTTTTGAAGATGAGTTGCCTATAAATAGCAGAACAGATTGAGAGCAAAGGGTCCATGTTTTTACAAGTTTTTCTAGTTTAGATGGTATCTTGTAGTTTTCATTTAGTACTTGAGTTCTTACCTATTTCTTGATCTTGTAACTTCTTCATTGAACTTACAAGTTTAAGTTTTAGGTATTGATCTCCTTAGTTTGTACTCCAATTCACAAATTCAATAAAAAGCTTTCATTTTACCATTGTTCATGTCATATTTCATATCCTGTAGCTTCTTTGAGTTCTTTGCTTTATCTTGCAACCTCTTAAGTGAGCTTGCAAGTTTAAAATTTAGTATTTGATTTCATGGCTTATGTTTGGACTTCAAGAACCATTAAGAACCTTCACTACATTGCACATTACATTCCTAGTATCTGTAACTTTACTTTTCTTGCAATTTCTCTTATGTCTTCTCTTCTCTTGTGTTTTCCTATTTTCTATATGATGAACTGTGAGTAGTTTCCCCTTGCTAGGTCAAGGGGAGGGTTCATGGACTTCACCTAAGAACTATACTAACCCTCTCTCGATCACTTATGTTTTAATTGCAATGTTAAATTGATTTGCTAAGTTTTAATAACTCATTGATAGAGTATGTAGCTCTTGATGGTTACCTAGTAACCATAGCATATGCACTATGCTTTGCATTACTAATCCTTACACATCACTTTTTCATTATCCCTTTTAATTGTGCTAAAAATGTATTTATGTGTTTTTTGATGATTAAGTATTTGGTAAATTGCTTGATAGGAAATGTAGCTTCACTTAGCATATGCTCTATCATGGCTAACAAATACTTGCTAATCACAAGACATCTAACTAATTAATTTGAAGAAAAATTATGATCATTTCTACTCTTGAAATTGTAAATCATGAGACTAAGTTTGATATCATGTGTAGCCTAGCTAATCCAAGCATACATGATATACTTTCTAAACCATGTATTTGCAAGATTAAGAATGATATGATCATTTGTGATCAATTTGAGGCGTGAAACATATTTCTAAGTGTTATTCCATGAACCTAACCCTAAAACCTAGCAAGTTCCGTAATATCGTATTTTTCATAAAAATATGACAAACCAAACTCAAAACCATTGCTTTTACTCAAAACAAACATCATGATATCCTTCCCTGTGGAACGACCCATACTTGTCGGCTAGCTACAAAGAGCCATGCACTTGCGCTATTTTAAGAACTTGAGAATCGAAAACGTGCTAATTTAACATAAAAACTGACATATCCGACTTTGAGCTTGACAACCTTTGAACGCATGCTTCACTTTCTCATGGACATGCTCCTTGGAGAATATCTATGGAGAGAAAGCCATTTGTAATAAAGAAGAGAATGCCAAGAGAACGGCTCAAATAGTGACTTTGGAGACGTCTCAACAAAATACGAATCAAAAGAGACGATCCAACTCTATGGATTAGGATAAGGGGTTTCATGATCTTTGGGTTGTAAGTAATCCAACTTTTAATTATCGTATACTTACCCATGATCAATTACTAGTAGTTTTCAATACTATTCATTGTAGTTCTAATTTGATGGCTTCTAGAAATAATTTGTTAGATAAGCAAAATTCTTCTCTCATTGATGAAAAAAATGATTTGATTTCTTTTTCCAATTCCTTCGAGACTTTGAACAAAAATTTGATTGCCAAATATTGTGCTTTAACTTGCACTGATGATTCTCAAACCGCTTTGATTGATAGATTAGAACTTGAGAAGAATAAGCTACTTTCAAAACTTGATTTACAATGTGTTTCTTTTGATGCTTTGAAGGCAGAAAATGAAAATTTGGTTTCCACTTGCAATGGCTTTAGAATAGAAAATGATGCTTTGATTTCAAGTTTTAAAAACGAAATTGATTTGTTGAAATATTCTCTTGCCTCTCAAGATGCATTGACTTGTGATTTTTCGTCTCTCAAAAAGGAAAATGAGAACTTGCTTTTATCTTGTGAAAACTTGAGAAAAGAAAAGAATGAGTATATTGTTAATTTTAAAAATGAGATTGATATTTTAAAATCATCTATTTCATCTCAAGAATCTCTCGTTTTAGAAAATATTTCTTTCAAGATACAAAATGAGTTTTTAGTTTCTTCTTGCAAAGTTTTAAGAAAAGAAAAGGTTAATTTGATTTCAAGTTTTAAAATGAAATTGATTTGTTTAAATCATCTATTATTTCTCAAGACTCATTGATTTTGGAAAACTCTTCTCTCAAAGCTTAAAATGTTGATTTGGTTGCTTCCCTTGCTAAACTTTCAAAAGTTAACTCTTTACCTTGAAAGGAAAAGATTTTAAATCGAAGAGGTGTTGATTTTAAAAATACTTTGAAATTTCAAAAACCCTCTTCTTTTAAATGTGTTATGCATGCTTCTCATCATACTAAATCTCATGCACATACTCATGCATATCTTTATAAATTTAGTTCAAGAAAAACTTTCAAAAAGCATGCACATCATAAACTTGCTTCGTCTCATGCCTTAGTTGACACTTCTAGATCCACGCATGCACACACTCACACTTGTTATTCTCGTAGTGTACATGGACACTTCGCATTTGCATGTACTTTAAAAATGAATATATCTTCGCATGCCAATGTTAGATGGGTTCCAAAAGCTAACCCATATGGATTCAAGAAAACTTAGATACCGAAATCACCTTTCGTACCTTGTTTTGTAGGTATGGACCAATTGATGACTTGAGGGATTCAGACCGTGATGACCAAGATCAACTCTAAGGGAATATTTTCTCCGCTCATCGCATTGTGGAGTATCGTATTCTTTGCTACATTTCTTTTAAAATATCGCTTACTCATTTGTGCCTAACACCGATATTTTAGAAAAGTTTGCATTATATTTATACCCTATGTCTTGAACAAGTTCTATATCTTGCTTAATATTCTTTTTGTGCTTATGTTTATATATGAGATACTATTCATAGAATATTTCAATTGGTGTTTACAATTGGTATCATTCGTTTGCTCATATGTGATTTTTTGTGCTCATTTGATTTAAACTTGCTATCTTTTAAACTTGAGCACAATATGGTTTGAAAACTTTATTTAGATTTGCTTATCTTGTGTTTTCTTACTATAAACCACTCTCACTTGCATATAATGTGTTTTTAATCTTATAAGTGAGTTGTATCCATATAATTTTAAATTGTTTTAATATTTTTTATATGGATATAATTTGGCACTTGTTTTTAACTAGAACCAATTTTCAATTGGTATCTTTGTTTTATGACTTGTTTTGTGTGTTTATGCGTAAACTTTTCTATTTGTTGCACACACACTTCTTGTATGAGTAGAATTATTCATTGGTATTTCATTCATAGCTCACCTTATCGAATAGCTTCTGCAACCCTTTTAGGAGATCCACTTGTGAATTCCGTTAATTACAACGAATCCTACGGAGTTAGCGGAGAGAAGTAGAAACCCTTCACCGGGGAGTCGATGCTTAAGATGTGACAGTTACTCATGTTTGCACTCGCATATAGTTTTCAATTATTTCCAATTGGTATCATATTGTTTTCAATTGGTATTTATTATTATGTGAGTAGGATACACATTTGAACTTTCCATCGGTTTCATCTTGGTTATATGTGCATATTTTAATTTATTCATGAGTTTGATCATTAAATTCAATCACTTGTATTCCATCATATATTACTTTTGTGCTCTAATGGTTTGATATTCAGGTGATTGTGAGATGGGACTCATGAATCTATCGTTTGGGCTTGCTTCTCGCTCTTGGGAAATTCGACCATTTGGTGGAGGTAAATCTCACGCTTATGAGTTTAATTTTTCATATTTACTTCCCAATTCTTATGTTGTGCACATTTTAAAATTCTATGCTTTTGAAGAAACACGCACACACTTTGTACATGCGTAATACGATTATGTTTTTCATTGATATCCTATGGTTCATATTATGATATGTTTTCTAACTCATAAGTTTCAAAACGTGGTTTTCTTTTTATGAGTTTGCGCATGTTTTTAAGCTTTTCATTGTATATCGTTTTCAAAAATTCTTTTGTGTATGAGTTAAGCACCGTTTTTCAAATTGTTCATTTTCAATTGGTATCAACTCATACTTGCCTCTACATGACATTAGAACTTGTTTATATTTTATTCATGTGGATATTTGTGCATCAATACTTGCTTTACTTTGCATATTTTCTTATATACATACTTTTGGATACGAGTTGAGCTTCTTTTTCAAAATTTGCATTTTAATTGTGCTCGTATCCATCTCTTAGTGTTCTTTTATGCATACATTTAGAGGGAGTGATTCAAATGTTTGATTTGCTTTAGGTATACGCATATGTTTAGAGGGAGTAGTTCAAATGTTCTAAATTCCTTAAATACCCTATGTCAAAAAGGGGGACAATAATAGGAGTGGGAAGTATATCAATATCGGATATTTAGTTATTTTTTATATAGATATACTATCTCATATTCATGTTTTGCCATCATCAAAAAGGGGAAGAATGTTAGCTTATGGTTTTTTAATGATATTAGTTTATCCATTCTCGCTTTGTTTTGATGATAGCTTAAACATGAATAGTCATTTAGTGTCACATACTTATCTTTCTTTTACTTATCGATACTAAATATGTATACACTTGATATTTAGCTTGCTTATCCTATATCTTGTGTATACCGAGTTATATATCGATATAGACACGCTTTACTTGTGTTATTTTCCTTGATATCGATATATTACTCTCATTCCTTGTTTTGATATTCAGAATATGAATATGTATATACATGTGATCTATATCTTACTTCTCATATACCACGTATATATTTTTAATATATCAATATCTCATGCTAGTTTGATTTATATCTTGATATCGATATATTATACATGATTGTGATATCAAATAATGAATGTCCATGTACTAGTGTTTACTATCTTGTTTATTTTCATAACACTATAAATGATATACTTGGTCATGTTGAGATTGATTTTTCTTTCAAGATATCGGATATCTCACGACACAAGCGTTTAAAGGTGGATGGAGGAAATCGAGCTTAAACGACAAATCTAATGGAGCTTGGAGGATACGTACGAAATCTTCCAAATTGTACATTCAAGCTTCGTGAAGCTAAGTAGCCAAGGTTCAAGGGATTCTAATGTTTAAGCTATGAATAGCCAAGAAGCAAGAAGCCGATGTCCGAGTTTGAAGCGTCAAAGATCGAAATCGAAACGAATTTCATTTGAAGATCAAATATCAATTTCAAGATGCATGTAACTTGAGTGGCGAAGATCAATAGAAGTCAAGTTGAAGATCAATTGAAGATCATACGATTCACCAAAGTTCAAGAGCTCGTGTCGAAAATTTAAGTTTTCGAAGAAATGCAATATCAATATAGGATTATATGTAAGTACTCTATGGATTATGGATATATCATTTAGTAGCTCTTGAAAACTCACACACTCAAGTACAACCATTTTACATTGCATAAACTTTGGGTTTTATGGTTTCAAAGTTTTCATTTTTCAGAAAACACAAACTGTTGATTTTTTGTGCGTGCCAAACGTCTGCTTCATTGAAGTTCAGACGTCTGTGCACTATTATTTTTACTGATATTTGGAAATATCAGAAACCCAGAGAAACAACAAACGTCTAAAGGTCAATTTGACAGACGTATGAAGAAGGTTTTGAAGATGGATATTTTATACATTTAGCCGTTTGTCATTTGTACTTCAGACCTCTATGCCAAAGTCTTTGGTTAGTTTTTTATTTGTCGACAGATGTCTGCAGTTCAATATGACATATGTCTGCTAAAGGTTTTGAAAAATGAATTTTTATAACTTCAGACGTCTGCCTATTGTTCTTCAGACATTTGTGTAAAAGTCTCAGGTTGAAAATAGTTTTAATTTCAGACGTCTGAAGGTCATTGTGACAGATGTATGAAGTAGAAAAGTTTTCAAAAATATAGCCGTTGGGGATTTTTTTTATATGAGGCCAGACGTCTATGCTCTATAACTTCAGACATCTGTCGTGTGTTATTTCTACTTGTCCTCACTTGTTTTTGAGTTGTTATTCTTTAGGCTATAAAAGGGTTTTGGGTTGGATTTTTTTTGGCATCACTTACTCAATTGCTTGAGCTTTTCAATTGCCAATATCCAAGTGATCATGAGCCAAAAATCTCATCTCTTGTGAGAGTTTAAAAAGAGATTTTTCTATGCTTATCCAATCACTCACACACACATAAGATTCAAGAGCTTCAATTGATTATCCATACTTGTTAGAGTATTAAAGAGAGCTTTGAGAAAAACTCCTTTGAGAGTAATTGTGCTTCATTATACCCCTCTTCTTGTCTTTGTGTGAGGATCCTTAAGTATAAGGGTGCCTTTGTAAGAGAGAAGAGTGAGAGAAGTTTTCCTTTTCTTTGTGTGAGGAACCTTGAATGCAAGGGTGCCTTTATAAGAGAGGAGAGCTTGTAAAGTGAAGAGTTACTCATGTGTCGAGTAACGTGTTGTCTCGGTGGAGATGTATTTGTTGCGGGTGTACAACGTGATTGTCTCGGTGGAGATGTATTTGTTGCGGGTGTACAACGTGATTGTCTCGGTAGAGACGTGTTTAGCGGAATGGGCCCGTACGCCTAAAGAAAGTGGACAAGAGGATCTCCTAAATCACTATAAAATCTCGCGTTTGCGTTTGCAATTTCTCTCTTGCTTTATATTGCTTATTAGCTTAGAAATTGCATGGTTATGATCTTCCGCTCTATATGCTCATTGCTTTAGTTGATATTGTTTTTGCTTGCTATATGTTCATTGTTTACAATTGTAGACTTTCTTAGTTTCTTATCTCATAGGTATATAATTTGATAAGCTATTCAATTGTGTTTGTGTATTTGCAAGTTTGATAGAATTTTTTGGGGGCATTTTGGTAGCTTATTCCTATTCACCTCCTTCTAAGACTACTTTCACTTGGCGCATGAAGTCCACCTTATATCGAAGGTAGATCCCCTCAAATATCTTATGACAAGAGCTATACTGACAGAAAGGCTTGCCAAATGGGCCTTTTTGTTGATATAGTTCACAATCGTTTATCGCCTTCTCAAAGTGATAAAGGGACAAGCCATCACCGATTTCCTTACTGAACATCCTGCCCCAGCTAACTCTCCATTAAACTGCGAGCTGCCGGATGAACATGCATTCAACATTGTCGTGGAAAAAGAAGAAGAAGAAAAGTGCCAATGGGAACACTACTTTGATAGGCTTCCTCGATAAAAACACGAAAGAAGAATGTTCCGATAATCAGAGCCGAAATAGGCCTCATGTTCGTTACCCCTCAAGGCAGAATACTACGCTAAACGATCTCATTAACGAAGCCTTGGACCAACAACAAAGCGGAATATGAAGCTTGTAAGTCGATGCCACGCACCCCACGTGTTCGCGGGGAGGCGGAGTTTGCAAAAAACGATTTTTATAAGTTGCGTAGCATCGACTAAACTCCAGGATCAATACTAAACCCTAACTAACAATCTAGCAAAGAGGTTTAACTACTATGTGTGAGTGTTATACCTTAAGTTCTCGCTGTCCTTCACATCCTCGCTGTCATTCACCTCCTCGTTGTCCTTCTCCAAGTCGTGAGCTCAAAGAAAGAACGGATTGCACCTCCTCGTCGTCTTCTTCAAATCATAGAAGATGCACCCGAGAGATCTGACTTTGAGCTTAACCTCTAACTTGAGGCAACTAGGTCACTTGGTGTGCTAAACTAAGTAGCCTAGGATGTGTAGAGAGTGATGAGGGATCAAGTTGTCTTACTAAACCCTAGCATTCTCAACTCATGAGATGGTTAGGGTTTAAGAGGAGTTGGGGAAAGCTTGAAGAAAATGAGAGGAGGGAAAGTATCTGTAGTTTTCTTTTGTGAAAAGGATTAAGTGAAAAGGGCTAGAGTTTTTGCTTTTAAACCATAGGAAAATATCTCACAAATATCTAACAAATATCTAAGTCAACAAATGCCAAATGAGTCCAAGAAAGTCAGAGAGAAACCCTAATCCATTTCACTAAAATACCACAAAGTTTCCTCTCTCATTTCCTCCACCTCACAAAAGAATTAATCATAAAAGAAAAACCCTAATTGAGGTGTCTCACTCCAAGTTGTAATCTTGATCAAATTACAAGAATACCCCTCTCATCCGTATATAAATACCCGCATCCGAATCCCGAGAAACACGAATACAATGAGACGAAACTAATCCAATAATCAAATACTAGGATCCGGCTTAAATCAAAACCCACTGGTATTGTCCGCCCGAACATCATATGCACACAAGTACATGTATATGATCGAACCATGTCGTAAAACCATACGACCTCAACACGTTTCGCCCGAAGCTGGGAAACCCTCTGTATGGGACTCAAAAGACTCGACAGTACGCTGGCAGTAGATTTAACCACAAGCGCATCAGCGGTACTAGCTGAACGTAACGGATACCCAGGTATCTGTCAATAAGAAGGTCGACGAGCAAACTCATCCATACCCCTACTGAGCCTGTCTGTGGCAATCTCCGTACAGTCCGGTCTGCTCGTCTAAGAGTGTCGCATATCGGTCCTAGAGGACGGCAAGCGTCAGACCCCTAATAGTGCAATAAGTCGTGTCGGAGTGCAGCCAAAAACACCCTGAGAAACTACTGGAATTCCTACCAGCAAATCTCGCTTGCCCTGGCCAGGGACTTTGTGTAATGGCTTTCCGAACACAGCGCGACATCAACCCCCAATACTGGGAGAGACGAATCCTATCTAACCGCCACTGCCTCCAAGTGCTTCGGGACTGCACCCAACTACTACCTGTTTGCACGACTCATCAGAGCCGTGGTAGGGTAGTAATTTAAGAACTGTGGGAACACACTTGAGGCGAAGTAGCAGTGTCAAGTCGACGGACTAAGCTTACTCATGTCACCTGAGAACTGCTACCTGACGATAGGTATATTACCAACCAACAGTTCTCCACGAATCCGTCCAGTATAACTCATAACCCAATGAGCACCTGCATACTATCTCCAGTACGACGCACTGATGGCTGTGGGACAGACCATCTCCCCTTCCGGGATGAGAAGCGTATACACTAGTCTACTCTGGAGTATCGATGCCCTGTCTCGATAATCCTGCGACTAAGGACCTGTGTAAGGATGTGCTTGTAGACTATCCAGCCCCCCACTAGTGTGACTGCCATCACAACGCTGGTAGTCAAGCAAAGATCCTAAGGGCTCTATCAATATGTATTTGCGATACGTTAAAAGAAACATACACACATATTAAGATAGATACAAACCAAGTAGCATACTACTATATCGAGTAAGACTGTCATAAATCCGTGTATATATTCCAAACTTCCAAAATGTAATATACAAACTAGTACTATACAATAATGGCCTCTATGGCATATTACACTAACAATCTCCCATTTGCACTAAGGCCATGAGATGGCATATCGCAGACCTATCATCTCGAATAGCTTCTCGAACTGCGTCTGAGAGATGGCCTTTGTGAATAGATCTGCAGTGTTGTCCTCAGTAGCAACTCTTCGTACCTTGATCTCCCGGCGATCCACGATCTCCCTGATCAGGTGACACCGCCTCAAGATGTGTCTGGACTTCTGATGGGACCTGGGTTCCTTTGCTAAAGCTATAACCCCGTTGTTGTCACAATACAGAGGTATTGGATCAACAATGGACGGAACCACCTGAAGTTCTGTTAAGAACTTCTTTATCTAGACTGCTTCTTTTGCGGCATCTGAACCTGCGATATACCCCGCTTCCATTGTCGAGTCAACAACGGTGTCCTGCTTGAAACTCTTCCAACAGACCGCCCCTCCATTGAGGGTAAAGGCATAACCCTACATGAACTTGGAGTCATCCTTGTCACTTTGGAAACTGGAGTCAGCAAAAGCCTCAATCTGGAGGTCCTTTCCGCCATAAACCAAGAACATTTCCTTAGTCCTTCTCAGGTACTTGAAAATGTTCTTTACTGCTATCCAGTGCCTCTCCCCAGGGTTTGACTAATACCGGCTTACTACGCTTAGTGCATAAGCTATATCTGGTCTGGTACACAACATCGCATACATTATAGAGCCCACCGCAGAAGCGTAGGGTATAATAGACATGCGATCCCTTTCCAAATCAGTCTTGGGAGACATCTCTTTGGAGAGGGTGATTCCGTGACAAGCTGGTAAATTACTGCGCTTTGAATCTTCCAAACAGAATCTTTTCAGTATGGTATCGATGTACCTAGACTGTGAAAGTCCCAACATCCTCTTAGATCTATCACGATAGATCTGGATCCCCAGAATGTAAGAGGCATCACCCAGGTCTTTCATGGATAACCTATGTGACAAGAACCCTTTGACAGATTGTAGCATAGGAATGTCATTTCCTATCAAGAAAATGTCATCCACGTACAAGACGAGGAATACAACAGTTCGTGCTACAATCTTACTATAAATGCATGGCTCATCTGGATTTTTGATAAAGTCAAATTCTTTGACCGTCTCATCAAAATAGATGTTCCAACTCCGCGATATCTGCTTTAGTCCATAGATGGACTTAAGCAACTTGCACACTTTTCCGCTGCTCCCATTCTAAATAAAACCCTCTGGCTGGTCCATATAGACGCACTCTTCCAAATATCCATTTAGAAAAGCGGTTTTTACGTCCATTTTCCAAATCTCATAATAGTGGAAGGCAGCAACGGCAAGAAGGATCCGAATGGATTTGAGCATAGCCACTGGAGAAAAGGTTTCATCATAGTCCAAACCAGGTCTTTAACAAAATCCTTTTGTAACAAGCCTAGTCTTATAGGTTTCAACCTTTCCATCTACACCAACCTCCTTTTTGAAGATCCATTTGCAGCCTACATGTTTTACCCCTTCTGGAGCAATGTCTAAAGTCCATACTTTGTTGGTGTATATGGACTCCATCTTGATCCGTATTGCATCCAGCCATTTTACCGATTCTTTGCCCTGAATGACTTGCTGGAAGTTAGTTGGCTCATCATTATCAATGATGCAATCTTCTTTATCCCCGTCTATGAGAAAACCGTAGTATCTCTCGGGCGGATGAGACAACCTAATACTCCTGTGGAGTGGCACGGGAATGCCCTGTTCTTCTGAAACTTCTGGTTCCACCAAGCTTTCAATAATAGCTTGTGGTTCTGGAATTTCTTCCAATTTTATTGCACTCCCACTAGTTTCTTTTTCTAAAAATTGATGTTCCAAAAAGTGGGCATGACGAGAAACAAAAACGTTTTGTTCCTCTGCGTAATAGAAAAGATACCCCCTGGAGTTCTTTGGGTATCCCACAAACTTACACAGTACTGAGCGTGCCTCAAGCTTGTTCGCATGCTGCTTTTTAACGAAAGCTAAACATCCCCATATCTTCAGATATTGAAGATAGGGTTTCTTCCCACTCCACATCTGATATGGTGTGGTAAGCACAGTCTTGGTAGGAGCCTTGTTCAAAATATATGCAGCTGATTCTAGTGCATAGCCCCAAAATAATCGCGGTAACTCAGCGTTACTCATCATGGAACGTACCATATCCAATAGGGTTCGGTTCCGTCTCTCCGATATACCGTTGTGTTGTGGTATGTATAGAGGAGTAAGCTGAGAGAGAATTCAATTCTCTTTTAGGTAATCCAAGAACTCGGCACTCAAGTATTCACCACCTCGATCAGATCTAAGTGTCTTGATACTTTTTTCGGTTTGTTTTTCCTCTTCATTCTTATATTCTCGGAATTTTTCAAAGGTCTCGAATTTATGTTTCATCAAGAAAATATGTCCATACCTAGAGAAATCATCCATAAAAGTAATGAAATAGGAATAACCACTTCTTACATGTGTATTAGTCCCAAGAGCTTGCTCGCTCTTACTCCGCGTCCAGTGAACGGAGTCTTTGTCATCTTTCCTTTGAGACATGATTGACAAGTTGCATAAGATTAATATTCGAACGGATCCAAATATCCGTCTTTCTGTAACTTGGTCAACCTTGTTTCGTTGATGTGACCTAGTTTACAATGTCATAAGAAAGCATGATTTATTTCTGGAGTCTTTCTTTTATGTGTGTTCTGGACATTGAAAATTTATAGTTGGTTTAATACGTATATACCGTTGTTTAGAGTAACTGACCCAATCAGACCATGATTAAGGTGGATGTTTACGACATCTCTTACAGATGTAAAATCATAACCTTCTTTAGATAACAAAAATACAGAAATGATATTACTAGTCAAACTAGGTACATAAAAACAGTTGCGCAAAACCAAAATATATCCACTCGTCAATCCGATGTGATATTCCCCTATGGACACAGCATCCATGCTCGCTCCGTTAGTAACCCTGAGGGGCATATCACCGGTCTTCAGAACCCTACGGCTTCTCAGTGCCTGCAAACAATTACAGATATGAGATCCTGATCCGGTATCCAATACCAGGAAGTAGAGTTGATTGACATACAGTTTTCAATTACAAACACACCTGAAGCCGAAACTACAACTTGCTTCGGGTCCTGGTTCTTGACCTTCCAAGCCCTGCAATCTTTCTTCCAATGGCCCTTCTTATGACAGTAGAAGCATTCTTTCTTTCCTACTGTCGGCTCCAATACTCTTGCCTTGCCTTTTGCTTCCACCTTACTAACACCGCCTCTCGGCTTGGTGGGGGCCTTCTTCTTCTTCTTTCCTTTGGCTTTCGCCTTGGATCTAGAAGAGGAAGCTCCACCAACAAGTAGAGCGGGTGTATCCCTGGCTTTCTGCAGGGTGCCCTCAGCACTCCTCAACATGTTGAGGAGTTCCGAAAGTTCTTCTTTACCTTGAATATTAAAATTCAAGATAAACTGGGCGTAGGTGGGAGGGAGGGACTACAGAATTAAGTCTGTATACAGCTCATTCTCTAACGTGGTCCCGAGGTCTGCAAACTCCTCAATGTAGCCAATCATCTTAAGGATGTGTTCCCCTACATATGATCCGACGGCCAACCTCGCCTGAAATAGCTTCTTCGAGGTCTCGTATCTTGCGATACGAGATTGCTCTCCATATAATTCCTTGGTATGGAGGAATATGGATTCAAGATCCATATTCTCATGCCGCCTCTGGTGCTCATTGTCCATAAAGGCTAGCACGAGACACTTGGCCTTCGCGCAGTCAATCTCCCAAGTCTTACGGATCTCAATATCCGCGACACTGGAGTCTGGACCTGGGATGGCGGGGGCTTTAGTAGTGAGGATATACCCCAATTTGTCATATGTGATTGCCATCTTGATATTCTTGAACCAATCTTTGTAGATTGGCCCTGTCAATATATTTTTATCTAATAGTAACTTAAGGCCCGTCATCTTTGGCTGTTACAATTAGGAGAGAGAGAAGAAACACTTTAGCATGATACTCTTGCAAGTTTAAATTAGTTTTTAGTTTATCTAAACATGATGGCTCGTACTGTTTCTCGAATCCTTCCTCAAACCATAAAAGAAGAATTAGTCAGGATTAATCTCACCGTACAATACTTGCTTAACCTTTCAGCCAGGATAATATTGGTACTTCGAGGGAGGTTTTACGACGCTTTCGCGAAGTTCCTTAATTAAATAACCTCTTTTCCCTGGAGGCGTAGCCCCGCTAACACTGTTCTAGACACCTACTCGGTTTATAATATTGATCGTTAAGTGAAAAAATCTCTCGAGGAGTAGCATATACTAACAGTAGGATCGGGATCCAAATATCATCATGTGATAAAGTCGAAGGAATCCTACCAAAATTATCACACTCCAAATGGTATGCAAGACTAGCAAGTTTCAGTTTCTTTAGAAACTCTCGATGTGGATTTTTGCCCCATGCTCTTATGACCTTGACGAAAGCTAACATATCATAAGTCACATGTCAAGTTCTACCCGCAGGTAAATTTGAACCCACCCGTACATACCCTTGACGAAGGCCAAAATTGCAGTATGACTTTCACAAACCAACGCATCTATCTATATTACAGATGAATATTTAGCAGCTGCCAATCACTATGCATTGGCGAAGGTCAAAATACATAACTTGAATACTACTGAATATCCAACTGAAATGACAGAGGGCTACGAATTGTTTTGGAGAAACCGTGAACGTAGCGAACTTGATATAATCGAAGGAACCTGATAGCTTTTAAAAGGAGTGGTTTAAGCTCCGCATTTTTAAAAGTTTTTCTGTTTTGAAAAAACCGAGTGGTTTTAAAATTGTTCCAATGATTCAGCTTTGTTTGTTTGCTTTGCATTAATGTAATGTAGTCCCGTCAATTAACCTACCATTGCAGAAAAAGACGAAAATACAACGTACACTTATGTCATCCGCATTCGCCACGGGGCCCCGTCTTACACTGTTAGGTTAGATAACTAACGCCAGAGCTGGTGGTTGGACTAGCGCGGATGCAAAACATAAGCAACGTCTATTATAATATATATATATATATATATATATATATATCCATTCGTCAGATGCAGTATTAGGCATTCCAGATAACAGATGAACACATTAGATATACCAGGAATTCCGCATTTCGTTTAAGCCTGTAACGAAAGACGGATTCCACGGTCGTGATGAATAGCCAAACCCTACCCCAGACCCCTACGGGTGCGGCAAACTACCCGCCAAATATCCAAAATGAAGCAACCTCCCTCAACAACATGGGTAGGCCACTCGGCACTTCAAAGTACCCGGTAGTTTGTGCACCCCACCTTGGGTCTATCCTAGGAGCAATAAACAGTAAATAAAATAATACAACGGTGGCTACAACTTCAACCCAGATGTGCCCCGCGAAAAAATATTATAACAAATTACAATTTACATTTGAATGAAAGAAACTCTCGTCTCACATCCTCGGCTATTCATTCACGACGATCCAATAAATCCATATACACAAACCAAACATCACAGAAATGTGCAACCCCCAACTAACCGACATATAGCAATTAGCGGAAGTTTACGAACACATATATCACAACTTGAAACATTAAACGACGTTAAACTGCAACTTCGAAACACCCCGTATTGCCACAGTGAAGAATTGACAGCATATTCAAAATTAGCAAAAATAAACAACTCCTGAAACACTAGATCCAAGTAACCAAACCACAGACTAAAACATGAAGCAATACCCTTCACTTAAACCGGTAAGGCCGAAAATTTTGCCATTGTGGCCGGCCAAAATCCGAGGGGATTGTCTCATTTTTGGTGAGTGTTCATTTTACAGCTGAAGGAGTACTCTGCAGTTGCTAAAATAATTTTTAGAGCCTCGTAAAAAATCAATTGAAATTAGGATCTACGTTTCAATGTTTTCGGGTTATTTTGGTTTCGTAGTTTTAGTTGTCGTTTAATCTGTTAGTTATGCTTTAGTCGGCTCTGATACCACTGTAAGTCGATACCACACACCCCACATGTTCACGGGGAGGCGGAGTTTGCAAAAAATGATTTTTATAAGTTTCGTAACATCGACTAAACTCCAGGATCGATACTAAACCCTAACGAACAATCTAGCAAAGAGGTTTAACTACTATGTGTGAGTGTATACCTCAAGTTCTCAATGTCCTTCACTTCCTCGCTATCCTTCACCTCCTCGCTGCCCTTCTCCAAGTCGTGAGCTCCTCGAAATAAGAACGGATTGCACCTCCTCGTCGTCTTCTCCAAATAGTAGAAGATCCACCCGAGATATTCGACTTTGAGCTTAACCTCTAACTTGAGGCAACTAGGTCACTTGGTGTGCTAAACTAAGTAGCATAGGATGTATAGAGAGTGATGAGGGATCAAGTTGTCTCACTAAACCCTAGGATTCTCAACTCATGAGATTGTTAGGGTTTGAGAGGAGTTAGAGAAAGCTTGAAGAAAATGAAAGGAGGAAAAGTATCTGTAGTTTTCTTTTGTGAAAAGGATTAAATGAAAAGGGCTAGAGTTTTTGCTTTTAAACCATAGGAAAATATCTCACAAATATCTAACAAATATCTAAGTCAACAAATGCCAAATGAGTCCAAGAAAGTCAAAGAGAAACCCTAATCCATTTCACTAAAATACCACAAAGTTTCCTTTCTCATATCCTCCACCTCACAAAAGAATTAATCATAAAAGAAAAACCCTAATTGAGGTGTCTCACTCCAAGTTGTAATCTTGATCAAATTACAAGAATGCCCCTCTCATCCGTATATACATACCCGCATCCGTATCCCGAGAAACACGAATACAATGAGACGAAACTAATCCAATAATCAAATACCAGGATCCGGCTTAAACCAAAGCCCACTGGTATTGTCCGCCCGAACATCATATGTGCACAAGTACACGTATGTGATCGAACCCTGTCGTAAAACCATACGGCCTCTACACGTTTCGCCCGAAACTGGGAAACCCTCTATGTGAGGCTCTAAAGACTCGACAGTACGCTGGTAGTGGGTTTAACCACAAGTGCGTCAGCAGTACTAGCTGCATGTAACAGCTATCCAGGTATCTGTCGATAAGAAGGTCGACGAGCAAACTCATCCATACCCCTACTGAGCCTGTCTTTGGCAATCTCTGTACTGTCCAGTCGTTCGTCTAAGAGTGTCGCATATCGGTCCTAGGGGAAGGCAAGCGTCAGACCCCTATAGTGCAATAAGTCGTGTCGGAGTGCGGCCAAAATCACCCTAAGAAAATACTGGAATCCCTACCAGCAAATCTCGCTTGCCCTGGCCAGGGACTTTGTGTAATGGCTTTCCGAACACAGCGCAACATCAACCCCCAATACCGGGAAAGACGAATCCTATCTAACCGCCACTGCCTCCAAGTGCTTCGGGACTGCACCCAACTACTACCTGTTTGCACGACTCATCAGAGCCGTGGTAGGGTAGTAATCTAAGAACTGTGGGAACACACTTGAGGCGAAGTAGTAGTGTTAAGTCGACGGACTAAGCTTACTCATGTCACCTGGGAACTGCTATCTGACGATAGGTATATTACCAACCAGCAGTTCCCTACGAGTCCATCCAGTGTAACTCATAACCCAATGAGCACCTGCATACTATCTCCAGTACAACGCACTGATGGCTGTGGGACAGACCATCTCCCCTCCTGAGATGAGAAGCTTATGCACCAGTCTACTCTGGAGTATTTATGTCCTGGCTCGATAATCCTGCGACTAGGGACCTGCATATGGATGTGCTTGTAGACTATCCAGCTCCCCACTAGTGTGACTGCCATCACAATGCTGGTAGTCAAGCAAATATCCTAAGGGCTCTATCAATATATATTAGTGATACGTTAAAAGAAACATACACACATATTAAGATAGATACAAACCAAGTAGCATACTACTATATCGAGCAAGACTGTCATAAATCCGTGTATATATCCCAAGCTTCCAAAATGTAATATACAAACTAGTACTATACAATAATGGTCTTTAGGGCATATTATACTAACAAATCTCTCATAGATGGTCTCGAAATCGCGATCGATATGAGAATCAAAGGTCTCCATATACGTTAACGAAGCCTAGGACCAACAACAAAGCGGAATATGAAGCTCTCATAGACGGTTTGGAAATCACGATCAATATGAGAATCAAAGGTCTCTATATATAAGAGGATTCTCAACCAATCGTCAGTCAAGTCTATGGCGATTACAGGACATCCAAGACAGAGATGATAAAGTATAACGAAAAGGTGCAATAACTGCTAATGCAGATCCCATCATATACAATGGAGAACGTGCCATGAGCGGAAAACAGCAAAGCGGATGCGTTAGCCAAGTTGGCTAAAGAATTGGCGGATGAAAACCTTAACAATGTAAGGATTATTGTCCAAAGCCGCAAGGTCCTAGCACCAACAGAAATAACTTCGTAACCCCCAAATGAAGCACCCGAAGAAAATATCCTTCAAACAGAAGAAGAAGAAGAGGACCGGCAGGAAGTCTTCATAGACTACTTCAAGTCTCAACAAGTGCCTGAAGATGCATCATAAAGACACCAGCTCATGAAACGAGCTCTGTCTTTAGCCTTCATCAATGGCACATTGTACAAGAGATCCTTCGACCACATATGACTAAGATGCCCAGGGACGAAGGAAGCCAAAAAGGTCATCCAAGATATTCATGATGTGCTTTGCGGATATCGTCATGCGGGTCCGAAGATGAAGCTAAAAATCAAAAGAATGGGCTACTACTGGCCCACAATGACTCAGGAATGCATCGAATATGCAAAACGATGCCACTCATGCCAAATACATGGGGATTTCATCCACCAACATCCAAAAACGCTATATCCAACCGTAGCTAGCTGGACCTTCGAGATGTGGGGGACCAATATAGTTGGTCCCATCGAACCGCTATGGTCGAAAGAGCGTCGCTTCATCTTGGCCACCACCGACTACTTCTCCAAATGGACGGAAGCGGTACCACCGAGGGAAGTGAAGACAGAAAATATTCTTCACTTCTTCAAGACTCATGTGATAAATCGGTTCAGAATCCCATGACGAATAGTCTTAGACAACATACCAGCGTACAGAAGCCATAAGATAAGTCGCTTTGCCCAACAGAACAAGATAGACTGGAGATACTCCTCCATCTATAATCAACGAGCAAATGGTCTAGCAGAAGCTTTCAATAATACATTAACCAAGCTCATAAAGAAGATTGTGTCCAAGAACAAAAAGTATTGGCACGAAAGGCTACATGAAACACTTTGAACGTATCGAACAACATTTAAGACAGCTACGAAAACAACACCTTATGAGTTGGTATTTGGGAAGCGGTGCTCCCAGTGTAAATTGAGTTGCCCTCACTGCGAGTGGCGATCCAGTACGAACTGACAGATGAAGAAAATGCCCATATCCAGCTCGAAGAACTTAATGCTCTTAATGAAACCCATCTCTCAGCACAACAATGCTTGGAAGCCCACCAGGAAAGAATGACCCACGCATATGAAAGGCTAACCAGACCGAGAATATTCCGCCAAGGCGAACTCGTACTGGTTGTCAAAAGACCAATGATCCCCAACCGCGAAAAACTTGAAAAGTTCGAGCCAAATTATAAAGGCTCGTACATCATAGAAAAAGTCTACCAAGGCTGGACTTACCTGCTGATGGGCATGCATTGGGAAAGGCGCTTTCGGCGGATAAACAGTCGTTTTCTCAAGAAGTACTATGCTTGAAGATTCCTGACTTGAGTCAATAATAGATGACGACGCCTATGTCCGCTTCCTATCTTCCTAAGTCGAGACCCTAAAAGCCATACAGTCCCACCGGGAAACTATACTCCCTAAATATATTCTGCCCTGCAGTTGGTCTCCAAATTGGCCACCGAATACGGCAATTCGAAACAAAATTTGCACATTCAAAGTCCCCCGATGGACCGCTATAGCCTTAAACAGGCATTCTACCCTACGGCCGATCTCCAACTCCAAAAATGGATGGAACGGATGGATGATCACCGTATACAATCCACAGGCACAAACAAGCCATACCCCATCCAAATTTCACATGGACCGATATGTCCCAAACTGGAATTCTGCCCTACGGCCAATCTTCAAATCAACTACCGTATACAATCCACGGGCACAAATGAGCTATATCACCCTCAAGTCCCACCGGCAAGCGATGTTGTGTCACCCGCAGCAAAGCTACATCCGAGAGTTCTACCAGCTGTACAAGGCTAGAAAAAAACGGGTACGTCTATAAGCAAAATAGGCACGGATGAAAACCCAAGAGGGCTCTGTTAGCAAAAACAGCAAGACAACCCGCGAGTCCATGAAAACCCGAAAGGGCACGAACTCGTGAAAAGAAAGAAACCGCCCTACAAGTAGTTCGACCTGGACTCTTGTATACAATCCATGGGCAAAAAAAAGAAGTTTCTATGAAGTCCCACCAAAGGCGAGCGATATTCCCAATATGATGAACAACACTTATGAGTCTTCTTGACTTTCAAGGAGAAAATACTCTTGTGAGATCCTTACGACTCACAAGAGAACAAACACGTAGGGGTCCTCACGACTCCTAAGGAGAAGGTACACCTATGAGATCCTCTCGACACATAAAAAGAAATACCTTTATGAAACCCTTACGGCTCATAAAATCAAAAAGCTTTAGTTGATAAGGATCTAAACCTGTCTTCTAAGCCACCATTGTCTAAATGGGCAATGGTAAATGATGAGTCGCTCTTGGCAATACTCCAGTTGTAGCGATACTGATACCAAAATAGGTATTAAATCCTAAGTTTCCCCAGGCAGATGATAAATTGCTCCTGGCATACGTGCTTTAGTGTTAGCAACGCTGATACCGACTTGAAGTCTAAACTATCAACTCATAAGTCGTTAAACTGGGAAATAAAAATAAAATAGCCGAAATGATTGGGCAGCTCGCAACAAAAAGCAGCAAGTGAAATAAAAATAAAATAGCCGAAATGACTGGGAAGCTCGCAATAAAAAGCATGGAGTAAAATAAAAATAAAATAGCTGAAATGATTGGGCAACTCACAATAAAAATCAGCGAGTAAAAATAAAATAAAATGCCGAAATGATTGGACAGCTCGTAATAAAGATCAGCAAGTAAAAAAATAGCTGAAATGATTAGGCGACCACGAATAAATAGCCAAAATGATTGGGCGATTACGACTTTCACGATAAGAAAAGCTGAAATGATAGAGCAAACGCGGATATATATAAAAAAAGAAGAAAAAAGGAAAAAGAAAATTTTCTGCCTTATAGGTAGGACGATACTGACTCTTTTGTATACAATCCACGGGAACGAACAAATGAAGAGGAGCAATGTATTTCACCATGCTCTATCAGAGGAAGAATTAAGTCTCGATGGCAATATACACAGCCTGGAGACTATCTCGACATCCAATCAACTCCAGCAAAGTACAGACGCGATGTCAATAAGGACCAAAGGGTCAAAATGAGCCTAAAGACCATTGGATGTCATCTCACCACAGAACGGTGCGGTTATGACTTCTCAAGGACTAATAATAGTCTGACCTCAAGGTAAAGCGTCATGGTGACGTATAACGTTGAATCTTCTGACACCAATATGGATACTCCGGTCTAGGAAGATTACTTGAGACGTCGTTTCTTGCCTCGGATTGGATTGAAGATACGGCAAGTAAGTGGCTATTCGAACTGCGATCCAAGGAACGCAAATCGAGAAGAAATCAACTAATGCAACGGTGCGATGGACTACCAGTACCACAAACCTGACAGCCTCTTATACTAACAAGAGTATGTCAACGTCAGTCTGAGTTTATCTATACCTAAGGAAAAGATAAACTGAACGCTTCGGGATGAGTAAATAAACTAAGCTAAGTTATTTCAGCACAATCGAAAAAAAGAGAAGTGCAAGTCAAAATAGTATCTTTTATTCATATATCAAAATTGGAAAAAATATACAAGTTAGACAAAACAAAAGAGAGCCTAACAGGGTGGAGCTTTTAATAAATAAGCAAGGCGCATGCTCTCCTGCAGGATTTCCACTTCAAGCTCCCCCAGCGTAGTTGATTGCGCTTCGGCATGTTCCTGCTGCTGCTGGTGCAAGTTGCATTTGCTTGTGAGTTCTTCCTCCACAGCCTTGCAGCCTGACACTACCCCTCAATGAAGGTGACGTCCCTATCCGATGTTATTACCTGGGTCATAATGAGCTAAAGAGACTGCCAGATAGTATGAGCTTTTATAGCGCTAGCTGATCGCTGAGCCTTGAGATGGTCCAGTTCTCTTGAAGTTGTCTCAGATTCCGACAACTTCCTGGCTAACTTCTGCTCGCAGTGTTAGACGATAGTGTTTCACCGCTCAATCCGTTCATTCAGCCGAGTTTTCAGTGATAAGGTCTCCGGAGTAGAGCGTTTGCACTCAAGCTCGTAAAGAAGGGCTTCGACATGCTGGCAATAGTCAACCCAAGCACGGACAAAGCCCTCATTATGAAAGGTACCAAAGCTGACCAACATGGGGTTGATTTCGTTGGAGAATTCCTCGGCAGAAAGACGAGCCCCAGCGCCCAGTTCTTCAATAAGGTCAATAAGTGATCGCCTACTGTTCTCTGCTCCCTTCGAGGATACATGCCTGGCATAGGGTCCTGCAGGCATGGGTATATGGGACTCGAAAGGAATTGGTGCTGGTCAAACTGTGGCAAAGTGAAGGAAACACGAAAAGCCAGTTATATCCCTGGTCAAAAGGAAATACAAGGGATATACGAAAGTTCAAAGTACAACACACCTAGTGCCACAAGTGGAAGATCGGAGAGTTCAGGGGATTCGTCTAGGTCCTCACTTCCTTCTAATTGCAAAACTACAGTTTAAAGATGCTCACCGTCTAAGTATCACTCTAAAAGGGAGTAATAAGAAAAGAATGAGAAAGATACTAACCTACGCTGGAAGGAGCAGTCAGCATTGGGGGAGGTTCTAGACGCAAGGCCATCTCACGGTATAGCCATGAAAAAGCCATTGCCGGAAGAGGCGATGGCATAAAAGAAGCCATCTCCCGTAATCCTAAAACATCAAGCGGTTAATATAAGAGTCAGATTAACTACCAGATTAAAGGAAATCGCCTTCGATACCTCTCCCAACTCCTGGAAAGATTAGCTGAGGCTCAGAAGGGAAAGAAGGAGTAACAGCGACTAGAGCTCCCATGGAAGAAGATTCACAATGTTGAAAGTTTCCGAAAGAGGCCGGGACGATAGCTAAGGACATGAAAGCCGATGATGCGTCCGTTATGTCCACATCTGAAACAAAGAGAGCATCAAAAGATGTGTCTAAATAAAACAAAAATAGGCGTAATAATGCAGAGTTGTATGCCGGTAGCAAATGGAGCCGCAACAAAAGATTCCTCAGGAGGCAAGGGAGAAGAAATAGTGGCAGTCTCCTGAGCAATGCTAGTCACTGCATCGGTTTCAACAGTATCACCTACCTCATTCCCCAGTTCAACAGTGGCGGTCGTACTGTGATGTGTGGCCGCATCTCCTGAATCAATAGCGGCGGTTCCCGAACCAGCATCATTAAGCGATGCCTGGAGATCACCCAAAGAGACTGATTCAATCCATGTAGGAGCTGGAATGTCTTCGGGCTCGCCGATACCCATGGCCTCTTGGGAATCGGTTACGGGATCATAACTCTCCATACTAGAGTGCTCGGGCTCTGTTGCATCATGTGAAGGGCCAGCATGCTCATCACCAGCATCTGAAGGCTCTGGCGATGGCACAATAGTCTCGACGGGGATGATATCACCCTCGATAGGGACGTCAGGAAGAAGCTGTAGGCCGGAACTAGCGCTCGCCGCATAAGCCCCTACAAAAGAAAGGCGTTGGAACACGGACGAGAAAAATCGTTCATTATGGAATGCACAGGATATAAGTCACACCGAGTTCAAGGGAGGCGCGATGTTCCGCTTCCTCACGAGCACGATGCTTCCTCTCCGCATGAGTTGTCCGCACCGATCTCCAGTAGACAGCCGGTAAAGGAAGCATGTCTTCTGGATCGGAGTCTGTTTCAGAACTGGGTGGAACAGTCGCCACTGGTTGCTTCGACGCTGATTCTTGCAACAGTGTGGAAGAAGCCTGAGCGACGGTTGGCAGCTCTAAAGGTTGAACAACAGTTTTCAGAGGAGGAACGTCCTCCATATGAACATCGGAGGACTGTATTCCACTCAAGCTTGCTCCAGCCGTAGAAGGCCCTATAACAAGAAGGCGTTAAAAAGTGAACGAGATGAGTCGTTCACTATGAAATTCACAAAGAAAAAATAATAAGCTATACCGAAGCCCATAGAGGCACGAAGCCTCTATTCTGCCTAATGTGTCTGTATCGACTCTTGGTGGGCTTTTTCGGCAGAAATCCCTGTTGGTAAGATAAAAACAATAAGATATGCACAATATCATTTGCTGTGGAGTACACGAAGAGAGTAAACAAAAGATACCGGTCTCTGTGAGAGTACGAAGCTTCGTTTCTTCCAGGGCTAATCACCAAGATGGCGAAAGAGTTTTCTGAAGAACGGTTTCCTCATCTTCAGCCTTAGACGCTTCAATGGCTGCTAAGATATCCGCCTCTTCCTCATTGACTATCTCCAATGCCTGGCCGAAAAGATTATAATTTGTGCCGTATTGGGATATGCCTTAGGGAGCATCTCCAAACATTGCATGAACGGAGAACATGGACTTCTGCTTCTTTCCAGATCCAGCACCAAAAGCCCATCTCTTCCCTACGGGCTGTTTCTTCCGGCGTCGTCCAATTTCTGATTCAAATTCTATATCGGCTGCTACAGAATAAATGGAAGATGAAATGGGTTGAGACTCTAGTGCCGCAGTGCCCGGCGAGAGGTCACCTACGGTTTGGGGCTCTGACGCCCGAAAGGGAACTGTTGGAACACTTTCTCTCTCCAGCGAACATTCAGAGACGAACGATTCTTTCTTCAACGGAACTTTATGTTTTAGTCCCGTCACTGGGTCGTGAAGATCAACTAGAAACCAAAGCTCGCATTTTATAATGGTGCCTATAGAAAACTGAAACCATGTTCTATAGGAAGACAAGGCATCCGGCTGAGGACCCGACATAGCAACCGTAAAGCGAGAATGGGTATTCAATCTCATGAAGTGGTGAAGACCATCCCTTGCTAACTCCTATGAAGGATGAGGCATGATGCGAAAGTCTTCAGTAGTAATGCCCAGCTGGTAGCCAAACTGTCAGGCGAAGTGATTAGACTGTAAGTCAAATGAAAGGCAACTGTATTCTGCCTGTACACAAGATAACTGGGCCTAAGCGAATAAAAGAGTCCTACGGCGTTCTTAGCTTGTAAATTTAGGGTTTCATGCCTCATGTCGTCCTATAGAAGTTCCCCGACATGAGGAAATATTGCTCCACCAGACAAGGGTCTGTCAACAAAAGAAAAGTTTTGAAGACTCGTCAGAAGGAGGAGAATCTTCATAATGTTCTATGGTCGCTATATTTGTAATGGTGCCAATCAGCCTCATCATTCTGTGGAATAGGCACATGTCATAAAATGGAATGTGTGCTCATTTATTGAATGCACCTAAGACATGCATCTCGAGCCAAGAAGCATAATAGTGTAAAGGAAGATGCATGTGATCCACCCCAAGTTCATACTTCTTAGTGGCTACACTCAAGCTCTCGTATATGTGTGACGACCCGATGATGCCTGTAGTTAACTGGTTGCCCTTAGCAATCTGTTGAGCAGGATGAAGACGGATGGGCATATAAACCGTCCGTGGGTAGGTATCACGAACCAGTTTAGCCACAAACCAAGAAATCCAATTAGGAAGGATTCCCTATCCATTCCTTCAATGGCAATGTCCTCATGAAACTAGCAAAAGACTTGTGTGGGGTGAAGAAACACTCTAACGCCCCAGCATCTTCTGACGGGCTGTCCATCTCAACTCTAAAGGGGTTCTCAATCTTAGCAAAACCCGGAGTCTCCTTGGCCCGAGCAGTCAGATCAACAAATTCCTTGATAAACATCTCAAAGTCTACTCCTTTGCCTCGAGACGCTATATGCAGCTTCTCATATATCCGTGAAACTCGACAGAAGCCGGGAAATTTGCGTTCAGTGACGTCTGGACTCGTCAAACAATTGGAAAGCGTTTGAGTGGTACAGATATACTCATCTGGCGGGAGTGGCTCCTTGTAATGATCACCGGTGATCGGCAACCCAGAGATCTCCTGAAACTCCTGTAGTGATATTGATACCTCCCGATCCGATAACATGAAGGTGTTTGTTTCGGTGTTCCACTGATCTATAAATGGTTTGATCCACCAGGCATGGAGTTTGGCATAAAAAACAGAGAAGCATACATGGCTGAGTAAATGTCGGCCTTCATAAGCAGCGGCTTCTCAGCAGCCAAGATGTATCCAGCCCAAGTGGTGTACCCGCGTAGGAATCATGGCATCACGCCTACATAGAAAGCTTTTCCCTATGGTCGGGCTTCCCCTTGATATATTCGGAGACCAAAAATGTCCACAATCATCAACTGCTTGACCAATTCCGCAGCTGGCTGAAGCACATCATATGCAGTCCAGTTGGCAATTTCCAGCGTATAAGCAGTTGGTGGGATTGATGTATAGTGTATTGGAAGGACCGAAAGGGAAGTCTTCTCGCTCGTAAAGCTGGAGCGTCCCTCTCTGATGTGGTTATACCAATCAAACCATATGTGCAAGTGTTCGGACTTCAGGTCATATGCCCGAATCAGCTTGAAAAGCTTGAAAACTTCTGTATCTATACACTCGTTAGAGGGTGTATGCGATGAACGAGTCTACGGAAAGCGAGTCAATGGAGCCATTATACCTGAATGAAAAGGACAAAAGAACGTCGGCAAAAAAATCACTGTAAGTTTGATGATGCGGAGTCCCTAGCTCCAAAGTTAGGAGACCTGTTGGGTTAAAAGTTTAAACTGGGCCCCATTCAAAGTTGGTGCAAGAAAATGTGCTCTATAGAAAATAAAATATTTTTCTATGGAACTTAAGTTCAAAGGTCCCAAAATAGGGAAAATTCAAAGCGTCTGAGCTTAAATTACATTTAAATATAATAAAGCAGAGTCCTTAAGCTTAAGTTTAGAAAAATCCCAAAACGTGATATTTAAAATAAATAAATAAAAATTGAACTTAAGTTCTAAGCTTTTTTACCAAGTCAGATATGACATTTAACATTTTTTTTGACAAGACCTTCCCTGATTCAACAAAGAAAAAATGAAACATAAGGTTCAAAGACTAGATCTTAAGCTCTGAGAAGAAAACTTAAGTTTTCAAAGAGAAGAAAAATAAGAGAAACAAAGGACTCTTGGATCAATACGCCAAACCAGCCCATAAACCATTACTAGCTAGTTTACATAAAATTAAAATATCGATCGACCTAATTTTCTGAATCACAATTCTAATTTAGCATGCTTGTTGTCGTTTTTGAAAAGTGTTCAAAAAATTATTCTGTGTATCTTAAAAATACGTGCAGGCAATTTTAGAGAATCTAAAGAAATTTGGGCAAGTGACCCATACAAATTGCCGCGGAACCGCCGCATAATAGGCACATTGGTCGCGGTTCCACGGTGGATTTGTTTCCATGGTGCACCAAATTTCTTATGGCACTCTATTATATGGAAATGTGATTTTTGGGATGTATTATTTTGGCCCTGTTTACCGCTGAAAACAGAGCCAAACCAGGATGGTGTGGTCTTGTTTGAATTTGGGGGCATATACTATTTGGTTTTATCCGTCCACCTCTCCGAAGATACCAAGTTGATTTATGGCACCGTGTATCGGAGGTTTGGACGGATGCAGCCATTGTAGCAGACTTCGTCAGATTCCCCTTTGTTGTGAAGGGTTTTTGATTATGGAGACGCTCTTCCCTGCAGGCGCAAGCCCCTGCAGTTAATTACGTTACCGCATTGCGGTAGCCACTTTCTCCTGCTCCAGAAGTTCACTTTGTGTTGTGTGTGTTTGTTTTATTTTTGGTTGCCCGTGAACTATATACGGAGACTAATTTATGTTGCCGCCCGTAGGGCGTGAATTAGTCCAAATCCGTATATTCTTAAATTTAGGTTTAGTTTGATTTAAGGATCGTTAATCTCGTTTGAGATTAAGATCAACTTAAATGTCTATTGAGTATACGTTAGTCTAAAATCTACTCAACAGGATTTTGGGATCATTCAGACCCAACAAAAGAGCATTTGGGCTCTATTGCTTTAGTTTAAGAACGTTTCGGTCCGTTGTTAGTTTAAGGACGTTTCAGTCCGTAGCTAGTTTAAGGACGTTACGGTCAGTTGGGATGTGCTCATCGGTTTAGGAGGGCACCAAAGAGTTGTTGATTGTCGGGACCCTTCACTTCTCTGAAGACGTTGAAGAATTACAACGACTTGTATCAGAGGTGTGGAGAGATATACACTTGAACCACATTCCAGATTGAGGGGAGAGATCATTGTGAACCATCTAAGAATAATTAATCATTTTTTTTGGAGACTAAGATTAACTTAGGAGATGTGTGATGGACATCATTCTGGTCAATTAGTTTAGGAGGTCATAAGCATAGAGGCTCAGTCTATTTGGAGATCTAAGACATTTTAATCCCAAGAAGACTTAGCCAATTTAGGGCTGAAGTTGGCTTCTTATAGTGTTAAACACTAATATATACTCGGTGCTCACGTGCTTTCACGTGAGTCTCTAAGGCAGTGTTAAACACTGAAATTTGGAGCGCTCACGTGTGGCACGTGAGGTGCCTGAAAGTTGGCGCTGGACACTTGCATCCAAATCCTCATCTGTATATAAGTGTTAAACACTTAATTCTTGTGACCATCACGTGTGGGCACGTGAGGCGCCCCAGAGTTGGGCACCGCTTCTTTGGGTTTATTCCCACTTCCATTTATAAGTACTAAACACTTAGCTCATATAGTGTTCACATGCAGACACGTGAGGTGCTCAAAATGTGAGCGCTATCTCTGGGTTTATTCATTTTTTCATGTAATTGCTTAGTTCTCGTTTTAAGGGGTCACATGGGAGCACGTGATTCGATCTCAGTCCTTCCTTTTTGTTCCTCAGAGGTGCTCATGTGGGAGCACGTGAGCATTTGTTATATAGCGTTAAACGCTAATGCGTCACCAGTCTGTTCTTTTATATGTATGGAAATTTTGATCTGAGCTTTGAGAATTTCAGGCCCTTTTCTTTATAAGAATTAAATTCTTTTATAGGGTTAAACCGTAGTTTTATCAGAGGAATTAAATTCCTATATACTTTTGGAAGAATTAAATTCTTCGGACTTAATTATTTCCCCTGAGTTTTGAATCTGCATAACAGAATCTCCCCGATAAGAATTAAATTCTCAACTTGTGGGAAGATCTGCTTCTGTAGATCTCAACCAGAGGAAGAACTAAATTCTTTGAGAAGAGTTAAACTCTTGGTTTGAGAATTAAATTCTCTTTTGTTTTGAAGGAGCTTTTGGGAGGCTTCTGTATATTTTTTTAGAAGTTTATGGGGTGGTCTCCTCCTTTTAGAGAATTAAATTCTCTCTGTATTTTTCTTCCCCTCTCTGTCTGTGTGTATCTCCTCCTCTCCTCGCTCCTATTTATACGAGAAGAACAAGAATCAATTTGTTAAGAAAATCCCTTATTGAGAGATCATGATTGATTCCATGATCTTTTAGATCAATCGGTAAATTTTATTCACCGTTGGATTTTTAATCCAAAGGCTCTCTGTGTAACAAAGAAGATTTCTTGTTTGTTTAACAAGATTATGAATATCTTGTTAGTTTTAATAAGATTAGAATTTTATTCTATCATATCTTTTTGGTTTAACAAGATCAGAAATATATTTTCTTAATATAGAATTCAATTCTATCATATGGATATCTCATTAGTTTAACATAGAATTTTATTCTTATCATATGAATATCTTGTTAGTTTAACAAGATTAGAAAAATATTTTCCTATGATAGAATTTTATTCTACCATATGATCACCGTTGGATCTTTGATCCAAAGGTCCTCTGTTTAACAGAGAAGATTTTTCTAGTTTGAGGAAGATCAGGAAAATATTTCCCAAATAAAATTTAATTCTAGAATTTGATAGGAGCATTTTAAATTGGGGCGCTCACATGCTTTGCATGTGAGTAGCAAGAGAACACACGTGTTTAACACGTGACCCCTAGTGTGGGTTTTAGCCTGCTTGTTTTCAGCGCTCATATGCTTTGTATATGAGTGCTCACGTGTTTTACACGTGAGTCCTGTTTGGCCATTAATTGTTTTTATTTATTTTATTTTCAACGCTCATATGCTTTGCTTATCAGCGCTCACGTGTCTAGCACGTGAGGCCTGTTTGGCCATTAGTTATTTATGTTCAGCGCTTATATGCTTTGCATATAAATGCTCACGTATTTTACACGTGCGACCTGCCGCACCTGTTTGGCCCATTCACTTTGTTTATTGGGGTTGCCTCACTTCTGGGATTGGCGGGTAACTTGCCGCACTCGTAAGGGTCCGGGTTTTCATTGCATGGGCTATCCACACGACCGGGAACGTCGGGTCTCATTTGCGTCTCAAATGAAACCCAAGGCTCCAAGATTATCCACCATTCTGTGTTGCTTGTTGATGTTCTGAGATGTTGCTTATATCATGCCTGGGATGAATGTTATACACACACACACACACACTAGTAGATGTTGTATATGTTTTGCATCCGCGCTAGTCCAGCCCCCGCTCTGCCGTTAGTTAAGTAACCTAACGGTGCATGACGGTGCCTCATGGTGAATACGGATGGTATATACGTACATTGTATTTTCGTTCCTGGTGTGATATGGATTAATTTATGGGACTGCACTAATTCCGATTAATGCAAGAAAAACAAACCTATATGATGTTGTTGGAACTAATTTTCGGAAAATTGTTATTACAGACGTTTCGTTTTGCTTTGCACAGTGGTATTCAGATATGAATATCCAGCACCTCATTCGACGAGGCAAGAGCCGAGATCCCTTCATAGGGAGTGACCTCTTGGGCAAAAGTTTGCGTCGGTGTAATAAATTCACTATAGTCGATTCTTTTTCTTTGCATCATGGTATTCAGTTAGGAATATCCTGCACCTCATTCAATAAGGAAAGAGTCGAGATCCCTTCATAGGGAGTGACCTCTTTAGCAAAAGTTTGCGTCATTATATATTTGTAAAACTGCTCGGGTTCCTTCAACGATATCAAATTCATTACGTTAAAGGTTTTTCGCCAAAAACCAGCCGTAGCCCTCTGTCATTTCAGATTAGTATTACTTAGTATTTGTGCTACGTATGTTGACTGTGTCAAGGTGTAGTGTACGGTAGCTCTATAATGCTTTTCTGTCGCATAGATATATGGATTGGTTAGGACAGCCGTTTAACCATTTTGACTGTGTCAAGGGTATTATGCGGGTGGGTTTAATACAATAAAGATGATGATGGGCTGAACTTGACGAGGACCCTTTGATATGTTGATTGTGTCAAGGTCACTTGGGTCCTAGGGGCAAAAACCACATCGTAGGTTTCAAATATACATGAAACTTGCCATGCGTGCACATACCTTCTGAAGTGTGGTGACTTGAGTGGCTTCTATCAAGTTATCATGCGATAATAGTTGGATCCCGATTCCAACTAATGAGTAGGTGTTACTTCTCGGGTGATTTTAGATGATCCCGACTAATTCTCCTTTTAGGGTTTGAAGAAGAATTCGAGGAAATAGTGGGAGCCATCCTAATTAGATAAAGTGATTAACCAATCTAATCTAGGTTAGAGTACACGCTGAGTATTTCTTTTCTCTCTCTCTTTTGCAGCGACCATGGCCTGACCTTAAAAACTCATGAACCAAGTTAACCGAACCTTCTTAAAACACTTTGACTTTTGGATTGTCATTTAGTCGCATATATCATTGCCACTCCTACATCCCCTTTTGCATTTTTCCAGAACACTCTGTATCACTACGAAGATCCATATTTCATGGATATTCCATCGGATAGTTACATACAAACTCGAAGAAACTTGTTCCAGTTCAAGGATGAATTCCGGTTCTAGAGAAATTGAATAGGATTATTCGGTTGTCTTTTCCCTTTACCTTCTCTCGGGTTGCGAGGGCTCCTAGTATTAGGAGAATACACCTATTGCGCTTATTGGATAGTCTTCTTCCAAACCATGGGCAGGCGTCGAAAGGTAGGGAAGGAAGAAAACCAATTAGTCTAAGTGTGGTGTACAGAAGGTAATAAGTAAAGACATATAAAGAGATTGCAGTGAGGGCAAGGAAGTATACGGTTACTGTCATGAATCTGGATAGTTGAAGATACATTACTAGGAATACTCGGCCACCCCTTCAAAACATTTTCATGTTTCAGTTTTTCTGTGCGGTGTTAGGTGAAAACTATTTTCCCAATTAGATTCTAACTCTAGGGTATGTATTTACCAGATTTTATTCTCACATCTGTATGGCGTTACGGATGCTGAGTGGGAGTAAGATATTGAGAATTGGATGATTAGATCCTCTATATATCGGAATTCTTTATAATTGGTGATATTTGAGGAAATCACCTGGGTTTTGTCTAACGACAAATATTTGGTTTTGAATATCCGTCGTTATGCACCAATTTCAAACTGATATATCTGTACGTTTATTTTAGAAAATGAGATATAACTTTTTGAAATTATGTATATGACATTTACCTATATCAGTTGATGATTATGTGTTAGTTATATGTATGCCCTAGAGGCCATTACTGTACATTGGATGTATATTGTAGTGGATACTGGGACATATATAGGGAGGACTTTCTTGCTCGACATGATAGTATGCTATCTGGTTACTCTTTACCTTAACGTGTACACTGATTGTCTCTCTGTTACATGTTGGTAAAGCCCTTAGGATGTGTACTTGACTACCTGGACTATGATGCGGATCATACTAGTGGGGACATGGTAGTCCATAAGTACATCCTTAAAAGTCCCTAGTCGTGGGTATATCGAGACGGGGCATCGATATACCAAAGTAGACTAGCGTATACCTTCTCGACCCATACAGATGGGCGATGGATGATCCCATATCCATTGGTGTTTGACATCAGAGATGATATACGGATGCTCAGTGGAGACTGGGTACACTGGACGGACTCGCCGAGAACTCCCAGATGGTATTATACCTTACGTCGGATGGCAGTTCTCTGGTGACACTGGTACAGAGTAGTCTGTTGACCCGAGATCGTCATAGAGTCTTGTGTGGTTCCCACTGTGCTTTGATTTCCACCTTACCACGTCCAAGAGGGCGTGCAAAACGGTGGTTTTTGGGTACAGTCCCGAATCACATGGAGGCAATGAGCGATAGGAGGGGATTCGTCTCTCCCGGTATAAGGGGGTTGATGTTGCGCTGTGTTCGATTGGCTATAACAGGAAATCCCTGGCCAGGGTTGCTGAGATTTACTAGTAAGTGTTACCAGTAGTTTCTCGAATTGTTATAGACCTCATATCGACACGACTTATCGAGCTATTGGGGTCTGACGTTTACCACCCCTAGGCAAGATATGCGACATATCAGACGACGAGACCGGACTGTACGGTAAGTGTTACTGGTTGGATTCACAGGAGTGTGAGCGGGCTTGCTCGTCGATCTTCTGATCGCTCAATACCCGGGTGGCCGTTACGTTTAGCAGACCGCTTGCGGCTTGTGGGTGCTTGATATGATCATCATCTGCTGCCGGCGTATTGACGAGTCTTTAGAGTCCTACACAGAGGTTTCCTGGCTCAAGCGAAACGAAATAGGAGCGCATATGAGATATGTGCGGGACCGAGAATAATGCGTGTATGTGATACCGTATTCCATTCTCACGATAAATGTATCGAATGGTTATATGCGATATAACCTAGTTATCGAATCAAGGATTGATTCGATAAGCCGATACATTGTATATTAGTCGGTTATATGCGATATGACCGGATCGTTAAATCAAGTGTTGATTTAATGATTTAATGCATAATTATATATTTGATATATTACTTTGCATTAACTAGTATTAGTTCATTTTAAATGGATTTTCTCACTTTTTGTGCACATTGTATATGTGATATACTTTTGTACACAAGTTTGTATCATGTTTGATGATGCATGCTAACTTGGGTTTATGTAAAGACTAAACCATGGTTATATGAATGGTTAGGGTTTTGTTTTCTTTTTCATTTATCTTATTTAGTTATTCATTTTGAAAATGATAAGCATAAAGAGAAAGAATGGTGGCTTCATTTGTAGTTTAGTTGAAGCTTCATGAATCTTTGACCTAGTCCACCATTCTTGTCTCTTGTTTAACCCTAACCATCATATCTAACCATGGTCTATTCTCTACACTAAACTAAGGTTAGTATTATGATAAGTATTGATTTTCCTTTTCATTTTAATAACTTATCATAATATTATCATCATCATCTTCTTCTTCTTCAAGAAGAAAACCTAGACTTCATCAATGGTGACTTGATGAAATGAGTGAGAAATCCAATTCTAAAGTGAACCCACTTCCTATTTCTTCATCCTCTACCTCTTGCCAAGTAGTATAGGGTGTTTTCTTCACAAGTTTCTTGACTTGGTGAAGTTGGAGCTTGATCTAGTGATACCTCGACGTATATCATCTTCGGCACGAAGCCGACGACCTTGCCCGCCCATTTCTCCGATGAAGCCGACGCTAGAGCCCGGGATTCCATTTGGACAGCGAGGAGACTTCATTGCGGAGCTATGGAGGTGGAGGACCGGATCTACAAAGGTTGTATTTCCGTTCACTTAGAGTAAAGTCGTTTACTTGTATTTGTTTCGCCTATATATCTAGTTAACGATCCGTATTAGGGTTTCTCGGCACCCGTAAAATTTGAAATTGGCATGGTTGATGCCTTGTGAGACCTCTTGAGAGTGCCTAGGAACCCTACAGTGGTATCAGAGCCTAGCTAGAGCCTTAGGCGATGCGTAGATGAAGTTTGAAACCCGAACGAACCCGAAACCCTAACCCGATAATGCTCTCTGGACATTTTTCAAATTTGTGGTTTTTTGTCAATTAAAAATATGCAGAAAAATCAGCAGGAAATCTTAAGAATTACTGTGCAACACGTGTCCATGATTCCTCCAAAGTGCGGCGGAACCGCGGCAGAAGCCTGCCTTCTGCGGCGGTTCCGCGGCCGTATGATGACGTCGTACTTCCTTGTTTGCACAGTAACTCCTATTTTATTATGCTGAGTTTTCTGGGAATTTTTAATTTGACTCAAGAGTTGAGTATTCTGGGGTTGTTTTGGGGATTCGATTATTCGATCGGATTATCAAATTTTGTCTGTGCGGTTTTCCGGATAATTTTTGAATATGTTAAAAAGTTCGACCGGATATAAATACCCAACTTTTCCCCTGCCGGAAAATTTCCATGTGTTGGATTTTTCCGTGGTTTAAAGACGTTCTAAGTAGTGCAAGTAACGCAATGGACCCTCTAGAAGACAACAAACCTTAACTCGATTATGTGACCGTCTTGAACTGCCCTTTGAACCTTCGGGTTTGGGGCAGTACGGCGTGCCACATGTGAGGCGTTGGCTTGACCCTTCTACGGCTGGACCGTTGGTACTGAGGCATGAACTGAATGTTTTAAAACCTATTTCATGCGTTGATCTGTTTTGGGAAAACTTGGGTGTTCGATTGTTCGATCGGAAAGTTTAACATTTTCTATCTTATTCGGAATGTGATACAATAATTGGAATTCACAAAAAGTTATGAGATAACTGAATGAATGTTATAAACATAGCACTTTAGTCTCACTTGATCGGTTGCCACGGAATTTTGATGTGATCAAAAGTCCGTCGCAATCACGTAGCGTATGCGGATACTCGCCGGGTAAACTTTATAGACAGCCTCGCTCCATAGCCCCGACCAAGTGACTGTAGGAGAACCCCGTCGCCGAAAGCATCTGTTCGGGTGCTCACGGCAGCGGTGTTCCGCCTTGGTGCACTTCGTCGACGGCGTCGGGGGTGCGGCCGCCTACTAAAGTTTGCGACGAGCATTCGATCAGGATGTCGGGAATCTTGTTGAATTACCCGACTCTCTATTGAAAAGTGTTTTCGATTTAGAGACTAAAATGCGGGGTTTATAATTGTTAGGCATGTGATGTCTAAGCTATTCATTTGATTAGGCATGCGATGTCTAAAGAAGTTGCGGATTCTAACTGTTGTAGTTTTACACTTTTTTTTCTGTGACCGTAAGTGTAATATGTGATATCGCCGGTTTCGTTGCTATATGTCAACGACAATTGGGATGGGCATACTTACTTACGTTGATGACATGTGATATTATGTGTTGCTGGATATGTTATATTGGATCGTCGTGTTTGAATAGCCGGGGGTTTTTATGTGAGATGAGTGTTTTTCATTTTCATTCATGTAAAAACTTGCATGTAATATTCTTTTATTGGGGCACTTCCAGGTTGCGGAAGATGTCACCGTTTGTATATTATTTTCTTTTCCGCACTAGGATAGACCCAAGGAGGGGAGCACAAGTAACCGGGTTCTAGGGCCCAGTGGGAGACCAACTCGAGGAGTCGAGTCCGGGTCTCCTAACCCTAGAATTGGTAGGGTTGCTTGCCGCTCTCGTAGGGGTCTAGGGGTGTGGGTTTGGCTATTCATCACGACCGTGGAATCCGTGTTTTATACTGGCTCGTATTGAAAACACGGACGTCCTAGTATATCCAATATTTCATATGTTTCTTCTGCTGCGATATCTGTGATGTGATCATGTGATGTTCTGTGATGGATACTGTATATAGTATATACGATATATTATATAGATGTTACTTATGTTTTACACCCGCGCTAGCCCTGCCCTACTCTGCCGTTAGTTACCTAACCTAACAGTGCACGAGGGGACATCGAGGCGAATGCGAATGGCATAAGTGTACGTCGTATTTATCTGTGATGTTTAGGTAATTTAAATGATGGGATTTCATTAATGTGATTAATGAAAATAAAAGAAACCTAAGATGTTGTAGAATCGAATTTCAAAAATAAAACAGGTAGCTTCAGTTCTTGCTTTGCACAGCGGTATATGTGATATATCCTGCACCTTATTCGATGAGGAAAGGACCGAGATCCCTTCACCGGGAGTGACTCCTTTAGCAATAACTGGCAGATACTACACTCTCGGATTGTCTTTTGATTGCTTTTAAGAGTTTTTGCTTTGCACAGTGATATATATGATATATCCCGCACCTCATTCTACGAGGAAAGGGCCGACGATCCCTTCACCGGGAGTGACCCCTTTAGCAAAACTAGAAAGGCCTCAGAAACACTCCATTTTAAAATCATTTGATTCTACAACGATATCAAGTTCATTACGCAATAGGCTTTCTTAAAAGCCTGTCGTAGCCCTCCGTCATTTCAGATAAGTCCTGTTTAGTATTCGTGCTGCGTTTGTTGACCTTGTCAAGGCGCAGTGTGCGGTAGCTAACCAGTATTTATCTGCTTATGCATATGATGCAGATTGGGTTAGGGTAGTCGTGCGGCCTTGTTGACCTTGTCAAGGGTCGTGCGGGTGGGTTTGATTCAATCAAGAAATGACGGGTTGAACTTGACTTGCGGTCTATGGTTTGTTGACCTTGTCAAGGTCATAGATCGTTTGGGGAAAAATATATCAGGAATTTCAAGTGTTGAAATTTGCAATGAGATTGCATACCTTCTATAAGATAGTTGGATCCCGATACCCGCTGCGAGTAAGAGTTACTCCTGGGAGAGTTTTACACATTATAATTAGCCAATCAAGTAGGTGTCTAGAAAGGTGTCAACGGGGTTACGCCTCTGGGAAAACGAGGTTTACATTAATTAGGTTCGTGCGAAAGCACGGGGGACCTCCCTCAAAGTACCGACACTGGCCTGGCTGAAAGATTGGCGAACTTGTAGCGTGTAATTAATCCCGGCTAGTCTTTCCTTTTAGGGTTTGAAGGAAGATTTGATAAAAACAGTGGGATCCATCCTGATTAGATAAAATAATAACCAATCTGATCTTGCAAGAGCATACGCTGAGTGTTTTCTTCTCTCTCTCTCCAGGTAGCGACCATATCACGCATTAATCAAGATAATAATACGGATATTTGACCGAACCCGCTTATTATACTGAGCTGGGGAACGTTGGTCCCGCTCCAACTTATAATTGTTATAAGACAGAGCAGGAAATAGGGAATTACCAGAATTCCCGTGCCACCCAAACGAAGAGAGTGCATGCTGATGCATCATCTTCGGGTGTGTTCATTGCAAAGAACTGTTTCTCCGTATCCTCTACGTCCTGGGTATGTGATACCAGATCAGGATCCCAGATATGTAACCTGTTACATAGGGCTACAGCTAGGTAGAGAACTGAGAACGGGTGATAAGTTTCATGAGGCAGAAAACGGGGCAAGTGTTGCAGCCAAGTCTGTTGGTCACTGTCACCCTGTATTACCTATACATTGATTCTGAACGAATGTTATTAGATACCGAACCTGATATACAAAATCATATCAGTCTCTTTATTAGTAAAGAAAGGATATAATTTTGTATTGTTGGATAATGTTTTGAACATTTCCTATATCAAAAGTTGATCGGTTCAGGCACGTTATCTAAAAGCATTGATGTTCTAAATCAAACAACAGTTCTTAGTATACGGAACACACACAAGAAGAAGAGTTCAGAAATGAACCAATCCTTCTTGAGGTATTGTAGACTAGGTCATATCAATGCGACCCGACTAGCTGAAGTTACATTTAGATGCATATTTAAATCAGTTTGAATTTATATCTTGTGCAACTTGCCAGTCATGTCACAAAGATACGATGACCATAGCTCTGTTTACTGGAAACAGAGAAAGAGTTAGTGAACTCTTGGGATGATACATGTGTTAGTTATATGTATGCCCTAGAGGCCATTACTGTACATTGGATGTATATTGTAGTGGATGCTGGGACATATATAGGTAGGACTTTCTTGCTCGACATGATAGTACGCCATCTGGTTGCTCTTTATCTTAACGTGTATACTTTCTGTCTCTCTGTTACATGTTGATAAAGCCCTTAGGATGTGTACTCGACTTCCAGGACTGTGATGCAGATCATACTAGTGGGGCCTGGATAGTCCATGAGTACATCCTTCAATATTCCTAGTCGAGGGAATATCGAGACGGGGCATCGATATTCCAGAGTAGACTAGCGTATATCTTCTCGACCCATGTGATGGGCGATGGATGATCCCATATCCATTGGTGTTTGACATCAGAGATGGTATACGGGTGCTCAGTGGAGACTGGGTACACTGAACGGACTCGCCGAGAACTCCCAGATGGTATTATACCTCACGTCAGATGGCAGTTCTCTGGTGACACTGGTACAGCTTAGTCTGTTGATCCGAGATCGTTATAGAGTCTTGTGTGTCTCCCACTGTACTTTGATTTCCACCCTACCACGGCTCTACTGAGTCGTGCAAACAGGTGGTTTTTGGGTACAGTCCCGATTCACATGGAGGCAATGAGCGATAGGAGGGGATTCGTCTCTCCCGGTATTAGGGGTTGATGTTGCGCTATGCTCGACTGGCCATAACAGGAAATCCCTGCCCAGGGTTGCAGTGACCTACTGGTAAGTGTTATCAGTAGTTTCACACATGTTATGGACTTCACGTCGGCATGACTTATCGAGCTACTGGGGTCTGACGTTTACCACCCCTAGGCGAGATATGCGACATATCAGACGAACAGACCGGACTGTACGGTAAGTGTTACTGGTTGGATTCACAGGAGTGTGAGCGGGCTTGCTCGTCGATCTTCTGATCGCTCAATACCCGGATGGCCGTTACGTTTAGCAGACAGCTTGCGGCTTGTGGGTGTTTGATATGATCATCATCTGCTGCCGGCGTATTGACGAGTCTTTAGAGTCCTACACAGAGGTTTCCTGGCTCAAGCGAAACGAAATAGGAGCACATATGGGATATGTGCGGGACCGAGAATAATGCGTGTATGTGATACCGTATTTTATTCTCGCGATGTATGTGTCGAATGGTTGTATGCGATATAACCTAGTTATCGAATCAAGGATTGATTCGATAAGCCGATACATTGGATACTGGCCGGTTATATGCGATATGATCGGATCGTTAAATCAAGTATTGATTTAATGATTTAATGCATAATTATATATTTGATATATTACTTTGCATTGACTAGTATTGGTTCACTTTAAATGGATTTTCTCACTTGAATTGTGCAAGTTGTATATGTGATATACATTTGTGCACATGATTGTATCATGTTTGATGATACATGCTTACTTGGTTAAGTGTAAAGAATTAAACCATGGTTAAACTAATGATTAGGGTTTTGTTTTTCCATTTACTTATTTATCTTATTCATTTTGGAAAAGAGAAAGATGAATGGTGGCTTTATTTGTTTTTAGTTGAACATTCATGAAACTTTGACTAAGTCACCATTCTTGTCTCATGCTTAACCCTAACCATATGAACTAACCATAGTACATTCTCTACACTTAACCAAGGGTTAGTAAATGATAAGTATTGAATTATTTATCTAATTTATTTAACACTTATCATTTTTTTTTCTTCTTCTTCTTCATGAGCAAGAAAAAGAAAAGCTTTCTACACCAATGGCAACTTGAGAAATCAAGTGAGAAATCCAATTCTAAAGTGAACCCACCTTCTATTTCTTCATCCTCTACCTCTTGCCAAGTAGTATAGGGTGTTTCCTTCACAATTTTTCATGGCTTGGTGAAGGTGGAGCTTGATCTTGTGATGCCTCGACGTAGATCATCTTCGGCACGAAGCCGACGACCTTGCCCGCCCATTTCTCCGATGAAGCCGACGCTAGAGCCCGGGATTCGATTTGGAAAGCAAGGAGACTTCATTGCGGAGCTATGGAGGTGGAGGACCGGATCTACAAAGGTTGTATTTCCGTTCACTTTTAGAGTAAAGTCGTTTATTCGCTTTTGTGTCGCCTAAAATCTAGTTAACGATCCGTAGTCTAGGGTTTCTCGGCACCGTAAAATTTGAAATTGGCATGGTTGATGTCTTGTGAGACCTCTTGGGAGTGCCTAGGAACCCTACAACATGTTGATGTATGTAAGGTCCCCTGTCTACACATGCCAAGATAGGTTCTTTGTACTTCATTACATTCTCTGATAATCTCTTTTGATTCAGACATATGTTCCTGTTGAAACACAAGTCCGAACCTTTTGAGATATTCATAGAATATAAGTTAGAAGTAGAGAACCAATACGGGTATAAGTATTATGTCCTATGATGAGATCAGGGAGGAGAATACTTGTGCATGGAATTCCTGGACTATTCTAAAGGAGAATGAGATTCTCTCTCAGCATTACTCCTCCGTATACACCATGGCACGATGGTATATCGGGGCGGAGTAATCACACCCTATATAATAAGGTGTGCTCTATGATGAGTACTACTGTGTTACCTATTTCCTTTTGGGAGTTATGCACTTGAGAAGCTGCATACTTATTGAATAGGGTTCGAATCAAATCAGTTGCCTACCGCTTCATATGTGATATGGAAATGGAAGAGCCCATATCTTAAGTTAGTTAAGATTTGGGGTTGTCCGGCCTATGTCTAAAAGCAAAATCCGGACAAGCTCGAGGCAAGGTCAGTTATGTAGAACTGGAAGTGTTTCAGCTATGCAAACTACAGCAAATGATTTGGTAGAACCGAAGGATTCAATAGTAACCAACGAACCTCAGTCTCTCCGCCGATCTAGTAGGGTTCCTTACCCACCTGAGAGATACTTCGGTTTCTCTATGACAGTGGGAGCGAGGATTACATCATGAGATGATGACCCAACTAGTTTCGACCTGGCCATCAGGAGTGAGACTCTGTAAGAATAGCTGGATGCTTAGTGATCTGAGATGGAATCCTTATACACCAACAAAGTACGGACTTTGGTTGCTATATCTGAAGGGTTAAATCCCCATCAGGAGCAAGTATATCTTGAGAAGATTACTTGGTGTAGATGGAAAAGTTGAGACTTTCAAAGCTAGACTTGTTAAAGGTTTTCGTCATCGACCAGGCGTGGATAATGATGAAACCTTTTCTAAGGAGCTATGCTTAGGTCCATCCAGATCCTACTTGCCACGGCTACATACCATGACTACGATATCTGGCGGTTGGGTGTCATGACTGCTTTTCTAAATGATGTTTTAGAAGAAAGAGTCTGTAAGTACACAGTCAGAGGGCTTCGTAGACAGTGGGAGCAGCGGAAACGTGTGCAAGATGGTTTATGTGATAAAGCAGGCATCGCGGAGTTGGAACATCTGTTTTGATGAATTAGTCAAAGAAGTTGACATCATCAAAATGGTAGATGAACCTTGTATAAACGAAAAGGTAGTAGGGAGTATGATGGTGATCCTCGTAGAGTACGTGGATGACATACTCTTGATAGGGAAGGAGTTTCCTATGCTACGCTCGGTCGATCTCCGCTTATCACAATGATTCTCCATATAGGATCAAAGTTATACCTCCTAAATCCTGGGTTTTTGATCTATGAGATAGATCTAATTGGATGTTAGGACTCTCACTAGTTGTAGTGAGATGGTATCAATCGATCCAGGGGAGAATCACTGGAAGGGTTCCAGGGTGATAAGGACGACTGAAAGTCAGTCACAGGCATTGTCTTTACCCTCAGTAAAGGGACAGTATGTTAGAAGAGTTCCAAGCTAGATACCGTGGCATACTAGACGATAAAGGCTCGATACATCGCTACTTAAGATGCTACCAAAGAGGCAGTCTGAATGTATATTTGTTCATGAGATGAACTTAGTTCCTCCCATTGTATGACAATGGAGTTGTGGCTTATGCCAAGGAACGTCTGTCCCATCAGTGATCCAGACATATTCTAAGGCAGTATCACCTGATCATGGAGATAGTTGATCTCCAGGGTGATCGAGGTTAGGAGAGCAGACTCAGAGGACAACACAGCGGATCCACTCATAAAGGCCTTTTCCCAGAGAGAGATTTTTATGGGATGGTTGAGTATGAGATACTACAACCACTGCTATCAGATGGCCCTAGTGCAAGTGGGAGATTGTTAGTTATATGTATGCCCTAGAGGCCATTACTGTACATTGGATGTATATTGTAGTGGATGCTGGGACATATATAGGGAGGACTTTCTTGCTCGACATGATAGTATGCTATCTGGTTACTCTTTACCTTAACGTATACACTGATTGTCTCTCTGTTACATGTTGGTAAAGCCCTTAGGATGTGTACTTGACTACCTGGACTATGATGTGGATCATACTAGTGGGGACATGGTAGTCCATAAGTACATCCTTCAAAGTCCCTAGTCGTGGGTATATCGAAACGGGGCATCGATATACCAGAGTAGACTAGCGTATACCTTCTCGACCCATACAGATGGGCGATGGATGATCCCATATCCATTGGTGTTTGACATCAGAGATGATATACGGGTGCTCAGTGGAGACTGGGTACACTGGACGGACTCGCCGAGAACTCCCAGATGGTATTATACCTTACGTCAGATGGCAGTTCTCTGGTGACACTGGTACAGAGTAGTCTGTTGACCCGAGATCGTCATAGAGTCTTGTGTGGTTCCCACTGTGCTTTGATTTCCACCTTACCACGTCCAAGAGGGCGTGCAAAACGGTGGTTTTTGGGTACAGTCCCGAATCACATGGAGGCAATGAGCGATAGGAGGGGATTCGTCTCTCCCGGTATAGGGGGTTGATGTTGCGCTGTGTTCGATTGGCTATAACAGGAAATCCCTGGCCAGGGTTGCTGAGATTTACTGGTAAGTGTTACCAGTAGTTTCTCGAATTGTTATAGACCTCATATCGACACGACTTATCGAGCTATTGGGGTCTGACGTTTACCACCCCTAGGCAAGTTATGCGACATATCAGACGACGAGACCGGACTGTACGGTAAGTGTTACTGGTTGGATTCACAGGAGTGTGAGCGGGCTTGCTCGTCGATCTTCTGATCGCTCAATACCCGGGTGGCCGTTACGTTTAGCAGACCGCTTGCGGCTTGTGGGTGCTTGATATGATCATCATCTGCTGCCGGCGTATTGACGAGTCTTTAGAGTCCTACACAGAGGTTTCCTGGCTCAAGCGAAACGAAATAGGAGCGCATATGAGATATGTGCGGGACCGAGAATAATGCGTGTATGTGATACCGTATTCCATTCTCGCGATAAATGTATCGAATGGTTATATGCGATATAACCTAGTTATCGAATCAAGGATTGATTCGATAAGCCGATACATTGTATATTAGTCGGTTATATGCGATATGACCGGATCGTTAAATCAAGTGTTGATTTAATGATTTAATGCATAATTATATATTTGATATATTACTTTGCATTAACTAGTATTGGTTCATTTTAAATGGATTTTCTCACTTTTTGTGCACATTGTATATGTGATATACTTTTGTACACAAGTTTGTATCATGTTTGATGATGCATGCTAACTTGGGTTTATGTAAAGTCTAAACCATGGTTATATGAATGGTTAGGGTTTTGTTTTCTTTTTCATTTATCTTATTTAGTTATTCATTTTGAAAATGATAAGCATAAAGAGAAAGAATGGTGGCTTCATTTGTAGTTTAGTTGAAGCTTCATGAATCTTTGACCTAGTCCACCATTCTTGTCTCTTGCTTAACCCTAACCATCATATCTAACCATGGTCTATTCTCTACACTAAACTAAGGTTAGTATTATGATAAGTATTGATTTTCCTTTTCATTTTAATAACTTATCATAATATTATCATCTTCTTCTTCTTCTTCAAGAAGAAAACCTAGACTTCATCAATGGTGACTTGATGAAATGAGTGAGAAATCCAATTCTAAAGTGAACCCACTTCCTATTTCTTCATCCTCTACCTCTTGCCAAGTAGTATAGGGTGTTTTCTTCACAAGTTTCTTGACTTGGTGAAGTTGGAGCTTGATCTAGTGATGCCTCGACGTAGATCATCTTCGGCACGAAGCCGACGACCTTGCCCGCCTATTTCTCCGATGAAGCCGACGCTAGAGCCCGGGATTCCATTTGGACAGCGAGGAGACTTCATTGCGGAGCTATGGAGGTGGAGGACCGGATCTACAAAGGTTGTATTTCCGTTCACTTAGAGTAAAGTCGTTTACTTGTATTTGTTTCGCCTATATATCTAGTTAACGATCCGTATTAGGGTTTCTCGGCACCCGTAAAATTTGAAATTGGCATGGTTGATGCCTTGTGAGACCTCTTGAGAGTGCCTAGGAACCCTACATTATGTAAGGAGCATTCAACAGCGGTGTAATTCTTCTTAACCATAGCACAGTTTTCAACCTACGACGCACAGGATTTGAGTTATTAAACTCAGTGGACTTATACAGCGTATTGTATGGTGTCCGGTGTCTGTTAGGACAAAGAGGTTGGTACTCGTACTATATTCTGTTTACCCATGATCTCTCTAGTTTTAAACAAGTATTTCGTTGAAATATAAGGTCCAGATTTTGAGAAGATATAAGTATAAGAATAAAGTAGAGAACCATATGTTGCAAGTATCAGGATTCTTCAAGGTGATCAAAGATGTAGATACTTGTGTTTGGTATTCCGTTGTAAGTAATAGTTTTGAGAACTTTCTTCTTTCTCGGGTTACTCATGTGTGGGTGCGCTCCTTAATGAGTAATGTTGCTTGGCCTCCTTCCATCTAGTTGATATGCACTGGAAACGGATGCATGTATTTTGAATCTGGTTCAAATTAAATTAGTGCTTTTGTTTCTATATTGGATATATAGAATGGATTCATATCTTAATGATGTTAAGCTATATGGAGTTGTTTGGCTTATGCTTAAAACCAGAATCCGGATAAACTTTAGGCGCGTTTCAGTAATGGCAGTTTGTGGGTTATCCCGGGTTTTGACGAGGGTTAACATTCTACCATATGGAAGATCAATAGTTATATTGTTATTGACTCACCACGGTTTTAGTAAAATGAATTCTTTTCAGAAAATATTAGGGGGAGTATGGTAGAACTGGAAGTTATTCCAGAACCACAAACGATTACTGAAAATTTAGTAAAACCTAAGAATTCAATTGGTTTCGACGATCCATTAGCCACTCCATAGATTTGGTGGGTAACCTCAGGCACCTGAGAAGTACTTCGGTCTCCTCAAAGACGGTGACAGAAAGGTTTTTGATGATCCAAACTTGCCACTGCTGCTGTTCTAGACTATGAGATCTGGCAGGAGGATGAGTATAACGTCGTTCTAAATTTGCTTTAGAAGTGCACGTGTATATGACTCTGACAGAGGGTTGTTGTAGTCAGTGGGAGTAGTAGAAGCGTAGTGGACAAGTAGCTTATGTCTATTTATAGACTAAAGCAAGTATAGCGGAGAAAGATCGTCTAGTTTTGATGTGACAGTCATAGAGTTTGACCTCATCAGAACTATAGATGGACATGATAAGAAGGTGGTAGGGAGTGATGTCCAGGTTTTGAATGACATGCTCTTGATAGGAAGTGATTTTCCTATAGTACAATCGGTTATACCGTGGTTGTCACAAGGTGTTTCTCCATATAGAATCTGGATAAAATATCAGGGTTTCTGGTCACTAGATCTATGGTTTTAAATCTAGATTTGGGAAGTGTCCCAATTAGGGTACTTGACACTATTATAAAGTGTTTTATAATGGATGACTCATGGCGTGGTGGTGCACCCTGATGGAGTCACCCTCTCTAAAGAGATGTCTTCTAGACCGATGAGGAGAGGGATTTGTATGATTGGCATATCACTTTCTTAGGCAACTGAGTCAATCATGAGATGTCAAGTACCACACCAGATATTGCTTTTGCACTAGCTGCAATAAGAATATATATTAATCCAATCCTAGAGAAACGTATGAAAGCAGTTATGAACATAAGTGGATGTTCTTGGTATATAGTAACGGCAGCCTTCTTCAGGAGGCGGTTATCATTTTAAGCTTCCAAGGTGACCTAGTTGACAGAGTGGCTGTCAAAGTTATAGTTTTCCCTCTTTTCCAGGGGCAATATATTGGACAGGTGGTCCAAGCGGATATTGAGGAAGGCATAGTGCAGGATACTGATTAAATTCAGTAGATGATACAGTCTAAAAAGTTTGTTGGATTTGACGTTCATTTGTGAACTGGACCCTATCAGATATCCAGACAAATTCTAAGACAGGTATTGCTCATTTTGGGAGATAGTCTTTCTCCGCGAAGTTGAGATATAGAGAGATAAAGATAGAAACATTGGAGCGGATCCACTCACTGAGGCTATTTCTCGAACGCAATAGTTTAGCAGACGGGATTTGCGAGACTGATTAGTAGAGAAGTTGGGTGTTCGGTATCACATAGGCTGTGAGTATGCGACACCGCAATAATTAGCCTTAAGTGCAAGTGGGAGATTGTTGGCTATAGTGCCCTCAAGTCAATTATTGTGATCATAGGCATGCTGTTGTGATGATTGAGGGAGGATCTATACGAGTAGAACGGTCTTACTCAAAATGATAGTATACTATCAGGTTTGCCTTTATCATCATGTACATGTATTATGTGGTATTACAGATCACTATTACATGTTAATAGAGCCTATAGGATTCTTTCTTGACTACTAGTATTATGATGGAGATCATATACATGGGAGCTGGGTGGTCTATAAGCACATTCTTAAATATCCCTAGTCGATAGAGTATCGAGACTGGGCATCGATACTCCAGAGTAGACTAGTGTATACTTATCGAGACCCTAACGAGGGACGGTGGCCGATTTCACAAGCCATTGGTGTCAGTCAGTCATCTAAGATAGTATACAGATGCTCATTGGGTTATGAGTACACTGGACGGACTCGCCGGGAACAAGCTAGTTAGTATTATACCTATTGTTAGATAGCAGTTCCCAGATGACATATGTACAGGTTAGTCTGTCAACATAAGATCGTCATTTGTCTCGTGTGAGTTCCTACTTTGCTTTGATTACTACCCTACCACGGCTCAAAGGAGTCGTGCAAACAGGTTTTAGTTGGGTACAGTTCCGAGCCATATGGAGGCAGTGAGCGGATCGTCGGGGATTCGTCTCTCCCGGTATTGGGGGTTGATGTCGCGCAGTGCACAGGTAGCCATCACCAGAAATCCTTGGCCAAGATAGACGAGAATTACTAATTTGGATAAGTAGTTTCTCAGTGGATGATGGGTTTCATACCGACACGAAATATCACGTTATTAGGGGGTCTGACTTTATCCACCCCCTAGACTCGATATGCGATACTCTTAGACGAACAGACCGGACTGTACGGAGATTATCACTGACAGGCTCAGTAGTGGTTCGGATGAGTTTGCTCGTCGGCCTTCCTTTCTCTCAATACCTGGGTAGTCGTTACGTACAGCTAGTACCGCTGACGTGCTTATAGTTAAACCCACGGCCAGTGTATTGACGAGTCTTTAGAGTCCCACACAGAGGGTTTCTCTGGTTCCGGTGAAACGATGTAGTAGCCATATTGCATACGTGCAGGGTTCCAATCGATTGATTGTACTATGTAACAGGTCTTTCGATCGGACAGTTGATAATACTAACCGGCTCGGGTTTGAGCCGGATTATTAAATCGGGTAGTGATTTAATAATTTGCGTGTATGTATTTCGATATGTATATTCTGGTATTATGTTCTTTGTATTATTCTATCTCTTCAGGTATTCGTATTTCGGTACGAATACAGGTATATGTATACAGTAGAATGTAATCCGTATTTATCCGGAAAACATTCTAGAAAGTGGACACCTCATTTTGGATTTGACCATTTATTTTAAATGGATAATAAGGTGGATTATTGAGAGAGGGGAGTATGGTGAGAACCATACTTGCATAGTGTGCACAAATGAATTAATAATTCATTTGTGCAAACTATTCAAGCATGGGTTCTATTTTAAAATGGAAAATATTGTTTTATACAAAACCAAGCATGCTTGATATTTTCTCACTTGATGGAAAAAGAAAAGAGATGGTTCATTTTTGAAGGCTCTCTCACTCTCACCATTAGCTTCACTCTCCTCTAGCTTTTGAGTTCCTCCATCTTCATGCTCAACCTCCTCTCTACAATCTTATGAGTTGAGAATCAAGAAAGGAGGTGAGATGGATAAACACTTAGAACACTCACTACATCCTAAGCCTTCTAGATTAGCAACCTAGAATCCATAGTTGCTTTACTAACTTTTGATGTGGAGCTAGAGCCATGAGCTACATCTCTCGGTTGGATCATCTTCGACGAAGGAAGACCGGCGGCCAAGTTCAATCGAGCATGCCTTAAAGAGCTAAGGAAGATGATGGAAGAACGAAGGACTTGGTTCGTTCGGTATAACCTTCTATCTCAGTAGCTAATGCATCATGTAGTTAGCTAGTATTGGTTTATGGTTTGATCTAGTTGGATTCATTAGCGCCAAGTTTTTAAAACGCCATTTTTTTTCCGCATCGGCTACGGTTGATGGCCAGGGCGCTATCGTAACCCATCATAACTCCAAATCTAAGTCCTTTGGGAAGTTAACTCCAAATCCACATCCTATTTCTTCCTTGAGAGTTTAACTCCAAAGCCCCTCGGGATTTCAACTCCCAACCGAGGGGCTAAGACCTTTCTTCCGTTGGTGTTTCCAGCGGTCGCGTGCCGTGCACGTGGCCCGCTGGCGTCCAGCGGCCGTGTGTCGCGCACATGGCCCGCTGGCACCCACGCACCTGAAACATGACCCGCTGGCGTCCAGCGTCCATGCACGTGGCCTACTGGCGCCCAGCGCCCACGCGCCTGGCATGTGACCCGCTGGCGCCCGGTGCCCACACGCAGGGTACATTACCCGCTGGCCCCCAGTACCCCCACGCGCCTGGCACATGACCCGCTGGCGCCCAGCTGTCACGTGTTGTCCCACGCGTCCATAGGATGCTCTGCATCCTTTTTTCCCCACACTTTCCACACTCAAAACACACCCCCCGTTAGAAAAAAATTTCTAACGGGGCACTGCCCCACATCCTACAAGGGGGCTGCTAACCCCCTTGACCCCCAGCCCACTATCCAGGAGCGGGACCACCGTAAACTCTGTGAGGCCCCTGATACGTCTAAGTTCCCTTCAAACACAACACATGCACATTGACTTCGCATGACCAGTTTTACCTGTCAATCGGAGGTTCCCTTGCTCCAAAAGTGAAGGGTAATTAACGGCAGCTTAGTCCGTGGCTGCCGGAGATTCGGAGCCCCACAATCAATAAAGCCCAGCCCACTCCAGGTAGGGAGAATCTGTATACGGCTAACAAGCGACGCGTATTCCCATCTCGATGGGGTGACGAAAAACACCCTACATATCTATATAGCTTTAATTTGTTTAAATCTTTTTCATATGGATATAATTTGGCACTTGTTTTTAACTAACCAATTTTCAATTGGTATCTTTCCTCTGTGTCTTGTTGATGTATACTTATACTTAAACTTGCTTATCTATGTTGCACACACCTTATTGAATGTGTAGAATTATTCATTGACAAATAACTTCAGCAACCCTTTTAGGGGACTCACTTATGGATTTCGTTAATACAACGAATCCTACGGGTATAGCGGAGAGGATTAGAGACCCTTCACCAGTAAGTCGATACTTAAGATGAAACAGTTACTCATGTTTGCACTCACATACGGTTTTCAATTATTTCCAATTGGTATCATATTGTTTTCAATTGGTATCTATTTTATGTGAGTAGGATTGCACTGTATGACGGCAGACCGGATGTTTGCCCGATTCATCGCATTAGTTGTGTTTGTTTATGTGATTTGAATATGCTTGAACCATTACACGAAGTAGAGAATAGCATTCTCTTATTCCTCAATGATCCAAATAACTCAATACCTTAGCATCATTCTATTTTAAACACACATGATACGGGATGAGTGTGATCAATCCAATACTTGAAAAATACAGAACCATAAATATGGTACTTTTTATTTAGTATTGAATCAGTCAAGTCATACCCGAAGCGTTATTAAAATAGGATAAAGCATGTTATAAATACTTAGCCAATCTCTATAATAGAGTAGAACTTTTATAGAATAATTAGCCAATCTTTATAATAGAGTAGGGCTTTTAGTAAAATTCTATAAATCCGTATTCTCGGATTTTGAAATAAGGATAAAGGTTTGGGTTGTGCACTTCCAAAGTAATATGTAAATGATGTCTACATATTTACCTTGTTAATTACATCTAAATAGATTACCCCCGATTAAGAAAAGAACATATAAAATATAAATAAATATGACGTTTTAAGAGTTTTCTAACATTAATAAAGAGATGGATCCATTTTCTAGTAGCATTCCATTGATCACATAACAAAAAAAGAAACTAAATAATTGCAAGAATAAATGAATGAAGTTGTTGGATTGTCGGGAATAATCCCGACATCCTTACCTTTCTTGCAAAGAACGAAGAGAACCAAGTCAAAAAATGAAGTAAAACTTCTTCTTTATTTTTAATATGAGAATGAGTATGGGTATAAGGCCTCTCTCTCTCTCTCTCTCTCTCTCTCTTTTAGAGTGGAGATTGTGTATGAATTGTGTGTGAAATGAGAGGAATCCACCCTCCTTTAATAGGTTAAGGGGCAACACAATGATAATTAAAATGGAAGGGAAGTTTAATTTTTTAAATTTAAACTTCATAACTAATCCCTCCAAAACCATGGACGGGGGGTATTTTTAAAATATTTTGTACCATACAAGTTGTAAAAATATGTTTGTACATATTTTGGTCCAAAAAGGACCAAAATGTCTGGGTTTGGTTGACTGGCCCCTTGGGGGTTGATCGCACGCCAAAAGCGTGTCGGATATTTAAAGTTCTAAAGTTTAACCGCGATCAGGACGGTGTCGCTTTGCAGCTAGCCGCGATGAGCACGGGTCGATCCACAGGGAGATGGTAAGTTTTACGTTCTTGTTCTAACGAGTTAACAACATGGCGGATTTGTTCGTTATCTAACCTCTGTGTATATTCAAGTATAAGGCTTGTTAGGAAACGATAGGATAGTGTAAGTTAATGGATTCCGTATTCAAGTACTTTGAGCCGAACTCAACCAATGAAGTTAGAACAATCGGCAACAACGTGGATTAGGGGACTTAAGCACGGTATTCATAGAATCCAGCTTATTGACCCTTGTCCTTCCGTTCTTGTCTCTTACTTTTGTAAGTGCACGGCGGTGCCCCGGCCGTCAATCCGACGGCCAAATGCGGAAACGGTGATAAACTTTAATTTTGCGGACTTAGCGAACCGGCACCACCGCGCACTAAACACCCGGATCGTAACCATTAACAAGTCTGAGCTACTAACAAGAAGGGGAAGAGATATACCGAGTGATCCGAGTCCTCCGGTCTTCTCGTCATCGTCCCGATCTCCTGCGGAAACTCCGGTCCTCGCCTCTTTGCCGGAAGGGCACCACATCGCCTGCATCTTTTACGGGCTCCCACCTCAATACCGAGGCAACTCGGGCACGAAGCTGGCAAGTCGACGTGCCCAAGATTTGCTGTATAATGTGTAGTGTAGAGGCTATGTCTCATTTGGGTTCGTTGCCATTTGAATATGATGGAGGAAACAAGATAAGAAAAATGGTGCTTGCATTTTTCTTAACATGAAAAATGAGATCAAGAATGCTACTCTCTCAAAGATGAAGCTCTCATCTTCTTCTCTCTCAACCATGGAAAAACTCATCAATCTAGAAAAATGGTGGAGGAAAGAATATGAAGCATGAAGGGAGGTGATGGTAGGAGCACAAGTGGTGACCACATCCAAAACATCATCATAACAATCTCACATCAACCTCTAATCACCTCAAATCACCAAAAAGCAAGTGATGATGATAGAAAAGAATGGTATCAAAAGATACTTTCATAATTAATACATTTGCAAGAAAACCCTCCACAAAGTGTTATTTGCAAACTTGCAAATAACCCCCTCCATCGGAAAAGTCCGGCCGGGAAAGAACAAAGGAAAACCGGCCGGAACGGAATGCAAACTGGCAACTCCAGAAAACTGGTCCCGTAATAAATTACAGGAAAACCCCGATACTGTGCATACACACCCGCATCTGTATTCCGTCCGGATACAAATGCAATGAGACAAAATCTACACTGTACTATACTAGGATCCGGCTTAAACCAAAGCCGGCTAGTAATATCTGTCCGATCCTGATCCGTGCAATACCGCACGTATCTGATCGAACCTTGCCATATATCCATACGGCCACTAGTACAAACCGTCCGATCCTGATCCGTGCAATACCGCACGTATCTGATCGGACCCTGCCATATCTCCATACGGCCTCTACAGCGTTTCGCCCGAAAGCTTGAGTAACTGAAAGTGTGGTGGACTCTAAAGACTCGTCAATACTATGGCTGTGGATTTAACCACTAGCTCGTCAGAGGTATAAGCCAATACGTAACGGGCCACCAGCTATTGACCAAAAGGGACGTCGATGAGCGAACTCATCCTGACACCCTACTGAGCCTGTCAGTGACAATATCCGTACCGTCCGGTCCGTTCGTCTATGAGCATCGCATGTCGGGCCTAGGGGGTGGGTAAAAGTCAGACCCCCAAAAGCGGTACAAGTCGTGTCGGAGTGTAGCCCAGAACACCCTGAGATACTACTGGAATACCTACCAGTAAATCTCCTGCCTTGGCCAAGGACTTCGTGTAATGGCTCTCCTAGACACAGCGCGACCTCACCCCCAATACCGGGAGAGACGAACCCCCGAAGATCCGCTCACTGCCTCCATGTGGCTCGGGACTGTACCCAACTAAAACCTGTTTGCACGACTCCTTTGAGCCGTGGTAGGGTAGTAATCAAAGCACAGTGGGAACTCACACGAGACAAATGACGATCCCCAGGTCGATGAACTAACCTGTACACATGTCACCAGGGAACTGCTATCTGACGTCAGGTATAAGACCAACTAGCATGTTCCCGGCGAGTCCTGTCCGGTGTACTCATAACCCAATGAGCACCTGTATACATCTTAGGTGATCCAACTGACACCAGTGGCTTGTGAGACCGGCCACCGCCCCTCGTCGGGGTCTCGACTGTAAACACTAGTCTACTCTGGAGAATCGATGCCCTGTCTCGAAACTCCTACGACTAGGGACCTTTTAAGGATGTGCTTATAGACTACCAGCTCCCACGTATATGATCGCCCTCATACTGCCGGTTGTCAAGCACAAATCCTAGGGGCTCTATCAACGTGCAATAGCAACATGTCAGGTCACCTAAAGCAGTACACGATGATAAAGATAAACCAGATAGCATACTATCATCTCGAGTAAGACTGTCGTACCGGGATAGGTCCTCCCTCAATCATTGCAATCACGTGCCTGTGATCCAATAATTGACTCTGAGGGCACTATCTCCAACAATCTCCCACTTGCACTCAAGGCTAATTATTGCGATGTCGCATACTCACAGCCCGTGTGATACCGAACACCCAACTCCTCTACTAGTCAGTCTCACAAAGCTCGTTTGCGAGACTATTGCGTTCGAGGAATAGCCTCAGCGAGTGGATCCGCTCTGAAGTTTCTTTCTATGTCTCTCTCTATATCTCAAGTTCGCGGAGAAAGCCATCTCCCGAAATGAGCAATACCTGTCTTAGAGTGTCTGGATGTCTGATGGGACCGAGCTCATAAATGAACTCCAAATCCAAACTTCTTAGACTGTATCGTCAACTGAACTTAATCAGTATCCTGCGCCATGCCACCCTCAGTATTTCCTTGGACCACCTGTCCAAAATGCTGCCCCTCGTCAGAAGGAAAACTATAACTCTGACAACCTCCTTGTCGTCCATGTCACCTTGGAAGCCTGGAATGATAACTGTCTCCCAAATGAGGCTGTCGTTATCATATCCCTAGAACATCCACTTATGTTCTATAACTGCTTCCGACTATTTCTCCAGGATTGGATCAAATGTCAACTTATTGCATCTAGTGCAAGAACAACATCTGGTGTGGTACTTGACATCTCATGATTGACTCAATTGCCTAAGCAAGTGATCTGCCAATCATGCACATCCCTCTCTACTTTAGTCTATAAGACACCTTTAGAGAGGGTGACTCCATCACCTGCAGGTACACTACCGTGCCAGGAGTCGTCCATTCTAAATACTCTTAGAATGTTGTCGAAGTACCCTGATTGGGAAACCACCCAAATCTAGATCTAAAACCATAGATCTAGTAACCAGTATGTCTGATATAATGTCCAAGTCCCATGTGGAGAAACCACTGTGTGACGACCAAAGTATAACCAATCGTAGTATAGGAATATCACTTCCTACTTTGTGTATGTCATCCAAAACCCGGATATCACACCCTACTACCTTCTCAACAGATCCATCCCCTATCCTGATGACGTCAAACCTATGACTGTCACATCAGAAATAGATGATCTATCTCCGCTACATCTGCTTTAGTCTATAAATAGACATAATCCTGATGTCCATCAATGCTTTCGCTGCTCCCACTGACTACGACAACCCTCTGGCAGAGTCATATAGACGTGCACTTCTAAAGTTAGTTTAGAACGACGCTATACTCATCCTCCTGCCGGGTCTCGCAGCCTGGAACAACAACAATGGCAAGTGTGGGTAAACAAGAACTTCCCTGTCACCGTCCTTGAGGCTACCGGAGTACCTCTCGGGTGCCTGAAATTACCCACCTTATCTGCGGAGTGGCCAATGGAATGTCAAATCAGATTGAATCTTTAGGTTCCTTATCAAATCTTTAGTAATCGTTTGCGGTTCTGGAATCACTTCCAGTTTTACCATACTCCCACTACTGCTTTTGAAAAAATCCATTTTTAATAAAACTGTGGCGAGTCTAGAACAATATTACTATTGATCTCCCAGATGGTAGAAAGTCAACCCTCGTCATAGCCTGGGTCAACCCACAAACAGCCATTACAGAAACGTGCCTTGAGTTATCCAGAGTCTGGTTTTAATCATAAGCCGGACAACTCCCCGTACCTTAACAATGTTAAGATATGAACTATACTATATCCAATATAGAACCAGAGGCACTGATTTAATTGAACCAGATTCAAATCATGCAGCTATCTCCAGTGCATGTCAACTAAATGGAGAGAGGCCGATCAGCGTTACTCAACTTAGGAATGCTTCCAATTACGAGTAACCTGAAAGAGAAGCAATTTCTCTTTATTATTACTATCAACTGAATACCATACACAAGTATCTACATCTTCGATCACTTTGAAGAATCCCGATACTTGCAACACCTGGTTCTGTACTCTATTCAAATACCTATAACTCCTCAAAACTTAGACCCTGTGTTTCTACGAAACACATGTCTAAGAACTAGAGAAGTTAAAAGTAAACAGAATATAGTATGAGGACCAACCCCTCTGTCCCAATGGACACTGGACAACATACAATACTCTGTATAAGTCCGCTGAGTCTAACTCTTTCACTGTGTGTCGTAGGTTGAAAACTGTACTTATGGTTAAGAAGAATTACACCGTTGTTTAATGCTCCTTACCTAACCATCCACTGATATAGGTAAATGTCATCGACATAATATCAAAAGGTATATCTCACTCTATGAAAATAGACGTACAGATATATCAATTTGAAATTGGTGCACAACAGCGGATATTCAAAACCAAATATTTGCCGACCGGCAAACAGCCCAGGTGATCTCCTCAAATATCACCGATTACAACGAATCCCGATATAATGAGGATGATCACCCAATTTCCAATAACTTACTCCCACCCATCATCTGTAAAACCATACAGATGTGAGAATCAAACCTGGTAAATACATACCCTGGAGCAAGTGTCTAATCGGGAAATCAGTTTTCTTTTAACAGTACATAGTTGAACTGAAACATTGAAATGTTTCGATGGGGTATCTTGGTATTCCTAGTAATGCCTCTACCATTATCCAGATTCACAACTATAACCGTATAATTCTTTGCCACCTCTCCAAATCCCTTTATATGTCTTTAGTCATTACCTTCTGCACACCCCTTAGGCCAAATGGTTTTCTTCCTTCCCTACCGTTCGGCACCAGCCTATGGTTTGGAAGAAGACTATCCAATAAGCATAATGGGTGTACTGTCCTAGTCCTAGGAGCACTCGCAATGCGAGAGAAGGTGAAGATAAAAGACAACCGAATAAACCTTATTCCTATTTCTCCTGGACCAGAATCCATCCCCGAACTGGAACAAGTTCCTTTCGAGTTCGTATATAACCATACGATGGAGTATCCAATAAACTGTGGATCTTCGTAGTGATACGGAGTGTCCTGGAGAAATACAAAGGTGATTTAGGATTGGCGAAGAAATACTTGGTTTGGTCGTGAATATCAGTCGCAATTTACTTTGCCTTCTTACTAATCCCTTTATTTGTCTTAATCTTAATACCTTCTGCACACCATCGTTATGCTAATTGGTTTTCTTCATTCCCTACCGGTAGGCACCAGCCTAAGGTTTGGAAGAAGACTATCCAATTTGCGTAATAGGTGTACTATCTCCTAAACTAAGGAGTACTCGTAACTTGAGAGAAGGCAAAAAGGAAAAGACAACTGAATAATCCTATCCGTTTTCTCCAGAACCGGAAACCATCTTCGAATTCCTTCGAGTTCGTATCTAACCATACGATGGTTTTGTCCAATGGAAGTGGACGTTCGCAGTAATACGGGGTGTCCTGGAGAAAAGGGTAAAAGTAGGAGTGGCAATGAGGTCTGCAACTCTGACAATCCAAAAGCCAGTGTTAAGAAGGTTCGGTCAACTTGGTCTCTGAGTCGTAGTCTTAGGGTCGGGTCAATGGTCGCTTCCAGAGAGAGAGAGAAAAGAAACACTCAGCGTGCACTCTAACCTAGATCAGAATGGTTACCAATTTATCTAATCTGGAAACCTCCCACTGTACCTCAAATTCTCCTCCAAACCTGAAAAAAGAATTAGTCGGGGTCACCCGAGGAGTAAACTAACTCATCAGTGGGAATCGGGATCCAACTATCATCACATGATAACGTGACGGAATCCGCTCACCCTATCACACTCCAGAAGGTATGCGCATATTTGGCAAGTTTCAGTACTTTTGAAACTCCCGATGAGATTTTTGCCCCATGCTCTTATGACCTTGACTTTGGCCAACAAATCATAAGTCACATGTCAAGTTCTACCCGTCATTCTCCAGGTTGTTTTGAATCCACCCGTACCTACCCTTGACTTTGGCCAACAAGGCAGTACGACTGTTCCAAACCAACGCATCTATCTATGCTGCATATGAATAACCAACAGCTACCAAACACTGTGCCTTGACTTTGGCCAAAAAACACAGCTTGAATATTATTGACTACCCATATGAAACGACGGAGGGCTACGAATGGTTTCTGGCGAAAACCTTTAACGTAATGAACTTGATATCGTTGAAGGAACGGATAGCTTTTTAGAAAATATAGTGACGAAAACCTTTACTAAAGAGGTCACTCCCGGTGAAGGGATCTCGGCTCTTTCCCCGTAGAATGGGGTGCTGGATATTCATAACCGAATATCACTATGCAAAGCAAAAGTAATCGGCTATAGTGAAGTTAATGCCCTGACGCAAACTTCTGTCCAAGGGGTCACTCCCGGTGAAGGGATCTCGGCCCTTGCCTCGTCGACTGAGGAGCAGGATATTCCAAATGAATACCACGATGCAAAACAAAAGTGAACGTCCTTGCAATAACAGCTTTTTGAAAAGTGTTCCAACAACATCAGATTAGGTTTGTTTTAACTTGCATTGATCCGAATCAATGCAGTCCCATCAATTGATCACACTACAAAGAATGAAAATATACTGACGTACGTATATGCCATCCGCATTCGCCACTGGGTCCCGTCATCACCCGTTAGGTTAGCTAACTAACGGCAGAGCGGGGACTGGACTAGCGCGGATGAAAAACATATACAACATCTACTAATATATATACCAATATATAGTATTTCGCTCAAGGCGTGAATAAAATGCAACATCACAGAAATGTACAGCATCACAGAACATAACAGATATCTGGGATCCCCGGGTTTCACAGAGCCACTACTGAAACCCGACGTTCCCCTGGTCATGTGGATAGCCTGTGCAAAGAAAACCTAGACCCCTACGGACGCGGCAAGTCACCCGCCAAAACCTGAAGCGAGGCAGCCCCCTTCAGCGCCGTGAATGGACCACCCAGCACTTCACGGAATCCGGTAACTTGGGCACCCCTCCTGGGTCAACCTGTACCCCCTACGAGTGCGGCGAATAGCCCGCCAATTCCAGACTGAAGCCCCCTCCGTCTCAATGCCCTGAGATGCGGGCTTGTTGCCCTCCAGAACCCGGCTATCCGTTCACCCCACCGCGGGGCAATCTAGTACAGAAAGTAAAATATACATACAACGGGTACATCGACTGCAACCTGGTCGTGCCCCAAAATAATAATACAAACAGGCAGTGACGGCAGTCCACATGTCGGACGCTCGCCCCGCAATATCAAATGTACATAATACAACAAAACTGTACTAGCATTGCATCCAGGCTATCCCCACGACCGATCCGCAACATCACAGCAAAATCACAGAACATCAACGTGAAAGTCACGTTCGCAAATCCGTCTAACCGGGCTATAGCAGTTAGACCGGATTTACCGATCGAGTGACATTCACGGTCGCAGATATAATGTAAATACTGTGAAAAATGTGTTTAAAATATCCGATCGATCAAAAATTAACAAGTGGGCCCCCAAGCAATACTGTAGCACTCACAGAAAATCTGGGCCCAATTTTAATATTCCAAAACCCCTAAAATAAGCCCAGAAGCCCACTGGAAAAATACGACGCAGTGAAGACGCCAATGTGCGGCGGAACCGCGGCCCAAGGGGGGTTTGGCCGCAGTTCCGCGCTTAGGTGGTCGACTGAATGTGTCGAATTTTCCCAGTAGTCTTAGAATATCCAGTACATCAATATTTTACAACATGAAAAAATTTTCGAGACCAAAAAAATTCAACAGAAAACTGATGTGAACTAAATTGTAGATTTTGGAATTTTGGTCGATCGGAAATGCAAAACACATCAAACGAAGCTAGACGAAGTTAATGGCGAGGCTCTGATACCACTGTAAGTGCACGGCGGCGCCCCGGCCGTCAATCCGACGGCCAAATGCGGAAACGGTGATAAACTTTAATTTTGCGGACTTAGCAAACCGGCACCACCGCGCACTAAACACCCGGATCGTAACCATTAACAAGTCTAAGCTACTAACAAGAAGGGGAAGAGATATACCGAGTGATCCGAGTCCTCCGGTCTTCTCGTCATCGTCCCGATCTCCTGCGGAAACTCCGGTCCTCGCCTCCTTGCCGGAAGGGCACCACATCGCCTGCATCTTTTACGGGCTCCCACCTCAATACCGAGGCAACTCGGGCACGAAGCTGGCAAGTCGTCGTGCCCAAGATTTGCTGTAGAATGTGTAGTGTAGAGGCTATATCTCATTTGGGTTCGTTGCCATTTGAATATGATGGAGGAAACAAGATAAGAAAAATGGTGCTTGCATTTTTCTTAACATGAAAAATGAGATCAAGAATGCTACTCTCTCAAAGATGAAGCTCTCATCTTCTTCTCTCTCAACCATGGAAAAACTCATCAATCTAGAAAAATGGTGGAGGAAAGAATATGAAGTATGAAGGGAGGTGATGGTAGGAGCACAAGTGGTGACCACATCCAAAACATCATCATAACAATCTCACATCAACCTCTAATCACCTCAAATCACCAAAAAGCAAGTGATGATGATAGAAAAGAATGGTATCAAAAGATTCTTTCATAATTAATACATTTGCAAGAAAACCCTCCACAAAGTGTTATTTGCAAACTTGCAAATAACCCCCTCCATCGGAAAAGTCCGGCCGGGAAAGAACAAAGGAAAACCGGCCGGAACGGAATGCAAACTGGCAACTCCAGAAAACTGGTCCCGTAATAAATTACAGGAAAACCCCGATACTGTGCATACACACCCGCATCTGTATTCCGTCCGGATACAAATGCAATGAGACAAAATCTACACTGTACTATACTAGGATCCGGCTTAAACCAAAGCCGGCTAGTAATATCTGTCCGATCCTGATCCGTGCAATACCGCACGTATCTGATCGAACCTTGCCATATATCCATACGGCCACTAGTACAAACCGTCCGATCCTGATCCGTGCAATACCGCACGTATCTGATCGGACCCTGCCATATCTCCATACGGCCTCTACAGCGTTTCGCCCGAAAGCTTGAGTAATTGAAAGTGTGGTGGACTCTAAAGACTCGTCAATACTATGGCTGTGAATTTAACCACTAGCTCGTCAGAGGTATAAGCCAATACGTAACGGGCCACCAGCTATTGACCAAAAGGGACGTCGATGAGCGAACTCATCCTGACACCCTACTGAGCCTGTCAGTGACAATATCCGTACAGTCCGGTCCGTTCGTCTATGAGCATCGCATGTCGGGCCTAGGGGGTGGGTAAAAGTCAGACCCCCAAAAGCGGTACAAGTCGTGTCGGAGTGTAGCCCAGAACACCCTGAGATACTACTGGAATACCTACCAGTAAATCTCCTGCCTTGGCCAAGGACTTCGTGTAATGGCTCTCCTAGACACAGCGCGACCTCACCCCCAATACCGGGAGAGACGAACCCCCGAAGATCCGCTCACTGCCTCCATATGGCTCGGGACTGTACCCAACTAAAACCTGTTTGCACGACTCCTTTGAGCCGTGGTAGGGTAGTAATCAAAGCACAGTGGGAACTCACACGAGACAAATGACGATCCCCAGGTCGATGAACTAACCTGTACACATGTCACCAGGGAACTGCTATCTGACGTCAGGTATAAGACCAACTAGCATGTTCCCGGCGAGTCCTGTCCGGTGTACTCATAACCCAATGAGCACCTGTATACATCTTAGGTGATCCAACTGACACCAGTGGCTTGTGAGACCGGCCACCGTCCCTCGTCGGGGTCTCGACTGTATACACTAGTCTACTCTGGAGAATCGATGCCCTGTCTCGAAACTCCTACGACTAGGGACCTTTTAAGGATGTGCTTATAGACTACCAGCTCCCACGTATATGATCGCCCTCATACTACCGGTTGTCAAGCACAAATCCTAGGGGCTCTATCAACGTGCAATAGCGACATATCAGGTCACCTAAAGCAGTACACGATGATAAAGATAAACCAGATAGCATACTATCATCTCGAGTAAGACTGTCGTACCGGGATAGGTCCTCCCTCAATCATTGCAATCACGTGCCTGTGATCCAATAATTGACTCTAAGGGCACTATCTCCAACAGCTTTCGCCTCCGGCCAAACCGAATGCAACCGGTCACGGTTAGGAATCACCTTTACCTTGGTAGGGTAGGGTGCCTAACGGAGCGTTTGCATAAGATTTGGGCGGAGTTTCAAATGGGAAAAGACGGGAAAAGGAAATGAGGAGCGAAATGTTAACTTACAAAATCTTTCTCTTTTCCTAACAACAATATTCACACCAACATTCACAAAACAACAAAGAGGAAAAAAGAAAAGCTACAAAGAAAAGAAAAGACTACAAACAAGTAATTAAATGACATGGTAATAAATTGCAAGTAATAAAAGACAAGAATGAAAATGCATGTAAGTAAAAGAGCGAGTAAGAAAGACTAAGAACCATAGAACCCAGAACAAGACATGGGTTCAATAACCAAATCTTAAACTTGCAAGCTCAATGAAGAGGTTGCAAGATCAAGAAGAGGCAAAGAACTCATGGTGAATGAAGGCACAAAAAAGACCTTTATTAATCATCAAGAATGATACAACCCCTTGAGATCAATAACCAACCCTTAAACCTTCAAGCTCAATGAAGAGGTTGAAGGATCAAGAGAAGGTTAAGACTTCAAGGGGACTAAGCTATTTACAAGAAAGGAGAATAGAAAACTTGGACAAAGAATGACAATCCAAGACTAAAGAATGACCTTTGAATCTTTGCCCCATGGTCTTTATTTATAGGCTCCAAAGAATGTAGGGAAATTCGAATTTTTAACACAAAATCTTTAGCATTGAATGCTCATTACTTCATGTCCATTTGTGCCTTGATTCTTGTCTTCCCCATCATGGTTCATGCTGATTTGTCTATTTGAATTTGATTTGCACTCAGTTTTGGAAGGAAATTTGAATCTTTAAATCACACACATAATCTTCACCATTAAATGCTTATTACTCCATTCCCACATGTGGCTTGATTCATGGCTGCCCCATTATGGCACATGCTGATTTGTTTGATTGACTTTGATTTGATTTCAGTTTTGGAAGGAAAAAATCAACACATGATGTTTAGCCTTGAATGCATATAATAATTTGCCTTGAATGCATATCTACATGTGCCTAAAAGTATTGTGTACACATTTGTTGTGTTGGACCATTTAGATAGAAAAATGTATACACAAACTTGTTGGAAAAAGGGACTCCTGAAGTATCGGTCGGATTGCGGTTCTGGTTTCAGTGTCGGCTCTCAATTGATATATCCATGCTTTTAAATGTATTTCCAGTATTTTATCACGGATACCTGTAATCTGTATTACTGAGCAGACATTGGTTAATAGTACCGATAAATACAACAAATAGATAATGAATGGGCGGTATTAGAATGCAGTTTTCTGATATGAACAAATACCCCCAAACTTATCTTTTGCTCGTCCCGAGCAAAACCATTTATTCACAAAAGAAAATCCTAACCGCACTTTCGCAGGGAACGCGATTAAACTGAGCATGTGCAATAAGCCGTTAAACCTCTAGGTGTCCCTAGTAGGAGGAGTGTTGTCTCCTGAGGGTTTTCAGCGGATACTACCCACAAAATCCCGTCAAGCTAGTTTTGCGAAATAACTATGATTCAAACCCTATGGTTTTGTTTAAAAGATAACAATTCTATTATCCTAAATTTAGAACTATCGAACCTTTATTTTTCACACCTCGCTTCTCTTTTAACTTAAGATTTTATATGTCTTTACGTGCAGTGCAAATAGTGTCGTTAAGTTTCAAAAGGATCGATTAAAGTCGTCATGTCACAAAATAAAGCCCAGATAAAAATTTAAAAAGGATCACATAAGTTTTATAAGGAGTTAAGTATTTCTCAAGTTTTGTTTTCCAATAAGGTTTCAAATTCAGAATTTCTATCTTCCATAACAGGAAACTAGGTCTTATTTTTCACTCCACCTTTTTCTTGTTTTCATTTCATACACACCTTTGTGAACGTGCAATAGTCTTTATCATAGAATGAAACCTTCATATCTCCGCAAGAAATACTTTTTTATAAAAATCTGTCTTTTGTCAAGATTATTCTCACACAAAGAACCGTTAGGAATTTTAACTCGGAGAGAACACTTGCTTGACTTTGTTTTAATTTGGACTTTCTAGGCTTCTTAGCGAGCTTTGGGCCAATGCTCCCAAACCAGTTGGTTTTAGGGCATTAGGTGTAGAGACACCCCAGCGGACTTAATTACTCAAGTTACCTAGGCCCAAAAACAAAAGACAATTTTAGCGTGAAAATCATGATGATTTAATGCAGACGGAGATATAACTGGTAGTTCAATTATTTTTTGGATAAAAGACGTTTTTAGTGGGTTAGGTGTGTAATCATTCCAATCAAGTTCCAGATGGGTTATTCTTCAGAATTAGTTCCAATTAAGGCCTCAATAATATCCCTTCATATTCACCTCTCTTTAAACCTAGTCTTGATATTACTTATTTCAGAACAAACCTATTTGATCCTCAGAAAATAGTTTATCAATTTAAAAGTTTTCAGACATAATAGACTTGTCATCTAATTTTCAAAACTCACGACACGTGTAGTGTGATGTAAAGACGTATATTGGCTATAGTTAACTTCAAAGGAGAGTTATCTTTCAGGTTTTCAAAATCTAAAAATAGGATTTAGTTGTTCCTATCTTATCAAATAAAACCGTCGAAATATTGAATCTAAGTTCTCCCGCTAGCTAACTTGACGACATAGTTTTTATGTTTTTAGAAAATTTTCTGATTTTTATGGGTTTTTAAATAAGTATGCAAATGCAGAATATACAAATGAATGCGAAGGTAGAAAGCTTACCGAGCACACCCCCAAACTTAAACTTGACAGTGCCCTCACTGTCAGGCTACACCAAGAGAGTCAAAATTGTCGGTGCCTCCCCAAAAACAAATTATATACAAAAATAAAAACCAAAAATATGTACACCAAAAGGTTCCCCCCAAACTTAAGTGAAACAGTGTTTCCACTGTTTAGCGTTGAAGTTCAGGATTAGGAGGGGAGAGAACGGTATCAAGCTATACAAGGCCTTACACAGGCCAAAAGTGAGTACCAACCATTCAAAAATTCTATCTATGTAATATGCGGGTTGGTGAAAGAATGTGAAGAGAAAAGAAATGGAGAATACGCAAGATCGTATGGAGATAGAAGCGGGATACGGTCTCGGTATATGAGAGGAAGAATGGCGGAAAGGAAAAAGAAATGGTGTACGAACTTGAGGGTGAAAATGGAGTGAATAAATTAGCGCAATTTTTAATGACCGATGTGTGAAAAGCGATTGTGCTAATTTATTAACCCGTCGAGAAATGGGGTCAAATCCCTCAAGATTCGTGAGAAATGGGTATGCCGAACTCGGTAAACCAGACATAGGAAATGAAAGTGATACAGTTTCGTGCAAGGTCGGAACGATGCAAGGGATGAAGGGGAGTGATTTAGGGATAGTCTTATTCTCACCTAAGTAAACTGTCTCGAACTCGAAAGATTCCATCAATGGTTCGAATTGACTGTGAGCAACCGAGTTTGATGGTTCAACTAACTCATCTGAAAATTTGAAGGACTCAAACTCGGGTGGTGAGCCTTCAACATCGTCCGAAAAAGTGAAACACTCGTAATCGTTATCGGCTGTGAGAAGAGTGTCATATTTAAGGAGGAACGCACTAGTGGCGTCAAATGTGTTGTGATTGAACAGAAATTTTTCAAACTCACAGTCCTCCTGCATGATCTTTTGCGTGGTCGGAACGATGGAAAGGATGGAGGGTGATTTAGGAAGTATAACATTTAATGGTTCAGGAGGATGAATTGAAAAATCCGACACATCAAACAAAAATGGTTCATCCTCAAAACTATCCTCAATACTCTCCTCAATACTATCCTCATAATTCTCCTCGAAAATTATCTCATCCATGCAAATCTCATCAAAATCAAGACGCATATGAAGTTCGGGAGAAACATTTAATGACTCGGGATGATGAATTGGAGAGAAAATTTCAGTCAAATCTACAGGTTCATCATCTAAAATACTCCCTGCGTCAATATCCTCAATCAAGTGAAAATTAAGATTCTCAGACTCCTCATCAAAAGCATAGATTTCAACCGATTCTAGTTCTAAGATGGAGGTGTAGAGGTTAAAAGGTTTAGGACCGGTTTCACTTGGAATGGACCCTTCACAATCGGGTAAATCAAATACTACAAAATCGCACAACTCATTAACCCTTCTATCTTCAATTGGTAAATCTTTTGGGACACTAGATAGACATTCAAAATTGGAGTTGTGTGAATCAATTTGCAATGGGTAGGTTTGATTAGGAAGGGTGTACAGCTCACTTTCACTACTCAAATTCTCAGCCTGGCCTACCGTCTCATCATACATTGTAAAATGTGGAGCTAGTTGAAAACTAGCTACCGGGTCACTAGGTTGTATGAGGGCGGCCATGGACGCATTCAAATCCATCATCTGTTGGCATGACACTACCCTAAAGTCTTCCAACATTTGTTCTAGACTAGACATGGGTTGTGAAGGGGTTTTAGTAAAACATTCAAAGTTGTTTGGATACTGGAAACTCCCAAAAGGTTGTTCAGAATCAATGTCTAGGGCAGGTGCAAAAGTTGGGTAGGACTCGTAGGAATTGAATGGCTGGACAAGGGTAGGATCATCATACGAATAAGAAGGTGAATGGAATTGATGATCCATAGAATTTGTAGTGGTGAAAGGAGTGAAAGATCGGCTACAGGATTGTTCAATATGTTCAGCGAGGGACAAAGGACGACTTGCAAAAGGGGTGTCAACATAAGAGGGTGGGGGAGGTTGATACAAAGTGGATTGCGGAGTGCAAGTGTTTGTCCTAGATGCGTCTATGCGATCTTTCAATTAAAATTTTTGGCATGGATGGATCGTTCGAAGTTCGACCAAAACAAGAACCGTAAGAAGTTATGTCTGGTTGTGGGTACCAAAGTTCGGCAAGGGTTTTTCGAGGTGGGGTATCCATGATATGAAGAGAGAAAGAAAGAAAGGAAAAGAAAAGAAAAGGAGGGGAAAAAGAATGTGATTTTTTAATTTTTTAATTTTTTAGTTAGTTATTAACAAAAGAATGAAATATACAAAAAAGAATCTGGACAAAAACAACTACGACACAAAAATACCACACACCTAATCGTTCTAGGGTTCACCTAGGTCAACTAGACCTGCTCAAGAACTTGATTGTCGAAGTAAAACTGTGTCGAGAAACAGGCTCAAGATACACTGATCACGAGGCCAGGTAAGTGCAAAGATAAGGGGAGGTTTTCCGACGCTTTCGTGAAGGTCCTTAATTAAATAACCCTTTCTCTTTTGGCGGTTTCGCCGTTAACACTTTCTTAGACACCCCGTAAACAATATACCGTTAAGCGGTGTTCTAAACACAATTAAGCTCTCCTAGTGAGCGCGAAATCCTTAAGGCTTAAAGTCTAATTTCTTTTAAAATTTATGCGGGTAAACGTTATGCTCAAGTTCGTGATTTGTGGGCCACGGAAAAGGTGATGAAATCCTTTACCGTATGTTGTGGGGTTCGCTTGCCCTTAAATCCGTATTAATGTATGCAACGCGCAATTCAATGAAAAAAATTTATTCAAAGAATCAAACAATCGTTTTTTAGTTTAAGCTCGGCACTGCAACAAATACGGGTTAGTCAATTTTTTTAATTTTTTTTTGGTGTTTGCTAGCGAACTTGCAAAGAATCCTGCAAAGATATTATATTGGAAGCGTCGGATTTGAGAAGAAGGTATTAGTAAAGTACGTACCGTTAAGTTGTGGGCTAAGAAACCCCCGTTGAATCGAATCCGGTAAGCTTGAAAAGTTCGCTTGCGCGGGTCAAACTACCCGGATCTTTGGCACTGTTCTTCGTAACCACCTTGATTTTGAATGTGCACTTTGCTCCCCACGCCCGCTTTTCGCAAATCCGCAAAATCTGAAATGTCGGAAAAAATGGATATTAGTACGGAAAAACGATACGAATGCCCAAATACCTGCACACTAAAAATTATAAAAAACAAACAATACAAATAGGACAAAAATAGAACACTGGAGCTCAGAGGAGAAATTGGAGGCAAGAGGTGGTGAAAGGACCGGCGTCGCCGGATTTGGTGATGATGTCGCCGGCCAACTTGATGAGGTAGGGCTCCAAATTTCAACAGTAGTCTCAGTGTTCCACTAATGCCACACTGGTATTGTTTATCTTTTTATTTTAGTTACAGAGTGCAAGCAGGTATAAAATCCAGAGAACAAAATGGTTAGCTTGTGTTAATTTTTTGTTTGGTTTTGAAATTTTGAATTTTTTTAGTTTGTTTTAGAAAATATGGTTAGATGGATATTAACAAGATTAACCCGAAATAACAAAAACAAAAACGTTACCGTCTCCCCGGCAACGGCGCCATTTGATTGTCACGATCTAACTGTGTCGTGTTTAAAAAGAATTCTGAAATTACCGCAATCAAAACGGTGTCGCTTGTAGCGAGCCGCGATGAATACGGGTCGTCCGCAGGGAGATGGTAAGTTTCTTATTGCTTGTTTTAACGAGTTAATTCCGTGTTTTGATTTGTTGGTTAACTAATTGTCGTAACAAAGATATGAATAAAAAGGGCTTGTTAAGGGTAGTAATAAGTTAGATTGTATGAAGGTGATGTTTGCCAATTCCTTATAGCCCCGACTTGGTATTGATACTAAAGCAATAGGTAACAACGCGGATTAGGAAACTTGAAATACGGTATTTGCGGTATTTCGCTAAATCCGTTTTCCTTGTCCCTTGTCCTTCCGTTGTTATCTCTTGATTTTAGCCTTCGGCAAACCACGGGCAATCCGGTCATGATTAGGAATCATCACTATCGGGGTAGGATAGGATGCCTAGTGAGCGGAGTTGCGGGTGATTTGCACGAAGTTTCAATAGGCAAGTTTTAGGTTTTAAAGTTTGGACAAAGAAAATCTTCGAATACGATCTAACATATTACACCCTTAACAAGTGAAAAGATTACTCACACATATTTACAAATTAACAAGAAAGAAAAGAGAAGATACATAAAAACATGCGATGAAATAAAGAGGAAAAGAGAACCGATGAGTTCAAGCGTTTTATCTCCCAGTGTTCAATCCCCGGCAACGGCGCCATTTGATCGCACGCCAAAAGCGTGTCGGATATTTAAAGTTCTAAAGTTTAACCGCGATCAGGACGGTGTCGCTTTGCAGCTAGCCGCGATGAGCACGGGTCGATCCACAGGGAGATGGTAAGTTTTACGTTCTTGTTCTAACGAGTTAACAACATGGCGGATTTGTTCGTTATCTAACCTATGTGTATATTCAAGTATAAGGCTTGTTAGGAAACGATAGGATAGTGTAAGTTAATGGATTCCGTATTCAAGTACTTTGAGCCGAACTCAACCAATGAAGTTAGAACAATCGGCAACAACGTGGATTAGGGGACTTAAGCACGGTATTCATAGAATCCAGCTTATTGACCCTTGTCCTTCCGTTCTTGTCTCTTGCTTTCGCCTCCGGCCAAACCGAATGCAACCGGTCACGGTTAGGAATCATCTTTACCTTGGTAGGGTAGGGTGCCTGACGGAGCGTTTGCATAAGATTTGGGCGGAGTTTCAAATGGGAAAAGACGGGAAAAGGAAATGAGGAGCGAAATGTTAACTTACAAAATCTTTCTCTTTTCCTAACAACAATATTCACACCAACATTCACAAAACAACAAAGAGGAAAAAAGAAAAGCTACAAAGAAAAGAAAAGACTACAAACAAGTAATTAAATGACATGGTAATAAATTGCAAGTAATAAAAGACAAGAATGAAAATGCATGTAAGTAAAAGAGCGAGTAAGAAAGACTAAGAACCATAGAACCCAAAACAAGACATGGGTTCAATAACCAAATCTTAAACTTGCAAGCTCAATGAAGAGATTGCAAGATCAAGAAGAGGCAAAGAACTCATGGTGAATGAAGGCACAAAAAAGACCTTTATTAATCATCAAGAATGATACAACCCCTTGAGATCAATAACCAACCCTTAAACCTTCAAGCTCAATGAAGAGGTTGAAGGATCAAGAGAAGGTTAAGACTTCAAGGGGACTAAGCTATTTACAAGAAAGGAGAATAGAAAACTTGGACAAAGAATGACAATCCAAGACTAAAGAATGACCTTTGAATCTTTGCCCCATGGTCTTTATTTATAGGCTCCAAATAATGTAGGGAAATTCGAATTTTTAACACAAAATCTTTAGCATCGAATGCTCATTACTTCATGTCCATTTGTGCCTTGATTCTTGTCTTCCCCATCATGGTTCATGCTGATTTGTCTATTTGAATTTGATTTGCACTCAGTTTTGGAAGGAAATTTGAATCTTTAAATCACACACATAATCTTCACCATTAAATGCTTATTACTCCATTCCCACATGTGGCTTGATTCATGGCTGCCCCATTATGGCTCATGCTGATTTGTTTGATTGACTTTGATTTGATTTCAGTTTTGGAAGGAAAAAATCAACACATGATGTTTAGCCTTGAATGCATATAATAATTTGCCTTGAATGCATATCTACATGTGCCTAAAAGTATTGTGTACACATTTGTTGTGTTGGACCATTTAGATAGAAAAATGTATATACAAACTTGTTGGAAAAAGGGACTCCTGAAGTATCGGTCGGATTGCGGTTCTGGTTTCAGTGTCGGCTCTCAATTGATATATCCATGCTTTTAAATGTATTTCCAGTATTTTATCACGGATACCTGTAATCTGTATTACTGAGCAGACATTGGTTAATAGTACCGATAAATACAACAAATAGATAATGAATGGGCGGTATTAGAATGCAGTTTTCTGATATGAACAGGGGTCGGGTTTCGTGTTGACCAGGTAGACCAGCCCCGTGGAGGGCTGGGTTGACTAGTCCCGAGGGGGCCTGGGTTGGGTTGGCTGGCCTTTAAGGGGCCGGGGCCAGGTTGACCGTCCCCTTGGGGGGCCGGGTTAGGTTGACCAGCTCCATGGGGGTAAGGGTTTCGGTTGACCGGCCGTTGAGAGGGCCGGGTCTTGGTGGGCTGGACGCTGAGAAGGCCAGGTCTTTTTAAGGTGTTTGAAAATATTTGTGTGTACACGAGCTCTCTTAATATGCACTTTTGTTGATCCGGGACTTCGAGAGCTTACTGCGGATATTTTTTGTCTGTCGTCGTTGAACCAGGTGTTTTTCTGAAACCGAACCGAGGCAATATAATGCATTCTCATATGCAAACCGTGTAGAGGCAGTTGTAATATGGGGCTCGTCTGAAACTGAGCAAATATAATTGGAACATCAATATAAAGCATACTTGTATACATACCGAGCAGGGGTATGGCGTACTCGTATACAGATCGAGCAGAGGCATCGGGAACCAAATAAAGGCGTTGAGCGTATTCGATGACTAGGAACCAAACAGAGGCGTCAAGCGTGGTTTTCAGGTATTGAACAAAGGCATGGCGTGTTCCCCGAACGTTTAACAGAGGTATAGCATGCTAGACTGTAGAAAGGTGCCTGTCAAAAGAACCCAAAAGTAGAAATTGTTAGTTATATGTATGCCCTAGAGGCCATTACTGTACATAGGATGTATATTGTAGTGGATGCTGGGACATATATAGGGAGGACTTTCTTGCTCGACATGATAGTATGCTATCTGGTTGCTCTTTACCTTAACGTGTATACTCATTGTCTCTCTGTTACATGTTGGTAAAGCCCTTAGGATGTGTACTTGACTACCTGGACTATGATGCAGATCATACTAGTGGGGACATGGTAGTCCATAAGTACATCCTTCAAAGTCCCTAGTCATGGGTATATCGAGACGGGGCATCGATATACCAGAGTAGACTAGCGTATACCTTCTCGACCCATACAGATGGGCGATGGATGATCCCATATCCGTTGGTGTTTGACATCAGAGATGATATACGGGTGCTCAGTGGAGACTGGGTACACTGGACGGACTCGCTGAGAACTCCCAGATGGTATTATACCTTACGTCAGATGGCAGTTCTCTGGTGACACTGGTACAGAGTAGTCTGTTGACCCGAGATCGTCATAGAGTCTTGTGTGGTTCCTACTGTGCTTTGATTTCCACCTTACCACGTCCAAGAGGGCGTGCAAAACGGTGGTTTTTGGGTACAGTCCCGAATCACATGGAGGCAATGAGCGATAGGAGGGGATTCGTCTCTCCCGGTATAGGGAGTTGATGTTGCGCTGTGTTCGATTGGCTATAACCGGAAATCCCTGGCCAGGGTTGCTGAGATTTACTGGTAAGTGTTACCAGTAGTTTCTCGAATTGTTATAGACCTCATATCGACACGACTTATCGAGCTATTGGGGTCTGACGTTTACCACCCCTAGGCGAGATATGCGACATATCAGACGACGAGACCGGACTGTACGGTAAGTGTTACTGGTTGGATTCACTAGAGTGTGAGCGGGCTTGCTCGTCGATCTTCTGATCGCTCAATACCCGGGTGGCCGTTACGTTTAGCAGACCGCTTGCGGCTTGTGGGTGTTTGATATGATCATCACCTGCTGCCGGCGTATTGACGAGTCTTTAGAGTCCTACACAGAGGTTTCCTGGCTCAAGCAAAACGAAATAGGAGCGCATATGAGATATGCACGAGACCGAGAATGATTCGAGTATGTGATACCGTCTTCTATTCTCGCGATGAATGTATTGAATGGTTGTATGCGATATAACCTAGTTATTGAATCAAGGATTGATTCGATAAGCCGATACATTGAATATTAGTCGGTTATATGCGATATGACCGGATCGTTAAATCAAGTGTTGATTTAATGATTTAATGCATAATTATATATTTGATATATTACTTTGCATTAACTAGTGTTGGTTCACTTTAAATGGATTTTCTCACTTGGATTGTGCAAGTTGTATATGTGATATACTTTTGTGCACATGATTGTATCATGTTTGATGATACATGCTAGTTTGGGTTTGTGTAAAGAATTAAACCATGGTTACTTAAGTGGTTAGGGTTTCATTTCCTTTTCTCATTTATTTATCTATTTATTCATTTTGGAAAAAGGAAAGCATAAAGGGAAAATGGTTGCTAAATTTGTTTTCTAGTTGAAGCTTCTTGAACATTTGACCAAAGTGACCATTTTGTCTCATGCTTAACCCTAACCACTCCATTTAACCCTAGTCTATTCTCTACACCTAACCAAGGTTAGGATATGATAAGTATTCATTTTATTATTTATTTTGGATAATACTTATGATATTCTTTCTTCTTCTTCTTCATCTTCTTCAATGAAGAAAGCTTCACCTCATCAATGGTGATTGATGAAAAAGAGTGAGAAATCCAATTCTAAAATGAACCCACTTCCTATTTCTTTATCCTCTACCTCTTGCCAAGTAGTATAGGGTGTTTTCTTCACAAGTTTCATGACTTGGTGAAGTGGGAGCTTGATCTTGCGATGCCTCGACGTAGATCATCTTCGGCACGAAGCCGACGACCTTGCCCGCCCATTTCTCTGATGAAGCCGACGCTAGAGCCCGGATTTTGATTTGGACAGCGAAGAGGACTTCATCACGGAGCCGTAGAGGTGGAGGACCGGATCTACAAAGGTTGTATTTCCGTATTCTTGTAGTTAAGTGTTAACTTGTTTGTTTTTCGCCTAGACATCTAGTTAACGATCCGTATTAGGGTTTCTCGGCACCCGTAAATTTTGAAATTGGCATGGTTGATGCCTTGTGAGACCTCATTAGCGTGCCTAGGAACCCTACAGAAATTTCCTGTATGATGGCTGTTGATAGTAAACCCGTATGAAGGTTGATTGCCGGGAATAAAAACCCGTGTAGAAGTAGCAGTTGACGATTTTAACTTCGAGCCTTTTCTAATGTCTACAAATAACCTTCATGCTTGGATTTGCATGCGTAATTTGTTTATGCAGGCGATACCAAGCGTAACTGTAATAAACTCTATATAGAATGACATTGAAGAAGCATTCTTGTTGAAGCCGAAGTAAAGTAACTCTTGTGAGAAGTGCGTCTTTGCATCCGATTGGAATGTGATAATTCCATTGCTTGTTGAAATGTAGCAACATTAGTTGACTGTAGGATGTAGAAGCGTCCGTCGATTGTAAGATGTAAAAGCACCCGTTGATTGTAGGATGTGGAATAATGGCATCAGATAGCCGTTGTCGTGATAGTGGCGTAAAGATGCCATCTTTGTAAAAGTAGCATTGAAAATGGCCATTGAATTTGAGATGTTGGGCGGTGGAAAATGTGGCATTGTGCCATTGAAAATATGGTATTGAGCGCCTTTGTATATTTAACGTAGATAGTGTCATTTGTGAAGAAGAAGTGACGGGATAAGCCCCCATTCCTTTTGGTAAGAAAAGACATAAGGACTCATAGTTTATACTCATGTAGCTTGGATTATTTTCATTGAATACTCATGCGAATTCTTCCCATGAGGTATCTTCTTTAGAAATCGGGGTTTGTTTACTTAAAGCTTGTAAGAGACTCGAGCGATGAAGTCTTCTATGCCTTCTCTCGGCAAACTTATGGAGAATTTTGTACCTTGGAGCCCTCTTATTCTTGCGGGGAGGGATGAGCATTGGTGCAATCAAAGACCATTCTTTTGACATCGTCACTGCTTCTTTTAAACTTAGAGATGTGAGTATCTGATGAGTGTCTCGTATTGTTGGGGGAGATATTTTTGACGACATCGTGGTTGAGGAAGAAGTCGTTGATGTAGACTTTGTTGATGAAGAAGTAGTGGTTGGAGAAGACTCAATGTGATTTTTTTCGACGTGACGGATATCATGTTAACCGTCTGTTTTCCCCTCTTTAGATCATTAAGGAGTGTCGAGTCAATCTTTCCTTCTTAAACCATGTTTCGGACCAATTTCTTGAAGATAAAATATTTTTGTAGATCGTGCCCTGGCCTACGGTGATACTTGCAATATTGACCGTTGTTATGATGTGGCATCTTTGTGTCCATTTGTGGTGGTAGAGGCAATTCTATTAACTTTATTTCCACCAAACCCATAAGAATGTCTTCAAGGTCTTCTTTTGACAAGTTGTTCACTAAAGATTTTGATTAAGTGTTGGAAAACTGATTTTGGGAACCCGAATAAGGTTTCTTGAGTGATGTTTCCATCACTTGCCTCTTCTTTTCATAGTTGTAGTCATAGCCTCTTTTATTCTCGTCAGAGCCTTGGTTGTAATTCTTGCAGTTTTTGTCGGACTGTCTGATCGTTTGTTTGAGGAAGTTTTCAATGTTTGTTGCTTTGGAAGACAGCTCTTCAAATGATAAGGGACGGACTCCTTGTAGATGTATCGCCATTTTTTGTTGCAAATTGTTCATGCGCATCCTGACTGCTTCCGATTCTGTGAGAGGTTGCGAGCAGTGTAAACTCGGATTCCTCCACCGGTTGATAAAATCAGCGGCCTTCTCATTGAATAATTGTTTGGTTCGTGTTAATTCGGTAATTCCAACAATCCGCTGAGTACTATAGAAGCGTTGAAGAAAGACTTCTTGTAATTGCTCCCAACTATGGATGGAGTTAGGAGGCAACTTGATGTACTATGTAAATGCCGGACCAGAAAGTGTTTGCATAAACTGGTGAAGAAGAAGAGAACCATTGCGCGCAGTGTCTTGAAATGCTGCTAATAAGTGAGCGATGTGCTCATGTGGTGACCCACTTCCATTGAACTTGGCGAATGAAGGTTGTTTGTAGTGATCTGGGAATGGCACTAAATCAATTTCCGATGGATAGGGTTTCATGTATCCTAGCCTCATAGCATGCTGAGTTTGCATGAGGTATGCTCTTACATCTTCCGCTATCATCCTTTGAACGGTGTCGATTAATGGTGATTGGCTTTGCACTGACTCATTGATAGGAAGATTTTGGTCAACACTTGAATGATTCGGCGGAAGTAGCTTTCTTAGGCGAGTCAACTCTTTCTCTTTTTCTTGTAAAGTCCTTTGGAGTTTTGCTAATTGATCATCAAGAGATGCCTCATTAGTGGCCAACACTTATTCCGTATTAGAAGTGTAATTTTCTTCGTCTATGTTATTTATGTTATAGTGCGAAGATATTCAAAACTAGATTCATTATCATTAAGAATATTATTTGATACAGACAATGATCTAGATCGATTTCTAGTTACAGGACCAAGACTCAATGAAACAATAGTACGACTCCTTCCAATGTATTCATTATTTGGTTCCTCGATACCGACAGGAAATGCCATTAAAATATATGATGTAACCTCTTCCATTCCTCTGCAAAGTCGGTGCAAGGTTCATTGTTCTTGGGGAGAAAGCTTGAATCATATTCTGCATCATGATCATGTATTTATAAGCGGTGAGAGGTGGGAGCAGAGTCGGTCTGGGCTCGGTGTTGCTTTGTGAATGGTTGCTTGTAATATTTGAGGAGACGGTAGGTATCCTGCGTAGTTTTCGTAGAGCCATTCCATAGGAACATATCTCGGGGGAGAGGTACGTTGTGATAAAGAGCATGCCTTTGCTTGTTTTTGAAGGGGTGATGATGACTTGACCATATTACTATCTCCCTTAGAATTTGTTGGAGAACTCGGAACAGCAGTTGGCATCCTCTTTTTGATGATGATAGGTGGTGGTACAGTCTTCATGGCTACTGGTTTGGCCTTTGGAACACACAATAAAGGAAAATCTTTCTTTGTAGAGCGAAGAGGAGAGAAATCCTCGTCGGAGAACGGGAGAAACCATAAATTGCATGAACAACCTTCTTGTGGATCGTAGGGCATGGGGGAGTAAAGATCTTCCACTACCCTTGATTGTTAGGATATGTGCGTGTTCAAGTTCTAGTTTAAATACCGCAATCAAGACGGTTTCGCTTGTAGCTAGCCGGTTGAGTACGGGTCGTCCGCAGGGAGATGTGAGTCTTTTTCAATGTGTTTTAACGAGTTAAGTCCGGTTGTTCAGATTTTTGTTTGTGATTATCTAAGTGTTGAGTTGATATTTAAAGCGAGCTTGTTAGGGTTAGGATTAGGTTAGTTTGAGTTAGGAGTCTCCACATCTTTCGTTGCCCCTCTTAATATCGGTGTTACGGTAATCGGCAACAACGGGGATTAGCACGACTAGGAAGGAACTTGCGAGTATAAGCTAGGCTTTCCAACGCATAAGTCCTTCCTTTTGGTGCTTGTCCGTCCGTTCTTGGCTCTTAGCCATAACCTCCGGTTAATTCAACCACAACCGGTCTCACTACGGAATCACCGCTATCATGTAGGATAGGGTGCCGTAAGGAGCGGATTGTGGTTCAATTAACGGGAGTTGATTTAAGCTGTTGGGCAAGGAAAGAGTGAGAGAGATTTCCTTCTCTCAAACTTTCCTTATCCTACCCTAACAAGAATGAACTACTCACACATCATAATACGGAAAAATAAAACAAAACAAAAGAGGAAGATAGAAAGAAGGAGATTAGAAGAATACGACTAACTATTTGCGACCTCACCTTGGCGAGGATCAAGCGTAAGTATCATTGTCATATGTAAGGATAAAGAAAAAAGAGAAGAAAGAAACAACAAGGAAATAACAACAACTACTTAACGAATTTAAAGTTACAACAATTATAACAAAAGTAAGACAAGCATGATAATAAATTGATCTTCTTTATTCACCATTCCTCACTCACAAAGCTCACTACAAGTTTAATGGAGAAGAGATGAGAAGAAGAAGAACATGTAAACTAAATCCTAGCAAAAGAAAATACAAGAATGGACCCTTTCCTTCACAAAGTTCTGGGCTATTTATAGGCCAAAAAATGAAAACCTAGGGCAACCACCAGAACCCAAACAAAAAGACCAAAACACCCCCCAAAAATCTGCAGGCTTGGCGCCTAAACGGCCGCGGATCAGCGGCCTGGACCCACCTTTTGCCGCGGATCCGCGGCCTTATGGTTGATTTGGGCTTTCATCTTTCTTGGGCTTCCCTGGTTTGATGTGTACATAATTCTGGTACATGTATTTTCTCAATTTGGCTCCACGATTTTTCCAGAATTTCTGTTGAGGGAAAGGTGGACTTTTTGTCAAGATTTTGTCATGATTGCCTCGAGCTCCGCGTAGATCTCTTGGATTTTGTGCTACCATTGAGCCTTGTGCATGAGATTGACATTGATTCGACCTTTTGTCTTCCTAAACTGGTATCTGGCAACATACGGATGAAGAGCGGAGACCGTGTTTTATCTGTGGTTGGCAGGAACCCGGATTTTTTCGTGTTTTCCATGAATTTCACCGTTTTTAGAACCGAGAACCTGTATCCTGCAATTGACTAGCAAACACGGCTCAAGAGTATCTACGGATATGCAATGTGATAAAAATTGGGCGGTATGAAAATGCAAAAATCTGATATGAACAAATACCCCCAAACTTATCATTTGCTCATCCCGAGCAAAGCCCCTTTATTCGCAAAAAATTTCCTAACCTCACTTTCGCAGGGAACGCGATTGCACTGAGCATGTGCAACAAGCCGTTAAACCTCTAGGTGTCCCTAGTAGGAGGAGTGTTGTCTCCTGAGGGTTTTCAGCGGATACTACCCACAAAATCCGGTCAAGTTGGTTTTGCAAAATGACTAAGCTTCAAACCCTAAAGTTTTGTTTTAGAAAATAACAATTCTATAATCCTAAGTCTAGACCATCGAACCTTTATTTTTCACACCTCGCTTCTTATTTAACTACAGATTTTATATGTCTTTACGTGCAGTGCAAATAGTGTCGTTAAGTTCCCGAAAGGTCGAATAAAGTCATCATGTCGCACAATAAAGCCCAGATAACAATTTAAAAAGGATCACATAAGTTTTATAAAGAGTTAAGCATTTTTCAAATTTCGTTTTCCAGTAAGGTTTCAACTTTAGAATTTCTATCTTCCATAACAGGAAACTAAGTCGTATTTTTCACTCCACCTTTTTCTTGTTTTCATTTCATACACACCTCTGTGAACGTGCAATAGTCTTTATCATAGAATAAAACCTTCATATCTCCGCTAAAATTTTTATAAAAGCCTGTCTTTTATCAAGATTATTCTCACACAAAGAACCGTTAGGAATTTTAACTCGGAGAGAACACTTGCTTGACTTTGTTTTACTACTGGACTTTCTAGGCTTCTTAGCGAGCTTTGGGCCAATGCACCCAAACTAGTTGGTTTTAGGGCATTAGGTGTAAAAACACCCCAGCGGACTTAATTACTCAAGTTACCTAGGTCCAAAAACAAAAGACAGTTTTGGCGTGAAAATCAGATGATTTAATACGAACGGAGATATAAACGGCAGTTCAATTATTTTTTTGGATAAAAGACGTGTTTAGTGGGTTTGGTGTGTAATCATTCCAATCAAGTTTCAGATGGGTTATTTTTCAGACTTAGCTCCAATTACGGCATCAATAACATTCCTTCATATTCGCTTTACTTCATAAACTATTCTTGCCATTACTTATTTCAGAACAAACCTATTTGATCCTTAGAAAATCATTTATCTGTTTAAAAGTTTAAACATGAAAGACTTGTCATCTAATTCCCAAAATCTTACGACACGTGTAGTGTGATGTAAAGACGTATATCAGCTATAGTTAACTTCAAAGGAGAGTTATCTTTCAGGTTTTCAAAATCCAAACATAAGATTTAGTTATTCCTATTTTTTCAGACAAAAACCGTCGAATGTTGAATCAGAGTTCTTCCACAAGCTAACTTGACAAAAAAGTTTTTATATTTTTTAGAAAATTTTCAAATTTTTATGGATTTTATGGATTTTAATATGCAGATGCAAAATATACATATGAATGCGAAGGTAAGAAATGCGTACCGAGCGTACCCCCAAACTTAAACTGGACAGTGTCCTCACTGTCGTAGCATGAAGAGATCATTTGAAGGGTCAAAATTGTCGGTTAGCGATACACAAATTTTTATTTGTTTTTGTTTTTAAAGAAAAGAAAAAGAATATACACAAATATATACAAAATGGTTTGTACATACCCCCAAACTTATTTGGAACAGTGTCCGCTGTTCTTGGCTGGATAACCGAAGTTTGGAGGTAGGCAGAGGAAGATCATTCAGGGTAAACCGGCTCCTGTAAGAACAGGAGCTCCTCTGTTGGATCGGCGCTAAGGTACGGTTTGCATCAGTGTCCGTTTACCTTGAAGAGTGAACCGTCCTTTGGATTTTCCAAATCCACAGCGCCCTGCGGATACACATTCCGCAAAAAATACGGCCCTTTCCAGGATGGAAATGAAGTCGGGTGTCGTAAAGCAGTACCTGCTGACCAGGTACGAAGGTTTTGCGCAAAAGGTGTTTATCGTGAAACACCTTCGTTCGATTCTTAACGACAACCGTGTTGTCGTAAGCCTCATCCCTAAGCTCGTTTAGTTCGTTCAGCTGCAGCTTCCGATGGCTGCCCGCATCCTCAAGAGACAGATTCAGCTCCTTTATCGCCCAAAATGCGTGATGCTCTATTTCGACAGGAAGGTGGCAGGCTTTTCCGTACACAAGCCGATAGGGAGACATGCCAAGGTCGGTCTTATAAGCGGTTCTAAATGCCCAAAGGGCATCAGTGAGTTTCAGAGACCAATCCTTACGGTTCTTGGAAACCGTCTTCTCCAGTATCTGCTTGATTTGCCGATTTGAAACTTCGGCCTGCCCGCAGGTTTGGGGGTGGTAGGGCGTAGAAAGCTTATGATTAATGGAGTATTTCCGCATTAAGGCTTCGAAAGTTTTATTGCAGAAATGACTTCCATTGTCGCTAATGATCGCTCGGGGGTGCCCAAACCGGGAGAAAATGTTTTCTTTAAGGAACCTAACGACAACCTTGTTGTCGTTAGTCCGGCTGGGCACAGCCTCGACCCATTTAGAGACGTAATCAACAGCTAGAAGAATGTACAAGTTCCCAAAAGAGCTGGGAAACGGCCCCATGAAGTCTATCCCCCAAACATCGAAAATCTCCACAACCAAGATCGGTTGGAGCGGCATCTCGTTCCTCCGGGATATCCGGCCCATGTGTTGGCACCGGGAGCAAGTCTTGCAATAGTCGTGAGCGTCTTTGAAAAGTTGTGGCCAGTAGAAACCACATTGCAAGATCTTCTCAGCTGTCTTTCTGGGCCCAAAATGCCCGCCACACGCTTGATCGTGGCAAAACGACAGCACACTCTTGAATTCCTCATCAGGGACACACCGACGAATAATCTGGTCGGGACAGTACTTGAACAAGTAGGGTTCGTCCCAGTAAAAGTGTTTTACTTGGGATAAGAAGCGAAGTCTGTCCTGACTCGACCATTCAGTCGGTAGTAATCCCGTGGCCAAATAGTTCACAATATCTGCGAACCAGGGTTCGCACGATACTGTCAAGAGTTGTTCATCCGGGAAAACGTCGTTGATCGGAATTGGAAGCGAAGGCGAAGAAGGAAGTCGTGTGAGATGGTCGGCAACTACGTTTTCACATCCTCGTTTGTCCTTAATGACAAGGTCAAATTCTTGAAGCAAGAGGATCCAACGTATTAACCGAGATTTGGCATCTTTCTTCGCAAAAAGATGGCGCAGAGCTGAATGGTCCGTGTAGACAATGACTGGAGAGCCGATGAGGTAGGGCCTGAACTTTTCTAAAGCAAATACAACAGCCAAGAATTCCTTCTCAGTTGTTGTATAATTGAGTTGGGCGTCGTTCAGGGTTCGGCTCTCGTAATAGATTACGTGCGGCATCTTGTTGATGTGCTGTCCAAGGACAGCACCGATGGCAAAGTCGGATGCATCGCACATAATCTCGAATGGGTGCGTCCAGTCAGGTGAAGAAAGAACGGGAGCAGAAGTGAGTGAGCGTTTCAGTGACTCGAATGCAGTCACACAGCTCGAGTTGAAGTCGAATGGTGTGTCCTTGGCCAGCAAAAGAGTCAAGGGCCTAGCAATCTTGCTAAAGTCCTTGATGAACCGTCTATAGAAACTGGCATGGCCAAGGAAGGCTCGGATATCTCTGACGCATCGGGGAGGAGGCAGATTGGAAATGACCTCAATCTTTGCTTTGTCAACCTCTATGCCATTTTGCGAGATGATATGTCCTAAGACAATACCTTCGCACACCATGAAGTGGCATTTCTCCCAGTTCAAAGTGAGATTCTTGTCCTTACATCGGGTAAGGACAGCGTCAAGATGCAGCAAACACTCGTCAAAGGAGTCGCCGAAGATGGAGAAGTCATCCATGAAAATCTCCAAAAATTTTTCCACCATGTCCGAAAAAATTCCCATCATACACCGCTGGAAGGTAGCGGGTGCATTGCATAACCCAAAGGGCATGCGTCGATATGCAAACGTGCCGAAAGGACAAGTGAAAGTGGTCTTTTCCTGGTCTTTTTCGGCGATGGGGATTTGATTATAGCCGGAGTAGCCATCAAGAAAGCAGTAGTACTCGTGTCCGGCCAATCGTTCAAGCATCTGGTCAATGAAAGGTAGCGGAAAGTGGTCTTTCCGCGTTGTGGCGTTGAGTTTTCTGTAATCAATGCAAACTCGCCACCCAGTTTGGGTGCGAGTAGGGATTAACTCGTTCGCCTCGTTGGTTATGACCGTGATGCCCGACTTCTTGGGGACAACATGAATGGGGCTAACCCACTGGCTATCAGAGATAGGGTAAATGATACCACTATCTAGACATTTGACGATCTCCTTCTTCACAGCCTCCTTCATGACTGGATTAAGACGTCTTTGTGGATCCCGGGCTGGTTTGGCATCATCCATCAGATGAATGTGATGCTCAACGATCAGGGGACTAATCCCCTTGATGTCCGCCATGGACCAGCCAAAAGCTTGCCTGTTGCTGTGCAAGACCGCGAGAAGGGCTTTCTCTTGCTCGGAAGCTAGAGAAGCCGAGATGATGACAGGAAGGGTCTCGTTTTCACCTAAGTAAGCGTACTTAAGGTGAGACGGCAACGGCTTGAGTTCGAGCGTTGGAGGTGAAATGATGGAAGGCAAGACTGGTGCAAAGGTCTCGAACTCAAAGGACTCCAGCAAAGGTTCAAAGCGAGTGTAGGCAACCGAGTTGGATGGTTCAGGTAACTCATCCGAAAAGTCGAAGGATTCAAACTCGGGTTGTGCGCGGCTAAGATCGTTCGTGAACGTGAAACACTCGTAGTCGTTGTCGGGCGCAGAAGCAGCAGCAGGTTCGAAGAGAAACGCACTAGTGGCGTCAAGATTATCGTGTTCAAACAGAAACTCCTCGAATTCACACTCTTCTGGGGTGATCTCCTGGATCGAGCAGACATCCAGTATATGAGCATTAGGTTCGGCGGGCTGATTCCCCAACCTAAAAATGTTGAGTTCAATCGTCATATTTCCAAAAGAGAGGTTCATTGAACCATTGCGACAATTGATCACAGCATTTGAGGTTGCGAGAAATGGGCGACCGAGTATCACCGGAATTTGATTCCGGGGGTTAGCTACAGGCTGTGTATCTAAGACAATGAAGTCGACGGGGAATATGAAGTCCCCGACTCTTATTAACACATCCTCTAGCTCACCCCTAGGATGGGTGATCGATCGGTCGGCCATCTGGAGAGTGCAGTGTGTGGGTTTCAGCTCTCCGACGCCTAATTGCTCGTATACTGAATACGGAAGCAAGTTAACACTGGCACCAAGATCTAATAGTGCGCGGTTGATGTTCTTATCCCCAATAGTAATTGAAATCGTAGGACAGCTAGGGTCCTTCCGTTTTTGTGGTAAAGATTGGGTAAGGGCATCACTTACAGCACTAGCCAAGAAAACTTTCTTGGGTACCTGAGACTTCCTCTTTTTCGTGCACAAGTCCTTTAAGATTTTCGCGTAAGATGGGACTTGTTGGACAACATCTAAAAGAGGAATGTTAATGTTAACTTGCTTGAATAACTCCAAAATCTTCTCCATTTGTGGATTTTGCTTGTTAGACCTCAACCGGTTTGGAAATGGAACATTTTGAAAATTGGTTGAGTCTAATGCTGGAGGAGGAGATTTTGGAGTTGGAACGGATCCCAGAATAGGTGTTTTCGTGGAGTGAGAAGTGGGTCCGTTCAGAGCAGAAGAAGAGGAAGGAGAGCCTGTTGAAGAATGGAGAATAGGCTCAGAAGACGAAGAAGAAGAAGAAGAAGAAGAAGAAGCGGCCGGGGTGTCATCGTTGATTCGCTTGCCAATGTTGTTTTGCAGCATCCTTCCCGATCTCAGTGTAGTCACGGCACTCACATTATGGTTTTGTTGTTCAAGAGCAACATGTGCATTATGTGGGTGACCGGGATTTGGAAGTGGCTGGGACGGGAGCTTCCCCTTCTCTCGCTCGCTCAAGGCCGCGTTCAGCTGTGCAATCTGGGCCTCGATGGTCTTGATGCTTTGCCCGTGTGCGGCAGTGTGTTGCACTAAGGATTGAATCGAAGACTGGATGTTGGCGGTGGATTGAGTCGATTGTTTAACAAACGCCTCCAGACTTCGCTCGAGCGAGGAAACCTTATCGTTGTTTGACGGAACAAAGTTGTTTGGTGGAAAAGAGTTGTTCGGTGCAAAGTTGTTCGTCTGGTTTTGGAAAGGTTGGGGTTGGAAGGGCTGCTGATATTGATGCTGAGTTTGTTGTGGCGCTTGTTGTTGCGGTGGAGGGGCCCTTTGGAAATTGTTGCCCTGGAATTGATTCTGATTCTGATTCCAGGCGAAATTGGGGTGGTTCCTCCAACCGGGATTGTAGGTGGAAGAGTATGGATCATTCCTCGGTCTTTGCTGGAAGGCAGCATTAACCTGATCCTGTCCTTGCGAGGGTGGATTGTAAGGACACTCTTCAGTCAAGTGGGAAGGATCGGAACAACAAGCGCAGATGGTACGAAGGGGGAGAACAGGGGTGGGGGCAGGAGCAGAAAATTTGCTCTCTATCGCTTCAAGCTTTCGTGTTATTGCAGCCATTTCAGCTTTCATCGCAATAGAGACATCGAGTTGGTGGATTCCTACCCTAGACTGACCGGTAGAAGTGGAGGTAGAAGAAGAAGAAGTCGGTCTGGTGCTCTCCCACTGTAGCGTTTGCTCCGCAAGATCGTCAAAGAACTGCCACGCTTCCTCGTCAGATTTCGATAGGAAGTGGCCCTGACAGATGGTTTCCAGCAACTGCTTCGTTGCTGGGTTCAGTCCCTCGTATAAGGTTTGGCAGAGCTGCCATTTCTCTATACCGTGGTGAGGACACTGAACAAGAAGGTCTTTGTACCGGTCAAAGCACTTCCAGAAGGGTTCAGAAGGAAGCTGGGAGAATTGGTTGATTTTATTTCGAATTCTTGCGGTCTTATGATTTGGATAGAATTTTTTCAGAAACGCTTTAACAAACTCGTCCCAGCTGGTGATTGAGTGGGAAGCGGTGCTATACAGCCATTTTTCAGCGAGATCGCATAAAGTGAACGGAATGACCCGTAGACGTATAGCATCGTCCGACAGCTGGGTGGTTTTCATCATGGCACAGACATTTTGAAATTTATTGATGAAGATATAGGCATCTTCAGATTCAAGCCCATGAAAACGTGGAAGCATGTTGATGAAATGGGGCTTAATTTCAAAGTTGTCCCCATTGGCCGGAGGAAGAGAAAGGCAGGTGGGAAGTGCAGAACGGATGGGGTAGAAACGATCCTGGAGCGTGATTCGCTGCGGCGCTACAACAGGCGGAGGTGGTGGGAGATTGGTCTCCGTAGGAGGTGGAGCCAATCCAGCGGTGGTCAAAGAGATGTTCGGATTAAATCCCGACATCGCGGAAGAAGAGGTTGGTGAAGGTGAAGGTGAAGGTGAAGATGTATGAACAGAATTCCGGTCAACGTCGGAGTTGGCCGGCAAAGGAAGGGGTGAAAGAGGAGTGGACGAAGTATCGACTTCGGAGTCGATCGCGTAGTCGGTAGTGACTAACGTAACGCGGACTAGACGGGCGCTAGTGTCCCGAGTCCAAGCGGACATACACTAAACGAGTTTAGTATAGTCAAAGCGGAGAAGGTGAGGGTAAGAAAACGTCAATGGAGAAAGGCGATGGGTTGTGGGTGAGAATGGACTTGGCGACAAAAGGGCAAGTTTTTATAAAAGTTTTTGATTTTTTTTTCTTTTTTTTTGTTTTTTTTTTTAGAAAGAGATTTACAGAAATATGTACGGAAATACGGCTTAAGCAATCACAAACAAGATATGCACAATCACACCTAGATCTAGGGTAACCTAGGTCTACTAGACCTGCTCCTGAACTTGATTGTCGAAGTTAAACAATGTCGAGAAACGGGCTTAAAAATACACTGATCACGAGGCCAGGTAAGTGCAGAGATAAGGGGAGGTTATCCAACGCTTTCGCGAAGTTCCTTAATTAAATAACCCTTTCTCTTTCGGCGGTTGCGCCTTTAACACTTTCCTAGATACCCCGTAAACAATATACGGTTAAGCGAGGTTCTAAACACGGTTTATCTTCTCCTAATGAGCGCGAAGTCCTTAGGGCTGAAGTCTAGTATTTTTTAATTTACAATGGACAATGCATATGCTTTAGTGATTTTTGGGGTCCTGGGAAGGGTGATGAAATCCCCACCCAATCTGGATTGGTTTCAAGCCCCTTAAGTCCGTATTAAAGAATGCAAAGCGGTAACAAATCAACTGCAAACAATTTTTATTTGCGGCGCAAAGAATCCTGCACAAGAACAGTTTATTGGAAGGGGGAGAAGAATTTGCGCAAAGAAGGCTGCAGAAAACACAGTTCAGTGGAGTTCAGAGGAGTGGAGAGAAGAGAGAGACTCACCAGAAAGAAAATGCACCCCTGAAGCCACCAAGTGGCCGCGGATCCGCGGCCTAAGCCCTCTGTTGCCGCGTATCCGCGGCCGGAAGGAGAGATTGGGCCTTCATTTTTTCTGTGGGTGCTGGTATGGGTCTCCTCTGCTTGTCTGGAACTTCTGAATTTTTATTTGCTCACTGTACCTGCTCCAGATCTTGACAGTAGGCCGTATGCTTCGTTTTTTTGTCCGTCGCGGTGTAGCCGTGAAATGTGGGTCTATCTTCCCACGTCTTTGGCACTGTACTTGAACTCCGTATTTTCAACGTCTTGGCCACTGAACTCGATCCTTGTATTTTCCTGCACACTTACACAAAAGCTAATCAAAAATAACAAGATGATTTTTTTACAAAGTATTTTTTTTGTTGTTTTTCGGTTGTTTTTATATTCACAAATTAACCCGAAATTACACAAGGAAATAAACTACCGTCTCCCCGGCAACGGCGCCATTTGATTGTTAGGATATGTGCGTGTTCAAGTTCTAGTTTAAATACCGCAATCAAGACGGTTTCGCTTGTAGCTAGCCGGTTGAGTACGGGTCGTCCGCAGGGAGATGGGAGTCTTTTTCAATGTGTTTTAACGAGTTAAGTCCGGTTGTTCAGATTTTTGTTTGTGATTATCTAAGTGTTGAGTTGATATTTAAAGCGAGCTTGTTAGGATTAGGATTAGGTTAGTTTGAGTTAGGAGTCTCCACATCTTTCGTTGCCCCTCTTAATATCGGTGTTACGGTAATCGGCAACAACGGGGATTAGCACGACTAGGAAGGAACTTGCGAGTATAAGCTAGGCTTTCCAACGCATAAGTCCTTCCTTTTGGTGCTTGTCCGTCCGTTCTTGGCTCTTAGCCATAACCTCCGGTTAATTCAACCACAACCGGTCTCACTACGGAATCACCGCTATCATGTAGGATAGGGTGCCGTAAGGAGCGGATTGTGGTTCAATTAACGGGAGTTGATTTAAGCTGTTGGGTAAGGAAAGAGTGAGAGAGATTTCCTTCTCTCAAACTTCCCTTATCCTACCCTAACAAGAATGAACTACTCACACATCATAATACGGAAAAATAAAACAAAACAAAAGAGGAAGATAGAAAGAAGGAGATTAGAAGAATACGACTAACTATTTGCGACCTCACCTTGGCGAGGATCAAGCGTAAGTATCATTGTCATATGTAAGGATAAAGAAAAAAGAGAAGAAAGAAACAACAAGGAAATAACAACAACTACTTAACGAATTTAAAGTTACAACAATTATAATAAAAGTAAGACAAGCATGATAATAAATTGATCTTCTTTATTCACCATTCCTCACTCACAAAACTCACTACAAGTTTAATGGAGAAGAGATGAGAAGAAGAAGAACATGTAAACTAAATCCTAGCAAAAGAAAATACAAGAATGGACCCTTTCCTTCACAAAGTTCTGGGCTATTTATAGGCCAAAAAATGAAAACCTAGGGCAACCACCAGAACCCAAACAAAAAGACCAAAACACCCCCCAAAAATCTGCAGGCTTGGCGCCTAAACGGCCGCGGATCAGCGGCCTGGACCCACCTTTTGCCGCGGATCCGCGGCCTTATGGTTGATTTGGGCTTTCATCTTTCTTGGGCTTCCCTGGTTTGATGTGTACATAATTCTGGTACATGTATTTTCTCAATTTGGCTCCACGATTTTTCCAGAATTTCTGTTGAGGGAAAGGTGGACTTTTTGTCAAGATTTTGTCATGATTGCCTCGAGCTCCGCGTAGATCTCTTGGATTTTGTGCTACCATTGAGCCTTGTGCATGAGATTGACATTGATTCGACCTTTTGTCTTCCTAAACTGGTATCTGGCAACATACGGATGAAGAGCGGAGACCGTGTTTTATCTGTGGTTGGCAGGAACCCAGATTTTTTCGTGTTTTCCATGAATTTCACCGTTTTTAGAACCGAGAACCTGTATCCTGCAATTGACTAGCAAACACGGCTCAAGAGTATCTACGGATATGCAATGTGATAAAAATTGGGCGGTATGAAAATGCAAAAATCTGATATGAACAACCCTCTTCTTTTTATTGCTGGAAACTTGATTGGATGCCAAGCGCTTCTTGCGGATAAAGTTGCTATGACGGAATGTTCGATTCTGGACATTATTTGAGGTGGAAGACGCTGCTTTGGCCCTCTTCCTAGTGGACCTTGAACTGACTGGGATGAAGTCATTATCATCATTATGCGTGACATCTGGATTGGGTGCTTGCACGGGAATAATCGGAGTCGATATTGGGGTAAGACTCGCGATCTCTTGTCTTTGAGTAGTCACCGTCATGTCATCAAGTGGAACCTGAATCATGATGGAACCGATCTCTATAGTGATAAAAACTCTCGGAACATCGCTTCCATTGAAGTTCACAGTGTTTTCCATGATCACCATTATGAAAAGATGGCAAAACAGTAAAAAAAACATTTATTTATATTTTATAAAATTTCCTTTTAAAGATGGGGGAAAGTGCGCTCCCATTGTGGTCACCAAAATCTGTACGATGGAGAACCGACTGTTTGCCCAATTCGTCGCGTTAGTTCTGTTTGTTTATGTGGTTTGAATGTGCTTGAACCATTACACGAAGTAGATAATTGCATTCTCTTATTCCACAATGATCCAAACAACTTAAGACCTTAGCATCATTCTATTTTAAACACGCATGATACGGGATGAGTGTGATTAATCCAATACTTGAAAAATATAGAACTACAATGATAGCTTATGGATTTTGATGATCCTTTTATTTGGTTTTGATGATAACTTAAATATGAATATTTTTTTTATGCTACATGCTTATCTCGCTTTATCTTATCGACACTAAACTTGTATACACTTGATATTTAGCTTGCATATCATATATCTTGTGTATACCGAGTAATATATCAATATGTAAGGCTACACTTGTGTTATATTCTTTGATATCGAAATATTACTCACATTTATTATTTTAATGATTCACAATATGAATATGTATATACATATGATCAATATCTTGCTTCTCATATACGATGTGTATATATTTAGTATATCAATATCTCATGATTTGAGTTTGAGTTATATCCTGATATTGATATATTATTCATGTTTTCGACATCGGAACAATGAATATTTCATATACTTATGTTTATATATCTTATTTATTCCATAACACTGTTTATGATGAGCTAGGTCTTTGAGATTGCATTTCAGGATTCTATGCTCTCGGATATCTCGAGACAAAGCTCTATAATGGAGGATGGAGAAAAACGAACTTTAACGATATATCTAATGGAGGTTGAAGGAATATGGACAAGAGCTTCTCAAATTCCATATCAAGCTTCATAAGTTCAAGTTACGTAGCCGAGAAATAAGGATTCAAGAATTCAAGCTACGAATAGCTAAGAAGATAGACGCCAAGTCCAAGTTGAAGCGTCGAAGTCAAAACCAAGATTTGAAGTTCAAGTTATCGACTTCAAGACGCTGGTGAGTGGTTTGGCGAGTTGTGAAGTTCAAGTGAAGCGGATCACCAAAGTTCGAGAGCTAGAGATGACAGATTCAAGAATTCAAAGATTTATGAAACCGACATAGGAATCATTGTAAGTACTTTATAGAATATGGATATATCATTTAGAGCTCTTGAACACTCACTGCACAAACATTTTACATTGCATGAACTTTGGGTTTATCGATTTAAAATTGATTTTCATCATAAAACACAAGTTTCGGAGTTTTTACACTTCAGATGTCTGTCCCCATGTACTTCAGACGTCTGTCGTCTTTCTGTGTGTTTACGAACCCTCAAATGTCATAAATATCAGTTTTTATGCGTTTTGAGCTTCAGAGGTCTGCCCAATGCTTCTTCAGATGTCTAAATTCTCTCTGTGTTTTCATATGGCCTATTTTTTATGAGAAACAGACGTCTGAAGGTCAATGGACCAGACGTCTGATAAAAAGAAGCCATGGATCACTCTAGAATGTAAGTCCTAACAAGAAGAGTACCAAGCTCTGATAAATAATAAGAGTTTTAGTATATCAATATCGAATATTTGGTTTTATTTGATATAGATATACTATTTTCTATTCATATTTTTCCATCATCAAAAGGGGGAGATTGATAGCTTATGGATTTTGATGATCCTTTTATTTGGTTTTGATGATGGCTTAAACATGAATAGTTTGTTTAGTGTCACATGCTTATCTTGCTTTACCTTATCGACATCAAACTTGTATATACTTAATGTTTAGCTGGCATATCCTATCTTGTGTATACCGAGTAATATATCAATATTTAAGGCTACACTTGTGTTATATTCTTTGATATCGATATATTACTCACATTCAATATTTTGATGATTCACAATATGAATATGTATATACATTTTATCTATATCTTGCTTCTCATATACGATATATATATATTTAGTATTTCAATATCTCGTACTTTGAATTTGAGTTATATCTTGATATTGATATACTATTCAAGTTTATGATATCGGAACAATGAATGTTTCATATACTTGTGTTTCTATATCTTGTTTATTCCATGACACTGTATATGATGAGTTTGATCTTTGAGATTACATTTCAGGTTTCTATGATATCGCATATCTCGAAACGAAGCTCTATAATGGAGAATGGAGAAAAACAAGCTTAAACAATATATCTAATGGAGGTTGAAGGAATATGAACAAGAGCTTCTTAACTTGCATATCAAGTTTCATGAGTTCAAGTTACGTAGTCGAGAAACAAGGATTCAAGAATTCAAGCTACGAATAGCTAAGAACCTAGAAGTCAAGTCCAACTTGAAGCGTCGAAGTCAAGACAAAGATTTAAAGTTTAATATATCGACTTCAATGCACTAGTGAGTGGTTTGGCGAGTTTTAAAGTTCAAGTGAAGTGGATCGCCAAATTCAAGAGCTAGAGACAAGGATTCAAGAATTCGAAAATTTGCGAAACCGACATAGGAATCCTTGTAAGTACTTAATTGAATATGGATATATAATTTAGAGCTCTTGAACACTCACACATACTTGCACAAACTTTTTACATTGCATGAACTTTGGGGTTTTTGATTTAAAATTGATTTTCATCATAAAACACAAGTTTCTGAGTTTTTACACTTCAGATGTTTGTCCTCATGTGCTTTAGACGTCTATCGTCTTTCTGTGTATTTACAAAACCCCCAAATGTCATAAATATCAGTTTCAGGCGTTTTGTGCTTCAGATGTCTGCCCAATACTTCTTTAGACGTCTAGATTCTCTTTTTGTTTTCATATGGCCTATTTTTTATGAGAGACGAACGACTGAAGGTCAATGGATCAGACGTTTGATGAAGGGTTTCAAAATGGCATTTTTAAACTTCAGACGTCTGCCCATTTGAACTTCAAAAGTCTGGTTTTGGCTCCGTGCTTTCCAGTAAAGAACACAGACATCTGCAGTTCATCGGGACAGACATCTGATGTTAAATTTTTGCCAAACTTTTCTTATTTAGACGTCTACTTATTTTGAGCTTCAGAAGTCTGCAGTTAAAATGTTTTGAAAAATATAGTCATTTATAGCCGTTGAGTTATTTTTTATACAAGACCAGACATCTACCCCGACCTTCTTCAGACGTCTGCCAAAACTTAGCCTATTAGTGTTCTTTTGTTTTAACTCTCAAAATTTACACTTGTTAGCTATTTGGTTTTCCTCGATATAAGTTTCGTCTTGATTTTCCTACATAGTATTCTCGTTCCTTTTATTCATATTTATGCTAGCTTTTTCATTCTCGTATTTACGATTATTTACTTATGAATGAAATTCACTCATTTTAATATTTTCTATTTACTATAATACAATTATTGTTGTTCTGCATGCTAATATTTGTTTATTTATTTTGTACCTATATCATCACTATTTCAGTGTTATCTTTATTTTTTTGTATTTTATACTCTCCGCACTTTTGCTTATATAGTCCAGTCTTTTCTTTACATTATTTGTGGTTATCTGGTAAATTACTGGCTCACTTATTTTCGTTTTATTTTTCTTCTATATTTTTACCTTTTGAGTATTCTCAAGTTATTTTGTAGTTGCTTGATTTGTATCTTTACTGAAATAGTTTTGGTTCTTGAAGGTTTATCAGCCATTCCTTTATTGTTGTTCGTTATTATTAGTCTATTTCATTGTACTTATATATATAACTATCTCTTTTCGGCTCTACGGCTTACTTACTAACATTTGATTTTATCTAGTTGTTTTGCTCGACTTTTATAGCTTACTGTTTATTTTAATTTCGAGGATGAAACTAAAATTAAAGCGGTATGTGTAATAACCGGTATCTGTCGTAAGAAGTATTTTGTGTTTTAATAAAGTTTCTTTAAATAATTTTTCCTAATATTTTCCTTTTCTATTAATCTACTTATTTTTCTATATTCTTTTCCTAAACTAAACCCATGCTCAGCCCATTAACCTGATATCCACTAGCCCATTTTCCTAAATTAACATTCCCTCTAATTTAGCAACTTTATCAAATTCTTTACTGCACTTTCCCTGCCATATTTGTTTTTTATGGTAATTAATTTGACTCTAATAGTTATTAATTATTATTTACTTTTCATTAAATGTTTTTAAAAAACAAATTTCAAGACCAATTTCTTTACAAATCCCATATTTACATATGTATTCCCCATGTTTTAGTTTTATTAATAGTGATTAATTTTGCTTTGATGGTTATTATTTTGTTTTAATTAATTGTTATTAAATGTGATATATTGGGCTGTTTTCAAAACTCTTTTTGGAGTAGCTGCATCCTTATTTTCTTTTGAGCCTTGGACATACTAACGCTAATCACTTTGTATCACATCTCTCTCTCTCTCTCAAATCTTTAACAACATCCATATAAAAAACAATCTAATAATTATCTAATCATCACATCATCATCTCTTCTTCTTCTTCTAAACTTAACCGAGCCCAAACTCCTCACCATCATCCCATCACCATCTCCCCCAACCGTAGCCTCCTCAAGCCGAGCCCCTTCGACCGCCGCACCAGCCACCTCCATCGACCTAGAACCGACAATACCCTCTTTCACCACGCCCTTCTCCTTCGCTGATCGCCTGCCGCCGGCGACGTCCTCATGCACCCGAGCACTCTTTCAGCCCTCACCATTGCCAACTATCCTTCGTCTTCGTCCTCCACCTCACCACACTCTCACCTTTCCCCCGGCAACCGAGCACCACCCCGGCGGCCGAGCTACCCTCTACCACCGCCGGCTCGCCTCGAGCCACCTTTGGGCCACGACCCGTAACCACACCGAGCTCAAGCACAAGCCGCAACCTCTATCTCCCAACCTAACAGCAGTCCACATCTCCCGCTTTCTCGCCACCTCTGCAAGCTCCGACCAACCACCTCGCCAACGCTCGCCATAACCGTCGCCATCATCGAAGCCAAAGTCGAGCCCCGACATTTCCTCAAAAACATATGTTTGTCACGATCCCCGCTGTTCCAGTCGTCGTCATCTCTGTCCAAGCGGTGACCTTGGTCTCTGTGGCCATCATCGTCATCAACACGGTAGCTGTCGCAACACCGGTGCACGTCCGTCGCATATCGCGTCACGTTTGAGCCGCACTCACTCCGCGTCGCATAAACGTCATCTCGTGTGTCGAGGTGAATACTCGTCACGTAGTGTCACTTCTATATCAGCAACCGATGCAAGTGAACTGTCTCACTTGTTTAATCATGTTATACATATATATTTAGATATATTAATCGATTTGATAAATGTTAATCTTGATTTAAATAAGTATATATTTTAAATGATAGCCATGATAATCGTAATCAAAACCCAATTGAAAATGTAGGAATTTATAATCTATATATCCCTGATAATGAACGTCGTGTAGACATTTGAACGGATATTATCGAAGTTTCGTGTATGAAATAACGTCCCCAAGATACGTCGTAAAACCTGAAAACTTCCTTATACCTTGCATTATAAAATTCATAATTATTTGAATATAAACCTCTATAGACGGTTACTGAATATTGTTTTATTTCGATAGTGCTAACTGAAGCGAGATACGACTCTGGTCTGCAGTCCATAGCAGTAATCTCTGCTAATGCATGTTTTTAAACATCTATAACTCTCTGTTCAAACATACAAATGCGCCAATTCTTATATCTATGCGTAGATAATTTAGTTAACTTTCATATGCCATTGGTTTCACCAAATTTCATCACATTTTGATATTTGTAACACAATTTATATTGTTTACATGTTTGGCTGATTACTGCAGTAACTGTTTATACGTTGTGACACTAAATAGACTGTAACCCCCTGCATACGATGGATATTACTGATCCGTCGGTTGAGCTCGAATATTAACAGATAAATCTATACTTCATTGAACTGTAGCGATGCCTAATTCTGAACACAACTAGTGGAAAAATGCGTTCGAAGTTGTACTTCCAGTTCAGAAACTGAAATTCCAGTAGTGAACAACTGTTTTAAAATGATCATATCTCCCTAACCAGTATCTCGATTGGTATGAAACAAATTTTAATTTCTAGATAATTAATTTTACTACTTATGACTTGTATATTGTTTCGCTTGTTTCTGGACGTATGAATTGCCGTGAATTTTCTAACCTGAATGACATTGGTTGCCCTTGTTTTACTCGTAGAATATTTCACTGTATTGCTATCATATTCGTGACTGTTATACCCTCTGTAATTAGTGATCATTTGTATTGATACCTTAGTGATTGTTTTTACATTACCGAGTGATGAGTGTTAGTGATGGATTGTAGCAAGTACGTTAGTGTAAAATCGTGATTGAATAGTGGAAGTGACACGTACTTGTACACAATCAGCGGAACCATTTAGTTATTGCATTGTCGATGTCTATGGGGCATATATAAATGTAACTATAAATGGAATGGGACGGGTATGAAAGCACTTATATTAGTGTTATAGGTAAGATATCGAGAACTGTCCACTTATCTTAGATAACAGTCGAGACATGCCTGATGGAGACCATGTCTCCAATTCTCGCGTAGACTTGTCATGGAGTGACTAATATTTAGATTCATGGTCGGTGCTTGATGTAGGTGTGGGGGTAATTTGAGTGAGTTTGATCAACGGAATTTCAGGAGTCCCTTTACCGGTATATTTCGTGATTTCATGATATTTTTATTGATCGTGTTACTGACTTTTACTGATCGTAATTCGGGCCCATATTTCCAAGCCTCTGGATAGTTGTTTAATACCTTGGGTTTGAGAATACTCCTGCGGTGGTTGACACTCACATTCGGACTGACGATAGGTTTAGTGACATGGACATTGAGACTAATAGGTTTAATGACATGGACATTAAGATTAATAGGTTTAGTAACATAGACATTGCATTGATTATAATGACATGGACATTAAGATTAATAGGTTTAGTAACATAGACATTGCATTGATTACTGAACTAATACACATGCTACTGCTTAACAATACCTGTTATTTCCTACTCACGTTATTATCTTATACTTGCTACTTTATGTTTATCATTATTGCACACACACACACACACACATATATATATATATATATATATATATATATATATATATATATATATATCTTGCTATATTGTGTCTCCCTGACGACCTGAGTATGAATGCTCAGAGTGGGAAGTGCACTTAGCTTAGATCGGGACCTACTTTACTTCGAGAATATTGTGGATATCTAGATCAGTGACATCAACACTAGCTTTTTCTGACTCTATCTGCTTAGTTATTTCCTTTAAAATTATAGCCTTGTATTTATTTGCACTCTGATTTATTTACATGTGATAGATGTAATGACTGTATTTTCTCTTTATTAGTGTCACGATTACTACTTACCATGTACTACTAGAAGCCGAAGTATGACTACTGCAGGATCTTTCCTTGACCGTACGAGTATGGCTGGCCTAATCACCCCTCGTATTTCGTATTTTAGGAAGCGGGGCATGACATGATTTTGTTGATATCAGAGCGCCAAGTTTAAAATGAGATTGCAGTTCCAATTACGGATCCCTTTATTAATACATTGTTTCTTTGCCTTTCACTTTCATATACTCCTTGTTGACTTATATCATTCCCGGATTTTATATCCGATTTCCATCCTTTAGCTTTGTATCATTCTTGAAAACCCAATTCCTATATACATTTCCTCTATTCAAGTACTTGCTTGCGGCGTCGATCTTCGAAGTTGTTTACCGCAATCTATGCTCTAGAAAATCTACTATGCATTACTGGTATTAATTTTCTATTATTGTGATTATATTTAGTGACATTGTTATCCTAAATTTAGTTTTCTCTCTATTTTGTATTAGTTAGGTTTTTCTCATTTGTGTGTTATTAAGTACTTTTGTTTTACTTGCTTGTTTTAAATACTCTACTATTTTCAAAATTTTCAATAATTCTAATTTACCCCGTATATTTTATTTACTAGAAAATTTCTCCTACTAATACTTTTCATACTATCTTTAAATTGCAATTCTGTTCTTCATATTTTTTTCTTTTAATTTCCTCTGCTTTTAATTACAGAATATCACTTCAAATTATTTGCTACTCAATATATCCTTTAACATTTTATTGTTTATTATAGTGTTATCATTTGTATTCACTTAGCCTATTAGTGTTTCTTGTTTAACTCTCGAAACTTACACTTATTGGCTGTTTGGTTTTTCTCGATATAAGTTTCTTCTTAATTTTCCTACATAGTATTCTCGTTTCTTTTATTCATATTTATGCTAGCTTATTCATTCTTGTATTTACGATTATTTACTTATGAATGTACTTCACTCATTTTAATATTTTCTATTTACTATAATACAATTATTGTTGTTCTGCATGCTAATACTTGTTTATTTATTTTGTACCTATATCATCACTATTTCGATGTTATCTTTATTTCTTTGTATTTTATCCTCTCTGCACTTTTGCTTATATAGTTTGGTCTTGTCTTTACATTATTTACGGTTATCTGGTAAGCTGCTGGCTCACTTATTTTCGTTTTATTTTTCTTCTATACTTTTATCTTTTGAGTATTCTCAAGTTATTTTTTAGTTGCTTGATTTGTATTTTTACTGAAATAGTTTTGGTTCTTGAAGGCTTATAAGCCATTCCTTCACTATTGTTCGTTATTATTAATCTATTTTATTGTACTTATATATATAACTATCTCTTTTCGGCTCTACGACTTACTTACTAACATTTAATTTTGTCTAGTTGTTTTGCTTGACTTTTATAGCTTAATGTTTATTTTAATTTCGAGAACGAAATTTTCTTTAAGGAGGGTATAATATAATAACCGGTATCTTCCGTATGAAGTATTTCGTGTTTTAATAAAGTTTCTTTAAATAATATTTCCTAATATTTTCCATTTCTATTAATCTAATTATTTTTCTATATTCTGTGCCTAAACTAAACCCATGCCCAACCCATTAACCTGATATCCACTAGCCCATTTTCCTAAATTAACACTCCCTCTCATTTGACAAATTATCAAATTCTTTACTAAATTAACACTCCCTCCCGTTTAGAAACTTTATCAAATTCTTTACTGCACTTTCCCTACTCTAATTGTTTTTAATGGTAATTAATTTGACTCTAATTGTTATTAATTAGTATTTACTTTTCATTAAATGTTTTTCAAAAACATATTTCAAGACCCATTCCTTTTCTTTATAAATCCCATATTTACATATGTATTCCTCATGTTTTGATTTTATTAATAGTGATTAATTTTGCTTTGATGGTCATTAATTTGTTTTAATTAATTGTCATTAAATATGATTTATTGGGCTGTTTTCAAAACTCTTTTTGGAGTAGCTGCATGGTTATGTTCTTTTGAGCCTTGGACATACTAACACTAATCTTTTTGTATCACATCTCTCTCTCTCAAATGTTTAATAGCATCTCTCGACCCCTTATGAAAAAACAACCTAGTAATCATCAAATCGTCACATCATCATCTCTTCTTCTTCTTCTAAACTTAATCGAGCCCTAACCCCTCACCATCATCCCATCGCCATATCCCTCAACCGTAGCCTCCTCAAGCCGAGCCCCTTTGACCACCGCACCAGCCATCTCCATCAACCCAGAACCGACAACACCCTCCTTCACTGTGCCCTTCTACTTTGCCGATCGCCTACCGCCGGTGACGTCCTTAAGCACCCAAGCACTCCTTCAACCCTCACCATTGCCATCTCGCCGTCGTTTTCGTCCTCCACCTCACCACACTCTCGCCTTTCCCCTAGCAACCTAGCACCACCCCCGGCGGCCGAGATACCCTCTACCACCACCGGCTCGCCTTGAGCCACCTTTAGGCCATGACCCCAACCACACTGAGCTCGAGCACAAGCCACAACCTCTATCTCGCAACCCAACGGCAGTCCACATCTCCCACTTCCTCGCCACCTCTGCAAGCTCCGACCAACCACCTCGCCAGCGCTCGCCACAACCGTTGCCATCATCGCAGCCAAGTCGAGCCCCGACATTTCGTCGAACAGGTACGTTTGTCGCGATCCTCGTTGTTTCAGGGGCCATCGTCGCCGTCCAAGCTATGGACTCAGTCACTGTGGATATCATCGTCATCAACGCTGTAGCCGTCGCAACACCGGTGTACGGCCGTCGCAGCTCGTGTCTCACTTGGTCCACGTGAGTGGCCGTCAAGCCTTACTCACTCCGCGTCACATAAACGGTGTCTCGTGTGTCAAGACGAATACTCCTCACGTAGTGTCGCTTCTATATCAACGACCGAGTCAAGCGAACTCTCTCACTTGCTTAATCATGCTATACATATATATTTAGATATATTAATCTATTTGATAAATGTTAATCTTGATTTAAATAAGTATGTATTCTAAATGATAGCTGCGATTATCATAATCAAAATCCAATTGAAAATACCGGAATTTATAATCAATATATCCTTTTACTGATAATGAACGTCGTAGACATTTGAACGGATATTATCGAAATTTCGCATATGAAATGACGTCCCCAAGATGCGTCGTAAAATCTGAAAACTGCTATAAACCTTGCATGGTAAAATTCATAATTATTTGAATATAACCCGTATTGAAACATTCCAGGGCTCGTATCAAAGAAAACTAAATGAAACCTAATCCTATGTAGACGATTACTGAATATTGTTTTGTTTCGATAGTGTAAACTGAAGCGAGATACGACTCTGGTCTGCAGTCCAGAGCAGTAACCTCTGCTAATGTCTGTTTTTAAACATATATGACTCTCTTTTTAAACATGTAAATGCACGGAGTATCACATAGATGCATATATAATTGAGTTAACTATAATATGCCACTGGTTTCACCAAATTCTATCATGGTTTGATATTTTTAACATAATTTATATTGTCGACGTGTCTGGCTGATTACTGCAGTAACAGTTTATACGTTGTGACACTAAACAGACCGTAACCCTCTACATACGATGGATATTACTGATCCGTTGGTTGATCTAGAATTTTAACTGATAAATCTATATTTCATTGAAGTGTAGTGATGCCTAATTATGAACATAACTAGTGGCAAAATGCGTTCGAAATTGAACTTCTAGTTCAGAAACTGGAATTCCAGCAGTGAACATCTGTTTTAAAACGATCGTTTCTCCCTAACAAGTATCCCAATTGGTATGAAACAATTTTAATTTCTAGATGATTGTGTTTACTACTTATGAATTGTATATTGTTTCGCATGATTCTGCACGTATGAATTACTGTGAATTTTCTAACCTGAATGATATTGGTTGCACATGTTTTACTCGTAGTATATTTCACTGTATTGCTATCATATTGCGTGACTGTTATACCCTCAGTGATTAGCGATCATTTGTATTGATACCCTAGTGACTACTTTTACATTACCGAGTGAGGTGTTATTGATTAGATTGGGGTAAGTACGTTAGTGTAAAAGCGTGATTGAATAGCGGAAGTGACACGTAATTATCCACAATCAGCAGAACCATTTAGTTATTGCATTTTCGACGTCTATAGGGCATATATAAGTGTAACTATAATTGGAATGGGACGGGTATGGAAGCACTTATATTAGTGTCATTGGTAAGATATCGGGGACTGTCTACTTATCTTAGATACCAGTCGAGACATGCTTGATGGAGACCATGTCTCCAATTCTCACGTAGACTTGTCATAGAGACTAATATTTAGATTCATGATCGGTGCTTGATGTAGACGGCGAGATGTGGGGTAGTTTGAGTGTGAGTTCGCTCAACGAAATCTCAAGAGTCTCTTTACCGATATATTTCGTGATTTCATGATTTTGTGATATTGTTACTGATCGTGTTATTGACTCTTACTGATCGTGATTCGGGCCCGTGTTTTTAAGACTCTGGATAGGTGTTTACTACCTTGCGTTTGAGAATACTTCTACGGTGGTTGACGCACATACTCGGACTGATGATAGGTTTAGTGACATGGACCTTGAGAGTTAGAGACTAATAGGTTTAGTGAAATAGACATTGCATTGATTACTGAACTAATACACATGTTACTGCTTACCTGTACCTGTTATTTCCTGCTCACGTTATTACCCTATGCTTGCTACTTCATGTCTATCATTATTGCACCTATTATATATATATATATATATATATATATATATATATATATATATATATATTGTTATATATATATTGTTATACTGTGTCACCCTCTAAGTATGCATGCTCAGAATGGGAAGTGAACTTAGCTCAGATCATGACCTACCTTACTTTGAGGATATTACAAATATCTAGATCAGCGACGTCGGAACCATCTTTTCCTTTGACTCTATCTGGTTGGTTATTTCCTTTGAAGTTATATCCTTGTATCTATTTGCACTCTGTTTCATTTACTTGTGATAGATGTGGTGACTGTATTTTCTTTTTATTTGTGTTGTGATTATTGTTTACCATATACTACTAGAAACCGAACTGTGACTACGATAGGATCTTTCTTTGACCGTAAGAGTATGGCTGGCCTAGTCACCCCTCGTATTCCGTATTTTAGGAAGCGGGGCGTGACAGTTTTCTACATTGCAAGGTAATTTTTGTTGTCTATCAATTCTTTAGTTAATAATTTCGTTCTAAGCCTAATTTTATGTTATGGTTTTTTCTTAATTTTTAGTTATAGTGTTATTTTTATTGTTGCACGGTAATTGTTTGATGAATCATCCCATTGAGCATGTTGATTGAAGTGGCCAACAAAAATGCAAGTTTTGTGGATTTTTTAAATGAAGATGCAAATTTAGTACCGTTTTTATTGTTACATTATTTTTTTTATTGTTATGAGTTTTATTAAGCTTCTTTTATAATAGACAAAGTGTTGTTAGAGACTGAAAATGGATACTTTAAAGGCCAACTCCAAGTAGATTGCAGAAGGTTAGAAGCTTATGGGTATTAAAATTAGATTAAGTAATAAACTTAAGTATGTGTATTTATGTATTTTGTGTGTTCCTGCTACTTATAAGCACTTGCCTGTAAGCTCTAAGTAGTTGCCTGTAAGCTCTAAACAGTTGCATGTAATTTCTAATAAGTTGCTTGTAATTTTTAAGTACTTGTCTGTAACTTCTAACAATTTACTTGTAATTTCTAATAACTTCCCTGTAACTTCTACTTAATTGCATGTAATTTTTAATAAGTTGCTTATAACTTGTAAGCACTTACATGTAATTTCTAATAAGTTGTCTGTAATTTCTAACACTTAAGCTTATCACTTAACCTAATTTTAATTTGATTATAATATATTGTGGCCTTCATTGCTGCATATTCTAGAGAAATGATTTTTTGAGAAGCTAGATGAGAAGGACAATATGAAGGGCATATCTTTTGAAGCATAAGCGACGCATTGAAAGAATGTTTGTATGAAAAAGGAGGTGCACAAATTCTATTTGCAAACGAGGAAGAAATGGCTTGATATTATTTCAGTTTTTATTTGGCCGAAATTTGAACCCTTTGTTATTCGTACATGTATTCATCTACTTGTTTTGAGTGAGAATGATAAATTGCTTATTTGTTACTGGTTTGTCTAATGAGTGTAAAAAATTGCTGACGTATTTACTTTAATACCGCCGATGTTGGCCGATATTGTGATCAAATGATAATTTTTGTTGATGATATATATTTTATATAGCCAATATTGGTTGATACTGTGATATGAAGTTACATGCTATTAATTAAAAGTTACAGGTAACTGCTTATAAGTTACAGGTAACTTATTAGAAATTACAGACAGCTAATTTGAAGTTACAGGTAAGTGGTTATAAATTAAAGGTAAGTGTATAGAAGTTACAAGTAATTACTTATAAGTTATAAACAACTTATCAGAAATTACAAGCAAGTACGTAGATGTTACATGCAACTAATTAGAAGTTACAGACAACTAAGTACCAAACGTCCGGTCATAAGTACCAGACGTTTGGTTGTCGTTTTCTAAAGTATATTTTGAATTGGAGACATCTGATTACAAATACTAGATGTCTCCAGCGTCTCTGAAATCAATTTCCATAGGCATATCAAGTTGAAAATAAGAAATAAGACGGGCTTCACCTTACCTTTTTCATGCAAATATTTAGGAGGAACACAACTGATATTGCTTAGCCAAGAAGTAAGCATGAGTGGTTTAATCCTGATGTAAGCTTCATATTCTTTCTTGCAACTGATATTAATTATAATTATCAGCCAAGGTTCTTATTCCTTATTTATATGAAAATAAGTTGAAGCAATCATATATTTCCAGGAAATTCTACTCTAAAATTAGCAGGATGCCATATGTACAACAAGTCTTTGGACAGTGAGTTGTTGGCTATTTGATCAATTCAAATAAACAAAGAGGAAGGCTAAAATTGTACGAATAATAAAACAGTGAAAATTTCAAAGCATCTTAGTTGTGTTGAAAAATTGGGAGGAATCTAATTGCATGGAAAGTACATTTAAGGTGTGCTTGTCCACTTTCACATCTGATGATGCATGGCAACAATTTTAAACAAAAATGGACTAATAGATGAATGGCATAGTCTTTTGTGTGTATGCTTTGGGGTGTATGAATTGTCATTAACAAAAAGACCAAGTTGCGATAGACTTTGGGGACTTAAGAGCTCAGGATATCTAGTATCCAGTATAAGTATATATTCAGGAAACTATAGTATTAAGGAGAAGGTTTGCTACCAAGAAAAGGTGTAGGGAATTTTCAAAGTATTCTTTTCCAACACTACAGGAATACTATATCTCATCAAATTAGTTCTAATTCGACGGGAGAATCTAAATTACGACGAAAGAGCGCTGTTGATGATGCTCAATATTGGCGATCTCCAAGATCAGGGCACATGGCAGATGACGTGTCCCAGAACTCAGAAGAAAGGGCCCACAAGGGCTGACATGGCCACCCTGTACCCGACCTGCAAGCACAAGCTGGCTCTTCTCAGAGCCCCCTGGAAATTGGCCTCCTCAGCCTCTCAGCTCGCCCCGATCTGCCACAGGACCAAGACTCCTCGGCCCTCTCGCTCGTCCCCGAGCTCCCCAGCTGAGGCCATCTTCCTCGGTCCTTCGACCGATCAACTCCACCACTCACATGCGTAACTGTTGCTCCGCAAATCTCGCCATGCGCAGATTCTCCGCCAGCAACATCCCACGTTCCACACCATCACGATCTCCATTAACGGGCGATCCGCTCCTTATGCGGGCGTGACGTCGAGAGTGTAACTTCCGGCGAGATTCTCACACCTGCTGCTATGTGCTGCCACCACTATATAAACCCCCATCACAGAGGGTCAAGTAAGCCATTTTTATTCCACTTAGCCGTTACTTTGCTCGGATCTCATGCTAACTTGATCGTCAGAGGGTCCTCGGTGGTACCAAACCATCCCGGGACTTCTTTGCAGGTACTCGGCGCTAAACTCCTCAAATCACCAATCTCCTCAAAACCCATTGAGACCCACACGCAACAGGAGATCACCTCTAAAATCCACCGGGAGATCGACGGAAGACAACATCTGAAGGAGACCCGAAAAGGACCTCCATCAGTTGGCGCCGTCTGTGGGAAAGCAAACTCTACAAAAACAAAGTTGGCCTTCCGATCTCAATCCACATGGCAAGCAATCACCCTGGAGATCCATGTACCAGACACCACCTCTCTCTCAACAGAGGCGCGGGTGAACCTCAACCGAATGTCGTCGACTTCTCTGCTGGCCACCGCCTCACGGACTCCGGTGGTCACAGTCCCCTCGATCCTTCCCCTTCAACCTCGAAGTCCCACGTCGGGGAGCCTCGCCTCGAGCCTTGTCGCCCCCCTATCCCTACCGAGGCGGTGGCGGTCAGCTCGCCTGCTTCCAGGCATGACCGGCATCCCCTCCCTCGACGGGGTCGCGCCTATGAAGCCCGCCAAGGCAGCTCGAGGACCACCCTACCGCAGGGCCCAAGGGACCTCGTCGGAAGGAACTGGGGCCCATTAAGAACTATGGTCATGATGACAAGGGGCCAGTCGAGCTCCTACGAGACTCGGCACCCCACGCCGGCAACCAACGCCAATGACTGCCCGAGCAAAAAGGCCGGGGGCCACGAGCCTATCACCTTTGGCGACGGAGACCTCCACGGCATATCCATGCCCTACAACGACCCCGTGGTGATCATGGCCCGATACTACAATGCTCGGGTCAAACACCGCTCCTTCCAGACCAGGGATCTGGTCCTACAGCGAAACAAGTTCATTGATCAAGGCAGGTTTCACAAGTTCTCCCCGAAGTGGGATGGTCCCTTCCTCGTCTCTGAGGCACTCCCCGGCAGAGCCTATCGTCTACAAGACGCGGACGGACGCAAGCTCCTGCGGCCTTACAATACCGAGAAGCTCAAGCTATACCAATGAGGCCAAGGCCAACAAGCGTGTACCCCTCCTTTCGCAAAGACGATGTAAATGTTTTCTAAAAATCCTATCCATTCAAATAAAGAAACGTCAAAACATTGCGAGTAGAGTTCTGTCTTTGCGATCCAAAGCCCTCACCAAGAGGCGACCGCGTAGCTTCACTGCCCGGTTATCCTTAGCAGGCCTCCTACGGCCCCTCCAACACTAAGGATCAAAGTCCTCCACAGAGGCGGCCGAGCGGCTACCCTGCTCAGCTATCCCTGGTCGGTAGCTTCCCTACTCGCAACGCCAGGGGTCGAAGCCCTCGCCGAGAGGCAACCGCGTGGCTTCACTGCCCGGATATCCTTAGCAAGCCTCGTACGGCCACTCCAGCGCTAACGATCCAAGTCCTCCTTAGAGGTAACTCAGCAGCTACCCTGCTCGGCTATCCCCAGCTGGTAGCTTCCTACCACAACCGACAGGGATCAAAAGCCCTCCCAGATGCAGTCGAGCCCGAGGGTCCCTCGCTCGGCTATCCTTCAGGACAAAAGCCCTCGTCAAGAGGCACCGGGCAGTAACCCTGCCCGGCCAAGGGTCCTTGGTAGGCTTCTTACAGCCCCTCTAGCGCTAAGGACCAAAGTCCTCCCAGAGGCAGTCGAGCCCTTGCTCGGCTATCCCCGGCTGGTAGCTTCCTACCACAATCGATAGGGATCAAAGTCCTCGCCAAGAGGCAGTGGGCAGTAACCCTGCTCAGTCCCTGTCCTGAAGGATCAACCCTCGCAAGAGGCAACCGAGCAGCTACCCTCTTCGGTCATCTCCGACTGGTAGCTCCCTACTCATGACGCCAGATATCAAAGCCCTCGCAAGAGGCATCCGAGCGGCTACCCCGCTCGGTCATCCCAGGCTAGTAATTGCCTACCCACTATGCCAGAGATTAAAGCCCTCGCAAGAGATAACTGAGCAGCTACCCTGCTCGGTCATCTCCGACTGGTAGCTCCCTACCCATGACGCCAAGGATCAAAGCCCTCGTAAGAGGCATCCGAGCGGCTACCCCGCTTGGTCATCCCAGGCTGGTAGTTGCCTACCCACGACGCCAGAGATCAAAGCCCTCGCAAGAGGCAACCGAGCAGCTACCCTGCTCGGTCATCTCCGGCTGGTAGCTCCCTACCCGTGACGCCAGGGATCAAAGCCCTCGAAAAAGGCATCCGAGCGGCTACCCCACTCAGTCATCCCAGGCTGGTAGTTGCCTACCTATGACGCCAGAGATCAAAGCCCTCACCAAGAGGCAGCCGCGCAGCTTCACTGCCCGGTCATCCTTAGTGGGCTTCTTACAGCCCCTCCAACGCTAAGGATCAAAGTCCTCCGTAGAGGCAGCCGAGCGGCTTCCCTACTCGGCTATTCCTGGCCGGTAGCTTCCCTACTCGCAACGCCAGGGATCAAAGCCCTCGCCAAGAGGCAACCGCGCAGCTTTACTGCTCGGTCATCCTTAGTGGGCTTCATACAGCCCCTCCAATGCTAAGGATCAAAGTCCTCCGTAGAGGCAGCCGAGCGGCTTCCCTACTCGGCTATCCCTGGCCGGTAGCTTTCCTACTCGCAATGCCAGGGATCAAAGACCTCGCTAAGAGGCAACCGCACAGCTTCACTGCCCGGTCATCCTTAGTAGGATTCTTACAGCCCCTCCAACGCTAAGGATCAAAGTCCTCCCAGAGGCAGTCGAGCCCGACCCTCGCTCGGCCATCTCCAGCTGGTGGTCGTTGCTCGCAAAGCCAGAAATCAAAGGCCCTCTCCAAGGGCAACCGAGCAGCTTCCCGGCTCGTTTATGCCCAACGGACAATGCGGGCTTGTAGCCCTCATAGCGAGGCCTCTAAGCCCATTCACGCTTGGCACATATACGACGGACAGCCCTCTGCCCATCACATGTAGAGGATCCGAGGCCCCAACAAGGGGCATCAAGCCTATCTAAGTCTGAGCGATCCCCTCTCGACTTCGAGAACATGGAGATGCCTCCTTCTCAGCAACGCTTGGCACACTTGGCAAGTGATCAAGATCAACTCGACGAACGATCGCTAGACAGATAGCCGACCAGACATGGAAGCCCAACAGTGCAAGCAGAAGACAAAATGCAAACTGATGAAACCGAAAAAAGTTTTATTACTAAAAGCAGTCTTTACAAAGGGTATTTTGGGCTCCCCAGCCTTACAAAATGCCCGGAGGCTTACAAAAATTCCAGAAGCAACAAAATAAAAAGAGGTAGAAGACGGGGGCTTTAGGCCTCGGGGCCAAGCGCAACCTCGGGGTCCTCGACGTCCACTACGAGACGAGCAGGGTCCTCGGCGACTTCCTCATCAGGAATCTCTTTCCCCTTCTCATCGACCTCCGTGAGGGGGTATTCGGCCCGGAGCACTTCGTCGGCGAACTCCGGCATCCGTGCCTTAACGGCGTCAAGGGCCTCGTGCTAGATGTGGGTTGTGGCCACGGCCAGATCATCATAGAAGTCCTTCGACTTCTTGTAGCCCTCCACCGCCTTCGCCGGCTAGAGATCGGCCAACTTCGCCGCTCTCAGGTCGGCCGACTTCGCCGCCTCGGCCGCCACCCCTAGCTCCTTCCGGAGGGTCTTCGCCGTCTTCTTCCGGTTGCTGTGAGCACCTGAGCGTCCTCAAGCTTGATCTCGGCAGCCATGGCGGCCTCGTGGTATCGGGCGGCCTCCCGCTTCCCGGCCTCCACCTTGCCCTCCAGGGCGGCAACTCTCACCATCACCGCCTCCAGCTCCAGCTTGGAGCTCTCTTCCAGCGAGGCAAGCTGGCTTGCAGCCTTCATCGCCAGGGCTATCACCTCGGCCTCCATGCGCAGGGCAAGGGCAACGTGCTGGAGAACCTGAAAGATAGGAAAGAGATCAAAAAGACGAAGGAGGCACCGAACCTCATAAAAAACAAACATTTACTTGCATGGACTCCTGGACGATGGACGCCATCTGGGCCCTGAAGGTCCCCCTAGGGACCCTACCCCCGCCGATTTCTCTATCTCATGAAGCAGGCTATCCGCGACGGACAGCCCCGAGGGCACCGTGAACTGGAGGCCTCCTTCCTCCACCATGATCGGCAAGGGCAGACCCCGGGAAGACCTCCGAGAACCCCTCTTGAGCGGCTCCGATGGAGATCCGATCTCCTCCTCCGAGGCCGGGTCTTCCAGAATCCGAGCCCGCTTCCGACCTGACGCTCTGCTTGGCCCTGGGGCGGGATCCGCCCCCGAACGCTCACGGGACGCGACCACCGGAGGAGAGGGAACCGGGGCAGGCTTCGCACGAGAAGAGCTAGCGCCCCCATCCTTCGTGACCTTCCTCGGATGGTGCATGGACGGTTGAAGCTTGTCCAGATCCATGGGTCCTGCATAAACCAAATGCAAAGAAGTCAGCGACACAAGCAATATACAAGCCAAAAAGCAAGCCTAAACTTACTGACGAACTCAACGGGGCTGAGCCCGGCCCAACTCAAGACCCTCACAGACAGCAACACGTCGAATCGGGGGATAGGCTCCCATGACGCCACTCTCACCGCGGCGGGGTCATTGGACTGGTTCCCCGGCAAGCATTTTTCCCTCGACCACTCGGTAGGCACGGGCCAGTCCTCGCCCTCGGGAGGGGAAATGAAGAAGAACTTCTTCTTCCAGTCGTGGATGGAAGAAGGCAGGGCCATAACCCCTGTCCCGACAGTGCCCCCATGTCGCTTTCTAAAAGAGAGTTAGACCCACATCGGGTCGCCCGCTTGACCCCCAGGATGATTTTTGAATACGAGGGAAGAATCAAGGAGAGAGAGGCTGAAAGGAACCACCTGTAACTTCAGGCAGATCAGGAACCCAAGGAGAATCCTCCACGAGTTCGGCACTAACTGGCCAAGGGTTAACCCGAAGAAGTTCAGCGCTTCGACGACCTCGGGAGAGAAGGGCAGGCGCATTCCACCCCAAAAAGCTTCCACGTATAGGGCGATCTCCCCACCCCATATTTGGTCTGCCCTCTCTCCCTCCTTGGCCAGACGAAGCGTATAACGTGAAGAGATATGGAAGCAAGCCCGAGCATTGGCGAGCTCGTTCTCATGCCTCACCCAATACGACGCGCCGGAGGCAGTGTCTACCATCTCCTCCCTGGGGGCTGCCCCCGCCGCATGATCCCGGGAAGAGGATCCGACCCCTGCTCCCCAGGAAGACTCAGGCTAAACTAAAGGGTTCCAAGAACCTACTCCTACGACACCTACAGATTCCGCAAAAGAAGACATCTAACCTAAGGAAGAGGGATCCTAGGGAAACGAAGGCAGAAGAAGAAAGAAGACGAGATGAGCGCTGAGCAACCAGAACTTATAGCGAGGAAATATGAAGGAGTAGGGACCCTGGAGTGGGCTCCACCCCTATTTGTTTCCGCAATCGCCCTCATCCAAGGGCGCCCTTCATCTCCCACCAAAACGCCTCCTCGCATCCAACGGCTCCGATTTCTCCACTTGTCGTTCCCACACTGGACTGCACCCCATCAGACGCCGCAGGCCTGCACACGTCGCGTTGGCCATCCGACGCTGGATACGTGGACCATCGCTTCAGTTATAGGGTGCACGAATCGGCGCACCTTCCTTAAATGCAAAGATCTCGCTCTGATTCGCTGGCAGAAAAGACAGCTGACAGCTCGGGGATGCGTCCCGACGAAACCTTAGGAAGGAGCTCACCCCGGGCGGCCCGGCAGTCCACTCCTGACCCGACCCGCTAGCTGGTCGGGACAAGAGTAGGGGGCTAATGATGATGCTCAATATTGGCGATCTCCAAGATCAGGGCACGTGGCAGATGACGTGTCCCAGAACTCATAAGAAAGGGCCCATAGGGGTCGACCAGGCCACCCCTTTACCCGACCTGCAAGTACAAGCTGGCTCGCCTCAGAGCCCCTTGGAAATTGGCCTCCTCGGCCTCTCAGCTCGCCCCGAGCTGCCACAGGACCAAGACTCCTCGGCCCTCTCGCTCGTCCCCGAGCTCCCCAGCCGAGGCCATCTTCCTCGGTCCTCCGACAGACCAACTCAACTACCCACAGGCGTAACCGCCGCTCCGCAAATCTCGCCATGCGCAGATTCTCCGCCAGCAACATCCTACGTTCTACGCCATCACGATACCCATTAACGGGCGATTCTCTCCTTACACGGGCATGACGTCGGGAGCGTAACTGCTGGCGAGATTCTCGTGCCTGTTGCTGCGTGCTGCCGCCACTATATAACCCCCCATTACAGAGGGGTCAAGTAAGCCATTTTTTATTCCACTTAGCCGTTACTCTGCTCGGATCTCGTGCTAACTTGATCATCGGAGGGTCCTCGTGGTACCAAACCACCCCGGGACTTCTTTGCAGATACTCGGCGCTAAACTTCTTAAATCACCAATCCCCTCAAAACCCATTGAGACCCACACGCAACAGGAGATCACTTCCAAAATCCACCGGGAGATCGACGGAAGACAACATCTGAACGAGACCCGAAAAGGACCTCCATCAGCTGTCGGGTTATATATCGTCGCTGTAGGCCTAATTCGATGGTCGTTACGCGTCGAATTAGACTTATCTACACTCGAATTAAATGTTATTTCGACGCAACAGTCGCGTCGAATTAGACATAATTTTATACCAATAGATTATTATTAAAAAATATATAATAGTATTATTATATATCCAATTCAATAGGTATACCCCATCGAATTAGACTTTTTTCGACGGGGAATACCTGTCGAATTGGATTTAAACAGAAAAATAAATAAATTGCAAAACAGAAAATCTGGATTTCAATTACAATCCAATCTCAATTCAAATATCGATTATATTCCAATATCGATTCAAATATCGATTACAATATTCCAATATCAATTACAATCCAAATATCAATTACAATACAATCCTAAAATCATATATGTACATGAAAGTTAGAAATAAAATCACGAGGGAGGTCGATCACGGGGAGGGAGAAAGTCGATCACGAGGGAGGCGCGTCGTCTGGGGGGTAAAGCCTCTGCGATTTAAAATACATAATTTAGTATATATGATATTTATATATTATTAAGTCAGGCTCATTGAACTTACCGGAGGTACTGACTCCCCTCGTTGTGCATACAAACGAATAAGACGAAGCCTCTAATCCATGCGATAGCTACTAAATGGATCGGCAGTGGGAGCTGGGGCCAATCGGTGTGAAGAACCGCCGATATCCGTCGTCCGCTCAGTCTGAGATCCACAATACATCGAGGTCCTGGTCCCACAAAACATCTCTAATGCCACGTTGTCTGCCCGACGATACCTAGGAGGTGGATGCACAATTGTCCTATAAGGAACGTTATACTGGATAGGAGAGATCTTGGCGGACACACATTGGACTCTCCCGTGTGTATCCAGTCGATATTGTAGGATTTCTAGGCACACTCAAGAGGTCTCACAAGGCATCAACCATGCCAAATTCAAAATTTTCCGGTGCCGAGAAACCCTAATACGGATCGTTAACTAGAAATTAGGCGAAACATGCAACTAGTTAACAACTTAACTAAGTGAACGGAAATACAACCTTTGTAGATCCGGTCCTCCACCTCCATAGCTCCGCGTTGACGTCCCTCCACTGCGATCATCGCATCCCAGACTCTCGCGGTGGTTTCATCGAAGAAATGATCGGGCTAGGTCGTCGACTTCGATGCCGAAGATGATCTACGTCGAGGCAACTCAAGATCAAGCTCCAACTTCACCAAGTCATGAAACTTATGAAGAAAACACCCTATACTACTTGGCAAGTGGTAGAGGATGAAGAAATAGGAAGTGGGTTCACTTTAGAATTGGATTTCTCACTCTTTTTCTCAAGTCACCATTGAAGCTAGCAAGCTTCTTTCTTCTTGAAGAAGAAGAAGAAGAAGAAAAAGAATATGATAAGAAAATGAATTAGATTCATAATGATAGAAAATAAAGTCATTCTTATCATATTAGCAACCATGGTTGAGTGTAGAGAGTTAACTAGGGTTAGGTGAATGGTTAGGTTTAGGAAAGAAACAGAATGGTCAAAGCTTCATGAAGTTTCTAAACAATTCCAAAGAAAGTCACCATTTCATTTCTTGCCAAAATGAATAAATAAATAAATAAATAAATAAATCAAAACCCTAACCATTAACATAACCATGGTTTAATCATACACACCCAAGTTTACATGTATCATCAAACATGATACAATCAAGTGCACAAAAATATATCACATATACTATTTGTGCACATCAAGTGAGAAAATCAATCTTAAGTGAACAGATACTAGTTAATGTAAAGTAATATATCAAATATATAATTATACATCAAATCATTAAATCAACACTTGATTTAATGATCCGGTCATATCGTATATAACCGACTAATATAAAGTGTATCAATGTATCGAATCAACACTTGATTCGGTAACCCGGCTATATCATATATAACCGTCCAATGATACAAATCGCGAGAATAGAATACAGTATCACATACTGGTATTGTTTTCGGTCCCGCACATATCTCATATGCGCTCCTATTTCGTTTCGCTTGAGCCAGGAAACCTCTGTGTAGGACTCTAAAGACTCGTCAATACGCCGGCAGCAAGTGATGATCATATCAAACACCCACAAACCGCAAGCGGTCTGCTAAACTTAACGGCCACCCGGGTATTGAGCGATCAGAAGATCGACGAGCAAGCCCGCTCACACTCCTGTGAATCTAACCAGTAACACTTACCGTACAGTCCGGTCTCGTCGTCTGATATGTCGCATATCTCGCCTAGGGATGGTAAACGTCAGACCCCAATAGCTCGATAAGTCGTGTCGATATGAGGTCTATAACAGTTCGAGAAACTACTGGTAACACTTACCAGTAAATCTCAGCAACCCTGACCAGGGATTTCCGGTTATAGCCAATCGAACACAGCGCAACATCAACTCCCTATACCGGGAGAGACGAATCCCCTCCTATCGCTCATTGCCTCCATGTGATTCGGGACTGTACCCAAAAACCACTGTTTTGCACGCCTTCTTGGACGTGGTAAGGTGGAAATCAAAGCATAGTGGGAATCACACAAGACTCTATGACGATCTCGGGTCTACAGACTAACCTGTACCAGTGTCACCAGAGAACTGCCATCTGACGTAAGGTATAATACCATCTGGGAGTTCTCGGCGAGTCCATCCAGTATACCCAGTCTCCACTGAGCACCCGTATATCATCTCCGATGTCAAACACCAATGGATATGGGATTATCCATCGCCCATCTGTATGGGTCGAGAAGGTATACGCTAGTCTACTCTGGTATATCGATGCCCCGTCTCGATACACCAACGACTAGGGACCTTGAAGGATGTATTTATGGACTACCATGTCCCCACCAGTATGATCCGCATCATAGTCCAGGTAGTCAAGTACACATCCTAAGGGCTTTACCAACATGTAACAGAGAGACAATCAGTGTACACGTTAAGGTAAAGATCAACCAGATAGCATACTATCATGTCGAGCAAGAAAGTCCTCCCTATATATGTCCAAGCATCCACTACAATATACATCCTATATATAGTAATGGCCTCTAGGGCATACATATAACTAACAGATATGACGTGAAAGCCCTATCTGCAGCGTATAGTCTTTGCCCGTCATCAACCGGGTGTCCCTGCTCCATCTTCTCGATCAACCGGTTTCTCTCAGCCGCCATCACCTCCTGTTTGGAGAAGAAATATATTACTATCGTTTTAACAGCTATACGATAATTATTCTGAAATATATAAGAAACACGACATTGGTGGAGTCTTACATATTGCTCCTGGGCCACAACCGATGCAGGCATGCCATCGTCCCGTACAACACTGGCTCTAAAGACTTCGATCCGATCATGTGTGTCTCCATCATGGCCTTCTTACTGCATATTACATTTAGAAAGTTAACACATCAATTTCTAAGATATTTTTAGAACCTACTAATATAAAATATTTGTTCTCCACTGAAAGACGCGACCGGGACTTTGGGACGTCCGGCCTAAATTTTGGGGAAGATACTATTTGGTGCTATCCGTCCACCTCTCCGAAGATGCCAAGTTGATTTATGGCACCATGTATCGAAGGTTTAATCGGATGCAGCCGATATAGCAGACTTCGTCAGATTCCCCCTCGTTGAGGGGTTTTTGATTGTGGGGACACTCTTCCCTGCATGCGCAAGCCCCTACAGTTAATTACGCTACCCGCATCGCGGTAACCACTTTCTCCTTCTCCAGATGGTCACTTCGTGTCGTGTGTGTTTGTTTTATTTTTGGTTGCTCGTGGATTGTATACGGAGACTAATTTATGTTGTCGCCCATAGGGCATGGATTAGTCAAAATCCGTATTTTCTTAAATTTGGGTTTGGGTTGTTTTAAGGATCGTTAATCTCATTTGAGACTAAGATCAACTTAAACGTTTGTTAAGGATACGTTAGTCTAATTTTAGACTAAGATCTACTTAACATGATCATTTAGATCCAACAAAAGAGCATTTGGCTCTATTGTTTTAGTTTAGGGACATTGCAGTCCATAAGTTTAAGGACATCATAGTCCACGGAGTTTAAGGACATCATAGTCCATAAAGTTTAAGGGCATCATAGTCCAGTTTAAAGACGTCATAGTCTATGTGGTTTTGGTTCGACCATTTGGGGATGTGCCAAAAGTTATTGGTTATTGGGACCCTCCATCTCTCTGAAGACGTTGAAGAATTACAACGACATATATCAGAGGTATGAAAAGATGTACCCTTGAACCAATGTTGGTTGGGAGTTTTGTAGTCATGTTTGAGACTAACACCAATTAGGGAAATTATGAGCACATGGGCTCGGTTGGTCCGAGCTTGGGACTTGTGGCCAACTTGGGCTCAGCCCACTCAGTTTAAATAAAATGTTTAACATTTATATGGGCGTTGAACGTTTGTTTGGGCTTAGCCTCTTTTGTTCAATAATGCTGAGCATTAATTTGAGTGTTGAGCACTCCTTATGGCTCTGGGGCTTTATTTAAAGAACATTTTATGTTCCCTCAGCGCCCACATGAGGAGCATGTGGCGCGCTTGGCGCTGAGCGCCAGACAATGAGTGCAGAGCGCTTCTTGTGAAATAGCGCACGCATGAGGAGAACGTAGCATGCTTTGCGCTGAGCGCCAGTCAATGAGTGCAGAGCTCTTATTATGAAATAGCGCACACATGAGAAGCGTGTGGCGTGCTTGGCGCTGAGCGTCAGCCAATGAGTGCCGAGCGCTCTTTATTAAGTAGCGCCCATATGAGGAGCACGTGGCGTGCTTGGCGCTGAGCACCGGCCAATGAGTGCAGAATGCTCTTTATTAAGTAGCGCCTGCGTGAGGAGCACATGGCGCGCTTGGCGCAGAGCGTCATCCAATGAGTGCAGAGCGCTTCTTATGAAGTAGCGCCCACGTGAGGAGCACGTGGCGCACTTGGCGCTGAGCGCCAGCCAATGAGTGCAGAGCGCTCTTTATTAAGTAGTGCCCATGTGAAGAGCACGTAGCGCGCTTGGCGCTAAGCGCCAGCCAATGAGTGCAGAGCGCTCTTGATCAATTTTGTGCTCTGAGAATTAAGTTCTCGTTTATAGGAGACTTTGTCTTCTGGATCTAAGAACAAGGTACTTATTTTAAGAGGAGATGTTACAATCTCTTATGTTTTTTTGTGAAAAGACTCTGTCTTTATCTTATAGATCTGTGATCTAAAGAGAACTAAGTTCTTCTCCCCCCTTTTTATGATGAGATGCTATGATCTCTTTTTGTGAAAGACCTCTGTCTTATAGATCTATGATCTAGAAAGAGAACTAGGTTCTTCTTCTTTTGATGAGATGCTTTGATCTCTCTGTTTTATTTACCTTGAAGAAATTCTTCTTCCGAGAGCTTGCTCTTCTCTTTGAAATTTCTCAAAATTTGTAGGGGGGTCCTCTGTGCAAGACTTAAAGTCTTAGGGCCTTTAAATAGTGGAGGCTGATCAGTTAAGGCAATCTTTTTTTGATTGACTTAGGGATGTTTCCCCACCATTGGATCTTTGATCCTGGGGCTTCTGTTTTACAGAAAACATCTTTCTTGTTATTAAAAAGATTGGGAAATTATTTTCCCATACAGAGATTACTCTGTATCTTGGTGATATTTAATCACCATTAGATCTTTGATCCAACGGTGCTCTGATTTACAGAGCACAATCTTTCTTGTTTGGAAAGATTCTGAGGAGTATTTCCTTGACAGAATCTTATTCTGGTAATTTGACGATTTATCGTCTCCATTAGATCTTTGATCCAATGGTGGAGAACATTTAGTTCTAGCGCTTGGCGTTCTCGTGCTTTGCACGTGAGCGCTGTTTCAAAGTCTTTGACTCTTAGCGCTGGAGCACTTGGCGCTGGCGCTCTCGTGCTTTGCATGTGAGCGCTGCTTCAGAGTCTTTGACTCTTAGCGCTGGCGCACTTGGCACTGGCGCTCTCGGCACTGGCGCTCTCGTGCTTTGCACGTGAGCGCTGCCTCAAAGTCTTTGACTCTCAGCGCTGGAGCTCTTGGTGCGAGCGCTCTCGTACTTTGCGCGTGAGCACTGCCTCAGAGTCTTTGACTCTTAGCGCTGGCGCTCTTGGCGCAAGCGCTTTTATGAAGCGCTGCTTCATTTCAAATTTCAAAATTTGAACAGTGCTTTGCTCTGATTGGGGAAAAAATCCTCCCCCTACCGTTGCGCTCACGTGGCTCACACGTGAGTGCAGCGGTGGCATCTTTTCCACCGTTGGATTGTCTTGGAAGTCAGATCGACTTCCAGCGCCTATAAATAGGGTCTTTGGCCCTTAAGATGACCTCTATTCATCTTCTTGCTTTCTTATTTTCTGAGAATTTTATTCTCTCTTCAGAGCATAGCTTTTTGTCTTAAGAACTCTCTTTGAGACAGAACCCTGTCGAAAATTTTAGGTAAAGATTAAATCTTTGAAGGGATTACTTCATAATCTAGGGTTTCACCCATTAACAGAGCTTTACTCTTTTCAAATCATAGATCTAAAGAAAATTTTAGGGTTTTCTTAACAGAGCTTTACTCTTTTGAAATCATAGATCTAAAGAGATGTTTCTTAGGGTTTCTTAACCCATTAAAGAAGAACTCTTAGAGTTCATTTTGCAGATCTTAAAGATCTCGGAGTTTTTTAACTTGGTAAAAGCTTTGCTTTTTTAGGGTTTTGATGGATGATTCCATCATTTCCACAGAGCATAGTGTTCCCCTCCGAACGGCGGCCGGGACGCGGGGACGTCCATGCCTGAGGTTCGGGGCAGATGCTAATTGGTGCTATCCGTCTACCTCTCCGAAGATGCCAAGTTGATTTATGGCACCATGTATCGAAGGTTTAAACGGATGCGTCCGATGTAGCAGACTTCGTCAGATTCCCCCTCGCACGAGGGGTTTTTGATTGTGGGGACGCTCTTCCCTGCAGGCGCAAGCCCCTGCAGTTAATTACGCTACCGCGTTGCGGTAACAACTTTCTCCTTCTCCAGATGGTCACTTCGTGTCGTGTGTTTTTGTTTTATTTGTGGTTGTCCGTGGATTGTATACGGAGACTGAGTTATGTCGTCGCCCGTAGGACGTGGACTAGTCCAAATCCGTATTATCTTAGATTTGGGTTTGGGGGTTTGGTTTGAGGATACGTTAGCCATATTTGAGGCTAAGATCAACTCAAACGTTTGTTAAGGATACGTTAGTCTAACTTGAGACTAAGATCAACTTAACGGGATCGTTTAGATCCGACAAAAGAGCATTTGGGGCTCTATTGTTCCAGTTTAGGGACATAGTGGTCCATTGAATGTATGGCCGTCGGGACCCGTCACCTCTCTGACGACGTTGAAGGATTACAACGACAAATATCAGAGGAGTTCAGAGATGTACCCTTGAACCGAAGTTGATTGGGGGATTCATAGTCCAGTCTGTTTGAAGGTTTAAGGATACGTTAGCCATATTTGAGGCTAAGATCAACTTAAACGGGATCGTTTAAATCCGACAAAAGAGCGTTTGGGCTCTATTGTTCCAGTTTAAGGACATAGTGGTCCATTGCTAGTTTAAGGACATTGCGGTCCGTAGGTAGTTTAAGGACATTGCGGTCCATTGTTAGTTTTAAGACATCTCGGTCAAGGTTAAGGACGTCGTAGTCCATGGGTTTAAGGACCCCACAGTCCATTGTTAGTTTTAAGACATCTCGGTCGAGGTTAAGGACGTCGTAGTCCATGGGTTTAAGGACCCCACTGTTAGTGTATATGCCCTAGAGGCCATTACTGTATCATACTAGTATGTATATTACTTGATGGAAGCTTGGGATATTCACAGTTATACAGACAATCTTGCTCAATATAGTAGTATGCTACTTGGTTTGTCTCTGCTTTAATGTGTACATGTGTGTTTATTTATTATATCACCTATACGCATTAGTAGAGCCCTTAGGATCTTTGCTTGATTACCGGCGTTGTGATGGCGATCACACTCATGGGGGCTGGGTAATCTACAAGCACATCCTTATACACGTCCCTAGTCGTGGGAGTATCGAGATAGGGCATCGATACTCCAGAGTAGACTAGCGTATGCGCTTCTCATCCCAGCTCGGGAGACGGTCTGTCCCACAGCCGTCAGTACGTCGTACTTGAGATAGTATGCGGGTGCTCGTTAGGTTACGAGTACACTGGACAGGACTCGTCGGGAACTGATGGTTGGTATTATACCTATCGTCAGTTATCAGTTCCCAGGTGACATGAGTACAGCTTAGTCCGCTGACTTGACACTGTCACTTCGCCTCGAGTGTGTTCCCACTGTTCTTTGATTGCTACCCTACCACGGCTCTACTGAGTCGTGCAAACAGGTAGTAGTTGGGAGCAGTCCCGAAGCACTTGGAGGCAGTGACGGTTAGACAGGATTCGTCTCTCCCGGTATTGGGGGTTGACATCGCGCTGTGTCTAGGAGAGCCATTACACGAGTAGTCCCTGGCCAGGGCAAGCGAGATATACTGGTAGGTTTCCAGTGTTATCTCAGGGTGTATTGGGCTTCACTCCGACACGACTTGTACCGCTATTAGGGGACTGACGTTTACCGCCCCCCTAGGCCCGCCATGTGATGTATCAGACGAACAGACCGGACTGTACGGAGATTGTCACATACAGGCTCAGTAGGAGTTCGGATGGGTTTACCTCATCGGCCTTCTTATCGACATCTACCTGGGGACCGTTACGTACAGCTAGTGCCGCTTGCGGTCTGTAGTTAAACCCACTGCCAGCGTAGTGTCGAGTCTTTAGAGTCCCACACAGAGAGTTTCCCTGCACTGAGCGAAACGTGTAGAGGCCGTATGGTTTTACGGCAGGGCTGCGATCACTTACGTACACTTGTGTGCGTATGATGTTCGGGTAGGCAGTACTGGTGGGCTTTGGTTTAAGCCAGATCCTAGTATTGCACGGATGGATTTGTTTTGTCTTCTGCGCATCCGCATTCTACGGAATACGGATGCAGGTGTGTATGCACAGTTTTCTGGAGCGATGAAGGAGGAGGTGCCTCATTAGGGTTTTGGCAGTTGGTTCGGCCAAAACCACTATGTGGCAGGCTCATTAGGGTTTTGACAGTTGATTCGGTCAAAACCATTTTGAGGCGGACTCATTAGGGTTTCGACAGTTCGTTTGGTCAAAACCATAATGAGCCGGGGACATTATTTACTAATCCTTTCATTGATAATTTTGTTATGGCTAATTACATTGACCGTTTGACCATCTTGACTTTGTTGACCATTTGACCAAAGTTGACTTGGATCTTCTTAGAAGATCTAAAGTATTCTTTGGTTTTCTTTTTATTTAGTTATGATAATGGTCATGTCATTTGTAGCCATCACCTTTATCTTGATTGGATTTGTAATGATAATGTTTGTGCATTATTGCAACCATGGTTAGCTTTTCTCTTGGTTAAGCTTTTCATTTGCTTATTCTCATTCTCTCTCTTGAAATGAGAAGCTCCATGGTTGCTAGAAAATCTCCTTCTTCTTCCTCCTCTTGATTTCTCCTTTGATCTCATGTGTTGAGAGAAAAAGGATTCTACTTGACAAACACATCCATACATCCTCTCTACACAACCTAGGGCTTCTAGATTAGCAATCTCCTTGCCCTAGTTACCTCGGCTTGAGGTGGAGCTCGGTGTACATCTCTCGGGTGGATCGTCTTCGACTCAAGGAGGCCGCGGAGGTGACCGAAGTCCGGATCAACCATTGAGCAAGCGATGAGAAGAAGAACAAGAAGAGAAGAACATCAAAGAAGAACAACAACAAGAAGTGAAGGAGTTCAAGTTGAGGTATAACCACTTTGCCGAGTAGTTAATTCTTCTTTGCAAGTATGCTAGTTTAGTTTAGCAAAGATCCGACTTTTACGGTCCATGTTACAAAGTTTAGAAAAATTTTGATTTACCGTTTCCGCAACCCCGAAAGTACCGGGAGAGGTAACGTGGACCTAACAGTGGTATTAGAGCCTAACTAAACTTAAACTAGCTAGGTAGTGAAGTGTAACGAAGTTTCGAAACCGGAAAATCCAAAAACCAAACTTTGCAAAACCCAAGTTTCTGTTAATTTGTTTTCTGCTCAAAATGACATTTGTTATACACCAAAAATTATCTCAGGCTTTTGTATAGAAAACCACCAAATACGAACCAGAGAGGCGATCAGAGGAGCGCGGATCCGCGGCAAGAGGAAGCTCTTGCCGCGGAAGCGCGGCCGTCTGGTCCCCTCTCTGCATCGATTTTGGTGCAGAGTGTTTATGTGTTGGTTTTGGGATTTTTAAGATATATTATATGTGCCCAGATTTTCCAGAATAGAAATTTGTTTTTGGGGGCCTATAATTCCGTATTTTTCCGAACTTCACTACACTTTGACTATGTTGGTTATATCTGTGATGTTCTTATGTATTGAACGTCGGCTAATCGCTATATGTCGATTAGTCGGGGTTATACATATCTGTGATCTGTGATTGTTGTTGATGGTTTGTGTATATGAACTCGTTGGATTGTCGCGGATGAATAGCCGGGGTGGATGTGAGATGAGAGTTTCTTTTTCTTTCATTCATGTAATAAAATTGTAAATTGATGTAATATTATTTGTTTGGCCGCACAACCGGGTCGGGGTTGTAGCCGTCATTGTATAATTCTTTTTACTGTTTTTGCTCCTAGGATAGACCCATGGAGGGGTGCACAAACTACCGGGTAGCTCGAAGTGCCGAGTGGCCTACTCATGGCATTGAGGGAGGTTGCTTCGCTTCGGGTACTTGGCGGGTAGTTTGCCGCACCCGTAGGGGTCTTGGGTGGGGTATTGGCTATTCATCGCGACCGTGTAATCCGTTTTTCGTTGCAGGCTCGAACGAATTGCGGATTCCTAGTATATCCAAAGTGTTCATCTGTGATCTGGATTGGCTATCATTGCTATATTGCTATATATAATAACTATTTAGGCGTTGCTTATGTTTTACAGCCGCGCTAGCCCAGCCCCCGCTCTGTCGTTAGTTAAGTAACCTAACGGGTGATGACGGGGCCCCGTGGCGAATGCGAATGGCATAAGCGTACGTCATATTTTGGTTGTTTTCTGCAATGGTAGGATTTAAATGATGGGACGCATTAAAAGAACTAATGCAAGAAAATAAACCTAAAATACGTTGTTGGAACAAGTTTTTCAAAAAGCTGTTATTACAGGGACGTTCAACTTTTTGTTTTGCATCGAGGTATTCAGTTATGAATGCCCAGCATCTCAATCGACGAGGCAAGGGCCGAGATCCCCTCATCGGGAGTGACCCCTTGGACAAAAGGTTTGCGTCAGGGTAATAACTTCACCATAGTCGATTATTCTTGCTTTGCATCGAGGTATTCATCTTACGAATGCCCAGCACCTCACTCGACGAGGAAAGAGCCGAGATCCCTTCACAGGGAGTGACCTCTTTAGCAAAAGTTTTCGCCACTATGTTTTTCAAAAGGATGTATCACGTTCCTTCAACGATATCAAGTTCATTACGTTAACGGGTTTTTCGCCAAAAACCCAGCCGTAGCCTTCCGTCGTTTCTTATAAGTTATACTTAGTATTCGTGCTGCGTTTGTTGACTGTGTCAAGGCGCAGTGAACGGTAGCTAAGTGTAGCTTATTTGCTGGATACAATGTGATTGGTTAGGACATTTGCAAAACCTTGTTGACTGTGTCAAGGGTTATGCAGGTGGGTTTAATGCAATCAAGATAATGACGGGATGAACTTGACTAGGACCTTTTGATTTGTTGACTGTGTCGAGATCACTTGGGTCCTAGGGGCAAAAACTACATCGGGAGTTTCAAAAGAACTGAAACTTGCAGATTTAGCATACCTTCTGGAGTGTGGTGACTAGAGTGGATTCCATCTAGGTTATCACACAATGACAGTTGGATCCCGATCCCACTGATGAGTTGGTTTACTCTCGGGAGATTATTTCACTTAACGATCAATGCTATAAACCTAGTAGGTGTCTAGAAAGGTGTTAGCGGGGCTACGTCCCCAGGGAAAAGAGGTTCTTTAATTAAGGAACTTCGCGAAAGCGTTGGAAAACCTCCCTCGAAGTACCGACACTAGCCTGGCTGAAAGGTTAAGCAAGTATTGTGACGTGAATTAAAACCCGGCTAGTTCTTCTTTTAAAAAGGTTTTAAGAAGAATTTGAGGAAACAGTGGGAGACATCCTGGTTAGATAAATTAATAAACCAATCTAATCTTGCAAGAGCATACGCTGAGTGTTTCTTTTCTCTCTCTCCAGGCAGCAACCTTTTCACGCCCTAATCAAGATAATAAAATGTATCGCTTGACCGATCCGAATTCTTATTCGGGACTGGGGAAAGTTGGTTCAGCTCTAACTTGTGACAACATTCATGAGTATGAGAATGGGAAAGAGGAAAGTATGGATTTCCAGGATACCCAGTTGAAGAAGAAGCATGGTTTTGCATCTACTTCAGGTGTTCTTGTAATTGAGAACTGTTTTACGGTCAGCCCTACCTCCTGGGTACTTGATACCGGATCAGGATCTCATATCTGTAATTTATTGCAGGGACTGAGAAAAAGTAGGAAAGTTGCACCGGGTGATATGTCGCTCAGAGTAGCGAACGGAGCACAAGTTAATGCGGCAGCCGTCGGTGAATATCACCTAGTATTGCCTAATGGCAAGACTATGATTTTGAACGATTGCTACTATGTACCCTCCATGGTTTGCAACATCATATCAGTTTCTTTACTCGATAAAGATGGATATAACTTTGTTCTTGACAAGAATATCATGAACATCTACCTACATAAGGTATTGGTTGCAGAGGGTACACTGTGTAATGGTATCTACGTTCTAAATCAGAATACAGTTCTCAATATACAAAACACACGCAAGAGGAAGAATTCAGATACGAATGAATCCTACTTGTGGCATTGTAGACTTGGTCATATCGGAGAGAAAAGACTGAGTAAGTTGCATAAAGATGGACTCTTGGATGCGTTCGAGTTTTCATCTTATGAAACTTGTCAGTCTTGTCTCAAAGGGAAGATGACCAAATCTCCGTTCACCGGACATGGAGAAAGAGCAGCAGAGCTCTTGGGACTCGTACATAGTGATGTATGTGGTCCGATGTCTATACGTGCAAGGGGTGGGTTCTCGTACTTCATCACATTCACTGACGATCTCTCTAGGTTCGGATATGTGTATCTGATGAAACACAAATATGAAGCTTTTGAGAAATTCAAAGAATTCAGAAACGAAGTAGAGAACCAGACAGGAAAAAGTATCAAGATCCTCCGGTCTGACAGGGGAGGGGAGTACTTAAGCATGGAATTCCTAGATTACTTAAAAGAGAATGGTATTCTCTCTCAGCTTACTCCTCCTTATACACCACAGCACAACGGTGTATCGGAGCGGAGGAATCATACCCTACTGGATATGGTTCGCTCCATGATGAGTAGTGCTGAGTTACCTCTTTCATTCTGGGGATATGCACTTCAAACTGCAGCACATCTATTGAATCAAGTTCCATCCAAATCCGTGCCTAAGACTCCGTATGAAATATGGAGTGGTAAAAGTTTGTATCTTAAACGTATTAAGATTTGGGGTTGCCCAGCTTATGTCAAAAAGCAGAACCCAGACAAACTTGAGGCACGGGAAGTTTTGTGTAAGTTTGTGGGATACCCAAAAGATTCAAGTGGGTATCTATTCTACCATGCAGAGGAACAGAAGATAATTGTTTCAAGAAATGCCACATTTTTAGAAAAATAATTTCTTGTTAAAAACATTAGTGGCAGCACGGTAGAACTGGATGAAATTCCAGAAACACAAGCTTTAACAGAAAATTTGGAGGAACCGCTAGATTCAATAACCCCAAACGAACCTCAGCCACTCCGCAGATCTGGTAGGATTTCTCATCCGCCCGAGAGATACTACGGTTTTCTCATAGACGGGGATCGAGAGGATTGCATCTTGGAAGAAGATGACCCTACCAGTTTCAGGCAGGCCATTATCAGTAGGGACTCTGATAAGTGGCAGGAAGCAATGCAATCCGAAATGGAGTCCATGTACGCCAATAAAGCGTGGACCTTGGATATTGCTCCACCTGGGGTAAAACCCGTTGGATGCAAATGGATCTACAAAAGGAAACTTGGTGTAGATGGGCAGGTGGAAACCTATAAAGCTAGACTCATTGCAAAAGGTTTTCGTCAAAGACCTGGTTTGGACTATGACGAGACTTTTTCTCCGGTGGCTATGCTAAAATCCATTCGGATCTTACTTGCCATTGCTGCCTTCCATGACTATGAAATCTGGCAGATGGATGTGAAGACGGCTTTCCTAAACGGTTGTTTGGAAGAGTGCGTTTACATGGATCAACCAGAAGGTTTCGTAGACAGTGGGAGCAGCGGAAAGGTGTGCAAGTTGCTTAAATCCATTTATGGATTAAAGCAGGCATCGCGGAGCTGGAACATCTGTTTTGATGAGGCAATCAAGGAATTTGATTTCATCAAGAACGAAGATGAACCCTGTGTTTATAAGAAGATTGTAGGACGAACTGTCGTGTTCCTAGTCTTGTACGTGGACGACATTCTTTTGATAGGAAATGATATTCCTATGCTACAATCGGTCAAGCTGTTTTTGTCACAAAGGTTCTCCATGAAGGACCTGGGTGATGCCTCGTACATTCTGGGGATCAAGATCTATAGAGATAGATCCAAGAAACTGTTGGGACTTTCACAGTCCAGGTACATAGAGACCGTACTAAAGAGATTTAGTATGGAGGGTTCCAAGCGCGGTAACATACCCGCATTGCACGGAATTACCCTCTCCAAGAAGATGTCTCCTAAGACTGACGAGGAGAGGGTTCGCATGAGCACTATACCCTACGCTTCGGCGGTAGGATCTATAATGTATGCGATGCTATGTACAAGACCAGATGTAGCTTACGCGTTGAGCGCGGTAAGCCGGTATCAGTCAGACCCAGGGGAGGACCACTGGACAGCAGTGAAGAACATTCTCAAGTACCTGAGAAGGACTAAGGAGATGTTCCTGGTTTACGGTATTGGAGACCTCAGGGTCGAGTCCTTTACCGATTCAAGCTTCCAGAGTGACAAAGATGACAGCAAGTCTGTCTCGGGTTTTGTGTTTACCCTCAACGGAGGGGCGGTATGTTGGAGGAGTTCCAAGCAGGATACCGTCGCAGACTCGACGATGGAGGCTGAATACATTGCTGCAAGCGATGCCGCAAAAGAGGCGGTCTGGATAAAGAAGTTCATTAGTGAACTTCAGGTGGTTCCGTCCATTGTTGACCCAATACCTCTGTATTGCGATAACAATGGGGTTATAGCTTTAGCGAAGGAACCAAGGTCCCATCAGAAGTCTAGGCACATCTTAAGGCGGTATCACCTGATCAGGGAGATCATTGATCGACAGGAGATCGAGGTACGGAGAGTGGACACAAAGGACAACACTGCGGACCCATTCACAAAGGCTTTACCCCAGACTCAGTTCGAGCGGCTGATCGAGATGATAGGTCTTCGATACGCCAGTACATGGCCTTAGTGCAAGTGGGAGATTGTTAGTGTATATGCCCTAGAGGCCATTACTGTATCATACTAGTATGTATATTACTTGATGGAAGCTTGGGATATTCACAGTTGTACAGACAATCTTGCTCAATATAGTAGTATGCTACTTGGTTTGTCTCTGCTTTAATGTGTACATGTGTGTTTATTTATTATATCACCTATACGCATTAGTAGAGCCCTTAGGATCTTTGCTTGATTACCGGCGTTGTAATGGCGATCACACTCGTGGGGGCTGGGTAATCTACAAGCACATCCTTATACACGTCCCTAGTCGTGGGAGTATCGAGATAGGGCATCGATACTCCAGAGTAGACTAGCGTATGCGCTTCTCATCCCAGCTCGGGAGACGGTCTGTCCCACAGCCGTCAGTACGTCGTACTTGAGATAGTATGCGGGTGCTCGTTAGGTTACGAGTACACTGGACAGGACTCGTCGGGAACTGATGGTTGGTATTATACCTATCGTCAGTTATCAGTTCCCAGGTGACATGAGTACAGCTTAGTCCGCTGACTTGACACTGTCACTTCGCCTCGAGTGTGTTCCCACTGTTCTTTGATTGCTACCCTACCACGGCTCTACTGAGTCGTGCAAACAGGTAGTAGTTGGGAGCAGTCCCGAAGCACTTGGAGGCAGTGACGGTTAGACAGGATTCGTCTCTCCCGGTATTGGGGGTTGACATCGCGCTGTGTCTAGGAGAGCCATTACACGAGTAGTCCCTGGCCAGGGCAAGCGAGATATACTGGTAGGTTTCCAGTGTTATCTCAGGGTGTATTGGGCTTCACTCCGACACGACTTGTACCGCTATTAGGGGACTGACGTTTACCGCCCCCCTAGGCCCGCCATGCGATGTATCAGACGAACAGACCGGACTGTACGGAGATTGTCACATACAGGCTCAGTAGGAGTTCGGATGGGTTTACCTCATCGGCCTTCTTATCGACATCTACCTGGGGACCGTTACGTACAGCTAGTGCCGCTTGCGGTCTGTGGTTAAACCCACTGCCAGCGTAGTGTCGAGTCTTTAGAGTCCCACACAGAGAGTTTCCCTGCACTGAGCGAAACGTGTAGAGGCCGTATGGTTTTACGGCAGGGCTGCGATCACTTACGTACACTTGTGTGCGTATGATGTTCGGGTAGGCAGTACTGGTGGGCTTTGGTTTAAGCCAGATCCTAGTATTGCACGGATGGATTTGTTTTGTCTTCTGCGCATCCGCATTCTACGGAATACGGATGTAGGTGTGTATGCACAGTTTTCTGGAGCGATGAAGGAGGAGGTGCCTCATTAGGGTTTTGGCAGTTGGTTCGGCCAAAACCATTATGTGGCAGGCTCATTAGGGTTTTGACAGTTGATTCGGTCAAAACCATTTTGAGGCGGACTCATTAGGGTTTCGACAGTTCGTTTGGTCAAAACCATAATGAGCTGGGGACATTATTTACTAATCCTTTCATTGATAATTTTGTTATGGCTAATTACATTGACCGTTTGACCATCTTGACTTTGTTGACCATTTGACCAAAGTTGACTTGGATCTTCTTAGAAGATCTAAAGTATTCTTTGGTTTTCTTTTTATTTAGTTATGATAATGGTCATGTCATTTGTAGCCATCACCTTTATCTTGATTGGATTTGTAATGATAATGTTTGTGCATTATTGCAACCATGGTTAGCTTTTCTCTTGGTTAAGCTTTTCATTTGCTTATTCTCATTCTCTCTCTTGAAATGAGAAGCTCCATGGTTGCTAGAAAATCTCCTTCTTCTTCCTCCTCTTGATTTCTCCTTTGATCTCATGTGTTGAGAGAAAAAGGATTCTACTTGACAAACACATCCATACATCCTCTCTACACAACCTAGGGCTTCTAGATTAGCAATCTCCTTGCCCTAGTTACCTCGGCTTGAGGTGGAGCTCGGTGTACATCTCTCGGGTGGATCGTCTTCGACTCAAGGAGGCCGCGGAGGTGACCGAAGTCCGGATCAACCATTGAGCAAGCGATGAGAAGAAGAACAAGAAGAGAAGAACATCAAAGAAGAACAACAACAAGAAGTGAAGGAGTTCAAGTTGAGGTATAACCACTTTGCCGAGTAGTTAATTCTTCTTTGCAAGTATGCTAGTTTAGTTTAGCAAAGATCCGACTTTTACGGTCCATGTTACAAAGTTTAGAAAAATTTTGATTTACCGTTTCCGCAACCCCGAAAGTACCGGGAGAGGTAACGTAGACCTAACACCCACAGTCCGTTGTTAGTTTTAAGACATCTCGGTCGAGGTTAAGGACGTCGTAGTCCATGGGTTTAAGGACCCCACAGTCCGTTGTTAGTTTTAAGACATCTCGGTCGAGGTTAAGGACGTCGTAGTCCATGAGTTTAAGGACCCCACAGTCCGTATCGATGTGTGGTCATCGGGACCCGTCACCTCTTTGAAGACGTTGATGGATTACAACGCCAAGTATCAAAGGAGTGAAGAGATATACCCTGGAACCGGAGTGGATTAAATAGTCCTTGGCCCAATTTGGGATCAAGACCAATTAATTATGTTATGAGCCCATTAGCCCAGTTAATTACGAATTGAGGACTTATGGCCAGCTTGGGCTAAGTCCAATCATGTCTGGAATATTGGCTTTCTGTTGGTCCATTGAAGGAAAGACTTTGTCTCTGGCCATTTAGCCAATTGGGCCAAAGCCTAGTGTTAAACACTACAGACCAATCAGTGTTGAACACTGGGAATGAAATTGACAAGTTAGTGTTTAACACTAAAAGATAATTGGTGTTAAACACCAGCAACAAGGCTTTCAAATTAGCATTAAACACTAAAACAGATCAGTGTTAAACACTGGCAACGGAGATCTCAAATTAGAGTTAAACACTAAGGTAATCAGTGTTGAACACTGCAAATAAAGTTCTTTGATTAGTGTTGAACACTAAGGCCCAACAATGTTTTAACGCTGGATTCGGGAGTTCCAATTTAGCATTAGACGCTGAGGCAAGAGGGGTCACGTGGCAACACGTGAGAGCGCCCTCCCTTCTTTTGTTCTTCTGAGGAGATCGCATTTTTGGAGCATCACGTGTCATCACGTGATGGGTGTCTAATCGAGGTATGTTAAAGCTTTTGTTAAGGGTCACGTGGGTCACGTGAGGCACTGCCTCAAAGGGCTTTCTGTAGATCTTTTGGGGGGGGTCACGTGGTGACACGTGACCCTTCTTTTCTGTAGTTGTTTAGAAGATCTGTTAATCCCTTTCAGGAATTAAATTCCTCGTAGGGTTGAACCCTGACAATAATTTCAGAGGAATTAAATTCCTAGTTCCTTTTGAAGAGTTGAACTCTGAATCTTCTATAGGAATTAAATTCCTCATATATGTGAAAAACTGAATAGGGTTAAACCCTAATAAAAGCTTTAAGGAATTAAACCCACACTCTCTGTTAGAGAATTATTCTGGGGAATAAGATTAAGGGAATTAAATTCTTGTTGTTTTAACAGAACTAAGTTCTTAACTAGGGTTAAACCCTGATTCTTTTCGTTCTGAAGGAATTAAATTCCCATAACACAGGGTCAAGCCCTAATTTTATTTTAAAGGAATTAAATTCCTATAGTTCTGTGAGAATTAAATTCTCGTGCTTCCGTTCCCTCTCTATGTTTTGGATCTGCATGGCAGGATCTCGACCCATTGAGAATTAAATTCTCAACTTCAAGGGGAGATGTGCACTTTGCAGATCCTCTATCAAAGAGAGAAGAAATATGTTCTTCTGTTTTATATATCAGAGTTAAACTCTGTTGAGAATTAAATTCTCTTTTCTTTCAAGGAGCCTTCCCTTTCTTACCTAGGGTTTTCTTTTGCAGAAGATCCAAATTCCTTTCAAGTATCAAGGCTCTCTCTCTTTTCTTCCCTCTGCCTGTATATATATCTATCTTTTTTGTGTGTCTCGGCTCCTATTTATAGGAGAAGCAGCCGAGTCAATTAGTTTTTTGACGTATCTTCACTGAGAGATTTGATTTGCATCCATCATTCGTTCTGGACCTTTGGATTATTAGGTGAATTTTATTCACCATTGGATTTCAAATCCAGCGATTCTCCTTTGTGATTTCTGTTAGATTTAAAAGGGAAATCTTCCCAAATTCGAGATTTTCCCATAGATAGATGATATTTAATCACTCTAAATCTTTAATTCAATCGGTTGCTTTTGGAAAGACTTGAGAGATCTTTTCTCAGAATTTAATTCTGTTTAACAAATGGGCTTTGAAAGCTGGTCACGTGCGGCCACGTGACCCTTGGTCACGTGTGGGCACGTGACCCCCTTGTAACGAGCCCTTTTCTTCTTTTGCACTCTGCCTTCTTCTGCTGCTTAGCCGTCACCTGCCACCACGTGACCCCTGGTCACGTGTGAGCACGTGACCCTCGTCTGGAGTCTTTTTCTTGATTTAACCGGAGAATGAGTCTGATGTTTTGAGCGTCACGTGCCAACACGTGACCCTGGTCACGTGGGAGCACGTGACCTCTTCTGAAGCCTTTTCCTTGATTTGATCAGGGAACCAATGTGCCTATGCCGCTTGCTTTTAAATGTCACGTGCCGACACATGACCCTGGTCACGTGGGAGTACGTGACTCTTTCTGAAGCCCTTTTCTTCGATGTAGTTGGGAAACTGAACTTGTCTTGCCGATACTTTTAGGTGTCACGTGCCAACACGTGACTGCTGGTCACGTGTAAGCACGTGACCCTTTTCTGAAGCTTTTTCCATAAGCTTTTCTGATTTTAAATCAGGAAACAAATGCCCCCACAGCGTTGTTCTCACGTGTCAGCACGTGAGTGCAACGCTGTCACCTTTTGTGACCGTTGGATTCCTTTAGGGATTTGGGGAGATGAAGCGTTTCCCTCGCCTTCTATAAATACCACTGTCTTTTCAGAAGAGCCTTCACTTTGCTCGTCTTTCTTCCCTCGAGAGCTTTTTCCTTTGAGAATTTAATTCTCGTTTCCAAAGCTTAGTTCTCTGCCTCAGACATTTTCCAGAGTTTAACTCTGTTGAAGGATCCCTTTTCCTCAGGTAATAATGTTGAACGGCTGAAGCACCTTCGTTTTAAAAGAACTCTCTGGATTTTAAATCCACATTAAGGATTTCACAAAGAACCCATTTTTTCTTCAATTTCTTTAACCTCCATCAGTAGATCTCTTAGGGTCGGATGATCCTTGGGGAGATGATGATGGCGGTTCAACTCCATGGAATTTAATTCCATCCAAAAAATGTTTTCTGGGAATTTAATTCCCTTTTCTTAATAAGGAATTTAATTCCAATGAAGGACTCGATTTCTTCACACGGAGGCTTCTTGGGGTCTCTTGGCCCGAGGTTGTTCTTCTGCAATTAATGAAACAGGAGCTTTGTAATGATTCTCATGACCTTTATTTCAGGTATCATGGATGCCCATCTGTATGGTCTTGACGAGATTATTTCCTATGGGAATATTCGTGCACTGGGCCGCAGTCAGAACCAGGAGTTTACCGATGCTCAGTGTGCCGAGATCATGAGCCGCTTTGACGAGTACAACCATCGGCTACTCCCCCGTCGCTCTTCTCTTCTGAGGCTGATCGTGCTGGCGATCCGGGAGGCACTTCCTCTCTTTTGCACCGGCATACCGCTCAGGGCCTTGGACACTGCTGAGGATAAGGTACATTCGGTGTACCTGATGGGCTTGATCTCAAAGAGGAGGCGAGATCACCTTATTGATCTTTTGCACCAAGCCTTTCAGCAGTCAGCCATACTTGCCGCCTATCGGAGGGTGGAGGATATTCATGAGGACCCCGACGCTTGCGATCGCGAGAGGAAACATACTCGGGAGGTTCGAAATGCTTGGAGAATCTTGGACAAAGTTAATCTTGAGTTCCTCAACCCATGCCCCGCGCCTGAGGTCTTGCCGTTGTAATCATTTTATTTTCATTTTGTATGAACCTTTTTAAAGCATGAATGATAAACTTATCGTGTTCTTTTGCGTTTGCGTGCCCCCCTCCCTTTTTTTTGAATTTTGTCATCCATTTTTTGTTGATGTGTGCAAGGCATTGTTTCATTTCTTAGTACGCACCGAGCATGGTGCTCGCGTGCTCCACACGTGAGGGGCCTTTTATGGGGCTATTCAATTTTTCATGCCATATTTCTGTGCATGGCATTGGATGCAGAGAAAGCGCCTTGGAAATCGTTCTTTTTCCTGATTTCCAATGTCTTCCCTTTTTTAGGCCTTAGAAATAGCTTCACCATGCAAGATTTTCCGCGTACAGCACTTAATGCGCTTCTTTATATATGGGGCTATAGCTTTCTTTTTCCTTCACAGAGAGATTTATGTTACTTTTTTATTTTGGTGTAACTTGTCTTGAGAAACAAGCGAGCGCCATAGCCTGCAATCGTCCTCATGCTCGTCGACAGCCATGGGAAGTTCCTATTGAGGAGATGATCCCCCGCTTTGCTGCTCGGTTGGTGGATCCCCTCCTTACCGACAACGAATGCGACTCAGCCATGTATGAACTCTCGATCCGTAGGGGGTCCCCCCTCCCAATGGGTTCCCTCTGGCTCCGGATGACTCTCACGGCCGTGCTTGCCGACATCCCTCCTCACCCGGCGGAGATGACCCTGGCGATGCTCGACGCGGCGGAAGAAAAGCTCGAGGGCTTTCATGAAGCGTGCCTGATTACTCAGGCTTTGAAGGATTGCTCAATTCATCTGCTCAGCCAAATCAAGGCCCGGCGAGCTATTATGTCTGCTTTCGCGGACGAACACGGCACCAATCGATAGGGAGCGACTCCTCGTGAGAACCGTAGCTTTGATGTGCTGGAGAAAGCAGAGAGAGAGATGGAGAATTTTGTCCTCTGCTTCGTTAACCCCTGTGCTGTTGATCCCATGTTTGGTGACCTTTTCCGTTAGCGTAGAACATTTTTAAATTAGTCCCTCCTTTTTTTTTACGCTTTATGCCGAACTTCCATGTAGGCTTGGTACTAGTATGTATGTTTCCGCTTGCATAAATAAACTTCATATTCTTCTCATGAGAATTTTCTTTAGTTGCAAATGCTATTATTACTTTCCTGAGCATCAGACCTTTTTGGGTATTATGAACGTTCATGCGATTGCAAATGCTATTATTATTATTATTCTCTTTTTGAATACTCATATGATTGCGAACGCATGCTTGAAATATGTCGGAAATCTTTCTTGTTGCCTTTCACGTCAGGTGATGTGAGCGCGTTTTAGATCGATTATTCCCATCGACTGGAAGCCCATTTATACGGTCTTGTAAATGTCTTGTTTCCAAGGCTGTGGTCACGAAAGCGAGCTTACGTGGCCTGATAGAGCGACACGTAGCGAACATATTGTTGTGCGAGAAGAGGGTTCGGCCGTAAATTTTCGGAAAGAGAATTGGCTTCTAAGGCGCTGAGCGAGCTTCAGGCCAGCCTCACAGCCAAGGCCAACAAAGCATACGAACTCTGGCGAGTGCTCCAGGAGTCCATAAAAGAGGTGGTGGCCCTCGATAAAGCTGCCACGTTCACTTGTGAGAGGGTCGAGGCTCATAAAGCCACCGAGAAAGAGCTCGAAATTCGGCTTGCTTCGTATCAAGCTCAGCAAGCTCAGGCGGAGGCTCGTCTTCTGGAGATCTTGCGTCATGAAGCCGTGGCTCAGCAACAGAACGATGAGCTGGTAAAATTACTGCACCGCCCGCCGGCTTGAGGACTTGTATCTTTTCTCCCCTTTTTGTACATACTCATGAATGAGAGTATCTCCTTTTTTTTTGTTTCTTTCGTAAGTTGTACTTTGTATCTATTTTGGTTTATGAATAAAAGATACATTTTTCCTCTCAATGGTGTGTTCCCTTTTCATTGAATGTATTCTGCGGATATTCTATCTCGATCTCCTTGCAGGACAGCGATAGCTTAAGACTCCGGGTTAAGATCTGCTTGCTAAGACTTTTGCATTTTAAGAGCCACAAAGGTCTCATAAAGGGCTTTTCTCCCTACAGGTCGAGAGGATCCCATAGGTGTAAGTTCTTCTTAAGAATCGTGAGGATTCTTAAGCGGGTTGTCCCTTGAGAGTCGTAAGGACTTCACAAGAGAGTTTTTCTTCCTCGCAGGCCGTGAGGACCTGCAAGTGTTGGATGTGGTCGCCCTTATCCGTGTTTCACGGGGTCAGGGGTCGCTCAAGGTATCGTAGTTTAAAGACATCACGGTCAAGGTTAAGGACCTCATAGTCCATGGATTTAAGGACTCCACAGTCCGATGTTAGTTTTAAGACATCACGGTCAAGGTTAAGGACCTCATAGTCCGTGGATTTAGGGACTCCACAGTCCGATGTTTGGTCGCAGGGACCCGTCACCTCTTTGAAGACGTTGAGGAATTACAACGCCGAGTATCAAAGGAGTGAAGAGATGTACCCTTTAACCAAGGGAGAATCCGTAGGGAATCGGGGTGGTTGATCGTTAGTTTTAAGACGTTGCGGTCGAGGTTAAGGACGTCATAGTCCGTGGATTTTAAGGACTCCACAGTCCGGTGTTTGCTCTGGATGCTTCGCACGGGTTCACTGCCGTGCTTAGCGAGGACCAGGCTCCGCTCTGGGCGTTTTCCGCGGGGTCAAAGAGTGACGTTATCCGCGTTCCACGTAACCAGGAATTTTGCACTAGATGCTTCACACGGGTTCACTGTCGTGCTCGGCGAGGACTAAGCTCCGCTCTGGACGTTTTCCACGGGGTCAAAGAGTGACGTTATCCGCGTTCCACGTAACCAGGAATTTTGCACTAGATGCTTCACACGGGTTCACTGCCGTGCTCGGCGAGGACTAGGCTCCGCTCTGGACGTTTTCCACGGGGTCAAAGAGTGACGTTATCCGCGTTCCACGTAACCAGGAATTTTGCACTAGATGCTTCACACGGGTTCACTGCCGTGCTCGGCGAGGACTAGGCTCCGCTCTGGACGTTTTCTACGGGGTCAAAGAGTGACGTTATCCGCGTTCCACGTAACCAGGAATTTTGCACTAGATGCTTCACACGGGTTCACTGCCGTGCTCGGCGAGGACTAGGCTCCGCTCGGCGAGGACTAGGCTCCGCTCTGGATGCTTCACACGGGTTCACTGCCGTGCTTTGCGAGGACCAGGATCCGCTCTGGACGTTTTCCACGGGGTCAAAGAGTGACGTTATCCGCGTTCCACGTAACCAGGAATTTTGCTGATTGTATCCGCATTTCACGGGATGGAGGTTTGACTGTTGGCGATATGTATACCACCGAGCCATGGAACTGGGAGTTGCCACTGTTCCGCTTAGCTTGAAGTTGTGTCCGTTGTTACGAGACGAGTGTTGGGATGATCTCTAGGTCGCTTGTGGCCTGTCGAGATTTAGCTTCTTTCTTTGGTGAAACCTGGGGGAGGGAGGTATGTTCCTTTTTTGTTTATGCCATTGAATTGTATACAGGGTGTGATGGAACATCACCTGTAAGGCATACATTTTATTTTTTATTTTATTTCTTTTTCCGCGATGCTCTATCGTTTCAGCTTTTATATCGCGAAGGTCGCGATTGCCCCATCATTTCGGCTATTTTTCGCGGTGCCCAATCATTTCGGCTATTTATTTATTTTCTACTCGCTGCTTTTTATTGCGAGTTGCCCCATCGTTTCGGCTATTTTTCATGCATACATTTTTACTTGCTGCTTTTTATTGCAAGTTGCCCCATCATTTCGGCTATTTCGTATGCATGTATAGCTTGCTAGCTTTTTCGCCGCAAGCTTGGATTTTAGACACCGATTTCGGCATCAGCACCGCTGCAACTGGGATGTTGCCAGGAGCGAATCATCATTTGCCTCTGTCGATATTGAACAAAGGTGGCTTAGTAAACAGGGTTAAGGGTCCTGTCGACCAAGGCTTTTGACTTCATGAGCCGTAAGGGTCTCACAAAGGTATTTCTCCCTACAAGTCGTGAGGATCTTGCAGGTGTATTTTCTCCTTAGGGATCGTGAGGATTCCTAAGTGTATGTTCCTCTGCAAGTCGTAAGGATCTTACAAGAGAGTTTTCTCCTTATAGGTCAAGAGGACCTACAAGGGTTGCTCATCATACGGACATATCCCTAGTCACGGGTGGGACTTTACTGGGGAAATGTTTTTTCGCGCCCGTGGATTGTATACAAGGGTCAGTATTGAGCCTCTTGTAGGGCAATATCGAAGGTTGTGGAGGATTTGCTTAAGAACAGGCTTAGGTTTCTGTAACTTAAGACTTTCAAATCTCATGAGCCGTGAGGGTCCCATAAGAGAATTCTTCTTACGAGTCGTAAGGATCTCGCAAGTGCATTTTCTCCTTAGGAATCGTGGGGATCCCTAAGTGTGTTGCTCCTTTGTGAGTCGTAAGGATCTCACGCAGGTGGTTTCTCCTTACAAGGTCGAGAGGACTCTGTAAGTGTCCTTTAACGAGGTTGCGCCCTTTCAGGTTTTCACAAACACTCGCCGGTAGTCCTGCTGTTTTTACTCACGGAGCCCTTTCGGGTTTTCATCCGTGCCCCTCTTGCTTATGGACATACCGTTTTTTTTTATTCTTTTTCTCTTTTTTTTTTAACAAGGTCGCGCCCTTTCGGGTTTTCACGAACACTTGCCGGCAGCCCTGCTGTTTTTACTCACGGAGCCCTTTCGGGTTTTCATCCGTGCCCATTTTGCTTATGGACATACCGTTTTTTTATCATTTTTTTATCTTCTTTTTTTTTATCCATCTCGTCAGCCTAAGGATGCTGCGGTAATAGTTTAGGGACGTTTCGGTCCGTCGTTAGTTTAAAGACATTTCGGTCCGTCGTTAGTTTAAAGACGTTTCGGTCCGTTCGAAAAGAGGGCCGGCTACTACTCTTTGAGCTTTAGGAAGATAGCGAGCGGACATAGTCGTCGTCATCTATCATTGACCTAGGCTGTGGCTCATTAAGCGTAGTATTTCTTTAGGAAGCGGCCGTTTATTGGCCTGAAAGGCCTTTCAACATGCATGTCCATGAGTAGATAGGCTCCGCCCTGGTAGACCTTATCTATGATGTACGGGCCTTCATAGTGTTAGTTATATGTATGCCCTAGAGGCCATTACTGTACATACGATGTATATTGTAGTGGATGCTAGGACATATATAGGGAGGACTTTCTTGCTCGACATGATAGTATGCTATCTGGTTGTACTTTATCTTAACATGTACTCTGATTGTCTCTATGTTACATGTTGATAAAGCCCTTAGGATATGTACTCGACTACTGGGACTATGATGAGATCATACTAGTGGGGCCACGGTAGTCGACGAGTACATCCTATAACTGTTCCTAGTCGAGGGTGTATCGAGACAGGGCATCGATGCACCAGAGTAGACTAGCGTATACGCATCTTGACCCATATGATGGGCGATGGATAATCCCATATCCATCGGTGTTTGACATCAAGGATGGTGTACGGGTGCTCAGTAGAGACTGGGTACACTGGACGGACTCGTCGAGAACTCCCAGATGGTATTATACCATACGTCAGATGGCAGTTCTCTGGTGACACTGGTACAGAGTAGTCTGTTGACCCGAGATCGTCATAGAGTCTTGTGTGGTTCCTACTGTGCTTTGATTTCCATCATACCACGTCCAAGAGGGCGTGCAAAAAGGGGGCTTTTGGGTACAGTCCCGAATCATATGGAGGCAATGAGCGATAGGAGGGGATTCGTCTCTCCCGGTATAGGGAGTTGATGTTGTGCTGTGTTCGATTGGCTATAACCGGAAATCCCTGGCCAGGGTTGCTGAGATTTACTGGTAAGTGTTATCAGTAGTTTCTCGAACTGTTATAGACCTCATATCGACACGACTTATCAAGCTACTGGGGTCTGACGTTTACCACCCCTAGGCGAGATATGCAACATATCAGACGACGAGACCGGACTGTACGGGAGTGTTACTGTTTGGATTCGCAGGAGAATGTACAGGCTTGCTTGTTGATCTTCTGAGCGCTCAATACCTGGGTAGCTGTTACGTTTAGCTGACCGCTTGCAGCTTGTGGGTATTTGATATGATCATCACCTACTGCCGGCGTATTGACGATTCTTTAGAGTCCTACACAGAGGTTTCTTGACTCAGGCAAAACGGAGTAGGAGCACATATGTGATATGTGCGGGACCGAGGATAATGCGATATGTGATACCGTATTATATTATCGCGATATTTGATATCAGCCGGGTCATCGGATCAAGTGTTGATTCGATGAATCGGTACGGATAAATATTAGTATGTTATATGCTATATAGCCGGATTGTCGGATCAAGTGTTGATTCGATAATTTAATGTATAATAATATATATGATATATTAAATTACATTAACTAATATTTGCTCACTAAAAGATTCTTTTTCTCACTCGGGTAATACATTGATATATATGCGATATATGTTAAATGTATTATTTTATTTGGTTACGATAAATATTATATGTAATACCCAGTTTTCTTATACGTCTAAATCCATATTTTATTATTTAATGATTTTATTTATTCTACCTATAAATTTTATTTATTATATATATGATTTTACCCCTTCTAAATCCCATTATTCATTTTTGAAACCCAAAACTTTTCCTTTACTATTAATTCCCTCAGCCCATCATTTTAGTTTTTATAAACTTAATTTTTAGTTTAAATATTAGACCCGGCCCTTTCATTTCTTTTCCCTTTTGAATTTTTCCCTCGACCCAAATCCGAGCTCTAGTTATTTATCCTGAACCATAAAGCCAAACCCAAACTAATTATTATTTTCCAAGCAGCCGGCCCCAGTATTTTCCCCTTATTTTCACTCCCTTCAGCCCAACCCGAGCCCACATTTTTTCCCCAAGCTGAATCATTCTTATTTTTATTATGCTGGCCCGTCTCTATCTCTCTCTTCAAATTCTCTATATCTTTCATGATTATTTCCTCAGCCCACTTGATTTTATAAAACCCTTTTAAATATAATGCTGCGGCCCATCTCTATTTTTCTCCAAATTCCTTCTTTAATTCTCTGGCCGGCCCGTGTCTCTTTTTACCCTTTTAAATTCTTTATTATAACCTTTGGCCCGGCCCACTCCCCGCAGCCCATGTCCACACTCCAACCCGCACCCGCGCGCCTACCCGACCCGACCCGCTCCTATTCATTCATCTTCTTCAAAAATTTTCCCCAACGGCTAAATTCCTTCGAGCGCGCGCGACCCGCCTCCTCCGCCGTCGCCCACGCCCTCGTCGCGAGCCGTTACCCCCTCGTCGCGCGAGCGTTACCCACGACCCTCTCTCCCCAACACTCTACCCCCTCTTCCTCGCTCGCTCACTCCCCGTGCTCATTTCCCTCCCTTTCTCTCTACACCCCCGTCGACCCTCACCATCGTCTCCTCCCATCACCGAGCGCCTCACCACTCCTCCGCCTCCTTTCCCAAGCTCCCTCCTTCAATCCTCCACGAGACCCCTGCACGCACCACAGCCGACCCCACAAATCACCGGCCACCTCCTTCCTCACCTGCACCATCATCGACCCGTCACCACCATCGTCGTCGTCGTCGTCGTCATCACCCTCACACTTTCTTCCTTAACACCCCCTCTCTGCCTAATCTCTCTCCCCCGCTCCCTCTGCCCCTCACTCCCTCAAACTCTCTTCCTCACAGTTCTCCCTCTTTCTTTCTCTCTCTCCCCCTCTGTCTCTCTCTAACACTCTCTCTCTGTTTTCCTTTCTCTCTCTCTCAATCCCTCTATCTCTCTGATCTCTGCCTCTCCCTCTCACTCTACAATTGTCTCTCTCTCTCTTTCTCTCTCTCACTGAACCCTCTCTCTCTCTCTCTCTCTCTGTGTGTGTGCATTTTCTCTCTCTCTCTCTCTCTCTCCCCAAATCCTTCTCCCTCTGCGAATCCCTCATCCTCGGCCTCGACAACACCCGCAAACCCCTAGCAAAACCAACTCAACCGAGCCTGTGCCATCCAGTTCAAGCCGAGACACGAGTCCGAGCCAAATCAAGTTGCCGTGCCGCGCGTGTGTCGCGCGTTCGTGACGCTACAGCCACCGTACATCCCCGGGACGTCTCCAGGCAAGTTCTTACTTGCTTTCATGCTATTCCGTATATATTACAAATTAGAATCGTAGATATATTCCATGTGTGCTTGATGTTATATATTGTCACAAAACTGTTCGATGCTTGTTCCCATAGAAAATCATTATCGTATTTGACGGAACTGGACATATTATATTGGCCCTTGTAGAGATGATTAACGTGTGCAAATTTCATTAGAAAATACGACTGTTAACAGTTAAAATGACTACCCCCAAGCTTGATCGTAAAACTGAAATTCTGTTGCACCTGAAAATAGTTAAATTCATCATAAATCATATACATATTAGATTGGTGCGCTCGAGGGCTCAAAGTGAAGCTAACCCGACGAACTTTAATCCTATACCAGTTTCCAGACATTTCGGTATTTAAACTGTGATGATATTCGGTTCGGAGTGCGGCTCTGGACTGCAGTCCAGAGTGACTCCAGTCTTTGCTTGCTGTTTCGTATTGGATACCATAGAATTTCCTTAACTTGTAAGTCACGGAACTCCGCTGTTTATTATAGATAAATCTGTTAGCTAGACAACACAATTAATTTCATCCTGTTTCGTTACCATTTGATATTTAATCTGTAATTTAGAAGATCGGGACACGTAACAGTCCCAGCAGAATCAGATTTGACATGTTAATATTAAACAGATTATAACTCCTAACATACAGACGCGATTGAAGATCCGTTTGTTGCGTTGAAAACTTTACTGAAAACCCTATAATTATTTCAACTGTAGCGTCGCTAAATTATGATCCCAACTGGGGTTAAAATGCGTTGCGAAATGGATTCCTGATTCTGAAATTGGATTTCCAGCCGCGTGCGCTTAAAATGAAACAGTTATAACTAATGATCCTGAAATCCGTTTGACCTGAAACAAAATTCTAAGGATAGATAACTGAACATATTAAATACTACCTGTTTATCATTTCGCTAAATTATATACATATGCTTCATGATAAATCGTGCAAGTGATAGACTGCTGTTTTTATGATACCTTAGTTGTGCTTCTTATACTGTTCATGCATCATATCATACCTATATCATTGTAGTGATAACCTAGTGACATCGTGCATTTACCCAGTGTTAGATTTTAGTGTTGATTGTGACAAGTACGTCAGTGTTCGTGTATTCGTGATTAAGTGAAAGTGATACGTACTTGTGCACAATCAGTGTCCCTTTTATTCTGTTGCATTGTCGACGTCTGTGGGATGCGTGTACGTGTGACTATAAGTGGTATGGGACACTTATGGAAGCGCTTGCACGGATGTCACAGATAAGGCATCTGACACTGCCATTTATCTTAGGTATTAGTCGGGACGTGCTTGATGGAGGTCCTGCCTCCAGTTCTCGCGCAGACTTGTCACGGATCGATTAGTATTTAGGGTTATAGTTAGTGTTTGATGTAGACCTCGGGGTGTGGGGTAGTTCAAGTGTGAATTCAACAGAATCTCGGGAGTCCCATGCCGGCTTATATATTTAGGGAGTTATATGGAGATTTACAGGGTATGTGCTATATACACCGTGATACATTCGTTACATGTTGGGCCCGTGGTCCCTTGCCCTTGGGTTCTACCCTTGGGTGGAGGACACTCGCGAGTGGTTGACTCTCACACTTGGACTGACGATAGGCTTATTGACCTGTGCAGTGAGACTTAGAGACTGATAGGGTTACTGTCGTTTACATTCCTTATATACTGTGTTGACATACATGACATATCGTTATACTGCTTTACTACTCCGCTGCATTTATCTCTACTCATTTATATTCATGCTGTTATTGATTTACGGTTATTCATATCCTTCACCACTGTTAGAACTGTTACTTGATTATATACATTATATTGCTATTGTGTCGCTCTGACGACCTGAGTATGCATGCTCAGTGTGAGGAGAAGATTTAGCCTGGATCAGAACTTGACGTGCATCACAGACTTCTTGACTTGCCACTCCGAGTTACATTTGTTCGTTTCACTTCAGGTCAGTTTATATTATTGTATCTTTCAGTTACTGCATTTCTCATTACCTGCGCATCGTTTACTGTTTACCATGATAAACTAGAAGCCGAAGTGTGACTACGGCAGGACATTTCCTTAACCGTAGGAGCATGGCTGGCCTTGTCTACCCCTCGTATTCCGTATTTTGGGAAGCGGGGCGTGACATGGTTTAGTTGGTATCAAAGCCAGGTTTTGCATCGTTTGGGATTGCAGTTTCCGTGCATAGTTTGGCAATCTAAGACATTTCTTGGTCTAGGTTGTAAACTTGTCATTCTTGATTCATATTCACATCGTGCATTCAGCTATCCATTCACTATGGTTTCGGATGACTTGACAAGGGTACGTGGTGGCAATTGCACTACCGTACTCTATTCAAGTGACTTAAAGTGATACAGTTGATTCTCCACTTGTAATGATATTCATCATCTCTGATATTCTTGAATCCTTGTTCTATCCATATTATATTTTGATTCATTTAGCTTGTGACTTATATCATCCCCAAATTGTTGTTTCAGGATCATGTCTTCCAACGACTCTTCATCTTTGTCCGCTCCCCAGAATCAGACTGTTGAGATCCTTAGTGTACTACAAGGTTTAAAGGAAGCCCAGGAGCGAACAAACGACCTATTAGCTGAAGGACTGAGAAGACAAGTGAGTCAGACCCCAGCGGGAGTCTCCTATCATACAGGGATCTCTATTGGACGAGGAAAAGGGAAGAAGATGAAACGCCAATTTGTTTCCCCGCAACAGAAGTACCAGAAGAACCCCTGCTGTGGATATTGTAAGAGGCCAGGACACCTTCAGAGGGATTGTCGCCGTGCTCAATGGAAATGTCTGATATGCGGTTCCGACAAACATCTCATCAACGGATGCCCAGAAAGGAAAGAACTGCAAGGGAGAAACTCGTCCACACTCCCCACTTCTGCCAAGTGAGGATTGCCGCGTAGTTCGGACTTCGACGATAAGGCGGATCAAACGCAGGATTCAACTCACGCGACGTGAATGCAATGTTATAGTAGTCGAAGAATAATTTTCATGTTATCTACTTTCAGTAATAATAATGTTGTCATCCTTTATGAATATTTCTTTCTGCTTGAAATCCTGTATCCTTTGAACTTTTAGTTGAATGCAATGAAATTTGAATCATAATATATGTATTATTCTCATGCTTTCTCTATGTCACATTCTATTCCTTATCACAGTATTTTCATTCGAATCTTTCAGTTCCTGCAACCGCATATTTTTCCTATATTGCGTACCCCGAGTTTTCCTTGATATATTCCACTGTCTAATCATGACTTCTCTTTCAGGCCATGGCCCACCCTGGAGCAGCGCCGCATCTAGACGAGGATGCAAGGTCATGCGTTTCCTTAGATCACATATTGACGAGTTCCGATGATGAGGTCGATGGTCCACAGGTCAACTCCGAAAACAATGATTCAGAGGACGAAGGAGCAGCCGCCCCAGAGTTCGGCATGATAGCTGATTCGGATGAAGAAGAAGTAGATCCTGAAGAGAACCTGATAGAGGAAGATCCTGAGGGAGATCCAATAGAAGAAAATCCAGTGTAAGAAGACCCATTGGAAGAGAACCCAGAAGGAGAGAATCACATGGAATCAGACCTCGATGAAGAAGTTCTATCCAAGGATGAAGGACCAGAAGATCAAGACCCTGCCACGGAAGAACTTCCTTTAGCGATACCTGCGAGGCGCTATGGAAATGGACGCCCCTACCTGAGCGCGCGAGCCTACCGCAACCTGCTGAATCTCCGCCACCGCGACTGATGGGATTTCTTTTGATATTGTCTTTTGGCCGAATAATCTGTGTATAGTTTAGGGCCACTTTTCGTCTTTGAGAATGTCTTGTTTCAAATTTTCTTGAATGAAATAAATCTTCTGAATTCATAAACTTTTGATTATTGGTTCGATTGATACTTGTTTATTTGCCCATATCCATTTACTTTTCTGCTGAGATCCCTGATTGTCCATCCCTAACCATTGTATGGTTTTCAACCGTTTTGATTAGAAAGTACCGCCCCTTGATCCTTGGAATGAGCCACCATTCACTCTTCGCCTGTGCCTCGTTTATAATCCTTCTGGGAGGAGAAAATTTTGGAGAAACTTCCGAGTTCGCTAACCCTTCACATCTTGATTCATATGCTGCACCAACCGCCATCCTACCCATACTCCTCCTCTTGTAATCACGTGTTATTCGCCCTTACATCCGGTGCTGACCCGATTCCAGTCTCCATGATCTTCAGCCTAAAACCGCCACATTCCAACCTTTGAATGACCCACATTTCCTTGAATCCCTTACCCTAGCCAGCCTATACATTTTGTGTTCTTCCTATTACCCTAATTATATTTAGGGACACTGTTATTCAAAATTTAGTTTTTAGTATTTTAAATTTATCAAAGAATACGTATTATTGACTACTCAGTTTGATGTATTTTGAGTACATTACTATTATTCTCATTTTCAGTGGCGCAGTCCTTATGCCGTGCCTATTTTGTTCCATGTTTTCTATTTTCACTATACAAGTTTTCTAAATTATTCTTTTAAACCTAATTTTCGATACGTTTTCCTAAAATGTTTTAACCTACGAGTTAGTTTTCACTAACATTATCGTCGTTACTTTATTTTGAGTTTTGTGCCTACGATTACTATTATAAGTAGTTGAGCCTTACACTTATCTTTCTGTTTGCCATTTGGATATACTTAGATGTGCACGCATTTGGTTTCGACGTTTACCGAGCACACTTCGATTAATATTATTCGTTAATTGTTACCTATATTCTTGTATATTTTGTAGTTGCCCTTATAGTATTCCTGTATTATGCTTTTAGACCTAACTTTTGTATAGGGTTTTTCTATATATGTATGTACCTTCGAAACCTTGTCTAATTTTTTTAAATAAATCAACATGTATTAGTTTTCGATATGACGACTCTTCGCTTATTATCTATAGCTAGTTGTTTCTTTTAAATTTCGAGGACGAAATTTTTGTAAGGGTAGTATGATGTAATACCCAGTTTTCTTATACGTCTAAATCCATATTTTATTATTTAATGATTTTATTTATTCTACCTATAAATTTTATTTATTATATATATGATTTTACCCCTTCTAAATCCCATTATTCATTTTTGAAACCCAAAACTTTTCCTTTACTATTAATTCCCTCAGCCCATCATTTTAGTTTTTATAAACTTAATTTTTAGTTTAAATATTAGACCCGGCCCTTTCATTTCTTTTCCCTTTTGAATTTTTCCCTCGACCCAAATCCGAGCTCTAGTTATTTATCCTGAACCATAAAGCCAAACCCAAACTAATTATTATTTTCCAAGCAGCCGGCCCCAGTATTTTCCCCTTATTTTCACTCCCTTCAGCCCAACCCGAGCCCACATTTTTTCCCCAAGCTGAATCATTCTTATTTTTATTATGCTGGCCCGTCTCTATCTCTCTCTTCAAATTCTCTATATCTTTCATGATTATTTCCTCAGCCCACTTGATTTTATAAAACCCTTTTAAATATAATGCTGCGGCCCATCTCTATTTTTCTCCAAATTCCTTCTTTAATTCTCTGGCCGGCCCGTGTCTCTTTTTACCCTTTTAAATTCTTTATTATAACCTTTGGCCCGGCCCACTCCCCGCAGCCCATGTCCACACTCCAACCCGCACCCGCGCGCCTACCCGACCCGACCCGCTCCTATTCATTCATCTTCTTCAAAAATTTTCCCCAACGGCTAAATTCCTTCGAGCGCGCGCGACCCGCCTCCTCCGCCGTCGCCCACGCCCTCGTCGCGAGCCGTTACCCCCTCGTCGCGCGAGCGTTACCCACGACCCTCTCTCCCCAACACTCTACCCCCTCTTCCTCGCTCGCTCACTCCCCGTGCTCATTTCCCTCCCTTTCTCTCTACACCCCCGTCGACCCTCACCATCGTCTCCTCCCATCACCGAGCGCCTCACCACTCCTCCGCCTCCTTTCCCAAGCTCCCTCCTTCAATCCTCCACGAGACCCCTGCACGCACCACAGCCGACCCCACAAATCACCGGCCACCTCCTTCCTCACCTGCACCATCATCGACCCGTCACCACCATCGTCGTCGTCGTCGTCGTCATCACCCTCACACTTTCTTCCTTAACACCCCCTCTCTGCCTAATCTCTCTCCCCCGCTCCCTCTGCCCCTCACTCCCTCAAACTCTCTTCCTCACAGTTCTCCCTCTTTCTTTCTCTCTCTCCCCCTCTGTCTCTCTCTAACACTCTCTCTCTGTTTTCCTTTCTCTCTCTCTCAATCCCTCTATCTCTCTGATCTCTGCCTCTCCCTCTCACTCTACAATTGTCTCTCTCTCTCTTTCTCTCTCTCACTGAACCCTCTCTCTCTCTCTCTCTCTCTCTGTGTGTGTGCATTTTCTCTCTCTCTCTCTCTCTCTCCCCAAATCCTTCTCCCTCTGCGAATCCCTCATCCTCGGCCTCGACAACACCCGCAAACCCCTAGCAAAACCAACTCAACCGAGCCTGTGCCATCCAGTTCAAGCCGAGACACGAGTCCGAGCCAAATCAAGTTGCCGTGCCGCGCGTGTGTCGCGCGTTCGTGACGCTACAGCCACCGTACATCCCCGGGACGTCTCCAGGCAAGTTCTTACTTGCTTTCATGCTATTCCGTATATATTACAAATTAGAATCGTAGATATATTCCATGTGTGCTTGATGTTATATATTGTCACAAAACTGTTCGATGCTTGTTCCCATAGAAAATCATTATCGTATTTGACGGAACTGGACATATTATATTGGCCCTTGTAGAGATGATTAACGTGTGCAAATTTCATTAGAAAATACGACTGTTAACAGTTAAAATGACTACCCCCAAGCTTGATCGTAAAACTGAAATTCTGTTGCACCTGAAAATAGTTAAATTCATCATAAATCATATACATATTAGATTGGTGCGCTCGAGGGCTCAAAGTGAAGCTAACCCGACGAACTTTAATCCTATACCAGTTTCCAGACATTTCGGTATTTAAACTGTGATGATATTCGGTTCGGAGTGCGGCTCTGGACTGCAGTCCAGAGTGACTCCAGTCTTTGCTTGCTGTTTCGTATTGGATACCATAGAATTTCCTTAACTTGTAAGTCACGGAACTCCGCTGTTTATTATAGATAAATCTGTTAGCTAGACAACACAATTAATTTCATCCTGTTTCGTTACCATTTGATATTTAATCTGTAATTTAGAAGATCGGGACACGTAACAGTCCCAGCAGAATCAGATTTGACATGTTAATATTAAACAGATTATAACTCCTAACATACAGACGCGATTGAAGATCCGTTTGTTGCGTTGAAAACTTTACTGAAAACCCTATAATTATTTCAACTGTAGCGTCGCTAAATTATGATCCCAACTGGGGTTAAAATGCGTTGCGAAATGGATTCCTGATTCTGAAATTGGATTTCCAGCCGCGTGCGCTTAAAATGAAACAGTTATAACTAATGATCCTGAAATCCGTTTGACCTGAAACAAAATTCTAAGGATAGATAACTGAACATATTAAATACTACCTGTTTATCATTTCGCTAAATTATATACATATGCTTCATGATAAATCGTGCAAGTGATAGACTGCTGTTTTTATGATACCTTAGTTGTGCTTCTTATACTGTTCATGCATCATATCATACCTATATCATTGTAGTGATAACCTAGTGACATCGTGCATTTACCCAGTGTTAGATTTTAGTGTTGATTGTGACAAGTACGTCAGTGTTCGTGTATTCGTGATTAAGTGAAAGTGATACGTACTTGTGCACAATCAGTGTCCCTTTTATTCTGTTGCATTGTCGACGTCTGTGGGATGCGTGTACGTGTGACTATAAGTGGTATGGGACACTTATGGAAGCGCTTGCACGGATGTCACAGATAAGGCATCTGACACTGCCATTTATCTTAGGTATTAGTCGGGACGTGCTTGATGGAGGTCCTGCCTCCAGTTCTCGCGCAGACTTGTCACGGATCGATTAGTATTTAGGGTTATAGTTAGTGTTTGATGTAGACCTCGGGGTGTGGGGTAGTTCAAGTGTGAATTCAACAGAATCTCGGGAGTCCCATGCCGGCTTATATATTTAGGGAGTTATATGGAGATTTACAGGGTATGTGCTATATACACCGTGATACATTCGTTACATGTTGGGCCCGTGGTCCCTTGCCCTTGGGTTCTACCCTTGGGTGGAGGACACTCGCGAGTGGTTGACTCTCACACTTGGACTGACGATAGGCTTATTGACCTGTGCAGTGAGACTTAGAGACTGATAGGGTTACTGTCGTTTACATTCCTTATATACTGTGTTGACATACATGACATATCGTTATACTGCTTTACTACTCCGCTGCATTTATCTCTACTCATTTATATTCATGCTGTTATTGATTTACGGTTATTCATATCCTTCACCACTGTTAGAACTGTTACTTGATTATATACATTATATTGCTATTGTGTCGCTCTGACGACCTGAGTATGCATGCTCAGTGTGAGGAGAAGATTTAGCCTGGATCAGAACTTGACGTGCATCACAGACTTCTTGACTTGCCACTCCGAGTTACATTTGTTCGTTTCACTTCAGGTCAGTTTATATTATTGTATCTTTCAGTTACTGCATTTCTCATTACCTGCGCATCGTTTACTGTTTACCATGATAAACTAGAAGCCGAAGTGTGACTACGGCAGGACATTTCCTTAACCGTAGGAGCATGGCTGGCCTTGTCTACCCCTCGTATTCCGTATTTTGGGAAGCGGGGCGTGACATTATATATGTGATATATAATATTGTAACATGATATGATAACTAATGCAACTTGTTTAGTGGAGTTTAAATATGATTAGGGTTTGGATTAGGGTTAAACTTTCTAGATGTTTCTAGAAGGTTTTCTTTTTGTCATGATAAAGATATTTACAAGTGACTCATTCTTAACTCAACCCAAACCCTAACCCTTGGTTAATTCTCTACAATGGTTAAGTCAACCATGGTTGCATTATTTGTCATATTAATCCTTTCATTATTCATTACAAAAGAAAATGGATCACTATTCTTCTTCTTCCTTCATTCTTTCATGAAAAAGCTTGCTAGATTTTTCAAAAGGTGATGAATAAATATGAGAAAAAGATAAATAAAGAGAGCAAAAATCCTACTTCATCATCCTCATCTTCCCTTGCCATTTAGATGAGGGTGTTCACATCATTTCATGAGTGTTCGCTTGTGTTAAAGAAACTTCAAGGTAGATCATCTTAGTATCGAAGATCGGAAGCAAAGGTTGCGTCTTTCTCTTCGTGGAACCTCTCGAGAGTCTGGATCCCGATGATCGCAGCGAAGGGACCACAACACGGAGCATATGAAGTGAAGGACCGGATCTACAAAGGTTGTAATCCCTCTCACTTAGTGTTAAAATGTTTAGCATGTTAGTTTTCGCCTAATCTCTAGTTTAAAGTTCCGTATTCGGGTTGTTCGGCACGGCTAAATTTTTATTCGGGCATGGTTGATGCCTCATAGACCCTTGTGCGCGTGCCTAGCAACCCTACAGTGGTATCAGAGCCAAGCTAGAGCTTTAGGCGAAGTCTAGACGAAATTTAAAGTCCGATCGAACCCGGAAAACCCGATAAAACCCACTCTCTGGAAATTTTCTGAAAATTTGGATATTTGTGAATTAAAAATTGCCAAAAAATTCAGCAGGGAATTATATGAGTTACTGTGAAGCACGTGTTGATAACTCGACAAACGAGCCGCGGAACCGCCGCCCCACCCTGGGTTTCGCGGCGGATCCGCGGCCATTTTGGTGAGTTACACCACGTGGCTTGCACAGTAATTCTTGTCTTCAAGTGCTGAGTCTTCTGGAATTTTTTTTTTTATTCAACTGTTGAATTATCTGGGTTGTATTGGGGACTTAAAGATTCGATCGGATATTTTAACTTTGTTTAGTTTTGTCCGGATAATTTTTAGAAACTGTTAAAAAGTTCGAACGGATATCAATAACTCACTTTTTCCCCTGTCGGAAAATTTTTCAAAAGTTGGATTTTTCCTCGTGTTTAAGAACGTTCTAAGTCGTGCAAGTAACGCGGTGGACCCTCTAGAAGACAACAAACCTTAACTCGATTATGTGACCGTCTTGAACTGCCCTTTGAACCTTAGGGTTTGGGACAGTACGGCGTGCCACATGTGAGGCGTTGGCTTGACCCTTCTACGGCTGGACCATTGGTACTGTGGCATGTAATGAATGTTTTTAAACTAATTTCAAGTGTTGAGATAAATTGGGGAAATCTTGGGTGCTTGATGATTCGATCGGAAAGTTTAACTTTTTCTATTTATCTGGAATGTGATACAATATTTGGAATCCACAGGTAGTTATGAGATAACTGATTTGAATATTATAAACATAGCAGTTTAGTCTCAGATGATCGGTTGCCACGGAATTTTGATGTGATCAAAAGTCCGTCGCAATCACGTAGTGTACGCGGATACTCGCCGGGTAAACTTAATAGACAGCCACGCCCCATAGCCCGACCAAGTGACTGTAGGAGAACCCCATCGCCGAAAGCATCCGTTCGGGTGCTCCCGGTAGCGGTGTTCCGCCTTGGTGCACTTCGTCGACGGTATCGGGGGTGCGGCCGTCTACTAAGTTTGCGACGAGCATTCGATCAGGACGTCGGGAATCTTGTTGAATTGCCCGACTTGATATTGAAAAGAGTTTTCGATAATGAGACTAAAATGCGGGGTTTATAATTATTAGGCATGCGATGTCTAAGGAATTCATTTGGTTAGGCATATGATGTCTAAGGAGGTTGCGGATTCCAACTGTTGTAGTTTTACACTTTCTTTTCTGTGACCGTAAGCGTAGTATGTGGTGTATCGCCGGCTTCGTTGCTATACATCAACGACAATCGGGATACGCATACTTGCTTACGTTGATGATATGAGATATTATGTGTTGCTGTGATATGTTGTATTGGATCGTCGCGTTTGAATAGCCGGGGGTTTTATGTGAGATGAGAGTTTTTCTTTTTCATTCATGTAAAATTCATTTGTATGTAATATTCTTTTATTGGGGCACTTCCAGGTAGCGGAAGATGTCACCGTTGTATATTATTTACTTTTCCGCATTAGGTAGACCGAAGGCGGGGAGCACAAGTAACCGGGTTCTAGGGTCCAGTGGGAGACCATCTCGAGGAGTCGAGACCGGGTCTCCTAACCCTAGAATTGGCAGTGTTACTTGCCGCTCTCGTAGGGGTCTAGGGATGTGGGTTTGGCTATTCATCGCGACCGTGGAATCCGTGTTTTATACAGGCTCGTATTGAAAACACGGACATCCTAGTATATCCAATATTTCATATATGTTCTTCTGCTGCAATGTTCTGTGATGAGATTATATTACTGCCTGAGACGAATGTTTATATTATATATATGAGATATATGTTATATTGCAGATTTCGTTTCAAAAGAGATGCTTGTGAAGCTTAATAAAATGGGACTTCATTAATGAGATTGATGAAATAAAAGAAACCTAAGATGTTGTAGAATCGAATTTCAAAATAAAATAGGTAGCTACAGTTCTTGCTTTGCACAGCGGTATATATGATATATCCTGCACCTTATTCGATGAGGAAAGGACCGAGATCCCTTCACCGGGAGTGACTCCTTTAGCAATAACTGGCAGATGCTACACACTCGGTTTGTCTTTTGATTGCTTTTAATAGTTTTTGCTTTGCACAGTGATATATATGATATATCCCGCACCTCATTCGACGAGGAAAGGACCGACGATCCCTTCACCGGGAGTGCTCCTTTAGCAAAACTAGAAAAGCCTCAAAAACACTCCATTTAAAATCACTCAATTCTACAACGATATCAAGTTCATTACGCAAAGGGTTTTCTGAAAAACCCGTCGTAGCCCTCCGTCATTTCAGATAAGTACTGGTTAGTATTCGTGCTACGTTTGTTGACCTTAGCCAAGGCGTAGTGTGCGGTAGCTGATTAGTGCTTATCTGTATAAGCATATGATGCGATTGAGTTAGGGTAGTCGTGCGACTTTGTTGACCTTAGCCAAGGGTCGTGCGGGTGGGTTTAATTCAATCGGGAAATGACGGGTTGAACTTGGCTAGCACTTATGATTTGTTGACCTTAGCCAAGGTCATAAGATGCTAGGGGCAAAATATTATTGGGAATTTCAAGTGTTGAAATTTGCAATGAGATTGCATACCTTCTATGAGATAGTTGGATCCCGATACCCGCTGCGAGTAAGAGTTACTCCTGGGAGAGTTTTACACATTACAATTAGCCGATCAAGTAGGTGTCTAGAAAGGTGTTAACGGGGTTACGCCTCTTGGAAAATGAGGTTTACTTTAATTAGGTTCGTGCGATAGCACGGGGGACCTCCCTCAAAGTACCGACACTGGCCTGGCTGAAAGATTGGCGAACTTGTAGCGTGTAATTAATCCCGGCTAGTCTTTCCTTTTAGGGTTTGAAGGAAGATTTGACTAAAAACAGTGGGAGACATCCTGATTAGATATATTAGATAACCAATCTAATCTTGCAAGAGCATACGCTGAGTGTTTTCTTCTCTCTCTCTCCAGATAGCGACCATATCACGCCTTAATCAAGATAATAATACGGATATATTGACCGAACCCGCTTGTTATACTGAGCTGGGGAACGTTGGTCCCTCTCCAACTTATAATTGTTATAAGACAGAGCAGGAAATTGGGGAATACCAGATTTCCCATGCCGCCCAAATGAAGAAAGTGCATGCTGATGCATCATCTTCGGGTGTGTTCATTACACAGAACTGTTTCTCAGTATCCTTTACGTCCTGGGTATGTGATACCGGATCAGGATCCCGCATATGTAATCTGTTACATGGGCTACAGATAGGTAGAGAACTGAGAACGGGTGATAAGTTTCATGAGACAGAAAACGGTGCAAGTGTTGCAGCCAAGTCTGTTGGTCACTATCACCCTGTATTACCTGAATATATTGATTCTGAACAAATGTTATTAGATACCGAACCTGATATACAAAATCATATCAGTCTCTTTATTTGTAAAGAAATGATATAATTTTGTATTGTTGGATAATGTTTTGAACATTTCCTATATCAAGAGTTGATCGGTTCAGGCACGTTATCTAAAATCATTGACGTTCTAACTCAAACTACAGTTCTTAGTATACAGAACACACACAAGAGGAAGAGTTCAGAAATGAACAAATCCTTCTTGAGGCAATGTAGACTAGGTCATATCAATGCGACCCGACTGGCTAAAGTTACATTTAGATGCATATTTAAATTAGTTTGAATTTACATCTTATGAAACTTGCCAGTCATGTCACAAAGATAAGATGACCATAGCTCTGTTTATTGGAAACAGAGAAAGAGTTAGTGAACTCTTGGGATTGATACATGTTGATGTATGTAAGGTCCCCTGTCTACACATGCCAAGATCGGTTTTTTCTACTTCATTACATTCTCTGATAATCTCTCAAGATTCAGACATATGTTTCTGTTGAAACACAGGTCCGAAGCTTTTGAGATATTCACAGAATATAAGTTAGAAGTAGAGAACCAACAAATACGGGTAAAAGTATTATGTCCTTTGATGTGATCAAGGAGGAGAATTCTTGAGCACGGAATTCCTGGACTATTCTAAAGGAGAATGAGATTCTCTCTCAGCATTACTCCTCCGTATACACCACAGCACGTCGGTGTATCGGGGTGGAGCCATAGCACCCTATGTGATATGGTGTGCTCTATGATGAGTACTACTGAGTTTCCTATTTCCTTTAGGGAGTTATGCACTTGAGAAGCTGCATACTTATTGAATAAGGGTTCAAATCAAATCAGTTACCTACCACTTCATATGTGATATGGAAAGGGAAGAGCCTGTATCTTAAGCTTGTTAAGATTTGGGGTTGTCCGGCCTATGTCTGAAAGCAAAATCCGGACAAGCTCGAGGCAAGATCTGTTATGTAGAACTGGAAAGGTTCCAGCTATACAAAATGCAGCTGATGATTTGGTAGAACCAAAGGATTCAATAGTTTCTAACGAACCTCAGCCTCTCCGCCGATCTAGTAGGGTTCCTCACCCACCTGAGAGATACTTCGGTTTCTCTATGACAGTGGGAGCGAGGATTGCATCATGAGATGATGACCCAACTAGTTTCGAGCTGGCCATCAGGAGTGGGACTCTGTAAGAATGGCTGGATGCTTATCGATCTGAGATGGAATCCTTATACACCAATAAAGTATGGACTTTGGTTGCTTTATCTGAAGGGTTAAATCCCCATCAGGAGCGAGTATATCTTGAGAAGATTACTTGGTGTACATGGAAAGGTTAAGACTTTCAAAGCTATGCTTAAGTCCATCCAGATCCTACTTGCCACGGCTACATACCATGACTACGATATCTGGTGGTTGGGTGTCATGACTGCTTTTCTAAGTGATGTTTTAGAAGAGAACGTCTATAAGTACACAGCCAGAGGGCTTCGTAGACAGTGGGAGCAGCGGAAACGTGTGCAAGATGTTTTATATAATAAAACAGGCATCGCGGAGTTGGAACATCTGTTTTGATGTGGTAGTCAAAGAGTTTGACTTCATCAAAATGGTAGATGAACCTTGTATATACAAAAAGGTAGTAGGGAGTATGGTGGAGATCCTCGTAGAGTACGTGGATGACATACTCTTGATAGGGAAGAAGTTTCCTATGCTACGCACGGTCAATCTCCGCTTATCACAAGGATTCTCCATATAGGATCAAAGTGATACCTCCTAAATCCTGGGTTTTTGGATCTATGAGATAGATCTAATTGGATGTTAGGATACTCACTAGTTGTAGTGAGATGGTATCAATCGATCCTGGGGAGAATCACTGGAATGGTTCCAGGGTGCTAAGGACGACTGAATGTCAGTCGCAGGCTTGTCTATACCCTCAGTGGAGGGACGGTATGTTGGAAGAGTTCCAAGCTAGATACCGTGACATACTAGACGATTAAAGGTAAGATACATCGTTACCAAGGATACTACCAAAGAGGCAGTCTGGATATTTATAAGTTCATGCGATGAACTTCGTTCCTACCATTGTGTGACAATGGAGTTCTGGCTTATGCCAAGGAACTATCGTCCCATCAGAAATCCAGATATAATTCTTAGGCAGTATCACCTGATCATGGAGATGGTTGATCTCCAGAGAGATCGAGGTTAGGAGAGTAGACACAGAGGACAACAGCGCGGATCCACTCACGAAGGCCTTTTTCCCAGTAGAGACTTTTATGGGATGGTTGAGTATGAGATACTTCAACCGCAGCTAATTGTTGGGTATGCGATACCATAACAGATGGCCCTAGTGCAAGTGGGAGATTGTTAGTTATATGTATGCCCTAGAGGCCATTACTGTACATACGATGTATATTTTAGTGGATGCTAGGACATATATAGGGAGGACTTTCTTGCTCGACATGATAGTATGCTATCTGGTTGTACTTTATCTTAACATGTACTCTGATTGTATCTATGTTACATGTTGATAAAGCCCTTAGGATATGTACTCGACTACTGGGACTATGATGAGATCATACTAGTGGGGCCACGGTAGTCGACGAGTACATCCTATAACTGTTCCTAGTCGAGGGTGTATCGAGACAGGGCATCGATGCACCAGAGTAGACTAGCGTATACGCATCTTGACCCATATGATGGGCGATGGATGATCCCATATCCATCGGTGTTTGACATCAAGGATGGTGTACGGGTGCTCAGTAGAGACTGGGTACACTGGACGGACTCGCCGAGAACTCCCAGATGGTATTATACCATACGTCAGATGGCAGTTCTCCGGTGACACTGGTACAGAGTAGTCTGTTGACCCGAGATCGTCATAGAGTCTTGTGTGGTTCCCACTGTGCTTTGATTTCCATCATACCACGTCCAAGAGGGCGTGCAAAAAGGTGGCTTTTGGGTACAGTCCCGAATCATATGGAGGCAATGAGCGATAGGAGGGGATTCGTCTCTCCCGGTATAGGGAGTTGATGTTGTGTTGTGTTCGATTGGCTATAACCGGAAATCCCTGGCCAGGGTTGCTGAGATTTACTGGTAAGTGTTATCAGTAGTTTCTCGAACTGTTATAGACCTCATATCGACACGACTTATCAAGCTACTGGGGTCTGACGTTTACCACCCCTAGGCGAGATATGCAACATATCAGACGACGAGACCGGACTGTACGGGAGTGTTACTGTTTGGATTCGCAGGAGAATGTACAGGCTTGCTTGTTGATCTTCTGAGCGCTCAATACTTGGGTAGCTGTTACGTTTAGCTGACCGCTTGCAGCTTGTGGGTGTTTGATATGATCATCGCCTACTGCCGGCGTATTGACGATTCTTTAGAGTCCTACACAGAGGTTACTTGACTCAGGCAAAACGGAGTAGGAGCACATATGTGATATGTGCGGGACCGAGGATAATGCGATATGTGATACCGTATTATATTCTCGCGATATTTGATATCAGCCGGGTCATCGGATCAAGTGTTGATTCGATGAATCGGTACGGATAAATATTAATCGGTTATATGCGATATAGCCGGATTGTCGGATCAAGTGTTGATTCGATAATTTAATGTATAATAATATATATGATATATTAAATTACATTAACTAATATTTGCTCACTAAAAGATTCTTTTTCTCACTCGGGTAATACATTGATATATATGCGATATATGTTAAATGTATTATTTTATTTGGTTACGATAAATATTATATATGTGATATATAATATTGTAACATGATATGATAACTAATGCAACTTGTTTAGTGGAGTTTAAACATGATTAGGGTTTGGATTAGGGTTAAACTTTCTAGATGTTTCTAGAAGGTTTTCTTTTTGTCATGATAAAGATATTTACAAGTGACTCATTCTTAACTCAACCCAAACCCTAACCCTTGGTTAATTCTCTACAATGGTTAAGTCAACCATGGTTGTATTATTTGTCATATTAATCCTTTCATTATACATCACAAAAGAAAATGGATCACTATTCTTCTTCTTCCTTCATTCTTTCATGAAAAAGCTTGCTAGATTTTTCAAAAGGTGATGAATAAATATGAGAAAAAGATAAATAAAGAGAGCAAAAATCCTACTTCATCATCCTCATCTTCCCTTGCCATTTAGATGAGGGTGTTCACATCATTTCATGAGTGTTCGCTTGTATTAAAGAAACTTCAAGGTAGATCATCTTAGTATCGAAGATCGGAAGCAAAGGTTGCGTCTTTCTCTTCGTGGAACCTCTCGAGAGTCCGGATCCCGATGATCGCAGCGAAGGGACCACAACACGGAGCATATGAAGTGAAGGACCGGATCTACAAAGGTTGTAATCCCTCTCACTTAGTGTTAAAATGTTTAGCATGTTAGTTTTCGCCTAATCTCTAGTTTAAAGTTCCGTATTCGGGTTGTTCGGCATGGCTAAATTTTTATTCGGGCATGGTTGATGCCTCGTAGACCCTTGTGCGCGTGCCTAGCAACCCTACACATAGTTCGGCTCGAATTTTCCCCGCTTGGCACGATTGGGGATCATAGGTCTTTTGACCGCTAGTACGAGTTCGCCTTGGCGGAATGTCCTCGGCCTGGTCAATCTTTCATACGAGCGCGTCATCTTTGCTTTGTAGGCTTCTAGATGTTGTTGCGCTATGAGCCGGGTTTCATCGAGGGCATCAAGCTCCTCAAGCCGAAGGTGAGCGTTTTCTTCGTCCGTCAGCTCGCAGTGGACTGCCACTCGTAGAGAGGGTAACTCTATCTCGAGGGGGAGCACTGCTTCCGTCCCAAATACCAACGCGTACGGCGTTGCGTTCGTGGCCGTCTTGAATGTAGTTCGATAAGCCCAAAGGGCTTCTTGCAGCTTCTCGTGCCAGTCTCTCTTGTTCCGGGAAACGGTCTTTTTTATGATCTTCGTCAAGGTCTTATTGAAGGCCTCGGCCAGACCGTTAGCTCGTGGGTTGTAAACTGAAGAATATCTCCAGTCTATATTGTGCTGCCGCGCGAAGCGGCTAATCTTATGGCTTCTGTAGGCTGGCCCGTTATCGGATATAATCCGCCGTGGGGTTCCAAACCGATAGATGACGTGCGTCTTGAAGAAGTGGAGGATATTCTCTGTCTTCACTTCCCTCAGCGGTACTGCTTCTGCCCATTTGGAGAAGTAATCAGTTGTCGCCAGGATGAAACGATGTCCCCGGGACGATGCTGGCTCGATGGGGCCAACTATGTCAGTTCCCCACATTTCGAATGGCCAGCTGGCCACCGTTGGGTGTAGTGGGTTCGGATGTTGGTGGATAAAGTCTCCATGAATCTGGCACGAGTGGCATTGCTTCGCATACTCGAGGCAGTCCTGGGTCATCGTGGGCCAATAGTAACCCATCCGTTTAATTTTTAACTTCATCTTTGGGCCTGCTTGGTGAGAACCGCAGAGTCCGTCATGAACTTCCTGAACGACTCTTTCTGCTTCGTCAGGTCCTAGGCATCTCAGCCATAGAGAATCAAACGATCTTTTGTATAGAGTGTCATTAACAAAAGCAAAAAATAGAGCTCGTTGGATGAGCTGATGTCTTGAAGACGCTTCTTCGGGCATTCGGTGGGACTTAAAGTAGTCTATGAAGACTTCCCTCCAGTCCTCGGCCTTCTCGCGGTCTTTTATTTGTAGGGTCGCCTGCTCAGTCGCTCCCTTCTCTTTATATAATTCCGGAGGTATTTCTTCCGGGGCGAGCACTCGACGGCTTTGTACCATGATTCTGACGTCATCAAGGTTCTCGTCAGCCAGTTCTTTAGCAAGTTTGGCCAACGCGTCTGCTTTGCTGTTTTCCGCACGCGGTATGTTCTCCAAAGTATAGGAGGGAATTTGGGTCAATAGTTGTTGCACCTTTTCGCCGTACTTCACCAATTCTGGTTTGCACATTTGGTAGTCACAATTTACTTGACTAACGACCAATTGGGAATCCCCGTATATGAGGAGATTTTTGATTCCCATGTCGATGGCGATCTCGAGGCCTGCTATCAGAGCTTCGTATTCAGCTTCATTGTTTGTCCTCGGCTCTGTTAAGGAGAAGGCGAAGCGCATTATCCCTCCTTGTGGAGTTGCGAAGATGAGGCCTATCCCCGATTTGATCATTGGGATACCCTGTTTCTGTTTCTTTACGGAGGATGCTCCATCGAAATAGAGTTCCCATCGGGTACTACCGCCGCCAATCGCATCAAATGCATGCTCGTCTGGCAACTCGCAGTTCAGAGGAGAACCAGCAGGTACTGGATGCTCAGCGAGGAAGTCGGCAATGGCCTGGCCTTTCACTGCCTTAAGAGGTCGATACGTTATTGAGAACTCCATCAGGAGTAGAGCCCATTTAGCGAGTCGACCCATCAATATAGCCTTTGACATCAGATATTTAAGAGGGTCCACCTTCGAGATGAGACGGACTTCATGTGCCAACGCATAGTGCCTGAGCTTTGTTATCGCGAAGATTAACGCCAAGCAATGTTTTTCAATGGGAGAGTAGTTGCTTTCTGCCCCCAGCAGAACTCGACTTAAGTAGCAGAGTGCTCTCTCTTTCCCTTGATCGTTCTCTTGTGCCCATAATGCGCCTAAGGAACCTTCGAGGACGGTTGTATAAAGAATGAGGGGTTTTCCCTTGACCGGCGCAGCCAACACCGGAGGGTTCTACAGGTACTGCTTGATCTCGTTTAGTGCACCTTGGCATTTGTGATCCCAAACGAATGGAGTTCCCTTCTTCATCAGGTGGCTGTAAGGACGGCATTTGCCTGAAAGATTGGCGATAAACCGCCAGATGTATGCGAGCTTCCCTTGGAGAGACCGCAACTGTTTGAGGGTTCTTGGCGGAGGCATTTCCATGATTGCCTTGATCTTAGATGGATCTATTTCGATACCTCGATGTCGGATGATGAATCCCAGGAATTTACCCGAGGAGACTCCAAACGCGCATTTGAGGGGATTCATCTTCAAATTATATTGACGAAGGCGTTGAAAGACAGTCTCCAGATGTTTTAAATGCTCTTCGTACGACATACTTTTCACTACAAGGTCATCGATATAGCACTCGACGATGTCATGTATGAGATCGTCGAAGATCTTTGTCATGGCCCTTTGATAGGTAGCACCGGCGTTCTTTAGACCAAAGGGCATAACCCTGTAGCAGAATATACCCAAAGGGGTCCGGAAAGTGGTGTGCTTTTGGTCTTCGGGATGCATCTTTATCTGATTGTATCCTGATGAGCCGTCCATATAGGAGAAAACCTCATGAGTGGACGTGTTATCTATCATTAGCTCGGTCACCGGTACTGGGAAATCGTCCTTCGGGCAAGCTTTATTGAGATCCCTGAAATCCATGCATATGCGTACCGTCCCATTTTTCTTCATTACCGGGATGATATTGGCGATCCAGTCGGGATATTGGACTTCTTGGATAAATCCATAATCGATCAGCTTCTTGACTTCGGCGTTGATGCTCATTTCAAGCTCGAGTCGCATCCTTCTTGGCGCCTGCTTGACCGGCTTGATATCCGGGGATATTGCTAACTTATGCACAGCAATCTCCGGATCTAATCCTGGCATCTCGGAGTAGTTCCACGCGAAGCAGTCTTTATGTCGTAGAAGCACGTTCTTTAAAGCAGCCACCCTTTCCTCATATAGCAGCTCGCTGACAAATGTCGGTCGCGGGTCATCTGCCGATCCTAACTCAATCCTCTTGAGGTTATCTGCAGTAGTATGTATGCCATCTTCCAGTTCTTTCGGAGCTGGCGGAAATTCTGAGACCACCTCATCATCGCTATTCTCAAAGCACCAGGGAAGGTCATCCATATTCTCGGGCTCTTCTTTTAATATCGTAATCGTGTAACAGGTGCGAATCCGCTTCCAGGACAGAGGTGGATCTGGTTTTGCTTTTGCGGCTTTAGGTTCGTGCTTTTGTGGCGGCGTTACCCTCCAGCCGTCGGATAAGGCGAATCTGCCAAGCTGATACTGATCCTCGACCCAATTCTTGAAGGCGAAGCAATCTTCGAGAGAATGACCTATCACTCGATGGTAAGAGCAATAGTCTGGGAGTGAGGCTTCGCCTGCTTGTTCGGGGTGTTTAGACTCCAGCAATGTAAGCATTTGGTGCTTTAGGGCAAGATCGAGTATCTTCTTCGTCTTTTCCCGAGGAAACGAGTATGGTCGACCCATTTTCTTTATGAGGGATAGGTCAATAACGCTCGATTCCCGTTTGCGTGGCTTCTTAGCCCTGCTTTGCTGCTGTTGAGCGCCTTTTTGGCCTTTCAACTTATTTCTGCTTTTGCGTTGAGCCTTCTTTACATCAGGTTGACAAGGAGCGGCATTTTCATCTTTTACAGCCTGTTGAAGAAGGCGTCGCGTCTTGGCTTTCTCGTAGATAGCCGTCTCGCGGTTGTGGTCTTCCCGAGCTTTCTGACCCACTTTCCTGATAGGGTTGTCCATTCGTTGTTCAAACGACGGACCCGACATTTCAATCGCGGGATCTAGTTTTGATGAGGGGTTGGCATCTCCTGACAGGGCGTCCTCTTCTTCATCAAAAGTATATATAGCGTATATGCTGTGGGCCCGTCCCCGTTTTTCGGTTCTCGCGTATCCAAGCCCAAGTGTTTCCATTTTCCCGTTGGGCAATTTGCGTTGAGTCCCAGGGACATCCCAGATCCTGTTGTAGAACCCAGCTTGTCGAACAGTCTGTTTTAAGGGTACTCCTTGGCGCTTCAATAGCCTCTTTAATCCATTTGTATAGTATCTGGGCAGACGGATGGGTTGGAGCCTGTCGAGTGTAGCATCCGCGCCATGCCAGATCTCTTTCTCTACTTTCGACTCTGAGGATTGGTAGAATAGGATCGCCTTCTCACCCCTTTGCCTGGGAGGGACGTAAAATGTTCGCAGGTCCTGCACATTGTGAGCTTGAAGTGTGTCGAGATCCTTGTAGTGTTCTCGCGGTACCATGGTGATTTGCAAACTATGGTCATCGCCAGGGGGTGTTTGTATTGACAGCCGATTGGAGAACACGACATTGACTTCATCTTCTGAATCACTTCCGAAGACCAACATGGGGGCGGGCGTCCCCAGGTTGTTGCGTTGAGATGGCCCTGCATAAACTATCTCTTCCTCTTCTTCGGTATCGCTCCCGAAAACAGGGATGGTGGCGGCGGTTTTGTTTTCCGGGTTGCGACACCTTTCTGTATCCTCGAAATCTGGCAAAAAGTACTTCGCATCTTCGTATTTGCGGACTTCGTTCATAGAGAATGGGTTCAACTCACCTGTTACGGTATACTCGAAACCATCCTTAAAGTACTTCATACACTGATGTTGCGTAGAAGGGATGATGTTGTACTCGTGTAGCCAAGGACGGCCGAGTAAGGCGTTGTAGCAGGTCTTGGCGTCAATGACATGGAATTTGACGTCTGTGACGAGAAGTCCGAAGCGTAATGTTAGTATTACAGATCCGAGAGTCCGTGACGATTGTGAATCGAAACCGGAAATAGTGATTTTGTCACGAGCGAGGTGCTGCACACTCATGCAGATTTCCTTCAACACCCGAACATTAAGGAGATTGACGGAAGATCCATTATCCACCAGGATCTTGCCTATCCTGATATCATGGCAGTATCCAGAGACATATAGGGGACGGTTATGGTCGCACGTCCCGAGAAGGAGGTCTTCGTCACCGAAAGTGATGTCGGCCGTGTGCACCTCCTCTAGTTCATCCTTCATCCTTTCAGTGGCGAGGAAGGCTTGAAATTGCTCAGGTTCTTGTAACGCCTTAATTAGTGAGTCCCGCGCCTCTTTTGATAATAGGAGGGCATCGAGAATGCTAAGCTGAGAAGGTAGCTTCCTTAGGTGCGCTAGGATGTTATAGTCCACTTTACCCTTTCTAGGAGGGTCTTTGGCAGCCAGCTCTCTCATGACTTGGTCATCTAAAGTGATATCTTCAGTGACCTTTTCCTTTCCCTTATCTTTCCTACTCGCGGGCCCGAGATTCTTTTCTGGGAGTGTGCGATTGCGCAGCTGAATGTTCTCGCAGGCCTCCGATTTCTCCTTTTCCCCTAAAACAGATTCTTTAAAGAGAGGGCCCAGAGCCATTTCTTCATCAGAGTCGCTCCCAAAGGTGAGAACTTGTGACCCCCTGGCGTTAACCATGTAACAGTTGCCAGTAGTTCTGTTGTGCCCATCGACGGTACTTCTTTGCTTCCGACGGATCTTGCGTTTCATGCACTTAAAATGTTGCCGATGAGCAACATATCCTTGCCACCATATCTTAAAGGCGTCGCACTCCTCCGTGGGGTGTAAGATTTTCCGATGATATGCGCAATAATCAGGGTGCCTCTCCACCCCATCGTGTGTGTTTCCTTCCGAGGGTGGTAGCTTCATTCCCATTGACATGGCTTTGGCAAACCTTTTCCTCGTCTTGAATATCTTCTTGTCTACTTTGGATGCCTTTCGCTCTGGTAGGGGTAGTTCAACTCTTTCGTTCAGTCGCCTGCGTTTGGCTCCTTCTGAAGTGGCCATCTCACGCTCCTGATCCGCTTTACTTTTTAGGCGAATCTCGTCTAGAAAAGCGTCGATCATTTCGTTTGTTGGCCATGCACGCTCTGGTACAGGCTCTGCCTCCAGCTTCTTAGTGCCAGGAGTTTTCCCATCATCGGTAAACGAGTGGGAGATTACGTTACAACTCGCCACATATCCTTCGGATTCATCCGACGAGCTCTCTCCATCATCTTCCTCTTGAAAGATGTGGTTGAGGAACTCTTGCAGTGTGACAGGAGTTCGCGCCTTTTGATTGTATTCTTCCAGCGCGTCGATTTGCTTTTGCAAGTTCGTGTGCTCGTTTCCAAGCTTCACGGACTTCTTGGATTTCTTCTTCTTTTTCTTCGAAGATTTTGACGGTTGGGCGTGAGTATTTGGGCTCTTATCGCGAGTCTTCGTAGTTAGGCGAGGCTTCAGCATTCCTTCGATAATTTGAGGTTCAAGAGGGTCCTTCCATTCGATCGCAGGGCACGCATGAAGGTCTCTCAGCATTCTTTTGGTTTTAGTTGATAGCACGACCTCCCATGGAGCTTCTTCAATAAAAAAACAGGTTGCCCCCGGTGTATCCGCTTTCCTAGGAGTATGCGGCTGTGGTGGGTTCACCTTCCACTTTTCGGACAGTATAAACTTCCCCTGGAGGTACTGATCTTCAATCCATCCTTTGAAGACGAAGCAATCTTCGATCGGATGACTTACCGTTTGATGGTAAGGGCAATAATTAGGGTTATTCACCTCCGTGGGTTGCGGCGGTCGTCTTGGATTTGGTAGGTTTATAAGTCTGTTGCGTATTGCCAGCTCGAATAACCATTTTGTCTTGTCTCGTGGGAACGAGTAAGGACGTTTCATCTTTTCATTATAATACCGGCGTCTTTCTTCCAGTTGATCTGCCGGTTTCGGGGCGTTAGGTTGCTGTTGGGCATTTGCGACAAAGGTTGCCCTTCCTTTACCCTTGTCATTCCGAGGTTCCGACTTCGGGGGAGGTGGTCTATGACCTATCTGGTCCATCTGGGCCAACTTGTCGATTAAAGCCTGGAATGTGGTTGGCTTAAAGAACATCATAAACTGGGAGATAGTTGCGTGGGGGTCTAGGGTTCCCACGAACATGCCCACTGCAGGTGCTTCCTCAATGCGTTGCTCGCATCTTGACCACAAATTCCGCCAGCGTATAGCATACTGGACCCAGGTTTCGCCTGGTTTTACCCTGGCGTTAATCAGTGCTGTTATTGGAGTGTGTTCGCTGGCACTTGCGAATCGCTGAGTGAATAACAACTCCATTTCAGCGAACGTCTTGATAGAATCGTTTGGGAGTTCCGAATACCATTCGAACGCCGTTTCTGATAAGCTGCCCACGAATTGGCGAAGCAACAGTTTATCATCACCGCCGGTGTTACCGCAAAGGGCCCTGAACTGGGCGACATGTTGATGGGGATTGCCGGTCCCCTTATACACGTGGAATTTTGGTATGGTATAGCCCGGCGGGTATTTGATTTGGTCGTACCAGCTTGGATACGGCCGGCCCGTTTTTACGACTTGACCAGCTGCCTCAGTCGCATGATGAACCCGGATTTGCTGGGCTATATAGTCAACCAAGTCAGCCTTAGAGATTGCCTCCTCCTTAGCCGTTGAGAGGGTTGGTGGTGGATTTGACGTTTCTCCTCGGTCGTCTTCAGGAACGATTGGGGGATCCTCGGCGGGTAGGTCCTGCTGGATCATCATTCCTATCATATCTTGGAAGAGAAGGCCCATACGCTGTATGTTGGTTGCTTGTTCGGCAGCCTCTTTGTCCTTTTTCTCCAGTATCCGGCGAAGGAATTCAGCGTCGGTTTCTTCCTCCTGGCATGCGTCTGAGGACGTTTCTGGGTTTTCTTTTGGCCCGGTAAGTGCGGCCATAGCATTCATCATTTCTTGGAGCTTTTGCTGCTGCTCCTGGGCTTTGGTCACCGACCGTGTAAGCGGTCTATGACCCATGGACGCGCGGCTGTCTTCTTTTCCTGACGCCATGTATACGGTGTGGACCATCATGCCCCCAGACTTAGGGCGTCTGGGCTTAGTGCTATTAGCTGTCGTTGCAGGCTGGGGGATCTTCTCTGGCTTCCTCCTTTCATGAGCCATGGAGGTTGAGGGGGCCGTTGAGGTGGGCGTCCAGACAGCCTTTCGGGGTTTAGCCTGGTGACCAGCTTCTGGTTGGATTTTCAGCTTCTTGTGCTGGCGGGAGAAGTTTGGATCGATGATCGAGTCTCGGGCCTGTCGCCAAACCTTATAGATTTTGGAAGACAGCTGTTGAGGGGATCGGGGCTATTCTGACTTTATTTCCGCAACCTTTCTTAATGGAGGAGGAGACCTCTTTAGCACCGCAGTAGGAGAATTCCTTCGCACCTTGTTTAGCATCTCGAAGCTGTTCCCAGTTGGAACAGCAGCATTAACTTCTGTCATCGGGGCTGGTGGAGTTAACCCGGAGGGGGAGTTGCCCCCAGCCTTCCTTACTCGGAGCCAATGGCGACGTCGAGCGTGTCGAGCGGACGGCGTTGGTTTAGCGGCAAGAATGGTTTCGTCTTGCCCCCTGTGTAGGTGGGGGGTCGCTGTTGGTGTTAGCCTGTCAAAGACCGACGTCTTTTGGGTAGCAGGGGCGGGAGCTGAAGCCGTCAATCTTGTAAAGACCGACTTTTTGGTCAGAGAAGCCGCCTTGGCGATTTCGGGAGCAGGAGCAGCCACTTTCTTAGAAGCAGCCTTCTCTGGGATTGTAGACCTCATGATGGGTCTACCGGATTTCTGGCCCAATCTAGAGAAGACCGAGGAGCTGGTGTTGGGCGACCCGTTGAGATGAGTCGCGGCAGGGGTAAGACGATCAAAGACCGACTTCTTGGGAGCTTCCTTTGTCAGCACTGGCGCCGTGAAGCTTGTTGGTGGGAGTATAGTCCCGAAGAACAATCCGGTAGTGGCCTGAGTCACCTGGTCCACCGGCATTGTGAATAACGAAGCAGCTTGGGGTCCGTAGGCTATACCTCCTGGCGAGGCAAAGCGTTGGTCGCAATTGCAGTCTGAGCAGTTGGAGAATTTCACGGAAGTAGAAGCCATCGATCCTTTGCTTTCTGCAATAAGCGAGACGCCAATTCTTAGTATCTTAAAACCTAAGGGCCACCATTAGCGAACCGCGATTGGTTCGCGAATCACGACACACGAAGTGTGGAGTGGAAAGAGGAAAAGGTCCCACCGGGCGTGCCAGAATCTGTTCCCCTCCGAACGGCGGCCAGGACGCGGGGACGTCCATGCCTGAGGTTTGGGGCAGATGCTAATTGATGCTATCCATCTACCTCTCCGAAGATGCCAAGTTGATTTATGGCACCATGTATCGAAGGTTTAAACGGATGCGTCCGATGTAGCAGACTTCGTCAGATTCCCCCTCGCACGAGGGGTTTTTGATTGTGGGGACGCTCTTCCCTGCAGGCGCAAGCCCCTGCAGTTAATTACGCTACCACGTTGCGGTAACAACTTTCTCCTTCTCCAGATGGTCACTTCGTGTCGTGTGTTTTTGTTTTATTTGTGGTTGCCCGTGGATTGTATACAGAGACTGAGTTATGTCGTCGCCCGTAGGACGTGGACTAGTCCAAATCCGTATTATCTTAGATTTGGGTTTGGGGGTTTGGTTTGAGGATACGTTAGCCATATTTGAGGCTAAGATCAACTTAAACGTTTGTTAAGGATACGTTAGTCTAACTTGAGACTAAGATCAACTTAACAGGATCGTTTAGATCCGACAAAAGAGCATTTGGGGCTCTATTGTTCCAGTTTAGGGACATAGTGGTCCATTGAATGTATGGCCGTCGGGACCCGTCACCTCTCTGACGACGTTGAAGGATTACAACGATAAATATCAGAGGAGTTCAGAGATGTACCCTTGAACCGAAGTTGATTGGGGGGATTCATAGTCCAGTCTGTTTGAAGGTTTAAGGATACGTTAGCCATATTTGAGGCTAAGATCAACTTCAACGGGATCGTTTAGATCTGACAAAAGAGCGTTTGGGCTCTATTGTTCCAGTTTAAGGACATAGTGGTCCATTGCTAGTTTAAGGACATTGCGGTCCGTAGGTAGTTTAAGGACATTGCGGTCCATTGTTAGTTTTAAGACATCTCGGTCAAGGTTAAGGACGTCGTAGTCCATGGGTTTAAGGACCCCACAGTCCATTGTTAGTTTTAAGACATCTCGGTCGAGGTTAAGGACGTCGTAGTCCATGGGTTTAAGGACCCCACAGTCCGTTGTTAGCTTTAAGACATCTCGGTCGAGGTTAAGGACGTCGTAGTCCATGGGTTTAAGGACCCCACAGTCCGTTGTTAGTTTTAAGACATCTCGGTCGAGGTTAAGGACGTCGTAGTCCATGAGTTTAAGGACCCCACAGTCCGTATCGATGTGTGGTCATCGGGACCCGTCACCTCTTTGAAGATGTTGAGGGATTACAACGCCAAGTATCAAAGGAGTGAAGAGATGTACCCTGGAACCGGAGTGGATTAAATAGTCCTTGGCCCAATTTGGGATCAAGACCAATTAATTATATTATGAGCCCATTAGCCCAGTTAATTACGAATTGAGGACTTATGGCCAGCTTGGGCTAAGTCCAATCATGTCTGGAATATTGGCTTCCTGTTGGTCCATTGAAGGAGAGATTTTGTCTCTGGCCATTTAACCAATTGGGCCAAAGCCTAGTGTTAAACACTACAGACCAATCAGTGTTGAACACTGGGAATGAAATTGACAAGTTAGTGTTTAACACTAAAAGATAATTGGTGTTAAACACCAGCAACAAGGCTTTCAAATTAGCATTAAACACTAAAACAGATCAGTGTTAAACACTGGCAACGGAGATCTCAAATTAGTGTTAAACACTAAGGTAATCAGTGTTGAACACTGCAAATAAAGTTCTTTGATTAGTGTTGAACACTAAGGCCCAACAATGTTTTAACACTGGATTCGGGAGTTCCAATTTAGCATTAGATGCTGAGGCAAGAGGGGTCACGTGGTAACACGTGAGAGCGCCCTCCCTTCATTTGTTCTTCTGAGGAGATCGCATTTTTGGAGCATCACGTGTCATCACGTGACGGGTGTCTAATCGAGGTATGTTAAAGCTTTTGTTAAGGGTCACATGGGTCACATGAGGCACTGCCTCAAAGGGCTTTCTGTAGATCTTTTGGGGGGGTCACGTGGTGACACATGACCCTTCTTTTCTGTAGTTGTTTATAAGATCTGTTAATCCCTTTCAGGAATTAAATTCCTCGTAGGGTTGAACCCTGACAATAATTTCAGAGGAATTAAATTCTTAATTCCTTTTGAAGAGTTGAACTCTGAATCTTCTATAGGAATTAAATTCCTCATATATGTGAAAAACTGAATAGGGTTAAACCCTAATAAAAGCTTTAAGGAATTAAACCCACACTCTCTATTAGAGAATTATTCTGGGGAATAAGATTAAGGGAATTAAATTCTTGTTGTTTTAACAGAACTAAGTTCTTAACTAGGGTTAAACCCTGATTCTTTTCGTTCTGAAGGAATTAAATTCCCATAACACAGGGTCAAGCCCTAATTTTATTTTAAAGGAATTAAATTCCTATAGTTCTGTGAGAATTAAATTCTCGTGCTTCCGTTCCCTCTCTATGTTTTGGATCTGCATGGCAGGATCTCGACCCATTGAGAATTAAATTCTCAACTTCAAGGGGAGATGTGCACTTTGTAGATCCTCTATCAAAGAGAGAAGAAATATGTTCTTCTGTTTTATATATCAGAGTTAAACTCTATTGAGAATTAAATTCTCTTTTCTTTCAAGGAGCCTTCCCTTTCTTACCTAGGGTTTTCTTTTGCAGAAGATCCAAATTCCTTTCAAGTATCAAGGCTCTCTCTCTTTTCTTCCCTCTGCCTGTATATATATCTATCTTTTTTGTGTGTCTCGGCTCCTATTTATAGGAGAAGCAGCCGAGTCAATTAGTTTTTTGACGTATCTTCACTGAGAGATTTGATTTGCATCCATCATTCGTTCTGGACCTTTGGATTATTAGGTGAATTTTATTCACCATTGGATTTCAAATCCAGCGATTCTCCTTTGTGATTTCTGTTAGATTTAAAAGGGAAATCTTCCCAAATTCGAGATTTTCCCATAGATAGATGATATTTAATCACTCTAAATCTTTAATTCAATCGATTGCTTTTGGAAAGACTTGAGAGGTCTTTTCTCAGAATTTAATTCTGTTTAACAAATGGGCTTTGAAAGCTGGTCACGTGCGGCCACGTGACCCTTGGTCACGTGTGGGCACGTGACCCCCTTGTAACGAGCCCTTTTCTTCTTTTGCACTCTGCCTTCTTCTGCTGCTTAGCCGTCACGTGCCACCACGTGACCCCTGGTCACGTGTGAGCACGTGACCCTCGTCTGGAGTCTTTTTCTTGATTTAACCGGAGAATGAGTCTGATGTTTTGAGCGTCACGTGCCAACACGTGACCCTGGTCACGTGGGAGCACGTGACCTCTTCTGAAGCCTTTTCCTTGATTTGATCAGGGAACCAATGTGCCTATGCCGCTTTCTTTTAAATGTCACGTGCCGACACGTGACCCTGGTTACGTGGGAGCACGTGACTCTTTCTGAAGCCCTTTTCTTCGATGTAGTTGGGAAACTGAACTTGTCTTGCCGATACTTTTAGGTGTCACATGCCAACACGTGACTGCTGGTCACGTGTAAGCACGTAACCCTTTTCTGAAGCTTTTTCCATAAGCTTTTCTAATTTTAAATCAGGAAACACATAGCTCTTAAACTTTTTTAAGGAATTTTATTCCTCTCATGATTAGAGTTGACAAATGTCACTCTTTCCTGCAGAGCGCTGCTCTCAAGGGAGTTTTACTCCTTATCCCGAGGGGCTCCTCATTAAATGAGAATCCCTTTAGGATTTTCTATTTAATGACTGTCTCATCAATGATGAGACTGTCTCATTAATGATGAGCCGTCATCTAGATTGTGTGGGTCCCCTTTGGTCCCTTTCCACTGCATTGCAGTGCGGTACGAATTTAAAGTACCAAGTGCCAGAACTTAAACTATAGCATTGACGGTTAACTTATGTTCTTTTCCGTGAAGGTACTATGTCTTTCGACATTTCTTTCTCGTTTGTTCATTCGGAAAGCGGATTCCCTGAAGCGCCTGTGGATAAGGAAGTTTTCGCGCTGATCAAAGATCACAACCCGGAGCAAAAGAACCTTCATTTATGGGGGACGTGGTACAACCAGATCATCAGAGGTCGGCATAGCTTTTCTTGCGCGGCACCTTCGGAGCTCATTTCGGCGATTCACTACGCCGAGCCACCCCCATTGAACTATACCGTGGAGGAGGTTAACTGGACTTCGGAGGGTCTCCTTCAGCCTTCTATGGCTGCAATACCCGTACAACCTCCAATGGCTTTGGATACCTTAGGGTGACGTATATGTCAAGGCGAGTCGTGCCCTTGGGGACAACCATACATGATAGGCTTGACTTCCCGCCATCCAGCTAGGTACTTGCAGTAGGCCCCGTACATTTTATCTGCCAAGAGATCGCAGCTGCTGAAGCTCGGGTTGTATCCCGCGATTTATGTTTCTCTCTTCCAGTATTCCACGTCCCCTGTATGATGGGTCAAAGCTTTTTTGGAACAATGGAACATTCTAACTCACACATTCCTTTTGTTAGATCGGGAAGTCTCAATCTCTTTAGAGGAGTTCGAGGAGATCTCCGGCTTGCCTGTCAGAGGGGAGCATTATGAGGAGCTACTTCCTCCTGATGAGTAGGTCTTTGCTACCAAGTCAGTTATGATGGGCCTTACCCCGGAGAACGCCATTCAACATCAATTCCTAAGTTTGATTAAGGTGTTGAATATCTATGAGAGCCTATTTCTCGAATCCGGAAGCCATGGGGTTAATTTCACAGATTTCATCGCCCGTTTTCTCCGCTCAGAAGTCCCGTCGAAGGAAGCCGCGAAATTCGCCAAACGCAACGATCCTTTTGGCTTTGGTTTGGACAACCAGCCGGCAGCGGAGGCGGATCAGAGGAGTTTCTTTCTCCGTGACACCCCGGTCGTCTCTTTCGTAGAGCTTGCAGCTCCTGATATCGATGAAGAAACATTCTTTTTAGGGTTCCTCGGACTATGGCTAAGCTGGTTTGTGCTTCTGATGCACCCTCGCCATATGAGGTCGTTTGTTTTCTACCCAGCTCACCGAATGGTCATGGGGATGCAAGTGGCCGTCGGGGTTGCTGGGTTAGCCCATTTGTATCACGGCCTCAGCTTGGCGGCAGACAGCACTCAACCGGGGGTGCAGCCCGTAAACTTCTCGATGCATTATTTCACCTCGTGGCTCAAGCTGCATGTGCTCGGCGCCTTTGGAATTCACAAGAGGCCCCGTTTCTACGAAAGTTATCACTTTCCTCGGCTTATGCGGCTAGTTGACGCTTCCTCTTTAGAACCGACTCCGTAAGAGGCTCGGGGCTTGATTCTTTGCCCGCGTATGGTTGGGGACAGCATGACCTTCGTCGATAAGGTCTTAACCATTGGCAAGGAATCCGTAAAGACGGTGCAGCTGCTACGGGACACCTTTAAAGATGGTGCCTCTACCCTGAAAGCTCGGGAGATTCTTCATTTATATTCAATCCGGCCAGATTTTCTAGTGTTTAGGCATAATAATTCAGCGTTGTTCATGAGATACAACCCGTATCATTTCGCTCAACAATCTAGCTATAATCAGGGTGTCCCGCTCGAGGCCTTCCTAACTGAGCCGATTGCCACATAAGAAGGTATCTGCAATGCGCTACATCATTTCATGAGGCTCAACACCGGGTATAACTTCTTTATCAGCGAGCCGAGCTGCATCCCGAAGGTGTTGAACGTATACATGACATGGTACCAGCACACGATGGGTGCTGTCATCAGGAAAGAAAAGCAATTATTACTTGATCGCAAGGGCGCTTCCCCCGCTGGTAATCCAGCCGTTCCCTTGAAGCGATGGACCATTGTTCGTCCTCCCTTGAGAGAAGCTGCTGCGGCTATGGTACCACGCGTTATCCCCGAGATGCCCCTACCCTGTGTGCCTATAAAAGTAGTAGTTGCGGCATCTCCTGAGTCTGGCGTGGGTACGGAGATTGGGACTCATCACCCAAAGTTGCCCGCCAAGTGCAAGCTCGTGTTATAGGCTGTCGGCATTCGCTCGCAGAAGAAAAAGAAGTCGATACTTTCTGTAGACGTTGTATTCGGCCAGGAGCCTCACGCTCCTTACAGCGAAGGCCTGAACGAATACGGTACCAATGAGGGTTTGTTCATTGCGCCGGATGATACCGATCAAGAGGCTGCCATCACGGTTTCCGAGCCACTAGCTCGCAATGAAGCAGCACTGATTACCATTGCACAATCAGGTAGACTTTAGTCATATCTTTCCGCGGTTATATTTTTTTATCATTATGCTTTGACTGACGCTTTCTTCTTCAACAAGTATCTCCGCCGAAGAGGCTCTCGTGGCTTCCCTCAAGACTTTTGAGGAGGAAGAGAGGCTTCGCGCTTCCTTGGGCTTTGGTATACATCTGCTCGTTGTGCCTTCATTCCCCTTTTTCTTTATTCGTGGTTTAACCCTTCCTTTTCATCTTATTGCAGGTACTACTTCAACTCAGTTTATCCCGAGCGCGGCATCGATTCCGAGCGGTGATGCGGCGACGCTTCCAGAGTCAGCAATTGTGGCCCCAGATCTCTCGGTATTGCCGCAAGAGGCTTCGCTCAAGCAGCCGATGACGGATGCCCTAACGGCTCCAGAGGTAGCTCTTGTCTCGGACGATGACGTCCCTCTGACGGAGGTCTTGAGGAGATCATTTCTGACTGTTAAGGCCGACAATAAGCGCAGGAAGCATGCGGCGAGGGAACGCGATACCAGCTTGGCTGTGGGTGCAGGTTCAAGCACTACCTCTTCTGTCGCTATTCCTCCGGAGGATGCTACAGCTGCACTGTCTACCGCTCATAGACAGGTCATGCGCGCGGCTCGGGAGGCAACCCAGAATCCATTGTCAGGTAATGCAATGCCCGGTCTTCTTATTTTCACTCGATTCACAAACTCTAATGTACCATATCTTGCAGGGCTACGCATTGGCGATGAGGTGGCAGGTGAGAAGACGGCGACCACAGAGCATGAAGCGGCTACTCTCTCGAGAGAGTCTGGGACTGCCCCAACCGCCGCTCTTTCTCCTCATAGCTCCCAGGTATCGGCGGGCATCGAAAGCGTCACAATGGCTCTTGTCGAATCAGGGGACAAAGCCATGGGCGCAGAAACTATTCCAATGAAGGAGAGCGAAGAAGCCGCTGTGCCTAGTGATGCTATCGTCACGGTTTCGGTTGGCGACCTATAAGGTAGCTTTTGGGTCACTGATTTCTTTTCATTTTTCAATCCCGCTCATCCCCATCTGATGACATTTTGTTCGTTGAGTATAGATGCAGTAAATGCGGAGATTGCGCCATCTGAAGCGCCTCTGATCGCCGCCGTGACGGCTGTTGTTCCGTCGTCTTCTCCCATGTTGTCTAGAGTGCTGGAAGGTATATGTTTGCGGCTTATCGGTTTCATTGGGGGTAATATACTCTTTTTACTGACCTTGTATTGTTACAACCTTGCAGGAGTCCTCTTTGACCATCTGTATCAGGTGCTGAATCCAAATTTCTCCTTCCGGTCAGAAGTCGTCCAGCCTGCCGGTATCGGTGAGTATAGTTTTTAACTGAGTTCCTTTCCTTTCTTCTATGGGCAATCGTATCGTTGTTAATTCCTCTTTAAATTGATTGCAGCGTTACAGATTGGAGGAGGGGACGAGAAAACAGTCGTGCCTCCGGTACTCCTAACTCTGTCGCCTGTCGCAGCCGGTATAGAATACCCCATCGCTCATGCATTTTCTTTATCTCTTGAGCCGACATCTGACTCCAATCTGCCGTGATTTGTTTTGCAGCAATCGTGCCGACTCCAGCTCCCTTCGAGTCTCGCATCTTAATGCCGACAGAGCCCTTTTCCAGACGTCCATCTTCCAAGGGCGCTGTGACCAGCCTACGCTTGTTGAGTGAATCCATCAAGGAGCTTGACGCGGAGGCCCTTGCACTCGCTGCTGAGGTCAATCCGATGTTGGCGACGCTTATGCACTTCCATGGTGAGGGCATCGTCGAATCTTGGGTTAACTATTGCAGACAGATCGAGGCTTGCTTGTACGAAGTTGAGCTTAAGCGTCTTGCTCCCGAAGCTCTGGCTTTGAACTCCCAGCGGGCTGCATGGGTTGAGAAAAGTGCTTCTTTCCTTCGCCATTTTGAACAAGAGGCAGCCTTGAGGCGGAAGGAACGCGAAGAATCTTCAAGCGAGTCTGCCCGGCTGCATGACAAGGTCAAAGCGAATGCTGCGCAACTGAGAACCATCTTTGATAATTTGCAGCGATGCATTTCGGACGGGCTGGCATTGAGGCAGAAGCTCGACTTAATCGAGCGGGTTACGCAGAGTCGCGAAGCTGCCCAACGGGAGATCGATGAGATAGTTTCATTATGTTTGCAGCAACGGGCAAAGTCGAAGCGGAGCTGGCCGCGGTGGCTGCTCATGAAAAGGAGAGAGGAGTGCGCTAGCGGCTTGCTAATTTGTTAAAATCGCCCCTTTCTCAATAATCATCTTTGTACCGATTGTAATACATAAATAACATGTATTCATTTCATTCATCATATTTTTTTATTTTATATAATGTATCCGTATTCAATCGAATTCATGAATAAATGACACATTTTTTTTTATCTCCGACTATTGCTTTCTTTTCTCTGCTGTGATATCGACATGTTATTTTAGCTGTTGTGGGCTGTAGATGAGAACAATGCTTCTTGAACTTTTTGTGGCTTAGGAAACAGGTTCAGGTCTGTCGCCTAAGACTTTTCAACTTTATAAGCCGTGAGGGTCTCATAAAGACTTTTCTCCCTACGAGTCGAGAGGATCCCGTAGGTGTATTTTCTCCTTAGGAATCATGAGGATTGCTAAGTGTGCTTTCCCCTGAAAGTCGTAGGGATCTCACAAGAGAATTTTCTCCCTTACAAGTCGAGAGGACTTGTAAGTGATCGATGAGTTGGCCTTTTTCCGAGTCGAAGCACTGCTCCGATGAGGAGGTTATTGGTTGACGTATTTCCGCGACGGGGTCATTGGATAACGTATTTCTGAGACGGGGTCATTGGATGACGTATTCCCGAGACGGGGTCATTTGATGACGTATTTCCGCGATGGGGTCATTGGATGACGTGTTTCCGCGACGGGGTCATTTTATGATGTGTTTCCGCGATGGGGTCATTGGCTGACGTATTTCCGAGACAGGGTCATTTGATGACGTATTTTCGTGACGGGGTCATTGGATGACGTATTTCCGTGATGGGGTCATTGGATGACGTATTTCCGAGACGAGGTCATTTGTTGACGTATTTCCGCGATGGGGTCATTGGATGACGTATTTCCGAGACGGGGTTATTTGCTGATGTATTTCCATGATGAGGTCATTGGCTGACGTATTTCCGTAACGGGGTCATTTGCTGACGTATTTCCGCGACGGGGTCATTGGATGACGTATTTCCGAGACGGGATCATTTGCTGACGTATTTCCGCGACGGGGTCATTTGCTGACGTATTTCCCCCTACGAGTCGTGAGGATCTCATAGGTGTGTGTTCTCCTTAGAAGTCGTGAGGACTTCTAAGTGCGTGTTCTCTTGAGATTCGTAAGGATCTCACAAGAGCGTTTTCTCCTTGCAAGTCGAGAGGACCTACAAGTGTTGTTCACCAAATAGGGGAATTTCACACTATTGGTGGAACTGGGTGGAGGAGACGTTTATTTGTGACCGTGGATTGTATACAAGGGTCAATATTGAACCGCTTGTAGGGCAATCTGTGGAATGTGATGGCTTAAGAACAAGTTCAAATCCCTGTAGCTTAAGGCTTTTGAACCCTATGAGCCGTGAGGGTCTCATAAAGACTTCTCCCTACGAGTCGTGAAAATCTCCTAGGTGTATTTTCTCCTTAGGAGTCGCGGGGATCCCTAAGTGTGTTGCTCCTTTATGTGTCGTAAGGATCTCACGCAGGTATTTTCTCCTTACAAGGTCGAGAGGACCTTACAAGTGTCTTTTAACGAGATTGCGCCCTTTCGGGTTTTCATAAACTCGCCGGTAGCCCTGCTGTTTTTACTCACGGAGCCCTTTCGAGTTTTCATCCATACCCATTTCTCTTCTGGACGTATCTCTTTTTTTGCGTCAGCCCTAGGATGCTGCGGTTTGTAGTAGTTAAAGACGTTTCGGTCAGGCATAGTATTTTTTCAAGAACAGGCCGTTTATTGGCCTGAAGGGTCGTTCGCCATGCATATTCATGAGCAAGTAAACCCCGCCTTGGTAGACTTTGTCTATGATGTACGGGTCTTCATAGTTTGGCTCGAACTTCCCTTGTTCTGCACGATTGGGGATCATAGGTCTCTTGACCACTAGCACGAGTTCGTCTTAGCGGAATGTCCTTGGCCTAGTCAATCTTTCGTATGAGCGTTTCATTTTTGCTTTGTAAGCCTCCAAGTTTTGCTGCGCCATGAGTCGAGTTTCATCGAAGGCGTCGAGCTCCTCGAACCAAAGATGAGCATTCTCTTCGCCTGTCAGTTCGTAATAAACTGCCACTCGTAGAGAGGGTAGCTCTATCTCAAAGGGGAGTACTGCTTCAGCGCCGAATACCAATGCATACGGCGTTGTGTTTGTGGCCGTTTTGAACGTAGTCCGATATGCCCAGAGAGCTTCATGCAATCTCTCATGCCAATCTCTTCTATTTCTGGACACCGTCTTCATTATGATCTTTATCAAGGTCTTGTTGAAAGCCTCAGCGACACCATTAGCTCGGGGATTATAGACCGAAGAGTATCTCCAGTCTATATTATGTTTCTGCACGAAGCGGCTGATTCTGTGACTTCTGTAGGCTGGTTCGTTATCGGAAATAATACGTCGCGGAGTGCCGAACCGATAAATGACATGTGTCTTGAAGAAATAGAGAATATTCTCCGTCTTCACTTCTCTTAGAGGTACTGCTTCTGTCCACTTAGAGAAGTAATCATTTGTCGCCAATCTGAACCGATGTCCTTTGGACGATGCTGGTTCGATGGGCCCAATTATGTCAATTCCCCACATTTCGAAAGGCCAGCTAGCCACCGTTGGGTGTAGCGGGTTTGGAAGCTGGTGGATGAAATCCCCGTGAATCTGGCACGAGTGGCACTGCTTCGCATATTTGAGGCAGTCCTGATCATCGTAGGCCAGTAGTAGCCCATCCTTTTGATCTTCAGCTTCATCTTCGACCCGCCTTGATGAGAACCACAGAGTCCGTCGTGAGTTTCTTGGACGATCTTCTTTGCTTCTTCTGGTCCTAGGCATCTTAGCCATAAAGAGTCGAACGATCTCTTATACAGCGTGTCATTGACGAAGGCGAAGGACAGAGCTCGTTTCATGAACTGATGTCTTGAGGATGCATCTTCAGGTGTTCGACAGGATTTGAAGTAATCTATAAATATTTCCCTCCAATCCTTAGTCCTTTCTTGGTCCTATATTTGTAGGGTTGTTGGCTTGGTCGCTTCCTTTTCTTCAGACGACTCCGGAGATATTTCCGCTGGTGTAAGAACTCGACGGCTTTGTACAACGATCCTTATGTCATCGAGGTTTTCGTCAGCCAGTTCTTTAGCGAGCTTGGCTAATGCATCCGCCTTGCTATTTTCCGCACGCGGTATGCTTTCCAAAATATAGGAGGGAATTTGCGCCAGCAGTTGCTGTACTCTCCCACCGTACTTTACCAACTCTGGTTTGCATGTTTGATAGTTGCCGTTTACTTGGCTAACGACTAATTGGGAGTCTCCGTATATGAGGAGGTTTTCGATTCCCATGTCGACAGCGATCTCAAGACCTGCTATCAGAGCTTTATATTCTGCTTCGTTGTTTGTTCTCGGCTCTGTTAAGGAAAAGGCAAAGTGCATTATCCCTCTTTGTGGAGTTACGAAGATAAGGCCTACCCCTGATTTGATTATAAGGGTGTTGTGTAGACGCTTCTTCATGAAAAATGCCCCGTCGAAGTAGAGTTCCCATCAGGTATCACTCTCTCCTCTTTCCCCGTCAATCATGTCAAATGCGTGCTTATCCGGCAATTCACAATTTAGGGGTGAATCGGCAGGTATCGGATGCTCAGCGAGGAAGTCGACGATAGCCTGGCCTTTACTGCTTTGAGGGGTCGGTATGTTATCAAGAAATCCATCAAGAGGAGGGCCCATTTAGCGAGCCGTCCCATTAGTATGGCTTTTGACGTCAAATACTTGAGAGGATCCACTAGTGACATAAGATGGACCTAATGCGTCAACGCATAGTGTCTGAGCTTCGTTATCGCGAAGATTAACGTCAGGCAGTGTTTTTCGATGAGGGAGTAGTTGTTTTCTGCCCCCAGGAGAACTTGACTCAAATAGTAGAGGGCTCTCTCCTTCCCTTGGTCATTTTCTTATGCCCATAGTGCGCCTAAGGAACCTTCAAGGGTAGTTGTATACAGGATGAGGGATTTTCCCTTGACCGGAGCAGTTAGTACCGGCAGATTCTGCAGGTATTGCTTGATTTCGTCGAGTGCACTCTGGCATTTGCGATCCCAGACGAACGGGTTCCCCTTCTTCATTAGGTGACTGTAGGGGCAGCATTTGCTGGAGAGGTTGGTTATGAACCGTCGGATATACGCGAGCTTTCCTTAGAAAGACCTCAGTTGTTTCAGAGTCCTTGGCGGAGTCATTTTCATAATCGCCTTGATTTTTGATGGGTCTATTTCGATGCCCCGGTGTCGTACGATGAATCCTAGGAAGTTGCCCGAGGAAACTCTGAACGCGCATTTCAGAGGGTTCATCTTCAAGTTGTATTTCCGAAGGCGTTGAAACACGATCTTCAGATGTTCCCAATGTTCCTCGTACGATTTGCTTTTCACTACGAGGTCGTCGATATAGCATTCGACGATTTCGTGTATGAGGTCATCTAAAATCTTCGTCATGGCCTTCTGATAGGTAGCGCCGGCGTTCTTCAGACCGAACGACATTACTTTGTAGCAAAATATGCCCAGAGGAGTCCGGAAGGCGGTATGCTTCTGGTCTTCAGGATGCATCTTTATTTGATTGTACCCTGATGAGACGTTCATGAAGGAGAAGACTTCGTGAGTGGACATGTTATCTATCATCAGCTCGGTTACCGGTACGGGAAAGTCATCCTTCGGACATGCTTTGTTGAGGTCCCGAAAGTCTACGCAGATGCGCACCGTCCCATTCTTCTTCATCACTGGGACAATGTTGGCGATCCAGTCAGGGTACTGAACTTCTCGGACGAAGCCGGAATCGATTAGCTTTTTGACCTCGGCGTTGATGCTCATTTCAAGTTCGAGCCGCAGCCTTCTTGGTGCTTCTTTGACTGGCTTGACGTCTGAAGATATCGCCAATTTATGCATAGCTATTTTCGGATCTAGCCCTGGCATCTCGGAATAGTTCCATGCGAAACAGTCTTTATACTGCATGAGCACGTATTTTAGCGTAGCCACCTATTCCTTAGACAACAGTCACCGACGAACGTCGGCCGCGGGTCACTTGCTGTCCCCAGTCAATTTTCTTTAGATTGTTCGCAGCAGTATGTATTCCATCTTCCAAATCTTTTGGCGCAGGTGGAAATTCTGAGTTCAACTCATCTTCACCTTCATTTTCGAAGCACCAGGGGAGGTCAGCCATATCTTTGCGTACTCCTTCTTCTGACAGCGTTATCGCGTGACAGGAGCGAGATCGCTTCCAAGACCGATGTTGATCCGGTTCTACTTTTACCATATACGTGGCTTTCGGTTCATGCTTCTGTAGCGGGGTTACCCTCCAACTGCTGGATAGAGCAAACATGCCTTGCTGATACTGGTCTTCTGCCCAGTATTTAAAGGTGAAGCAATCTTCGAGAGGATGTCCTATCGCTCGGTGATAGGAGTAATAATCTGGCTGATGAACCTCGTTTGCTTGCTGTTCATATCATAATTTGGCATTATTATATTCCCCATTCTTATTCATTTTACAAATAAACAGGTGCTTTTGATCCATGTCTGCTACATAGTTGCAGGTTACAGATTCTCGGAACAAAACAGTGAAATTGATATAAAGATGATACAAAAGTGAGACTACGACCGACGAATGGAAGAATCTTGATAATGCCTACAGTTTGAGGGACAATGAAGATCAATGAACAAGTTCACAAAGTATAAAGGCAGCGCAATGTTCAAGACTTCGACACGAAGCAAACGGTAAAGTCCACGACATTATTCACTGTGGAAATCTGGAAGAAAACTAGAAGACAATCTGAGAAACCAAGTAAAGAAACAAGAAGCCAAATGCAACCAGAAACAGCCCTGAAAATTGCAGCTCAAGAACCTTCTATATGGCCGCGGATCCGTGGCTAAAAGCCAAATACCAGCAACCTTTCGAACCACAACCTTACCTAAACCAAATGAACAATTTTGTGCCCAACAACTCTTATCCTCAAAACAATTTTGTTCAACCTAATAATGATAAGGTTACCTCGCTAGAAAGAAGTCTAGATGCGTTTCTAAAATAATCTACACAATCCGCAGCAAGGTTGGAGACTTCCATTCAATCTTTGGTGCAAAACAGTGCTTCACATGATCAAAGCATCAAATCAATTGAGGCCCAAAGTGCACAACTAAATATTGCGTTGAGCGAGTGAGAAAAGGGAAAGCTTCCATCTCAACTATTTCCAAATCCCGGTCACACACACAATGCACATGTTGCTTATGAACAACAAAATCATAATGTAAATGCTGTGACCACGTTGAGATTTGCAAAAGTGTTACACAATAACATGGGTATTAGTAATGACACCCCTGCTGGTGCTTTTTCTTCTTCATCATCTTCTTCTTCTTCATCTTCATCTTCTTCGTTAGAGCCTATTCTTCATTCTTCACAAGGCTCTACTTCTTCTACTTCTAACGGACCCACAACTCACTTCACGAACACACCAACACTGGGATCCATTCAACTCAGCAATCTACTCCACAGATATTGGACTCAACAAATTTTCAAAATGTTCCATTTCCAAACAGGTTAAGATCCAATAAACCAACTCCACAAATGGAGAAGATTGTAGAGTTGTTCAAACAGGTTAGCATAAACATACCTCTCTTGGATGCAATCCAACAAGTTCCTTCTTACGTGAAAATCTTAAAGGACTTATGCACCAAGAAGAGGAAGTCACAAGTACCAAAGAAAGTTTTTTTGGCTAGTGTTGTTAGTGATGCTCTTATCCAATCTTTACCCCAAAAACATAAGGACCCCGGCTGTCCTACAATTTCGATAACAATTAGGGATAAGAACATCAATAGAGCACTTTTAGATCTTGGTGCTAGTGTCAATTTGCTACTCTATTCAGTATACGAACAATTAGGCGTTTGAGAGCTTAAACCCACTCATTGTACTCTCTAAATGGCCGACCGATCTATCACCCATCCTAGGGGTGAGTTTGAGGATGTGTTAATTAAAGTAGGGGACTTCATTTTCCCCGTTGACTTCATTTTTATGGATACACAACCTGTAGCTAACCCCCGGAGTCGAATTCCGGTGATACTTGGTCGACCATTCCTTGCGACTTCTAATGTGGTGATCAATTGTCGAAATGGTTCAATGAACCTATCTTTTGGAAATATGACGATTGAATTCAACATCTTTAAGTTGGGGAATCAGCCCTCCGAGCCTAATGCTAGTATACTTGATGTTTGCTCAATCCATGAGATCACGCAGGAGGACTGTGAGCTCGAAAAATTTCTGTTCGATCACAGCAGTTTTGACGCCTCTAGTGCGTTCCTCCTAGAATCTAACACAGCTTTCACGCCGGAAAACGATTACGAGTGTTTCATTTTTTTGGACGATTTTGAAGACTCACCACCCGAGTTTGAGTCATTTGATTTTTCGGATGAGTTAGTTGAACCATCCGACTCGGTTGCTTACACTCGATTTGAACCATTGATGGAATCCTTCGAGTTTGAAACAGTTTCACCAATGTTACCTTCAATTGTTTCACCTCCAAAACTCGAACTCAAGCTTTTGCCGTCTCACCTTAAATATGCTTACCTAGGTGAGAATGAGACCCTTCCCGTTATCATATAGGCCTCTCTAGCCCTCGAGCAAGAGAAAGCCCTTTTAATGGTCTTACAAAACAACCGGCAAGCTTTTGGCTGGACTATGGCGGACATCAAGGGGATTAGTCCCCTCATAGTTGAACATCATATACACATGATGGATGATGCCAAGCCAGTAAGGGATCCACAAAGACGCCTCAACCTCATAATGAAAGAGGCTGTCAAGAAGGAGATTGTCAAATGTCTTGATAGTGGTATCATTTACCCTATCTCGGATAGCCAGTGGGTTACCCCATTCATGTTGTCCCAAAGAAATCGGGCATAACGGTCATAACCAATGAGGCAAATGAGTTAATACCTACCCGCACCCAAACTGGGTGGCGAATTTGCATCGACTATAGAAAACTCAATTCCACAACAAGGAAAGACCACTTTCCTTTACCTATTATTGACCAAATGCTAGAACGATTGGCTGGACACGAATTTTACTGCTTTTTGGATGGCTATTCCGGCTATAATCAAGTCCCCATCACCGAAAAGGATCAAGACAAGACCACATTTACTTGTCCTTTCGGCACTTTCGCCTACCGCCGCATGCCCTTTGGGTTATGCAATGCACCCGCTACATTTCAGCGGTGTATGATGGGGATCTTTTCTGACATGGTGGAGAAATTTTTGGAAATTTTTATGGATGATTTCCCATTTTCGGTGACTCCTTCGATGAGTGTTTGCTGCACTTAGACGCAGTTCTTACCCGCTGTAGGGATAAGAACCTCACTTTGAATTGGGAGAAATGCCATTTTATGGTACGAGAAGGCATTGTCTTAGGACATATCATCTCGCAAAATGGCATAGAGGTTGATAAAGCTAAGATTGAAGTCATTTCCAATCTTCCTCCTCCTAAATGCGTCAAAGATATCCGAGCCTTCCTTGGCCATGCCAGTTTTTATAGACGGTTCATCAAGAATTTTAGCAAGATAGCTAGACCCTTGACTCTTTTATTGGCCAAGGACACAACTTTTGATTTTGACTCAATATGCATGAAAGCGTTCGAGTCATTGAAACACTCACTCATTTCTGCGCCCATTCTTTCATCTCCCGACTGGACACATCCTTTTGAAATTATGTGCGATGCATCTGATTTCGCCATTAGTGTTGTCCTTGGACAACACATTAATAAGATGCCGCACGTAATTTATTACGCTAGCCGAACATTAAATGAGGCCCAATTGAATTACACAACAACAGAAAAAGAATTTTTAGCCATTGTGTTTTCACTTGAAAAATTCCGGCCCTATTTAATCGGCTCTCCAGTAATTATGTACACGGACCATTCAGCTCTTCGCCACCTTTTTGAAAAGAAGGATGCTAAATCACGGATAATACATTGGATCCTCTTTCTACAAGAGTTTGACCTTGTCATAAGGGACAAAAGAGGATGTGAAAATGTAGTTGTCGACCACCTTTCACGACTTACTTCTTCGCCCACACTTGACATTCCTATTAAAGATGTTTTTCCCGATGAGCAACTCTTAATCGTGTCATGCGAACCATGGTTCGCTGATATAGTAAATTATTTGGCCACCGGACTGATACCTAAAGATTGGTCGAAACAGGACAAACTCCGATTCTTGTCCCAAGTAAAATATTTTTACTGGGATGAACCGTATCTCTTTAAATACTGTTCCGACCAAATCATTTGTCGGTGTATCCCCGAAAATGAGTTTAAGAGTGTGCTATCTTTTTTCCACGATCAAGCATGTGGCTGGCACTTTGGCCCCAAGAAGACAGCAGAAAAAATCTTGCAGTGTGGTTTCTACTGGCCACAACTCTTTAAAGATGCATATGAATACTGCAAGACATGCTCCCGGTGCCAACACTTGGGCCGCTCCAACCAATTTTGGTTGTGGATATTTTTGATGTTTGGGGAATAGACTTCATGGGACCATTTCCCAATTCCTTTGGGAATATGTATATTCTATTGGCCGTTGACTATGTGTCAAAATGGGTCGAGGCTGTGCCTAGCCGAACGAATGATAACAAGGTTGTCGTTCGATTTCTTAAAGAAAATATCTTTTCTCGGTTTGGGCACCCTCGAGCAATTATAAGTGACAATGGATCTCACTTCTGTAATAGGACTTTTGAGTCCTTAATGCGCAAATATTCCATTACTCACAAATTGTCAACACCATATCATCCCCAAACTTGTGGGCAAGCCGAAGTTTCAAATCAGCAGATTAAACAAATTTTGGAGAAAACGGTTTCTAAAAACCGTAAAGATTGGTCACACAAACTGATTGATGCACTATGGGCATTTCGTACTACATACAAGACCGATCTTGGTATGTCTCCATACCGGCTTGTTTATGGGAAGCCTTGCCACCTCCCAGTTGAAATTGAGCACAAGGCATTTTGGGCGATTAAAGAGTTGAATTTATCGATGGGAGATGCAGGCAGCAGTAGAAGGCTGTAATTGAATGAACTAGATGAGCTGCGGGATGAGGCCTACGAAAATGCTGTAATTGTTAAAAACCGAACAAAGGTGTTCCATGACAAACACCTTATGCGCAAAACGTTCAAACCTGGCCAACAGGTTTTGCTTTATGACACTCGGTTACACTTTCATCCCGGCAAGCTCAAATCTAGATGGAAATGGCCGTTTTTGGTACGCACCGTATATCCGCACGGTGCGGTAGACCTAGAAAACCCGAAGGACGGTACTTTGTTTAAAGTGAACGGACATCGACTCAAACCGTTCCTCACTGCGGACCCGTCGGAGGAGCTCCTGTTTTTGCAGGAGCCGATTTACACTGACTGATCTTCCTCCGTTTTACCCCTAAATTTTCGATCATCTAGCCAAAACTTTGTTTCAAACAAGTTTGGGGGTATGTATCATTTGTAAATATATAAATACAAAATAACATTAAAAAAAATTGAAAATAAAAAAAAATTGGGTATTTTTGTAAATTTACAGATTAAATAAATAAAATAAAATTTTTATTTGCAAATAATTTCCTCTTTTAAGAGGGGTTTATTTGCAAATATCCACCATTTCCCCTTATATAAAGAACCGACCCCCCTGTTTGCACAAACCCTAATTTTAATCCCCTCAGAAACCCTAGCGCCGCCGACGCTTCTTCTGCAAAGAGATCTCGTCGCACCGCCGTGGAACCGCCGCCAGAGCCTACCTCCGACCGCTGATCTGCCGCGCCGTGCTTTCTTCACCCCTTGAATTTTTCAGAGGAGGTTCGCCTCTGAAAAAACCCTCTTTGCCTTTAATTTTTTAAATCTGTAACTACCTCATGGCACACGGCATGCAACTTGAACGTGATTTTTCACAAGTATTTTCACACGAGGTGTACGGTAGTTATTTTTCGAACGAAATAGCGCATAGGGGTTGGAACTTTCTGATTTATAATCACCCTAACGCTTATGCATTGCCGGAATTAGTCACTCGTTTTTACGAGTGTATGGAGGATGGGTTCTCACCCAATTCGGGTTTATAAAATTGCTATGGGGTGAGAGGGAAATTATCATCGATAGGGACATTATACACGAGGTCACATTAATCTCTCGTATACCCACACCTGACCAATCTTTGCAATTCGAGGATTACATGCCCTTGATGGGCAACGATTGCTCAAGGGAGCCGTGGAAAGGGATCCAAGCAAGAACCCTTTTCGCAAATGTCTAAACTGTGTGCCGGTGGGCACAAAATAATATTTTCGGTAGCTCCCACATCACAACATTTTTTACACCCTCATTGTATATTGTGCATACCCTCATGACAAGAAACCCCCGTTTCGACATGTGCACAGTTTTGCTAAACTCTATAGGTGCGGGCAAACGAGCCGCAAATTACCCTTGTCCAATGCTTGTTACACAACTTTGTCGATATTTCCTCCCCGTGGAGGAGTTCGAATTTTACATGATTGGAGGGATACCTGTCTGGCCTCTTATTGAGGGCGTTTCTACGTCCTATTCACGATTGACAGATGTATGGTCGAGGACTGAACTGGCGGAGCACGTACCCGCCCACACACCTAGCTCTAGCTCAACCGCGAGCGAAGGATAAATGACCCCTTTAGAACATGCACAGTTGATGCAGAGAGCTGTTAGGGGCATTGATGAGTTGAGGGAGACATTGAGGGTGACATCGAGGGAGCACGACCGTCGGTTGACGGAGGTTGAGCAGGGGATTCGCACCCTGCTGGGTAGGGCTGAGCGTTCATGTTCACGCTCGAGAGCGCGGCGTGGGGCCGAGCAGTGAGGGCACTGCTTTGGATAAGTTTGGTGGAGTTGGTGGTTGTATATAGTTAACTTTTGCATTGCATACTTTTTTAAATTTTTGTATATATTTTCTTTTGCTTTTGCATGTTTAAATTCTGCATTGCATCCTTATATAAAAATCATAAAAATTGAAAAAATTGAAAATAAAAAAAATATAAAAATATAAAAATCAAATAAAAACTGAAAAATTTGAAAAATTATAAAAATTAAAACATTCAATTTTGGCCATAATTGACTTGAGTTTGACAAAAAGGTTAACTAGCTAGGAACAACTAGATCTTAGACTTAGTAAATTAAAAACCCTAAAAATAACCTTTCTTAAAAATTTAACGGTAGAAAGTATATGTCTTTGTAGTTTATTTAGAAATAGGCAAATTTCGAGTTCACTTCTTGGGCTAAGTTAAAACAAGGGAAAAGTATTGATATTTTTATTAAAGTATAAGTCTAAAAAATAATTCCTAAGCTTAAGTCTAAATTCTGAAAATATATACCCTACAAATTGCACAAACACGATCCTTGAAACTTGGAATAGTAGAAGAGACCTTGAAATGCTCTTGTCTAAAGTCCTTAGTACGAAGAAAAATAAAATAAAAATACAAGTGTGAATAAAGAGATAAAAAAAATAAACACTGGTTTTTGTAATTACTTAAGGCTGCATAAATAGAAAAAATATTTAGCGAAGGTGGCTTATCACCTAGTACCTTAGACCAACTGGTTTGGGAGTCACTGCTAAAAGCTTAGGTGTTACAAGACTAGGAATTACGCTTTAATGTGCAAACACATTTTGTAATCGGTCGTTGGTAGCTCAAGAAGTATTAACGGTCGCATGAAGAATGTGTGAGCAATTTCATCTAAAAATTCACCAATTGAAAGGTACTTTGGACGATGGACAAGAGAATAATAGCTTGATTTGAATTTCCAAGTGTAGGGGTGATATATACACACACGTAGGGGTATGTGATTGGGGTATAGATGAGAGATATGAATGAAAAATAGGACTTGTATATTTAGTAAAGATGATAAAAATTCCTAAGTTGAGATGGACCCTAGAAGGAAAACTCAAAAGATGCTAAAAGCTAAGTAAATGTACAAAACATATATAATCTTGAGTTAAATGATAAGGAAGCGTGAAAAATACGGGTTGATAATTTCTGAGTTGAAGATAATAGAGTTTCTTATTAAAAAACCGAATTGGAGAATAAACTTCAATAGGTCGAAATTGATAGGATTTTGTGGGTAGTATCCGCTGAAAACCCTCAGGAGACAACACTCTTCCTATTAGGGATACCTAGAGGTTTAACGGCTTGTTGCACGAACTCAGTACAATCGTGTTTCCCTGCGAAAGTGAGGCTAGGTCTTTTTCGAGAATAAAACTAGTTTTGCTCGAGAACGAGCAAAAGATAAATTTGGGGGTATTTGTTCATATCATAATTTTGCATTATTATATTCCCCATTCTTATTCATTTTACAAATAAACAGGTGCTTTTGATCCATGTCTGCTACATAGTTGCAGGTTACAGGTTCTCGGAACAAAACAGTGAAATTGATGAAAAGATGATACAAAAGTGAGACTACGACCGACAAATGGAAGAATCTTGATCATGCCTACAGTTTGAGGGACAATGAAGATCAATGAACAAGTTCACAAAGTACAAAGGCAGCGCAAGGTTCAAGACTTCGACACGAAGCAAACGGTAAAGTCCACGACATTATTCACTGTGGAAATCTGGAAGAAAACTAGAAGACAATCTGAGAAACCAAGTGAAGAAATAAGAAGCCAAATGCAACCAGAAGCAGCCCTGAAAATTGCAGCCCAAGAACCCTCTATATGGCCGCGGATCCGTGGCCAAACATGGCTTTTGGCCGCGGTTCCGCGGCCATGACAAGCCCGTGTCGGTGAAATTTCTTGACGGCGTGGCGGTGCGTTGACCAGTCTTCTTAGGGTATATTTGTAAATGCAGATGTGAATCGAATATAACCCTAGGGTTTCTATGATCTATAAATAGAAACCCTAAACCTCTTTTTGAGGTATGCCTCTTTTCATTGATCAAAATTCAGAATTCTATTGTAATGTTTTGAAGAGTGCATCGAATAAAGTAAGTAGATTTTTTACCTTGCCCTGGTTCTTAAATTCTTTTCTGCCGTAGTATAGATTTTATTATCTGCCTAGTTAATTAGCTTAGCACTTTTATTAATCTGCAGTAGTTTAGATAGTTAGTCTTTTTAAATTGAAAACTCATAAAAAAATATCTTTTATCAATCCCCTAATGAGTGAGTAGTTCCTCACTTGTTAGGGTTAGGAATAGGAAAGGTTTGAGAGATGAAAATCTCTCACCCCTTTCTTGCCCATTGCATATTATTTATAGGACTCCATGCATACATACATACACCGCTCACTACGGCACCCTACCCCACGAGGTAACGGTGATACCGTAGTTTAAAAGACCGGTTGTGCATGTTTTCCATGGAGGTTAGGGTAAGAATTAAGAAAGGACGAACAAGGACCTAGAGGAAGAAACATCGTTTCTTCCCGATCGTCCTAATCCCCTTTATTAATTATTACCATAACACCTAAATAGATCTAAATTAGGGCATTGAAAGCGGTGAGGAATATTAACTTTCCAAACTTAACCTAAACCTAACCCTAGCAAGATTTTAGTCCTAGTCTAAATCAACCTAGTTTTTTAGTGATAATCAATCCAACACCAATTGGAATTAACTTGTTAGACCAAATTGAGAATACATAAAATCCCTATGGACCGACCCGTACTCACCGGCTAGCTACCAAGCGACGCCGTTCTTGATTGCGGTTAAATATTTTGATCACAACATCCATCGTACCAATCACTTGCTCGGGGTGCTTGGATTCCGGGAGTGTAATCATTTGATGTTTCACGACGAGGTCGAATATCTTCCTTATCTTGTCTTGAGGGAAAGAATATTCCCGATCCATCTTCTTCATCAGGGATGGATTTTGGATGACCTTTTCTCGATCGCGAGGCTTTTTGGATCCGTCTTGCCGCCGTCGAACGTTTTTTCCATTCTTTAACTTATTTTTGCCTCCGCGTCGGGCCTTTTTCATACCTCGGGAATGCATGGCGGGCTGACGGCGAAGGGCGTCGTCATTCTCCATAGTCTGCTGAAGGAGACACTGCGTCCTGGCTTTCTCGTAATTGGCCATTTCACGGTTGTGATCATCCCGGACCTTTTGACCCGCTTCCCTTATTAGCTTGTCCATCTGTTCCTCAAACGATGGACTTGGCATTTTTACAGAAGGATTTCGTTTTGGTTCAATTGCAGTGTCTTCTAACAGAGCATCTCTTTCTTCATCGAAGTCATGTATAACGTAGCAACCATGGAATCGCTCCCGCTTCTTGGATTGAACATATCCAAGCCTAATCGTTTCCATTCTCCTGTTGGGCGATTTTCGCTGAGTTCCGGGGACGGTCCAGATCCTGTTGTAGAAATGAGCTTGTCGGGCAGTCTGTTTGAAGGGTATGCCTTGGCACCTCAACAACCTTTTTAGTCCTTCCGTATAGTATCTGGGCAGACATATGGGCTGGAGCCTGTCAAGTATAGAATCAGCACCAGATTTCTTTCTCCACTTTGGTTTCCATGGATCGATAAAAGAGGATCGCTTTTTTATCTCTTCGCCTGGGAGGGACGTAGAACGTCTGCAGTTCTTGCACACTATAGGTATCAAATGCGTTGAGCTCTTTGTAATGCTTTTGTGGAACCATGGCGATTTGCAAGCTCCGTTCATCACCAGTGAAGGCTCGTATTGATGGCCGAACAGAAAATACTACATTGACTTCATCTTCAGAATCACTGCCGAAGATCAACATAGGGGTAGACGGTCCAGCCTTGTTGCATTGGGGCAGCCCTGAATAAACTATCTCTTCTTCCTCCTCGGTATCACTCCCGAAGACCGGAATAGTGGTGATAGTTTTCTGTTTACTCTCCGGTTTATGGCATCTTTCCGTGTCTTCGAAGTCTGACAAGAAGTACTTGGCGTCTTCATATTTGCGGACTTCATTTACGGAGAATGGGTTCAGTTCCCCCGTCATGGTATACTTGAGACCATCTTTGAAGTACTTCATACTCTGATGTTGTGTAGAAGGGATGATGTTGTATTCGTGTAACCAAGGTCTTCCAAGTAAAGCGTTGTAATAAATCTTGGCGTCAATGACATGAAATTTGATGTCAATGACGAGCGACCCGAAGCGTAATGTCAGTATCACAGATCCGAGCGTCCGTGATGACTGGGAGTCGAACCCAGAGATGGTGATTTTATCCTGAGCGAGGTGCTGGACGCTCATGCAGATTTCTTTTAGTACCCTCACATTTAGGAGATTGACAGAAAACCCATTGTCAACTAGAATCTTCCCTATCTTGATGTCATGGCAGTATCCGGTGACATATAGGGGACGGTTGTGCTCGCACGTCCCGAGGAGGAGGTCTTCATCGCCGAAAGTGACGTCAGTAGTGTGCACTTCTTCCAGCTCGTCCTTCATCTTTTCTTCGGCAAGGAAAGCTTGAAACTGTTCGGGCTCATGTAGTGCCTTGATTAAAGAATCTCTCGCCTCTTTAGATAGCATAAAGGTATCGAGAATGCTTAGCTGTGAGGGTATCTTTCTCAGGTGTACCAGAATGTTGTAATCCACCTTGTTTTTCTTAGGCGGGTCCTTGGCTGCCAGCTCTTCGACGACTCGGTCATTGAGGGCGCTATCTTCAGGGACTTTTTCTTTCCCTTTATCTTTTTTGTTCGATCCCTTGTTAGTGGGTCCGAGATTCTTTTCGAGTAACGTGCGATTGCGTAGCTGAATGTTCTCGCAGGTCTTCAACTCTTCTATTTCGGAGATGGATTCTTTGAAGAGAGAGCCGAGGGCTATTTCTTCATCAGAATCACTCCCGAAGATGAGGGCTTGCGATCCCCCGGAATCAACCATATGACAGTTTCCGGGAGTTCCTTTACGCTCATCCGTCGTGCTTCACTATTCACGACGAGCCTTGTGCTTCAATCGCTTGACGTGTTGTCGGTGGGCAACATATCCCTGCCACCAGTTTTTAAAGGCGTAGCACCCTTCGGTAGGTTGCGCCATCCTTTGATGATATAAGCAGTAGTGAGGATGTACATCAGCTTCGTCAAGGAGTATAGTGCCAGGAGTATTTCCTTTGGGAGATGGAAGCTTCATTCCCATTGACAGGGCTTTAACAAATCGTTTCCTTGCCTTAAGCATGCTTTTGTTTGCCGCTGGTGTGCTTCGATCTTGTTGGAGTGCTTCAACCCTTTCATCCAGTCGCCGACGTCTGGCTTTTTTCGAATATGGCCATTTCGCGCTCTCGGACAGCTTTGCTCTTCAAACGGGCTTCGTTCAGTAGCACGTCGTTCATCTCATCTGACGGTTCCAAGAGTTCCGGTTCTGGATCTGCCCCCAGCTCATTTATGATGTCTTCTAACGCCAAGTGAGCTTCTTCGTTAGTTAACGCTGAATGAGAGATCATGTGGCAACTTGCCACATAATCCTCAGATTCTTCTAACGAGTCATCTCCGTCGTTATTGTCGTTATCTCTGCTCTCAAGGATATCGTTGAGAAATTCTTGGAGTGTGACCGGGATTCGCGCCTTTTGGTTGTATTCCTCCAGCGCGTCAATATGTTTTTGCAGGTCCGTGCACTTGTCATCTGGATTCACGGGCTTTTTGGTCTTCTTCTTCTTCTTTGAAGACTTTGACGGCTGGGCATGGGCGTTTCGACTATCGCTACCAATTCTTGGTGTCGGGCGCGGCTTTATCATTTCCTTAATGATCTCGGGTTCCAGCGGACTTTTCCACCTGATCGCCGGGCATATTTGGAGATCCTTCCATGGAGCTTCTTTTATAAAAGAGCACGATGCCCCTGGTGTGTCTATCTTTCTAAGAGCGTGCGGCTGGGGCAGGCTTACTTTCTAATTCTAGGACAACACGAATTTGCCCTGTTGGTATTGGTCCTCAATCCAGCCTTTGAAGACGATGCAATCTTCGATTGGATGGCCTACTACTCTATGATAGGGGCAATAATTGGGATTGTTGACATCACCGGGCTGCAATGGACGTCTCGGATCCGGCAGATTGATGAGCCTGTTGCGTATCTCCAGTTCGAACAGTCTCTTTGTTTTCTCCCGCGGAAACGAGTAAGGATGTCTTAACTTTTCATTGAGGAATCGCTATCTCTCGCTTTGGCGATCAGCTGGTTTTGGACCAGTCGGCTGTTGTTGAGCATTGGCGACGAAGGTCGCTTTCCCTTTCCCCTTTTCACTCCGCGGCTCCGAATTCGAAGAGGAAGGCCTGTGGCCCATCTGGTCCATTTGGGCCAGCTTGTCAATCAAGGCCTGGAAAGTAGTTGGCTTGAAGAACATCATGAATTGATATATGGACGTCTGCGGATCGAGGGTTCCCACAAACATGCCCACTGCAGAAGCTTCCTCTATGTGATGTTCACATTTTGACCATAGATTTCGCCATCGAATGGCGTATTGAACCCAGGCTTCGCCTGGCTTCACCCTGGCATTAATCAATGCCGTGATTGGGGTACGTTCTCCAGCGCTGGCGAAACGCTGGGTGAATAGCAGTTCTATCTCCGTAAAAGTTTTGACGGAGTCATTGGGAAGCTCTGAATACCATTTGAACGCTGTCTCCGACAAGCTGCCGACGAATTGGCAAAACAGTAGATTATCGTCACCTCCAGTGTTGCCGCACAGAGCCCTAAACTGAGCGACATATTGATGGGGATTGCCCGTCCCCTTATACACGTAGAATTTAAGGATCGTATATCCCGGCGGGTACTTTATCTGATCGTACCATCCTGGATATGGTCGCCCAGTTCTGACGACTTAGCCAGTTGCTTCATTTGCCTGATGAACTCGTATCTGTTTAGCTATATAATCATCGAGCGTAGCTTTCGAGATTGTTTCTTCCTTGGACGCTGAAAAGGCCGGAGGAGGGTTCGATGACTCTCCTCTGTCGTCTTCAATTATTACTGAAGGATCCTCGGCTGGAGGGTCCAGCTGGATCATCATGCCGACCATGTCTTGGAATAGTTGTGCCATTTGTTTTATATTGGCCGCTTGTTCCGCGGCCTCTTTGTCTTTCCTCTCGGGCATTCTTCGGAGGAATTCGGCATCAGTTTCCTGTTCTTGACGCTGTTCCGACGATATTTCCGGGCTTTCTTTTGGCTCAGTGAGTGCGGCCATCTTCGTTAGCATCTCTTGGAGCTTTTGCTGTTGTTGCTTCTGAGCCTTTGTTACTGATCGGGTGAGCGGTCGGTGACTATAGAAGCACGGCTTTCCTCTTTTCTGGAAGCCATATAAACAGTATGCACTACCATGCCCCTAGACTTGGGGCATTTGGATTCAATGCCCTTGTGGTTCGTCGCAGACGCAGAGATCTTCTCCAGCCTTCTCCTTTTGTGAGCGGTCGAAGTTGAGGGGGCCGTTGCAAGTAGACAACACCTTCTGTGGTATGACAGGATGGTTCTTCTCTTACTGAACCTTAATTTTCTTTGGTTGGCAAGAGTAGTCTTGGTTAATCACAGAGTCTTGTACCCTTCGCCACACCCTATGGATTTTAGAGGACAGCCGCTGAAGGGGCTGTCCAAGATTCATCTTTGTGATCTTTTCAGCAGGCGGAGGGGACTTTTTCAACACGGTAGTCGGCGAATTCCTGCGCACCCTGTTAAGTGGTTCAAAGTTGTTCCTAGTTGGAACAGCAGCATCAATTTCCACCATCAGAGCTGGTGGAGTTAATCCAGAAGGGGAACTGCCCCCAGCCTTCCTCACTCGGTTCCAGTGGCGACGTCGAGCATGCCTTGCATACGGTATTGTCTCAGCTGTAAGGGTGGCTTCATCATCCCCCTGCTCTGGTGAAGGGTTGCCGCCGGTGCCAGCCTCTTGAAAACTGATGTCCACTGAGAAGAAGCGCCCAACCTGTCGAAGATTGACCCTTGGGCAGGGGAATCAACTTTGGTGATCTCGCCCGAAACGAGAGTTGGAGTAGACAGTCTAGCGAAGACCGATCACTTAGAAGGAGAAGCCTCTTTGATGATTTCTTTTGCTCGAATAGGGATGACTATCCGTTTCGGGATAACCCCCTCAGGTATCGCGGGCTTCTTCACGGGCCCATTGGAGTTTTGGCCCAGTCTGTTAAAGACAGAGGCGCTGGATTTGGGCGACCCGTTGAGAGGGGCCGCGGTAGTTGCAAGCCGATCTAAGACCGACTTCTTTGGAGCTTCTTGCGATGGCAACGGGGTGTTGAAGCTCATCGATGGGAGCATGGTCCAAAAGAATAGCCCAGTGGTGGCTTGCATCACCTGTTCTACTGACATCGTGAAAATGGAGGCCGCTTGAGGCCCGTAGGTCACTCCTCCGGCATGGACGGAGTGGGAGCTGTTGCAGTTGTTGCAGTTGGTGCAGTTGAAAGCCATTGATCTTCTGTTTTCTGCACGGAGCAAGACACCAAATCTTAGTATCTCGAATCCAGGGGAAACCATAGAAAACCGCGATTCATTCGCGAACGCGACACATGAAGTGTGGAGTGGAAAGAGGAAAAGGTCCCACTGGGCGTGCCAGATTCTGTTCTCCACCGAAAGACGCGACCGGGACATTGGGACGTTCGGCCTGAATTTTGGGGGCAGATGCTATTTGGTGCTATCCGTCCACCTCTCCGAAGATGTCAAGTTGATTTATGACACCATGTATCGAAGGTTTAAATGGATGCGGCCGATATAGCAGACTTTGTCATATTCCCCCTCGTTGAGGGGTTTTTGATTGTGGGGACGCTCTTCCCTGCAAGCGCAAGCCCCTGCGGTTAATTATGCTACCGCATCGCGGTAACCACTTTCTCTTTCTCCAGATGGTCACTTCGTGTCGTGTTTTTTTTTTTGTTTTTGGTTGCTCGTGGATTGTATACGGAGACTAATTTATGTTGTCGCCCGTAGGGCGTGGATTAGTCGAAATCCGTATTTTCTTAGATTTAGGTTTGGGTTGGTTTAAGGATCGTTAATCTCATTTGAGACTAAGATCAACTTAAATGTTTATTAAGGATACGTTAGTCTAATTTTAGACTAAGATCTACTTAACAGGACATTTAGATCCAACAAAAGAGCATTTGGGCTCTATTGTTTTAGTTTAGGGACATTGCGGTTCATAAGTTTAAGGACATCATAGTCCACAGAGTTTAAAGACATCATAGTCCATAAAATTTAAGGACATCATAGTCCAGTTTAAAGACGTCATAGTCTATGTGGTTTTGGTTCGACCGTCTGGGGATGCGCCAAAAGTTATTGGTTATTGGGACCCTCCATCTCTCTGATGACGTTGAAGAATTACAACGACATATATCAGAGATATGAAGAGATGTACCCTTGAACTAATGTTGGTTGGGAGTTTTGTAGTCATGTTTGAGACTAAGACCTATTAGGGAAATTATGAGCACATGGGCTCGGTTGGTCTGAGCTTGGGACTTGTGGCCAACTTGGACTCAGCCCACTGAGTTTAAATAAAATGTTGAACATTTATTTGGGCGTTGAACATTTGTTTGGGCTTAGCCTCTTTTGTTCAATAATGCTGAGCATTAATTTGGGTGTTGAGCACTCCTTATAGCTCTGGGGCTTTATTTAAAGAACAGTTTATGTTCCCTCAGCGCCCACATGAGGAGCATGTGGCACGCTTGGCGCTGAGCGCCAGACAATGAGTGCAAAGCGCTTCTTGTGAAATAGCGCACACGTGAGGAGCACGTGGCGCTCTTGGCGATGAGCGCCAGTCAATGAGTGCAGAACGCTTCTTATGAAAATAGTGCACACGTGAGGAGCACGTGGCGCGCTAGGCGCTGAGCGTCAGCCAATGCATGCAGAGCGCTCTTTATTAAGTAGCGCACATGTGAGGAGCACGTGGCGCGCTGGTGCCGTCCAATGAGTGCAGAGCGCTCTTTATTAAGTAGCGCCCACGTGAAGAGCATGTGGCGCGCTTGACGTAGAGCGCCAGCCAATGAGTGCAGAGCGCTTCTTGTGAAGTAGCGCCCACGTGAGGAGCACGTGGCACGCTTGGCGCTGAGCGCCAGCCAATGAATGTAGAGCGCTCTTTATTAAGTAGCGCCTACGTGAGGAGCACCTGGCGCGCTTGGCGCTGAGCGCCAGCCAATAAGTGCAGAGCGCTCTTGATCAATTTTGTGCTCTGAGAATTAAGTTCTCGTTTATAAGAGACTTTGTCTTGTAGCTCTAAAAACAAGGTTCTTATTTTAAGAGGAGATGTTACAATCTCTTATGTTTTTTGTGAAAAAACTCTGTCTTTATCTTATAGATCTGTGATCTAAAGAGAACTAAGTTCTTCTCCCTCCTTTTTATGATGAGATACTATGATCTCTTTTTATGAAAGATCTCTGTCTTATAGATCTATGATCTAGAAAAAGAACTAGCTTCTTCTTCTTTTGATGAGATGCTTTGATCTCTTTGTTTTATTTACCTTGAAGAAATTCATCTTCCGAGAGCTTGCTCTTCTCTTTGAAATTTCTCAAAGTTTGTCGGGGAGTTCCTCTGTGCAAGACTTGAAGTCTTGGGGCATTTATATAGTGGAGGCTGATCAGTTAAGGAAATCTTTTTCTGATTGATTTGGGGATGTTTCCCTACATTGGATCTTCGATCCTAGGGCTTCTGTTTTACAGAAGACATCTTTCTTGTTATTAACAAGATTGGGAAATTATTTTCCCATACAGAGATTACTCTGTATCTTGGTGATTTTTAATCACCATTGGATCTTTGATTCAACGGTGCTCTGATTTACAGAGCACAATCTTTCTTGTTTGGAAATATTCTGAGGAGTATTTCCTTGACAGAATCTTATTATGGTAATTTGATAATTTATCATCTTCGTTGGATCTATGATCCAACGGTAGAGAACATTTAGTTCTAGCGCTTGGCGCTCTCGTGCTTTGCACGTGAGCGTTGTTTCAGAGTTTTTGACTCTTAGCGCTGGTGCACTTAGCACGAGCGCTTTCGTTCTTTGCACGTGAGCGCTGCTTCAGAGTCTTTGACTCCTAGCACTGGCGCACTTGGCGCTAGCGCTCTCGTGCTTTGCACGAGAGCGCTGCCTCAGAGTCTTTGACTCTCAGTGCTGGCGCTCTTGGCACGAGCACTCTCGTGCTTTATACGTGAGCGTTGCCTCAGAGTTTTTGACTCTTAGCGCTGGTTCTCTTGGCGCCAGCGTTTTTATGAAGCGCTGCTTCATTTCAAATTTCTAAATTTGAACAGAGCTTTGCTCTGATTGGAGGAAACAATATTGGTTGTCGAAACTTACGTATTCGACGTAAAACTGTTGAGAACTCTTATTCCCTCCCCTGTAAATAACTTGTAAGTCAGCGCGAGATGCTTCTCTAATGCAGTTACATCAAATATTGTTTATTAGGTTGCTACAAAAGAATAAAAATGTATCATTAAAAGACATACCCTAAACTCATTGCTCAAGAAATGCTCGACCAAGGCACGCCAATATATGTCGGGCAAATTTGGATCCGGCTTCATCTCATACATCTTCTTCAGTGTATTGGCGAATTCAAGTCTTTTGAAGACCTTACTTTTAGCCTCTCTAGTTCTTCACCATATGCTTAACCAGATTTTCATGAACTTCGGGTTCATCGATAACCGACTCCGGACCCTCTACGCCATACCACCGGAAGTCAAACCTATAAGTTGATGCTGCTCACTCTACAGTATTTGTAGAGAGACGGAATTCAAAAAAAACAAGTTTTTAGTAAGCATCATCAACTAGCTACTCAAGATCTACCATAAGCCCTAAACAAGCAAAAACAACATAAGATCTAATCTACTCGGATAGTAATTATACCTATGAGTTCGAGTCTTTCGGGTCTTCGAAATCCTTTTCCTTAGCTCCTAAATCATCGAGATCGAGTTTGGACATTAGCCTCCTTGTGTCAAAGATGATCCATCCGAGAGTTTGTTGTTCAAGCTAAAGCTTCACTAATGAAGCAACTAAATAACCCAGTTTTCTAATTTAGGATATTTAGAAAATGTAGAGAGTGATATGATGAATTAATTATTTCTTAATCCTTTGGATTCTCAACTCATGAGATAATACGAATACAAAATAAGAGATAATAATCCATCAAATATAATACTAGATTAATAAATCAATACTTGATTTATTAATCTGGCTTAATCATAAGCCCGCTAGTATTAACCCGTCTGAATATAAATCCGTATAGCTAGTACACGTAACGTATAACCATACGGCCTCTACATCGTTCCGTCTGAACCAGAGAAACCCTATGTGTGGGACTCTAAAAACTCGACAGTACGCTGGCAGTGGGTTTAACTACAAGCACGTCAGTGGCACTAGCTGTATGTAACAGCTACCCGGGTACCTGTTGAAAAGAAGGCCGACGAGCAAACTCATCCGAACCCCTAATGATCCTATCCATGACAATCGTCGTATAGTCTGGTCTGTTCGTCTGAGAGTATCACATGCCGGGTCTAAGGGGTGGAAAACGTCAGACCCCTGATAATCTGACAAGTCATGCCGATATGGCTCAATACCATCCAAGAAATTATTGATCTAATTATCAGTAAATCCCATCTGCCCTGGACAGGGACTTATGGTGTTGGCCAACAGAACACAGCGCGATATTGACTCCCTATACCAGGAGAGACGGATTCCCAACAATAGCTCACTGTCTCCGTGTGGCTCGAGACTGTACCCAACTAAAACATGTTTGCATGACTCGGTAGAGCCATGGTAGGGTAGTAATCAAAGCACAGTGGGAACTCACCGAGACAAATGACAATCTCAGGTCGACAGATGATTGATGTGAAAAAGTGTTTGTAGTAAATAAAGTTAACCGCAATCAATAACGGTGTCGCGAGTAGCTAGCCGAGATGAGTACGGGTCATTCGCAGGGATGCGTGGAACTTTTAATCTTGCTTTAGACGAGTTGATTGAAAGAAAGGGTGATTGGTTGTAGATCTACGTTGAACAGGGATGTAGAATCTATAAAGAAGAGGCTTGTAGGGTTTATAGAATTTAGTAGCAATGGATGATTAATTAAAAATGACTCATTTTATCTTTTAATAGATTTAAAACTAGATTGATAGTGATGAATGTGGATTAGGGCTTTTGGAGGGAATAGGGTTCCCACTCTTAACCCTTATCTTTTCATTGACCTCTATTCATATCTAGCCTCTACCAAAATATTTGTTAATCTGATCTCAAATCGCGGTCGAGACTATCAATAAATTGATAGCACACCCGATTAGGATGTTAACTATTCTTTTGATAAAGTTTATAAACTTTATAAGATGTAAAAGAAGTTAAAGAATTTTATCATCCATTAATCTGCCCTAATCTTACGAACCCTATCAAGGGGAGAATTACTCACGCATGTTTGGAGAAGAAGAAGAAGGGATAGAGAAGGAAATCATAATGCAGAAATTTAAATGCGGAAAGTAAATGCGAAATAATTAAGCAAATGATCTACCTTTATTAATCAACGTTATAAGTACACATCCTTCAAATTTAGATTACAAGAAGAAGTTGCTCTCGATCTCTGCCTCGTAGGAACTAGATATTCCGTCGATATTCACGTCGCTCTATTGTTGGTTGTAGTGCCCTCAAAGTCAATTATTGGATCGCAGGCACGTGATTGCAATGATTGAGGAGGACCTATACCGGTAGGACAGTCTTACTCGAGATGATAGTATGCTATCTGGTTTGCCTTTATCATCGTGTATAGCTTTAGGTGACATGATCACTATTACACGTTGATAGAGACCTTAGGATCCTGATTGACTGCCAATAGTATGATGGCGATCATATACGTGAGAGTTGGGTAGTCCATAAGCACATCCTTAAAAGTGGTCCCTAGTCGTGGGAGTTTCGAGACAGGGCATCGATACTCCGGAGTAGACTAGTATATACAGTCAAGACCCCAACGAGGGGCGGTGGCCGGTCTCATAAGCCATTGGTGTCAGTTGGATCACCTAAGATGTATACAGGTGCTCATTGGGTTATGAGTGCATCGGACAGGACTCGCCGGGAACATGCTAGTTGGTATTATACCTAGCGTCAGATAGCAGTTCCCAGGTGACATGTGTACAGGTTAGTTCATTGACCTGAGATCGTCATTTGTCTCGTATGAGTTCCCACTGTGCTTAGATTACTACCCTACCACAGCTCAAAGGAGTCGTGCAAACAGATTTTAGTTGGGTACAGTCCCGAGCCGCATAGATGCAGTGAGCGGATCAGCAGGGGATTTTTCTCTCCCGGTATTGGGGGTGAGATCGCGCAGTGTGTAGGAGAGCCATTACACCAAGTCCTTGGCTAAGGCAGGTGAGAATTACTGGTAGGTATTCCAATAGTTTCTTAGGGTGTTCAGGGCTACCCTCTGACATGACTTATACAGCTTTTGGGGGTCTGACGTTACCAGCCCCTAGGCCCGATATGCGATGCTCATAGACGAACCGACCAGACTGTACGGATATTGTCACTGATAGGCTCAATAAGATTTCAGGATGAGTTCGCTCATCAGCTTCCCTTTCTTTCAATACATGGACAGCCGTTACATACAGCTAGTACCACTGACGGCTTATGGTTAAACCCACTGCCAGAGTATTGACGAGTCTTTAGGGTCCCCCACAGATTGTTTCCCAAGTTCGGGCGAAAAGTTGTAGAGGCCGTATGGTTTTATGGCAGGATTCGAACATGCATGTGCACTTTTGCACGTGTCATGGTTCGGACAGATAATACTAGTGGGTTTTGGTTTAAGCCGAATTCTAGTATTATATTGTGTAAGAGTATTTTTTGTCTCTTTGCATTTTGTATTCGGTCGGAATACAAATGTGGGTATTTTTATACTGTTGTGGGGTAATCCTGTAATTTGTTACTGGATTGCTTTTTGAAGTTGCCAGTTTTTCTCTGTCCGATTAAACATTAGTTTTAATTTTTAATTAAGGTTTCTGTTAGAATTCTTTTGGGGTTGATTTTTTGTTGAGGAGTTATTTGCAAATGTGGACTTTTAAGATGAGGGTGTTTTCTGTGGAGGCCGGGGCTCCAGCAGCACATGGGATGGTTCTAGAATTGTCTGGTGTTTTTGAGTCACCATTTGCATTAATTTCCTTTGTCAAGCTTAAGATATTTGATGAAGATCTTTTGTGTGATATTTTCTTCTTAGCCTCACCTTTGTTTTCCTTGTGAGCACCCTCCCACCTCATTGGCCGGCCCTACCCAATTCAGCCCATAAAATGGCCGAGCCCCATTTTGTGAAGAGATTGATTCATTTTGTAAAATCCAAAGCTCAATTCATCACCCCAATTGGCAACCTCAATTTACTTTCACCCAATGGCTTGGGTAACTTGAGACAAAATATTCTACACTATCTCTACATCAATCTTGGACATGTAGGCTAGCAAACTTCATGTCCGAGTTGCCTCGGTTTAGAGGCGGGAGCCCATATAAAGATCCGTTGACGTGGTGCCACCTTAACGAGGAGACAGGAGATCGGAGATGCCGCGAGGAGCGTGGGATGATGGCTAAAAAACGAAGAACACGGATCGATCGGTATAGCCTTTCTACCTCTTTACAGTTTGTTAGTTTAGCGTTAATGGCATGATCCAGGTATAGTATGCGATAGCACCAGTTGTAAAAGTTTTTGTTACGCGTTTGGCCTCAGATTGACGGCCGGGATGCTACCGTAGACTTACATGGTATCAGAGCCACGCCATTAACCTTTACTAGCTTGTTCTAATATGTTTAAAATATCGATTGAACGAATTTTCGAAAACCGCATTTTGAATGTTAAAGTTTCTGTCGAATTTTTAAACTGGTCTAAAAATTATTTTGGGTATGTCAGAAAATCGAGCATGATTTTCGAAGACTACTATAGAAATTTGGTCGACTGAACCTTCAAGACCGCCGCGGAACCGCCGCACAAGCCTTGTATTGGCCGCGGTTCCGCCGCCGTTTTGGGGCTTCAGTGCACCATTTTTCTTCTGGGTGTCTTTCATGTGGAATTGTGGTTTCTGAAATATTTTGTTTGGGCCCAGATTTTGTTTGGATACTGGAGTTGTACTTGGGGCCCACTTCGGGAAGTTTTGTCGATCGGAATTTTAAATGTATTAGTTTACAGTACTTACATTATATCTCTGACCGTGAATGTCATTCGAGCGGTAAATCGTGTCTAATTGCTATAGTTCTTTTAGAAGGGTTTGCGAACGTGACATTCGCGTTGATGTTCTGTGTTGTGCTTTGATGTTGCGGATTTGTCGTGGTGGATAGCTGTATGCAATGGTAGTGCAGTTTGGATTTATTTGTACATTTGATATTGCGGGGTGAGCGTCCAACATGTGGACTGCCGTCACTGCCTGTTTGTATATTATTCTTTTGGGGCACAACCGGGTTGAGGTCGATGTACCGGTTGTACATATTTTCATTTTTGTACTAGGTTTACCCCGCGATGGAGTGCACAGATAGCCGGGTTCTGGAGGGCAACGGGTCCGCATCTCATGGCTTTGAGAGGCAGGGGGCCTCACTCTAGAATTGGCAAACTATTCAACGCACTCGTAGGGGGTACAGCTTGACCCAAGGTAGGGTGCCCAAGTTACCGGATTCCGTGAAGTGCTGGGTGGTCCATTCACTTTGCTGTAGGGGGCTGCCTCGCTTTAGGTTTTGGCGGGTAACTTGCCGCACTCGTAGGGGTCTAGGATTTCATTGCACAGGCTATCCACACGACCAGGGGAACTTCGAGTTTCAGTTGAGGCTCTGTGAAACCCGGGGATCCCAGATTATCTGTATTGTTCTGTGATACTTATTACTTTTCTGTAATGTTGCATTTATCACGCCTGGAGCGATTATTGTATATTGGTATATATACTCGTATATGTTGTATATATTTTGCACCCGCGCTAGTCCAGTCCCCGCTCTATCGTTAGTTAAGTAACCTAACGGGTGATGACGGGACCCAGTGACGAATACGGATGGCATATACGTACATTTTATTTTCGTTCTTTTCTGGTGTGATTAATTGATGGGACTGAGTTGATTTTGATCAATGCAAGGAAAACAAACCTGTTTGACGTTGTTGGAACAGTTTTCAAAAAGTGTTATTATAAGGACGTTTTCTTTTGTTTTGCACAGTGGTATTCAGTTGGAATATCCTGCACCTCATTCGACGAGGCAAGGGCCGAGATCCCATCACCGAGAGTGACCCCTTGGGCAGAAGCTTGCGTCAGGGTAATAACTTCACTATAGTCAATTACAGGTTACTTTGCATCGCGGTATTCAGTTGGAATATCCTGCACCTCATTCCACGAGGAAAGAGCCGAGATCCCTTCACCGGGAGTGACCTCTTTAGCAAAGGTTTTCGCCACTATATTTTTGTAAAAAGCTATCAGGTTCCTTCAGCGATATCAAGTTCGTTACGTTAAAGGTTTTTCGCCAAAAACCAGCCATAGCCCTCCGTCATTTCAGTTGGGTATTCAGTAGTATTCAAGCCATGTATTTTGACCAACGCCAAGGCATAGTGTTTGGTAGCTGCTGGGTATTCATCTGTTGCATAGATAGATGAGTTGGTTTGGGACAGTCGTTCTGCTATTTGGCCAACGTCAGGGGTATGTACGGGTGGGTTCAAATTAACAAGATAATGATGGGTAGAACTAGACATGTGACTTATGGCATTTTGGCCAACGTCAAAGTCATAAGAGTATAGGGCAAAAATCCATATCGGGAGTTTCTAAAGAAACTGAAACTTGCCAGACATGCGCATACCTTCTGGAGTGTGATAACGTGAGTGAATTCCTTCACGTTATCATGCGATGAGAGCTGGATCCCGATTCCCACTGATGAGTTGGTTTACTCTTCGGGTGATCCCGACTAATTCTTCTTTCAGGTTTGGAGGAGAATTTGACGGTACATTAGGAGGTTTCCTGTTTAGATAAAGTGATAACCATTCTGATCTAGGTTAGAGTGCACGCAGAGTGTTTCTTTTGTCTCTCTCTTTGGAAGCAACTATTGACCGACCCTAGACTATTACTCAGTGACCAAGTTGACCGAACCTTCTTAAAATACTGGCTTTTGGATTGTATGAATTGCATAAGTCATTGCCACTCCTTCTTCTACCCTTTGCATTTCTCCAGAACACCTCGTATTACTACGAACATCCACTTCCATTGGATAAATCCATTGTATGGTTATATACGAACTCGAAGGGACTTCTTCGGGGATGGATTCAGGTTCAGGAGAAATTGAATTGGTTTATTCAGTTGTCTTTTATCATCACCTTCTCTCAGGTTGAGAGTACTCCTTGGTTTAGGAGAGTATACATATTACACTTATTGGATAGTCTTCTTCCAAACCATAGGCAGGTGCCGAAAGGTAGGGAAAAGAGAAAACCAATTAGCCTAAGTAGGGTGTACAGAAGGTAACGACTAAAGACAAATAAAGGGATTAGAAAGAGAGCAAAATAAATTGCGACTGTTATCATTCATGACCAAACCGCGTACTTCATCGCCACTCCTACTTCACCTTTGCTTTTCTCCAGTTGAGGAGGAATAGAATAAGGTTTATTCAGTTTTTTTTATCATCACCTTCTCTCAAGTTGCGAGTACTCCTAGGATTAGGAGAGTACACCTATTATGCTTATTGGATAGTCTTCTTCCAAACCATAGGCTGGTGCCGAACGGTAGGGAAGGAAAAAAACCATTTAGCCTAACGATGGTGTACAGAAGGTAACGACTAAAGACAAATAAAGGGATTTGGAGAGATGATAAAGAAATATACGATTACAGTCATGAATTGGATTATGGAAGAGGTATTACTATGAATACCCGGATACCCCTTCGAAACATTTTCATGTTTCAGTTTCACTATGCGTTGTTAAAGGAAAACTGTTTTCCTGATTAGATACTTACTCCACGGTATGTATTTACCGGGTATGATTCTCACATCCGTATGGTTTTACAGATGATGAGTGGGAGTAAGTTATTGGGAATTAGGTGATCATCCTTATTATATCAGAATTCGTTGTAATTGGTGATATTTGAGGAAATCGCCTGGGTTTTTGCCGGACAGCAAGTATTTGGTTTTGAGTATCCGTTGTTGTGCACCAATTTCAAACTGATATATCTGTATGTTTATTTTTATAAAGTGAGATATAACCTTTTGAAATTATGTCCGTGACATTTACCTATATCAGTTGACGATTGGGTAAGGAGCATTGAACAGCGGAGTAGTTCTTAAGCATAAGTACAGTTTTCAACCTACGATGCACAGGTTTTGAGTTATTCAACTCAGCAGACTTATACAGAGTATTGTATGTTGTCCAGTGTCCATCAGGACAAAGGGGTTGGTCCTCGTACTATGTTCTGTTTACTTATGACTTCTCTAGTTTTTAGACAAGTGTTTCGTATAAATACAAGGTCTAAGTTTTGAGAGGTTATAGGTAAAAGAATAAAGTAGAGAACCAGGTGTTGCAAGTATCGAGATTCTTCAAGGTGATCGAAGATGTAGATACTTGTGTATGGTATTCAGTTGATAGTAATGGTTTTGAGAAATTTGTTTCTCTTTCGGGTTACTTATAATTGGATGCATTCCTAAGTTGAGTAATGCTGATCGGCCTCTCTCCATTAAGTTGATATGCACTGGAGACAGCTGCATGATTTGAATCTGATTCCAATTAAATAATTTCCAATGTTTCTATATTGGATATAGAATGGTTCATATCTTAACGATGTTAAGGTACGGGGAGTTGTCCGGCTTATGCTTAAAACCAGACTCTGGAAAACTCAAGGCACGTTTCTGTAATGGCAGTTTGTGGGTTGACCCGGGCTATATCGAGGGTTGACTTTCTACCATCTGGAAGATCAATAGTGATATTGTTCTTGACTCACCACAGTTTTAGTAAAATGGATTTTTTCAGAAAACAATAGTGGGAGTATGGTAGAACTGGAAGTGATTCCAGAACCGCAAACGATTACGGAAAATTTAATAGGACCTAAAGATTCAATCAAGTTTGACATTCCATTAGCCACTCCGCAGATATGATGGGTAACCTCAGGCACCCGAGAGGTACTTTGGTAGCCTCAAGGACGGTGACAGGGAGGTTCTTGTTTACCCAGACTTGACACTACTGTTGTTCCAGGCTATGAAACCCAGCAGGAGGATGAGTATAGCGTCGTTCTAAACTAGTTTTAGAAGTACACACATATATTATTCTGCCGGAGGGTTGTTGTGGTTAGTGGGAGCAGCGGAAGCATAATGGGCAAGTAGCTTATGTCTATTTATAGACTAAAACAGATATAGCGGAGATAGATCATCTATTTTTAATGTGACGGTCATGGGTTTGACTTCATCAGAATAGGGGATGGATCTGTTAAGAATGTAGTAGAGTGTGATGTCCTGGTATTTGTATGACATACACAGAGTAGGAAGTAAAATTCCTATACTACGATCGGTTATACTTTGGTTGTCACACAGTTGTTTCTCCACACAGGATATGGATATAATATCAGACATTCTGGTTACTAGACCTATGGTTTTAGATCTAGATTTGAGTAGTTTCCCAATCTGGGTACTTAGACAGTATTCTAAAGGTTTTTTAGAATGGACGACTCCTGGCATGGTGGTGTACCTGCAGGTGATGGAGTCTCCCTCTCTAAAGGTGTCTTACAGACTAAAGGGGAGAGGGATGTGCATGATTGGCATATCACTTGCTTAGGCAATTAAGTCGATCATGAGATGTCAAGTACCACACCAGATGTTGTTTTTGCACTAGATGCAATAAGTTTATATTAATCCAATCCTGGAGAAACATTCGGAAGCAGTTTTAGAACATAAGTGGATGTTCTACGGATTTGATGACGGCAGCCTCCTTCGGGGGATGGTTATCATTCCAGGCTTCCAAGGTGACATGGATGACAGAGTGATTGTCAGAGTTATAGGTTTCCCTCTGACGAGGGGCAGTAGACAGGTGGTCCAACAGGATACCGTGGGAGGCATGGTGCAGGATACTGATTAGGTTAAGTTGACGATACAGTCTAAGAAGTTTGGATTTGGAGTTCATTTATAAACTAGGTCCCATCAGATATCCAGACATATTGGAAGACAAGTATTACTCAATTCAGGAGATGGCTTTCTCCGCGAACTTAAGATTAGGAGAGACTAGAAAGAAACATCAGGGCGGATCCACTCACTGAGGCTATTTCTCGAACACAATAGTTTTACAAACGGGCTTTGTGAAACTGATTAGTAGAGGAGTTGGGTTTTCGGTATCACACGGGATGTGAGTATGCGACATCGCAATAATTAGCCTTAAGTGCAAGTGGGAGATTGTTGGTTGTAGTGCCCTCAAAGTCAATTATTGGATCGCAGGCACGTGATTGCAATGATTGAGGATGACCTATACCGGTAGGACAGTCTTACTCGAGATGATAGTATGCTATCTGGTTTGCCTTTATCATCGTGTACAGGTTTAGGTGACATGATCACTATTACACGTTGGTAGAGCCCTTAGGATCCTGATTGACTACCAACAGTATGATGGCGATCATATACGTGAGAGTTGGGTAGTCCATAAGCACATCCTTAAAAGTTGTCCCTAGTCGTGGGAGTTTCGAGACAGGGCATCGATACTCCGGAGTAGACTAGTATATACAGTCCAGACCCCAACGAGGGGCGGTGGCCGGTCTCATAAGCCATTGGTGTCAGTTGGATCACCTAAGATGTATACAGGTGCTCATTGGGTTATGAGTGCACCGGACAGGACTCGCCGGGAACATGCTAGTTGGTATTATACCTAGCGTCAGATAGCAGTTCCCAGGTGACATGTGTACAGGTTAGTTCATTGACCTGAGATCGTCATTTGTCTCGTATGAGTTCCCACTGTGCTTAGATTACTACCCTACCACGGCTCAAAAGAGTCGTGCAAACAGGTTTTAGTTGGGTACAGTCCCGAGCCACATAGAGGCAGTGAGCGGATCGGCAGGGGATTCGTCTCTCCCGGTATTAGGGGTGAGATCGCTCAGTGTCTAGGAGAGCGATTACACTAAGTCCTTGGCCAAGACAGGTAAGAATTACTGGTAGGTATTCCAGTAGTTTCTCAGGGTGTTCAGGGCTACCCTCCGACACGACTTATACAGCTTTTGGGGGTCTGACGTTACCAGCCCCTAGGCCCGATATGCGATGCTCATAGACGAACGGACTGGACTGTACGGATATTGTCATTGATAGGATCAGTAGGGTTTCAGGATGAGTTCGCTCATCAGCTTCCCTTTCTGTCAATACATGGGAAGCCGTTACGTACAGCTAGTACTACTGACGGCTTGTGGTTAAACCCACTGCCAGAGTATTGACGAGTCTTTAGGGTCCCCCATAGATTGTTTCCAAAGTTCGGGCAAAACGTTGTAGAGGCCGTATAGTTTTATGGCAGGGTTCGAACATGCACGTGCACTTGCGCATGTGTCATGGTTCGGACAGATAATACTAGTGGGCTTTAGTTTAAGCCGGATTCTAGTATTATATTGTGTGGGAGTATTTTTTGTCTCTTTGCATTTTGTATTCGGTCGGAATACAAATGCGGGTATATTTATACTGTTGTAGGGTAATCCTGTAATTTATTACGGGATTGCTTTTTGAAGTTGCCAGTTTTTCTCTGTCCGATTAAACATTAGTTTTAATGTTTAATTAAGGTTTTTGTTAGAATTCTTTTGGGGTTGATTTTTTGTTGAGGAGTTATTTGCAAATGTGGACTTTTAAGATGAGGGTGTTTTCTGTGGTGGTCGGGGCTCCAGCAGCACATGGGATGGTTCTAGAATTGTGTGGTGTTTTTGAGTCACCATTTGCATTAATTTCCTTTGTCAAGCTTAAGATATTTGATGAAGATCTTTTGTGTGATATTTTCTTCTTAGCCTCACCTTTGTTTTCCTTGTGAGCACCCCCCAACCTCATTGGCCGGCCCCACCCAATTCAGCCCATAAAATGGCCGAGCCCCATTTTGTGAAGAGATTGATTTATTTTGTAAAATCCAAAGCTCAATTCATCACCCCAATTGGCAACTTCAATTTACCTTCACCCAATGGCTTAGGTGCCTTGAGACAAAGTATTCTACACTATCTATACATCAATCTTGGACATGTCGGCTAGCAAACTTCATGTCCAAGTTGCCTCGGTTTAGAGGCGGGAGCCCGCATAAACATCCATGGACGTGGTGCCACCTTGACGAGGAGACAGGAGATCGGAGATGCCACGAGGAGCGTGGGATGATGGCTAAAGACCGAAGGACACGAATTGATCGGTATAGCCTTTCTAGCTCTTTACAGTTTATTAGTTTAGCGTTAATGGCATGATCCGGGTTATAGTATGCGATAGCGCCAGCTGTAAAAGTTTTTGTTCTGCGTTTGGCCTCAGATTGACGGCCAGGGCGCTACCGTAGACTTACATCTATCACGTCGAATCACGTACCTGTCGTGGATTTCTTGTTGTTTGACGGTAATTTGTTTTGTGTTAATGGTGATCGTTTGGTGATTTATTTTCAAGATTAGATAGATAGTTTTCATATGAACCTCTCACTCCTTTAAATAGCACTAGAAGAAGAAACCCTAAATCCCATGTGTTAGGATTTGTTTTTTTGATCATCCCCAGAAAATCCCATATCCAACGGCCACAATATGGTCGTAGATCCGCCGCGTTTAGAAGGATTTGGTCGCGGTTGGGCGGCATGTTGGTGAGATCAAGGTGTCAAAATTCTTGTGCCGCCTCTTATTGACACGTGGAAATTATTGTGATGTCTTATTTCTTTAAATCTTCTCTGAGTCTCTATCATTCATGATTTTATGATTTGATTCAATTTTATCGGCAGATTTTATTCCCGACATCTCGAATATCTCGATCTCCAGACCTGAGCTATATCTGCACAATATCTCAATTCATAGTATTAGTAATATTTGTTATATTTGAGATATTATCCTAACCATTTTATATGATATGATATTTTAAGAATATTGATTAGGGATATTTGATATGATATGCATATTTAAATTATCAAAATATCATATAAATATTATATGCATATATTTTCCTTCATAATGTTAAGTATAGTGTATAAACATATGATAGAGAGTATTTTGCAGATAAACCTACATATGTACCATAATTACCATAAATACCTTTAAGTACTTAACAAAAGTAAGAAAAATGTTCCATCAAATGTGCAATATTTTCGACTGAACAAATACCCCCAAATTTAACTTTGATCATCCCAAGAAAACTAGTTATTCAAGAGAGGGAGAAGAAAAAGAAAAAACCTAGCACACTTTCGTAGGCAATCACAATTGCACTGAGCACGTGCAACAAGCTTTTAAATCTCTAGGTGTCCCTAGTAGAAGGAGAGTTATCTCCTGAGGGTTTTCAGCGGATTACACCCACAAATCCCATAATAAAAGAAAGAAGATGAAAATTATATACAAAGATCAGAACTGTAAAAGTAAGAACTTAAAAATAAGTGTTTCCAACTACACCAGCTTTTCAGTTGCCATTAGCCCTATCTTAATGGTCGTGAAAAGATCTTAGAAATCACATCATCCCTCAATAAAACATCGCCTTTAGTCTTCATCCCTACCTTTCTTCCAAACATCGATCATATACCCCTACGTATGTGTAAAAGATATCCCTACACTTAGAGAATTCAATTCAAGCTATCATACTCTTGTCCATCTTCCTTAGAACGTTTTAGTCGGTGAATATTTTAGATGGAATCGCTCACACATCCTTCATACGACCGTTAATACTTCTTGAGATACTAACCGACCGATTACCAAATGTGCTTGCTTATTTAGGCGTAATTTCTTGTCTTGCAACACCTAAGACTTAGCAATGGCTCCCAAACCAGTTGGTCTAAGGCATTAGGTGATAAAACACCCTCGCTATATTTTTTTTTATGCTGCCTTAAGCAATTACAAAACCAGTGTTCATTTTTCTTCACCAATTTTTTTATTTATATTTTTATTTTTTTCATACCAAAGCTTTTAGACAAGTGCATTTCAAGGTATTCTCTACTATCCCAAGTTTCAAGATGTGTGCAAGTGCGTATAGTAGGGTATCAACGTTCAAATATTTGCACTCAAGAATAGAAACTATTTTTCAGACTCAGATCTATTCTCAGATTAGTGATTCCCTTCATCTTTTTAACCCTTGGGACAACAGCTCATAACCACTTATTACTAGCTTCGTTTAAGAAAATATCTAACTTTCTTGCTTTTCTCAAACTATTCCTATATTTCATATGTAATTTTTCACATTCAAACTTTCATTATCAAAAAAAAATATGTGTTTATATTTATGATAAAGCAAAATAATGCGTGAATAAGCACAAACCTCCCCCAAACCTGTTTGCAGCAGTGTCCTCACTGATATCATCTGTTAAGCTAAAAAAACCTGTAGACTTGGGAGGAAAAGTTAGTAACGGAGACATGAAGAAATGACAGTGAAATCCTTCCCCAAACTTAATTTTGGCTCATAATTTTGTAAAAATATCATTTTCTTTCAAGAGCCAAAATATATTTATCTCCCCCTCCGCCCAAACTTGAGTAAAACAGTATTAAGCATTTTAAAATTATGAAAAGGGGGGTAAAGTTATTGGTCAATATAAAGCTTGACAAAGACCAAAAGTCAACACCAACCATTTAAAATTTTTATCAATATACCACCAAGGTTGGTAGAAGAACATGTCACCTATCGACGTGAAGAAGTAGGGAGGAGATAAGAGGTGTAATAGAATGGGTTTACGTCTCGGTTTATAAAGACGAAACAGTGATGGTGGATTACTCGCATTCTTGTTCCGGATAAGAAGAAGGGATGGCGGTTCAACTTTTTTGGGTTGGGGTTGATTCATCACAACTCTCATGTATTCGAAGAATGCGAATTCTTCAGCGAAAATTTCTTCAAAAATTTCATTGATATCCCGAATAATAATCTTATCGGAAAGAACGGAATGATACTCGGACTCCATAAAAAGTTCATATTTAGCATTAGATGTTGACCCGGACAGTTTGATAGAAGCGTCCGTATGTGTATAATAAATAGCAGTGTCAAACAACAACGTATTAGCAGAGTCAAGATCGGTATCATGAAGCTGTTCAAATTTGTTACTGTCGGAATCCATCCTTTCGACAGAACATACTTGAGCATAGGGTTCGGATGGTTCACTTTCCAACTTGTAAATGTTAAGCTCAATTGACATCTTCCCGAAAGATAGGTTCATAGAACCGTTACGACAATTGATTACAGCGTTGGAAGTCGCTAGAAAAGGTCGACCTAAAATCACCGGAATTTGGTTTCGTGGGTTTGCTATATGCCGTGTATCTATAATGATAAAGTCCACAGGGAATATAAATTCCCCGACTTTGATTAACAAATCTTCTAGCTCACCTCTAAGTTGGGTGATAGATCGATCTTCCATCTGAAGAGTGCAGTGCGCCGGTTTTAATTCTCCGATCCCTAATTGCTCATAAACAGAATACAGAAGCAAGTTAACACTAGCACCTAAATCGAGTAGAGCACGATTGATATTTTTACCCCCAATAGCAATAGATATTGTAGGACTCCCGGGGTCCTTTCGTTTCTTAGGTATTTGTTGGGTAAAAGTAGTGCTCACATTACTCGCTAGGAAAACTTTTTTAGGCTCTTGAATTTTCCTTTTCCTAGTGCACAATTCCTTTAGAATTCTCGCATAGGACGGAACTTGTTGGATATCATCTAGGAGATGAATATTTATGTTAACTTACTTAAAAATTTCCACAATCTTCTCCATTTGGGGACTTGGTCTGTTGGCCCTTAACCTGAGTGGAAAAAGAGCTTTATCAATAAAGGTTTGGTCCAATATTTGTGGAGAAGTTTGTGGAGATGGAATAGGTCTCAGAATTGGAGTTGGGCTCGTTTAAGGTTGACTCAAGGAAGTGGGATGCGGGTTCGAGTCTAGTGGAAAACGGAGAATAGGCTCGGAAGAAGTTGTTGGATTAGACGAAGGAGGAGTAGAAATAGAAGCCGGAGTATCATTAATATTATCAGCGTCAACATGTTCACCCACTTGGTTATTCAGCACTCTTCCCGATCTCAACGTGGTTACGGCACACACATTATGACTTTGTGAATAGCCAGGTAGAAGTTGAGATGGAAGTTTCCCTTTCACTCTCTTGCTCAAAGCGGCATTTAACTGTGCAAGTTGTATTTCTATCGATTTTATGCTTTCACTATGAGAAGCAGTATGTTGCACTAATGTTTGGATAGAAGACGTTAAATTAGCCGTCGTTTGCGTAGATTGTTTAATGAACATTTCTAAGTTACGTTCGAGTGCAGGGCTTTTATCGGTACCATCCGTTTGGAAAGAATTATTGTAAGGTGCAAAATTGTTGGCCGAATTTTGAAAAGTTTGCAGTTGAAAGGGGTGCTGACTCAGTTATAGTGGTTGTTGTTGCTGTGGAAGAGCTCTTTGATAGTTATTTTGGCTTGGGAACATATTTTGAGTTTGAGTTTGGTTTTGGTTCCAAGCAAAATTAGGATGATTCCTCCATCCATAATTGTATGTGGAAGAATAAAGATCGTTTTTAGGTCGTTGCTGAAAAGCAGCATTTGTTTGTTTTTGATCTTAAAACGGAGGATCCAAAGGACATTCTTCCGTTAAATGCGATGGGTCGGAACAGCAACCACATACGGTTTTGGGAAGCGTAACTTGGTTTAAGGAGGCAGATGAGAATTTGTTTTCGATAGCGTCGAGTTTCTTTTGCATCGCGGCCATTTCGGCTTTCACTGCGATGGAAACGTCGAGCTGATGGACCTCCCTCAGACGATATTGGTCTAACAGTTTCCCACTGCAAAGTTTGTTTAGCGAGATCTTCCAGAAATTGCCAAGCTTCACCATCGTCTTTAGACATGAAATAGTATTGACAAATGGTTCCAAGCATCTGTTTTGTGGCAGGATTAACACCCTCATATATGATTCGGAAAAATTTCCATTTATCAATTCCGTGATGGGGGCATTGTAGAAGAAGATCCTTGAACCGTTCAAAGAATTTCCAAAATGGTCCTTCGGGAAGTTGGGTAAACTAGTTAATCTCGCTTCGAACTCGGGCAGTCTTATGATTGGGATAAAAAATTTTAAGGAATGCTATAACGAATTCATCCCATTTGGCGATAGAATGTGCGGGAGTCCTATAAAGCCATCTTTCTACTAGGTCGCATAAGGTAAAAGGGAGAAGACGTAATCTCATAGCATCCATAGAAAGTTGTGCAGTGCCCATCATTATGCATACGATTTCGAATTTGGTGATAAAAATGTATGTGTCTTCACACTCAAGCCCGTGAAATTTGGGCAACAGGTTGATGAAGTGGGGTTTAATTTCAAAATTATCTCCATTGGCTGGTGGAATAGATAGACAAGTAGGAAGGGGACCGCGTATTGGGTAGCATCTTTCTTGAAGAGAGATGCGCGGTGTATTCTGTGCACCTATGGGTGGTGGCAGGGGTGTGTTGGTAAAATCTGATGGAGAACCGTCCATCTCGGTCGATGTGGTGGGTGGAGGGGAAAAAGAAGATGAAGAAGTACCGACTTCGGAGTCGATAGCAGAAATGAGGACAATACGGGTACTAGAATCCCGTGTCTAGTAGATCATGCACTAAACGGGTTCAGCGCAAGTGGCAGCGTGTGTGAGAACATCTTTAAAAAGGTTTGTTCTGAAAAGAGTCGGACATGAGACAAATCACACAAAAAAATGCATAATCAACCTTACAACTAAGGTCACCTAGGTCAAGTCACTAGACTTCTCCTAGACTTCCAAAGGACAAGTCGCAGAATCAATCCTCTATCACCTCTTTATTAATCTTCTGACCAGGTAAGTGCCAGGTAAGTGGGAGGTATCCGCTATACGAATAATCAAAAATAGCGGGCCTAATTAAGTAACCACTTGCCTTAGTCACACTTTCCAAGACACCACAAAAGAAATGCGGATAAGCGATAGATTACCCATGACCCTCCTCTGTCCTAATTGAGTGTGACGGTCCTTAGAGTCTTGATCTAGATATTTTTTAATTAATAAGGGTGAAAGTATGCTCGTTTTGTGATTTATGGGACCTAGAAAGGGTGATGAAATCCCCACCTAGTCTGAATTTTGGTTTTGCCCTTTAAAGTCCATATTAAGGTATGTACAAACAAAACAATTTCAAAACACGCAAAAAGATTTTTAAGCGGCGATATTTTGCAAAAAATCCTGCAGAAAATCAAATTATTGGATTTCTAGAGGAGAGAGATGTTGGATATAGTGCACTCAAAGTCAATTATTGGATTGCAGGCATGTGATTGTAATGATTGAGGGAGGACCTATACCGGTAGGACAGTCTTACTCAAGATGATAGTATGCTATCTGGTTTATCTTTATCATCGTGTACATGCTTTAAGTGACCTTACAGGTCGCTATTACACGTTGATAGAGCCCTTAGGATTCTTGCTTGACTGCCAGCAGTATGATGGCGATCATATACGTGGGAGCTGGGGTCTGTAAGCACATCCTTAAAAGGTCCCTAGTCGTGGGAGTTTTTGAGACAGGGCACCGATACTCCGGAGTAGACTAGTGTATACAGTCGAGATCCCAACGAGGGGCGGTGGCCGGTCTCACAAGCCATTGGTGTCAGTTGGATCACCTAAGATGTATGCAGGTGCTCATTGGGTTATGAGTACACCGAACAGGACTCGCCGGAAACATGCTAGTTGGTATTATACCTGACGTCAGATAGCAGTTCCCTGGTGACATGTGTACAGGTTAGTTCATTGACCTGAGATCATCATTTGTCTCGTGTGAGTTCCCACTGTGCTTTGATTATTACCCTATCACGGCTCAAAGGAGTCGTGCAAACAGGTTTTAGTTGGGTACAGTCCCAAGCCACATGGAGGCAGTGAGCGGATCGGCAGGGGTTTCGTCTCTCCCGGTATTGGGGTGAGATCGCGTTGTGTCTAGGAGAGCCATTACACGAAGTCCTTGGCCAAGACAGGAGATTTACTGGTAGGTATTCCAGTAGTATCTCAGGGTGTTCTGGGCTACACTCCGACACGACTCGTACCGCTTTTGGGGGTCTGACTTTTACCAACCCCCTAGGCCCGACATGCGATGCTCATAGACGAACGGACCGGACTGTACGGATATTGTCACTGACAGGCTCAGTAGGGTGTCAAGATGAGTTCGCTCGTCGACCTCCCTTTTGGTCAATACCTGGTAGCCCGTTACGTACAGCTAGTACCACTGACGTGCTAGTGGTTAAATCCACAGCCAAACTATTGACGAGTCTTTAGAGTCCCCCACAGACAGTTTCTCAAGTTTCGGGCGAAACGTTGTAGAGGCCGTATGATATATGGCAGGGTTCGATCATATACGTACAGTCGTGCACGGATCATGATCGGACGGATCATACTAGTGGGGTTTGGTTTAAGCCAGATCCTAGTATTAGATTTGTTGGATTACTTTAGTCTCATCGCATTCGCATTCAGTCGGAATGCGGATGCAGATATGTATATACAGGTGAGGGGTATCCTTGTGATCCGTCACGAGTTTACTTTATATGTTGCCATATCTTTTTATTGTCATAAACATTTGGGTTAATGTTTATTTTGGTGGAAATTATGAGTGGAATTCATCATAAGAAGCAATTAATGTGGCATGTTCAATTTGGTGACTCATGGTCTCTTTTTTTGGTGAACATATCATGTTAATTGATGGATTTGAGTGTGAAATGAAAGATGGAGAGAGAGAGAGGGCATCCATGTAAAGAGGTTTGCTCTTGTGTTTATCATTCTAACTCTCTCTCTAATTTTTCATCTCACACAAGAAAGAAAAGGGCTCATCTTCTTCTTCTTCCTCTAGCTCACAACATCCACCATGGCTTCATCTTCAACCTCCATCCATACACTCTCATGTGTTAAGAATCAATAGATACATGAGACAAAATGATCACACACATTCTCTACACCGCTTTGGACACGTCGGCTAGCAAACTTCGTGTCCGAGTTGCTTCGGACGAAGCGGAAGCCCGTAAAAGGATTCGAAGATGTGGTGCCCTTTCCGACGAGGAGACCGGAGATCGGAGATACCGCGAGGAGCTTAGGAAGGTGGCCAAAGACCGAAGGACACGGATCGATTGGTATAACCTTTCTAACCCTTCTCTAGTTTGCTAGTTATAGGTTAATGGTTCAATCCGGGATTAAAGTCTGCGATAGCGCCGGTTTCAAGTTTAGAAAAAGTTTTCGTTTCCGCATTTTGGCCTCGGATCGACGGCCGGGGCGCTACCGTAGACTTACATGGTATCAGAGCCACGCCATTAATCTTTACTAGCTTGTTCTAACGTATTTAAAATATCGATCGAACAAAATTTTCGAAACCGCGATTCCATTTCATGAAGTTTCTATCGAAATTTTTTTGTCGTCGAAAAATTATTTTGAGTGTGTCAGAAAATCAGGCAGGCTTTTCTAAGACTACTGCAGAAATTTTATAGAGTGATCTCACTGTAGCACCGCAGAACCGCGGCCGTACCAACGTTTTGGCCGTGGTTCCGCCGCAGTACTGTAGCTTCACTGCACCAAATTTTCTACAGTGGTCTCTGACTTGGAATTGGGGTTTCTGGTATTTTTAGTTTTGGCCCAGATTATTTTAAGTGCTGGATTTGTGCTTGGGGCCCACTTCGGGAAATTTTGTCGATCGAAAATTTTTAATATGTTAGTTTACAGTACTTACATTATATCTGCGACCGTGAATGTCATTTGATCGGTAAATCTTGTCTAATTGCTATAGCCCTTTTAGACGGATTTGCGAACGTGACATTCACGTTGATGTTCTGTATTGTGCTGTGATGTTACGGATTTGTCGTGGTGGATAGCCTAGATGCAATGGTAGTACAGTTTGGTTATATTTGTACATTTGATATTGCGGGGCGAGCGTCCTACTTGTGGACTGTCGTCACTGCCTGTTTGTATATTATTCTTTTGGAGCACGACCGGGCTGAGGTCGATGTACCCGTTGTATATATATTTTACTTTCTGTACTAGGATTACCCCATGGAGGGGTGCATGGGTAGCCGGGTTCTAGAGGGCAACGGGCCCGTATCTCATGGCTTTGAGACGGAGGGGGCTTCACTCTAGAATTGGCGGGCTATTCGCCGCACTCGTAGGGGGTATAGGTTGACCCAAGGAGGGGTGCTCAAGTTACCGGATTTCGTGAAGTGCTGGGTAGTTCATTCACTTTGTTGAAGGGGGCTGCCTCGCTTCAGGTTTTGGCGGGTAACTTGCCGCGCCCGTAGGAGTCTAGGATTTCATTGCACAGGCTATCCACACGACCAGGAGAACGTCGGGTTTCAGTAGCGGCTCTATGAAACCCGGGGATCCCAGAGTATCTGTATTGTTCTGTGATGCTTATTACTCTCTGTGATGTTGCATTTATCACGCCTGGAGCGATTATTATATATTGATATATATACTAGTAGGTGTTGTATATGTTTTACATCCGCGCTAGTCCAGTCTCCGCTCTGTCGTTAGTTAAGTAACCTAACGGGTGATGACGGGACCCAGTGGCGAATGCGGATGGCATATACGTACATCATATTTTCATTCTTTTGTGGTGTGATTAATTGATGGGACTACATTGATTCGGATCAATGCAAGCTAAACAAACCTATTCTAATGTTGTTGGAACATTTTTCAAAAAGCTGTTATTGCAAGGACGTTCTCTTTTGTTTTGCACAGTGGTATTCGGTTATGAATATCCAGCACCTCAGTCGATGAGGCAAGGGCCGAGATCCCTTCATCAGGAGTGACCCCTTGGACAGAAGTTTGCGTCAGGGTAATAACTTCACTATAGCCGATTGCCTTTTTGCTTTGCATCGTGGTATTCAGCTGGAATATCCTGCACCTCATTCTACGGGGAAAGAGCCGAGATCCCTTCACCGGGAGTGACCTCTTTAGCAATGGTTTTCGCCACTATATTTTTATAAAAAGTTATCCGGTTCTTTCAACGATATCAAGTTCATTACGTTAAAGGTTTTTCGCCAAAAACCATTCGTAGCCCTCCGTCATTTCAGACGGGTAGCACTTAGTATTCATGCTATGTTTGTTGGCCTTCGTCATGGCATAGTGTATGGTAGCTATTTGTTACTTTTCTGCTGCATAGATAGATGCGTTGGTTTGGGACAGTCGTACTACTATTTTGGCCTTCGTCAAGGGTATGTACGGGTGGGTTCAAATTAACCTGGATAATGACGGGTAGAACTTGACATGTGACTTATGATATGTTGGCCTTCGTCAAGGTCATAAGAGCATGGGGTAAAAATCACATCGGAAGTTTCTAAAGAAACTGAAACTTGCCAGATATACGCATACCTTCTGGAGTGTGATAACGTGAGTGGATTCGATCACGTTATCATGCGATGATAGTTGGATCCCGATACCCACTGATGAGTTGGTTTACTCCTCGGGTGATCCCGACTAATTCTTCTTTCAGGTTTGGAGGAGAATTTGACGATACAGTGGGAGGTTTCCTGATTAGATAAATTGATAACCATTTTGATCTAGGTTAGAGTGCACGCAGAGTGTTTCTTTTCTCTCTCTCTTTGGCAGCGACCATGACCCGACCCTTGACTATGACTCAGTGACCAAGTTAACCGAACCTTCTTAAAACACTGGCTTTTGGATTGTCTGAGTTGCATACCTCATTGCCACTCCTACTTTTACCCTTTTCTCCAGAACACTTCGTATTACTACGAACATCCACTTCCATTGGATAAAACCATCGTATGGTTATATACGAACTCGAAGGAACTTGTTCCAGATTCGAGGATGGTTTCCGGTTCTGGAGAAAATGAATAGGACTATTCAGTTGTCTTTTCCTTTTTTCTTCTCTCAGGTTGCGAGTGCTCCTTGTATTAGGACGGTACACCTATTACGCTAATTGGATAGTCTTCTTCCAAACCATAGGCAGGTGCCGAACGGTAGAGAATGAAGAAAACCAATTAGCCTAACGATGGTGTACAGAAGGTAATAAGTTAAGACAAATAAAGGGATTAGAAAGAGAGCAAAGTAAAGTGCGACTACTATTCACGACCAAACTAAGTATTTCATCGCCACTCCTACTTCACCTTTGTATTTCTCTAGGACACTCCGTATCACTACGAAGATCCACAGTTATTTAGATACTCCATCGTATGGTTATATACGAAATCGAAGGAACTTGTTCCAGTTCGGGGATGGATTCTGGTTCAGGAGAAATAGGAATAAGGTTTTATTCAGTTGTCTTTGATCTTTAACTTCTCTCGAGTTGCGAGTGCTCCTAGGATTAGGACAGTACACCTATTACGCTTATTGGATAGTCTTCTTCCAAACCATAGGCTGGTGCCGAACGGTAGGGAAGGAAGAAAACAATTTAACCTAAAGGGGTGTACAGAAGGTAATGACTAAAGACATATAAAGGGATTTGGAGAGATGGCAAAGAAATATACGGTTACAGTTATGAATCTAATAATGGAAGAGGCATTACTAGGAATACCCGGATACCCCTCCGAAATATTTACATGTTTCAGTTTCACTGTGTATTGTTAAAAGAAAACTGATTTCCCAATTAGCCCTTGCTCCAGGGTATGTATTTACCAGGTTTGATTCTCACATCTGTATGGTTTTACAGATGATGAGTGGGAGTAAGTTATTGGTAATTGGGTGATCACCCTCATTATATCGGGATTCGTTGTAATTGGTGATATTTGAGGAAATCGCCTGGGTTGTTTTGCCGGACGACAAATATTTGGTTTTGAATATCCGTTGTTATGCACCAATTTCAAATTGATATATCTGTACGTTTATTTTTATAAAGTGAGATATAACTTTTTGAAATTATGTCTATGATATTTACCTATATCAGTGGATGGTTAGGTAAGGAGCATTAAACAGCGGTGTTATTCTTCTTAGCCATAGGTACAGTTTTCAACCTACGACACACAGGGAATGAGTTATTAGACTCTGGGGACTTATACAGAGTATTGTATGTTGTCCAGTGTCCATGAGGACAGAGGGGTTGGTACTCGTACTATATTCTGTTTACTTGTGATTTCTCTAGTTCTTAGACATGTGTTTCATAGAAATGCAAGGTCTAAGTTTTGAGAAGTTATAGGTATATGAATAAAGTAGAGAACTAGGTATTGCAAGTATCAGGATTCTTCAAGGTGATCGATGATGTAGATACTTGTGTATGGTATTCATTTGATAGTAATGATTATGAGAACTTGCTTCTCTTTCAGGTTATTCATATCTGGATGTATTCCTAAGTTGAGTAATGCTGATATGCCTCTTTCCATTTAGTTGACATACACTGGAGACAGCTGCATGATTTGAATCTGGTTCCAATTAAATCAGTGCCTCTGTTTCTATATTGGATATAAAATAGTTCATATCTTAACAATGTTAAGGTACGGGGAGTTGTCCGGCTTATGCTTAAAACCAAACTCTGGATAACTCAAGGCGCGTTTCTGTAATGGCTGTTTGTGGGTTGACCCGGGCTATGACGAGGGTTGACTTTCTACCATCTGGAAGATCAATAGTGATATTGTTCTTGACTCGCCACAGTTTTAATAAAAATGGATTTTTTCAGAAAACAGTAGTGGGAGTATGGTAGAACTGGAAGTGATTCTAGAACTGCAAACGATTACTGAAAATTTAATAGGACCTAAAGATTCAATCTGGTTTGACATTCCATTAGCCACTCCGCAGATATGATGGGTAACCTCAGGCACCCGAGAGGTACTCCGGTAGCCTCAAAGACGGTGACAGGGAGGTTCTTGTTTACCCAGACTTGACACTACTATTGTTCCAGGCTATGAGACCCGACAGGAGGATGAGTATAGCGTCGTTCTAAACTAGCTTTAGAAGTGCACGTGTATATGACTCTGCCAGAGGGTTGTCGTAGTCAGTGGGAGCAGCGGAAGCATAGTGGACAAGTAGCTTATGTCTATTTATAGACTAAAGCAGATATAGCGGAGATAGATCATCTATTTATGATGTGGCAGTCATAGGTTTGACTTATCAGAATAGAGGATGGATCTGTTAAGAAGGTAGTAGTGTGTGATGTCCTGGTATATGGATGACATACACCCAGTAGGAAGTGAAATTCCTATACTACGATCGGTTATACTTTGGTTGTCACACAGTGGTTTCTCCACATAGGATATAGATATAATATCGGACACTCTGATTACTAGATCTATGGTTTTAGATCTAGATCTAAGACAACATTCTAAAGGTATTTTAGAATGGACGACTCCTGGCATGGTAGTGTACCTGCAGGTGACGGAGTCACCCTCTCTAAAGGTGTCTTACAGACTAAAGGGGAGAGGGATATGCATGATTGGCAGATCACTTGCTTAGGCAATTAAGTCAATCATGAGATGTCAAGTACCACACCAGACGTTGTTTTTTGCACTAGATGAAATAAATTGATATTAATCCTATCCTGGAGAAACGTTCGGAAGCAGTTTTAGAACATAAGTGGATGTTCTAGGGATATGATAACAACAGCCTCTTTTAGGAGACAGTTATCATTCCAGGCTTCCAAGGTGACCTGGATGACAGAGTGGCTGTCAGAGTTATAGTTTTCCCTCTGACGAGGGGCAGTATTTTGGACAGGTGGTCCAAGCGGATACTGAGGGAGGTGTGGCGCAGGATACTGATTAAGTTCAGTTGACGATACAGTCTAAGAAGTTTGGATTTGGAGTACATTTATGAACTAGGTCCCATCAGATATCCAAACATTTTCTAAGACAGGTATTGCTCAATTCGGGAGATGGCTTTCTCCGCGAACTTGAGATTAAGAGAGACATAGAAAGAAACATCAGGGCGGATCCATTCACTGAGGCTATTCCTCGAACGCAATAGTTTCTCAAACGGGCTTTATGAAACTAATCAGTAGTGGAGTTGGGTGTTCGGTATCACATGGGCTGTGAGTATGCGACATTGCAATAATTAGCCTTGAGTGCAAGTGGGAGATTGTTGGATATAGTGCCCTCAAAGTCAATTATTGGATCGCAGACACGTGATTGCAATGATTGAGGGAGGACCTATACCGGTAGGACAATCTTACTCAAGATGATAGTATGCTATCTAGTTTATCTTTATCATCATGTACATACTTTAGGTGACCTTACAGGTCGCAATTACACGTTGATAGAGCCCTTAGGATTCTTGCTTGACTGCCAGCAGTATGATGGCGATCATATACGTGGGAGCCGGGGTCTGTAAGCACATCCTTAAAAGGTCCCTAGTCGTGGGAGTTTTCGAGACAGGGCATCGATACTCCGGAGTAGACTAGTGTATACAGTCGAAACCCCGACGAGGGGCGGTGGCCAGTCTCACAAGCCATTGGTGTTAGTTGGATCACCTAAGATGTATACAGGTGCTCATTAGGTTATGAGTACACCGGACAGGACTCGCCGGGAACATGCTAGTTGGTATTATACCCGACGTCAGATAGCAGTTCCCTGGTGACATGTGTACAGGTTAGATCATCGACCTAAGATCGTCATTTGTCTCGTGTGAGTTCCCACTGTGCTTTGATTATTACCCTACCACGGCTCAAAGGAGTCGTGCAAACAGGTTTTAGTTGGGTACAGTCCCGAGCCACATGGAGGCAGTGAGCGGATCGGCAGGGGTCACGTGGTGACACGTGAGGGCGCCCCAGAGCTTCTTTTCCTTTGCTTTTTCTTTGCGCGCTTTGGGGGTCACGTGAAGCACGTGAGGCGTTGCCTCAAAGTTTTAGCGGTGGCTCTTTACAGGGGTCACGTGGTAGCACGTGACCCTGCCTGTTTGAAGATGTGTTTATCTTTTTAAGAATCAAATTCTTCATAGGGTTAAACCCTAGCAATAAACTTTAGAGGAATTAAATTCCTGTTATTTTGACAGATTTGAGTTCTTAACTTGGGTTAACCCTGGTTCTATTCATTTTGAAGGAATTAAATTCCTATGACATAGGGTTAAACCCTAATTTTAATTCACAGGAATTAAATTCCTATAGTTCTATGAGAATTAAATTCTCAAACATCCATTCCCTCTCTATGCTTTGGATCTGCATGGCAGGATCTCAACCCAATGAGAATTAAATTCTCAATTCATGGGGAGATGTGCACTTTGCAGATCCTCTGCTAAAGAGAGAACTAAGTTCTTCTTTTTTAATATCAGAGTTAAACTCTGTTGAGAATTAAATTCTCTTTTTTTTGAAAGCCTCCCCCTTCTTACCTAAGGCTTTCTTTTGCAGAAGATCCCAATTCCTCCAAAGTCTCAAGGCTCTATTTTTCTCTCTCTTTATGTCTCGATCCTCTCTGCATATGTCCCTTGGCTCCTATTTATAGGAGAAGAAGCAGAATCAATTAGTTTTGGTGAATCTTTAATTGAGAGATTTAATTTGTATTCACCATTCGTTTGGACCTTTGGATTATTAGGTGAATTTTATTCACCATTGGATTTTAAATCCAAAGATATTATTCTGTTGTTTCGGTTAGATTTTAAGGGGAAATCTTTCCAAGTTCAAGATTTTTCCATGATAGATGATATTTAATCACCTTTAAATCTTTAGTCCAATCGGTTCCAAATAATTATTTTCCTTTGGAAAGATTTGAATGATCTCTTCAGAATTTGATTCTGTTAAATAAATAGGCTTTGAAAGCCGGTCACGTGACCCTTGGTCACGTGTAGGCACGTGACCCCTTAGAACGAGCCTTCTTCTTCTTTCTGTGTTCTGTCTTCTGGCCGCTGTTCAACCGTCACGTGCTAACACGTGACCCCCGGTCACGTGTGAGCACGTGATCCTTTCTGAAGCCTTTTCTTAGATTTAATCAGGGAACTGATGTGCCTTTGCCGCTGCTTTTAAATGTCACGTGCCAACACGTGACTGCTGGTCACGTGCTAGCACGTGATGCCTCCTCCGTAAACTTTCCTGATTTTAAATCAGGAAACAAATGCCCCCACAGCGTTGTTCTCACGTGTCTGCACGTGAGTGCAACGCTGTCACTTTTGTGACCGTTGGATTCCTCTAGGGATTTGGAGAGATGAAGCGTTCCCATCACCTCCTATAAATATTGGGGTCATTTCAGAGACGCCTCCACTTTGCTTGTCTTCCTCCTTGCAAACTTTTTTCTGAGAATTTAATTCTCTTCTTCCAGACCTTAGTTCTCTGTCTTGAAACCATCTTCAGAGTTTAACTCTGTTCAAGTGACCCTTTTCCTCAGGTAATGTTCTTGGACAAACAGTGAACTTTCACGTTCCTCTGGATTTTAAATCCAAAACAAGGGTTTTTACCCCTTTTTTAACAAAGAACCCATTTTTCTTCAAGCTTTTTAACCAAAGTATGAAACCATTTTAGCCTTCAAAAGTAGATCTCTTAGGGCTTAGACGATGATCCATGGAGTTTAACTCCGTTTACAGAAAAAAATGCTTTTGGGAATTTAATTCCCTTCTCTTAATAAGGAATTTAATTCCTATGAAGAACTCAGTTTCTTCGCATGGAAGCTCCTTAGGGTCTCTTGGCCCGAGGTTGTCCTTCTGCAATTAGTGAAGAAAACGGTTGCAATGATGTCTTTTGTGGGAATTTAATTCTCCTGGTCTTGTTTGATTTGTTGTAGAGCCTAAGGTAGATTTGTCCTTTAGGAGAATGTGTAGAGCCACTTGAAACTCATTTTTTTATTTAATGAGGGTATCCCCTTTGTCTTATTACAACTGCTCGGTTTCATTAGTAATGAGCCGTCATCTTGATTCTGTGGGGCCCATGTGTTTTGTAGCCAATGGTCCCAGAAAAATCTACCGTTGCTTTCTTTAACTAGCCTTCATGTTCATGCATGGATATATATCGCTGTCTTTGCTTTTAACGGTCTTCTTTCATTCGATTTCAGGTGCGATGGCTTCTGCTCCGTGTTTTCCCTTTACTCGTTCGGAGGCCGCTTTTCCTCAATCACCATCCGATGAGGAAGTGATGGCGATGATCCGGGCACATGACCCGAACTGCACCAACTTGCTTCTATGGGAAAATTGGTACAGTCATATTATCCAGGGTCGCCGGAGTTTCCTTTGCGCGGTACCGACAGAGCCCACTTTCCCATTTTTGCCGATGGATCCTCCGAGGACGGTTTTTGCTGTGGAAATGCCCAACTGGACTCCAACGGGGAGGCTCGAGCCTTCAACGACCGGTATTCCGAACCATCCGATCCCGGCCATAGATATCTTGGGGCGGCGTATTTGCCAGGGTGAGGCCCACCCGTGGGGGCAGATTTATAAGATAGGGCTCACTTCCTGACACCCTACGGGCTACCTTCTCTGGGCTCGCTACATCCTTGCCACCCATCATGCACGGCTGCAGAAGGTCGGGCTTTATCAGGTAATATACACGTCACTCTTCCATTATAAGTCCCCGCATGTCTGGTGGGTTAAGGCGTTTTTGAACCAATGGAATCTTCCCACCAACACTTTCATTCTAGGAGATCGCGAGGTCTCGATCTCTCTGGCAGAATTTTATGAAATCTCGAGATTGCCAATCAGGGGTGCACTGTATGAGGAGTTGTTGCCTCCTGACGAGTATGTCTTCGAGCCCGAGTCTGCACCGGCTGACGGCTTGTCTGTTGAGAACGCCATTCGCCACAAGCGTCCCAGTTTGATCAAGGCGCTAGGTATCTTCGACCGATTGTTCACCGAATCCGAAGAGCAGGGTGTTACTTTCAAGAGCTTTATTGCTTGTGTCCTTCGTGAGGACGTCGTGTCGAAGACAGCTCCGAAGTTCGCCAACATTAAAGACCCCTTTGGGTTTGGTCCGAAGAAGCTGCTGACCACTGAATCGGATCTACCTCAATACTATATCCCCATCATGTCGCCGATGTCTTTTGAGTCCATTGCAGCACCCGGTATTGACGAGGAGACGTTCTTCGTGGGGTTTGTCAGTGTCTGGCTCAGTTGGTTTGTCATCCCCATGCATCGTCGTTTTATGAGGGCTTCGGTTATCTACCCGGCTCATTGTATAGCTGAGGGGACGCGGTTGGCCGTTGGTATCCCGGCGTTGGCGCATCTTTATCACAGGTTGGGCACCGCAGCTAATACCTCTACTCCCGGCGTGGATGTAGTAAACTTTTCGCTTCATTATTTCACGTCCTGGGTCGAAATGCATGTGCTGGGGGCTTTCGCTATGCATCAGAGGCCCGCGTTTTACGACGCCTATCCCTTCCCGCGACTTATGCGATTGGTGGATGCTTCTGCCGCCGACCCGACTCAGCTCGGGGCTATTCGGGTGCTGATTTCTCCTTACGCTGTCGCTGGCGGGATGGTTTTTAATGATCGGGTCTTGTCTACTCTCTCAGGTCCAGTTCAACAACTCTGGGACCTGTCAAAAGACAACGCATCTTCTTTGAAGCCTCGGGAGGCCGCGCACTTGTACACTATTAGACCGGGCTACTTGGTGTTTTGCCAGGACAGTGCAGCTCTTTTCATGCGGTACAATCCGCATCGATTCGCCCGACAGCATGGATACGACCAGGGTGTTCCTTTCGAGGCTTTTATAGTCGCTCCGATCCCTTCGCTCGATGCCGTTCGCGATGCCGCTCATCATTTCATGAGGCTAAACACCGGCTCCCACTTCATGGTCCCTGAAGCCGAATACCTGCCCCGGTGCGTGGGCGCGTTTACGGGTTGGTATCTTCATCGGGTCAACCCAATCATTCTTGAGGAAAGGAGGGTGCTTCTTGGCCACGACGTCCCTCCTCTGGTTCCAGGAGCTAAGCTGCGACCGAGGGCTCCGGTCCGCTTCCCTCTAAGGGATACCGGCACTGCGCTCATCCCAGGAGAATCGGAGGTAAACCTTACTCCAACGGCTGGTATGCCCCTAGGTTCCCGCTCGCGAGGTGGAAGGGCCCCAGTAGTAGCACCACCGCCTGTGACAGCACCGCCCCCCGTGGCATCGACAATGGCAGTGTCATCCTCGGTCGTGGCACCAGGCGAGGGTAATAGGGATGAGGGCGTCGAAGGCGATGTGGGTCAGCGCCGCTCTAAGGCTTCGCGGGGGAGGAAGCGATCATCCTCGGCGACCGGCTCTGGGTCTAAGCAGCGGAGGAAAGCGGCCACCAATTTGCTCGATTCTTTGGCGGAGCCTGAGCCTACTCTTGAAGACGAACCGTTGGCCCTGCAAGAGTCAGACGCTGGACTTCCTTTCCCGAGTTCGGCCGATGAGGAGGCCGCACAGTTGGCTGAGGCCATACGGCGTTCCAAAGACGTGTCTCATAACGCCAGGGTTCCGAAGAAGTCCTATCCCGCTGTAATCTTTTACGAAGACCCTTCGTGGATTCGGCGGCGGTTTATCGGTCCTTTGGAGGAATAGGGGGAAGGGCCCTGAAGCAGGCCGCTTCAGAAGATGCAGCGGACGCACTTTCTTTATGGACCGGCGGCCATGAGTCTATCCTTGAACCCCGGCGAGCACGCCTCCTTGAGAAGGAGCAGCGGCTTGAAGAAGCCATATTGAGGGCTTCTTTGCACATCGGTACGTTGTTGTTCTTTTTGTAGTTCTTCAGATTATTCACGCATGTATATGTGTATCCTTATTCTTATTTGAATTGTGTAGAATCTTCGACGCTGGGGGAGCTTCCTACGGGCTCATTGAAGCTAAAGCCTGCTGAAATTCCCGATGAAGCATTGCCCGATGTGGGGGGGCTGATGAGGCTGCTCCTCTTATGGTAGAGCCTCCAGCGGCGGTTCTTGATCAGGGAGTGCTTGCCCCTTTGGGGGAGGCTCCTTTGGAGGTTGCTGCCCCAACGGCTCTTCCCGAAGGCGGCCCGGAGGCTGAGATGGAGGTAGTGGGGACTACCCTCCCTCTGTTGGAGCCTGAGGTTCCGGCAGAGGCTGTCGAGGCTGCTATCCCCCCGACTCAGAAAGGGAGAAGTGTTGAAGGTAACCTTCTGAATTTTAAATTAGCAGCCTTTCCGTTGTATGAACTCTTTTGTTTTTCTCAGAATTACGCGAGCTGGCGGCCTCTATTGCCGATCTGTCTCCCCGGCAATCCTTTCAGCGTCTGCTGGAGATGGCAGCTCCACAAGCGATATCCCCCCAACGCATCGTCCTCTCATCTGGGCAAGGTTGGTGTCGTCCATCACTTCTCATAGTATCGTTGTTATTTTGCATATTGACATTGATGTTTTCTACAGTTTTGGAGGCTGATGATGAGATCGAGATTCTCGAAGGGCCGGGGGAACCTTCAGCTCCTACTTGCACGACCGTCGGTAAGCGACATTTCATCATACTCTCATTCGTTCTTTGCTTAAGAATTTTACTGACATCTTCCAAATTTGAACAGCTCTGCCAGTCTCCACGGCGTTGGAGTCGCGCATCGTGATGCCGCCCGGTCCTTATGCCTTGCGGGCTTCAGAACGCTTGGCCCAATTAAGCCTTGTCTCCTTATCATCTTTGATTGAGGAGCTCCGTACTGGCAGCGCGACCACCGCTAAAGCGTTTGCCGCCGAAGCTAACGGTTATCTTCCTTTTCTTGCCACCTACCATGGCGAAGAAGTGGTGCGAGTCTGGGTGGAGTTCTGTCGGCAGGTGGAGGCTCGCTTGCACGCCCTTGAATGTTCTCGCCTTTCCTCGGAAGCCGTGGCTGCAAAAGCAGAGTTGCGGGGTCTGATAGCACGATGCGCGGCCAATATGATGTCATGCGAGAAGAGGCTTGGCCGCAAACTCTTGGAGAGGGAGCTAGCTTCCAAGGCGCTGAGCGAGCTTCGCGCCACTCTTACCGCCAAGGCCAACAAAGCGTATGAACTCTGGCGGGTGCTTCAGGAGTCCATCAAAGAGGTGGTGGCTCTTGACAAAGCTGCCACGTTCACTCGTGAAAAGGTCGAGGCTCATAAAGCCACCGAGAAAGAGCTTGAAGTTCGGCTTGCTTCGTATCAGGCTCAGCAAGCTCAGGCGGAGGCTCGTCTTCTGGAGATCTTGCGTCATGAAGCCGTGGCTCAGCAACAAAACGATGAGCTGGTAAAATTACTACACCGCCCGCTGGCTTGAGGACTTGTATCTTCCCCCCCCCCCTTTTTTGTACATACTCATGGATGAGAGTATCTTCTTTTTGTTTCTTTCATGAATTGTACGTTGTATCCATTTTGGTTTATGAAATAAAAGATACATTTTTCTTCTCAACGGTGTGTCTCCTTTCATTGAATGAGTTTTGCGGACAATTTATCTTGATCTCCTTGCAGGGCAGCGACGGCTTAGGATTCAGGGTTAAGGTCTGCTTCCTAAGACTTTTGCGCTTTATGAGCCATGAGGGTCTCATAAAGAGTTTTTCTCCCCATGGGTCGAGAGGACCCCATAGGTGTAAGTTCTTCTTAAGAATCATGAGGATTCTTAAGCGGGTTGTCCCTTGAGAGTCGTAAGGATCTCACAAGAGAGTTTTTCTTCCATACAGGTCGTGAGTACCCGCAAGTGCTGGATGTGGTCACCCTTATTCGTATTTCATGGAGTCGGGGGTTGCTCAAGGCATCGTAGTTTAAAGACGTCGCGGTCAAGGTTAAGGACATCATAGTCCGTGGATTTAAGGACTCCACAGTCCGATGTTAGTTTTAAGACATCTCGGTCAAGGTTAAGGACCTCATAGTCCGTGAATTTAGGGACTCCACAGTCCGATGTTAGTTTTATGACATCACGGTCAAGGTTAAGGACCTCATAGTCCGTGGATTTAGGGACTCCACCCTCCGATGTTAGTTTTAAGACATCACGGTCAAGGTTAAGGACCTCATAGTCCGTGGATTTAGGGACTCCACAGTCCGATGTTAGTTTTAAGACATCACGGTCAAGGTTAAGGACCTCATAGTCCGTGGATTTAAGGACTCCACAGTCCGATGTTTGGTTACAGGGACCCGTCACCTCTTTGAAGACGTTGAGGAATTACAACGCCAGGTATCAAAGGAGTGAAGAGATGTACCCCTTAAACCAAGGTAGAATCCGTAGGGAATCGGGGTGGTTGATCGTTAGTTTTAAGAAATTACGGTCGAGGTTAAGGACATCATAGTCCGTTGATTTTAAGGACTCCACAGTCCGGTGTTTGCTCTGGATTCTTCACACGGGTTCACTTCCATGCTTGGCGAGGAGCAGGCTCCGCTCTGGGCGTTTTCCGCGGGGTCAAAGAGTGACGTTATCCGCGTTCCACGTAACCAGGATATTTGCACTAGATGCTTCACACGGGTTCACTGCCGTGCTCGGCGAGGACTAGGCTCCGCTCTGGATGCTTCACACGGGTTCACTGCCGTGCTCCGCGAGGACCAGGATCCGCTCTGGACGTTTTCCACGGGGTCAAAGAGTGACGTTATCCGCGTTCCACGTAACCAGGAATTTTGCACTAGATGCTTCACACGGGTTCACTGCCGTGCTCGGCGAGGACTAGGCTCCGCTCTGGATGCTTCACACGGGTTCACTGGCGTGCTCTGCGAGGACCAGGATCCGCTCTGGACATTTTCCACGGGGTCAAAGAGTGACGTTATCCGCGTTCCACGTAACCAAGAATTTTGCACTAGATGCTTCACACGGGTTCACTGCCGTGCTCGGCGAGGACTAGGCTCCGCTCTGGATGCTTCACACGGGTTCACTGCCGTGCTCTGCGAGGACCAGGATCCGCTCTGGACGTTTTCTACGGGGTCAAAGAGTGACATTATCCGCGTTCCACGTAACCAGGAATTTTGCACTAGATGCTTCACACGGGTTCACTGCCGTGCTCGGCGAGGACTAGGCTCCGCTCTGGATGCTTCACACGGGTTCACTGCCGTGCTCTGCGAGGACCAGGATCCGCTCTGGACGTTTTCCACGCGGTCAAAGAGTGACGTTATCCGCGTTCCACGTAACCAGGATTTTTGCTGATTGTATCCGCATTTCACGGGATGGAGGTTTGACTGTTGGCGATATGTATACCATCGAGTATGGAACTGGGAGTTGCCGCTGTTCCGCTTAGCTTAGAGTTGTGCCCGTTGTTACGAGACGAGTGTTGAAACGATCTCCAGGTCTCCTTTGGCCCGTCGAGATTTGGCTTCTTCTTCTGATGAAACCTGGGGGAGAAGTATGATCCCTTTTTTGTTTACGCCCTTGGATTGTATACAGGGTGTGATGGAACATCACCTGTAGGGCATAAATTAAAAACTCTTCTTTTTTTTTATTTCTTTTTCCGCGATGCTCTATCATTTCAGCCTTTATATCGCGAAGGTCGCGATTGCCCTATCATTTCGGCTATTTTTCGCGGTGCCCAATCATTTCAGCTATTTATTTCATTTTTACTCGCTGCTTTTTATTGCGAGTTGCCCCATCATTTCGGCTATTTTTCATGCATACATTTTTACTTGCTGCTTTTTATTGCAAGTTGCCCCATCATTTCGGCTATTTCGTATGCATGTGTGGCTTGCTAGCCTTTTCGCTGTAAGCTTGGATTTTAGACACCGATTTCGGCATCAGCATCGCTACCACTGGGATATTGCCAGGAGCGAATCATCATTTGCCTTTGTCGATGTTGAACAAAGGTGGCTTAGCAAACAGGGTTAGGGTCCTGTCGACTAAGGCTTTTGACTTCATGAGCCGTAAGGGTCTCACAAAGGTATTTCTCCCTACAAGTCGTGAGGATCTTGTAGGTGTATTTTCTCCCTAGGAATCGTGAGGATTCCTAAGTGTATGTTCCTCTGCAAGTCGTAAGGATCTTACAAGAGGGCTTTCTCCTTATAGGTCGAAAGGACTTACAAGGATTGCTCACCATATGAACATATCCCTAGTCACGGGTGGGACTTTGCTGGGGAAATGTTTATTCGCATCCGTGGATTGTATACAAGGGTCAGTATCGAGCCACTTGCAGGGCGATGTCGAAGGGTATGGGGGATTTTGCTTGAGCACAGGTTTAGGTCTCTGTGACTTAAGACTTTCAAATCTTATGAGCCGTGAGGGTCCCATAAGAGAGTTCTCCTTACGAGTCGTGAGGATCTCGCAAGTGTATTTTCTCCTTAGGAATCGTGGGGACTCCTAAGTGTGTTGCTCCTTTGTGAGTCGTAAGGATCTCACGCGGGTGGTTTCTCCTTACAAGGTCGAGAGGACCCTATAAGTGTCTTTGAATGAGGTTGCGCCCTTTCGGGTTTTCACAAACACTCGCCGGTAGTCCTGCTGTTTTTACTCATGGAGCCCTTTCGGGTTTTCATTCGTGCCCATTTTGCTTATGGACATACCGTTTTTTTTATTCTTTTCATTTTCTTTTTCTCTTTTTTTTACGAGGTCGCGCCCTTTCGGGTTTTCACGAACACTCGCCGGTAGCCCTGCTGTTTTTACTCACGGAGCCCTTTCGGGTTTTCATCCGTGCCCTTTTTGCTTATGGACATACCGTTTTTATTTATTATATTTTTTTTTATCTCGTCAGCCTAAGGATGTTGCGGTATTAGTTTAAAGACGTTTCGGTCCACTATTAGTTTAAGGACATTTCGGTCGGTCGTTAGTTTAAGGACATTTCGGTCCGTTGTTAGTTTAAGGACATTTCGGTCCATCGTGGAGAGAGCCGGCTACTACTTATAGAGCTTTGAGCTTTAGGAAGATAGCGAGCGGACATAGTCGTCGTCATCTATCATTGACCTAGGCTGTGGCTCATTAAGCGTAGTATTTCTTTAGGAAGCGGCCGTTTATTGGCCTGAAAGGCCTTGCACCATGCATGTCCATGAGTAGATAGGCCCCACCCTGGTAGACCTTATCTATGATGTACGGGCCTTCATAGTTTGGCTCGAATTTTCCCCGCTTGGCGTGATTAGGGATCATCGGTCTTTTGACCACTAGCACGAGTTCGCCTTGGCGGAATGTTCTCGGCCTGGTCAATCTTTCGTACGAGCGCGTCATCTTTACTTTATAGGCCTCCAGATTTTGTTGCGCTATGAGCCGGGTTTCATCGAGGGCATCAAGCTCCTCAAGCCGAAGGTGAGCATTTTCTTCGTTTGTCAATCCGTGGTGGATTGCCACTCGTAGAGAAGGCAGCTCTATCTCGAGGGGGAGTACCGCTTCCGTACCGAATACCAGTGCGTATGGCGTCGTGTTCTTGGCCGTCTTGCACGTAGTTCGATATGCCCAAAGAGCCTCTTGCAGTCTCTCATGCCAGTCCTTCTTATTTCGGGACACCGTCTTTTTTATGATCTTTGTCAAGCTCTTATTGAAGGCCTCGGCCAGACCGTTAGCTCGTGGATTATAAACTGAGGAATATCTCCAGTCTATATTGTGCTGCTGCGCGAAGCGGCTAATCTTATGGCTTCTGTAGGCTGGCCCGTTATCGGAGATAATCCGCCGTAGAGTTCCAAACTGATAGATGACGTGCGTCTTGAAGAAGTGGAGGATATTCTCCGTCTTTACTTCCCTCAACGGTACTGCTTCCGCCCATTTGGAGAAGTAATCAGTCATCGCCAGGATGAAGCGATGTCCCCTGGACGATGCTGGTTCAACGGGGCCGACTATGTCAGTCCCCCACATTTCGAATGGCCAACTAGCCACCGTCGGATGTAGTGGATTCGGATGCTGGTGGATGAAATCCCCATGGATTTGGCATGAGTGGCATTGCTTCGCATATTCGAGGCAGTCCTGGATCATCGTGGGCCAGTAGTAACCTATCCGTTTAATTTTTAACTTCATCTTCGGGCCTGCTTGATGAGAACCACAGATTCCGTCATGAACTTCCTGAACGACTCTTTCTGCTTCGTTAGGTCCTAAACATCTCAGCCACAGAAAATCAAACGACCTCTTATACAGAGTATCATTGACGAAAGCGAAAGATAGAGCTCGTTTCATGAGCTGATATCTTGAGGACGCTTCTTCGGGCATTCGGTGGGACTTAAAGTAGTCTATGAAGACTTCCCTCCAGTCCTCAGCCTTCTCACGGTCTTTTATCTGTAGGGTCGTCTGCTCAGTCGCTCCCTTTTATTCGCATGATTCCGGAGATATTTCTGCTGGGGCGAGCACTCGACGGCTTTGTACCATGATTTTAACGTCATCGAGGTTCTCGTCAGCCAATTCTTTGGCGAGCTTAGCTAACGCGTCCGCTTTGCTATTTTCTGCGTGTGGTATGCTTTCCAAAGTATAGGAGGGAATTTGGGTCAACAGTTGTTGCACCTTTTCGCCGTACTTCACCAACTCTGGTTTGCATGTTTGGTAGTCACCATTTACTTGACTAACGACCAGTTGAGAGTCCCCGTATATAAGAAGGTCTTCAATTCCCATGTCAATGGCGATCTCGAGGCCCGCTATCAAAACTTCGTATTCGTCTTCGTTATTCGTCCTCGGCTCTGTTAAAGAGAAGGCGAAGCGCATAATCCCTCCTTGTGGAGTTACGAAGATGAGGCCTACTCCCGATTTGATTATGGGGGTACATTGCTTGCTCTTCTTCATGGAAGATGCTCCATCAAAATAGAGTTCCCATCGGGTATCACCGCCGCCGATCGCATCAAATGCATGTTCGTCCGACAAATCGCAGTTCAGAGGAGAACCGGCAGGTACTGGATGCTCAGTAAGGAAGTCGGCGATGGCCTGGCCTTTCATTGCCTTGAGAGGTCGATACGTTATCGAGAACTCCATCAAGAGTAGAGCCCATTTAGCGAGTCGACCCGTCAATATAGCCTTTGACATCAAATATTTAAGGGGGTCCTCTTTCGAGATGAGGCGGACTTCGTGCGCCAACGTATAGTGCCTGAGCTTTGTTATCGCGAAGATCAACGCCAGGCAGTGTTTTTCAATGGGAGAGTAGTTGCTTTCTGCCCCCAGCAGAACTCGACTTAAGTAGTAGAGTGCTCTTTCTTTTCCTTGATCGTTCTCTTGTGCCCATAATGCGCCTAAGGAACCTTCGAGGGCGGTTGTATAAAGAATGAGGGGTTTTCCCTTGTCCGGAGCAGCCAACACCGGCGGGTTCTGCAGGTACTGTTTAATTTCGTCCAACGCGCCCTGGCATTTTTGATCCCAGACAAATGGAGTTCCTTTCTTCATCAGGTGGCTGTAAGAACGGCACTTGCCTGAAAGATTGGCGATAAACCGCCGGATGTATGCGAGCTTCCCTTGGAGAGACCGTAACTGTTTGAGGGTTCTTGGCGGAGGCATTTCTATGATCGCCTTGATCTTAGATGGATCTATTTCGATACCTTGGTGTCGGATGATGAATCCCAGGAATTTACCCGAGGAGACTCCGAACGCACATTTGAGGGGATTCATCTTCAAATTATATTGCCGAAGGCGTTGAAATACAGTCTTCAGATGCGTTAAGTGCTCTTCGTATGACATGCTCTTCACCACGAGGTCATCAATATAGCACTCGACGATGTCATGTATGAGATCGTCGAAGATCTTTGTCATGGCCCTTTGATAGGTAGCACCGGCGTTCTTTAGACCAAAGGGCATAACCTTGTAGCAGAATATTCCCAAAGGGGTCCGGAAAGCCGTATGTTTCTGGTCTTCAGGATGCATTTTTATTTGATTATACCCTGATGAACCGTCCATGAAGGAGAAAACCTCGTGAGTGGACGTGTTATTTATCATCAGTTCGGTGACTGGCACTGGAAAATCGTCTTTAGGGCAAGCTTTATTAAGATCCCGGAAGTCTATGCATATGCGCACTGTCCCATTTTTCTTCATCACTGGGACGATGTTGGCGATCCATTCAGGGTATTGAACTTCCTGGATGAAGCCAGAGTCGATCAGCTTTTTGACCTCGGCGTTGATGCTCATCTCAAGCTCGAACCGCATTCTCCTTGGCGCCTGTTTGACTGGCTTGATGTCCGGGGATATCGCCAATCTGTGTACAGCAATTTCTGGATCTAATCCCGGCATTTCGGAATAGTTCCACGCGAAACAATCTCTATGCTGTAGAAGCACGTCCTTTAACGCAACCACCCTTTCTTCAGATAGCGGCTCGCTGACGAATGTCGGTCGCGGATCATCTGCCGATCCCAATTCAATCTTCTTGAGGTTATCTGCAGTAGTATGTATGCCATCTTCCAGTTCTTTCGGAGCTGGCGGAAATTCTGAGATCACCTCATCATTGCTGTTCTCAAAGCACCAGGGAAGGTCATCCATGTTCTTGGGCTCTTCTTTTAATATTTTAATCATGTGACAAGTGCGAACCCGCTTCCAAGACCGATGTGGGTCTGGCTCTGCTCTCGTGGCTTTAGGTTCGTGCTGTTGTGGCGGCGTTACCCTCCAGCTACGGGATAAAGCAAATCTGCCTTGTTGGTATTGGTCTTCGACCCAGTTCTTGAAGGTGAAGCAGTCTTCGATAGGGTGTCCTATGGCCCGGTGATAAGAGCAATAGCCCGGATAAGAAACCTCGTTAACTTGCTCAGGGTGCTTAGACTCCAGAAGTACGATCATTTGATGTTCTATAACGAGCTCGAGTAGCTTCTTCATCTTGTCTCGAGGGAAGGAATATGCTCGACTCATCTTCTTCATGAGGGACAAATCCGGACCGCGCGATGCCCGGTCACACGACTCTATGATCCTGCATCATTGTTGTCGGCTCTTCTTTCCGCTTCTTGATTTATTTCTGCCTCTGCGTCGGGCCTTTTGCACAACGGGTTGACAGGGAGGAGCATCTTTCTCTTTTGCAGCCTGTTGAAATAGAAGTTGAGTCCTGGCCTTCTCATAGATGGCCATCTCGCGGTTGTGGTCTTCCCGAGCCTTTTGACCTGCTTTCCTGATAAGCTTGTCCATTTGTTCTTCAAATGACGGACTCGGCACTTCACTCGCGGGATCCAGTTTTGATGAAGGGTTGGCATTGCTGGACAGGGCGTTTTCCTCCTCCTCGAAGTTATATACAGCATAGCTACCGTGGATTCGATCCCGTTTACCGGATCTCACGTATCCAAGGCCGAGCATTTCCATTCTCCCGTTGGGCAATTTGCGCTGAGTTCCAGGGACATTCCAAATCTTGTTATAGAACCGAGCTTGTCGAACAGTCTGTTTTAAGGGTACTCCTTGGCGCTTCAATAGCCTCTTTAGTCCATTTGTGTAATATCTGGGCAAACGGATGGGTTGGGGCCTGTCAAGTGTAGCATCCGCGCCATGCCAGATCTCTTTCTCTACTTTCGTCTCTGAGGATCGGTAGAATAGGATTACCTTCTCACCCCTTTGCCTGGAAGGGACGTAAAACGTCTGCAGGTCCTGCACATTGTAAGCTTGAAGTGTGTCGAGATCCTTATAGTGTTCTCGCGGCACCATGGTGATTTGCAAACTCTGATCATCGCTAGGGGATGCTTGTATTGACGGCCGATTGGAGAACACGGCATTAACCTCATCTTCCGAGTCACTTCCGAAGATCAACATGGGGGCGGACGTCCCCGGCTTGTTGCGTTGAGACGGCCCAGCATAAACTATCTCTTCTTCTTCTTCAGTATCGCTCCCGAAAACAGGGATGGTGGCGGCGGCTTTGTTCTCCGGCTTGCGACACCTTTCTGTATCCTCGAAATCTGGCAAAAAGTACTTCGCATCTTCGTATTTGCGGACTTCGTTCACGGAAAATGGATTCAGCTCACCTGTTACGGTATATTCGAAACCATCCTTGAAGTACTTCATACACTGATGCTGTGTAGATGGGATGATGTTGTACTCATGCAACCAAGGACGACCGAGCAAGGCGTTGTAGCAAGTCTTGGCATCAATGACGTGAAACTTGATGTCCGTGACGAGCAGTCCGAAGCGTAATGTCAGTATCACGGATCCGAGAGTCCGTGACGACTGGGAGTCGAAACTAGAGATGGTAATTTTGTCACGAGCGAGGTGTTGCACACTCATGCAGATTTCTTTCAACACCCGAACATTAAGGAGATTGACGGAGGATCCATTGTCAACCAGGATTTTGCCTATCTTGATATCGTGGCAATACCCGGAGACGTATAGGGGACGGTTGTGGTCGCACGTCCCGAGGAGAAGGTCTTCGTCACCGAAAGTGATGTCGGCCATATGCACTTCCTCCAGTTCATTCTTCATCCTTTCCACGGCGAGGAAGGCTTGGAATTACTCAGGTTCTTGTAACGCCTTAATTAGTGAATCTCGCGCTTCTTTTGATAATAGGAGGGCATCGAGAATGCTAAGTTGAGAAGGTAGCTTCCTTAGGTGCGCCAGGATGTTGTAGTCCACCTTACCCTTCCTGGGAGGGTCTTTGGTAGTCAGCTCTTTCATGACTTGGTCATCTAAAGTGATATCCTCAGTGACCTTTTCCTTTTCCTTATCTTTTCTATTTGCGGGCCCGAGATTCCTTTCCGGGAGCGTACGATTGCGCAGCTGAATGTTTTCGCAGGCCTCTGGTTCTTCCTCTTTCCCCAAAACGGATTCTTTAAAGAGAGAGCCCAGAGCCATTTCTTCATCAGAGTCGCTCCCAAAGGTGAGAACTTGTGACCCTCCGGCGTTAACCATGTAACAGTTGCCAGTGGTTCTGTCGTGCCCGTCGGCAGTACTTCTTCGTTCCCGACGAGTCTTGCATTTCATGCGCTTAAAATGTTGCCGATGAGCAACATATCCCTGCCACCATATCCTAAAGGCGTCGCACTCCTCCTTAGGGTGTGAAATTTTCCGATGATATGTGCAATAATTACGGTGCCTCTCCGCTCCATCGAGCGTGTTTTCTTCCGAGGGTGGTAGCTTCATTCCCATTGACATGGCTTTGGCAAACCTTTTCCTCGTCTTGAATATCTTTTTGTCTATATCGGACGTCTTTTGATCTGGCGGGAGTGTTTCGACTCTTTCGTTCAGTCGCTTGCGTTTGGATCCTTCCGATGCGGCCATCTCACGCTCCTGGTCCGCTTTACTCTTCAGACGAATCTCGTCTAGAAAGGCGTCGATCATTTCATCTGTTGGCCACACATGCTCTGGTTCAGGCTCTACCCCCAGTTTCTTAGTGCTAGGAGTTTTTTCATCGTCAGTAAACGAGCGGGAGATTACGTTACAACTCGCCACGTATCCCTCGGATTTATCCGACGAACTCTCTCCATCATCTTCCTCTTGAAAGATGTGGTTGAGGAACTCTTGCAGCGTGACAGGAGTTCGCGCCTTTTGATTGTACTCTTCCATCGCGTCGATTTGCTTCTGCAAGTTCGTGCGCTTGCCTCCAGGCTTCACGGGCTTCTTGGATTTCTTCTTCTTTTTCTTCGAGGATTTTGACGGTTGGGCATGAGTATTTGGGCTATCACCACGAGTCTTCATAGTTGGACGCGGCTTCAACATCCCTTCGATAATTTGAGGTTCAAGCGGGTCCTTCCATTCGACCACTGGGCACGCATGAAGGTCCCTCAGCATTCTTTTGGTTTTAGTTGACAGCACGACCTCCCATGGAGCTTCTTCAATAAAGGAACAGGTTGCCCCCGGTGTGTCTGCTTTCTTAGGAGTATGCGGCTGTGGTGGGTTCACCTTCCACTTTTCGGACAGTGCAAAATTCCTCTGGAGGTATTGATCTTCAATCCATCCTTTGAAGACGAAGCAATTCTCAATCGGATGACTTACCGTTTGATGGTAAGGGCAATAGTTAGGGTTATTCACCTCGGTGGGTTGTGGCGGTCGCCTTGGATTTGGTAGGTTTATAAGTCTGTTGCGTACTGCCAGCTCGAATAATCGTTTCGTCTTGTCCCGTAGGAACGAGTAGGGACGCTTCATCTTCTCATTATAATACCGGCGTCTTTCTTCCAATTGATCCGCCAGCTTTGGAGCATTGGGCTGCTGCTGGGCATTCGCGACGAAGGTTGCCTTTCCTTTACCCTTGTCATTCCGAGGTTCTGGCTTCAGGGGAGGCGGTCTATGACCCATCTGGTCCATCTGAGCCAACTTGTCGATTAAAGCCTGGAATGTGGTTGTCTTAAAGAACATCATAAACTGGGAGATAGTTGCGTGAGGATCTAGGGTTCCCATGAACATGCCCACCGCGGGCGCTTCCTCAATGCGTTGCTCGCATTTCGACCATAAATTCCGCCAGCGTATAGCATACTGGACCCAAGTTTCGCCTGGTTTTACCCTGGTGTTAATCAATGTCGTTATTGGAGTGCGTTCGCTGGCGCTTACGAATCGCTGAGTGAATAGCAACTCCATTTCAGCGAACGTCTTGATAGAATCGTTCGGGAGTTCCGAATACCATTCGAACGCTGTTTCTGATAAGCTGCCCACGAACTGGCGAAGCAACAGTTTATCGTCACCGCCGGTGTTACCGCAAAGGGCCCTGAACTGGGCAACAAGTTGATGGGGATTGCCGGTTCCCTTATATACGTGGAATTTTGGTATTGTATAACCCGGCGGGTATTTGATTTGGTCGTACCAGATTGGATACGGCCGCCCCGTTTTTACGACCTGGCCGGCTGCTTCAGTCGCATGATGAACCCGTATTTGCTGGGCTACGTACTCGTCCAAATCAGTTTTAGAAATTGTGTCCTCTTTAGCCGTTGACAAAGCCGGCGGGGGATTTGATGTCTCTCCCCTATCGTCTCCGAGGACGATCAGGGGCTCTTCAGCCGGAAGATCTTGTTGTATCATCATCCCTATCATATCTTGGAAAAGAAGGCCCATACGTTGTATATTGGCTGCTTGTTCAGCAGCCTCTTTTTCCTTCTTCTCCAATATTCGGCGAAGGAATTCGGCGTCGGTTTCTTCCTCCTGGCGTTCATCCGAGGACGTTTCTGGGTTTTCTTTTGGCGCGGTAAGTGCGGCCATAGCATTCATCATCTCTTGGAGCTTCTGTTGCTGCTCCTGCGCCTTGGTCACTGACCGTGTAAGCGGTCTATGACCTGTAGACGCACGACTGTCTTCCTTTCCTGACGCCATGTATACGGTATGGACCATCATGCCCCAAAACTTAGCTCTCGTCGCAGGCCCGAGGATCTTTTCCGGCCTTCTCTTTTTATGAGCAGTGGATGTTGAGGGGACCGTTGAGGTGGGCACCCAGACAGCTTTTCGTGGCTTCGCCTGGTGACTGGCTTCCAGTTGGATTTTCAGCTTCTTGTGCTAGCGGGAGAAATTTGTATCGATCACCGAGTTTCGGGCCTGCCTCCAGACTTTATAGATTCGGGAAGACAGCCGTTGAGGAGGTTGGAGCTGTTCTGGCTTCACTTCTATAGCCCTTTTCAGCGGAGTGGGAGACCTCTTTAGCACCGCGGTAGGAGAATTCCTACACACCTTATTTAGCATCTCAAAGCTGTTCCCAGTTGGAACAGCAGCATTAACTTCTGCCATCGGGGCTGGTGGAGTTAGCCCAGAGGGAGAGTTGCCCCCAGCCTTCCTTACTCGGCGCCAATGGCGACATCGAGCGTGTCGAGCGGATGGCATGGTGAGGGCGATAGCCTCGTCTTGCCCCCTGTGTAGGTGGGGGGTCGCTGCTGGTGTCAGCCTGTCAAAGACCGATGTCCTTTGGGTAACAGGAGCGGGAGCTGGAGCCATTAATCTTGTAAAGACCGACTTTTTGGCAGGGGAAGCCGCCTTGACGACTTCAGGAGCAGGACCGGTTACTTTCTTAGAATCAGCCTTCTCCGGGATTGTAGGCCCCATTGCGGGTCCACAGGAGTTCTGGCCCAATCTAGAGAAGACCGAGGCGCTGGTGTTGGGCGACCCGTTAAGAGGGGCCGCGGCAGGGGTAAGGCGATCAAAGACCGACTTTTTGGGAGCCTCCTTTGTCAGCACCGGAGCGGTGAAGCTTGTCGGCGGGAGCATGGTCCCAAAAAACAATCCTGTGATGGCTCGAGTGACTTGTTCCACGGGCATTGCGAATAGCGAAGCATCTTGGGGTCCGTAGGCTATACCTCCTGGCGAGGCAGAGCGTTGGTTGCAATTGCAGTCCGAGCAGTTGGAGCATTTCACACAAGTAGAAGCCATCGATTCTTTGCTTTCTACAATAAGCAAGACGCCAAGTCTTAGTATCTTGAAACCCAAGGGCAACCATTAGCGAACCGCGATTGGTTCGCGAATCATGACACACGAAGTGTGGAGTGGAAAGAGGAAAAGGTTCCACCGGGCGTGCCAGAATCTGTTCCCCTCCGAACGGCGGCAAGGACCGACGTCCCGCCTGAGGTTCGGGGCAGATGCTAATTGGTGCTATCCGTCCACCTCTCCGAAGATGCCAAGTTGATTTATGGCACCGTATATCGAAGGTTTAAACGAATGCGTCCGATGTAGCAGACTTCGTCAGATTCCCCCTCGCTTGAAGGGTTTTTGATTGTGGGGACGCTCTTCCATGCAGGCGTAAGCCCATGCAGTTAATTACGCTACCGCATCGCGGTAACCACTTTCTCCTTCTCCAGATGGTCACTTCATGTCGTGTGTATTTATTTTATGTTTGGTTGCCCGTGGATTATATACGGAGACTGAATTATGTCGTCGCCCGTAGGGTGTGGACTAGTCCAAATCCACATTATCTTAGATTTGGGTTTGGGGGTTTGGGTTTAAGGATACGTTAGCCTCCTTTGAGACTAAGATCGACTTAAACGTTTGTTAAGGATACGTTAGTCTAGATTTTAGACTAAGATCAACTTAACGGGATCGTTTAGATCCAACAAGAGAACAATAAAAAGGGGGGCTCTGTTGTTTAGTTTAATGACATTGCGGTCAATAGGTAGTTTAAGGACATTGCGGTCCATGGGTAGTTTAAGGACATTGCGGTCTAATGTTAGTTTTAAGACATTGCGGTCAAGGTTAAGGACGTCATAGTCCATGGGTTTAAGGACCCCATAGTCCGTTGTTAGTTTTAAGACATCTTGGTCAAGGTTAAGGACCTCATAGTCCATGAGTTTAAGGACCCCACAGTCCGTTGTTAGTTTTAAGATATCTTGGTCAAGGTTAAGGACCTCATAGTCCATGAGTTTAAGGACCCCACAGTCCGTATCAATATGTGGTCATCGGGACCCGTCACCTCTTTGAGGACGTTGAGGAATTACAACGCCAAGTATCAAAGGAGTGAAGAGATGTACCCTTGGACCGGGGTGGATGTCACGACCCAAAATTGGCCCGTGACGGCCCTAGTACTACGCAACGCCCTAAGACGTAACGCAGTAAAAGAAAGCCAAAACCCAGAAATCTAAACCATAAAAATACGGAAAATATAATATAAGTTTTTGAAACATTTGAAATCGCAACCCAAATTCTTTAAAAGTCCTACTTTATTTCTTTAAAGTTTTAGCAACACCCCTTTTTTGTAAAACTAGCCAAGATGAATACAATACAAAAATATGAAGCTATAGCGAAGAAATAAGACAATAGAGAGAAAGCTGTATATAAAAGACAACAAACCCACAAATAATATACAGTAACGTCCTCACCAAGTCTCTAAGTCAACAATACAATAGTAGATAGAGAGTACAAGATACAACGAATGTACAATACAAAATACAGATGACCACCAAAACCACCTAAGCAAATAGTACTGTGAGATGATGCGGTATCTGTAGCAAAAGATGATAGCTGAAAAGCGGAATAGCCTGCCTTGACTACTCTGGGGAACAACCTGAAACACCTGTGGCACAACGGGGGTGAGTTGCCAACTCGTGAATAGTAGATAACATATGCAGGTAATCGCAGGAATGCACGTACAGCATGAATCTAAGATATGCGATTACAGTAATAACATGTCATGCAAATGCTGAATAAAGGAGAGTACACTAGCAGGTACAATCAATATGTGAAGCAATAGTAACATGACAATAGTATGCAATAACCATGCAATAGGGATATGAGAATGTAAATATGCAACTATCATAAGGGTACACTAACAGGTACTATCAATATATGAATCTGTGCATAGAATGGATGAGTGTGAGGTATGGGGTGGAATATGTCATTTCCACGGAAACCTAACATCGTGGCAGGATCACAATCCATCAAGACACTCAAATCCCAAATCCTTAAATCAGCCCCCAAGTTGGGCTCTCATATCATATAAGTCTCACATCTCTTCAATGTACAATATCGAATAGATCTCCTATATCTCGAATGTACAAATCAACAATCTCTTTCATATCCAATATCCAATGTCAATGAATCACCTATATCCAAGTCGAATCTCAAGTAAGTTTCTAACATCCTAAAGGTATATATATATTTGCAGAAATAAATATGATGGGGGCAATACACATATATTAGCGTCCCACTCCACTAATATTGGTGTAAGGGTATATATAACAACGGCAAATCCCCTGTTATATATACAAAGGTGTTTAAAAGAAATATCATGAAAACAATGTGCTAAGCATCGACACAGAAATCCTGATAGGTACGTATCATACGCTGTCCCGAAAGCACGAGTTCCTAGCTCTGACCCTCGCCTTTCGACGTATGCATACGTGCATGACTCCGGTCGGTATCCCCAAGATAACCGCCGAGTAAAAGGTAATATCACCGGATGGTATGGTTCCCCTGCCGGGCTCATCGGCTCATAGCACATCGACATCCCTTTCTTGCCCCGGGTACCTCCGGGCCCCACCATGTACCCTCTACGGCCTCGACGCCTCCTCGTAGGGGTATATATAATCAGCACCGATAAAACTCATGGTGGATGCGCAAATATCATATCAAGGAAACCGGGTTTTTCAATGTATGCATAATTTCATGAACTCCCGCGGTTCCCAAATCCAGAAAACATCATATGAAATCCAAATAATAATGCGCAATCCAGGAATAAACATATACGATATATCTGAAATGCGAGCATTTAAATGAGAAAATGTAGCTGAAACCAGATGTATGCGAAACCAATAAGGTACAGCTAAGTAACATCAGGAAAGGTAAATATGTGACAGCAACCGAATATGTGTGTAACATACAGGTATAGCAATGTATAGGTATCTACCTATAAGAACCGATGTCGTATGCCCCCTGAGTATAACTAAAATATGTAGGATATCCCCCCCGGTATAAGTAAAATGTGTGCAAGGTATACCTGTAGCTGTATCGTAAGGTGTATATGTACCTATCACTAAAGGTATGATGCACTATAGGTATACCGATAAGCTAGATGTCATGTGTGATAAGCAATAGTGTCTATAATGGTTAGTGTGTGACATGGCAATTATTGACGGTGTGTGTGTAGCATACAATCCGTGCTCGTGCAACATGAACCGTCAATAATGTGTGCAGTGCCCTACGGCTACTAGTCACGGTACAACTATATCTAAGTAATTAGGTAAAGGCGCAATTCAAACAATGACGTAGAATATGCGACAAGTATTTGAATCCTAGCCCAGACGCATAACGCCGTGCGGGCGATTCCCCTGTAGATGTTAAATCTACTCACCTACACTCCACGCTAGGTGAATCCTACCATCTGCTCCCCCCTGTAGCAGTGTCCGTAGTCCCTGCTTGCAAACCTGCAATTATGACATGGAAATCATATATAAGCCAAATATCTCACAAAACGCGATATCGAACCAAAACGAGAAACTCGCGTCGCGAACTAAACGCGCGTGCACGATACGCTAAAACGTGTGTATACGCTTCTAAAACCATCGCGACACGCCGCGATACGCTGGATCACAGAACCCTCTCACGTATCGCGCGTATCGCGCAAACACAACGGACATGCAAAACGATATATAGTCCCAGATTTTCCTACAGGCCAAAACTTACAAAACTAGACATGCCAAAACACTACACATAACAGTGAACTACCCCACACAAAAACCCAATACCCCAGTCCTCTACCTGGCCGCAAATTGCGGCCAGAACTAATAAACCGGCGGCCCAATATAGGAGATAGGGTCTCATGCTCAGGTGGTGGTATCTAGACCTAGTGTACATGCCCCAGTTTCCTCAATTTTGTTCTGAAGGGTCCGGGTCAAAAGCAGATTACAGAAGTCACAAATATCGCTTTAAAAACGCCAAATTGCACAATTTAGAAACCTTATGGTATTTTAGTGTAATCTGGGCTATTTCTCAGTTGAAGTGACCCTATTAACACTAAAATAGGTAGGGTTGTCTAACACAATCAAGACTTAGCCAAAATTCCACTTAAACACCATAATCTAGCACAAAACTCACATAAATCGCAAACCGAAGCTAAACTAACACACAACTAAGCAAACTAGGAAATGGGTTCAGAAAATATACCCTAACAAACCCTAGAGAGCAGGTGAAGAAGTGGAGAAGAGCTACTATAGGTTGCTGGAGCTCCTGCTACTGTTGTTGCTGCCTGCTGCTCCTGCTACTGAAGATGATGATGCTGCTGCCGCTGCTGCCTCTGGTGCTGATGGTGTTGTTGTTGCTGCCACTGCTGCTTGCTGCTGCTTCTGCTGCTGCTGTGTGTGAGTGTGTGTGAGTTTGAGAGAGAGAATGAGAGTGGGAGAAATGAGAGTAACACTAACCCCTCCCTCTATTTCTCTTGCCTCATTAATGAGGCATGGTTCACACCATGCTCCCCATGCCCTCTCTCTCACACAAAGTCAACACTTCAAACCAATATTAAAACCCTTTTCCAAATTCATTTTCCATTTTTTTTATAAAAAGAACAACCATAATACTTAAACAAAACATAAAACTAACTTAAGACAAATGGTTAGCTAACCATGATTGCCAATCATGGTTAACCTCCAAAATACAACCCTAGTTATCATGCACAAGTGTGTGTATGCCTATAAAAATCCTAATAAAATACTCAATAAATAGGATAAAATAATTAAAAACCAATTTGGTAAACTTTTTATTAAAAACTATATATATAAAAAATATAATTAGCTACAAAACACATTCTAAGGTGTTACAGTGGATTAAACAGTCTTTGGCCCAATTTGGGATCAAGACCAATTAATTGTGTTATGAGCCCATTAGCCCAGTTAAGTTTGAATTGAGGACTTATGGCCATCTTGGGCTAAGTCCCATCATGTTTAGAATACTGGCTTTCTGTTGGTGCATTGAAGGAGAAGCTTTGCCTCTGGCCATTTAATCAACTGGGCTGAAGTTAGTGTTAAACACTAAAGATCAGCAGTGTTGAACACTGGAAACAAGTTAGTGTTTTAACACTAAAAGGCAGTTGGTGTTAAACACCAGCAACAGGGGGTTCAAATTAGTGTTAAACACTAGAGCAGATCAATGTCAAACACTAGCAGCAGGGATTTCAGATTAGTGTTAAACACTAAGAATAATCAGTGTTAAACACTGCAGATAAAGTTCTTTGATTAGTGTTGAACACTAAGGCCAAACAGTGTTTAACACTGGATTCCGGGATTCCAATTTAGTGTTAAACACTAAGGCAAGAGGGGTCACGTGGTAGCACGTGAGGGCGCCCTCCCTTCCTTTGTTTCTGTCAAAAGTATTGAATACTTTGGAGCATCACGTGCTGTCACGTGATGGGTATTTTGGTGCTTATCCGTTAAAGCTTCAGCTGATGGGTCACGTGGTAGTACGTGATAGCGCTCTGTTTCCCTTTATTTTGTTCTACAGATAACTGTTTAACACTTTTAATTCTAAAAGCCATCACGTGTGGGCACGTGATGGGGGCTTGCGCTTTGATCGGTTAGAATATTCATTAGGGGTCACGTGGTGACACGTGAGGGCGCCCCAGAGCTTCTTTTCCTTTGCTTTTTCTTTGCGCGCTTTGGGGGTCACGTGAAGCACGTGAGGCGTTGCCTCAAAGTTTTAGCGGTGGCTCTTTACAGGGGTCACGTGGTAGCACGTGACCCTGCCTGTTTGAAGATGTGTTTATCTTTTTAAGAATCAAATTCTTCATAGGGTTAAACCCTAGCAATAAACTTTAGAGGAATTAAATTCCTGTTATTTTGACAGATTTGAGTTCTTAACTTGGGTTAACCCTGGTTCTATTCATTTTGAAGGAATTAAATTCCTATGACATAGGGTTAAACCCTAATTTTAATTCACAGGAATTAAATTCCTATAGTTCTATGAGAATTAAATTCTCAAACATCCATTCCCTCTCTATGCTTTGGATCTGCATGGCAGGATCTCAACCCAATGAGAATTAAATTCTCAATTCATGGGGAGATGTGCACTTTGCAGATCCTCTGCTAAAGAGAGAACTAAGTTCTTCTTTTTTAATATCAGAGTTAAACTCTGTTGAGAATTAAATTCTCTTTTTCTTGAAAGCCTCCCCCTTCTTACCTAAGGCTTTCTTTTGCAGAAGATCCCAATTCCTCCAAAGTCTCAAGGCTCTATTTTTCTCTCTCTTTATGTCTCGATCCTCTCTGCATATGTCCCTTGGCTCCTATTTATAGGAGAAGAAGCAGAATCAATTAGTTTTGGTAAATCTTTCATTGAGAGATTTAATTTGTATTCACCATTCGTTTGGACCTTTAGATTATTAGGTGAATTTTATTCACCATTGGATTTTAAATCCAAAGATATTCTTCTGTTGTTTCGGTTAGATTTTTAGGGGAAATCTTTCCAAGTTCAAGATTTTTCCATAGATAGATGATATTTAATCACCTTTAAATCTTTAGTCCAATCGGTTCCAAATAATCATTTTCCTTTGGAAAGATTTGAATGATCTCTTCAGAATTTGATTCTGTTAAATAAATAGGCTTTGAAAGCCGGTCACGTGTGGCCACGTGACCCTTGGTCATGTGTAGGCTCATGACCCCTGGTCACGTGTAGGCACGTGACCCCTTGGAACGAGCCTTCTTCTTCTTTCTGCGTTCTGTCTTCTGGCCGATGTTCAACCGTCACGTACCAACACGTGACCCCCGGTCACGTGTGAGCACGTGACCCTTTCTGAAGCCTTTTCTTAAATTTAATCAGGGAACTGATGTGCCTTTGCCGCTGCTTTTAAATGTCACGTGCCAACACGTGACTGCTGGTCACGTGCTAGCACGTGATGCCTCCTCCGTAAACTTTCCTGATTTTAAATCAGGAAACAACGTCGGCTAGCAAACTTCGTGTCCGAGTTGCTTCGGACGATGCGGGAGCCCGTAAAAGGATTCGAAGATGTGGTACCCTTTCCGACCAAAAGACCGGAGATCGGAGATGCCGGGAGGAGCTTCGGAAGGTGGCCAAAGACCGAAGGACAGGGATCGATCGGTATAACCTTTCTAACCCTTCTCTAGTTTGCTAGTTATAAGTTAATGGTTCGATCCGGGATTAAAGTCTGCGATAGCGCCGGTTTCAAGTTTAGAAAAAGTTTTCGTTTCCGCATTTTGGCCTCGGATCGACGGCCGGGGCGCTACCGTAGACTTACAAGAGAAAGATATGAAGAAGATACCAGAGGTTTTTGGGGTTCCAATTCTTCAACTCTGCCGCCTTTCGGCCGCCAAAGCCATGCTTAAGCCTCAGTTCCGCCGCGCAATGGAGGGGTCTTTTGTCAAATTTTTCTACAGTGCCTCCTTTGCTTCTCTGGTCCTCTTTGAAAGTCTCTGAATCTCAAACTCCTCGTTCTAGTGACTCCAGATACTCTTGCAAAATTCGCACAATAATTTTTAAATACGTAAGTTGCGGTTTTGAAATTTATTTTATGGATCGGATAAGAATTCAACCCGAATAGCAAGAAAAAAAAATTGCGCACGTATCCTCGGTAACGGCGTAATTTGATTGATGTGAAAAAGTGTTTGTAGTAAATAAAGTTAACCGCAATCAATAACGGTGTCGCGAGTAGCTAGCAGAGATGAGTACGGGTCGTCCGCAGGGATGCGTGGAACTTTTAATCTTGCTTTAGACGAGTTGATTGAAAGAAGAGGTGATTGGTTGTAGATCTACGTTGAACACGGATGTAGAATCTATAAAGAAGAGGCTTGAAGGACTCATAGAATTTAGTAGCAATGGATGATTAATTAAAGATGACTTCTTTTATTTTTTAATAGATTTAAAACTAGATTAATAGTGATGAATGTGGATAAGGGTTTTTGGAGGGAATAGGGTTCCCACTCTTAACCCTTATCTTTTCATTGATCTCTATTCATGTCTAGCCTCTACTAAAACAATTGTTAATTTGATCTCAAATCGCGGTCGAGACTATCAATAAATTGATAACACGCCCGATTAGGATGTTAACGATTCTTTTGATAAAGATTATAAACTTTATAAGATGTAAAAGAAGTTAAGGAATTTTATCATCCATTGATCTACCCCAATCCTACGAACCCTATCAAGCGAAGAATTACTCACGCATGTTTGGAGAAGAAGAAGAAGGGATAGAGAAGGAAATCATAATGCAGAAATTTAAATGCGGAAAGTAAATGCGAAATAATTAAGCAAATGATCTACCTTTATTAATTAATGTTACAAGTACAAATCCTTTGAATTTAGATTACAAGAAGAAGTTGCTCTCGATCTCTGCCTCATATGAAGTAGATGTTCTGTTGATATTCATGTCACTCTATCACGTCGAATCGCTGACCTGTCATGGATCTCTTGTTCTTTGACGGTGATTTGCTTTGTGTTAAAGGTGATCGTTTAGTGAACTATTTTCAAGATTAGATAGATGTTTTCATATGAAGCTCTCGGTCATTTAAATAGCACTAGAAGCAGAAACCCTAAATCCCATATGCTAGGATCTGTTGTTGTGATCAGCCCCAGAAAATCCCAGATCCAACGACCACAATATGGCCGCGGATCCACCGCATTTAAGAGGGTTTGGCCACGGTTGGGCGGCATGTTGGTGAGATCAGGGTATCAAAATTCTTGTGCTGCATTTTGTTGACACTTGGAGATTGTTGTGATATCTGGTTTCTTTAAATCTTCTCTGAATCTCTGTCATTCATGATTTTAAGATTTGATTCAATTTTATCGGCTGATTTTATTCCCGACATCTCAAATATCTCGATCTCCAGACCTGAGCTATATCTGCACAATATCTCAATTCATAGTATTAGTAATATTTGTTATATTTGAGATATTATTCTAACCATTTTATATGATATGATATTTTAAGAATATTGATTAGGGATATTTGATATGATATACATATTTAAATTATCAAAATATCATATAAATATTATATGCATATATTTTCCTTCATAATATTAAATATAGTGTATAAACATATGATAGAGAGTATTTTGCAAATAAACCCACATATGTACCATAATTACCATAAACACCTCTAAGTACTTAACAAGTAAGGAAAATATTCCATCAAATGTGCAATATTTTCGACTGAACAACAGACTATCTGTTTTCATGTCATCAGAGAACTGTTATCTGACGATAGGTATAGTACCATTTGGCCAGTTCTCGGTGAGTCAGTCCAGGGTACTCATCCCCAGTGAGCACCTGTATACAATCTTAGGTGAAATACACCAATGGCTGTGGGACCAACCACCACCCTTCGTCAGGGTCTAGAAACGTATACACTAGTCTACTCTAGAATATCGATGCCTAATCTCAATGCTCCCACGAATAGGGAATTTAAGGATGTGCTTATCGACTACCTAGCTCGCACAAGTATAATTCCTATCACAACGCTGGTAGTCAAGCAAGAATCCTACGGGTTTTATCAACATGTATCAGCGATATGAAATAACTAGTAAAACATATACACATGTTAAGATAAAGTCAAACCAAATAGCAAACTATTATATCGAGCAAGATTGTCATGTACATACATACCCATAACATTCTATACAATAAAGGACTCTAAGGCATACATATCAAACAGAAACGGCTCTGCAAAATAAGATAATTCATCATCGTATTGATAGATGTATTTAAACAAATCAAAATACAATTCAGTATTGAATAATATAAACAAATCTCACCATGATTTCTTGTAAGTCGATGTTGCATACCCCACACACTTGTGGAGAGGCGGAATTTACAAAAAACGATTTTTCATACTATGCAACACCGACTTTAACTCCAGAATCTTAACGGAAACCTTAATAAGATATTCTACTTAGAGGTTTAACTACTCGGTAAGATTTTTATATCTCCTTGTTACTTATCCTTCGGGTCTTCTTCTCCTCCTCTCCTTGACCTCCTCGAAGATCCGGATCGCGCTTGATCGTCGGCCTCCTTGTGTCGAAGATGATCCACCCGAGAGTCTATACTTCTAGCTCCAACCTCTAAACCGAGGTAACTAAGGTACCTAGTTTGCTAAGTTGGGTAGCTTAGAAGATGTAGAGTGTCTAATGGAGTGTTTTATCTCATATAATCCTATGGCTCACAATACATGTGAAGGTTAGGGTTTTTAAGGAAGAAAGAGGAGAAAATGGAGAAATAAAGAAAATGAGCAAATGAACTAAGTCAAAGGCAAGTGAAGAATGGCTCACTCATTATCTCATGTAAAGCATGGATTATTTTTCCATTGAAAATAGTAACCACGCTTCAATAGTAACCACAAACCAATAAACAAATGCAATGAGCCATGCTTCACCCCTTGCCTTGAATATCTCCAATTTCCAGCTTATTAATCTATTTCTCAAAATAGATAAATCCAAATAATGAGGTGTTCCCTTCTAGAAGCATGTCTTATGAAATTATAAGAATGCCCTCACCGTATATACATACCCGTATTCGTATTCCGAAAAATACGAATCAATGAGATAATAATAATCCAATAATATAATACTAAGATCCGACTTAAATCAAAGCCACTAGTATTATCCGCCCGAACATCATCCGTGTAGCCAGTACACGTATATGATCAGAACCCTGCCGTAAAACCATACAACCTCTACATCGTTTCGCCTGAAGTAGGAAAACCCTCTGTGTGGGATTCTAAAGACTCGACAGTACGCTGGCAGTGGGTTTAACCATAAGTCCGTCAGCAATACTAGCTGCACGTAATGGCTACCCAAGTATCTGTCGATAAGAAGGCCGATGAGCAAACTCATCCGAACTCCTACTGAGCCTATCTGTGACAATCTCTGTACAGTTCGGTCTGTTCGTCTAAAATACTCGCAAATTGGGCCTAGGGGGATAGCAACTGTCAGACCCCTAATAGCACAATAAGCCATGCCGGAGTAAAGCCCAATACACTCTAAGAAACTACTGAAGTACCTACCGGTAAATCTCGTTTGCCCTGGCCAGGGACTTTGTGTAATGGCTTTCCGAGTACAGCGCGATATCAACCCCTAATACCGGAAGAGATGAATCCTATGTAACCACTACTGCCTCCAAGTGCTTTGGGACTGCACCCAACCACTACCTGTTTGCACGACTCCTTTGAGCCGTGGTAGGGTAGTAATCTATATACAGTGGGAACACACTCGAGACGAATAGTGATGTCAAGTCAACGGACTAATCTGTACTCATGCCACCTGGAAACTGCTACCTGACGATAGGTATAATACTAACCAGCAGTTCCCATCGAGTCCGTCCAGTGTAACTCATAACCCAATGAGCACCTGTATACTATCTCCGGTATGACGTACCAATGGCTATGGGACAGACCATCTCCCCTGCTAGGATGAGAATCATATACACTAGTCTACCCTGGAGTATCGATGCCCCGTCTCGATAATCCTACGACTAGGGATCTGTATAAGGATGGGCTTATAGACTACCCAGCCCCTACTAGTGTGACTGCCATCACAACGCTGGTAGTCAAGCAAAGATCCTAATGGCTTTACCAATATGTATAAGCGATATGCTAAAAGAAACATATGCACATATTGAGATAAAAAAAACCAAGTAGCATACTACCATTTTGAGCAAGACTGTTATTATATCTGTGAATATCCTAAGCTTCCAAAATGTAATATACAATCCAGTCCGATACAATAATGGCCTCTAGGGCATATATCACTAAAAATCTCCCACTTGCACTAAGGTCATGTATTGGCATATCGCAGACCTATCATCTCGATTAGCCTCTCGAACTGTGTCTGAGGGATGGCCTTTATGAGTGAATCTGCAGTGTTGTTCTCTGTCTTTACTCTCCACACCTCGATCTCCCGGCGATCAACGATCTCCCTGATCAGGTGGTACCGCCTCAAGGTATATCAGGACTTCTGATGGGACCTCGTTTCTTTCGGTAAAGCTATAGCCCCGTTGTTGTCACAATACAAAGGTATTGGATCAACAATGAACGGGACCACCAGAAGTTCTGTCATGAAATTCCTGATCCAGACTGCTTCTTTCGCAGCGTCACATGCGACGATATACTCCGCTTCCATCGTCGAGTCAGCAACGGTGTCCTGCGTGGAGCTCTTCCAAAAGACCTCCCCTTCATTGAGGGTAAAGACATAACCCGACATGGATCTGAAGTCATCCTTGTCACTCTAGAAGCTGGAGTCGGTGAAGGCCTCGATCTGAAGGTCTTAACTGCCGTACACCAAGAACATCTCCTTAGTCCTTCTCAGGTACTTGAGAATGTTCTTAACTGCTGTCTAGTGCTTCTTCCCTGGGTTTGACTGATACCTGCTTACAACGCTCAGTGTGTAAGCTACATCTGGTCTGGTACACAACATCGCATACATTATAGAGCCTACCGCAGAAGCGTAGGTTATAATAGTCATGCGATCTCTTTCCAAATCAGTCTTGGGAGACATCTCTTTGGAGATGGTGATTCCGTGACAAGCCGGTAGATTATCGCGCTTTGAATCTTCTATACTAAATTTTTTTCAGTATGGTGTCGGTGTATCTTGACTGTGAAATTCTCAATATCCTTTTAGATCCATCACGATAGATCTGGATCTCCAGAATGTAGAGGCATCACCCAGGTCTTTCATGGAGACCTTTTGTGACAAGAATCTTTTGACTGATTGTAGCATAAAAATGTCATTTCCTATCAGGAGAATGTCATCCACTTGCAAGACGAGTAATACCACAGTTCTCGCTACAATTTTACTATAAATGCATGGTTCATCTGGATTTTTGATAAAGTCGAATTCTTTGACCGTATCATAAAAACAGATGTTCCAACTCCGCGATACCTGCTTTAATCCATAAATAAATTTAAGCAACTTTCACACTCTTCCGCTGCTCCCACTCTCCATGAAACCCTCCGGCTGATCCACATAAACACACTCTTCCAAATTTCCATTTAGAAAAGCGGTCTTTACATCCATCTGTCAAATTTCATAATCGTGGTCAGCAATGGCAAGAAGGATCCGAATGGATTTGAGCATAGCCACTGGAGAAAAGGTTTCATCATAGTCTAAACCAGGTCTTTGACGAAAACCTTTTGCAACAAGTCTAGCCTTATAGGTTTCAACCTGTCTATCTACACCAATCTTCTTTCTAAAAATCCATTTGCAGCCTACTGGATTTACCCCTTTTGGAGCAATGTCCAAGTCCATACTTTGTTGGTGTACATGGACTCCATTTCGGTCCGCATTGCATCCAGCCATTTTACCAAGTCTCTGCTCCTGATGGCTTGCTGGAAACTAGTTGGCTTATCATCGTCAATGATGCAATTCTCTCTATCCCCGTCTATGAAAAAACCGTAGTATCTCTCGGGTGGATGAGACTGCCTACTAGTCCTGTGGAGTGGCGCGGGGATGTCCGGTTCTTTCGAAACTTCTGGTTCCACCAAGCTTTCAGTAATAGCTTGTAGTTCTGGAATTTCTTCCAGTTCTATTGCGCACCCACTTATTTCCTTTTCAAGAAATTGAGTTTCTAAAAAGTGTACATGCCGAGAAACAAAGACCTTTTTTCCTCCGCGTAATAGAACAGATACCCCCTGGAGTTCTTTGGGTATCCCACAAACTTACACAGTACTGAACGTGCCTCATGCTTGTCCGCATGCTACTTTTTTACAAAAGTTGGACATCCCCATATCTTTAGATACTTAAGATAGGGTTTCTTTCCACTCCACATCTGATATGGTGTGGTAGGAACTGACTTAGTAGGAACCTTATTCAAAAGATATGCAGCTGATTCTAGTGCATAACCCCAGAAGGATCGCGGTAACTCAGGGTTACTCATCATGGAACCTACCATATCCAATAAGGTTTGGTTCCACTTTTCTAATACACCGTTGTGTTGAGGTGTGTATTGAGGAGTAAGCTGAGAGAAAATTCCATTCTCTTTTAAGTAATCCAGGAATTCGGCACTTAAGTATTCACCATCTCGATCAGATCTAAGTGTCTTGATACTTTTGCCGGTTTGTTTTTCCACTTCATTCTTGTATTCCCGGAATTTCTCAAAGGCCTCGGATTTATATTTCATCAAGAATACCTGTTCATATCTTGAGAAATCATCCGTAAAAGTAATGAAATAGGAATAACCATTTCTTGCATATTGTAACGACTCTGAATTTACTGTATTAAAAATTTTCAATTTAATGTACAGAAAGGAGTTTGCAAGCCTGAGTACCATTTATAAGTTAATTTTTGTTAAGAACAGCAAGAAACAACTTGTAGCTCACTGGTAAAGCCCCTGCACTGCTGTGACGTAGCCCCTGTGTTCGAACCCCATCAGACACATTATATTTTTCTGATATTTTTCTTTTAAACTTTCTGGAAGCCCAAAAGTTTACACGTCCAATGCACATAAAAAATGAAAAGTCTGGAAAAATAAACATGTGGAAAAGGGTTTAAATACATAAGAGTACACGAGGCCAAGATCCACCGGCTTTCCCCCACAAATCGACCAGCCAAAACACCCCTAGGGCCGGCACCGACGGTCCGACTATGGCAAATGAGCCCCGTGCTTTGCACACAAGTCTCTTAGCCTACCCCCATCACCCCTGCACTGTTTGATTGCTCTGCAATCAAACAGAGACCCCTCAATTCTCTAATTTATCATATTTTAATGCATTTTATTTCACTCTTTTAATTCCAAAACCCTAATTCCACACTGTAAATACTACCCCATGCCCTAATTTTTCCTCATTCTGAAAATTCTAGCCAAAACTCTCAGATTTTCTCAAGTACAAGTGGAGTAGAAGAGGAGTTAGCCAATGACCAACTTCCAGTGAGGAATCGAGGCTATTCCGGCGACCCCACGACGCCGCGACTACCAATCTATCTTCTTCAATCTCTCCTTAAACTAATTCACTTGTAAGTCCCTCTCAATCCATTTCTTTTTCTTGAAAAATCCCTTTTTTAAAACATGTCGGTAAGTGGAGTTAATACCGACATCTTATTCTAAACCCTAAAAATTTCACTATTTCTTCCATATCTTCATCCAAATTCTTACCCTATATTTATAATCATAAAACTAATGTTTAGAACCAACTTTCACTCAAAAACATCATGCTAACTAACTTTAATCTAACTTTTACATGAAAATACCATGAACTTTATATACGTCATCTTTTATTTCTTTGTTGAAACATACCTTTAGAAAACTTTATGGGGTAATGACCTACCCCTCACATACACACATGGTTCTATAGCACGATTCTCTTTGAACTTATTTTTATAGCGAATACAATATATTTCATTAAAATACCATCTACAATAAAAACGATTTCCTTTAAAATTGTATTACAAAACTCTTTGCAAATAAGGCTGTACAACCCTTTTTAGGGGACCCGCTATTGGATGGTGCGGATTATCGCACATCTTTGGGCTAATAGAGCAAGATACAGATCTCCTTACGGAGCATTCGATCTCGAAGGGTTTTTAATACGATTTTTTAAGAAAAACGAAATTTCTACTTAATAATCAAAATTATTTTTTAATAATTATATAAATATTACAAAATCCATATATTTTCAAAATATAATAACCCTATATTTTTCAAATAAAAGAATTATAAGTTTCATCAAAATACTATCAAGATATCAATACAAGACAAGATTACAGTAAAATACCATGAACTATTGAAGTTAAGTTATTTATCACTAAAATACCTCAAATCCCTAAAATTCATATTCATAGAAACCCTAAATAATATAAATAATTTCTCGAGGTTATTTTGAACTATATATAAAATTATTTTTCATAAAACCCCCTCGAGGTATATAAAATTATATTTAAGAACTTTAGTAAATATGGGTTTAAGCGGGATCAATTCTCTTAAACCCTAGGGAGCCGGAGAAAGTGGGTGCTTACCTATTTAAGGTAGAAAACCTAACGGTGTTATCAATGGTAATTGTCTTGGAAAAAGACACAAATCCTGCCATCCATGTGCAGCAGTTACCGATAACTCCCGAACATAATTCAGGATCCAAATCAATTCTAAGTGTCTGACTCAAGTCTGAGTATAAATCAAACTTGAATCCAAACTCAAACCAGAATCCAATTCAAACATGAATCCAAACTCTAACATGTATACTTGAACCTGAACCTAAATACCAGAACAATATCAACATGCAAACATGACTTGACTTGACCGAACCATGACTATAACTTGACTTGATTACATGACTACTTATTTATATCCTTAACCTGATTATATGAACAACTTGTATCTTTGGTCTCGGCAAGTCTGATAATTATAATCTATATAAAACATTATACGGGGTTAACGGGGTAGATTGGTACGGAATGTATTAGAAGTGGAACGAGATGGTCACTAAAAGACATCTACATGAACTCTCATTTCGTTGTCCCGTAGATTTTGATGGGTCATTGTACTACCTGTTACCATAGTCCACGGAGCAAGTTGGACTCCTCTCGTATACACTGATACCTTCTGTACCAAACTACAAACAACTACGTTAGAATAATAAACGGATACCTATATGACTTAACAATTTCCTTCCACATTACTTGTTGTATTCCTTCCTTTCTTTTGGGACTTATCGAGAGCTAGTTCGCTAATGACATTCCTGTCTTTTCTTTCTTTGGAATGTTCGTCAGGAGGACCGGACTCTCTTGAGGTCGAGCCTAGCCAGGAGGACGTGGACCAGTTCACCGAACAGAAGGACTTCTAGCTTTTCCCTGTACTTACTTTTCATTTCATATGCCACTTTTTAGGCATTGATTTATATCATTATACTTTTCTTTTCAAAGCAATGTATTGTAAAGATGAATGTTTATAAAAGTTGATGTTTATATTATATCTCTTGTCATTTCTTGTGCATTTCATATATTGCTTATTTACGCTTAACGTATTTATTTCTGAGTAAATACGTCGCGTGCCTGCCACGTCTCCATCTTCGTATACTAGGAAGCGGGGCATGACACATGTGTAGACATTGGACCACAATCGTCGCTATGTATGAGTCCCAAGAGCTCACTGGCTCTTACTCTGTGTCTAGTGAACAGAGTCTTTGTCATCTTTCCTTTGAGATATGATTAGCAAGTTGTATAAGATTGATATTCAAACGGATCCAAATATCCCTCTTTATATAACTTCGTCAACCATATTTCATTGATGTGACCCAGTCTACAATGCCATAATAAAGCCTAATTTAATTCCGGAGACTTTCTTTTAAGTGTGTTCTGGACGTTGAAAACTAGAGCTTGATTTAATACGTATATACCGTTATCTAGTGTACCTGACTCAATCATAGTATGATTAAGGAGGATGTGGACGACATCGCTTACAAATGTAAAATCATAACCTTCTTTAGATGGTAAAGATACAGAAATCATATTATATGCCAAACTAGGTACACACAAACAGTTACGCAAAATCAAAATCTGTCCACTTGTCAATCCTAGGTGATATTCCCTTGCGGATACAGCATCCACGCTCATTCCGTTAGCAATCCTGAGAGTCATATCACCTGCCTTGATAACTCTACGATTTCTCAGATCCTGTAATGAATTACAAATATGAGATCCTGATCTGATATCTAATACCCAGGAAATAGAGTTAATTGACAGACAGTTTTCAATCATAAACACACCTGAAACCGAAACCACAACGTGCTTCGAATCCTGATTTCTGGCTTTTCAAGCCCTGCAGTCCTTCTAATGCCCTTTCTTATGACAATAGAAACATTCCTCCTTCTCTATTGTCAGACCCGAAACTTTTGCCCTGCCCTTTCCCTCTACCTTACTGACACCGCCTTTCGGCTTGGTGGAGGCCTTATTCTTCTTCCCCTTGGCTTTCGCCTTAGATCTAGAAGAGGAAAATTCTCCAATAAGCAGAGCGGGTGTCTCCCTGGATTTCTGCAGGATGCCCTCAGCGCTCCTCAACATATTGAGGAGTTCTGGAAGTGAAACTTCATTCCCTTGAATGTTGAAATTCAAAATAAACTGGGCGTAGGTAGAGGGGAGAGACTGTAGAATCAAGTCAGTATATAACTCGTTATCCAACGTGGTCCCAAGGTCCGCGAGCTCTTCAGTATAGCTAATCATCTTAAGGAAGTGGTCCCCTACAGATGACCCGACAGCCAATCTCGTCTGAAACAATTTTTTCGAGGTCTCATATCTTACGATACGAGATTGCTCTCTATATAAATCTTTGGTATGGAGGAAGATGGAAACTAAGTCCATCTTCTCGTGTTATCTCTGTTGTTCATTATCCATTGAGGCCAACACGAGACACTTGGCTCTCGCACTGTCTATTTCCCATGTCTTACGGATTTCAACATCCGCGACGGTGGAATATGGACCTGAGACGGCGAAGGCTTTAGTAGTAAGGAGGTAGCCCAGCTTGTCATAGGTAATGGCCATCTGGACATTCCTTAGCCAATCTTTATAGTTTGGCCCAGTCAATTTATTATTATCTAGCAGTAACATAAGCCCGGTCATTTTGGTTGCTGCAATTAGGAGAGAGAGAAGAAACACTCAGTATGATGCTCTTGCAAATTTAGATTGGTTATTAATTTATCTAAACAGGATGGCTACCACTATTCCTCGAATTCTCTTTCAAACCATAAAAGAAGAATTAATCAGGATTAATCTCACCCTACAATTCATGCTTAACCTTTCGGCCAGGCTAGTATTGGTACTTCGATGGAGGTTTTTCAATGCTTTCACGAAGTTCTTTAATTACATAATCCCTTTTCCCTGGAGGCGTAGCCCTGCTTACACCGTTCTAGGCACCTACTTGATTTATAGTATTGATTGTTTAGTGAAAAAATCTCCCGAAGAGTAGCGGATACTCACAGTAGGATCGGGATCCAAATATCATCGTGTGACAACCTTGAAAGAATCCTACCAAAATTATCACACTCCAAATGATATGCAACACTTGAAAGTTTCATTTTCCTTTGAAACTCCAGATATGGATTTTGGCCCCAAGATTTTATGGCCTTGACGAAGGCCAACATATCATAAGATGCAAGTCATGTTCTACCCGTCATTATCCAGGTTAATTTGAACCCATCCGTACAAACTGTAACAACTCCATTTTTAGTATACATAAATTTGATTTAAATTTGAAGTATACTTGTAGTATTTAATGTTGCTGTTACCACTTTAAGTATTTATTTCACACAATAATTACAAGAAGGAGCTTGTAGCTTATTGGTAATACCTTGCACTGCTGAACCAAGCCACCAGAATTCAAATCCCCTGCCCCACATTATTTTTAATATTTATTTTGTTTAAATTTTTATAGAAGCCCAACAGTTCACCTAAGATAACTCCCAAAACTTGAACTGAACCTGAAAATATGAAAGAACCAGTGCCTACCCCCGGCGACACCCCATCTTCCAAGACCCCGACTCGGCCTGACTCGGCCGAGTCGGCCGGCAGACCGGCCGACTCGGGCCGGCGCCGCCGGCCGGACTCGGCCGGACGGCCGATTCGTCAACATGGGAAGTGTGCCTTTACATCTGCCCTAAACCCCTGCACACTCCATTAAATGGGATCGGTTCTAGAGAGCTAATTATACCCTATTTACTCCATTTTTTAATGATTTTTATACATTTTTACATTTTTTTTAAAAACCCTTCATTTACTCTAACCCTAGCCTAACCCTATAAATACACCCCCTACCCTCTACCCTCTCACCCCAAAACTCTGAGCCCACACTCTCAAAATTCCAAGAATCATGTACTTTGAAAACGAGCGAAAGGCAAAGCTCCGACGAATTCCTGGCGGAACTTCCGACGATCGTTTTAGGAACTACCAGCGACGACGCAACACATCGGCGATTTCACTACTCCCCTTTCACTCTCTTGTGTGATCTAAAACCCGTAAATCCCAATTTCTACCTATCTCTTCTATCTAAAAATACGGATTTACAAAACCCGACGGAATCGGAACAAATCTAATTTCCAATTCGGTTTCTTATAAAATTCTACTTCTCACTAATACAATCATACTTAAACTTCCTCATGTTGACTATTAAATACTAATCAAACAAATTGATCAAGTTTCATTACATGAAATGATGACTATTTCAATTTATCATATTTTTTCACTTAAATACCACAATGTTTCAATTCCACATTTAATCCCATTAAACTTGATATACCTTTAAGTAGATCACGAGGTAACGATCTACCTCCTCACACACTCATATAAAACCTAACATGATACCATCGAAAACTTAGAATACGAGAAAACAAACATTTTCATTTAAATACCCTTTTATTTAATAAAACCATTTCTAAAAGATTTAGTATTGATACACTTTTTAAATAAATACCACTTAATATGAAAATAAGATAAGTTGTGGACATCAGTCGTTTATCTAAACCTGACTTTATGGTGTCTAGGCTAGGCAAGTGAGAAAGGTAACTTTAAAAGGCCCGTCTCACGGTGATTCGTGAGCGGATCCCTCCTTTCTTCACTTGTACTTACATGGCCATAATTGGCAGTGAAGAGGCGATTTGAGGTATCTCACAACTTATCGTTTGGACCAGTTAGGAATAATCTAGTTGACTTAGGAGACCCTAGAACATAGAATACGGGAAAATTTACATCTTTACAAATAAATACCATTTACTTCATAAAACCGTTTTCTAAAAGATTTAGTATTTATACAAATCTTTGCAAAGCGCCGCTACAACCTATTTTAGGGAACCCGTTCGGGATGGTGCAGATTATCGCAAATCCTCGGGCTTAGTAGTGCGAGATTCAGACCTCCGCAAGGAGCATTCGGTCTCGAAAGATTTAAAATACGACATCTTAAGAAAATAAGATTTTTAGAATATAAAAAAATATATTAAAATTATTTTTGTATAAATATATATATATATATATATATATATATATATATATATTTATCATTAAAATACCTATTTTGTTATGATATAAATATTCCACTTTTTTCTAAAAATCACAAGAATCAATTTTACACTAAAATACCATGAATTCCACACAATTCAATATTACAAATAAATACCTTTATTTCTGAAATTAGGATATTTCCACTAGAAATATCACAATATAAAATCTACATTCATTACAACTCTAAAGACGAATAATAAATACTTGGGGTATATTTTGAAAAGTATATAAAAGCATTTTTACATATAAAAAAAACCCTCAAGTTCTATAAATTACCCTAAGGACCCTAGTAAACATAGGTTTAAGCGGGACCAATCTCTTGAGCCTCAGGGAGCCGGAGAAGTGGGTGCTTGCCTATCTAAGGTAGACAAATTAATAAAAACAATCAGGACTTTAATTTACCTTGCTAATTGTGTGACTCAGTTTGAGTCTCAGTATAATCTGACTTGAATATGATTCAAGTACAATCTACAATCTACCATATTCCAATTCAACATGAATCCTTGAATCCAATTATCAATCTATACAACTTGACTGAACCGAACCATAGATATATATTCCATTTACATGGTTCTCCAGTTATTCCATTTGCATGATTCTACGGTTACATCCGTTTACTGATATCATGGTTTCGGTCAGTCTTTCAATTATACACTCAATACAATTTACAGTACAAAACAATACAAATAAGACACTATGGGTTTAAGGGGTAGATTGGTACGGAAGGTGTTAAAAGTGGCACGAGACTGTAAGACTTAATACACCTAACATGAATCCAGTTGCTGTTGTACCGTGGCATAAACAGTTCCTTGTACTATACGTGCCTCTAATCTCTGTCATATAGAGACTCCTGTCGTATACACTGGTATTCTTCTGTACCAAGCTGCAAACAACAGCGTTAATACAACATTACTACAAGATAATACAACTTTAAAAGATACCTTCTTATTCTGTCTATTCTACTTTCCTCTTATCTTTGGGACTTACCGAGCGACCTGTTCGCTGACGACATTCTATTTCTTTCTTCTTTGAATGTCGTCAGGTGATTTGGACCCGTCAGAGATCGAGCCAACTGCAGAAGACTTGGATCAGTTTGCTGAAGACCCAGCTCTTTAGTTTCATTGTACACATTTCCTTTCAGTACTTTACATTCCTGTTATGCCATTGTTTAAGCATCGCTTTTATTTCAGTTGTATTTACTTTTCATGCGTTGTACAAAAGAATGTTAATAAATAAAGTTGCTATTCAGTTTATATATCTTGTCTCTTGTGTATTTACTTTTGTATTTCTTAGATACGCTTAGCATATTTACTTCAGAGTAAATACATAGCGGACCAGTCCTGTCCTCTTCACCGTATACCGAGAAGCGGGGCGTGACAGGTTTTGTTGGTGGCCCATACAGGTCAGAGCTGTATAGAACCATACTATGCAGTTCTGTTCTGCGTGAACAACCTAAGCAATATAACCTAAGAACCAGCAACTAAAACATTCTTTACAATTCATGATCCTTGAATCTTACAATTTCATATTCCTTGAATCTCATCATTTCATGTACTTGAATCTGTCCTAACCCAAATTTTTCTTCAAGGTTATGGATTCCCCGAACAACACCAGCACCAATGTCAACAATACACCTCCACCACTACCTCTCACACCTGCTGTTCCTGCGCCACCCACCGACCAAACAGTGCTACTTGAGGCGATCCGAAGCCTTCTTGAGGGACAACAACAACTCCTGAACCGCCCCGAGACTGACGCACCTGGGGTAAAGCAATTCAGGGCTTTACATCCCAAGCAGATCTCCGGAAAGGGAAGCCCACTTGAAGCTGAGGAATGGGCACAAAGCATAGAGGATGATCTGGCAGCAGCACAAGTGCCAGACATAGCTTGGGTCCGTGTGGTGAAACTGCAGCTCACGGACAATGCTCGCAACTGGTGGAAGGCGGAAGAAAGCCGTCTTGTACAGCCTATTAAATGGAAGACTTTTCATGATAAGTTCGACGCGAAATACTTCCCTATGACTGCCGGGTTTGCCATGGAACAGCAGTTCATTCATCTACAATAAGGTTCAATGCGGGACAAGTCAGTAGATGAGTATGACGCTGAATTCATCATGCTAAGTCGGTAAGATATGTCACAATAGTTCAATTTTTAAATATCACATACTACACAGCTAACACAATCCTTAAACAGATTCGCGGCACACTTGATACCGACGGATGATATCAGAGCCCGTCGGTTTCAACAAGGTTTGGACACTGAAATTCAGGCTGCTCTAGCCACAGGGAAAATTCCAACTCATTGGGAGGCTCTGGAAGCTACCCGCAGTTATGAGGCAGTGATAAAAAGTAAGGGGCAGACCTCACTCTGCAGGAGTTAAGCGCCCTGCCAACCAGATGGCAGGAGGAGCCTCGTCCAGGCCACCTTTTGTGCCAAGGTGACCCAGAGTACAGAACCATCATCCCAGCCCAGCCTTTTGTAACTACTTCAAGAGAAATGGGCATCTGGAGAAATATTGCCGGCGTGCGAACAACCTTTGCTTGATCTGCGGATCAGCTGCTTATGGTATTGGGTCTTGTCCTCATAAACAAAATCCAATTGCTGCACCCAGGCCAGCAAACAATTACCCATAGCGCCCAGCCATCTAAGCCCCTGCTTCAAGACTTGCACTATCGGCACCACCCAGAGGACCACAAACTGCACCACCTCCTCGTCAGTTCCATCAAGCTCAAAGGAACGTTCCGAGGAATGCTCCTCTGGCCAGGAGGAATGCACCAAGGCGCCAGGCTTTCACTATGACAGTGGAAGAAGCTGAGGCCACTGGCCAAGTCATCACTGGTAAACTTTTCTTCTCAAACTTTTCTTTCAGTCTTGTTTATCTACATACTTTCCCTATACCTAAAACATATCCCACATACCTTAGGTACAATCTTAGTAGCCTCACTACCTGCACTAGCACTGTTTGATACTGGAGCATCGCACCGTTTTATGTCGCAACGGTTCGTCCAAACCCACGCGATTCTAGTCTCACCGCTTGTATCCAGCTGGAATGTCAGTTCAGGAAATGGCGTTCTAAAGGCAACCATGGGATACAGCTTGTGTCCAGTAGTCATCTGCAGCAGAGAATTTTATGCTGACTTCAAAGTACTGGACATACCGAACTTCGATGTGGTTCTAGGAATGGATTGGCTTGGAACTTTTTATGCTACCATCGACTGTCGTCAAAGGAGGGTAGTATTCGAGATTCCAGACCATCCGGTCTTCTATTTCAGAAGCGGAGACCGTACCCTGGAGCCAAGTACCTACAAAGCGAAGCCAAGGGAAGCAGTAGTTGCAGCAGCTCAAGCAAAGAAAGAATCAAGACCAGAGGTAGTTCAAGAGTTCGACGATGTATTTCCTGACGATATATCAGGTTTGTCTCCCGATCGAGCTCTTGAATTCAGTATTGATTTAGTACCAAGAGCACAACCAGTGATCAAATCACCTTATAGATTAAGTCCGGAAGGTTTGAAGGAAGTCCGAACATAGTTGGACGAATTATTGGCGAAAGGATGGATTCGTCCCAGCACTTTAAGTTGGGGAGCACCTGTACTACTTGTGAAGAAGAAGGAAGGTTCATACAGAATGTGCATCAATTATAGAGTCTTGAACGAAGTCACTATAAAGAGCAAGTATCCACTCCCGCGCATCGATGATTTATTCGATCAGCTAAGTCGATCTTGTGTTTTCTCTAAATTGGATCTTCGTTCAGGTTATCATCAAGTGAAGGTCAAGGAAGCTGATATTCACAAAACAGCTTTCAGAACTCGCTATGGACATTACGAATTTCTAGTGATGCCATTTGGAATGACCAATATATCAGCAATATTCATGAACCTAATGAATCAAGTTTTCCGGGAGTACTTAGACAGGTTTGTTGTCATCTTCATCGACGACGTCCTGGTGTATTCTAAGAGTCGGAAAGAACATGCAGAACACCTACCAATTGTCCTGGAAACCCTTCGACAACATTAGCTCTATGCCAAGTACAGCAAGTGCGAGTTTTGGCTAAAGCAAGTTGGTTTTCTTGGACATATCGTATCAGGAGAAGGAATTTCTGTGGATCCAGCAAAGGTTTCAGCAGTCAGCGAATTGACTACACCAAAGTCAGTGAAAGGCATTCGAAGTTTCTTGGGTTTAGCTGGATATTACAGAAGGTTCATTGAAGGATTTTCGAAGATAGCAACACCCCTGACCAAGCTCACACGTAAAGATGAAGAATTTGTATGGTCAGAAGCATGCGAACAAGCTTTCGTAGAACTCAAGTCAAGGTTGACATCAGCACCTATTCTCGTAATACTGGATCAATCTAAAGGATTCAAAGTGTATTGCGATGCATCCGGTAAGGGATTAGGATGTGTTTTACATCAGCACGATAAAGTTGTGGCTTATGCTTCAAGACAACTGAAGATTCATGAGCGCAATTATCCGACGCATGATCTGGAGTTGGCAGCAGTCATCTTTGCTCTCAAGATTTGGCGTCATTATCTACTTGGTGAACGAGTAAACATCTACACAGATCATAAAAGTCTGAAGTACGTGTTTACTCAGAAAGAGTTAAATATGCGGCAGAGAAGATGGTTAGAACTCATGGCGGACTTTGACATCAACTTACAATATCACCCAGGGAAGGTGAATGTGGTTCCTGATGCTCTTAGTTGTCAACCATTATCGATGAATCTCACCGCTCAGTGGAAGCTTCAACAAGACTTGTATCAGATGGAGATTGAAGTAGTCATGCTAGGTAACACTTCAAGTTTGATGAATTTACAAGTTCAATCAACCATTGTCAATCAGATCAAAGCTGCTCAAGCAAGTGATGCTAAGTTGCAAAAGATCAGAGAACAAGTGGAGAATGGACTCAGAACAGACTTCATCATCCATGATGACGGATCTTTGAGATACGGCAGCAGATTGTGTGTACCAAAAGGTCCTGTTCGGAAAGAGTTAATGAAAGAAGCTCACAGCTCGATCTCCCTACTCAGTACACCCTGGAGGTACCAAAATGTACAAAGATCTACGTCAGAATTATTGGTGGCATGGAATGAAGCGTGAAGTAGCCAGAAGCGTCGCAAAATGCTTGATGTGTCAGCAAGTAAAGGCTGAACATCACAGGACAGCTGGACTACTTCAACCGTTACAAATCCCAGAATGGAAGTGGCAACACATCACGATGGATTTTGTGACTGATCTTCTTCGCAGCTCAAAGAGTAACGATGCCATATGGGTCATTGTGGATCGACTCACAAAGTCAGCTCACTTCATCCCATTTCGAGTTGGCCAATCAACTGAGACACTAACAAAGAAGTACATTGATGTAATAATCTATTTAAGATTTAAACTCTTCATAATGTACTATCTCTGATACCTATGAACTCATACAGGAAATTGTGAGACTTCATGGAGTACCGGTCTACATTGTCTCCGATCGTGACACCAGGTTCCGATCGCAATTTTGGCAGAGTCTGCAAGCAAGCTTGGGAACAAGTCTAAACTTCAGCACGGCTTATCATCCACAAACAGATGGTCAGTCTGAGTGAACTATTCAGATCTTGGAGGTTATGCTCAGAGCGTGTATGTTAGACTTCAAAGAATCGTGGGAAGATCACCTGCATCTTGTGGAGTTCGCGTACAACAACAGCTACCAAGCAAGCATAGGAATGGCACATTTTGCAGCATTGTATGGAAGGAAGTGTCGATCACCATTAAGTTGGGACGATATCGGAGATAGGGAACTCCTTGGACCAGAGATGATAGTAGCGACTGTTGATGTGGTTTGTACTATCAGGGAAAGGATGCGCATAGCCCAAGATCGAAAGAAACACTGGGCTAATGCAAAGAGACGACACTTGGAGTTCCAGCCAGGAGATCACGTATTCTTGAAGATATCTCCGAACCATGGAGTGATCCAATTTGGAAGACGGGGTAAATTAAGTCCAAGATACATTGGACCGTTCGACATATTCGAACGAGTCGGTGAAGTGGCATACCGCTTCCACCCTCATTGGAAGGAGTGCATAATGTGTTCCACATATCCCAACTCAGAAGGTATGTGAGTGACCCCAGCCATGTTCATGATCATTCCGAGCTCACTATACAGCCCGACTTGTCTTGTGAGCAACAGCCTGTGGAGATCATTGACAGGAAAGTGAAGACGCTTCGGAACAAGGAAGTTAACTTGGTCCGAGTAATGTGGAGGAAAGACACTCCAGGAGAGTCCACTTGGGAAAGGAAAGATGAAATGCGTGCAAGATATCCTCACCTCTTTGTAAACTAGTCCTCAAATAAAAGTTGTAAATTTCAAGGACGGAATTTTTGTAAGGAGGGTAGACTGTAACAACTCAATTTTTAGTATACATAAATTTGATTTAAATTTGAAGTATACTTGGGGTGTTTAATGTTGCTGTTACCACTTTAAGTATTTATTTCACACAATAATTACAAGAAGGAGCTTGTAACTCATTGGGAATACCTTGCACTGCTGAACCAAGCCACCAGAGTTCAAATCCCCTGCCCCACATTATTTTTAATATTTATTTTATTTAAATTTTTATAGAAGCCCAACAGTCCACCTGAGATAACTCCCAAAACTTGAACTGAACCTGAAAATCTGAAAGCACCAGTACCTACCCCCGGCGACCCCCCACCTTCCAAGACCCCGACTCGGCCTGACTCGGCCGAGTAGGCCGGACGGCCGAGGCGTCAATATGGGAAGTGTGCCTTTTCATCTGCCCTAACCCCCTGCACACTCCATTTAATGGGATCGGTTCCAGAGAGCTAATTATACCCTATTTACTCCAATTTTTAATGATTTTTATACATTTTTACATTTTTTTTATTTAAAACCCTCCATCTACCCTAACCCTAGCCTAACCTTATAAACACACCCCCTACCCTCTACCCTCTCACCCCAAAACTCTGAGTCCACTCTCTCAAAATTTCAAGAATCGTGTACTTTGAAAACGAGCGAAAGGCGAAACTCCGACGAATTCCCGGCGGAACTTCCGGCGATCGTTTTAGGAACTACCGGCGACGACGCATGATTTATGTGTTTTATTTGTAGTAGTTAACCGCAATCAATAACGGTGTTGCGCGTAGCTAGACCGAGATGAGTACGGATCGTCCTCAGGGAAACGTGGAACCTTTTATTCTTACTTTAGGCGTGTTGAAAAAGAAAGGAAGAATAAAGAATGGTTGTAGGATCTAGATCTACATTAAACACGGATACAAAATATAGATCTAGATTAACTACGGAGGTAAGTTTAATATTAAAAGGGGGCTTGTAGGGTTCGTTAAGATTTAGTAGTCATGGATGATTAATTAAAGATTACTCTTTTTATCTTTTAATAGATTTAAACTAGATCGACGGTGATGTATGTAGATTAGGGTTTCTGGAGGGAAAAGGGTTCCCACTCTTAACCCCTATCTTGACATGGATCTCCGTTCATGTCTAGCCTTTACCAAAATAATCATTAATCTAATCTCTAATCGCGGTCGAGATTAGCAATAAATTATTAGCGCGCCCGATTAGGATATTAATGATTCTTTTGGTAAAGTTTATAAACTTTATAGGACGTAAAAAGAGTTTAAGGATCTTCATCATCCATTAATCTACCATAATCCTACGACCCCTAACAAGCGGAGAATTACTCGCGCATGATGGGAGAAGAAGAGATGGAAAGGGAAATCATATTAAAACTACAAAGAGATAGAATAAGAAAACAACTACCTTTATTAATCAACAAAATTTATTTACACTTTGTTCCCTTAGAAAATTATTACAAAATACTAGTTTGCTTCTCGATCTCTTCTAAGGAGGTAGATGAACCGTTGATGATCAGTCTGGATGCGTGAGCCTGTTATGGACTTCGTGATCTCTTCAGCTTGATGATTTTTCCAAAAGGCTCTCGGTCCTTATTTATAGTCACAGAGCAAGAACCCTCGTTTTCTAATATGGAAACTAGTTGTTAGGATCCTAACCACCAAAATCTCATATCTCAACTCCTCAAATCCGCGGCGGAACCGCGGCCATTGGATAGGTTTGGCCGTGGATCCACCCCCTTTTGGTGAGATCATGGCCTCTAATTTTTGTAGCGTCATATCTGTAACACTCGGTAACCTTTTGAGTATTTAGACTTTGAAAATCTTTTCTACATTTCTGCCAGAATTAGTTTCTTCAATTTACTTGAATATCTTCGGCAGATTTGATCTTGCCAACTCGGATTTCCTTGATTTTAGTTATGATATAATTCCTGCACAATTATCTCAATAAATGATGTTAGTAGAACTTGTTTTTATTGAGATATTATTTTTAACCATTTGCCATGATATTATAGTTTTAAGAATTGGTCAAAGATATTTAATAAGGTAAGCATATTTAAATGGCCAAATGTTACATGGATATTATATGCTTATTTTTTCCTACCTAATGTTAATTATAATATATAAACATATGAAAATAGTATTTTTGCAGATAAACCTTCATATGTGTCATATTTATAATAAACACGTTTTATTATATAAAAATAGTAGGAAAAATGTCATATTAAATGTGCAGTTTTATCAACTGAACAACGCAACACATCGGTGATTCCACTACTCCCCTTTCACTCTCTTGTGTGATCTAAAACCCGTAAGTCCCAATTTCTACCTATCTCTTCTATCTAAAAATACGGATTTACAAAACCCGACGGAATCGGAACAAATCCGATTTTCGATTCAGTTTCTTATAAAATTCCACTTCTCACTAATACAATCATACTTAAACTTCCTCATGTTGACTATTAAACACTAATCAAACAAATTGATCAAGTTTCATCACATGAAATGATGACTATTTCAATTTATCGTATTTTTTCACTTAAATACAACAATGTTTCAATTCCATATTTAATCTCATTAAACTTGCTATACCTTTAAATAGATCACGAGGTAACGACCTACCTCCTTATACACTCATATACAACCTAACACGATACCATCGAAAACTTAGAATACGAGAAAACAAACATTTTCATTTAAATACCATTTTACTTAATAAAACCATTTCTAAAAGATTTAGTATTGATACACTTTTTAAATAAATACCACTTATTATGAAAATAGGATAAGTTGTGGACATCAGTCGTTTATCTAAATCTGATTCTGTGGTGTCTAGGCTAGGCAAGTGAGAAATGTAACTTTAAAAGGCCCGTCTCACGGTGATTCGTGAGCGGATCCCTCCTTTCTTCAGTTGTACTTACCTGGCCACAATTGGCGGTGAAGAGGCGATTTGAGGTATCTCACAACTTATCGTTTGGACCAGTTAGAAATAGTCTAGTTGACTTAGGAGACCCTAGAACATAGAATACGGGAAATTTACATCTTTACAAATAAATACCATTTACTTCATAAAACCGTTTTCGAAAAGATTTAGTATTTATACAAATCTTTGCAAAGCGCCGCTACAACCCATTTTGGGGAACCCGTTCAGGATGGTGCGGATTATCGCACATCCTCGGGCTTAGTAGTGCGAGATTCAGACCTCCGTAAGGAGCATTCGGTCTTGAAAGATTTAAAATACGACATCTTAAGAAAATGAGATTTTTAGAATATAAAAAAATATATTAAAATTATTTTTGTATAAATATATATATATTTATCATTAAAATACCTATTTTGTTATGATATAAATATTCCACTTTTTTCTAAAAATCACAAGAATCAATTTTACACTAAAATACCATGAATTCCACACAATTCAATATTACAAATAAATACATTTATTTCTGAAATTAGGATATTTCCACTAGAAATATCACAATATAAAATCTGCATTCATTACAACTCTAAAGACGAATAATAAATACTTGGGGTATATTTTGAAAAGTATATAAAAGCATTTTTACATAAAACCCCCTCAAGTTCTATAAATTACCCTAAGGACCTTAGTAAACATAAGTTTAAGCGGGACCAATCTCTTGAGCCTCAGGGAGCCGGAGAAGTGGGTGCTTACCTATCTAAGGTAGACAAATTAATAAAAACAATCAGGACTTCAATTTACCTTGCTAATTGTGTGACTCAGTTTGAGTCTCAGTATAATCTGACTTGAATATGATTCAAGTACAATCTATAATCTACCATGTTCCAATTCAACATGAATCCATGAATCCAATTATCAATCTATACAACTTGACTGAACCGAACCATGGATATATATTCCATTTATATGGTTCTCCATTTATTCCATTTGCATGATTCTACGGTTACATCCGTTTACTGATATCATGGTTTCGGTCGGTCTTTCAATTATACACTCAATACAATTTACAGTACAAAACAATACAAATAAGACACTATGGGGTTTAAGGGGTAGATTGGAACGGAAGGTGTTAAAAGTGGCACGAAACTGTAAGACTTAATACACGTAACATGAATCCAGTTGCTGTTGTACCGTGGCATAAACGGTTCCTTGTACTATACGTGCCTCTAGTCTCTGGCATATAGAGACTCCTCTTGTATACACTGGCATTCTTCTGTATCAAGCTACAAACAACAGCGTTAATATAACATTACTACAAGATAATACAACTTTAAAAGATACCTTCTTATTCTGTCTATTATACTTTCCTCTTATCTTTGGGACTTACCGAGCGACCTGTTCGCTGATGACATTCTATTTCTTTCTTCTTTGAATGTCGTTAGGTGATTTGGACCCATCAGAGATCGAGCCAACTGCAGAAGACTTGGATCAGTTTGCTGAAGACCCAGCTCTTTAGTTTCATTGTACACATTTCCTTTCAGTACTTTACATTCCTGTTATTCCATTGTTTAGGCATCGCTTTTATTTCAGTTGTATTTACTTTTCATGCGTTGTACAAAAGAATGTTAATAAATAAAGTTGCTCTTCAGTTTATATATCTTGTCTCTTGTGTATTTACTTTTATATTGCTTAGATACGCTTAGCGTATTTACTTCAGAGTAAATACGTAGCGGACCAGTCCCGTCCTCTTCGCCGTATACCGGGAAGCGGGGCGTGACACAAACCCTTGACGAAGGCCAAAATAGCTGTACGACTGTCCCAAATCAATGCATCTATCTATGCTACAGATGAATACCCAGTAGCTACCAATCACTATGCCTTGGTGAAGGTCAAAATACATAGCTTGAATACTACTGAATACCCATCTGAAATGACAGAGGGCTACGGATGGTTTTGGCGAAACCGTGAACGTAATGAACTTGATATAGTCAAAGGAACCATGATAGCTTTTAAAAGAACTGGTTTAGGCTCCACATTTAAAAGTTGTTTTTCAAGAAAACCGAGTGATTTTGAAATTGTTCCAACGATTTAAACTTTGGTTTGTTTTCCTTGCATTAATCAATATTAATGTGGTCCCATCATTTAACCCTATCATTGCAGAAAAGAAACGAAAATAGAACGTACGCTTATGTCATCCGCATTCGCCACGGGGCCCCGCCATGCATCGTTAGGTTACTTAACTAACGGCAGAGCGGGGGCTGGACTAGCACGGGTGCAAAACATAAGCAACGTTTTTTATATATAATATATATAGTCATTCATCTCACGCAATAATAAGCATTTCAGATCATAAATGAATATATTGGATATACTAGGAATTCCGTGTTTCGTTTTAGCCTAGAACGAAAGACGGATTGCACGGTCGTGATGAATAGCCAAACCCCACCCTAGACCCCTAAGGATGCGGCAAACTACCCGCCAAGTTCCCGAAGTGAAGCAAGCTCTCTCAATAAAATGAGTACGCCACTCGGCACTTCAAGAACCCAGTAGTTTGTGCACCCCATCTTGGGTCTATCTTAGGTGCAAGAAAAAGTAAATGAAATAATACAACGGTGGCTACAACCTCAACCCGGATGTGCCCCGCAAAAATAATACTACATAAATTTACAAATTTACATGAATGAAAGAAAAGAAAAAACTCTTCTCACATCCCTCGGCTATTCATCCATAACGATCCAATACTTTATATACACAAACCATCACAAGATACAAATATGTGCAACCCCCACTAATCGACGTATAGAAATTAGCGGACATTTAGCAACATATATACAAACTGAAACTTATAAACGATATTAAAATTGCGACTCAGAAATACTCCGTATTGCCCCAACACAAAGATGACAGAATATGAAATCTGGGCAAAAACAAATAACACCTAAAAACCTAAATCCAAGATTCCAGAATACCACAGAAAACCCAACACCTAACTCTTCATTTTGGCCGGCCATACCGGGAAAAATACAATTTCGCCGGCCAAGTTTTGGTGTTTTGGTCTCGTTTTTTTATAGTGTTCTAGTTACAACAAGAAGAGCACGCTGCAATTGTTTAAATAATTTGTAGAGGATCTTTAAAATTTGACAGAAACTTGGATTTCGTTTCGACTGTTTCGGAGTTATTTCGGTTTCGTAATATTAAATATCGTCTAACAAACTAGTTAAGATCTGAGTAGGCTCTGATACCACTGTAAGTTAATATCGCACACCCCACGCACTTGTGGGGAGGCGGAATTTACAAAAAACGATTTTTCATACTATGCAACACTGACTTTAACTCCAGGATCTTAACGGGAACCTTAACTAGCTATTCTACTTGGAGGTTTAACTACTCGGTAAGAGTTTATACCTCCTTGTTACTTATCCTTCGGGTCTTCTTCTCCTCCTCTCCTTGAGCTCCTCGAAGATCCAGATCACGCTTGATCATCGGCCTCCTCGTGTCGAAGATGATCCACCCGAGAGTCTATATTTCACGCTCCAACCTCTAAATCGAGGTAACTAAGGTACCTAGTTTGCTAAGCTGGGTAGCGTAGAAGATATAGAGTGTCTAATGGAGTGTTTTATCTCATATAACCCTATAGCTCACAACACATGTGAAAGTTAGGATTTTTGAGGAAGAAGGAAGAGAAAATGAAGAGAGAAAGGAAATAAGCAAATGAACTAGGTCAAAGGCAAGTGAAGAATGGCTTACTCATTATCTCACATGAAGAATGGATTATTTTCCTATTGAAAATAGCAACCATACTTCAATAGTGACCACAAACCAATAAACAAATGCAATGAGCCATGCTTCACCTCATGCCTTGAATATCTCTAATTTCCACATCATTAATCTATTTCTCAAAATAGATAAATCCAAATAATGAGGTGTCCCCTTCTAAAAGCATGTCTTATGAAATTACAAGAATGCCCTCACCGTATTTACATACTCGTATTCGTATTCCGAAAAATACGAATACAATGAGATAATAATAATCCAATAATATAATACTAGGATCCGGTTTAAACCAAAGCCTACTAGTATTATCAGTTCGAACATCATCCGTGTAGCCATTACACGTATATGATCAGAACCCTACGGTAAAACCATACGGCTTATACATCGTTTCGTCCGAAGCAGGAAAATCCTCTATGTGGGACTCTAAAGACTCAACAGTACGCTGTCAGTGGGTTTAACCACAAGTCCGTCAATGGTACTAGCTGCACGTAACGGCTACCCAGGTATAAGAAGGCCGATGAGCAAACTCATCCGAACTCTTATTGAGCCTATCTGTGACAATCTCCATACAGTCCGGTCTGTTCGTCTAAGATACTCGCATATTGGGCCAAGGGTGATAGTAACCGTCAGACCCCTACTAGCACAATAAGTCATGCCGGAATAGAGCCCAATACACCCTAAAAACTACTGAAGTACCTACCGATAAATCCCGCTTGCCCTGGCCAAAGACTTTATGTAATGGCTTTCCGAGCACAGCGCGATATCAACCCCAATACCGGGAGAGACAAATCCTATGTAACCACTACTGCCTCCAAGTGCTTCGGGACTGCACCCAACCACTACCTGTTTGCACGACAACTTTGAGCCGTGGTAGGATAGTAATCTAAGTACAGTGGGAACATTGTTTCCCCAATCAGAGCAAAGCTCTGTTCAAATTTTGAAATTTGAAATTAAGCAGCGCTTCATAAAAGCGCTGGCGCTAAGAGTCAAAAACTCTAAGGCAGCGCTCACGTGCAAAGCACGAGAGCGCTAGCACCAAGAGCGCCAACGCTGAGAGTCAAAGACTCTGAGGCAATGCTCACGTGCAAAACACGAGAGCGCTCGCGCCAAGTGCGCCAGCGCTAGGAATCAAAGACTCTGAAGCAGCGCTCACGTGCAAAGCACGAGAGCGCTGGCGCCAAGTGCGCCAGCGCTAAGAGTCAAAGACTCTGAAAAAGCGCTCACGTGCAAAGCACGAGTGCTCCAAGCGCTAGAACTAAATGTTCTCCACCGTTGGATCAAAGATCCAACGGAGATGATTAATCATCAAATTACCAGAATAAGATTCTGTCAAGGAAATACTCCTCAGAATCTTTCCAAACAAGAAAGATTGTGGTCTGTAAATCAGAGCACCGTTGGATCAAAAATCCAATGGTGATTAAAAATCACCAAGATACAGAGTAATCTCTGTATGGGAAAATAATTTCCCAATCTTGTTAATAACAAGAAAGATGTCTTCTGTAAAACAGAAACCCTAGGATCAAAGATCTAATGGTGGGGAAACATTCTCAAATCAATCAGAAAAAAATTGCCTTAACTGATCAACCTCCACCATATAAAGGCCCCAAGACTTCAAGTCTTGCACAGAGGAACCCCCTCCCCACAAACTTTGAGAAATTTCAAGAGAAGAGCAAGCTCTCGGAAGAAGAATTTCTTCAAAGTAAATAAAACAGAGAGATCAAAGCATCTCATCAAAAGAAGAAGAACCTAGTTCTTTTTCTGGATCATAGATCTATAAGACAGAGGTCTTTCATAAAAAGATATCATAGTATCTCATCATAAAAAGGGGAGAAGAATTTAGTTCTCTTTAGATCACAGATCTATAAGATAAAGACAAAGTCTTTTCATAAAAAACATAAGAGATTGTAGCATCTCCTCTTAAAATAAGAATCTTGTTCTTAGATCCACGAGACAAAGTCTCTTATAAACGAGAACTTAATTCTCAGATCACAAAATTGATCAAGAGTGCTCTGCACACATTGGCTGGCGCTCAGCGCCAAGCGCGCCATGTGCTCCTCACATGGGCACTACTTAATAAAGAGCGCTCTGCACTCATTGGCTGGCGCTCAGCGCGCCACGTGCTCCTCACGTGGGCGCTACTTCACAAGAAGCGCTCTGCACTCATTGGCTGGTGCTCTGCGCCAAGCGCACCACGTACTCCTCACGTGAGCGCTACTTAATAAAGAGCGCTCTGCACTCATTGACCGGCACTCAGCGCCAAGCGCGCCACGTGCTCCTCATGTGGGCGCTACTTAATAAAGAGCGCTCTGCACTCATTGGCCGACGCTAAGCTCCAAGCGCGCCACGTGCTCCTCATATGTGCGCTATTTCATAAGAAGCGCTATGCACTCATTGACTGGCGCTCAGCACCAAGCGCGCCACGTGCTCCTCACGTGTGTGCTATTTTACAAGAAGCACTCGCACTCATTGTCTGGCGCTCAGCGCCAAGCGCGCCACATGCTCCTTGCGTGGGCGCTGAGGGAACATAAAATGTTCTTTAAATAAAGCCCCAGAGCCATAAGGAGTGCTCGACACTCAAATTAATGCTCAGCATTATAGAACAAAAAAGGCTAAGCCCAAAAAAACGTTCAACGCCCAAATAAATGTTCAACATTTTATTTAAACTGAGTGGGCTGAGCCCAAGTTGCCCACAAGTCCCAAGTTCAGACCAACCGAGCCCATGTGCTCATAATTTCCCTAATTGGTCTTAGTCTCAAACATGACTACAAATCTCCCAACCAACATTGGTTCAAGGGTACATCTCTTCATATTTCTGATATATGTCGTTGTAATTCTTCAACGTCTTCAATGAGGTGAAGGGTCCTAATAACCAATAACTTTTGGCGCATCCCCAAATGGTCGAACCAAAACCACATAGACTATGAAGTCTTTAAACTGGACTATGATGTCCTTAAACTTTATGGACTATGATGTCCTTTAACTCCGTGCAGAGATGGTTTGGTCATGTGTGACGCAGACCTATGGAAGCACCGCTTCGACGAATAAATACTCTCGATATGGGAAATGGCAAAAGGGCAAAAAGGAGACCGAAGAAAACATGGATGGAGGTGATATGAAATGATATGGTTGCCAAAGGACTCAATGAAAGTATATTGTTCGATAGGAGTGAGTGGAGGCGGAGGATTCATGTGCCGGACCCGGCATGATTCTCATGTTAATTCATGTAACCTACCCCATATGCTTAGGATAAAAGGCTCAGTTGTTGCTGATGTCCTTAAACTCCGTGGACTATGATGTCCTTAAACTTATGGACCGCAATGTCCCTAAACTAAGACAATAAGGAACAAATGCTCTTTTGTTGGATCTAAATGATCCGGTTAAGTAGATCTTAGTCTAAAATTAGACTGACGTATTCTTAATAAACGTTTAAGTTGATCTTAGTCTCAAATGAGATTAACGATCCTTAAACCAACCCAAACCCAAATCTAAGAAAATACGGATTTGAACTAATCCACGCCCTACGGGCGACAACATAAATTAGTCTCCGTATACAATCCACGGGCAACCAAAAACAAAACAAACACACACGACACGAAGTGACCATGTGGAGAAGGAGAAAGTGGTTACCGCGATACGGTAGCGTAATTAACTGTAGGAGCTTGCGCCTGCATGGAAGAGTGTCCCCACAATCAAAACCCCTCAACGAGAGGGAATCTGACGAAGTCTGCTACATCGGTCATATCCGTTTAAACCTTCGATACATGGTGTCATAAATCAACTTGGCATCTTCGGAGAGGTGGACGGATAGCACCAAATAGAATCTGCCCCCAAAATTCAGGCCGGATGTCCCAACGTCCCGGTCGCGTCTTTCGGCGGAGAACAGATTCTGGCACGCCCGGTGGGACCTTTTCCTCTTTCCACTCCACACTTCGTGCGTCGTGTTCGTGAACGAATCGCGGTTTGCTATGGTTGCCCCTGGATTCGAGGTACTAAGATTTGGTGTCTTGTTTCGTGCAGAAAATAGAAGATCAATGGCTTTCAACTGCAACAGCTCCCACTCCGTCCTTGCCGGAGGAGTGACCTACGGGCCTCAAGCGGCCTCCGTTTTCACGATGCCAGTAGAACAGGTGACGCAAGCAACCACTGTGCTATTCTTTGGGACCATGCTCCCACCGATGAGCTTCAATGCCCCGCTGCCGTCGCAAGAAGCTCCGAAGAAGTCGGTCTTTGATCGGCTTGCAACTACCGCAGCCTCTCTCAACGGGTCGCCCAAATCCAGCGCCTCGGTCTTTGGGCTAAAACTCTAATGGGCCCGTGAAGAAACCCGCGATACCTGAGGGGGTTATCCCGAAACGGATAGCCATCCCTGTTCAAGCAAACGAAATCATCAAAGAGGCTTGTCCTGCTAAGGGATCGGTCTTCGCTAAACTGTCCACTCCAACCCCCGTTTCGGGCGAGATCACCAAAGTTGCTTCCCCTGTCCAAGGTTCAATCTTCGACAGGTTGGGCATTTCTTCTCAGCGGACATCAGTTTTCAAGAGGCTGGTACCGGCAGCAACCCTTCACCAGACCAGGGGGCATGATGAAGTCACCCTCACAGCTGAGCCAATACCGTATGCAAGGCATGTTCGACGTCGCCACTGGCACCGAGTAAGGAAGGCTGGGGGCAGTTCCCCCTCTGGATTAACTCCACCAGCTCCGATGGTGGAAATTGATGCTGCTGTTCCAACTGGGAACAGCTTTGAACCACTTAACAGGATGCGTAGGAATTCGCCGACTACCGTGCTGAAAAGTCCCCTCCGCCTGCTGAAAAGATCACAAAGACGAAGTCGGGACAGCCCCTCAGCGGCTGTCCTCTAAAATCCATAGGGTCTGGCAAAGGGTCCAAGACTCTGTGATTAACCAAGACTACTCCCGCCAACCAAAGAAAATGAAGGTTCGGCAAGAGAAGGACCACCCTGTCATGCCACAGAAGGTGTCGTCTACTTGGGTGCCCGCTACAACAGCCCCCTCAACTTCGACCGCTCATAAAAGGAGAAGGCTGGAGAAGATCTCCGCATCTGCGACGAACCACAAGGGCATTGAATCCAAACGCCCCAAGTCTGGGGGCATGGTAGTGCATACTATTTATATGGCTTCCGGAAAAGAGGAAAGTCGTGCTTCTACGGGTCACCGACCGCTCACCCGATCAGTAACAAAGGCTCAGGAGCAACAATAGCAAAAGCTCCAAGAGATGCTAACGAAGGTGGCCGCACTCACTGGGCCAAAAGAAAGCCCGGAAACATCGTCGGAACAGCGTCAAGAACAGGAAAATGATGCCGAATTCCTCCGAAGAATGCTCGAGAGGAAAGGAAGAAAGACCCCGGAACAAGCGGCCAATATAAAACAAATGGCACTACTATTCCAAGACATGGTCGGCATGATGATCCAGCCGGACCCTCCAGCCGAGGATCCTCCAGTAATAATTGAAGACGACAGAGGAGAGTCATCGAACCCTCCGCTGGCCTTTTCAGCGGCCAAGGAAGAAACAATCTCGAAAGCTACGCTCAATGATTATATAGCTCAACAGATACGAGCTCATCAGGCAAATGAAGCAACTGGCCAAGTCGTCAGAACTGGGCGACCATATCCAGGATGGTATAATCAGATAAAGTACCCGCAGGGATATACGATCCCTAAATTCCACGTGTACAAGATGACTGTTCACCGCCGAAAACCGGAAAGACAAACGTCTTGCCTGAATTTGAGGGCAGATGCTATTTGGCTTTATCCGCCCACCTCTCCGATGATGCCAAGTTGATTTATGACACTATGTATCGAAGGTTTAGACGGATGCAGCCGATGTAGTAGACTTCGTCAGATTCTCCCTCATTGTGAGGGGTTTTTGATTGTGGGGACACTTTTCCCTGCAGGCGCAAACCCCTGCAGTTAATTACGCTACTGCATCGCGGTAACCACTTTCTCCATCTCCAGATGGTCACTTCGTGTCGTGTGTGTTTGTTTTGTTTTTGGTTGCCCGTGGATCGTATACGGAAACTAATTTATGTTGTCACCCGTAGGGCGGGGAATAGTCCAAATCCGTATTTTCCTAGATTTGGTTTTGGGTTGGGTTTAAGGATCGTTAATCTCATTTGAGACTAAGATCAACTTAAACGTTTTTTAAGGATACGTTAGTACAATTTTAGACTAAGATCTACTTAACAGGATCATTTAGATCCAACAAAAGAGCATTTGGGCTCTATTGTTTTAGTTTAGGGACATTGCGGTCCATAAGTTTAAGGACGTCATAGTCCGTGGAGTTTAAAGACATCATAGTCTGTAAAGTTTAAAGACATCATAGTCTATGAGTTTAAGGACCTCACAGTCCAAGGTAGTTTGGAGACATCATAGTCTGTCAAGTTTAAGGACATCATAGTCCATGAGTTTAAGGACCCCACAGTCCGTAAAGTTTAAGAAAGTAATAGTCTATGAGTTTAAGGACCCCACAGTCCATGGAATGTCTGGTTGTCGGGACCCGTCACCTCTTTGAAGATGTTGAAGGATTACAATGACAAATATCAAAGGAGTGAAGAAATGTACCCTTAAACCAATATTGGTTGGGGGATCTGTAGTTGGATTGATTTAAGGATCGTTAATCTCGTTTGAGATTAAGATCAACTTAAATGTTTGTTAAGGATACGTTAGTCTAATTTTTAGACTAAGATCTACTTAACAGGATCATTTAGATCCAACAAAAGAGCATTTGGGCTTTATTGTTTAGTTTAGGGACATTGCGGTCCATAAGTTTAAGGACATCATAGTCCGTGGAGTTTAAAGACATCATAGTCTGTAAAGTTTAAAGACATCATAGTCTATGAGTTTAAGGACCTCACAGTCCATGGTAGTTTAGAGATATCATAGTCTGTCAAGTTTAAGGACATCATAGTCCATGAGTTTAAGGACCTCATAGTCCGTGTGATTTCGGTTCCACCGTTTGGGGATGCACCAAAAGTTATTGGTTATTGGGACCCTCCATCTCTCTGAAGACGTTGAAGGATTATAACGACATGTATCAGAGGTATGAAGAGATGTATCCTTGAACCAATATCCTGATTTGGGAAATGGGATGAACATCAGTTTAGATGTCATTTGTTAGGAGAACACTAGTTATCTTTGGGACTAGGATTAGTTTGGGGAGACCTAAATATGGGGGCTCGGTTGATTGGTGACAAAAAGGGTCTTGGCTTCGGAGGACTTGGCAAATTTGAGCTAAGGTTGATTTCCCTTAGTCATCTCATAGTGCAAAGCAATGAATCAATGTTAAACAATAGAATTTAGAGGAGCTCACGTGTGAACACGTGAGGGGCCCTGAAGCGGGCATTGTTCCTTGAGTTTATTCCCTCATATATATATAAAAGTGCTGAGCACTTGGCTCACGTGTGAGTACGTGAGACGCCCGAGGTGAGAACTGTTCTCTGGATTTAATTCCTCTTTCATTTATAAGTGCTAAGCACTTGGTTCATCAAATGGTCACGTGCAGACACGTGAGGTGCCTTCAAAATGCGAGTGCTGTCTTTGGAATTTTCGCCCTCTTTTATACACCACTGTTTGGGGGTCACGTGGGAACACGTGAGGTGCCCCCAAAATGGGAGCTATCTTATGTTTATTCCTTTTTTCCTTTTCTGAGTGCTAAGCACTATGGGGTCACATGAGATTACGTGAGACGCTCTGAAGAATGAAAATTGTCATTGTTTTATTCTCCTTTTCTTTTTCTGGGTGCTAAGCACTATCAAGGGATCACGTGAGATCACATGAGGCTCCCCCAAATTGAGATGTGTTTTAGATTTACTCCCCTTTTTGAAAAGTTTGTTTGGTGGTGCGCCAAGAGTTATTGGTTATTGGGACCCTCCGCCTCTCTAAAGACGTTGAAGAGTTACAACGACATGTATCAGAGGTGTGGAGATATATACCCTTGAACCAAATGCCAGATTGAGAAGGAATGGGATGAACATTACTTTGAATACTATCTGAGATCAATTTTGAAAGACTTGGGTATAATTGGAGCTCAGGTGTTAACTTTGGGAGACTTGGCTGATTTGGGCTAAGGTTAGCCTCTCGTAGTGTTAAACACTAGTGTATGCTCAGCGCTCACGTGCTCCTACGTGAGGCGCTTGAAGTAGTGTTAAACATTGAGAATTGAGGCACTCACGTGGGATCACGTGAGGCGCTTGAAATAGTGTTAAATACTGAAGATTTGAAACGCTCATGTGGGGTCACATGAGGCGCTTGAAGTAGTGTTTAACACTGAAGATATAAAGCGCTCACGTGGGGTCACGTGAGGTGCTTGAAGTAGTGTCAAGCACTGAAGATATGAAGCGCTCACGTGGGGTCACGTGAGGTGTTTGAAGTAGTGTTAAACACTGAAAATATGAAGCGATCACGTGGGGTCACGTAAGGCGCTTGAAGTAGTATTAAACACTGAAAGTTTGAGGCGCTCACGTGAGGTCACGTGAGGCGCCTGAGATTTGGCACAGCTTCTTTGAATTTGTTCCCTTTTTCTTTTCTGAGTGCTGAGCACTATTGGGTCATGTGGGATCACATGAGGCCTACCCAAAGACTGAAAGCTTCCTCTATTTTATTCTCTTTTGAAAAGTGCTAACTATTAAGGGGTCACGTGATGTCACGTGAGGCGTCCTAAAAATAGGGTTTATTCCATTTTCTCTTTTATAAGTGCTGAGCACTTCTCATGGGTCACGTGAGGCGCTCCAAAAATAGGTTTTATTCCTTTTTATCTTTTATAAGTGCTGAGCACTTCTCAAGGGTCACGTGGGGTCACGTGAGTGTTAGTTATGTATATACCCTAGAGGCCATTGTTGTACATATGATGTATATTATAATGGATGCTTGGATATATATAGAGAGGACTTTCTTGCTCGTCGTGATAGTATGCTATTTGGTTTTCCTTTATCTTAACATGTTGACTTGTATTGGTTTACTGTCTTTCTCTCACATGTTGATAAAGCCCTTAGGATCTGTACTCGACTACTGGGACTATGATGAGATCATACTAGTGGGGCCAGAGTAGTCGATGAGTACATCCTATAACTGTTCCTAGTCGAGGGTATATCGAGACAGGGCATCGATACACCAGAGTAGACTAGCGTATACGCATCTTGACCCATATGATGGGCGATGGAAGATCCCATATCCATCGGTGTTTGACATCAAGGATGGTGTACGGGTGCTCAGTTGAGACTGGGTACACTGGACGGACTCGCCGAGAACTCCCAGATGGTGATATACCACACGTCAAATGGCAGTTCTCCAGTGACACTGGTACAGGGTAGTCTGTAGACCCGAGATCGTCATAGAGTCTTGTGTGATTCCCACTGTGCTTTGATTTCCACCTTACCATGTCCAAGAGGGCGTGCAAAATGGTGGCTTTTGGGTGCAGTCCCGAATCACATGAAGGCAATGAGCGATAGGAGGGGATTCGTCTCTCCCGGTATAGGGAGTTGATGTTGTGCTGTGTTCGATTGGCTATAACTGGAAGTCCCTGGCCAGGGCAGATATAGAGAATTACTGGTAAGTGTTACCAGTAGTTTTTCGACCCGTTATGAGCCTCACATCGACACGACTTATCGGTTACTGGGGTCTGACGTATACCACCCCTAGACTTGATATGCGACATATCAGACGAAGAGACCGGACTGTACGGGAGTGTTACTGATTGGATTCACAGGAGAACGTACAGGCTAGCTTATTGATCTTCTGATCACTCAATACCTGGGTGACTGTTACGTTTAGCTGACCGCTTGCAACTTGTGGGTGTTTGATATGATCATCACCTGCTACCGGCGTATTGACGATTCTTTAGAGTCCTACACAGAGGTTTCTTGGCTCAGGCAAAACGGAGTAGAGGCACATATGTGATATATGCAGGACCGAGGATAATGCGATATGAGATACCGTATTATATTCTCGCGATATTTAGATATGAACCGGGACATCGGATCAAGTGTTGATTCGATGAATCGGTACATGATATATTAGTCGGTTATATTCAATATAGCCGGATTGTCGGATCAAGTGTTGATTCGATGATTTAATGTATAATAATATATATGATATATTGTATTACATTATCTAATATTGGCTCTCTTTATTATTTCATTTTCTCACCGGATAATACATTGATATATATGCGATATATGTTAATTGTATTATTTTCTTTTGTTGCAAATATATAATATATATATGTGATATATATTATTGTGACATGATATGATTAATAATGGAATATGTTTAGTGAAGATTAAACAAGGTTAGGGTTTGATTAGGGTTAGCTTCTTCTTGCACCATCTAGAAGCTTTCTTTTTTGTCATGAGTTAGATATTATGCTTGATATTTATCTATGACTCATTCTTTAACCTAACCAAACCCTAGCTCTAGTTTATTCTCTACAAGGGTTATCCTTGTCATACTAAACTATGGTTACATTATTAATTTATATATACATTTCTATTATTCATCACAAAAGGATTAACTCTTTTTCATCATCTTCTTCTCTCTTGAGCTTTGAGAAAGCTCACTAGTTATTCATTTTGTGATGATTTCTTGTGAGAAATTGATATAAAAAGATAGCATAAATACTACTCCATCATCCTCATCTAATCTAGCCCATTAGATTAGGGTGTTCACTTCTTTAGAGTGAGAGAGCTTGAGTTATAGCAACTTCGACGTAGATCATCGGAGAAACGGAACACTACAAACTAGCATGGATCGTTCGAGTCGTGGAGCCTCTCTTGAGTCCGGGAGATCGTGGATCGCGGCGAAGGGACTTCTACTCGGAGCTTATGAAGCGAAGGAGCGGACTACAAAGGTTGTAATCCCTCACACTTAGTGGTAAAGATGTTTACTTGCATGTTAAACCCTAATAATCTACCAAAGATCCCGGCTTTGGGTTGTTCGGCACGTCTAAAATTTTATTCGGGCATGTTTGATGCCTTATGATCCTTCACAAGAGTGTCTAGGAACCCTACAGTGGTATTAGAGCCTAGCTAGAGCATTAGGCGACGTGTATACGAAGTTAAAACTCCGATCGAACCCGATACAACGAAATAGAACCCCTCTTTGGAAATTTTGTAAAAATGTGATTTTTTCTGCATTAAAAATACTCAAAAAAATCAGTAGGGAATTCTAAGAATTACCATGAAATACGAGCCCACAATTCCATGAAATCGCCGCGGAACCGCGGCGGGAACCTGCTTCCCGCGGCGGTTCCTCGGCCGATCATGGCTTTGGGACACGTGTCTTCAGGGTAATATCCGTAGGTGCTTGTTGCTGCTTCTGTGTATTTTTAATCTGTCTCAAGTGTTGAGTGTTCTGGGGTTTATTTTGTAATCGCTGATTCGATCGGAAAATTTAATTTTGTTATGTTTTCCGGATATTTAGAAACTGTTAAAATGTTCGAACGGATATCATTAACTCATTTTTTCCCGGCACAAAAAACTTTCAAGTGTTGAATTTTTATCGGGTTTAAATCTTTCGAAAAAATTGTACAAGTTACGCGGTGGACCCTCTAGAAGAACACAAACCTTAACTCGATTATGTGACCATCTTGAACTGCCTCTAAACCTTAGGGTTTGGGGCAGTATGGCGTGCCACATGTGAGGCGTTGGCTTGATCCTTCTACGGCTGGATCATCGGTACTGTGACATATTCTGGGATTATTTGAACTCCGCTCAAATGTTGAGCTATTTAGGAAATTTTGGGTATTTGATTATCTGTTCGGAAAGTTTAATACAGTCTATTTATCTGGAATGTGATACAATATGTGGAATTCATATAGTTAGGCATGAAATGCGAAGTATGTGATATTTCGGATTTACGATGTCTAAAGTGATTGTGGATTCCAAATGTTGTAGTTTTACAATTTCTTTTCTGTGACCGTAAGTGTAGTATGTAGTTGTATTGCCGGTCTTCATTGCTATACATCAACGACGATCGGTGTATGCATACTTACTTACGTTGATGATATGTGATATTATGTGTTGCTGTGATATGTTATATTGGATCGTCGTGTTCTCAATAGCCGGGGGTTTTATGTGAAATGAGGGTTTTTATTTTCATTCATGTAAAATTCATTTGTATGTAATATTCTTTTATTGGGGCACTTCCGGGATGAGGTTGATGTCACCAGTGTAAATTATTTACTTTTCCGCATTAGGTAGACCCAAGGAGGGGAGCATAAGTAACCGGGTTCTAGGGTCCAGTGGGAGGCCATCTCGAGGAGTCGATACCGGGTCTCCTAACCTTAGAATTGGCAGTGTTACTTGCCGCTCTCGTAGGGGTCTTGGGATATGGGTTTGGCTATTCATCACGACCGTGGAATCCGTGTTTTATACAGGCTCGTATCGAAAACACGGACGTCCTAGTATATCCAATATTTCATATATGTTCTTCTGCTGCAATGTTCTGTGATGAGATCATATTACTGCCTGAGATGAATGCTTATACTATATATATATATATATATATATATATATGCTGATATATAAATGTTACTGCTTTCGTTTCTCCTGTGATGCTTAGGAAGCATAAGCTGATGGAATTTTATTAATGAGATTAATAAAAAGAAAAGAAAGCTAAAAGATGTTGTAGAATCAAAACTTTATAAAAAAGGGTAGCTACAGATTTGCTTTGCATAGCGGTATATATGATATACCCTGCACCTTATTCGATGAGGAAAGAGCCGAGATCCCTTCACCGGGAGTGACCTCTTTAGCGAAACTGGCAGATGCTACAAACTCGCGGTTTAGTTTTTGACAGCTTCTATAGTTTTTGCTTTGCACAGCGGTATATATGATATATCCTGCACCTTATTCGATGAGGAAAGAGCCGAGATCCCTTCACCGGGAGTGACCTCTTTAGCAAAACTAGAAAAGCCTCAAAAACACTCCTTTTCAAAAACTACTCGATTCTACGATGATATCAAGTTCATTACGCAATAGGTTTTTTGAAAAACCTGTCGTAGCCCTCCGTCATTTCAGATAAATCCTACTTAGTATTCGTGCTGCGTTTGTTGACCTTGTCAAGGCACAGTGTGCGGTAGCTAATTAGTGTTTATCTGCTAAAACATGAGATGTGATTGGATTAGGGTATTCGTACGGCCTTGTTGACCTTGTCAAGGGTCTTGCGGGTGGGTTTAATTCAATCGGGAAATGACGGGTTGAACTTGACTTGCGATTTATGGTTTGTTGACCTTGTCAAGGTCATAGATCGCTAGGGGCAAAATATTATCGGGAATTTCAAGTGTTGAAATTTTCAATGAGATTGCATACCTCCTATGAAATAGTTGGATCCCGATAACCACTGCGAGTAAGAGTTACTCCTGGGAGAGTTTTACATAAGACAATTAGCCGATCAAGTAGGTGTCTAGAAAAGTGTTAACGGGGTTACGCCTCTGGGAAAACGAGGTTTACTTTAATTAGGTTCGTGCGAAAGCACGGGGAACCTCCCTCAAGTACCGACACTGATCTGGCTGAAAGATTGACGAAATTGTAGGGTATAATTAATCCCGGCTAATCTTACCTTTTAGGGTTTGAAGGAAGATTTGATAAAAACAGTGGGAAACATCCTGATTAGATAAGATAATAACCAATCTAATCTTGCAAGAGCATGCGCTAAAGTGTTTTCTTCTCTCTCGCTCCACGTAGCGACCATGTCAGGCCATAATCAACATAATAATATGGATGTATTGACTGAACCCGCTTATCATACTGAGCAGGGGAACGTTGGACCCGTTCTTTCTTATAAAAGTTATAAGACTGAACAGGAAACAGATATCTGGATTCTCACACCGCCCAAAAGAACATGCATGCTGATGCATCTTCTTCGTGTGTGTTTGTTATTGAGAACTATTTCTCAGTTCACCCTACGTCCTGGGTATTAGATACCGGATCAGGATCCCACATATGTAAATTGTTACATGGGCTACGTAAAGGTAGAGGACTGGAAAGAGGTGATCATTCCGTTCAAGTAGGGAATGGTGCAAGTATTACAGCCAAAGCAGTTGGCGAATATCACCTAGTATTACCAAGTCGTATACACTGATTCTGAATGAGTGCTATTATATACCGAACATGATGTGCAATATTATATCAGTTTCTTTATTAAGTAAAGAAGGATATAATTTTGTAATACAGGATAATGTTATGAACATCTTCCTAAATCAAAAGTTGATTGCATCAGGCTCGTTACATAATGGCATATTCATTCTCAATCAAAATACAGTCCTCAATATACAAAACACACACAAGAGGAAAAGTTCAAAAATGAACGAATCCTTCTTGTGGCATTGTAGACTTGGTCATATCAATGCGACACGGCTGGCTAAGTTACATAAGGATGGATATTTAAATCCGTTCGAATTATCATCTTATGATACTTGCCATTCATGTCTCAAAGGTAAAATGACCAAAGCTCCGTTTAGTGGACACGGAGAAAGAGTTACCGAACTTTTAGGACTGGTACATAGTGATGTATGCGGTCCCATGTCTATGCATGCCAGGAACGGTTCTTCCTACTTCATTACATTCACTGACGATCTCTCAAGATTCGGACATGTGTTCCTGATGAAACACAAGTCTGAAGCTTTTGAGAAATTCAGGGAATATAAATACGAAGTAGAGAACCAAACGGGCAAAAGTATTAAGATTCTTCGATCTGATCGAGGAGGTGAATACTTAAGCAATGAGTTCCTAGATTATCTAAAAGAGAATGGGATTCTCTCTCAGCTTACTCCTCCTTATACACCACAGCACAACGGTGTATCGGAGCGGAGGAATCGCACCCTATTAGATATGGTGCGCTCTATGATGAGCACTGCTGAGTTACCTATTTCCTTCTGGGGTTATGCGCTTGAGACAGCAGCATACCTATTGAATCAAGTTCCGTCTAAACCTGTACCTACCACACCATATGAGATATGGAGTGGGAAGAGACCGTATCTTAAACAAGTTAAGATATGGGGTTGTCCGGCCTATGTCAAAAGGCAAAATCCGGACAAACTCGAGGCACGGTCAGTTCTTTGCAAGTTTGTAGGATATCCGAAGAATTCTTATGGATATTTTTTCTACCACAGTGAGGAACAAATGGTGTTTGTTGTTCAACATGCCACCTTTTTAGAAAAGGAATTTCTTGCAAAAGTGATTAGTGGCTCTGAGGTAGAACTGGAAGAAGTTCCAGTAACACAAACTGCAACTGAAGATTTAGTGGAACCAGAGGATTCAGTAGTACCCGACGAACCCCAGCCTCTCCACCGATCTAGTAGGGTTTCTCGTCCACCTGAGAGATACTACGGTTTTCTCATTGATGGTGGAAGCGAGGATTGTATCATGGAAGATGATGAGCCGACTAGTTTCGAGCAGGCCATCTCGAGTGGTGACTCTGTGAAATGGCTGGATGCAATGCGATCTGAGATGGAATCCATGTACACCAACAAAGTATGGACTTTGGAAAATGCTCCTGAAGGGGTAAAACCTATTGGAAGCAAGTGGATCTTTAAAAAGAAATTTGGTGTAGATGGAAAAGTTGAGACTTTCAAAGCTAGACTTGTTGCAAAGGGTTTTCGTCAAAGACCAGGTATGGATTATGACGAAACCTTTTCACCAGTGGCTATGCTTAAGTCCATCCGGATCTTACTTGCCATTGCTGCATACCATGACTACGAAATCTGGCAAATGGATGTTAAGACCGCCTTTCTAAACGGTGAATTAGAAGAGTGCGTGTACATGACTCAGCCAGAGGGCTTCATAGATAGTGGGAGCAGCGGAAAGGTGTGCAAGCTGCTTAAATCCATTTATGGGTTAAAGCAAGCATCGCGGAGTTGGAATATCTGTTTTGATGTTGTAGTCAAAGAGTTTGACTTCATCAAAAATATAGATGAACCTTGTATCTATAAAAAGGTAGCAGAGAGTAAGGTTGTCTTCCTCGTATTGTACGTGGATGACATACTCTTGATAAGAAATGATATTCCTATACTGCAATCAGTCAAGCTCTTCTTATCACAAAGATTCTCAATGAAAGATCTAGGTGATGCCTCCTGCATATTGGAAATCATGATCTATAGAGATAGATCTAAACGGATACTGGGATTGTCCCAATCCAGGTATATTGACACCATACTAAAGAGATTTAGTATGGAAGAATCCAAGCGTGGGAACCAACCCACGATCTCTGGACTCACTCTCTCCAAAGAGATGTCTCCCAAGACTGATTTGGAGAGAGCTCGTATGCAAGGGATACCCTATGCTTCGGCAGTAGGCTCTATCATGTATGCGATGCTATGTACCAGACCCGATGTAGCATACTCACTAAGTGTAGTGAGTCGGTATCAAGCAGATCCTGGAGAGAGTCATTGGACAACTGTGAAGAACATTCTCAAGTACTTGTGAAGGACTAGAGACATGTTCTTGGTGTATGGTAACGGAGAACTCCGGGTGGAGTCCTTTACCGATTCAAGCTTCCAAAGTGATAAGGACGACTCTAAGTCGCACTCGGGATTTGTCTTTACCCTCAATGGAGGGGCGGTATGTTGGAAGAGTTCCAAACAGGATACCGTTGCAGACTCGATGATGGAGGCTGAATACATCGCTGCCAACGATGCTGCCAAAGAGGCTGTCTGGATAAAGAAGTTCATTAGTGAACTTGGTGTGGTTCCATCCATTGAGCATCCAATACCTCTGTATTGCGATAACAATGGAGCTGTGGCTTTGGCCAAGGAACCCAGGTCCCATCAGAAGTCCAGACATATTCTGAGGCGATATCACCTGATCAGGAAGATAGTTGATCGCCGGGAGATCGAGGCCAGGAGAGTAGATACGAAGGACAACACTGCGGATCCACTCACGAAAGCCATTCCCCAGATACAGTTTGAGAGATTATTCGGGATGCTAGGTATGAGATACTACAGCAGCTGGCCTTAGTGCAAGTGGGAGATTGTTAGTTATGTATATACCCTAGAGGCCATTGTTGTACATATGATGTATATTATAATGGATGCTTGGATATATAGAGAGAGGACTTTCTTGCTCGTCATGATAGTATGCTATTTGGTTTTCCTTTGTCTTAACATGTTGACTTGTATTACTTTACTGTCTTTCTCTCACATGTTGATAAAGCCCTTAGGATCTGTACTCGACTACTGGGACTATGATGAGATCATAATAGTGGGGCCAGAGTAGTCGATGAGTACATCCTATAACTGTTCCTAGTCGAGGGTATATCGAGACAGGGCATCGATACACCAGAGTAGACTAGCGTATACGCATCTTGACCCATATGATGGGCGATGGATGATCCCATATCCATCGGTGTTTGACATCAAGGATGGTGTACGGGTGCTCAGTTGAGACTGGGTACACTGGACGGACTCGCCGAGAACTCCCAGATGGTGATATACTACACGTCAGATGGCAGTTCTCCGGTGACACTGGTACAGGGTAGTCTGTAGACCCGAGATCGTCATAGAGTCTTGTGTGATTCCCACTGTGCTTTGATTTCCACCTTACCACGTCCAAGAGGGCGTGCAAAACGGTGGCTTTTGGGTGCAGTCCCGAATCACATGGAGGCAATGAGCGATAGGAGGGGATTAATCTCTCCCGGTATAGGGAGTTGATGTTGTGCTGTGTTCGATTGGCTATAACTGGAAGTCCCTGGCCAGGGCTGATATAGAGATTTACTGGTAAGTGTTACCAGTAGTTTCTCGACCCGTTATGAGCCTCACATTGACACGACTTATCGGTTACTGGGGTCTGACGTATACCACCCCTAGACTTGATATGCGACATATCAGACGAAGAGACCAGACTGTACGGGAGTGTTACTGATTGGATTCACAGGAGAACGTACATGCTAGCTTGTTGATCTTCTGATCGCTCAATACCTGGGTGACTGTTACGTTTAGCTGACCGCTTGCAGCTTGTGGGTGTTTGATATGATCATCACCTGCTACCGGCGTATTGACGATTCTTTAGAGTCCTACACAGAGCTTTCTTGGCTCAGGCAAAACGGAGTAGAGGCACGTATGTGATATGTGCAGGACCGAGGATAATGCGATATGAGATACCGTATTATATTATCGCGATATTTAGATATGAACCGGGACATCGGATCAAGTGTTGATTCGATGAATCGGTACATGATATATTAGTCAGTTATATTCAATATAGCCGGATTGTCGGATCAAGTGTTGATTCGATGATTTAATGTATAATAATATATATGATATATTGTATTACATTATCTAATATTGGCTCTCTTTATTATTTCATTTTCTTACCGGATAATACATTGATATATATGCGATATATGTTAATTGTATTTTTTTCTTTTGTTGCAAATATATAATATATATATGTGATATATATTATTGTGACATGATATGATTAATAATGGAACATGTTTAGTGAAGATTAAACAAGGTTAGGGTTTGATTAGGGTTAGCTTCTTCTTGCACCATCTAGAAGCTTTCTTTTTTGTCATGAGTTAGATATTATGCTTGATATTTATCTATGACTCATTCTTTAACCTAACCAAACCCTAGCTCTAGTTTATTCTCTACAAGGGTTATCCTTGTCATACTAAACTATGGTTACATTATTAATTCATATATACATTTCTATTATTCATCACAAAAGGATTAACTATTTTTCATCATCTTCTTCTCTCTTGAGCTTTGAGAAAGCTCACTAGTTATTCATTTTGTGATGATTTCTTGTGAGAAATTGATATAAAAAGATAGCATAAATACTACTCCATCATCCTCATCTAATCTAGCCAATTAGATTAGGGTGTTCACTTCTTTAGAGTGAGAGAGCTTGAGTTATAGCAACTTCGACGTAGATCATCAGAGAAACGGAACACTACAAGCTAGCATGGATCGTTCGAGTCGTGGAGCCTCTCTTGAGTCCGGGAGATCGTGGATCGCGGCGAAGGGACTTCTACTCGGAGCTTATGAAGCGAAGGAGCGGACTGCAAAGGTTGTAATCCCTCACACTTAGTGGTAAAGATGTTTACTTGCATGTTAAACCCTAATAATCTAGAAAAGATCCCGGTTTTGGGTTGTTCGGCACGTCTAAAATTTTATTCGGGCATGTTTGATGCCTTATGAACCTTCACAAGAATGCCTAGGAACCCTACAGTGAGGCGCTCCAAAAATAGGGTTTATTCCCTTATCTCTTTTATAAATGTTGAGCACTTCTCAGGGGTCATATGGGATCACGTGACTAGATCTCAGTCTTTCCCTTTTTTTGTTCCTCAAAGTTATTCACGTGAGGACACGTGAGCTTTTATTGTGTAACATTGAACACTAATTTGCATCACCAGGTTGTTCTTCTATGGTTCTGAGAAATCAAGTTCTTCTTTGTTCTTTGCAGGGATTAATTTCTTTTTAAAGGGTTAAACCCTAGTTTTAGAAGAATTAAATTCCCATATGTTTTGTAAGAGTTAAACTCTTTTGGACTCAGTTCTTTCCCTTAGGTTTTGGATCTGCATTACAGAATCTCCATGATGAGAATTAAATTCTCAACTTGTGGGGAGATCTGCTTCTGCAGATCTTAACTAGAGGAAGAACTAAGTTCTTTTGAGAAGAGTTAAACTCTTGGTTTGAGATTTAAATTCTCTTTTTTGTGAGAGCTTTTGGGAGGGGTTCCTCTTCTTTAGAAAATTAAATTCTCTCTCTCTTTTTCTTCCCCTCTCCTCTTTTTCCTGTCCCTTTGCTCTTATTTATAGGAGAAAGAAAAGAATCAATTTGTTCAGAAAATCTCTCGTTGAGAGATGTTGATTGATTTTAAAATCAACCAAAATGATCTTTTAGATCAACCGGTGAATTTTATTCACCGTTGGATTTTTAATCCAAAGGCTCTCTATTTAACAGAGAAGATTTCTTGTTTGTTTAGCAAGATTATGATATCTTGTTAGTTTTAACAAGATTAAAATTTTATTCTATCAAATCTTTTTAGTTTAACAAGATTTAAAAATACATTTTCTTAATATGGATATCTTGTTAACATAGAATTTTATTCTTGTTATAACATTAGGAAAATATTTTTCTATGATAGATTTTTATTCTATCAAATGATCACCGCTGGATATTTGATCCAAGGGTCATCTGTTTAATAGAGAAGATCTTTCTAGTTTAAGGAAGATCAAGAAAATATTTCCCAAATAGAATTTAATTCTAGAATTTGATAGGAACATTTTAAATAAGGGTGCTCACATGCTTTGCACGTGATTGGCAAAAGCACTCACGTGTTTAACACGTGACCCCTATTATGGGTTTTAACCTGTTTATGTTCAGAGCGCTCACGTGCTTAACACATGAGGCATGTTTGGCCCTTGGTGATTTATGCTCAGCGTTTATATGCTTTGCATATGAGCGCTCACGTGTTTTACATGTGAGGCCTGTTTGGCCCTTTAAGTTTATTTTATTCAGCGCTCATACGCTTTGCATATGAGCGCTCACGTGTTTTATACGTGAGGCATGTTTGGCCATTAATTGTTTTATTCTCAGCGCCCATATGCTTTGCATATGAGCACCCACGTGTTTAACACGTGAGGCCAAATTTTGAGAATTCTCCCCCTTTTTCATAAGGGGACAAGTAACTCTTGGCCGAAAATTTTGGCGGGAACAGGGACGGGCAATCCCCATCAATATGTCGCTCAGTTCAGGGCTCTGTGCGGCCACACTGGAGGAGACGATAAGCTACTGCTTCGCCAATTCGACGGCAGCTTGTCGGAGACAGCGTTCGAATGGTATTCAGAGCTTCCCAACGACTACGTCAAAACTTTTACGGAGATGGAACTGCTATTCACCCAGCATTTCGCCAGCGCTAGAGAACGTACCCCAATCATGACATTGATCAATGCCAGGGTGAAGCCAGGCGAAACCTGGGTTAAATACGCCATTCGATGATGAAATCTATGGTCAAAATATGAACAGCGCATAGAGGAAGCTCCTGCAGTGGGCATAGTTGTGGGAACCTCGATCCGCAGGCGACCATATCTCAATTCATGATGTTCTTCAAACCGACTACTTTCCAGGCCTTGATTAACAAGCTAGCCTAAACCAGATGGGCCACAGGCCTTCCTCTTCGAAGTCGAAGCCGCGGAGTGAAAAGGGGAAAGGGAAAGCGACCTTCGTCGCCAATGCTCAGCAACAGCCGACTGGTCCAAAACCAGCTGATCGCCAAAGCAAGAGACAACGATTCCTCAAAGAAAAGTTAAGACATCCTTACTCGTTTCCGTAGGAGAAAACAAAAAAACTGTTCGAACTGGCGATACGCAACAGGCTCATCAATCTGCCAGATCCGAGACGTCCATTGCAGCCCGGTGATGTCAACAATCCCAATTATTACCCCTATCACCGAGTAGTAGGCCATCCAATCGAAGATTGCTTAGTTTTCAAAGGCTGGATTGAGGACCAATACCAACAGGGCAAATTCGCGCTGTCCGAGAATTGGAAAGTAAGCCTACACCAGCCGCACGCTCTTAAAAAGGTAGACACGCCATGGGCATCGTGCTCTTTTGTAGAAGAAGCTCCATGGGAGGTCGCTCTTTCAGCCAAAATGAAAAGAATGTTGAAAGATCTCCAAACATGCCCGGCGATCAGGTGGAAAAGTCCGCTGGAACCCGAGATCATTGAGGGAATGCTAAAGCCGCGCCCGACACCAAGAATTGGTAGCGATAGTCAAAACGCCCATGCCCAGCCGTCAAAGTCTTCAAAGAAGAAGAAGAAGACCAAAAAGCCCGTGAAGCCTGATGACAAGCGCACAGACCTGCAAAAACATATTGACGCGCTGGAGGAATACAACCAAAAGGAGGGAACCCCAGGTAACACTCCAAAAATTTCTCAACAATATCCTTGAGAGCGGAGATAACGACAATAAAGACTGAGATGACTCGTTAGAAGAATCTGAGGATTATGTGGCAAGTTGCCACATGATCTCTCATTTGGCATTAACTAACGAAGAAGCTCACTTGGCTTTAGAAGACAGCATAAAGGAGCTGGGGGCAAATCCAGAACTGGAACTCTTAGAACCGTCAGATGAGATGATCGACATGCTACTGAACGAAGCCCGTCAGAAGAGCAAAGCTGACCGAGAGTGTGAAATGGCCATATTCGAAAAAGCCAGACGTCGGCAACTGGATGAAAGTGTTGAAGCACTCCTACCAGATCGAAGCACACCCGCGGCAAACAAAAGCAAGCTTAAGGAAAGGAAACGGTTCGTTAAAGCCCTGTCAATGGGAATGAAGCCGCCATCTCCCAAAGGAAATACTCCTGGCAGTATATGCCTTGACGAAGCGGATGTACATCCTCACTACTTCTTATATCATCAAAGGATGGCGCACCCTACCGAAGGGTGCAACGCCTTTAAAAACTGGTGGCAGGGATATGTTGCCTACCGACAACACATCAAGAGATTGAAGCGCAAGGCTCGTCGGGAATAGAGAAGCAAGACAGATGAGCGTAAAGGAACTCCTGAAAATTTCACATGGTTGATTCTGGGGGATCGCAAGTCCTCATCTTCGGGAGTGATTCTGATGAAGAAATAGCCATCGGCCTTCTCTTCAAGGAATCCATCTCTAAAACAGAAGAGACGAAGACCTGCGAGAACATTCAGCTGCGCAATTGCACATTACCCGAAAAGAATCTCGAACCCACAAACAAGGAATCAAACAAAAAAGATAAAGGGAAAGAAAAAGTCTCTGAAGATATCGCCCTCAATGACCGAGTCGTCGAGAGCTGGCAACCAAGGACCCGCCCAAGAAAAACAAGGTGGATTATAACGTTCTGGCACACCTGAGGAAGATACCCTCGCAACTAAGCATTCTCGATACCCTTCTGCTATCTAAAGAGGCGAGAGATTCTTTAATCAAGACACTATAAGAGCCCGAACAGTTTCAAGCTTTCCTTGCCGAAGAAAAAATGAAGGACGAGCTGGTAGAAGTGCACACTGCTGATGTCACTTTCGGCAATGAAGACCTCCTCCTCGGGATGTGTGAGCACAACCGTCCCCTGTATGTCACCGGATACTACCATGACATCAAGATTGGGAAGATTCTAGTTGACAACGGGTCTTCTGTCAGTCTCCTAAATGTGAGGGTACTAAAAGAAATCTGCATGAGCGTCCAGCACCTCGCTCGGGATAAAATCACCATCTCCGGGTTTGACTCCTAGTCATCACGGATGCTCGGGTCAGTGATACTAACATTACGCTTTAGGTCGCTCGTCACTGACATCAAATTTCATGTCATTGACGCCAAGACCTGTTACAAAGCTTTACTCAGAAGACCTTGGTTACACGAATACAACATCATCCTTTCTACACAACATAAGTGTATGAAGTACTTCAAAGATGGTCTCGAGTATACCGTGACGGGGGAACTGAACCATTCTCCGTAAATGAAGTCCGCAAATATGAAGACGCCAAGTACTTCTTGCCAGACTTCGAAGACACGGAAAGATGCCATAAACCGGAGAGTAAACAGAAAACTATCACCACTATTCCGGTCTTCGGGAGTGATACCAAGGAGGAAGAAGAGATAGTTTAGTCAGGGCTGCCCCAATGCAACAAGCCTGGACCGTCTACCCCTATGTTGATCTTCGGCAATGACTCTGAAGATGAGGTCAATGCGGTATTTTCTGTTCGGCCATCAATATAAGCCTTCACTGGCGATGAACGGAGCTTGCAAATCGCCATGGTTCCGCAAAAGCATTATAAAGAGCTCGACACACTTGATACCTATAGTGTCCAAGAACTACAGACATTCTACGTCCCTCCCAAGCGAAGAGATGAAAAAACGATCCTCTTTTATCGATCCACGGAAACCAAAGTAGAGAAAGAAATCTGGCATGGTGTCAATTCTACACTTAAAAGGCTCCAGCCCATCCGTCTGCCCAGATACTACACGGAAGGATTAAAAGGCTGTTGAGGTGCCAAGGCATACCCTTCAAACAGACTGCCCGACAAGCTCATTTCTACAACAGGATCTGGACATCCCCAGAACTCAGCGAAAATTGCCCAACGGGAGAATGGAAACGATCGGGCTTAGATATGTTCAATCCAAGAAGCGGGAGCGATTCCATGGCTGCTACGTTATACATGACTTCGATGAAGAAAGAGATGCTCTGTTAGAAGACACTGCAATTGAACCAAAACGAAATCCTGCTGTAAAAATGCCAAGTCCATCGTTTGAGGAACAGATGGACAAGCTAATAAGGGAAGCGGGTCAAATGGTCCGGGATGACCACAACTGTGAAATGGCCATTTACGAGAAAATCAGGACGCAGTGTCTCTTTCAGCAGACTACGGAGAATGACGATGCCCTTCGCCGTCAGCCCGCCATGCATTCCCGAGATGAGAAAAAAGCCCAACGCGGAGGCAAAAACAAGTTAAAGAACGGAAAAAAAGTTCGACAGCACCAAGACGGATCCAAAAAGCCTCGCGATCGAGAAAAGATCAACCAAAATCCATCCCTGATGAAGAAGATGGATCGGGAATATTATTTCCCTCAAGACAAGACAAGGAAGATATTCGACCTCGTCGTGAAACATCAAATGATTACACTCCCGGAATCCAAGCACCCCAAGCAAGCAAATGAGGTTCATCAGCCGGATTATTGCTCCTATCACCGAGCGATAGGACATCCCCTCGAAGACTGCTTCATCTTTAAAGACTGGGCAGAAGACTAATATCAGCAAGGCAGGTTTGCTCTATCCAGCAGTTGGAGGGTACCCCACCACAGAAGCACGAACCAAAAGCTGCGTATATGGCGAAAGTAGAACCGGATCAACATCGATCTTGGAAGCGATCTTGCACCTGTCACACGATAACGCTGTCAGAAGAAAGAGTATGCGAAGATATGGCTGACCTCCCCTGGTGCTTCAAAAATGAAGATGAAGATGAGTTGATCTCAGAATTTCCACCTGTGCCAAAAGAGTTGGAAGATGGAATACATACTACTACGGACAATCTAAAAAAAATTGACTTGGAGACGGCAAGTGACCCGCGACTGACGTTCGTCAGTGAGCTGTTGTCTAAAGAACAGGTGGCTACGCTAAAAGACGTGCTCATGCAGTATAAAGACTGTTTCGCATGGAACTATTCTGAGATGCCAGGGCTAGATCCGAAAATAGCTGTACATAAATTGGCGATATCTCCGGACGTCAAGCCAGTCAAACAAGCACCAAGAAGGATGCGGCTCGAACTTGAAATGAGCATCAACGCCGAGGTCAAAAAGCTAATTGATTCCGGCTTCATCCGAGAAGTTCAATACCCTGACTGGATCGCCAATATTGTCCCAGTGATGAAGAAGAATGGGACGGTGTGCATCTGCGTAAACTTTCGGGACCTCAACAAAGCATGTCCGAAGAATGACTTTTCCGTACCGGTCACCGAGCTGATGATAGATAACACGTCCACTCACGAAGTCTTCTCCTTCATGGACGGCTCATCAGGGTACAATCAAATAAAGATGCATCCCGAAGACCAGAAGCATACCTCCTTCCGGACTCCTCTGGGCATATTTTGCTACAAAGTAATGCCGTTCGGTCTGAAGAACGCCGGCGCTACCTATCAGAGGGCCATGACGAAGATTTTTGATGACCTCATACATGAAATCGTCAAATGCTATATCGACGACCTCTTAATGAAAATAAAATCATACGAGGAACATTGGGAACATCTGAAGATCGTGTTTCAAAATCTTCGGAAATACAACTTGAAGATGAACCCTCTGAAATGCGTGTTCGGAGTTTCCTCGGGCAAATTCCTATGATTCATCGTACGACACTGGGGCATCGAAATAGACCCATCAAAGATCAAGACGATTATGGAAATGTCTCCGCTAAGGACTCTGACTCAACTGCGGTCTCTCCAAGGAAAGCTCGCTTATATCCGACGGTTCATAGCTAAGCTCTCCGGCAAATGCTGCCCCTACAGTCACCTAATGAAGAAGAGAAACCCGTTCGTCTGAGATCGCAAATGCCAGAGTGCACTCGATGAAATCAAGCAATACCTGCAGAATCCACCGGTACTAACTACTCCGGTCAAGGGGAAACCCCTCATCCTGTATACAACTGCCCTTGAAGGTTTCTTAGGCTCACTATGGGCACAGGAAAATGACTAAAGGAAGGAGAGGGCCCTCTACTATTTGAGTCCAGTTCTCCTGGGGGCAGAAAACAACTACTCCTCCATCGAAAAACACTGCCTGGCGTTAATCTTCGCGATAACGAAGCTCAGACACTATGCGTTGGTGCATGAGGTCCATCTTATGTCAAAAGTGGATCCTCTCAAGTATTTGATGTCAAGAGCCATACTAACGAGATGGCTCGCTAAATGGGCCCTCCTCTTGATGGAGTTCTCGATAACATACCGACCCCTCAAGGCAGTAAAAAGTCAGGCTATCGCCGACGTCCTCGCTGGGCATCTGATACCTGCCGATTCACCCCTAAATTGCGAGTTGCCGGATGAGCACGCGTTTGACACGATTGACGGGGAAAGAGGAGGGAGTGATACCGATGGGAACTCTACTTCGACGGGGCATCTTCCATGAAAAAGCGTCAACACAACACCCTTATAATCAAATCAAGGGTAGGCCTTATCTTTGTAACTCCATAAAGAGGGATAATGCGCTTTGCCTTTTCCTTAACAGAGCCGAGGATGAACAACGAGGCAGAATATGAAGCTCTGATAGCAGGTCTTGAGTCGTTGTCGACATGGGAATCGAAAACCTCCTCATATACGGAGACTCCCAACTAGTCGTTAGCCAAGTAAATGGCAACTATCAAACATGCAAACCAGAGTTGGTAAAGTACGGCGGGAGAGTACAGCAACTGCTGGCGCAAATGCCTTCCTACATTCTGGAAAGCATACGGCGTGAGGAAAATAGCAAGGCGGATGCATTAGCCAAGCTCGCTAAAGAACTGGCTGACGAAAACCTCGATGACATAAGGATCGTTGTACAAAGCCGTCGAGTTCTTGCACCAGCGGAAATATCTCTGGAGTCGTCTGAAGAAAAGGAAGCGACCAAGCCAACAGCCTTACAAATAGAGGACCAAGAAAGGACTAAGGATTGGAAGGAAATATTTATAGATTACTTCAAATCCCGTCGAACACCTGAAGATGCATCCTCAAGACATCAGTTCATGAAACGAGCTCTGTCCTTCGCCTTCGTCAATGACACGCTGTATAAGAGATCGTTCGACTCTCTATGGCTAAGATGCCTAGGACCAGAAGAAGCAAAGATGATCGTCCAAGAAACTCACGACGTACTCTGCGGTTCTCATCAAGCCGGGCCGAAGATGAAGTAGAAGATCAAAAGGATGGGCTACTACTGGCCCACAATGATTCAGGACTGCCTCGAATATGCGAAGCAGTGCCACTCGTGCCAGATTCATGGGGGATTTCATCCACCAGCATCCAAACCCACTACATCCAACGGTGGCTAGCTGACCGTTTGAAATGTGGGGAACTGACATAATTGGGCCCATCGAACCAACATCGTCCAAAGGACATCGGTTCATATTAGCGACAACTGATTACTTCTCTAAGTGGGCAGAAGCAGTACCACTAAGAGAAGTCAAGACACACGTCATTTATCAGTTCGGCACTCCATGACGGATTATCTCCGATAACGGACCAGCTACATAAGTCACAGAATCACCGGCTTCGCGCAGCAACATAATATAGACTGGAGATACTCTTCGGTCTATAATCCCCGAGCTAATGGTCTAGCTGAGGCTTTCAACAAGACCTTGACAAAGATCATAAAGAAGACGGTGTCCAGAAATAGAAGAGATTGGCACGAGAGATTGCATAAAGCTCTCTGGGCGTATCGGACTATGTTCAAAATGGCCACAAACACAACACCGTATGCATTGGTATTCGGCGCTGAAGCAGTACTCCCCTTGGAGATAAAGCTATCCTCTCTATGAGTGGCAGGCGAAGAGAATGCTCATATTCGGTTCGAGGAGCTCAACACCCTCGATGAAACTCGACTTATGGCGCAGCAAAACTTGGAGGCTTACAAAGCGAAAATGACGCGCTCATATGAAAGATTGACTAGGCCGAGGACATTCCGCCAAGGCGAACTCGTGCTAGTGTTCAAGAGACCTATGATCCCCAATCCTGCAGAACGAGGGAAGTTTGAGCCAAACTATGAACGCCCGTACATCATAGACAAAGTCTACCAAAGTGGGGCTTATTTGCTCATGAATATGCATGGCGAAAGACCCTTCAGGCTAATAAACGGTCGGTTTTTGAAAAAATACTACGCCTGACCGAAACGTCTTTAACTACTACAAACCGCAGCATCCTAGGGCCGACGCAAAAAAAACGCTACATCCAGAAGCGAAATGGGCACGGATGAAAACCCGAAAAGGCTCCGTGAGTAAAAACAGCAAGGCTACCGGTGAGTTTATGAAAACCCGAAAGGGCGCAATCTCGTTAAAAGACACTTACAAGGTCCTCTCGACCTTGTAAGGAGAAAATACCTGCGCGAGATCCTTACAACTCATAAAGGAGCAACACACTTAGGGATCCCCATGACTCCTAAGGAGAAAATACACCTACGAGATCCTCACGACTCGTAGGCAGAAAAGACTTTATGAATCCCTCACGGCATATAGGGTTCAAAAGCCTTAAACTACAAAGATCTGAACATATTCTTAAGCCATCACATTCCACAGATTTTCCTACAAGCGGTTCAATACTGACCCTTGTATACAATCCATGGGCATAAATAAACGTCTCCTCCACCCAGTTCTACCAATGGTGTGAAATTCCCTTATTTGGTGAACAATACTTGTAGGTCCTCTCGACTTGCAAGAAGAAAATGCTTTTATGAGATCCTTACGACTCTCAAGAGAACACGCACTTAGAAGTCCTCATGACTTCTAAGGAGAACACACACCTACGAGATCCTCACGACTCGTAGGAGAAACACCTTTATGAGACCCTTACGGCTCATAAAGTCAAAAGCCTTAGTCGACAGGATCCTAACCCTGTTTGCTAAGCCACCTTTGTTCGAATCGACAGAAGGCAAATGATGATTCGCTCCTGGCAATGTCCCAGTGGTAGCGATGCTGATGCCTAAATCAGTATCAAATTCTAAGTCCTTTTACGGCAAAGGATGATTCGCTCCTGGAAATATTCCAGTCGCAGCGAGGCTGATGCTAAGATTGGCATCAGATTCCAAGTTCCGCACTCACAACGAAAAGTCAGCGAGCCATAAATGCATATGAAATAGCCGAAATGATAGGGCGACTTGTAACAAAATCAGCAAGTAAAAGATATGCATACAAAAATAGCCGAAATGATTGGGCAACTCGCAATAAAAAGCAGCGAGTAAAAAGAAAATAGCCGAAATGATTGGGCACCGCGATAAAACAACCGAAATGATTGGGCAATCGCGACTTTCGCCGATATAAAAAGCTGAAATAATAGAGCATCATGGAAAGAAATAAAAAAATGAAAGAATGAAACTTCTGCCCTGCAGGTAAGTCCATACTGACCCCTATATACAATCCATGGGCATAAACGAAAAGGGAGCCACATGTCCTAACAAACTCTGTCAAAAGGAAAGTCAGATCTCGATAGCAACATCTGCATCCCAGAAGACCAACAACGGAGTTCCTCCTCATGCCAGCAAGGCACGGATGCGACGCCACCAATCGGAGTCACGGCAAAGTCCCCAGTTCCAAAACTCTACGGTTCGCAGACAACCTAGAGTCATCCAATGACCCTGTCGCGGAAATACATCAGCAAATGACCCCGTCTCGGAAATACGTCATCTAATGACCCCGTTGTGGAAATACATCAGCAAATGACCCCGTCTCGGAAATACGTCATCCAATGACCCCGTCGCGGAAATACGTCAGCAAATGACCCCGTCGCGGAAATACGTCATCCAATGACCCCGTCTCGGAAATACGTCATCCAATGACCCCATCGCGGAAATACGTCAGCAAATGACCCTGTCGCAGAAATACGTCATCCAATGACCCCGTTGCGGAAATACGTCAGCAAATGACCCCGTCTCGGAAATACGTCATCCAATGACCCCATCACGGAAATACGTCAGCCAATGACCCCGTCGCGGAAATACGACAGCAAATGACCTCGTCTCGGAAATACGTCATCCAATGACCCCGTCGCGGAAATACGTCAGCAAATGACCCCGTCTCGGAAATATGTCATCCAATGACCCTGTCGCGGAAATACGTCAGCCAATGACCCCATCACGGAAATACGTCAGCAAATGACCCCGTCGCGAAAATACGTCAGCAAATGACCCCGTTTCGGAAATACGTCATCCAATGACCCTGTCGCGGAAATACGTCAGCCAATGACCCCGTCACGGAAATACATCATCAAATGAACCCATCACGGAAACACGTCATCAAATGACGCCGTCGCGGAAACACGTCATCCAATGACCCCGTCGCGGAAATACGTCATCAAATAACCCCGTCTCGGAAATACATCATCCAATGACCCCGTCTCGGAAATACGTCAGCCAATGACCCCGTCGCGGAAACACATAGGCAAATGACCCCGCCTCGGAAACACGTCAGCAAATGACCCCGTCGCGGAAATACGTCAACCAATGACCTCCTCGTCGGAGCAGTGCTTCGACTTGGAAAAAGGCCAATTCATCGATCACTTACAAGTCCTCTCGACTTGTAAGGGAGAAAATTCTCTTGTAAGATCCCTACGACTCTCAAGGGAAAGCACACTTAGGAATCCTCACGATTCCTAAAGAGAAAATACACCTACAGGATCCTCTCAACTCGTAGGGAGAAAAGTCTTTATGAGACCCTCACGGCTTATAAAGTTGAAAAGTCTTAAGCGACAGACCTGAACCTGTTTCCTAAGCCACAAAGAGTTCAAGATGCACTGTTCTCATCTACAGGCCACAACTGCTAAAATAACATGCCGATAACACAGCAGAGAAAAGAAAGCGATAGTCGGAGATTAAAAAAATGTGTCCTTTATTCATGAATTCGATTGAATACGAGATACATCATATAAAATAAAAAAAAATATGATGAATGAAATGAATACATGTTATTCATGAATTACAATCGGTACTAAGTTGATTATTGCGAAGGAGATGATTTTAATAAATCAGCAAGCCGCTCGCGCACTCCTTTCAGCTCCTTTTCATAAGCAGCCACCGCGGCCAGCTCCGCTTCGACTCTGGCCTGTTGCTGCAAACAGGATGAAACTTTCTCACCAATCTCCCGTTGGGCAGCTTCGCGACTCTGCGTAACCAGCTCGATTAAGTCGAGCTTCTGCCTCAATGCCAGCCCGTCCGAAATGCATCGCTGCAAATTATCAAAGATGGTTCTCAGTTGCGCAGCATTCGCTTTGACCTCGGTATACAACCGGGCAGACTCGCTTGAAGACTCTTCGCGTTCCTTCCGCCTCAAGGCCGCCTCTTGTTCAAAATGGCGAAGGAAAGAAGCACTTTGCTCAACCCATGCAGCTCGCTGGGAGTTCAAAGCCAGAGCTTCGGGAGCAAGACGCTTGAGCTTAACTTCGTACAAGCAAGCCTCGATCTGTCTGCAATAGTTAACCCAAGATTCGACGCTGCCCTCGCCATGGAAGTGCACAAGCGTTGCCAACATCGGATTGACCTCAGCAGCGAGTGCAAGGGCCTCCGTGTCAAGCTCCTCGCTGGATTCACTCAACATGCGTAGGCTGATCACAGTGCCCTTGGAAGATGGACGTCTGGAAAAAGGCCCTGCCGGCATTAAGATGCGAGACTCGAAGGGAGCTGGAGTCGGCGCGATTACTGCAAAACAAATCATAGTCAAACGTCGGCACAAGGGATATAGAAAATGCACGAGCGATGGAGTATACTATACCAGCTGCGACAGGCGGCAGAGTTGGGAGTACCGGAGGCGCGACTGTTCTCTCGTCCCCTCCTCCAATATGTAACGCTGTAATCAATTTAAAGAGGAATTAACAACAACATGGTTTCCCATAAAAGAAAGGAAAGGAAGTCAGTTAAAAACTATACTCACTGACACCGGCAGGCAGGACGACTTCTGACCGGAAGGAGAAATGTGGATTCAGCACCTGATACAGATGGTCAAGGAGGACTCCTGCAAGGTTGTAACAATACGAGGTTAGTACAAAGAGTATATTACCCCCAATGAAACCGATAAGCTGCAAACATATACCTTCCAACGCTCCAGACAGCATAGGAGAAGGCGACAGAACAACAGCCGTCATGGCGGCGACTAGAGGTACTTCAGATGGTGCAATCTCCGCATTTACTGCACCTATACTCAACGAAAAAATGTCATCATATGGGGATGAACGGGATCGAAAGATGAAAAGAAAGCAGTGACCCAAGAGCTACCTGATAGGTCGCCAACCGAAACCGCGACGAGAGCATCACTAGGCACAGCGGCTTCTTCGCTCTCCTCCATTGGAATAGTTTCTGCGCCCATGGCTTCGTCCCCTGATTCGACGAGAGTCGTTGTGACACTTGCGATGCCCGTCGATACCTGGGAGCCATGAGGAGAAAGAGCGGCGGTTAGGGCAGTCCCAGACTCTCGAAAGAAAGTAGCCGCTTCGGACTCTGTGGTCGCCGTCTTCTCACCTGCCACCTGTTCATATCATAATTTTGCATTATTATATTCCCCGTTCTTATTCATTTTACAAATAAACATGTGCTTTTGATCCATGTCTGGTACATAGTTGCAGGTTACAGGTTCTCAGAACAAAACAGTGAAATTGATGAAAAGATGATACAAAAGTGAGACTACGACCGATAAATGGTGGAATCTTGATTGTGCCTACACTTTAAGGGACAATGAAGATCAATGAACAAGTTCACAAAGCACAAAGGCAGTGCAAGGTTCAAGACTTCGACACGAAGCAAACGGTGAAAGTCCATGACTCTATTCACTGTGGAAATCTGGAAGAAATCTAGAAGACAAACTGAGAAACCAAGTAAATAAACAAGAAGTCAAAAGCAGCAGAAAGAACCCCAGGAAAAAGCAACCAGCAAGCCATCAAGATGGCCGCGGAACCGCGGCCAAACCAAGCTTATGGTCGCGGATCCACGGCCATGTGTCGCCCGTGTCGGTGCAAAATCTCTGTGGCGGCTGGCGACGCGTTGACTAGTTTTCTTTAGGGGTAAAATTGTAATTGCAGACGTGAATCGATTGTAACCCTAGGGTTTCTATGCTCTATAAATAGAAACCCTAAACCTCTTTTTGGAGTTATGCCTCTTCTTGTGCCTCATTGTATCTATCTAAATTCAGAATTTCAATTCTTGTAAAGTATGAAGAGTGCATCAAATTAGAGTAAGTTTTCTATTCTTGCCCTAGTTAATTTTATTATCTGCCCTAGTATAATTTTCCTTTCTGCCCTAGTTTAGATTTTATTCTCTGCCATAATTAATTAGTTTAGAAAATGTTAATCAATTCCCTAATGAGTGAGTAGTCTCCGCACTTGTTAGGGTTAGATTTAGGGAAGGCTTGAGAGATGAAGATCTCTCACCCCTTTCTTACCCATCACACGTTTTTATAGGACTCCATGCATACATGCACACACCGCTCCCTACGGCACCCTATCCCATGAGGTAGTGGTGATACTGTAGTTTAAAAGACCGGTTGTGCATGTTTTCCATGGATGTTAGGGTAAGAATTAAAAAAGGAAGGACAAGAACCTAGAGGAAGAAACATCGTTTCTTCCCGATGGTACTAATCCACTTTATTAATTATTACCATAACACCTCATAGATCTTAATTAGGGTATAGAAAGCGGTGAGGAATATTGACTTTCCAAATTTTACCTAAACCTAACCCTAGCAAGGTTTAGATCAACTTAGTTTTTAGATTTAATCAATCCGACAACAATCGGAATTAACTCGTTAGAACAATTAGAAAATACACAAAATCCCTGTGGACCGACCCGTACTCACCGGCTAGCTACCAAGCGACGCCGTTCTTAATTGCGGTTAACAAATTCTTTGATCAATCAAATGGCGTCGTTGCCGGGGATGGCGTTGTTATTCTCTTTTTGTAATTTCGGGTTAATAAAAAATTGAAAAATCATAAAAACTGAAAAAATATAAAAATATAAAAAAAATTATCATCTTGTTATTTTGTGAAGGGTATTTTCGTTTGAATTTTGCAGGACCGACGAACGAATTCAGATCTGGAAAATCCAGAGATCAAAACAGCAAACAGCAAATCTGAACAAACAGAGGAGGACCGTAACAGACAACAGAAGAAATTTGGAGGACCGAGCCAACCGTTTGACCGCGGAACCGCCGCGCTTGGACCTCATTGACCGCGCTTCCGCCGCTTATTGGTGACATCATCATTTGAAAAAAAATCTCTGTAAGCATATTTCCTTCTTCTGGATCCCCTGACATCCTCTGAAATATTTTCCTGCAGGATTCTTTGTGCAAAAATTTCTCCCCCTTCCAATAATTGATCTTGTGCAGGATTCTTTGCGCCGCGCTAAAAAATTGTTTGCAAGTGATTGTTTACTGTTTTGCATATTTAATTGGACTTTAAGGGGCTTGAAACCAATCCAGATTGGGTGGGGATTTCATCACCCTTCCCAGGACCCCAGAAATCACATAAGGCATATTGCATTGACCATCAATTAATTAAAAAAGATTAGACTCAGTCCTAAGGACTTCGCGCTCAATAGGACAAAGGAATAGTTGTAGGTATCGACCGTTGATCCTAACCTGATTTTGTGGTGTCTAAGCAAGTGTGTCTAAGGCAAGTGGTTACTTAATTAGGCCCACTACTTATGTAGTGGAGAACCTCCCACTTACCTGGCACTTACCTGGCCACAACTGGCGGTGAAGAGGCAGTTTGAGGTCCTATTTCTTGCCCTTTGGAATAGTTAGGAGCTGTCTAGCTGAGCTAGGTGACCCTAGATTTAGGCTTGATTGTGCATTTGTGATTGATTGAACGTGTGTCTAAGCCTTTTATCGAAAATCTTTTTGCAAAAAGCTCCTTATATAAAAAAAACACAAAAAGAAAAAAGGAAAAAATTTACAAAAAAACTTGCAACTTGTCGCTAAGAAATCCGTGCACCCCACATTCTTTTTCTTCTCCTTTCTTACATCATGGGTACCCCACCTCCCAAAACTCTTGCCGAACTTTGGTACCCTCGTCCAAACATTGCTTCATACGCGAATTGTTTTGGTCGAATTACGGATGACCCCTCCATGCCCAAAATTTCTTTGAAAGATCAAATAGAAGCGTCTAGGAGAAACATTTCGACTCTGCAATCCACTTTGTATCAACCATTTCAACCCTCACCACCTTCTTACGTTGATACTCCTTTTTCGAGTCCTGTTGTAACTCCGAAAACCATGTCTATCGCTGAACATATTGAACAATCTCGTAGCCGATGTTTCACTCCTTTCAACACTTTCAGTTCTTGGGATCAATAAGTCCATTCACCTTTTTATCCAAATGTTGATCCTACTCCTGTCCAACCATTCAATTCCTACCAGTCCTGCCCGACTTCCGCACCTTCCCTAGACATTGCTTCTACACAACCATTTGGGAGTTTCACGTATCCAAACAATTTTGAATCTTTTACTGAAACCCCTTCACAACCCATGTCTAGTCTGGAACAGTCGTTGGAAGCTTATATTGTAGCGACAAACTAACAGATGAGGAATTTGGATGCGTCCATTGCCGCCCTTTATTCATCAAGACAACCTAGTGAACCGGTAGCTAGTTTTCAACTAGCTCCAAATTTTCCAATGTATGATGAGGCGGTTGGACAGAGTGAGAATTTGAGTAGTGAGAGTGAGCTGTACACACTTCCAAATCAAACCTACCCATACCCAATTGAATCCCATAACTCCGGTTTTCAATCAAGTGTCCCAAATGATTCACCAGTTGAAAAAAAACGTGTAATGAGTTGTGCGACTTTGTAGTGCTTGATTTGCCAAAATGTGAAGGGTCCCTTTCGAGTGAAACTATCACCAATCCTTTCGACCTCTACACCTCCAATCTAGAACCTGAATTGATAAATATCCATGCTTTTGATGAGGTGTCAGAAAAAATTGATTTTCACTTGATTGAGGATATTGACGCAGGGAATAATTTAGATGATGAACCCGCAGATTTGACTGAAATTTTATCTCCAATTCATCATCCCGAGTCATTAAATATTTCTCCCGAACCTCATATGCGTCTTGATTTTTATGATAATTGCATGGATGGGATAACTTTTGAGGAGAATTATAAAGATAGTATTGAGGAGAGTATTGAGGATAGTATTGAGGATGAACCATTTTTGTTTGATGAGTCGGATTTTCCAATTCATTCTCCTGAACCTTTAACTATTATACTTCCTAAATCACCCTCCCTCCTTTCCATCGTTCCGACCACGCAAAAGATCATGCAGGAGGACTGTAAGCTTGAAAATTTTCTGTTCGATCACAGCTCTTTTGACGCCACTAGTGCGTTCCTCTTTGAATCTGACACAGTTCTCACGACTGACAATGATTACGAGTGTTTCACTTTTTCGGACGATTTTGAAGACTCACCGTCCGAATTTGAATCCTTTGAATTTTCTGATGAGTTAGTTGAACCATCAGACTCGGTTACTTACAGTCATTTCGTACCATTGATGGAATCCTTCAAGTTCGAGACAGTTTACTTAAGTGAGAATAAGACTATCCATAAATCACTCCCCTTCGTCCTTTCCATCGTTTCGACCGTGCAAGAATCCGTCGCGCTTCTATTTTCAATGGATGGTTTACCAACTTCAACGTACCCATGTTTTCTTGCGGATCTTGAGGGATTTGACCCCATTTCTCGACGGGTTGATAAATTAGCACAATCACTTTTAACACATCGGTCATCACAATGTGTGCTAATTTATTCACTAAATTTACACCATCAAGTTCGTACTACACTTCTTTCTCGCTTCCACCATTCTTCTCCTAATATACCAAGACCATATTCCACCTTTCTTCCCATACGGTCTCGTGTGTTTCTCATTTCTTTCCTCTACACTCCATTCTTTCACCAGCCACATTATTATAACGATAAATTTTTTGAATGGTTGGTGCTAACCTTTGGCCTATGTAAGACCTTGTATAATTTGATTTTTCTCCTCCCTAACTCTGAACTTTAACGCTTAAAACAGTGGAAACATTGTCTCACTTAAGTTTGGGGGGGCTTTTTGTATATATATTTTGTTTTTCTTAACAATAAAAAAAATAATAAACAGGGGAATACCGGCAATTTTGACCCTCTTGGTGTAGCCTGACAGCGAGGACACTGTCAAGTTTAAGTTTGGGGGTATGCTCGGTAAGCTTTCTTCCTTCGCATTCATGTGTATATTTTTGCATTTGCATGCTTATTTTAAAACCCATAAAAATTGAGAAATTTTAAAAATTATAAAAATTAAAACATTCAATTTTGGCCATAATTGACTTGAGTTTAACAAATAGGAACAACTAGATCTTAGATTTAGTAAATTAAAAACCCTAAAAATAACCTTTCTTAAAATTTAACAGTAAAAAGTATATGTCTTTATAGTTTATTTAGAAATAGGCAAATTTCTAGTTGACTTTTTGGGCTAAGTTAAAACAAAGAAAAAGTATTGATATTTTTATTAAAATATAAGTTTGAAAAATAATTCCTAATTTTAAGTCTAAATTCTGAAAATATATACCCTACAAATTGCACAACACGAACCTTGAAACTTGGAATAGTAGAAGAGACCTTGAAATGCTCTTGTCTAAAGAAAAATAAAATAAAAATACAAGTGTGAATAAAGAGAAAAAAATAAAAAAATGAACACTGGTTTTTGTAATTACTTAAGGCTGCTTTAATAGAAAAAATATTTAGCGAGGGTGCTTCATCACCTAGTGCCTTAGACCAACTGGTTTGGGAGTCACTGCTATAAGCCTTAGATATTACAAGACTAGGAATTACGCATTAATGTGCAAGCACATTTTGTAATCGGTCGTTGGTACCTCAAGAAGTATTAACGGTCGCATGAAGAATGTGTGAGCAGTTTCATCTAAAAATTCACCAATTGAAAAGTACTTTGGACGATGGACAAGAGTATAATAACTTGATTTGAATTTCTAAGTGTAGGGGTGATATATACACACATGTAGGGGTATGTGATTGGGGTTTAGATAAGAGATAGGAATGAAAGATAAGATTTATATCTTTAATAGAGATGATAAAAATTCCTAAGTTGAGATGGAACCCTAGAAGGAAAACTTAAAAGATGCCAAAAGCTAAGTAAATTCACAAGAATATATATAATCTTAAGTTAAATGATAAGAAAGCGTGAAAAATACGGGTTGATAATTTCTGAGTCAAAGATAATAGAGCTTCTTGTTAGAAAACCTAATTGGAGAATAAAAGTCAATGGGCCAAATTGATAGGATTTTGTGGGTAGTATCCGCTGAAAACCCTCAGGAGACAACACTCCTCCTACTAGGGACACCTAGAGGTTTAACGACTTGTTGCACGAGCTCAGTGCAATCGCATTTCCCTGCGAAAGTGAGGTTAGGTCTTTTTCGAGAATAAACTAGTTTTGCTCGAGGACGTGCAAAAGATAAGTTTGGGGGTATTCGTTCATATCATAATTTTGCATTATTATATTCCTCGTTCTTATTCATTTTACAAATAAACAGGTGCTTTTGATCCATGTCTGCTATATAGTTGCAGGTTACAGGTTCTCGGAACAAAATAGTGAAATTAATGAAAAGATGATACAAAAGTGAGACTACGACCAATAAATGGTGGAATCTTGATCGTGCCTACATTTAGAGGGACAATGAAGATTAATGAACAAGTTCACAAAGCACAAAGGCAGCGCAAGGTTCAAGACTTCGACACGAAGCAAACGGTGAAAGTCTACGACTTTATTCATTATGGAAATCTGGAAGAAATCTAGAAGACAAACTGAAAAACCAAGTAAATAAACAAGAAGTCAAAAGTAGCAGAAAGAACCCCAGGAAAAAGCAGCCAGCAAGCCATCAAGATGGCCGCGGAACCGCGGCCAAACAAAGCTTATGGCCGCGGATCCGCGGCCATGTGTCGCCCGTGTCGGTGCAAAATCTCTGTGGCGGCTGACGGCGCGTTTACTAGTCTTCTTTAGGGGTAAAATTGTAATTGCAGACGTGAATCGATTGTAACCCTAGGGTTTCTATGCTCTATAAATAGAAACCCTAAACCTCTTTTTGGAGGTATGCCTCTTCTTGTTCCTCATTATATCTATCTAAATTCAGAATTTCAATTCTTGTAAAATATGAAGAGTGCATCAAATTAGAGTAAGTTTTCTATTCTTGCCCTAGTTAATTTTATTATCTACCCTAGTATAATTTTCCTTTCTGCCCTAGTTTAGATTTTATTCTCTGCCCTAGTTAATTAGTTTAGAAAATGTTAATCAATTCCCTAATGAGTGAGTAGTCTCCTCACTTGTTAGGGTTAGATTTGAGGAAGGCTTGAGAGATGAAGATCACTCACCCCTTTCTTGCCCATCACACGTTTTTATAGGACTCCATGCATACATGCACACACCGCTCCCTACGGCACCCTATCCTACGAGGTAGTGGTGATACCGTAGTTTAAAAGACCGGTTGTGCGTGTTTTCCATGGAGGTTAGGGTAAGAATTAAGAAAGGAATGACAAGAACCTAGAGGAAGAAACATCGTTTCTTCCCGATGGTACTAATCCACTTTATTAATTATTACCATAACACCTCATAGATCTTAATTAGGGTATAGAAAGCGGTGAGGAATATTGACTTTCCAAATTTTACTTAAACCTAACCCTAGCAAGGTTTAGATCAACTTAGTTTTTAGATTTAATCAATCCGACAACAATCAGAATTAACTCGTTAGAACAATTAGAAAATATACAAAATCCCTGTGGACCGACCCGTACTCACCGGCTAGCTACCAAGCGACGTCGTTCTTGATTGCGGTTAACAAATTCTTAGATCAATCACCACCTCATCGCCATTGCGTGGCCCTGCAAGATATGGTACATTAAAGTTTGCGAATCGAGTGAAAATAAGAAGACCGGGCATTGCATTACCTGACGATGGATTCTGGGTTGCCTCCCGAGCAGCGCGCACGACCTGTCTATGAGCGGTAGACAGTGCAACTGTAGCATCCTCCAGAGGAATAGCGATAGAAGAGGTGGTGCTTGAACCTGCACCCACAACCAAGCTGGCATCGCGTTCCCTCGCCGCACGCTTCCTGCGCTTATTGTCGGCCTTAACAGTCAGAAATGATCTCCTCAAGACCTCCGTCAGAGGGACATCATCGTCCGAGCCAAGAGCTACCTCTGGAGCCGTTATGGCATCCATCATCGGCTGCTTGAGCGAAGCCTCTTGCGGCAATACCGAGAGAGCTGGGGCCACAATAGCTAACTCTGGAAGCGTCGCCGCATCACCGCTCGGAATCGACGCCGCGCTCGGGATAACCTGATTCGAAGTAGTACCTGCAATAAGATGAAAACGAAGGGTTAAACCACGAATAAAGAAAAAGGGGAATGAAGGCACAACGAGCCGAAGTATACCAAAGCCCAAGGAAGCGCGAAGCCTCTCTTCCTCCTCAAAAGTCTTGAGGGAAGCCGCGATATCCTCTTCGGCGGAGATACATGTTGAAGAAGAAAGCGTCAGTCAAAGCATAATGATAAAAAAATATAACCATGGAAAGATACGACTGAAGTCTTCCTGATTGTGTAATGGTAATCAATGCTGCTTCATTGTGAGATAGTTGCTTGGAAACTGCGATGGCAGCCTCTAGATCGGTATCATCCGGCGCAATGAACAAACCCTCATTAGTACCGTATTCGCTCAGGCCTTCGCTGTAAGGAGCGTGAAGCTCCTGGCCGAATACAACGTCTGCAGAAAGTATCGACTTCTTTTTCTTCTGCGAGCGAGTGCCGGCAGCCGATAACACGAGCTTGCGCTTGGCGGGCAATTTTGGGCGACGAGTCCCAATCTCCGTACCCACGCCAGACTCAGGAGATGCCGCAGCTATAAATTTTACAGGCACACGGGGTATGGGCATCTCGGGGATAACACGTGGTACCATAGCCGCAGCAGCTTCTCTTAAGGGAGGACAAACGATGGTCGGTCGGTTCAAGGGAACAGCTGGATTATCAGTGGGGGCAGCACCCTTGCAATCAAGTAATAATCGATTTTCTTCCCTGATGACAGCACCCATCGCGTGCTGGTACCATGCCACGTATACGTTCAATACCTTCGGGATGCAGCTCGGCTCGCTGTTAAAGAAGTTAGATCCGGTGTTGAGCCTGATGAAATGATGTAGCGCGTTGCGGATACCTTCTTCTGTGGCAATCGGCTCAGCTAGGAAGACCTCGAGCGGGACACCTTGATTATAGCTAGATTGTTGAGCGAAACGATGCGGGTTGTATCTCATGAACAATGACGAATCGTTCTTCCTAAACACTAGAAAACCCGGTTGGATTGAATATAAATGAAGAATCTCCCAAGTTTTCAGGGTAGAGGCACCGTCTTTAAAGGTGTCCCGCAGCGGCTGCACCGTCTTTGCGGATTCCTTGCCGATGGTTGTTCATATCAGAATTTTGCATTATTATATTCCCCATTCTTAATCATATTGCAAATAAATAGGTGCTTTTGATCCATGTCTGCTAAATAGTTGCAGGTTACAGGTTCTCAGAACAAATACAGTGAAAATGGTGAAAAGACGCTATAAATGTGAGACTATGACCAATAAATAGATGAATCTGTATGATGCCGCCTACCAGTTTAAGGAACAAATGAAGATCAATGAACAATTCGATTGCACAACGTATGAGAGCAGCACAAGATTCAAGACTTCAACACGAAGCTAACGGTAAAACTCCACAACATTCTGCACTGTGGAAATCTGGAAGAAAATAGAAGATATTCTGAGAAACCAAGTGAAGAAACCAGAAGTAAAATGCAACATGAAGTAGCCCTAAAGAAATGAGCCCAATAGCCCATCAAACGGCCGCGCAACTGCGGCCAAAGAAGGCTTTTGGCCGCGGATCCGCGGCCGTGCAATGCCCATGTCGGTGGATAAGACGGTGCGTTGACCGAGTCTTCTTAGGGTAGATTCGTAAATTTATGAATGGATCAGAATTTAACCTAGGGTTTCCTGTATCTATAAATAGGAGAGCAAAAGGCCAATAATTCTCGTGCCTCTTTTTGGGTGCCTCTCTTGAGATGTCTCTTTTAATTTCTAGATCTTAGATTTTCAATTCCATGTAATCTGTCAAAGAGTGCATCAATGAAGAAGTAAGTTTTTTTATCTTGAATTTTTTTTATCTAACAATTTTATTTCTCTGTCGTAGTTATAAATTTTTTATCTACCGTAGTTATAAATTTTTTATCTGCCCTAGTTATAGATTTTTTATCTGCCGTAGTTATTAATAAAAACCATAAAAAATGAACTCGTTTATCAATTCGCTAATGAGTGAGTAGTTCCTCGCTTGTTAGGGTTAGGTTTAGAGAAGGTTTGAGAAATTAAAATCTCTCACCCCTTTCTTGCCCGTTATACATTTTAAAGTAGGACTCTATGCATACATACACACACCGCTCACTACGGCACCCTATCCCAAGAGGTAGCGGTGATACCATAGTTAAAGACCGATTGTGTATGATTTCCATGGAGGTTAAGGTAAGAGTTAAGAAAGGACAGACAAGGACCAAGAGGAAGAAACCTAATTTCTTCCCGATCGTGCTAATTCTCTTTGTTAATTATTACCTTAACACCTAATAGTTCTTAATTAGGGTAAAGAAAACGGTGAGAATAATTGATTTTCCAAACTAACCTAATCTTAACCCTAGCAAGCTTTTTATAAACTTTTATCTCATCCTTAGATCTTAAAATAAAACCCAAAATCTTTTGGATTTAACCCGTTAAAACATAAAGAAAAGGAATCCATCTCCCTGTGGACCGACCCGTACTCAACCGGCTAGCTACCAAGCGACACCGTTATTGATTGCGGTTAATTTTTTTATCACAAATAGTGTAAGCACCAAAATCACCTATCAATCAAATGGCGCCGTTACCGCGGAGACGGTAGTCTCTTTCTTTGTGTAATTTCGGGTTAAAAACAAAAAATAAAAAATAAAAATTTAAAAATTGTAAAAATTGTAAAAAATTTAAACAAAAAAAATTAAATAAAATAAAATAAATTCATCTTGTTCTTTTTGAAAGGTATTGTGTGAATTGCGCAGGAAAAGAAGAGGGACAGATTCAGATCTGGAAAATCCGAGTGAACAAATCAAGAAAAAGAGAATCTAAACAAATAGGGGAGAATCCAAACAACACAGAGAAATATTTTGGAGATCTAAACCAACTAAACCACCGCAGAACCGCGGCAGATTCAGGGGTTTGACCGCAGAACCCCGGTCAACTGCTGATGTCAGCATCCCAAAATTCTCTGTAAGTATTGTTTGTCCTCTCTTCTACCCTCTGAGCTCAACTAAAAAATTTCCTGCAGAATTCTTTGCGCAAAATCTTTCTCCCTCTTCAATAAATTGTTTTTGTGCAGGATTCCTTGCGCTGCAAAATAATAAAAAAATTTGAAAGTGTTTTAGATTTTTGGTGTGTTAATTACTTTGCATATTTAAAACGGACTTTTATGGGGCTATAACACCAATCAAGATTGGATGGGGATTTCATTACCCTTCTTAAGACCCCGGAAATCACAAAAAGCATTTTGCATCAACTTTCGAGTTAATAAAAAATATTAGACTCAGCCAATAAAGACTGTCGCGCTCAATAGGACAAAGGAAAAGTTGTAGGTATCGGTCGTTTATCTAAACCAGACTTTGTGGTGTGTAGGGTAGACAAGTAGGAAAGATAATTTTAAAAGGCCCGTCTCACGGTGATTCGTGAGCGGATCCCTCCTTTCTTTACTTGTACTTACCTGGCAACAATTGGCGGTGAAGTGGCGATTTGAGGATCTCACAATTTGCCCTTTGGAACAGTTAGGAGCAGCCTAGTTGACTTAGGAGACCCAAGCTCTAGGCTTGGTTGTGCATGCTTATATTGTGACTATTTAAAAGTGTGTAGTAGTCCGTACAAATTGTGCAAAAAACTCTTTCTAAAAAAAACACTTTCAAAAATTTCAATAACCCAAAAACAAACAATTTCTTTTTTAAAAAAATAAAAAAAATTTAAACAAAATTAAAAATAAAAAAAAATTATCACATTCTTTTTCTTCTCCTTTCTTACATCATGGGTACCCCACCTCGCAAAACTCTTGCCGAACTTTAGTACCATCATCCAAACATTGCTTCCTACACGCATTGTTTTGGTCGAATTACGGACGACCCCTCCATGCCCAAAATTTCTTTGAAAGATCGAATAGAAGCGTTTAGGAGAAACAGCTGGACTCCGCAATCCACTTTGTATCAACCGTTTCAACCCTCACCACCTTCTTACGTTGATACTTCTTTTTCGAGTCCTGTTGTAACTCCGAAACCCATGTCTATTGCTGAACATATTGAACAATCTCGTAACCGATTTTTCACTCCTTTCAACACTTCAAGTTCTTGGGATCAATAAGTCCATTCACCTTTTTATCCAAATATTGATTCTACTCCTGTCCAACCATTCAATTCCTACCAGCCCTACCCGACTATCGCACCTTCTCTAGACACTGCTTCTACACAGCCATTTAGGACTTTCCAGAATCCAAACAATTTTGAATCTTTTACTGAAACCCCTTCACAACTCATGTCTAGTCTGGAATAGTCGTTGGAAGCTTATATTGTAGCGACAAACCAACAGATAAGGCGGTTGGATGCGTCCATGGCCGCCCTTATACAACCTAGTGACCCGGTAGTTAGTTTCTAACTAGCTCCAAAAATTCCAATGCATGATGAGGCGGTTGGACAGATCGAGAATTTGAGTGGAGATAGTGAGCTATACACCCTTCCAAATCAAATCTACCCATCCCCAATTGAATCCCACAACTCCGGTTTTGAATGTCTATCAAGTGTCCCAAATGATTCACCAGTTGAAAATAAAACATTTAATGAGTTGTGCGACTTTGTGGTGCTTGATTTGTCAGATTGTGAAGGGTCCCTTTCGAGTGAAACCATCACCAATCCTTTTGACCTCTACACCTCCAATTTAGAACCTGAATTGATAAATATCCATGCTTTTGATGAAGTGTCCGAAAATATTAATTTTCACTTGATTGAGAATATTGACGCAGAGAATAATTTGGATGAGGAACCCGCAGATTTGGCCGAGTTTTTTTCTCCAATTCATCATCCCGAATCATTAAATTTTTTTCCCGAACTTCATATGCGTCTTGATTTTGATGAGAATGGCATGGATAAGCTAAATTTTGAGAAGAATATTGAGGAAATTATTGAGGATAAACCAGTTTTGTTTGATGAGTCGGATTTTCCAATTTATCCTGTTCTTTCCACTGACTGTGTACACCCTCCTGAACCTTTAACTGTGACCCTTCCTAACTCACTCCCTTTCGTCCTTTTCATCGTTCTGACCGCGCAAGAGACTGTATCCCTTTCATTTTCAATGTCTGGTTTACCAAGTTCAACGTACCCATGTTTTCTCACGAACCTTGAGGGATTTGACCTCATTTCTCAGTGGGTTGATAGATTAGCACAATCGCTTTTTACACATCGGTCATTACAAAATGTGCTAATTTATACACTCCATCTCCACCCTCAAGTTCGTATTCAACTTCTTTCTCCCACTTTCTCTGATTCTTCTTCTAATCTTCCTTTAATGATACCGAGTGTTGATGAATCACAATCCGATAATTCAAGTTTGATCATTCCAGAAGGCCAACTTGATTTGGATACTTTTGAAAATGAGTTAGATGAGTTTTTCGAGTCTCCTACCTCCATAATTTTTGACAAACCAAGTCTGATAAATTCTGGCACAAAACTTACTGACAGCAAAATGTTCAATTACATCAATGAGAGTTTTGAAGAACTTTTTGCTAACGAACTTGCATTCTTAAACGACACGGGTTTTGTGATTAATCAACCTCCACTTGAAGAAGTCGAACCACCACCATTTCTTTTTCCCTTCCGCTATTCTTCTCCTCTACCGAGACCGAATACTGTTTTTATCTCCACACAGTCTTGTGTGTTTCTCGTTTCTTTTCTCTACACTCCATTCTTTCACCAACCACACCATTATAACGATAAAATTTTTGAATGATTGATACTAACGTTTGGCCTGTATAAGGCCTTGTATAGCTTGATACTGTGTTTTTCTCCTCCCTAACTCTGAACTTTAATGCTTCAACGGTGGAAACACTATTTCACTTAAGTTTGGGGGAGACCTTTTTGTATAAATATTTTGTTTTGTTTTTCTGTTAACAATAAAAAAAAATTAATAATAAACAGGGGAGTGCCGACTATTTTGACCCTCTTGGTGTAGCCTGACAGTGAGGACACTGTCAAGTTTAAGTTTGGGGGTGTGCTCGGTAAGCTTTCTTCCTTCGTATTCATATGTATATTTTTGCATTTGCATACTTATTTTAAAACCCATAAAATCTGAAAAAAAATTTAAAATTATAAAAATTGAAAATTTCAATTTTGGCCATATTTGACTTAAGTTTAACATGACGGTTGACTAGTTAGGAAAAACTAGATCCTAAACTTAATAAATTAAAAACCCTAAAAATAATTTTTCTTAAAATTTAACGGTAGAAAATATATGTCCTTATAGTTTACTTAGAAATAGGCAAATTTTGAGTTCACTTCTTGGGCTAAGTCAAAATAAGGGAAGAGTATTGATATTTTTATTAAAGTGTAAGTCTAAAAAAATAATTCCTAAGTTTAAGTCTAAACTCTGAAAATATATACCCTACAACTTGCACAAACACGAACCTTGAAACTTGGAATAGTAGAGGATACCTTGAAATGCCCTTGTCTAAAATTCTTAGTATGAAGGAAAATAAAATTATAAGTTTGAATAAAGAAATATAAAAAATGAACACTGGTTTTGTGATTACTTAAGGCTGCGTAAAATAAAAAATATATAGCGAGGGCGCTTTATCACCCAGTGCCTTAGACCAACTGGTTTGGGAGTCACTGCTAAAGCCTTAGGTGTTACAAGACGAGAAATTACGTCTTAATGCGCAAACACATTTTGTAATCGGTCGTTAGTAGATCAAGAAGTATTAACAGTAGCATGAAAGATGTGTGAGCAATTTCATCTAAACATTCACCAAGTAAAAGTACATTGGACTATGGACAAGAGTATAATAGCTTGAATTGAATTTCCAAGTGTAGGGGTGATACAAACACACGCGTAGAGGTATATGATTGGGGTTTGGATGAAAAATAGGACTTATATCTTTAGTAGAGATGATAAAAATTCCTAAGTTGAGATGGAACCTTAGAAAGAAAACTCAAAAGATGCTAAAAGCTAAATAAATTTATAGAACATATACAATCTTAAGTTAAATGATAAGGAAGGGTGAAAAATATGGGTTGATAATTTCTGAGTTGAAGATAATAGAATTTTTTGCTAGAAAACCGAATTGAAGAATGAAAGTCTATAGGCCAAATTGATCGGATTTTGTGGGTAGTATCCGCTGAAAACCCTCAAGAGACAACACTCCTCCTACTAGGGACACCTAGAGGTTTAATGGCTTGTTGCACGAGCTCAGTGCAATCGCGATTCCCTGCGAAAGTGAGGTTAGGATTTTGTTGAGAATAAAATTGGTTTTGCTCGGGACGAGCAAAAGATAAGTTTGGGGGAATTTGTTCATATCAGAATTTTGCATTATTATATTTCCCATTCTTAATCATATTGCAAATAAATAGGTGCTTTTGATCCATTTCTGCTAAATAGTTACAGGTTACAGGTTCTCAGAACAAATACAGTGAAAATGGTGAAAAGACGCTATAAATGTGAGACTACGACCAATAAATAGATGAATCTGTATGATGCCGCCTACCAGTTTAAGAAACAAATGAAGATCAATGAACAGTTCGATTGCACAACGTATGAGGGCAGTACAAGATTCAAGACTTCAACACGAAGCTAACGGTAAAACTCCACAACATTCTGCACTGTGGAAATCCAGAAGAAAATAGAAAATATTCTGAGAAACCAAGTGAAGAAACCAGAAGTAAAATGCAACATGAAGCAGTCCTAATGAAATGAGCCCAATAGCCCATCAAACGGCCGCGCAACCGCGGCAAACAAGGCTTTTGGCCGCGGATCCACGGCCGTGCAATGCCCATGTCGGTGGATAAGACGGTGCATTGACCGGGTCTTCTTAGGGTAGATTTGTAAATTTATGAATGGATCAGAATGTAACCTAAGGTTTCCTGTATCTATAAATAGGAGAGCAAAAGACCAATAATTCTCGTATCTCTTTTTGGGTGCCTCTTTTGAGATGCCTCTTTTAATTTCTAGATCTTAGATTTTCAATTCCATGTAATCTGTCAAAGAGTGCATCAATGAAGAAGTTTTTTTATCTTGCATTTTTTTATCTAGCAATTTTATTTCTCTGCCGTAGTTATAAATTTTTTATATGCCGTAGTTATAAATTTTTTTATCTGTCCTAGTTATAAATTTTTTATCTGCCATAGTTATTAAATAAAAACCATAAAAAATGAACTCGTTTATCAATTCCCTAATGAGTGAGTAGTTCCTCACTTGTTAGGGTTAGGTTTAGGGAAGGTTTGAGAGATGAAAATCTCTGACCCCTTTCTTGCCCGTTATACATTTTAAAGTAGGACTCTATGCATACATACACACACCGCTCACTACGGCATCCTATCCCATGAAATAGCGTTGATACCATAGTTAAAGACCGATTATAATTGTTTTCCATAGAGCTTAGGGATAAGAGTTAAGAAAGGACGGACAAGGACCTGTTAGTTATATGTATGCCCTAGAGGCCATTACTGTGCATTGGATGTATATTGTGGTGGATGCTGGGACATATATAGGTAGGACTTTCTTGCTCGACATGATAGTACGCTATCTGGTTGCTCTTTGTCTTAACGTGTATACTTTCCGTCTCTCTGTTACATGTTGATAAAGCCTTTAGGATGTGTACTCGACTACCAGGACTATGATGCAGATCATACTAGCGGGGCCTGGATAGTCCATGAGTACATCCTTGAAATGTTCCTAGTCGAGGGAATATCGAGACGGGGCATCGATATTCCAGAGTAGACTAGCGTATATCTTCTCGACCCATGCGATGGGCGATGGATGATCCCATGTCCATTGGTGTTTGACATCGAAGATGGTATGCGGGTGCTCAGTGGAGACTGGGTACACTGAACGGACTCGCCGAGAACACCCAGATGGTATTATACCTCACGTCAGATGGCAGTTCTCTGGTGACACTGGTACAGCTTACTCTGGTGACCCGAGATCGTCATAGAATCTTGTGTGTCTCCCACTGTGCTTTGATTTCCACCCTACCACGGCTCTACTGAGTCGTGCAAACAGGTGGTTTTTGGGTACAGTCCCGATTCACATGGAGGCAATGAGCGATAGGAGGGGATTCGTCTCTCCCGGTATTGGGGGTTGATGTTGCGCAATGCACGACTGGCCATAACAGGAAATCCCTGGCCAGGGTTGCAGTGATATACTGGTAAGAGTTATCAGTAGTTTCACGAATGTTATGGACCTCAAGTCGGCATGACTTATCGAGCTATTGGGGTTTGACGTTTACCACCCCTAGGCGAGATATGCGACATATCAGACGAACAGACCGGACTGTACGGTAAGTGTTACTGGTTGGATTCACAGGAGTGTGAGCGGGCTTGCTCGTCGATCTTCTGATCGCTCAATACCCGGGTGGCCGTTATGTTTAGCAGACCGCTTGCGGCTTGTGGGTGTTTGATATGATCATCACCTGCTGCCGGCGTATTGACGAGTCTTTAGAGTCCTACACAGAGGTTTCCTGGCTCAAGCGAAACAAAATAGGAGCGCATATGAGATATGTGCGGGACCGAGAATAATGCGTGTATGTGATACCGTATTTCATTCTCGCGATGAATGTGTCGAATGGTTGTATGCGATATAACCTAGTTATCGAATCAAGGATTGATTCGATAAGCCGATACATTGGATACTAGCCGGTTATATGCGATATGACCGGATCATTGAATCAAGTGTTGATTTAATGATTTAATGTATAATTATATATTTGATATATTACTTTGCATTAACTAGTATTGGTTCACTTTAAATGGATTTTCTCACTTAAATTGTGCAAGTTGTATATGTGATATACATTTGTGCACATGATTGTATCATGTTTGATGATACATGTTTACTTGGTTAAGTGTAAAGAATTAAACCATGGTTAAGTTTATGATTAGGGTTTTCCTTATTGTTTTATTTATTCTTTTTGTTTATTTTGGAAAAAGGAAATGATAAAGAAAATGAAATGGTGGCTTATTTTGTTTGTTGTTGAAGTTTCTTGAAACTTTGACTTAGTGACCATTTTGTCTTCTTTCTTAACCCTAACCCTTCAAACTAACCTTGGTCAATTCTCTACACCTAACTAAGGTTAATGATATGATAAGTATTATATTTTCTTTTCTATTTTTATTAACTTATCATATCTTCTTCTTCTTCTTCATCTTCTTCTTCCATGAAGAAAGCTAGTGACCATCAATGGCAACTAGTGAAATTGAGTGAGAAATCCAAATCTAAAGTCTACCCACTTCCTATTTCTTCATTCTCTACCTCTTGCCAAGTTGTATAGGGTGTTTACTTCACAAGTTTTCAAAGCTTGGTGAAGTTGGAGCTTGTTCTTGTGATGCCTCGACGTAGATCATCTTCGGCATCGAACCGACGATCAAGCCCGCCCATTCTTCGATGATGCCAATGCTAGAGTCAAGGGTTCGATTTGGACAGCGGAGGGAGATCATCGCGGAGCTTAGGAAGTGGTGGACCGGATCTACAAAGGTTGTAGACCCTTCCCTTTAGCTATATTTCCGTTTACTTACTCGCTTCGCCTATATATCTAGTTAACGATCCGTTCTAGGGTTTCTCGGCACCGTATTTTTTAGAAATTTGCATGGATGATGACTTGTGAGACCTCACTAGGGTGCCTATGAATCTTACAGGACCAAAGGGAAGAAACCTAGTTTCTTCCCGATCGTGCTAATCCCCTTTGTTAACTATTACCTTAACACCTAAAAAGTTCTTAATTAGGGCAAAGAAAGCGGTGAGAATAATTGATTTTCCAAACTAACCTAATCTTAACCCTAGCAAGCTTTTTATAAACTTTTATCTCATCCTTATATCTTAAAATAAAATCCAAAATCTTTTGGATTTAACTCGCTAAAATATAAAGAAAAGGAATCCATCTCCCTGTGGACCGATCCGTACTCAACCGGTTAGCTACCAAGCGACACCGTTCTTGATTGCGGTATATTCTTTGATTTCAAAACGCGCATAAGCAAAATCTCTACCAATGAAATGGCGCCGCTGCCGGGGATCGAACCCGGGTCACCCGCATGACAGGCGGGAATACTCACCGCGTGATAAGATAAAGGAGGATCAAAACAGCACAAAACAGAATTTTTAGGATCTAAACCGACCATTCGACCGCGTAACCGACGCGATTTGGTGCCTTTGACCGCGGATCCGCGGCCTCGTGCTGACGTCATCACCTCAAATCCCTCTGTGGGTATTTTTTATCTCCTCTGTAACCTCCTGATCTCAACTGAAAATTTTTCTGCAGGGTTCTTTGCGCAAAATTCTTTTCCCTCTCCAATAAATTGTTTTTGTGCAGGATTCTTTGCGCTGCAAAATAAAAAAAAATTTGAAAGTGTTTTAGATTTTTTGTGTGTTAATTGATTTGCATATTTAAAACGGACTTTTAAGGGGCTATAACACCAATCAATATTGGGTAGGGATTTCGTTACCCTTTCTAGGACCCCAAAAATTACAAAAAGCATTTGCATCAACTTTCGAGTTAATAAAAAATATTAGACTCGTCCAATAAGGACTGTCGCGCTCAATAGGACAAAAGAAAGTTGTAGGCATCGGTCGTTTATCTAAACCAGAGTTTGTGGTGCCTAGACTAGACAAGTAGGAAAGATAATTTTAAAAGGCCCGTCTCACGGTGATTCGTGAGCGGATCCCTCCTTTCTTTACTTGTACTTATCTGGCAACAATTGGCGGTGAAGAGGCGATTTGAGAATCTTACAACTTGCCCTTTGGAACAGTTAGGAGCAGTCTAGTTGACCTAGGAGACCCTAAATCTAGGCTTGATTGTGCATGCTTATATTGTGACTGTTTGAAAGTGTGTAGTAGTCCGTAAAAATTTTTTAAAACTCTTTCTAAATAAAACACATTCAAAAATTTCAAAAACCCAAAAACAAACAATTTCTATAAAAAAAAATTTTAATTTTTTTTTAAAAATAAAAAAATAAAAAAAAATTCATCACATTTTTTTTCTTCTCCTTTCTTACATCATGAGCACCCCACCTCGCAAATCTCTTGCCGAACTTTGGTACCCTCTACCAAACATTAATTCCTACGCTCATCATTTTGGTCGAATTACGGACGACCCCTCCATACCCAAAATTTCTTTGAAAGATCGAATAGAAGCGTCTAAGAGAAATAGGTTGGACTTCGAAATCCACTTTGTATCAACCGTTTCAACCTTCACCACCTTCTTACGTTGATACCCCTTTTGAGAGTCCGGAGGTAACTCCGAAACCCATGTCTATTGCTGAACATATTGAACAATCTCGTAACCGATCTTTCACACCTTTCAATACTTCAAGTTCTTGGGACAACCAAGTCCATTCACCTTTTTATCCAAATATTGATTCTACTCCTGTCCAACCATTCAATTCCTACCAGCCCTACCCGACTATCGCACCTTCTCTAGACACTGCTTCTACACAGCCATTTAGGACTTTCCAGAATCCAAACAATTTTGAATCTTTTACTGAAACCCCTTCACAACCCATGTCTAGTCTGGAATAGTCGTTGGAAGCTTATATTGTAGCGACAAACCAACAGATGAGGCGGTTGGATGCGTCCATGGCCGCCCTTATACAACCTAGTGACCCGGTAGTTAGTTTCCAACTAGCTCCAAAAATTCCAATGTATGATGAGGCGGTTGGACAGATCGAGAATTTGAGTGGAGAGAGTGAGCTATACACCCTTCCAAATCAAACCTACCCATCCCCAATTGAATCCCACAACTCCGGTTTTGAATGTCTATCAAGTGTCCCAAATGATTCACCAGTTGAAAATAAAACATTTAATGAGTTATGCGACTTTGTAGTGCTTGATTTGCCAGATTGTGAAGGGTCCCTTTCGAGTGAAACCATCACCAATCATTTTGACCTCTACACCTCCAATTTAGAACCTGAATTAATAAATATCCATACTTTTAATGAGGTGTCCGAAAATATTAATTTTCACTTGATTGAGGATATTGACGCAGGGAATAATTTGGATGATGAACCCGCAGATTTGGCCGAGTTTTTCTCTCCAATTCATCATCCCGAATCATTAAATTTTTTTCCCGAACTTCATATGCGTCTTGATTTTGATGAGAATAGCATGGATAAGCTAAATTTTGAGAAGAATATTGAGGAAATTATTGAGGATAAACCAGTTTTGTTTGATGAGTCAGATTTTCCAATTCATCCTGTTCTTTCCACTGACTGTGTACACCCTCCTGGACCTTTAACTGTGACCCTTCCTAAATCACTCCCTTTCGTCCTTTCCATCGTTCTGACCGCGCAAGAGACTGTATCCCTTTCATTTTCAATGTCTGGTTTACCAAGTTCAACGTACCCATGTTTTCTCATGAACCTTGAGGAATTTGACCTCATTTCTCAGTGGGTTGATAGATTAGCACAATCGCTTTTTACACATCGGTCATTACAAAATGTGCTAATTTATACACTCCATCTCCACCCTCAAGTTCGTATTCAACTTCTTTCTCCCACTTTCTCTGATTCTTCTTCTAATCTTCCTTTAATGATACCGAGTGTTGATGAATCACAATCCGATAATTCAAGTTTGATCATTCCAGAAGGCCAACTTGATTTGGATACTTTTGAAAATGAGTTAGATGAGTTTTTCGAGTCTCCTACCTCCATAATTTTTGACAAACCAAGTCTGATAAATTCTGACACAAAACTTACTGACAGCAAAATGTTCAATTACATCAATGAGAGTTTTGAAGAACTTTTTGCTGACGAACTTGCATTCTTAAACGACACGGATTTTGTGATTAATCAACCTCCACTTGAAGAAGTCGAACCACCACCATTTCTTTTTCCCTTCCGCTATTCTTCTCCTCCACCGAGACCGAATACTGTTTTTATCTCCACACAGTCTTGTGTGTTTCTCGTTTCTTTTTTCTACACTCCATTCTTTCACCAACCACACCATTATAACGATAAAATTTTTGAATGGTTGATGCTAACGTTTGGCCTGTGTAAGGCCTTGTATAGCTTGATACTGTGTTTTTCTTCTCCCTAACTCTGAACTTTAATGCTTCAACAGTGGAAACACTGTTTCACTTAAGTTTGGAGGGGATCTTTTTGTATAAATATTTTGTTTTGTTTTTCTGTTAACAATAAAAAAAATTAATAATAAACAGGGGAGTGCCGACTATTTTGACCCTCTTGGTGTAGCCTGACAGTGAGGACACTATCAAGTTTAAGTTTGGGGGTGTGCTCGTTAAGCTTTCTTCCTTCGTATTCATATGTATATTTTTGCATTTGCATACTTATTTTAAAAGCCATAAAAACTGAAAAAAATTTAAAATTATAAAAATTGAAAATTTCAATTTTGGTCATATTTGACTTAAGTTTAACATGACGGTTGACTAGTTAGGAAAAACTAGATCCTAAACTTAATAAATTAAAAACCCTAAAAATAATTTTTCTTAAAATTTAACGGTAGAAAATATATGTCCTTATAGTTTACTTAGAAATAGGCAAATTTTGAGTTCACTTCTTGGGCTAAGTCAAAATAAGGGAAGAGTATTGATATTTTTATTAAAGTGTAAGTCTAAAAAAATAATTCCTAAGTTTAAATCTAAACTCTGAAAATATATACCCTACAACTTGCACAAACACGAATCTTGAAACTTAGAATAGTAGAGGATACCTTGAAATGCCCTTGTCTAAAATTCTTAGTATGAAGGAAAATAAAATTATAAGTTTGAATAAAGAAATATAAAAAATGAACACTAGTTTTGTGATTGCTTAAGGCTGAGTAAAATAAAAAATATATAGCGAGGGCGCTTTATCACCCAGTGCCTTAGACCAACTGGTTTGGGAGTCACTGCTAAAGCCTTAGGTGTTACAAGACGAGGAATTACGCCTTAATGCGCAAACACATTTTGTAATCGGTCGTTAGTATCTTAAGAAGTATTAACGGTCGCATGAAAGATGTGTGAGCAATTTCATCTAAACATTCACCAAGTAAAAGTATTTTGGACTATGGACAAGAGTATAATAGCTTGAATTGAATTTCCAAGTGTAGGGGTGATACAAACACACGCGTAGAGGTATATGATTGGGGTTTGGATGAGAGATAAGAATGAAAAATAGGACTTATATCTTTAGTAGAGATGATAAAAATTCCTAAGTTGATATGGAACCTTAGAAGGAAAACTCAAAAGATGCTAAAAGCTAAATAAACTTATAGAACATATACAATCTTAAGTTAAATGATAAGGAAGGGTGAAAAATATGGGTTGATAATTTCTGAGTTGAAGATAATAGAATTTTTTGCTAGAAAACCGAATTGAAGAATGAAAGTCTATAGGCCAAATTGATCGGATTTTGTGGGTATTATCCGCTGAAAACTCTCAAGAGACAACACTCCTCCTACTAGGGACACCTAGAGGTTTAACGGCTTGTTGCACGAGCTCAGTGCAATCGCGATTCCATGCGAAAGTGAGGTTAGGATTTTGTTGAGAATAAAAATGGTTTTGCTCGGGACGAGCAAAAGATAAGTTTGGGGGAATTTGTTCATATCAGAATTTTGCATTATTATATTTCCCATTCTTAATCATAAATAGGTGCTTTTGATCCATGTCTGCTAAATAGTTACAGGTTACAGGTTCTCAGAACAAATACAGTGAAAATGGTGAAAAGACGCTATAAATGTGAGACTACGACCAATAAATAGATGAATCTATATGATGCCGCCTACCAGTTTAAGGAACAAATGAAGATCAATGAACAGTTCGATTGCACAACGTATGAGGGCAGTACAAGATTCAAGACTTCAACACGAAGCTAACGGTAAAACTTCACAACATTCTGCACTGTGGAAATCTGGAAGAAAATAGAAAATATTCTGAGAAACCAAGTGAAGAAACCAGAAGTAAAATGCAACATGAAGCAGCCCTAAAGAAATGAGCCCAATAGCCCATCAAACGGCCGCGCAACCGCGGCAAACAAGGCTTTTGGCCGCGGATCCGCGGCCGTGCAATGCCCATGTCGGTGGATAAGACGGTGCGTTGACCGGGTCTTCTTAGGGTAGATTTGTAAATTTATGAATGGATCAGAATGTAACCTAAGGTTTCCAGTATCTATAAATAGGAGAGCAAAAGACCAATAATTCTCGTACCTCTTTTTGGGTGCCTCTTTTGAGATGCCTTTTTTAATTTCTAGATCTTAGATTTTCAATTCCATGTAATCTGTCAAAGAGTGCATTAATGAAGAAGTAAGTTTTTTTATCTTGAATTTTTTTATCTAGCAATTTTATTTCTCTGCCGTAGTTATAAATTTTTTATCTGCCGTAGTTATAAATTTTTTTATCTGCCGTAGTTATTAATAAAAACCATAAAAAATGAACTCGTTTATCAATTCCCTAATGAGTGAGTAGTTCCTCTCTTGTTAGGGTTAGGTTTAGGGAAGGTTTGAGAGATGAAAATCTCTCACCCCTTTTTTACCCGTTATACATTTTAAAGTAGGACTCTATGCATACATACCCACACCGCTCACTACGGCATTCTATCCCACGAGGTAGCGTTGATACCATAGTTAAAGACCGGTTATGATTGTTTTCCATAGAGCTTAGGGATAAGAGTTAGGAAAGGACGGACAAGGACCAAAGGAAAGAAACCTAGTTTCTTCCCGATCGTGCTAATCCCCTTTATTAACTATTACCTTAACACCTAAAAAGTTCTTAATTAGGGCAAAAAAAGCGGTGAGAATAATTGATTTTCCAAACTAACCTAATCTTAACCCTAGCAAGCTTTTTATAAACTTTTATCTCATCCTTATATCTTAAAATAAAACCCAAAATCTTTTGGATTTAACTCGCTAAAATATAAAGAAAAGGAATCCATCTCCCTGTGGACCGATCCGTACTCAACCGGTTAGCTACCAAGCGAAACCGTTCTTGATTGCGGTATATTCTTTGATTTCAAAACGCGCGTAAGCAAAATCTCTACCAATCAAATGGCGCCGCTTCCGGGGATCGAACCCGGGTCACCCGCATGACAGGCGGGAATACTCACCGCGTGATAAGACAAAGGAGGATCAAAACAGCACAAAACAGAATTTTTAGGATCTAAACCGACCATTCGACCGCGTAACCGACGCGATTTGGTGCCTTTGACCGCGGATCCGCGGCCTCGTGCTGACGTCATCACCTCAAATCCCTCTGTGGGTATTTTTTATCTCCTCTGTAACCTCCTGATCTCAACTGAAAATTTTTCTGCAGGGTTCTTTGCGCAAAATTCTTTTCCCTCTCCAATAAATTGTTTTTGTGCAGGATTCTTGGCGCTGCAAAATAAAAGAAATTTGAAAGTGTTTTAGATTTTTGTGTGTTAATTGATTTGCATATTTAAAACGGACTTTTAAGGGACTATAACACCAATCAATATTGGGTGGGGATTTCATTACCCTTTCTAGGACCCCAAAAATTACAAAAAGCATTTGCATCAACTTTCGAGTTAATAAAAAATATTAGACTCGGCCAATAAGGACTGTCGCGCTCAATAGGACAAAAGAAAAGTTGTAGGCATCGGTCGTTTATCTAAACCAGAGTTTGTGGTGCCTAGACTAGACAAGTAGGAAAGATAATTTTAAAAGGCCCGTCTCACGGTGATTCGTGAGCGGATCCCTCCTTTCTTTACTTGTACTTATCTGGCAACAATTGGCGGTGTAGAGGCGATTTGAGAATCTTACAACTTGCCCTTTGAAACAGTTAGGAGCAGTCTAGTTGACCTAGGAGACCCTAAATCTAGGCTTGATTGTGCATGCTTATATTGTGACTGTTTGAAAGTGTGTAGTAGTCCGTAAAAATTTTTAAAAACTCTTTCTAAATAAAGCACATTCAAAAATTTCAAAAACCCAAAAACAAACAATTTCTATTAAAAAAAAATTTTAAAAATTTTTTTTTTAAAAATAAAAAAAAAATAAAAAAAATTCATCAGATTTTTTTCTTCTCCTTTCTTACATCATGAGTACCCCATCTCGCAAAACTTTTGCCAAACTTTGGTACCCTCAACCAGACATTAATTCCTACGCTCATCGTTTTGGTCGAATTACGGACGACCCCTCCATACCCAAAATTTCTTTGAAAGATCGAATAGAAGCGTCTAAGAGAAACAGGTTAGACTTCGAAATCCACTTTGTATCAACCGTTTCAACCTTCACCACCTTCTTACGTTGATACCCCTTTTGAGAGTCCGGAGGTAACTCCGAAACCCATGTCTATTGCTGAACATATTGAACAATCTCGTAACCGATCTTTCACTCCTTTCAACACTTCAAGTTCTTAGGATCAACAAGTCCATTCACCTTTTTATCCAAATATTGATTCTACTCCTGTCCAACCATTCAATTCCTACCCGCCCTACCCGACTATCGCACCTTCTCTAGACACTGCTTCTACACAGCCATTTAGGACTTTCCAGAATCCGAACAATTTTGAATCTTTTACTGAAACCCCTTCACAACCCATGTCTAGTCTGAAATAGTCGTTGGAAGCTTATATTGTAGCGACAAACCAACAGATGAGGCGGTTGGATGCGTTCATGGCCGCCCTTATACAACCTAGTGACCCGGTAGTTAGTTTCCAACTAGCTCCAAAAATTCCAATGTATGATGAGGCGGTTGGACAGATCGAGAATTTGAGTGGAGAGAGTGAGCTATACACCCTTCCAAATCAAACCTACCCATCCCCAATTGAATCCCACAACTCCGGTTTTGAATGTCTATCAAGTGTCCCAAATGATTCACCAGTTGAAAATAAAACATTTAATGAGTTGTGCGACTTTGTAGTGCTTGATTTGCCAGATTGTGAAGGGTCCCTTTTGAGTGAAACCATCACCAATCCTTTTGATCTCTACACCTCCAATTTAGAACCTGAATTGATAAATATCCATGCTTTTGATGAGGTGTCCGAAAATATTAATTTTCACTTGATTGAGGATATTGACGCAGGGAATAATTTGGATGATGAACCCGCAGATTTGGCCGAGTTTTTCTCTCTAATTCATCATCCCGAATCATTAAATTTTTTTCCCGAACTTCATATGCGTCTTGATTTTGATGAGAATGGCATGGATAAGCTAAATTTTGAGAAGAATATTGAGGAAATTATTGAGGATAAACCAGTTTTGTTTGATGAGTCGGATTTTCCAATTCATCATGTTCTTTCCACTGACTGTGTACACCCTCCTGAACCTTTAACTGTGGCCCTTCCTAAATCACTCCCTTTTGTCCTTTCCATCGTTCCGACCGCGCAAGAGACTGTATCCCTTTCAATTTCAAGTCTGGTTTACCAAGTTCAACGTACCCATATTTTCTCACGAACCTTGAAGGATTTGACCTCATTTCTCAGTGGGTTGATAGATTAGCACAATCGCTCTTTACACATCGGTCATTACAAAATGTGCTAAGTTATACACTCCATCTCCACCCTCAAGTTCGTATTCAACTTCTTTCTCCCACTTTCTCATGTTCCTCTTCTATTCTTCCTATAATTTCAGTGAGTGTTGATGAATCACAATCCGATAATTCAAGTTTAATCATTCCAAAAAACCAACTTGATTTGGATACTTTTGAAAATGAGGTAGACGAGTTTTTCGAGTCTCCTACCTCCATAATTCTTGACAAATCAAGTTTGATAAATTCTGGCACAAAACTTACTGACAGCAAAATGTTCAATTTCATCGATGAGAGTTTTGAAGAACTTTTTGCTGACGAACTTGCATTCCTAAACGACACAGATTTTGTGATTACTCAACCTCCACCCGAAGAAATCGAACCACCACCACCATTTCTTTTTCCCTTCCGCCATTTTTCTCGTCCACCGAGACCGTATATTGCTTCTATCTCCACACGGTCTCGTGTGCTTCTTATTCCATTCTTTCACCAACCACACCATTATAACGATAAAATTTTTGAATGGTTGGTGCTAACCTTTGGCTTGTGTAAGGCCTTGTATAGCTTGATACTGTGTTTTTCCCCCCTAACTCTAAACTTTAACGTTTAAAAAGTAGAAACACTGTTTCACTTAAGTTTGGGGGGCCTTTTTGTGTATATATATTTTGTGTTCTTTTTTCTGTTAAATAATTAAAAAAAATCAGGGGAGTACCGACAATTTTGACCCTCTTGGTGTAGCCTGACGGTGAGGACACTGTCAAGTTTAAGTTTGGGGGTGTGCTCGGTAAGCTTTCTTCCTTCGCATTCATATGTATGTTTTTGCATTTGCATACTTATTTTAAAACCCATAAAAACTGAAAAATTATAAAAATTGAAAAATTCAATTTTGGCCATATTAGACTTAAGTTTAACATGACGGTTGACTAGTTAGGAAAAACTAGATCCTTAACTTAATAAATTAAAATCAATAAAAATAACCTTTCTTAAAATTTAACGGTAGAAAATATATGTCCTTATACTTTACTTAGAAATAGGCAAATTTTGAGTTCACTTCTTGGGCTAAGTCAAAATAAGGGAAGAGTATTGATATTTTTAATAAAGTGTAAGTCTAAAAAAATAATTCCTAAGTTTAAGTCTAAATTCTGAAAATATATACCTTAAAACTTGCACAAACACGAATCTTGAAACTTGGAATAGTAGAGGATACCTTGAAATGCTCTTGTCTAAAATCCTTAGTATGAAGGAAAATAAAATTATAAGTGTGAATAAAGAAATATAAAAAATGAACACTGGTTTTGTGATTACTTAAGGCTGCGTAAAATAAAAAATATATAGCGAGGGTGCTTTATCACCTAGTGCCTTAGACCAACTGGTTTGGGAGTCACTGCTAAAGCCTTAGGTGTTACAAGATGAGGAATTACGCCTTAATGCGCAAACACATTTTGTAATCAGCCATTGGTACCTCAAGAAGTATTAACGGTCGCATGAAGGATGTGTGAGTAATTTCATCTAAAAATTCACCAACTAAAAGTACTTTGAACTATGGACAAGAGTATAATAGCTTGAATTGAATTTCCAAGTGTAGGGGTGATACATACACACACGTAGGGGTATATGATTGGGGTTTGGATGAGATATAGGAATGAAAAATAGGACTTATATCTTTAGTAGATATGATAAAAATTCCTAAGTTGAGATGGAACCTCAGAAGGAAAACTCAAAAGATGCTAAAAGCTAAATAAATTTACAGAACATATACAATCTTAAGTTAAATGATAAGGAAGCGTGAAAAATACGGGTTGATAATTTCTGAGTTGAAAATAATAGAATTTCTTGCTAGAAAACCGAATTGAAGAATGAAAGTTTATTGGCCAAATTGATCGGATTTTGTGGGTAGTATCCGCTGAAAACCCTCAGGAGACAACACTCCTCCTACTAGGGACCATAGTCACAAATTCGTCGTTCAGGTATAATTCGGCGAGGTCGAAAATTCGGATTCGGAGAACTATTCGGAAAAAATCGGCAGGTATTCGGGAAAGATTCGATAAGTGTTCGGAAAATATTCGGGAAGGATTTCGAGCAAGAAATCAAAAAATGAGACGCTGGGTTTTGATTTTGTGAATTATTTGCTGTTTTTTGAATTATTCCCTGTTTTTCAAATAATTCATGAATTATTCGTGAATAATTTGCGAATAATTCGGCCTGTTCGGTAATGGCGATTAATTCGGAGATTAATTCGTCTGATCAAAAATTCGCGAATTATTCGCGAATTCAACGAATAATTCGCGAATTATGTGACTATGCGAGGGACACCTAGAGGTTTAACGGCTTGTTGCACGAGCTCAGTGCAATCGCGATTCGCTGCGAAAGTGAGCTTAGGATTTTGTTGAGAATAAAAATGGTTTTGCTCGGGACGAGCAAAAGATAAGTTTGGGGGTATTTGTTCATATCAGAATTTTGCATTATTATATTCCCCATTCTTAATCATATTGCAAATAAATAGGTGCTTTTGATCCATGTCTGCTAAATAGTTGCAGATTACAAGTTCTCAGAACAAATACAGTGAAAATGGTGAAAAGACGCTATAAATATGAGACTACGACCAATAAATAGATGAATCTGTATGATACCGCCTACCAGTTTAAAAAACAAATGAAGATCAATGAACAGTTCGATTGCACAACGTATGAGGGCAGCACAAAATTCAAGACTTCAACACGAAGCTAACGGTAAAACTCCACAACATTCTGCACTGTGGAAATCTGGAAGAAAATAGAAGATATTCTGAGAAACCAAGTGAAGAAACCAGAAGTAAATGCAACATGAAGCAGCCCTAAAGAAATGAGCCCAATAGCCCATCAAACGGCCGCGGATCCGCGGCTGTGCAATGCCCGTGTCGGTGGATAAGACGGTGCGTTGACCGGGTCTTCTTAGGGTAGATTTGTAAATTTATGAATGGATCAGAATATAACCTAGGGTTTCCTGTATTTATAAATAGGAGAGCAAAAGGCCAATAATTCTCGTGTCTCTTTTTGGGTGTCTCTTTTGAGATGCCTCTTTTAATTTCTAGATCTTAGATTTTCAATTCCATGTAATCTGTCAAAGAGTGCATCAATGAAGAAGTAAGTTTTTTTATCTTGAATTTTTTATCTAGCAATTTTATTTCTCTTCCGTAGTTATAAATTTTTTATCTGCCGTAGTTATTAATTTTTTATCTGCCCTAGTTATAAATTTTTTATCTGCCGTAGTTATTAAATAAAAACCATAAAAAATGAACTCGTTTATCAATTCCCTAATGAGTGAGTAGTTCCTCACTTGTTAGGGTTAGGTTTAGGGAAGGTTTTAGAGATGAAAATCTCTTACCCCTTTCTTGCCCGTTATACATTTTAAAGTAGGACTCTATGCATACATACACACACCGCTCACTACGGCATCCTATCCCAAGAGGTAGCGGTGATACCATAGTTAAAGACCGGTTGTGTATGTTTTCCATGGAGGTTTGGGTAAGAGTTAAGAAAGGACAGACAAGGAACAAGAGGAAGAAACCTAGTTTCTTCCCGATCGTGCTAATCCCCTTTGTTAACTATTACCTTAACACCTAAAAGTTCTTAATTAGGGTAAAGAAAGCAGTGAGAATAATTGATTTTCCAAACTAACCTAATCTTAACCCTAGCAAGCTTTTTATAAACTTTTATCCCATTTTTAGATCTTAAAATAAAACCCAAAATCTTTTGGATTTAACTCGTTAAAACATAAAGGATAGGAATCCATCTCCCTGTAGATCGACCCGTACTCAACCGGCTAGCTACCAAGCGACACCGTTCTTGATTGCGGTATATTCTTTGATTTCAAAACGCACGTACGCAAAATCCCTACCAATCAATGGTTAAGACCTTATCGACGAAGGTCATGCCATCCCCGACCGTACGCGGGCGAAGAATCAAGCCCCGAGCCTCTCCCGGAGTCTATTCCAAAGCGGAAGCGTCAACTAGCCGCATAAGCCGAGGAAAGTGATAACTTTCGTAGAACCGGGGCCTCTTGTGAATTCCAAAGGCGCCAAGCACATGCAGCTCGAGCCACGAGGTGAAATAATGCATTGGGAAGTTTACGGGCTGCACCGCCGGTTGAGTGGTGTCTGCCGCCAAGCTGAGGCCATGATACAAATGGGCTAACCCAACGACCCCGACGGCCACTTGCATCCCCATGACCATTCGGTGAGCTGGGTAGAAAACAGACGACCTCATATGGCGAGGGTGCATCGGAAGCACAAACCAGCTTAGCCATAGTCCGAGGAACCCCAAAAAGAACGCTTCTTCGTCGATCCCAGGAGCTGCAAGCTCTGTGAAAGAGACGATCAGGGCGTCAGGGAGAAAGAAACTCCTCTGATCCACCTCCGCTGCCGGCCGGTTGTCCAAACCAAAGCCAAAAGCATCGTCGAGTTTGGCGAATTTCGCGGCTTCCTTCGACAGGACTTCTGAGCGGAGAAAACGGGCGATGAAATCTGTGAAATTAACCCCATGGCTTCCGGATTCGAGAAATAGGCTCTCATAGATATTCAACATCTTAATCAAACTTGGGAATTGATGTTGAATGGAATTCTCCGGGGTAAGGCCCATCATCACTGACTTGGCAGCAAAGACGTACTCATCAGGAGGAAGTAGCTCCTCATAATGCTCCCCTCTGACAGGCAAACCGGAGATCTCCGCGAACTCCTCTAAAGAGATTGAGACTTCCCGATCTAATAAAAGGAAGGTGTGAGTTGGAATGTTCCATTGTTCCAAAAAGGCTTTGGCCCACCATATAGGGGGCGTGGAATACTGGAAGAGAGAAATATAAATCGCGGGATACAACCCGAGCTTCAGCAGCTGCGATCTCTTGGCAGACAAAATGTACCGGGCCCACTGCAAGTACCCAGCTGGATGGCGGGGAGTCAGGCCTATCATGTATGGTTGTCCCTAAAGGAGCGACTCGCCTTGACATATACGTCGCCCCAAGGTATCCAAAGCCATTGGAGGCTGTACGGGTATTGCAGTCATAGAAGGCTGAAGGAGGCCCTCTGAAGTCCAGTTAACCTCCTCTACAGTATAATTCACTGGGGGTGGGTCAGCGTAGTGAATCACCGAAATGGGCTCCGAAGGTGCCGCGCAAGAAAAGCTACGCCGACTCCTGATGATCTGATTGTACCACGTCACCCATAAATGAAGGTTCTTTTACTCCGAGTCGTGATTTTTGATCAGCGCGAAGACTTCCCTATCCACAGGCGCTTCAGGGAATCCGCTTTCTGAACGAAAAAACGGGAAAGAAATGTCGAAAGACATAGTACCTGCACGGAAAAGAACAGAAGTTAACCGTCAGTGCTACAGTTTAAGTTCTGTCACTTGGTACTTTAAATTCGTACCGCACTGCAATGCAGTGGAAAGGGACCAAAGGGAACCCACACAATCTAGATGACGGCTCATCATTAATGAGACAGTCTCATCATTGATGAGACGGTCATTAAATAGAAAATCCTAAAGGGATTCTCATTTAATGAGGGGGCCCTCGGGCCAAGGAGTAAAACTGCCTTGAGAGCAGCGCTCTGCAGGCAAGAGTGACATCTGTCAACTCTAATCATGAGAGGAATAAAATTCCTTTAAAAAGTTTAAGAGCTATGCTCTGTGAAGACGATGGAATCATCCATCAAAACCCTAAAAAAGCAAGCTTTTACCAAGTTAAAAAACTCCAAGATCTTTAAGATCTGCAAAATGAACTCTACGAGTTCTTCTTTAATGGGTTAAGAAACCCTAAGAAAGATCTCTTTAGATCTATGATTTCAAAAGAGCAAAGCTCTGTTAAGAAAACCTTAAAAATTTCTTTAGATCTATGATCTGAAAAGAGCAAGGCTCTGTTAATGGGTGAAACCCTAGATTATGAAATAATCCCTTCAAAGATTTAATCTTTACCTAAAATTTTCGACATGGTTCAGTCTCTAAGAGAGTTCTTAAGACAAAGAGCTATGCTCTGAAGAGAGAATAAAATTCCAGAAAATAAGAAAGCAAGAAGATGAACAGAGGTCATCTCAAGGGCCAAAGGCCCTATTTATAGGCGTTGGAAGTCAATCCGACTTCCAAGACAATCCAACGGTGGAAAAGATGCCACCGCTGCACTCACGTGTGAGCCACGTGAGCGCAACGGTGGGGGGCATTTGTTTCCCCTAATCAGAGCAAAGCTCTGTTCAAATTTTGAAATTTGAAATGAAGCAGCGCTTCATAAAAGCGCTGGCGCCAAAAGCGCCAGCGCTAAGAGTCAAAGACTCTGAGGCAACGCTCTCGTGCTTTGCACGAGAGCGCTGGCGCCAAGAGCGCCGGCGCTGAGAGTCAAAGACTCTGAGGCAGCGCTTACGTGCAAAGCATGAGAGCGCTCGCTCCAAATGCGCCAACGCTAGGAGTCAAAGACTCTGAAGCAGCGCTCACGTGCAAAGCACGAGAGCACTGGCGCCAAGTGCGCCAGCGCTAAGAGTCAAAGACTTTGAAAAAGCGCTCACGTGCAAAGCACGAGTGCGCCAAGCGCTAGAACTAAATGTTCTCCACCGTTGGATCAAAAATCCAACGGAGTTGATAAATCATCAAATTACCAGAACAAGATTCTGTCAAGGAAATACTCCTCAGAATCTTTCCAAACAAGAAAGATTCTGCTCTGTAAATCAGAGCACCGTTGGATTAAAGATCCAATGGTGATTAAAAATCACCAAGATATAGAGTAATCTCTGTATGGGAAAATAATTTCCCAATCTTGTTAATAACAAGAAAGATGCCTTCTGTAAAACAGAAGCCTTAGGATCAAAGATCTAATGGTAGGGAAACATCCCCAAATCAATCAAAAAAAGATTGCCTTAACTGATCAGCCTCCACTATATAAAGGCCCCAAGATTTTAAGTCTTGCACAGAGGAACCCCCCCCTCCCCCACCACCACCACCACCACCACCAACTTTGAGAAATTTCAAAGAGAAGCGCAAGCTCTCGGAAGAAGAATTTCTTCAAGGTATATAAAACAGAGAGATCAAAGTATCTCATCAAAAGAAGAAGACCTAATTATTTTTCTAGATTATAGATCTATAAGACAGAGGTCTTTCAAAAAAAGAGATCATAGCATCTCATCATAAAAAGGGGGGAGAAGAACTTAGTATTTTTTAGATCACAGATCTATAAGATAAAAACAAAGTCTTTTCACAAAAAACATAAGAGATTGTAGCATCTCCTCTTAAAATAAAAACCTTATTCTTAAAGCCACGAGACAAAGTCACTTATAAACGAGAACTTAATTCTTAGAGCACAAAATTGATCAAGAGCGCTCTGCACTCATTGGCTGGCGCTCAACGCTAAGCGCGCCAAGTGCTCCTCACGTGGGCGCTACTTAATAAAGAGCACTCTGCACTCATTGGATGGCACTCAGCGCCAAGCGCGCCACGTGCTCCTCAAGTGGGCGCTACTTCACAAGAAGCGCTCTGCACTCATTGGTTGGCGCTCTGCGCCAAGCGCGCCACGTGCTCCTCACGTGGGCGCTATTTAATAAAGAGCACTCTGCACTCATTGACCGGCGCTCAGCGCCAAGCGCTCCTCACGTGGGCGCTACTTAATAAAGAGCGCTCTGCACTCATTGGCTGACGCTCAGCGCCAAGCGCGCCATGTGCTCCTCACGTATGCACTATTTCATAAGAAGCGCTCTGCACTCATTGACTGGCGCTCAGTGCCAAGCGCGCCACGTGCTCCTCATATGTGCGCTATTTCACAAGAAACACTCTGCACTCATTGTCTGGCGCTCAGCGCCAAGCGCGCCACGTGCTCATCACGTAGGCGCTGAGGAAACATAAACTGTTCTTTAAATAAAACCCCAGAGCCATAAGGAATGATCAACACTCAAATTAATGCTCAGCATTATTGAACAAAAGAGGCTAAACCCAAATAAATTTTCAACGCCCAAATAAATGTTCAACATTTTATTTAAACTGAGAGGGCTGATCCCAAGTTGGTCACAAGTCCCAAGCTCAGACCAACCGAGCCCATGTGCTCATAATTTCCCTAATTGGTCTTAGTCTCAAACATGACTACAAAACTCCCAACCAGCATTGGTTCAAGAGTACATCTCTTCATACCTCTGATATATGTCATTGTAATTCTTCAACGTCTTCAGAGAGATGGAGGGTCCCAATAACCAATAACTTTTGGCGCATCCCCAAACGGTCGAACCAAAACCACATAGACTATGACGTCTTTAAAGTGGACTATAATGTCCTTAAATTTTATGGACTATGATGTCCTTAAACTCTGTGGACTATGATGTCCTTAAACTTATAAACCGCAATGTCCCTAAACTAAAACAATAGAGCACAAATGCTCTTTTGTTCGATCTAAATGATCCTGTGAAGTAGATCTTAGTCTAAAATTAGACTAACGTATCCTTAACAAAAATTTAAGTTGATCTTAGTCTCAAATGACATTGACGATCCTTAAACCAACCCAAACCCAAATCTAAGAAAATACGGATTTGGACTAATCCACGCCCTACGGGCGACAACATAAATTATTCTCCGTATGCAATCCACGGGCAACCAAAAACAAAACAAACACACACGACACGAAGTGACCATCTGGAGAAGAAAAAAGTGGTTACCGCGATACGGTAGCGTAATTAACTACAGGGGCTTGCGCCTGCAGGGAAGAGCGTCCCCACAATCAAAAACCGCTCAACGAGGGGGAATCTGACGAAATCTGCTATATCGGCCGCATCCGTTTAAAGTTTCGATACATGGTGTCATAAATCAACTTGGCATTTTCGGAGAGGTGGACGGATAGCACCAAATAGCATCTGCCTCCAAAATTCAGGCCGGACGTCCCAACGTCCCGGTCGCGTCTTTCGGCGGAGAACAAACACACTCGATACAAATAGTGATGTCAAGTAAATGGACTGATCTGTACTCATGCCACCCGAGAATTGCTACCTGACGATAGGTATAATACCAACAAGCAGTTCCCATCGAGTCCGTCCAGTGTAACTCATAACCTAATGAGCACCTGTATACTATCTCCGGATAGACGTACCAATGGCTGTGGGACAGACCATCTCCCCTGCTGGGATGAGAAGCGTATACACTAGTCTACTCCGGAGTATCGACGCCTCGTCTCGATAATCCTACGACTAGGGACCTGTATAAGGATGTGCTTATAAACTACCCAACCCCCACTAATGTGACTGCCATCACAACGCTAGTAGTCAAGCAAAGATCCTAAGAGCTCTACCAATATGTATAAACGATATGCTAAAAGAAATATATGTACATATTGAGATAGAAATAAACCAAGTAGTATACTACCATTTTGAGTAAGACTGTTATTATATCTGTAAATATCCCAAACTTCCAAAATGTAATATACAATCCAGTACGATACAATAATGGTCTCTAGGACATATCACTAACAATCTCCCACTTACACTAAGACCATGTATTGGCATATCGCAGACCGATCATCTCGATTAGCCTCTTAAACTGTGTCTGAGAGATAGCCTTTGTGAGTGAATCTGCATTGTTGTTCTCTGTCTACTCTCCGCATCTCGATCTCCCGGCAATCAACGATCTCCCTGATCAGGTGGTACCGCCTCAAGATATGTCTGGACTTCTGATGGGCCTGTCTATCAAAGACGATCAGTTCATCAACAAGACTCAAGTCTTGTTGAGTTTTATCCCATCTTATATCTTATACGTATGCATTTCTCATAAATTTTCCAATTTATGACTATATTATCCACTTATCTCAACAAGATTAATCTAAGACACTTTCATCAGATCAGATGCACTTTCATCAAATGTTTGGTGGGCAGTTTAGTAACGTATTTCTTTCTTGAATTTCGAAAGGCTTTTCATGTGACTTTTTCTTGTTAATTGTGAAATCTTAAGGATTTTCATGTGACTTTTTCTTGTTAGTTGTGAAATCTAAAAGGAAATATACTTCTAAACAAACCATGGGTAATAAAATGCTAAGAAGACAACCAGAGGTATTAAAATCCACTTTTTAAACTTTTGGCAGTTGAATGCTCCGTCAACGAAACATTCCTACTAAAGTACCATTAGCCACAAAAATAATTTAAAAAGAATATTTTTATCGGGGATAAATTCTTACTAACCACTGATATTGCTCCAATAAATATGGCACGAATCAGAGGAAAACATATACAAAAATTGTCAAAACCTGAACCAGCTGAAACTCCAGTTTCAGCGAGCGCACAAACAAACAAAGACGACCTTGTTTGATTTTAATTGTACAGTTAGCAGCTATTTCAACATGCAACTACTTGGACAAAATATAATTAAAAGAACATTTATATTGAGACTGCCCATGTTCGAGTTCAAGCACTATGGAAGTAAAATCAATTGTTACAGCTATAAATAGCACAACAATTAACAACGGAACAAAAAAAAACAAGAAGTCCGATAAAAAAGTAAACCTGCAACATCCAAACAAAACTTCATCAATTGAAAACCAAATGCAAATAAAAAGTTACACAGGCATAGCAACGGAAAAAGCACCGGTTGTTTTCTCAGGCTCCAGGAGAAGGAATGTTAATATCAGTATTGGTGTTATTGGTGTTGCTGTTCCTTGTTTCAGGTACTACTGGGTGTAGAGTAGCCAACCAGTTATTTTCTCCCTTGAAAGATGAAGAAGCCACAAAGCTTGGCTTTGTCTCCCCCGTCTCAGTTTTTGGTATAGGGATTTGAGCAGCTGGAATAGAGATTGACATCGACTCATATTTTGGCTTCTTGGTTTTCTGCTCAATCTGGTAACTTGGCAGAAAGCTACCCACCATCACCTATAATATGCATAATAGTGTCAAACCAAAAGTTATAGTTTTTTTAAATAAGTTGATTGAAAATTTGATAGCAACGATTCTAAATATTATCGGGCTTAAGGTTTTTCTTTTGGATCTTGCATACCCATTCTTGATTCATAAGGGGATCTTTCAGAGAGAGGATTAATTTCATACAACACACACACACACACACACACACACTTAACTACCACATCAACCGCTCAAGTGGTTTTAGCATTTGACGCCCCTAAAATAGTCAGGAGCCATATCAAATTTTAATGTGCTAGAGCTTAGACATCAAGTACAGGGCATTGACTGCTAAAAACACAGGAAACAGTCTACAAGTTCCGAATGAGATATAGGGTGTTAAACGCAATCGATACCTAACAATAGGAATGTTACCAACCCACCCACCCCAACCCACACCAAAAAGAAGAAAAAAACGAAAAACAAAATAAAACTGAGAAATGGATCTGATCTCAGAGGAGCACTTCTTTGCTGCAGATTCTTGGTAAAATATAACCCTTTAAAACTAGGGAAGTGTTGAAATGGAAAACTCAAGATACCATCTTACAAGAAGACTTGTAATAATTAAAGTGGACTTTCTCCTCTATGAGAAATTGGTATACCCCTGTTAGGGTACAAACATTGGTTTACCTTTGATCTATATTCTCCTAACAATCGTACCAAGGCCTCTCGGTTTTCACTTAACAATTTTACAGTAGAGTATATTCTAACTTTTGCTACTACAGAGTAGGAGAACTAGAAACATATTTATTAGTTTCATATATTACACCAAGGGAAAATTAAAAGAAAAAATATAAAAGATGAACTTCACAAGCAGAACACAACATTACCTGCACGGGACTTGCAGCAATCAAAAGCCCGGCAACTCCTCCGCCAACAACTCGACCATCAGGGCTTGCCAATGAGACGCTCATCCCACCAGATCTGCTCCTTGTTCCTCCGTTCTCAGTGGGCATGAATGATCCAGATAATGATAACAGCTCAAAACGCCCCTGAAAATAAAGCAGGTGATTCATAGTCTACATCTAGAAAGAATTCAACTCATCAATAAAGAGAGATATTAGACTGCAAGTGGATAGGTAAGGTTTATATGACACAATTAGCGGTACAAGTCCTGGGTTCTTTAAAAAAAATGTATTTGCACAAATCTTAGCCTCTTATGTGTATGCTTTTCTTAGAATGATTGATTAGAAGAGGAAGATTTTGTTGGAATATAAAAATAATCCCTCAACCCTCGCCATATCATCAATGTTCTGGTGCGGTGTAAGAGACATTTTCATGGTATCAAAGCAACGCAAGTTAGATTCCCACCAGGCTCATTTTACATACGGATTTATTTAAATTAAAAATACCAATACGCAAAATCCCAGATTTCGGCCCAAAGGGCCCTCGACCTGCTGACATGCGTTAGATTATAAAAATAAATCGCTCAACCCTCATCATAAATTCGGAGTTTTGGTGCAGTGGACGGGATTTCATGGGTATGGCTTTGAGGTCCAAGTAGTTGGTCCTAATATTCCCAATTTAGCTTTTCATGTTAAACAAATTGCACATCCTCGATTAAAGGAGGTGTGGAAAATTTTATTTAAAATTATTTTAAAAGAAACAACCATTTTTTATGGGATTATATTAATTTGTTTAAACATGTTTCTAACCATCTTTCTATGTTTGGATAATTAAAAAGGTCGTTGATTTTAACATTGCATCTTTAATGATGGTTATATATTCAATGACATTTTTTTTTGTTAGCTACATAAGTAATGATAAAAATTACTTTGCTCATTTAACCTCTAATAGCCAATAGGTTGAAACCCAACAAGTGAGGTGCTTGCTTTGGTTTGGACCTATAAATAGAGCAAAAATTCTAAGAAAGAGACAAGAAAATATTTTTTCAGTTATAATTTCATTTCATCCATGACCCTCAAGTATTTTTCAAATTTATTCCAACTATTTTGCTATTTGCTTTATAATATTTCAGTATCTGAATAGAAATTAGATCATATTGCAGATTGTCGGGTCTGCTATAGGGGCCCAAGCGTGGGGATTACCTACCACTAAAGCTCTTGATATCTTATTGACCTACATGAGAGACGGAAATCAAAATTCTTTGGTCCAAGATCACTAGAAAGTTTCCTTTTTAACTCTTATTTGCATTTTGTCAATATTTATTCATTGTGATATTCTATCTTGACAAAGTTAATTTAATTTATTTCTAGTATAAATTAGAAATATTTGCTATCAGTCCAAGAATTTTGATCTTGCAAAAGATGATTTTATTTATGCAATTATGTATTGGTGTTTGAATTAATATTAATATTGATTAGACTTTATAACTTAATTTGTTATATGTTGCTTTATAAATGCTCCTTTGGCTCACTCATTTTAATTTTAGTTAACATGTATTGGTTACTATTTCATTTATATGTCAAATACTTCAATCAAGTTAGGTTCTTTACTAATTTCATCTTAAGGTTTTGGGGTTTGTCTTGGGCCTATGGTTTATTTAGTCTTTACTAAATTATGCAAGAAATACATCAAATCAATTTTGTCACAATAGATACCACAATAAATTTACATTGATAAATGCAAATAACAGTTGCAGAAGAAAATTATCTGGCCTAGGAGGTCAAGCGAGTGATCTATATGGTATATACTAAGGATTTTGATTTTTAACTCCCGAACTGGCCAATATAATATCAAGATCTCTAACGGTATGAATCCTTCTTTGCCTAGATCTCGACAATTCGTGAGAGATCGAGTCTTCGACACGCTACTTCAGATGTCCAAACCACAATAAAATAAAGGCTTTTTTGATGTGCAGCCACTAAAAATCTCATATTTTTAAAAGCAACCATCAAAAAACCTTACCGTTAACTAAATACACCCTTCTATTAGTGTAACCACGATTCAGCACTAACCATGGTTAAATTAAGTGAGTAATTGTCCTACATACCGTCATCTTCCCCTCTCTTATAAATTCCGAGTTCATCTTACCAAAACCCTAAAAAAAGTACCCACCAAAATGTCTTCATCTTACCAAAACCCTAAAAAACACCCACCAAAATGTCTTCTTGCGCTCTCCTCTCAATGAACTAAAAAGGCAACGACAAAGAAGAGGGCAGAGGAGTGGAGAGTGTTGCTGGGGAAGGGGTGGAGAGCAGTAGAGAAGGATGTGGGGTTGAGATGGCTGTGAAGTTGGAAATCGTGGAAAGCATAAGCAACATTGATAGATCCATTTTCTCTGCTCTATCTTTTAATGTAATTGTGGTTGAAAATTGTAGTTGCTGCTCTAGGATCCCAAAGTTAAGGGTTAAATTAGGGAGATATTGGGTCTAATTTTCTCTATTTCTCTAATTTATAACGAGTTCGGTCTAATTTTCCTTATTTGCATACGAGGTGGATGTTGGGAAGAGGGTTAAATTTTCACTATTTCTCTAATTTTCCTAATTTTCTCTATTCCACTTGTTTTTAAAGAGAGGATATAACCAATGGAGGGGCAAAACAGTCATTTTGCCTCCCCTAACGGTTAAACGAAACAGAGTTAACACTCAAATTGACTAGATGGTTACATTTGGTTAGGTTAAAGATCTTGGTAGTCGTTTTTAAAAATACTGTTTTTTTATGATTGATTTTTAAAATATGAGATTTTTTGTGGTTGTATATAAAGAAAACCCTACAATAAATAGTGAAATAGCTGGAATATTTTTTAAACAATGATTTGAGGAGTATTTGATGGAGATAGTTAATGGAATGAAATTCTAACTTGAAGTCTTTATTTGCTAAGAATATTAGCTCTATGTATGGGCTTGAATTCAAGCAAGCGACTCATCTTTAGGTTATCTATCAGAGGTGCACAATAAGCTAATTATCCTCATCTTTAATTATATACTAAATAAACAGCTAACGGCAGTAAATAATTACATTGAATCAATACCATTATTAAGGGTTTAATGCCAAAATCAACGACCCTTTTAATTATCCAAAAAAGAAATAATGGTTGAAACCTGGTCTAAATAAATTAATATAAACTAGCAAGCTGGTTTTTTATGATAATTTAAACAATTTCCAGCAAAAGGAAGAGGAAAAAGACACGCTCACATTTAAGAAAAGTAACCACCTCTGTATCCAATTTAGCTTCAATAAACACATGATTGTATGTAGCAACCAACTTTTCTTGTCTATTTTTCCAAATAAAATTAACGGATACCCAGCAAACTTTTCTTGTCTATTTTCAAAAGTGACCAGATTAATGATACATTTAGTGTAACCTTTATTTCCTGCTATAGAATCTTACTTAAAAACCCTTTAAGTCATGGTTCATAAACATAATTATATGAATGGAGCATGTAACTTACTGTGTCCTATTGGCCGTTTAATCAGTCATATCGCATTCGACTGTTTTTTCTTCTCTTTTAAATATGTTACATTGTTTCGTGTTTCTAACATAAGAATGTAGACACCTTTTTTGGCAGAAATTTTCTTCAACATGCAAAAGCTAATTTCAATCCACATTAAACTCTCAAACAATTCATCTTGTCTTCCATAAATTTTCAGCCGCTAGCCTAAAACATTGTTGTTACCACTTTATTTCTGGTAAAATATTAGAATTAGAACAACTAAAACTTACATTTCCAACCTTTCTAGTGTCTGACAGCTAGCCCATTTTCACTAAATCTTATACCCTTCAACTAATCATATTAGCTAATTTGCATAGTTTTTGGTCTAGACATGATTTTCATCAATAAAACAATAAAAAGAAAACCGAGCAGGTATACCGTAAGGAAAAAAAATATTACAGGCAAACCTTCATGCAATCCAAACATACAAATGATAAATATGCTATTACATATTTTTGTGAGGGAATCTGAGCAAATAGCTATTTCTTTCAACTGGGGGTATTAGACTCAAATTGACCAGTCCCAACGTTTTTAATTAATTTAATAAATTGTCTTTCTGCAAATTACATTGCTTTGGAGCCCTTGCCCTAGGGTTGTAATATTATAAAGAGAAAGAAAGGGAAAAGAAGAGGCATCCTAGTTTGCCTATAGGCAGGATCTAACAAATCTCCTCTCGTTGACAAGCTAAAATTCAGTTTCAATATGAGAAGGCAGTTTCTGGTGGAATGTTTCTGTTTCTTAGAGGTAAATGCTAGGTAGTTTATTCAAACAATAAGCCAGAGCGACCTTCGTCGTGTAATATACTTTCTAGTTTCTAGTGGTAGTTATATTTAAATCTCTTTTCACCTCATTGTCAGGAATAAAAGATCCCAAAAAAGCCTCCATAACAGTAAATCAATCAATACCCAAATTCAGTACAGAAAATGTATATCAGCAAAACAGGAAACAGGTATTCTTAAATATTAAATATTAAATACCTACCAGATTGAATTTTCTAATATAACCTATCTTGTTCAAGCAAATAAGCAAAAAGGAAACCACATTCCAATGCATTAAGCAGTAACTTGACAAAAAATTTCGTATCAAAGGAACTGGTTGTTTCCAGATTTGAATTGAAAAAGGTAATCAGGGACAGATTTGTTGGATAGTATAAACCCTATTCATCAAGCATTCAAGCCAATATATAAAGATCTTGAAATATCACAAGCTCATCAAAACAGAGGAAATAACAGACCTCATAAGTCATTGTGCCCCCAAATGAATTAGGTTGACCGAGCGTCACATTTGAAATGATACCATTAGCAGATAAAATACAAATGGCTTGAGGGCCTTGCTGAGAAAAGGACAAGATCTTCATAGCAACATCCTAAAAGCCAACAAAAAGGTCAGTAAACAACAATATTCAATATCAGACAATCAAAATTACACAACGAAGCTTGCATGAAAATGGTGAACTAAGCAAATACTTTCCATATACTAGAAAAATAAAAAAAATTCTAAGCAAATATTGTCATATGACAGCTCACTCATCCTGTAATTAAAATTTCGTAAAGATCATACCACCACCTATTAAAATTACAACCCAATTACCTGAACTTTATTGCAATTGTAGAAATCTAGAGATGACTAGGTAAGTGGTTACCATAAAAAACTAACCTTCAGAAGGAAAAAATAATAATAATAAGATCCTACATGCATGTTATGGCTCCATCACCCTTACCATAATTAAAGCAGGTATAGTAAGAAAAAATGATTAAAATACAAGATCTTCCTATAAGGGCTTTTATGGGTATGTAATTAAGTTAAAATGACCGGAGTAATAAGATTATCTAAACTTGACTCCAAAACCCTAACTATGCACCATTTGGCTTTCATATTGGAGTTAAAAAAACTATTGTTATATAAAGTCCAAAGTTGAGTTAACTGGAGTTTTGAAGACTCCAATCCACCCTCAGTTTTCTAAGTTCCAAAAACAGTGAAGAAAACACCTATTTTTGGAGTATATTTGACTCCCAACACAACATTTTGGAGTTTAAATGACCCCAAAGACAAAAATCTCATCAAAGTCAAACAACTAGACTTTTTGTGTAGCCTCTAGCTCCACTTAAAAATAAACTCCTGTTTTCCTAACTTCATACCCCAAATAGGGCTTAATTGGTTCAAAGGCAAGGATAACTTGATGATGCAGGAAAGACCATCAAATAAAATTATCCAGGCCCTGAAAATTTTAATGAGGCTAATTTTTCTGTGTAATTATCAAATCCAGAAGTACACCTATTTTCTTTTAGGTTTACTATCAAAATCAAACAGTGTTTGAGGTTTCCAAGCTGTTTATCTGAAAACAGATCTCTTAGAGAAAAAAACATTTGTTGTAATTTCAAAGCCAAGACAATGAAACATACTGTAGGTATATGAGAAAAACAATAAGAAAGCTAGCCAGCGCCAATATGCAATAAATATCTCATGAAACGGAATTGATTTGTTTCTATGCGATTTTAGTCATCTTTATTGTTTCCACCAAAATACTAATGTTCAAACAAATCATAGAATTTACAATCACGAAAGAAGTTGGAGTTCTCACAAGCCATACCTCACCAGCTGGAACATTGATAATGTGAGGTGTGAAATTAGCACCTGCAGAGCATGCTACCATTTCTCCTGCAATAAATATCATAATAAGAATTAGCAGATATGTTGTAAGCACTGGTAGTCCCCTTTAATATAGTAAGAAAGGTAACCAAGGAAGGAACAAAAATCAACGAACTGTACCCAATTGTATTATGCATCTAAAAAGCATAAAAGAAGAAATTATCACACAAAATGTTTGAAGTGAAAGAGAGCGAAAAACTCATTGACAGCAAACTAAGATTCAGTTACAACTTACAACTTACAGGGTTGAATAATGGTGATGGAGAAAACAGAAGAGGTAGATGACACTTCAACCATTATGTAACTTAAAGTATATAATATAGTCGACGACAAGCAATTTATCTTTTTAAAAATGATATCATTGACAAGGAAGTTCTAACTTCCAACATCCCACAAAGTGGAGCATCAAGAATTAAGATCCAAACCATGGCATTAACTCTCCAGTGATAATTGAAAATGGATATTAGCCCCTTATGTAGCACAGATTCAGATACAAATACAGCATACGAGGATTCACAATTTTATTTAAAAAAACTAGGAAAGGGGATACATTTTTATATCATCGTCATAGAATATTTTTCCCATTCACATGAGGTCCGCTATGATAGAATCCCTAGTAGAGATTTGATAAAAATTTTGACCGGTTGTCAACCTAACATCAACCTTTTTCCAAATAAGTGTCGAATTTCTAATTCAAAAAACTATAACAAAAGAGGGGCTTGTCAAAGTCCTAGATGATCAGTTGGCATCCACCAAATTCTCATAAACCAAGGAAAAGTCGGAAAAAAGGAAAAGTATATTTGATATAAGGAATTATGTTCAACTCTGGCACAAATAAAACCAAGGGCGAAATGGAACATGCTTAACTAGCCAAGTAGATGAACGACCGTGCATCTTCTTGATCTCTCCTACGTTGAAACTAGGACTACACGGATACATTTTTATATCAAAAATTTTAACAATTATTTCATATTTATTAATAATTACAAATAATATATAAATAATAAAAATACTAATAAACAACTCTAAGGCCTAAGCTAATAATACTCAAACAATATATATATATAGGCAAACTGGACCCGTGGTCAGCCTACCTACTGTAACGGAAAGACCTAATTTTTGTGGAGAGAGAAGCCGTAAATTTGTCGAGCGAAATTCAATTTAAATGGTCGACCAAAACTGCATGCCAAAACCAATTTAAATGATCAAATCAAACTGTACCTACAAATCAATTCAAATTATCAAACCCAAAATGTGAATCTAATTCATGAATCGGGTCAAACCATAAAGTATCCAAATTATTTTATGATTTGTGCAAATCGGGATTCACGGCTACAATAAGCGAATCGAAGCGAATCCATTCCAACTCAGGAATCCGAGCCGATACATGTGGGGTATTCACTAATCTATGTGTCATAGTTAGCCCACAATCCCCTATTTAGGCATATTCAAAAAAATAATCCTTGTTAGACTTGCAAGAAAATAACTCAACAAGCTTCGGTTCCTAAATTCCCAAGATAACAGCACCATAGATTGCCTTTTGCCTACTTTTAGAAAAAGGAACTATTTCATCACAGGACATCTGAAAATAAAATAGTGAAGTTTCGGCTTAATAGATTTGTTAACCGATATTAAAAAAGTACAAGAGAAGAGAAGAAAAAGAAATTATTTGTAAAGGAAAAGAGTAGTAGAGAGAGAGATACTGCCTATTGAAGATTGATCGATCGCCATTGCTTCAAGCTTGTTGCTGATTAGAGAAAGTGAAGGGAAGAGAAATGGTAAGGCGGCGGCGTAGCAGAAAAAAGGAAAAGAACAGTGAAACACTAATATATTATATATTTAGATATATTCCATATTCACTGAATATTATTTAACTTGCCAATTATAACTTCTTTATTAACTATGGAAAGAATAAATTGATATTAATTTATTTGAAAATTAAGAAGTATTTTTCCATCTATTGTTGTGCATTTCATTGATTGTTATTCCTTTAATTAATTTTTTCATTCCTTTATTTACTAGCATTTGACATGTAAATACAATCCATGGTTCCTATTAACCTGTTAATAATATTCCATTGATGCTTTGTTTTCTATAATTTTTTCATGGGTTGATTGCAAATAACCCCCTATGCTAAAAGGGGTTGGGTGCTTATACAGGTACTTAAATACCCTCCCATTGAAAAATGATTTATTAATTTTAATTTGCCCATTTTTTCTTCACCTTCAATAATTCATATCCCTATTGTAAATGTCAAAACGGAAAAAGAATACTTAATTATACTACCAGTTAAACTAAATCACAATTCAACAAAAAATATACAAGGTTCATCATAAAAGAAATTGGATATAAGATTATAATAACTTATGGTTGTGAGCAAAGAAGATTAGAGAAGATTGAAATTGCAATGGAGAAATGAATGTAGTTATAGGAATGGATGAGTAGGATCATTGAGTTTTTAGATTTGGGTTCAAAATCTGTTGTGTGGGGTTGAAGAGAAAGAGAAAAGGTATAATATGTTTGAAAAATATTGAACCGTTGAAGGGGGTTTAAGTGACTGTTTTCACGCTTTCGGGGTAAATTCATGGGCCCTCTGGGTGCGTGTGTGTTGTGTGCATGGGTTAGGCTTACGGGCCAGTTTTTAAAAAAAAGGCGACTATTTTCACAGTTGAGGAGGCACAAGTGCTCAAATCCCCCGCCCCTCCCCCCACCGGGGTTATGTGTAATTTATTAATTTCTCATTCTTTGCTTGCAAGAATATTCACATGCAATTACTGTTGGGGGGTTTTCGCTAGGCATGAGAAGAAGGCAAGCAAAAATAAGAACACGCAACACCAATATTTAATATGGTTCGACCAACGGCCTCATCCACGGGGCAAATATGAGAATCTCTTCATTAATGATCAAGAATACTAATACATTTTATATTCTTTCTCATCTCTCTTCACATCTTAACACTCATACAAACACAAAGACTGCTCTTGGTAAATCCCTCCACTTTCACATGTGAATGACTACCTTTCGTCTCTGCCTTCGTCTCTTCATACAAACACAAAGACTACTCTTCTGGTGCTCCACCTTCATCTATGGATGACTATCCTTCTCCTCTGCCTTCGTCTTTTCATACAAAAACTACTCTTCTGGTGCTCTACCTTCACCTGTGGATAACTACCCTTCGCCTGTGCCTTCTCTTCTTCTTTTTCTTCTTCTTCATGTTTCTTCATGTTTTGCATCTTTTCTCTGATGAGACCCTTCTTTATTTATAGCACAAAATAATAAAATTTCTACTCCAATTAGGATCTCATCAAATCTTCAAATATCTCTTCACAAATCTTCAAACGAATCTTTCCAAACGAATTTTTCCATAACACGCCAAAATCGTCGACAAACGTCTGAAGCACAGGTGCTCAGATGTCTGTCCACGCTCTATATTTCTGAACACTTCTTCAGACGTCTAAAGGCTCTATGGCTCAGATGTCTGACGTCCAAAACTGTTGAATACTAGTCAATTTTGTAACAATTACAATCTTCCATCTATCTTAAGGAAAATTTCTTCAATGTGCCCGGCCATGAGATAGGGAAAGAAATAAACACAAGGACCTCACAAAGTAGCCTGAAAGTGCCTAAAAATCTCATCTCTTTCTCCCTCAAGTGCATTACACCCGATTCCCGAATAATTTCTACATCTAATGATTAAATTCTACTAAATGCTTTGCCTATCATTGATTTCTTCTTCTTTACTTTTAGCATCCAAACACAATTATTTACATCCATGTAATAATTTCATCCATAAATCGTTTTGCATTCTTGTTCACTTTAGGTGACGTAGATACAAAATATGCAACCAAGCACAGCGGAAACTCTATGTATCTACCCTAAAAGTTTACGATATACCTTATCTGATTGATTAGATCGATCATCTTATCCACATCACGTAGAAACTCTGGTCTTTAACACCTCCAAGAAACGGCCGAAGGGAACATTTTGGTAAAAAGCGAGAATCTCTCTCTTGATCATCCCGCAAGCCAACCCAAAATAGAAGAAGATGAGGAAAGGAGACGGCGGCTCTCTGTTGTTTTTCTCTCTAGAAAAACTCTATATTGCATCATCTATCATATATATCATGCATAATAATTCATATGAAATCCTAGCCCCCTATGTATGAATATATAGGGTACCCACTCATATGGGCGGATATTGGACCGGATTTAGCCCAACGGCTAACATACTCCTACTCGCACATTCGAGTGGGTGCCGTCCAAAGCTCCCTGGGCTGGTTCACTGAACCATTGATTCCCATAATCAATTGTCTTCTTAAGAATCTCATCTTTCTCTTCCTCATTCATATTCATACACATATATATATATATATATATATATTGATACGGTGCGGACCGTTGAAAACCTGCAAACGGATAGCCTTGCAGCCAAATCCGTTAGGACCGATACAAGAATCTCCCTAAAAGAAGACAACATAAACCAGAAATATGTTAGGCTCACGAAATCTTATACCCCAGATCTAAACAGACATGTCTACTCAAGTACCTTCGATCCCTCTCAGAAGCGTACTCGAACACCTGTATACCTCTCGATTCATCACTCTTAAACTTCGCTACCATGACGTTAATAAGAGTTGGTCATGCAATGCAATCAAGGGTCATTCCAATTGATTTTCCTCCGGCTCTGAATAGTTAGGTCTACTGTTCGCTCGCTTCCCTGAGACTGCCCCACATGTGCGGTATATTGTCCGACAGCCCAATGTCGCTAAGGGTATAGACTCTCGTCCTTCCGTGAAGGAGGTCGTCATAAAGGCTCATACAGTGAGAGATGGGATCTATCCCTCAACCTACTTATGTGCATGATCCAAGTGCACATCGTATGGCAACGTGCTACGGTATAAAATTCTCTTTTTGAGAGTGTCCGCCATTAAAATTATACCGTACGGGCCCAAGTCCAATCACCATATGATTGACTTGCCCGGCTATATCGCCATGCAATATGCCAGGAATCTCCCGACAAGCTCGCACCCCGTACGACGAGTCGGACCCTTAGTCCGGCTATATGTAAATAGGTAAAAGCGGACATGGGATAACCACTTCGGTCGCTCGGCCTATAGCACATGGCAACCTCATCCTAACCCGGTCAGGGCGACTCTATTAGGTGCTCCCACTGTCGCCATACCCAGTATGAAACAAAAAACAGTCACTGCTCCGAGCAAATGACGTTTAGCAATCTCACCTTCGTATACTTCCCTAGCATAAAGGAGATCTCCCATGTGAGGAAGAGTTCCTGCCTGCTGACGTATCTTTATTAAATGTGTGCATGCACACATCGTGTACCCTATACACTTGTATTATATGCCTGAAATAGTCAAACAAATATAGACATATTCATCCCAGATCATAAAGAAAGAAAGCAATACACAATCAATCTCAAAATATGCATTTATAAAAATCGCCGTCCATAATAATAATACCAAAACATAAGAGTAATGTCTATCAAGCAATCTGAAATGTAATACGTCATCTAGGACGAAACCCAAACGCATATAGCGTTACTTAGCTATTTCCTTCATCATCGGATCCCCGATTGTCTAACCTGAAGGAAAACTTTATAACTTAAACCACCTTCTCATGCCACTTGCTTCTTGATGAAGTGCCGTCAGATCTATAAGTGCTTCAACTTTCCATATATATGGGATCGTTTGAGTATGTTATCGTTGACTATATGTCACGATAAAGAGAAAACATGTTTCCCTTGCATGCGAAATCATGCGTAACCTCCGGAGGAATCACCTCAGCCTAGCAACCCTTTTAGCGCTACTAAGGTAGACGACGCCCCTATGGTGAAAAAGCTACACCACCGCTTCTTGCTACTCCGAGTGATGGCCCTGTCACTATGCAAGAAAGCACGTACAGATGTGGATGTATGCATACCCATATTGTTGGCTCAATCGGCATTTATATGTCCACATGACTGCAAACATGATTTCTCATAGCACTGTGTATCGTGGGTCGTCCTACATAAATACCTGAAAATCCTCATCACTTCATCCCAACAAACAGACCCTACTACTAAGTCCAATCGGTAAGGGTTATATGTCTAGTCAAGTACACACTATGCATATATTAGACTACTGACTATGCAAAATGGAACCCACAAAGTCTGTCTATATGTGTCAAGAGTCTTATAATAAAGATTAAGGCTAAAAATATGTTCATTAGTCACTGTTGTAATAAACTGGAGAGTGATTATGCGGGCTAAACCGTTTTAAGACATAACTCGTATGAGTCTGCAAAGACAAACATAGGATGCTCCTGAAATGGCTCCTCATGGATCCAATTTGAGGACATCTCAGGTTTACCACCAAAACGAAATGTGGAGTTTGCGATTGACCTTATTCCTGGAGCAGCGCCAATTTCAAAGGCTTATTATCCAATGGCGCCGGTGGAACTAGAAGAGGTTAAGAAACAAGTTACCGAATTACTAGAGAAGGGTTGGATTCGCAGCAGCAATTCACCCTGGGGAGCTCCAGTTCTTCTAGTCAAGAAAAAGGATGGCACGCGGAGGATGTGCATTGATTATCGAAAATTAAATCGGGTAACTATTAAGAACAAGTACCCAATCTCTCACATCAGCGAATTATTCGATCAACTCAGTGGCGCGAGGATATTCTCGAAATTGGATTTGCAATCCGGATATCATCAAATTCAGGTGAAATCAGAAAACATTTGCAAGATAGCGTACCGAACTCGATATGGGCATTACGAGTACTTAGTGATGCCATTTGGAGTTACTAACACACCAGCAATATTCATGAACTTGATGAACCGAATCTTTTCACCGTACCTGGACCAGTTTGTAGTGGTGTTTATTGATGATATTCTGGTCTATTCAAGAAGCAAAAGAGCATGCAGAACACTTGAGAATCGCACTGCAAACGTTGAGCTAAGAAAGGTTATATGCTAAGATGAGCAGGTGCGAGTTTTGGCTCGAAGAAGTGAAGTTCTTGGGTCATGTTGTATCCGAAAACGGAATTGCCGTTAACCCTGAAAAGATTGCAGCTGTTCATGATTGGCCAATTCCAAAGAATGTAGGGAGATTAGAAGTTTTCTTGGGCTTGCCGGATACTATAAAAGGTTTGTGAAGAACTTCGCTCGAATAGCAGAACCATTGACCAAGCTAACACGAAAGGAGATACCGTTCGTATAGACCGAGAAATGTGCGTCAGCTTTTGAAGCGTTGAAGCAAAGATTGACCACCGCTCCTATTCTGACAGTGCCAGACGGTTCCGGAAGGCTGGTTATTCACAGCGACGCATCTGGGAAAGGCTTGGGATGTGTTCTAATGCAATATGGGAAGGTCATAGCTTATGCGTCGAGACAATTAAAGACTCGTGAGAAAAACTATCCAACTCATGATTTGGAGCTAGCAGCAGTAATTTTTGCTTTGAACATTTGGAGATACTACTTATTGGGCGAAAGGGTAGAATTATTTACCGATCACAAGAGCCTAAACTATGTGTTCATACAGAAAGAGCTCAACATGAGCCAGCGTGGATGGTTAGAGCTGATGGCTGACTACGACCTTGATCAAAAATACCATTCGGGAAAAGTTAATGTAGTGCCGGATGCGCTAAGTCGGTTGCTAGCAATACGGATGTTGACCGTATAAAAGAAGATTATAGCTGATCTTCAAAGGTTCGAGTTAGAGATTGTACTACCGTATTCTTCGGGACAGTTGATGCAATTGCAAGTACAGTCATCCTTGATCGATAACATTAAAGCAGCGCAGTCGCACGAAACAAGATTACAGAAGTTTCAAGAACAAGTAGAAGCGGGACTTCGAACGGATTTGTTAATTCATGAAGATGGTTCGTTACAATATGGTAGTCGTTTATGTGTGCCTAAAGGAGATGTTCGTGAAGAAGTCATGAAAGAGGCTCATAGTTCCGTATATTCCGTACATCCGGGAGGCACAAAGATGTACAGAGATCTGCGACAGCATTTCTAGTAGGAAGGCATGAAAAGGAAGATTGCTCGTTACGTATCGAAGTGCTTGGTGTGTTAGCAAGTCAAGACCGAACATCAAAACGTAGCTGGTTTGTTGCAACCACATCCAATTCCTCAATGGAAGTGAGAACATATAACCATGGATTTCGTGACAGCTTTACCACGGAGTCCAAAGGGCAATAATACAGTTTGGGTAATTGTCGATCGATTGACCAAGACAGTTCATTTTATACCGTTTCGAGTTGGTCAGTCAACGGAGGCTTTGGCAGAGAGGTACATGCAGGAGATTGTGTGATTGCATGGTGTACCCGTGAGCATCGTTTCAGATCGTAATACTAGATTTCTATCACACTTTTGGAGGAGTCCACGGGAAAGTTTGGGGACTCGCTTGAAGTTTAGCAGGGCCTATCATCCTCAGACAGATGGCCAGTATGAAAGAACGATCCAAACTCTTGAAAGTATGTTGAGAGCGTGCATGTTAGACTTCAACGGTTCATGGGAAGATCATTTGCACTTGGTGGAGTTTTCATACAATAACAGTTTTAGGCGACTATACAGATGGCTCCATTCGAAGCATTGTACGGTCGTAAGTGTCGCTCGCCTATCTGTTAGGACGATGTTGGAGAAAGAAGATTACTGGGACCGGATCTTATTATGCAGATGGTAGAAAAAGTTAACGTGATCCGAAATCATATGAAGGTGGCACAAGATCGGCAGAAAAGTTGGACTGATATTGGCCGAAGACCTCTGGAGTTCGCAGTTGGTGATCTTGTATTCTTGAAGATATCACCGACTAGAGGAGTAATCCGATTTGGTAGTCGAGGCAAGCTTAGTCCTCGATTCGTGGGGCCTTTCGATATTATCGAGCGTGTTGGAGAGGTGACTTATCGCTTGGCTTTACCACCATCCTTGGCGGGTGTTCATGACGTGTTTCATGTATCTCAACTCCGTAAGTATGTTCGAGATGAGACGTACGTCCTAGATCACTCGGAACTGACAGTAAGGGAAGATTTAACATATGAAGAGCAACCAATAGCGATTGTGGATCAACGAGAAAAGATCATCAAGATTAAAGTTATCCCATTAGTACTTGTTTCATGGAGGAATCATTCGCACGGAGAATCTACTTGGAAACGTGAAGACGATAACCGACGGAAGTTTCCACACCTCTTTTTTTAGATCCGTGTTTTCTTGTCTTTTCTTGTTCCGGGAATTTCGAGGATGGAATTCTTTTGTAGTTGGGTATAATGTAACACCCTAGAGCATTTATACTATTTATTTAGGATATTTCAAATCTTACGGTAAATTTCTTTATTATTGTTGCTTTTGGATGTGGATAGTGCAATGAGTAGTTGTGGTTATTATCCAACCCGACCCGCATAGTTGAAACCCGTCATGCTTCAAGATTACATCAAATATTTGCCAGTACAGAGGATCCATGCAAATCGAGATTTTATAAACATATATAATATATTTTAGTATCCGCATATCTTTATAATACAAAATAAAAATCAAATAACATATTTTGATATATGGCCTTACATGTCATCACACCCCATATCATATGGTTGCACGCATATATCATGTTCATGTCCTAATTGTTAAACAGACTCATTATTTGATCGCTATGTATATTACGTAGATCCGTACTTGGGGTATATGTTTTTATTATCAGGATATCGCATTTTAGTTTAAACTTTTACGTATATTCTCCATATTTAAAAACTAGATTTTTAGAAGGGACCCGGGTAATATTCGTAGTAATCTGGTATTAGCTGTAAAATCTTATAATATATATTAAAATATTTCTACATAACTAAACTGTTAAACATATATATATATATATATATATATATATATTATATATAATAATCTATTATACAAACCAACTCTCTCTCTCTTCTTCTTCATATATTTTTCCTCACGCCCCCGTGAGAACCCAGAACCTACCCACGCCCTCGTCATCACAGATCCGTCGCCGTTGTTTGCCTCCTCGCCATCATCTCCCTCGTCCTTACCTCCTCGCCCTCATCACCTCCACATCCTCTCTCCTTTTCCTGACCATCCCTACACCTCGCCAACGCCAACCCAAGAAACTACATCCCATCGCCGTTCGCCTTCGTCGTCGTCGTCCATCACCAGCACCGTCTCCCTCCTCCTCACCTCCCTCTCCTCGACACCCCAAACCACCGCCACCACCAACCCTATACCTTTTTGACCCCGATCACCAACCCTAGAAACCCACATCCGCCTCGCCGACGCAGCACTTCGCCGTCGACCATCGTCACCATCACCTCGCCACCTTTCCTCTGTCCTCGCCGCCCCAGAACACAACACCAGCAGCCACACACTCTTCTTCTTGATTTCATTTCTTTTCTTTCTTTTCTTGATCTTTTCTTGATTCCGGCCGTCTCGCCGAAGTTGCGCGCATCGCCGACGATCCAGACGACCCAGTCACCGTCGTCGTCCAGCCCAATCACCACGTCACATCACTGCTCAGCCAGGTCCAGTCCTCCGCGCGTAAGTTTGCATCGCGGCGTTATTTCCGACGTCGGACGTGACATCCGCATCTCGATGTGAGATCCGATCAGGCAAGTTTTAAACTTGCAACATGCTATGTTATTATATCAATGTTTATATGAATAAAAATAGTGTATGTGTTTTATTACTCAACAAATATTACAGATTTACAGTTTTACCGTATTCGTCTGTATCCGTATTGATAATAGCATATCTAGTTGCATACCGGAACATCATGATATCATTATATTACTATACCAGTACAATATGTTAACTAGATTGCATCATGCATGGTAATAGACGTGTAATGGCTATTACAGATAGATACATATGCATGCTGGTATCAGTTGCGTTTACCATGTTCCGAAATTGATTACAGTTTCACATTGGCATCTATTTTGGGTAATATACATTACATGGCATGTTCACAACACATTACCAGACTTGTTATTTGGATATTATTACTAATATCAACAATCCCGATTGTTTTCCTGACGGGCGTGACTTGTTGCCTGTATAGACAAAACCTTTACCTGCTTGATCATGTGTTGGCATTAGATTTACATCATCAATATCTGAATTGAACACAAAACCTGAGGAATAAGGGGAAATCAATAATGAAACCTGACTTGTAACTCAACAGTTCGATATTTATATTGAACCGTCTTTACGGGCTAGGCCATCCCCGGAATGATGCTGCTGACATCATTCATCTGTATATTTTACCTATTTACTGCTTAGCGGCACGTCTCGGATTCAGCCCGTAAATCTTGACCATAGTCCCGGGCACGTACGGGATACTATTGAGTTATATCGACAATTCCATTAAATTGATTTCAAAGGCTTGTAGAATAGATAACCTATAACCACAGAATTTAGGATACACACCACATACATATAGCTCACTATTTATACATGTGTTTATCATTTATATTCTTGTTTAATATTAGCATCATATCCTGGTTATCGTTGTTATTTTGATATTATGACGTACTGATGTCTGGTTTTTGCATGGCCCAGTTCCTCTACGTTTATTGCAGGCAGATCAAGAGTACTTTCGCAATCAAGCCGAGCAATGAGGAGCTAGCTATTTAGTTTAGAAACTCTTATTTTATTTATTTCAACGGTTTTATTTCTATTAATGTGAACCCATATTGGGACGTGATTCAGATACTATTGTTTATTGGATCTTGATTCATTTCCACTTATGCATTTTCTTGATTTTATTTATTGTGGCAGATGGACATATGTTGGCTAGATTATATGTACTGTTCTTGATATCCGCTTGACAGCCATAATGTGACTGTGGAGAGATGATTCCTAACCACAGGTAGCATGGTTGGCTCTATCACGTGCTGTGTTTACGTATTTTGGAAAGCGGGACGTGACATAACATTAAACTAGTATTTTCATTTTGTTATCGTCATCTACCGTCTCATCCCTGATGAGACTGACGATATCTTGACTTTATTATGGATCCGTTAAAACTATGACATATAATGGTGTACCGTTCTTTCCCCAAAAACGCTTCGTTTTCAACCCATCTCAACAACAATAATAAATATACACCCCGAAGAAAGAGAAGAAGACGTATGGCCCCAACCACGTTCTTTAAAAGTATAAAATTTAAAATTTTGTTAAAATGATTGAAAAACGGATCATAGATTTCCTAGAAACGGAGTAAATTGGGTAGTTGAATCTAAACTCCCGTCTCCTCTCGAAATCTCCCACTGAAATTTGTCAGATTAATGCAGTATGTGTGTTTATATATATAATATGCCATGCACATCATAAATGCAGTAATCAATCTAACAGAATTCATTTTTATTAAACTACCATATCTAATCTTGTCTGATTTTTTAGGGTTTTCGTTTTTTCATGAAATTAATATGCGTCCCAGACGCTCCCACTGGCTCAACTACCAATAAAATCTCTAAGATCTTATGTGAGAGTAAAAAATATGAAATTTTTGGTTAGTAAACAAAATTTTCGAAAAAAACATAACTCTCAAAGTTAATAGTAAAACCCTCAACTAACCTAAAATTTGAGTGGGAAATCCAAAAAAAATAAGAAAACACCAAAAATAATTTTCTCAATTTTCTAGAATTTTTTGGAATTTTGGTAATTTTCGGCAATTTTTCTGGATTAACTTTAAAAAAAATTTAAAGTATAAAATTGAGCCGGCTTGGCAGCTCGAACGACTCCGAGACCAGCTCGGCCAACTCCAAGCCAGGCCGACTCGACGGCGCGGCAGGCTCAGAGCCCGGTTCGATGGCACCGCTAGCTCGGCCGGCTCCGGGCCCGGCACGGCCGCCCAAGCCCAGCTCCTGCCCCCTTTTTTTAAAGTTGTTTTCTAGATTTTTCCTAAAAATCCGGAAAAAAATTAAAATAAAAATCAATTGTTTTTATCTTTCAAAAATATTTTTTTGTTAAAAAGATAATTGGCCCTGTACCAAAAAGCAAAAAAAAAAAAAATTAGTTCCCAACCAAAATCAAAAAAATATTTGGTGCTATCACCAAAATCCAAAAATCCCACAAGTTTTCTTTTATCCAAAAAAAATAGGGTTGGGGTTTAGAAAAAATTTTGCGACGTTGCCGCCATTAATGCTCATCAAAAGAGAAATTTTATATTTTTCTTTTTACTCAAAAAAAAGATTCGATCTTTTAAAATAAATTTTATCTCGCCTATTGTTCCATGGGTAATTTCACATCAACGAACTAAAAAAACTAAATCATAAGCGTCATAAAAATATATCTAATCTATGGTGATAATATGATGCAAAATCAATAGATTTATGAAGATCCATCAAAACGAAAACCCTAAAAATATAGATCTGTCATAAAATAATTTTAAAAAAAATTGATCTAAATTTAGATATAAAAAACGCAACTTTTGAGTTGCAAATATTTTAAACATTACATAATTATAATTCTACGAACATAGTGTTCAATTTATGTTCGACAGCAATAGTACCTCGGACTCGAAAAGTAATTCTACGAACGTAGTGTTCAATTTATGTGACGTAAATTCAAAATATACAACCAAACGCAGAGGAAAGTCTATGTATCTAAACTAAAAGTTTACGATATACCTTACTAATTGATTAGATCGATTATCTTGCCCGCGTCACGTAAAAAATCTGATCTTTAGCATCTCCAAGCAACGGCCGGAGGGAAACCACGCTTTGGTAAAAAGAAATAAACTCTCTCTTGATCACTCCGCAAGCCAACCCAAAATAGAAGAACATGAGGAAAGATGACGACGGCTATATGTTGTTTTTCTCTCTAGAAAAACTCTCTATGTAGCATCATCTATCATATATATCATGCATAATAATTCATATGAAACCCCAACTCCTTATATATGATATATAGGGTACCCACTCATATGGACGGATATTGGACTGGATCAGGCCCAATGGCTAACAATTCCAATAATTGCCTTTTTTCCCTACAAAAAGATAACATATTATATATTAACTAAACAACCGAATGCACTTAATATTTTCATATACTTCTCCCGTAAACGACTAAACATATATACATCGCATTATATACACTAAGACGCGAACGAAAACTCAAATCTAAACAATTACACAGACAAAATTCAAAGGGACCGACGAGTTCCATATATCACGAAGACCCTGGTCCAGTGGTCCCACAACTCACAAATCTAACAACAGACCAAATCAAAATAAGAAGCAAGAGAACAAGAAGAAAAACGGAAGCAACAAGGACGGAGACTATATCAACACATTAGCACCATCCAAAGCCAACTGCCAAATGATCTATGCAAAAAGAAAATTAGAAACTAGGGGGCTATATGCAAAAAAAATTACCTAAACTCTCAAACTCAACCCTAGGCTGATGCACATGATGATGCTTGCTGCCGCTGCTGCTCACAACACCACTTGCTCGCCCTCTACCCCCATGCTTCATCGCCGCCGCCGAAGCCGCCGGAAACTCCCCAGCCGGCAGCGATGCCGAGATCGGTATCGGATTCAGCGGCCGCGCAACCGCGCTCCCATCTGGCGCGTACTTCCTCGGCCTCCCTCTCTTCTTCTTCGCAGGGCCCACCTCCTCAGCCCCCGCCGCCGCGGTCCCCACCACCACCGGCGTCATCGCCGCCGCCGCCATCGCTGCCATAACCACCGTAGGAGGCTGATGCCTCTCCGCCGCCGGCGCCGCCGGGCCCATGGCCGGCGTTGTTATGTTATTAGCCCCTTCTCTTTCCTCCATTATACATATATAAACCCTAAAAAACCCAAAAAAAAACCTATTTTTTGAACAACAAACCCTCGATTTTCTTTGATCTAGCCTCCTAGGGTTTGTGCGAGCTACCTAAGCTCCAGTGACTAAGGGACACGGCCGGTATTTTCTCTCTTCCAAGGGGCTTTTCGGTAATTTCTCAAACCTCCGATTTCTCGGAGGTCGGAAAATCACCACTGTTTTGAACACAGAAATTTTAGGAGAGAAAGTTTGAAGATGGAGAAAAGAGAAAGGAAAAGGAAAAAATTAATTAGCGTATAATATTTATTAATAAAATGAATAATATTTATTTAATTAATGGGTAATAAAGTTGGTGGATTTTGAATTTGAGGGGGAATATTTTAATCATTTGCAGCCACAAAAATCGAAATATGCGGCCTGGGCTTTTGGAAATAATTATTTATTTTTTAGGTACCGCATTCATCACGGTAAATTGTTTGTTTATTTATTTATAATTAAAAAGATGGGTGTGATTGGAAAAGAAAATTGCGACTTTTCACGAATATTTTTAATGGTTTGTTTGTTTTAAAAAGAAATTTGGAAATGGTCCTTGGGTTTGAGAGTAATTACGGTTGGGCCGCTGTATGGGGTGTTTCGTGCATGCGGGATTTGGTTTTGGCTGATTGTGCGGGTTCAGGAGGCTGTTGGGCTTGTCGGTCGGGAGGGGGGTTGTTTGACCGTTGACCAGAGATGGAAACGGGTTGGACCGGTTTAGTTTTATGAACCAGGCTCCCTCCGAGGTCCCATAGAGAGCGGATTCGAGTTGGACCGATATTATTGACGATTTGTATTTTAAACGAACTTTCTGTGTGTCGAATGTGATATATCCTTAGACAAAAGAGAGCGTGCGAGAAAGAGATTGAGAAAAACTATGAGATGGTTGTTGGGCGACATTGTGAGTTCATGATTGTATTTCTTCATATATTCAGATATGCAGTGATTTTATGATAAATAGAAGTTGTGGAATAATTGTTCGGGAAATATAACAATGATTGTGACTCCACAATATGCAAGAAAATGAAAACCAGAGCTACAAGGTGAAAGAAAGAGATGCAAGCTACGATGCTCGTTGACCAAAAAGATTAAATAATTTTAAGATATGGCTCTAATATTTTGGTTTTTTTGGTCAGACCAGCATGGCTTGAATTAGGATGTCTGGTTGTAGGGCACTACGTAGAAATTTGTTTACAATACATTTGGAAGTTGGCTGGTATGCAACCAAGTTCACCCTCTTTTGTTCTGGAAGCTTTGTGTGCTCGAAGAATAGCTCAACTTCCACTAAGCAATAAAAAAAAGTATCGATGTGCATTAGCCATTAAAGCAAGGGATATCCATCCTCATCTTAAGTCCTCCGTTGTTATTATTAAATTTAATTATACACGGACAAATGGGACGATTATATGTTTATATTTATATAAATATACACCGGTTTTTGATATAAATGGGTTCTATCGATAAGACTCAAACTTTGTTGAGTTTTGTCTCATCTTATATTTTATACACATGTATCTCTCATAGTTTTTCCAACGTGGGACTATACTATCCACATATCTTAACAGTTATATCATAATCAACATGATCATGAGGTCCACGACTCTTCTTATGACCTCCATCATCAGGAAAATAACCTTCAATGCCGCTTTCATCGCTATTTGTTTGGGTGGGTCTATGATGATTTCCTAATGAATAATTAGGATTAAAACAATCAACTTCTTGAATTTCATCTTCGTTCTTAATTTGATCAGTCTAACGACCGTGCACATTGCTTCTTACTACCAACAATTTCAATTGAACAGAAATCGACTAAAAAAGATTTTTAAATTGCTCAATGTTCTTCTGGATTTTCTCCATCCCTTGCTCAAAAAGGTTTGTGTCAACTCCGTTTCCAGCAGCCATTAGGTAAGGCTATAAAAACTCTGACACCACCATTTGATAGGGGCGTTAGTATAAGTAGATGCTTGTGCTCGTGCCGCTAACTAGCGACCAAGACAGAATACAAAATAAAAATTTCTATAACGAGAGCGCGAACTTCTACGAGCTAGAATCGAATTACAAACACTAAACTAGTAAGCTATAAGGAGTTAACTTCTCGGATAGTGATAGCCGTGTCCTTCATTTCATTTCCACTTCTTACGCTTTTAGGAACTCCGGGAATCAGCTTAGGGTCGGTCTTCCTTGTCGAAGATGATTCATCCAAGAGAATCATAATCTAAACTTTAGCTTCACACTAAATCAACTGGTGAAGCAACTAGCGAACTAAACTTTCTAGAAATTGTTGGATATGTATGTCGTAAAGCCCATTATTGTATATGTATTGTAACGACCGTATACTCTAGCTAGACACGTAATAAAAACGTTTTATAATTTTTTTCAAGATCAAAACAATTATTTTACTGCTTCTATTGATAGAAAACACTTTACAAATATTTTTCCATGATTAAAATGAATTAATATGATTTTTAGGAATTTTTAAGAATTTAAATGGATTTTTTTTATCGAAGGGAAAAGTTTTTAAAATCGACAAGGGGGGATATTTGGATCAAATTTGATTACAAATGATAGAAAACAACAAAATATATTCTATAAAATTTTCCCAGATTTTTATAATATTTTTAACTATTTTAAAATAATTTTTAGAAGTCAAAAACAACTTTTAAAACATTTTTAAATATCAAAAACGAATTGTAAAACATGGAAAAATCATAGTATATTTTTATATATTGGTTATTTTTAAATAAAATCGATGGTAAACTTGGAAAACTGTATTTTCACTAAAATGGGTATTTCACAAAAATACCATCAACTCCAAAGAATTTTATATTTTCATTTTAATACCACGAACTTTGGAAAAATGGTATTTTCCTTAAAATACCCTAAACCTTTCCAAGTGATATTTTTATTAAACACCACGAACTTTTCTGAATCATAATTTTTACTAAAATACCACGAACTTGATAGACTAATTATTTTATAAAAATACCATGAACTTGGTAGATTAATTATTTTTATTAAAATACCCTGAACTTTTAAAAGCCAGGGTTTCCTTTAAAAATCAATAGTAATCCAAAATACTAAATTTTTACTAAATACTTTTAAGAAATTAAACCTTACCAAAAATACCTCTGACTTCGAAAGTGAATTTTTTAAATTAGAATTTCACTAAAATACCATTACCTTTTTATAAAAGAGATTTTTTTATTAAAATACCATAATCTTTATAATAAAACATAATTTTCGTTAATATACCATATAAATATCACACTCTTTTATAAAGAGATATCTTTATTAAAATGTCACAATCTTTATTAAAAGATAATTACCTTAAATTACCACGGCACTTCATAAAACAATATTATTCCCTAAATTATCATGGTTTTTATATAAACAATAATTACGATAAAATATCATGGTCTTTTATAAACTAAGGTTTTTGTGAAATACCGTGTTTACTTTACAAGCTATAATGGAACGAGATATAACCAAAGACTGTGGAAGTCCATATTGACTAAGAAATCATCTACTTAAGTCCAACTTTTGATACATCACACGATATGACCTACGATACGGTTAGGGTTAGAATGCGCGAAACTTGGTTTGGAATACTATTATAAATGACGGTCTCTGCAGACAGAGTGAGCAGTCCCAACATGGACGACTACTACGAATGAATTGAACAGTCTCAATATGGACGACTGCTAATCCCGATATTCGAGCGAATGATATGAACAATCCCAATATGAACAAATGATATTCCATACCTAGATGATATATGCACCAACTCTAATTCGTAAAACCCTAATACTGAATAACGGGGCTGGGTAGTTTGATTAAACAAGTTAATATACGGACTCGGATTCTCTTATTAGTCGATCAGATCCGGAAAAGTAGAACAGTACATTTCACTTTTCCCAACCGTTGTTCCGTGGTTAGAACGAAATAATCCCGAGAACCAGTTACCCTTGTCTAACAAACTAAACAAACATATTACCTGTAGTTACCTTATGCGGTATACCATAATTTACCTGATACCTACAACATATACATTATACCTTTACACACATATGACATCATACATTACACACACTTGTTCTCTTTACCATTATTTTCTATTGAGAAAATTCTACCCGAGTGTAACTCGCTAACGGACTTTCTTTTCCTTTCTCTATCTTTGGAACGTCCATTAGATGAGGACGAGATTGATGAAGAAGGAGACAATGGAATGGAGCCTACTAATGAAGACTACGCGGAGTTGGCGTAAGAGTATTAGGATAGCTCTTCTATTGCCCACATGTTTAGGGCTTGCTTTCTTTCATCAATGTAATCAAACTATTTAGTTGCTTTCAATACTTTGGGATGTAATAATTTTAGTTAATGGAAATAAATGGTACTGCTTTTATTATCAGTTTTGGTACATTGCATGCATGATTTATTTATATGCTTAACATAACTGTATCGAGAAAGACCGCTCCCGACACAGTTAGGTTGCAGACCTTGGCATGTCACTGTTTCCGTACCTTTAGGAAGCGGGGCATGACAGTTTTTAGTGGTGGTCCATGCAGATCCTCAGTGTACTAAAATGAAGCCATTTACTGGCGTTATTATGTTTGTGAATCTTATCCACCTATATCACCTTCCGTTATTCATTTTATCTTCCCTTGCATTCTGTATTCTAACCATGACCTTTTCTTTCAGGTCATGGCTAATTTAGGAGATGTACACCTTCCCGACGAGAACAACATGTTAGATATTACCTTGGTTATTCAGATGACGAGGTCAAAGGGCCACCGACGGTTATTTCCGACAGTGACTCAAAAGAACCTATCGAGGAAGAGCCGTAGGAAGAGGAATCTATCGAGGAAGAACCGGCGGAAGAGGAACCTATTGAAGAAGCCCCAGCGGAAGTAGAGACCCCTGCTGAAGAGGAGGCTCCCGTTGAGGCAGAGGAACAAGAAAAATACAGTCCTCACGTATAGTTTATTGGGAAGACGCTATATTCGGGGGCATGCTTATCAATGTGTCGCGGCACTCCTCCACGCCTCTATCACCATGACATATCAGGCTCACCCTTCTACTATAATTTTGCAAGGAAGGTCAACCAACGCCGCGCTAGAGCTGAGCGGTTCCACATGTATGTTGATGGACAATGATCGAAATGATCAATATTAGTTTTAGTTTGTACTAGTTGGCCAAATAAAGCTATGTATAGCAGTAGATCCACGTTTATCTTTAGTTGTATCTCCTTTTAACTTTTATTAATGAAATCTTAGTTTCGAACAAAATTCTCTTGTGTCTCGTGCCTTTTCCTTTCTTAGTTTACCTCTTGCATTAATTGTTATTCTTTCGTGCAAGTTACTATCTGGTCTCATCCTCGAATCTGTTTGTATCCTAACCCACCTTCTTATTCAGTTAACGATGGCTAGCTATAACCATCACCGCAACAGAGAGAGGAAATAGGATCCATGAAGCCGCTACTCAGCAAGCAGCCATGATGCAAGGGTTGTTAGACCAATAACAATAACAGACTATCGCCCTTCACCAACAGCTGCGAGAAAATAGGCAGCAACAGGCTAAGCTATTGGAGAAGGCATTAGCCCTAACTCCCTAAGGATCCACAGGAGTTAAACAATTCTGATCATTGCATCCGAAGACTTTTGCTGGGAAAGGGACTCCATTAGAAGCTGAGGAATGGCTTCGGAGAACTGTTAATGACCTTGGGGCTGCTCAGGTCCCAAAGGATGCGTGGGTTAGTATTGCCAAGCTGCAACTCACGGACAATGCCCGAATATGGTGGTAAGCCGAGAAAAGTAGACCGACGGAGCCTATCACTCGGAAAACCTTCAAGGTGCATTTCGATACTCAATACTTTCCAGCAGTAACACATAAGGATATGGAGCGAAAGTTCGTTCAGTTCCAACAGGGGTCTATGTGGGAGATGACTGTAGACTAATATGCGGCGGAATATGCTATGCTTAGCCGTTTTGCTCTCCATCTTCTGGCCACCCCTGAACTGTATGCTAAGAGATTCCGACAGGGGTTGGATCTTAGGACACGGTCGGCCATGTCCTGTACCGCTCTCCCCACTTATGATGCAATCCTGGAGGCAGCTCGTAATTATGAGGATCTGGAGAAAAGGATCAAGAAGTGCGATCGTTCGTCTGGAATGAAACGACCGACAAATCAAATTTCAAGAGGATCGTCTTCCAAATTCAATGGAAGACAGCAATTCTAGAGGGGCCAATTGTCCCAATAAAACCAACTATTACATGCAACCACTGCGGTAGAGTCAGACATTACATGAGGGAATGTCGTATTTTGAACAAACTCTGTATAATTTGTGGGTCTCCAGATCATGCTAAAGGAAATTGTCCTCAAAGAAGAGGCCCACTAGGCCCTGTCAACAAGCCAGTCAATAATAGGGCACCACAACAGGAAAACCGACCACTTTCCGCTGCTAAACCGACCGGACAAGGTGAGCTAGCTAGAGGACCACCCTTGCCTTCGCAAAAGCGTGTTCTTCGACAAGCTCAGCATAATGGTTACAAGCACCAGGCCTATACTATGACAGCCGAGAAGGCTGAGGCCACGGGGCAAGTCATTACATATCCATTCCTTTCCTGTCTATCTTGCTTTCAGTGTCACCGCTATTTTCGTTACCCATGTATAGTTAGGCTCACTCATACCCTTACTTTTAAAATGTAGGTGTCCTTCTAGTATCATCTACACCTGCACTTACACTTTTTGACTCCAGCACATCACACTGCTTTATGGCACAAAAGTTTACGACAGCCAACTCCATTCCACTGGTGCCCCTCGTTACTGAATGGAATATCAACACAGGAAACAGTGTGATCAATTCCACTGCAGGGTACAACCTATGTCCTGTGGTGATCTGCGGTCGGGGTTTCTACGCCAACTTCATGGTGATAAATATTTCTAATTTCGACGTAGTCTTGGGCATGGACTAGTTGAGTACTTTTTATGCTACCATCGACTGCCGTCAAAGGAGGGTAGTGTTTGAGATTCATGACCATCCAATGTTCGTATTCAAGAGTAGGAGTCGATCCTTGGATCCAGCAACTTATAAAGCTGTACCGAGAAGGAGGAGAGGTTGTATATAGGAAGAGGAAGATATGCCGATGGTGGTTCGAGAGTTCGAAGAAGTGTTCGCTGAGGTGTCTGGGTTACCACCAGATCGAGCGATCGAATTCGCAATAGACTTGATACCAGGCACACAACCAATCTTACGAGTACCATATCGGATTAGGCCGGCAGAATTGACCGAGCTTCGAATGCAAATTGAGGATCACCTTGATGAGGGATTTATTAGACCGAGCACGTCACTTTGGGGTGCTCCGGTTCTTTTGGTACCTAAGAAGAATGGAACCAAGTGGATGTGTATAGATTATCGGGAGCTAAATAAGGTCACTATCAAGAACAAGTACCCTCTGCCGAGAATAGACGATCTGTTCGATCAATTGGAAGGATCTCGAGTGTTCTTGAAGCTAGATCTGCGGACGGGTTATCATCAACTCAAGGTCAAGACGTCTGATGTTCCTAAGACGGCTTTCCGGACTAAGTATGGGCACTACAAATTTCTAATGATGCCTTTTGGAGTGACCAATACCCCGGGGGTATTCATGAATCTGATGAACCAAGTGTTTTATGAATACTTGGACAAGTTTGTCATCATCTTCATCAACGATATCCTTGTGCATTCAAAGGATCAAGAGGAACACACGGAGCTGTGGGGTGTTTTTCATCATTCCATTGAGATGGAAATACGCGGCGCTTGTCAGGCGTACACAGATTCTCCATGCCTAGGGTATGCTGGGGTTTATTGATTGTAGGGATCCGAATCTCCGGCAACCACGGACTAAACTGCCGTTAATTACCCCTGGCTTTTAGAGCGAGGGAACCTCCGATTGACGGGTCAAACTGGTCATGCGGACTCAATGTGTCATGTGCGTGTCTTGTGTTTTGGAAAAGACTTGGATGTATCGGGGCCATGCAGAGTTTATGGGGGTCCCGCTACCCGGATAGTGGGCTGGGGGTCAAGAGGGCTAGCATCCCCCTTACAGGGTGCGGGGCAGCGCCCTGTTAGAATTTTTTTTAACGGAAGAGGTATTTTTAGTGTGGAGTGCATGGGAAAAGAGGGGCGAGTAGCGTCCTAAGGACGCGTGCGTGACGCGTGGGCACTGGACCCCCGCGGGCTATGTGCCCGACGCGTGGGCGCTGGGCGCCCGCCGGTCACGTGCCCGGTGCGTGGGCACCGGGCGCCAGCGGGTCACGTGCGCGGCGCGTGGGCGCCAGCGGGTCACGTGCATGGCACGCGACCGCTGGAAACACCAGCAGAGAAGGGGGCTTAGCTCTTGAGCTGGGAATTGAACTCCGTAGGGGATTTGGAGTTGAACTACCAAACATGAATTAGGTATAAATTTGGAGTTAAACTCCCCCAAAAGATTTGGATTTGGAGTTAAACTCTTATGTAATGAATTGGATGTGGATCTGGAGTTAAACTTCTATAAGTCTTGGATTTGGAGTTAAACTCCTAAAAAGTCTGGATGTGGAGTTAAACTCCTTTGAGAATTTGGATCTTAAAGTTGAACTCCTCGAAGATCTTCGGAGGTGATCAAAGGGGACCCCTTTCTTCTCCTTTGAGCCTTGGATTTTTCCCAAAGTGGGATTTTTGGAGATGGGTCTCCTCCTTCCTCCTCTCTGTTGGCTGGATCTTGAAGAAAAAAAGGGATGAGACTTTAAAATCTGCCATTTTAGAGATTTGATGGGAGATCCGAGTTCCCCTTCAAGGGTTTTATGGTGAAAAACTATTTCTTCTTGGGAAACAAAGAGTTAAATTCTTGATTTAATTCAGAAAAGAGAAGAAACATTAAAACCTTGAGGGAGGAGAAGAAGGCACAGAAACCCTAATTTTTTATAGGAATCAATTATTGTCTTCATTTCATTATCATGTTGCCTTATATAGGCTTACAAATTTACACATAGCCTCTTGGGCTTTACAAAATGGCATTTTGCCTATCCCATGCTTCATGTGCTTATTTCTTTTGCACATGAGCCATGGGCTTTACAAAAATTTGTCTTTTTGTCCATTTATTTTACATTCATGCATGAAAATTACATCAAACTTATTTATCACGTAATTTTCTTCTTGGCATGGGGAAGGCCGGTCGCTTCATGTTCGGGCTTGACTTGGGCATGGGCCCACTTGGCCTGGGCTTGGGCCTATTTGGCTTGGGGTTGACTTTGATTTTGACTTGGTCACCGGGGTGTAATTTTTGACCCCAACAGGAGCATCTGCGCATTGTCTTTGAAACTTTGCGTCAACATCAACTCCTTCTTTAGTGAGATTATATGAACAAATGTCTGTACGCAAAACTTTGCAAATGTGAGTTTTGGTTAGAGCGAATAGCTTTCCTGGAACACATTGTGTACCATTATACAAAAATGGTCGACACCAGGAACAGTTACGGAGATCAGGAACTTCTTAGGGTTTGCTGGATATTACCGCCGGATTATTAAAAACTTCTCCAAATTGCGGAACCGATGACTTGTTTGACTTGGAAAGATGTGACATATGTATGGTCTGAGGCATGTGAGAAAGCATTCTCATAGTTGAAGACTCGTCTAACCACAGCGCCCATTCTTACTATTCCCGACAGAACTGGAGGTTTCGACGTTTATTGCGACGTCTCGAGAAAGGGATTGGGATGTGTGTTACACCAACATGGCAAGGTAGTGGCATATGCATCGAGACAGCTGAAGATTCACGAACGCAACTACCCAACCCGTGATTTGGAGCTCGCTGCGGTTATCTTCGCACTCAAAATTTAGAGGCAATATTTATTGGGGGACAAGGTGGAGATTTATGCCAATCACAAGAGTTTGAAGTATATCTTCACTCAGAAGGAGCTTGATATGAGGCAAAGGAGGTGGCTATAACTAATGGCAGATTTTGATATAAACCTGCAATATCATCCAGGGAAGGTAAATGTGGTCCTTGACGCTCTGAGACTCCAGTCGATGACGTTGAGTCTTGCTACTCACTGGAGGAATCTACAGGACCTCAACGAGTTAGAGATGGAGGTAATCATGCCAGGGGTACCCTCATCACTTATGAATATGCAAATTCAGTTCACATTGGTGGATCGGATCAAAAAAGCTCAAGCTGGAGATACAAGATTACAAAAGATTCGAGAGCAAGTAGAAACAAACTTACGAACTGACTTCATCATTCATGAAGACGAGTCACTAAGATATAGAAGCAGGATTTGTGTGCCTACAGGCGAAATCAGAGAGGAATTGATGAAAGAGGCCCACAGTTCTCCATACTCCGTTCATCCTGGAGGGACGAAGATGTACAAGAACCTCCGTCAAACTATTGGTGGCATGGTATGAAGCGAGAGGAAGCAAAGAGTGTATCCAAGTGCCTGATTGTTAACAGGTGAAGGCTAAACACCACCGAATTGTTGGTCTATTACAACCCTTACCAATACCCGAATAAAAGTGGCAGAACGTCACCATGAATTTCGTGACTGCACTCCCTCACAATACCAAGGGCAATGATGCAGTATGGGTAATCGTAGATCGGCTTACCAAGTCTGCGCATTTCATTCCTTTTCGCATCGACCAGTTAACTGAAAGCCTAGCGAAGAAGTATATGGAGGAGATCGTCCGATTACACGGAGTACCTGTATGCATCGTTTCTGATCGAGACACATGTTTCCAATCTCATTTCTGGCAGAGTCTACAGGAAAGTCTTAGCACGAACCTGAGTTTCAGTACAGCCTATCATCCTCAAACCGATGGCCAATCCAAGAGAGTTGTTCAGATTCTCGAAAATATGCTCCGATCTTGTATGTTGGATTTTAAGGGATCTTGGGAGGACCACTTGCACTTGGTAGAGTTCGCGTATAACAATAGCTATCAGGCAAGTATCAGTATGGCGCTTTTCACGGTATTATATGGGAGGAAGTGCAGGTCTCCATTTAGCTGGGATGGCGTTGGAGATCAAGAACTTCTAAGACCAGAGATAATTATCGAGACTGTGGGAGTGGTGAGGACCATCAAGGAACAGCTACGTATAGCACAAGATCGACAGAAACACTGGACAAATACAAAAAGGAGGCACCTAGAATTTCAACCAAATGAACATGTATTCCTGAAGATCTCACCGAATCATGGAGTGATACATTTCGGGAAGCGGGTAAAACTCAGCCCACGATTCATCGGCCTTTTCAACATCTTTGAATGGGTTGGGGATGTTGCGTATCGTCTAGCCTTACCATCTTTTTTGGAGGGCGTGCATGACGTTTTTCATATCTCGCAGTTAAAGAGGTATGTCAATGACCCCAGTCACGTATTGGATCATTCTGAAATTACAGTAGGGGCTGACCTAACCTACAAACAACAACCAGTCGAGATCCTAGATTGGAAGGAAAAGATATTGAGGGACAAGACAGTCCAGCAGGTTAGAGTTATGTGAATGAAAAACTCTCTGGGCTAATCCACGTGGGAGAGAGAGGATGAGATGAGGGAACGCTATCCCCATCTATTTGTAACTTCTTCTATGTAACTACACTTTGTTTTACCTCCAGAATTTTGAGGACAAAATTATTTCAAGGAGGGTAGATTGTAACGGCTTTGTACTCTAGATACGTAATAAAAACATTTTATAATTTTTTTCGAGATCAAAACAATTATTTTACTGCTTCTATTGGTAGAAAACAATTTAAAAATATTTTTCCATGATTAAAATGAATTAATATGATTTCTAGGAATTTTTAAGAATTTTTGGGAATTTTTAAGAATTTGAATGGAATTTTTTTATCGAAAGGAAAAGTTTTTAAAACCGAAAAAGAGAACCATTTGGAACAAATTTGGTTGCAAATGATGGAAAACATCAAAATATATTTTTAATAATTTCCCCAGATTTTTATAATATTTTTAGCTATTTTAAAATAATTTTTAAAAGCTAAAAACAATTTTTAAAACATTTTTAAATATTAAAAAAGAATTTTATTTAATTTTAAGAGCGGGAATGAATATGGACCGTTGGATCTGGAAACCAATGGTCCAGATTCTGCCGACAGTTTTAAATAAAAGAAAAGGAAAATAAAAAAATATATCGGCGTCTTTGATCTGGACCGTTGGATCAAAAGATCCAACAGCCCAGATCAACAGCGCCAGCGCCAAGTCGGGGCCCATGCCAGCTCACGCATGATGGGACGTGGGTCGTTGGATCATGTTGACCGATGGCCCGGATCAGTCGGCTAGTGGAGGTGGCTCCTGTAACCGTGGGTGGAAAAATACGGATTTTTTAATCCTAAAAAATCCCTATAAATAGCTCTAAGTTTCTAAAAATCCCAGAAAAATATCCGTTCAATAAAAAAATCTCAAAAAAATTCTAGAGCTTTCTATTTGAGTCTTCTACACTCTGGACTAAGTCCCAGAGGCAAAATAATTCTTTGCTTCATGATATATATGTTCTCGTACAACCCGACGTACATCGACTGTCATTTTCCTAGCTCATTTCAGATAAGATGTCTCAACACTTGACTCTCTATTATCTTCATTATGAAAATATATATCTATAAGAAAATTCTAGGACCTAATTATGATGCTTTAACTAAATTATTTATTATACGGGTTTTAACGATTAAAAACGATATTAAACCCTAATAAAATAACGAACTTTTAGCAGTTATCCTTCGTGATAAAATCACGGGGTAACGGACTACCCCAAATTCATGCTTGGACATATGGAACTAAGTCGTAAAGCGACTATCATGGCCGGGACAAGTTTTACAGGAATAAATGTACTTATTCGACGACATTAAATAAAGGTTATCGATAATTAGTTCCCTAATTATTAAAACACGGAAAAATCATAGTATATTTTTATATATTGGTTATTTTAAATAAAATCGATGGTAAATTTGGAAAACCATATTTTCATTGAAATGGGTATTTCACAAAAATACCATCAACTCCTAAATTTTTTAGATTTTCATTATAATACCACGAACTTTGGAAAAATAGTATTTTCCTTAAAATACTCTAAACCTTTCCAAAGGATATTTTTATTAAATACCACGAATTTTTCTGAATCATAAATTTTAATAAAATACCACGAACTTGATAGACTAATTATTTTATAAAAATATCATGAACTTGGTTGACTAATTATTTTTATTAAAATACCCTAAACTTTTAAAAGCTGGGGTTTTTCTTTAAAAATCAATAATAGTCCAAAAAATTAGATTTTTACTAAATACCTTTAAGAAGTTAAACCTTACCAAAAATACCCCTGACTTCGAAAGTGAAGTTTTTAAATTAGTATTTCACTAAAATACCATTACCTTTTTATAAAAGAGATTATTTTATTAAAATACCATAATCTTTATAATAAAAGATAATTTTCGTTAATATACCATATAAATATCACACTCTTTTATAAAGAGATATCTTTATTAAAATGTTACAATCTTTATTAAAAGATAATTACCTTAAAATACCATGGCACTTCATAAAATAATATTTTTCCCTAAATTACCATGGCTTTTATATAAACAATAATTACGATAAAATACCATAGTCCTTTATAAACTACGGTTTTTGTAAAATACCATATTTACTTTACAAACTATAAAGGAACGAGATATAACCAAAGGTCGTGGAAGTCCATATCGACTGAGATATCATCTACTTAAATCCAACTTTTGATACATCACACGACATGACCTACGATACGGTTAGGATTAGAATGCGCGAACCTAGGTATGGAATACTATTACAAATGAAGGTTCCTGCAGGCAAGGTGAATAGTCCCAATATGGACGACTACTACGAATGAATTGAACAGTCCCAACATGGACGACTACTAATCCTGATATTCGGACGAATGATATGAATAGTCTCAACATGGACAAATGACATTCCATGCCTAAATGATATACGCACTAACTCTAATTCGTAAAACCCTTACACCGAATAACGAGACTGGGTAGTTTGATTAGGCAAGATAGTATACGGACTCGGATTCTTCTATTACTCGATCAAATCCGGAAAAGCGGAACAGTACATTTCACCTTCACCAACCGTTGTTCTGTGGTTAGAACGGAATAATCTCGAGAACCAGTTATCTTTATCTAACAAACTAAACGAACATATTACCTATAGTTACCTTACGCAGTATATCATAATTTACCTGATACTTACAACATATACATTATACCTCTACACACATATGATATCATACATTATACACACTTGTTCTCTTTACCATTACTTTCTGTTGAGAAAATCCTACCCGAGTGTAACTCGCTGATGGACTTCATTTCCCTTTCTCTATCCTTGAAATGTCCGTTGGATAAGGACGAGGTTGATGAAGAAGGAGACGATGGAATAGAGCCCACACATATTACCTATAGTTACCTTACGCAGTATATCATAATTTACCTGATACTTACAACATATACATTATACCTCTACACACATATGATATCATACATTATACACACTTGTTCTCTTTACCATTACTTTCTGTTGAGAAAATCCTACCCGAGTGTAACTCGCTGATGGACTTCATTTCCCTTTCTCTATCCTTGAAATGTCCGTTGGATAAGAACGAGGTTGATGAAGAAGGAGACGATGGAATAGAGCCCACTAATGAAGACTACGCGGGATTGACGTAAGAGTATTAGGATAGCTTTTCTATTGCCTATCTGTTTAGAGCTTGCTTTCTTTTCATCAATATAATCAAACTATTTAGTTGCTTTCAGTACTTTGGGATGTAATAATTTTAGTTAATGGAAATAAATGCTTCTGCTTTTATTATCAGTTTTGGTATATTGCCTGCATGATTTATTTATATGCTTAACGTAACTGTATCGAGAAAGACCGCCCTCGACACAGTTAGGCTGCGGACCTTGGCATGCCACTGTTTCCGTACCTTTGGGAAGCGGGGCGTGACATGTATTTGTAGTGGATGCTTGGACATATGTATGTACAGATTAATCTTACTCGATATGATAGTATGCTATTTGGTTTGTCTTTATCTTAACATGTGTATATATTTTACTTGTTATTACGTATCATTAATACACGTTGATAAAGCCCGTAGGATTATTGCTTGACTACCAACGTTATGATGGCGATCATACATATGGGGGCTGGGTAGTCCATAAGCACATCCTTAAATATCCCCAGTTGTGGGAGTATCGAGACTGGGCATCGATATTCCGGAGTAGACTGGTGTATACGTTTTTAGACCCCGACGAGGGGCAAACTTATGTTTCAACAAGAACACGTGTCCGAATCTCGAGAAATTATCAATAAAAGTTATGAAGTATAAAAAACCACCTCTTGCATGTGTCGACATTAGTCTACACACATCACTATGTATGAGGCCTAAGAGTTCAGTAGCTCTCTCTCTGTGTCCAGTAAACGAAGTTTTGGTCATTTTACCTTTGATACAAGACTGACAAGTCGCATAAGATTTATATTCAAACGGGTTTAAATATCCATCTTTATGTAGCTTGGTTAGTCTTATTTCATTAATATGACCAAGTCTACAATGCCAAATGAAAGCTTCATTTATATCTGAAATCTTCCTTTTGTTTGTGTGTTGTATATTGAAAACTACATGTTGATTTAGGACGTATATCCCGTTATTTAATGTACCAGACCCAATCAACTCTTGATTAAGGTTAATTTTCATAACATTAGATTGTAACACAAAATTATACCCTTCATTGTCCAACAAAGATATTGATATAATATTACACAGCATCGAAGGTACAAAATAAGATAGGTTCAAAACCAATATACAACCCGACGACAAACCAAGATGATACTCTCCTACTGCTACAATATGTACAGAGTGTTAGTTATATGTATGCCTTAGAGGCCATTATTATACATGTGATGTATATTATAGTGGATGCTTGGACATATATAAGGAGGACTTTCTTGCTCGACATGATAGTATGCTATCTGGTTGCTCTTTATCTTAACATGTACACTTATTGTCTCTCTATTACATATTGATAAAGCCCTTATGATGAGTGCTTGACTACCAGGATTATGATGCAAATCATACTAGTGGGGCGGAGGTAGTCGGTAAGTACATCCTTCAAATGTTCCTAGTCGTGTGAGTATCGAGACAGGGCATCGATATTCCAGAGTAGACTAGCGTATACGCTTCTCGACCCATGTGATGAGCAATGGATGATCCCACATCCATTGGTGTTTGACAACAGAGAAGGTATACGGGTGCTCAGTGGAGAATAGGTACACTGGACGGACTCGTCGAGAACTCCTAGATGGTATTATACCTATCGTCAGATAGCAGTTCCCTAGTGACACTGGTACAGATTAGTCTGTCGACCCGAGATCGTCATAGAGTTCTAGGGCATACATATCTAACAGATTCAAGACGATTCCGGTGACCCCGTGACTCCACGAACCCTCCAAATCCTTCCTCAACCTCCCCTCTCTAATTTCATCTAGTAATTCCCCTCTACTATCTTCTTTTCACCTCTCAAACCTTTTTCTTTTCAGTGATGTCAGTAAGTGGAGTTATAACGACATTCATTTCTAAAACTTCTTAAACTAACCATTTTTCTTAAAATATATTTATCTAAATCATTGTACTTTACTTGTTAAACATTAAACAATAATTAGAAACAAGTTTCAATTCAAAACTCCATATAAAACTACTTTTATTGCACTTTTACGTTTAAATACCATAAACTTTACATATAACATCTTTTATCATATTTGCTTGTACTACCTTTAGGAAAATCTCACGAGTTAATGACGTACCTCTCACAACACGCATCTTTACATAGCACGATTTCCTTTTAACAATATTTTTTGGACAAATACGACTTTTACATTAAAATATCATAAACTATTAAAAACTGTATTCTTTAAATTTGTATTATTTACATTCCTTGCAATTAAGTCTCTACAACTCATTTTGGGAAACCCGATCAGGAAGGTACGGGTTATCACACATTCTCGGGACTAGTAGAGCGAGATGCAGACCTCTTCACGGAGCATCCGATCTTGATGGAATTTTTAATGCAATTTTTAAGAATAACGTGATTTTCTATTAATAAATAAATTTTATTTTTTATAACTATATATAAATATTATCAAATCATCTATTTTAAATATATAATAAATTCCACGTTTTTTCAAACAAAAGAAAAGAATCACAAGTTTCATGAAAATACCATCAACAATCCATATAAGTCATATTTACATAAAAATACCATATATTATTCAAGCTAGGTATTTATTCACTAGAATACCTCACTTTTAAAATTTACATGCATGAAAACCCTAAATAAGATAAATAAATACTTGAGGATTATTTTGAGATTATACTAAAAATATTTTTCATAAAACCCCTCAAGTTATATTAAATTACAATAAGGACCGTAGTAAATATAGATTTAAGCGGGACCAATTCTCTTGAGCCTCAGGGAGCCGGAGAAAGTGGTGCTTACCTATTTAAGGTTGAAAACTAAAACATGGTTATCAACGGTAATTGGCTTGGAAAAAGTCATAAATTCTGCCGTCCATGTGCAGCAGTTACCGATAACTCCTAAACCTAATTCAGAACTCAAATCTGTTTTAAGTGTCTGACTCAGTCAGAGTCTTAGTCTAATCTGAATACAATCCATATATGAATACAATTCAAATATAACTCCAATACAACATGAATCCATATATACTGGAACTTGAACATGAATACCAGAATACTATCAAATATCAATATGACTCGACTGGACCGAACTATGGATATATATTGACTTGACTACATAACTAACCGTTTATATCCTTATCTGTTTACACGAACAATTTATACCATGGTTTCGGCAAGTCTTATACAACAAATCAATACAATTAATACAATATGCATTACGGGGTTTTAAGGGGTAGACTGGTTCAGAATGTATTAGAAGTGGAATGAGACGGACACTATAATACACCTAACTTGAATATCCATTGCCGTTGTCCCGAGGATTTTGACGGGGCCTTGTACTCCATATGCCTTAGTTCACAGAGTAAGTTGGACTCCTCTCATATACACTGATATATTCTGTACCAAGTTACAAACAATTATGTTAGTATAATAAAAACAGATAAATTACCAAACATATTCCTTTAACTTGATCTATCTCTCTTTTGGGACTTGCCGAACGATTATTCACTGACGACATTCCTTTCTCTTCTTTCTTTAGAATGTTGTCAGGAGGATCCGACCCTCAGGAGATCGAGCCCAGCCAGGACGATTTGGAGCAGTTCATTGAGGATCCCGAGCTCTAGTCTACTTGTACATACTTTTACTTTCAGTTCATATGCCATTATTTAGGCATTGCTTTCCAGTATTGTATTTACTTTCTAGTTGTATTGTAAAGAATGTTTAATCAATAAAAAGTTGTTGTTTATTTATATATCTTGTCATTTCATGTGTACATTTATTATATTGCTTATTTACTCTTAATGTGTTTACTTCTGAGTAAATACGTCGTGGGACTCGTCGCGTCTCCTTACCCGTTCACTGGGAAGCGGGACGTGATAGGTTTTGTTGGTGGCCCATGCAGGACAATTCTGTGTGGAAACCTACATAACCATGCAGGGTCAGTTATGCATGGAAACTTAAGCAATATATCATAAGAATTATAAGAATCGGCAACTAAACGTTCTTTACATTTCATATTCCTTGAATCTATCCTAACCTTATTTTTCTTTGAAGGTTATGGATTCACCAAAGAATACGAGCACGAACGTGAATGGCAACACCCCACCACCACCTCTTCCATTTACACCTACCGTAATAGCTCCTATTAACGAGCAGACGGTATTGCTGGAGGAGATCAAGAGCCTCTTAGAGGGATAACAACAACAGACTGCTATCCTAATGAACCGCCCAGAAGCTGAGGCATCTGGAGTGAAACGATTCCGGGCATTGCACCCTGAACAATTCTTTAGGAAAGAGAGCCCTTTGGAAGCAGAGGAATGGGCTCAGTCGATCGAAGACGACCTGGCAGCAGCACAAGTGCCAGAGATCACTTGGGTAAAGGTTGCAAAGCTACAACTAACTGACAATACCAAGGTATAGTGGAAGGCAGAAGAAAACCGTCTTACCCAGCTGATCGAATGAAGGATGTTTCACGAGATGTTCGACGCGAAATATTTTTCCGAGACGCCCATTTTGATATGGAGCAGCAATTCATCCACTTGCAATAAGGCTCTATGTGGAGCAAATCTGTGGATGAGTATGATGCTGAGTTCACCATGTTGAGCAGGTAAGATATGTCTTAAATATTCGAATTTCTAATATCACATACTACACAGCTAACACAAGACCATAACAGGTTGGCGGCCCATCTCATACCGACTGCTGAGATCAGGGCTAGACGATTTCAACAAGGGTTGGACCCGGAGATCTAAACTGCATTAGCTACAGAGGATTTCCCAACCTATGATTTGGATTTGAAGGCTGCTTGAAAATATGAGGGAGTGGTGAAGAAGAAGGGCAGACCTCAATCTGCCGGTGTGAAGCGCCCTGCTACTCAGATAGCCGGAGGAAGCTCTTCCAGGCCACCGTTTGTACCCAAGAGATCGGGAGTACCTTTTAACCGGCCCAGTCCAGATTTCTGCTTCTAATTCAAAAGAAATGGACACCTGGCGAAGGATTGCAGGCGTGCAAATCGCCTATGCTTAGTCCGTGGCTCATCCACACACGATATTGGATCTTGTCCTCGTAGATTCAATCCAAACCTTGCACCCAGACTAGCAATCACCTATCCGCAGCGGCCGGCTATCCAGGCACATTCTCCTCGACTTGCTCTCCCATCTCTACCTCCTCGTGGACCTATTGCACCTCCTCCTTGTCAGTTCCATCATGCACAAAGGAACCTACCTCAAGGACAGAGGAACGGACAGAGGAATGCGCCTCCAGCAAGGAGGAATGTACCTAGGCGACATGCTTTCATAATGACTGTGGAAGAAGCTGAAGCCACTGGCCAAGTTATCACTGATAACTCCCTTTCTTTTCAAACTTTCTTTCAACCTTTATACATATCAAAGTATCTTTTCCTATACCTAAACATAATCCACACAACTTAGGTATAATCTTAGTAGCCTCACTTCCTGCTCTAGCACTCTTCGATACTGGAGCATCATATTGCTTTATGTCGCAACGGTTCGTCCGAACTCATGCGATTCCAGTCAAACCACTCGTATCCAGCTGGAATGTCAGTTCTGGGAACGGCGTTCTAAAGGCAACTTTGGGATACGACCTATGTCCAGTGGTCGTCTGCAGCAGAGAATTTTATGCTGACTTCAAGGTGTTGGACATACCGAACTTCGATGTAGTCTTGGGTATGGACTGGCTATGAACTTTCTACGCTACCATCGAATGCCTTCAAAGGAGGGTAGTGTTCGAGATTCCAGACCATTCGGTCTTTTATTTCAAGAGTGGAGATCGTACACTGGAGCCTAGCACATACAAAGTTAAGCCAAAAAAGCCGTGGTTGCAACACTACAAGCAGAGGAAGAATCGAAGCCAGAGGTAGTTCGAGAGTTCGACGATGTATTTCCTGAAGACATATCAGGTTTGCCTCCCGATCGAGCTCTTCAATTCAGTATTTGTTGGCTATAGTGCCCTTAAGGCAATTATCGTAGTCGTAGGCAGGTGATTATGATGATTGAGGGAGGACCTATACCGATAGAACAGTCTTACTCGAGATGATAGTATGCTATCTGGTTTGTCTTTATCATCATATATGTTGATAGAGCCCATAGGATTCTTGCTTGACTACCAGCATTATGATGGCGATCATATACGTGGGAGCTGGGGGTCTATAAGCACATCCTTAAATGTCCCTAGTCGTGGGAGTATCGATACCGGGCATCGATACTCCAGTGTAGACCGGTGTATACTTATCTAGACCCTGACGAGGGGCGGTGGCCGGTCTCACAAGCCATTGGTGTTAGTTGTTCACCTAAGATAGTATACAGGTGCTCATTGGGGTATGAGTACACTGGACGGACTCGCCGGGAACATGCTAGTTGGTATTATACCTATTGTCAGATAGCAGTTCCCTGGTGACATGTGTACAGGTTAGTTTGTCGACTTGAGATCGTCATTTGTCTCGTGTGAGTTTCCACTGTGCTTTGATTACTACCCTACCACGGCTCAAAGGAGTCGTGCAAACAGGTTTTAGTTGGGTACAGTCCCGAGCGACATGGAGGCAGTGAGCAGATCATCGGGGATTCGTCTTTCCAGGTATTGGGGGTTGATGTTGCGCTGTGCACGGGTGGCCATCACAGGAAATCCTCGGCCGGGGTATACGAGAATTACCGATCCAGGATCGATAGTTTCTCAGGTGGTGATGGGTTTTCATATCGACACGAATTATCGCGTTGTTAGGGGTCTGACTTTATCCACCCCCTAGACTTGATATGCGATACTCATAGACGAACGGACCGGACTGTACGGATATTGTCACTGTCAGGCTTAGTAGGGTTTCAGGATGAGTTTGCTCGCCGGCCTCCCTTTCGCTCAATACCTGGGCAGCTGTTACATATAGTTAGTGCTACTGACGTGCTTATGGTTAAACCCACTGCCAGCGTATTGATGAGTCTTTAGAGTCCCACACAGAGGCTTTCCCTGATTCGGGCGAAACATTGTAGAGGCCGTATGGTTTTTTGGCAGGGTTCGAACATAGACGTGCACTTATGCACGTGTCATGGTTCGGACAGATAATACTAGTGGGCTTTGGTTTAAACCGGATCCTAGGATTATATTGTGTAGGAATACTTTCGTCTCGTTGCATTCGTGTTCGGTCGGAATACAAATGCGGGTATGTAAATACAGTTGTGGGCTAATCCTGTAATTCGGTAGGGATTACTTTTGAAGTTGCCAGTTTTTTTTCTCCTGATTAAACATTAGATTTAATGTTTAATTATTGGTTCATGTTTGACCTTTGTTTTTGGCCATTTCCTTACCCATTCATGTCATGGCCGAAATCTTGTTTGGGGTGAGCTTGGGCTTTTGTCTTGTGATGAGTCATTTTGATTAGCTTCTATTTGGGAATAGGCAGTGGGCATTTCGTAAGCAACGCTATGGTATGGGAATTTGATGACTCATTGGTTTGCATTAATTGTTTGCCCATGCTTGTTTGAGTGAGATGTATTTTTTTGTGTGAGGGGTCAAGGCAAAACGTGGGCAGCATGGAGATGAGGGGTGAGGTGGCCGTTTCTTTAATAGTTGCCGGGTTATTTTGTTTGAGTGAGTTTTTTCCTTGCTTAATTAATTTTATACACACAACCTCACCTCTTCATGCATCCCCAGAGAGCACCACTTCTTTTTCTGGCCGAGCCCATCATTTTCCCAGTGAGCAAAGATTTCTCCAAAGCAAAATTCTTGTGCTTACAAATTCTCACCAAGTGGCAACTTCATTTACCTCCACCCAAATCGTTGGGTGCTTTGAGACAAAGTATTCACACACTATCTCTACTTCACCTTGGGTATCTAGGCTAGCAAACTGGATGCCCGAGTTGCCTCGGTTTTGAGGCGGGAGCCCGTATTAAGAATCCTCGAGGTGGATCGTCTTTGACGAGGGAGACCGGAGAGCGAGCTTGTTCGGGGCAGCTGCGAGGAGCTTAGGAAGAGGTTGAAGACCGAAGGACACGGATTGATCGGTATAACCGTTCTAACTTCTTTTTACATTTAGCTAGTGTAGGGTTAATGGTAGATCCGGGTATCGGATCATGGTAGCGCCGGTTTATTAAGTTTTTTTTCCGCGTTTGGCCTCGGATTGACGGTCGGGGCGCTGCCGTAACTCAACATGGTATCAGAGCCACCCATTAACCTTTAGCTAGCTTGTTTAGACAATGTTAAACTATCGAAATCGAAACAAACCCGATACACTGCACTGCAGATTTCATTCTCTGTCAAATTTTCATATGGTCTTAAAAAATTAATTAAACAATTGCAGAATGCTACTGACATGACCACTTGACTACACCCCAAAAACGAGACCCATCCCTCGGATTTGGGCCAAGCACATTGCTCCCAAATCCGGAGTCGCTGGCCAGTTTGGAGGTTTTGGGTTTGGTATTTGGGCTATGGTCTGGTCTCTGGAATCTTAGTTCAGTGGTATTGTTTATTTAGCCCAGTTTGGATATGCTTTTATCTAGTTGTTTGAGGCTATTTGGGGGTTGTTTCGAACTCGATATTTTCTAACATTGTTTAAAGTTTGCAGTACATTACATTTCTATCTGCGACCGTGAATGTCATTCGAGCGGTAAATCTTGTCTAATTGCTATAGTCCTTTTAGACGGGTTTGCGAACGTGACATTCACGTTGATGTTCTGTGTTGTGCTGTGATGTTGCGGATTATCGTGGTGGATAGCTTGGGTGCAATGTTAGTACAGTTCGGTTTCATTTTATTTGTACATTTGATATTGCGGGGCGAGCGTCCGACATGTGGATTGCCGTCACTGCCAGTTTGTATATTATTTGTTTGGGGCACGACCGGGTTGAGGTCGATGTCACCCTTGTATATTATTTTCTTTTCTGTACTAGGATTACCCCGCGGTGGAGTGCACGGATAGCCGGGTTCTAGAGGGCAACGGATTCGCATCTCATGGCGTTGAGACGGAGGGGACCTTACTCTAGAATTGGCGGGCTATTTGCCGCACTCGTAGGGGGTATAGGTTGATCCACAGAGGGGTGCTCAAGTTACCGGATTCCTTGAAGTGCTGGGTGGCCCATTCACGTTGTTGAAGGAGGTTGCCTCACTTCTGGTTTTGGCGGATAACTTGTCGCGCTCGTAGGGGTCTAGGTTTCATTGCACAGGCTATCTACACGACAGGGAACGTCGGGTCTCATTTGCAGCTCAAGTGAAACCTGGGGCTCCAAGATTATCCACACGACAGTGGACGTCGGGTCTCATTTGCGGCTCAAGTGAAACCCGGGGCTCCAAGATTATCCACCGTTCTGTGTTGCTTCTGTGATGTTTCTGTGATGTTGCTTTATATCATGCCTGGGACGAATGTTATATATATATATTTATATATACTAGTAGATGTTGTATATGTTTTGCACCCGCGGTAGTCCAGTCCCCGCCCTGTCATTAGTTAAGTAACCTAACTGGTGATGACGGGACCCAGTGGCGAATGCGGATGGCATATACGTATATTTTATTTTTCGTTCTTTTCTGGTATGATATGTTAATTGATGAGACTGCATTGATTCTTATCAATGCAAGGATAAAACAAACATATTTTGATGTTGTTGGAACCAATTTTAAAAACTGACATTACAGACGTACGCTTTTGCTTTGCACAGTGGTATTCGGTTATGAATATCCAGTACCTCATTCGACGAGGTAAGGGCCGAGATTCCTTCATCGGGAGTGACCCCTTGAGTAAAAGTTTGCGTCAACGTAATAACTTTAATATAGTCGATTATTTTTGCTTTGCATCGTGGTATTCAATTTGGAATATCCTGCACCTCATTCGAAGAGGAAAGAGCCGAGATCCCTTCACCGGGAGTGACCTCTTTAGCAAAGGTTTTCGCAACTATATATTTATAAAAGCTATCAGGTTCCTTCAACGATATCAAGTTCATTACGTTAAAGGTTTTTCGTCAAAAACCATTTGTAGTCCTCCGTCATTTCAGACGGGTAGCACTTAGTATTCTTGCTATGTTTGTTGGCCTACGTCAAGGCATAGTGTATGGTAGCTATTTGTTACTTTTCTATTGCATAGATAGATGCGTTGGTTTGGGATAGTCATACTACCTTGTTGGCCTACGTCAAGGGTATGTACGGGTGGGTTCAAATTAACCTGGACAATGACGGGTAGAACTTGACATGCGACATATGATTTGTTGGCCTACGTCAAGGTCATAAGAACATGGGATAAAAATTATATCGGGAGTTTCAAACATACAGGAAACTTGCCAATCATGCGCATACCTTATGGAGTGTGATAACTTGAGTGGCTTCCATCAAGTTATCATGCGATGATAGTTGGATCCCGATTCCCATTGATGAGTAGGATTACTCCTCGGGTAATTCCGACTAATTCTCCTTTCGGGTTTGGAGGAGAATTCGAGGAAACAGTGGGAGCCATCCTGATTAGATAAAGTGATTAACCATTCTGATCTAGGCTAGAGTGCACGCTGAGTGTTTCTTCTCTCTCTCTCTCTCTCTCTTTGGCAGTGACCATGGACCGATCCTAGACTAAAACTCATGAACCAAGTTGACCGAACCTTCTTAAAATACTTTGGCTTTTGGAATGTCACGGAGTTGCATACAACATTGCCATTCTTTCTTTTACCCTTTGCATTTCTCCAGAACACACCGTATTACTATGAACATCAACTTCCATTGGATAAATCTATCGTATGGTTATATACGAACTCGAAGGATCTTTTTCGAGGATGGATTCTAGTTCTGGAGAGAAGATTAAGACTATTCAGTTGTCTTTTCTTTTTACCTTCTCTCAGGTTGTGAGGGCTCCTAAGATTAGGAGAGGGTACACCTATTACGCTTATTGGATAGTCTTCTTCCAAACCATAGGCAGGTGCCGAAAGGTAGGGAAATAAGAAAACCAATTAGCCTAAGTTGGGTGTACAAAAGGTAATAAGTAAAGACAAAATAAAGGGATTAGAAAAGTGGGCAAAGTAAATTGCGATTGCTATCATTCACGACTGAACCACGTATTTCATCGCTATTCCTATTTCACCTTTGTATTTCTCCAGAACACCTCGTATCACTATGAACATCCACTTCCATTGGATAAATCCATCGTATGGTTATATACGAACTCGAAAGGAACTTGTTCCAGTTCGGGGATGGATTATGGTTCAGGAGAAATAGGAATAAGGTTTATTTAGTTGTCTTTTATCATCACCTTCTCTCAAGTTGCGAGTACTCCTAGGATTAGGAGAGTACACCTATTATGCTTATTGGATAGTCTTCTTCCAAACCATAGGCTGGTGCCGAACGGTAGGGAAGGAAGAAAACCATTTAGCCTAATGAAGGTGTACAGAAGGAAATGAGTAAAGGCAAATAAAGGGATTTGGAGAGATAGCAAAGAAATATACGGTTATAGTCATGAATCTTGATAATGGAAGAGGTATTACTAGGAATACCCGGATACCCCCTCGAAACATTTTGATGTTTCAGTTTCACTATACGTTGTTAATAGAAAACTGATTTCCCAATTAGATCCTTACTCCAGAATATGTATTTACCAGGTATGATTCTCACATCTGTATAGTTTTACAGATGATGAGTGGTGTAAGTTGTTGGGAATTAGGTGACTATCCTCATTATATCAGAATTCGTTGTAATTAGTGATATTTGAGGAAATCGCCTGGGTACAGTTTTCAACCTACGACGCACAAGGTTTGGGTTATTCAACTCAGGGGATTTATACAAAGTATTGTATGTTGTCCAGTGTCCATTAGGACAAAGGGGGTGGTACTCGTACTATATTCTGCTTACTTATGACTTCTCCAGTTCTGGACAAGTATTTCGTTGAAATGATAGGTCCAGATATTGAGAAGTTGCAGGTATAAGAATAAAGTAGAGAACCATTTGTTGGAAATATCAGGATTCTTCAAAGTAGTCAAAGATGTAGATACTTGTCTTTGGTATTCCGTTGATAGTAATGGTTTGAGAAATTGCTTCTCTTTCGGGTTACTCATATGTGGATGCACTACTAGTTGAGTAATGCTGATTGGCCTCATTCCATTTGGTTGATGTGCACTGGAGACAGCTGCATGATTTTGAATCTGGTTCCAATAAAATTAGTGCCTTTGTTTCTATATGGTTTATAGAATCAATTTGTGTCTTAACGATGTTAAGATATAGGGAGTTGTCCGGCTGATGATTAAAACCGGAATCTGGACAAACTCAAGTCAAGTTTCAGTAATGGCCGTTTGTGGGTTATCCTGGGCTTTGATGAGGGTTAACTTTCTACCATCAGGATGATCAATAGTTATATTGTTCTTGACTCGCCACAGTTTTAATAAAATGAATTTTTCCAAAACACAATTGGGAGTATGGTAGAACTGGAAGTGATTCCAGAACCGCAAACGATTATTGATAATTTAATAGAACCTAAGAATTCAATTGAATTTGACATTCCATTAGCCACTCCACAGATATGGTGGGTAATCTCAGGCACCCGAGAGGTACTCCAGTAGCCTCAAGGACGGTGACAGGGAGGTTCTTGTTTACCCAGACTTGTCATTGCTGCTGTTCCAGACTATGAGACCCAGCAGGAGGATGAGTATAGCGTCGTTCTAAACTAGCTTTAGAAGTGTACGTATATATGACTCTGCCAAAAGGTTGTTGTGGTCAGTGGGAGTAGCGGAAGCATAGTGGATAAGTAGCTTATGTCTATTTATAGACTAAAACAGATATAGCGGAGATAGATCATCTATTTTTGATGTGACAGTCATAGTTTTTGACTTCATCAGAATAGAAGATGGATCAATTAAGAAGGTAGTAAAGTGTGATGTCCTGTTATTTAGATGACATACACAAAGTGGGAAGTAAAATTTCTATACTACGATCGGTTATACTGTGGTTGTCACACAGTGATTTCTCCACATAGGATTTGGATATTATATCTGGCATTCTGGTTACTAGATCTATGGTTTTAGATCTAGATTTGAGTAATTTCCCATCTTGGTACTTAGACAGTATTCTAAAGGTGTTTTAGAATGGTCGACTCCTGGCATGGTGGTGTACCTGCAGGTGATGGAGTCACCCTCTCTGAAGGTGTCTTATAGACTAAAGGGGAGAGGGATGTGCATGATTGGCATATCGCTTGCTTAGGCAATTGAGTCAATCATGAGATGTCAAGTACCACACCAGATATTGTTTTTGCACTAGATGCAATAAGTTGATAGATTAATCCAATCCTGGAGAAACGTTCGGAAGCAGCTTATGAGCATAAATGGATGTTCTAGGGATTTAATAATGATAGCCTCCTTCAGGAGACGATTATCATTCCAGGCTTCCAAGGTGACCTGGACGACAGAGTGACTGTCAGAGTTATAGTTTTCCCTCTGACGAGGAGCAGTAGTTTGGACAGGTGGTCCAAGCGGATACTGTGGGAGGCATGGCGCAGGATACTGATTAGGTTCAGTGGACGATACAGTTTAAGAAGTTTGATGGATTTGGAGTTCATTTGTGAACCGGGTCCCATCAGTTATCCAGACACATTCTAACACAGATATTGCTCATTTCGGGAGATAGCTCTCTCCGCAAAGTTGAGATATAGAGAGATACAGAAAGAAACACTGGAGCGGATCCACTCACTAAGGCTATTTCTCGAACACATTAGTTTCACAAGCAGGCTTTGTGAGACTGATTAGTAGAGAAGTTGGGTGTTCGGTATCACACGGGTTGTGAGTATGCGACATCGCAATAATTAGCCTTAAGTGCAAGTGGGAGATTGTTGGCTATAGTGCCCTCAAGGCAATTATCATAGTCGCAGGCAGGTGATTATGATGATTGAGGGAGAACCTATACCGATAGAACGGTCTTACTCGAGATGATAGTATGCTATATGATTTGTCTTTATCATCATATATGTTGATAGAGCCCATAGGATTCTTGCTTGACTACCAGCATTATGATGGCGATCATATACGTAGGAGGTGGGGGTCTATAAGCACATCCTTAAATGTCCCTATTTGTGAGAGTATCGAGACCAGGCATCAATACTCCAGTGTAGACCGGTGTATACTTATCTAGACCCTGACGAGGGGCGGTGGCCGGTCTCACAAGCCATTGGTGTTAGTAGTTCACCTAAGACAGTATACAGGTGCTCATTGGGTTATGAGTACACTGGACGGACTCGCCGGGAACATACTAGTTGGTATTATACTTATTGTCAGATAGAAGTTCCCTGGTGACATGTGTACAGGTTAGTTTGTCAACCTGAGATCGTCGTTTGTCAAGTATGAGTTCCCACTGTGCTTTGATTACTACCCTACCATGGCTCAAAGGAGTTGTGCAAACAGGTTTTAGTTGGGTACAGTCCCGAGCCACATGGAGGCAGTGAGCAGATCATCGGGGATTCATCTCTCCCGGTATTGGGGGTTGATGTCGCGCTGTGCACGGGTGGCCATCACCGGAAATCCTCGGCCGGGGTAAACGAGAATTACCGATCCAGGATCGATAGTTTCTCAGATGGTGATCGGTTTTCATATCAACATGAATTATCGCGTTGTTAGGGGTCTGACTTTATCCACCCCCCTAGACTCGATATGCGATACTCATAGAAGAACGGACCGGACTGTACGGATATTGTCACTGTCAGGCTCAGTAGGGTTTCAGGATGAGTTCGCTCGTCGGCCTCCCTTTCGCTCAATACCTGGGCAGCCGTTACGTACAGCCAGTGCCACTGACGTGCTTATGGTTAAACCCACTGCTAGCGTATTGACGAGTCTTTAGAGTCCCACACAGAGGGTTTCCCTGATTCGGGCGAAACGTTGTAGAGGCTGTATGGTTTTTTGGAAGGGTTCAAACATACACGTGCACTTATGCACGTGTCATGGTTCGAACAGATGATACCAGTGGGCTTTGGTTTAAGCCGAATCCTAGTATTATATTCTGTAGGATTACTTTTGTCTCGTTGCATTCATGTTCGGTTGGAATACAAATGCGGGTATGTAAATACAGTTGTGGGGTAATCCTGTAATTCGTTACGGGATTACTTTTGAATTTGCCAGTTTTTCTTCTCCCGATTAAACATTAGATTTAATGTTTAATTATCGGTTTATGTTTGAACTTTGTTTTTGGCCATTCCTTACCCATTCATGTCATGGCCGAAATCTTGTTTGGTGTAAGCTTGGGCTTTTGTCTTGTGATGAGTCATTTTGATTAGCTTCTATTTGGGCATGGGCAGTGGGCATTTCGTGAGCAATGCTATGGTATGGGAATTTGATGACTCATTGGTTTGCATTAACTGTTTGCCCATGCTTGTTTGAGTGGGATATTTTTTTGTGTGAGGGGTCAAGGCAAAACGTGAGTAGCATGGAGATGAGGGGTAGGGTGGTTGTTTCTTTAATGGTTGCTGGGTTATTTTGTTTGAGTGAGTTTTTTCCTTGCTTAATTAATTTTATACACACAACCTCACCTCTTCATGCATCCCCAGAGAGCACCACTTATTTTTCTGGCCGAGCCTATCATTTTCCCAGTGAGCAAAGATTTCTCCAAAGCAAAATTCTTGTGCTCATAAATTCTCACCAAGTGGCAACTTCATTTACCTCCACCCAAATCGTTGGGTGCTTTGAGACAAAGTATTCACACACTATCTCTACTTCACCTTGGGTATCTAGGCTAGCAAACTGGATGCCCGAGTTGCCTCGGTTTTGAGGCGGGAGCCCGTATTAAGAATCCTCGAAGTGGATCGTCTTCGACGAGGGAGACCGGAGAGCGAGCTTGTTCGGGGCAGCCGCGAGGAGCTTGGGAAGAGGTTGAAGACCGAAGGACACAGATCGATCGGTATAACCATTCTAACTCCTTTTTACATTTAGCTAGTGCAGGGTTAATGGTAGATTCGGGCATCGGGTCATGGCAGCGCCGGTTTATTAAGTTTTTGTTCCGCGTTTGGCCTCGGATTGACGGCCGGGGCGCTGCCGTAACCCAACAGTATTGACTTAGTATCTGGCGCACAACCGATAATCAAAGCACCGTATCAGTTAAGTCCAGATGGATTGAAAGAGATCCGTACACAGCTGACGAACTTCTGCAGAAAGGATGGATTCGTCCCAGTACTTCAAGTTGGGGATCTCCAGTTTTGCTTGTAAAGAAGAAGAAAGGTTCATACAGAATGTGCATTGACTACCGAGCTCTAAACGAAGTCACGATAAAGAACAAGTATCCACTACCGCAAATCGACGATCTGTTCGATCAGCTAAGTGGGTCTTGCATTTTCTCAAAGTTAGATCTTCGTTCGGATTATCATCTGGTGAATGTTAAAGAGTCTGATATTCCGAAGATGGCATTCAGGACTCGCTATGGTCATTATGAATTTCTCGTGATGCCATTTCGATTGACCAATGCACTAGCCATATTTATGAATCTGATGAACCAGGTTTTCCGAGAGTACCTAGACAGGTTCGTTGTTATATTCATTGACGACATCCTGGTGTATTTTAAGAGTCGGAAAGAATACGCTGAACATTTGAGGATTGTCCTGGAGACTTTGTGACAACATCAACTCTATGCCAAGTATAGCAAGTGCGAATTTTGGCTAGATCAAGTCGGATTTCTTGGGCATATTATTTCAGATGAAGGAATCTCTATGGATCCAGCTAAAATATCAGTAGTAAGAGAATGGCCGACACCAAAGATAGTGAAGGACATTCGAAGTTTCTTGTGATTAGCGGGATACTATCGAAGATTCATAGAAGGCTTTTCGAAGATTGCAACAACCCTGACCAACCTTATACGTAAAGATGAAGCATTTGTGTGGTCAAAAGCATGCGAACAGGCCTTTGTAGAACTCAAGTCAAGATTGATATCAGCGCCTATTCTCGTAATATCGGACCAATCTGGAGGTTTTGTTGTGTATTGCGATGCATCCGGTAAGGGATTAGGACGTGTTCTACATTAGCATGGAAAAGTTGTAGCTTATGCATCAAGGCAGTTGAAAATTCATGAGCGCAATTATCCAACGTATGACTTAGAGTTGGCAGCTGTTATATTTGCACTGAAGATTTAGCGTCATTATCTTATTGGAGAACGGGTAGATATATACACAGACCACAAAAGTCTGAAGTATGTGTTTACTCAGAAAGAGCTGAATATGTGGCAGAGAAGATGGCTAAAACTTATGGCACACTTCAACATCAACCAACAATATCAACCAGGGAAGGTGAATGTAGTTCCTGATGCACTTAGTCGCCAGCCACTATCAATGAATCTTACCGCACAGTGGAAGCTACAGCAAGATTTGCACAAGATGGAGATTGAAGTGGTTATGCCAGGTAATACTTCAGAGTTGATGAATTTACAAGTTCAATCTACTATTGTCATTCAGATCAAAGCAGCTCAAGCAAGCGATGCCAAGTTGCAAAAGATCAGAGAACAAGTAGAAAGTGGACTTAAAACAGACTTCATCATCCATGAAGACGGATCTTTGAGATACGGAAGCAGATTGTGTGGACCACAAGGTTCTGTTCAGGAAGAGTTCATGAAAGAAGCTCACAGCTCTCCATACTCAGTACACCCTGATGGTACAAATATGTACAAATATCTGCGGCAACATTACTGGTGGCATGGAATGAAGCGTGAGGTTGCCAGAAGCGTAGCCAAATACTTGGTGTGTCAGCAAGTAAAAGCTGAACATCACAGGACTGCTGGTTTACTTCAACCGCTACCTAATCCAGAATGGAAATGGCAACACATCACCATGGACTTCGTGACTGCACTTCTTCGCAGCACGAAATGCAACGATGCAGTATGGGTTATTGTGGATTGACTCACAAAGTCGGCTCACTTCATCCCATTTCGAGTTGGCCAATCTACCGAGACACTAGCAAAGAAGTACATGGAAGTAAGTCTGAATCTAAGTAAGATTTAACTCTTCATAGTGTACTATCTCTAATACCCATGAAATCATGCAGGAGATCGTGAGATTACATGGAGTACCGGTTTGCATTGTCTCCGATCGTGACACCAGATTCCGATCGCAGTTTTGGCAGAGTCTGCAAACTAGCTGAGAACGAGTCTGAACTTCAGCACAGCTTATCATCCACAAATAGATGGTCAGTCTGAGTGAACGATTCAGATCCTTGAAGATATGCTAAGACCGTGTATGTTAGACTTCGGTGGATCGTGGGAAGATCACCTATATATTGTGGAGTTTTCATATAACAACAGCTACCAAGCGAGTATTGGAATGACACCCTTTGCAGCTCTTTATGGAAGGAAGTGTCGTTCACCATTAAGTTGGGATGATATCGGAGATAGGGAACTCCTTGGACCAGAGATGATCGTGGCGATGGTGGACGTAGTTTGCACGATCATAGAAAGAATGTGTATAGCCCAAGACCGATAGAAGCACTGGGCTGATGTAAAACACCGACACTTAGAGTTCTAACCGGAAGATCATGTGTTCTTAAAGATATCTCCAAACCGTAGAGTGATTCGCTTTAGAAAGAGGGGTAAGCTCAGTCCGAGATTTATTGGACCGTTCGACATACTCGAATGAGTCAGAGAAGTGGCATATCGTTTGGTACTTCCACCCTCATTAGAAGGAGTGCACAACGTATTTCATATATCACAGTTTCGAAGATATGTGAGCGACCCCAGCCATATTCTTGATCACTTCAAGCTCACTGTACAGACAGACTTATCTTCTGAGCAGCAACCCGTTGAAATCCTGGACAGAAAGGTAAAGTCACTTAGGAACAATGAAGTAAACTTGGTTTGAGTGATGTGGAGAAAAGATTCACCAAGAGAATCAACGTGGGAACGTGAGGACAACATGCGTACAAGATACCCTTACTTGTTTGTAAATTAGTCCTTAGCTATTTGTAAATTTCGAGGACAAAATTTTTATAAGAAGGATAGAATGTAACGACTTTGTTTTAATGCACAAAATTTTCTTAAAGTTAATGTGCTGAATGGAGCATTTGCAAGCCTGAATATACTTTAAGTATTATTTTGTTTGAAAAACAACAAGAAATAACTTGTAGCTCATTGGTAAAGCCTTGCACTACTGTGACATAGCCCCTGTGTTCGAATCCCATTAGTCACATATTATTTTTAATGATTTTTAAAAAACTTTTTGGAAGCCCAAAAGTTTACACGTAAAAACGAAAAGTCGCTGAAAACAAACATACAGAAAATTATATTAACATCGACCTAGACACATGGCAAGAATCATACACCCTACCTCAACACAACGACCGGCGAGGTCATTGTTTCGGCCGGCGCTGCCAGGCTTCCCCGTCAGGAATGCTCCCATATTTTTAACCCTAGTCCTTTGGCCTACCCCCACTACTCCTATGCTGTTTGATTTATCTGTATTTATCCAGAGAGTGTAATTTCACTCTTTAATTCTATATTAAATGCATTTTTAATTCCTTTCTTCAATCCTCAAAACCTTAATTTCCCCTATAAATACCACATCATACCCTAGCCCTCTCCATTATAAAATATATTGTTCAAAATCCTCAAAATTTTCCAAGTCAAAGAAGAGTACAAGTGGAGTTAGCCCAAGGTCAAGTTCCGGCGACGATTCAAGATGATTCCAGTGACCCCGCGACTCCACGAAGCCTCCAAATCATTCTTCAACCTACCCTCTCTCATTTCATGTAGTAAGTCCCCTCTACTCTCTTCTTTTCGCCTCTCAAAACTTTTTCTTTTCAATGATATCGGTAAGTGGAGTTATACCGACATTCATTTCTAAAACTTCTTAAACTAACCATTTTTCTTAAGAACTATTTATCTAAATCATTGTACTTTACTTTTTAAACAATAAACAATAATTAGAAATTAACAAGTTTCAATTCAAAACTCCATATAAAACCACTTTTATTGCACTTTTACATTTAAATACCACAAACTTTACATATGACATTTTTTTAATCATATTTGCTTGTACCACCTTTAGGAAAATCTCACGAGTTAATTACCTACCTCTCACAACACGCATCTTGACATAGCACGATTTACTTTTAACAATATTTTTGGGACAATACGACTTTTATATTAAAATACCATAAACTATTAAAAACCGTATTATTTAAATTTGTATTATTTACATTCCTTGCAATTAAGCATCTACAACCTATTTTGGGGAACCCGATCGGGATGGTGCGCGTTATCGCATATCCTCGAGACTAGTAGAGCGAGATGCAGACCTCTTCACGGAGCATCCGATCTCGATGGAATTTTTAATGCAATTTTTAAGAATAATGTGATTTTCTATTAATAAATAAATTTTATTTTTTATAATTATATATAAATATTATCAGATCATCTATTTTAAATATATAATAAATTCCACGTTTTTCCAAACAAAAAAAAGAATCATAAGTTTCATGAAAATACCATCAAGAATCTATACAAGTCAAATTTACACAAAAATACCATATATTATTCAAGCTAAATATTTATTCACTAGAATATCTCACTTTTAAAATTTACATCCATGAAAACCCTAAATACGATAAATAAATACTTGAGAATTATTTTGAGATTATGCTAAAAATATTTTTCATAAAACCCCTCAAGTTATATTAAATTACAATAAGGACCCTAGTAAATATAGGTTTAAGCGGGACCAATTCTTTTGAGCCTCAGGGAGCCGGAGAAAGTGGGTGCTTACCTATTTAAGGTAGAAAACTAATACGGGGTTATCAATGGTAATTAGCTTGGAAAAAGTCATAAATCCTGCCGTCCATGTGCAGCAGTTACCAATAACTCCTAAATTTAATTCAGGACTCAAATCCTTTTTAAGTGTCTGACTCGGTTAGATTCTTAGTCTAATCTGAATACAATCCATACATGAATACAATTCAAATATAACTCCAATACAACATGAATCTATATATACTGGAACTTGAACATGAATACCAAAATACTATCAAATATCTCGACTGGACCGAACCATGGATATATATTGACTTGACTATATGAATATCCGTTTATATCTTTATCCGTTTACATGAACAATTTATACCATGGTTTCGACAAGTCTTATACAACAAATCAATACAATCAATACAATATGCATTACGGGGTTTTAAAGGGTAGATTGGTACGGAATGTATTAGAATTGGAATGAGACGGTCACTATAATACACCTAACCTGAATATCCATTGCCGTTGCCCCGTGGGTTTTGATGGGGCCTTGTACTCCATATGCCTTAGTTCACGGAGTAAGTTGGACTCCTCTCATATACACTGATATATTCTGTACCAAGCTACAAACAACTACGTTATATAATAAAAACAGATAAATTACCAAATTTATTCTTTTAACTTGATCTATCTCTCTTTTGGGACTTACCGAGCGATTGTTCGCTGACGACACTTCCTTCTCTTCTTTTATTGGAATGTTGTCAGGAGGACCCAACCCACAGGAGATCGAGCCCAGCTAGGACGATTTGGAGCAGTTCATTGAGGATCCCGAGCTCTAGTCTACTTGTACATACTTTTACTTTTGGTTCATATGCCATTGTTTAGGCATTACTTTTCAGTATTGTATTTACTTTCCAGTTGTATTGTAAAGAATTTTTAATCAATAAAAAATTGATGTCTATTTATATCTCTTGTCATTTCTTGTGTACATTTATTGTATTGCTTATTTACGCTTAACGTGTTTACTTCTGAGTAAAAACGTCACGGGCCTCGTCGCGTCTCCTTACTCGTACACTGGGAAGCGGGGCGTGACAAGAACTCAAGTAAAGATTGACATCGGCATCTATTCTTATAATACCGGATCAATCTGGAGGTTTCGTTGTGCATTGCAATATATCCGGTAAGGGATTAGGATGTGTTCTACACCAGCATGGAAATGTTGTAGCTTTTGCATCAAGACAGCTGAAGATTCATGAGCGCAACTATCCAACACATGACTTGGAGTTGGCAGCCGTTATCTTTGCACTTAATATTTGGCGCCATTATCTGCTTGGAGTGCGAGTGAACATATACACTTACCGCAAGAGTCTGAAGTATGTGTTTACTCAGAAGGCGTTGAATATGTGGCAGAGAAGATGGCTAGAACTTATAGCAGATTTCGACATCAACCTATAATATCATCCAGGGAAGGTGAATGTAGTTCCTGATGCACTTAGTCGCCAGCCACTATCAATGAATCTCACCGCATAGTAGAAGCTTCAACAAAAATTGCACAGGATGGATATAGAAGTGGTTATGCTAGGTAACGCTTCGTATTTGATGAACTTACAAGTTCAGTCCACTATTGTCAATCAGATCAAAACAGCTCAAGCAAGTGATGCCAAGTTGCAAAAGATCCGAGAACAAGTAGAAAGTGGACTGCGAACAGACTTCATCATCCACGAAGACGGATCTTTGAGATATGGAAGCAGGTTGTGTGTACCACAAGGTTCTGTTCGGAAAGAGTTGATGAAAGAAGCTCACGGCTCTCCTTACTCAGTACACCCTGGTGGTACAAAGATGTACAAAGATCTACGACAACATTACTGGTGGCATGAAGCGTGAAGTAGCCAGAAGTATAGCCAAGTGCTTGGTGTGTCAGCAAGTAAAGGCTGAATATCATAGAACTGTTGTCTACTTCAACCGTTACCTATCCCGGAATGGAAATGGCAACATATCACCGTGGACTTCGTGACTCTACTTCCTCATAGCATGAAAGGTAACGATGCGGTATGGGTTATTGTGGATCGACTCACCAAGTCATCTCACTTTATTCCCTTTAGAGTTGGCCAATCTACCGAGACTTTAGCAAAGAAGTACATGGAGGTAAGTCTGAATCTAGGTAAGATTTAACTCTTCAAAATGTATTATTTCTGATACCTATGAACTGATGTAGGAGATCATGAGATTACATGGAGTACCGGTTTGCATCGTTTCCGATCGTGACACCATATTCCGATCGCAGTTTTGGAAAAGTCAGCAAACTAGCTTGGGAACGAGTCTGAACTTCAGCACGGCTTATCATCCACAATCAGATGGACAGTCTGAGCGAACAATTCAGATTCTAGAAGACATACTATGAGCTTGTATGTTAGACTTCGGAGGATCATGGGAAGATCACCTACATCTTGTGGAGTTTTCATACAACAACAGCTACCGGGCGATTATTGGAATGGCACCATTTGCAGCTCTTTATGAAAGGAAGTATCGCTCACCACTAAGTTGGGACGACATCGGAGATTGGGAACTCATTGGACCAGAGAAGATCGTGGCAACTGTGGACATAGTTCGCACGATCAGGGAAAGAATGAGTATAGCCCAAGACAGATAGAAACACTGGGCTGATGCAAAGCGCCGACATCTGGAGTTCCAACCGGGAGATCATGTCTTCTTAAAGATCTCTCCAATGCATGGAGTAATTCGCTTTGGCAAGAGGGGTAATCTCAGTCCCAAATATATTGGATCGTTCAATATACTCAAACGAGTTGGAGAAGTGGCATATCGTTTGGCACTACCACCATCATTGAAAGGAGTGCACAACGTGTTCCACATATCCCAGCTTTGAAGATATGTGAGCGACCCCATCCATATTCATGATCACTCCAAGCTCATTATACAGACATACCTATCCTGTGAGCAACAACACATTGAGATCCTGGACAGAAAGGTGAAGATACTACGGAACAAGGAAGTAAACTTAGTCCGAGTGATGTGGAGAAAAGATTCACCAGGAGAATCAATGTGGGAACGTGAGGATGACATGCGTGCAAGATACCTTTACTTGTTAGTAAATTAGTCCTTATTGTAAATTTTGAGGACGAAATTTTTATAAGGAGGGTAGAATGTAACGACCCTGTTTTTATTGTACAAAAAATATTTAAGTTAATGTACAGAATGGAGTTTGCAAGCCTGAGTATACTTTAAATGTTGTTTTTATTTAAGAACAGCAAGAAATAACTTGTAGCTCATTGGTAAAGCCTTGCACTACTATGACATAGCCCATGTGTTCGAATTCCATCAGCCACATATATTTTTACTGATTTTACTTTTAAACTTCTTGAAAGCCCAAAAGTTTACATATGCGTTGCACATAAAATGAAAAGTCACAGAAAATCAAACATGTGCTAAATGTTGTATGAACTGACATGGACACGTGGCACAAGTCCAAGCCCCCAACTCCTCACTTCGACTGGCGAGATCGTCCCCCAGACCGGCGCCGACGGTCCCTCGTGGGGAAAAGTCCCCGTATTTTGCCCACCAAACCCCTTAGCCTACCCCACTACTCCTGTTCTGTTTATTTTTCCAGCAATTATCTAGAGAATTTATAGTCATCATAAATCCTATTTTAATGCATTTTTAATTCTTTCTTCAATTACAAAACCCTAATTTTACACTATAAATACAACCCCATACCCTAGCCCTCTTCATTCTGAAATCTATTGCCAAAATTCTCAAAAAAATTCTAAGTCTAAGAAGAGTACAAGTGGAGTTAGCCCTATGTCAAATTACGGCGAGGATTCGAGACGTTTCCGGCGACCCCACGACTCCACGAAGGCTACTACCCTCATCCTCTACCTCCCCTCTCTTCTTTAAACTTGTAGGTCACATATCTCTTCTTCTCTTTCTACTATAAAACTTCTCTTTTTCAAAACATGTCGGTAAGTGGAGTTATACCGACATTTGTTTCTAAAACCTTTGAAAACCACAATTCTTCTTAAGAATCACTTGTACTCATGTATATACCTTACCTATAATCATTTAACTAATGTTTAGAAACCAATTTCACCCTAAAACTCCAGGTTAAATAACTTTAATTAAGCTTTTACGTTTAAATACTATGAAGTTTACATACGACATCTTTTAATTGTTTTGCTTAATATTACCTTCAGAAAACCTCACGAGGTAATGACCTACCTCTCTCACACACACATCTAGACATAGCACGATTATCTTAAACAATATTTTTGTGGCAAAATACGACTTTTCATCAAAATACCTTAAACTGGTAAAAACCCGGATTTCTTTAAATTGTGTTACTTAATTCTTTGCAATTATGCCTCTACAACCCATTTTGGGGAGCCCGCTATTGAATGGTGTGGATTATCGCACATCCTCGGGATTAGTAGAGCGAGATGCAGAGCTCCTCACGGAGCATACGATTTCGAAAGAATTTTAATACGATTTTTAAGAAAAACGAGATTTTCTACTTAATAAATAAAAGTAAATTTTAATAATTATATAAATATTATCAAACCATATATTTTTAATATATAATAAAATTCCATGTTTTCTAGAAAATAAACGAATGACAAGTTTCACTAAAATACTATCAAGTATCAATACAAGACAAAGTTTACATTAAAATACCTTAAACTATTCAAGCTATATATATTTTCATTAATATACCTCACTCTTTAAAATTCACATCCATGGAAACCCTAAATAATATAAATAATTACTCAAGGTTTATTTTGAAAGTATATTAAAATCATTTTTCATAAAACCCCTCGAGTTATATAAAATTACATTAAGGACCCTAGTAAATATAGGTTTAAGCGGGACCAATTCTCTTGAGCCTCAGGGAGCCGGAGAGAGTGGGTGCTTGCCTATTTAAGCTAGAAAACTAAAATGGAATTATCAATAGTAATTGTCCTGGAAAAAGACAAATCCTGTCGTTCTTGTGCAGCAGTTACCCATAATTCCCAAACCTAATTCAAGATCCAATTATGTTTAAAGTGTCTGACTCAAGTCTTAGTCAAGCATCAATCTGAACCCAATACAATTATGAATCCAAGTCAACATGAATACTTGAACATGAATACCGGAACAATATCAAACATGCAACATAACCTGACTTGACCGAACCATGGCTATATCTTGAACTTGACTACATGACTTCCGTTTATATCTTGAATCAGTTTACATGAACAACTTATACCATGGTCTCGGCAACTCCGATAACCCTAATTAATACAATATACACTACGGGGTTTTAACGGGGTAGATTGGTACGGAATGTGTTAAAGTGGCACGATGATGGTCACTAAAAGACACCTATATGAACATCCTGTGTCGTTGTTCCGTGGGTTTTGACGGGGCCTTGTACTTACATGTTACCTTAGTCCACGGAGCAAGTTGGACTCCTCTCGTATACACTGATATATTCTGTACCAAACTACAAAAAACTACGTTAGCATATCAAACACATACGTTACCTATTATATTCTCTTTACCTATCTATTACATTATATCTTTTGGGACTTACCGAGCGCTAGTTCGATGACGACATTCCCGTCTCTTCTTTCTTTGGAATGTTTTCAGGAGGACCCGACTCTCAGAAAATCGAGCCCAGCCAGGACAACTTGAAGCAGTTTACAGAGGAGGCAGACTTTTAGGACTTACTTGTACTATTTTCTTTTTAGTTCATATGCCATTGTTTAGGCATCGCTTTTTATCATTGTACTTTACTTTTCAGTTGTATGTAAAGAATGATTATCAATAAAAAGTTGTTGTTTTATTACATCTCTTGTCATTCTTGTGCTTTACATTTATATTGTTTATTTATGCTTAACGTGTTTACTTCTGAGTAAATACGTCGCAGCCCGCCACATCTCCTTCCCCGTATGCTGGGAAGCGGGGCGTGACACGCTATATGCAACCGAGTGCTTAGCACTGCTGGGTGTTACAGAAACCCAATCTTAGCCTAAATTGGCTAAGCTTATGTTCGTGATATCCAAACTGATCTTAGTCCCATACATGACTAACGATCTTCATCCTATATTTTTAAAGTTAATCTTATTCTCATATAAGATTAACGATTCTTAAACCCACCATGATTTTTTCCCTCAAATACGGGATTTGGTTCAAGGGTATATATTTCTACACCTCTGATATATGTCGTTGTAATTCCTCAACGTCTTCAGAGAGGTGACGGGTCGCAACAACCAACAACTCTTCTTCTTTCGTCCCAAACACGGGTATGTTGGACCGAAATGTCCTTAAACTAATATTTGTCCCAAACACGGTGATAATGGATCGAAATTTTCTTAAACTAATATTCGTCCCCAAAACGGGAATGTTGGACCGAAATGTCCTTAAACTAACATCCGTCCCCAAAATGGGAATGTTGGATTGAAATGTCCATAAACTAGCGCGTCGCCCCAAACACAGTGATGTTGGACCGTGATGTCATTAAACTAAAATAATTGAGCCCGTATGATCATTTGTTTCTAAGTTGATCTTAGTCTCAAATACGACCAACAATTCTTAGATCAAATCTAAATATTCTATGAACGGATGGACCTCACAAATGTAAGAAATGCGTCCAAAGTTAATTCCCGTTAGCAGACCAAGCTACTAACGTGAACCCCGTCAATCAAACCCTTGACCCAAACCCAAATCTAAAATATACGGATTTGGACTAATCCGTGCCCTACGGGCGATGACATAAATTAGTCTCCGTAAACAATCCACGGGCAACCAAAACAAACAAAATACACACGATGCAAAGTAAATTACTAGAACAGGAGAAAGTAGTTATCACAATGCGTTAATGTAATTAACTGCAGGGCTTGCGCCTGCAGGGAAGAGCGTTCCCACAATCAAAAACCCCTTACAAATGAGGGGGAATCTGATAAAGTCTGCTACATTGGTCGCATATATCCAAAACTCCGATATATGGTGTGATAAATCAACCTGGATATGTTCAATAGCATCTGCCCCCAAATTCAGGTTAGAGCCCCAAAGCGTCTCAGTCCGGTTTTCGGCGGTAAACAGCTCCATGAACCAACATAAGAATCACACCGGATCCAGCACATGAATCCTCCGCCTCCACTCACTCCTATCGAACAATATACTTTCATTGAGGCCTTTGGCAACCATATCTTTTCGTATCACCTCCATCCATGTTTTCTTCGGTCTTCCTTTCTCCCTTTTGACCATGCCTATATTGAGAGTATCCATTCATCGAACCGGTGTTCCATATGTCTGCGTCGCACATGGACAAACCATCTTAACCTGTTTTCCCGCATCTTCTCCTCCACAAGTGCTACACCAACTTTTGCACAAATATTCTCATTTCACACCTTATCTTTTCTAGTGTTACTACAAATCCAACGAAGCATGTGCATCTCCGCTATGTGAATCTTTTCTGTATGATGCTACTTAGGAGCCCAGCATTCTGTACCATATAATAAGGCAGGCCGAATAGCGCTCCGATAAAACTTCCCTTTCAATCTTAATAGAAAATTACGATCGCATAAAATCTCTGCCGCACTCCTCCATTTCAACCAACCAGCTTGGATCCTTTGATTAATATCATTATCGATCTCCCCATCCTTTTGGATGATAGAACCTAGATATCTAAACCGATCGCTCGATGATATCTCTTGCCCTTCCAGTGTTATACCAATATGGTCTCGACTTCTCTGTTTGCTAAATTTGCAATGTATATATATTGTCTTGGATCTGCTCAATCTGAACCCTCGAGATTCCAACGTTTGCCTCCATAACTCCAATTTGGTATTAACCCCTGCTTTTGTCTCATTTACTAGAACAATATCATTAGCGAATAGCATACACTAAGATACCTCCTCTTAGATAGTTCTAGTAATCCCATCCATCACGATGGTAAACAGGAATGGACTTAATGCGGATCCTTGATGTAAACCAATTGTAATCGAAAAATCATTCGTTACGCTGCCGCAAGTTCTGACATTTGCCACCGCTCCATCATACATGTCCTTGATTATGTCAATGTACTTGACGGGGACCCCCTTCTTCATCATTGTTCCCCCATAATACCTCTTTAGGTATCTTGCCGTACGCTTTCTCTAAATCAATAAATATCATATGCAAATCTCTTTTCCTCTCTAAAAAACACTTGACAAGTTGACGAAGCAAATGAATAGCTTCTCTCGTCGATTTTCCAGGCATGAACCCAAACCAGTTCTCTGTTATCGTAATATTCTTTCTTAGCCTGTATTCAATCACCCTCTCCCAAAACTTCATGGTGTGCCACATAAATTTAATTTCACGGTAGTTTGAGCAACTCTGAATGTCACCCTTGTTCTTATAGATAGGTACAAGGGTATTTTTCTTTCACTCATTTGGTATCTTTTTGGTCTGCCAAATCTTATTAAACAGATCGGTCAGCCATTTAACTCCTATTTCCCATAAGCATCTCCGAATTTCGATAGGAATTCCATCTGGACCAACCAATTTTCTTGATCTCATTTTCTTCAAACCCTCTTTAACCTCAGGTATTCTTATTTTACGGATGAAATCATGGTTTATATCTTGAGATTGAACGACAAGTCCATCCAATTTCTTAGTAAAGTTCTCATTGAACAATTTTTCAAAATAATCTCTCCATTTTTTCTTGATATTCTCATCTCGAACTAAAACCTTCTGATCTTCATCTTTGACACACTTCACCGCACATAAGTCTCTAGTCTTCCTTTCCCGCATCCGAGCAATCTAGTATATATCATTTTCAGCCTCCTTAGTGACTAATTTCTCGTACACCTCCTTATAGACCTTAGCTCTAGCTTCTCGAACAGCTTTCTTAACTTCCTTTTTAGCCATTTTATACTTCTTAAATCTCTCTGCATCTCTGCTTTTCTTCAAAACCTATAGGCTAAGTATTATTCAAATATATATATATATATCCTAGTTATATACATCTCTGCTTTTCTTAAATCTCTCTGCATCTCTGCTATTTTATCCTAGTTTTACGGTTGCGGGGGAGCTATATGCGATTCACCCGACTTCCCTCATAGATATACATCTACTCATAGCAACGCCTCGTCCTAGTCAAAGTCAACGGACGCCTTGCTCTTCTTCTTCGTCTAAGAAGTCCACGCGAATATACCTACAATCAAAATTATAACCAAAATCGTATAAAAACCCAATTCGAAGTTGAAATCATGAGCAAAGCGCGCATATGTTAGAACCTATAGTCAATACGTGCTAAAACAACAAAATACTCTCCGACGTCGAAATAAGAACGTCGAATGACCGAGTCAAAACACAAATATCCAAAAACCAAGTTTCAAATATCGCAAAACATTTCCAAAACCAAGTTAAAACAACTTCAGATTTTTCTTCAGGTGATCTGGGACTATTTAGCATATAGGGTAGGCTTAGTTATCGAGTGTGTAGACTATAGAACAAACCCCAGACCCTAACTCCTCGATGGGGCCGCAATTTGCGGTCAAATAGGTTAAATTGCAGTTTTGTTTTGGGGGATTGGCCTCGGGCTTATACGGTGGTCCTCTACTGATCTACACACATCATAGTATCCTCTAATTAATTTTCATAGATTCATAATTGCTCCAGATTATAATTGATCATCAAGAACTCAAGAAAACCGACATTTGAAATTCTAAACTCATGTTAACTAGTGATACTTGCACTAATCTTCCCCAATCTATCACTTAATAAGGCTGTAGTCACTCACTAAATCACTACTTCAAGTTCTATCCACCACAACTCACTTTAGAAAACTAAAGTTTTGAAAATATACACTTTAAGTTCTAAAACCAACTCCAACTAGTTTGTGAAATCAAGAAATCTAGAAACTTGATTAAAAGTGAGATTATTACCTCATAAAGGCAACTAAAGAAAATTTCAAGATGGCCAAAGATCTTCAAAATGGGGACTTGTTCACACCAAGATGTTTAGCATGAGATTAGGAACATTTTTAGTGAAAGGTTTATGGTGTTTTGAAGTGCTTTGGGGTGATGTTTGTAGTGGTAGAGAATGATGGAGGAGGTGGAGAAACATGATGGAGAAGAGGAAGAAGATGAGGAGATAATGAAATGATATGAAGAAAATGATCATGGCTAAGCAACCATAGCCCTCTTCCCTCTCTCACTCTTTCTCATGCCCATACCTAATTTAATATTCTCAACCATGCACTCATTTCCTTTTCTTTTCTTTTTCTTTAAAAAACACAAAATCAAATATCACAAATGAAATGTTAACCCTTTCAACAAAATGCGTTATAGCACTTTAAAACACGATTAACACAATAAACTTGGTTTAATGCATAAAATGAGATAACACAAATTATCTTTAACATACTAATCTTGCATGAATATATTTATATACTAATTTATGAAAAGCCTAAATTAAATAAATGATTTCAGAAATAATAATTCATTTTAATTTCCAATTATTTTCCAAAAATAGAGGTATATAATTGTACCAATTTACGAAAACTCAAATCTATACTCGTATAATATCTGTAAAATTTATTATTTTATTATTTAAATTTTAAAATAATATTTTTCGTTTTCTGAAATGTTACATTCAGATATGTATTTTTGATGAAACACAAATCCGAAGTTTTTGAGAAATTCAAGAAATATAAGAGCGAAGTAGAGAACCAGACTGAAAAAAGTATCAAGGTCCTCCGATCTGATAGAAGAGGGGGTACTTAAACACGGAATTCCTGGAATACCTAAAAGAAAATGGCATTCTCTCTTAGCTTACTCCTCCATATACACCACAACACAACAGTGTATCGGAGCGGAGGAACCGTACCCTATTGGACATGGTTCGCTCCATGATGAGTAGTGTTGATCTGCCTCTTTCATTCTGGGGACATATGCTTCAGGCAGCAGCATATCTATTGAATGATGTTCCATCCAAATCTGTGCCTAAGACACTATTTGAAATACGAAATGGTAAAAGGCCATATCTTAAAGGATTTAAGATACAGAGTTGTCCGGCTTATGTTAAAAAGCATAATTCGGACAAACTAGAGACACGGTCAGTTCTATGTAAGTTTGTGGGATATCAAAAAAATGGTTATGGATATCTGTTCTACCACACCGAGGAATAGAAGGTGTTTGTTGTTTAGCACGCCGAATTTTTAGAGAAGGAATTTCTTGCAAAAGAAATTAGTGGGAGTACGGTAGAACTGGAACCACAAACTGAAACTGAAAATTTGGTGGAATCTCAGGATTCAATAGTACCCGACGAACCCCAGCCACTCCGCAGATCTAGTAGGATTTTTAATCCGCCAGAGAGATACTACGGTTTTCTCATAGATGGGAATCGAGAGGATTGCATCTTGGAAGAAGATGATCCTACTAGTTTCAAGCAAGCCATTACTGTTCCCCTCCGAATGGCGGCCAAGACATGGACGTCTTGCCTGAGATTCGGGGCAGATGCTAATTGGTGCTATCCGTCCACCTCTCCGAAGATGCCAAGTTGATTTATGGTACCGTGTATCGAAGGTTTAAACGGATGCGACCGATGTAGCAGACTTCATCAGATTCCCCTTCGTTTGAGGGGTTTTTGATTGTGGGGACGCTCTTCCCTGCAGGCGCAAGCCCCTGCAGTTAATTACGCTACCGCATCGCGGTAGCAACTTTCTCCTTCTCTAGAATTTTACTTCGTGTCGTGGGTGTTTGCTTTGTTTGTTGTTGCCCGTGGATTGTATACGGAGACTAATTTATGTCGTCGCCCGTAGGACGTGGATTAGTCCAAATCCGTATTTTCTTAGATTTGGGTTTGGGGTTTTGGTTCAAGGATACGTTAGCCGTATTTGAGGCTAAGATCAACTTAAACGTTTGTTAAGGACACATTAGTCTAATTTCAAACTAAGATCAACTTAACAGGAACATTTAGATCCAACAAAAGAGCATTTGGACTCTATTGTTTAGTTTAGGGACATTGTGGTCGATAAATGTATGGCCGTCGGGACCCGTCACCTCTCTGACGACGTTGAAGGATTACAACGACAGATATCAGAGGAGTTCAGAGATGTACCCTTGAACCAGAGTTGGATGGGAGACCTGTAGTCCAATATGGGACTAAAGTCTGTTTGAGGGTTTAAAGATATGTTAGCCCTATTTGAGGCTAAGATCAACTTAAACATTTGTTAAGGATACGTTAGTCTAATTTGAGACTAAGATCAACTTAACGTTTGTTAACGATACGTTAGTCCAGCTTGAGACTAAGATTAACTTAACGGGATCGTTTAGATCCGACAAAAGAGCGTTTGGGCTCTATTGTTCCAGTTTAGGGACATAGTGGTCCATTACCAGTTTAGGGACATAGTGGTCCAATACCAGTTTAAGGACGTAGTGGTCCAATACCAGTTTAAGGACATAGTGGTCCATCATTCCCGTTTTGGGGACAAATGTTAGTTTAAGGACGCATTAATCCATGAGTTTAAGGACCCCACAGTCCGTATTAATGTGTGGTTGTCGGGACCCGTCACCTCTCTGAAGACGTTGAAGGATTACAACGACAAATATCAGAGGAGTTCAGAGATGTACCCTTGAACCAATGAGTTGGTTGAAAGAGCAGATGTGCTCAGTTCAAGATGATTTGAGGACTTATGGCCAGTTTGGGTTAAGACCAATTATGTTTGAAATATTGGCCCTTTGGGCCATTAGACATTTGTCTGGGTTCAGTCCCTCATCATTCAGCAATGCTAAACAGAGATTTGGGGGCTCTGACAACATTTTGTCTTTGATTTCCTCAATTTTGAGATTCATTTGGAGGAGGGACTTTTGCCTCTGGAAAATTAGCCAATTTGGCTAAAAGTAGTGTTAAACACTTAGAGAACAACAGTGTTAAACACTGGAGATAGAACTCTCAAATTAGTGTTAAACACTAAAAGACAATCAGTGTTAAACACTGGAAATATAATCTTTAATTTAGTGTTAAACACTAGAAACAATCAGTGTTAAACACTGGAAATATAATCCCCAAATTAGTGTTAAACACTAAAGACAGAGGGGTCACGTGTGGACACGTGAGAGCGCCCAAAGGGGGGACCAGATCCCTTTTCTTCGTTCTGCAATTAAGTGTTAAACATTTTTCACGTGTGGGCATGTGATAGGAATCCATCCATTGGATATTAAAGGGATTTGTTAGGGGTCACGTGGGGACACGTGAGGGCGCCCTAAATGTGGAGCCAGATCTCCTTTTGTTTTATCCTCAAATCTGTGAATAAGTGTTAAACACTTTTCATCTTTATTTTAGAGCATCACGTGTTGGCACGTGATGGGGATTTATGCATCGATAATTACAGCACTTGCTGAGGGGTCACGTGGGGACAAGTAAGAGCGCCTAAAGCTTCTTTTCTTTTGTTTTTGCTTTCTGCGTTTTGGGAGCACGTGAGGCATTGCCTCAAAGCTTCTTTTCTTCAGGGATCTTTTCAAGGGTCACGTGGGGGCACGTGACCCTAGTTCTTTTCATGAACAGAGATCTTTTAAGAATTGAATTCTTTGTAGGGTTAAACCCTAATTATGATTTTGGAGGAATTAAATTCCTATTATGAAAGAATTAAATTCTTAAGTAGGGTTAAACCCCAATTTCTTTTTTAAGGGAATTAAATTCCTGTGAGGTTGAGAGAATTACGTTCTCAATTAGGGTTAAACCCTAGTTCTGTCCATTTTGAAGGAATTAAATTCCCATAATACGGGGTTAAACCCTAATTTTATCTCAAAGGAATTAAATTCCTGCAATCCTGTGAGAATTAAATTCTCAAAACTCAATTTCTCCTCTATATTTTAGATCTGCATGGCAGGATCTCAACCCAATGAGAATTAAATTCTCAATTCATGGGGAGATGTGCACTTTGCAGATCCTCAACCAGGGAAAGAACTAAGTTCTTTTCTTTATATAAAAGTTAAACTCTTTTGAGAATTAAATTCTCTTTTGAAGCCTCTCTTTTCTTACCTAGGGTTTTCTTTGTTGAGAATTAAATTCTCCTTTCTTTTCTTCTTTCTTGAGAATTAAATTCTCCACTCCCTGTTCTTCTTTCAAAAAGGTCCCTCTTTTCTCTTCTCTTCTTGGCTCCTATTTATAGGAGAAAGAAAAGAATCAATTTGTTTTGTGAATCTTTCATTGAAAGATTTTAATTGATTTCATAATTAATATGATCCTTTAGATCACACAATGAATTTTATTCACCGTTGGATTTTAAATCCAAAAATATTCTGTTTGTTATTTTCGGTGAGATTTAGGGGAAATCTTTCCTTGTATCAAATCTTTCCATAAATTGGTGATTTTTAATCACCCTTGGATCTTTAATCCAACGGTCCCCATAATCCTTTTCCATTTGGAAAGATTTAGAAAGATTTAGAGAAATTTGGAATTTTAATTCCATTTGGAAAGATTTAGAGAAATTTAGAATTTTAATTCTATTAAACTGTAAGGCTTTCAAAGCCTGTCACGTACTGGCACGTGACCCTTGGTCACGTGTGAGTACGTGAGCCCCAATTGGTTCTTTTCTCAGCGTTTATTTATGCTTCAGTTTTAACCATCACGTGTCAACACATGACCATTGGTCACGTGTGAGCACGTGATATCTCATTGAGGTATTTTCTTCAGACATTTGTTATTTTATTTCTGTTTTAATTGTCACCTGTCAACACGTGACCATTGGTCACGTGTGAGCACGTGACCCCCAATTGGGTTCTTCTTCAGCCGTTATTTTTATTTCTGTTTTAACTATCACGTGTCAACACGTGACCATTGGTCACGTGTGAGCACGTGATACCTCATTGAGGTAATTCCTGATTTTTAATCAGGGAACAGTGCACAACATATTTGCTCATAACTTTTGATCCCGGATGAATTATGAAGCCCATAATATATCAAATCGAAGGGTTTTTTGAGATGCTTCCAATATAATCAGAATTTAGCTGTTCCTCCTTCGGGAGTTTATCAAAATACAGGCCGGAAGATACTGGTTCGCATTTCCCTAAGCGTATCGCTGCCATTTGATACCTTGGACTCTTCTGCGCAGAAATTTTTGGCGGGAACAATTACCAGTAAGGACTCTGATAAATGGTTGGATATTATGCAATCCGAAATGGAGTCCATGTACACCAACAAAGTATGGACCTTGGATATTACTCCTCCTGGAGTAAAACCCGTTGGATGCAAATGGATCTTCAAAAAGAAAATTGGTGTAGATGGACAGGTGGAGACCTATAAAGCTAGACTTGTTGTAAAATGTTTTCATTAAAGACCCGGTATGGACTATGAAGAAACCTTTTCTCAGGCTTCCATGACTATGAAATCTGACAGATGGACGTAGAAACGGCTTTTCTGAACGGAATTTTGGAAGAGTGCATTTATATGGATCGGCTGGAGGGATTCATGGACAGTGGGAGCGGCGGGAAGGTGTGCAAGTTGCTTAAATCTATTTATGGATTAAAGCAGGCATCGCGGAGCTGGAACATCTATTTTGATGAGACAGTCAATGAATTTGACTTCATCAAAAACAATGATGAGCCTTATATCTATAAGAAGATTGTAGGAAGAACTTTCGTATTCCTAGTCTTGTACGTGGACAACATTCTCTTGATAGGAAATGATATTCCTATGCTATAATCAGTCAAGCTGTTCTTATCACAAAGGTTCTCCATGAAAGACCTAGGTGATGCCTCCTACATTCTGGGGACTAAGATCTACAAAGATAGATCCAAAAAATTGTTGGGAATTTCACAGTCCAGGTACATAGAGGCTATACTAAAACGATTTAGTATGGAAGATTCTAAGCGCGGTAATATATCCGCTTTGTACGGAATCACCCTTTCCAAAGAGATGTCTCCTAAGACTGATGAGGAAAAGGCGCGCATGAATATTATACCCTACGCTTCGGGAGTAAGATCTATAATGTATGCAATGCTATATGCCAGACCAGATATAGCCTACGCGCTTAGCATGGTGATCCGGTATTAGTCAAAACCATGGGAGAGCCACTGGACAGTAGTGAAGAACATTCTTAAATACATGAGAAGGACAAAGGAATTATTCTTGGTGTGTGGTAATAGAGACCTCCAGGTGGAGTCTTTTACTGACTCAAGTTTCCAAAGTGATAAGGATGACAGCAAGTCTGTCTCGGGTTTTGTATTTACCCTCAACAGAGGGGCGGTCTGTTATAAGAGCTCCAAACAGGATACCGTCGCAGACTCGACGATAGAGGCTGAATACATTGCTGCCAACGATGCCGTAAAAGAACCGGTCTGGATAAAGAAGTTTATTACTGAACTTGAGGTGGTTCTGTCCATTGTTGATCCAATACCTTTGCATTGCGACAACAATAGGGCTATGGCTTTAGCGAAGGAACCATTGCCCCATCAGATATTCAGACACATCTTGAGACGATATCACCTGATCAGGGAGATCGTAAATCGCTGGGAGTTAGAGGTGCGGAGCGTAGACACAAAATAGAATACAACATGTCCATTCACCAAGGCCCTCCCTCAAGCACAGTTCGAGAGACTATTTGAGATATTGGGTATGTGTATGCCAACAACTGGCCCTAGAGCAGACGTTGAGTACTCGATACGCCAATATATGGTCTCAGTGCAAGTGGGAGATTGTTGGATATGTATGCCCCAGAGGCCATTATTGTATATGTATATATAGTGGATGCTTGGACATATGTATGTACAGGATAATCTTGCTCGATATGATTGTATGCTATTTGGTTTGTCTTTAGTTAACATGTGTATATGTTTTACTTGTTATTATGTATCATTAATACATGTTAATAAAACCCGTAGGATTATTGCTCGACTATCAGCATTATGATGGCGATCATACATGTAGGGGCTGGGTAGTCCATAAGCACATCCTTAAATGTCCTTGGTCATGGGAGTATCAAGACTTGACATCGATATTCCGGAATAGACTGGTGTATACGTTTTTAGACCCCAATGATGGGCGATGGTTGGTCCCACGGCCATTGGTCTTTGGCATCTAAGATCATATACAGGTGCTCATTAGGGGTGAGTGCACTAGACGGACTCGTCGAGAACTTCTAGATGGTACTATATTTATCGTCAGATAGCAGTTCTCAGGTGACATGAGTACAGATTAGTCTTTAGACCTGAGATCGTCATTTGTCTCGTGTGAGTTCCCACTGTACTTAGATTACTACCCTACCACGGCTCTACTAAGTCGTGCAAACAGGTTTTAATTGGGTACAATGATGAGCCACATGGAGACAGTGAGCGATTGTTGGGTATTTGTCTCTCCTGGTATAGAGATTCGATATCGCACTGTGTTCGGTTGGCCAGCACCATATGACCTTGGCCAAGGCAGTTGGGATTTACTACTAATTAGATCAGTAGTTTCCCGGATTGATTCTGAGCCATATCGACACGAATTACCGGGTTATTAGGGTCTGATGTTTACCACCCCTAGACCCGGTATGCGATACTCTTAGACGAAGAGACTGGACTGTATGGAGATTGTCATGGATATGCTCAGTAGAGATTCGGATGAGCTTGTTCGTCGGCCTTCCTTTCGACAGATACCCGGGTAGCCGTTACTTACAGCTAGTGGCTCTGACGTGCTTGTGGTTATGGATTTATACAGTAACTCGCTGCCGGCGTACTGTCAAGTCTTTAGAGTCCCACACAGAGGGTTTTCCTGGTTCAGATGAAATGATTTAGCAGCCGTATTTTGATATGTGCAGGGTTCCGATCAAATGAGTGTACTAGCTACCCAGACTTTTAATCGGACGGTTGTTAATACTAGGCAGCTTAGGATTAAGCTAGATTATTAAATCGGGTATTAATTTAATAATTTACATATATATATTTTGATATGTATATTCTAGTATTACATTCATTGTATTATTCTATCTCTTTGGGTATTCATATTTTGATACAAATATGGGTATATATATACGGTAGAGTGTATTCCATATTCATATGGAAAAATATTTTAGAAGGTGGATACCTCATTTTTTGGTTTACCCATTTATTCATTTAAATGAAAAACGAGGTGTAAAGATAATGATGTGAGAATGGTGAGAACCATGCTTGAATATGATTGACAAATGAATTGTAAATTCATTTGTCAAAACTATTCAAGTATGGTTGCTATATTTTATTTGCAAGAACTTTTTATACAAAACCATGCTTGAATATTTTCTCTCACATTAGTTTTTCTCACCATTTGTTTCTCTCTCCTCACTAGCTCTTGTCTTGAGCTCCTCCTTCATCTTTCTCTCTATCCTATCATGAGTTGAGAACCACGGATGGAAGAGAGATAGAAAAACACTAAAACAGCTCACTACATCTCTAAACATCTTAGTGTAGCAAGTTATGATCTTTAGTTCCTCCACTTGATTTTAATGTGGAGCTAGAGCCTTGAACCAAATTTCTCGGATGGATCATCTTCGACAAAGGGGAGACCGGCGGTCAAGCTCGAACATGGAGACTTCGAGGAGCTAAAGAAGAAGGTAAAAGATCGAAGGACATTGATCGTTTGGTATAACCCTTCTATCATAGTATCTAAAACCTCATTGTAGTTTTTCTAGTTCATGTGTTTTGTTTAGATTCTAGGGTTTGTAGTTTCTAACGACTCTAGATTTTTGTTTTTCATCCCGCATAGGCCGTGGTTGTGGCGGCTAAGGCGCTAGGAACTCTAACATGAATAGATCACTAGAAGATGTAGTGGCTAATCTCTAAGATTTTCTCTCTTTTCTTTTCCTTTCTCAACTTTTAAAAACTCAAGAGGAGGAGGAAGAAGCTAATGATGAAGAACAAGTGAGCATAGCAAAATGAATAATAATATTATCTTTCTCTTTTCTCTTTCTTCTTTTCTTTAAATGTGAGAGTGGGTGGAGTTGTAACTCATCATGGTGAGTCACAAGCCCACACCATTCTCACATGATGAAGAAGAGAAGAGAGAGCCAAATACAAATACACTATGATGTGGAAAACGTCAGACCCCTAATAACCCAATAAGTCGTGTCGATGTAACTCAAAACCATCCAGAGAAATTATTGATCTCACAATCAGTAAATCCCAATTGTCTTGGCCAAGGTCTTATGGTAATGACCAATCGAACAGTACACGACATTGACTCCCTATACCGGGAGAGACGAATCCCTTCTATCGCTCACTGCCCCCAAATGCTTCGGGACTGTACCCAACTAAAACCTGTTTGCATGACTCTTTAAAGCCGTGGTAGGGTAGTGATATAAGTACAGTGGGAACACACTCAAGACGAATGACGATTTCAGGTCTAAAGACAAACCTGTACCTATGTCACCATAGAACTGCTATCTGACGATATGTATATCACCATCTAGAAGTTCTCGATGAATCCGTCTAGTGTAACTCATTACCTAATGAGCACATGTATACTATCTTTGGTGCCATACACCAATGGCTGTAGGACAGACCACCTCCACTCATGGAAATAAGAAACGTATACACTAATCTACTCCGGAGTATCGATACCCTATCTCAAAACTCTAACGACTAGAGACGATTTAAAGATGTGCTTATAGACCACTTAGACCCTATGACTATGATCGCTATCACAAATCTAGGAGTCAAACAAAAATCTTATGGGCTTTACCATCATATAATCGAGATACGTAATATAAAATAGAACATATAAACATGTTGAAGTAAAGACAAACCAGATAGCATACTATCATATCGAGCAAAATTGTTCTGTACATATATATCCCAAGTATCCACATGTAATATACAATCTTGTACTATACAATAATGACCTCTAGAGTATATACATCCAACAGTTAGGGAGTAGGTGTCGATCAAACTCGATGCTTTAAACTGTAGAGTTGTCGCCTGAAATCCATCAAGATTTCCTTGAATCCATGAGAGTGCTCTAGATCATGAAGAGCGTGGAATCCAGCAGAATTTAAGATAGACTCAAAATAATAATTTTATTAATCAAACCTAGAATTCAAAAGTTTACAATAAATCATCTTATATAGCCTTAAAAAAACTCGTAATCTATTAGAATAAAATAAGTTTTAAAAAATAAAATCTAAAATTGCCGATGCAAAAACCACTTTCCCAAAAAGGAAAATTAATACTAATAACCCAAATATTTCTAAACTTTTTCTTAAAAAAGAAAATAAAATAAACTACGGCTTTTATCAAATCTTTTTTATTTTCATTTAGCCTTCACTCGTCCTATATCAAATTTACCGGTGTTGTTATATACACTAAATTTTGTACATCATGTTCTTTCGCCACGTCCATATATAGCTGTGGTCCAGTCATCGTTGATTGCAACTACTATTGCAATTTTTATTGCCCACGCTCTCTCTTTTCTCGCACCAAAATAGTTACATCCTCAGCTTGGAAATTTTTATCTTAGTTTAATCAATTTAACTTACCAAACATGACAATAATATATATACTTCCTTCAAGAATAACAAAGAAATATTTAAAAGTGCTAAGACGGGTACTCTTAAGTCTCGAGGGGTTAGTTGTTGCCTATTAGGCAAGCAACACTTGCAAGGCCTTTTCGGCGCGTCACTGTCCAATTCCACTCTTGCCTGCTTATGAAATGGAAGAGCACATCCCATCCAATCGCTTGCTTGCTACACTTCGATCGTCCATAGATTCTTCTTTTATATATATATATATATATATATGCAGGAGAAAAAATTGATGCTTTTACATATATAGCATCAACTTTTTCTCCTGCATATATATATATATATATATATATATATATATATAACATAATATTTTGTCAAAATATATATACATATATAACATTATAATCTCATTTTCAACTCAGGCCCCTTGATATTTTAAGAATGTTGTGCTAGCTTTCATGCTTTTGATCATGGCTATTAAGCTTTTGAAATCTTTTGTTATGTGTGTGGTCATATTAGATGAATTTATGGCCAGTAGGTTGGTAAGCCATTCCAATGCAACCCACAGGAAACAGAGCATACATTGTTGCCGTTCGAATTTTCCGTTGGCGGTTTTAAGACTCAACGATTCGTCAATTTTTTCGGTGATCGGTATTGGTCATATTGTATGTAATCCTAAACCATGGATATGCCAATTTTCGTGTCTTTCGATGCTCTTTTCCCATCAATCTAGTGTTATTAAACGTACTTTTATTGGAAAACCATAAATATAGTAATCTTTCGATTCAAATGTAAGAATTAATGATTTTCTAATCTATACGGTATGATTAACGACTCGATCATTTCACGCACATACCATACATGAGTCTAGAGAAACATACCTTAAAACCATGTGTGTAGGTGTCATGCCCGCTTCTCAATAGATGGAAATGGTAACGTGGTAAGCCCGCGGTATATTTATCCAGAAAAGGTCATTCCCTAAATAAATATACTAAGCGTATTGAAACAATAATACACAATGCAAGCGTAAATGAGACTGTAAAATATTCAACAAATATCTTTATTTATATTCAAACTTGAAATATTTACAAATACAAGAGTTTAACTGAAAAGTGGGTACAATAACAGAAATTCCTAAACAGGTGGCATACATAAAAAGAAAAGATAAGCTAGTCTAAGCCTGAGCAGTGAGCTGATCGTACTTCTCTTATGTGTCGTCCACCTCCTCAGTCCCAACAGTATCTGACGAATATTCCAAGAAAACAAAAGTAGGTGGAATGCCCGTCAGCGAACTAGCGCTCAGTTAGTCCCAAAAGTAGGGTAAAAGTGAAAAGTGACAAGTATAGAATAATGTATATGACAAGTAAAAGTAAGTGGAAATGAATATGGATATATATACTATAGGTCTATATAATCACTATGTTAACGTTAAGTTCGAAATGTGAATGTCAATACAACCGTAGAAGTATTCACGAGCTCAAGAGTGGGGCTTAGGAGCAAGAAAATACGGGCTCATTTCATGTGTTAGCATCGGGACTCCAAACTGTTGAGGAGTCGGCCCAACTAAGATTTGAGTAAATAAATTTTGAGTAGGTTAATACGGAACTCCTGAACTTCTGTTGGATTCACAGCTGAAACTATCCCATACACCCCGAGTATAATAAATTATAGTTGTTGTATCGACTTAATTGATTTGATTGGTTGATTTATAACATGTCTTGATCAAAACCATACATTGCAAAAGTGAATAATGCAGTCGAGTAAGTCAAGTAGAATGCGGGTGTCACGCCCCGCTTCCCGGTGTACGGGAAGGGGACGCGACTGGGCCCGCTACGTATTTACTCCTAAGTAAATATGCTAATTGTATCTAAGCAATATAAAGTAAAAATGTACACAAGAGACATAAATATAAAGAACAGAAACTTTATTTATTAAATATTCTTTTACAGGTACAACTGGAAATGTAAATATAGGAATAGAAAACAATACTTAAACAATGATATAACTATAAAGAAAATATGTACAAGTGACTATAGCTCGGGGTCTTTAGTGTACTTGCTCAGGGGGTCTGCTCCAAGTGCTCCTGGCTGGTCTCGAACTCTTCAGAGTCGGGTCCTTCTGACAACATTCCAAAAAAGAAGAGAAATAGGAATGTCGTCAGCGAACAATCGCTCGGTAAGTCCTAAAGAAAGAAGAGAAGTGGAATAGACAGAAAAGAGGGTATATCTAGTATAATGTTTAATTGTTATGTTAACGTAGTGTTTGTAGCTTGGTAAAGAATATGCCAGTGTATACAAGAGGAGTCCAACTTACACCGTGGAATTTGGTAACCCGTCGTACAAGGCTCTGTCGAAAATACCACGGAACAATGACATTGATGCAATTACGTCTTTTAATGACCACCTCGTGCCACCTTTAACATGTTTCATACCAGTCTACCCCTTTATAAACCCCGTAATGTTTATTGTATTGATTGTATTGATTACTAATTGTATTGTCTTGTCTTGTAGTGAATAAAAGACTTGCCAAAACGATGATATCAGTAAACGGAATGGATATAAATGGATAGTCATGTAAACAGAGTATATCCATGGTTCGGTTCGGTCATGTTCATATTGATATGGATTGCATTCTGGCATTCATGGATTCATGTTGTATTGCAGTTAAACTTGAATTGAATTCAAGTCAGATTATAATCAGATTTGACCATGACTCGAACTGAGTCAGAATTTTAAACAGAATTGAAGTCCTGATTGTTTTGGAGTTATCGGCAACTGCTGCACATGGACGACAGGATTTGTGTCTTTTTCCAAGACAATTACCGTGTGATAACACCATTATTAGATTATCTACCTTAGATAGGCAAGCACCCATATTCTCCGGCTCTCCGAGGCTCAAGAGAATTGGTCCCGCTTAAACCTATATTTACTAGGGGCCTTATTGTAAATTGATATAACTTGAGGGGGTTTTATATAAAAATAGTTTTTATATATTTTCAAAATACACTTAAAGTATTTAATTATCGTCTTTAGAGTTTTCATAGATATATATTTTATAAATATGAAATTTTCTAGTGAGTAGAACCTAGTTTTCATTGTATGTGGTATTTTAATGAAATATTGGAATTGTATTGAATTTGGATGGTAGTTTCATGAAATTGGAGATCCGTTTGATTTAGAAAACACGGAATATTTATAATATATTTAAAATAGATATTTTGATAATAGTTATAAATATATATATTTAATAAAAATAAAATTTATTTATTTTGTAGAAATCACATTTTCTTTAAAATTGCATCAAAAATTCTATTGAGATCGAATGCTCCTTGCGGAGGTCCGCATCTCGCTCTACTAGACCTGAGGATGTGCGATAACCCGCACCATCCCGATCGGGGTTCCCCAAAATGGGTTGTAGAGGCACAATTGCAAGGAATTAAATAACACACCTTTTAAATAAAACGGTTTGTAAGTTTAGGGTATTTAAATCTAATGTCGTATTTTGTCCCAAAAGTATGTTTTACAAACCATCGTGCTATGTTAAGGATGTGTTTTGTGATGAGGTAGGCTATTACCTCGTGAGTTATCTAAAGGTAATATAAGAAATATGTTGAATTATATCGAAAGTTAAGTATATGGTATTTAACCGTAAAAATGCGATAAAAGTTGCATAATGCATTATTTTGAGCTGAAACTTGTTATAATGTGTTTTTTAATGATTACTAAGCAATCTATTAAAAATTGGTAGGTTTGTTATTAAGAAAAAATTAGATTTTTAAAGAAAAGAGAATCAGAAGTCGGAATAACTCCGCTTCCGACGAGTTTTGAAAAGTGAAAGTGTTAGGCTAGAGATTAAGAAGGGAAGGGGGGACTTACTGGCTATAAAGAATGAGAGGAGGTAGGGAAAGATTTTGGAACCGTCAGGGCTTCGTTTCGTCGCCGGAATCTTCTCGAAACTTCGTCGGAACTTCTCCCTTTACTAACTCCAACTTGCACAACTTAGGACTTGAAAATTTTATAGAGTTTTTGTAATGGAATTCTAAATGAGGAGGGGTGAAATGGAGTGTGGTATTTATAGGGAAAATTAGGATTTTGAGGGTTAAAAATGCATTAAAAATGGATTAAAGAGTGATTTCTTATTCTCTGGATAAATTCAGAGAATTCAAACAGTATGAGGGAAGTGGAGTAGGCCAACAGGTGCAAGGGGCAAAAATTTGTATCATTCCTGACGGGGGGACCCGGCACCGCCGGTCCAAAAAGCATCTTGGCCGGTCGAGTTGTGGGTTCGGGGTATGGGATTTATGCCACGTGTCAGGGTCTGTTGGTATATCTCAGTGCACGTGTTTGTTTAATCTGTGACTCTTCATTTTACGTGTTGTGCACGTGCAAACCTTTGGGCTTCTAAAAAATTAAAAGAAAAATCAATTAAAAAAATATGTGGCTGAGGGGATTCGAACACAAGGGCTACGTCACAGCAGTGTATAGCCTTACCAATGAGCTACAAGTGCTTTTTTACTGTTCAAAAGAAAATCAAATTTATAACTTGTGCTTAGGCTTATGTACTCCTTTCTGTATTTTGGAAAAAAATGTACAGAAGGTTTAGGGTTGTTACAGCGGGTCATGTCAATTGCAATTCTGGGTCGAGTCAAGTTAGTTCGAGTAGATTGAGTTCGAGTTCAAGTTCAATTTTGGGTTCGAGTTTGGAATCGAGTTCGAGTTTAAATTCAAGTTAGGTTCGAGTTTGGATTCGAGTTATAGCCATTTCATATTACTAGATTTAACTTTGAAGATCTTAAATTCAGGAATAATCGGACAACCGCTGCATATGAACGGCAGGATTTGTGTTTTTTTCCTAGACAATTGTCATTGATAACTCCATTAATTTGTAGTGTTATCTAAGCTGGATAGAAAAGCACTCACTTTCTCCGGATCCCTGAGACTCAAGAGAAATGATACCGTTTAAATCTATATTAATTTAGGGCCCTTAAAGATTTATTCAAATGGTTTAATATGTAGTTGCATTTCTCGAAGGGATTTTATGTAAAATGTTTTAATATTGTTTAAAAATAAATCTCGATGGAATATTAAGAGTTTTTATGAAAATGTATTTTAGTTTTAGTGGTGTTTTAGTTATAAAACCTACCATTTAAAATTTTATGGTATTTTTATGAAAACTACTATTTTTGGAAATTTGATAGTATTTTATTAAATTTTTAATTTTTCATTTAAAAATATAGTTTTCACAATTTGTTTTCATTGAAAATATGGATTCATGATTTTATATAATTTTCCAAAGTTTAATTTGTTTTTTAAAGTCGTGATTCTTTAAAAATCGTAATTTTATTTCCTTTCGAGACCGAATTCTCAACTATCCCAAAGACGTGTGATAACCCGCACCATCCGTAAATGGGTTCCCCTAAAAGGGCTGTAGAGACATAATTGTAAAGGATTTAAAAATAGCGATAAAATGTGTTTTATAAAAAGCAAGGGTATTTTAATGAAAAATGTTTCATTTCGGATAAAATTTTGTAATCTAAAATATCGTGCTATGAAACCATAGAGTATATGATGGGGTAGGTCATTATCCCGTGAATTTTCTAGAGTTATAGTTCATGATACGGTTAAAAAGGTATAAGCAAAGTTAATGGTATTTATATGAAAATGTTCGATATATGTTTATTTCGCATGGAATTTTAATTACATTAAAAGGTAAATGATATGAATGATATTGTAAAGTGATGTTAGAGAGATTATGGTGAAATATCAACTTAGCAAGGGTGATAAATTTTTTTAAAAGAATATGCATTTAGCCTAACTCCATTTTAGTCGGTATAGTTTTAGAAAGCGGTTTGAGACGAAATTAAAGTGAGAGAAAAAAAGGACTTACGAGTTTTAGAGCGTTGAAAGGGGATGAACAAGAGAGAGGGAGTTTTCTTAGATCGTTGTAGCGCCGAGGATGGCTCCGGTCTTCGAAAATGAACTTGGCTCAAGCTAACTCCACTTGACTAGTTTTAACTCTTTTTGTACAAGGAAATTTTAAAGAATTTTGCTATGGATTTCAGAATAGGAGAGAGCTAAGGGATATGGTGGTATTTACAGGATAAAAATAAGAGTGTGAATTAAAAAATGAATTAAAAAGAGATTAAATTGTGTTAATGGGGTAGATGAAGAGCTGTGAAGTCTCTTGTTGAAATCGGAGAAAACAAACAATAAAGTGGAGTAGATGAGAGTCAAAGAGAAGTATGGGAGAAGCACGGAGATGATTGGATAAGATCCAACCGTTGGTAGCGGTTTTGGGGGATTCTGGCGGTCGGATGGAAGCCATGTGTCTCGAGACTTGGGCCATGTGCTTTATACCATGTTAACTCCTCATTTGTCCTGTTTGATTTCTCAGAAACTTTTCGATTCTCTGTGTATTGCACGTGCAACTCTTGGACTTCCGAAAAGTTAAAAGAAAATATAAAAAATAATTAAGGTTGATGGAATTCGAACACGCGAGCTAAAGAACAGCAGTGGAGAGTATTAACTAGTGAGCTATAAGTTGTTTCATGCTTTTAATGAACAAATTTAACATATAACTCCTGATCAGGCTGAAATATTCTTCTATACATTAAGCAAGTTACAATTGTACAGGGATTTCAGGGCCGTTACATCCAACCCTCTTTACAAAAATTCCTTCCTCGAAATTTATACAAAGGACTAAACTTCAAACAGATGAGGGTATCGCGTACACATGTCATCTTCTCGCTCCCAGGTTGATTCTCTCGGCGAATCCTTCCTCCAAATCACTCGGACCAAATTCACCTCCTTGTTCCATAACGTCTTCACCTTTCTATCCAATATCTCGATTGGTTGCTGCTCGCAAGTCAGATTGGTCTGTACAGTGAGATCTAAGTGATCAAGTATGTGGCTGGGGTCACTCACATATCATCGTAGCTGGGATATGTGGAACACATTGTGTACTCCTTCCAATGAGGGTGATAGTGCCAAGCGGTACGCCACTTCTCCAACTCTTTCAAGTATGTCGAACGGTCCGATATACTTTGGACTAAGTTTACCCCTTTTGCCAAAACGTATCACCCCTTTGTTCGGAGAGATCTTCAGAAACACATGCTCTTCGGGTTAGAACTCCCAATGTCAACACTTTATATCTGCCCAATATTTCTGTTGGTCCTTATTCCCCCAATATTTAAACATATTAAAAGAGAAAATCTCTGTTGAAATTTAATGGGGCAGCGCTTCACGTACTTCTCACGAGGGCGCCACCGCCAGCACCAATTTTATGGTGGCGCCGCACGTGCTCCTCATGCCGGCGCCAATGTGCAAAGCACAGAAACGCTTTCTGAATAAGAGTTAAATTCTTATATGGCACCGCACATGTACATCACGCGGGCGCCAATGTGCGAAGCACATGAGTACCCATCATAAGAATTAAATTTTTAAGTGGTGTTCACGTGCACAACACGTGAGCGCCAGCGCCCAAGTCAAGATCAATATAATTAAATTTTAGATGAGAATTTGGGATAGTCTCTGTTAAACAGAGCCGTTGGATCAAAAATCCAATGGATATGATAAATTATCAAAATATAGAATTAAATTCTATTAGGAGAAAATATCTCCCAAATCTTTCTAAATAAGAAAGATACACTCGGTTGGATCAATGATCCAATAATAGAATAAAATTCTATTTTGGGAATATATTCCCTCAATCTTTCTAAACAAAAAGAGATTGCTCTCTGTAAAACAGAGAACTCTTGGATTAAAAATCCAATGGTGATTAAAAAATCACCATTTTACCGAATAAATTTTGTATATGGGAAAATATTTCCCCAATTTTGTTAAAAACAAGAAAATATATTCTGTAAAATAGAAGTTCTTGAATTAAAGATCCAACGGTGGTAAAATTTCCCAACTCAATTTTGAGACCAATTAAATCAATTGAAATTTCTCAATGAAACATTTTCTCAAAATTAATTAACAAACTTTCCTCCACTATATAAAGGATCCGAGATTTCAAGTCTCAGAAAAAAAACCCTATAAATTTCTGAAAAAATACAGAAAGCTTTTAAAACAACAGAGAATTTAATTCTCAAAGAGGAAGACTTCTCTTTCAAAAAAGAACCGAGGTAAAGAAAACACAGAGATCAAAATATCTCTTTTACATATTTTAAGGGTTTAACCCTTCTCAAAGAACTTAGTTCTTTCTCTGAATTAGAGATCCACAAGACAAGTTTTCCACAAGTTGATAATTTAATTCTCATCGGGAAGATCATGTTCTTGAGAATCAAAGATTCAGAAAAGAATTAGGTCCAAAAAAAAAGAAAAAGAACCTATGAAAGAACTGAGTTCTTAAAGGAGAACCTGATCCTGGATCTTCAAAAACAAAGATCTTGGTGATCATCAATGGTCAAAATGCCATTAACAGAGATTTAATCTTTAAAAAAGAAAAGAAGACTAGCGCCTCACGTGTTTCCCACATGGGCGCCCTTTTAACAGCGCCTAGCGCCTCACGTGAAAAACACGCGGGCGTCCAAAATAGAAGACCAGCACCTCACGTGAAACACACGTGGGTGCTGAATAAAAGTGCTTAGCACTCCATAAATAGCCAAAACGGCTAAGTGCTTAGCACTGATTGGGCAGCTCCCAGCGCCTCACGTGCTCCTCATATGGGTGCCACACAAAATATGCTTATCACTCCATATACAGCCAAAACGGCTGAGTGCTTAGCACTGATCGGGCCGCGCCCAGCGTCTCACGTGCTCCTCACATGGACGCCATATAAAAATTGTTTAGCACTTTATATACAGCCAAAATGGCTGAGTGCTTAGCACTGATCGGGCAGCGCCCAGCGCCGCACGTTTACCTCACATGGACGCCATAGAAAGTGCTTAGCACTTCATGATTAGTCAAAACAAGTAAAGTGTTCAACACTCATTGGGCAAAGCCCATAACTGACTGCTTCATATGATACCCATGTGAACGCCAGAGCTTCAAACAATTGCTTAGCATTTTTTCATAAAAACAAAGGAGCTAAACAAACAGAGACCAAATAAGTGTTTAGCACTTTTATATAATAAAAAGAAAAACCTAAGCAGACTAAGCCCAAATTGGCTAAGTCTTTGAAGTTTTCTTACAGCTGAGCCCAAATGCTCTTTTGCTGGATCTTAAGTAAAAATGATCCTAAAATGTTGTTGAGTTGATCTTAGTCTCAAATAAGACTAACGTATCCTTAGCAAAATCGAACTGAGCCCAATTGATCACTTATAGATTTAAGTCGATCTTAATCTCAAACTAGATTAACGGTCCTTAAATAAAATAAAAATATTTCTTAACTGTAGGAATATACAACCTAAGTTCAAAACCCCTTCAAGCAAATCCTTGACCCAAACCCAAATCTAAAATATACGGATTTGGACTAATCCGCGCCCTATGGACGACGACATAAACTAGTCTTCGTATAAAATCCACGAGCAACCAAAACAAGCAAAAACACACACGACACGAAGTGAACTGTTGGAGAAGGAGAAAGAGGTTATCGCAATGCGGTAATGTAATTAACTGCAGGGGCTTGCACCTGTAGGGAAGAGCATCCCTACAATAAAAAAAACCCTCATAAAATGAGGGGGAATCTGATATAGTCTGCTACAACGGTCGCATCTGTCCAAACCTCCGATATATGGTGCCATAAATCAACTTGGTATCTTCGGAGAGGTGGATGGAGAAGTCCAAATAGAATCTGCCCCTAAATTCAAGCTAGACGTCCCAACGTCTCGGTTTCTGTCTTTCGGCGGTGAACAGATTCTGGCACGCCCGGTGGCACCTTTTCCTCTTTCCACTCCACACTTCGTGTGTCGTGTTTCGCAAACAAAATCGTGGTTCGCTATAGTTGCCCTTGAATTCGAGGTACTAAAACTTGGTTTCTTGCTCCTAAGCAGAAAATCGATGGCTTCCCAATGCACTTCATGCAGCAGCAACTCTTGCTCCACCCTAACTGGAGGAGTGACCTATGGGCCCAATGCGGTCTCTATCTTATTAATGCCAGTGGGGCAGGTTACGCAAGCCACTACTGGATTGTTCTTCGGGACCATGCTCCCACCAGTGAGTTTCGATACCTCAGCGCCATAAGTGGAAGCTCCCAAAAGGTCGGTCTTCGATCAACTGGCGACCATAACGGCCCCTCTCAACAGGCCATCCAAATCTGGCGTCTCAGTTTTCAACAGGCTGAGCAAAAGCTCAAACGGGTCCATAAAGAGGCTCGTGGTACCTGAAGGGGCTGCCACAAAACGGATAGCCCTCCCAACTCCTCTAGGCGAAGCCGTCAAAAGTGCTTCCCCATCTGGTAGTCGGTCTTCAAAAGAATGACCGCTGCTCCTCAAACTCTGCCGAGAACGTTGGTCTTCAACAGGCTGACGCCGACTGAAGCCCCTCAGCAAAACCGGGGGCATGAAGAAGTCGCTTCCAAAACTGAGGCGGTCCCTTCCACAAGACATGCTCGACGTCGCCACTGGCGCCGATTGATAAAAGCTGGAGGCAACTCCCCCTCTGGACTTTCCCCACCAGCTTCAATGGTGGAAGTTGACACTGCTGTTCCAACCGGGAACAGCTTTGAGGTACTCAAGAGGGTGCACAATAACTCTCCAACGGTGGTGCTAAAGAAATCACCCCTACCTACAGAGGTTACTGCGCAGGAAAATCCGGAGCAGCCCCATCAGTGGCTCTCCTCGCAAATTCATAGGGTCTGGCGGAAAGTCCAGGACTTTTTGATCGACAAAGATTACTCTCGTCGACTGGAGAAACCTAAAGGCCGACAAGAAAAAGATCGCTCCTCTGCCATACAACAGGGGACTCCTTCTACACGAGAGCCTGTTACAACGACTCCTTCATCTTCAACCTCCCACAAAAGGACGAGGTTAGAGAAAATCCCACCGCCTGTGGCAAATTCCAAAAGCGATGGACCCAAATCCCCCAAGGCCGGAGGCATAATAGTACATACGGTCTACATGGCTTCGGGAAAAGAAGAAAGTCGTGCTTCGGTGAGCCACCGACCGCAAACTCGGTCGCTGACCAAGGCTCAGGAGCAACAACAGAAGCTCCAGAAAATGTTGACCAAAATGGCAGCACTCACCAGACAGAAAGAAAGTCCGGACAAAGAAGCTGAACAATGCCAAGTGTAGGAGACTGATACAGAGTTTCTGCGAAGGGTGCTCGAAAGAAAAGACAAAGAAGCCACCGATGATCCAACCAGAACCCCCAGCCGAAGAACCGCCGATAATCATCGAGGATGACAGAGGGGAAACATCGAACCCTCTTCCGGCCTTGTCAACAGCCAAGGAGGAAACGATCTCCAAGACTGCCCTTGATGATTACATTGCTCAACAAATAATAGCTCATCAGGCTAATGAAGCTGCTGGCCAAATTGTCAGGACCGGGCGACCATATCCGGGCTAGTATGATCGAATCAAGTACCCGCCGGGGTATACGATCCCCAAGTTTCATGTATACAAAAGGACATGCAACCCCCATCAGCACGTCACGCAGTTCAGATCTCTGTGAGGCAACACCGGAGGCGATGACAAACTGTTGCTTCGCCAGTTCGTTGGCAGCTTGTCAGAAACGGCCTTTGAATGGTACTCGAAGCTCCCAAATGACTCCGTAAATACATTCACAGAAATGGAACTACTGTTCACCCAGCGGTTCTCCAGCGCAAGTGAGCGCATTCCAATCACGGCATTAATCAATGCCAGGGTAAAGCCGGGAGAAACCTGGGTCCAATATGCGATCTGGTGGCGGAACATATGGTCTAAGTGCAAACAGCGCATTGAAGAATCTCCCGCCATGGGAATGTTCATCGGGACTCTTGATCCTTAGACGATTGTGTCCCAGTTCATGACATTCTTCAAACCAACGACCTTCCAGGCTCTGATCGATAAACTGGCCCAAATGGACCAGATGGGCCACGGGCCTTCCTCCTCAAATAAGGACCCTCGAAATAGCAAGGGTAAAAGGAAAGCGGCCTTCGTTGTCAATACGCAACAACAACCAAGTAGCCCAAAATCGGCTGCTCGCCAAAATAACGCGCGTCTGTGCCTATCCTTGGAGGAAAGATTAGGACGCGCTTACTCATTTTCCCACGACAAGACGAGGAGACTATTCAAATTGGCAATGCGTAACAAACTCATCATATTGCCAGACCCGCGGCGTCCACCGCAACCCGGCGACGTCAACAACCCTAACTACTGCTCTTATCACAGAATGGTGAGCCATCCAATTGAGGATTGCTACGTCTTCAAGAACTGGGTTAAGAACCAGTATCAACAGGGGAAATTCATGTTGTCTGATAACTAGAGGGTAAACTCACCACAGAAGCACACTCCCAAAAATGTGGATACGCCGGGGGCATTATGCTCACTCGTGGAAGAAACTCCATAGGAAGTCGTTCTTTCAGCAAGAACCAAAAGAACGCTGAAGGATCTACATGTATGTCCGGCAGTCAGGTGGAAAAGCCCACATGAACCCGAAATCATTGAAGGAATACTGAAACCACGTCCCGCATCGAAAGTTGTTGACAAAGGGAAAAACCCTTAAGTCGATCCTTCGAAGTCTTCGAAGAAAAAGAAGAAGACCAAGAAACCTGTGCAGCCTGCCGAGTATGACGACAAGCGCACAGACCTACAAAAGTACATTGATGCGCTGGAGGAGTACAACCAGAAGGCGCGGACACCGGTCACGCTTGAAGAGTTCCTCAAGTATATTCTTGAGGAAGAAGATAGTGACTACGATGAGGAAAATGACTCATCAAAATATACTGAAGACCGTGTAGCAAGTTGCCACATGGTCTCCCATTCGTTGTTAAATGACGAAAAAACTCACTCGGCGTCAGGAAAAAACGCCGAGGAACTGGGGGCAGAGTCGGCGCTAAAATCCCCGGAATTGCGAGAAGATCCGATCGATAGGCTGTTAAACGAAGCCTTTTAAAAAAGCAAAGTTGACCAAGAACGCGAAACAGCAATATTCGAAAAGGCTAAGCGTCAACGTCAGGATGAAGAAGCTGCGGCAAGGATGAGTCATAAAGTACTCCAACCAAACCAAAGCATACCTGCGATAAATAAGAGCAGGATCAAAATAGGGAAGCGGTTCCCCAAAGCCCTGCCAATGAAAATGAAGTTACCACCTCTCGTAAGAAACAATCCCGGGGTCATATGCCTTGACGGAGAGGATTCACATCCAAACTACTGCCTATATCATCGGAGGGTTACCCACTCCACTGAGGAATGCAGTGCCTTCAAGAAGTGGTGGCAATGATACGTTGCCATCAAAAACACTTCAAGAGGATAAAGCATGAAGCTCATCGACGGCAAAAAAGTGTGACAGATGCAATGAAAAAATGATTGGCAACTGTCATATGGTTGATATCAGTTCGGAAGGGGAAAAACTTTAACTTCTGACTTTCGAGAGCGATTCTAAGGACGAAATACCCCTCAGCCCTCTCTTCAAATACTCCACCTCCAAAAAAAAGAGGAGGAGAAGAACTGCGAGAATATTCAGCTGCGTAACCGCACGCTGCCTGATAAGAACCTCGGACCTACAAAAAAGGTTCGAGCAAAAAGGACAAAGGGAAAGAAAAAATCTCTGAGGAAATTGCCCTCGACGGTGGAGTTGTCAAAGAGCTCACAGCAAGGGACCCACCTAGGAAAAACAAGGTTGATTACAATGTCTTAGCACATTTGAAAAAAATACGCAAATGAGTATACTGGATGCTCTCCTCCTGTCCAAAGAGGCACGAGATTCTCTGATCAAGGCATTACAAGAGCCCGATCAGTTCCAAACTTTCTTCGCGGAAGAGAAGATGAAAAATGAACTGGCAGAGGTCCACAAGGCTGACATTACATTCAGCGATGAAGATCTCCTCCTGAGTACATGCAAACATAATCGCCCATTATACGTCACCGGGTACTGCCACGACATTAAGATGGGGAAAATCCTTATCGACAACGGATTCTCCGTCAAGCTTCTCAACGTGAGAGTACTGAAGGAGATTTGCATGAACGTTCAGCACCTAGCCCGAGACAAAATTAACATCTCCGGGTTTGACTCACAGTCGTCATGGACGCTCGGGTCCGTAATACCGACGTTACGTTTTGGGCTGCTCGTCACTGACATCAAATTTCATGTCATTGATGCCAAAACTTGCTATAATGCTTTGCTCGGCAGGCCTTGGTTACATGAGTACAATGTCATCCCTTCTACACAATATCAGTGTATGAAGTATTTCAAGGATGGCTCGGAGTACACCGTCACAGGGGAGCTAAATCCGTTCTCCGTAAACGAGGTCCGAAAATATAAAGACGCAAAGTATTTCCTACCAGACTTCAAGGATACAGAAAGGTGTCATAATTCAGAGGATAAACAGAAGTCCATCGCCATTATCCCGATCTTTGGAAGTGATTCCGAGGAAGATGAAAAAATAGTCTACTCGGGAAAACCCCAGAAAGAAAACAATAGGCCCGGACCATCTACTCCTATTCTAGTCTTTGGTAGCAACTCTGAGGAAGCAACCAATGCAGTGTTCTCCATCCATCCGTCAGTGTGAACCCTCGCCGGAGCAGATCAGAGTTTGCAAATCACAATGGCTCCGCCTCGGTTTTACAAAGAACTTGATGCGCTCGATACATACAGTGTACAAGAGGTACAAACTTTCTACGTGCCTCTCAGGAGAAGAGGTGAAAAAGCGATCCTCTTCTACCAATCTAGGGAAACCAAAATAGAAAATGAAGTTTGGCATGGTGCCGATTTTGCACTCGACATGCTTCTACCAATCTGTCTGCCAAGATACTACATGGAGGGATTAAAAAGGCTGTTGAGATGCCAAGATGTACCTCTCGAACAAACCGTTCGACAATCCCAATTCTACAAAAAGATTTGGGATATTCCCGAGACTCAGCGAAAGATGCCTAACGGGAAGATGGAGACAACCGGGCTCGGATACGTTCGTTCTAAGATACAGGAGCGGTTTCACAGTTGCTGCGTCATAAACAGCTCCAGTGAAGGGGAAAACGCTCTTCCAAATAGCTGTGATGTTGAAACAGAGCGAAATCCCGCTCTAAGAACGTTAAGTCCGTCACACGAAGAAAAAATAGATAAGCTAATAAAAGAAGCTTGTCAAAAGAGCCGAAACAATCACGACCGCGAAATGGCCATTTATGAAAGGGCCAGGACGCAGTGCCTCAATCAGCAATCTATGGAGAAGGAAGACTATAACGCTCTTCATCCCTGGCCCGCTGTATGTACTCGCGAAAGGGGAAAATTCCGAAATACAGTCAAAAACAGGGCAAAGAAATCAAACACCATTCGGAAACAACAAAGCGGATCTAAGAAGCCATGCAATCGAGAAAAGGTCGATTGGAACCCGTCTTTTATAAAGAAAATGGGTCGGGAATACTCTTTCCCCCAAGACAAGACAAGGAAAATATTCAACCTTATCATGAAGCACCAAATGATGACACTTCCTGAGTCTCGGCACCCCGAACAAATAAATGAGGTTCATCATCCGGATTATTGCTCCTATCACCGAGTAATAGGTCACCCCTCGAAGACTGCTTTACCTTCAAAGACTGGGCAGAAGATCAATATCAACAAGGCAGGTTCGCTTTATCCGACAGCTGGAGGGTAACCCCGCCACAAAAGCATGAGCCAAAGAAGACCTATACCGTGAATATAGGACCAACCCAACATTAGGAATGGAAGTGAACACGTACCTGCCATATGGTAACACTCTCAAAAGAAGGAGGGCACGAGACTATGGATGACCTCCACATATGCTTCACGAATGAAGACGAGGAAGGGGTGATCTTAGAGTTTCCACCAGCACCAAAAGAGCTGGAAGATGGGATACACACTACAACGGACAACCTAAGAAAAATTGACTTAGGGACAGAAAATGATCCGAGGTCGACGTTCGCCAGTGATTTACTATCTGAAAAACAGGTAGCCACGTTAGAAGACGTACTCATGCAATATAAAGACTGCTTCGTGTGGAACTATTCCGAGATGCCAGGTCTAAATCCAAAAGTAGCGATACATAAACTGGCTATATCGGCGGATATAAAGCCAGTTAAACAAGCGCCAAGAAGAATGCGGCTCGAACTTGAGATGAGTATCAACGCTGAAGTCAAGAAACTAATCGACTCCGGCATCATCTAAGAAGTTCAATAGCCCAACTAAATCGCTAACATCGTTCCAGTGATGAAGAAAAATGGGACGGTGCGCATCTGCGTGGACTTTCGGGACCTCAACAAAGCTTGCCCGAAGGATGACTTCCCAGTACCTGTTACCGAGCTGATGATCAATAATACATCTACCCATAAGGTCTTCTCCTTCATGGATGGATCTTTAGGATACAATCAAATAAAAATGCATCCTGAAGACCATAAGCATACCACCTTACAGACTTCGCTGGGCATATTCTGCAATAAGGTGATGCCCTTCGGTTAAAGAACGCTGACGATACCTACGAAATGGCCATGACAAAGATCTTCGATGACCTCATACATGAGATCGTCGAATACTACATTGACGACCTTGTGGTAAAGAGCAGATCTCACAAGGAACATTGGGAACATCTAAAAATAGTGTTCCGACGTCTTCGAAAGTATAATCTGAAGATGAATTCTCTAAAATGCGCGTTTGGAGTCTCCTCATGCAAATTCCTAGGATTCATCATACGGCATCGGAGTATCGAAACTGATCCCTCAAAGATCAAGGCGATTATGGAAATGCCCACGACAAGACCTCTCAAACAGTTGCTATCTCTTCAAGGAAAGCTCGCATATATCCGGCGGTTCATAGCCAAGCTCTCCGGAAAATGCCGTCCCTACAATCATTTGATGAAGAAGGGGACCCCGTTCGTCTGGGATCAAAAGTGCCAAAATGCACTAGACGAAATCAAGCAATACTTGCAAAATCCGCCGGTATTGACCGCTCCGGTTAAGGGAAAACCCCTTATACTATATACAACAGCCCTTGAAGGTTCTCTAGGTGCGCTATGGGCACAAGAGAACAATCAGAGAAAGGAGAGAGCTCTGTACTATTTGAGTCGAGTTCTCCTAGGGGCAGAAAACAACTACTCACCCATCGAAAAACATTGCTGAGCACTGATCTTCACGATATCGAAGCACAGACATTACGCATTGGAACATGAGGTCCATCTCATATCAAAGATGGATTCTCTCAAATATCTGATGTCAAGAGCCATACTAATAGGAATGCTTGCCAAATGGGCCCTCCTCCTGATAGAGTTCTCGATAATGTATCCTCCACTCAAAGCAGTGAAAGGACATGTCATTACCGACTTTCTTATGGAGCATCTGATACCAGCTGACTCCCCATTAAATTGTGAATTGCCGGACGAACATGCATTCGACGCAATCGAAGAAGAAAATGATTCCCAATGGGAACTCTACTTCGATGGAACATCCTCCATGAAGCAACGAAACCAAAACACCCCCATAATCAAAGCTGGGGTGGGCCTTATCTTCGTGACTCCGCAAGGAGGGATATTGTATTATGCCCTCTCCTTAACAGAGCCAAGGACTAATAACGAAGCTGAATATGAAGCTTTGATAGCAGGTCTCGAGATCGCTATCGACATGGGAATCAAAGACCTCCTCATATATAGAGACTCCCAGCTGATCGTCAGCCAAGTAAATGGCGACTACCGGACATGCAAGCCAGACTGATAAAGTATGTCGAAAGAGTGCAGCAACTGCCAACACAAATCCCTTCTTATACCCTGGAGAATATGCCACGAGCGAAAAACAGCAAGGCAGATGCATTGGCCAAATTGGCTAAGGAATTGGCCCATGAAGACCTCGATGACGTAAAGATCATTGTACAAAGCCGCAAGATTCTCGCGCCAACAGATATATCTTCAAAAGACTTAATAGAGCCATCCGAAGGAAAATAAGTGGCCGAACAAGTAGCCCTTCAAATAGAGGACAAAGAAAGGGTCAAGGACTGGAGGGAATTCTTCATAGACTATTTTAAATCCAAACGAACGCCCGAAAATACGTCGTCTAGATATCAGCTCATGAAATGAGTTTTTTCTTTCGCCTTCGTCAATGATACTCTATATAAGAGACCGTTTGACTGTCTGTGGCTAAGATGCCCGGGGCCGGAGGAAGCAAAGAAAGTCGTCCAAGAAACTCATGACGAACTCTGCGTTTCTCATCAGGCTGGACCAAAGTGAAGCTGAAGATAAAAAGAATGGGTTACTATTGGCCCACAATGATTCAGGACTGCCTCGAATATGCGAAGCAGTATCACACATGCCAAATTCACGGGGACTTCATCCACCAACATCCAAATCCGCTACACCTAATAGTAGCTGGCTGGTGATTGATGTGAAATAGTGTTTTAGTAGTAACCACAATCAATAACGGTGTCGCTTGTAGCTAGCCAAGATGAGTATGGATCGTCTGCAGGGATGCGTGGAACTTTTAATCTTACTTTAGACGAGTTGATTAGAATAAAAGAATAAGGAGAATAGTTGTAAATTCTAGATCTATGTTAAACACGAATGTAGAATTTATAGTTTTAAGATCTAGTTTAAAAACGGATATAGATTTTATAGGGAAAAAGCTTGTAGGGTTCGTTAGGATTTAGTAGTCATGGATGACTAATAAAGATGACTCCTTTTATTTTTTGATAGATTTAAATCTAGATTGATGGTGATGAATGAGAATTAGGGTTCTTGGAAGAAACAGAGTTCCACCATTATTGGCCCTTATCCTTTCATTGATCTCTATTCATGTCTAGCCCTTAACAAAACAATTGTTAATCTGATCTCAAATCGCGGTCAAGACTATCAATAAATTGATAGCGCGCCCGATTATGATGTTAATGATTCTTTTGCTAAAGTTTATAAACTTCATAGACGTAAAAGGGGTTAAAAAATTTCATCATCCATTAATCTACCCTAATCCTATGAACCCTAACAAGCGGAGAATTACTCGCGCATATTTTGAAAAGAAGAAGAAATGATAGAGAAGGATATCATATTGTAAAATGCAGAAAGTAAAAATGCGATAAGAATAAAACAACTACCTTTATTAATCAGCTAAATCAATTACATTTTTTGATCCTTTAGAAAGTGGAATACAAAACTCTAGTTTGCTTCTCGAACTCTCTTGAAGGAGGTAGATGAACAGCTGATGATCAACCTGTATGAGTGGATCATCTGTGACCTCGTGATCTCTTCGGTTTGATGCCTTTCCAAGTGAAGCTCTCGGTCTTATTTATAGTCACAGAAGATACAAACCCTATATGTCATATGTGAGTGTTTGTTGAGAAGATCCTACCCATAAAATCCCAAACCCTAATTCCCCATATCGGCCACGGATCCACCGCGTTTAGGGGTTATATGCTGCGGTTGGACGGTGGGTTAGTAGGATCAGTTGATGAAAATTCTTCTGTAGTATCATATTGACACATGGAGATTGTTGTGATATCTGGAATCTTCATATCTTTTCTGAATCTCTACCAGTATTGATTTTATGATTTATTAAACTTCATCGGCAGATTTTTGATTCCCGACATCTCGATATCCCGATCTCCTGACCTGAGATAAATCTGCACAATATCTCCAAGAATAATATTAGTAATATTTGTTAAATTAGAGATATAATTCTAACCATTTGTATGATATTATATCTTTTAAGAACCTTGATTAGAATATTTGATATGATATGCATAATAAAATATTATATAAATATTATATGCATATATTTTCCTTCATAATGTTAATTATAATATAAAAACATATGGTAAATAGTATTTTGCATATAAGCCCCAAATATGTTCTATATTTATAATGAACACCTTAAAATATTTAAGAAAAGTAAGAAAAATGCTATATCAAATGTGCGATATTTTCGACTGAAAAAATACCCCCAAACCTAACTTTGATCGTCCCGAGCAAACTAGTTATTCAAGAGAGAGAGAAAAAAGAAAAACCTAAGTAGCACACTTTCGTAGACAACACGATTGCACTGAGCATATGCAATAAGCCGTTAAACCTCTAGGTGTCCCTAGTAGGAGGAGTGTTGTCTACTGAGGGTTTTCAGCGGATTACACCCACAAAATCCTATAATAAAAGAAAGAAAATGAAGTTATGTACAAAGATAAGAATATATAAAAGAAAGAACTTGAAAATAACAGTTTCCAACTACACCATCTTTTCAGTTGCTATGAGCCCTATCTTAATGGTCGTGAAAAAATGTTAGAAATCACAGCATTCATCAATAAAACATCTCCTTTAGTCTTACTCCCTACCTTTCTTCCAAACATCGATCATATACCCTTACGTGTGTGTAAAAAATATCCCTACACTTAGAGAATTCAATTCAAGCTATCATACTCTTGTCCATCTTCCTTAGTACTTTTTAGTTGGTGAATATTTTAGATGGAATTGCTAACACATCCTTCATGCGACCGTTAATACTCTTTGAGGTACTAACCGACCGATTACCAAATAAGCTCGCTTATTTAGGTGTAATTCCTCGTCTTGCAACACCTGAGGCTTAGCAGTGGCTCCCAAACCAGTTGGTCTAAGGCACTAGGTGATAAAGCACCCTCGCTATATTTTTTTATGCTGCCTTAAGTAATTAAAAAATAGTGTTCATTTTTCTTCGCCATTTTTTTATTCATATTTTTATTTTTCTTCATACCATGGCTTTTAGATAAGAGCATGTCAAGGTATCCTCTACTATCCCAAGTTTCATGATGTGTGCAAGTGCGTATAGTAGGGTATCAACGTTCAAATGTTTGGACTCAAGAATATGGACTATTTTTCAGACTTATTTTTATCCTCAAATTAGTAATTTCCTTCATCTTACTAATCTTTGGGACAACGGCTCATAACTACTTATTACTAGTTTTGTTTAAGAAAACATCTAACATTCTTGCTTTTCTCAAACTAAACCTATCTTTCATATGTAAATTTTCACTTTCAAACTTTAATTATCAAAAAAAATTGTGCTTTTATTTATGATAGTGCAAAATAATGCGTGAATAAGCACAAACCTCCCCAAAACCTGTTTGCAGCAATGTCCTCACTGAGATCATCCGTTAAGCTAAAAAAACCTGTAGACTTAGGAGGAAAAGATATTAACGGGGACAAGAATTAATGAAATTGAAATCCTCCCCCAAACTTATTTTTGGTTTACAATTTTGTAAAAATTTTCTTTTCGTTCAAGAGACCAAATATATTCCCCCCCCAAACTTGAGTAAAACAATATTCAGCATTTAAAATTATGAGGGGGGTTAAATTTATTAGTCTATGTAAACCTTTACAAAGATCAAAAGTCAACACAAAGCATTCAAACATTTTATCAATATAGCACCAAGGTTAGTAGAAAAACATGTCACCTATAGACGTGAAGAAGTGAGGAGGGGATAAGAGGTGGAATAGAACGGGTTTACGTCTCGGGTTGTAGAGACGAAACAAGGATAATGGATTACTCGCATTCTCATTATTGATAAGAAGAAGGGGTGGTGGTTCAACTTCTTTGAGCGGGGTTTGATTCATCACAACGCCCATATCTTCTAAGAATGCGAGTTCTTCAGCGAAGATTTCTTCAAACCTTTCATCAATATCCCGAATAATAATCTCATCGGAAAGAATGGGATGATACTCGGACTCCATAAAAGGTTCAAAATTAGCGTTAGATGTTGACCCAGACAGCTCGATAGAAGGGTCCTTATATGTATAATAAATAGCAGGGTCAAACAACAACGTACTAGCGGAGTCGAGATAAGTATCGTGAAGCTTTTCAAGTTTGCTGCTGTCGGAATCTATCATTTCGACAGAAAATACTTGAGCATAGGGTTCGAAGGTTCACCTCCCAACTTGTAAATGTTAAGCTCAATTGATATTTTCCCGAAGGATAGGTTCATAGAGACGTTACGAAAATTGATTACAGCGTTGGAAGTCGCTAGGAAAGGTCGACCTAAATTCACCGGAATTTGGTTTCATGGGTTTGCTACAGGCTGTGTATCTATAACGATAAAGTCCTCAGAGAATAAAAATTCCCCGACTTTGATTAACACATCCTCTAGCTCACCCCTAGGTTGGGTGATAGATCGATCTGCCATCTAAAGAGTGCAGTGCGTTGGTTTTAACTCTCTGATCCCTAATTGCTCATAAACAGAATACGGAAGCAAGTTAACACTAGCACCTAAATCGAGTAGAGTATGATTGATATTTTTACCCCCAATAGAAATAGATATTGTAGGACTCCCGGGGTCCTTTCGTTTCTTGGGTATTTGCTGGGTAAACGCAGTGCTCACATTACTCGCTAAGAAAACTTTCTTAGGCACTTGAATTTTTTTCTTCCTAGTGCACAAGTCCTTTAGGATTTTCGCATAAGACGGAACTTGTTGAATAGCATTTAGAAGAGGAATATTTATATTAACTTGCTTAAAAATTTCCACAATCTTCTCCATTTGTGGACTTGGTCTGTTGCCCCTTAACCTGTTTAGATAAGGAGCTTTTTCAATAAGGATTGGGTCCAACATTGGAGAAGATTGTGGGGATGGAATGGATCCCAGAATTGGAGTTAGGATCGTTTTAGTTTGACTCGAGGAAGTGGGCGGAGGGTTCGAGCCTAGGGGAAAACGGAGAATAGGCTCGGAAGAAGGTGGACTAGACGAAATAGGATTAGAAGTAGATGCCGAGTATCAATTGATCCTCGGCATCAACCTGTTCACCGACTTGGTTGTTCAGCACTCTTCCCGATCTCAACGTGGTTACGGCACTCACATTATAACTTTGTGAGTGGCCAGGATTCGGTAGGGGTTAAGATGGAAGTTTCCCTTTCTCTCTTGCACTCATCGCGGCATTTAACTGTGCAAGTTGTGCTTCTATCGATTTGATGCTTTCATCGTGGGAAGTGGTGTTCTGCATTAACGTTTGGATAGAAGACGTTAAAGTATCCGTCATTCGCATAAAATGTTTAATAAACATATCCAAGCTTCGTTCGAGTGCGGAGAGTTTTTCGGTACCAGCCGTTTGGAAAGAATTATTATAAGGTGTAGAATTGTCGGCTGGATTTTGAAAAGTTTGCGATTGAAAGGGGTGCTAATCTATTGTGGTTGTTGTTGTTGCTGTGGAGGAGGTCTTTGATAGTTGCTTGGGAACTGGTTTTGATTTTGAGGTTGGTTTTGGTTCCAAGCAAAATTAGGATGATTCTTCCATCCCTGATTATATGTGGAAGAATAAGGATCGTTTCTAGGTCGTTGTTGAAAAGTAGTATCAGTATGTTCTTGACCTTGAAACGGAGGATTCAAAGGACATTCTTCCATCAGATGCGATGGGTCCGAACAGCAACCACACACGGTTTTGGGGAGCGTAACCTGGTTTAGAGAGACTGATGAAAATTTGTTTTCCATAGCTTTGAGTTTTTTCTGCATCGCTGCCATTTCATCTTTTATTGCGATGGAAACATCGAGCTGATGGATGCTTGCCCTAGATGAAGATGATGGTGGTCTAACGCTTTCCCACTGTAAAGTTTATTCAGCGAGGTCTTCCAGAAATTGCCAAGCTTCACCATCGTCTTTGGACATGAAATGACATTGACAAATGGTCTCAAGTATCTGTTTTGTCGCTGGATTAATACCCTCATATATAATTCGGCAAATGTACCATCTATTAATTTCGTGATGAGGGCATTAGATTAGCAGATTTTTAAACCGTTCAAAGCATTTCCAAAATAGTTCATTGGGAAGCTGGGTAAACTGGTTAATCTCGTTTCGAACACGGGCGGTCTTATGATTGGGATAAAATTTCTCAAGAAATGCTATAACAAATTCATCCCAGTTGGAAATAGAGTGTGCGGCAGTGTTATAAAGCTATTTTTCTGCGAGATCCCACAAAGTAAAAGGGAGAAGACGTAATCTCATAGTATTCATTGAAAGTTGTGAAGTGCCCATCATTGCGCATACGTTTTCGAATTTGGTGATAAAAACATACACGTCTTCGGATTTAAGACCATGAAATTTGGGCAACAGTTTGATGAATTGGGGTTTAGTTTCAAAATTATCCCCATTGGCTGGTGGAATAGATAAACAGGTTGGAAGGGGACCGCGTATCGGGTAGCATCTTTCTTAGAGAGATGCGCGGTGGATTCTGCGCACCTATGGGTGGTGGCAGAGGTGTGTTGGTAAAATCTGATGGAGAACCGTCCATCTCGGTCGATGTGGTGGGTGGAGGGGAAAATGAAGATGAAGAAGTACCGACTTCGGAGTCGATTGCAGAAACGCGGACAAGACGGGCACTAGAATCCCGTGTCCAGCCAATCATGTACTAAGCGGGTTTAGTGCACGTGGCAGCGTGTGTGAAAATGATTTAAAAATGGTTTGTTTTGAAAAAGTGTCGGATGTGAGGCTTGACTCGACAAATCACAAAAAAATGCACAATCAACCCTAGAACTAGGGTCATCTAGATCAATTCACTAGACCGATCATAGACTTCCGAAGGACGAGTCGCAGGATCAATTCTCTACCACCTCTTTATCGCTCTTGTGTCCAAGTAAGTGCCAGGTAAGTGGGAGGTATCCTCTATACGAATCACCGAAAATAGCGGGCCTAATTAAGTAACCACTTGCCTTAGTCACACTTGCCTAGACACCATAAAAGAAATGCGGATAAGCGATAGATTACCCACAACCTTCCTCTGTCCTAATTGAGCGCGACGGTCCTTAGAGGCTTGGTATAGATATTTTTTAAATTAATATAGGGTTATGCGGATGCTTGTTTTGTGATTTGTGGGGCTTAAAAAAGGTGATGAAATCCCTACCTAATCTGAATTTTAGTCTTGCCCCTTAAAATCCGTATTAAAATATGCACAAACAAACCAATTACAAAACACGCAAAAGAGTTTTTAGCAGCGATATTTTGCAAAGAATCCTACAGAAAATCAAATTATTGGATTTCTAGAGGAGAGAGAAAGATATGAGGAAGATACCAGAGGAGTTTGGAGACCTAACTCTACCAAGCCGCCGCGGTTCCGCCGCAATAAGCTTGCTTATGCCGCAGTTCCGCCGCGCTTTGGTGGTTTTGTAGTAGCTTTCTTTGCTCCTCTGGGCTTCGTAGAAAATCTTTGAATCTCGATTTCCTCGCTATAGTAACTCCATATTCCTTCGCAAAAATCGCATACTAATCGTTAAATATGCAAGTTACGGTTTTGTTTTATTTTTATGATATGGATTGAATAAGAATTCAACCCGAATATCAAGAAAAAAAATTACGCACGTATCCCGGAAACGGTGCCATTTGATTGATGTGAAAGAGTGTTTTAGTAGTAACCGCAATCAATAACAGTGTCGCGTGTAGCTAGCCGAGATGAGTACGGGTCGTCCGCAGGGATGCGTGGAACTTTTAATCTTGCTTTAGACGAGTTGATTAGAATAAAAGAATAGGGAGAATAGTTGTAGATTCTAAATCTATGTTTAACACGGATGTAGAATTTATAGTTTTAAGATCTAGTTTAAATACGGATATAGATTTTATAGGAAAAAGGCTTGTAGGGTTTGTTAGGATTTAGTAGTCATGGATAACTAATAAAGATAATTCTTTTTATCTTTTGATAGATTTAAAACTAGATTGATGGTGATGAATGGGCATTAGGGTTCTTGGAAGAAACTAGGGTTTTCCCACTATTGACCCTTGTCCCTTCATTGATCTCTATTCATGTCTAGCCCTTAACAAAACAATTGTTAATCTGATCTTAAATCGTCGTCAAGACTATCAATAAATTGACAGCGCGCCCGATTAGGATGTTAATGATTATTTTGCTAAAGTTTATAAACTTCATAAGACGTAAAAGGAGCTAAGAATTTTCATCATCCATTAATCTACCCTAATCCTATGAACAATAACAAGCGGAGAATTACTCGCGCATATTTTGAAAAGAAGAAGAAAGGATAGAGAAGGAGATCATATTGTAAAATGCAGAAAGTAAAAATGCGATAAGAATAAAACAACTACCTTTATTAATCAGCTAAATAAATTACACTTTTTGATCCTTTAGAAAGTGGAATACAAAACTCTAGTTTGCTTCTCGATCTCTCTTGAAAGAGGTAGATGAACAGCTGATGATCAACCTGGATGCGTGGATCATCTGTAACTTCGTGATATCTTCGGTTTTATGCCTTTCCAAGGGAAGCTCTCGGTCTTATTTATAGTCACAGAAGATACAAACCCTATATGTCTATGTAAGGGTTTGTTGAGAAGATCCTACCCACAAAATCCCAAACCTTAATTCCCCATATCGGCCATGGATCCACAGCGTTTAGGGGTATATGCCGCGGTTGGGCGGTGGGTTAGTGGGATCACTTGATGAAAATTCTTCTGTAGCATCATATTGACATATGGAGATTGTTGTGATATCTGGAATCTTCATATCTTCTCTGAGTCTCTACCAGTATTGATTTTATGATTTAATTAAACTTCATCGGCAGATTTTTTATTCCCGACATCTCGATATCTCGATCTCCTGACCTGAGATAAATCTGCACAATATCTCCAAGAATAATATTAGTAATAGTTGTTAAATTAGAGATATAATTCTAACCATTTGTATGATATTATATCTTTTAAGAATCTTGATTAGAATATTTGATATGATATGCATAATAAAAATATTATATAAATATTATATGCATATATTTTCCTTCATAATGTTAATTATAATATAAAAACATATGGTAAATAGTATTTTGCAGATAAACCCTAAATATGTTCTATATTTATAATAAACATCTTAAAATATTTAAGAAAAGTAAGGAAAACGTTATATCAAATGTGCAATATTTTCGACTAAACAGCTGGCCGTTCGAAATGTGGGGAACCGATATAATTGGCCCTATTGAACCAGCATCGTCCAAAGGGTATCGGTTCATACTGGCAACGACCGACTATTTCTCTAAGTGTGCAGAAGCAGTACTACTAATGGAGTTGAAAACAGATAATATCCTCCATTTCTTCAAAACCCATGTCATCTATCGGTTCGGAACTCCGCGACGAATTATCTCGGATAATGGACCATCTTATAGAAGACATAAAATCAGCCGCTTCGCACAACAACATAAAATAGATTGGAGATAATCTTCAGTCTATAATCCTCAGGCCAACAGTCTAGCTGAAGTTTTCAACAAGACCTTGATAAAGATTATAAAGAAAACGATGTCCAGAAACAAAAAAGATTGGCACGAAAGGCTGCACGAAGCTCTCTGGGCGTATAGAACAACGTTCAAGACGACCACGAATACGACACCGTACGCATTGGTGTTTGACATGGAAGCAGTGCTCCCACTGGAAATAGAACTCCCCTCTCTACGAGTAGCAGTTTGATACGAGCTGACAGATGAAGAAAATGCTCATCTTCGGCTTGAGGAGCTCGACGCGCTCGACGAAACTCGTCTTATAGCACAACAAAATCTGGAGGCTTATAAGGCAAGGATGACACGGTCATACGAAAGACTGATTAGGCCGAGAACGCTCCGCCAAGGAGAACTCGTACTAGTCGTCAAAAGGCCAATGATTCCCAATCGTGTAAAACAGGGGAAGTTCGAGCCGGACTATGAAGGCCCGTATATTATAGACAAAGTCTACCAAGGTGGAGCCTGCCTGCTCATGGTTATAAATGGCGAAAGACCCTTCCGGCCAATAAATGGTCGATTCCTCAAAAAATACTATGCTTGACGAGTCACGACTTAGGTCAATGATAGATGACGATGCTTGTGTACGCTCGGTATCTTCCTGAGTCAGGACTCTGAGAGTATTGGCTATAGTGCCTTTAAGTCAATTATTGGATCGCAGGCACACGATTGCGATGATTGAGGAAGGACCTATACTGATAGAACAGTCTTACTCGAGATGATAGTATACTATCTGGTTTGTCTTTATCATCATGTACATACTTCAGGTGGCATTATAGATCACTATTACATGTTGATAGAGCCTATAGGTTTTTTCTTGACTACCAGCAGTATGATGGCGATCATATACGTGGGAGCTCGGTAGTCTATAAGCACATCCTTATATGTCCCTAGTCATGGGAGTTTCGAGACTGGGCATCGATACTCCAGAGTAGACTAGTGTATACTGATTGAGACCCCGACGAGGGGCGGTGGCCGGTCTCACAAGCCATTAGTGTCAGTTTGTTCACCTAAGATGTATACAGGTGCTCATTGGGTTATGAGTACAATGGACGAACTCGCCAGGAACATGCTGGTTGGTATTATACCTATTGTCAGCTAGCAGTTCCCAGGTGACATGTGTATAGGTTAGTCTATCGACTTGAGATAGTCATTTTTCTCGAGTGAGTTCCCACTGTGCTTTGATTACTACCCTACCACGGCTCAAAGGAGTCGTGCAAACAGGTTTTAGTTGGGTATAGTCCCAAGCCATGTGGAGGCAGTAAGCGGATCGTCAGGGGATTCGTCTCTCCCGGTGTTGGGGTTGATGTCGCGTTGTGCATGGGTGGCCATCACCAGAAATCCTTGGCCAAGGTAATCGATAATTACTGATCTAGTATCGGTAGTTTCTCAAGTGGTGATAGGTTTCATGCCGACACTAAATGTCAAGTTGTTGGGGGTCTAACTTTATCCACCCCCTAGACTCGATATGCGATACTCATAGACGAACGGACCGGACTGTACAGATATTGTCACTGTCAGGCTCAGTAGGGGTTTCAGGATGAGTTTGCTCATTGGCCTCCCTTTCGCTCAATACTTGGGTATCCGTTACGTACAGCTGGTGCTGCTGACGTGCTTATGGTTAAACCCACTGCCAGCGTATTGACGAGTCTTTAGAGTCCCACACAGAGAGTTTCCCTGCTTCGGGTGAAACGATGTAGAGGCCATATGGTTTTATGGTAGGGTTCGATCATATACGTGCACTTGTGCACGGATTATGATCCGGACGTATAATACTAGTGGGCTTTGGTTTAAGCCGGATCCTAGTATTATATTGTTGGATTATTTTCGTTTCGTTGTATTCGTATTCTTTCGGATTACGGATGCGGGTATATATATACGGATGAGGGGTATTCTTGTAATTTATTACAAGATTACTTTAGAAGTTGTCATTTCTTTTTTTAATAAACATTTAGGTTTAAATGTTCAGTGAGTGGAGAGTGTGACTCATTGTTTTGCATTCATTCTAGCATGTGCACTTGGTGACTCATGGTGGTGAGTCATGTAGTGATTCATGGTGACATGCTAGGATTTTTGCAGTATTGTGAGATATTTTGTAGTGAGCAAGTGAGATGGCAGATATTTTTTCTTGGAGTGACTTTCTTGAGTTGCTTATATGCTCACACAACAAAATAGCTCACAAGACTTATCCCATTTTCTTGAGTTGTCAAAATGCTTCACACTCTTCTCTCCAATGGCATCTTCTTCTACCTCCACCCAACATGTCTCATATGTTGAGAAAGCTAGGGTGTATTGAGACAAAGTAATCCTACACACTCTCTACTTCATCTTGGCTATCTAGTGTAGCGAACTAGATACTCGAGTTGCCTCGGATTTAAGGTTGGAGCTCGATGCAAAGACTCTCGGGTGGATCATCTTCGATGGGGGGAGACCGGAGATCAAATTTGATCAAGGAAGCCATGAGGAGCTTGGGATAAAGGTTAAAGACCGAAGGACACGGATCATTTGGTATAACTTTCTAAACTCCTTTACTAATTGCTAGATTAGGGTTAATGGTTGATCCGTAGAATCGGGTTCCGTTAGTGCCCGTTTATAAAAAATTTGTTCCGCATTTGGCCACGGTTTGATGGCCGGGACGCTGGCGTAACCCAACATGGTATCAGAGCTAACCCATTAACCCATTGCTAGCAGTTTTAGATGATGTTAAAGTATCGAAACCGAAACAATTCCGAAACAATACCACGTTTATTCCAGTCTCTGTCGAATTTTTCAGAGTCTTCAAAAATTATTTAAACAATTGCAGAAGACTACCTTGGTGACCACTAGTACACACCCTAAATACGAGCCCAATCCACCTGATTTGACCCGGCCAAATGTAAGTCCACGTTGCTCACCCCGGTTCTTACGGGGAGGCGGAAACGACGAAAAACAATGATTTTGGCGCAAGGCAATATGGACTAAAAGTCGGATCTTGGCGAAACTAGAAACTAGTAAACACTAAGAGGTTTTAACTACTATGCTTGTAGAAAGTATACCTCACGGAACCGGTCCTTCGGGTCTTCATCCCTCTGTCCCACTCGTCCATATAAGCTCTAAGCGTCGATCCGGACCTTGGACACCTCCGCGGCCTTCTTGAGTCGAAGACGATCCACCCGAGAGTTGTACACTAAGCTTCGCCTCAAGCCAAGAAAACTAGGGCAAAGAGATTGCTAATCTAAATGCCTTAGGTTGTGTAGAAGAGAAAGATGGATGTGTTTGTCTATGTGGATTCTTTTTCTCTCAACACATGAGATCAAAAGAAGAGATCAAGAGGAGGAGGAAGAAGGAGAAAGTTTACAACCATGGAGCTTTTCTTTTCTTCTCATTTCAAGAGAGAGAATGAGAAGAGAATAATGAAAAGATTAAGCCCAAATGAAATGAACCATGGTTGCAATAATACACAATAATCATCATTACTAATCCTATCATGAAAGACTTGATGGCACATTGAATTGACCATTATCATAACACAAGAAATAAAATGAAAATAAAAGAAGAGTGTAGATCCCTCTTGAAGGTCAATGGTCAACACGGTCAACGGGTCAACAAAGTCAAGAGGGGTCTAAGAGGTCAAATGGTCAATGCAATTAGCCATCACTAATCTATCACTAAAAGGATTAGTAAACAATGTCTCCGACTCATAACGGTTTTGACCAAACGAATTGTCAAAACACTAATGAGTGTGCCACATTACGGTTTTGGCCGAACCAACTGCCAAAACCCTAATGGGGCACCTCCTCCTTCATCACTCCTCAAAACTGTGCATACACACCCGCATCCGCATTCCGAAGAATGCGAATGCACAGAAGACAAATCAAGTCCATCTGTGCAATACTAGGATCTGGCTTAAACCAAAGCCCACTAGTATTGCCTGCCCGAACAGCATACGCACACAAGTGAACGTAAGTGATCGTAGCCCTGCCGTAAAACCATACGGCCTCTACACATTTAGCTCAATGTAGGGAAACTCTCTGTGTGGGACTCTAAAGACTCGACACTACGCTGGCAGTAGGTTTAACCACAGACCGCAAGCGGCACTAGCTGTACGTAACGGTCCCCACGTAGATGTCGATAAGAAGGCCGATGAGGTAAACCCATCCGAACTCCTACTGAGCCTGTATGTGACAATCTCCGTACAGTCCGGTCTGTTCGTCTGATACATCGCATGGCGGGCCTAGGGGGCGGTGAACGTCAGTCCCCTAATAGCGGTACAAGTCGTGTCGGAGTGTAGCCCAAAACACCCTGAGATAACATTGGAAACTTACCAGTATATCTCGCTTGCCTTGGCCAGGGACTACTCGTGTAATGGCTCTCCTAGACACAGCGCGATGTCAACCCCCAATATCGGGAGAGACGAATCCTGTCTAACCGTCACTGCCTCCAAGTGCTTCGGGACTGCACCTAACTACTACCTGTTTGCACGACTCCTTTGAGCCGTGGTAGGGTAGTAATCTAAGTACAGTGGGAACACACTCGAGGCGAAGTGACAGTGTCAAGTCGGCGGACTAAGCCGTACTCATGTCACCTGGGAACTGATAACTGACGATAGGTATAATACCAACCAACAGTTCCCGACGAGTCCTGTCCAGTGTACTCGTAACCTAACGAGCACCCGCATACTATCTCAAGTACGACGTACTGACGGCTGTGGGACAGACCGTCTCCCCCGCTGGGATGAGAAGCGCATATGCTAGTCTACTCCGGAATATCGATGCCCTGTCTCGATAGTCCTACGACTAGGGACCTGTATAAGGATGTGCTTATGGATTACCCAGCCCCACGAGTGTGAGCGCCATCACAACGCTGGTAATCAAGCAAAGATCATAAGGGCTCTACTAATATGTATATAAGCGATATGCTAAAAGAAACACATGCACATATTGAAGTAGAGACAAACCAAGTAGCATACTACCATTTTGAGCAAGATTGTCTATACAACTGTGAATATCCCAAGCTTCCATTAAGTAATATACAAGCTAGTATGATACAGTAATGGCCTCTAGGGCATATACACTAACAATCTCCCACTTGCACTAAGGCCATGTACTGGCGTATCGAAGACCTATCATCTCGATCAGCCGCTCGAACTGAGTTTGGGGTAGGGCCTTCGTGAGTGGATCTGCAGTGTTGTTCTCCGTATTTACTCTCTTCACCTCGATCTCCCGGCGATCTACGATCTCCCTGATCAGGTGGTACCGCCTCAAAATGTGCCTGGACTTCTGATGGGACCTGGGTTCCTTCGCTAAAGCTATAGCTCCGTTGTTATCGCAATACAACGGTATTGGATCAACAATGGTAGGAACCACCTGAAGCTCCGTGAGGAACTTCTTCATCCAGACAACTTCTTTTGTGGCATCGCAAGCAGCTATGTACTCCGCTTCCATAGTTGAGTCTGCAACGGTCTCCTGCTTGGAACTCTTCCAGCAAACCGCCTCTCCATTGAGGGTAAAGATATAACCCGACATGGACTTGGAGTCATCCTTGTCACTCTGGAAGCTGGAGTGAGCAAAGGCCTCAAGCTGGAGGTTTTTTCCGCCATATACCAAGAACATCTCCTTAGTCCTTCTCAGGTACTTAAGAATGTTCTTTACCGCTATCCAGTGTTTCTCCCCTGGGTTCGACTGATACCGGCTTACAACGCTCAATGCGTATGCTACATCTGGTCTGGTACACAACATCGCATACATTATAGAGCCTACCGCAGAAGCGTAGGGTATAATAGACATGCGATCCCTTTCCAAATCAGTCTTGGGAGACATCTCTTTGGAGAGGGTGATCCCGTGACAAGCCGGTAGATTACCGCGCTTGGAATCTTCCATACTGAACCTTTTCAGTATGGTGTCGATGTACCTTGACTGTGAAAGTCCCAACATCCTCTTAGATCTATCACGATAGATCTGGATCCCCAGAATGTAGTTGGCATCGCCCAGGTCCTTCATGGAGAACCTCTGTGACAAGAATCCTTTGGCCGACTGTAGCATAGGAATATCATTTCCTATTAGGAGAATGTCATCCACGTACAAGACGAGGAATACCACAGTTCTCCCTACAATCTTACTGTAAATGCATGGTTCATCTGGGTTTTTGATAAAGTCGAATTCTTTGACAGTATCATCAAAGCAGATGTTCCAACTCCGCGATGCCTGCTTAAGTCCATAAATGGACTTGAGCAACTTGCACACTCTACCGCTGCTCCCACTCTGAATGAATCCCTCCGGCTGATCCATATAGATGTACTCTTCCAAATTACCATTTAGGAAAGCCGTCTTTACGTCCATCTGCCAGATTTCATAATCATGGAAGGCAGCAATGGCAAGAAGGATCCGAATGGATTTCAGCATAGCCACTGGAGAAAAGGTCTCGTCATAGTCCAAACCAGGTCTTTGACGAAAACCTTTTGCAAAAAGTCTAGCTTTATAGGTCTCAACCTGCCCATCTACACCAATCTTCTTTCTGAAGATCCATTTGCAGCCTACGGGTTTTACACCTTCTGGAGCAAAGTCCAAAGTCCAAACTTTGTTGGTGTATATGGACTCCATCTCGGCCCGCATTGCATCCAGCCATTTTACCGAGTCGCCGCTCTGAATGGCTTGCTGGAAGCTAGTAGGCTCACCATAATCCATGGTGCAATCCTCTCTATCCCCGTCTATGAGAAAACCGTAGTATCTCTCGGGCGGATGAGACTGCCTACTACTCCTGCGGAGTGGCGCTGGGATGTTCGGTTCTCTTGAAACCTCTGGTTCTTCCAAGCTTTCAGTAATAGTTTGTGGTTCTGGAATCTCTTCCAGTTCTACTACGCTCCCACTTGCTTCTTTTTCTAAAAACTGATGTTCTAGAAAGTGGGCATGACCAGAAACAAAAACCTTTTGTTCCTCCGCGTAATAGAAAAAATACCCCCTGGAGTTCTTTGGGTATCCCACAAACTTACACAGTACTGAGCGTGCCTCGAGCTTGTCCGCATGCTGCTTTTTTACAAAAGCTGGACATCCCCATATCTTCAGATACTTAAGACAGGGTTTCTTCCCACACCACATCTGATATGGTGTGGTAGGCACAGTCTTGGAGGGAACCTTGTCCAAAAGATATGCAGCTGATTCTAGTGCATAACCCCAGAAGGATCGCGGCAACTCAGCCTTACTCATCATGGATCGAACCATATCCAATAGGGTTCGATTCCGCCTTTCCGATACACCGTTGTGTTGTGGTGTGTATGGAGGAGTAAGCTGAGAGAGAATTCCATTCTCTTTTAAGTAGCCCAGAAACTCGGCACTCAAGTATTCACCACGTCGATCAGATCTCAGTGTCTTAATACTTTTGCCTGTTTGTTTTTCAACTTCATTCTTGTATTCCTGAAATTTCTCAAAGGCCTCGGATTTGTGCTTCATCAAGAAGACATGCCCATTCCTAGAGAAATCATCTGTGAAAGTAATGAAGTATGAATAACCACTTCGCGCATGTGTAGACATTGGACCACACACATCACTGTGTATGAATCCCAAGAGCTCGCTCTCTCTTTCTCCGTGTCCAGTGAACGGAGTCTTTGTCATCTTTCCCATGAGACAAGATTCACAAGTGGCATAAGACTGGTACTCGAACGGATCCAAGTATCCTTCATTATGTAACTTTGTCAACCGTGTCTCATTAATGTGACCCAGTCTACAATGCCATAAGAAAGCCTGATTTAATTCCGGAGACTTTCTTTTAAGTGTGTCTGGACACTGAAGACCTGAGCTTGATTCAAAACGTATATACCGTATTTCAATGTACCTGACCCAATCAGCACTTGATTTAGGTGGATGTTTACTACATCGCTTACAAAAGTAAAATCATATCCTTCCTTAGAAAGTAAGGATACAGATATGATGTTACAAGTCGCACCTGGTACATAAAAACAGTCACGCAGAATCAATATCTGCCCAGTTGTCAGTCCTAGATGATATTCCCCTACGGATTCAGCATACATGCTAATTCCGTTAGCAACCCTGAGAGTCATATCACCTTTCCTGATAACCCTATGGTTTCTCAAAGCCTGTAACGAATTACAGATATGAGATCCTGATCCGGTATCCAATACCCAGGAAGTAGGGTTAACTGACATACAGTTCTCTATTACAAACACACTCGAAGCCGAACCCACAACATGCTTCGAATTCTGGCTACTGGCTTTACAAGCCCTGCAATCCTTCTGCCCATGTTCATTCCTGTAACAATAGGAACATCCCTCTTTTACTACATCTGTTCCTGAAACTTCTGCCCTTCCCTTTCTTTCTACTTCCCTAGTTTCCTTTAGGGTAGTAGGTAGAGACTGTTGAACTAAGTCAGCATCTGACCCGTTCTTCAACGTGGTCTTCAGGTCCGAGAGCTCAAAAGAGCTAGTCTCTGTAAGGACGTTGCCCCCTACAGATGACCCGATAGCCAACCTCGCTGGAAGCAATTCGTTCGAGGTCTCATATCTTGCGATATGAGATTGCTCTCCATATAAAACTTTGTTATGGAGGAAGATAGAAGCTGAGTCCATCTTCTCGTGCTGCCTCTGGTACATACCATCAACTGAGGCTAACACGAGGCACTTGGCTTTCGCACAGTCTTCTTCCGATGTCCTACGGATATCGATATCCGTGACAGGGGAAACTGGACCTGAGACGGCAGGGGTTGGATCAGTCAAGAGGTGTCCCAGCTTGTCATGGGCAATGGACATCTGGACATACCATTGCCAGTCATAACAGTCAGATTCAGTCGTTTTATTATCTAGATGTAACCTAGGTGCGGTCACTGGGTCGCTGCAATTAAGAGAGAGAGAAGAAAATACTTAGCATGATGCTCTTGCAAGTTTAGATTGGTTTTTAATTTATCTAAACAGGATGGCTCCCACTGTCTCTCGAATCCCTCCTCAAACCATAAAGGAAGAACCAGTCAGGATCTATCTCACCGTACAATACTTGCTTAACCGTTCAGCCAGGCCAGTGTCGGTACTTCGAGGGAGGTTTTCCAACGCTTTCGCGAAGTTCCTTAATTAAGTAACCTCTTTTCCCTGTGGGCGTAGCCCCGCTAACACCTTTCTAGACACCTACTAGGTTTATAGCATTGATCGTTAAGTGAGAGTTTTCCCGAGGAGTAGCATATACTCACAGTAGGATCGGGATCCAAATATCATCGCGTGATAAAACCGAAGGAATCCTACCAGAATCATCACACTCCAAATGGTATGCAGCGCTAGCAAGTTTCACTACTTATGAAACTCCCGATGTGGATTTTTGCCCCATGCTCTTATGACCTTGACGAAGGCCAACATATCATAAGTCACATGTCAAGTTCTACCCGTCATCGTCCAGGTTAATTTGAACCCACCCGTACATACCCTTGACGAAGGCCAAAATAGTAGTACGACTGTCCCAAACCAACGCATCTATCTATGCTACAGATAAATATTCAGCAGCTACCAATCACTATGTCTTGGCGAAGGTCAAAATACATAGCTTGAATACTACTGAATATTTAACCGAGATGACGGAGGGCTACGAATGGTTTTGGCGAAACCGTGAACGTAGTGAACTTGATATAGTCGATGGAACGAGATAGCTTTTAAAAGGAGTGGTTCAAGCTCCGCATTTAAAATGCTGGTTTTTGAAAAGAACCGAGTGGTTTTGAAAGTGTTCCAACGACTTTTACTTGGTTTATTTTCTTGCATTAGTTCTTTTAATGCGTCCCATCATTTAATCCTACCATTGCAAAAAACAACCAAAATATGACGTACGCTTATGCCATTCGCATTCGCCACGGGGCCCCGTCATCACCCGTTAGGTTACTTAACTAACGACAGAGCGGGGGCTGGGCTAGCGCGGCTGTAAAACATAAGCAACGCCTAAATAGTTATCATATATAAATATATAACAATGATAGACATTACAGATTACAGATGAACACTTTGGATATACTAGGAATCCGCGATTCGTTCGAGCCTGCAACGAAAAACGGATTACACGGTCGCGATGAATAGCCAAACCCCACCCTAGACCCCTACGGGTGCGGCAAATTACCCGCCAAGTACCCGAAGCGAAGCAACCTCCCTCAACACCGTGAGTAGGCCACTCGGCACTTCGAGATACCCGGTAGTTTGTGCACCCCACCTTGGGTCTATCCTAGGAGCAAAAACAGTAAAAAGAAATTATACAATGACGGCTACAACCCCGACCCGGTTGTGCGGCCAAACAAATAATATTACATCAATTTACATATTTTACAATGAATGAAAGAAAAAGAAACACTCATCTCACACCCATTCCCGGCTATTCATCCGCGACAATCCACCGAGTTCATATACACAAACCATCAACATTACAGATCACAGATATGTATAACCCCCACTAATCGACGTATAACGATTAGCGGACGTTGAATACATATATCACATCACAGATAATATCCATTAGCCAAAGAGTACGGAATATCGATCAAAATACGGATTTTTGACTACCCCAAAAGTCAATTTGCTCTCTGGAAAATCTGGGTAGAAAAAACATGTATTAAAAATCCCAAAACATCCAAACTAAAACACTGCACAAAACCCGATCCAGTGCCGAGTCAAAACGGCGGCGGAACCGCGGCAATGAGCATGTCATTGCCACGGAACCGCGGTCGTTTGATCGAATCACTGGATCGTTTTTCTGCAGTGTTTTCACAAAACCCTGAGACGATTTTTGAAGTATGATTTTTTATTTTTAGAGCAGAAAAAAATCAACAGAAAGTGGTGGTTTTGCGGATGTGTTTTGCGACTTTTTTCCGATCGATGTTCTTAACACTTTGCTAACTTACTAGTTTATGTTTAGCTAGGCTCTGATACCACTGTAAGTCCACGCTGCTCACCCCGGTTCTTACGGGGAGGCGGAAACGACGGAAAACAATGATTTTGGCGCAAGGCAACATGGACTAAAAGTCGGATCTTGGCTAAACTAGAAACTAGTAAACACTAAGAGGTTTTAACTACTATGCTTGTAGAAAGTATACCTCACGGAACCGGTCCTTCGGGTCTTCATCCCTCTGTCCCACTCGTCCATCTAAGTTCCAAGCGTCGATCCGGACCTTGGACACCTCCGCGGCCTTCTTGAGTCGAAGACGATCCACCCGAGAGTTGTACACTAAGTTTCGCCTCAAGCCAAGGCAACTAGGGCAAAGAGATTGCTAATCTAAATGCCTTAGGTTGTGTAGAAGAGAAAGATGGATGTGTTTGTCTATGTGGATTCTTTTTCTCTCAACACATGAGATCAAAAGAAGAGATCAAGAGGAGGAAGAAGAAGGAGAAAGTTTGCAACCATGGAGCTTTTCTTTTCTTCTCATTTCAAGAGAGAGAATGAGAAGAGAATAATGAAAAGATTAAGCCCAAATGAAATGAACCATGGTTGCAATAATACACAATAATCATCATTACTAATTCTATCATGAAAGACTTGATGGCACATTGAATTGACCATTATCATAATACAAGAAATAAAATGAAAATAAAAGAAGAGTGTAGATCCCTCTTGAAGGTCAATGGTCAACACGGTCAACGGGTCAACAAAGTCAAGAGGGGTCTAAGAGGTCAAATGGTCAATGCAATTAGCCATCACTAATCTATCACTAAAAGGATTAGTAAACAATGTCTCCAACTCATAACGGTTTTGACCAAACGAATTGTCAAAACCTTAATGAGTGTGCCACATTACGGTTTTGGCCGAACCAACTGCCAAAACCCTAATGGGGCACCTCCTCCTTCATTACTCCTCAAAACTGTGCATACACACCCGCATCCGCATTCCGAAGAATGCGAATGCACAGAAGACAAATCAAGTCCATCTGTGCAATACTAGGATCTGGCTTAAACCAAAGCCCACTAGTATTGCCTGCCCGAACAGCATACGCACACAAGTGAACGTAAGTGATCGTAGCCCTGCCGTAAAACCATACGGCCTCTACACGTTTCGCTCAATGTAGGGAAACTCTCTGTGTGGGATTCTAAAGACTCGACACTACGCTGGCAGTGGGTTTAACCACAGACCGCAAGCGGCACTAGCTGTACGTAACGGTCCCCACGTAGATGTCGATAAGAAGGCCGATGAGGTAAACCCATCCGAACTCCTACTGAGCCTGTATGTGACAATCTCCGTACAGTCCGGTCTGTTCTTCTGATACATCGCATGGCGGGCCTAGGGGGGCGGTGAACGTCAGTCCCCTAATAGCGGTACAAGTCATGTCGGAGTGTAGCCCAAAACACCCTGAGATAACACTGGAAACTTACCAGTATATCTCGCTTGCCCTGGCCAGGGACTACTCGTGTAATGGCTCTCCTAGACACAGCGCGATGTCAACCCCCAATACCGGGAGAGACGAATCCTGTCTAACCGTCACTGCCTCCAAGTGCTTCGGGACTGCACCTAACTACTACCTGTTTGCACGACTCCTTTGAGCCGTGGTAGGGTAGTAATCTAAGTACAGTGGGAACACACTCGAGGCGAAGTGACAGTGTCAAGTCGGCGGACTAAGCCGTATTCATGTCACCTGGGAACTGATAACTGACGATAGATATAATACCAACCAACAGTTCCCGACGAGTCCTGTCCAGTGTACTCGTAACCTAACGAGCACCCGCATACTATCTCAAGTACGACGTACTGACGGCTGTGGGACAGACCGTCTCCCCCGCTGGGATGAGAAGCGCATATGCTAGTCTACTCCGGAGTATCGATGCCCTGTCTTGATAGTCCTACGACTAGGGACCTGTATAAGGATGTGCTTATGGATTACCCAGCCCCACGAGTGTGAGCGCCATCACAACGCTGGTAATCAAGCAAAGATCCTAAGGGCTCTACTAATATGTATATAAGCGATATGCTAAAAGAAACACATGCACATATTGAAGTAGAGACAAACCAAGTAGCATACTACCATTTTGAGTAAGATTGTCTATACAACTGTGAATATCCCAAGCTTCCATTAAGTAATATACAAGCTAGTATGATACAGTAATGGCCTCTAGGGCATATACACTAACACCAAATGTAAGAAAAAACTGATATGGACAGTTTTGTTTAGGTGTTTGGGCTTGGAATTTTTGGTGTGCACTGGTCCCTGGAATATTAGTATTGTGGTAATGTTTGTTTTGCCCAGTTTGGATATGGTGTTATCTTTTAGTTTGGGGGCAAATCGGTATTTCGAAGTCGATATTTCTAACACTGTTTAAATGTTTACAGTACATACATTACTATCTGCAACCGTGAATGTCATTAGAGTGGTACAACTTGTCTAATTATTATATGTCTTTTAGACGGGTTTGCGAACGTGATATTCACGCTCATGTTCTGTGTTGAGCTGTGGTTGTAGCAAAATCGTCGTGGTGGATAGCTTGGGTGCAATGTTAGTACATTTTAGTTTCATTTGTACATTTGATATCGCGGGAAGAGCGTCTGACATGAGGACTGTCGTCACTGCCTGCTTGCATATTATTTATTTGGGGCACGACCGGGTTGAGGTCGATATCACCGTTGTACATATTTTTCTTTTCTGTACTAGGATTACCCCGCGGTGGAGTGCACGGATTGCCGGGTTCTGGAAGGCAACGGGTCTGCATCTCATGGCGTTGAGACAGAGGGGGCTTCACTCTAGAATTGGCGGGCAATTCACCGCACTCGTAGGGGATACAGGTTGACTCAAGGAAGGGTGCTCAAGTTACCGGATTCCGTGAAGTGCCGGGTAGCCCATTCACTTTGATGAAGGGGGTTGCCTTACTTCTGGTTTTGGCGGGTAACTTGCCGCACTCATAGGGGTCTAGGTTTTCATTGCACAGGCTATCCACACGACCAATGGAACGTCGGGTTTCACTTGCGGCTCAAAGGAAACCCAGGGCTCCAGAATTATCAATTTGTTCTGTGATGCTTATCGTTTTTCTGTGATGTTGCATATATCATGTCTGGGACGATTATTATATATATATATAATAGTAGATGTTGTATATGTTTTGCACCCGCGCTAGTCCAGCCCCCGCCTCTGTCGTTAGTTAAATAACCTAACGGGTGATGACGGGGCACAGTGGCGAATGCGGATGGCATATACGTACATCATATTTTCGTTCTATTCTGGTGTGATTAATTGATGGGACTGCGTTGATTCTGATCAATGCAAGGATAAAACAAATCTATATGATGTTGTTGGAACCAAGTTTTTTGAAAACAGACATTACGGACGTTTTCTTTTGCTTTGCACAGCGGTATTCGGTTATGAATATCCAGCACATCATTCCACGAGGAAAGGGCCGAGATCCCTTCATCGGGAGTGACCCCTTGAGCAGAATTTTGCGTCAACATAATAACTTCACTGTAGTCAATTATTTTTTCTTTGCATCGTGGTATTCAGTTTAGAATATCCTGCACCTCATTCGACGAGGAAAGAGTCGAGATCCTTTTACCGGGAGTGACCTCTTTAGCAAAAGTTTTTGCCACTATATATTTGTAAAACCACTTGGATTTCTTCAACGATATTAAGTCCGTTACGTTAAAAGTTTTTTGCCAAAAACCAGCTGTAGCCCACCGTCATTTCAGATTAGTGTTGCTTAGTATTCGTGCTAAGTATGTCGTGCATTGCCAAGGCGTAGTGTTCGGTAGCTCTGTAATGCTTTTCTGTCGCATGAATATGTGGATTGGTTAGGACAGTCGTACGGTTATGTTGGCATTGTCAAGGACTTGTACGGATGGGTTTAATGCAATCAAGATAATGACGGGTTGAACTTGACTAGGACTCTTTGATATATTGGCATTGTTAAGGTCACTTGGGTCCTAGGGGTAAAAACAAATATCGGGAGTTTCAAACATACAGGAAACTTGCCAGGCATGTGCATACCTTCTGGAGTGTGGTGACTTGAGTGGCTTCCATCAGGTTATCATGCGATGATAGTTGGATCCTGATTCCCATTGATGAGTAGGTTTACTCCTCGGGTGATTTTAGATGATCCCGAATAATTCTCCTTTTGGGATTGGAGGAGAGTTCGAGGATACAGTGGGAGATATCATGATTAGATAAAGTGATTAAGCATTCTGATCTAAGTTAGAGTGCACGCTGAGTATTTCTTTTCTCTCTCTCTGGCAGCAACCATGGCCCGATCCTAGACTATAACTCATGAACCAACTTAACCGAACCTTCTTAAAACACTTTGGCTATTGGATTGTCATAGTCGCATAAAAAATTGCCGCTCCCATATTACCCTTTGCATTTCTCCGGAACACTCTGTATTACTACGAAGATCCTCTTTTATTGGATATGACCATCGTATAGTTACATACGAACTCGAAGAAACTTGTTTCAGATTCGAGGATGGTTAATTGAATACGGCTATTCAGTTGTCTTTTCCCTTTACCTTCTCTCAGGTTGCGATGGCTCCTGGTATTAGGAGAGTACACCTATTACGCTTATTGGATAGTTTTCTTCCAAACCATAGGCTGGTGCCGAAGGGTAGAGAAGAAAGAAAGCTGATGAGTCTAAGTGTGGTGTAAAGAAGGTAATAAGTAAAGACATATAAAGGGATTAGAAAGAGGGCAAAGTAAATTGCGACTGCTATCATTCACGACGAAGCCACGTATACCATCGCCACTCCTACTTCACCTTTGCATTTCTCCGGTTCAAGAGAAATTGAATAGGATTATTCAGGTTGTTTTCCCCTTTTTACCTTCTCTCAGGTGGAGTGAGCTCCTTGTATTAGGAAAGTACACCTATTACGCTTATTGTATAGTCTTCTTCCGAACCATAGGCTGGTGCCAAAAGGTATGGATGGAAGAAAACCATTTAGCTTAAGTGCGGTGTACAGAAGGTAATAAGTAAAGAAAAATAAAGGGATTGGAGAGATGGCAAGAAAATATAGGGTTACAGTCATGAATATGGATTGTGGAAGAGGCATTACTAGGAATACCCGGATACTCCTCCGAAACATTTTCATGTTTTAGTATTCACTGTGCGTTGTTAATTGAAAACTGATTTCCCAATTAGATCCTTACTCCACGGTATGTATTTACCAGATTTGATTCTCATATCAGTATGGTATTACAGATGATGAGTGGGAGTAAGATATTGGGAATAAAGTAATTATATCCTCATTATATCGGAATTCGTTGTAATTGGTGATATTTGAGGAAATCACCTAGGTTTTTGCCTGACGGCAAATATTTGGTTTTGAATATCCATAGTTATGCACCAATTTCAAATTGATATATCTGTACGTTTATTTTATAAAGTGAGATATAACTTTTGAAATTATGTCTATGACATTTACCTATATCAGTTGATGGTTAGGTAAGGAGCATTCAACAGCAGTGTAATTCTTCTTAACCATAGTACAGTTTTTTAACCCACGACGCACAGGGTATGAGTTATTAAACTCTGGGGACTTATACAAAGTATTGTATGTTGTCCAGTGTCCATTAGGACAAAGGGGTTTGGTGCTCGTACTATATTCTATTTACTTATGACTTCTCCATTTTTAGATAAGTATTCGGTTGAAATACAAGGTCCAAATTTTGAATAGTTATAGGTATATGAATAAAGTAGAGAATCGTATGTTGCAAGTATCAGGATTCTTCAAGGTGATCGAAGATATAGATACTTGTGTTTGGTATTCCGTTGATAGAAATGGTTTTGAGAACTTGCTTCTCTTTCAGGTTACTTATAGGTGGATGCACTCCTAGATGAGTAATACTGCTTGGCCTCATTCCATATAGTTGACATGCACTGGAGACAGCTGCATGATTTGAATCTGGTTCCAATTAAATTAGTGCCTCCGTTTCTATATTGGATATAGAATGGTTCATATCTTAACAATGTTAAGGTATATGGAGTTGTCCGGCTTATGCTTAAAACCAGACTCTGGACAAACTCTAGGCACGTTTCAGTAATGGCAGTTTGTGGGTTATCCCGGGCTATGACGAGGGTTAACTTTCTACCATCTGGAAGATCAATAGATATATTGTTCTTGACTCGCCACAGTTTTAGTAAAATGCATTCTTTTCAGAAAACATAAGTGGGAGTATGATAGAACTGGAAGTGATTCCAGAACCACAAACAATTACTGAAAATTTAATAGAACCTAAACATTCAATTGGTATTGACATTCCATTAGCCACTCTACAAAATGGTGGGTAACCTCAGGTACCTGAGAGGTATTTCGGTATCCTCAAGGAATATGACAGGGAGGTTCTTGTTTACCCAGACTTGCCATTGCTGTTGTTCTAGACTATAAGACCCGGCAGGAGGATGAGTATAAAGTCGTTCTAAACTAGCTTTAGAAGTGCACGTGTATATGACTCTGTCAGAGGGTTGTTGTAGTCAATGGGAGCAGCGGAAGCATAGTGGACAAATAGATTGTGTCTATTTATAGACTAAAGCAGGTATAGCGGAGATAGATCATCTATTTTTGATGTGACAGTCATAGGCTTTGACCTCATCAGAATAGGAGATGGATCTGGTAAGAAGGTAATAGAGTGTGATGTCCTGGTATTTGGATGATATGCACTTTATAGGAAGTGAAATCTATACTACGATCGGTTACACTGTGGTTGTCACAAAGTTGTTTCTCCACATAGGATATGGATATAATATCAGGGTTTCTGGTTACTAGATCTATAGTTTTAGATCTAGATTTGGGAAGTGTCTCAATCTGGGTACTTTGACATTATTCTAAAAGTGTTTTAGAATAGTTTACTCCTGACATGGTGGAGTACCTGCAGGTGATGGAGTCACCCTTTCTGAAGGATGTCTTTCTGACTAAAGGGGAGAGGGATTTGCGTGATTGGCATATCGCTTGCTTAGGCAATTGAGTCAATCATGTGAATTCAAGTACCACACCAGATATTGTTTTTGCACTAGCTGCAATCAGTTTATATATTAATCCAATCCTGGAGAAACGTTGGGAAGTAGTTATGAACATAAGTGGATGTTCTTTGGTAATTGGTAACGGCAGCCTCCTTTGGGAAGCGGTTATCAGTTCAGGCTTCCAAGGTGACCTAGATGACAGAGCGACTGTCAGAGTTTTAGTTTTCCCTCTTTTGAGGGGCAGTAGTTTGGACAGGTGGTCCAAGCAGACACTGAGGAAGGCATGGTGCAGGATACTAATTAAATTCAGTGAACGATACAGTCTAAGAAGTTTGCTGTATTTGGAGTTCATTTATGAACTGGGTCCCATCAGATATCTAAACATATTCTAAGACAAGTATTGCTCATTTCGGGAGATAGTTTTCTTCGCGAAGTTAAGATATTGAGAGATACAGAAAGAAACACTAGAGCGGATTCACTCACTGAGGCTATTTCTCGAACACAGTGGTTTCACAAACGAGATTTGTGAGACTGATTAATAGAGAAGTTGGGTGTTATCACACAGACTGTGAGTATGCGACATCGCAATAATTAGCCTTAAGTGCAAGTGGGAAATTGTTGGCTATAGTGCCCTCAAGTCAATTATTGGATCGCAGGCACGCGATTGCGATGATTGAGGAAGGAGCTATACGGATAGAACAGTCTTACTCGAGATGATAGTATGCTATATGGTTTGTCTTTATCATCATGTACATGCTTCAAGTGGCATTATAGATCACTATTACATATTGATAGAGCCTATAGAATTCTTGCCTGACTACCAGCAGTATGATGGCGATCATATACATGGGAGCTCGGTAGTCTATAAGCACATCCTTAAATGTCCCTAGTCGTGGGAGTTTCGAGACTGGGCATCGATATTCCAGAGTAGACTAGTGTATACTGATCGAGACCCCGACGAGAGGCGGTGGCCGGTTTCACAAGCCATTGGTGTCAGTTTGTTCACCTAAGATGTATACAGGTGCTCATTGGGTTATGAGTACAACGGACGGACTCGTCGGGAACATGCTAGTTGGTATTATACCTATTGTCAGATAGCAGTTCCCAGATGGCATGTGTACAGGTTAGTCTATCGACCTGAGATCGTCATTTGTCTCGTGTGAGTTCCCACAGTGTTTTGATTACTATCCTACCACGGCTCAAAGGAGTCGTGAAAACAGGTTTTAGTTGGGTACAGTCCCGAGCCATGTGGAGGCAGCAAGCGGATCGTCAGAGGATTCGTCTCTCCCGGTGTTGGGGTTGATGTCGCGTTGTGCACGGGAGGCCATCACCAGAAATCCTTGGCCAAGGTAATCAAGAATTACTGATTTAGGATCGGTAGTTTCTTAGGTGGTGATAGGTTTCATGCCGACACTAAATGTCAAGTTGTTAAGGGTCTGACTTTATCCACCACCCTAGACTCGATATGCGATACTCATAGACGAATGGACCGAACTGTACGGATATTGTCACTGTCAGGCTCAGTAGGGGTTTCAGGATGAGTTTGCTCGTTGGCCTCCCTTTCGCTCAATACATGGATAGCCGTTACGTACAGCTAGTGCCGCTGACGTGCTTGTGGTTAAACCCACTGCCAGCGTATTGATGAGTCTTTAGAGTCCCACACAGAGGGTTTCCCTACTTCGGGCGAAACGATGTAGAGGCCGTATGGTTTTATGGCAGGGTTCGATCATATACGTGCACTTGTGCACGGATCATGATTCGAACGTATAATACTAGTGGGTTCGGATGTATAATACTAGTGGGCTTTGGTTTAAGCCGGATCCTAGTATTATATTGTTGGATTATTTTCGTCTCGTTGTATTCGTATTCTTTCGGATTACGGATGCGGGTATTTATATACGGATGAGGGGTATTCTTGTAATTTATTACAAGATTACTTTAGAAGTTGTCATTTCTTTTTTTTAATAAACATATAGGTTTAAATGTTCAGTGAGTGGAGAGTGTGACTCATTATTTTGCATTCATTCTAGCATGTGCACTTGGTGACTCATGGTGGTGAGTCATGTAGTGATTCATGGTGACATGCTAGGGTTTTTGCAGTATTGTGAGATATTTTGTAGTGAGCAAGTGAGATGGCAGATATTTTTTCTTGGAGTGACTTTCTTGAGTTACTTATATGCTCACACAACAAAATAGCTCACAAGACTTAGCCCATTTTCTTGAGTTGTCAAAATGCTTCACACTCTTCTTTCCAATGGCACCTTCTTCTACCTCCACCCAACTGTTGGAGATAGTGTCCTCAAAGTCAATTATTGGATCGCAGGTACGTGATTGCAATGATTGAGGCAGGACCTATACCGATATGAAAGTCTTGCTCGAGATGATAGTATGCTATCTGGTTTGACTTTATCATCGTATACATGTTTTAGTTCACTATTGCATGATGATAGAGCCCATAAGATTCTTGCTTGACTACCAGCAGTATGATGGCGATCATATACGTGGGAGCTGGGGTCTATAAGCACATCCTTAAAGTGTCCCTAGTCGTGGGAGTTTCGAGACAGGGCATCGATACTCCAGAGTAGACTAGTGTATACAGTCGAGACCCCGACGAGGGGCAATGGCCTGTCTTACAAGCCATTGGTGTCAGTTTGTTCACTTAAGATGTATACAGGTGCTCATTGGGTTATGAGTGCACCGGACAGGACTCGCCGGGAACATGCTAGTTGGTATTATACATATCGTCAGATAGCAGTTCCCTGGTGACATGTGTACAGGTTAGTTCATCGACGTGAGGTCGTCATTTGTCTCGTGTGAGTTCCCACTGTGCTTTGATTTCTACCCTACCACGTCTCAAAGGAGTCGTGCAAACAGGTCTTTTTTGGGTACAGTCCCGAGCCACATGGAGGCAAGTGAGCGGATCGGCAGGGGATTCGCCTCTCCCGGTATTGGGGGTGAGATCGCGCTGTGTCTAGAAGAGCCATTACACAAAGCCCTCGGCCGAGACAGGAGATTTACTGGTAGGTACTCCAGTAGTATCTCAGGGTGTTCTGGGCCACTCTCTGACACGACTTATACTGCTATTTGGGGGTCTGACGTTACCAGCCCCTAGGCCGATATGCGATACTCATAGACGAACGGACCGGACTGTATGTATATTGTCACGGTTAGGCTCAGTAGGATTTCTGGATAAGTTTGCTCGTCAGCTTCCCTTCCAATCAATACATAGGCAACCGTTACGTACAGATTGTACCTTTGACGTGCTAGTGGTTATACCCAGTGCCATTGTGTTGATGAGTCATTAGAGTCCCCCACAGACACTTTCCCAAGTTCGGGCGAAACATTATAGAGGCCGTATGGTTTTATGGCAGGGTTCGGAAAATGCACGTGCGTTTACGCACGTGTCATATTTCGAGCAGATAATACTGGTCGGCTTTGGTTTACGCCGGATCAGAGTATTATGCTGTGTAGATATAATATCTTTGTCTCAGTTGCATTTGTATTCAGTCGTAATACAAATGCGGGTATGTTTATACTGTTACGGGGTTATCCTGAAATTCGTTTCAGGATCGCTTTTTGGAAGTTGCCAGTTTCCAGTTTTCTATCAGCCGTATTTAACATTCGGTTAAATGTGGATTTATCTTTTCTTGATGAGTGTGGAAGGTTCTAGAAGCATCTAGATGGTGACTAGGATGATGAGGTGGCTTGTGACTCATTTGTGCTTTAAATGATCATTTAATGTTTTTGATGACAAGGTTAAGTGTTTCATTAGTTCATTAAATGAGTTCATACTAGGTGTTTTATGACTCATCCTTTCTTTTGCTTTGTGGTCACCACTCCCTCCTCCTACACTCACCCCCTCTCCTATATATGGTCGGCCCATGAGTGAGAGAAGGTTTATGGTTGTTGATTTGGTTGAAAAGATTATGATAGATTTGGGTTCACGAAAATTAGATAGCCTCATTTCTCATTTCACCCGATCCAAATGGCAACTTCATTAACCGTTCGTCTATAGCTTTGGACGTAACGAGACAAAGTGTTCTACTCATTCTCTACATCAATCTTGGTCATCTCTTTTAGTAAACTTGATGATCGAGTTGCCTCGGTTCAGAGGCGGGAGCCCGTTTAAAGATCCGTCGACGTGGTGCCACCTGGACGACGAGACTGGAGATTCAGGAGATCGGAGCAACCGCAACAAAGCGTGGGATGATGGTTGAAGACCGAAGGACTCAGATCGTTCGGTATAACTCTTCTACCCACTTTTTAGTTTGTTAGTTTAGCTTTAATGGCAGATCCGGGTTATAGTACGCGATAGCGCCAGTTGTAAAAGTTTTTGTTCCGCATTTGGCGTCTGTTAGACGGCCGGGGCGCTACCGTGGACTTACAGTGGTATCAGAGCCTCACCATTAAGCTATACTAACTTGTGCTAACGCGTTTAAAATATCGATCGGAAGGAATTTTCAAAATTGCAATCTCCAAGGGTTAAAGTTTCTGTCGATTTTAAACAGTGTCTAAAAATTATTTTGAGTATACCAGAAATTCAAGCAGGCTTTTAAAAGAGTACAGAAGAAATACGATCAAGTCCATGGTAGCGCCCCGGGATATGATAACGACAGCCTCATTCGGGAGACAGTTATCATTCCAGGCTTCCAAGGTGACATGGACGACAAGGAGGTTGTCAGAGTTATAGTTTTCCTTCTGACGAGGGGCAGTATTTTGGACAGTTGGTCCAAGGCAATACTGAGGGAGGCATGGTGCGCAGGATACTGATTAAGTTCAGTTGACGATACAGTCTAAGAAGTTTGGATTTGGAGTTCATTTATGAGCTATGTCCCATCAGACATCCAGACACATTCTAAGACAGGTATTGCTCATTTCGGGAGATGGGTGTCTCCGCGAACTTGAGATATAGAGAGACATAGAAAGAAACATCAAGGCGGATCCACTCTCTGAGGCTATTCCTCGAACGCAATAGTTCCGCAAACGAGCTTTGTGAGACTGACTAGTAGAGGAGTTGGATGTTCGGTATCACACGGGCTGTGAGTATGCGACATCGCAATAATTAGCCTTGAGTGCAAGTGGGAGATTGTTGGAGATAGTGCCCTCAGAGTCAATTATTAGGTCACAGGTACGTGATTGTAATGATTGAGGGAGGACCTATCCCGGTAGGACAGTCTTACTCGAGATGATAGTATGCTATCTGGTTTACCTTTATCATCGTGTACTATTTTAAGTGACCTGACACGTCGCTAGTACACGTTGATAGAGCCCCTAGGATTCTTGCTTGACCACCAGCAGTATGAGGGCGATCATATAAGTGGGAGCTGGGGGTCTACAAGCATATCCTTAAAAGGTCCCTAGTCGTGGGAGTTTCGAGACCGGGCATCGATACTCCATTAGTAGACTAGTGTATACAGTCGAGACCCCGACGAGGGGCGGTGGCCGGTCTCACAAGCCACTGGTGTCAGTTGGATCACCTAAGATGTATACAGGTGCTCATTGGGTTATGAGTACACCGGACAGGACTCGCCGGGAACATGCTAGTTGGTCATATACCAGACGTCAGATGGCAGTTCCCTGGTGACATGTGTGCAGGTTAGTTCATCGACCTGGGGATCGTCATTTGTCTCGTGTGAGTTCCCACTGTACTTTGATTACTACCCTACCACGGCTCAAAGGAGTCGTGCAAACAGGTTTTAGTTGGGTACAGTCCCGAGCCACATGGAGGCAGTGAGCGTATCTTCAGGGGTTCGTCTCTCCCGGTATTGGGGGTGAGGTCGTGCTGTGTCTAGGAGAGCCATTACACAAAGTCCTTGGCCAAGGCAAGGAGATTTACTGGTAGGTATTCCAGTAGTATCTCAGGGTGTTCTGGGCTACACTCCGACACGACTTGTACCGCTTTTGGGGGTCTGACTTTTACCAACCCCCTAGGCCCGCCATGCGATACTCATAGACGAACGGACCGGACTGCACGGATATTGTCACTGACAGGCTCAGTAGGGTTGTCAGGCTGAGTTCGCTCGCAGACATCCCTTTTGGTCAATACCTGGTAGCCCGTTACGTATTGGCTTATACCTCTGACGTGCTAGTGGTTAAATCCACAACCAAGGTGTTGATGAGTCTTTAGAGTCCCCCACATTCAGTTACTCAGCTTTCGGGCGAAAGGTTGTAGAGGCCGTATGGAGATATGGCAAGGTCCGATCAGATACGTGCGGTATTGCACGGATCAGGATCGGACAGTTTGTACTATAGGCCGTATGGTTATATGGCAGGGTTCGATCAGATACGTGCGGTATTGCACGGATCAGGATCGAACAGATATTACTAGCCGGTTTTGGTATAAGCCGGATCCTAGTATAGTACAGTGTAGATTTTGTCTCATTGCATTTGTATTTCGGTCGGAATACAAATGCGGGTGTGTATGTACAGTATCGGGGTTTTCCTGTAATTTATTACGGGACCAGTTTTTGGAGTTGCCAGTTTGCTTTCCGTTTCGGCCAATTTCCTTTGTTCCGTTCATTGGCCGAAGATTGGTGGAGGAGGGCTTATTTGCATTGTTGCAAATAAGCATTTGTGGAGGGGGTCTTTGCATATTATCATGTCATGATACTTGTCCCATCATTTGACTTCATAAACTCATGATTGCTTGACTTTGTATATCATCATGGTTGTTGATGATGAGGTTGGTGGTAGGTGGTTGAGTGTGGGTTTTGATTTGGTGATCATTTCCTTTTGCATGATAGTCTTCTCTCTCTCTCCCTTTGGTATTATTGGATGGCTCTCTCATTATCTTGCATATGACACTCTCATTCTCTCCTCTCTTGATGTCATGGCCGGCCTTCCTCTTGGAAGGGCTGTCCAAGTTTTTTGAGGGTGGAAATCTTGTTCATTTCATGCTCCAAAAGCCTACAAGTTCCTCCACATAATCCTTGTATCATCCCTCCACCAAAAGGCACCTCCATGAACCCCAAATGAGACACAATCCTCTACTACACATTCTACAGCAAACCTTGGGCACGTCGAGTAGCCGGCTTCGTGCCCGAGTTGCCTCGGCATTGAGGTGGGAGCCCGTAAACAAAGTAGGCGATGTGGTGCACTTCCGGCGACGAGGAGGAGACGGGACATTCCGCAGGAGATCGGGACGATGACGAGAAGACCGGAGGACTTGGATCGTCGGTATATCTCTATTCCCTTTCTTGTAGATAGCTAGGACTAGTTAATGGTTCGATCCGGGTATTAGTGCGCGGCGGTTTGCCAGTTCAAGAAAAATTAAAGTTTATCACCGCTTCCGCATTTGGCCGTCGGATTGACGGCCGGGGCGCCGCCGTGCACTTACAGTGGTATCAGAGCCTCCCCATTAACTTAGTCTAGCTTTGTGTAATGTGTTTTTCAGTTCCGATCGATCGAAATGTTCAAAAACCCGTATTTGCCCACATCAGTTTTCTGTTGAAACTTTTTGGTCCCCAAAAATTTTTCAGGTTGTAAAATATTGATGTACTGGAAAATCTAAGAGCTCTGTAAAAATTCGACGAAGTAACTCCACAGTAGGAGCGCGGAACCGCCGCGAAAACCACCTTCCCGCCGCCCTTCCGCCGCACACTGTGGAGGTCACTTCACCAATTTTTTACAGAGGCCTTCTGGGCTTAAAATATGGGTTTTGGAATATTAAAATTGGGCCCAGGTTTTCTGTGAGTGCTACAGTTTTGATTGGGGGCCCACTTGTTAATTTTTGATCGATTGGATATTTTAAACACATTTTTCACAGTATTTACATTATATCTGCGACCGTGAATGTCACTTGATCGGTAAATCCGGTCTAACTGCTATAGCCCGGTTAGACGGATTTGCGAACGTGATTTTCACGTTGATGTTTTGTTTTTGCTGTGATGTTGCGGATCGGTCGTGGGGGATAGCCTGGATGCAATGCTAGTACAGTTTTGTTGTATTATGTACATTTGATATTGCGGGGCGAGCGTCCGACATGTGGACTGCCGTCACTGCCTGTTTGTATTTTTTTTTGGGGCACGACCTGGTTGCGGTCGATGTACCCGTTGTATGTATATTTTATTTTCTGTACTAGGATTGCCCCGCGGAGGGGTGCACGGATAGCCGGGTTCTGGAGGGCAACAAGCCCGCATCTCATGGCATTGAGACGGAGGGGGCTTCACTCTAGGATTGGCGGGCTATTCGCCGCACTCGTAGGGGGTACAGGTTGACCCAGGAGGGGTGCCTAAGTTACCGGATTCCGTGAAGTGCTGGGTGGTCCATTCATGGCGCTGAAGGGGGCTGCCTCGCTTCAGGTTTTGGCGGGTAACTTGCCGCGCCCGTAAGGGTCTAGGATTTCATTGCACAGGCTATCCACACGACCAGGGGAACGTCGGGTTTCAGCGGCTCTGTGAAACCCGGGGATCCCAGATATCTGTATTGTTTCTGTGATGCTGTACATTTCTGTGATGTTGCATTTCTTTCATGCCTTGAGCGAATATAATATATTGGTATATATATTAGTAGATGTTGTATATGTTTTACATCCGCGCTAGTCCAGTCCCCGCTCTGTTGTTAGTTAGCTAACCTAACGGGTAATGACGGGACCCAGTGGCGAATGCGGATGGCATATACGTACATCAGTATATTTTCGTTCTTTTTGGTGTGATCAATTGATGGGACTGCATTGATTCGGATCAATGCAAGTTTAAAAAAAAAAAAACAAACCTAATTTGATGTTGTTGGAACACTTTTCAAAAAGCTGTTATTGCAAGGACGTTTACTTTTGTTTTGCATCGTGGTATTCATTAGAATATCCTGCTCCTCAGTCGACGAGGCAAGGGCCGAGATCCCTTCACCGGGAGTGACCCCTTGGACAATAAGTTTGCGTCAGGGCATTAACTTCACTATAGCCGATTACTTTTGCTTTGCATCGTGATATTCAGTTGGAATATCCTGCACCCCATTCTACGGGGAAAGAGCCGAGATCCCTTCACCGGGAGTGACCTCTTTAGCAATGGTTTTCGTCACTATATTTTCAAAAAGCTATCCGTTCCTTCGACGATATCAAGTTCTTTACGTTAAAGGTTTTCGCCAGAAACCATTCGTAGCCCTCCGTCGTTTCATATGGGTGGTCAATAGTATTCAAGCTGTGTATGTTGGCCAAAGTCAAGGCACAGTGATTGGTAGCTATTGGGTATTCATATGCAGCATAGATAGATGCGTTAGTTTGGGACAGTCGTACTGCCATTTTGGCCAAAGTCAAGGGTAGGTACGGGTGGATTCAAATTAACCTGGATAATGACGGGTAGAACTTGACATGTGACTTATGATATGTTGGCCAAAGTCAAGGTCATAAGAGCATGGGGCAGAAATCACATCGGGAGTTTCAAAAGAACTGAAACTTGCCAGATATGCGCATACCTTCTGGAGTGTGATAGCGTGAGCGGATTCCGTCACGTTATCATTCAATGATAGTTGGATCCCGATTCCCACTGATGAGTTAGTTTACTCCTCGGGTGACACCGACTAATTCTTCTTTCAGGTTTGGAGGAGAATTTGAGGTACAGTGGGAGGTTTCCTGATTAGATAAATTGGTAACCATTCTGATCTAGGTTAGAGTGCACGCTGAGTGTTTCTTTTCTCTCTCTCTTTGGCAGCGACCATTGACCCGACCCTAAGACTTTGACTCAGTGACCAAGTTGACCGAACCTTCTTAAACACCGGCTTTTGGATTGTCAGAGTTGCAAACCTCATTGCCACTCCTACTTTTACCCTTTTCTCCAGGACACCCCGTTTTACTACGAACGTCCACTTCCATTGGACAAAACCATCGTATGGTTAGATACGAACTCGAAGGAATTCAAGGATGGTTTCCGGTTCTGGAGAAAACGGATAGGACTATTCAGTTGTTTTTTCCTTCTACCTTCTCTCAGGTTGCGAGTACTCCTTGGTTTAGGAGATAGTACACCTATTATGCAAATTGGATAGTCTTCTTCCAAACCTTAGGCTGGTGCCGAACGGTGGGGAATGAAGAAAACCAATTAGCATAACGATGGTGTGCAGAAGGTATTAAGTTAAGACAAAGCAAGGGATTAGTAAGAGGGCAAAGTAAATTGCGACTGATATTCACGACCAAACCAAATATTTCGTTACCACTCCCAAATCACCTTTGTATTTCTCCAGGACAATCCGTATCACTACGAAGATCCACAGTTATATTGGATACTCCATCGTATGGTTATATACGAACTCGAAAGGAACTTGTTCCAGTTCGGGGATGAATTCTGGTCCAGGAGAAATAGGAATAAGGTTTATTCGGTTGTCTTTTATCTTCACCCTTTCTCATTGCGAGTGTTCCTAGGATTGGGACAGTACACCCATTATGCTTATTGGGTAGTCTTCTTCCAAACCATAGGCTGGTGCCGAACGGTAGGGAAGGAAGAAAACCATTTGGCCTAAAGGGGTGTACAGAAGGTAAAGACTAAAGACATATGAAGGGATTTGGAGAGGTGGCAAAGAACTATACGGTTACAGTCGTGAATCTGGAAGAGGCATTACTAGGAATACCAGAATACCCCATCGGAACATTTCAATGTTTCAGTTTCACTGTGTAATGTTAAAGGAAAACTGATTTCCCGATTAGATACTTACTCCAGGGTATGTATTTACCAGGTACGATTCTCACATCTGTATGGTTTTACAGATGATGAGTGGGAGTAAGTTATTGGGAATTGGGTGATTATCCTCATTATATCGGGATTCGTTGTAATCGGTGATATTTGAGGAAATCACCTGGGCTGTTTGCCGGTCGGCAATTATTTGGTTTTGGATATCCGCTGTTATGCACCAATTTCAAATTGATATATCTGTACGTCTATTTTCATAGAGTGAGATATACCTTTCTGAAATTATGTCTACGACATTTACCTATATCAGTGGATGGTTAGGTAAGGAGCATTAAACAGCGGTGTAATTCTTCTTAACCATAAGTACAGTTTTCAACCTACGACACACAGTGAATGAGTTATCAGACTCAAGGGACTTATACAGAGTATTGTATGTTGTCCAGGGTCCATCAGGACAGAGGGGTAGGTCCTCGTACTATATTCGGTTTACTTATGACTTCTCTAGTTTTTAGACAGGTGTTTCGCGGAAACACAGGGTCCAAATTTTGAGAAGTTATAGGTATTTGAATAGAGTAGAGAACCAGGTATAGCAAGTATCGGGATTCTTCAAAGAGATCGAAGATGTAGATACTTGTGTATGGTATTCAGTTGATAGTAATGATAAAGAGATCTTGCCTCTCTTTCAGGTTACTCATAATTGGAAGTATTCCTAAGTTGAGTAACGCTGATCGGCCTCCTTCCATTTAGTTGACATGCGCTGGGGACAGCTGCATGATTTGAATCTGGTTCAATTAAATCAGTGCCTCTGTTTCTATATTGGATATAGAACAGTTCATATCTTAACGATGTTAAGGTACGGGGAGTTGTCCGGTTTATGATTAAAACCAGACACTGGACAACTCAAGGCACGTTTCTGTAATGGCTGTTTGTGGGTTGACCCAGGCTATGACGAGGGTTGACTTTCTACCATCTGGATGAACAATAGCGATATTGTTCTAGACTCGCCACAGTTTTATTAAAAATGGATTTTTTCAGAAAACAGTAGTGGGAGTATGGTAGAACTGGAAGTGATTCCAGAACCACAAACGATTACTGAAGATTTGATAAGGAACCTAAAGATTCAATCTGGATTGACATTCCATTGGCCACTCCGCAGATAAGGTGGGTAACTTCAGCCACCCGAGAGGTACTACGGTAGCCTCAAGGACGGTGACAGGGAAGTTCTTGTTTACCCACAATTACCATTGCTGTTGTTCCAGGCTGCGAGACCCGGTGGGAGGATGAGTATAGCGTCGTTCTAAACTAGTTTTAGAAGTGTACGTCTATATGACTCTGCCAGAGGGTTGTCGTAGTCAGTGGGAGCAGCGGAAGCATTGGTGGACAGGTAGCTTATGTCTAATTATAGACTAAAGCAGATGTAGCGGAGATAGATCATCTAATTCTGACGTGACAGTCATGGGTTTGACTTCATCAGAATAGGGGATGGATCTGTTGAGAAGGTAGTAGGGTGTGATATCCTGGTATTTGGATGACATACACAGAGTAGGAAAAGAAACTCCTATACTACAATCGGTTATACTTTGGTCGTCACACAGTAGTTTCTCTACATAGGACTTGGATATTATATCAGACATACTGGTTACTAGATCTATGGTCTTAGATCTAGATTTGGGTAGTCTCCCAATTATGGGTACTTAGACAGCATTCTAAGGGTATTTAGAATGGACGACTCCATGCACGGTAGTGTACCTGCAGAAGATGGAGTCACCCTCTCTAAGGGTGTCTTACAGACTAAAGGGGAGAGGGATGTGCATGATTGGCAGATCACTTGCTCAGGCAATTGAGTCAATCATGAGATGTCAAGTACCACACCAGATGTTGTTCTTGCACTAGATGCAATAAGTTGACATTGATCCAATCCTGGAGAAACGGTCGGAAGCAGTTTTAGAACATAAGTGGATGTTCTAGGGATATGATAACGACAGCCTCATTCGGGAGACAGTTATCATTCCAGGCTTCCAAGGTGACATGGACGACAAGGAGGTTGTCAGAGTTATAGTTTTCCTTCTGACGAGGGGCAGTATTTTGGACAGTTGGTCCAAGGCAATACTGAGGGAGGCATGGCGCGCAGGATACTGATTAAGTTCAGTTGACGATACAGTCTAAGAAGTTTGGATTTGGAGTTCATTTATGAGCTATGTCCCATCAGACATCCAGACACATTCTAAGACAGGTATTGCTCATTTCGGGAGATGGGTTTCTCCGCGAACTTGAGATATAGAGAGACATAGAAAGAAACATCAAGGCGGATCCACTCTCTGAGGCTATTCCTCGAACGCAATAGTTCCGCAAACGAGCTTTGTGAGACTGACTAGTAGAGGAGTTGGATGTTCGGTATCACACGGGCTGTGAGTATGCGACATCGCAATAATTAGCCTTGAGTGCAAGTGGGAGATTGTTGGAGATAGTGCCCTCAGAGTCAATTATTAGGTCACAGGTACGTGATTGTAATGATTGAGGGAGGACCTATCCCGGTAGGACAGTCTTACTCGAGATGATAGTATGCTATCTGGTTTACCTTTATCATCGTGTACTGTTTTAAGTGACCTGACACGTCGCTATTACACGTTGATAGAGCCCCTAGGATTCTTGCTTGACCACCAGCAGTATGAGGGCGATCATATAAGTGGGAGCTGGGGGTCTACAAGCATATCCTTAAAAGGTCCCTAGTCGTGGGAGTTTCGAGACCGGGCATCGATACTCCATTAGTAGACTAGTGTATACAGTCGAGACCCCGACGAGGGGCGGTGGCCGGTCTCACAAGCCACTGGTGTCAGTTGGATCACCTAAGATGTATACAGGTGCTCATTGGGTTATGAGTACACCGGACAGGACTCGCCGGGAACATGCTAGTTGGTCATATACCAGACGTCAGATGGCAGTTCCCTGGTGACATGTGTGCAGGTTAGTTCATCGACCTGGGGATCGTCATTTGTCTCGTGTGAGTTCCCACTGTACTTTGATTACTACCCTACCACGGCTCAAAGGAGTCGTGCAAACAGGTTTTAGTTGGGTACAGTCCCGAGCCACATGGAGGCAGTGAGCGTATCTTCAGGGGTTCGTCTCTCCCGGTATTGGGGGTGAGGTCGTGCTGTGTCTAGGAGAGCCATTACACAAAGTCCTTGGCCAAGGCAAGGAGATTTACTGGTAGGTATTCCAGTAGTATCTCAGGGTGTTCTGGGCTACACTCCGACACGACTTGTACCGCTTTTGGGGGTCTGACTTTTACCAACCCCCTAGGCCCGCCATGCGATACTCATAGACGAACGGACCGGACTGCACGGATATTGTCACTGACAGGCTCAGTAGGGTTGTCAGGCTGAGTTCGCTCGCAGACATCCCTTTTGGTCAATACCTGGTAGCCCGTTACGTATTGGCTTATACCTCTGACGTGCTAGTGGTTAAATCCACAACCAAGGTGTTGATGAGTCTTTAGAGTCCCCCACATTCAGTTACTCAGCTTTCGGGCGAAAGGTTGTAGAGGCCGTATGGAGATATGGCAAGGTCCGATCAGATACGTGCGGTATTGCACGGATCAGGATCGGACAGTTTATACTATAGGCCGTATGGTTATATGGCAGGGTTCGATCAGATACGTGCGGTATTGCACGGATCAGGATCGAACAGATATTACTAGCCGGTTTTGGTATAAGCCGGATCCTAGTATAGTACAGTGTAGATTTTGTCTCATTGCATTTGTATTTCGGTCGGAATACAAATGCGGGTGTGTATGCACAGTATCGGGGTTTTCCTGTAATTTATTACGGGACCAGTTTTTGGAGTTGCCAGTTTGCTTTCCGTTTCGGCCAATTTCCTTTGTTCCGTTCATTGGCCGAAGATTGGTGGAGGAGGGCTTATTTGCATTGTTGCAAATAAGCATTTGTGGAGGGGGTCTTTGCATATTATCATGTCATGATACTTGTCCCATCATTTGACTTCATAAACTCATGATTGCTTGACTTTGTATATCATCATGGTTGTTGATGATGAGGTTGGTGGTAGGTGGTTGAGTGTGGGTTTTGATTTGGTGATCATTTCCTTTTGCATGATAGTCTTCTCTCTCTCTCCCTTTGGTATTATTGGATGGCTCTCTCATTATCTTGCATATGACACTCTCATTCTCTCCTCTCTTGATGTCATGGCCGGCCTTCCTCTTGGAAGGGCTGTCCAAGTTTTTTGAGGGTGGAAATCTTGTTCATTTCATGCTCCAAAAGCCTACAAGTTCCTCCACATAATCCTTGTATCATCCCTCCACCAAAAGGCACCTCCATGAACCCCAAATGAGACACAATCCTCTACTACACATTCTACAGCAAACCTTGGGCACGTCGAGTAGCCGGCTTCGTGCCCGAGTTGCCTCGGCATTGAGGTGGGAGCCCGTAAACAAAGTAGGCGATGTGGTGCACTTCCGGCGACGAGGAGGAGACGGGACATTCCGCAGGAGATCGGGACGATGACGAGAAGACCGGAGGACTTGGATCGTCGGTATATCTCTATTCCCTTTCTTGTAGATAGCTAGGACTAGTTAATGGTTCGATCCGGGTATTAGTGCGCGGCGGTTTGCCAGTTCAAGAAAAATTAAAGTTTATCACCGCTTCCGCATTTGGCCGTCGGATTGACGGCCGGGGCGCCGCCGTGCACTTACAGTGGTATCAGAGCCTCCCCATTAACTTAGTCTAGCTTTGTGTAATGTGTTTTTCAGTTCCGATCGATCGAAATGTTCAAAAACCCGTATTTGCCCACATCAGTTTTCTGTTGAAACTTTTTGGTCCCCAAAAATTTTTCAGGTTGTAAAATATTGATGTACTGGAAAATCTAAGAGCTCTGTAAAAATTCGACGAAGTAACTCCACAGTGGGAGCGCGGAACCGCCGCGAAAACCACCTTCCCGCCGCCCTTCCGCCGCACACTGTGGAGGTCACTTCACCAATTTTTTACAGAGGCCTTCTGGGCTTAAAATATGGGTTTTGGAATATTAAAATTGGGCCCAGGTTTTCTGTGAGTGCTACAGTTTTGATTGGGGGCCCACTTGTTAATTTTTGATCGATCGGATATTTTAAACACATTTTTCACAGTATTTACATTATATCTGCGACCGTGAATGTCACTTGATCGGTAAATCCGGTCTAACTGCTATAGCCCGGTTAGACGGATTTGCGAACGTGATTTTCACGTTGATGTTTTGTTTTTGCTGTGATGTTGCGGATCGGTCGTGGGGGATAGCCTGGATGCAATGCTAGTACAGTTTTGTTGTATTATGTACATTTGATATTGCGGGGCGAGCGTCCGACATGTGGACTGCCGTCACTGCCTGTTTGTATTATTTTTTTTGGGGCACGACCTGGTTGCGGTCGATGTACCCGTTGTATGTATATTTTATTTTCTGTACTAGGATTGCCCCGCGGAGGGGTGCACGGATAGCCGGGTTCTGGAGGGCAACAAGCCCGCATCTCATGGCATTGAGACGGAGGGGGCTTCACTCTAGGATTGGCGGGCTATTCGCCGCACTCGTAGGGGGTACAGGTTGACCCAGGAGGGGTGCCTAAGTTACCGGATTCCGTGAAGTGCTGGGTGGTCCATTCATGGCGCTGAAGGGGGCTGCCTCGCTTCAGGTTTTGGCGGGTAACTTGCCGCGCCCGTAGGGGTCTAGGATTTCATTGCACAGGCTATCCACACGACCAGGGGAACGTCGGGTTTCAGCGGCTCTGTGAAACCCGGGGATCCCAGATATCTGTATTGTTTCTGTGATGCTGTACATTTCTGTGATGTTGCATTTCTTTCATGCCTTGAGCGAATATAATATATTGGTATATATATTAGTAGATGTTGTATATGTTTTACATCCGCGCTAGTCCAGTCCCCGCTCTGTCGTTAGTTAGCTAACCTAACGGGTAATGACGGGACCCAGTGGCGAATGCGGATGGCATATACGTACATCAGTATATTTTCGTTCTTTTTGGTGTGATCAATTGATGGGACTGCATTGATTCGGATCAATGCAAGTTTAAAAAAAAAAAAAAAAAACCTAATCTGATGTTGTTGGAACACTTTTCAAAAAGCTGTTATTGCAAGGACGTTTACTTTTGTTTTGCATCGTGGTATTCATTAGAATATCCTGCTCCTCAGTCGACGAGGCAAGGGCCGAGATCCCTTCACCGGGAGTGACCCCTTGGACAATAAGTTTGCGTCAGGGCATTAACTTCACTATAGCCGATTACTTTTGCTTTGCATCGTGGTATTCAGTTGGAATATCATGCACCCCATTCTACGGGGAAAGAGCCGAGATCCCTCACCGGGAGTGACCTCTTTAGCAACGGTTTTCGTCACTATATTTTCAAAAAGCTATCCGTTCCTTCGACGATATCAAGTTCTTTACGTTAAAGGTTTTCGCCAGAAACCATTCGTAGCCCTCCGTCGTTTCATATGGGTGGTCAATAGTATTCAAGCTGTGTATGTTGGCCAAAGTCAAGGCACAGTGATTGGTAGCTATTGGGTATTCATATGCAGCATAGATAGATGCGTTAGTTTGGGACAGTCGTACTGCCATTTTGGCCAAAGTCAAGGGTAGGTACGGGTGGATTCAAATTAACCTGGATAATGACGGGTAGAACTTGACATGTGACTTATGATATGTTGGCCAAAGTCAAGGTCATAAGAGCATGGGGCAGAAATCACATCGGGAGTTTCAAAAGAACTGAAACTTGCCAGATATGCGCATACCTTCTGGAGTGTGATAGCGTGAGCGGATTCCGTCACGTTATCATTCAATGATAGTTGGATCCCGATTCCCACTGATGAGTTAGTTTACTCCTCGGGTGACACCGACTAATTCTTCTTTCAGGTTTGGAGGAGAATTTGAGGTACAGTGGGAGGTTTCCTGATTAGATAAATTGGTAACCATTCTGATCTAGGTTAGAGTGCACGCTGAGTGTTTCTTTTCTCTCTCTCTTTGGCAGCGACCATTGACCCGACCCTAAGACTTTGACTCAGTGACCAAGTTGACCGAACCTTCTTAAACACCGGCTTTTGGATTGTCAGAGTTGCAAACCTCATTGCCACTCCTACTTTTACCCTTTTCTCCAGGACACCCCGTTTTACTACGAACGTCCACTTCCATTGGACAAAACCATCGTATGGTTAGATACGAACTCGAAGGAATTCAAGGATGGTTTCCGGTTCTGGAGAAAACGGATAGGACTATTCAGTTGTTTTTTCCTTCTACCTTCTCTCAGGTTGCGAGTACTCCTTGGTTTAGGAGATAGTACACCTATTATGCAAATTGGATAGTCTTCTTCCAAACCTTAGGCTGGTGCCGAACGGTGGGGAATGAAGAAAACCAATTAGCATAACGATGGTGTGCAGAAGGTATTAAGTTAAGACAAAGCAAGGGATTAGTAAGAGGGCAAAGTAAATTGCGACTGATATTCACGACCAAACCAAATATTTCGTTACCACTCCCAAATCACCTTTGTATTTCTCCAGGACAATCCGTATCACTACGAAGATCCACAGTTATATTGGATACTCCATCGTATGGTTATATACGAACTCGAAAGGAACTTGTTCCAGTTCGGGGATGGATTCTGGTCCAGGAGAAATAGGAATAAGGTTTATTCGGTTGTCTTTTATCTTCACCCTTTCTCATTGCGAGTGTTCCTAGGATTGGGACAGTACACCCATTATGCTTATTGGGTAGTCTTCTTCCAAACCATAGGCTGGTGCCGAACGGTAGGGAAGGAAGAAAACCATTTGGCCTAAAGGGGTGTACAGAAGGTAAAGACTAAAGACATATGAAGGGATTTGGAGAGGTGGCAAAGAACTATACGGTTACAGTCGTGAATCTGGAAGAGGCATTACTAGGAATACCAGAATACCCCATCGGAACATTTCAATGTTTCAGTTTCACTGTGTAATGTTAAAGGAAAACTGATTTCCCGATTAGATACTTACTCCAGGGTATGTATTTACCAGGTACGATTCTCACATCTGTATGGTTTTACAGATGATGAGTGGGAGTAAGTTATTGGGAATTGGGTGATTATCCTCATTATATCGGGATTCGTTGTAATCGGTGATATTTGAGGAAATCACCTGGGCTGTTTGCCGGTCGGCAATTATTTGGTTTTGGATATCCGCTGTTATGCACCAATTTCAAATTGATATATCTGTACGTCTATTTTCATAGAGTGAGATATACCTTTCTGAAATTATGTCTACGACATTTACCTATATCAGTGGATGGTTAGGTAAGGAGCATTAAACAGCGGTGTAATTCTTCTTAACCATAAGTACAGTTTTCAACCTACGACACACAGTGAATGAGTTATCAGACTCAAGGGACTTATACAGAGTATTGTATGTTGTCCAGGGTCTATCAGGACAGAGGGGTAGGTCCTCGTACTATATTCGGTTTACTTATGACTTCTCTAGTTTTTAGACAGGTGTTTCGCGGAAACACAGGGTCCAAATTTTGAGAAGTTATAGGTATTTGAATAGAGTAGAGAACCAGGTATAGCAAGTATCGGGATTCTTCAAAGAGATCGAAGATGTAGATACTTGTGTATGGTATTCAGTTGATAGTAATGATAAAGAGATCTTGCCTCTCTTTCAGGTTACTCATAATTGGAAGTATTCCTAAGTTGAGTAACGCTGATCGGCCTCCTTCCATTTAGTTGACATGCGCTGGGGACAGCTGCATGATTTGAATCTGGTTCAATTAAATCAGTGCCTCTGTTTCTATATTGGATATAGAACAGTTCATATCTTAACGATGTTAAGGTACGGGGAGTTGTCCGGTTTATGATTAAAACCAGACACTGGACAACTCAAGGCACGTTTCTGTAATGGCTGTTTGTGGGTTGACCCAGGCTATGACGAGGGTTGACTTTCTACCATCTGGATGAACAATAGCGATATTGTTCTAGACTCGCCACAGTTTTATTAAAAATGGATTTTTTCAGAAAACAGTAGTGGGAGTATGGTAGAACTGGAAGTGATTCCAGAACCACAAACGATTACTGAAGATTTGATAAGGAACCTAAAGATTCAATCTGGATTGACATTCCATTGGCCACTCCGCAGATAAGGTGGGTAACTTCAGCCACCCGAGAGGTACTACGGTAGCCTCAAGGACGGTGACAGGGAAGTTCTTGTTTACCCACAATTACCATTGCTGTTGTTCCAGGCTGCGAGACCCGGTGGGAGGATGAGTATAGCGTCGTTCTAAACTAGTTTTAGAAGTGTACGTCTATATGACTCTGCCAGAGGGTTGTCGTAGTCAGTGGGAGCAGCGGAAGCATTGGTGGACAGGTAGCTTATGTCTAATTATAGACTAAAGCAGATGTAGCGGAGATAGATCATCTAATTCTGACGTGACAGTCATGGGTTTGACTTCATCAGAATAGGGGATGGATCTGTTGAGAAGGTAGTAGGGTGTGATATCCTGGTATTTGGATGACATACACAGAGTAGGAAAAGAAACTCCTATACTACAATCGGTTATACTTTGGTCGTCACACAGTAGTTTCTCTATATAGGACTTGGATATTATATCAGACATACTGGTTACTAGATCTATGGTCTTAGATCTAGATTTGGGTAGTCTCCCAATTATGGGTACTTAGACAGCATTCTAAGGGTATTTAGAATGGACGACTCCATGCACGGTAGTGTACCTGCAGAAGATGGAGTCACCCTCTCTAAGGGTGTCTTACAGACTAAAGGGGAGAGGGATGTGCATGATTGGCAGATCACTTGCTCAGGCAATTGAGTCAATCATGAGATGTCAAGTACCACACCAGATGTTGTTCTTGCACTAGATGCAATAAGTTGACATTGATCCAATCCTGGAGAAACGGTCGGAAGCAGTTTTAGAACATAAGTGGATGTTCTAGGGATATGATAACGACAGCCTCATTCGGGAGACAGTTATCATTCCAGGCTTCCAAGGTGACATGGACGACAAGGAGGTTGTCAGAGTTATAGTTTTCCTTCTGACGAGGGGCAGTATTTTGGACAGTTGGTCCAAGGCAATACTGAGGGAGGCATGGCGCGCAGGATACTGATTAAGTTCAGTTGACGATACAGTCTAAGAAGTTTGGATTTGGAGTTCATTTATGAGCTATGTCCCATCAGACATCCAGACACATTCTAAGACAGGTATTGCTCATTTCGGGAGATGGGTTTCTCCGCGAACTTGAGATATAGAGAGACATAGAAAGAAACATCAAGGCGGATCCACTCTCTGAGGCTATTCCTCGAACGCAATAGTTCCGCAAACGAGCTTTGTGAGACTGACTAGTAGAGGAGTTGGATGTTCGGTATCACACGGGCTGTGAGTATGCGACATCGCAATAATTAGCCTTGAGTGCAAGTGGGAGATTGTTGGAGATAGTGCCCTCAGAGTCAATTATTAGGTCACAGGTACGTGATTGTAATGATTGAGGGAGGACCTATCCCGGTAGGACAGTCTTACTCGAGATGATAGTATGCTATCTGGTTTACCTTTATCATCGTGTACTGTTTTAAGTGACCTGACACGTCGCTATTACACGTTGATAGAGCCCCTAGGATTCTTGCTTGACCACCAGCAGTATGAGGGCGATCATATAAGTGGGAGCTGGGGGTCTACAAGCATATCCTTAAAAGGTCCCTAGTCGTGGGAGTTTCGAGACCGGGCATCGATACTCCATTAGTAGACTAGTGTATACAGTCGAGACCCCGACGAGGGGCGGTGGCCGGTCTCACAAGCCACTGGTGTCAGTTGGATCACCTAAGATGTATACAGGTGCTCATTGGGTTATGAGTACACCGGACAGGACTCGCCGGGAACATGCTAGTTGGTCATATACCAGACGTCAGATGGCAGTTCCCTGGTGACATGTGTGCAGGTTAGTTCATCGACCTGGGGATCGTCATTTGTCTCGTGTGAGTTCCCACTGTACTTTGATTACTACCCTACCACGGCTCAAAGGAGTCGTGCAAACAGGTTTTAGTTGGGTACAGTCCCGAGCCACATGGAGGCAGTGAGCGTATCTTCAGGGGTTCGTCTCTCCCGGTATTGGGGGTGAGGTCGTGCTGTGTCTAGGAGAGCCATTACACAAAGTCCTTGGCCAAGGCAAGGAGATTTACTGGTAGGTATTCCAGTAGTATCTCAGGGTGTTCTGGGCTACACTCCGACACGACTTGTACCGCTTTTGGGGGTCTGACTTTTACCAACCCCCTAGGCCCGCCATGCGATACTCATAGACGAACGGACCGGACTGCACGGATATTGTCACTGACAGGCTCAGTAGGGTTGTCAGGCTGAGTTCGCTCGCAGACATCCCTTTTGGTCAATACCTGGTAGCCCGTTACGTATTGGCTTATACCTCTGACGTGCTAGTGGTTAAATCCACAACCAAGGTGTTGATGAGTCTTTAGAGTCCCCCACATTCAGTTACTCAGCTTTCGGGCGAAAGGTTGTAGAGGCCGTATGGAGATATGGCAAGGTCCGATCAGATACGTGCGGTATTGCACGGATCAGGATCGGACAGTTTGTACTATAGGCCGTATGGTTATATGGCAGGGTTCGATCAGATACGTGCGGTATTGCACGGATCAGGATCGAACAGATATTACTAGCCGGTTTTGGTATAAGCCGGATCCTAGTATAGTACAGTGTAGATTTTGTCTCATTGCATTTGTATTTCGGTCGGAATACAAATGCGGGTGTGTATGCACAGTATCGGGGTTTTCCTGTAATTTATTACGGGACCAGTTTTTGGAGTTGCCAGTTTGCTTTCCGTTTCGGCCAATTTCCTTTGTTCCGTTCATTGGCCGAAGATTGGTGGAGGAGGGCTTATTTGCATTGTTGCAAATAAGCATTTGTGGAGGGGGTCTTTGCATATTATCATGTCATGATACTTGTCCCATCATTTGACTTCATAAACTCATGATTGCTTGACTTTGTATATCATCATGGTTGTTGATGATGAGGTTGGTGGTAGGTGGTTGAGTGTGGGTTTTGATTTGGTGATCATTTCCTTTTGCATGATAGTCTTCTCTCTCTCTCCCTTTGGTATTATTGGATGGCTCTCTCATTATCTTGCATATGACACTCTCATTCTCTCCTCTCTTGATGTCATGGCCGGCCTTCCTCTTGGAAGGGCTGTCCAAGTTTTTTGAGGGTGGAAATCTTGTTCATTTCATGCTCCAAAAGCCTACAAGTTCCTCCACATAATCCTTGTATCATCCCTCCACCAAAAGGCACCTCCATGAACCCCAAATGAGACACAATCCTCTACTACACATTCTACAGCAAACCTTGGGCACGTCGAGTAGCCGGCTTCGTGCCCGAGTTGCCTCGGCATTGAGGTGGGAGCCCGTAAACAAAGTAGGCGATGTGGTGCACTTCCGGCGACGAGGAGGAGACGGGACATTCCGCAGGAGATCGGGACGATGACGAGAAGACCGGAGGACTTGGATCGTCGGTATATCTCTATTCCCTTTCTTGTAGATAGCTAGGACTAGTTAATGGTTCGATCCGGGTATTAGTGCGCGGCGGTTTGCCAGTTCAAGAAAAATTAAAGTTTATCACCGCTTCCGCATTTGGCCGTCGGATTGACGGCCGGGGCGCCGCCGTGCACTTACACTTCTTTCAGATTTGGAGGAGAATTTGAGATAACAGTGGGAGGTTCCTGATTAGATAAAGTGATAACCATTCTGATCTAGGTTAGAGTGCACGCAGAGTGTTTTTTTTCTCTCTCTCTTTTTGGCAGCGACCTTTGACCGACCCTAGACTATGACTCAGTGACCAAGTTGACCGAACCTTCTTAAAATACTGGCTTTTGGATTGTCCGAGTTGCATAAGTCATTGCCGCTCCTTCTTTTACCCTTTGAATTTCTCAGAACACCCCGTATTACTACGGATATCCACTTCCATTGGATAGATCCATATACGAACTCGAAGGGACTTCTTCGAGGATGGATCCAGGTTCAGGAGAAATAGAATTAGTTTATTCAGTTGTCTTTTATTATCACCTTCTCTCAGGTTGCGAAGGATCCTTAGTTTAGGAGGGTACACCTATTACGCTTATTGGATAGTTTTATTCCAAACCATAGGCAGATGCCGAAAGGTAGGGAATGAAGAAAATCAATTAGCCTAAGTAGGGTGTACAGAAGGTAATAACTAAAGACAAAATAAAGGGATTAGAAAGAGGCCAAAGTAAATTGCGACTGTTATCATTCACGACCAAACCGCGTACTTCATCGCCACTCCCATTTTCACCTTTGCTTTTTTCCCCAGTTCGGGAGAAATAGAATAAGGTATTATTCAGTTGTCTTTTTATCATCACCTTCTCTCAAGTTGCGAGTACTCCTAGGATTAGGAGAGTACACCTATTATGCTTACTGGATAGTCTTCTTCCAAACCATAGGCTGGTGCCGAAAGGTAAGGAAGGAAGAAAACCATTTAGCCTAACGATGGTGTACAGAAGGTAACGACTAAAGACAAATAAAGGGATTTGGAGATATGGAAAAGAAATATACGGTTATAGTCATGAATTGGATTATGGAAGAGGCATTACTAAGAATACCAGGATACCCCTACGAAACATTTTCATGTTTCAGTGCATTGTTAAAGGAAAACTGATTTCCCGATTACATACTTACTCCAGGGTATGTATTTACCAGGTTTCATTCTCATATCTGTATAGTTTTACAGATGATGAGTAGGAGTAAATTATTGGGAATTAGGTGATTATCCTCATTATATCGGAATTCGTTGTAATTGGTGATATTTGAGGAAGTCGCCTGGGTTTTTGCCGGATGGCATGTATTTGGTTGAGAGTATCTGTTGTTGTACACCAATTTCAAAATGATATATCTGTACGTTTATTTTTATAATGTGAGATATAACTTTTTGATATTATGTCGGTGACATTTACCTATATCAGTTGATGATTGGGTAAGGAGCATTGAACAACGGAGTAGTTCTTAAACCATAAGTACAGTTTTCAACCTACGACGCACAATTTTTGAGTTATTAAAACTCAGCGGACTTATACAGAATATTGTATGTTGTCCAGTGTCCGTTAGGACAAAGGGGTAGGTCCTCGTACTCTGTTCTGTTTACTTGTAACTTCTCTAGTTTTTAGACAAGTGTTTCGTAGAAATACAATGTCTAAGTTTTGAGAAGTTGTGGGTATAAGAATAAAGTAGAGAACCAGGTATCGCAAGTATCGGGATTCTTCAAAGAGATCGAAGATGTAGATTCTTGTGATAGTATTCAGATGATAGTAATGGTTTTGAGAAACTTGTTTCTCTTTCAGGTTACTCATAATTGGATGGATTCCTAAGTTGAGTAATGCTGATTAGCCTCTCTCCATTAAGTTGATATGCACTGGAGACAGCTGCATGGTTTGAATCTGGTTCCAATTAAATTAGTGCCTCTATTTATATATTGCATATAGAATGGTTCATATCTTAACGATGTTAAGATACGGGGAGTTGTCCAGTTTATGCTTAAAACCAGACACTGGATAACTCAAGGCACGTTTCTGTAATGGCAGTTTGTGGGTTGACCCTGGCTTTGACGAGGGTTGATTTTTCTACCATCTGGAAGATCAATAGTGATATTGTTCTTGACTCGCCACAGTTTTAGTAAAATGGATTTTTTCAGAAAACAGTAGTGGGAGTATGGTAGAACTGGAAGTGATTCCAGAACTGCAAACGATTACGGAAAATTTAATAGGACATATATATTCAATCAGGTTTGATATTCCAATAGCCGCTCCGCAGATATGGTGGATAATCTCAGACACCCGAGAGGTACTCCGGTAGCCTCAAGGACGGTGACAGGGAGGTTCTTGTTTACCCAGACTTGACACTACTGTTGTTCCAGACTATGAGACCCGGCAGGAAGATATGTATAGCGCCGTTCTAAACTGACTTTAGAAGTGCACGTGTATATTATTTTGTCAGAGGGTTGTCGTAGTCAGTGGGAGCAGCGGAAGTATAGTGGGCAAGTTGCTTATGTCTATTTATAGACTTGAGCAGTTATAGTGGAGATAGATCATCTAATTTTTGATGAGACAGTCATGTCTTTGACTTCATCAGAATAGGGGATGGATCTGTTGAGAAGGTAGTAGGGTATGATGTCCTGGTATTTGGATGACATACACAGAGTAGGAAGTAAAATTCCTATACTACGATCGGTTGTACTGTGGTTGTTACACAGTTGTATCTTCACAAAAAGACATGGATATAATATCAGACATTCTGGTTACTAGATCTATAGTTTTTAGATCTAGATTTAGGTAGTTTCCTAATTTGGGTACTTTGACAATATTCTAATAGTATTTTAGAATAGTTGACTCCTGGCATGGTGGTGTACCTGCAGGTGATGGAGTCACCCTCTCTAAAGGTGTCTTAGAGACTAAAGGAGAGAGGGATGTGCATGATTGGCAGATCACTTGCTTAGGCAATTGAGTCAATCATGAGATGCCAAGTACCACACCAGATGTTGTTTTTGCACTTGATGCGATAAGTTTATATTAATCCAATCCTGAAGAAACATAAGGAAGCAGTTTTAGAACATAAATGAATGTTCTATGGATTTGATGACGGCAGCCTCCTTCGGGAGACGGTTATCATTCCAGGCTTCAAAGTGACATGGTTGACAGAGTGATTGTCAGAGTTATAGTTTTTTCTCTGATGAGGGACAGTATTATGGAAAGGTGGTCCAAGAGGATACTGTGGGAGGCTTGGTGCTGGATACTGATTAGGTTCAGTGATCGATACGGTCTAAGAAGTTTGGATTTGCAGTTCATTTATGAACTAGGTCCTATCAGATATCCAGACATATTCTAAGACAGGTATTACTCAATTCGGGAGATGGCTTTCTCAGCGAACTTGAGATTAAGAGAGATATAGAAAGAAACATCAGGGCGGATCCACTCGCTGAGGCTATTTCTCGAACACAAGAGTTTTACGAACTTGCTTTGTGAAACTGATTAGTAGAGGAGTTGGATGTTCGGTATCACACGGGCTGTGAGTATGCGACATCGCAATAATTAGCCTTAAGTGCAAGTGGGAGATTGTTGGAGATAGTGCCCTCAAAGTCAATTATTGGATCGCAGGTACGTGATTGCAATGATTGAGGCATGGCCTATACCGATATGACAGTCTTGCTCGAGATGATAGTATGCTATCTGGTTTGACTTTATCATCGTATACATGCTTTAGTTCACTATTGCATGATGATAGAGCCTATAGGATTCTTGCTTGACTACCAGCAGTATGATGGCGATCATATACGTGGGAGCTGGGGTCTGTAAGCACATCCTTAAAGTGTCCCTAGTCGTGGGAGTTTCAAGACAGGGCATCGATACTCCAGAGTAGACTAGTGTATACAGTCGAGACCCCGACGAGGGGCAATGGCCGGTCTCACAAGCCATTGGTGTCAGTTGGTTCACCTAAGATATATACATGTGCTCATTGGGTTATAAGTACACCGGACAGGACTCGCCGGGAACATGCTAGTTGGTATTATACATATCGTCAGATAGCAGTTCCCTGGTGACATGTGTACAGGTTAGTTCATCGACCTGAGATCGTCATTTGTCTCGTGTGAGTTCCCACTGTGCTTTGATTTCTACCCTACCACGTCTCAAAGGAGTCGTGCAAACAGGTCTTTTTTGGGTACAGTCCCGAGCCACATGAAGGCAAGTGAGCGGATCGGCAGGGGATTCGTCTCTCCCGGTATTGGGGGTGAGATCGCGCTGTGTCTAGGAGAGCCATTACACAAAGCCCTCGGCCGAGGCAGGAGATTTACTGGTAGGTACTCCAGTAGTATCTCAGGGTGTTCTGGGCCACTCTCTGACACGACTTATACTGCTATTGGGGGTCTGACGTTACCAGCCCCTAGGCCGATATGCGATACTCATAAACGAACGGACCGGACTGTATGTATATTGTCACTGTTAGGCTCAGTAGGGTTTCTAGATAAGTTCGCTCGTCAGCTTCCCTCCCAATCAATACATAGGCAACCGTTACGTACAGATTGTACCTCTGACGTGCTAGTGGTTATACCCAGTGCCAGTGTGTTGATGAGTCATTAGAGTCCCCCACAGACACTTTCCCAAGTTCGGGCGAAACGTTGTTGAGGCCGTATGGTTTTATGGCAGAAGTTCGGAAAATGCACGTGCGTTTACGCACGTGTCATATTTCGGGCAGATAATACTGGTCGGCTTTGGTTTAAGCCGGATCCGAGTATTATGCTGTGTAGATATAATATCTTTATCTCAGTTGCATTTGTATTCAGTCGTAATACAAATACGGGTATGTTTATACTGTTACGGGGTTATCCTGAAATTCGTTTCAGGATCGCTTTTTGGAAGTTGCCAGTTTCCAGTTTTCTATCAGCCGTATTTAACATTCGGTTAAATGCGGATTTATCTTTTCTTGATGAGTGTGGAAGGTTCTAGAAGCATCTAGATGGTGACTAGGATGATGAGGTGGCTTGTGACTCATTTGTGCTTTAAATGATCATTTAATGTTTTTGATGACAAGGTTAAGTGATTAATTAGTTCATTAAATGAGTTCATACTAGGTGTTTCATGACTCATCCTTTCTTTTGCTTTGTGGTCACCACTCCCTCCTCCTACACTCACCCCCCTCTCCTATATATGGCTGGCCCATGAGTGAGAGAAGGTTTATGGTTGTTGATTTGGTTGAAAAGATTATGATAGATTCGGGTTCACGAAAATTAGATAGCCTCATTTCTTATTTCACCCGATCCAAATGGAAACTTCATTAACCGTTCGTTTATAGCTTTGGACGTAACGAGACAAAGTGTTCTACTCATTCTCTACATCAATCTTGGTCATCTCTTTTAGCAAACTTGATGATCGAGTTGCCTCGGTTCAGAGGCGGTAGCCCGTTTAAAGATCCGTCGACGTGGTGCCACCTGGACGACGAGACTGGAGATTCAGGAGATCGGAGCAACCGCAACAAAGCGTGGGATGATGGTTGAAGACCGAAGGACTCGGATCGTTCGGTATAACTCTTCTACCCACTTTGTAGTTTGTTAGTTTAGCTTTAATGGCAGATCCGGGTTATAGTACGCGATAGCGCCAGTTGTAAAAGTTTTTGTTCCGCATTTGGCGTCTGTTAGACGGCCAGGGCGCTACCGTGGACTTACACCAACATGTCTCATGTGTTGAGAAACCTAGGGTGTATTGAGATAAAGTAATCCTACACACTCTCTACTTCATCTTGCCTATCTAGTGGAACTAGATACTCGAGTTGCCTCGGATTTGAGGTTGGAGCTCGATGCAAAGACTCTTGGGTGGATCATCTTTGATGGGGGGAGACCGGAGATCAAACTTGATCAAGAAAGACGCGAAGAGCTTGGGATAAAGGTTAAAGACCGAAGGACATGAATCATTCGGTATAACTTTCTAAACTCCTTTACTAATTGCTAGATTAGGGTTAATGGTCGATCCGTAGAATCGGGTTCCATTAGCGCCCATTTATAAAAATTTTGTTCCACATTTGGCCACATTTTGATGGCCGGGGTGCTGGCGTAACCCAACAGAGAGTAGTATCCAAAAATCTCTTTCCGGCTCAAACATGGCAACAACGGACCAGATGTACCTAAACTAGAACTTCACCTCAAACATGGCGACAATGGACCGAGAAGTCCTTAAACTAACTATCCTTCTCAAACATGTCAACAACGGACCGAGATGTCCTAAAATTAGAACTTCGCCTCAAACATGGCGCAACGGTCCAAGATGTCCCTAAACTAGCACATCGCCCCCAAATACGGTGATATGCTCCCTTGAGATCTATATTGCAATCGATGTCCTAACGGTGAAGGTTGCAACTCAAGTCCTACTGGCTACACAGCTACTCCAGCGATGAAGCCACCCCCAAATCCTACCGAACAAGTGGGTCACCTGCGACGAAGCTACTTTCGAGAGTTTCGCCATTCAAAAAAAAGCGGTATGTCCACAAGCAAAATGGGCACGGATGAAAACCCGAAAGGGCGCCGTGAGTAAAAACAGCAGGACTACTGGCGAGCTTGTGAAAACCCAGAAGGGCGCATTCTCGTAAAAAAATATAATACACTTACGAGATTCTCACGACTTGTAAGAAAATTTTCCCTCACATGAGACCCATACGGCTCATAGGATTCAAAGGCCTTAAGCTATGGGGATCTGAACCTGTTCTTAAGCCGTCATATCCCCCAAATTTCCATACAGGCAGTCCCATATTGACTCTTATATACAATCCAAGGGCGTAAATAAATATATCCCCCACCAGATTCTACCGATGGCAAGAAATGTCCACATATGGTGAACGACACTTGTAAGTCCTCTCGACTTACAAGGAGAAAACACTTTTGTCAGATCCTTACGACTTATAAGAAAAAATGTACTTAGGAATCCTCACGATTCCTAAGGTGAAAATACACCTATGAGATCCTTACGACTCGTAGGGAGAAATACCTTTATGAGACCCTTACGGCCCATAAAGTCAAAAAGCCTTGGTCGACAGGATCCTAACCCTGTTGCTAAGCCATCTTTGTTCAAGTCCTCTCAATGCAAATGATGATTCGCTCTTAGCAACATTCCAGTTGTAGCGATACTGATGCCTAAATAGGTGTCAAACCCCAAGTCCTCTCAAGGTAAATGTCGCTCCTAACAATATTCCAGTGGTAGCGATACTGATGCCAGGATTGGTATCATATTTCAAATCCTTTAAAAAATATATAAAATGGCCGAAATGATAGGGCAACTAGCAATAAGAGCAGCGAGTAAAAACAAAAACAGCCGAAAATAATTGGGCACCGTGATAAATAGCCGAAATGATTGGGCAATCGTGACTTTCGCGATATAAAAAGCTGGAAAAATTGAGTATCGCGGAAATAAAAATAAAATAAAATTTCCTCTGCCCTGCAGACAGGTCCACAACGACTCCTGTATACAATCCATGGGCATAAATAAAAGAAAGGGAACCATATTTTCCCACCAGGCTCTGTCAAAGGGAGAGCCAGATCTCGATGGCAACATCTACAACCTAGAGATTAGCTCGACATTTTCTCATTCCAACAGGGTGTAGGCGTGACGTCAACAAAGCTCCAAGAAGCCAAATCAAAATGGAGTAATGGAAAAATTCTAGCTCCAACCCGGCATTCCTTCTTATTCCTGCAGGATGCAGACGCAACGTCAAAATCAAAAAGAAAAAACAAAGACCCAAGAGTCAAAGCAAAAAAGAGGAGTAATGGCAAAATCCTAGCTCCAAGTCTTGACGGTACATATACAACCTAGAAACTATCCTGGCATTCCCCCTCATTACGGCAGGATGCAAGCGCGGCTATTAAATGAAATTCGACCAATGGCATATTCCTAGCTCCGGACTTCAACTGCAATACACGCAGCATAGAGGTCCTACATATGTCTATCCTATTTGAGTAAAGAATCGGCGCGGCATCATCAAAATAAAAAAGGAAGTGACGGCATATTCCCAGCTTCGGGTCTTGACGGCAACTTATATAAAGCCTAAAAGACCGTTGGAGATCATCCCACCCCAGAAGGGTGCGGTTATGACTCATCGGGACTCCAAATTGAGCCTAACCTCAAGTAAAAAGCGTCATGGCAAATTCCTAACGCTTGCTCTTTCGACGGTAATATGACCTAAGGAGATTACTTGAATACGTCTTGTCCAGCCCCCGAAAGGATCAGAGACATGACAGTCGCGGGGCTACTCGAATAGCGGCTACATATCGAGGAATATATCAACCAACGCGATGGTACCACAGACTAAAACCCTAGTACCGCAAACCTAATGGATCTTTGTCGTAAAGAATGGGGGTTATCTACATACAACGTTAGGACAAGTTTGCCTATAAACCCAAGGTAGGTAAACTAAAGATACTCCAAAATGAGTGCATAAACTACAAACTCTGAAATGAGTACATAAACTAGAGACTCCGAAATGAGTGAATAAACTACAAACTCCAAGATGGGTGAATAAACTACAAACTCTGAGATGGGTACATAAACTAGTGATTCCGAAATGAGTGAATAAACTAGAGACTCCGAAACAAGTGGATAAACTAATTAGCACTAAATTAAGACATCAAACACAAAGGAGCGCATGCAAAAAATGTATATTCTTTATTCATGAATCAAAGTGTTTGAAAGAAACAATTTAAATAGAAAAAGGGGGATACAATTTTAGCCATTAAGAAGGTGAGGCTTTCAATAAAATAGCAACTGATTGGAAGAGATTTTGCTTATGCGTTTTTAGAATCAAAGAATTAACCGCAATCAAGAACGGTGTCGCTTGGTAGCTAGCCAGTTGAGTACAGGTCGGTCCACAGGGAGATGGATTCCTTTTCTTTATATTTTAACGAGTTAAATCCAAAAGATTTTGGGTTTTATTTTAAGATCTAAGAATGAGATAAAAGTTTATAAAAAGCTTGCTAGGGTTAAGATTAGGTTAGTTTGGAAAATTAATTATTCTCACCGCTTTCTTTGCCCTAATTAAGAACTTTTTAGGTGTTAAGGTAATAGTTAACAAAGGGGATTAGCACGATCGGGAAGAAACTAGGTTTCTTCCCTTTGGTCCTTGTCCGTCCTTTCTTAACTCTTATCCCTAATCTCTATGGAAAACAATCACAACCGGTCATTAACTATGGTACCACCGCTACCTCGTGGGATAGGGTGCCGTAGTGAGCGGTGTGTGTTTGTATGCATAGAGTCCTACTTTAAAATGTTGAACGGGTAAGAAAGGGATGAGAGATTTTCATCTCTCAAACCTTCCCTAAACCTAACCCTAACAAGTGAGGAACTACTCACTCATTAGGGAATTGATAAACGAGTTCATTTTTTATGGTTTTAATTTAATAACTATGGTAGATAAAAAATATTTATAACTACGGCAGATAAAAAATTTATAACTACGGCAGAAAAGAAATTCAAGATAAAAAAACTTACTTCTTTATTGATGCACTCTTTGACAGATTACATGGAATTGAAAATCTAAGATCTAAAAATTAAAAGAGGCATCTCAAAAGAGGCACGAGAATTATTGGCCTTTTTCTCTCCTATTTATAGATACAGGAAACCCTAGGTTACATTCTGATACATTCATAAATTTACAAATCTACCCTAAGCAGACCCGGTCAACGCACCATCTTATCCACCGACACATGCATTGCACGGCCGCGGATCCACGGCCGTTTGATGGGCTTTTGGGCTCATTTCTTTAGGGCTACTTCATGTTGCATTTTACTTCCGGTTCCTTCACTTGATTTCACAGAATATCTTCTATTTTCTTCCAGATTTTCACAGTGCAGAATGCTGTGGACTTTTACCGTTAGTTTCGTGTTAAAGTCTTGAATCTTGTGCTGCCCTCATACGTTGTGCAATCGAACTGTTCATTGATCTTCATTTGTTCCTTAAACTGGTAGGCGGCATTATACGAATTCATCTATTTATTGGTCATAGTCTCACATTTATAGCGTCTTTTCACCATTTTCACTGTATTTGTTCTGAGAACCTGTAACCTGCAACTATTTAGCAGACATGGATCAAAAGCACATATTTATTTCCAAAATGATTAAGAATAGAGAATATAATAATGCAAAATTCTGATATGAACAAATACCCCCAAACTTATCTTTTGCTCGTCCCGAGCAAAACCATTTTTATTCTCAACAAAATCCTAACCTCACTTTCGCAGGGAATCGCGATTGCACTGAGCTCGTGCAACAAGCCGTTAAACCTCTAGGTGTGCCTAGTAGGAAGAGTGTTGTCTCCTGAGGGTTTTCAGCGGATATTATCCACAAAATCCGATCAACTTGGCCTATTGACTTTTATTCTTCAATTCGGTGTTCTAGCAAGAAATTTTATTATCTTCAACTCAGAAATTATCAACCCATATTTTTCACGCTTCCTTATCATTTAACTTAAGATAGTATATGTTCTGTAAATTTATTTAGCTTTTAGCATCTTTTGAATTTTTCTTCTAAGGTTCCATCTCAACTTAGGAATTTTTATCATCTCTACTAAATATATAAGTCCTATTTTTCATTCATGTCTCTCATCCAAACCCCAATCATATACCCATACATATGTGTATGTATCACCCCTACACTTGGAAATTCAATTCAAGCTATTATACTCTTGTCCATCGTCCAAAGTACTTTTAATTGGTGATTTTTTAAATGAAATTGCTCACACATCCTTCATGCGACCGTTAATACTTCTTGAGGTACTAACGACTGATTACAAAATGTGTTTGCGCATTAAGGCATAATTCCTCGTCTTGTAATACCTAAGACTTTAGCAGTGACTCCCAAACCAGTTGGTCTAAGGCACTAGGTGATAAAGCACCCTCGCTATATATGTTTTTTATTTTACGCAGCCTTAAGTAATTACAAAATCAGTGTTCATTTTTTTATATCTCTGTATTCACACTTATAATTTTATTTTCCTTCACACTAAAGATTTTAGACAAGAGCATTTCAAGGTATCCTCTACTATTCTAAGTTTCAAGGTTCGTGTTTGTGCAAGTTGCAGGGTATATATTTTCAGAATTTAGACTTAAGGTTTGGAATTATTTTTCAGACTTACACTTTAATAAAAATTTCAATACTCTTCCTTTATTTTGACTTAGCCCAAGAGGTGAACTCAAAATTTGCCTATTTCTAAGTAAACTATAAGGACATATATTTTCTACTGTTAAACTTTAAGAAAGGTTATTTTTAGGGTTTTTAATTTACTAAGTTTTGGGATCTAGTTTTTTCTAGCAAGTTAACCGTCTTGTCAAACTTAAGTCAATTATGGCCAAAATTGAACTTTCAATTTTTATAATTTTTAAAATTTTTCAATTTTTATGGGTTTTTAAATAAGTATGCAAATGCAAAAATATACACATGAATGCGAAGGAAGAAACCTTACGTAGCACACCTCCAAACTTAAACTTGATAGTGTCCTCACTGTCAGGCTACACTAAGAGGGTCAAAATTGTCGGCACTCCCATGTTTTTTTTAACAGAAAAAGAAAACAAAAAATATATACACAAAAAGATTCCCCCGAAACTTAAGTGAAACAGTGTTTCCACTGTTTAAGCGTTAAAGTTCAGAGTTAGGGAGGAGGAAAAACACAGTATCAAGCTATACAAGGCCTTACACAAGCCAAAGGTTAGCACCAACCATTCAAAATTTTGATCATTATAGTGGTGTGGTTGGTGAAAGAATAGAGTGTAGAGAAAAAAATAAGAAACACACGAGACCGTGTGGAGATAGAAGCAGTATACGGTCTCGGTGGAGGAGAAGAATGGCGGAAGGGAAAAAGAAATGATGGTGGTTCGACTTCTTCAGGTGGAGGTAAAATCCTTGTCGTTTACGAATGCGAGTTCGTCGGCGAAAGTATCTTCGAAACTTTCATCGAAGATTCGATTGAACGTTTCAATGTCAATAGGTGTCGCACCAGAATTCAACACACTTGATTTTTCAAAAATTATGAAGGTAGGATAGTCATAAGGCTCATTTACCTTATTTTCAAAAGAGTCTAAATCAAGTTGTTTTTCTAGAATTATCGAACTCAAAATATTGGATTGTGATTCATTAACACTCGGTATCATTAAAGGAAGATTAGAAGAAGAACTAGAGAAAGCGGGAGAAAGAAGTTGAATACGAACTTGAGGGTGGAGATGGAGTGTATAAATTAGCATTTTGTAATGACCGATGTGTAAAAAGTGATTGTGTTAATCTATAAACCCACTGAGAAATGAGGTCAAATCCCTCAAGGTTCGTGAGAAAACATGGGTATGTCGAACTTGGTAAACCAGACATTAGAAATGAAAGCGATACGGTCTCTTACGCAGTCGGAACGATGGAAAGGACGAAGGGGAGTGATTTAGGAAGGGTCACAGTTAAAGATTCAGGACGGTGTACACAGTCAGTGGAAAGAACATGATGAATTGGAAAATCCGACTCATCAAACAAAACTGGTTTATCCTCAATAATTTCCTCAATATTCTCCTCAAAATTTAGCTTATCCATGTGTTCCCCTCCGAATGGCGGCGCAGACTTTGCGTCTTGCCTGAGATTCGGGGCAGATGCTATGTGGTTTTATCCGTCTACCTCTCCGAAGATGCCAAGTTGATTTATGGCACCGTGTATCGGAGGTTTAGACGGATGCGGCGGATGTAGCAGACTTCGTCAGATTCCCCCTCAGGGTGAGGGGTTTTTGATTGTGGGGACGCTCTTCCCTGCAGGCGCAAGCCCCTGCAGTTTATTACGCTACCGCATCGCGGTAACAACTTTCTCCTTCTCCAGAATTTCACTTCGTGTCGTGTGTGTTTGTTTTATTTGTGGTTGCCCGTGGATTGTATACGGAGACTGAGTAAAGCCGTCGCCCGTAGGACGTGGATTAGTCCAAATCCGTATTTACTTAGATTTGGGTTTGGTGTTTTTAGTTTAAGGATGCATTAGTCGCGTTGCGGCTAAGATCAACTTAAACATTCGTCAAGGATACGTTAGTCCTGTTTTGGACTAAGATCAACTTGACGTGATGATCGATTTAATATCTGGCCGTCAAGACTCGTCACCTCTCTGACGTTGTTGAAGGATTACAACGACATGTGTCAGAGGAGTTCAGAGATGTACCCTTGAACCAAAGTTGATTTAGGGTTTTATCATTCATTTAAATGTCTAAGGATACGTTAGCCGTAACTGGGGCTAAGATCAACTTAAACGGGACAGTTTAGATCCGGCGAAAGAGCATTTGGAGGCTCTACTGTTCCAGTTTAGGGACGTAGTGGTCCATGTTCCAGTTTAGGGATGTGGTGGTCCATCGCCAGTTTAGGGACGTGGTGGTCCATCATTAGTTTAAGGACGTTTCGGTCCGACATTAGTTTAAGGACGTCTCGGTCCGACATTAGTTTAAGGACGTCTCGGTCTGATATTAGTTTAAGGACGTTTCGGTCCGACATCAGTTTAAGGACGTTTCGGTCCGACATCAGTTTAAGGACGTTTCGGTCCGACATCAGTTTAAGGACGTTTCGGTCCGATATCAGTTTTAAGGACGTTTCGGTCCGATATCAGTTTTAAGGACGTTTCGGTCCGATATCAGTTTTAAGGACGTTTCGGTATGATATCAGTTTTAAGGACGTTTCGGTCAGATATTAGTTTAGGGACGTTTCGGTCCGATATTAGTTTAGGGACGTTTCGGTCCATATTCCAGTTTAGGGACGTTTCGGTCCATATTCCAGTTTAGGGACATGGTGGTCTATGCTCCAGTTTAGGGACGTGGTGGTCCATGCTCTAGTTTAGGGACGTGGTGGTCCATGTTCCCATTTGGGGACGAGCATTAGTTTAAGGACATTTCGGTCCAACATTCCCATTTTGGGATGAATATTAGTTTAAGGACGTTTCGGTCCACGAGTTTAAGGACCCCGCAGTCCATATCGATATGTGGTCGTCGGGACCCGTCACCTCTCTGACGTCGTTGAAGGATTACAACGATAGGTGTCAGAGGAGTTCGGAGATGTACCCTCGAACCGATTGTAAATTGATTTAGGAGAGCAATTTTGCTCAGTCAATTTAATTTGAGGACTTACGGCCATGATTGGGCTAAGTCCAGTTGAGAATATTCAACGTTTTGTTTTTGGTCTATTAGACCTGTGCTAGGGCTTTGCCCGTGTTTAAATAATGCATTGCACTACTTTTTATTTTTGTTTGGGTTCTGCCCATAAAGGATGCAGAGCATCAATTTGTTTTGGGCTCTGCTCATTTATAAATGATGCAGAGCATCAATTTTACTTGGGCTCTGCTCTTTTATAAAAGATGCAGAGCATCAATTTTACCTGGGCTCTGCCCATTTATTGCTTTGCAATTTATTTTGGCTTACTAGGTCTTTTTGATTTGGGCCTGGCCCTTTAGCAAAAGAAATGCATTGCATTTATCAGGCGCTCTGCGCCAATCAAAGAGCGCAAGCGCTTTTGGTATTGACACGTATCACGCAGGCGCAGTGCGCTGCGCCAATGCACTGCGCTTGCGCTGCTGACACGTGGCGCGCTCTGGTGGGTTGCGCCAGTTTCAGAGAGCAAAACTCTATCTTAAAAGCGCACAGCGCAAGTGAGTCAGATGCTAACACGTGGCGCTCTCTGGTGGCTTGCGCCAACCCAGGAGCGCAACAGTGCAGTTTTGCAAGTGCAAGGCACTATTAATTTAAGAATCTTTTAGATTGCAGAACCAATGGTTCATGAAAAAGTGCAAAGCACTGTTTGATTTCTTGATCTAATTTAGATCAAAGAAAACAAGTATTTCTTGTTTTTCTTGATCTCAGAGATCCAATGGTTCATAAGTGCAAAGCACTATTATTTTTTTTTGTTTTTTTATTGAAGATCATTGATCTTGTTCTTAGATCAATAATCTATTAGAAGAAATTCTTCTATCTTAAAGACCTTTTACCTTTTTCTTCTTGAAATTTCTTCAGAGTTCTCTCTGTTTGAAGTTCTTGATTTCTCACAATGTTCATTCTTCTTCTCTCTTTTTTTATTTTAGAAAGAAGGATCATTGGTCGTTGGGACCCACCACCTCTCCGACGACACTGAGAGATTACAGTGCCATATATCGAAGGTGTGGAGGGATGTACCCTTTGAACCATGTATCAATCATTAGGGGGGAAGAACAGGCTGGTGCTTAAGCTTCTCGCTGCTGAAAAGGCTTCTTTGCGTTCGCGCACGTGCGTCGCACGTGTTGGGCGCACATGCGTTGCACGTGTTGGGCGCTCATATTTGCACGTAGCGCACATGGATCTTGCACATATGCGCATTATGGGGGGGGAGCAAGCTCCTATAAAGAACGAGTCTCCTTTTAATTGAATATTCTCATATGATGCGCACGTGCGTTGCACGTGGTGCACGCGTGGCGGGCACACGTGCATTGCACGTGGCGCACATGCGCATTATGAGGAGAAGCAGGGCTTCTATATATGGAGAACAGGCTCCTTTTAATATTATTAAATGTTCTCATGTGGTGCGCACGTGGTGCGCGCGTGGCGAGCACACGTGCGTTGCACGTAGCGCACATGCGCATTATGAGGAGAAGCAGGGCTTCTATATATGGAGAACAGACTGCTTTTAATATTATTAAATATTCTCATATGGTGCGCACGTGCGTTGCACGTGGTGCCGCATGGCGGGCACACGTGCGTTGCATGTAGCGCATTATGAGGAGAAGCAGGGCTTCTATATATGGAGAACAGGCTCCTTTTAATATTATTAAATGTTCTCATATGGTGCGCACGTGCGTTGCACGTAGTACCGCATGGCGGGCACACGTGCGTTGCACGTAGCGCACATGGCGCTTGCGCATATGCGCATTATGGAGGAGCATGCTCCTATCTTGAAGAACTAAGCTCCTTTGGAGAACTAAGCTCCTTTGAGGATTTAACTCTTTTGAGGATTTAACTCTACCTTTCTAAGAGATATCCCCTCTTATTTATATGGGAGTGGTAGAGAAGCCATCTCTCCTTTTCCCGATGTGGGACTAAAAAATGCATTTCCCATGTAGTAGAGCATTACTTTAGATTACACGTGTATAACACATTTGCTCATAACTTTTGATCTCGGATGAATTATGAGGCCCATAATATATCAAATCGAAGTTCTTTTAGAGATGTTTTCAATATCATCAGCATTTAGCTGTTTTTTTTTCCGGAGTTTGTCAAAATACAGGTCGGAAAATACTGGTTCGCATCTTCTTCCTTAGATCACATGTGCATAGACATTTGCTCATAACTTTTGATTCCGGATGAATTATGAGGCCCATAATATATCAAATCGAAGGTTTTTTCGAGATGCTTTCAACACCATCATAATTTAATAGTTTCTCATTGGGTAGTTTATCAAAATACAGGCCGGAAGATACTGGTTCGCATTTTCTTAAGCGTATCGCTGCCATTTGATACCTTGGACTCTTTTGCGCAGAAATTTTTGGCGGGAACAAATGCCCCCCACTACTTTGCCCACATAAGTATATATGTGGGTGAAGTAGTGCAGAGTAATGCATAGCGTATGACCAGTTTCGGGTTGGTATATAAGTTTCAGAATCTTGATCTGAGAAGATAACGAGCGGACACAAGCGTCGTCATTTATCATTGACTTAAATCTCGACTCTTAAAAGATATAGTTCCAAACTCTTAATTCCATGAGCCGCACCCTTCTATTTCTTTATGTTTTACTCTGATGTGAAGTAGTTTATACGCTAATGAGTAACTTCTCCATTTCAGTGGCACGTAGCTTTAGCAAGTGTGGCTCGTAAATGGTCCATCTTAACCTCTTTGTAGGGCAGTAATGGCTTAGAAGACAGGGGTAGGATCTGCTATCTAAGACTTTTCAACTCCATGAGCCATGAGGGTCTCGTAGAGATTTTTCTCCCTACGGATCGAGAGGATCTCGTAGATGGGTTTTTCTCCTTAGGAATCGTGAGGATTCCTAAGTGTGGTTTTCTCTTATAAGTTGTAAGGATCATATAAGAGAATTTTCCCTCTTACGAGTCGAGATGACTCGTAAGCGGTTGTTTCCCTCCTTGTCGAAACTCGACTTTGGAGAGTGAAACCGGTGAATAGTATGCAAGAGACCATTTTAGATCGACTTGCAGGGTCCCATTGTTCAGGAAGCAAGTTTTTCAATCCCGGCTGCCTGAGGCCTCATCTTGCAAGTTAAGACGAATCGGGAATCTTCCCGCGGAGACACTGGTTTCTCTGCGAGCCGACGCGAATCAAGAGGCTCCCGTCAAGGATTGTTTGTTTCCTTGAGTCGAGGAGTTTGCTAGGTATTATTTGTTTCCCAAGCGCCAAGGATTATTTGTTTCCTTGGGGTTTGAAACGAGTCGAGGATTTCCCACGGAGGCGCTGGTGGCTCTGCGAGTCGACGCGGATCAGGAGGCTCTCATCAAGGAGTGTTTGTATCCGTGAGTCGAGGAGTTTGCTAGGGATTATTTGTTTCCCAAGCGCCAAGGATTATTTGTTTCCTTGGGGTTTGAAACGAGTCGAGGATTTCCCACGGAGTCGCTGGTGGCTCTGCGAGTCGACGCGGATCAGGAGGCTCTCGTCAAGGAGTGTTTGTATCCGTGAGTCGAGGAGTTTTCTAGGGATTATTTGTTTCCCAAGCGCCAAGGATTATTTGTTTCCTTGGGGTTTGAAACGAGTCGAGGATTTCCCACGGAGGCGCTGGTGGCTCTGCGAGTCGACACGGATCAGGAGGCTCTCGTCAAGGAGTGTTTGTATCCGTGAGTCGAGGAGTTTGCTAGGGATTATTTGTTTCCCAAGCGCCAAGGATTATTTGTTTCCTTGGGGTTTGAAACGAGTCGAGGACTTCCCACGGAGGCACTGGTGGCTCTGCGAGTCGACGCGGATCAGGAGGCTCTGGTCAAGGAGTGTTTGTATCCGTGAGTCGAGGAGTTTGCTAAAGATACTGGTTTCTTCGGAGTTGAACTGAACCGTCGAGATTTGGCTTCGTCTTCTGGCGGAGCCTGTTGGGAAAGTATGGTTCCCTCTTTGTTCACGCCCTTGGATTGTATACAGGGATCGATGTGATCTTAACTGTAGGGCCAAAGTTTTATCATCATTTTTTGTTTTATCTCCGCGATGCTCTATCATTTCAGCTTTTATATCGCGAAAGTCGCGATTGCCCAATCATTTCGGCTATTTATTTTATTTTTACTCGCTGCTTTTTATTGCGAGTTGCCCAATCATTTCGGCTATTTTGCATGCATACATTTTTACTTGCTGCTTTTTATTGCAAGTTGCTCTATCATTTCGGCTATTTCGTATGCATGTGCGGCCTACTGGCTTTTCGCCGTAAGCCGATTTCGGCATCAGCACCGCTACAACTGGGATATTACCAGGAGCGAATCATCATCTACTTCCGTCGATGTCGAACAAAGGTGGCTTAGCGAACAGGGTTAGGGTCCTGTCGACTAAGGCTTTGACTTTATGAGCCGTAAGGGTCTCACAAAGTTATTTCTCCCTACAAGTCGTGAGGATCTTATAGGTGTATTTTCTTCTTATGAATCGTGAGGATTCCTAAGTGTTTGTTTCCTCTGTAAATCGTAAGGATCCTACAGGAGGGTTTTCTTCTTGTAAGTCGAGAGGACTTACAAGGGTCGTGCAAACATATCCCCAGTCACGGATGGATCTTGGTTGGGGAAATGTTTATTCGCGCCCGTGGATTGTATACAAGGGCCGGTATTGAGCCACTTGTAGGGCAATATTGGAAGTTGTGGGGGTTGCTTAAGCACAGGTTTAGGTCTCTGTAACTTAAGACTTCCAAATCTTATGAGCCGTGAGGGTCCCATAAGAGAGTTCTCCTTACGAGTCGTGAGGATATCGCAAGTGTACTTTTTTCCTTAGGAATCGTGGGGATCCCTAAGTGTGTTGCACCTTTATGAGTCGTAAGGATCTCACGCAGGTGGTTTCTCCTTACAAGGTCGAGAGGACCCTATAAGTGTCCTTTAACGAGGTTGCGCCCTTTCGGGTTTTCACAAACACTCGCCGGTAGTCCTGCTGTTTTTACTCACGGAGCCCTTTCGGGTTTTCATCCGTGCCCATTTTGCTTATGGACATACCGTTTTTTATTCTTTTCATTTTCTTTTTCTCCCTTTTTTTTTACGAGGCCGCGCCCTTTCGGGTTTTCACGAACACTCGCCGGTAGCCCTGCTGTTTTTACTTATGGGGCCCTTTCGGGTTTTCATCCGTGCCCTTTTTGCTTATGGACATACCGTTTTTTTTTAGTTTTTTTTTCTTTATTTATTTTTTTTATTCATCTCGTCAGCCTAAGGATGCTGCGGTATTAGTTTAAAGACGTTTCGGTCTGCTATTAGTTTAAGGACATTTCGGTCCGACTTTGAGAAGGCTGGTTACTGCTGATAGAGTTTGAGCTTAGGAAGATAGCGAGCGGACATAGTCGTCGTCATCTATCATTGACCTAGGCTGTGGCTCATTAAGCGTAGTATCTCTTTAGGAAGCGACCGTTTATCGGCCTGAAAGGCCTTTCACCGTGCATGTCCATGAGTAGATAGGCCCCACCCTGGTAGACCTTATCTATGATGTATGGGCCTTCATAGTTTGGCTTGAATTTTCCTCGCTTGGCGCGATTGGGGATCATAGGCCTTTTGACCATTAGCACGAGTTTGCCTTGGCGAAATGTCCTCGGCCGAGTTAGTCTTTCATATGAGCGCGTCATCTTTGCTTTATAGGCTTCCAGATTTTGTTGCGCTATGAGCCGGGTTTCATCAAGGGCGTCAAGCTCCTCAAGCCGAAGGTGAGCATTTTCTTCGTCCGTCAGCTCGTAGTGGACTGCCACTCGTAGAGAGGGTAACTCTATCTCGAGGGGGAGTACTGCTTCCGTCCCAAATACCAACGCGTATGGCGTTGTGTTTGTGGCCGTCTTTAATGTAGTTCGATACGCCCAAAGAGCTTCTTGCAGTCTTTCGTGCCAGTCTTTCTTATTTCGTGACACCGTTTTCTTCATAATCTTCGTCAAGGTCTTGTTGAAGGCCTCGGCTAGACCATTAGCTCGTGGATTATAAACCGAGGAATATCTCCAGTCTATATTATGCTGTTGCGCGAAGCGACTGATTTTGTGGCTCCTGTAAGCTGGCCCGTTATCGGAGATGATCCGGCGCGGAGTTCCAAACCGATATATGACGTGCGTCTTGAAGAAGTGGAGGATATTCTCCGTATTTACTTCCCTCAGCGGTACTGCCTCTGCCCATTTGGAGAACTAGTCAGTCGTTGCCAGGATGAAACAATGTCCCCTAGACGATGCTGGTTCAATGGGGCCGACTATATCAGTTCCCCACATTTCGAATGGCCAGCTAGCCACTGTCGGGTGTAGCGGATTTGGATGCTGATGGATGAAGTCCCCATGAATTTGGCATGAGTAGCATTGCTTCGCGTATTCGAGGCAGTCCTGAATCATCGTGGGCCAGTAGTAGCCCATCCGTTTGATCTTCAACTTCATCTTTGGGCCCGCTTGGTGAGAACCGCAGAGTCCGTCATGAACTTCCTGGACGACCCTTCTCGCTTCGTCAGGTCCTAAGCATCTCAGCCACAGAGAATCAAATGACCTCCTGTACAGAGTATCGTTGACGAAGGCGAAAGACAGAGCTCGTTTCATGAGCTGATGTCTTGCGGACGCTTCTTCAGGCATTCGGTGGGACGTGAAGTAATCTATGAAGACTTCTCTCCAATCCTCGGTATTTTCCCAATCTTTTACTTGCAGGGTCGTCTGCTCGCTCGCTCCTTTTTCTTCGGATGATCCCGGAGATATTTCTGCTGGGGCAAGCACCCGACGGCTTTGTACCACGATTCTAACGTCATCGAGGTTCTCGTCAGCCAGTTCTTTAGCAAGTTTGGTCAGCGCGTCTGCTTTGCTGTTTTCCGCGCGCGGTATGTTCTCCAAAGTATAGGAGGGAATTTAGGTCAACAGTTGTTGCACTTTTTCGCCGTACTTTACCGATTCTGGCTTGCACGTTTGGTAGTCGCCGTTTACTTGACTAACGACCAGTTGAGAATCTCCGTATATGAGGAGGTTTTCAATTCCCATGTCAATGGCGATCTCGAGGCCTGCTATCATAGCTTCGTATTCGGCTTCATTGTTTTTTTTCGGCTCCGTCAGGGAGAACGCGTAGCGCATTATCCCTCCTTGTGGAGTTACAAAGATGAGTCCTACCCCCAATTTGATTATAGGGGTACTTTGTTTGCGCTTTTCCACGGAAGATGCTCCGTTGAAATAAAGCTCCCATCGGGTATTATCACCGTCGATCGCATCAAACGCATGTTCGTCTGGAAGATCGCAGTTTAAAGGAGAGTCGGCCGGGATCGAATGCTCAGCGAGGAAGTCGGCGATGGCCTGGCCTTTCACTTCCTTGAGAGCTTAATATGTTATCGAGAACTCCATCAAGAGCAGGGCCCATTTAGCGAGTCGTCCCATCAATATGGCCTTCGACATCAAGTATTTAAGGGGGTCCACCTTTGAAATGAGACGGACTTCATGCACCAACGCATAGTGTCTAAGCTTTGTTATCGTAAAAATCAACGCCAGACAATATTTTTCAATGGGAGAGTAGTTGCTTTCTGCCCCCAGCAGAACTCGACTTAAGTAGTAGCGTGCTCTTTCTTTCCCTTGATCGTTCTCTTGTGCCCATAATGCGCCTAAGGAACCTTTGAGGGCGGCTGTATAAAGAATGAGGGGTTTTTCCTTGACCGGAGCAGCCAACATCGGCGGGTTCTGCAGGTATTGCTTGATCTCGTCTAGTGCACTTTGGCATTTTTGATCCCAGACGAACGGGGTTCCCTTCTTCATCAGGTAACTGTAAGGACGGCACTTTCCTGAAAGGTTGGCTATAAATCGCCGTATATACGCGAGCTTCCCTTGGAGAGACCGCAGCTGTTTGAGAGTTCTCGGCGGAGGCATTTCCATGATCGCTTTGATCTTTGACGGATCTATTTCAATACCTCGATGTCGAACAATGAATCCCAAGAATTTGCCTGAGGAAACTCCGAATGCACACTTAAGAGGGTTCATCTTCAAGTTATATTGTCGAAGGCGTTGAAATACGGTCTTCAGATGCTCGAGATGTTCCTCGTATGATTTGCTTTTAACCACGAGATCATCGATATAGCATTCGACGATTTCGTGTATAAGGTCATCGAAGATTTTCGTCATGGCCCTCTGATAAGTAGCACCGGCGTTCTTTAAATCGAAGGGCATCACTTTATAACAGAATATTCCTAAAGGGGTCCTGAAGGCTGTGTGCTTCTGGTCTTCTGGATGCATTTTTATCTGGTTATACCCCGATGAGCCGTCCATGAAGGAGAAAACCTCATGAGTGGATGTATTGTCTATCATCAATTCGGTGACTGGCACTGGGAAATCATCCTTCGGGCAAGCTTTATTGAGATCCCGAAAGTCCACGCATACACGCACTGTCCCATTTTTCTTCATCACCGGGACGATGTTGGCAATCCACTCCGGATATTGAACCTCGTGGATGAAGCCAGAGTCGATCAGCTTTTTGACTTCAGCATTGATACTCATCTCAAGCTCGAGCCGCATTCTTCTCGGTGCCCGTTTGACTGGTTTGACGTTCGGGGATATCGCCAATCTGTGCACAGCAATTTCTGGATCTAGTCCCGGCATTTCGGAATAGTTCCATGCGAAGCAATCTTTATGCTGTAGAAGCACATCCTTTAACGCAGCCACCCTTTCTTCAGATAGCAGCTCGCTGATGAATGTTGGTCGCGGGTCATTTGCCGTCCCCAACTCAATTTTCTTGAGATTATCTGCAGTGGTATGGATTCCATCTTCCAGCTCTTTTGGCGCTGGTGGGAATTCTGAGATTATCTCGTTGCTGCTGTTTTCGAAGCACCAAGGGAGCTCATCTATGTCCTTGGGCTCTTCTTTTAATATTGTGATCATATGACAGGTACGAATTCGCTTCCAATCCCAATGTGGAACTGGTTTTTCTTCCGTGGCCTTGGGCTCGTGCTTTTGTGGTGGCGTTACTCTCCAGTTGTCAGACAGAGCGAATTTGCCAAGCTGGTACTGATCTTCGACCCAATTCTTGAAGGTGAAGCAATCTTCGAGAGGATGTCCTATTACTCGGTGATAAGAGAAATAGTCTGGGTGTGAGACTTCGCCTGCTTGTTCGGGGTGTTTGGACTCCGGCAGTGTAAGCATCTGATGTTTTAGAGCAAGGTCAAGTATCTTCTTCGTCTTGTCCCGAGGAAACGAGTACGCTCGACCCATTTTCTTCATAAGGGATAGATCAATAGCGCTCGACTCTCGTTTGCATGGCTTCTTAGCCCTGCTTTGTTGTTGTTGGGCGTCTTTTTGGTCTTTCGACTTATTTCTGCCTTTGCACTGAGCCTTCTTTATAACAGGTTGACAGGGAGCGGCCTTTTCATCTTTCACGGCTTATTGGAGAAGGCGTCGCGTTCTGGCTTTCTCGTAGATGACCATTTCGCGGTTATGGTCGTCTCGGACCTTTTGACCCGCTTCTCTTATAAGCTTGTCCATTTGTTCTTCGAACGATGGACTGGGTTCCTTTGCATCTGGCGCTTTTATTAGCTCAGGATTAGCGTCCTCCCATTGAGCATCCGCTTCTTCATCGAAGTCATACATGACATAGCAGCTGTTTAGTAGCTCCCGTTTCTTTGACCGGATGTATCCGAGTCCTTTCATCTCCATTCTCCCGTTAGGCAGTTTGCGTTGAGTCCCGGGAACGTTCCAGACTTTATCATAGAACTTGGCTTTTCGAACGGTCTGCTTGAAGGATATCCCCTGGCGTTTCAGCAGCTTTTTCAAACCTTTCGTATAATATCTGGGGAGACGGATGGGCTGAAGCCTGTCGAGCGTAGAATCCGCACCATGCCAAATTTCTTTTTCTACCTTGGTTTCTTCAGAGCGGTAGAACAAAATTGCTTTCTCGCTTTCTCGCCTGGGAGGGATGTAGAATGTTCGCAACTCTTCTACACCGTAGGTATTAAGTGCATCCAGTTCTTTATGGTGTCCAAGCGGCACCATGGTGACTTGCAGACTTTGCTCTTCATCAGGGAACATCTGTATTGAAGGTCGAGTAGAGAATACAGCATGGATCTCATCTTCTGAGTCGCTACCAAAGATCAACGTAGGGGCGGACGGTCCTGGCTTGTTGTGTTGGGGCGGACCCGAATACACTATCTCCTCTTCCTCCTCGGTATCACTGCCGAAAACATGTATGGTGGCATTAGCTTTATTCTCCGGCTTGTGACACTTCTCTGTATCTTCGAAATCCGGTAAGAATTATTTGGCATCTTCGTATTTGCGGACCTCGTTCACAGAGAATGGGTTTAGTTCTCCCGTCACGGTGTACTCAAAACCATCCTTAAAATACTTCATACACTGATGTTGTGTAGAAGGGATGATGTTGTACTCGTGTAACCACGGTCAGCCGAGCAAAGCGTTGTAGCATGTCTTGGCATCTATGACGTGGAACTTAATGTCTGTGACGAGTAGCCCGAAGCGTAGCGTCAGTATCACAGATCCAAGAGTCTTTAACGATTGGGAGTCGAACCCGGAGATGGTGATCTTGTCCCGAGCAAGGTGCTGGACGCTCATGCAGATTTCTTTTAACACCCGCACGTTGAGGAGATTAACGGAGGATCCATTGTCGATCAGGATTTTGCCTATCTTAATATCATGGCAGTATCCTGAGACATAAAGGGGGCGATTGTGTTCGCACGTCCTAAGGAGAAGGTCTTCGTCGCCGAAAGTGACATCGGCCGTGTGCACTTCCTCCAACCCATCCTTCATCTTTTCCTCGGCCAGGAAGGCTTGGAATTGTTCCGGATCTTGTAGTGCCTTAATCAATGAATCTCTTACCTCTTTTGATATCAATAGAGCGTCAAGAATGCTGAGCTGTGAGGGTAGCTTCCTCAGATGCGCTAAGACGTTGTAATCCACCTTATTCTTCTTCGGCGGGTCCTTGGCGTTTAGCTCTTCCACCACTTGGTCATCTAAGACGATATCTTCAGAGGCCTTTTCTTTCCCTTTATCTTTTCTGTTCAAGGGTCCGAGGTTCTTTTCAGGCAGTGTCCGATTCCGCAGCCGGATATTTTCGCAGACCTTCAGCTCTTCTTCTTTTCTCGAAGCGGACTCTTTAAAGAGAGGGGCAAGTTCCAGCTCTTCATCAGAATTGCTCCCGAATGTAAGCACTTGTGACCCGCTGGTGTTAACCATGCGACAATTGTCGGTAGTTCTTTCAAGCCCTTTGGTCGTATTTCTTTGCTCCCGACGAGTTTTGCGCTTTTCCCGCTTAAAGCGTTGTCGATGAGCAACGTATCCTTGCCACCATTTATTGAAAGCTTTGCACTCTTGAGTGGGGTGCGAGACCTTCTGATGATATAAGCAATAGGAGGGGTGCATTTCTATTTCACCAGTAATTTTTCCTTCAGAAGATGGTAGCTTCATGCCCATTGATATGGCCTTAGCAAACCTTTTCTTTATCTTGAATTGGCTTTTTTCGGTAGCGAAGGCGTTTTGCTCCAGCGGGATCGTCTCAGCTCTTTCATCAAGTCGCTGACGCTTGGCCCTTTCAAATATAGCCATCTCGCGTTCTCGATCAGCTTTACTTTTCAGTCGAGCTTCGTTAAGGAACGCGTCAATCATTTCAACTGATAGCTCCGGAATTTTTGATTCGGTATCTGCCCCCAGCGTTTTAGTGCCAGGAGTCTCCTCATTGTTCGCGATCGCATGGGAGATCATATGACAGCTCGCCACATATTCTTCGGATTCATCCGATGAACTTTCTCCCTCATCTTCTTCTTGAAAGACGTGATTGAGGAACTCTTGGAGCGTAATGGGAGTCTGTGCCTTTTGGTTGTATTCATCCAGCGCGTCAATTTGCTTTTGTAAGTCCGTGCGCTTGTCGCCAGGCTTCACGGGCTTCTTTGACTTCTTTTTCTTCTTCTTCAAGGATTTTGACAGCTGGTTGCGAGTGCTTGAGCCACTACCATCGATCTTCGGAGTTGGACGTGGCTTCAACATCCCTTCAATGACCTGCGGTTCCAGCGGGTTCTTCCACTTGATCGCTGGACATGTCTGAAGATCGTTTAGCATCCTCTTTGTCTTGGCTGATAATACAACCTCCCAAGGAGCTTCTTCAACGACGGAGCATGTTGCCCCCGGCGTATTCGTCCCCTTAGAGGTGTGGGGCTGCGGGGGATTCACCTTCCATTTGTCAGATAACGCGAATTTGCCCTGTCGGTACTGGTTTTCAAGCCAATTTTTGAAAACGTAGCAATCTTCGATTGGATGGCCTAGTACTCGATGATAAGGACAGTAGTTGGGCTCGTTGACATCACTTGGTTGTAACGGACGTTTTGGATCCGGCAAATTTATGAGTCTGTTGCGCAACGCTAGCTCGAATAACCTCCTCGTTTTATCGCGGGGAAAGGAATAAGGACGTCCCATCCTATCCTCAAGGGGTACGTACGGGCGCATATTATTTTGACGAGCAACTGGCTTCGGGTCGCTCGGTTGTTGTTGAGCATTAGCGACGACGATCGCTTTTCCCTTCCCTTTGTCATTTCGGGAGTCCGGACTTGGAAGAGGGGGTTTATGGCCCATTTGATCCATTTGCGCTAGTTTGTCAATCAAGGCCTGGAAGGTAGTTGGCTTGAAAAACATCATAAATTGTGAGATGGTTGCTTACGGATCAAGGGTTCCCACAAACATACCCACCGCGGGAGCTTCTTCAATGCGCTGCTCACACTTCGACCATAAGTTCCGCCATCGTATAGCGTACTGAACCCACGTCTCGCCGGGTTTTATCCTGGCGTTAATCAGTGCCGTCATCGGGGTACTTCACTGGCGCTTGCAAAACGCTGAGTAAACAGCAGCTCCATCTCCGCGAAGGTTTTAATAGAGTCGTTTGGGAGCTCAGAGTACCATTCAAACGCCATATCTGGTAAGCTTCCAACAAACTGGCGAAGCAACAGCTTGTCATCACCGCCGGTGTTGCCGCAAAGCGCCCTGAATTGGGAAACATGCTGGTGAGGATTGCCAGTCCCCTTATAGACATGGAACTTGGGAATTGTGTAACCCGGCGGGTACTTGATTTGGTCGTACCAACCTGGATATGGCCGCCCCGTTTTAACGACCTGGCCGGCTGTTTCGGTTGCATGATGAACCCGTATTTGCTGGGCAATGTATTCATCCAAATCAGCTTTGGAGATTGTATCCTCTTTAGCTGTGGACAGAGCTGGTGGAGGATTCGACGTCTCTCCCCGATCGTCTTCAAGAATGATCGGGTGATCTTCAGCAGGTGGATCTTGTTGAATCATCATACCCACCATATCCTGGAACAGGAGGGCCATTTTCTTTATGTTGGCTGCCTGCTCCGCAGCTTCTTTATATTTCTTCTCTAGTACGCGCCGAAGGAATTCGGCGTCCGTTTCTTGTTCTTGACGTTCCTCTGAGGATGTTTTCGGGGTTTCTTTTGGCCCTGTAAGTGCAGCCATAGCGTTCATCATTTCTTGGAGCTTCTGCTGCTGCTCCTGAGCCTTGGTCACCGACCTCGTGTGCGGTCTATAGCCTGTTGATATGCGGCTATCTTCTTTTCCCGATGCCATGTAAACCGTATGAACTATTATGCCCCCTGTCTTGGGGCGTTTAGGTTCACCATTTTTAACTATTGTCGCTGATGCGGGAGTTTTCTCTGGCCTCCTTCTTTTGTGGGCCGTTGAGGTTGGAGGGGCCATTGCAGTGGGCACCCTAGCGATTGTTGTCCCTTGCTGTTCAATAGGACTGTCTTTTCCTTTTTGCACCTTCGTCTTCTTTCGTTGACGGGAGTGATCCGGATTGATCACGGAGTCTTGAACCCTCCGCCAAACTTTATAAATTTTTGAAGACAGCCGTTGAGAGAGCTGTTCTTGTTTTGTTTCCGGAACTCTCTCCACAGGTGGAGGAGATCTTTTCAGTGTAGCGGTTGGAGAATTCTTACGTACCCTCCTCAGCAGTTCGAAGCTGTTCCCAGTTGGAACAGCAGCGTTGACTTCCACCACAGGAGCCGGTGGAGTTACCCCTGAGGGGGAGTTTCCCCCTGCCTTCCTCACTCGTTGCCAATGGCGACGTCGAGCATGACGAGCCGTTGGGACTGGTTCGGAGATTGAGACATCTTCCTTTTTCCCCCTGTCTGAATGAGGCGCCGCCGGTGTTAACCTCTTAAAGACTGAGGTTGTCTTCTGAGGTGTGATATCCAACCTATCGAAGACAGATCCTCGAGCAGGGACAGGAGCAGGAATCGTCAGTCTTGAAAAGACTGACTCTTTGACAGGGGAAGCCGCCTTGACGACTTCTGGAGTAGCAGTTATTGCCTTCCTTGGGACCGCCAATTTAGAGTTCTGATCTAGCCTGGTGAAAAAAGAGGCTGTCGGTTTGGTAGTGGGCGACCCGTTGACAGGGGTCGTAGTAGCAGTAAGCCGGTCGAAGACCGACTTCTTGTTCACTTCCGGTGCAGGTATTGGATCAGGGAAGCTTGTAGATGGGATCATGGTCCCGAAGAACAGGCCAGTGGTGGCTTGAGTCACCTGGTCTACCGGCAGAGCGAGGAAGGAAGACGCTTGGGGCCCATATGCTACACCTCCCGGTGAGGTGGAGCGTCCGTTGCAATGGCATTTCGAGCAGTTGGTGCAGTTAAAGGCCATTGAATCTTGAGTTCTGCGCCAGGCAAAAGACCAAATCTTAGTAACTTGAAATCCGAAGGCAACCATTTAACAAACCGCGATTGGTTCGCGAAGACGACACACGAAGTGTGGAGTGGAAAGAGGAAGAGGTCCCACCGGGCGTGCCAGAATCTGTTCCCCTCCGAATGGCGGCGCAGACTTTGCATCTTGCCTGAGATTCGGGGCAGATGCTATGTGGTTTTATCCGTCTACCTCTCCGAAGATGCCAAGTTGATTTATGGCACCGTGTATCGGAGGTTTAGACGGATGCGGCCGATGTAGCAGACTTCGTCAGATTCCCCCTCAGGGTGAGGGGTTTTTGATTGTGGGGACGCTCTTCCCTGCAGGCGCAAGCCCCTGCAGTTAATTACGCTACCGCATCGCGGTAACAACTTTCTCCTTCTCCAGAATTTCACTTCGTGTCGTGTGTGTTTGTTTTATTTGTGGTTGCCCGTGGATTGTATACGGAGACTGAGTAAAGCCGTCGCCCGTAGGACGTGGATTAGTCCAAATCCGTATTTACTTAGATTTGGGTTTGGTGTTTTTAGTTTAAGGATGCATTAGTCGCGTTGCGGCTAAGATCAACTTAAACATTCGTCAAGGATACGTTAGTCCTGTTTTGGACTAAGATCAACTTGACGTGATGATCGATTTAATATCTGGCCGTCAGGACTCGTCACCTCTCTGACGTTGTTGAAGGATTACAACGACATGTGTCAGAGGAGTTCAGAGATGTACCCTTGAACCAAAGTTGATTTAGGGTTTTATCATTCATTTAAATGTCTAAGGATACGTTAGCCGTAACTGGGGCTAAGATCAACTTAAACGGGACCGTTTAGATCCGGCGAAAGAGCATTTGGAGGCTCTACTGTTCCAGTTTAGGGACGTAGTGGTCCATGTTCCAGTTTAGGGATGTGGTGGTCCATCGCCAGTTTAGGGACGTGGTGGTCCATGTTCCAGTTTAGGGACGTGGTGGTCCATCATTAGTTTAAGGACGTTTCGGTCCGACATTAGTTTAAGCACGTCTCGGTCCGATATTAGTTTAAGGACGTTTCGGTCCGACATTAGTTTAAGGACGTTTCGGTTGTTTAAGGACGTTTCGGTCCGACATCAGTTTAAGGACGTTTCGGTCCGATATCAGTTTTAAGGACGTTTCGGTCCGATATCAGTTTTAAGGACGTTTCGGTCCGATATCAGTCTTAAGGACGTTTCGGTCCGATACCAGTTTTAAGGACGTTTCGGTCCGATATCAGTTTTAAGGACATTTCGGTCAGATATTAGTTTAGGGACGTTTCGGTCCGATATTAGTTTAGGGACGTTTCGGTCCATATTCCAGTTTAGGAACGTTTCGGTCCATATTCCAGTTTAGGAACGTTTCGGTCCATATTCCAGTTTAGGGACATGGTGGTCTATGCTCCAGTTTAGGGACGTGGTGGTCCATGCTCTAGTTTAGGGACGTGGTGGTCCATGTTCCCATTTGGGGACGAGCATTAGTTTAAGGACATTTCGGTCCAACATTCCCATTTTGGGATGAATATTAGTTTAAGGACGTTTCGGTCCACGAGTTTAAGGACCCCGCAGTCCATATCGATATGTGATCGTCGGGACCCATCACCTCTTTGACGTCGTTGAAGGATTACAACGATAGGTGTCAGAGGAGTTCGGAGATGTACCCTCTAACCGATTGTAAATTGATTTAGGAGAGCAATTTTGCTCAGTCAATTTAATTTGAGGACTTACGGCCATGATTGGGCTAGGTCCAGTTGAGAATATTCAACGTTTTGTTTTTGGTCTATTAGACCTGTGCTAGGGCTTTGCCCGTGTTTAAATAATGCATTGCACTACTTTTTATTTTTGTTTGGGCTCTGCCCATAAAGGATGCAGAGCATCAATTTGTTTTGGGCTCTGCTCATTTATAAATGATGCAGAGCATCAATTTTACTTGGGCTCTGCTCTTTTATAAAAGATGCAGAGCATCAATTTTACCTGGGCTCTGCCCATTTATTGCTTTGCAATTTATTTTGGCTTACTAGGTCTTTTTGATTTGGGCCTGGCCCTTTAGCAAAAGAAATGCATTGCATTTATCAGGCGCTCTGCGCCAATCAAAGAGCGCAAGCGCTTTTGGTATTGACACGTATCACGCAGGCGCAGTGCGCTGCGCCAATGCACTGCGCTTGCGCTGCTGACACGTGGCGCGCTCTGGTGGGTTGCGCCAGTTTCAGAGAGCAAAGCTCTATCTTAAAAACGCACAGCGCAAGTGAGTCAGATGCTAACACGTGGCGCTCTCTGGTGGCTTGCGCCAACCCAGGAGCGCAACAGTGCAGTTTTGCAAGTGCAAGGCACTATTAATTTAAGAATCTTTTAGATTGCAGAACCAATGGTTCATGAAAAAGTGCAAAGCACTGTTTGATTTCTTGATCTAATTTAGATCAAAGAAAACAAGTATTTCTTGTTTTTCTTGATCTCAGAGATCCAATGGTTCATAAGTGCAAAGCACTATTATTTTTTTTGTTTTTTTATTGAAGATCATTGATCTTGTTCTTAGATCAATAATCTATTAGAAGAAATTCTTCTATCTTAAAGGTCTTTTACCTTTTTCTTCTTGAAATTTCTTCAGAGTTCTCTCTGTTTGAAGTTCTTGATTTCTCACAATGTTCATTCTTCTTCTCTCTTTTTTTATTTTAGAAAGAAGGATCATTGGTCGTTGGGACCCACCACCTCTCCGACGACACTGAGAGATTACAGTGCCATATATCGAAGGTGTGGAGGGATGTACCCTTTGAACCATGTATCAATCATTAGGGGGGAAGAACAGGCTGGTGCTTAAGCTTCTCGCTGCTGAAAAGGCTTCTTTGCGTTCGCGCACGTGCGTCGCACGTGTTGGGCGCACATGCGTCGCACGTGTTGGGCGCTCATATTTGCACGTAGCGCACATGGATCTTGCACATATGCGCATTATGGGGGGAGCAAGCTCCTATAAAGAATGAGTCTCCTTTTAATTGAATATTCTCATGTGATGCGCACGTGCGTTGCACGTGGTGCGCGCGTGGCGGGCACACGTGCATTGCACGTGGCGCACATGCGCATTATGAGGAGAAGCAGGGCTTCTATATATGGAGAACAGGCTCCTTTTAATATTATTAAATGTTCTCATGTGGTGCGCACGTGCGGTGCACGTGGTGCGCGCGTGGCGAGCACACGTGCGTTGCACGTAGCGCACATGCGCATTATGAGGAGAAGCAGGGCTTCTATATATGGAGAACAGGCTCCTTTTAATATTATTAAATATTCTCATATGGTGCGCACGTGCGTTGCACGTGGTGCCGTATGGCGGGCACACGTGCGTTGCATGTAGCGCATTATGAGGAGAAGCAGGGCTTCTATATATGGAGAACAGGCTCCTTTTAATATTATTAAATGTTCTCATGTGGTGCGCACGTGCGTTGCACGTAGTACCGCATGGCGGGCACACGTGCGTTGCACGTAGCGCAAATGGCGCTTGCGCATATGCGCATTATGGAGGAGCATGCTCCTATCTTGGAGAACTAAGCTCCTTTGGAGAACTAAGCTCCTTTGAGGATTTAACTCTTTTGAGGATTTAACTCTACCTTTCTAAGAGATATCCCCTCTTATTTATATGGGAGTGGTAGAGAAGCCATCTCTCCTTTTTCCGATGTGGGACTAAAAAATGCATTTCCCATGTAGTAGAGCATTACTTTAGATTACACGTGTATAACACATTTGCTCATAACTTTTGATCTCGGATGAATTATGAGGCCCATAATATATCAAATCGAAGTTCTTTTCGAGATGTTTTCAATATCATCAGCATTTAGCTGTTTTTCGTTCCGGAGTTTGTCAAAATACAGGTCGGAAAATACTGGTTCGCATCTTCTTCCTTAGATCACATGTGCATAGACATTTGCTCATAACTTTTGATTCCGGATGAATTATGAAGCCCATAATATATCAAATCGAAGGTTTTTTCGAGATGCTTTCAACACCATCATAATTTAATAGTTTCTCATTGAGGAGTTTATCAAAATACAGGCCGGAAGATACTGGTTCGCATTTTCTTAAGCGTATCGCTGCCATTTGATACCTTGGACTCTTTTGCGCAGAAATGTTTGGCGGGAACACCATGCTATTCTCATCAAAATCAAGACACATATGAAGTTCGGAAAAAATTTAATGATTCAGGATGATGAATTGGAGAGAAAAACTAGGCCAAATCTGCGGGTTCATCATCCAAATTATTCCCTGCGTCAATATCCTCAATCAAGTGAAAATCAATTTTTTTGGGCACCTCATCAAAAGCATGGATATTTATCAATTCAGGTTCTAGATTGGAGGTCAAAAGGATTGGTGATGGTTTCACTCGAAAGGGACCCTTCACAATCTGGCAAATCAAGCACTTCAAAGTCGCACAACTCATTAAATGTTTATTTTCAACTGGTGAATCATTTGGGACACTTGATAGACATTCAAAACCGGAGTTGTGGGATTCAATTGGGGATGGGTAGGTTTGATTTGGAAGGGTGCACAGCTCACTCTCTTCACTCAAATTCTCAATCTGTCCAACCGCCTCATCATACATTGGAAAATTTGGAACTAGTTGGAAACTAGCTACCAGTTCACTAGGTTGTAATAGGGCGGCAATGGACGCATCCAAATTCTTCATCTGTTGGTTTGTTGCTACAATATAAGCATCCAATGACTGTTCCAGACTAGACATGGGTTGTGAAGAGGTTTCAGTAAAAGATTCAAAATTGTTTGGATTCTGGAAACTCCCAAATGGCTATGTAGAAGCAATGTCTAGGGAAGGTGCGAAATTCGGGTAGGACCGGTTGGACAGGAGTAGGATCAACATTTGGATAAAAGGGTGAATGGAATTGTTGATCCCAAGAACTGGAAGTGTTGAAAAGAGTGAAAGATCGATTACGAGATTGTTCAATATGTTCAGCAATAGACATGGGTTTCGAAGTTACAACAGGACTCGAAAAAGGAGTATCAACGTAAGAAGGTGGTGAAGGTTGAAATGGTTGATACAAAGTGGATTGCGGAGTCCAACTGTTTCTCCTAGATGTTTCTATTCGATCTTTCAAAGAAATTTTGGGCATGGAGGGGTCGTCCGTAATTCGACCAAAATAATTCGCGTAGGAAGCAATGTTTGGATGAGGGTACCAAAGTTCGGCAAGAGTTTTGCGAGGTGGGGTACCCATGATGTAAGAAAGGAGAAGAAAAAGAATGTGATGATTTTTTTTATTATTTTTTTATTTTTTCTTAAAAATTTTTTTTTTTAAAGAAATTGTTTGTTCTAGGGTTTTTGAAATTTTTGAAAGTGTTTTTTTAGAAAGAGTTTTTGCACAATTTGTACGGACTACTACACACTTTCAAACAGTCATAATATAAGCATGCACAATCAAGCCTAGAGCTAGGGTCTCCTAAGTCAAGTAGACTGCTCCTAACTGTTCTAAAGGGCAAGTTGTGAGATCCTCAAATCGTCTCTTCACCGCCAATTGTGGCCAGGTAAGCACAAGTAAAAAAAGGAGGGATCCACTCACGAATCACCGTGAGACGGGCCTTTTAAAATTACCTTTCCTACTTATCTAGCTTAGGCACCACAAAGTCAGGTTTAGATAAACGACCGATGCCTACAACCTTTCTTTTGTCCTATTGAGCGCGACAGTCCTTATTGGCTAAGTCTAATATTTTTTTATTAACTCAAGGGTTGATGGAAAATGCTTTTTATGATTTTTAGGGTCGTAGGAAGGGTAATGAAATCCCCACCCAATCTTGATTGGTGTTATAGCCCCTTAAAAGTCCGTTTTAAATATGCAAAGCAATAAACACACCAAAAATGTAAAACACTTGCAAAAATTTTTAGTTGGCGGCGCAAAGAATCCTGTACAAAAACAATTTATTGGAGAGGGAGAATGATTTTGCAAAAAGAACCCTGCAGGAAATTTTTTAGAGGATTTCAGAGGGCAGAAGAGAGGAAAATAACGCTTACAGAGAAGATTCCTCTTGCTGACGTCACCAACACACGGCGGTTGCGCGGTCAAAAGCAACAAAGTGCGGCGAATCCGCGGTTGAGTAGTCAGTTCAGATCTCCAAAATCTTTCTGTTTCTCTGTTGTGGTTATGCTCTGTTTGTTCAGATCTGCTGTTTGCTGTTTTGCTCACTGGATTTTTCCAAATCTGAATCTATTCGTCTCTCCGATCCTGCACAATTCACACAATACCTCTCAAAAAGAACAAGATGAAATTTTTTTTATTTTTTTTATTTTATTTTAAAAAAATTTAAAAAAAATTCAATTTTTATAAATTTTTAAATTTTTATAATTTTTTTTAACCCGAAATTACACAAAGAAAGAGACTACCGTCTCCCCGGCAACGGTGCCATTTGATTGGAAAAGATTTTGCTTATGCGTTTTTAGAATCAAAGAATTAACCGCAATCAAGAACGGTGTCGCTTGGTAGCTAGCCGGTTGAGTACGGGTCGGTCCACAGGGAGATGGATTTCTTTTCTTTATGTTTTAACGAGTTAAATCCAAAAGATTTTGGGTTTTATTTTAAAATCTAAGAATGAGATAAAAGTTTATAAAAAGTTTGCTATAGTTAAGATTATGTTAGTTTGGAAAATCGATTATTCTCACCGCTTTCTTTGCCCTAATTAAGAACTTTTTAGGTGTTAAGGTAATAGTTAATAAAGAGGATTAGCACGATCGGGAAGAAACTAGGTTTCTTTCCTTTGGTCCTTGTCCGTCCTTTCTTAAATCGTATCCCTAACCTCTATAGAAAACAATCACAGCCGATCATTAACTATGGTATCACCGCTACCTCGTGGGATAGGGTGCCGTAGTGAGCGGTGTGTGTTTGTATGCATAGAGTCCTACTTTAAAATGTTGAACGGGCAAGAAAGGGATGGGAGATTTTCATCTCTCAAACCTTCCCTAAACCTAACCCTAACAAGTGAGGAATTACTCACTCATTAGGAAATTGATAAACGAGTTCATTTTTTTATGGTTTTAATTTAATAACTATGGTAGATAAAAAATATTTATAACTACGGCAGATAAAAAATTTATAACTGCGGCAGAAAAGAAATTCAAGATAAAAAAAACTTACTTCTTTATTGATACACTCTTTGACAGATTACATGGAATTGAAAATCTAAGATCTAGAAATTAAAAGAGGCATCTCAAAAGAGGCACCCAAAAAGAGGCACGAGAATTATTGGCCTTTTGCTCTCCTATTTATAGATACAGGAAACCCTAGGTTACATTCTGATACATTCATAAATTTACAAATCTACCCTAAGCAGACCCAGTCAATGCACCATCTTATCCACCGACACATGCATTGCACAGCCGCGGATCCACGGCCAAAAGCCTTGTTTAGTCGCGGTTCCGCGACCGTTTGATGGGCTTTTGGGCTCATTTCTTTAGGGCTGCTTCATGTTGCATTTTACTTCCGGTTCCTTCACTTGATTTCACAGAATATCTTCTATTTTCTTCCAGATTTTCACAGTGCAGAATGCTGTGGACTTTTACCGTTAGTTTCATGTTAAAGTCTTGAATCTTGTGCTGCCCTCATACGTTGTGCAATCGAACTGTTCATTGATCTTCATTTGTTCCTTAAACTGGTAGGCGGCATTATACGAATTCATCTATTTATTGGTCATAGTCTCACATTTATAGCGTCTTTTCACCATTTTCACTGTATTTGTTCTGAGAACCTGTAACCTGCAACTATTTAGCAGACATGGATCAAAAGCACATATTTATTTCCAAAATGATTAAGAATAGAGAATATAATAATGCAAAATTCTGATATGAACAAATACCCCCAAACTTATCTTTTGCTCGTCCCGAGCAAAACCATTTTTATTCTCAACAAAATCCTAACCTCACTTTCGCAGGGAATCGCGATTGCACTGAGCTCGTGCAACAAGCCGTTAAACCTCTAGGTGTGCCTAGTAGGAAGAGTGTTGTCTCCTGAGGGTTTTCAGCGGATATTATCCACAAAATCCGATCAACTTGGCCTATTGACTTTTATTCTTCAATTCGGTGTTCTAGCAAGAAATTTTATTATCTTCAACTCAGAAATTATCAACCCATATTTTTCACGCTTCCTTATCATTTAACTTAAGATAGTATATGTTCTGTAAATTTATTTAGCTTTTAGCATCTTTTGAATTTTTCTTCTAAGGTTCCATCTCAACTTAGGAATTTTTATCATCTCTACTAAATATATAAGTCCTATTTTTCATTCATGTCTCTCATCCAAACCCCAATCATATACCCATACATATGTGTATGTATCACCCCTACACTTGGAAATTCAATTCAAGCTATTATACTCTTGTCCATCGTCCAAAGTACTTTTAATTGGTGATTTTTTAAATGAAATTGCTCACACATCCTTCATGCGACCGTTAATACTTCTTGAGGTACTAACGACTGATTACAAAATGTGTTTGCGCATTAAGGCATAATTCCTCGTCTTGTAATACCTAAGACTTTAGCAGTGACTCCCAAACCAGTTGGTCTAAGGCACTAGGTGATAAAGCACCCTCGCTATATATGTTTTTTATTTTACGCAGCCTTAAGTAATTACAAAATCAGTGTTCATTTTTTTATATCTCTGTATTCACACTTATAATTTTATTTTCCTTCACACTAAAGATTTTAGACAAGAGCATTTCAAGGTATCCTCTACTATTCTAAGTTTCAAGGTTCGTGTTTGTGCAAGTTGCAGGGTATATATTTTCAGAATTTAGACTTAAGGTTTGGAATTATTTTTCAGACTTACACTTTAATAAAAATTTCAATACTCTTCCTTTATTTTGACTTAGCCCAAGAGGTGAACTCAAAATTTGCCTATTTCTAAGTAAACTATAAGGACATATATTTTCTACTGTTAAACTTTAAGAAAGGTTATTTTTAGGGTTTTTAATTTACTAAGTTTTGGGATCTAGTTTTTTCTAGCAAGTTAACCGTCTTGTCAAACTTAAGTCAATTATGGCCAAAATTGAACTTTCAATTTTTATAATTTTTAAAATTTTTCAATTTTTATGGGTTTTTAAATAAGTATGCAAATGCAAAAATATACACATGAATGCGAAGGAAGAAACCTTACGTAGCACACCTCCAAACTTAAACTTGATAGTGTCCTCACTGTCAGGCTACACTAAGAGGGTCAAAATTGTCGGCACTCCCATGTTTTTTTTAACAGAAAAAGAAAACAAAAAATATATACACAAAAAGATTCCCCCGAAACTTAAGTGAAACAGTGTTTCCACTGTTTAAGCGTTAAAGTTCAGAGTTAGGGAGGAGGAAAAACACAGTATCAAGCTATACAAGGCCTTACACAAGCCAAAGGTTAGCACCAACCATTCAAAATTTTGATCATTATAGTGGTGTGGTTGGTGAAAGAATAGAGTGTAGAGAAAAAAATAAGAAACACACGAGACCGTGTGGAGATAGAAGCAGTATACGGTCTCGGTGGAGGAGAAGAATGTCGGAAGGGAAAAAGAAATGATGGTGGTTCGACTTCTTCAGGTGGAGGTAAAATCCTTGTCGTTTACGAATGCGAGTTCGTCGGCGAAAGTATCTTCGAAACTTTCATCGAAGATTCGATTGAACGTTTCAATGTCAATAGGTGTCGCACCAGAATTCAACACACTTGATTTTTCAAAAATTATGAAGGTAGGATAGTCATAAGGCTCATTTACCTTATTTTCAAAAGAGTCTAAATCAAGTTGTTTTTCTAGAATTATCGAACTCAAAATATTGGATTTTGATTCATTAACACTCGGTATCATTAAAGGAAGATTAGAAGAAGAACTAGAGAAAGCGGGAGAAAGAAGTTGAATACGAACTTGAGGGTGGAGATGGAGTGTATAAATTAGCACATTTTGTAATGACCGATGTGTAAAAAGTGATTGTGTTAATCTATAAACCCACTGAGAAATGAGGTCAAATCCCTCAAGGTTCGTGAGAAAACATGGGTATGTCGAACTTGGTAAACCAGACATTAGAAATGAAAGCGATACGGTCTCTTACGCAGTCGGAACGATGGAAAGGACGAAGGGGAGTGATTTAGGAAGGGTCACAGTTAAAGATTCAGGACGGTGTACACAGTCAGTGGAAAGAACATGATGAATTGGAAAATCCGACTCATCAAACAAAACTGGTTTATCCTCAATAATTTCCTCAATATTCTCCTCAAAATTTAGCTTATCCATGTGTTCCCCTCCGAATGGCGGCGCAGACTTTTCGTCTTGCCTGAGATTCGGGGCAGATGCTATGTGGTTTTATCCGTCTACCTCTCCGAAGATGCCAAGTTGATTTATGGCACCGTGTATCGGAGGTTTAGACGGATGCGGCGGATGTAGCAGACTTCGTCAGATTCCCCCTCAGGGTGAGGGGTTTTTGATTGTGTGGACGCTCTTCCCTGCAGGCGCAAGCCCCTGCAGTTTATTACGCTACCGCATCGCGGTAACAACTTTCTCCTTCTCCAGAATTTCACTTCGTGTCGTGTGTGTTTGTTTTATTTGTGGTTGCCCGTGGATTGTATACGGAGACTGAGTAAAGCCGTCGCCCGTAGGACGTGGATTAGTCCAAATCCGTATTTACTTAGATTTGGGTTTGGTGTTTTTAGTTTAAGGATGCATTAGTCGTGTTGCGGCTAAGATCAACTTAAACATTCGTCAAGGATACGTTAGTCCTGTTTTGGACTAAGATCAACTTGACGTGATGATCGATTTAATATCTGGCCGTCAGGACTCGTCACCTCTCTGACGTTGTTGAAGGATTACAACGACATGTGTCAGAGGAGTTCAGAGATGTACCCTTGAACCAAAGTTGATTTAGGGTTTTATCATTCATTTAAATGTCTAAGGATACGTTAGCCGTAACTGGGGCTAAGATCAACTTAAACGGGACCGTTTAGATCCGGCGAAAGAGCATTTGGAGGCTCTACTGTTCCAGTTTAGGGACGTAGTGGTCCATGTTCCAGTTTAGGGATGTGGTGGTCCATCGCCAGTTTAGGGACGTGGTGGTCCATGTTCCAGTTTAGGGACGTGGTGGTCCATCATTAGTTTAAGGAAGTTTCGGTCCGACATTAGTTTAAGGACGTCTCGGTCCTATATTAGTTTAAGGATGTTTCGGTCCGACATCAGTTTAATGACGTTTCGGTCCGACATCAGTTTAAGGACGTTTCGGTACGACATCAGTTTAAGGACGTTTCGGTCCGACATCAGTTTTAAGGACGTTTCGGTCCGATATCAGTTTAGGGACGTTTCGGTCAGATATTAGTTTAGGGACGTTTCGGTCCATATTCCAGTTTAGGGACGTTTCGTTCCATATTCCAGTTTAGGGACATGGTGGTCTATGCTCCAGTTTAGGGACGTGGTGGTCCATGCTCTAGTTTAGGGACGTGGTGGTCCATGTTCCCATTTGGGGACGAGCATTAGTTTAAGGACATTTCAGTCCAACATTCCCATTTTGGGATGAATATTAGTTTAAGGACGTTTCGGTCCACGAGTTTAAGGACCCCGCAGTCCATATCGATATGTGGTCGTCGGGACCCGTCACCTCTCTGACGTCGTTGAAGGATTACAATGATAGGTGTCAGAGGAGTTCGGAGATGTACCCTCGAACCGATTGTAAATTGATTTAGGAGAGCAATTTTGCTCAGTCAATTTAATTTGAGGACTTACAGCCATGATTGGGCTAAGTCCAGTTGAGAATATTCAACGTTTTGTTTTTGGTCTATTAGACCTGTGCTAGGGCTTTGCCCGTGTTTAAATAATGCATTGCACTACTTTTTATTTTTGTTTGGGCTCTGCCCATAAAGGATGCAGAGCATCAATTTGTTTTGGGCTCTGCTCATTTATAAATGATGCAGAGCATCAATTTTACTTGGGCTCTGCTCTTTTATAAAAGATGCAGAGCATCAATTTTACCTGGGCTCTGCCCATTTATTGCTTTGCAATTTATTTTGGCTTACTAGGTCTTTTTGATTTGGGCCTGGCCCTTTAGCAAAAGAAATGCATTGCATTTATCAGGCGCTCTGCGCCAATCAAAGAGCGCAAGCGCTTTTGGTATTGACACGTATCACGCAGGCGCAGTGCGCTGCGCCAATGCACTGCGCTTGCGCTGCTGACACGTGGCGCGCTCTGGTGGGTTGCGCCAGTTTCAGAGAGCAAAGCTCTATCTTAAAAGCGCACAGCGCAAGTGAGTCAGATGCTAACACGTAGCGCTCTCTGGTGGCTTGCGCCAACCCAGGAGCGCAACAGTGCAGTTTTGCAAGTGCAAGGCACTATTAATTTAAGAATCTTTTAGATTGCAGAACCAATGGTTCATGAAAAAGTGCAAAACACTGTTTGATTTCTTGATCTAATTTAGATCAAAGAAAACAAGTATTTCTTGTTTTTCTTGATCTCAGAGATCCAATGGTTCATAAGTGCAAAGCACTATTATTTTTTTTGTTTTTTTATTGAAGATCATTGATCTTGTTCTTAGATCAATAATCTATTAGAAGAAATTCTTCTATCTTAAAGGTCTTTTACCTTTTTCTTCTTGAAATTTCTTCAGAGTTCTCTCTGTTTGAAGTTCTTGATTTCTCACAATGTTCATTCTTCTTCTCTCTTTTTTTATTTTAGAAAGAAGGATCATTGATCGTTGGGACCCACCACCTCTCCGACGACACTGAGAGATTACAGTGCCATATATCGAAGGTGTGGAGGGATGTACCCTTTGAACCATGTATCAATCATTAGGGGGGAAGAACAGGCTGGTGCTTAAGCTTCTCGCTGCTGAAAAGGCTTCTTTGCGTTCGCGCACGTGCGTCGCACGTGTTGGGCGCACATGCGTCGCACGTGTTGGGCGCTCATATTTGCACGTAGCGCACATGGATCTTGCACATATGCGCATTATGGGGGGGAGCAAGCTCCTATAAAGAACGAGTCTCCTTTTAATTGAATATTCTCATGTGATGTGCGTTGCACGTGGTGCGCGCGTGGCGGGCACACGTGCATTGCACGTGGCGCACATGCGCATTATGAGGAGAAGCAGGGCTTCTATATATGGAGAACAGGCTTCTTTTAATATTATTAAATGTTCTCATGTGGTGCGCACGTGCGGTGCACGTGGTGCGCGCGTGGCGAGCACACGTGCGTTGCACGTAGCGCACATGCGCATTATGAGGAGAAGCAGGGCTTCTATATATGGAGAACAGACTCCTTTTAATATTATTAAATATTCTCATATGGTGCGCACGTGCGTTGCACGTGGTGCCGCATGGCGGGCACACGTGCGTTGCATGTAGCGCATTATGAGGAGAAGCAGGGCTTCTATATATGGAGAACAGGCTCCTTTTAATATTATTAAATGTTCTCATATGGTGCGCACGTGCGTTGCACGTAGTACCGCATGGCGGGCACACGTGCGTTGCACGTAGCGCACATGGCGCTTGCGCATATGCGCATTATGGAGGAGCATGCTCCTATCTTGAAGAACTAAGCTCCTTTGAGGATTTAAATCTTTTGAGGATTTAACTCTACCTTTCTAAGAGATATCCCCTCTTATTTATATGGGAGTGGTAGAGAAGCCATCTCTCCTTTTCCCGATGTGGGACTAAAAAATGCATTTCCCATGTAGTAGAGCATTACTTTAGATTACACGTGTATAACACATTTGCTCATAACTTTTGATCTCGGATGAATTATGAGGCCCATAATATATCAAATCGAAGTTCTTTTCGAGATGTTTTCAATATCATCAGCATTTAGCTGTTTTTCGTTCCGGAGTTTGTCAAAATACAGGTCGGAAAATACTGGTTCGCATCTTCTTCCTTAGATCACATGTGCATAGACATTTGCTCATAACTTTTGATTCCGGATGAATTATGAGGCCCATAATATATCAAATCGAAGGTTTTTTCGAGATGCTTTCAACACCATCATAATTTAATAGTTTCTCATTGGGGAGTTTATCAAAATACAGGCCGGAAGATACTGGTTCGCATTTTCTTAAGCGTATCGCTGCCGTTTGATACCTTGGACTCTTTTGCGCAGAAATTTTTGGCGGGAACAAATGCCCCCCACTACTTTGCCCACATAAGTATATATGTGGGTGAAGTAGTGCAGAGTAATGCATAGCGTATGACCAGTTTCGGGTTGGTATATAAGTTTCAGAATCTTGATCTGAGAAGATAACGAGCGGACACAAGCGTCGTCATTTATCATTGACTCAAATCTCGACTCTTAAAAGATATAGTTTCAAACTCTTAATTCCATGAGCCGCACCTTTCTATTTCTTTATGTTTTACTCTGGTGTGAAGTAGTTTATACGCTAATGAGTAACTTCTCCATTTCAGTGGCACGTAGCTTTAGCAAGTGTGGCTCGTAAATGGTCCATCTTAACCTCTTTGTAGGGCAGTAATGGCTTAGAAGACAGGGGTAGGATCTGCCATCTAAGACTTTTCAACTCCATGAGCCATGAGGGTCTCGTAGAGATTTTTCTCCCTACGGATCGAGAGGATCTCGTAGATGGGTTTTTCTCCTTAGGAATCGTGAGGATTCCTAAGTGTGGTTTTCTCTTATAAGTTGTAAGGATCCTATAAGAGAATTTTCCCTCTTACGAGTCGAGAGGACTCGTAAGCGGTTGTTTCCCTCCTTGTCGAAACTCGACTTTGGAGAGTGAAACCGGTGAATAGTATGCAAAAGACCATTTTAGATCGACTTGCAGGGTCCCATTGTTCAGGAAGCAAGTTTTTCAATCCCGGCTGCCTGAGGCTTCATCTTGCAAGTTAAGACGAATCGGGAATCTTCCCGCGGAGACACTGGTTTCTCTGCGAGCCGACGCGAATCAAGAGGCTCCCGTCAAGGATTGTTTGTTTCCTTGAGTCGAGGAGTTTGCTAAGGATTATTTGTTTCCCAAGCGCCAAGGATTATTTGTTTCCTTGGGGTTTGAAACGAGTCGAGGATTTCCCACGAAGGCGCTGGTGGCTCTGCGAGTCGACGCGGATCAGGAGGCTCTCGTCAAGGAGTGTTTGTATCCGTGAGTCGAGGAGTTTGCTAGGGATTATTTGTTTCCCAAGCGCCAAGGATTATTTGTTTCCTTGGGGTTTGAAACGAGTCGAGGATTTCCCACGGAGTCGCTGGTGGCTCTGCGAGTCGACGCGGATCAGGAGGCTCTCGTCAAGGAGTGTTTGTATCCGTGAGTCGAGGAGTTTGCTAGGGATTATTTGTTTCCCAAGCGCCAAGGATTATTTGTTTCCTTGGGGTTTGAAACGAGTCGAGGATTTCCCACGGAGGCGCTGGTGGCTCTGCGAGTCGACGCGGATCAGGAGGCTCTCGTCAAGGAGTGTTTGTATCCATGAGTCGAGGAGTTTGCTAGGGATTATTTGTTTCCCAAGTGCCAAGGATTATTTGTTTCCTTGGGGTTTGAAACGAGTCGAGGACTTCCCACGGAGGCACTGGTGGCTCTGCGAGTCGACGCGGATCAGGAGGCTCTCGTCAAGGAGTGTTTGTATCCGTGAGTCGAGGAGTTTGCTAAAGATACTGGTTTCTTCGGAGTTGAACTGAACCGTCGAGATTTGGCTTCGTCTTCTGGCGGAGCCTGTTGGGAAAGTATGGTTCCCTCTTTGTTCACGCCCTTGGATTGTATACAGGGATCGATGTGATCTTAACTGTAGGGCCAAAGTTTTATCATCATTTTTTGTTTTATCTCCGCGATGCTCTATCATTTCAGCTTTTATATCGCGAAGGTCGCGATTGCCCAATCATTTCGGCTATTTATTTTATTTTTACTCGCTGCTTTTTGTTGCGAGTTGCCCAATCATTTCGGCTATTTTGCATGCATACATTTTTACTTGCTGCTTTTTATTGCAAGTTGCTCTATCATTTCGGCTATTTCGTATGCATGTGCGGCCTACTGGCTTTTCGCCGTAAGCCGATTTCGGCATCAGCACCGCTACAACTGGGATATTACCAGGAGCGAATCATCATCTACTTCCGTCGATGTCGAACAAAGGTGGCTTAGCGAACAGGGTTAGGGTCCTGTCGACTAAGGCTTTGACTTTATGAGCCGTAAGGGTCTCACAAAGTTATTTCTCCCTACAAGTCGTGAGGATCTTATAGGTGTATTTTCTTCTTAGGAATCGTGAGGATTCCTAAGTGTTTGTTTCCTCTGTAAATCGTAAGGATCCTACAGGAGGGTTTTCTTCTTGTAAGTCGAGAGGACTTACAAGGGTCGTGCAAACATATCCCCAGTCACGGATGGATCTTGGTTAGGGAAATGTTTATTCGCGCCCGTAGATTGTATACAAGGGCCAGTATTGAGCCACTTGTAAGGCAATATTGGAAGTTGTGGGGGTTGCTTAAGCACAGGTTTAGGTCTCTGTAACTTAAGACTTCCAAATCTTATGAGCCGTGAGGGTCCCATAAGAGAGTTCTCCTTACGAGTCGTGAGGATATCGCAAGTGTACTTTTTTCCTTAGGAATCGTGGGGATCCCTAAGTGTGTTGCACCTTTATGAGTCGTAAGGATCTCACGCAGGTGGTTTCTCCTTATAAGGTCGAGAGGACCCTATAAGTGTCCTTTAACGAGGTTGCGCCCTTTCGGGTTTTCACAAACACTCGCCGGTAGTCCTGCTGTTTTTACTCACGGAGCCCTTTCGGGTTTTCATCCGTGCCCATTTTGCTTATGGACATACCGTTTTTTATTCTTTTCATTTTCTTTTTCTCCCTTTTTTTTTACGAGGCCGCGCCCTTTCGGGTTTTCACGAACACTCGCCGGTAGCCCTGCTGTTTTTACTTACGGGGCCCTTTCGGGTTTTCATCCGTGCCCTTTTTGCTTATGGACATACCGTTTTTTTTTAGTTTTTTTTTCTTTATTTATTTTTTTTATTCATCTCGTCAGCCTAAGGATGCTGCGGTATTAGTTTAAAAACGTTTCGGTCTGCTATTAGTTTAAGGACATTTCGGTCCGACTTTGAGAAGGCTGGTTACTGCTGATAGAGTTTGAGCTTAGGAAGATAGCGAGCGGACATAGTCGTCGTCATCTATCATTGACCTAGGCTGTGGCTCATTAAGCGTAGTATCTCTTTAGGAAGCGACCGTTTATCGGCCTGAAAGGCCTTTCACCGTGCATGTCCATGAGTAGATAGGCCCCACCCTGGTAGACCTTATCTATGATGTATGGGCCTTCATAGTTTGGCTTGAATTTTCCTCGCTTGGCGTGATTGGGGATCATAGGCCTTTTGACCATTAGCACGAGTTTGCCTTGGCGAAATGTCCTCGGCCGAGTTAGTCTTTCATATGAGCACGTCATCTTTGCTTTATAGGCTTCCAGATTTTGTTGCGCTATGAGCCGGGTTTCATCAAGGGCGTATCGTTGACGAAGGCGAAAGACAGAGCTCGTTTCATGTGCTGATGTCTTGCGGACGCTTCTTCAGGCATTCGGTGGGACGTGAAGTAATCTATGAAGACTTCTCTCCAATCCTCGGTATTTTCCCAATCTTTTACTTGCAGGGTCGTCTGCTCGCTCGCTCCTTTTTCTTCGGATGATCCCGGAGATATTTCTGCTGGGGCAAGCACCCGACGGCTTTGTACCACGATTCTAACGTCATCGAGGTTCTCGTCAGCCAGTTCTTTAGCAAGTTTGGTCAGCGCGTTTGCTTTGCTGTTTTCCGCGCGCGGTATGTTCTCCAAAGTATAGGAGGGAATTTAGGTCAACAGTTGTTGCACTTTTTTGCCGTACTTTACCGATTCTAGCTTGCACGTTTGGTAGTCGCCGTTTACTTGACTAACGACCAGTTGAGAATCTCCGTATATGAGGAGGTTTTCAATTCCCATGTCAATGGCGATCTCGAGGCCTGCTATCATAGCTTCGTATTCGGCTTCATTGTTTGTTCTCGGCTCCGTCAGGGAGAACGCGTAGCGCATTATCCCTCCTTGTGGAGTTACAAAGATGAGTCCCACCCCCGATTTGATTATAGGGGTACTTTGTTTGCGCTTTTCCACGGAAGATGCTCCGTCGAAATAAAGCTCCCATCGGGTATTATCACCGTCGATCGCATCAAACGCATGTTCGTCTGGAAGATCGCAGTTTAAAGGAGAGTCGGCCGGGATCGAATGCTCAGCGAGGAAGTCGGCGATGGCCTGGCCTTTCACTTCCTTGAGAGGTTGATATGTTATCGAGAACTCCATCAAGAGCAGGGCCCATTTACCGAGTCGTCCCGTCAATATGGCCTTCGACATCAAGTATTTAAGGGGGTCCACCTTTGAAATGAGACGGACTTCATGCACCAACGCATAGTGTCTAAGCTTTGTTATCGTAAAAATCAACGCCAGACAATATTTTTCAATGGGAGAGTAGTTGCTTTCTGCCCCCAGCAGAACTCGACTTAAGTAGTAGCGTGCTCTTTCTTTCCCTTGATCGTTCTCTTGTGCCCATAATGCGCCTAAGAAACCTTTGAGGGCGGCTGTATAAAGAATGAGGGGCTTTCCCTTGACCGGAGCAGCCAACATCTGCGGGTTCTGCAGGTATTGCTTGATCTCGTCTAGTGCACTTTGGCATTTTTGATCCCAGACGAACGGGGTTCCCTTCTTCATCAGGTGACTGTAAGGACGGCACTTTCCTGAAAGGTTGGCTATAAATCGCCGTATATACACGAGCTTCCCTTGGAGAGACCGCAGCTGTTTGAGAGTTCTCGGCGGAGGCATTTCCATGATCGCTTTGATCTTTGACGGATCTATTTCAATACCTCGATGTCGAACAATGAATCCCAAGAATTTGCCTGAGGAAACTCCGAATGCACACTTAAGAGGGTTCATTTTCAAGTTATATTGTCGAAGGCGTTGAAATACGGTCTTCAGATGCTCGAGATGTTCCTCGTATGATTTGCTTTTAACCACGAGATCATCGATATAGCATTCGACGATTTCGTGTATAAGGTCATCGAAGATCTTCGTCATGGCCCTCTGATAAGTAGCACCGGCGTTCTTTAAATCGAAGGGCATCACTTTATAACAGAATATTCCTAAAGGGGTCCTGAAGGCTGTGTGCTTCTGGTCTTCTGGATGCATTTTTATCTGGTTATACCCCGATGAGCCGTCCATGAACGAGAAAACCTCATGAGTGGATGTATTTTCTATCATCAATTCGGTGACTGGCACTGGGAAATCATCCTTCGGGCAAGCTTTATTGAGATCCCGAAAGTCCACGCATACACGCACTGTCCCATTTTTCTTCATCACCGGGACGATGTTGGCGATCCACTCCGGATATTGAACCTCGTGGATGAAGCCAGAGTCGATCAGCTTTTTGACTTCAGCATTGATACTCATCTCAAGCTCGAGCCGCATTCTTCTCGGTGCCCGTTTGACTGGTTTGACGTTCGGGGATATCGCCAATCTGTGCACAGCAATTTCTGGATCTAGTCCCGGCATTTCGGAATAGTTCCATGCGAAGCAATCTTTATGCTGTAGAAGCACATCCTTTAACGCAGCCACCCTTTCTTCAGATAGCAGCTCGCTGATGAATGTTGGTCGCGGGTCATTTGCCGTCCCCAACTCAATTTTCTTGAGATTATCTGCAGTGGTATGGATTCCATCTTCCAGCTCTTTTGGCGCTGGTGGGAATTCTGAGATTATCTCGTTGCTGCTGTTTTTGAAGCACCAAGGGAGCTCATCTATGTCCTTGGGCTCTTCTTTTAATATTGTGATCATGTGACAGGTACGAATTCGCTTCCAATCCCAATGTGGAACTGGTTTTTCTTCCGTGGCCTTGGGCTCGTGCTTTTGTGGTGCGTTACTCTCCAGTTGTCAGACAGAGCGAATTTGCCAAGCTGGTACTGATCTTCGACCCAATTCTTGAAGGTGAAGCAATCTTCGAGAGGATGTCCTATTACTCGGTGATAAGAGAAATAGTCTGGGTGTGAGACTTCGCCTGCTTGTTCGGGGTGTTTGGACTCCGGCAGTGTAAGCATCTGATGTTTTAGAGCGAGGTCAAGTATCTTCTTCGTCTTGTCCCGAGGAAACGAGTACGCTCGACCCATTTTCTTCATAAGGGATAGATCAATAGCGCTCGACTCTCGTTTGCATGGCTTCTTAGCCCTGCTTTGTTGTTGTTGGGCGTCTTTTTGGTCTTTCGACTTATTTCTGCCTTTGCACTGAGCCTTCTTTATAACAGGTTGACAGGGAGCGGCCTTTTCATCTTTCACGGCTTATTGGAGAAGGCGTCGCGTTCTGGCTTTCTCGTAGATGACCATTTCGCGGTTATGGTCGTCTCGGACCTTTTGACCCGCTTCTCTTATAAGCTTGTCCATTTGTTCTTCGAACGATGGACTGGGTTCCTTTGCATCTGGCGCTTTTATTGGCTCAGGATTAGCGTCCTCCCATTGAGCATCCGCTTCTTCATCGAAGTCATACATGACATAGCAGCTGTTTAGTAGCTCCCGTTTCTTTGACCGGATGTATCCGAGTCCTTTCGTCTCCATTCTCCCGTTAGGCAGTTTGCGTTGAGTCCCGGGAACGTTCCAGACTTTATCATAGAACTTGGCTTTTCGAACGGTCTGCTTGAAGGATATCCCCTGGCGTTTCAGCAGCTTTTTCAAACCTTTCGTATAATATCTGGGGAGACGGATGGGCTGAAGCCTGTCGAGCGTAGAATCCGCACCATGCCAACCTAGTAATTAAAAAGGACGATGATGAATGAGATCTAACATACCAGCAGTCGAAAGTGGCAAATCAGGAAGCTTGGGAGGCTCTGCTATTCCTTTGTTCTTTCCCTCGAGCCGTAAGACTGTGGCTAATACGAGAAAATCTTAGCAATAGAAAGATTACTCATGAAAAAGATGAAATAAGAGATGAAGAATATACTAACCAACGCTCGGAGGAGGAATGAATTCTGATTGGAAGGCGAAGTGCGAGATTAGCATTTGGCACAAGCGGTCAAAAAGCACTCCTACAGGATTGCAACAATATATGGTAAAGAAATTAATCCAAGAAATAATATCTATACTGAAACAAGGAATTGAAAAATATTTACCTTCCGTTATTAAACCCAAGAGAACTCGGGGGGGGGGCACAAAAGAGAGAAGTGGAACAATGACAGTCGTGGCAACGACTGACAGTGATTCTTCGACCAGCACAACGCCGGGATCTATCACACCTTTATTCGGAATAAAAGAAATATTAGCGAATATTTTTAGCAAGATTGAGAACCTAAAAGAAACAACACAAAGAATACCTGATAGGGCAGAGACCATAGCGGTGTCTGGAGCGCCACTAACCATGACGGCTTCTTCGGTTTCCACCATCACCGGAGAGATGGATTCAACGTCAACACCTTCGTCACCCGAATCAATAAGGGCCATCGTCATGCTCGCATCACCCGCCGATATCAGGGATCCACAGGGGAAGGAAGCGGTAGTTGGAGCAGTCCCTGATTCGATAGGAAGGCCTAACGCTCCAGACCCTTCAAACGCTGGCGTTTCACTCACCACGTTAATACCCAAACTCGGCCCTGTCGCATCATTCAAGGACAAATGTGTTATAATTCAAGAAAAATTACTGTAAGAAGAAACCTGGAAAAGTAAACAAGTCATACTAGGTTTCAATAAGGGATCGTGCGCTGTTTTATCTTAAAATAACCGCTTAGCCTCTTCGCGAGCTGCGGCGCAACCTGCCTATGAGCGGTGGACAAGGCAGGAGGAATGTCCTCCATAGGAATGTCAAAGGGTCAGGCATCACTCGAACCTGTGCCTGCGGCCAAGTTAGCCTGACGCTCCCTTGCTGCGTACTTTTTGTGCTTCCTCTCAGCTTTGGCTGTACGAATAGATTTCCTCAAAACCTCCGAAAAGGGAACGTCTTTGTCCAAATTAGGCTCGGCCTCCATATCTGCTCCAGCATCCATCATCGGCTGCTTTAGCGACGCCTCCTGTGGCGGCCCTGAGATGACCTCAACCGTAGCCGGTGGCTCTGAAGGCTCCTCCGCACCACCACTTGAGGATGGTATTGTACTCGGAACAACATGAGTTGCGGTGGTTCCTGTAAAAGAAAGTGGAAGGGAGACAGGGTGTGAACGAAATGAACTAAATATGTAAAGGCATCACGAAACGAATCATACCGAGACCCATGGAAGCGCGAAGCCTTTCCTCTTCCCCAAATGTCTTGAGGGACGCCAAGAGAGCCTATTCAGTGGAGATTCCTGTTAAGAAAAAAGCATTAATAAAGCATGGTAAATTCAAATATATATACATACAGAAAAATGTAAATGAAATATACCGGATGCCGCAAAAGAAGCGTGCGCTGCTTGCTCACGGGCTAATCTCTCAGAAGCCTCAATAGCGGCTTGAAGATCAGTGGAGGCATTCTCATCGATAAAGGCTCCGAACATACTGTCGTTGGTACCGTATTCGTACAAGCCCTCGCTGTAAGGAGCATGAGGCTCCTGAATAAATACAACGTCGGTCGAGAATAAAGACTTCTTCTTCTTTTGAGAACCGACACCAACACCCGACGACAAAAGTTTTCGCTTAACGGGCTTCTTCAAACAGCGAGTTCCGATCTTCAAGTCAATACCCGACTCGGGGGATTCCACAGCCACCACAGTCACAAAAGCACTTACATCCGGCCGTGGCTTAACCGGAAAGGCTCGCGGAATTACAGCCGTGGCGCTCTCTCTTAAAGAAGGATGGATAATTACCCGTCGCTTCAGCGGGACCGCGGGATTACTAGCCAGGATAGAATCCTTATGGTTGAGAAGCATCTGCATTTCCTCTTTGATGACGGCACCCATGACATGTTGATACCAAGCAATAAAAGCATTCGAGGCCTTCGGGATATGGCTCGGCTCACTAATCAGGAAATGAGACCTCGTATTTAGCCGCATGAAGTGATGCGTCGCGTTGCAAACGCTCTCTTTTGTAGCAACCAGGTCAAGGAGGAACGCTTCAATGGGAACGTCTTAGTTGTAACTGGATTGCTGGGAAAAACGGTGCGGGTTATATATCATAAACAACACCGAGGCGTTCTGTCTGAATACGAGGAAACCCGACCCGACAGAATATAAATGAACGATCTCCCGGGCCCTCAACGCAGAAGCTCCATCCTTGAAGACATCGTGGAGCGGCTGGATTACTTTGGAAGGTTCCTTGTTGATGGTCAGGACCCTGTCAACGAAGGCCATGCTATCCTCAACCATGCGTGGGCGAAGAAGCAATCGCCGAGCCTCTCGCTGTGTTGAGTCTGGAGAAGAAGCACTTAACAATTGCATGACCTGAGGAAAGTTATATCCTTCATAAAATTTGGGCCATTTATGCACACCAAAAGCACCTAGCACGTGCATCTCGATCCACTAGGTGAAGTGGTGCAATGGGAGATTTACGGGCTTCAAACCCGACTGAGTGGTGTCGGCCGCTATACTCAGACAATGATATAAGTGAGCCAGTCCTGCAACCCCAATAGCCATACGTTTTCCCGCAGCGATGCGATGAGCCGGATAGAAGACAGATGGTCTCATGTAGCGAGGGTGCATCGGGAGCGCAAACCAGCTCAGCCACAGTCCAATGAACCCCATAAAGAACGTATCCTCATCAAAGTCCGAAGCGGCAATCTCTGCAAAAAGGACGGTGGGGGAATCCGGAATAAAGAACTGCTTTAAATCCACCTCTGCGGTCGGCACTTTGGCCGAGCCGAGCCAAACGGATCATCGAGCTTGGAAAACTCCGCAGCTTTCTTCGATAAAACCTCTGACCGGAGGAAACGGGCAAAAAAGTCCATAAAGCTAACGCCATCCCCCCGGACTTCAAGAATAAGCTCTCATATATGTTCAACACCTTGATCAAGCTGAGAAACTTGTGTTGAACAACATTTTCTGGGGTAAGACCCATAACCACTGATTCAGTAGCGAATACGTACTCGTCAAGAGGAAGCATCTCCTCATAATGCTCTCCTCTGACGGGTAACCCGGATATTTCTGTGAATTCCTTCAGCGAGATTGATACCTCCCGATCCGATAAGAGAAATGTGTGCGTCGGGATATACCATTGCTCCAGGAAGGATTTAACCCACCACACATGAGGAGTGTGGTAATAAAAGAGGGATGCGTAGATCACTGGATATAACCCGGTCTTCAGCAGCAGTGACTTCTTGGCCGACAAAATATAACGAGCCCACTGCAGGTAACCAGCCGGATGATGGGGCTCACTCCTATCGTATAAACCTGGCCCTAAGGACGCGCTTCTCCTTGGCATATGCGACGCCCCAGAATGTCTAGGACCATCGGCGGCTGCACTGGTATCGAAACCATGAAAGATTGGAGACGACCTTCCGAGGTCCAGTTGACTTCTTCCACTGCAAGCGACCTACGGAGGGTCAGTGTAATGGATTGACGGGATGGATCCTGACGGCACTGCACAAGTGAAGCTGCGCTGACCCCGGACAAAATAACCATACCATGATCCCTACGGATGAAAAGACTTCTTCTCTGGGTCATAGTCCCGAATTAGCGCAAAGACTTCCCAATCCGTAGGCGCGTCAGCAAAAGCGCTCTTCAAACGGACATAAGGAAAGAAGGAGTCGGATGCCATAATACCTGAAAAGAAAAACCCATAGAGAGTTATTTATCGGCACAATGTAATTAACTATGACAAAGGGCCTTAGCATCTGTACTCCACTGTGGCATATTAAAGTCACTACAGTCCAAGAAAAAAAGGGGGGACAGTGGGCCCCACAAAATCAAGATGACGCCTCATCAATGATGACACATGCACACCTTGTGAGAATCCAAAAGGATTCCCATTAAATGAGAAATATCATTAAGCGGTGGAGTCCAAAACTCCCAATGTTCTTGATGAACGTGTTCTACAACAGATCCAAATCTGTAAGATGAATCTACAACAGAACCCTAAAAAGAAAAGAGGAAAGAGGAATAAAATTCCTAAAAATTTTCAAAATTCCCCAGAGCTAAGCTCTGTCATACAAACTGGAATCAAGTTCCTCCGATGATGGGATTAAATCCCAGAAATCCCCATGGGAAATATACTGGAATTAAATTCCAGAGAACCCTCAAAGATCAGAATTAATAATAGGGAAAACCCTAAGATCTCTAAAGACCCACAGTCTACCCAGATAAAGTTTTTTTAAGATCTCTAAGAGTTCATTTAAAAAAAACAGAGAGTCAAGCTCTGTTAATGGGTTAAAAATCCAAAACAAAAAAGAGTTTCTTTTAAAAGTTAAAAAGTTGGTCATAATCCTCTAAAAAGAGAATTAAATTCTCAAGGAAGAAAAGGGAAGATGACGAAATGGCAGCCATCTCAAGGGCTAAAGGCCCTATTTATAAGATGGGAAGGGACGGCTCTACTCCCTAGAAGATCAAACGATGGAAAAAGTGACACCATTGCACTCACGTGTGAGTCACGTGAGAACAATGGTGAGGGGCATTTGTTCCACCAATATTTAAACATATTAAAAGTGCAAAGCTCTGTTGAAATTTAATGGGGCAGCGTCTCACGTGCTTCTCACGAGGGCGCTAGCGCCTACACCAATTTTGTAGTGGCGCCGCACGTGCGCCTCACACCGACGACAATGTGCAAAGTACAGAAACGCTTTCTGAATAAGAATTAAATTCTTATATGGCGCCGCATGTGTTCATCATGCGGGCGCCAATGTGCAAAGCACAGGAGCATCCATCATAAGAATTAAATTCTTAAGTGGCGTCCACGTGCACAACACTTGAGCGCCAACGTCCAAGTCAAGATCAATAGAATTAAATTCTACATGAGAATTTGGATACTCTCTGTTAAACAGAGCCGTTGGATCAAAAATCCAATGGAGATCATAAATCATCAAAATATAGAATTAAATTCTATTATGAGAAAATATCTCCCAAATCTTTCTAAATAAGAAAAGTACTCTCGGTTGGATTAATAGTCCAATAATAGAATAAAATTCTATTTTGGGAATATATTCCCTCAATCTTTCTAAACAAAAAGAGATTGCTCTCTGTCAAACAGAGAACCCTGGATTAAAAATCCAATGGTGATTAAAAAATCACCATTTTATAGAATAAATTATGTATATGGGAAAATATTTCCCCAATCTTATTAAAAATAAGAAAACATATTCTGTAAAACAGAAGTCCTTAAATTAAAAATCCAACGGTGGGTAAAATTTCCCAACTCAATTTTGGGACCAATTAAATCAACTGGAATCTCTCAATGAGATATTTTCTCAAAATTAATTAACAAACTTGCCTCCATTATATAAAGGACCCGAGACTTCAAGTCTCATAAAAAAACCCTATAAGCTTCTGAAAAAATACAGAAAGGTTTTAAAACAACAGAGAATTTAATTCTCAAAGAGGAAGACTTCCCTTTCAAAAAAGAACCGAGGTAAAGAAAACACAGAGATCAAAATATCTCTTTTACATATTTTAAGGGTTTAACCCTTTCCAAAGAGCTTAATTCTTTCTCTGGATTAGAGATCCACAAGATAAGTCTCCCACAAGTTGAGAATTTAATTCTCATCGGGAAGATCTTGTTCTTGAAAATCAAAGATTCAGAAAAGAATTAGATCCAAAAAAGAAAAAGAAAAAGAACCTATGAAAGAACTGAGTTCTTAAAAAAGAACCTGATCCCGGATCTTCAAAAACGAAGATCTTGGTGATCATTAATGGTCAAAATGCCATTAACAGAGATCTAATCTCTAAAAAAGGAAAGAAGACTAGCGCCTCACGTGTTTCTCATATGGGCACCCTTTTAACAGCGCCTAGCGCCTCACATGAAAACATGCGGGCGTCCAAAACAGAAGACCAGCGCCTCACGTGAAACACACGTGGGCGCTGAATAAAAGTGCTTAGTACTTCATATATAGCTAAAACAGCTAAGTGCTTAGCACTGATTGGGCAGCGTTTCACGTTCTCCTCATATGGGCGCCACACAAAAAGTGCTTAGCACTCCATATACAGCCAAAACGGCTGAATGCTTAGCACTGATCGGGCAGCGCCCAGCGCCTCACGTGCTCCTCATGTGGACGCCATATAAAAAGTGTTTAGCACTTTATATACAGCCAAAACGTCTGCGTGCTTAGCACTGATCGGGCAGCGTCCAGCGCCGCACGTGCACCTCAAGTAGACGCCATAGAAAGTGCTTAGCACTTCAGGATTAGTCAAAACGACTAAAGTGTTCAACACTCATTGGGCAGCGCCTATAACTGAATGCTTCACATGATACCTATGTGAACGCCAGAGCTTCAAACAAGTGCTTAGCACTTTTTCATAAAAACAAAGGGGCTGAACAAATAGAGCCCAAATAAGTGCTTAGCACTTTTACATTAAGAGAAAAAAGAAAAGACTAAACAGACTAAGCCCAAATTGGCTAAGTCTCTGAACTTTTCTTGCAGCTGAGCCCAAATGCTCCTTTGCTGGATCTTAAGTAAAAATGATCCTAAAATATTGTTGAGTTGGTCTTAGTCTTAAATAAGACTAACGTATCCTTAGCAGAAAGAAACTGAGCCCAAATGCTCATTTATAGATTTAAGTTGATCTTAATCTCAAACTAGATTAACGATCCTTAAATAAAACAAAAATATTTCTAAACTGTAGGAATATACAACCTAAGTTCAAAACCCCGTCAAGAAAATCCTTGACCCAAACCCAAATCTAAAATATACGGATTTGGACTAATCCGCGCCCTACGGGCAACGACATAAACTAGTCTCCGTATACAATCCACGGGGAACAAAACAAGCAAAAACACACACGACACAAAGTGAACTGCTGGAGAAGGAGAAAGTGGTTATCGCAATACGGTAACGTAATTAACTGCAGGGTTTGCGCCTGCAGGGAAGAGCGTTCCCACAATTAAAATACTCTCATAAAATGAGGAGGAATCTGATATAGTCTACTACAACGATCGCATCTGTCCAAACCTCCAATATATGGTGCCATAAATCAACTTGGTATCTTCGGAGAGGTGGATGGAGAAGTCCAAATAGCATCTGCCCCCAAATTCAGGTCAGATGTCACAACGTCTCGGTCTCTCTCTTTCGGCGGTGAACAGTCCTGAGCTAAGCACATTTTTTTCTTGATCGTTCGAACTATATCGATAGTTGCCACGATCATCTCTGGCCCAAGAAGTTCACGATCTCCAACGCCGTCCCAACTCAGCAGGGAATGACACTTACATCCGTAGAGTGCTGCGAATGGTAGGTGGTGTAGACGGTGGAGTGTTATCGTTGACGTTGGTGCTCGTATTGTTCGAGAATCCATCACCTTGATAGAAAAGACAGATTAGGATAGATTCAAAGAATTTGAAATGCAAGGATTGTAAATGTTTGTTGACTTCATTAATTCTTGTGGTATTTTGTTTAAGACTTCATACAGAACAGACCTACATGGGCCACCAGTAAAACCTGTCACACCCCGCTTCTTGTTGGATATAGTGCCCTCAGAGTAAATTATTGGATCACAGGCACGTGATTGCAATGATTGAGGGAGGACCTATGCCGGTAGGACAGTCTTACTCGAGATGATAGTATACTATCCGGTTTGCCTTTATCATCGTGTACTGCTTCAGGTGAGCTTACAGGTCACTATTACACGTTGATAGAGCCCTTAGGATTCTTGCTTGACGGCCAACAGTATGATGGCGATCATATACGTGGGAGCTGGGGTCTATAAGCACATCCTTAAAAGGTCCCTAGTCGTGGGAGTTTTCGAGACAGGGCATCGATACTCCAGAGTAGACTAGTGTATACAGTCGAGACCCCGACGAGGGGCAGTGGCCGGTCTCACAAGCCACTGGTGTCAGTTGATTCACCTAAGATGTTTACAGGTGCTCATTGGGTTATGAGTACACCGGACAGGACTCGCCGGGAACATGCTAGTTGGTATTATATCTCACGTCAGATAGCAGTTCCCTGGTGATATGTGTACAGGTTAGTTCATCGACCTGAGATCGTCATTTGTCTCGTGTGAGTTCCCACTGTACTTTGATTACTACCCTACCACGGCTCAAAAGAGTCGTGCAAACAGGTTTTAGTTGAGTACAGTCCCGAGCCACATGGAGGCAGTGAGCAGATCGACAGGGGTTTCATCTCTCCCGGTATTGGGGGTGAGATCGCGCTGTGTCTAGGAGAGCCATTACACAAAGCCATCGACCGAGGCATGAGTTTTATTGGTAGGTATTGTAAGTGCACGGCGGCGCCCCGGCCGTCAATCCGACGCCGGAATGCGGAAGCGAAAAACTTTGCAAACTAGCAAACTGGCACCACCCCGCACTTTTACCCTGGATCGGGCCATTAACCTAGCTACTAGCAAACTAAAAGATGGGTAGAGAGTTATACCAAGCGATCCGTGTCCTTCGGTCTTCGTCTCCACTCCGATCTCCTACGGAAACTCCGTTCATCACCTCCTCGTCGGAAAGGGCACCACGTAGCCGGATTCTTTTACGGGCTCCCACCTCTGGACCAAGGCAACTCGGGCGCGAAGTTGGATAGCCGACGCGTCCAAGATTTGCTGTAGATATAGTGTAGAAAGGATTGTCTCTTTGGGGTTTAAGTTGCCATTGATGGAGGTGAAGAAATAATCTTTGGAGAGAGATGTGAGATTTTTGGTAGCAAGCCTAGAATAAAAATGAGATGAATGAATTTCTCACTCACACAAATGAACCCTCTCACCCCCCTCTAGTGTGGCCGGCCCCTCATAAGCAAGAATGGTGGAGGAAAATACAAAACATGAAGGGAGGTGATGGTAGGAAAAGGAGAGGGTGACCACATCCATAAGCAATGATAACAAGGTCAAATCCAATTCAAATCAACTCTAATCACATTAAAGCAAGCCATCATGAAAAAGCAAAGATGCTTAACCTTTCATAATGCCATAAATACAAATAATACCCTCCACAAAGATAATTTGCACAACTGCAAATAACCCCCTCCATCGGAAAAATCCGGCCGTGAAGGAACAAAGGAAAACTGGTCGGAACGGAATGCAAACTGGCAACTTCAGAAAACTGATCCCGTAATAAATTATAGGAAAACCCCGCTACTGCATATACATGCCCGCATTTGTATTCCCACTGAATACAAATGCAAAGAGACAAAATCTACACTGTCTAATACTAGGATCCGGCTTAAGCCAAAGCCGGCTAGTAAAATCCGTCCGATCACGATCCGTGCAATACCGCACGTATCTGATCGAACCCTGCCATATCTCCATACGGCCTCTACATGTTTCGCCCGAAACTTGAGTAACTGTGTGTGGTGGACTCTAAAGACTCGTCAATACTATGGCTATGGATTTAATCACTAGCACGTCAGAGGTATTAGCCATACGTGACGGGCCACCAGCTATTGACCAAAAGGGACGTCGATGAGTGAACTCATCCTAACACCCTACTGAGCCGGTCAGTGACAATATCCGTACAGTCTGTTCCGTTCGTCTATGAGCATCGCATGGCGGGCCTAGGGGGTTGGCAAAAGTCAGACCCCCAAAAGCGGTACAAGTCGTGTCGGAGTGTAGCCCAGAACATCCTGAGATACTACTGGAATACCTACCAGTAAATCTCCTACCTTGGCCAAGGACTTTTCATGTTCTGGCTCTCCTAGACACAGCGCGACCTCACCCCCAGTACCGGGAGAGACGAACCCCTGCAGATCCGCTCACTGCCTCCATGTGGCTCGGGACTGTACCCAACTAAAACCTGTTTGCACGTCTCCTTTGAGCGTGGTAGGGTAGTAATCAAAGCACAGTGGGAACTCACACGAGACAAATGACGATCTCAGGTTGATGAACTAACCTGTACACATGTCACCAGGGAACAGCTATCTGACATCTGGTATAATCCCAACTAGCAGGTTCCCGGCGAGTCCTGTCCGGTGTACTCATAACCCAATGAGCACCTGTATACATCTTAGGTGAACCAACTGACACCAGTGGCTTGTGAGACCGGCCACCGCCCCTCATCTGGGTCTCGATTGTATACACTAGTCTACTCCGGAGTATCGATGCCCTGTCTCGAAACTCCCATGACTAGGGACCTTTTAAGAATGTGCTTATAGACCCCAGCTCTCACGTATATGATCGCCCTCATACTGCTGTTAGTCAAGCAAGAAACCTAGGGGCTCTATCAACGTGTAATAGCGACTCGTAAGGTCACCTAAACCAGTACACGATGATAAAGATAAACCAGATAGCATACTATCATTTTGAGTAAGACTGTCCTACTGGGACAGGTCCTCCCTCAATCATTGCAATCACGTGCCTGTGATCCAATAATTGACTCTGAGGGTAATATCTCCAACAGGTATTCCAGTAGTATCTCAGGGTGTTCTAGGATATACTCCGATACGACTTGTACCGCTTTTGGGGGTCTGACTTTTACCACCCCCCTAGACCCGACATGCAATACTCACAGATGAATGGACCGGACTGTACGGATATTGTCACTAACAGGCTCAGTAGGGTGTCAGGATGAGTTCGCACATCGACCTCCCTTTTGGTCAATACCTGGTAGCCCGACACGTATAGCTAGTACCTCTGACGTGCTAGTGGTTAAATCCACACCCAAGGTATTGACGAGTCTTTAGAGTCCCCCACAGACAGTTTCTCAAGTTTCGGGCGAAATGTTGTAGAGGCCGTATGATATATGGCAGGGTTCGATCATATACGTGCGGCATTGCACGGATCATGATCAGACGGATCATACTAGTAAGCTTTGATTTAAGCCGGATCCTAGTATTAGATTTGTTGGATTACTTTAGTCTCATCGCATTCGCATTCGGTCGGAATGCGGATGCAGGTATGTATATACAGGTGAGGGGTATCCTTGTGATCCGTCACGAGTTTACTTTAGATGTAGCCGGATTTTTCTTTGTTGGACCAAACATTTGGATTAATGTTTGGATGGTGGTAATTATGAGCTAGAAATCATCATTTAGAGCATTAATGGTGACACATGCACAAGTGATGACTCATGGTCACTTTTCTTGTGCATCTGTCACATTATGAGACTGATTTGAGTCATGAAATGAGAAGGGGAGAGAGAAGGGCTGCCATGAGTAGGTGAGCTCTCATATTATTCTCTACACACTCTCTCATTTCATCACACTTATCACAAAAGAAAAGAAAGAGAGAAACTTCTTCTTCTTCCTCTTTCTTCTCTAGCTCCTAACTTCCATCAATGGCTTCATCTCTAACCTCCATCCATCTCATGGATGCAAGAGAAAAAGTGATCACAAACATTCTCTACATCATCTTGGACACGTCGGCTAGCACACTTCGTGACCGAGTTGCTTCGGATGAAGCGGGAGCCCGTAAAAAGAATCGATGATGTGGTGCCCTTTCCGACGAGGAGATCGAGACCGGAGTTGTCGCGGGGAGCTTGGGATGGTGGCCAAAGACCGAAGGACACGGATCGATCGGTATAGCACTCTATCCCTTCTCTTGATAGCTAGTAGTAGGTTAATGGTTCGATCCGGGTTTTAAGCATACGATAGCGCCGGTTTTCAAATTAAGAAAAAATTTCGTTTCCGCATTTTGGCCTCGGAAAGACGGCCGGGGTGCTACCGTAGTCTTACATGGTATCAGAGCCACGCCATTAACCTTTTCTAGCTTGCTCTAGTTTGTTTAGAACTTCGATCAGACGAAATTTTCAAATAACCGCGTTTTCAAGTCACAGTTTCTGTCGAAATTTTTCTGTTGTCAAAAACTTATTTGGTGTATTGCAGAAAATCAGGCAGGGTTTTTAGTGAACACTGAAGAAAAATGGTTGCATGATGTCACTGTAGCGCCGCGGAACCGCGGCCGTAACCCCCTTTTGGCCGCGCTTCCGCCGCCGAACATTAACGTCTCTGGACCATTTTTCCTACAGTGATTCCTGACTTGAAAAAAGGGTTTCTGGTAATTTTATTTTGGGCCCAGATTTATTTGAGTACTGGGTCTTGTGCTTGGGGCCCACTTCGGGAAATTTTGTCGATCTAAAATTTTAAACATGTTAGTTCACAGTATTTACGTTATATCTGCGACCGTGAATGTCATTTGATCGGTAAATCCTGTCTAATTGCTATAGCTCTTTTAGACGGATTTGCGAACGTGACATTCACGTTGATATTCTGTGTTGTGCTGTGATGTTGCGGATTTGTCGTGGTGGATAGCCTGGATGCAATGTTAGTACAGTTTGGTTTTTTATATGTACGTTTGATATTGCGGGGCGAGCGTCCGACATGTGGACAGCTGTCACTGCCTGTTTGTATATTATTCTTTTGGGGCACGACCGGGCTGAGGTCGATATACTCGTTGTATATTTTACTTTCTGTACTAGGATTACCCTGTGGTGGGGTGCACGGATAGCCGGGTTCTAGAGGGCAACGGGCCCGCATCTCATGGCATTGAAACGGAGGGGGCTTCACTCTAGAATTGGCAAGCTATTCATCGCACTCATAGGGGGTACAGGTTGACCCAAGGAAGGGTGCACAAGTTACCGGATTCCGTGAAGTGCTGGGTGGTCCATTCACGTTGTTGAAGGGGCTACCTCGCTTCAGGTTTCGGCGGGTAACTTGCCGCACCCGTAGGGGTCTAGGATCTCATTGCACAGGCTATCCACACGACCAGGGGAACGCCGGGTTTCAGTAGAAGCTCTATGAAACCCGGGGATCCCAGATTATCTGTATTGTTCTGTGTTGCTTATTACATTTCTGTGATGTTGCATTTTATCATGCTTTGAGCGAATATTATATATTGATATATATATATATACTAGTAGATGTTGTATATGTTTTACACCCGCGCTAGTCCAGTCCTCGCTCTGTCGTTAGTTAAGTAACCTAACGGGTGATGACGGGACCCGATGGCGAATGCGGATAGCATATACGTACATCGTATTTTCGTTCTTTATTGGTGTGATCAATTGATGGGACTGCATTAAGTCAAATCAATGCAAGCTAAACAAACCTATTCTAATGTTGTTGGAACATTTTTCAAAAAAGCTGTTATTGCAAGGACGTTCTCTTTTGTTTTGCACAGTGGTATTCGGTTATGAATATCCAGCACCTCAGTCGACGAGGCAAGGGCCGAGATCCCTTCACCGGGAGTGACCCCTTGGACAGAAGTTTGCGTCAGGGTAATAACTTAACTATAGCCGATTACTTTTTTGCTTTGCATCGTGGTATTCAGTTGGTATATCCTGCACCTCATTCTACGGGGAAAGAGCCGAGATCCCTTCACCGGGAGTGACCTCTTTAGCAAAGGTTTTCGCCACTATATTTTTATAAAAAACCTATGCAGTTTCTTCAACGATATCAAGTTCATTACGTCAAAGGTTTTTCGCCAAAAACCAGTCGTAGCCCTCCGTCGTTTCTTACAGGTATTACTTAGTATTCATGTTGTGTATGTTGACCTCTGTCAAGGCACAGTGCTTGGTAGCTGGGTAATGCTTGTTTGTTGCATAAATGGGATTATTTAGGACAGTCGCACGGTCATTTTGACCCCTGTCAAGGGCACGTGCGGATGGATCTAAGTTAATCAAGGACAATGACGGGTTGAACTTGACTTGCGACTTATGATATGTTGACCTCTGTCAAGGTCATAAGCCGCTTGGGGTAAAAACACACATCGGGAGTTTCTAAAGAAACTGAAACTTACCAGGCATGCGCATACCTTCTGGAGTGTGATAACGTGAGTGGATTCCATCACATTATCATGAGGTTATAGTTGGATCCCGATTCCCACTGATGAGTTAGTTTACTCCTCGGGTGATCCCGACTAATTCTTCTTTCAGGTTTGGAGGAGAATTTGAGGATACAGTGGGAGGTTTCCTAATTAGATAAATTGATAACCATTCTGATCTAGGTTAGAGTGCACGCAGAGTGTTTCTTTTCTCTCTCTCTTTGGCAGCGACCATGATCCGACCCTTGACTATGACTTAGTGACCAAGTTAACCAAACCTTCTTAAACACTGGCTTTTGGATTGTCAGAGTTGCATACCTCATTGCCACTCCTACTTTTACCCTTTTCTCCAAAACACCCCGTATTACTACGAACGTCCACTTCCATTAGATAAAACCATCGTATGGTTATATACGAACTCGAAGGAACTTGTTCCAGATTCGAGGATGGTTTCTGGTTCTGGAGAAAATGAATAGGACTATTCAGTTGTCTTTTCCTTTTACCTTCACTCAGGTTGCGAGTGCTCCTTGGATTAGGACAGTACACCTATTACGCTTATTGGATAGTCTTCTTCCAAACCATAGGCAGGTGCCGAACGGTAGGGAATGAAGAAAACCAATTAGCCTAACGATGGTGTACAGAAGATAATAAGATTAAGACAAATAAAGGGATTAGTAAGAGGGCAAAGTAAATTGCGACTGCTATTCACGACCAAACCAAGTATTTCTTCGCCAATCCTATATCACCTTTGTATTTATCCTGAACACTCCGTATCACTACGAAGATTCACAGTTATTTGGATACTCCATCGTATGGTTATATACGAACTCGAAGGAACTTGTTCCAGTTCGAGGATGGATTCTGGTTCAGGAGAAATAAGAATAAAGTTTTATTCAGTTGTCTTTTATCTTCACCTTCTCTCAGGTTACGAGTACTCCTAGGATTAGGAGAGTACACCCATTATGCTTATTGGATAGTCTTCTTCCAGACCATAGGCTGGTGTCGAACGGTAGGGAAGGAAGAAAACCATTTAGCCTAAAGGGGTGTACAGAAGGTAATGACTAAAGACATATAAAGGGATTTAGAGAGATGACAAAGAAATATACGGATACAGTTATGAATCTGATAATGGAAGAGGCATTACTAGGAATACCCGGATACCCCTACGAAATATTTACATGTTTCAGTTTCACTGTGTATTGTTAAAAGAAAACTGATTTCCCAATTAGTTCTTGCTCCAGGGTATGTATTTACCAGGTTTGATTCTCACATCTGTATGGTTTTACAGATGATGAGTGGGAGTAAGTTATTGGGAATTGGGTGATCATCCTCATTATATCGGGATTCGTTGTAATTGGTGATATTTGAGGAAATCGCCTGGGTTGTTTGCCGGTCGACAAATATTTGGTTTTGAATATCCGTTGTTATGCACCAATTTCAAATTGATATATTTGTACGTTTATTTTTATAAAGTGAGATATAACTTTTTGAAATTATGTCTATGACATTTATCTATATCAGTGGATGGTTAGGTAAGGAGCATTAAACAGCGGTGTAATTCTTCTTAACCATAAGTACAGTTTTCAACCTACGACACACAGGGAATGGGTTATTAGACTCAGAGGACTTGTACAGAGTATTGTATGTTGTCCAGTGTCCATGAGGACAGAGGGGTTGGTACTCGTACTATATTCCATTTACTTATGACTTCTCTAGTTTTTAGACAAGTGTTTCGTAGAAACACAAGATCCAAGTTTAGAGAAGTTATAGGTATATGAATAAAATAGAGAACCAGGTGTTGCAAGTATCGGGATTCTTCAAGGTAATCGAAGATGTAGATACTTGTGTATAGTATTCAGTTGATAGTAATGACTATGAGAACTTGCTTCTCTTTCAGGTTACTCATAATTGGAAGCACCCCTAAGTTGAGTAATGTTGATCGGCCTCTCTCTATTTAGTTGACATGCACTGGAGACAGCTGCATGATTTGAATCTGGTTCCAATTAAATCAGTGCCTCTATTTCTATATTGGATATAGAATAGTTCATATCTTAACATTGTTAAGGTATGGGGAGTTTTCCGGCTAATGGTTGTTTGTGGGTTGACCCGGGCTATGAAGAGGGTTGACTTTCTACCATCTGGAAGATCAATTGTGATATTGTTCTTGACTCGCCACAATTTTAATGAAAATGGATTTTTTTCAGAAAACAGAAGTGGGAGTATGGTAGAACTGGAAGTGATTCCAGAACCGCAAATGATTACTGAAAATTTGATAAGAACCTAAAGATTCAATCTGGTTTGACATTCCATTGGCCACTCCGCAGATATGGTGGGTAACCTCAGGCACCCGAGAGGTACTCCGGTAGCCTCAAGGACGGTGACAGGGAGGTTCTTGTTTACCCAAATTTGACGCTACTGTTGTTCCAGGCTATGAGACCCGGCAGGAGGATGAGTATAGCGTCGTTCTGAACTAGCTTTAGAAGTGCACGTGTATATGACTGTGCCAGAGGGTTGTCGTAGTCAGTGGGAGCAGCGGAAGCATAGTAGACAAGTAGCTTATGTCTATTTATGGACTAAAGCAGATATAGCGGAGATAGATGATCTATTTCTGATATGACAGTCATAGGTTTGACTTCATCAGAATAGGGGATGGATCTGTTAAGAAGGTAGTAGGGTGTGATATCCTGGTATTTGGATGACATACACAGAGTAGGAAGTGAAATTCCTATACTACGATCGGTTATACTTTGGTTGTCACACAGTGGTTTCTCCACATAGGATATGGATGTTATATCAGATATTCTGGTTACTAGATCTATGGTTTTAGATCTAGATTTGGGTAGTTTCCCAATCTGGCTACTTAGACAGCATTCTAAAGGTGTTTTAGAATGGATGACTCCTGGCATGGTGGTGTACCTGCAGATGATGGAGTCACCCTCTCTAAAGGTGTCTTACAGACTAAAGGGGAGAGGGATGTGCATGATTGGCAGATCACTTGCTTAGGCAATTGAGTCAATCATGAGATATCAAGTACCACACCAGATGTTATTTTTGCAGTAGATGCAATAAGATATTGATTCAATCCTGGAGAAACATTCGGAAGCAGTTTTAGAACATAAGTGGATGTTCTAGGGATATGATAATAGCAGCCTCCTTCGGGAGACAGTTATCATTCCAGGCTTCCAAGGTGACCTGGATGACAGAGTGGCTGTCAGAGTTATAGTTTTCCCTCTGACGAGGGGCAGTATTATTGGATAGGTGGTCCAAGCGGATACTGAAGGAGGCATGGCGCAGGATACTGATTAAGTTCAGTTGACGATACATTCTAAGAAGTTTGGATTTGAAGTTCACTTGTGAGCTAGGTCCCATCAGATATCCAGACATATTCTAAGACAGGTGTTGCTCATTTCGGGAGATGGGTTTCTCCGCGAACTTGAGATTAAGAGAGACATAGAAAGAAACATCAGGGCGGATCCACCCACTGAGGCTATTCCTCGAACGTAATAGTTTAGCAAACGGGTTTTGTGAGACTGATTAGTAGAGGAGTTGGGTGTTCGGTATCACACGGGCTGTGAGTATGCGACATCGCAATAATTAGCCTTGAGTGCAAGTGGGAGATTGTTGGATATAGTGCCCTCAGAGTCAATTATTGGATCACAGGCACGTGATTGCAATGATTGAGGGGGGACCTATGCCGGTAGGACAGTCTTACTCGAGATGATAGTATGCTATCCGGTTTGCCTTTATCATCGTGTACTACTTCAGGTGACCTTACAGGTCACTATTATACGTTGATAGAGCCCTTAGGATTCTTGCTTGACGGCCAGCAGTATGATGGCGATCATATACGTGGGAGCTGGGGTCTATAAGCACATCCTTAAAAGGTCCCTAGTCATGGGAGTTTTCGAGACAGGGCATCGATACTCCAGAGTAGACTATTGTATACAGTCGAGACCTCGACGAAGGGCAGTGGCCGGTCTCACAAGCCACTGGTGTCAGTTGGTTCACCTAAGATGTATACAGGTGCTCATTGGGTTATGAGTACACCGGACAGGACTCGCCGGGAACATGCTAGTTGGTATTATACCTCACGTCAGATAGCAGTTCCCTGGTGACATGTATACATGTTAGTTCATCGACCTGAGATCGTCATTTGACTCGTGTGAGTTCCCACTGTACTTTGATTACTACCCTACCATGACTCAAAGGAGTCGTGCAAACAGGTTTTAGTTGGGTACAGTCCCGAGCCATATGGAGGCAGTGAGCGGATCGGCAGGGGTTTCATCTCTCCCGGTATTGGGGGTGAGGTCGCGATGTGTCTACGAGAGCCATTACATAAAGCCCTCGGCCGAGGCAGGAGTTTTACTGGTAGGTATTCCAGAAGTATCTCAGGGTGTTCTGGGCTACACTCCGACACGACTTGTACCGCTTTTGGGGGTCTGACTTTTACCAACCCTCTAGGCCCGACATGCGATACTCATAGACGAACGGACCGGACTGTACGAATATTGTCACTGACAGGCTCAGTAGGGTGTCAGGATGAGTTCGCTCATCGATCTTCCTTTTGGTCAATACCTGGTAGCCCGTCACGTATAACTAGTACCTCTGACGTGCTAGTGGTTAAATCTACAGCCAAGGTATTGACGAGTCTTTAGAGTCCCCCACAGACAGTTTCTCAAGTTTCGGGCGAAACGTTGTAGAGGCCGTATGATATATGGCAGGGTTCGATCATATACGTGCGGCATTGCACGGATCATGATCGGACGGATCATACTAGTGGGCTTTGGTTTAAGCCGGATCCTAGTATTAGAATTGTTGGATTACTTTAGTCTCATCGCATTCGCATTCGGTCGGAATGCGGATGCCGGTATGTATATACATGTGAGGGGTATCCTTGTGATCCATCACGAGTTTACTTTAGATGTAGTCGGATTTTTCTTAGTTGGACCAAACATTTGGATTAATGTTTGGATGGTGGTAATTATGAGCTAGAAATCATCATTTAGAGCATTAATGGTGACACATGCACAAGTGATGACTCGTGGTCACTTTTCTTGTGCATGTGTCACATTATGAGATTGATTTGAGTCATGAAATGACAAGGAGAGAGAGAGGGGCTGCCATGAATAGGTGAGCTCTCATATTGTTCTCTACACACTCTCTCATTTCATCACACTTATCACAAAAGAAAAGAAAGAGAGAAACTTCTTCTTCTTCCTCTTTCTTCTCTAGCTCCTAACTTCCATCAATGGCTTCATCTCTAACCTCCATCCATCTCATGGATGCAAGAGACAAAGTGATCACAAACATTCTCTACATCATGTTAGACACGTCGGCTAGCACACTTCGTGCCCGAGTTGCTTCGGATGAAGCGGGAGCCCGTAAAAAGAATCGATGATGTGGTGCCCTTTCCGACGAGGAGATCGAGACCGGAGTTGCCGCGGGGAGCTTGGGATGGTGGCCAAAAACCGAAGGACACGGATCGATCGGTATAGCATTCTATCCCTTCTCTTGATAGCTAGTAGTAGGTTAATGGTTCGATCCGGGTTTTAAGCATACGATAGCGCCGGTTTTCAAGTTAAGAAAAATTTTCGTTTCCGCATTTTGGCCTCGGAAAGACGGCCGGGGCGCTACCGTAGTCTTACACTTCTCAGTAGACGGAAATGGTGACATTGCAAGCCCACGATATATTTATCCAGAGAAGGTCATTCCGTAAATAAATATACGAAGCGTCTTGAAACAATAATACATAATGCAAGAATAAATGGAGACTGCAAAATATTCAACAAATATCTTTATTTATATTCAAACTTGAAATATTTAAAAATACAAGAGTTTAACTGAAAAGTAAGTACAATAACAGAAATGTCTAAACATGTGGCATACATAAAAAGGAAAGATAAGCTAGTCTAAACCTGAGCAGTGAGCTGGCCGTACACCTTCTCTGTGGCGTCCACCTCCTCAGTCCCAACAGTATCTAATGAACATTCTAAGAAAACAAAGGTGGATGGAATACCCGTCAGCGAACTAGCGCTCGGTAAGTTCCAAAGGTAGGATAAACGTGAAAAGTGACAAGTATAGAATAATGTATATGAAGAATAAAAGTATGTAGAAATGAACATGGGTATATGTACTATAGGTCTCTATATGGTCACTGTAAGTCCACGTTGCCCACCCCGGTGCTTGCGGGGAGACGGAAACGTTATGAAAAATCGGATTTTTACAACAATAGGCAACATGGACTAGCTAAAGGAGGGATCTTTGCTAAACAAAACTAACTACCAAAGCTAAAAGAGTTTAGCTACTTGGAAAGGGGGTTATACCTAGGTCTTCAAGTCCTTCTCTTCTTGCTCCTTGGAGTGAAAGAACGGATCGTCTCGTCGCCTTCTCTTGTCGAAGAAAGATCCACCCGAGGGCCTCTACCTTTGGCTCCAACTTCAAACTAGAAGTAACTAAGGTGCTTGGTGTGCTAAACCTAGGACCTTAGAAAGAGTAGAGAGTATTTTTGAGGGTTTTATCTCAAGCTCAAAGGGTTCTCAACTCATGAGAGGGGAGAGCTAGAGAGAGAGGAAGAGGAGGAGAGAGAATCAAAATGATAGAATGAGAATAGTTTTTCAACCATAACCAAATATATGTGAATTAATCAATTAACAAAAATTAATCAAAATGAAAAAGGTGATGGTATGTTGAAATGACCATTATCATTTCACATTAAATGGGTTTTGCAAAGATCAAAGAGCATCTTTGCTTGAAATGATGATGGTCAACTTTTCAACCTTGGTCAACAAGTCAACAACCCTAACCATAACTCAATTTCATTTAATTAATACTATTAATTGATATTTCACATATTCATTAGGGTTTGGAAAAACAACTGTCAACTGTGCATACACACCCGTTCCAAAACCCTAATGAAAATCCTCTTCCTCTGCCTCAGTCAACTGTGCATACATACCCGTATCCGTGTTCCGAGGAACACGAATACAATGAGATAAAACCAATCCCAAATCATATACTAGGATCCGGCTTAAACCAAAGCCCGCTAGTATAAGCTGTCCGGACACCAAACGTGCACAAGTGCGCGGATGTGAACGAACCCTGTCGCAAAACCATGCGACCTCTACTCATTTTGCCTAAAGGCGAATAACCCTCTGTGTGGGACTCTAAAGGCTCGACACTACGCTGGCAGTGGGTTTAACTACAGACCGCAAGCGGCACTAGCTGTACGTAATGGTCTCCAGGTAGATGCCGATAAGAAGACTGACGAGGTAAACCCATCTGAACTCCTACTGAGCCTGAAAGTGACAGTCTCCATACAGTCCGGTCTGTTCGTCTAAGAACATCGTATGGCGGGCCTAGGGGGCGGTAAACGTCAGTCCCCTACTAGCGGTACAAGTCGTGTCGGAGTGTAGCCCAGAACACCTGAGATAACACTGGAAACCTACCAGTCTATCTCGCTTGCCCTGGCCAGGGACTTTGTGTAATGGCTCTCCTAGACACAGCGCGATATCAACCCCCAATACCGGGAGAGACGAATCCTGTCTAACCGTCACTGCCTCCAAGTGCTTCGGGACTGCACCCAAAAACTACCTGTTTGCACGACTCCTTTGAGCCGTGGTAGGGTAGTAATCAAAGTACAGTGGGAACACACTCGAGGCGAAGTGACAATGTCAAGTCAACAGACTAAGCTGTACTCATGTCACCTGGGAACTGATAACTGACGATAGGTATAATACCAACCAACAGTTCTCGACGAGTCCTGTCCAGTGTACTCGTAACCTAACGAGCACCCGCATACTATCTCAAGTACGACGTACTGACGGCTGTGGGACAGACCGTCTCCCAAGCTGGGATAAGAAGCGCATACGCTAGCCTACTCCGGAGTATCGATGCCCTGTCTCGATAGTCCTGCGACTAGGGACATGCATAAGGATGTGCTTGTGGATTACCCAGCCCCCACGAGTGTGACTGCCATCACAACGCTGGTAATCAAGCAAAGATCCTAAGGGCTCCACTAATGTGTAAAGGCGATATGCTAAAAGAAACACATGCACACATTAAAGCAGAAACAAACCAAGTAGCATACTACTATTTTGAGCAAGATTGTCAATACAAGGAGAATATCCCAAGCTTCCATCAAGTAATATACAATCCAGTATGATACAGTAATGGCCTCTAGGGCATATACACTAACAATCTCCCACTTGCACTAAGGCCATGTACTGGCGTATCGAAGACCTATCATCTCGATCAGCCGCTCGAACTGAGTCTGGGGTAAGGCCTTCGTGAATGGATCAGCAGTGTTATCTTCCGTAGCAACTCTCCGAACCTCGATCTCCTGGCGACCCACGATCTCCCTGATCAGGTGATACCGCTTCAAGATGTGCCTGGACTTCTGATGGGACCTGGGTTCCTTCGCTAAAGCTATAGCCCCGTTGTTGTTGCAATACAGAGGTACTGGATCAATAATGGACGGAACCACCTGAAGTTCTGTTAGGAACTTCCTTATCCAGACGGCTTCTTTTGCGGCATCTGCAGCAGCGATATATTCCGCTTCTATCGTCGAGTCAGCAACGGTTTCCTGTTTGGAACTCTTCCAATACACCGCCCCTCCATAGAGGGTAAAGACATAACCCGACATGGACTTGGAATCATCCTTGTCACTCTGGAAGCTGGAGTCAGCAAAGGCCTCGATCTGGAGGTCTTTTCCACCATACACCAAGAACATCTCCTTAGTCCTTCTCAGGTACTTGAGAATGTTCTTTACCGCTATCCGGTGTTTCTCCCTAGGGTTTGACTGATACCGGCTTACCACACTCAGTGCATAAGCTACATCTGGTCTGGTACACAACATCGCATATATTATAGAGCCTACCGCAGAAGCGTAGGGTATAATAGACATGCGATCCCTTTCCAAATCAGTCTTGAGAGACATCTCTTTGGAGAGGGTGATCCCATGACAAGCCGGTAGATTACCGCGCTTGGAATCTTCCATACTGAATCTTTTCAGTATGGTGTCGATGTACCTGGACTGTGAGAGTCTTAGTATCCTCTTGGATCTGTCACGATAGATCCGGATCCCCAGAATGTATGAGGTATCACCCAGGTCTTTCAGGGAGAACCTGTGTGACAAGAACCCTTTGACAGATTGTGGCATAGGATTGTCATTTCCTATCAAGAGAATGTCATCCACGTATAAAACGAAGAATACTACAGTTCTCGCTACAAATCTACTATAGATGCATGGCTCATCTGGATTTTTGATAAAACCAAATTCTTTGACCGTCTCATCAAAACAGATGTTCCAACTCCGCGATGCCTGCTTTAGTCCATAGATAGACTTAAGCAACTTGCACACCTTTCCGCTGCTCCCACTCTGAATGAAACCCTCTAGCTGATCCATATAAACACACTCCTCTAAATTTCCATTTAGAAAAGCGGTCTTTACGTCCATCTGCCAGATCTCATAATCGTGGAAGGCAGCAATGGCAAGAAGGATCCGAATGGATTTCAGCATAGCCACTGGAGAAAAGGTTTCGTCATAGTCCAAGCCAGGCCTTTGACGGAAACCCTTTGCAACAAGTCTAGCTTTATAGGTCTCAACCTGTCCATCTACACCAATCTTCCTTTTGAAGATCCACTTGCATCCCACGGGTTTTACCCCATCTGGAGCAATGTCCAACGTCCATACTTTGTTGGTGTACATGGACTCCATTTCGGTCCGTATTGCATCCAGCCATTTTACCGAGTCAACGCTCTGAATGGCCTGCTGGAAGCTAGTCGGCTCATCACTATCAATGATGCAATCCTCTCTATCCCCGTCTATGAGAAAACCATAGTATCTCTCGGGCGGACGAGACTGCCTACTACTTCTGCGGAGCGGCGTAGGAATGTCCTGATCTTTCGAACCCTCTGGTTCTACTATGCTTTCAGTAATAGCTCGTGGTTTTGGAATTTCTTCCAGTTCTACTGCGCTCCCACTTATCTGATTTTCCAAAAACTCAGTTTCCAAGAAGTGGGCATGACGAGAAACAAAAACCTTTTGTTCCTCTTCGCAATAGAAGAAATATCCCTTGGAGTTCTTTGGATATCCCACAAACTTGCACTGTACTGAGTGTGCCTCGAGCTTGTCCGCATGCTGCTTTTTGACAAAAGCTGGACATCCCCATGTCTTAATATGATTAAGATAGGGTCTCTTCCCACACCACATCTGATATGGTGTAGTAGGCACAGTCTTAGTTGGAACTCGGTTCAAAAGGTATGCAGCTGATTCTAGTGCATATCCCCAGAATGATCGCGGTAACTCAGTGTTACTCATCATGGACCGTACCATATCCAATAGGGTTCGGTTCCGTCTCTCCGATACACCGTTATGTTGCGGAGTGTATGGAGGAGTAAGCTGAGAGAGAATTCTATTTTCTTTTAAGTAATCCAGGAACTCGGCACTCAAGTATTCACCACCTCGATCAGATCTTAGTGTCTTGATACTTTTGCCTGTTTGTTTTTCTACTTCATTCTTGTATTCCTGGAATTTTCCAAAGGCTTCGGATTTATGTTTCATTAAGAAGACATAACCATACCTTGAAAAGTCATCTGTAAAAGTAATGAAGTAAGAATAACCGCTTCGTGCATGCGTAGACATTGGACCGCACACGTCGCTGTGTACGAGTCCCAAGAGCTCGCTCGCTCTCACTCTGTGTCCAGTGAACGGAGTCTTTGTCATCTTTTCTTTGAGACAGGATTGACAAGTTGCATATGATTGATATTCGAACGGATCCAAATATCCTTCTGTATGTAACTTCGTCAACCTTCTCTCATTGATGTGACCCAGTCTACAATGCCATAAGAAAGTCTGATTTATTTCCGGAGACTTTCTTTTGTGTGTATTCTGGACATTGAAAATCTGTGGTTGGTTTAATACGTATATACCATTGCTTAATGTACCTGACCCAATCAGAACTTGATTAAGGTGAATGTTTATAACATTACTTACAAACGCAAATTCATAACCTTCTTTAGAAATCAAAGATACAGAAATGATATTACAAGTTGCGTTGGGTACAAAAAAGCAATTACGTAAAACCAAAACATGTCCATCTGACATTCCCAGGTGATAGTCCCCCACGGCCTCAGCATCCATGCTAGCTCCGTTTGCAACTTTGAGGGTCATGTCACCTGCCTTCAAAAACCTACGCTTTCTCAACGCCTGCAAAGAATTACAGATATGAGATCCTGATCCGGTATCCAATACCCAGGATGTAGAGTTTATTGATGGACAGTTTTCAATAACATACACACTTGAAGCTGAAGCCGCAACTTGCTTCAGATCCTGTGTTCTGGCCTTCCAAGCCCTGCAATCTTTCTTCCAGTGTCCACTCTTGTGACAGTAAAAGCATTCTTCCTTATCCACAAGCTTCCCCGCTACCTTTGTTGCTTTTGCCTTTCCCTTCGTATCCACCTTACTAACACCGCCCCTTAGTTTGGTGGTGGTTTCCTTCTTCTTTCCCTTGGCTTTCGCCCTGGACCTAGAAGAGGAAGATCCTCCTACAAAGAAAGTGGATGTTTCCCTACCTTTCTATAGGGTGCCCTCTGCACTCCTCAGCATATTGAGGAGCTCTGAAAGTTCAACTTCATTTTCTTGCAAGTTGAAATTCAGGATGAACTGGGCGTAAGTGGAAGGAAGGGACTGGAGAATCAAGTCCGTATAGAGCTCATTCTCCAATGTGGTCCCAAGGTCCGCGAGCTCCTCTATGTAGCCAATCATCTTAAGCACGTGTTCCGCTACCGATGATCCGACGGCCAATCTTGCCGAAAACAACTTCTTCGACACTTCGTATCTGGCGATACGAGATCGCTCTCTATACAGTTCTTTTGTATGGAGAAATATGGATTCGAGGTCCATATTCTCGTGCCTCCTCTGATGTTCATTGTCCATAGAGGCAAGCACGAGGCACTTGGCCTTCGCGCAGTCGATTTCCCAGGTCTTACGGATTTCCCTATCCGCGACGCTGGTTTTAGGACCTGGGACAGGGGGAGCTTTGGTGGTAAGAAGATACCCCAACTTATCATAAGTGATTGCCATTTTGACATTCCTGAGCCAATCTTTATAGTTTGGCCCTGTCAGTATGTTTTTATCTAGAAGTAACTTAAGTCCAGTCATGATAAATGGTCGCTGCAATTAGGAGAGAGAGAAGAAACACTTTAGCATGATGCTCTTGCAAGTTTAGAGTGGTTTTTAATTTGTCTAAACAGGATGGCTCCCACCGTCTCTCGAATCCCTCCTCAAATCATAAAGGAAGAACTATTCGGGATCAATCTCACCGTACAATACTTGCTTAACCATTCAGCCAGGGCAGTGTCGGTACTTCTAGGGAGGTTTTCCAACACTTTCGCGAAGTTCCTTAATTAAGTAACCTCTTTTCCCTATGGGCGTACCCTCGCTAACACCTTTCTAGACACCTACTTGGTTTATAGCATTGATCGTTAAGTGAGAAAGTTCCGGAGGAGTAGCATATACTCACAGTAAGATCGGGATCCAAATATCATCGCGTGACAAAACTGAAGGAATCTTACCAGAATCATCACACTCCAAATGGTATGCAGCGCTAGCAAGTTTCAGTTCTTTTGAAACTCCCTATGTGGATTTTTGCCCCATGCTCTTATGACCTAGACTTTGGCCAACAAATCATAAGTCGCATGTCAAGTTCTACCCGTCATTCTCCAGGTTAATTTGATCCCACCCGCACATACCCTTGACTTTGGCCAACAAGGTAGAACGACTGCCCCAAACCAACACATCTATCTATGCTGCACATGAATACCCAATAACTACCAATCACTATGCCTTGAATTTGGCCAACAAACATAGCTTGAATACTTATTGACTATTCATTTGAAACGACGGAGGGCTACGAATGGTTTTGGCGAAACCGTGAACGTAGTGAACTTGATATAATCAATGGAACGAGATAGCTTTCAAAAGGAGTGGTTCAAGCTCCGCATTTAAAAGTTTGGTTTTGAAAAGAACCGAGTGGTTTTCAAAGTGTTCCAACGACAATTACTTGGTTTATTTTTTCTTGCATTAATTCCAATGTGTCCCATCATTTAATCCTCCCATTGCAGAAAACAACGAAAATATGACGTACGCTTATGCCATCCGCATTCGCCACGGGGTCCCGTCATCACCCGTTAGGTTACTTAACTAACGACAGAGCGGAGGCTGAACTAGCGCGGATGCAAAACATAAGCAACGCCTAAATAGATATCATATAGATATATATAAACATTCGTCACATGCAATGATAGTCATTCCAGATCACAGATGAATACATTGGATATACTAGGAATCCGCAATTCGTACGAGCCTGTAACGAAGAACGGATTACACGGTCGCGATGAATAGCCAAACCCCACCCTAGACCCCTACGGGTGCGGCAACCTACCCGCCAAGTATCCGAAGTGAAGCAACCTCCCTCAACAACGTGAGTAGGCCACTCGGCACTTCGAGGTACCCGGTAGTTTGTGCACCCTACCTTGGGTCTATCCTAGGAGCAAAAACAGTAAAAAGAAATTATACAATGACGGCTACAACCCCGACCCGGTTGTGCGGCCATACAAATAATATTACATCAATTTACATATTACAAGAATTGAAAGAATAAGAAAACTCTCATCTCACAACCTCCCGGCTATTCATCCGCGACAATCCAACGAATTCATATACACAAACCATCAACATTACAGATCACAGATATGTATAACCCCCACTAATTGACGTATAGCGATTAGCAGACGTTCAATACATATATCACATCACAGATATAACCCATTAGCCAAAATGTAAAGAAATTCGATCAAAATACGGATTTGTGACCACCCCAAAAACTAACTTGTTCTCTGGAAAATCTGGGTGGAAACAAACTATATTAAAAATCCCAAAACCTCAACAGAAGAACACTGCATCAAACTCGGTCCACGGCCGAGTCAACTCGGCCGCGGATCCGCGGCAAGAAGCATGTTCTTGCCGCGGAACCGCGGCGCTTTGACCGGTTCAGTGGACCGTTTTTGGTGGGTGTGTTTACAAAACCCTGAGCCGATTTTTGAAGTATGATTTATTATTTTTAGAGCAAAAAAAAATCGACAGAAACTTAGGGTTTTGAAAAAATGTTTTGCGATTTTTTCCGATCGAAGTTCTAGATACTTTGCTAACTAGTTAGTTTGTGTTTAGCTAGGCTCTGATACCACTGTAAGTCCACGTTGCCCATCCCGGTGCTTGCGGGGAGACGGAAATGTTATGAAAAATCGGATTTTTACAACACTAGACAACATGGACTAGCTAAAGGAGGGATCTTTGCTAAACAAAACTAACTACCAAAACTAAAAGAGTTTAGCTACTCGGAATAGGGGTTATACCTAGGTCTTCAAGTCCTTCTCTTCTTGCTCCTTGGAGTGAAAGAACGGATCGTCTCGTCGCCTTCTCTTGCCGAAGAAAGATCCACCCGAGGGCCTCTACCTTTGGCTCCAACTTCAAACTAGAAGTAACTAAAGTGCTTGGTGTGCTAAACCTAGGACCTTAGAAAGAGTAGAGAGTATTTTTGAGGGTTTTATCTCAAGCTCAAAGGTTTCTCAACTCATGAGAGGGGAGAGCTAGAGAGAGAGGAAGAGGAGGAGAGAGAATCAAAATGATAGAATGAGAATAGTTTTTCAACCATAACCAAATATATGTGAATTAATCAATTAACAAAATTAATCAAAATGAAAAAGGTGATGGTATGTTGAAATGACCATTATCATTTTAAATGAGTTTTGCAAAGATCAAAGAGCATCTTTGCTTGAAATGATGATGGTCAACTTTTCAACCTTGGTCAACAAGTCAACCTTGGTCAACAAGTCAACAACCCTAACCATAACTCAATTTCATTTAATTAATACTATTAATTGATATTTCACATATTCATTAGGGTTTAGAAAAACAACTGTCAACTGTGCATACACACCCGTTCCAAAACCCTAATGAAAATCCTCTTCCTCTGCCTCAGTCAACTGTGCATACATACCCGTATCCGTGTTCCGAGGAACACGGATACAATGAGATAAAACCAATCCCAAATCATATACTAGGATCCGGCTTAAACCAAAGCCCGCTAGTATAAGCTGTCCGGACACCAAACGTGCACAAGTGCGCGGATGTGAACGAACCCTGTCGCAAAACTATGCGACCTCTACTCATTTTGCTTAAAGGCGAATAACCCTCTGTGTGGGACTCTAAAGACTCGACACTACGCTGGCAGTGGGTTTAACCACAGACCGCAAGCGGCACTAGCTGTACGTAACGGTCCCCAGGTAGATGCCGATAAGAAGACTGACGAGGTAAACCCATCTGAACTCCTACTGAGCCTGAAAGTGACAGTCTCCGTACAGTTTGGTCTGTTCGTCTAAGAACATCGCATGGAGGGCCTAGGGGGCAGTAAACGTCAGTCCCCTACTAGCGGTACAAGTCGTGTTGGAGTGTAGCCCAAAACACCTGAGATAACACTGGAAACCTACCAGTCTATCTCGCTTGCCCTGGCCAGGGACTTTATGTAATGGCTCTCCTAGACACAGCGCGATATCAACCCCCAATACCGGGAGAGACGAATCCTGTCTAACCGTCACTGCCTCCAAGTGCTTCGGGACTGCACCCAAAAACTACCTGTTTGCACGACTCCTTTGAGCCGTGGTAGGGTAGTAATCAAAGTACAGTGGGAACACACTCGAGGCGAAGTGACAGTGTCAAGTCAACGGACTAAGCTGTACTCATGTCACCTGGGAACTGATAACTGACGATAGGTATAATACCAACCAACAGTTCCCGACGAGTCCTGTCCAGTGTACTCGTAACCTAACGATCACCCGCATACTATCTCAAGTACGACGTACTGACGGCTGTGGGACAGACCGTCTCCCAAGCTGGGATAAGAAGCGCATACGCTAGTCTACTCCGGAGTATCGATGCCCTGTCTCGATAGTCCTGCGACTAGGGACATGCATAAGGATGTGCTTGTGGATTACCCAGCCTCCACGAGTGTGACTGCCATCACAACGCTGGTAATCAAGCAAAGATCCTAAGGGCTCCACTAATGAGTAAAGGCGATATGCTAAAAGAAACACATGCACACATTAAAGCAGAAACAAACCAAGTAGCATACTACTATTTTGAGCAAGATTGTCAATACAAGGTGAATATCCCAAGCTTCCATCAAGTAATATACAATCCAGTATGATACAGTAATGGCCTCTAGGGCATATACACTAACAGTCACTATGTTAACATTAAATTCCATGTGTGAATGTTAACGCAACCGTAGAAATATTCATGAGCTCAAGGGTGGGACCCAGGAGCAAGGAAACACAGGCCCATTTCATGTGTTAATATCGGGACTTCAAACTGTAGAGGAGTCGACCCAACGATTTGAGTAAATAGAATTCGAGTAGATTAATAATGGACTCCTGAAGTTCTGTTGGATTCACTGCTAAAACTATCCCATACACCCCGAGTATAATAGATTATAATTGTTGCATCGACTTAGTTAATTTGATTGGTTGATTTATAACATGTCTTGATCGAAACCATAAATTACAAAAGTGGATAATGTAGTCGATTAAGTCAAGTAGAATGCGGGTCATGTCAATTGCAATTCTGGGTCGAGTCAAGTTAGTTCGAGTAGATTGAGTTCGAGTTCAAGTTCAATTTTGTGTTCGAGTTTGGATTCGAGTTCGAGTTTAAATTTAAGTCAGGTTCGAGTTCGGATTCGAGTTATAACCAATTCATATTACTAGATTTAATTTTGAAGATGTTAGTTTCGGGAATAATCGGACAACCGCTACACATGGACGGCAGGATTTGCCTATTTTTCCAAGACGATTATCATTGATAACTCCATTAATTTGCAGTATTATCTAACCTGAATAGGCATGCACTCACTTTCTCCAACTCCATGAGGCTCAAGAGAAATGATACCACTTAAACCTATATTAATTTAGGGTCCTTAAAGATTTATTCAAGTGGTTTAATATGTATTTGCATTTCTTGAGGGGGGGTTTATATAAAATGTTTTAATGTTATTTAAAAAAAACCTCGAGGGTGATTTAGAATATTCAGAGTTTTTATGAAAATATATTTTAATTTTAGTGCTATTTAGTGATGGAGCCAAACTTTTAAAAATTTATTGTATTTTTATGAAAACTACTACTTTTGGAAATTTGATGGTATTTTATTAAAATTTTAATCTTTCATTTAAAAATATAGTTTTCACAATTTGTTTTTATTGAAAATACGGATTCATGATTTTATATAATTTTCCAAAATTTAATTTGTTTTAAAAAAGTCATATTTCTTTAAAAATCGCATTTTTATTTTCTTTCGAGACCGAATTCTTCATAAGGAGTTCTGTATCTCACTTTACTATCCTAAGGACGTGCGATAACCCACACCATCCATAAATGGGTTTCCCTAAAAGAGTTGTAGAGGTGTAATTTTAAAGGATTTAAAAATAGCGATAAAAAGTGTTTTTTTAAAAAAGTAAGGGTATTTTAATGAAAATTGTTTCATTTCGGATAAAACTTTGTAATATAAAATATCATGTAATGTAACCATAGTGTATGTGATGGGGTAGATCATTACCCCTTGAATTTTCTAGAGTTATAGTTCATGATAAGGTTAAAAAGGTATAAGCAAAGTTTATAGTATTTATATGAAAATGTTCGATATATGTTTATTTCGCATGGAATTTTAATTACATTAAAAGGTGAATGATATTTTAAAGTGATGTTAGAGGGATTAGGGTGAAATATCGACTTGGCAAGGGTGATAAAGTTTTTTAAAAGAATATTCATTTAGCCTAACTCCACTTTCGTCGGTATAGTTTTAGAAAGCGGTTTGAGACGAAATGAAAGAGAGAGAAAATGGACTTATGGGTTTTGGAGCGTTGAAAGGGGAGGAACAAGAGAGAGAGAAAGAATCTTCGTGGATCGTGGTAGCATCGAGGATGGCTCCGGTCTTCGAAAACGAACTTGGCTTAAGATAACATCCACTTGATTAGTTTTAACTCTTTTTGCACAAGGAAATTTTAGAGAATTTTGCTATGGATTTCAGAATATGAGAGAGCTAGGGAATGGGGTGGCATTTATAGGGTAAAAATGAGAGTGTATGAATTAAAAAATGAATTAAAAAGAGATTAAATTGTGTTCTCGGGGTATCATGAGTCTATGATCCTCATGATACCGATCTAAACTATTTTCATATGTTGTTCGACCCAACTATGTATCATACACATACGGACTCTTCCACCGAGATGTCCGGGTCAAGAACTAACACTGATTATGAACTGCTTTTAGAGTCTGAAGATCACCCCGCATTTTGTGATGACATTATTCTCCGGGGTATTGATGGAATCTTCACTGATAAACTCGCATTTTTGAAAAACATGGGTGTTGAGATGAATCATCTCCCAAACAATGAAATTGAACCTCCACCCCTTCATATGAACTGTAAAAAGGATGCGAGTAATCCATCACATTCACTGCATCGTCTCTCCAAAATGAGATGCACACACATTCTATTCCACCATTTACCCTTTCCCCACTTCTTCTTCCACCAACTTGAGCACTACATTGATAAAATTTTTGAATGGTTGGTGTTGACCTTCGGTCTTTGCAAAGCTTGGCATCGACCAATAATCTTGACCCCCTCATGTGATTTTCAAAGATTAACATTGCTTAACTCAGGTTTGGGGGGGTACAATCTGGCTCTTGAAAAGAAATTTTTTTTACAAAATGATGAGCCAAAAATAAGTTTGGGGGAGGATCTTCACTTATATATTTTGCCCCCATTAATAAATTTCCTCCCAGGCTTACAGGTTTTTCGAGATTCAGCGAATGGCAATAGTGAGGACACTGTTGAAAACAAGTTTGGGGGAGGTTTGTGCTTATTTTCGCATCATTTGCATCATACCTTGCATAAGCACAAAACATTTTGAAAACCTATAAAAATCTAAAAATTTTCAAAAAAAATAAAAATATTTTTGTACATAAATAAGATAATAAAAGATTAGATAGTGAAAAATTACATTCAAAAGATTGGAAAAATTTAAGAAAACCAAGAAAATTAGAAGTTTTCTTATACGAACTAGTAATAAGTAGTTATGAGCCGTTGTCCCAAGGGTTAGTAAAATGAAGGAAGTCACTAATCTGAGGATAAAAATAAGTCTGAAAAATTATTTCTATTCTGGAAGCCAAACATTTTGAACGTTGATACCCTACTATTCGCACTTACACGCGTCTTGAAGCTCGGGATAGTAGAGGATACCTTGAAATGCTCTTGTCTAAAAGCCAAAGTATGAAGGAAATAAAAAAAATGAATAAAATATAAAATTGTGAGAAAAATGAACACTGGTTTTGTTATCGTCAAGGCAGCAATAAAAAAATATAGCGATGGTGCCTCTTCACCTAGTGCCCTAAAGCCAACTGGTCTGGGAGTCACTGCTAAGCCTTAGGTGGTGCAAGACGAGGAAAAACACCTAATAAGCAAGCACATGAGTAATCGGTCGGTTAATACCTCGAGAAGTATTAACGGTCGCATGAGAGTGTGTAAGCAAATTCATCTAAATATTCATTAATTAAAAAGTACTGAGGCAGATGGACAAGAGTATGATAGCTTGAATTGAATTCTCCGGGTGTAGGGATGTATATTACACACACGTAGGGTTATATGATCGATGTTTAGAAGAAAGATAGGAATGAAGAATAAAGACGATGTTTTATTGAGGGATGATGTGATTTCTGACATCTTTTCATGACTATTAAGATAGGGCTCATGACAAGCGAAAAGCTAGCATAGTTGGAAACCCTAATTTTCAAGGCTTTTCTTTTACAATTATTATCTTTAAATGTAATATTCATGATTTTCCTTTTATTATTGGATTTTGTGGGTGCAATCCGCTGAAAACCCTCAAGAGACAACACTCCTCCTACTAGGGACACCTAGAGGTTTAAAGGCTTGTTGCACGTGCTCAGTGCAATCGTGTTGCCTACGAAAGTGTGCTAGTTAGTTTTTCTCTTTCTTTATTTTCTCCTTCTCTTTTTAATAAAACAATTCGCTCGAGACGACCGAAAATAAGTTTGGGGGAATTTGATCAGTCAAAAATATTGTATTTTTAACACGTCAATTTCCCTATCTTTTGCATTCATCTAGAGGTGTTCGGCATTCATATTGCACATATTAGCAAAACATCCCTAAAATACCAGATTACATGTGTTATACTCTAAAACCAGCATTTTTAGGGAAATTGACTGTTTATCATGGCATCGCATCATTCTTGTGTAGCGCGACACTTGTTTCGAAATCTGTGCAGGGAATTCCAGGAACCGAGCCAAAATTGTCAAAGTGCTGATCAAAAGATGCGCCAAGTCTAAGATTTCTGATCTGGCATTCATAGAAAAAGAAATATAAAATTCAGCATATCAGGAAAATACCATTTTGTCAAGAGGAAGCATCACACAGAAAATGAAGCACAGAAGGCCTGACGTTGCCGCGGATCCGCGGCCGGAGCAGGCACGTGCCTCGGATCCGCGGCAAGATGATGACGTCAGCGGCTCAATTTTTCCCCTTGTGCTTATATTCAGTGGCTAAGCTTCCAGAACACTCCAGATTGTCTACGTGGCTTCATCTAGAAGGCTCGGCCTAACAAACCATTTCTAGAAGCATCCCTCCAACTAACTTCTTCTAGAAACCTCTCTAGCTAACAAACTTTTGGAGGGAAATTCAAATTTTGAATCCTAGATCTAGAGTTATGAAGGTCTACAAAAGGGAGCCTAGATCTAGGATTAATGGTTGTTCATTCTTAAACCAACTCTTCATACAAGTTGAGTGACACAACTTGTAAACCCTAATCCAAATTCCAAAGCCAAATTCAAGATCCCGAGTACCAAATCAAGCGAGAAGCCTTCAACCTTTTAGGAGCGGAGCCGATCTTCAATCGAGCAAGTGATCCAAGCCGATCCGCGACTCAAGGAGATGAGCGAAGCCGAAATCGACGATCAAGTTCCTTCCTCTTGTAGTTCTTGAGAGTTGTAACTAAATTGTTGATAAATAAAAGGTGAAATTCTTTAATCTTGCTTTCTTTAAATTCTTGCATCATGATTCGATCTCAATTTGTGATTGTGGTTCTTGTTGTGATGTTTGAGTAAAACTCCGCTCGTAAAGGAGTCGAGATGATCAATAGAATGATGATGTAACAAATCTTAAAACAATTCTTAAGTCCTACGAGTTTGTAAACCCTAGCAAATTGAAGAATCGATGACCTAGTTTCGATGTGATGCTTTCTTGATTGTGTTCGCTCGAAATTAGGGATCCACGATCGATTCTTGAATTTACTAGAGGCTAGAATGTGAATGATATCGATGAAGGAACAAGGGATAGATGATGAAACCCTATTTTCACAAGAAATCCCTAATTCTCGTTGATCATCATCGATCTAGTATCAATTCATCGATGGATAAGAATACGTAATCGCTAGATTTCATCACATCTATAGATCCGATCGATTCCTACGAGCCTCACTTCGATTCTTGATATTTGATTTGGAAATCATATCTCAATTCTTGATTTTAATATTTTCTTGTTATTAGATCTAGATTTTTCTAATTCTTGAACTTCAATTTACAAATCATGAATTGTTTCTTTTCTTTCCTTTAAAGTTTCAACTCATCTAAATCGAAACACGAACAATTACACTTTTCCTGTAGACGATCCGCACTTACTAACGCGCTACAATCGACACCGTTATTGATTGCGGTCAAAATATTTTTGGTTGTGATTTCTTTACAATTTTCATACTACACAAACCGAAATCGTTTCAATCAGGCCCTGCTAGGACCAATTCCCCGGCCTCTCTCCCAACCTCCGTGATGTCCTCCGTGTGCGGGGTCTAAGACTGGGTCAGTATGATCGGATCGATCTGTCCACTGAAATCAATCCTCGATGCCTCCGCCTGCTCTACCACCCACTCCCAGTTAACTATTAAAACATAAGTATATCATTTAAATTTGAACTTATCAAAACAAAAAAAATTCATTAAAATTAGAATAAATATTAACACTTACGCAATACTACTGGGTAGCAGTGTCGAGGAATCAAAGCTCGCCCTTGGCAGGATCTGTCGAGGTACCGTGGACGGCCAGATACGCAGTCAACACGCTCGGTGTACCACCCTGCACCAGGGTCTGAGCTCTTTGCAATTCGCCAAAAATTTACATATATTATAAAATAACTTTTAATATTGCATTATATCAAAATAGATATATTGTAATTTACCGATGCCTCCATGGCACGAGTAATATTCCTTGAGCCACCTGTGTAAGTGGAACAACCCTTCTTCACCGACTTCCTATTCTCCTTGTTTTGATCGGCCTGTTTCTACACAACACAATTAGATTTAGTTTTCTAATTAAGCAACACAAGAAAATAAATTATATAATAAATAATGAATTACATTTAAATTACAAACATGTTTGCGCTCAGACTCATAATACCAGCACAAGAAAGGCATGTATCTATGTTGACTCTGGCAAAGGCCAGAGAATTTAGGAGAACCGCTCTCTCCGCCTCAGAGGTCGCCAGCCATAGCATGTAGCAATCAATTTTCAGCTCATTCCTATTATATCGGACCTTAGATTGCATGTTCTTCATGAGGCCTCGGTAAAGAGCGTGAAGATCGAGCACTCTGTCAGGGTGATCAGGGTCGGGTACAGGCTGAAAGTCGTAATCCAACTGCAAATACAAAAAAATAATGTATTTAAATTATAAGTGTTAAATAATAGTAAATTTATTTGATAATTCAAATGAAAATATATATTAATACCCGAGCATGATCCCAGAAAAGGTCAAAAGAGCGCTGGTGCTGATCGCCCCACTCAACATGAAGAAAATACTTCTTTTGGATGCGACTCTTATCCTCCATATATCGGCCGAACCTCTCGGCATAATCGCTGGTGTAGCGATAATTAGGGGTAAAGAAGAAGGGGAATGGTGCATCCCTCTGGCTCTATCGGGCCTCAGCCTGTGGGGCTAATTTGGCCCTCGAGACTCCCTCTCGGGGTGTGGCTATCCTGCATCTATAAAATAAATATCTATACAAGCAATATCAAGACAGAACGGTATTTAGAAATCAAGAATTAACGAAAATTGAAGTGCGATATATACCTCCGGCGACAGCAGCACGAGCGGGATGATAGTTCCTCCAGTGAGGAACAGCCGGTGAGTCAGATGTGGATGCATCCTCTCCAACTAGAAAATAAAAATTGACGATAAAATTACATGAAGTTCATATTCTTAGAGGATATTTAAAATGAAAAAACTAATTTTTATAAAAATAAAGGCCGACTACATCCACCAAAAAGGTAAAATTAATTGAGAACTTAAATCATTTGCATTATAAAAATAGAGATATATGCAAACCCTAAATTCAAAATGGTAATTGTTGGTCAAATTTGGGCCTTTTGTATAGGTTATTATGTCCAAATAATCGTCTCTTTTGTGAAAAAGATCTTATATTTAAGAATATTAACCCGTGGACTGCGCGGAGGATACGGAAGTGACGAGAGTGGCCTCTGCGCCGGATGTGGATGCACCACCTACAATTAGACAATAAAAATAGATTATATAAGTAATTGAAAAAAGAATGTGTGTATATCTATAATATAACATTATAAATCAATATGCATACAATATAGAATATATAAACATACTTGCAGGTGCAGGAGTGGCCTCTGCCCGAGATATGGAAGCACCACCTACAATTAGATAATTAAAAATTGATTATATAAATGATTGCAAAAAGAATGTGTGTATATCTATAATATAACATTTTAAATCAATATGCATGCAATATAGAATATATAAACATACCTACAGGTACGGTAGTGGGCTCTGCCCGGGATGTGGATGTTGGATATGTATGCCCTAGAGGCCATTATTGTATATATATATATATATATATATATATATACATGTGGATGCTTAAACATATGTATGTATAGGACAATCTTACTCGATATAATAGTATGCTATTTGGTTTGTCTTTATCTTAACACGTGCATATGTTTTACTTGTTATTACGTATCATTTATACATGTTGATAAAGCCCGTAGGATAATTGCTTGACTACCTGCGTTGTGATGGCGATCATACTAATGGGAGATAGGTAGTCGATAAGCACATACTTAAAATGTCCTTAGTCGTGTGAGTATCAAGACTGGGCATCGATATTCCAGAGTAGACTAGTGTATACGTTTCTAGACCCCGACGAGGGGCGATGGTTAGTCCCACAGCCATTGGTCATTCGCATCTAAGATCGTATACTGGTGCTTACTGCGGGTGAGTACATTGGACGGACTCGTCGAGAACTTCTAGATGGTACTATACCTATCGTCAGATAGCAGTTCTCAGGTGACATGAGTATAGGTTTGTCTTCAAATCTGAGATCGTCATTTGTCTCGTGTAAGTTCCCACTGTACTTTTAATACTACCCCACCACGACTCTACTAAGTCGTGCAAACAGGTTTTAGTTGGGTCTAGTCTTGAGCCACATGGAGGCAGTGAGCGATTGATGGGGATTCGTCTCTCCCGGTATAGGGAATCGATATCGCACTGTGTTCGATTGTCCAGCACCATAAGACCTTAACCAAGGCAGTTGGGATTTACTGATAGGTAGATCAGTAGTTTCCCGGATTGGTCCTGAGCCACATCAGCACGAATTATCGGGTTATTAGGGTCTGATGTTTACTACCCCCTAGACCCGGTATGTGATACTCTCAGACGAAGAGACCGGACTGTACGGAGATTGTCACAGATAGGCTCAGTAAGGATCCGGATGAGTTTGCTCGTCGGCCTTCCTTCTCGACAGGTACCCGGGTAGCCGTTACGTAAAGCTAGTGCCGCTGACGTGCTTGTGGTTATGGATTTATCCAGTAACTCACTGTCGGCATACTGTCGAGTCTTTAGAGTCCCACACAGAGGGTTTCCCTGGTTCAGGTGAAATGATGTAGTAGCCGTATTGGATACGTGTAGGGTTATCGAATGATTGTACTAGTTTCCCGAACTTTCGATCGGACAATTGATAATACTAGCCGTCTCGGGATTGAGCCGGATTATTAAATCAAGTATTGATTTAATAATTTACATATATGTATTTCGATATGTATATTCTAGTATTTTGTTCTTTGTGTTATTCTATCTCTTTGGGTATTCGTATTTTGATACGAATATGGGTATGTATATACAGTAGAGTGTAATCCGTATTTATACGGAAAACATTCTAGAAGGTGGACACCTCATTTTAGATTTATCCATTTATCTTTAAATGGAAAATGAGGTGTAAAGGTAGTGAGGGGGGTATGGTGAGAACCATGCTTCAATAGTATTGACAAATGAATTTTCAATTCATTTGTGCAAACTATTCTAATATGGTTGAGTTTTTATATTGGAAAATTGGTTTTACAAAACCATGGTTGATCTTTTTCTCTCTCATGGATTTCATTCTCACCATATTTTCTTTGCTTCCCTCTCCTCACTACTTTTCTTGAGCTCCTCCACCTTCATCTTGAACCTCCTTTCTACAATCTCATGTGTTGAGAATCAAGAGAAGAGGTGAGATAGATACACACTTAGAACCTTTCACTACATCTTAAACACTTTATATTTGCAATCTAAAGCCTCTAGTTTCTCCACTATACTCTTAGTGTGGAGCTAGGGTCATGGACTACATCTCTTGGGTAGATCATCTTTGATGGAGGAAGACCGACGATCAAGCTCGATCCAGGATATCTCAAGGAGAAAGGAAAGGTGATCAAGCTCATTCAAGGAGATTCCTAGTAGCAAACGAAGAGGATAGAAGACCGAAGGACACAGATCTTTTGGTGAGACACTTCTATCATAGTAGTTAGATCTCCTCTTTGTTTGCTAGTTTAGGTTTATGGTAGAATCTTGGACGGGTTTTTCTAGCACCGGTTTTTAAACTCCAAAACAAAATTATTCCGCAACGGCCATGATAGATGGTTAGAGCGCTAGGAAATCCCAACATGGTATCAGAGCCATCCTATAAACCTTAACTAGCTAGTTTGCACAAGTTCAAATTATCGATCGACAAAAATTTTCCAAATCACAATTCCATATGTCATGCCCGCTGCCGATTTTAAAACTTGTTCAAAAAATTATTTAGAGTACCTTAAAAATATGTGCAGGCGATTTTAGAAGGCCTGAAGAAATTTGGGCACATAATCCCATTATACGGCCATGGAACCACTGCATAACATGCCTGTTGGCGGCGGTTTCGTGGTCGAAATGAGGCTGTTGCGCACCAAATTTCTTCTGGCACGCTATTGTTTGGAAATGGGATTTTTGAGATGTATGTTTTTGGCCCAAATTTGTTTGAGTACTGGTTTGCACTTGGGGCCAATACGGAAAAGTTTTAGTCGATCGAAATTTTGAAAACGTGTTTATCAGTGCATGTGTTAGTATCTGCGACCGTGAATATCATTGAGCGGTATAACCCGACTAATTGCTATATGTTCAATTAGATGGGTTTGCGAACATGATATTCACGTTGATATTCTGTATTGTGCTGATATTGAGGATGGATTTCGTAGTGGATAGCCTATGGTGGAATGGTAGTAGTACAGTTCAGATTTATTTGTGTATTCATTATTGCGGGACGAGCGTCCGACATGTGGACAGCTGTTTCTGCCGGATTGTATATTATTTCATTGGGGCAAGACCGGGTTGAGATCGATGTCACCATTTTACATATATTTTTTCTTTCTGTACTAGGATTACCCCGTGGTGGAGTGCTCGAATAGCCGGATTCTAAAGGGCAACGGGCCCGCATCTCATGGCGTTGAGACGGAGGGGGCCTTACTCTAGAATTGGCGGGCTATTCGTCGCACTTGTAGGGGGTATAGGTTGACTCGCGGAGGGGTGCTTAAGTTACCGGATTCCGTGAAGTGCTGAGTGGCCCATTCACTTTGTTGATTGGGGTTGCCTCACTTCTGGGATTAGCGGGTAACTTGTCGCACTCGTAGGGGTCCAGGTTTTTCATTGCACAGGCTATCCACACAACCGGGAATGTCGGGCCCCATTTGCGGCTCAAATGAAACCCGAGGCTCCAAGATTATCCACCATTCTGTGTTGCTTGTTGTTGTTCTGTGATGTTGCTTATATCATGCCTGGGACAAATGTTATATATGTATTTATATATACTAGTAGATGTTTTATATGTTTTGCACCCGCGCTAGTCCAGCCCTCGCTCTGCGGTTAGTTAAGTAACCTAATGGTGCATGACGGGGCCCCGTGGTGAATGCGGATGGCATATACATACATTGTATTTTCGTTCTTTTCTGGAGTGATAGGAATTAATTGATGGAACTGCATTAATTTTGATTAATGCAAGATAAGAAACCTAAAAGATGTTGTTGGAACAAATTTCGAAAAACTATAGTCATATTCTTTCGCTTTGCATAGTGGTATTCAGTTAGGAATATCTAGCACCTCATTCGAGAAGGCAAGAGCCTAGATCCCTTTGCGGGGAGTGACCTCTTGAGCAAAAGTTTATGCTGTAGATTACTCGGTTTTCTTCAAAACCACAAGTTTTCAAAAGCGGAGCCTAAACCACTCCTTTTCAAAACTACTCGGTTCCTTCAACGATATCAAGTTCATCACGTTAAACGTTTTTCGCCAAAAACCAGCCGTAGCCCTCCATCGTTTCAGATACTTAGCACTTAGTATTCGTGCTGCGTTTGTTGATTATTCGTCAAGGCGTAGTGAACAGTAGCTAAGTAATGATTCTCTGTTGCATAGATAATGCGATTGGTTAGGACAGTCGCATAATTTTGTTGATTATTCGTCAAGGATCATGCGGGTGGGTCTAATGCAATCTTGGATAATGACGGGTTGAACTTGATTAGGACCTTTTGATTTGTTGATTATTCGTCAAGGTCACTTGGGTCCTAGGGGTAAAAACCATATCGGGAGTTTCAAATATATAGGAAACTTGCTAGCGTTGCATACCTTCTGGAGTGTGGTGACTAGAGTGGCTTCCGTCTAGTTTATCATGCAATGATAGTTGGATCCCGATCATACTGATGGGTAGGATTACTCTTGGGAGATATTTTTCACTTCACAATTAACTGACCTATTAGGTGTCTAGAAAGGTGTTAACGGGGCTACGCCTCTGCGGAAACGGGGTTTATTTAAATTAGGTCCATGTGAGAGCACGGGGAACCTCCCTCGGAGTACCAACACCAACATGGCTGAACGGTTGGTGAAATCGTAAGGTGTTAATGATCTCATCTAGTTCTCCTTTTAAGATTTGAAGGAGAATTCAAGGAAACGGTGGGAGCCATCCTGATTAGATAAATTAATAACCAATCTAATTTTATAAGAGCGCACGCTGAGTGTTTCTTTTCTCTTTCTCCAGGTTGCAATCAATTCATGCATTAATCAAGATAATAAAATGTATCGCTTGACCGATCCAAATTCTTATTCGGGGCTGGGGAACGTCGGTTCGGCTCTAACTTATGAAAATAGTCATGAGAATGAACAAAGGAAAGAGGATTGCATGAATTCCTCGATGACCCTAACGAAGAAGAAGCATACTATTGCGTCTCCTTCAGGTATTCTTATTACTGAGAACTATTTTTCGGTCAGTCCTACCTCCTGGGTACTAGATATCGGATTAGGATCTCATATCTGTAATTTATTGCAGGAACTGAGAAAAAGTAGGATGGTTGGACCTGGTGAAATGTCCTTCAGAGTAGGGAATGGAGCACAAGTTGATGTTGCTGCCATCGGTGAATATCACCTAACATTGCCAAATGGCAATACTATGATTTTGAAAAATGCTACTATGTACCTTCCATGGTCTGCAATATCGTATCAGTTTCTTTACTTGATAAAGATGGATATAAGTTTGTTCTTGATAGAAATATCATGAATATTTACCTTAATCAGGTATTGGTTGCAGAAGGTAAACTGTATAATGGTATCTATGTTCTAAATCAAAACACAATTTTCAATGCACAAAACACAAGCAAGAGGAAAAATTCAGAAGTGAACGAATTCTACTTGTAGCATTGTAGACTTGGTCATATCGGAGAGAAAAGACTAAGTAAGTTGCATAAAGATGGATATTTGAATCCGTTCGAATTTTCATCTTATGAAACTTGTCATTCTTGTCTCAAGGGAAAGATGACCAAATCTTCGTTCACCGGACACGGAGAAAGAGCAACAGAGCTCTTAGGACTCATACACAGTGATGTATGAGGTCCGATGTCTATACATGCAAGGGGTGGGTTCTCATACTTCATCACATTCACCGGCGATCTCTCTAGGTTCGGATATGTATATCTTTTGAAACACAAATCTGAAGCTTTTGAGAAATTCAAAGAATTCAGAAACGAAGTGGAGAACCAGACTGGCAAAAGTATCAATATTCTCCGATCTGATAGAGAAGGGGAGTACTTAAGCACGGAATTCCTAGAATACCTTAAAGAGAATGAAATTCTCTCTCAGCTTACTCCTCCGTATACACAACAACACAACGGTGTATCGGAGCGGAGAAATCGTACCCTTTTGGATATAGTTTGGTCCAAGATGAGTAGTGCTGAGTTGCCTCTTTCATTTTGGGGACATGCACTTCAAACAACAGCGTATCTTTTGAATCAAGTTCCGACCAAATCCGTGCCTACCACTCCATATGAAATATGGAGTGGTAAGAAACCATGTCTTAAATTCATTAAGACATGGGGTTGTCCGGCTTTTGTTAAAATGCAAAAACCGGACAAACTGGAGGCACGATCAGTTCTATGTAAATTTGTGGGATATCCTAAGAATTCATTAGGATATCTGTTCTACCACACTGAGGAACAAAACGTGTTTGTATCTTGCCACGCTACCTTTTTGGAAAGGGAATTTCTTGCAAAAGAAGTTAGTGGGAGTACGGTAGAACTGGAAGAAATTTCTGAACCTCAAAATGTGACTGAAGATTTGGTGGAACCGCTAGATTCGGTAGTCCCAGACGAACCTCAACCATTCCGTAGATCTAGTAGGATTTCTTATCCGCCCGAGAGATACTACGGTTTTCTCATAGACGGGGATCGAGAGGATTGCATCTTGGAAGAAAATGATCCTACTAGTTTCAAGCAGGCCATTACCAGTAGGGACTCTGATAAATGGCTGGATGTTATACGATCCGAAATGGAGTCCATGTACACCAATAAAGTGTGGACCTTGGATATTGCTCCACCTGCGGTAAAACCCGTTGGATGCAAATGGATCTACAAAAGGAAGTTTGGTGTAGATGGACAGGTGGAAACCTATAAGGCTAGACTTGTTGCAAAATGTTTTCGTCAAAGACCGGGTGTGGACTATGACGAAACCTTTTCTCCAATGGCTATGCTCAAATCCATTTGGATCCTACTTGCCATTGTTGCCTTTCATGACTATAAAACCTGGCAGATGGATGTAAAAACGGCTTTTCTAAATGGAAGTATGGAAGAGTTATATGGATCAACCGAAAGGTTTTGTAGACAGTGGGAGCAGCGGGAAGGTGTGCAAGTTGCTTAAATCCATTTATAAATTAAAGCAGGTATCGTGGAGCTGGAACATATATTTGATGAAACAGTCAAGGAATTTGACTTCATCAAAAACGAGGTTGAGCCTTGTATATATAAGAAGATTGTAGGACGAACTGTCGTATTCCTAGTCTTATACGTGGAAGACATTCTTTTGATAGGAAATGATATTCCTATGCTACAATCGGTCAAGCTGTTCTTTTCACAAAAGTTCTCCATGAAAGACCTGGGTGATGCCTCGTACAGTCTGGAGATTAAGATCTACAGAGATAGATCTAAGAAATTAATAGGACTTTTACAATCCAGATACATAGAGACCGTACTAAAGAGATTTAATATGGAAGAATCCAAGCGCGGTAATATACCCGCATTGCACGGAATCACCATGTCCAAAGAGATGTCTCCCAAGGCTGATGAGGAGAGGGTTCGCATGAGCACTATACCCTATGCTTCGGCGGTAAGATCTATAATGTATGCGATGCTATGTACCTGACCAAATGTAGCTTACGCGCTTAGCGTGGTGAGCCGGTATCAGTCAAACCCAGGAGAGAACCACTGGACAGTAGTGAAGAACATTCTTAAGTACCTAAGAAGGACTAAGGAACTGTTCCTGGTATTCGGTAATGGGGACCTCCAGGTGGAGTCCTTAACCGATTCGATCTTCCAGAGTGACAAGGATGACAGCAAGTCTGTCTCGGGTTTTGTGTTTACCCTCAACGGAGGGGCGGTCTGTTAGAAGAGTTCCAAGCAGGACACCATTGCAGACTCGACGATGGAGACTGATTACATTGCTGCCAACGATGCCGCAAAAGAAGCGGTCTGGATTAAGAAATTCATTACTGAACTTCAGGTGGTTCCATCCATTGTTAATCCAATACCTTTGTATTGCAACAACAATGGAGCTATGGCTTTAGCAAAGGAACCACGGTCCTATAAAAAATCCAGACACATCTTGAGGCGGTATCACCTGATCAGGGAGATCGTTGATCGCCAGGAGATCGAGGTGCGGAGAGTGGACACAAAAGACAAAACGGCGGATCCATTCACCAAGGCCCTTCCTCAAGCACAGTTTGAGAGACTATTTGAGATGTTGGGTATACGATACGCCAACAACTGGCCCTAGTGCAGACGTTGGGTACTCGGTATACCAATATATGGCCTTAGTGCAAGTGGGAGATTGTTGGATATGTATGCCCTAGAGGCCATTATTGTATATGTATACATGTGGATGCTTGGACATATGTATGTTGATTGATGTGTGAAAGTGTTTGTGTGGTAGTAACCGCAATCAATGGTGTCGCGTGTAGCTAGCCGAGATGAGTACGGGTCATCCGCAGGGATGCGTGAAACTTTTAGTCTTGCTTTAAACGAGTTGATTAGAAGAAGAAAGGAGAATAGTTGTAGATTCTAGATCTATGTTAAACACGGATGTAGAATTTATAGTTTTAAGATCTAGTTTCAATACAGATATAGATTTTATAGGGAAAATGCTTGTAGGGTTCGTTAGGATTTAGTAGCCATGGATGAATAATAAAGATGACTCTTTTTATATTTTGATAGATTTAAAACTAAATATATAGTGATGAATGAGAATTAGGGTTCTTGGAAGAAACTAGGGTTTCCCCACTATTGACATTTGTCCCTTTATTGATCTCTATTCATGTCTAGCCCATAACAAAACAATTGTTAATCTACTCTCAAATTGCGGTCAAGACTATCAATAATTTGGTAGCGCGCCCGATAAGGATGTTAACGATTCTTTTGCTAAAGTTTATAAACTTCATAAGACGTAAAAGAAGTTCAAATATTTTCTCATCCATTGATCTACACTAATCCTACGAACCATATCAAGCGGAGAATTACTCACGCATGGTGGAGATAGAAGAAGAACGGATAGAGATCATAATGTAAATACATAAAATAACTGCTAAATAATTAAACTAATGATCTACCTTTATTAATCAACTTCACAATTACAAAACCTTCGAGTTTAGATTACAAGAGCAAGAAGAAGTTGCTCTCGATCTCTGCCTCGTAGGAAGTAGATGTTCCGTCGAATCTCACGTCGCCTTATCACGTCGAATCATGGACCTGTCGTGGATCACTTGTTCTTTGACGGTGATTTGCTTCGTGAAAAAGGTGATGATTTCTAGCTTTAGCCCTCGGTCTTATTTATAGTCACAGAAGATACAAACCCTAGATCTCAGAGGTTAAGATATATTGATACGATCACCCCCAGAAAATCTCAGATCCAACGGCCACCAGAGGGCTACGGATCCGCCGCGTATTGGGGCATTTAGCCGCGGAAGCGCCGCATCTTAGAGGAGTTAGGGTCTCAATCTTCTGGGGCTTATACATGTTGACATGTGGAGATCTTCTAGATATCTGGAATTTGAAAATATTTCCTGAATCTCTGCCAGTATTGATTCTTCGATTTTAATTAAACTTCATTGGCAGATTTTTTATTCCAGACATCTCGATATCCCGATCTTCTGACCTGAGCCAAATCTTGCACAATATCTCCATGAATAATGTTTTTAATATTTGTTATAGAGATATAATCTTAATCATTTTATATGGTAATAAATTTTTAAGCATTTTGATTAAGATTATTTGATATGATATGCATAATAAAAATATTATATGCATATATTTTCCTTCATAATGTTAATTATAATATATAAACATATGGTAAATGGTATTTTGCAGATAAACCCCAAATATGTTCTATATTGATAAAAAACACCTTTAAATATTTAAGAAAATTAAGAAAAATGTTATATCAAATGTGCGGTATTTTCGACTGAACAAATACCCCCAAGCTTAACTTTGATCGTCCCGAGCAAACTATTTATTCAAGAGAGCGATAAAAAAAAGAAAAACCTAAGTAGCACACTTTCGTAGGCAACACGATTGCACTGAGCACGTGCAATAAGCCGTTAAACCTCTAGGTGTCCCTAGTATGAGGAGTGTTGTCTCCTGAGGGTTTTCAACGGATTACACTCACAAAATCCTATAATAAAAGAAAGAAAATGAAAGTTACGTACAAAGATAAAAACTATAAAAGAAAAAACTTGGAAATAAGAGTTTCCAACTACACCGTTTTTCAGTTGCCATGAGCTCTATCTTAACGGTCGTGAAAAGATGTTAGAAATCACATCATCTCTCAATAAAACATCGCCTTTAGTCTTCCTCCTTATCTTTCTTCCAAATATCGATCATATACCCCTACGTGTGTGTAAAAGACATCCCTACACTTAGAGAATTCGATTCAAGCTATCATACTCTTGTCTATCATCCAAAGTACTTTATATTCGGTGAATAATTTCGATGAAATTGCTCACACATCCTTCATACAACCGTTAATACTTCTTGAGGTACTAACCGACCGATTACTAAATGTGCTCACACATTAAGGCGTAATTATCCTCGTCTTGCAACACCTAAGGCTTAGCAGTGGCTCCCAAACCAGTTGGTCCAAGGCACTAGGTGATAAAGCATCCTCACTATATTTTTTTATGCTGCCTTAAGTAATTACAAAACCAGTGTTCATTTTTCTTCACCATTTATATTTTTTTATATTTTTATTTTTCTTCATACCAAGGCTTTTAGAAAAGAGCATTTAAAGATATTCTTTACTATCCCAAGTTTCAAGATGTGTGCAAGTGCGTATAGTAGGGTATCAACGTTCAAATATTTGGACTCAAGAATAGAGACTATTTTTCAGACTTATTTTTATCCTCAGATTAGTAATTTCCTTCATCTTACTAACCCTTGGGACAACGGCTCATAACTACTTATTATAAGTTTCGTTTAAGAAAACATCTAATTTTCTTGCTCTTCTAAAACTATTCCAATTTTTCATATGTAATTTTTCACTTTCAAACATTCATTATCAAAAATATTTTGTGCTTATATTTATGATAAAACAAAATAATGCGTGAATAAGCACAAACCTCCCCAAACCTGTATGCAGCAGTGTTATCACTGATGTCATCTGTTAAGCTTTAAAAAAAACTGTAGATTTGGGAGGAAAAGTTATCAAAGGGGACAAGAAATAATGAAAGTGAAATTCTCCCCCAAACTTATTTTTGGCTCACAATTTTATAAAAAATTCTTTCCGTGCAAGAGACAAAATATAATCCCCCCTCCCCAAACTTGAGTAAAATGGTATTAAGCATTTAAAATTATGAGGGGGGTTAAAGTTATTGGTCAATATAAAGCTTTACAAAAAACAAAAGTCAACACCAACCATAAAAATATTGTATCGATGTAACACACTGGTTGATGGAAGATCAGAGATTTGAAGAAGTGGGGAAATAGGAGGCAGAATCGATCGGGTTTATGTCTCGGTTGATAGAGACGGAACAGTGATGGTGAACGAAAATGAGAATGTGAATGATTAGGAATGGGTAGAATAGTCACATTCTCGTATGGGATAAGAAGAAATTGTGGTGGTTCAACTTCTTCAGGTGGAGGTTGATTAATCACAAAATCCGTGTCGTTTAGGAATGCGAGTTCGTCGGCGAAAATATCTTCGAAACTTTCATCGATGGTCCGATTGAACGTTTCAATGTCAATAAGTGTCGTGCCAGAATTCAACACACTTGATTTGTTAAAAATTATGGAGGTAGGAGCCTTGAAAAACTCATCTACCTCATTCTCAAAGGGGTCTAAATCAAGTGGTCTCTCTAGAATTATCGAACTCGAAATATCGGAGTGTGGTTCATCAACACTCGATAAAATTAAAGGAAGATTAGAAGAATGTTCCCCTCCGAATGGCGGCCACAGACATGGGCGTCTTGCCTGAGATTCGGGGCAGATGCTATTTGGTTTTATCCGTCCACCTCTCCGAAGATACCAAGTTGATTTATGGCACCGTGTATCGGAGGTTTAGACGGATGCGGCCGATGTAGCAGACTTCGTCAGATTCCCCCTCGCTTGAGGGGTTTTTGATTGTGGGGACGCTCTTCCCTCCAGGCGCAAGCCCCTGCAGTTAATTACGCTACCGCATCGCGGTAACCACTTTCTCCTTCTCCAGAATTTCACTTCGTGTCGTATGTATTTGTTTTGTTTGTGGTTGCCCGTGGATTGTATACGGAGACTAAGTGATGTCGTCGCCCGTAGGACGTGGATTAGTCCAAATCCGTATTTACTTAGATTTGGGTTTGGGGTTTTAGTTTAAGGATACGTTAGTCGTATTTGAGGCTAAGATCAACTTAAACGTTCGTTAAAGATACGTTAGTCCTATTTGAGACTAAGATCAACTTAACGGAAAGAGCATTTAGGGGCTCTATTGTTCCAGTTTAGGGACGTAGTGGTCCATTGCATGTATAGCCGTCGGGACCCGTCACCTCTCTGACGACGTTGAAGGATTACAACGACAGGTGTCAGAGGAGTTCAGAGATGTACCCTTGAACCAAAGTCGATTGGGGGTCTTATAGTCCAGTTTGGGACTATAATCTGTTTGGAGATTTAAGGATACGTTAACCATATTTGAGGCTAAGATCAACTTAAACGGGATCGTTTAGATCCGACAAAAGAGCATTTGGGGGCTCTATTGTTCCCTTTTAGGGACGTAGTGGTCCGTAGGTAGTTTAAGAATATTGCGGTCCATTGCCAGTTTAGGGACATGGTGGTCTATTCCTAGTTTAGGGACATGGTGGTCCATTTCCAATTTAGGGACATGGTGGTCCATCGTTCCCGTTTTGAGGACGGATATTAGTTTAAGGACGCATTAGTCCATGAGTGTAAGGACGCTTAAGTCCATGGGTTTAAGGACCCCACAGTCCGTATGGATGTGTTTAAAGACGCATTAGTCCATTAGTTTAAGGACGCATTAGTCCGTGAGTTTACGGACCACACAGTCCGTATTTTGGTTTAAGGACGCATAAGTCCGTGAGTTTAAGGACGTATCAGTCCATGAGTTTAAGGACCTCACAGTCCGTATTATTGGTTTAAGGACGCATAAGTCCGTGAGTTTAAGGACCCCACAGTCCGTATTATTGGTTTAAGGACGCATAAGTCCGTGAGTTTAAGGACCCCACAGTCCGTATCGATGTGTGGTTGTCGGGACCCGTCACCTCTCTGACGTCGTTGAAGGATTACAACGATAGGTGTCAGAGGAGTTCAGAGATGTACCCTTGAACCGGATGTAAATTGATTTAAGAGAGCAGTCGTGCTCAGTCAATTTAATTTGAGGACTTACGGCCATGATTGGGCTAAGTCCAGTTAAAAATGTTCAACGTTTTTATTTATCTTTGGCCTATTAGGGATGTGCTAGGGCTTTGCCCCTGCACTACATTTTATTTTGGCCTGTAAGGCCTATTTGATTTGGGCTCTGTCCCTTTTTAAATGATGCACAGCATCTGTTTTGGTCTTGACAGACCTTTGTTTGGGCTCTGCCCCTTTTTTTTTTAAGATAATGCATTGCATTTTATTAGGCATGTTAGGCCTCTTTTAATTGGGCTCAGCCCTTCTTTAAATAATGCAGCGCATTAATTATCTGACAGCAGCTATGTGGCCTGTCAGGCGCTTTGCGCCAATTAATCGCCAATTAATGAGCGCAAGCGCTTGTGGAGGTGACACGTGTCACGCTCTGGTTAGCGCAGTGCGCTACGCCAGTGCGCTGCGCTGTTGCGCTGCTGACACGTGGCGCGCTCTGGTGAGTTGCGCCAATTTCAGAGAGCAATGCTCTATTTTAAAAGCGCATAGCGCAAGTGGTGTTGGAGCTGACACGTGGCGCTCTCTGGTGGCTTGCGCCAACCCAAGAGCGCAACAGTGCAGATTTACAAGTGCAAAGCACTGTTTTAATATCCAATTTTGGATTCAAGAAAAAGAATCTTTAAAGATTCCAGAACCAATGGTTCATAAAAAAGACAATGCCTTTGTTATTTATTATATTTTTTATTGAAGATCCTTGATCTTGTTCTCAGATCAAAGATCTTTTCAGAAGAAGTTCTTCTTTTTATAAAGGTTTTACCTTCTTTTTCTTTCTGAGTTCTTTAAACTTTTCTTTTTAAGAGTTCTCTGAATTCTCTCTCTGTTTCTGTGTTTCTGTCTCTCTTTTTTTATCTCTCTATGTTTTGGAATTGGGGTCTAGGGGCCTTTATATAGTGCCCATTAATTTGTTAAATTCGTTAAAGAGATCATTCTCTGAGTGATTTGGGGATTTTTCCTCACCGTTGGATCTTTGATCCAAAGGCTTCCGTTTTACAGAAGACAATTTTCTTGTTTTAACAAGAACAGAAAGATCTTACTGGAATTTTAATTCTGTTTGGCGCAAACGCACCTGCGCTTGACACGTGTCGCGCAGTGCAACTGCGCTGACACGTGCCGCGCAGCGCAGAGCGCAGCGCAACTGCGCTGACACGTGCCGCGCAGCGCAGAGCGCAGCGCAACTGAAGCGTTGCTTCTTTTAATTTTGTTTTAAATAAAGCCTTGCTCTGATTGGGTGCGCTGTCTTGGACGCTGCGCTGACGTATCAGCTTTTGACACGTGGCGCGTTGCGCGCAGCGCAAGAAATTTGAAGCGTTGCTTCAATTTTTGAATTTTTGAAATTCAAACAGAGCTTTGCTCTGATTGGGGGAAACAAATGCCCCCCACTATTGCGCTCACGTGGCGCACACGTGAGTGCAGTGGTGGCAAGATCCTAGCCATTGGATCAACTGATGAGTTGAAGGGGCGCAAGCGACTATAAATAGGACCCTTGGTCCTCAGTAAATAGTTACCATCTTCAGAACTTTTGCTTTCAGAGCCCTGCTCTTGTTTTTAAGAACTTTAGAGCCCTGCTCTCATTTCTTTTCAAGAACTTCAGAGTTCAAATTTTAGAACATTTTAGGTAAAATTTAACTTAAATTAAATTAAATTAAATTAATTTTAATCAACAGAGCCTTGCTCTTATAGATCTTTGATCTAAAGAAAACCCCTTTGGGGTTTCACCAACAGAGCCTTGCTCTCAAGAATCCATAGATCTACAGAGATCTTGTTTCATGGGTGTTAACCAATGAACAGAGCTTTGCTCATGGATCAAATGTAGATCTTTTTGATCTGAAAAATGAAGAACTCCTAAGAGTTTTCATGGATCTTTAAGATCCCAAATTTTTTAATTTTTTCAAGAGTTAAATTTTTCTTTTGATGGATCTTTCCATCATTATTACAGAGCTAGACTCTTTTAGGGAATTTTATTCCCTTGAGACCAGAGTTTGACAAATGTCACTCTGTGACAGAGCTTTGCTATGAAAGAGGAGATTTTCTTCTTGTCTCTAGGGATTTCTCATTAATGAGAATATTCTCTTAGGGATCTCTTCATTAATTGACAGTCTAATCCAATGATGGGGCTGTCTTATTAACTGATGCACTGTCATCCAGATTTTGTGGGTCCCCCTTTAGTCCCCTACCCACTGCATTGCAGTGTGTTATAAATCTTAAAATGCCAAGCGTTGGAATTACAACACTGACGGCTGATTTTTGTCCCTCCGCAGGAAACATGTCTGCTGATTTGTCTTTCCCGTTTGTTCGCTCGGAGGGAGGATTTCCCCAGGCACCAGTGGACCGAGAGGTGCTCGCTCTCATCAAGGATCATGACCCCGAGCACAAGAACCTTCACCTATGGGATAGGTGGTATAATGAGATCATCCAGGGTCGCCGAAGCTTCGGTTCCGCTATGCCGTCTGAACCCATATTTTCGATCCCCTATGCGGATGAACCCCCGGTGAAGTATGCTATTGAGGTCAAAGACTGGAATTCGGATGATCTTCTCCTGGCTGCGATTGGTGCCATTCCCGTGCAGTCGCCACCGGCAATAAACATTTTGGGGAGGCGAATATGTCAGGGTGAGGCACGCCCTTGGGGACAAGCTTACAACATTGGATTGACCCCGCGACCACCCGCCGGATATTTACAGTGGTCCAGGTACATCCTATCGGCGAAGAGGACTCATCTAATGAAGATTGGTTTGTACTTGGCAATCTACGTCTCGCTTTTTGAGTACCCCTCTCCTCCCACGTGGTGGATTAAGGATTTCATTGAACAATGGAATATCCCCACTCACACCTTCCTTATGACGGACAGGGAAGTCTCCATCTCCCTGGAAGAGTTTGCTGAAATCTCGGGTCTGCCGATGAGGGGGGAGCATTACGAGGAGCTGCTTCCTCCTGACGAATACGTCTTCGCCACCAAGCCGCTGGTGTTTGATCTGACGCCGGAGAATGCTATTCAGCACCAGTTTCCGGGCTTGGTGAAGGTGCTGAGCATATATGAAGGGCTCTATCTGGAATCAGGCGTCCGGGGAGTCAGTTTCGCAGATTTTATCACCCGCTTCATTCGACCGGAGTTTCTGTCGGAGCGGAGCGAGAAGTTCGCCAAGCTTGATGACCCTTTCGGCTTCGGCTTGGACCGTTGACCAACATCGGAAGACAATCAAAAGGATTTTTATCTCCCCGGCGCCGCCGTCATAGCCTTGTCAGAAATCGCCGTCCCGGGCATGGATGAGGAGACCTTTTTTGTAGGGTTCCTGGGATTGTGGCTGTGCAGCTTCGCGCTCCCCATGCACCCGCGCCACATGCGGCCGTCCGTTTTTTACCCAGCGCATCGGATGGTGGATGGCCTGCAGTTGACAATAGGAATCGCCGGGTTGGCTCACCTATATAATGGACTTAGCGTGGCGGCGGACGCTAATGAACCTGGGGTGAAGCCTGCTAATTTCCCGATGCACTACTTCACCTCATGGATAGAAATGCATGTGCACGGGATGTTCGGCGTCTATAAGAGCCCTTCATTTTTTGAGAAGTGCAGACTCCCAAGAGTCATGCGGCTGGTCGGCGCATCGATCGTGACTGCGCCTCCGCGGGAGGCTAGGGGGTTGCTCCTTCGTCCACACCTGATCGGAGCGAAGATTTCTTTTTTGGATAAAGTCATAACTATAAGCTCAGAGACTTCCAAATCGGTGGTGGCGCTGCGTGACGACTTCAAGGACGGGGCCTCTGTACTGAGAGCCCGGGAGATCCTTCACCTCTACTCCATTCGGCCGGGCTACCTGGTGTTTAGGCAGAATGAGACTGCGCTTTTCATGAGGTATAACCCCCACCGGTTCGCCCAACAATCAAGCTATCACCAGGGGATCCCGCTAGAGGCGTTTTTGGAAGAGCCCGCGGCCAGCAGGGAGGGGATACGGAGCGCAATGCACCATTTCATGCGACTGAACACGGGCTCCTACTTCTTCATCAACGAGCCAAGCTGCGTTCCCAAGGTCCTCAACTCGTACGTGGCTTGGTACGCGCATGCAATGGGTCCAGTTATCCATACGGAGAAGCGCATGCTGGTTGACCGCAAGGGTGCGCCTCCCGGCAGCGACCGTAAGGCTCCCCTGAAGCCAAGGACCCCGGTCGTTCTTTCGCTGAAAGATGCCGGAGCTGGGCCACCGCGCATGTTGAGCCCTCTGCACGGATTGCCACTTTGCGATACTGTGGATGCGCCACCAGCGCCCCATTCTCCCGTGGAGACGGTAAATGTGGTTTCGCCGGAGTCCGGCGTGGGCGCGGATATCGGGACCCGCTGCCCTAAGGTGCCTGCAAAGCGCAAGTCAATCTCGGGTGCACCCAGGGCTGGCGGGCAGAAGAGGAAGAAGAAGTCACTCCTCTCTCTCGATGCTATCCTCGGTTTAGAGCCTCAAGCCCCTCTTACCGAAGGTATAAGCGAGTATGGCAGCAGTAAGGGCTTCTCGGTAGATCCAGCAGACACCGATCTGGCGGCCGCCATTGCGGCTTCTAAGCGATCAGCCAGACTCGAAGCGTGGTTGGATAAACTCGCTCAAGCAGGTAATCATTAGCTGCACTCTCCGTCATATTATCGCATTTTTATCATTATCTTCGACTAATGATTTCCCCCTTTTTTTTAACAGGTGTCACTACTGAAGAAGCCATCGCTGCCTCTCTACAAACCTTCCAGGAGGAGGAAAAGAAACGCGCTTTATTGGGCGTTGGTACATCTCGCCCCATTAGGTTTTTTGTCCTCTTTTCTGATGGCCAACCTAACCTTCTTCCTTTGTCTCTTTGCAGGGGTTGCGCCAGCTGATGCGGGAACTCTCCCCGGGCCAGCTACTGAAGTCCCGGTCTCTTCGGGGCTGCCGCGAGAGCCTCAACTCGAAAAGTCGGTGAGGGATGCCTTGAAGAATTTGGAGGCATCTCTTTTCACGGACGATGACGCCTCGATGAAGGAAGCTTCGAAGAGGTCCGTCTTGATGGCTCGGGAGGAGAGAAAGTGGTTGAGGCGCGAGGCGAAGGCATGCAGAGCTGCTTTGGCCGTGGGAGCGGGCCCAAGCACCATTGTTCCCGCTGCTTCTCCTTCCGAAGAGCCCCTGGTCGGCCTGTCTACCACTCATAGACAGGCGGTGCGTGCGATTCGGGAGGCCAATGGTCAGTCTACCTCAGGTAATGTGTCTTTCAAGATTTTGTTGTAAGAATTGTAAACCTATCGGTTCTTACATATCTTATCCTGCAGAGCCAAGTCCAACTGAGGGGGAGGCGAAAACCGTCGAGCCTAAGGGGACAGAGGAAGAGGCACCAGCTGAACCCGAGCCGACGGTGGGCGATGTCGCTGGGGTCGCCGGGGGTGCCCTATTACTCGGTGATAAGAGCAATAGTTTGGGTGTGAGACTTTGCCTGCTTGTTCGGGGTGTTTAGACTCCGGCAGTGTAAGCATCTGGTATTTTATAGCTCGGTCAAGCATCTTCTTCGTCTTGTCCCGAGGAAAAGAGTATGCTCGAATCATCTTCTTTACAAGGGACGGATCTGGACCGCTCGATTCCCGCTTGCGTGGCTTCTTAGTCCCGCTTTGTTGCTGTCGAGCGCCTTTTTCGCTTTTCGACATGTTTCTGCCTCTGCGTCGAGCCTTTTTTTATAACAGGTTGACAGGGAGCGGCACTTTCATCTTTCGCGGCCTGTTGATGGAGGCGTTGCATTTTGGCTTTCTCATAGATGGCCATTTCGCGGTTGTGGTTGTCTCGGACTTTTTGACCAGCTTCCCTTATAAGCCTGTTCATTTGTTCTTCGAACGACGGACTGGGCATTTTTGCATCAGGAACTTTTACCGGTTCAGGATTAGCGTCATCCCATTGAGCATCCGCTTCTTCATTGAAGTCATGGACGACGTAACAGTCGCGGAGTAGCTCTCGTTTCTTGGACCGAATGTATCTAAGTCCGATTGTTTCCATCCTCCCACTAGGCAACTTGTGCTGAGTTCCGGGGACGTTCCAGACCCTGTCATAGAATTTGGCTTTTCAAGCGGTTTGTTTGAAGGATATCCCCTGGCGCTTTAGCAGCCTCTTCAAGCCTTCTATATAATATCTGGGCAGACGGATGGGCTGAAGCCTGTCAAGCGTAGGATCCGCGTCGTGCTAGATTTCTTTCTCCACTTTGGTTTCTTCAGAGCGGTAGAATAGAATTACCTTTTCGCCTTCTCGCCTGGGAGGGACATAGAACGTCCGCAGCTCCTCTACACTGTAGGTATTGAGCACATCCAGTTCTTTATGATGTTTAAGTGGAACCATGGCGACTTGTAGACTTTGCTCTTCGTCAGCGGATGTTTGTATTGAAGGTCGAGCGGAAAATATAGCATGAACTTCATCTTTCGAGTCACTGCCAAAGATCAACGTAGGAGCGGATGGTCCCGGTTTGTTGTATTGGGGCGGACCCGAATAAACCATCTCCTCTTCTTTCTCGGTATCACTTCCGAAGACAGGGATGGTGGCGTTAGCCTTGTTCTCCGGCTTGTGACACCTCTCCGTGTCTTCGAAATCCGGTAAGAAGTATTTGGCATCTTCATATTTGCGGACCTCGTTCACGGAGAACGGGTTCAGTTCTCCCGTCACGGTATACTCGAGACCATCCTTAAAATATTTCATACACTGATGCTGTGTAGAAGGGATGATGTTGTACTCGTGTAACCATGGTCGGCCGAGCAGAGCATTGTAGCATGTCTTGGCGTCTATGACGTGGAACTTAATGTCCGTGACGAGTAGCCCAAAGCGTAGCGTCAGTATCACAGACCCAAGAGTTCTGGATGATTGGGAATCGAACCCGGAGATGGTGATCTTGTCCCGAGCAAGGTGCTGGACGCTCATGCAGATTTCCTTTAACACCCGCACGTTGAGGAGATTAACGGAAGACCCATTGTCAACCAAGATTTTGCCTATCTTTATATCATGGCAATACCCTAAGACATAGAGAGGGCGATTGTGTTCGCACGTCCCTAAGAGAAGGTCTTCATCACCGAAAGTGACATCGGCCGTGTGCACTTCTTCCAATTCATCCTTCATCTTTTCTTCGGCGAGAAAAGCTTGGAATTGCTCCGGCTCCTGTAGTGCCTTGATTAATGAATCCCTTGCCTCTTTTGATAGTAAAAGGGCGTCAAGAATGCTGAGCTGCGAGGGTAGCTTCCTCAGATGCGCTAGAACGTTGTAATCCATCTTATTTTTCTTCGGCGGGTCCTTGGTGGCTAGCTCTTCCATGACTTGGTCATCTAAGGCGATATCCTCAGAGACCTTTTCTTTCCCTTTATCTTTTTTATTTGAGGGTCCGAGATTCTTTTCAGGTAGCGTACGATTACGCAGCCGGATATTTTCGCAGACCTTCGGCTTTTCTTCTTTTCCCGATGTGGACTCTTTAAAGAAGGGGCTAAGAGCCATTTCCTCGTCAGAGTCGCTCCCGAACATAAGAACTTGTGATCCCCCGGCATTAACCATGCGACAATTACCGGTAGTTCTGTTAAGCCCCTCGGTCGTACCTTTCCGCTCCCGACGAGTTTTGCGCTTCTCCCGCTTGAAATGTTGTCGGTGAGAAACATATTCCTGCCACCATTTATTGAAAGCTTTGCATTCTTCAGTGGGGTGCGAAATCTTCCGATAATACTGTTCCCCTCCGAAAGGCGGCCTAGACTTTGCGTCCATGCCTGATGTTCGGGGCAGATGCTATTTGGTTTTATCCGTTTATCTCTCCGAAGATACCAAGTTGATTTATGGCACCGTGTATCGGAGGTTTAGACGGATGCGGCCGATGTAGCAGACTTCGTCAGATTCCCCCTCAGGATGAGGGGTTTTTGATTATGGGGACGCTCTTCCCTGCAGGCGCAAGCCCCTGCAGTTAATTACGCTACCGCATCGCGGTAACAACTTTCTCCTTCTCCAGAATTTCACTTCGTGTCGTATGTGTTCATTTTTGTTTGTGGTTGCCCGTGGATTGTATACGGAGACTGAGTAATGCCGTCGCCCGTAGGACGTGGATTAGTCCAAATCCGTATTTACTTAGATTTGGGTTTGGTGTTTTCAGTTTAAGGATGCATTAGTCGCGTTGCGGCTAAGATCAACCTAAACGTTCGTCAAGGATACGTTAGTCCTGTTTTAGACTAAGATCAACTCAACGTAGTGATTAATTTAATGTATGGCCATCGGGACTCGTCACCTCTTTGACGTCGTTGAAGGATTACAACGACATGTATCAAAGGAGCTCGGAGATGTACCCTCGAACCAGAGTTAATTGGGAGTTTTATAATCCATTTGAATATTTAAGGATACGTTAGCCTGTTTGGGGCTAAGATCAACTTAAACGTTTGTTAAGGATACGTTAGTCCAGTTTGAGACTAAGATCAACTTAACGGGACCGTTTAGATCCGACAAAAGAGCATTTGGGCTCTATTGTGCCAGTTTAGGGACGTGGTGGTCCGATGTTAGTTTAGGGACGTTTCGGTCCGATATTAGTTTAAGGACGTTTCGGTCCAATATTAGTTTATGGACGTTTCGGTCCGATATTAGTTTAAGGACGTTTCGGTCCATTATTAGTTTAGGGACGTTTCGGTCCGATATTAGTTTAGGGACGTTTCGGTCCGATGTTAGTTTATGGACGTTTCGGTCCAATATTAGCTTATGGACGTTTTGGTCCAATATTGGGTGTGTGGCCGTTGGGACCCGTCACCTCTTTGATATCGTTGAGGAATTATAACGATGGATGTCAAAGGAGTTCGGAGATGTACCCTCGAACCGGATGTAGATTGATTTAGGAGAGCCATTTTGCTCGGCCAATTTAATTTAAGGACTTATGGCCACGATTGGGCTAAGTCCAGTAAAAAAAATGTCCAACATTGCTTTTGCATTTCCTTTTATTTTTATTTGGGCCTTGCCCAGAAAAGATGCAGGGCATCAATTTGTTTTGGGCTCTGTTCTTTATGAATGATGCAGAGCATCAATTTTGTTTGGGCTCAGCCCTTTTATTGCTTTGCAATTTATTTTGGCCTGCTAGGCCTTTTTGATTTGGGCCTGGCCCTTCAAGTAATGCATTGCATTTGTGCAAAGCACCAAGAATCTTTTAGATTCAAAGAAAGGAGTGCAGAGCACTTTTTAATTTCTTAATCTAAATTTAGATCAAAGAGAAGAAGAAAAAATCTTTTCTTTCTTTCTATCTCAGAGAACCAGAGGTTCTCTAGCAAGTGCAAGGCACTATTTTTTTATTATTTTTATTTATTTATTTTTTTATTGAAGATCACTGATCTTGTCTTTTAGATCAATGATCTATTCCTAAGAGAATTTTCTCTTATTTCAAAGGTTTTTACCTTCTTCTTCTTTTGTGTTCTCAAGAAGTTCTCCAGAGCTCTTTTCTCTCTTTTTTTTTATCCAATTCTCTATATCTTTGAAATGGGGTCTAGGGTCCTTTTTATAGTGCTCAAAAATCAGTTAAATTTGTTAAAAAGATTTTTCTGAGTGATTTGGGGAATTTTCCCCACCGTTGGATCTTTGATCCAAAGGCCCCTGTTTTACAGAAGAAATCTTCTTGTTTAAACAAGAACAGAAAAATATCCTTAAATCTTCACTCTGTTGTTGCGCAACTCACCAGCGCGTGACACGTGTCGCGCAGTGAAGCGCTTGCGCAACTGCGCAGACACGTGTCTCGCAGTGAAGCACTTGCGCAACAGCGCTTGCGCAACTGCGCAGACACGTGTCGCGCAGCGGTGCGCTTGCGCAGTTGTGCTTGCGCAACTGCGCAGACACGTGTCGCGCAGCCGTGCGCTTGCGCAGTTGAACGTTGCTTATGTTTTTTAAAGAGCCTTGCTCTGATTGGACGTACTGCCTTGGGCGTTGTGCTGCCGTGTCAACTTCTGACACGTGGCGCGTTGCGCGCAGCGCACGGGAACTGAAGCGTTGCTTCAAAATTTGAATTTTCAAAATTCAAGCAGAGCTTTGCTCTGATTGGGGGAACAAATGCCCCCCCACCGTTGCGCTCACGTGGCGCGCACGTGAGTGCAGCGGTGGCAAGACCCCGACCGTTGGATCATTGAGATCAGGTGAAGAGACGCAGGCGTCTATAAATAGGACCCTTGGTCCTTGGTAATTTTTTACCAATTTCGAGAATTTGAATTTCAGAGCCTTGCTCTTGCTTAAGAACTTCCAGAGCCTTGCTCTTGTGAGAATTTCAAAGTTCTAGTTTTAGAATCACTCTAGGTAAAATTAATTTAATTAAATTAAATTAATTTAAATTAAATTTAATTAACAGAGCCTTGCTCTTATAGATCTTTGATCTAAAGGAAAACCCCTTTGGGGTTTCTTCAACAGAGCCTTGCTCTCAAAAAATTTACAGATTTACAGAGATCTGATTCATGGGTTCTAACCCATGAACAGAGCATTGCTCTTAGATCAAATGTAGATCTTTTTAGATCTGATAAACGGAGAAAAATTTTGTTTTATAAGTTTTCATGGATTTTTCAAGATTCCAAAACTCTAAAGATAAAATTGATGGATCTTTCCACCATTACCATAGAGCTATGCTCTTTTAAGGAATCTTGTTCCCCTAAGACCAGAGTTTGACAAATGTCACTCTGTGACAGAGCTTTGCTCTGAAAGAGAATATTTCTCTTTGTCTCTAGGGATTTCCCATCAGTGAGGGTATTCTTTTGGGGACCTTTTCATTAATTGACAGTCTCATCTAATGATGGGGTTGTCTTATTAAATGATGTACCGTCATCCAGATTTTGTGGGTCCCTCTTTTTGTGGGACCTTACCCATTACATCATAGTGTTGAGTAAGATTTCAAAATGCCAAGTGTCAGAACACTAACGGTTATTTTTATCTTTCTACAGGAAACATGTCTGACGACTTACCTTTCCCCTTTGTTCGCTCGGAAGGAGGGTTCCCACATGCGCCGGTGGACCGGGTGGTGTTCGCCTTGATTAAAGATCATGATCCAGAGTACAAGAGACTCCACCTGTGGGGAAGGTGGTACAGCCAAATCATCCAAGGCCGTCGCAGCTTCAGCTCCGCTTCGCCTTCTGAGCCCATAGTTACGATCCCTTATGCGGACAAGCCCCCGGTGGAGTATGCCGTGGAGGTTAAAAATTGGAATGCCGACGACCTCCTTCAGCCTGCAATCGGTGCCATTCCGGTGCAGCCGCCGCCGGCTATAGATATCTTAGGGAGGCGAATCTGTCAGGGCGAAGCACGCCTTTGGGGACAAGCTTATAACATTGGATTGATTCCGCGGCCGCTTGCTGGATATTTGCAATGGGCCCGTTATATTTTGGCGACAAAGAGGGCTCTCCTGACGACGATTGGTATATACTCAGCTATCTACGTCTCGCTTTTCGAGTATCCCTCTCCTCCGACGTGGTGGATAAAGGCCTTCATCGAACAATGGAATATCCCCACCCATACCTTCCTGACAGCGGATAGGGAAGTCTCCATCTCTCTGGAGGAGTTTGCTGAGATTTCAGGTCTGCCAATGAGGGGAGAACACTACGAGGAGCTGCTTCCTCCTGACGAGTACGTCTTTGCCACCAAGCAGCTTGTATTTGACTTAACTCCGGAAAATGCCATTCAACATCAGCACCCGGGCTTGGTGAAGGTGTTGGAGATTTATGAGGAACTCCATTTGGAATCGGGCGACCGGGGCGTCAGTTTCACGGATTTCATTGCTCGTTTTATCCGCCCGGAGTTCCTATCAGAGCAGGGCGAGAAGTTCGCTCAGCTTGCTGACCCCTTTGGTTTCGGCTTGGACCGTCGACCTACATTGGAAAATGACCAGCGGGATTTTTATTTCCCTGGCACTGCCAGCGTCCCTTTCTCAGAGATCGCCGTTCCTGGCATGGACGAGGAGACTTTTTTCATAGGGTTCTTGGGTCTATGGCTATGCAGCTTCGCGCTTCCCATGCACCCACGCCTTATGCGGTCCTCTGTCTTTTACCCGGCGCATCGAATGGCGGCTGGTTTACAGTTATCGGTAGGGATCGCCGGGCTGGCTTACCTCTACAATGGACTTAGCGTAGCGGCGGATGCTAATGAGCCTGGGGTACAGCCTGCTAACTTCCCGATGCACTACTTCACTTCTTGGATGGAGCTGCATGTGCGAGGGGTGTTTGGTGCCCATAAGACTCCTCCGTTTTTTGAGAAATACAGACTCCCAAGAATCATGCGGTTGGTCGGGGCTTCAATTGTGGTTGCACCTCCGCGGGAGTCTAGGGGACTGCTCCTGCGTTCACATCTAGTCGGAGCGAAGACCTCTTTTGTGGATAAGGTCATCACCATAGGCTCCGAGACCACTAAGTCAGTGGTGTCGCTGCGTGATGACTTTAAGGGCGGGGTTTCTGTACTGAAGGCTCGGGAAATCCTTCACCTTTACTCCATTCGGCCGGGCTACCTAGTATTTAGGCAGAATGAGATGGCTCTCTTTATGAGGTATAACCCACATCGATTTGCCCGACAATCGAGTTACAATCAAGGGATCCCGATGGAAGCCTTTCTGGAAACACCCGCGGCCAACCAAGGGGGAATAAGGAATGCTATGCATCATTTCACCCGGCTCAATACAGGCTCTTATTTTTTTATTAGTGAGCCTAGCTGTGCCCCTAAAATAATCCATCCGTATGTAGCCTGGTATGCGCATGCTATGGGCCCAATCATTTTAATGGAGAAACGCTTGCTGGTTGACCGTAGGGGTGCGCCTCCCGGTGGTGATCGCAAGGCTCCCTTGCAGCCAAGGATCCAGGTCGTCCCTTCGCTAAAAGAGGCTGGAGTCGCTCGACCGCGCGTGTTGAGCCCCCCGCGGGGATTGCCACTGCCTACTACGGTGGATGCACCGCCAGCGCCCCGTGCTCCCACGAAGACGGTTAATGTGGTATCACCAGGGTCCGACGCAGGAGCAGAGATCGGGACCCGCCGCCCTAAAGTGGCTGCCAAGCGCAAATCCGCTCCGGGTGGATCTAAAGCTGGCGGACAGAAGAAGAAGAAGTCCACCCTATCCCTCGACGCGATCCTTAGCTTAAAGCCTGCGGCTCCTCCTGCCGAGGCCATATGTGAGTATGGCAGCAATGAGGGCTTCGTGGTAGACCCTGCGGACACCAATTTGGCCACCGCCATTGCAGCTTCGGAGCGATCGGCGAGGCTTGAAGCGATGCTAAGCAAACTCGCTGAGTCCGGTAATCATCAGACGCTTCATTTGTCATTTTATTGCACCTTGTATTATTATCTTTAACTAACATTTGTTCCATTTTCAACAGGTGTCTCTACTGAAGAGGCTATTGCTGCCTCCCTGAAAACCTTCCAGGAGGAGGAGGAGAAGCGTGCCCTAGCAGGCGCTGGTATGTTTCACCCCTTTCTCTTTTATAAGGAAAGTTTGTTGTCTTTTTATGATGGTCAACCTAACCTTCTTTCGTTTCTTAGCAGGGGTTATATCAGTTGATGCGGGGATCCTTCCCGAGCCTGTTACTGAAGTCCCGGCTTCGTCAAAGTTGCCGCAAGAGCCTCGGCTTGACAAAACGACGAGGGATGCCCTGAAAACCTTAGAGGCTTCCCTATTCACGGACGAGGACACCTCAATTAGGGAAGCTCTAGTGGCATCCGTCTCAACGGCTCGGGAGGAGCGGAAGCGGTTGAGACGCGAAGCAAAGGCGCGTAGAGCTGCTTTGGCCGCGGGAGCGGGTCCCAGTACCATTCCTCACGCTGACACTCCTTCTGGAGAGGCCCCTGTCGCCCTGTCTACTGCTTATAGGCAAGTGGCGCGCGTGGCCCGAAGTGCAAACAATAAATCCCCTTCAGGTAGCATCTCTTTCAGAACCTTGTTGTAAGAATTATTATAAAGCCATTGGCTCATATGCATTCCATCTTGCAGGACCAAGTCCGACTGAGGGGGAGGCGGAGACCGTTGGACCCCAGGAAACGGCGGAAGCGGCGCCTGCCGAACCTGAGCCGACGGTGGGCACCGTCGTCGGGGCCACGGTGCCTGAAACAGAAGTTGAAGGATCCGCCGCCGAGAAAGTCATTGATGCCGTGTCTAAAGTGGTGGCAGATGAGATGACTGTCGAGCCGAAGGCAGTAGAAGTCGAGGCGCTTGAGGCTGGAGACGTTACGGTGCCGATGGACGAGACAACCGTGACCGCAGAAACCGAGGGAGTATCGGGTGAGGCGGCCACGATTCCTGAGGAGGAGCGAACCACTCTTTCTCAGGAATCTGGTAATACTCCGATCATAGCCCTCCCCGCGTATGGTTCCTTGCCGTCTCCCGGGCTCGCGAGCACAACAACGGTTCCCATCGAGTCGGGTGATGAGGCTACGGGCGGTGGTCTCATGTCGATGGATGAGGGGATTGCTTCAGTTTCTGCTGGTAGCTCGTCGGGTAACAATTTTATCACCAGCGTTCCCCCTTTCTTCTATATATCTTGCGATCTTTTCTGACAAGCTTGTCTTTGCAGGTGCGGCCAGTGCCGATGCTCCTTTGCTCGAGGGGGCACCGTCGACTACTGCTCTGGTGGTGGTCACCTCCCCGCCTTCCCTTGTACCATCACGGATGTTGGAAGGTATGGATTCACGACTCATGCATTAATCTTTTAAAAATGTAGCTTTGTACTAACGTTATACCATTGTGCTTTTGCAGGAGTGCTCTTCGATCATTTATATCAAGTGTTGCTCCCACACTTCTCTTTCCCATCCGAACTCGCTTCTCCCTCTGGTGGCGCCGGTGAGTATACCTTCACTATAATATCCTTACTTACCCCCTTTTTTTCTAGCAATGGGATAATTTCTGACTTTTCCTTTTCTTTATTGCAGTGCCACAAATCGAAGGAGAGGATGTAAGACCTGCCGCGCCACCGGCCCTTCCGGCTTTACCGTCCGTTGCAGCTGGTATAGTAAATTTCCTTTTTTGGTAACCCTTCAACATCTTCTAAACCATCGTTTAACCATGTTTTGTTTTGCAGCTATTGTTCCGGCTCCGGTCCCCTTTGAGGCTCGCGTCCTTTCACCGGCAGGCCCTTTCTTGAGACGTCCATCTTCCAAGGGTGCTGCGATGAGTTTGGGCATGCTGAGCGGGTACATTGAAGAGCTCAATATGGACGCTCTCCCTTCTGCCGTAGATTTTGCTGCGGAGGTTAACCCGATGTTGGCGGCGCTCGTAAATTTTCATAACGAAGGCGTCGTCGAATCTTGGGTTAACCACTGCAGGGGGATCGAGGCCTGTCTAAATCGGCTGGAGTCGACGCGCCCTTCTCCCGAAGTTTTAGCTCTGAGCACCCAACGCACAACTTGGCTCGAGCAAAGAACTTTGCACCTCCGCCGCTTGGAACAAGAAGCAGCTTCAAGACTAAGGGAATGCCAAAAGACCTCGAACGAAACGGCCCATCTGCGCGCTGAGGTTAAGGCAAATGCTGCCCAAGTGAAGACTATCTTCGAGGGTCTCTTGGAGCGTATCTCCCATGGGCTAAACTTGAAGCGGAAGCTTGACGTAGCTGAGCGCAATACCCCAAGTCGGGAAGCTGCCTATCAGGTCGTCAGGGAGCAGCTTGCGTCGGTCTTGCAGCAGCGAGCCCAAGTGGAGGCAGAGCTGGCGGTAGTAGCCGATCGAGAGAAGACGTGGAAGGAAGTATGCGAGCAATTGTTAAATCTATGCAAGACGCTTCCTTCCCAGTAATTTCTCCTTGTATCATTTGTACTTGTAAAATATATGTATATATTTTTTTATTCTTTAGTACAATGTATCCTGTACCCAGTCAATGTTCATGAATAAGAGATACACATTTTTGTAACGTCCTGTGTCATTTCTTCGCCTTTTTCATTCTTCTCAGCATGACATATTTAATACACCTTATTGACAGATAACTTCATTTTTCCCAGAGATAACGATGGCCTAGACTGCAGGTTCAGATCTGCCGCCTAGGACTTTTCAACTCTATGAGCCGTGAGGGTCTCATAGAGATTTTTCTTCCTACGGGTCGAGAGGATCTCGTAGGCGGGCTTTCTCCTTAGGAATCGTAAGGATTCCTAAGTGTGGTTTTCTCTTATAAGTCGTAGGGATCTTATAAGAGAATTTTCCCTCTTACGAATCGAGAGAATTCATAAGCGGTTGTTTCCCTCCTCGTCGAAATTCGACTTCGGAGAGTGAGACCCGTGAATAGTATGCAAGAGACCATTTTGGATTGACTTGCAGGGCCCCATTGCTTAAGAAGCAAGCTTTTCAGTCCTTGCTGTCTGAGACTTCATCTTACTAATTGGGACGAATCGGGAATTTGCTCGCGGAGAGGGTGATGGCTCTGCGAGTTGACATGAGTTAGGAGGCTCTCATCACGGAGTGTTTGTATCCGTGAGTCGAGGAGTTTGCTAGGGATTATTTGTTTCCCGAGCACCAAGGATTATTTGTTTCCTTGGGGTTTGAAACGAGTCGAGGATTCCCACGGAGGCGCTGGTGGCTCTGCAGGTCGACGCGGATCAGGAGTCTCTCGTCAAGGAGTGTTTGTATCCGTGAGTCGAGGGATTTGCTAGGGATTATTTGTTTCCCGAGCGCCAAGAATTATTTGTTTCCTTGGGGTTTGAAACGAGTCGAGGATTCCCACGGAGGCGCTGGTGGCTCTGCAGGTCGACGCGGATCAGGAGTCTCTCGTCAAGGAGTGTTTGTATCCGTGAGTCGAGGGATTTGCTAGGGATTATTTGTTTCCCGAGCGCCAAGGATTATTTGTTTCCTTGGGGTTTGAAACGAGTCGAGGATTCCCACGGAGGCGCTGGTGGCTCTGCAGGTCGACGCGGATCAGGAGTCTCTCGTCAAGGAGTGTTTGTATCCGTGAGTCGAGGAGTTTGCTAGGGATTATTTGTTTCCCGAGCGCCAAGGATTATTTGTTTCCTTGGGGTTTGAAACGAGTCGAGGATTCCTACGGAGGCACTGGTGGCTCTGCGGGTCGACGCGGATCAGGAGGCTCTCGTCAAGGAGTGTTTGTATCCGTGAGTCGAGGAGTTTGTTGGGAGAGTATGGCTCCCTCTTTGTTTACGCCCTTGGATTGTATACAGGGATAGATGTGATCTTAACTGTAGGGCCAAAATTTTATCATCATTATTTTTTTTTGTTTTATTTCCGCGATGCTCTATCATTTCAGCTTTTATATCGCGAAGGTCGCGATCGCCCAATCATTTCGGCTATTTTTCGTGGTGCCCAATCATTTCGGCTTTTTATTTTATTTTTACTCGCTGCTTTTTATTGCGAGTTGCCCAATCATTTCGGCTATTTCTTCATGCATATATTTTTACTTGCTGCTTTTTTTTTATTGCAAGTCGCCCCATCATTTCGGCTATTTTTCGTATGCATGTACGGTCTACTGGCTTTTCGCCGTGAACCTGAAACTGGACACCGATTTCGGCATCAGCACCACTACAACTGGGATATTGCCAGGAGCGAATCATCATCTGCCTCTGTCGCTGTCGAACAAAGGTGGCTCAGCGACCAGGGTTAGGGTCCTGTCGACTAAGGCTTTGACTTCATGAGCCGTAAGGGTCTCATAAAGGTATTTCTCCCTACAAGTCGTGAGGATCTCGTAGGTGTACTTTCTCCTTAGGAATCGTGAGGGTTCCTAAGTGTTTTGTTCCTCTATAAGTCGTAAGGATCTTACAGGAGGGTTTTCTCCTTGTAAGTCGAGAGGATTTATAAGGGTTGTTTACCATGCAAACATATCCCTAGTTTCAGATGGGGACTTAGTTAGGGAAATGTTTATTCGCGCCCGTGGATTGTATACAAGGGTCAATGCTGAGCCACTTGTAGGGCAATATCGAAAGTTGTGGGGGTTGCTTAAGCACAGGTTTAGATCTCTGTAGCTTAAGACTTTCAAATCTTATGAGCCGTGAGGGTCTCATAAGAGAGCTTTCCTTACGAGTCGTGAGGATCTCGCAAGTGTATTTTCTCCTTAGGAATCGTGGGGATCCCTAAGTGTGTTGTTCCCTTGTGAGTCGTAAGGATCTCACATGAGTAGTTTCTCCTTATAAGGTCGAGAGGACCCTATAGGTGTCTTTTAACGAGGTTGCGCCCTTTCAGGTTTTCACAAACACTCGCCGGTAGTCCTGCTGTTTTTACTCACGGAGCCCTTTCGGGTTTTCATCCGTGCCCCTTTTTGCTTATGGACATACCGTCTTTTTTTTTTATTCTTTTTATTTCCTTTTTCTCTTTTTTTTTACGAGGTCACGCCCTTTCGGGTTTTCACGAAAACTCGCCGGTAGCCCTGCTGTTTTTACTCACGGAGCCCTTTCGGGTTTTCATCCGTGCCCCTTTCTGCTTATGGACATACCGTTTTTATTTTATTTTATTTTTATATTTTATTTTTATTTTATTTTTTTTATCTCGTCAGCCTAAGGATGCTGCGGTAGTAGTTTAAAGACGTTTCGGTCTGCTATTAGTTTAAAGACATTTCGGTCCGCTGTTAGTTTAGGGACATTTCGGTCCGCTATTGAGAAGTTGGCTACTGCTTATACAGTTTGAGCTTAGGAAAATAGCGAGCGGACATAGTCGTCGTCATCTATCGTTTACCTAGGCTGTGGCTCATTAAGCGTAGTATTTCTTTAGGAAGCGACCGTTTATTGGTCTGAAAGGCCTTTCACCGTGCATGTCCATGAGTAGGTAGGCTCCACCCTGGTAAACTTTATCTATGATGTACGGGCCTTCATAGTTCGGCTCGAATTTTCCCCGCTTGGCGCGATTGGGGATCATAGGCCTTTTGACCACTAGCACGAGTTCGCCTTGGTGGAATGTCCTTGGTCGGGTCAATCTTTCGTATGAGCGCATCATCTTTGCTTTATAAGCTTCCAGATTTTGTTGCGCTATGAGCCTAGTTTCATCAAGGGCGTCAAGCTCCTCAAGCCGAAGGTGGGCATTTTCTTCGTCCGTTAGCTCGTAGTGAACTGCCACTCGTAGAGAGGGTAACTCTATCTCGAGAGGGAGTACTGCTTCCGTACCGAACACCAACGCGTATGGCGTTGTGTTTGTGGCTGTCTTGAACGTGGTTCGATACGCCCAAAGAGCTTCTTGCAGTTTCTCATGCCAGTCTTTCTTATTTCGGGACACTGTTTTCTTTATAACTTTCGTCAAGGTCTTGTTGAAGGCCTCGGCGAGACCGTTAGCCCGTGGATTATAGACTGAGGAATATCTCCAGTCTATGTTATGCTGCTGTGCGAAGCGGCTGATTTTATAACTTCGGTAGGCTGGCCCGTTATCGGAGATGATCCGCCTCGGAGTTCCAAACCGATATATGACGTGCGTTTTGAAGAAATGGAGGATATTCTCCGTCTTCACTTCTCTCAATGGTACTGCTTCTGCCCACTTAGAGAAGTAGTCAGTCGTTGCTAGGATGAAACGATGTCCTTTAGACGATGCTGGCTCGATGGGGCCGACTATATCAGTCCCCCACATTTCGAATGGCCAGCTAGCTACCGTCGGATGCAACGGATTTGGGTGTTGGTGGATGAAGTCCCCATGAATCTGGCATGAGTGACATTGCTTCGCATATTCGATGCAGTCTTGAATCATAGTGGGCCAGTAATAGCCCATCCGTTTGATCTTCAACTTCATCTTTGGACCTGCTTGGTGGGAACCGCAGATTCCGTCATGAACTTCCTGAACGACTCTTTCCGATTCGTCCGGTCCTAAGCATCTCAGCCACAGAGAATCGAATGACCTCTTGTATAGAGTATCATTGACGAAGGCGAAAGACAGAGCTCGTTTTATGAGTTGATGTCTTGCGGACGCATCTTCGGGCATTTGGTGGGACTTGAAGTAATCTATAAAGACTTCCCTCCAATCCTCAACCTTCTCATGTTCTTTTATTTGCAAGGTCGCTTGTTCAGTCACTCCTTTCTCTTCGGGTGACTCCGAAGGTATTTCTGTGGGGGCGAGCACCTGACGACTTTGTACCATGATTCTAACGTCATCGAGGTTCTCGTCAGCCATTTCTTTAGCGAGTTTGGCCAACGCGTCCGCTTTGCTGTTATCCGCGCGTGGTATGCTCTCCAAAGTATAGGAGGGAATTTGGGTTAGCAGTTGTTGCACCTTTTCACCGTATTTTACCAATTCCGGTTTGCATGTTTGGTAATCGCCGTTTACTTGACTAACGACCAGTTGCGAATCTCCGTATATGAGGAGGTTCTCAATTCCCATGTCAATGGCTATCTCGAGGCCTGCTATCAGAGCTTCGTATTCGGCTTCGTTGTTTGTCCTCGTTTCCGTCAGGGAGAACGCGTAGCGCATTATCCCCCCTTGTGGAGTTATAAAGATGAGTCCTACCCCCGATTTAATTATAGGGGTACTTTGTTTGCACTTCTTCACGGAAGATGCTCCGTCAAAATAAAGCTCCCATCGGGTATTATCGCCATCGATCGCATCAAACGCATGTTCGTCTGGAAGATCGCAGTTTAAAGGAGAGTCGGCTGGTATCGGGTGCTCAGCAAGGAAGTCGGCGATGGCTTGACCTTTTACTGCCTTGAGTGGTCGATATGCTATCGAGAACTCCATTAAGAGTAGGGCCCATTTAGCTAGTCGTCCTGTCAATATGGCCTTTGACATTAGATATTTGAGAGGGTCCACCTTTGAAATGAGATAGACTTCATGCGCTAATGCGTAATGTCTAAGCTTTGTTATTGCGAAGATCAACGCCAGGCAGTGTTTTTCAATGGGGGAATAATTGCTTTCTGCCCCCAGCAGCACTCGACTTAAATAGTAAAGTGCTCTTTCTTTCCCTTGGTCATTCTCTTGTGCCCATAATGCGCCCAAAGAACCTTCAAGGGCGGCCGTGTAAAGAATGAGAGGCTTTCCCTTCACTGGAGCAGCCAACACTGGAGGGTTTTGCAGGTACTGTTTGATCTCGTCTAGTGCGCTTTGGCACTTTTGATCCCAAACGAACGGGGTTCCCTTCTTCATCAGGTGACTGTAAGGGCGGCACTTTCCCGAGAGGTTGGCTATAAATCGTCGTATGTACGCGAGCTTTCCTTGGAGAGACCGCAGCTGTTTGAGAGTTCTCGGCGGAGGCATTCCTATGATTGCCTTGATCTTGGAAGGATCTATATCGATACCTCGGTGTCGGACGACGAATCCCAGGAATTTGCCCGAGGAAACCCCGAATGCACACTTCAGAGGGTTCATCTTCAAGTTGTATTGTCGAAGACGTTGAAATACGGTCTTCAGATGCTCGAGATGTTCCTCATATGATTTGCTTTTAACAACGAGATCGTCGATATAGCATTCAACAATTTCGTGTATAAGGTTATCGAAAATCTTCGTCATGGCCCTTTGGTAGGTTGCACCGGCGTTCTTTAAACCGAAGGGCATCACCTTGTAACAGAATATTCCCAAAGGAGTCCGGAAAGCCGTATGTTTCTGGTCTTCAGGGTGCATTTTTATTTGGTTATATCCTGATGAGCCGTCCATGAATGAGAAAATCTCATGCGTGGACGTATTGTCTATCATTAGTTCGGTGACTGGTACTGGGAAATCATCCTTCGGGCAGGCTTTGTTGAGATCCCGAAAGTCCACGCATATGCGCACTGTACCATTTTTCTTCATCACTGGGACGATGTTAGCAATCCATTCAGGGTATTGAACCTCTTGGATAAAGCCGGAGTCTATCAGCTTTTTGACTTCCGCGTTGATGCTCATTTCGAGCTCAAGCCGCATTCTTCTTGGCGCTTGTTTGACCGGCTTGACACTCGGGGATATTTCCAGTCTATGTACAGCAACTTCTGGATCAAGTCCCGGCATCTCGGAATAGTTCCATGCGAAGCAATCTTTATGCTGTACAAGGACGTCCTTTAACGCAGCCACCTTTTCCTCGGACAGCAGTTCGCTGACGAATGTCGGTCGCGGATCGTTTATCGTCCCCAACTCAATTTTCTTGAGGTTATCCGCAGTGGTATGTATGCCGTCCTCCAGTTCTTTCGGAGCTGGGGGAAATTCTGAGATCACCTCATCATCGCTGTTTTCGAAGCACCAGGGAAGGCTGTCCACATTCTCGGACTCTTCTTTTAATATCGTTATCATACGACAGGTGTGAATTTTCTGCCAATCCCAATGTGGAACTGGTTCTTCTTTCGTGGCCTTAGGCTCGTGCTTTTGTGGTGGTGCTACCCTCCAGTTGTTGGACAGAGCGAATTTACCAAGCTGATATTGATTTTCGACCCAATTCTTGAAGGTGAAGCAATCTTCAAGAGGATGACCTACTACTCGATGGTAAAAGCAATAATTTGGGTTGAATACCTCGCCCGCGTGCTCGGGGTGCTTGGACTCTGGCAGCGTAAGCATTTGATGTTTTAGAGCAAGATCAAATATCTTCCTTGTTTTGTTCCGAGGAAATGAGTATGCTCGACCCATTTTCTTCATGAGGGCTAAGTCAGTAACGCTCGACTCTCGGATACGTGGTTTCTTAGCTCTGCCTTGTGGTTGTTGAGCGTCTTTTCTGCCCTCTGACTTGTTTTTGCTTTCGCGTCGAACCTTTTTTGTAGCAGGTTGACAAGGAGCGGCCTTTTCATCCTTCACGGCCTGTCGGAGAAGGCGTTGCGTCTTGGCTTTCTCATAGATGGCCGTCTCGCGATTGTGGTCATCTCGGACTTTTTGACCAGCTTCCCTTATAAGCCTGTCCATTTGTTCTTCAAATGATGGACCGGGCACTTTTTCATCAGGAACTTTTACTGGCTTAGGATTAGCGTCCTCCCATTGAGCGTCCGCATCTTCATCAAATTCATACATGACATAACAACTATTTACTAGTCCTCGTTTCTTTAGCCGGATGTACCCAAGCCCTTTTGTTTCCATTCTCCCGTTAAGCAGTTTGCGTTGGGTCTCGGAAACATTCCAGACCCTGTCATAGAATTTGGCCTCTCTAACGGTCTGTTTGAAGGATATCCCCTGGCGTTTCAGCAATTTCTTCAAACCTTCGGTATAATATCTGGGAAGACGGATAGGCTGAAGCCTGTCGAGCGTGGGATCCACGCCATGCCAAACTTCTTTTTCCACCTTATTTTCTTCAGAACGGTAGAATAGGATTGCCTTCTCGTTTTCTCGCCTGGGAGGGATATAGAATGTCCGCAGCTCTTCTACACTGTAGATATTAAGTGCGTTTAGTTCTTTATGATGTTTAGGCGGCACCATGGCGACTTGCAGACTTTGCTCTTCGTCAGCGGAAGCTTTTATTGAAGGTCGAGCAGAGAATACGACATGGACCTCATCCTCCGAGTCACTACCAAAGACCAATGTAGGAGTGGACGGTCCTGGCTTGTTATGTTGGGGCGGACCCGAATAAACGATCTCCTCTTCTTCCTCGGTATCACTGCCGAAGACAGGGATGGTGGCGTTAGTTTTATTTTCCGGCTTGTGACACTTCTCCATGTCTTCGAAATCCGGCAAAAAGTATTTGGCATCTTCGTATTTGCGGACCTCGTTCACAGAGAACGGGTTCAGTTCTCCCGTCACGGTATATTCGAAACCATCCTTAAAATACTTCATACACTGATGTTGTGTAGAAGGGATGATGTTGTACTCGTGTAACCATGGTCGGCCGAGCAAAGCGTTGTAGCATGTCTTGGCATCTATGACGTGGAACTTAATGTCCGTGACGAGTAATCCGAAACGTAGCGTCAGTATCACAGATCCAAGAGTCTTTGACGATTGGGAGTCGAACCCGGATATGGTGATCTTGTCCCGAGCAAGGTGCTGGACGCTCATGCAGATTTCCTTCAACACCCGCACGTTGAGTAGGTTAACAGACGACCCGTTATCGATCAGAATTTTGCCTATCTTTATATCATGGCAGTATCCCGAAACATAGAGAGGGCGATTGTGTTCGCAAGTCCCAAGTAGAAGGTCCTCATCGCCAAAAGTAACATCAGCCGTGTGTACTTCCTCCAACTCATCCTTCATCTTTTCCTCGGCCAGGCATGCTTGGAATTGTTCCGGCTCTTGTAAGGCTTTAATTAAAGAATCCCTCGCCTCTTTTGATAGCAACAGGGCATCGAGAATGCTGAGTTGTGAGGGTAGCTTCCTCAGATGCGCCAAGACATTGTAATCCACTTTATTCCTCTTTGGCGGGTTCTTGGCGGTTAACTCTTCCGCAACTCGATCATCCAAGGCGATGTCTTCAGAGGCCTTCTCTTTCCCTTTGTCTTTCTTGTTTAAGGGTCCGAGATTCTTTTCGGGTAACGTCCGGTTGCGTAGCTGTATATTCTCGCAAACCTTTGGTTCTTCTTCTGTTTTCGAAGCGGACTCTTTAAAGAGAGGGGCAAGTTCTAGTTCTTCATCAGAATCACTCCCGAATGTAGGCACTTGTGATCCACCGGTGTTAACCACGCGACAATCGCCAGCAGTTCTTTTAAGCCCTTCGGTCGTATTTCTTTGCTCCCGACGAGTTTTACGCTTTTCCCGCTTAAAGTGTTGCCGATGAGCAACATACCCTTGCCACCATTTATCGAAAGCTTTGCACTCTTGAGTGGGGTGCGAAATCTTTTGATGATACAAGCAATAAGACGGGTGCATTTTCGCTTCACCGGTAATTTCTTCTTCGGAGGATGGTAGCTTCATACCCATTGACATGGCCTTAGCAAACTTCTTTATCTTGAACTTGATTTTATCTGTGGTGGGTGTATTTTGTTCTAGCGGGAGTACCGCAATTCTTTCGCCAAGGCGCTGGCGTTTGGCCTTTTCGAATATAACCGCTTCGTTATCCCGATCAGCTTTGCCCTTTAAGAACGCCTGATTTAAGAATGCATCAATCACTTCATCCGACGGCTCCAGGATTTTTAGTGTAGGCTCTGCCCCCAGCTTTTCAGCGCGAGGAGTCTCCTCATCGCTTGTGGACAAATGGGAAATCACATGGCAACTTGCTACATGTTCTTCAGATTCATTTGACGAACTACCTCCCTCATCTTCTGCTTGGAAGACGTGGTTGAGGAACTCTTGCATTGTAACGGGAGTCCGCGCCTTCTGGTTGTACTCTTCCAGCGCGTCAATTTGCTTTTGCAAGTCCGTGCGCCTATCGCTAGGCTTCACCGGTTTCTTGGCCTTCTTCTTTTTCTTCGAAGACTTTGACGACTGGCTACTAGTGCTTGAACCCCCATCATTTATCTTTGGAGTTGGACGTGGCTTTAACATCCCCTCGACGACCTGCGGTTCCAATGGGCTTTTCCACTTAATCGCCGGACATGTCCGAAGATCATTTAGCATCCTCTTCGTTTTTGATGATAATACAACCTCCCACGGAGTTTCTTCAATGACAGAGCATGTTGCCCCCGGCGTATTCGTCCCTTTAGAGGTGTGGGGCTGCGGGGGATTCACCTTCCATTTGTCAGATAACGCAAATTTTCCCTGTCTATACTGGTTTTCAAGCCAATTTTTGAAAACGTAGCAGTCCTCAATCGGATGGCCTAGCACTCGATGATAGGGGCAGTAATTAGGTTCGTTGACGTCACTTGGTTGCAACGGATGTTTTGGATCTGGCAGATTTATGAGTCTGTTGCGTAATGCCAGCTCGAATAACCTCTTCGTTTTATCGTGGGGAAAGGAATAAGGACGTCCCATCCTATCCTCAAGGGGTACGTAAGGGCGCGTATTGTTTGGACGAGCAACCGGCTTCAAGTAGTTCGGTTGTTGTTGAGCATTAGCAACAATGATCGCTTTTCCCTTTCCTTTGTCAGTTCAGGAATCTGGCTTTGGGAGAGGGGGTTTATGACCCATCTGGTCCATTTGCGCTAGTTTGTCAATCAAAGCCTGGAAGGAAGTCGGCTTGAAAAACATCATAAACTGTGAGATGGTTGCCTGTGGATCAAGGGTTCCAACAAACATCCCCACCGCCGGAGCTTCTTCTATGTGTTGTTCTCACTTCGACCATAGATTACGCCATCGTATAGCGTACTGAACCCATGTTTCGCCGGGTTTTACCCTGGCATTAATCAGTGCCGTCATCGGGGTACGCTCATTGGCACTTGCAAAACGTTGGGTGAAGAGCAGCTCCATCTCCGCAAAGGTTTTAATAGAGTCGTTGGGGAGCTCAGAATACCATTCGAACGCCGTATCTGATAGACTTCCGACAAACTGGCGGAGCAAAAGCTTGTCATCGCCGCCGGTGTTACCGCAAAGCGCCCTGAACTGGGCGACATGCTGATGGGGATTGCCAGTCCCTTTGTAGACATGAAACTTGGGAATTGTGTAACCCGGCGGGTACTTGATTTGGTCATACCAGCCTGGATATGGTCGCCCCGTTTTTACGACGTGGCCGGCTGCTTCGGCCGCGTGATGAACCTTTATTTGCTGGGCTATATATTCGTCCAGATCAGTCTTAGAGATTGTATCCTCTTTAGCCGTTGATAGAACGGGCTGAGGGTTTGATGTCTCTCCCCTATCATCCCCAAGGACAATCGGGGGTTCTTCAGTCGGGGGATCTTGTTGTATCATCATCCCTATCATGTCCTGGAAGAGGAGGCCCATCCGCTGTATGTTGGCCGCTTGTTCAGCAGCCTCTTTGTCCCTCTTTTCCAGTACTCGGCGAAGGAACTCGGCGTCGGTCTCTTCCTCCTGGCGCTCATCTAAGGACGCCTCAGGGTTCTCTTTTGGCCCAGTGAGTGCAGCCATTGTGGTCATCATCTCCTGGAGCTTTTGTTGCTGCTCCTTAGCCTTGGTCACTGATCGGGTGAGCGGTCGGTGACCCGTAGAAGTGCGGCTTTCTTCCTTTCCAGAAGCCATATAAATCGTATGAACTGTTATGCCCCCTGACTTTGGAGGTTTAGGTTCACCGCCTTTAAACTTTGCCGCTGACGCGGGAGCTTTCTCTGGCCTCCTTCTTTTGTGGGCCATCGAGGTTGAAGGAGCTGTTAAAATGGGCCTGCTAGCAATTGTTGCCCCCTGCTGTTTAACGGGGCGGGTTTTGTCCTTCTCCACCTTTGCCTTTTTCTGGCGATGAAAGTGATCTGGGTCAATCACAGAGTCTTGAACCCTCCGCCAAACCTTGTATATCTTTGACGATAGCCGTTGAGGGGGCTGTTCTTGTTTTGTTTCTGGAACTCTCTCCTCAGGTGGAGGAGATCTTTTCAAGGTAGCGGTTGGAGAGTTCTTACGCACTCTCCTCAGTAGTTCAAAGCTGTTCCCAGTCGGAACAGTAGCATTGACTTCCACCATTGGAGCGGGTGGAGTTATCCCTGAGGGGGAGTTGCCCCCTGCTTTCCTCACTCGCCGCCAATGGCGACGTCGCGCACGACGAGCCGTTGGGACTGGCTCGGAAATCGAGATGGTTTCTTGTTGCCCCTTGTTTGAGTGTGGGGTAACTACCGATGTCAGCCTGTCGAAGACTGATGCCTTTTGACCAGCTGGGGGAGGAGTGGGAACCGTCAATCTTGTGAAGACCGACTCTCTGATGGGAGAGGCCGCTTTAATGACTTCCGAAGCAGCGGCCGTTGCCCTCTTTGGGACGGCCACTTTATAGTTCTGACCTAGCCTGGTGAAAACGGAGGCTGTCAGTTTAGTAGCGGGCGACCCGTTGACAGGGGCCGTCGGAATAGTGAGCCGGTTGAAGACCGACTTTTTACCCACTTCCGGTGCAGGTATTGGTGCAGAAAAGCTTGCAGGTGGGATCATAGTCCCGAAGAACAAGCCGGTGGTGGCTTGGGTCACCTGGTCTACCGGCAGAGTAAGGAAGGAAGCCGCTTGGGGCCCATATGCTACACCTCCTGGTGAGGTGGAGCGTCCGTTGCAGCGGCATTTCGAGCAGTTGGTACAGCTAGAGGCCATTGAATCTTGAATTCTGCGCCAGGTAAAAGACCAAATCTTAGTAACTTGAAATCCGAAGACAACCATTTAATGAACCGCGATTGGTTCGCGAAGACGACACACGAAGTGTGGAGTGGAAAGAGGAAGGGGTCCCACCGGGCGTGCCAGAATCTGTTCCCCTCCGAAAGGCGGCCTAGACTTTGCGTCCATGCCTGATGTTCGGGGCAGATGCTATTTGGTTTTATCCGTTTATCTCTCCGAAGATACCAAGTTGATTTATGGCACCGTGTATCGGAGGTTTAGACGGATGCGGCCGATGTAGCAGACTTCGTCAGATTCCCCCTCAGGATGAGGGGTTTTTGATTATGGGGACGCTCTTCCCTACAGGCGCAAGCCCCTGCAGTTAATTACGCTCCCGCATCGCGGTAACAACTTTCTCCTTCTCCAGAATTTCACTTCGTGTCGTATGTGTTCATTTTTGTTTGTGGTTGCCCGTGGATTGTATACGGAGACTGAGTAATGCCGTCGCCCGTAGGACGTGGATTAGTCCAAATCCGTATTTACTTAGATTTGGGTTTGGTGTTTTCAGTTTAAGGATGCATTAGTCACGTTGCGGCTAAGATCAACCTAAACGTTCGTCAAGGATACGTTAGTCCTGTTTTAGACTAAGATCAACTCAACGTAGTGATTAATTTAATGTATGGCCATCGGGACTCGTCACCTCTTTGACGTCGTTGAAGGATTACAACGACATGTATCAAAGGAGCTCGGAGATGTACCCTCGAACCAGAGTTAATTGGGAGTTTTATAATCCATTTGAATATTTAAGGATACGTTAGCCGTGTTTGGGGCTAAGATCAACTTAAACGTTTGTTAAGGATACGTTAGTCCAGTTTGAGACTAAGATCAACTTAACGGGACCGTTTAGATCCGACAAAAGAGCATTTGAGCTCTATTGTGCCAGTTTAGGGACGTGGTGGTCCGATGTTAGTTTAGGGACGTTTCGGTCCGATATTAGTTTAAGGACGTTTCGGTCCAATATTAGTTTATGGACGTTTCGGTCCATTATTAGTTTAGGGACGTTTCGGTCCGATATTAGTTTAAGGACGTTTCGGTCCATTATTAGTTTAGGGACGTTTCGGTCCGATGTTAGTTTAGGGACGTTTCGGTCCGATGTTAGTTTATGGACGTTTCGGTCCAATATTAGTTTATGGACGTTTCGGTCCAATATTGGGTGTGTGGCCGTTGGGACCCGTCACCTCTTTGACATCGTTGAGGAATTACAACGATGGATGTCAAAGGAGTTCGGAGATGTACCCTCGAACCGGATGTAGATTGATTTAGGAGAGCCATTTTGCTCGGCCAATTTAATTTAAGGACTTATGGCCACGATTGGGCTAAGTCCAGTAAAAAAAATGTCCAACATTTCTTTTGCATTTCCTTATATTTTTATTTGGGCCTTGCCCAGAAAAGATGCAGGGCATCAATTTGTTTTGGGCTCTGTTCTTTATGAATGATGCAGAGCATCAATTTTGTTTGGGCTCAGCCCTTTTATTGCTTTGCAATTTATTTTGGTCTGCTAGGCCTTTTTGATTTGGGCCTGGCCCTTCAAGTAATGCATTGCATTTGTGCAAAGCACCAAGAATCTTTTAGATTCAAAGAAAGGAGTGCAGAGCACTTTTTAATTTCTTGATCTAAATTTAGATCAAAGAGAAGAAGAAAAAATCTTTTCTTTCTTTCTGTCTCAGAGAACCAGAGGTTCTCTAGCAAGTGCAAGGCACTATTTTTTTATTATTTTTATTTATTTTTTTTTTATTGAAGATCACTGATCTTGTCTTTTAGATCAATGATCTATTCCTAAGAGAATTTTCTCTTATTTCAAAGGTTTTTACCTTCTTCTTCTTTTGTGTTCTCAAGAAGTTCTCCAGAGCTCTTTTCTCTCTTTTTTTTTTATCCAATTCTCTATATCTTTGAAATGGGGTCTAGGGTCCTTTTTATAGTGCTCAAAAATCAGTTAAATTTGTTAAAAAGATATTTTCTGAGTGATTTGGGGAATTTTTCCCACCGTTGGATCTTTGATCCAAAGGCCCCTGTTTTACAGAAGAAATCTTCTTGTTTAAACAAGAACAGAAAAATATCCTTAAATCTTCACTCTGTTGTTGCGCAACTCACCAGCGCGTGACACGTGTCTCGCAGTGAAGCGCTTGCGCAACTGCGCAGACACGTGTCTCGCAGTGAAGCACTTGCGCAACAGCGCTTGCGCAACTGCGCAGACACGTGTCGCGCAGCGGTGCGCTTGCGCAGTTGTGCTTGCGCAACTGCGCAGACATGTGTCGCGCTGCGGTGCGCTTGCACAGTTGTGCTTGCGCAACTGCGCAGACACGTGTCGCGCAGCCGTGCGCTTGCGCAGTTGAACGTTGCTTATATTTTTTAAAGAGCCTTGCTCTGATTGGACGTACTGCCTTGGGCGTTGTGCTGCCGTGTCAACTTCTGACACGTGGCGCGTTGCGCGCAGCGCACGGGAACTGAAGCGTTGCTTCAAAATTTGAATTTTCAAAATTCAAGCAGAGCCTTGCTCTGATTGGGGGAACAAATACAAGCAGTAGGAGGGATGCATTTCCGCTTTGCCAGTAATGTTTCCTTCAGAGGATGGTAGCTTCATACCCATTGATATGGCTTTAGCAAGCCTTTTCCTCATCTTGAATTTGCTTTTATCTGCGGTGGACGTACTTTGCTCCAGCGGGAGTGTCTCAACTCTTTCGTCAAGTCGCTGTCGCTTGGCCCTTTCAAATATGGCCATCTCGCGTTCCCGATCAGCTTTACTTTTCAACAGAGCTTCTTTGAGGAAAGCGTCAATTGTTTCATCCGATGGCCCCAAAATTTCTGGTTTAGGATCTGCCCCCAGCTTCTCAGCGCAAGGAATTTCATCATCGTCTGTAAACGAATGGGAAATCATATGACAGCTCGCCACGTATTCCTCGGATTCATCCGACGAACTCTCTCCCTCATCTTCCTTTTGAAAGACGTGGTTGAGGAATTCCTGAAGTGTGATGGGAGTCCGTGCTTTCTGGTTGTACTCCTCCAGTGCGTCAATCTGCTTTTGTAAGTCCGTGCGCTTGTCGCCAGGCTTCACGGGCTTCTTGGATTTCTTCTTCTTCTTCTTTGAAGATTTTGACGGCTGGTTGTGAGTGCTTGGGCCACTACTATCGATCTTTGGAGTTGGGCACGGCTTCAACATCCCTTCAATGATCTGAGGTTCCAACGGGTTCTTCCACCTGATTGCTGGGCATGTTTGAAGATCGTTCATCATCCTTTTTGTTTTGGCTGATAGCACAACCTCCCATGGAGCTTCTTCAACGAGAGAGCACGTTGCCCCCGGCGTATTCACCCTTTTAGGGGTGTGAGGCTGCGGCGGATTCACCTTCCATATGTCGGACAACGAGAACTTGCCCTGTTGGTACTGGTCTTCAATCCAATTTTTGAAGACGTAGCAATCCTCGATCGGATGACCCAATACTCGGTGGTAAGGACAGTAATTGGGATCATTGACGTCGTTTGGCTGCGACGGACGTCTTGGATCCGGCAGATTTATGAGTCGGTTGCGCAATGCCAGCTCGAACAGTCTTCTCGTTTTATCTCGAGGAAACGAGTAAGGACGTCCTAGCCTTTCCTCAAGGGGTACACGCAGACGCATATTATTTTGACGGACAGCCGTCTTCAAGTTGCTCGGCTGTAGTTGAGCATTGGCGACAACGATCGCTTTTCCCTTCCCCTTCTCGTTTCGAGAGTCCGGCTTTGGAGGGGGCGGTCTATGGCCCATCTGGTCCATTTGAGCTAGCTTTTCGATCAGGGCTTGGAACGTGGTTGGTTTAAAGAACATCATGAACTGTAAGATAGTTGCATGAGGATCTAGGGTGCCCACGAACATGCCCACCGCTGGCGCTTCTTCAATGCGTTGTTCGCACTTTGACCACAAGTTCCGCCATCGGATTGCATACTGAACCCAAGTTTCGCCCGGCTTTACTCTGGCATTGATCAAAGCTGTTATGGGAGTACGCTTGCTGGCGCTTGCGAAACGCTGGGTAAACAACAACTCCATTTCAGCGAAGGTCTTGACGGAGTCATTCGGAAGTTCGGAGTACCACTCAAATGCCGTCTCCGATAAGCTACCGACGAACTGGCGAAGCAACAATTTATCATCACCGCCGGTATTGCCACAAAGAGCCCTGAACTGGGCAACATGTTGATGGGGATTGCCAGTCCCCTTGTAGACGTGGAACTTTGGGATGGTGTAGCCCAGCGGGTACTTTATCTGATCGTACCAGCTCGGATATGGTCATCCTGTTTTTATGACCTGACCGGCTGCCTCAGTCGCCTGATGAACCCATATCTGCTGAGATATATATTCGTCCAAGTCAGCTTTGGAGATTGTCTCCTCCTTGGCTGTTGACAGAGCCGGTGGAGGATTTGACGTTTCTCCCCTATCGTCTTCAAGGACGATCGGAGGATCTTCAGCAGGAGGATCTTGTTGAATCATCATACCCACCATGTCCTGGAACAGGAGGGCCATTCGCTTTATGTTGGCTGCTTGTTCCGCGGCCTCTTTATCCTTCTTTTCCAGTATCCTGCGAAGAAATTCAGCGTCAGTTTCTTGCTCCTGGCGTTGATCCGAGACGCTTCAGGGCTTTTTTTTGGCCCAGTGAGTGCGGCCATCACGTTCATCATTTCTTGGAGCTTCTGCTGTTGCTCCTGAGCTTTAGTCACTGACCGTGTAAGCGGTCTATGACCTGTAGATGTACGGCTGTCCTCTTTACCAAACACCATGTAGACGGTATGGACTACAATGCCCCCGGACTTAGGGCGTTTGGGCTCACCGCCTTTGGCATTTGCCGCAGGCGCGGGGATTTCTCTGGCCTTCTTCTCTTGTGGGCCGTTGAAGTTGAGGGGGCCGTTGCAGCGGGCACCCTGGCGGTTGTCGTCCTTTGCTGTTTGACAGGACGGTTCTTTTCTTCTTGAACCTTCACCCTCTTCTGCCGGCGAGAGTGATCTTGGTCTATTACTGAGTCTTGAACCCTCCGCCAGACCTTATAAATTTTGGAGGACAGCCGTTGAGGGGGCTGCTCCAGCTTTGTATCTGTAACACTCTCCGCAGGTGGAGAAGATCTTTTTAGCGTAGCAGTCAGAGAGTTCTTGCGTACCCTCCTTAGCGGTTCAAAGCTGTTCCCAGTTGGAACAGCAGCATTATCTTCCACCATCGCAGCCGGTGGAGTTAACCCTGAGGGGGAGTTGCCCCCGGCCTTCCTTACTCGGCGCCAGTGGCGACGTCGAGCGTGTCGAGCTGTTGGGACTGGCTCGGCGATAGGGATAGTTTCGTCTTGCCCCCTGTCCGGATGAGGCGCTGCCGGTGCCAGCCTCTTAAAGACTGATGTTGTCCTTTGAGTGGCGATGTTCAATCTGTCAAAGACAGACCCTCGAGCAGGAGCAGGAGTCAGAATGGTCAGCCTTGAAAAGACCGACTCTTTAACAAGAGAAGCCGCCTTGACGACTTCAGGAGCAGAGGTGGCTGTCTTCCTCGGGGCGGCCACTTCAGGGTTCATGGGCTTCTTGGCGAGCCTATCAGAGTTCTGGTTCAGCCTGGTAAAGACAGAGGTTGCTGGCTTGATATTGGATGACCCGTTGAAAGGGGCCGTTGTAGCAGTGAGCCGATCGAAGACCGACTTCTTGTGCGCTTCCGGTGCGGGCACTGGAATAGTGAAGCTTGATGGCGGGAGCATGGTCCCGAAAAACAGACCGGTGGTGGCCTTAGTCACTTGTTCCACCGGCATGGCAAGGATGGAGGCCGCTTGAGGCCCATAGGCTACACCTCCAGGTGAGGCGGAGCGTCGGTTGCATTGGCATTTGGAGCAGCTCGAGCAGTTGGAGGCCATTGATGCTTGATTTCTGCACCAGGAAAAATACCAAATCTTAGTAACTTGAAACCCAATGGTAACCATTAACAAACCGCGATTCGTTCGCGAAGACGACACACGAAGTGTGGAGTGGAAAGAGGAAAAGTTCCCACCGGGCGTGCCAGAATCTGTTCCCCTCCGAATGGTGGCCACAGACATGGGCGTCTTGCCTGAGATTCGGGGCAGATGCTATTTGGTTTTATCCGTCCACCTCTCCGAAGATGCCAAGTTGATTTATGGTACCGTGTATCGGAGGTTTAGACGGATGCGGCCGATGTAGCAGACTTCGTCAGATTCCCCCTCGCTTGAGGGGTTTTTGATTGTGGGGACGCTCTTCCCTGCAGGCGCAAGCCCCTGCAGTTAATTACGCTACAGCATCGCGGTAACCACTTTCTCCTTCTCCAGAATTTCACTTCGTGTCGTGTGTGTTCGTTTTGTTTGTGGTTGCCCGTGGATTGTATACGGAGACTAAGTGATGTCGTCGCTCGTAGGACGTGGATTAGTCCAAATCCGTATTTACTTAGATTTGGGTTTGGGGTTTTAGTTTAAGGATACGTTAGCCGTATTTGAGGCTAAGATCAACTTAAACGTTCGTTAAGGATACGTTAGTCCTATTTGAGACTAAGATCAACTTAACGGAAAAAGCATTTAGGGGCTCTATTGTTCCAGTTTAGGGACGTAGTGGTCCATTGCATGTATGGCCGTCGGGACCCGTCACCTCTCTGACGACGTTGAAGGATTACAATGACAGGTGTCAGAGGAGTTCAGAGATGTACCCTTGAACCAAAGTCGATTGGGGGTCTTATAGTCCAATTTGGGACTATAATCTGTTTGGAGGTTTAAGGATACGTTAACCATATTTGAGGCTAAGATCAACTTAAACGGGATCGTTTAGATCCGACAAAAGAGCATTTGGGGGCTCTATTGTTCCCTTTTAGGGACGTAATGGTCCGTAGGTAGTTTAAGGACATTGCGGTCCATTGCCAATTTAGGGACATGGTGGTCTATTCCCAGTTTAGGGACATGGTGGTCCGTAGTTCCCGTTTTGAGGACGGATATTAGTTTAAGGACGCATTAGTCCATGAGTTTAAGGACGCTTAAGTCCATGGGTTTAAGGACCCCACAGTCCGTATGGATGTGTTTAAAGATGCATTAGTCCATTAGTTTAAGGACGTATTAGTCCGTGAGTTTAGGGTCCCCACAGTCCGTATTTTGGTTTAAGGACGCATAAGTCCGTGAGTTTAAGGACGCATCAGTCCATAAGTTTAAGGACCTCACAGTCCGTATTATTGGTTTAAGGACGCATAAGTCCGTGAGTTTAAGGATCCCACAGTCCGTATTATTGGTTTAAGGACGCATAAGTCCGTGAGTTTAAGGACCCCACAGTCCGTATCGATGTGTGGTTGTCGGGACCTGTCACCTCTCTGACGTCGTTGAAGGATTACAACGATAGGTGTCAGAGGAGTTCGGAGATGTACCCTTGAACCGGATGTAGATTGATTTAAGAGAGCAGTCGTGCTCAGTCAATTTAATTTGAGGACTTACGGCCATGATTGGGCTAAGTCCAGTTGAAAATGTTCAACGTTTTTATTTATCTTTGGCCTATTAGGCCTGTGCTAGGGCTTTGCCCCTGCACTGCATTTTATTTTGGCCTGTAAGGCCTATTTGATTTGGGCTCTGTCCCTTTTTAAATGATGCACAACATCTGTTTTGGTCTTGACAGACCTTTGTTTGGGCTCTGCCCCTTTTTTTAAAGATAATTCATTGCATTTTATTAGGCCTGTTAGGCCTTTTTTAATTGGGCTCAGCCCTTCTTTAAATAATACAGTGAATTAATTATCTGACAGTGGCCATGTGGCTGTCAGGCGCTTTGCGCCAATTAATGAGCGCAAGCGCTTGTGGAGGTGACACATGTCACGCTCTGGTGAGCGCAAGCGCAGTTAGCGCAGTGTGCTGCGCCAGTACGCTGCGTTGTTGCGCTGCTGACACGTGGCGCGCTCTGGTGAGTTGCGCCAATTTCAGAGAGCAATGCTCTATTTTAAAAGCGCATAGCAGAAGTGGTTTTGGAGCTGACACGTGGCGCTCTTTGGTGGCTTACGCCAACCCAAGAGCGCAACAGTGCAGATTTACAAGTGCAAGGCACTGTTTTAATATCCAATTTTGGATTCAAGAAAAAGAATCTTTAAAGATTCCAGAACCAATGGTTCATAAAAAAAGGCAATGCCTTTGTTATTTATTATATTTTTTATTGAAGATCATTGATCTTTTTCTCAGATCAATGATCTTTTCAGAAGAAGTTCTTCTTTTTATAAAGGTTTTACCTTCTTTTTCTTTCTGAGTTCTTCAAACTTTTCTTTTTAAGAGTTCTCTGAATTCTCTCTCTGTTTCTGTGTTTCTGTCTCTCTTTCTCTATCTCTCTATGTTTTGGAATTGGGGTCTAGGGGCCTTTATATAGTGCCCATTAATTTGTTAAATTCGTTAAAGAGATCATTCTCTGAGTGATTTGGGGATTTTTCCTCACCGTTGGATCTTTGATCCAAGGGCTTCCGTTTTACAGAAAACAATCTTGTTGTTTTAACAAGAACAGAAAGATCTTACTGGAATTTTAATTCTGTTTGGCGCAAATGCACCTGCGCTTGACACGTGTCGCGCAGCGCAGAGCGCAGCGCAACTGCGCTAGCGCAACTGCGCTGACACATGTCGCGCAGCGCAGAGCGCAGCGCAACTGAAGCATTGCTTCCTTTAATTTTGTTTTAAATAGAGCCTTGCTCTGATTGGGTGCGCTGCCTTGGGCGCTGCGCTGACATATCATCTTTTGACACGTGGCGCGTTGCGCGCAGCGCAAGAAATTTGAAGCGTTGCTTCAATTTTTGAATTTTTGAAATTCAAACAGAGCTTTGCTCTGATTGAGGGAAACAAAGAAGAACCAAAGAAAATGGGTGATGAAATGGGTAAACAAATTTGGGTGTCGAGTATTGCTGAACCAGATGTAGGAAATGAAGGCTGAATATCGTTCTGCTTTTCGGTCATGCATTTATCATCAATTTCCAGACGCATATGGGGTTCGGAAAAAACAGTGAATGGTCCGAGATGATGTTCACACGGAGGTGAAAGGACATGATGAATTGGTGAGAAAAATTCATCCAAAACTGTGGGTTCATCATCCAAAATATCCCTAGCGTCAATATCCTCAATCAAGTGAAAGTTAAAATTCTCCGACACCTCATCAAAAGCATAGTTTTCAATCAATTTTGGTTCTAGAGTGGAGGTGTAGATATCACAAGGATTGGGTATGGTTTCACTTGAAAAATACCATTCACAATCGGGTAAATCAAACACTACAAAGTCGCACAACTCATTAAACCTTCTATCTTCAATTGGTGAATCATTTGGTGTACTCGATAGATTTGTGAAACTGGAGTTATGGATTCAATTTGGGATGGGAAGGTTTGATTTGGAAGGGTATACTGCTCTCTCACTATCCAAATTCTCAATTTATCCTATTGCCGTATCATACATTGAAATTTTTTGAGCTAGTTGGAAACTAGTTGCTCGTTTGTTGGGTTGTATGAAGGTGGCCATGGACGCATTCAATTCCTCTATGTGGCAGCGCGATGCTGCCCGAAATTCTTCCACTGTCCATTCAAGACTAGACATGGGTCGGTAAGGGGTTTCAGCATAAGATTGAAATTCTTGTGGATAGGTAAAATTCCCAAATGATTTATTAGAGGAATTGTATAGAAAAGGTGTAAAAGTTGGGTAGGATTGATAGGAATCGAATGGTTATGAAAATTGGACAGGAGTAGGATCAACATTGTGATAAAAAGAATATTGATATTGGTTGGTTGGTTAGCGACTGGCAACACCGCAAAACGAGTAGCAATATCTTCCTTAGAAAGTGATGGTGTTTGTTGTCCTAACGGTTTGACCGGATTGAAACTTTGGCTTTTAGCCCTCGCCATATGCTCAGCGATGGACATGCGTTTAGGAGTTCCCTCACACACTTTAAATGGAGTATCAACATAAGAAGATGTAGAATTTTGATGTGGTTGATAGGACCTGGAGTGAGGTGTCCAACTGTTTCTTTCCGCTTGCTCTATCCGATCTCTTAAAGACATGGTAGAGTCGGAATTTTGACCAAAGCAATTACGAAAACAAGAAATATCTGGTTCTGAATAGCAAAGCTCGGCAAGAATTCGTCTGTTTGGGTTACCCATTATAAGAAGGTGAAAAGAAAAGAGGGTGAGAAGGGAAATATTTAAGCTCTATTTGGATTGTTTTGGTTTGAAAGTGGGACTTGAGGTTTGACTCAACAAATCACAAAATGCATAAACAAACCCTAAAACTAATGTCATCTAGGTCAAGCACTAGACCACTCCTAGACTTCCAAAGGAAAAGCCACAAGATCAATCCTCTACCACCTCTTTATCACTCTTATGGCCAGGTAAGTGCCAGGTAAGTGGGAGGTATCCGCTATATGAATCACCGAAAATAGCGGGTCTAATTAAGTAACCACTTTCCTAGACACACTTCCTTAGACACCACAAAAAAAATGCGGATAAGCGGTAGATTACCCACGACCTTCTTCTATCCTAATTGAGCGCGACGGTCCTTAGGGTCTTGGTCTAGATATTTTTTAATTAATGAGGGTGATGCGGATGCTTGTTTTGTGATTTGTGGGGCCTAGGAAGGGTGATGAAATCCCCACCTAATCTGAATTTTGGTCTTGCCCCTTAAAGTCCGTATTAAAAAAATACAAAAACAAACCAATTACAAAACACTCAAAAAGATTTTATAGCGGCGATATTTTGCTAAGAATCCTGCAGCAAAATCAAATCATTAGATTTCAGAGGAGAGAAAAAGATATGAAGAGATTACCAAAGGATTTTGGAGGTACGATTTCCCAACTCCGCCGCGGTTCGATGACCAAAGTCACACTATTGCCGACGTTCTGCGGCACAAAGATGGAGTCTTTTGACAATTTTTCTGTAGTGTGCCCTCTTGCTCCTTTGGAATATTTTGAAAGTTTCTAAATCTCTAATTCCTCGTTCAAGTGACTCCAGATTCCCTCGCAAAAAAATCGCACAATAATTGTTAAATATGCAAGATGCGGTTTTGATTTTTATTTTATGGATCGAATAAGAATTCAACATGAATAGCAAGGAAAAAAATTACGCACATATCCCCAGCAACAACGCCATTTGATTGATGTGTGAAAGTGTTTGTGTAATAGTAACCATAATCAATAACGGTGTCACATGTAGCTAGCCGAGATGAGTACGGGTCGTCCGCAGTGATGCGTAGAACTTTTATTCTTGCTTTAGACGAGTTGATTAGAAGAAGAAAGGAGAATAGTTGTAGATTCTAGATCTATGTTAAACACGGATGTAGAATTTATAGTTTTAAGATCTAGTTTCAATACAGATATAGATTTTATAGGGAAAAGGCTTGTAAGGTTTGTTAGGATTTAGTAGCCATGGATGAATAATAAAGATGACTCTTTTTATATTTTGATAGATTTAAAACTAGATAGATAGTGATGAATGAGGATTAGGGTTCTTGGAAGAAACTAGGGTTTCCTCACTATTGACCCTTGTCCCTTCATTGATCTCTATTCACGTCTAGCCCTTAACAAAACAATTGTTAATCTAATCTCAAATCACGGTCAAGATTATCAATAATTTGGTAGCGCGCCCTATAAGGATGTTAACGATTCTTTTGCTAAAGTTTATAAACTTCATAAGATGTAAAAGAAGATAAAATATTTTCTCATCCATTGATCTACCCTAATCCTACGAACCCTATCAAGCGGAGAATTACTCACGCATGATGGAGATAGAAAAAGAAAGGATAGAAATCATAATATAAATACAGAAAATAACTGCTAAATAATTAAACTAATGATCTACCTTTATTAATCAACTTGACAGTTAGAAAACCTTCGAGTTTAGATTACAAGAGGAAGAAGAAGTTACTCTCGATCTCTGCCTCGTAGCAAGTAGATGTTCCGTCGAATCTCACGTCGCCTTATCACGTCGAATCGTGGACCTGTCGTGGATCACTTGTTCTTTGACGGTGATTTGCTTCGTGAAAAAGGTGATGATTTCTAGTTTTAGCCCTCGGTCTTATTTATAGTCACAGAAGATACAAACCCTAGATCTCAGAGGTTAAGATATATTGATACGATCACCTCCAGAAAATCTCAGATCCAACGGCCACCATAGGGCCACGGATCCGCCGCGTATTGGGTCATTTAGCCGCGGAAGCGCCGCATCTTGGAGGAGTTAGGGTCTCAATCTTCTGGAGCTTTACATGTTGACAAGTGGAGATCTTCTAGATATCTGGAATTTGAAAATATTTCCTGAGTCTCTGTCAGTATTGATTCTTCGATTTTAATTAAATTTCATCGGCAGATTTTTGATTCCCGACATCTCGATATCCCGATCTCTTGACCTGAGCCAAATCTTGCACAATATCTCCATGAATAATGTTAGTAATATTGTTTATAGAAATATAATCTTAATCATTTTATATGGTAATAAATCTTTAAGCAATTTGATTAAGATTATTTGATATGACATAATAAAAATATTATATAAATATTGTATGCATATATTTTCCTTCATAATATTAATTATAATATATAAACATATGGTAAATGGTATTTTGCAGATAAACCCCAAATATGTTCTATATTGATAATAAACACCTTTAAATATTTAAGAAAAGTAAGGAAAATATTATATCAAATGTGCGGTATTTTTGACTGAACATATGTACAAGACAATCTTGCTCGATATGATAGTATGGTATTTGGTTTGTCTTTATCTTAACATGTGCATATGTTTTACTTGTTATTACGTATCATTTATACATGTTGATAAATCCTGTAGAATCATTGCTTGACTACCTGCATTGTGATGACGATCATACTTGTGGGAGCTGAGTAGTCGATAAGCACATCCTTAAAATGTCCCTAGTCGTGTGAGTATCGAGACTGGGCATCGATATTCCGGAGTAGACTAGTGTATACGTTTCTAGACCCCGACGAGGGGCGATGGTTGGTCCCACAGCCATTGGTCTTTCACACCTAAGATCGTATACAGGTTCTCACTGGATGTGAGTACACTGGACGGACTCGCCGAGAACTTCTAGATGGTACTATCACTACTACAAAGAAGGGTTGCCCCTACGGATATATCCGTAGGTGCAACCCACTGCCCCTACGGTTATATACGTAGGGGCGAAAAAATACCCCGTAGGTGCAAAGGCCGCAGGTGCAAGTCGAGGCCCTGAACTTATCCCTACGGTTAAATTCTTGCCCCTACGGATATGTATGTAGGTCCATCTTCCCCTACAGATTAAGCCGTAGGGTATAAGATTTTATATTATTTACGGTTTATTTTAATAAATTACTTGGACCTACGGCTATAGCCGTAGGGGCATGTACTACCCCCTACGGATATATTCGTAGGTACTTTTCCGTAGGGGCACAAATTCAGGATTCCTGATATGTGCCCCTACGGATAACGCCGTAGGGGAATGTCAGTGGCCCCTACGGATATATCCGTAGGGGGATTCCCAAACACCTGGCACTGACATCTGGGGGAAATATCAGTTACTGCTGATATTTAGCCCCTACGGATATATCCGTAGGGGTAACGTGTAGGCCTACGGATTAATCCGTAGGTACATATTGTCTGAAATTTTTTTTAAAAAATGTCCTGCTTGATTTTTTCCCGCCCTGTGCACAATAATGTATACATCAATCAAATCATATATTGCAGTATTCATAATCACATCTCACGCATATATATAATATACAAAAGAAACACAAAAACTGAATATGATATAAATACAAACCAATATGAATATCGTTTCAAAATGTAGTACAATGTGTATGATATAAATAAATACATGTTTCAAAAAAAAAGAACCAAAAATCTACCCTAGCTCGGTCCAGCTCGGTCCTGCTCCTCGGTCAATAAACTCTGCAATTCGTCGCGAGCGGGAGTCTGAGTGGGCAGTGGAGCTACAGGAGCTGTCTGCGGAACCGCAGCCGAAGGAGATGCGTGTGGAGGCTCGGCCGATCTACCCTGTCGCGTCTGGATATAACTTGTGTAAGAAGCATGTAAGAACTGTTTATTATTCGAATTCGTATCATTATTAAGTTATTTCGAAACCCTGTTTGGATATCTAGTTTGGAAAAGCGTTGTTTATTTCAATTACATATGTATGTATGATTAATAAAACATAAGTCTACAACCAAATAAGCTCAGGCTATGTACTGATATTGGATATGTTGATATCTATAATATGACATTATATTTTACTATTAAGTAGTATACATACCAGCATCCCATTCAACTCCTGAACGGTGGCCTTCAAGCTCTCCTGTTCCTGCTGGATACGTCGCTAACTGGAGACGGAGGAAGTAACCACCGGGGTGGAGTCCAACCTCATATGGGCCCTGCTAGAGCCCAGTCCTCGGCCTATCTCCAAACCTCCATGGTGCCGTCCGTGTGCGGCGTCCAGGACTGGGGTCAGCAGCCTCGAATGTTGCCTTCCCCCTAGCAACTGTCAGAACATTATATTTAGCACATACTGGTCTATAAAATTGACAAGAAATACCAAAATCAACAAATTCAAAGCCTTACCTACAGAGATAGAAGATGTGCTCCTCTGGTATCTGCATGTATCAAAATTTGAATAATATTAATTAATTTCAGTACATACATACTAACAAGGTAAACTCGCATATAGCGCTGCTTACACATATGACAGGGAGTGAACAAGCTCTTGTAGATCATCAGGCGCAAATCTAATCTCATCAAGCAGCCCATGATAATGAGTTGGACGACTAAGAGCAAAAGAAATGTGTGTATATTTATGATATAGCATTCTAAATCAATATACATGCCCTATATAATATATAAACATACCTGGAGGAACGGGAGTGACCTCTGTCCCTGATATGGACGCATCACCAACAACTAGACAATCAAACATTGACAATATAAGTAATTTTGACATAAACATGCATGGATATCTATAATATTACATTCAAAATGGATATTAGAGAGCGCACCTGCAGTGAGAAGTGGTAAAAGTATCACCCAACTAGGGTGTAATTTACAGAATCAGTTGAGACTCTTAAAAGTCATAGAAGAACCCGACCTGCACAAATCTGATGTATGCTTTCCATTGGACACTAAGAAGTCTCTAAAGGGAAAAGCCTATGTGAAAGCCATCATTAGTTCATATCAGAAGATTGATGCTGAAACAGAGAACGAGAAATGTCATTTTTTTCTTCTTCCGCCACATTACTGTCTTCTCCTTCTGCCACATTACTGTCTTCTCCTTCTTATGATGTGCGCGTGCAAATTCAATGACTATATTGAGAATATTGATTAATAGTGGGTAGGAAAAGTATTTCTCAAATGGCTTTTGCGTCTTAAAACCATAAACTACTAAGTAATGACATACATAATTTTTTTAGTATAAAGGTTGTTATTTTAAGTTTTCCCTTATAGAGATATGATCTAACTGCATCTATCAACTATAAGTGTGCAGAAAATTATGATAAGAAATCATAAGAAAGGGTCGTAGCCATGCATAACTTTGAATCTACATACCAAATCATGCAAAAGCATGCACTTATTGTCACCTTGCCTTAGAATATAAAATATCTTGGAAGACTATAAGCGAGCATTTAAATCTCGATAGCTTTTGACTTCAACATATATTTTTCTCAAGTGCCATGAAATATACTTGCTCCGTATAAACCGTTTTCAGGAAGATGGATTAATAATGACAAATTATCCATTGTGGCTCACTAGGTTAGCATTTTCTCTTCTATTGACCATCTTTCTAATCAGCTTGGTAAATTTATTCGGAACCGGCTGCGAATCATTAAAAGACATGCATAAGAAAGAGAACTAAAATACAGATATATAGCATACCGATACATCGAAACTTCATATTTGCGATGGCAATCCAGAGATATTTATTTCTACACACGTGGTGCGCGTGCGAATGCGTCAGGTATCATGGACAAATATTTCAGAACATGGAAAGTATTATTCGTATAAAGTAATTAAACTTTTAAACACCTTGGGTAGATATTTTCTTAGTTGATGCAATCATATCATGAGGACTAAATTTAAGCTATTATACATATGCTTATGTATTTTTCTAACCTAAAATATCACACACACACACAGAGAGAGAGAGAGAGAACACCTGGTAGGTAAATAAATCAGGTAGCAGGATCCTGAAGAAATAGAGTCCATAGCATTGCTCATCATCATCATCCATGATCCCTTTGATAATATTTTTTCAAAGGGATCACGGATGATGATGATGAGCAATGCTATGGACTCCATTTCTTCAGGATCCTGCTACCTAATTTCTCTATCTACCTGGTGTTCTCCCCCCCTCTCTCTCTCTCTGTGTGTGTGATATATTAGATTAGAAAAATACATAAGCATATGTATAATAGCTTAAATTTAGTCATCATGATATGATTGCATCAACTAAGAAAATATCTACCCAAGGTGTTTAAAAGTTTTAATTACTTTATACGAATAATACTTTCCATGTTCTCAAATATTTGTCCATGATGCCTGACGCATTCGCACGCGCACCACGTGTGTAGAAATAAATATCTCTGGATTGCCATCGCAACTATGAAGTTTCGATGTATCGGTATGCTATATATCTGTATTTTAGTTCTCTTTCTTATGCATGTCTTTTAATGATTCGCAGCCGGTTCCGAATAAATTTACCAAGCTGATTAGAAAGATGGTCAATAGAAGAGAAAATGCTAACCTAGTGAGCCACAATGGATAATTTGTCATTATTAATCCATCTTCCTGAAAACGGTTTATACGGAGCAAGTATATTTCATGGCACTTGAGAAAAATATATGTTGAAGTCAAAAGCTATCGAGATTTAAATGCTCGCTTATAGTCTTCCAAGATATTTTATATTCTAAGGCAAGGTGACAATAAGTGCATGCTTTTGCATGATTTGGTATGTAGATTCAAAGTTATGCATGGCTACGACCCTTTCTTATGATTTCTTATCATAATTTTCTGCACACTTATAGTTGATAGATGCAGTTAGATCATATCTCTATAAGGGAAAACTTAAAATAACAACCTTTATACTAAAAAAATTATGTATGTCATTACTTAGTAGTTTATGGTTTTAAGACGCAAAAGCCATTTGAGAAATACTTTTCCTACCCACTATTAATCCATATTCTCAATATAGTCATTGAATTTGCACGCGAACATCATAAAAAGGAGAAGACAGTAATGTGGCAGAAGGAGAAGACAGTAATGTGGCGGAAGAAGAAAAAAATGACATTTCTCGTTCTCTGTTTCAGCATCAATCTTCTGATATGAACTAATGATGGCTTTCACATAGGCTTTTCCCATTAGAGACTTCTTAGTGTCCAATGGAAAGCATACATCAGATTTGTGCAGGTCGGGTTCTTCTATGACTTTTAAGAGTCTCAACTGATTCTGTAAATTACACCCTAGTTGGGTGATACTTTTACCACTTCTCACTGCAGGTGCGCTCTCTAATATCCATTTTGAATATCGATACTTACATTCAAAATGGATATTAGAGAGCGCACCTGCAGTGAGAAGTGGTAAAAGTATCACCCAACTAGGGTGTAATTTACAGAATCAGTTGAGACTCTTAAAAGTCATAGAAGAACCCGACCTGCACAAATCTGATGTATGCTTTCCATTGGACACTAAGAAGTCTCTAATGGGAAAAGCCTATGTGAAAGCCATCATTAGTTCATATCAGAAGATTGATGCTGAAACAGAGAACGAGAAATGTCATTTTTTTCTTCTTCCGCCACATTACTGTCTTCTCCTTCTGCCACATTACTGTCTTCTCCTTCTTATTATGTGCGCGTGCAAATTCAATGACTATATTGAGAATATGGATTAATAGTGGGTAGAAAAAGTATTTCTCAAATGTCTTTTGCGTCTTAAAACCATAAACTACTAAGTAATGGCATACATAATTTTTTTAGTATAAAAGTTGTTATTTTAAGTGCGCGTGCAAATTCAATGAAAGTTAGATTTGAGGATACCCATGTATGAGTTGTATTCTATATATGTGTGTTTCGATTTATGATTTCGCTTAAGTGTAGGGTTGTTTTTACTTAAAGAAGTATCACCATCTACTATATATAAAAAAATATAGCAAACTAGGATTGGTATTCAAATCCCATTCCAGATTGGTATTCAAAATTTATTTAATTAGTTTGTGATCCACATCATTTGATTCGTTGCTTGAGGCATCAATGTAGGCACAAATATCGGCGACGAGGAACTCGACGAAGAAGAACGAGGGCGGTGGCGGGCTGAGAACGGAGGGCGCGCGGTGGCGACGAAGAGAAAATTGGAGACGCGGGAACGAGAGAAAATTTTGGGAACGAGAGGGAAAGATATCGAGGCGTATATTGGTATCGATGGGAATATGAAGGTTTCATATTATCATCGAGTATCATATATTGGTTTTAACCTGAATATCTTGAGTCGCTCTCTAATTATGCGTTTGTTGTGCATTCGTGTTGTATGTGTAACATGATTTTAAACCATTGAGATCAAGATTGATAGAACTGATCATCCTACATTGCAATAGCATTCATCGACCAAAAATAGATTGCGGTCTGGATATGGCATATTGGCAGATGTTACCTATATGCATAAATCTTATGTCTAATGACCATAAGATTGTCGGAGACAGTTTTGATGTTTTGTGGGTTTGGTTTTATACTTGGGACAATCCAATGTTGACACACACACATAAATAACAAATTAAAGTAAACTAACTAAGAGGCATGTTTGAGTTTTATACTGGGATCACAAATAGCATGATGGCTGCAAACAGGTTGCTTGAATACTTGCAGACAATCCAATGTTGCCTCGCCATTTCTATAAATTTTAAACTCCCTGGAAAATTATCATCACTCAGGATTACTTTAGGGCCAGTTTGGCTGCTTCTTGCTTGTGATTCAACATTCAGCTTTTTGTTGATTTGGAACTCAGAGAGTGTTGCAAAACAAATCCAAAACTAAATAAACCTCAAACTAGCTACAGAGAAGGCAAACAGCAAACCCCATGAAGTTTGGCTTTCAAGGGTTTTCCCACTAAAATACACTTAGATGCAGCACTTTAAGGAAGCTTGCAGCAATATAAAAACTTTTAGGTAGTTTAGTGAAAAACTGCAGTGCTTCAAGATTGTTTAAGTTTTATGTGTGCTTAAGCTGTCATACAGAAATTATCGTTGCAAAAATGTTCGCAACCCTAGCTTTTCCAGCAACGATACTGGAATACGAGCCTCAGATATGCCAGCTTAGGAATCAAAATAAGAAAGAGATTTGGGGTTATCCTAAGTCCAAAGTCAAACGGGCTCGAGAAATATATAAACCCAAAAAAATGACTGCATAAAGATCTCATAAAGATGAAAAGGATGTTATGCAAGCTCTGAACAAATCTTGAACGGAACTTTCACAAGAATTTACAATACCCGACCAGAATCCAATCCTGAGTTTGATGAAGCTTCAGGCCTTCAGCTTCCCCACAGAAAATAGTTAGGGCAAACCCTTTGCAAAACCATAGCTTTCATGCAGAGATGAAGCTCAGAACATGCCAGCTTCCAAACACATTGAATAATACATAATCTCCCATACTCTCTCTCTCTCAATCAGACAGTTTATATTTGGATTTGAATTTAGGAAAAGAAATAAGATGGCTACAAACCAGCTTGCCTCGCCAATCTCATAACTATAAAGCTCATAAAAGTGGAAGCTTGAGGGCAAGCCATCATCGCCTCCATTCAATTGAAGCCAAATCATCCACAAAAAATAGAAATAAATATAATAATTGATCGATAGGCAAAATTGCAAGAAACCTATTCAGATTTTTGCATGAAAAAATAAGAGATGTAAATTAAGTAAAAGATTACCAAATGAAATTATCCCATCACTTGAACCCCCTCTCAAGACATTTTAGCAAAAATTCCCCCAGTAATTTTCTTCGGTTTAACCGTTTTATATCATAGAAGAAAGATAAATTTCAAATGTATATACATGCATACACACACACACATCATATACACAGTTTTTGAATGTTGCCAGAATTTCAACGGTAATTCTAGATTTTTCCAAACTCTGAAGGCTTCACAAAAATTTTAAATACAGATAATAATATGATTGAAGAGATCAATCACCAATTTTTTAATGAGGATCAACTGAAACCCCAAACAGAGCAAGCAAATTACAAAGATCCCAAAACCCCGCGTGGCCCAGCCCCAGCCCCAGCCCCAGCCCCCAGCCCCAGCCCAACCCTAACCCCAGCGTGGCCAGCTAAACCCCAACACCAACCCTAAGGCAAACCCTAACCCCAGCCCCACCCCAGCAGCAGCCGAACCCCAACCCTAACCCTACCCTGACCCCGACCCCGACCGCGACCGCGACCAGCTAAACCCCAACACCAACCCTAAGGCAAACCCTAACCCCAGCCCCACCCCAGCAGCAGCCGAACCCCAACCCTAACCCTACCCTGACCCCGACCCCGACCGCGACCGCGACCCCTGCCCAACCCCAACTCGCGCGCAACCCCAGACCCAGCCATGAACCCTAAGCCCAAAATAATCCAAAAATTCTTTAATTTACCTCGAGATTTACTCACCTGAACGGCTGCTGCTGGGGCTGGGGCGACGACCTGAACCGCGGTGGCGACGAGAACTGCGGTGGAGACGAAACCGGCGGTGGCGACGAGGAGAACGACGGTGGCGACGACGGCGTGGCGATTTGGGGATTTTTCTCGCGCCAGATCGAGAGAGAGAGAGAGAAAGTGAGCGTAGACGATCGGTCTGGGGTCTTAATAAATCAATATTTACTTGTCCCTACGGATATACCCGTAGGTCCTTTGTTTGCGCCACCGTAGGGGCAAATACCAAATTAAGAATTAATTTTTTAATTCTTGAACGTCAGTGCCCGTAGGGGCAACCCTTTAGCCCTACGGAGTAATCCGTAGGGCCAAGTAAAATCTGCCCCAACGGATAACTCCATCCGTAGGGGCAACCCCCTATTTTACTAGTGTATACCTATCGTCGGATAGCAGTTCTCAGGTAACATGAGTACAGGTTAGTCTTTAGACCTGAGATCTGTCATGACTCGAAGGTGCGGAACGTGACTGGCACTTAAAGTACGAAACGTCCCAAGGCGTAACGTAGTCTAAGTAAGCCAAAGCCCAGAAATCTAAACCGTTTAAAAGCAATAGAATGAAGGAAAACTTATTTAAAGAAAGTGATTTTAACAAAATAAGTCGCATTAAATATTTTTAAAATATCAAAATTTCGGTAGAGTCTCCTTTGTAAATACTGGCCCCCAAACGGGTACAACACAAAATATACATAAGTAAAGAAATAAGGCATCCCCAAGTAGGAGCTAGCTTTTCGCCAATGGCGGAACACAACCACATGCAATTAATATATATCATAAAGTGCAAAATAAGTATCTGGAAGCAAGAAATAAGAAAAACACCACGTCGGCTCAAGTGAGCATCGACACCAAACACTACAAATACAAGTCTCACGAGTCTCACCATCTAGTCCAATATACAAGGGTAGATGGAGTATGCTAGATACAAATAATAATACAAGATGGAACTAAAGCATCCTCGCAACCCACCTATGAGCAAAGCTGCAAATCGATGGAATGAAGTAAAAAGAGGAAGTACGCCCGCTGCTACTGCGCTGACGGGCCGAACCTGTAAGATATTGTGGCACAACGGTGGTGAGTTGCCAACTCGTGAGTAGTAAATAATATCTAATAAGGCTATCGTAAGCATGCAAGCAAATGCGTCACAACCTACATATTCCGATATGATGCGATGCACTAGTATATATGCAACATGAATGCATAATCAACACGAAACCTGAATATGTTTGGTATGAGAAAATTTGTATTCTTATCTTAGTAAAATCCTGAGAAATAACTGAAGTGTCATCAATGAAATCAACAGAAATCCGTGTCAAGTATCGACACAAAATATGTATATCTCAATGTCTCAATATCTCAATGTCTCAATGTCTTAATATCTCAATATCTCGGTCTCCGTCAGTCCGGATCGGCCCATATCATCAATCTCACGACTACGGTCGGTATCCTCCGGATATCCACCGTGCCAGACATCACCGGTAGGTAGTCTGCCCCTGCCAGGTTCATCGTCTACAACTCGAGCTTCTTGCCTCGGGGTACCACACCGGGCCCACCATGTAACCGAGACGGTTCATCCTACTCCTCGAATTGGGTCTCGAAAACCAACAGAAATCAGGAAAACTCATGGTGGACGACACATACATCATATCATAAGAAAACCGCAACTTGCATTTTTAGAACGATAATAGGTTTATAAATTCTTTCAGTTTTCCCTAAAATCCAGAAATCTCATAAGTACTGAAATCCTCAAGAAGAATCACAATATGTAAACATGCTGGTGATAATGGATGTCTATGATACGATAGTATATACCATGCAATGTATGACCAGAAACCATGTATGAAGTATGATGCAATGATTTATATACACATGACTAGCAATCCTACATATTAATCTTGATGAAATGAATTTACAACTACCAGTTTACGTGTCATATATGATGCAAATGTTTCAAATACTGTTTTAAGCAAGTTCTATAGTGTTCGTGGCATAGCAATTACCAAAGACGTGTGTGTTCGCATGAATAGTGCACGTGCAGCATGAACCAACGGTAATGGTGCAAGTGTCCTAGATAGTGACATCATATGTAAAAAGATGTGATGCATGATATGAATGGTTTGAAGCTATGCATATAGATGCAAGAACTACTAATAATCTAACTATCGGCTACGCATAAAGATGCAAGAACTACAAATAATCCTAACTATCGGGCGTCTTGCGCCATTCAGACGATCCCCCTATAGATATGTATATCTACTCACCAGGACGCCTCGGCTAATCTGATCCGATCTCAGCCTTGCCTTTCCGCGCAACGTCCGACGTCTCTGCACCCGATCCTAGAATCGCACACAAGCAAATAAGAGGATAGATATATAAATGGTCATGGACATAAACGATATAAATCAACCAGCACACACTAACTAGACGCGCACGCACTAGGTGTACAAAACGCGCTCGCGACAACGCCACAACCCACAACCAGGGTCGCTATACGCGACAACCACCAAGTCTAGAACCCAATCGCGTATTCACAACACATTAAATATTTTAGGGAATAGGTTATAGATCATCAAAACCTCAAACTTAAATAAAATCGATTTATTCCAAAAACCTAATAAGCAACAACTTACCATTTTAGTGCAGGTTTAGATGTTTTAGCAAAACTAGTGGCCACAATATTCATTTAATATCTTAATTAGGCTACACAATTATTAACTAGATTTTAATCTCACCTACTTTAGATTAATCATGAAATTATTTTGCAAGAATATTTAATTAGGACAATTTAAAAGTAACAATTAGTAAATCAACAACTAGGTTAGATTTTGCAAGTCTTAAGATATTAAACTACACATTGTAACTATAGTCAAGTGATAAAACCCTAACTTGAACCCAAACCCTTCTCTTTACAATCAAAATCTTGCAATTAGAACCAAATTAAAACTTAAATAAGTTAGTTTAAAGAAATTAACCAACAAATTAACCATAGGGTTAAGATTTATACCTCACAATTTTTGAGATCTAGCTTACAAACTTAGTCTCCAAAATGCCTTCTTGCTCCAAGATCCAAGCTAATTTAGGTCAAGAACTTTTGGATGAAGGTTTAATGATGAATTAGTGAGACTTTGTATGGATTTCGGATGCAAAAATGAGGAATTTTTGAAGAGAAATGAAGTGGAGAAATGGGGGAGCTGCATGAGGGATTAGGCTCGGCCATGAGGGAAAGAGAGGGAAATGAGTGAGGTGTGTTGTGGTCAAGTCAAGAAAAACCCACATTTTCACATCTATTAAGTCATTTCATAATTATTTTATTTTATTTTATTTTTATCTAACTTTCCCTCTAGAATTCTCTAGAATTATGGAGACAAAATGAGAGAGAGAACATGTTACAATCTTAGTATTAAGTGGTCATGGTGCACAAGTGTGTGATTAACCCATTCTAATTTGTAATAATCGCTAATTAAATGTATAAGTGGAAGCTTAAAATAATATTAAAAATAATTAATTAAGGAAAAATATTTAAGTAAACTAGCAATTTATAAATGACTAATTAAATACCAAATACTAGGAATTACATAGCTAAAATAGGTATAATTAAGTCCATGTGGAAAAATAATTATATTAAGTTTTACGGAAAACACGAGTTATATTACCGATTATCGGAAAATCCACCTAAACGATTTTTAAAACGTTACAAGATCGTCATTTTTCTCATGTGAGTTCCTACTGTACTTTGATTACTACCCTACCACGGCTCTACTTAGTCATGCAAACATGTTTTAGTTGGGTACAGTCCGGAGCCACATGGAGGCAGTGAGCGATTGTTGGGGATTCATCTCTCCCAGTATAGGGAATCGATATTGCACTGTGTTCGATTGGCCAGCACCATAAGACCTTGGCCAAGGCAGTTAGGATTTACTGATAGGTAGATAAGTAGTTTCCCGGATTGGTCCTGAGCCACATTTGCACGAATTATCGGGTTATTAGGGTCTGACGTTTACCACCCCTAGACCCGATATGCGATACTCTCAGATGAAGAGACAGGATTGTGCGGAGATTGTCACAGATAGGCTCAGTATGGATCCGAATAAGTTTGCTCGTCGGCCTTCCTTCTCGACAAGTACCAGAATACCCGTTACGTACAGCTAGTGCCGCTGACGTGCTTATGGTTATGGATTTATCCAGTAACTCACTGCCGGCATACTGTCGAGTCTTTAGAGTCCCACACAGAGGATTTTCCTGGTTCAGGCGAAATGATGTAGGAGCCATATTGGATACACATAGGGTTCCGATCTAATGATTGTACTAGTTACCCGGACTTTCGATCGGATAGTTAATAATACTAGCCGGCTCGGGATTGAGCCGGATTATTAAATCGGGTATTGATTTAATAATTTACATGTATGTATTTCGATATGTATATTCTAGTATTATGTTCTTTATGTTATTCTATCTCTTTGGGTATTCGTATTTTGATATGAATACGGATATGTATATACAGTAGAGTGTAATTCGTATTTATACGGAAAATATTCTAGAAGGTGGACACCTCATTTTAGATTTATCCATTTATCTTTAAATGGAAAATGAGGTGTAAAGTTAGTGAGGGGGTATGGTGAGAACCATGCTTCAATAGTGTTGACAAATGAATTTTCAATTCATTTATCCAAACTATTCAAGCATGGTTGAGTTTTTATATTGGAAAATTGGTTTTACAAAACCATGGTTGATCTTTTTCTCTCTCATGGATTTCTTTCTCACCATATTTTCTTTGCTTCACTCTCCTCGTAACTTTTCTTGAGCTCCTTTACCTTCATCTTGAACCTCCTCTCTACAATCTCATATGTTGAGAATCAAGAGAGGATGTGAGATAGATACACACTTAGAACCTTTCACTACATCCTAGACATTTTAAATTAGCAATCTAAAGTCTCTAGTTGCTCCACTAGACTCTTAGTGTGGAACTAGAGCCATGGACTTCATTTCTCGGGTGGATCATCTTCGACGAAGGAAGACCGGCGATCAAGCTCGATCCAGGGTATCTCAAGGAGCAAGGAAAAATGATCAATCTCGTTCAAGGAGATCCCTAGGAGCAAACAAAGAGGATAGAAGACCAAAGGACACGTATCTTTTGGTGAGACACTTCTATCATAGTAGTTAGATCTCCTCTTTGTTTGCTAGTTTAGGTTTATGGTAGAATCTTGGACAGGTTTTTCTAGCGCCGGTTTTTAAACTCCAAAAAAATTTTGTTCCACAACGGCCACGGTAGATGGTCAGAGCGCTAGGAAATCGCAACAGTGGAGGAACCACCTACAATTAGACAATCAAAACTTGATTATATAAGTAATTGCAAAAATAATGTGTGTGTATGTAACGACTCTGATTTTAAAGTACGATAATTTTCAAGTTATGTACAGAATGGAGTTTGCAAGCCTGAGTACAAGTTATAAATTTAATTTGTTTAAGAACAGCAAGAAACAACTTGTAGCTCACTGGTAAAGCCTTGCACTGCTGTGACGTAGCCCCTGTGTTCGAATCCCATCAGCCACATATTATTTTTCTGAATTTTTCTTTCAAACCTTTTGGAATCCCAAAGTTTACACGTGCAATACACGTAAAAATGAAAAGACAAAAAGAATAAACATGTGTAAAATGTTGTGTACATAGCCGAGGACACGTGGCCAAAATCCAACACCCCAACACCGACACAAAGCCGACGACGCCGGGCCATTCGTAAGGGATAAGGCCCGTGCTTTGCACACAACACCCTTTAGCTTACCCCACTATCCCTGTTCTGTTTGGTTTCTCTGCAATTTAACAGAGAATTCAAATTCATCTTTAATCTCATTTTTAATGCTTTTTAATTCAATCTTTCAATTCCAAAACCCTAATTTCACCCTATAAATACAACCCCATGCCCTAGCCTCTCCTCATTCTGAAATCTCTAGTCAAAATTATCAAAATTTTCTAAGTCCAAGAAGAGTACAAGTGGAGTTAGCAAGAGGTTGACTTCCGGCGAGGATCTACGCAAGTTCCGGCTACCTAACGAAGCCACGAAAGTTTCCACATCTTCTTCTACTTTCTCTCTTTCCTTCTAGCAAGTAAGTCCCATTTCTTATTCTACTCTTTCATCTTAAAAAGTCTCTTTTCATAAAACATGTCGGAAATGGAGTTAATACTGACACCTCCTTTAAAACATTATAAAATCCACTTTTTCTTATATGTTCTTCGTGAATATTATTACATCATACTTGCTAATCATTAAACTAACATTTAGAAATAATTTTCACTCTAAAACTCCATGTAAAATAATTTTAACCTAGCCTTTACGTTTAAATACCACGAAGTTTATATGCGTTATCTTTTAAACTTTTGCTTAGCATACCTTTAAAAAACTTCACGAGGTAATGACCTACCTCTCACATACACACATATTGACATAGCACGATTCTCTTGAGACATAACTTTTATGGCAAAATACGACTTTTCATCAAAATACCTTGAACTATAAAAACTCGGTTATCTTTAAATGGTGTTATCAAATTCTTTGCGATTATGTCTCTGCATCCCATTTTGGGGAACCCGCTATTGGATGGTACGGATTATCGCACATCCTCAGGCTAGTAGACGAGATGCAGACCTCCTCACGGAGCATACAATCTCGAAAGAATTTTAATACGATTTTTAAGAAAAAACGAGATTTTCTACTTAATAAATAAAATTAATTTTTAATAATTATATAAATATTATCAAACCATATGTTTTTAATATATAATAAAATTCCATATTTTCTAGAAAATAAAAGAATGACAGGTTTCATTAAATACCATCAAGTATCAATACAAGACAAGTTACACTAAAATACCATGAACTATTCAGGTTAAGTTAATATTCACTAATATACCTCACTCTTTAAAATTCACATTCATGGAAATCCTAAAGAACATAAATAATTACTCGAGATTTATTTTGAAAGTATATAAAATATTTTTCATAAAACCCCCTCGAGATATATAAAATATATTAAGGACCTTAGTAAATATAGGTTTAAGCGGGACCAATTCTCTTGAGTCTCAGGGAGACGGAGAAAGTGGGTGCTTGCCTATTTAAAGTAGAAAACTAAAATGGGGTTATCAATGGTAATTGTCCTGGAAAAAGACACAAATCATGTCGTCCAGGTGCAGCAGTTACCGATAACTCCTAAACCTAATTCAGGATCCAAATTCTTTTTAAAGTGTCTGACTCAAGTCTGAGTCCAAATCAATCTGAATCCAATTCAACATGAATCCAATATACCAAATATGAATACTTGAACTTGAACCTGAATACCAGAACAATATCAATCATGCAACATGACTTGACCTGACTGAACCATGACTATATCTTGACTTGATTACATGACTACTTGATACATCCTGAAACTGTTTACATGAACAACCTATACCATGGTCTCGGCAAATCTGATAATTACCAATCAATACAATATACATTGTTTAAATGGGTAGACTGGTACGGAATGTGTTAAAAGTGGCACGATGATGAACACTAAAAGACACCTACATGAACATCCTGTGCCGTTGTCCCATGGATTTTGATGGGGCCTTATACTTACATGTTACCATAGTACATGGGATAGTTGGACTCCTCTCGTATACACTGATATATTCTGTACCAAGCTACAAACAACTACGTTAGTATAGCAAACAGATAATTTACCAGTTCTATTCTCTTTACTTGTCTATTCCATTCTATCTTTTGGGACTTACCGAGCGCTAGTTCGCTGACGATATTCCTGTCTTTTTTTTCTTTAGAATGTTCGTCAGGAGGACCTGACTCTCAGGAGACTGAGCCCAGTCAGGATGATTTGGAGCAGTTCACAGAGGAACCAGACTTCTAGGCTTTTACTTGTACTTATTTTCTTTTCAGTTCATATGCTACTGTTTAGGCATCGCTTTCTATCATTGTACTTTTCTTTTCAGTTGTATGTAAAGAAATAATGTTAATAAAAGTTGTTGTTATTATTACATCTCTTGTTATTCTTGTGTATTCATTTTATATTGTTTATTTACCCTTAACGTGTTTACTTCTGAGTAAATACGTCGCGGCCAATCACATCTACTTCTCCGTATACCGGGAAGCGGGGTGTGACTGGTTTTGTTGGCGGCCTATACAGGCCAGTTCTGCATGGAAACCTAAGCAATATGTCATAAGAATTATATGAATCAGCAAATAAACATTCCTTACATTTCTAAGCTTTTGAGTCTATCCTAACCCTTCCTTTTCTTTGAAGGTTATGGATTCCCCGAACAACACAAGCACCAACGTGAATGGAAATACTCCATCACCTCATCTACCACCACCACCTACCGTAGCAGCTCCTATCAATGAACAGACGATATTGTTTGAGGCGATCAAGAGCCTTTTGGAGGTCAGTATCAGCAGACTGCTATCATCTTACACCGCCCTGAGACTGAGGCACCCGGAGTCAAACAATTCTGGGCATTGCACACTAAGTACTTTTCTGGGAAAGAGAGCCCACTAGAGGCAGAGGAATGGGCTCAGTCCATTGAAGATGACCTGGCAGCAGCACAAGTGCCAGAAATTGCTTGGGTGAGAGTTGCGATGCTGCAACTCACAGACAATGCTAGAGTATGGTGGAAGGCTGAAGAAAGCCGACTCACCCAGCCACTTGAATGGAAGACTTTTCGCGACATGTTCGACACAAAATACTTTCCCGAGACTGCCCGTTTCGATATGGAACAGCAGTTCATCCACTTACAGCAAGGTTCAATATAGAACAAATCTGTGGATGAATACGATGCTGAGTTTACCAAGCTTAGCAGGTAAGATATGTCTCAATATTCAATTTCCTAATATCACATACTACATTGCTAACACAAGACCGTAACAGGTTCGCTGCATACATCATCCCGACTACTGAGATCCGGGCAAGAAGATTTCAGCAAGGATTGGACTCGGAGATCCAAGCTATATTAGCTACAGGGGATTTCCCAACCCATGATCTTGCGCTGATGGCTGCCCAACGATATGAGGCAGTAGTGAAGAAGAAGGGCAGACGTCAAACTGCCGGTGTGCAGCGCCCTGCCACTCAGATGGCAGGAGGAGCCTCTTCCAGGCCACCTTTTGTACCCAGGAGACCGGGAGTACCATTTAACCGGCCTAGTCCAGACTTTTGCTTCTACTGCAAGAGGAATGGACACCTGGAGAAGGACTGCAGGCATGCTGACCGCCTATGCTTAGTTTGTGGTGTATCCACTCACGCCACTGGAGATTGTCCCCGTCGTTTCATCCTAGCTCCTACACCCCGACCAGCACTCACCTTTCCGCAGCGGCCAGCTACTCAGGCTCCCGCACCTCGTCTTGCTCTCCCAGCTCCACCTCCTTGTGGACCTCCTGCACAGCCTCCTTGTCAGTTCCATCAGGCACAGAGGAACATGCCTCAAGGTCAGAGGAATGTACCTCCAGAAAAGAGGAATGTACCCCGGCGTCAGGCTTTCACAATGACTGTGGAAGAAGCTGAAGCCACTGGCCAAGTCATCACTGGTAACTTTCCCTATTTCAAACCTTTTCAATCCTTACACATCAATATATTTTTTCTATAACTAAACATATCCCACACAACTTAGGTACAATCTTAGTAGCCTCCCTACCTGCTTTAGCACTCTTCGATACTAGAGCATCATATAGCTTTATGTCGCAACGGTTCGTCCGAACTCATGCGATTCCAATTAAACCGCCCGTATCCAGCTGGAATGTCAGTTCAGGGAACGGCGTTCTAAAGGCAATTCTGGGATACGATCTTTATCCAGCGGCCATCTGCAGCAGAGAATTTTATGTGGACATCAAGGTGCTGAACATACCGAACTTCGACGTAGTCTTAGGAATGGACCGGCTAGAAACTTTCTTCACTACCATCGACTGTCGTCAAAGGAGGGTAGTGTTCAAGATACCAGATCATTTGGTCTTTTATTTCAAGAGTGGAGACCGTACCCTGGAACCTAGCACCTACATGGCTAAACCAAAGAAGGCGGTGATTGCAACAATACAAGCGGAAGGAGACAACCCAGAGGTAGTTCGAGAGTTTGAGGATGTATTCCCTGAAGACGTCTCAGGTTTGCCTCCTGATTGAGCTCTTGAATTCAGCATTGACTTAGTACCTGGTGTGCAACCGGTTATTAACGGACTATACCGGTTAAGTCTTAAAGGATTGAAGGAGATTCGTACTCAACTGGAAGAACTTCTGAAGAAAGGATGGATTCGTCCCAGTACTTCAAGTTGGGGATCTCTAGTTTTGCTCGTGAAGAAGAAAGAAGGTTCATACAGAATGTGTATAGACTGCCGATCTCTGAACGAAGTGACGATAAAGAACAAGTATCCACTACCGCGCATTGACAATCTATTCGATCAGCTAAGTGGGTCTTGTGTTTTCTCAAAGCTAGATATTCGTTCAGGTTATCATCAGGTGAAGGTCAAAGAGTCTGATATTCCGAAGATGGCATTCAGGACTCGCTGTGGTCATTATGAGTTTCTCGTGATGCCATTTGGAGTGACCAATGCACCTGCTATTTTCATGAATCTGATGAACCAAGTTTTCCGAGAGTACCTAGACAGGTTTGTTGTTATTTTCATTGACGACATCCTGGTGTATTCAAAGAATCGGAAAGAGCGCGCTGAGCATTTGCGGATTGTCCTAGAGACATTGCGATAGCATCAACTATATGCCAAGTACAGCAAGTGCGAATTTTGGCTAGATCAAGTCGGATTTCTCAGGCACATTGTTTCGGGCGAAGGAATCTCAGTAGATCCAGCTAAGGTGTCAGCCGTCAGCGAATGGCCGACACCAAAGACGGTGAAGGACATTCGAAATTTCTTGGGACTAGCAGGATACTACCGAAGATTCATCGAAGGCTTTTCGAAGATTGCAACACCCCTGACCAAGCTCACATATAAAGATGAAGCATTCATATGGTCAGAAGCATGTGAACAAGCTTTTGTAGAACTCAAGTCAAGATTGACATCAGCACCTATTCTTGTAATACCGGATCAATCTGGAGGTTTCGTTGTACATTGCGATGCATCCGGTAAGGGATTAGGATGTGTTCTACACCAGCATGGAAAAGTTGTAGCCTTTGCATCAAGACAGTTGAAGATTCATGAGCGCAACTATCCAACACATGACTTGGAGTTGGCAGCCGTTATCTTTGAACTTAAGATTTGGCGCCATTATCTTCTTGGAGAACGAGTGGATATATACACGGACCACAAGAGTCTGAAGTATGTGTTTACTCAGAAAAAGTGGAATATGCGGCAGAGAAGATGGCTAGAACTTATGGCGGACTTCGACATCAACTTACAATATCATCCAGAGAAGGTGAATGTAGTTCCGGATGCACTTAGTCGCCAGCCTCTATCAATAAATCTCACCATACAATAGAAGCTTCAACAAGAATTGCACGGGATGGATATAGAAGTGGTTATGCCAGGTAACGCTTCGTATTTAATGAACTTATAAGTTCAGTCTACCATTTTCAATCAGATCAAAGCAGCACAAGCAAGTGATGCCAAGCTGCAAAAGATCCGAGAACAAGTAGAAAGTGGACTGCGAATAGACTCATCATCTACGAAGACGGATCTTCGAGATATGTAAGCAGGTTGTGTGTACCACAAGGTTCTGTTCGGGAAGAGTTGATGAAAGAAGCTCACAGCTCTCCGTACTCAGTACACCCTGGTTGTATAAGGATGTACAAAGATCTACAACAACATTACTGGTGGCATGGAATGAAACGTGAAGTGGCCAGAAGCGTAGCCAAGTGCTTAGTGTTTCAGCAAGTAAAGGCTGAACATCACAGAACTGCTGGTCTACTTCAACCGTTACCTATCCCAGAATGGAAATGGCAGCACATCACCATGGACTTCATGACTCCACTTCCTCGCAGCATGAAAGGTAACGATGCGGTATGGGTTATTGTGGACCGACTCACCAAGTCGGCTCACTTCATCCCATTTCGAGTAGGCCAATCTACCGAGACACTGGCAAAGAAGTACATGAAGGCAAGCACGAATCTAATATAAGATTTAACCTCAAGATGTACTATTTCTGATACCCATGAACTCATGCAGGAGATCGTGAGATTACATGGAGTACCGGTTTGCATCATCTCCGATCGTGACACCAGATTCCGATCAAAATTTTGGCATAGTCTGCAAGCTAGCCTGGGAACGAGTCTAAACTTCAGCACAGCTTACCATCCACAAATAGATGGACAATCTGAGCGAATAATTCAGATTTTAGAAGACATGCTGAGAGCTTGTATGCTAGACTTCAGAGGATCGTAGGAAGATCACCTACATCTTGTGGAGTTTTCATACAACGACAACTACCATGCGAGTATTGAAATGGCACCATTTGCAGCCCTCTATGGAAGGAAGTGTCGATCACCACTAAGTTGGGATGACATCGGAGATAGGGAACTCCTTGGACCAGGGATGATCGTGGCAATTGTGGACGTAGTTCGCACGATCAGGAAAAGAATGCACATAGCCCAAGACAGGCAGAAGCACTGGGCTAATGCAAAGCGACGACACCTGGAGTTCCAACCGGGAGATCATGTGTTCTTTATGATCTCTCCAAACCATGGAGTAATTCAATTTGGCAAGAGGGGTAAGCTCAGTCCGAGATATATTAGACCGTTCGACATTCTCGAACGAGTCGGAGAAGTAGTATATCGTTTAGCACTACCACCCTCATTGGAAAGAGTGCACAACGTGTTCCATATATCCCAGCTTCGAAGATATGTGAGTGATCCCAACTATATCCTTGATCACTCCGAGCTCACTGTACAGACAGATCTATCTTGTGGGCAACAACCCCTGGACCGAAAGGTAAAGTCACTGAGGAACAAAGAAGTAAACTTGGTTCGAGTGATGTGGAGAAAAAATTCGCCAGGAGAATCAACTTGGGAGCGAGAAGATGACAAGCGTTCAAGATACCCTTTCTTGTTTGTAAATTAGTCCTTATGTAAATGTAAATTTCGAGGACGAAATTTTTGTAAGGAGTGTAGAATGTAACGACTCTGATTTTACTGTACGAAAATTTTCAAATTAATATACAGAATGGAGTTTGCAAGCATGAGTACAAGTTATAAATTTAATTTGTTTAAGAACAGCAAGAAACAACTTGTAGCTCACTGGTAAAGCCATTGCTTTAACGTATCCCCTGTGTTCGAATCCCATCAACCAAATATTATTTTTCTGAATTTTTCTTTTAAACTTTTTGGAAACCCAAAAGTTTACACGTGCAATACACGTAAAAATGAAAAGACAAAAAATAAACATGTGTAAAATGTTGTGTACACAGCAGAGGACACGTGGCACAAATCCAACCCCCCAACACCCACACAAGGCCCGCGATGCCGGGCCATCCGTAGGGGATGAGGCCTATGCTTTGCACACAACACCCTTTGGCCTACCCCACTACCCCTGTTCTATTTTTTTCTCTGGAATTTAACAGAGAAATAAAATTCATCTTTAATCTCATTTTTAATGATTTTTAATTCAATCTTTCAATTCCAAAAGTCTAATTTAACCCTATAAATACAACCACATACCCTCGCCCTCCTCATTCTGAAATCTCTAGTCAAAATTATCAAAATTTTCTAAGTCCAAGAAGAGTACAAGTGGAGTTAGCAAAAGGTCAACTTCTGGCGAGGATCTACACAAGTTCCGGCGACCCCACGAAAGCTTCCACATCTTCTTCTACTTTCCCTCTTTCCTTCTAGCAAGTAAGTCGCATTTCTTATTCTACTCTATCATCTTAAAAGTCTCTTTTCATAAAACATGTCGGAAGTGGAGTTAATACTGACACCTCCTTTAAAACATTATAAAATCCACTTTTTCTTATATGTTCTTCATGAATATTATTACATCATACTTTCTGATCATTAGACTAACATTTAGAAATAATTTTCACTCTAAAACTCCATGTAAAATAACTTTAACCTAGCTTTTACGTTTAAATACCATGAAGTTTATATACATTATCTTTTAAACTTTTGCTTAGCATACCTTTAGAAAATATCACGAGGTAATGACCTACCTATCACATACACACATATTGACACAGTACGATTCTCTTGAGACATAACTTTTGTGGCAAAATACAACTTTTCATCAAAATACCTTGAACTATAAAAACTCGGTTATCTTTAAAGGTTGTTATCAAATTCTTTGCGATTATGTCTCTACAACCCATTTTGGGGAACCCACTATTAGATGGTGCGAATTATCGCACATTCTCAGGCTAGTAGAGTGAGATGCAAACCTTCTAACAGAGCATACGATCTCGAAAGAATTTTAATACGATTTTTAAGAAAAAAATGAGATTTTCTACTTAATAAATAAAATTAATTTTTAATAATTATATAAATATTATCAAACCATATATTTTTAATTATAATAAAATTCCATGTTTTCTAGAAAATAAAAGAATGAAAAATTTCATTAAAATACCATCAAGTATCAATACAAGACAAATTACACTAAAATACCATGAACTATTCAAGTTAAGTTAATATTCACTAATATAACTCTCTTTAAAATTCACATCCATAGAAACACTAAAGAACATAAATAATTACTCGAGGTTTATTTTGAAAGTATATAAAATATTTTTCATAAAACCCTCTCGAGATATATAAAATACATTAAGGACCCTAGTAAATATAGGTTTAAGCGGGACCAATTCTCTTGAGCCTCAGAGTGCCGGAGAAAGTAGGTGCTTGCCTATTTAAGGTAGAAAACTAAAACGGGGTTATCAATGGTAATTGTCCTGGAGAAAGACACAAATCCTGTCGTCCATGTGCAGCAGTTACCGATAACTCCTAAACCTAATTCAGGATCCAAATTCTGTTTAAAGTGTCTGATTCAAGTCTGGGTCCAAATTAATCTGAATCCAATTCAACATGAATCCAATATGCCAAACATGAATACTTTAATCTGAACCTGAATACCAGAACAATATCAATCATACAACATAACTTGACTTGACCGAACCATGGCTATATCTTGACTTGATTATATGACTACTTGATACATCCTGAAACTGTTTACATGAACAACTTATACCATGGTCTCGGCAAGTCTGATAATTACCAATCAATACAAGATGCATTACGGGGTTTAAAGGGGTAGACTGGTACGGATGTGTTAAAAGTGGCACGATGATTGTTCATCGCCGAAAGGCGCGCCTGGGACGTTAGGACGTCTGGCCTGAATTTTAGGGGAAGATGCTATTTGGATTTATCCGTCCACCTCTCCGAAGATGCTAAGTTGATTTATGGCACAACATATCAGAGGATTGGACGGATGCGGCCGTTGTAGCGGATTTCGTCAGATTCCCCCTCGTTTGCGAGGGTTTTTTTTATTGTGGGGATGCTCTTCCCTGCAGGCGCAACCCCCTACAGTTAATTACGTTATCGCATCGCGATAACCACTTTCTCCTGCTCCGGAATTTCACTTCGTGTCGTATGTGTTTTTGTTTGTTTTGGTTTTGATTTCCCATGGATTGTATACGCAAACTAATTTATGTCGTCGCCCGTAGGGCGCGGATTAGTCCAAATCCGTATATTTTAGATTTGGGCTTGGGTTGATTTAAGGATCGTTAATCTGGTTTGAGATTAAGATCAACTTAAACATATGAGCATTTGGAGCTCGATTGGTTTTTGTTAAGGATACGTTAGTCCAATTTATGACTAAGATCTACTTAACAAGGTCTTAGGATCAATTGTTTTTGCTTCAGATCCAAAAAAAAAAAGCATTTAGGCTCTGTTGTTTTAGTTTAAGAATATTTCGGTCCGTTATCGCCATTTTGGAGGCGAAGTTTTAGTTTGAGGACATCTCCGTCTGTTGAGGTGAGCTTTTAGTTTAAGGATGTCTCAGTCCATTGATCACCATTTTGGAGGTGATGTTTTAGTTTAAGGACGTCTCGGTCCGTTGATTACCATTTTGAAGGTGAGGTTTTAGTTTAAGGACGTCTCGATCCGTTGATCACCATTTTGGAGGTGAGATTTTAGTTTAAAAACGTCTCGGTCCGTTGATCACCATTTTGGAGGTGAGGTTTTAGTTTAAGGACGTCTCAGTCTGTTGTCCATCTTGCGCGCACGTGTATTTGTTATGTGACAGGATGAATAACGATGATTTGGGATGCACCCAGTTTAGGGTGCGGTCTGATTTGAGGTGTGCACATCAGTTTGGAAGTGCACCAAAAAAGCCGTTGGTTGTTGGGACCCGCCACCTCTTTGAAGACGTTGAGGAATTACAACAACGTGGATCAGAGGTATGGAGAGATGTACCCTTGAACCAATTCCCGTATTTGAGGGAAAAAGGAGTTAGTGGTAAAACCCGGAAATCATTAGTCATATTTTGATACTAAGATTTTCTCGGGAGGATGTGGGATGAGTATCGTTTTGGATATCATCAGTTGGAAGATCAATAGCCGTATTTGGGACTAAGATCAATTTGGGAAATCATGAACACGTGGGCTCAGTTGTCTGAATCAGGGAGATTTTATTCTCAGGGGACCTAGCCAATTTGGGCTTGGTCCATTCAGTTTTGTATTGAAAAGTGCCAAACACTTGTTTGGGCTCTGTTTGTTCAGTCCCCTTTTTGTAAAAGGGCTGGGCACTTATATAAGTTCTGACATTCATATATAACCATGTGGGCTCTCAGTCATGGGGATTGCCCAATAAGTGTTAAACACTTTACCCCTTTTTGTCTTTGTATGGAGTGTTAGGCACTCTTTATGGAGCCCACGTACGAAGCACGTGAGGCGCTAGGCGCTCCCTAGTGAGTGCTAAGCACTCTTCCATTCTGTGGCGCCCACGTGAGGGACACGTGAGGCGCAGGGCACAACTCATTGAGTGTTAAACACTCTTCTTTGTGGTGCCCATGTAAGGGACATGTGAGGCGCTGGACGCTGAGCACCGCTCAATGAGTGCTAGGCACTTTCCTCTGTGGCGCCCAAGTGGGGAACACGTGAGGCGCTGGGCGCCGTTCATTGAGTGGTAGGCACTTTCCTCTATGGCACCCACGTAAGGAACACGTGAGGCGCTGGGCGCTGGGTTCTTTCTTTTATGAGGACCAGATTTCTCTCAAGAACAAGTTTCTCCCGATGAGAATTAAATTCTCAACTTATGAGAGACTTGTCTTATGGATCTCAGATCCAAAGAAAGAACTAAGTTCTTTTTTTTTTAAAGATTAAACCCTTAGATATGTAAACGAGATGATTTTTGTTCTTCTTATTTACCTAGAGTTTTTTGAGGAGGGAGATCTTCTTCTCTGTTTCTTTTTGAAGCTCTCTTCTTTTTTTTAAAGCTTATGGGGGGGCTTCCTCTCTCCAGACTTGAAGTCTTTGGTCCTTTATATAGTAGAGGCAGTTTGTTAATTAGTTTTGAGGAAATCTCTCATTAAGAGATCCCAATTAATCTGGGGCAATTTACCCACCGCTGGATTTTTGATCCAAGGACTTCTGTTTTACAGAAAATATCATCTTGTTTTTAATAAGATCGGGGAGATATTTTTCCATACAGAATTTATTCTATAGAACGGTGATTTTTTTAATCACAAATCCAATGGTCCTCTGTTTTACAGAAGGCCTAGAATTTTATTCTATGATCCCACCAAAGGTATATTTCTTGTTTTAGAAAGATTTGAGAAATATTTCCTCTCAACAAAATTTTAATTCCGAGTCTTGATAATTTATCATCTCCGTTGGATCTTTGATCCAACGGCTCTGTTTAACAGAGAGTAGAATTTAATTCTACCTGGGCGCCGGCGCTCACGTGCTATGCACGTGGGCGCTAATTAAGATTTTAATTCCTTTATGTGCTTTGCATATTGGCGCCCACATGAGGAGCATGTACGTCGACAATATAAGAGTTTTTAACTCTGACAATGGTGCCCTCGTGGAAGGCATGTGAGGCGCTGCCTCTTAAATTTTGAACAAAGCTTTGCTCTTTTATTGGAGGAAACAATGATGGACACTAAAAGACACCTACATGAACATCATGTGCCGTTGTCCCGTGGGTTTTGACGGGGCCTTATACCTACATTTTACCATAGTCCACGGGATAGTTGTACTCCTCTCATATATACTGATACATTCTGTACTAAGCTACAAACAACTACGTTAGTATAACAAACAGATAATTTACCAGTTCTATTCTCTTTACTTGTCTATTCCATTTTATCTTTTGGGACTTACCGAGCGCTAGTTCGCTGACGACATTCATGTCTTTTCTTTCTTTGGAATGTTCGTTAGGAGGACCCAACTCTCAGGAGACCGAGCCCAGTCAGGACAATTTGGAGCAGTTCACAGAGGAGCTGGACTTCTAGGCTTTTACTTATACTTTTTTTTCCAGTTCATATGCCACTGTTTAGGCATCGCTTTCTATCATTATACTTTTCTTTTCAGTTTTATGTAAAGAAAAAATGTTAATAAAAGTTGCTGTTATTATTACATCTCTTGTTATTCTTGTGTATTCATTTTACATTGCTTATTTATGCTTAACGTGTTTATTTCTGAGTAAATACGTCGCGGCCCGTCAGGTCCACTTCTCCGTATACTGGGAAGCGGGGCGTGACAGTATATCTATAATATAACATTCTAAATCAATATGCATGCAATATAGGATATATAAATATAGCTGCAGGTGCGGTAGTGGCCTCTGCCTCGGATGTGGACGCACCACATACAACTAGACAATTAAAAATTGACTATACAAGTAAATTTAAAATGAATATGCGTGTATATCTATAATATTATATTCGAAATGAATATGCGTGCAATATACCTAGAGGTGTGGCAAAGTCCACACGGAAGGAGTCATCCGAAAGGGATACAGATCGAGGTGTAAGACCAGCCCTCTCAAGCTCCCTACGTAGCTCCCCGGGCGGCAGAACCGCTCTGCCTCTGCCGTTGCCGCTGCTGGTGATCCTACTGCCCCTCGCTGCTCCTAGCGTAGTCATCAGACCTAGATAAAAATACAATCATTACATATGCATGCAATATATGTATAGATCGTAGAAAATGCGAAGTAATAATATAACATTACTGATAACCCTTTTCGTTTTGTAGACACATTAGACATATCTACTTAGATTTCATCATCGATATCATTCCTAACCCACGTAACTTCACGGTCAGCTGAAGACAACCCGTCTTTGGAGACAGACGGTCAGAACACTCTAAGTTTTCTCTCTTCATCTTCATCATCGCTGTCCTCTATACGATTCTCAAATTCTGGGACATTGTAAATATCCATGGGTTTCCAACGGCATACGACACTCTATCCCGGATGCTTCAAGCACTGTGAGTAGTATACTTAAAAAGCTTGTTGTAGAAAGATAAATGGATCATCTTGACTGTAAAATCGAAATGTGTTTACACTAGTCAATTCATATTCATCTTTCCAAGTCCCGTGATTGTTTCTCCACTTATCCGTATCGGTTCGTATATCATACTAAATACACTGAAATATATAATATGGTTCTGATCGTTCAGGATATTGGATACCAAGTATGCAATTTAAGTATTCATAATAAATCACACCATCCGATTCTACGGTCACAATCCCACTATTCTGGGTGGTTCAATATGTTTTTATGTCCTTAACTTTAAATTTGTATCCAAGGACATCGAATCGTTTATAATATGTAACCTCCATGCTAGAAAACTGAGCTAAACATCTTGAATCTCTCTCTAATGATGTAAACAAGTTCGAATCATGGATCTGACAAAACAAATTTTATGGCAAATACATAACGATATAAGTTTAGATTAAAACTGGTCGTAATAACATGTTATTTGAACAACTTACATGATCTGCAACCCAATCGCAAAAATTACCTGATGATATTTTTCCAATCGTTCATCATTCCAATCAGGATATCCCTCACATAACTCATCAATATGAATTCTGTTCTCAACAATAAATTATGATATCAACATTATATCATTTCATACACACACACAAATATAACAATTAATCTAAAAAAATTACTCTCTAATTTGTCCAAGACATACGCTATTGAGGAGGATAAACCGATATATCTTGTTGATAAATATGGGGTCTACTCTCTTATAATCAGCTTTACCATATGGCCCGTCCTGAATTCTTCGAGACCGGTTAAACTTCATCTCAATGTTCTCGTACAGATAGCGGGAACAAAATGTGGTTACTTTATCTAGAAGATAACCTTACATGATAGAACCCTCTGGTCGATTTCTATTGCGTATATACTTTTTTAGAGTGTAAAGGTACTTAAAGAAAAATATATTAAATAAATAAATACGGGCATATAAGACAACAATAATTTTATAAAATGTTATTCTTGGATGGAATTGGTTCTAGGAGATGGACACTTCATTTGTTGATTTTTCTTTTATAGAAAATCAAAAATGAGGTGGACGATGAGGTGTTTTGTAGCATGGTAGAGAGATATGGGTTGGTTATTATATAGTATTTTCATATGTGAATACTATTCTTGGATGGTATCAAATAAACAAGCCATTCCTTTGCTACCTTTTGCTAGTTGTTCTTCACAAAACACTTAGCCATTTTTCATTGCTTCTTCACCTCCTCCTCCTCCTTCTAGGTTGCTCACTTGAGCTTAGAAAAGAGAGAAAAAGATAGTGAAAATATTTTTACATCCCCACTCTCTATTCATGGCGAGCTTAGAGCGTCGGTCGCTTCACTAGGTGAAGCCGGAGCTTGGATCGGTTTCTCTCAGGTGGATCTTCTTCGGCAAGGGCGGTCACCACTCAAGCACGATCCGGACAACATACATGGAGTTTGGAGGGGTCTTCTACAATTGGGCGGACACGCGTCAAAGGTAGTATTCTGTATCTTTGCATGCTTGGTTTGCTAGTTTAGGCGTTTGGATTGATTCTAGGTTCGGAGTTCCTTCGTCTTTGCTTGAAATTTTTGTTCGCCATTCGCGCTTCCGCTACGCTATGGGCACTGGGGAACCCTACAGGCTAATGGGAGAAAGTGCTCCATAATAATATGATGATTATGAATTTTCAGCCCATCGATCTTGCCTTTCACAATCTTTATTTTCTTACTAAATGATCCTGAGAAACCTGTGAGAACTTTCAAATCATGCAACACCTGCAGAAACCTTTTCTTCTCCGGTTGTGACATATAATACGCGGTATTGGGAAGTACAAACTTGCCTGATTTACCCGCTATCGGTTTAGGATAAAATTCACTTCTAATTTCTCAGTTCTGAAGATCCATCCGAGCACGAAAGTTGTCTTTCGATTTTCCGTCTTTATAAAGAAGCAAGTTAAGTACGTGCTCGGATACTCCCTTCTCTATATGCATGACGTCCAGACAATGATGCATTAAATTTGTTGACCAGTACGGAAGCTTATAAAAAATACTTAACTTGTTCCAGCAGTGTGGTTTGTCCTGCTTTTCCGGATCTATCCCGAAGGTCGCGTTATTGTAACCATCCCACTGAGCAATCACGTCCTCTCCAGACAATGAGGCTGGAGGCCCAAGAAACTCCTGATGACCATTAAAGTGAGCACCGTCTAATCTGTAGGGATGGTCTAGTGGCAGGAAACGCTGATGACCGCAATAACAAACCTTCCTGCTAAAATTCAACCATTTTGATGTTGTATCTTGATGGCAATAAGGGCATGCTCTGTGACCATGTATGGACCAGCCTGATAGCATTTTATACGCAGAAAAGTCATTAATTGTCCACATTAAAGCCGCACGCATCGTGAAGGTTGTATCTGTATTTGCATCGTAAGTCGCTACACCATCAATGAATAAAGATTTTAATTCATCGATCAGAGGTCGGAGATAGACATCGATAATGTTTCCCGGTGAGTTTGGTCCGTCAATAAAAAGAGGCATCATAAAGTAGGATTGATCCATAGCTAACCAATGCGACATATTATAAGCCATCACTATAACGGGCCATGTGCTGTGGCTTCCAGCTATATAGTTGAATGGGTAGAAGCCATCACTAGCCAGTCCGAGCCTGACATTGCGAGGATTACTACTGAATGTTTGGTGCCTCCTATTGAAATCCTTCCATGCCGGTGAATCTCTTGGATGATTCATTTTTCATCTTCACTTGGAGCAGCACGGTGATGCCAAATTATTGCCTCGGCTGTCTTCTTGCACCTGAATAGCCTTTGCAGTCTCTGTGTTATCGGAAAGTATCGCGCTATCTTGATAGGTATATCTGGCTTCTTATAAGATACTTTCGGCTTATATATGGCCTCTCCGCATGTTAGACACTTTTCAAATCTAAATTCTCTTTCCGGTACAATACGTAATGTTTGGGACATGTATGAATCTTCTTACAGTTCAGACCCAAATCAGACATCATCTTCTGGGCTTCGTACCAGCTCTCGGGCACGTTATTTTCCGGGGGCATAGAATTTTTCAAGAACTTCAGAAGTATCGTGAATGACTTGTTGCTCCATCTTTTTAGGCACTTAATCTGGAAAAGTTGGACGAACCATGGTAGGATGGAATACTTTTCATTCTCATAAATTGGTTTTCTAGCATCATTCATGAACTTTTCATATTTATCTGTACGCGGTCCTTGATCAGAAGGAATGTCTAATTCGGTAGGATTACTAATACCGAGGGCAGCCTTTACCATATCCTCCATTTCTTCTCCTGGAAAAAAAATTATCGTCTTCTTCTTCTTTCGCCGCATTACCGTCTTCTCCTTCTTCTTCCGCCGCATTACCGTCTTCTTCTTCTCCTTCCCCGTGATATAGTCAAGTTGTATAAAATCTAGTAAAACCATATTTAACGATGTGAAGCTCTACGATTTCTACTTTCTGCCAGAACTTATTTCCATATCTATCGCACGGACATAGAATTTTCTCTAACACGATCTTATTATGTGCGCGTGCAAATTCAATGAAAGCAGTAACTCCTGCGACAAAGTTGGATTGCGTGCATTGTTGCCAATCTACGTACATTTAGTTTTTAACTCGGATGTACTCATGGACCATATTAGACTGTATAACATATAAATTGTAAGTTATGGAAGTTGGTTTTTTATGGTAACCACATTGAGAAATCTAACAACGAGATGGTTATTGACAAAGAAGAAAATGGGAAGGGCAAGTTTTTCGTCGGAAAAAATAAATTATTGATTGACAAAGTTATGTTTGAAGATACCCAAGTATGAATTGTATTATGTGTATATGTATTTCAATTTATGATTTTGCTTAGGTGTAGGGTTATTAGTATGTATGTACTTTATGTGTAAGTATGTTGTGTATTCGTGTTGTATGTGTGTGTTTCGGTTGTCGGGGCAACGCCTCTATCCCATTAAGAATGTTTAGAGCAGACACTCATTCGCTTGTGCTTTCATCCGTTTCGAGAAAATTTCGGCAGCACCTCCCCGCTATTCTCCGAGTACACTGTAATAGAATAGATAATCATTTCAATGTTGTGAAACAATATTGAAATGAACATCTGATCTATCTGTGTACACGGAAAACCAGCAGAAAAGTACCAACGAAATAACTCGAAACGAATGAAAACACGAGTGAATGCATGTGTTTGTTTTATACATTCCTAACTTGTCCAAGCTGGACTAATCTATCGGTTATCATACGATTGAATATTCTCATCATATAAACAACACGACGGTTGTTAGTATCGAATGATACCGTCCGATATTTAACAAACTTCATATAGTTTTATGTCACGGCAAATATCGAACGTATATTAACCGATAGACGGGGACTAAGGCGCGCTTTGATTTTCACATATGACTATCGATGAGCATATGAAAATTTCATATTATCATCGATTATCATATATACACTTATTATAAGATTTAACTTGAATTGGTTTTATGTTTACGTTTCAATTTCAAGGATTTGAAGTTTATAGTTTAGGGTAAAAAAAATTTAAGTTAAGGGTTTTCTTAATCAAGTTTAGGGTTTTCTTAATCAAGTTTAAGATTTTGGATTTGGTTCTGGTGTTAAGTTTAAGATTTTGGATTTGGTTCTGGTGTTAAGTTTAAAATTAGGGCTTGGCCTTATTTACTACGAGAGATCATCATCATCATTATCACAAACACACACACACACATATATCATCATCAACATTATTACATGCACACACATCATCATCATCATCATCAACATTATCTCTCTCTCTCTCTCTCTCTCTCTCACACACACACACACACACACACATCATCATCATCATCATCATATATATCACAAACACATACACATACACTAAAATACCCTAACCATAACCCTCACCCTTAATTCTAACCCTAATTACCTTAACCCTAATCCTAGACCTAATTAACTCTAACCCCCTATAAATTCTTCACTGAACTACTCTTAGCTATTGTTTTTTCACTAAATCCTAAACCTAACTCTGATCCTAATCTTAATTCTAAACCTACCCCTAACCATTAGCCTTAACCCTAATCATAACCCTATCCAAACCAAACCAAACCCACAACCAATCTTCTTCTTCTTCCCCTCACCATCACTACCAATCTCATCTAAAATAACTTTTCTCGGCCCTTCACACAACCTACCCGGTCCCCGTCGACCTTCCCCAACCCCTTTCTCTACCACCATAGTCGTCGCCGCCCACCACAGCCACCGCCGCCGCCGCCACAGCCCCAAACAACCCTAAATTGAAGCGCAGCCACCACCACAGCCATCACCACCATAGCCACCACAATCTAAAATCCCCAAATGAAAGCCCTACCCACCAAATTCAATTTAGAAAAATAAAATTTTAAATTGAATAAATTAACTAACCAGTTGAGGATTTTAACGGTGACGAAGAAACCGAAGAGGAGCTCGACATTGATGAAGAGGACGGCGATCGACGTTGACGAGGAGGGCGCGATCGAGGCGACAATCAATCGAGGAGGCGCTGGAGGTCGTAAGAGGTCGGAGGAGGCGACGAGAAGGTCGGAAGCAACGAGAGAGGAGGCGACGAGGATGTCGGAGGCGGCGAGAGAGGAGGCGGCGAGGAGGTTGGAGGCGACGAGGGAAGAGGCAACGAGGGCGGGGAAATTTTGGGGGGAAATTAATTGGAGATTAGGGTACTGTGGTAAGGGGGAGGATAAACCTTTGGTTTTTATTTTTTTTAAAATCCCCAACTTTGGCCCTACAAATATATCCGTGGGGCCTTATCTTGCGGCACCGTAGGGACAACCGTATATGTTAAATTTTAAAAAAAAAATTAACTTATATATGCCCCTACATTTTTATCCATAGGGGCATTGGTTGTCCTTACGGATTTATCCGTAGGGACAGCATAAAATTGCCCCTACGAATTTATCATTCGTAGGGGCAAACCATCTTTGTACTAGTGTAGATACATATCTAAGGATCACAAGTAGGAATAACTTTATAATCAAGTCAATATACGTATGTATCATTGCTATGATATCCTAAGTATATTAAAATGGACCAATGTATACTTTTATTAGTAAATTCAACCTTCCTGTAGGTAGAGATTGCTAAATGCATGAATTTACTAATTACAATATATTAAGATTAGCAATTTGATATCAAAATAAAAATCTCTTTTCCTGTGGGCATAATAAATCTATATTCTAATATTCTTTAAGCCATCTTAATCCAATTAAATGAAATCAAAAAAATGCATAATAAAACTAGCAATGTAATATCATACAGATATTTTCTTTTCCTGTGGACATAAGAAACTTTTATTCTTATATTTCTTTAAGCTATCTTATTTCAATTGAATCACATAGATAATCACTTCCCTGTGGGGCCAAGTAATTGTTGGGTTTACCTAGCACCTCACAAGGATTTGTAATGTATCAAACATGCTACAATTTAATTTTTTAGGGTGCTAAGCAAACTAACCTAGGATCAAACTAGAAATTTAAAGTAACATATGAAATAGTATCACGTACTACAAGTAATAAAGCACTAAGTAAAGAGAATACAACCTGTGTAGTTCTCTTTGCTTGACTCCTTGGCTACTTGAGAGTTTGCACGGGCTTGCTAATGATCTTCCGAGTCCACGATGATCCACCCGGAGTCCTCTTTGTCCAAGCTTCAAGCTGCACCTAATCAAAAGATGAAGATGAAGCTAACACTCTAAACTAATTGGCTAGACTAGTGTATAATGATGATGTGGTTTATTTTCTCACTTCAAAACCCTATCTTTATCACTATCTCACTCACTTACAAAGTCAAGAGAGCAAGAGAGAGGAGGAGGAAGATGATGGAAACTCAAGAGCTTAAGTTATGATAATTCTCTAAATAAAAATGAGAATAGAAATTATATATAATTTCCACTCTCATCCTAAACCATGGGTTAATAAATATCTATATATTTACTTTGGAGAAAAGAAAGCAATAGAAAATTAACTCATGGTTAATGCAAGGTTAAGTGTAAAGAATGAAGGATAAATATCAACCATGAATTAATTCTATTTACATTAACTCAAAAATAAATATTTAGATAAATACTTACATGTGAGCCTTGCATTGCCACCACTAGTGTATCAACAACCATGATACACACAAGTGTATGCATGTATGTGTGCATGCACATCAACATGTGCATCAACATAGACATATGCATGCATGCATGCATACAATAAAGAAAAGGGTTTAAACAAAGTGAGCAATAAAGTCAATGTTAAATCGACACTTGATTTAACAAAATATCACATACGACCCGAACATATAGTAAATCGCCCGATTAATATACGGTATCACATACGTGGATTTAATCGGGTCCCCGCGCATATCACATATGCACACCACATCGTTTCGCCTGGGCTAGGAAACTCCTCTGTAGGACTCTAAGCCTCGTCAATACGCCGGCAGTAGGTGATGATCATATCAAGCACCCCAAGCCGTAAGAGGTCAGCTAAACGTAACGGCCACCCGGGTATTGAGCGATCAGAAGAAAACAAGTGAACCTGTCAAAACTCCCATCGAGCCAACTGGCAACACCACCGTACAGTCTGGTCTCTTCGTCAGATATGCTGCATATCAAGTCTAGGGATGGCATCGGCGGCCCCAATAACTCAATAAGTCATGCCGATGTATGGCCTATAATCAAACCGAGAAACTACTGATAACACTTATCAGTAAATCTCAACAGCTCTGGTCAGGGACTTACTAATATAGCCAATCGAGCACAGCGCAACATCAACCCCCAATACCGGGAGAGACGAAACCCCTCCTATCGCTCATTGCCTCCACATGTCTCAGGACTATACCTAAAAGCCACATGTTTGCACGACTCGGCAGAGCCGTGGTAGGGTGGAAATCAAAGCACAGTGGAAGAACACGTGAGACTCTATGACGATCTCGGGTCTACAGACTAACCTGTACCGGTGTCACCTGAGAACTGTTATCCGACGATAGATATAATACCATATAGGAGTTCTCGGCGAGTCCGTCCAGTGTACCCAGTCTCCATTGAGCACCCGCATATGATCTTGATGTCAAACATCAATGGATATGAGAACATCTATCGCCCATCATATAGGTCTAGTATCATATACGTTAGTCTACTCTGGAATATCGATGCCCCGTCTCGATACACCCACGACTAGAGACATTTCAGGATATGCTTATAAACCACACATGTCCCACTAGTATGATCTGCATCATAATTACAATAGTCAAGCAAATATCCTCAGGGCTTTATCAACATGCACAAATGAATAAAAGTATGATCAAGTGAACATGTCAGATAAAGAGTAACCAGATAGCATATTATCATGTCGAGCAAGAAAGTACTCTGTATATATATACATGTATAAATACATCCACTATCATATAATGGCCTCTAAGGCATACATATACCTAACAATCTCCCACTTGCACTGAGGCCAGTTATTGGCGTATCTCATACCCAACATCTCAAAAAGTCGCTCATGCTGCGGCTGAGGGAGGGCCTTGGTGAGTGGATCCGCAGTGTTATTCTTTGTGTCTACTCTCTGAATCTCGATCTCGCGGCGATCAACTATCTCCCAGATCAAATGATATCGCCTCAGGATGTGTCTGGACCGCTGATGGGACCTGGGCTCCTTGACTAACGCCATAGCCCCATTATTATCACAATACAATGGTATTGGATCAATAATGGTTGGAACTACTCCTAGCTCCAAGACGAACTTCCTCATCCAAACAACTTCCTTTGCAGCATCATTTGCAGCAATATACTCAGCTTCCATCGTGGAGTATGCAACGGTATCCTATTTGGAACTTTTCCAGCTCACCGCCCCTCCATTGAGGGTAAATACAAACCCAGAGATAGATTTGATGTCGTCCTTATCTCTCTGGAATCTCGAATCGGTAAAGGCCTCCATTTGGAGATCTCCGTTACCATACACCAAGAACAATTCTTTAGTCCTTCGCAAGTACTTAAGAATGTTCTTCACAGCTATCCAGTGATTCTCCCCTAGGTTAGACTGATACATGCTTACTACACCTAGTGCATAAGCTACATCAGGGCGTGTACATAATATCGCATACATTATAGATCCTACGGCTGAAGCATAGGGTATAATGCTCATGCGAGCTCTCTCTTCATCAGTCTTTGGGCAAAAGTCCGTGGAGAGAGTGACTCCATGGCAAGCGGGTAAGGCACCCCGCTTAGAGTCTTCCATACTAAACCTCTTTAGGATGGTGTTGATGTATCTGGTTTGGGACAATCCCAACAATCTTTTGGATACATCCCTATAAATTCGAATGCCCAATATGTACGTGGCATCACCCAGGTCCTTCATGGAGAACCTTTGTGATAAGAATGATTTGACCGACTACAGCATAGGAATGTCATTTCCTATCAGAAGAATGACATCCACGTACAATACGAGAAATGTGACAGCTCTCCCTACAACCTTCTTATAAACACATGGTTCATCTGGATTTTTGATGAAATAAAACTTTTTGATAACATCATCAAAACAGATGTTCCAACTCCGTGATGTCTGCTTTAATCCATAAATGGATTTAAGCAATCTACATGCTTTCCCGCTGCTCCCACTGTCAACGAAGCCCTCTGGCTGATCCATATAAACGCTTTCTTCTAAATCACCATTTAGAAATGCAGTTTTAACGTCCATCTGCCAGATTTCATAGTCGTAGTGAGCAATAATAGCAGGTAGGATCCGAATGGATTTAAGCATGGCTACGGGAGAAAAAGTTTCTTCATAGTCCAGACCCGGTCTTTGAAGAAATCCTTTTGCCACAAGTCTTGCCTTCTAGGTCTCCACCTGCCCATCTATACCAATCTTTCTTTTAAAGATCCATTTGCACCCCAGGGGGTACAATGTCCAAAGTCCATACTTTGTTGGTGTACATAGACTCCATTTCAGATCTCATGGCATCCAGCCACTTCACAGAGTCTCCACTCGTGATAGCTTGCTGAAAACTGGTAGGATCATCATCATCCATGATGCAATCTTCTCTATCACCATCAATGAGGAAACCGTAGTACCTCTCCGGTGGGCGAGAAGTCCTACCAGATCTACGGAGTGGTTGAGGTTCATTTGTTTTTGTTGCAACAGCCGGTTCAACCAAGTCGTCATTTATAACTTGTGTTTCTAGAACTTCTTCTAGGTCTACCACATTGCCATCTATATCATTTGTAAAAAATTATTTTTCTAAAAATGTGGCGTGCTGAGAAACAAACACCTTTTGTTCCTCCTTGTGATAGAATAGATATCCATATGAATTCTTTGGATACCCCACAAAATTACACATGACTGACCGTGTCTCGAGTTTGTCCGGATTTTGCTTTTTGATATAGGCCGGATAACCCCAAATCTTAACTCGATTAAGAGACGGTCTCTTCCCATGTCATATCTCATATGGCGTGGTAGACACGGTTTTGGTTGGAACCCTGTTCAATAGAAACACTGCATTCTCCAATGCATGCCCCCAAAATAAGACAGGTAACTCAGCATCACTCATCATGGAACGAACCATATTCAATAGGGTCCGATTCCTATGCTCTGACACATCGTTGTGCTGTGGTGTGTAAGGAGGAGTGAGCTGAGAGAGAATCCCATTCTCTTTTAGAAAGTCTGCAAATTCTGTACTGAGATACTCCCCACCTCGATCTGATCGAAGCATCTTGATACTCAATCTGGTTTGTTTTTCTACTTCAAGTTTGTACTCAGTGAATTTCTTGAAAGCTTCAGACTTATGCTTTAGTAAAAACACACGACCGAACCTTGAGAAATCATCAGTAAAAGTTATGAAGTAAGAAAAACCGCCTCTAGACTGTATAGACATTGGCCCGCATACATCACTATGTATGAGGGCTAAGAGCTGAGTAGTTCTTTCTCCGTGTCCTGTAAATGGAGATTTGGTCATTTTACCATTGATACAAGACTGGCAATTTGCATAAGATTTATATTCAAAGGGGTTTAAATATCCATTTTTATGTAGCTTGTTTAGTCTTGTTTCGTTAATATGACCAAGTCTACAGTGCCAAAGAAAAGCTTCATTTATTTCTGAAAGTTTTCTTTTATTAGTGTGTTGTATGCTGAAAACTGTGTGTTGATTTAGGACGTATATCCCGTTATTAAGTGTACCATACCCAACCAACATTTGATTCAGGTTAATATTCATAACATTATTCTGCAATACAAAATGATATCCTTTATTGTCTAATAAAGAAACGGATATTATATTACAAAACATACTAGGTACATAATAATATGGGTTCAAAACCAATATACACCCTGACGGCAACCCCAGGTGATACTCTCCCACTGAAACCGCATGTATATTGGAACCATTTCCAACCCGGAGAGTATGGTCACCTGTCTTCAAAACTTTGCTATTTCTCGGCCCCTGAATGGAATTGCATATGTGAGAACCTGAACCGGTATCTAATACCCAGGAAGCAGAGTTTATAGAAAAATAGTTTTCTGTCACAAACACACCTGAAGCGGAAGCATCACCATGCTTCTTTCTTTTGAGATCCAAGTACTCAGTGCAGTTGCGCTTCCAGTGTCCCGATTTATGGCAGTGATAACATTCCCCTTTTCTCGATTCCCCAGCCGTGGACTTTTCTTTCCCCTTAGCCTTTTTAACTCCACCTCTAGGTTTGGCGGGTTTCTTCTTCATCTTTCCTTTGGTCTTGGCCTTCGGGTGAGAGGAGGAAGATGGCCCAACAATCAAAGCGGGAGTCTTCACTGATTTCAGCATGCTCTCTGCAGTCCTCAACATATTGGGGAGTTCAGGTAATGACTTCTCCATATTGTGCATGTTGAAGTTAACTACAAACTGAACAAAGGTGGGGGGGGGGAAAGACTGCAGAATGATATCAGTATATTGTGTTAGTTATATGTATGCCCTAGAGGCCATTACTATACATGAGATGTATATCGTAGTGGATGCTTGGACATATATAGGGAGGACTTTCTTGCTCGACATGATAGTATGCTATCTGGTTACTCTTTATCTTAACGTGTACACTGATTGTCTCTCTGCTACATGTTGGTAAAGCCCTTAGGATGTGTACTTGACTACCTGGACTATGATGAGGATCATACTAGTGGGGACATGGTAGTCCATAAGTACATCCTTCAAGGTCCCTAGTCATGGGTGTATCGAGACGGGGGATCGATATACCAGAGTAGACTAGCGTATACCTTCTCGACCCATATAGATGGGCGATGGATGATCCCATATCCATTAGTGTTTGACATCAGAGATGATATACGGGTGCTCAGTGGAGACTGGGTACACTGGACGGACTCGCCGAGAACTCCCAGATGGTATTATACCTCACGTCAGATGGCAGTTCTCTGGCGACACTGGTGCAGGTTAGTCTGTAGACCCGAGATCGTCATAGAGTCTTGTATGATTCCCACTGTGCTTTGATTTCCACCTTACCACGTCCAAGAGGGCATGCAAAACGGTGGTTTTTGGGTACAGTCCCGAGTCGCATGGAGGCAATGAGCAATAGGAGGGGTTTCGTCTCTCCCGGTATTGGGGGTTGATGTTGCGCTATGCTCGATTGGCCATAACAGGGAAGTCCCTGGCCAGGGCTGGTTTAGAGATTTACTGGTAAGTGTTACCAGTAGTTTCTCGACCCGTTATGAGCCTCGCGTCGACATGACTTATCGGTTATTAGGGTCTGACGTTTACCACCCCTAGACTTGATATGCGACATATCAGACGAGGAGACCGGACTGTACGGTAGTGTCACTGTCAGGCTTTTTGCAGGAGTTGGAGCGGGCTTGCTTGCTGATCTTCTGATCGCTCAATACTCGGGTAGCCGTTACGTCCAGCTAGTACCGCTGACGACTTGTGGGTGCTTGATATGATCATCACCTACTGCCGGCGTATTGACGAGTCTTTAGAGTCCTACATAGAGGTTTTACTGGCTCAGGCAAAACGAAATAGGAGCACATATGTGATATGTGCGGGATCGAGAATAATGCGAGTATGTGATACCGTATTCTATTCTCGCGATGTTCGTATCGATCGGTTATATGCGATATAACCAGATTATCGAATCAAGGGTTGATTCAATAAGTCAATACATTGGATGTTAGTCGGTTATATGTGATATAACCGGATTATTAAGTCAAGTGTTGATTTAATAATTTAGTGTATAATTGTATATTAGATATACTAATTTACATTAACTAACATTGGTTCACTTAAGCATTTGTTTTTCTCACTAGTGCACAACTTAATATATATGTGATATATATTTATTTGTGTTCATTTTGTATCATGGTTGTTGATACACTCTACATGGGTGTATGAGACATATACCATTATAATTATATTGGTGGGGTTTTAATATACAAAGTAAATACAAAATTAGTGGATAATTGTTCAAGTGCATGAAGCTTCATGAAGCTTGTGAGTGCATTGACCAAAGTCCACTAGTTTTGTTTTACTTAGGATATTTATAAACCTAACCACTATAATTAGCCATAGTTATATCTCTACATGAGTTAGTATATGATACCCACTCACCCATGGTTAGATCTCTCTCTCTTGATTAGTTTTTCATTCTTATTTTTGAGCTCATCTTCTTCCTCCTTCAAATGCTTGCTAGGGTTTGATAAAGAGAGAAATATAGTGAGAAAAGAAATTCTAAAGTGTACCCATTTCCTATTTCATCATCCTCTACTAGACTAGCACTTTAGTTTAGGGTGTTTGCTTCACTAATTCTCTAGTTAGTGAAGTAGAAGCTTGAGTTCGTATTCCCTCGACGTAGATCATCTTTGGCCTCGAAGACTTCAAGCAATACCGTTGCTATCGTCTCATGGAGCCGTCCGAGAGTCCGGGAGCACGATGATCGCAGCGAAGGGACTACTACAAGGAGCATATGAAGTGAAGGACCGATCTACAAAGGTTGTATTTCGTATTCACTTAGTTGTAAATGTTATTTACTTGCATGTGTAACCCTAATTATCTAGCAAAGATCTTGTTTAGGGTTGTTCGGCACGGCTAAAATTTTAATCGGGCATGGTAGATGCCTTGTAGAACCTTGTTAAAGTGCCTAGTAACCCTATATATTGATCGTTGTCCATTGTCCATCCGAGGTCCTCAAGCTCTTCTATAAGAGCTATCATCTTCAGAACATGGTCGCCTACTGGTGTGCCAGGAGCCATCCGCGTCTGAAACAGCTTTTGTGATGCTTCGTATCGTAAGACACGAGATTGCCCCCCATGCAACTCTTTTGTATGGAGAAAAAAGGATTGGACATCCATCTGCTCGTGCTGCTTTTGATGTGTGCTATCCATCGATGCAAGCGCGGGGTATTTGGCTGTGGCACAGTCAGCGTCCCATGTCTTGCGGACTTCCCTATCCGCAACCGAAGATTTAGGACCTGGGATGGGCGAGGCTGGAGCCGTTAGGACATATGATACCTTATCATAAGTTAAGGCTATGTTAATGTTCCTCATCCATTCTTTATAATTGGTCTCATTCAGATTATTTTTCTCTAGTAAAAGCTTAAGTCCTGTCATTGGTATCTGCTATTAAGAGAGAGAGAAGAATATACTCAGCGAAATCACTTGCAAAGATCAGATTGGTTATTATCTTATCTAATCGATGTCTCTCACTGCTTTTATCAAATTTTCCTTCAAACCTTAAAAAGAAAACTAGCCAGAATTAATTACATTCTACAAGTTCGCTAACCGTTCAGCCAGGCCAGTGTCGGTACTTGAAGGAGGTTCCCCGTGCTTTCGCACGGACCTAATTAAAGTAAACCTCATTTTCCCAGAGGCGTAGTCTCGTTAACACCTTTCTAGACACCTAATGAGTTAGCTAATTGTAAAGTGCAACACTCTCCTAGGAGCAACTCTTGCTCACAGTGGAGTCGGGATCCAACCATCATATGGAAGGTATGCAATTTCATTGCAAATTTCAACTCTTGAAACTCACGATATGGTTTTTATCCCTAGCACTCATGACCTTGGTTATGGTCAACAAATCACAAGCACTAATCAAGTTCAACCCGTCATTTCTTGATTAATTAGACCCATTCACATGACCCTTGGCTAAGGTCAACAAAGTTACATGCCTGTCCTAATTAATCACATCATATGCTGTGTAGGAAGACATCAATTAGCTACCGTACACTACGCCTTGGCTAAGGTCAACAAACGTAGCACAAATACTAAGTACTCTACTTCCTAAAATGACGGAGGGTTGCGGATGGTTTTTAAGAAAACCTTTAACGCTTTGAACTTGATATCGTTGTAGAATCAAACAGTTATCAAAATGAGTGGCTTATTCTCCGCAATTTTGAAATGTAACTTTTTCACAAAAAGCCGAGTGGTTTTTAAATTCGATTCTACAACATCTTTTTAGGTTTATTTTTCCTTACATTAATCATATTAATGTAGTCCCATCATTTAAGTCCTTAAGCCAAACACAGAAAAGAAACGAAAATACAATGTACGCTTATGTCATCCGCATTCGCCACAATGTTCCGTTATGCACCGTTAGGTTACTTAACTAACAGCATACCGGGACGGGACTAGCGCGGGTGCAAAACATAAGCAACGCCTACTATATATCTCATATATAATATTGCATTCGTCTCAGATATATCAAGCGATCACATCAAAGAATATAAACAACAGAAGCACATATATGAAAATATAGGATATACTAGAAATTCCGTATTTTATATTTAGCCAATGATAGAAAATACGGGTTCCACGGTCGTGATGAATAGCCAATCCCACACCCTAGACCCCTACGAAAGCGGCAAGCGACCCTACCAATTCTAGAGTTAGGAGACCCGGTCTCGACTCCTCGAGATGGCCTCCCACTGGACTCTAGAACCCGGTCGCTTGTGCTCCCCATCTTGGGTCTATCCTAATGCGGAAAAGTAAATAATATACATCGAAGGAAACATCATCCTCAATCCGGATGTGCCCCAATAAAAGAATATTACATACAAATGAATTTTACATGAATGAAAAGAAAACTCTCATCTCACATAAAAAACCCGGCCATTCATTACGACGATCCTATACATCATTACACAGCAACAAATAACATCTTATGTCAATATATGCAAATAAACTAGGCGATATTAAACCATTTGATCGATCGATCAATGACCCAAAAATCCACAGAGAAGCTCAACACCTGAGCAGTATTAAAATTACCCAGAAGCATACCACAATACCTATGGACCAACCGTAGAAGTGCTGACCCTAGCCTCGCAAACGGCGCCACGGAACCGCCGCCAAAACCAGGTTTCTGCCGCGGTTCCGCGGTCATTTAGTCGAGTTAGGGTATCGTTCTTCTAGAGGGTCCATAGAATTACCTGCATGATTTTCTGAATATTTTTAATGTGAAAAATTCCAACATTTTGAAAATTTTCCAGAGAATGGTTTTTTCGGGCAATCGATGTTCGTTCGAAGTGTTTTAACGTCGTCTAGGTTACTCTAATGCTTTACCTTGGCTCTGATACCATTGTTGGGTTTACCTAGCACCTCACAAGGATTTATAATGCATCAAACATGCTATAATTTAATTTTTTAGGGTGCTAAGCAAACTAAACTAGGATCAAACTAGAAATTTTAAGTAACATATGAAGTAGTATCACATACTACAAGTAATAAAGCACTAAGTAAAAAGAATACAACATTTGTAGTTTTCTTTGCTTGACTCCTTGGCTACTTGAGAGTTTGAACGGTCTTGTTAATGATCTTCTGAGTCCACGATGATCCACCCGGAGTTCTCTTTGTCCAAGCTCCAAGCTCCACTTGATCAAAAGATGAAGATGAAGCTAACACTCTAAACTAATTAGCTAGACTAGTGTAGAATGATGATGTGGTTTGTTTTCTCACTTCAAAACCTTATTTTTATCACCAGCTCACTCACTAACAAAGTCAAGAGAGCAAGAGAGAGGAGGAAGAAGATGATGGCAACTCAAGAGCTCAAGTTATGATAATTCTCTAAATAAAAATGAGAATAGAAGTTATATATAATTTCCACTCTCATCCTAAACCATGGGTTAATAAATATCTAGATATTTACTTTGGAGAAAAGGGAGCCATAGAAAATTAACTCATGATTAATGCAAGGTTAAGTGTAGAGAATGAAGGATAAATATCAACCATGAATTAATTCTATTTACATTAACTCAAAAATAAATATTTAGATAAATACTTCCATGTGAGTCTTGCATTGCCACCATTAGTGTATCAACAACCATGATACACATAAGTGTATGCATGTATGTGTGCATGCACATCAACATGTGCATCAACATAAACATATGCATACATGCATGCATACAATAAAGAAAAGGGTTTAAACAAAGTGAGCAATAAAGTCAATGTTAAATCGACACTTGATTTAACAAACCGGCCATATCACATCAACCCGACCATATAGTAAATTGCCCGATTAATATACGGTATCACATACGCGCATTTAATCGGGTCCCCGCGCATATCACATATGCACACCACATCGTTTCGCCTGTGTTAGGAAACTCCTCTGTGGGACTCTAAGACTCGTCAATACGTCGGCAGTGGGTGATGATCATATCAAGCACCCCCAAGCCGCAAGAGGTCAGCTAAACGTAACGGCCACCCGGGTATTGAGCGATCAGAAGAAAACAAGCGAACCTATCAAAACTCCCGTCGAGCCAACTGGCAACACTACCGTACAGTCTGGTCTCTTCGTCAGATATGCTGCATATCAAGTCTAGGGATGGCATCGTCAACCCCAATAACTCAATAAGTCGTGCCGATGTATGGCCTATAATAAAACCGAGAAACTACTGATAACACTTATCAGTAAATCTCAACAGCTTTGGCCAGGGACTTACTAATATAGCCAATCGAGCACAGCGCAACATCAACCCCCAATACCGGGAGAGACGAAGCCCCTCCTATCGCTCATTGCCTCCACATGTCTCAGGACTGTACCCAAAAGCCACCTGTTTGCACGACTCAGCAGAGCCGTGGTAGGGTGGAAATCAAAGCACAGTGTGGAACACGTGAGACTCTATGAAGATCTCGGGTCTACAGACTAACCTGTACCGGTGTCACCTAAGAACTGCTATCCGACGATAGATATAATACCATATAGGAGTTCTCGGCGAGTCCGTTCAGTGTATCCAGTCTCCACTGAGCACCCGCATACGATCTTGATGTCAAACATTTATGGATATGGGAACATCCATAGCCCATCATATGGGTCTAGTATCATATACGCTAGTCTATTTTGGAATATCGATGCCTCGTATCGATACACCCACGACTAGGGACATTTCAGGATATGCTTATAAACTACACATTTCCCACTAGTATGATCTGCATCATAATCACAGTAGTCAAGCAAATATCCTCAGGACTTTATCAACATGTACAAATGAATAAAAACATGATCAAGTGAACATGTCAGATAAAGAGTAACCAGATAGCATACTATCATGTCGAGCAAGAAATTCCTCTGTATATATATACATGTATAAATACATCCATTATCATATAACGGCCTCTAGGGCATACATATACCCAACAGCAAGTACATAAATGATATAATTGCAATATTTGATATTATGTAAATATAAAAATAACTATATGTGAAGAAAACCATAATATACCAATATCACATGAATTATGATGTTATGGCTACTCCTAACTCATAAGATAACTCTTAACTCATAAGATGATTTAATTGTGAATGACATCTAAACTTTAATCTATCATTTTAAATATATATGATGAAACAACATATATCCATAAACACGATGTTTATACTTGGTACATAATAGTATAAATCGACAATATTTGTTTAGTACGAGAAATGATTTCCAACGAATGTTGGATCATCAAAAACGAATAAGTATATTTAAAGACATTGTTATTTTAAGATATACATAATGTATGGGACACTTTATATACATTGCAATTCATAAAATTCACCAAATATCATGTAGAATCCATATAATATCCATATAGGATAACTCTAATATGATTATAACATAATAAGCAAGTTATATAGATTATGTTCACCCAAATTTCTATGAAAGAACTACTAAAAACAGACATAAAATAATAATTTTGCATAATAAATTTAGGCTATTACAAATCAGCCTCTGAAATTTTCAAAATAAAAATTTTAGGCTGATCTGTAAATACTGAAATTTACTGTAACATTTACAATAAGGACCCTGGATTTAGTTTCTAACTTTCTATCCAGATTTTGCAAACAGATCCAAATAATTACGAAAATTACATTACGTAATTGCAGAAAAAAATCCGAATAACTGCACAATAGTTCAGAAATTTGCAGAGAAAGTCAAATATTTGCAAAACGGTACAGAAAAGCCTAAATAATTTTGATCCAAAAAATTGACTAAATAAATTTATTTTATCTATAAAAATAAGTCAACCTTGCCATTAATTCATAAAATTATTTAAACCACAACTCAATATTGATCAGAGAAATGAAAGATGATGGAATATTTAAACAAATTTGAATTTATATAAAGATAAATAAACTTAATGAATTGATTGTAGGCTGGTTTTTATTGAGTAGAGCATAAAAACCAATCTCAAATAGAGTAGAGTATAATCAATTTTATAATTTACATCCAAAATATCATAATAAAATGCAAGAATCTAAAACGCTAATCTCTTAAGAAAATTGTCGGAATGAACAATTAAGGAGTAGAACTATCTTTTCCTTGCTAATAATATATACAACTTTCAAAACACCCTTATCACATAGGCTTAACAAGGAAAAAATATGGCTATAAAAGAAATGGAAAATTAAATAACAATCTAAACAATTTTCAAAAGCCTTCTGATAATTTTCCTTTTCTCTTCATTAAAGTTTGATAGCCTCAACGAACTCATTAAAAATTTGACGGGTTCTTCTCTTTCTCGATATCATGGCCACCTTATACCCGCGACGGCCACCTTTGGCGACACCGAAGACTGGCCGCTTCAAGTTGCTGTGACGCCATCGCCGACGGGTTCGCTAAAAATTTGAAAAGAAAGAAAGAAGGGTGGAAATCCCTTTTTTTTTATAAATCGGCGGGGAATTCGATTTTGATCGGAATTTGTCCCAAATCAAATCGTTGGGCTCTGATATCAATTGTAAGAATTAATGATTTTCTAATCCATACGGTATGATTAACGACTTGATCATCTCACGTACATAACATATATGAGTCTAGAGAAACATACTTTAAAACCATGTGTGTGGAATAACAATAATAACCGGATTCCATTAATCATTCTTGCCTGCTCCAATTCCTTTAGAGTTTTCTTTTGATGGGAGGAATACAGCCTAATCTTTCACAAGTCTTTGACCTCTCTTTCTCATCATCATTTTGTAGGCAAGGACTCTCTCTATATAACCCCTTTCAACCAGAGAGTTATAGGTAGTTTTTATAACTACTTGGTTGTTCCATAACTACTTAAAACTACCATGCAGTTTCATAATTATAATCATAAAATTATGATACGCTCATATGTCATATTTAATAGGATATTTAGAGTCATACATATGATGTTGTTTCTAACATCAAGGGCCAAAAAAATCCTGATTATATGAAAATATGACGGACCGGGTGGCGCATGCTGCGAGCCCCCGACGATTGAGGGCGCATCTCGCCAAGTCAGTGAAGCAAAGCGGAACGGATAGGCAAGTGAACGAGTGGAACGGCGCAAGGCATGAAAACTATTTAGTCAAACTGTCCGGCCGGGGCCTATGCGCCACCCTGTCCGTCCTTGGGTCGATCGCTTCGCTCTCTTGCCGGAACCCGAAAAACTCGAACTCGGATACACTGCTGTGCGGCATCGTATATAATGATTGAAAGTCGATTTGCCTTTGAAAACTCAAAGTCAAATTCGACGTCTTCACGGGGGCGGTCATCGAACCGAACCTGCTGCCGATTATTGACAAACGGTTGACTTTTAGAATAGCCAAAGCAGGAAATAACCCACGGTAGTAATGCATACTCTACACACTTTTTGTTTAGTATCTTTATGACAGCTTGCAGCGTGTCCAAAATAGATGGCTAATTAACTGTTTAGAACGAATCAACTAATATTTCTTTGGCGCCTTCGTCTAATTCTCATCCTTAATTCATTTGAGTTAAACTCAAATTAATGAAATATTTTTAGAACCGCTGATTGGCTATAATGATCGGGAATTATGGTTAAGGCTGTATTCTACAGAAGAAATACGAAAATCAGAGAAAACAAAAATTCTCTCAGCTTTTTGTGTTTACAAAATCCATTTTCCTCACCACGTTGTATATAATTTTCGGGTAAAAGGTTATAACTGCATCAGTTGGCGGATCGCAAAGTAATCTGGTAGGCCTTCGGTTAAGACCCAATCCAGTAAAAGGTCAAGGCCCAACTTTGAAACGAAGCTTCTGCTTCTACTTAAAACAAGGGTGAGAAGGATAAAAGAGAAAGAAACCAATCAAACAAGCCAAGGGAAAAAGGCGGAAAAAATGGCAGCAGCTTCAGCTTACGCTCTCTCTCTTTCCTCAATCTCCTCCAATTCAAAGAAACCCATCTCTTCTTCTTCTTCTCTATCCTCACTCTTTCCCCAAGCCCCCAAATCCCTCTTTCTCTCTCCTGCCATCACCAAACCCATCTCTCTCTCCTCAAAGCAAACCCCTCAAAGGCCATGGACAATTGTTCGTTCCATGCTCCCCACAGCGTAATCTACGCAAATCTTTCACAATTTCATCTCGCGCTACTCATTATCTGGATCTCATCTGATCCATTTTCTCATCTTTGCAGGAAACCCGATAGAGCGCCGGCCGATAAGATCCCAAGGTGAGAGATCTGTTTTTGTGTTTTCCCCCCTCTTTGGGAATTTTTTTGGGTATATGATTGATTGGTGATATTTTTTTTGTGTTGCAGATGGTCGGCGAGGGCGATAAAGTCGTTTGGGATGGGAGAGCTGGAGGCGCGGAAGCTCAAGTACCCAACGACGGGGACGGAAGCTCTCCTCATGGGGATACTTGTTGAGGGTTTGTGAATTTTTTTTACTTATTTTTGTTGATTGAAAATGCATTGAGTTCGTTAAGAAAGTTATTTGATGATTACTCAATTAGAATGTTAAGTAGGAGGAGTAGTGATACACTAAAAGATATGACTGAATTAGTTTGAAGTTTCGAGGCTATGAGAGCGAACCGATTGAGATGGTTTGGTCATGGGCAACAGAGACCTATCAATGCCCGGACGACAAAATCGTAGTTAATGACACAACTAGGGGTAGGTGTAGACTTAAACGAACATGGATAGAAGCAATTTAGGATGATATAATGATTGTTAATTTAACCGAGGAGACGACCCTTGACATAGCAGAATGAAAGAAAAGAATTCATATAGCCGACCTGAAATATTTGGGATAGGGACTTGTTGTTGGTGTTTATTTGATAATGGGTAGTTGGTGATATTGGAAGACATGGATAGTTTCTTGAAAAGTTACCCTAGTTGGATTGGGAATTACGCAGGCTTCAGTTTGCAAGAAACTCGAAAATATTTTCTAGGGTTAGGATCCTTGGAGGAGGTAAGCTTATGTTAGTCAAACAACCCTTTGTTAAGGATGTGTGGGATACTGCTATGAGAAACTCTTCACCATTATCTGAAGCTTTGTTATTGACGTATTGATGGCGCTACGCCAGATCTTTGTTTGAGTCATTCCATGACTTTGAATTTAAATTTTCTTGAATATTTAATTTCATGGATGTTAATTATTGAAAAATTCCATTTATTTTTAATGCGCAAGTTTGATATTGTCCGACACTAGTGGGGAAAAGGAAATGAGTGTGGCTGTTTATCATAGGCCGGTGCTTCTTTTGAGCTTCCATGATGTAGTTGTTTCTAGATTTTTTTCTGCCTGTAATTATAGCATACATGTGCTCCTTGTTGGGAATACATTCTTGTGTAACGTTCAATCCATTAGTAAACTCTAATATAGATCAGGGATTGCAAATTGGTTGAATCTGATATACATGTTAGCCGAGGAGCTTGATTTTGGCCTGCGTAATGCTGCTCTCTTTAATTATTTACTGAGAAAACTGAAGGTTTTGGATTAAGGGTATTGTTATATTATCACATCCATTGCATTGTTCTCTATGAGCTTGCTTAGTGGTGACAGGAATGGGATTGCATCTTAGTTTTCAGATACATCCCCACGCATACTGGTTGTGGATTAAGGGCTTTGTTGGCTTAACATCATGCTTACATTGTTTTACAGCTATTTACATTTTCGTTAATGAGGACATTACAAGAAGGGATTCTGTGTTGATCAGTAGTGAATGTCTAATCATAAGCTATACAAGAGGGTGTATTTCCGATTGTTTGGTGAGTAGGGGTAACGCCACCATTTCCAATTTCAAGAAAACGAGATCGAGGGAATAATTAGTGCGTTTTTAGAAGTTTGGTGTCTGATCATTTCATGGAGATATTGGAAGCGAAGAGAATACCTAGGCGTTTAAGGGTGATGGTGCTAAGAAGTGAAGCTTTTTCTATCAAGGATACATGAATATAAAGCATTTTATAAGCTTTTCTCAGGGTCCACTCCACTCCCTATCTGGGATTTACTGGATCTCTACCTTCTTTTATCGTGTTTCCCGTAATCATAGCTTAGTAGACTGATCGCTAAACAATTTATAAAGAACGCTATCAGTTGGTTTTCCACATACAATTTAAACTTTTTGATTGAAAATGCATTGGATATTGTAAGATTAAGAAGCTTTTTTCTTCATGGTAAGGCTTGTTTCAGTAGTTTATTATGCAGCAAAGATGAATTTTCTTATTGAAAGTTTTGATTTTGCTATCATTGGGAACTTCAAGATAGTAAGTAGATTATAATTGTTAGAGGACTTGACTTTATTGTTAGGCTAAGAAGTAAGAGCTCTCTGCTAAGTCCAGCCACCCTTTTTATAAATCTTTGTTGTTGACATGCTGATAATGCTATAGTAAGTATTTTTCTGAGTTCTTTCATTATCCTACAATTAGGTTTTCTTGAATGCTTAACTTCTTTAATGTTAACTAGTTAAATACGTTTCTTTTGTTGCTCAAGTTTGATAATATCCAACACTACTGGGGTAAATGAGATTGTCATTGAACATTTTACATAGATTCTTGCTGTTGTAATTACTAATTACAAACATGTGTCCATTGACTCCATTCCTAACTTGAACTAAATCCTTATGTAAATCTTAAAAGTCTAATATAGGACATGATTGTCCATTAGTTGAACTAGATAAATGACTTTTTTGAAGATCTGAATTTGGCCTTGTAAATGCTCATCTCTAAGTTATTTACCAAGTAGCGGTTGGTGTATGATACTTGTGTTGAATTTATGAGCTTTGCCTCGAATTATTGCCTTATTGCATCTGTTCATTGTTTAACTTTTATTTCCTGGTCGGTGGCATAATATATCCTGGTACATTACAAAGGCAAAAAAAAATCCCTGGGTACATTACAAGAAAGGGGCTGTGTCTGAGACTTTAAAGATAGCGTATAGCTGGTTCTGTTTAATGCCTTCATTAAGTTATATGCATGCATAACATGTATCTATGGGGACCGAAGGTGGCTTTGTAGAGCATTATAAGGAGGTGGTTTTGTTTTAGATCTTTAGAGATAATCTGAACCATGGGCCTGAAAAGAGGGTTTTCTTTCAGGTATATAGTGCAATAACGGTAGGAATTACCATAGATGAAAAGAGGTTGATTGTTTAGTTTAAACCTTTTTTTCTCTTTTTGTTGTGGGTGGGAAAAGGGGGGGGGGGGTTAGTGTTTTCAAGCAGATATTGCACGAGGAGACAATGCCTAGGCTTTTTAGAGGTGTGAGGCCTTTCAGCAAGAATTCCCATATATGTTGCTTGAACATGATAAGATGAATCTCTCTGTCAGCTTATCTCGGAGATTCTTTTTATCCTTTTTTGGGCCTTGGTAGGTCTCTATTGTCTTTCACATTCAATTTTGAAAGCCCCGATTTAATTGTTTCCTGTCATTTTGTTAAAACCATGAATTAAGTTCAGGAGAAGTGTTTGAATGGTTGAATTTCATACAATAATAGCATATCGAAGAATTACATTTAAAATGATTTGTTCTTAAAGTGTAAAGCTAACCCTGGCTTGTGAATCGACTTTTGCTGATTTAGAATGATTTTGATTGCGTTCATAAGCTATGCTTATGTAAGATAGTTATTTTAAATGAACATGATGTTGGTGGTAGTCAGGCGAAAAGTTTGCATGAATTATTAATTGACCTATAGCTGCAAATTTTATGCATGGGAGAAATATTGCTCTGCTGTGTGGCGTGAAAACAACACAAGCAGCTCAAAATTTATAGGATTCTTTCTTTTGTGGAAAATAAATTATTACATCAAAAAGTGAGAATGACACATCAAATGTATGTGATTTTATATCAAGATAATTGCCTTATACTTTCTTCTGTATTGTTTAGGTGCGTGCGCGTGCATGTGTGTATATACCTATTTTGATTTTTATTACTTTCTTCTTGATTAAAGGAACCAGCGAAGCTGCAAAGTTTTTGCGTGCAAATGGAATCACACTATTTAAAGTGCGAGAGAAAACTGTGGAGTTGCTTGGGAAATCTGATATGTACTTCTTTAGTCCTGAACATCCTCCCTTGACTGAACCAGCTCAGCGAGCTCTAGATTGGGCCGTTGATGAGAATTTGAAGTCAGGTAACATGATTTAAATTGATCGTTATGTGTGTGTAACTAAGGCTAAGGTTTTCTGATGTCATTTGAATAATAATTATATGTAAAATTGTGTGCTTGTTGTTATATAGTAAAGAATATCACATAGAAGACTAGGGACTCGGATTTTTTTTTTGTTCATGGTTCTATTGCTTACCTATTAGTTAAGAGATGTTTACATAGTGTACAATAATTTTTATGAGCTGGCAGGTACAATATGTTATAAATATATATTTTATGTACTTTATGTTAGGATCAACTACGTTGGAGATGACAACTACCCATTCATTTGTTGTTGCATCTATGTCTGTGGCTTGTGATAAAACCTGATACTTTTGAAGCTTAAAATATTCTGTAGTAGAATTTTATCACTTGAGGCTCAACTATCACTAAAATATACAACCAAGATCTATTCTTGAAAATTTCCATTACCATGAGACATTAGTAATTAAAGGTCAATAGTGATGGGAGTGAAATTAATTCGCTCAAATTAGAGGCTAATCTTTGCCGATTTTTCTTGAAATTATAGCATGTGCATGCTTGTTAGAATTGCATGAATGAGCTCGTGCCTAAAATATTTCAAACTTATTTGGGTAACCTTGATTAAATAAAAATTAGAATCAGTTACATATCCCTTTTTCTGTAGTTGTATTATAGACATTTAGATTTGTGTGTCATAAGCTACATTAATTTATGGTAAAGCTACATTAATTTATGGTGAAGCTCACGTGGATAGCCTCTCTCCTAATTGGAATATGGCAACTGGAATGAGCTACTTTCATCAGTATAATTTATTATATTATGCAAATACTTGTGCGACTTATTTGGCATGCATAACACACATAATTATGAAAAAATTATGGCTTTAGGAGTCAACCTTATTTACCGTTGAGTGCTCATGAGCAGCTTAGAAGGCTCATTGTCATCTTACCTTACCTTCAAAGATCCTTCTCTGCTTTAGACACGTATCCGATGAGAGTGATTTTTCTATTGGCTATGAGCAAAGGTCCATAAAAATAGGCTAAATTACACTAAAATTCCTCCAACGATCCCAATTTTTCATGAAACTGTTTTAAAGCTATAACTTTTAAGGGTTTTTATTTCTTAAATGAAGCAGTTTAAGGGAGCTTACTGTAATACAAAAACTCAATAGTTAATTGAAGTTTAGTGTTATTTAGCCAGTAAAAACTATAAATAAAGAGATGGGTTTCCATAAATTGTCATGATCGGCAGCTGGGTTAACATATCTTATGCACGTTTAAACTTTTGTAACCAAGGGGAGGAAAGTTACTTTGTCCAAAATGTCCTTTTTCGTATTTTCATTAGAGTACACAAATGCACATGTCTAGAAGCAACTACTTTATAAAATCAACGGCTTCTGATCAGAATTGACCATCATTCTTAGTTCTTGTCTTCAAGCATATAATCTTTTTCGCAATCTAATCTATTTCCTAGACATCCATCCTCTTAAGGTTTTTTTCCATGGATCACGTGCGGGAGAATGTTTATGTGCTAAGATTGCTTGACTCGCGACATACCAGCTTAAATCTATAGGTTGGATTCACATGTAAATACATGATTAAAAAAGTGAAAACGATGGATAATAGGTAATAAACATCTTATCACACATTACAGATGAAAATAACCATATTCAGAAAGAACTATTATGATATATTTATGAAGGAGGCCCAAGAGACCGGAACGATTGAAAAATAAAATGCAGAGATCAACCATTGTTCTACAATCTAAAATGGTAATGATTATGAAGGGTATTAACAAATTAGTAGGACCAAGTGGATTATAACCGCATTTGGTCCTGTTCTCTATAAAATGCTCTACTTGTTCCTACTTGACTTTATATGCTCTGATTTCATTTTGCAGTCTCTTCTTATCTTAATCTACAAGTCACACTGAACTACCCTCAACTATAATCAATCACTTTTTACCTTGAGTTTTTTTTATTACAGGAAACTTTCTTAAAGTGATACATTTAAGGGTATTTTAGTTGAAAATCCCCTTAGATGAAAATTCAGGGGAGTTTTGCTATAATAAGAAAACTTTAAGGTGGTTTAGTGCAAAACAACAATTGTAGAGGATGGTTTAGTGTAATTTAGACTATCTAAATTCCCTTCTTAAAATTATTACTTCCAAATGTAGGCGACAATGGGGAAGTGACCTGCGCCCATATGCTTCTTGGGATATGGTCAGAAAAAGATTCCGCGGGACACAAAATACTGGCGTCTCTAGGTTTTGACGATGAGAAAGCCAGTGAGCTAGCGAAAAATGTAAGCATTTCTTATCCTTTTATCCTTGTTCTAAATACATCTTCTATTTAATTGTATCAATAGTGTTCAGATGATTTCTTCTCCTTTCAGGCCGACAAAGATATTGTCATGAGCTATAGGTAGAAAAATGCCCTGGAAAAAAGATTTCTTCAATTTCTCAATACATCAGTCCTCGTATTAAGTCATGGATTTACTATTGATTGAGGCATTTTTCCGCCCGAAGTGGGTTTTATGTTGAGAAGCTGTGGTTTGTAATACTAGTTTCGGACAGAATTCAGCTGTGCCTGCATCTAGTTTTCATTGAGGTAGTTTTTGAGATTGTAATAGAATCAATTTTTTCTTCTTCCTTTTTGTTTGTCTGCTTGATGCTACGTCACTAGCACAAAGCGTTGTGATCTTGACAACACTAGTATTGAAAAAGCCTGAATTTTGCTTGCTTTGCATCTGTAGTGTATATTCCAACATAGTCGTTATGCATTATCTGAACGAACTATTAAATAACCAATAACTTATATATGCAAAATTTGTTTGAAAATATAAATGGGAATACCTTGCTTTAGCTTTGCTTTTGTGTGGCATGGACCAAAGTTCCATCCTCTTGATCAGTGTAGGATTTTAATTGCAAATTTTAATGTTAGAATATGCTATGCACGTGGAGTGCAAAATAAGGCTGTATATAACATCGCAAAACTTGCAGCTGCAAACTTACCTTTTGGTTCTTAGTTGTATCCGAGCTTTCCCTCCGTCCTCATGAATGAGCTCTGTATCCGATAGAACTTTGTCAGTTTAATTTAGGTTCTATGGCATTTCTTACCAGAAGAAGAAGAAGAAGACGATTGCCAGCTGTTTTGTCCAAAACAAAGCGGATTATCCAATTTTATCTTGTTTTGTTGGATCGAGATGCTCTAATTGCTGTAGTGGAATGCAAGCATCTTCTTAAATTTTAAACTTGTTATTTGTCCATGGACGAAATAAGTTTTTTATAATCATGACAAATTGACATGTTATTGCTGATCCATTTGTCCATATTTTGAAATTTAAAAAAAAAAAGAAAAGAAAAGAAAAAATATTTCTGCTATGTACAACCCACGGTCATAAAAGAGAAAGCTATGGCAGTCCACGTATGTCCAAAAATATTCCCAGATTGTTTTTTTCTCCCCTTAAAAAGGGAATAATTATGCCCCTAAAACTCATTACAAAGATTTTCTAGCGTATGTCAAGCCCTTCTTCACCATCAAACATGCATTATTCCAAAAAGAAAAATACATCAAACAAACAGCAAATATCTCCAATGCCAATATCAGTTTAATAAACTGCATGTCAAATCTAACTGCAGGCACTATTTAAAGGACCGGTAAACCTTTGTGGAACCAAATGTGTTGTCTGAACCGAATGTAGTATAACATTCTTAATCATCCTCCATGTTTCATCTTATGTCAAATACATCCGATTAGTAATAACATAGATGGAGCAAATGATAGAATGAGTAGTGTGATGATTGTCACTAAAGATACGATTCTTGCATCTAAACCATAACATTTTATAGAATAGCCATAACTACCAAATCTTCGTCTCTTCCTTAAACCTTAACCGATGTTCTTAGTGCGGCATGAACCCTACACGTCCCTACATGTTTGTAACCGAGGTAGGGTCTCAAGTGTAGTGAAATATGTTTAGAAATTCCGTCCTGGTGGCCTGTTAGACACATGATAATTAAATCATAATCCAACATCTCCAAAATACTCCTTACTAAGACAACATGTCGATGGTCCTTGCCCTTTTTTCTTTTGCAAATTATCCATTATTACTACTGCTTTCTGCTTTCTAATAGACCAACCAATAGAATGTCTTGCTTTACATGGTGCTTTAGACCTCCGCAATTGAGATCTTCTTGTCTTGATGGTGCTCTGGTTATTTCGAACATCATATGAAGACCGTGAAGTCTACCTCATGTCATTTTCATACCCATTCGCCTCATGGTCTCCAATGAGAGATTTATAGGTTGTCCGACCATTTGACATCTCCTGACTTTATTTAAGCATGTCTTAGAAATGCCATAGGAATGTATAATTGCGTCTTAGTTCAGAAAAATAGGATGAAGAACTTATATTCATCTATTTCAAAATTTTCTAATCCAAGATCCATACCCGATCATGGGGGATTGATTTTGCATAAAATATACCTTCTACTTTTTTAAAATTTATTTTCCGTAGATTCGATTTTATTGGGTTAATTATATTAAAATACGCTTAACTATGGCATTTTCACTAAAACACGTTACTGGTGTTTTATCACAACAAAATACTTCAAACTATAGTTTGAATAGATTTTTTCTTACCGAATACCCTCAAAACCAACACTAAAGTTGGTTTTTTTCTGTTAAAAAAGAGTGTAAGGTATTTTAGTGAAAACCTCAACAGTAAGAGTACTTTAGTGTAATTTACCCTTTAACAACGCCACATAAAATACACACTATTTTTGCAAGTAGATTTACTACCGAATCCATGTGATATATGCGGAAAACAAAATAAAATCAAACAAACAAGCAAAAGATTCTTTTTGTAACACCAAAAAATAAATAAAAATTTACAAAAACAGCTTCTCTTTGGTCGTCTCCACTCCATCCCCGCTCTCTCCCCGCCTTCTCTCTAGATCCAGCGCCTCCACAACAACTCCCTCTTCCTAAAATGACCCTAACCCCCCAGATCTGAAACCCCCTCTCTCTTCCCCAAACACCCCTCCTCCGCCGGCGCCGGGAATGGCTTCCTCGGAGGCCGATTCCCGCCTGAATCAGATCCTGATCCCCGCCTTCGAGAAGATCATCAAGAACGCCTCATGGCGCAAGGGCCACTCCAAGCTTGCTCACCAGTGCAAATCCCTAATCGAGCACCTCTCTTCCCAAAATGCGCCCGCCGCCCCTTCCCAAAATGCCCCTCCCGACTCCCCCAACTCCTCCTCCGCCCTCCCCGGCCCCCTCCGAGACTCCGGCGACTCCGATATCTCCCTCGCCGACTCCGAGTCCATCCTCAACCCCCTCATCTCCGCCTGCTCCTCGAATTCTCTAAAAATCGCAGATCCCGCCCTCGATTGCATCCAGAAGCTCATCTCCCACAACCTCCTCACCGGCGAGGCCGATCCCTCCTCGGGGCCGTCGGCGAGGCTCCTGTCGCAGCTGATCGAATCGGTCTGCAAGTGCCACGTGCTCGGGGACGACGCCATCGAGCTCCTGGTGCTGAAGACGCTGCTCTCCGCCGTGACCTCGACCTCGTTGAGGATCCATGGCGACTGCCTGCTGCAGATCGTGAGGACTTGTTACGATTTGTATCTGCTGAGCAAGAACCCGGTGAACCAGACCACGGCGAAGGCGTCGCTGATTCAGATGCTGGTGATTGTGTTTCGGAGGATGGAGGCAGATTCGTCTACGGTGCCGGTGCAGCCGATCGTGGTGGCAGAGCTGATGGAGCCGATGGGGGACAAGCCTGGGCCGGTGGTGGACGTGAACATGGCGCAGTTTGTTCAGGGGTTTATTAGTAAGATTATCGGGGACATTGATGTCGTGCTGAATCCTGCGACGCCTTCGACGGTGCAGAGGTCGCACGACGGCGCGTTTGAGACCACGGCAGTCGAGCACACGAACCCTGCCGATTTGTTGGACTCGACGGATAAGGATATGCTGGATGCCAAGTATTGGGAGATCAGTATGTATAAGACTGCGTTAGAGGGGAGAAAGGATGAATTGGGAGGCGAAGTTGTGGTTGTTGCGGATAGGGACGATGATTTGGACGTTCAGATTGGGAATAAGTTGAGACGGGATGCGTTCTTGGTGTTTAGAGCGCTTTGTAAGCTTTCGATGAAGACGCCGCCGAAGGATGCATTGGCGGATCCTACACTGATGAGGGGGAAGATTGTGGCTTTGGAGCTGCTCAAGATTCTGTTGGAGAATGCCGGAGCTGTGTTTAGAACAAGTGATAGGTATTATTTTTTCTTGGATGCATATAATTTCATTTTTACTTACTGTTTGCATGTAGGACTTTGGAAGTGTTGATTTGCTAATTCTGGTTATATTTAGCTCTGAGATAGCATAAAAATATCAAATAACCACTTTTTTCAGTTTTGGAACTTTTGATCACAAACTTGAAACTGTTTTGTTCCAAAATGCTAAATTTATCGGCCCATAATAATAAGAGATTCTGCATGGACACATTCTAATTACATAATAATGAAGTAATACTTGTTCAAGTATTTGAAAACCACCACCAACAATATCCTCGTCTTTAGGGTTAGGTAACCGCTCTTTATGGCATATGAACTTTTGCCCCACCTCAACATTCCAGAGTAGGTTATACCAATCGTCCCTCATTCCATACCTACAACCATACCTCGTTTCTATTTTTGTACCACATACAATCATTCTGCGATTTAGGTAACCTTGATCTAGCTATACCCGTCAACATCGTGGCATATGGTTATATAAGGTTGCAAGATGTTTTGTTTTTAAAGCTTAGTTACTGTTCTCAGAGGATTTTAATATATCTATGATGAAGTCCTCTTTAAATAGGTTAATTTATATGTCGAAGAAAATGTACCACCCCTTATATCTTGTTGAAATAAACTTATTAACCTGAATGCTTTTCCAATGGACCATACCCCAGAATTAATTTTGATTGTTGATTGATATCTACTACAAACATCTTATATATTGATCTTCTAATAAACAAGTAAGATCATGGTAGATCAGCTTTCTTTGCTCTTAAGTTCTTAACTGTTATATCTATTGGATTACATTAACAACTATCATATCATTTTAATTTCCTCCATTCATGTTCATTTAGGTCTACGACTAGTCTTAGCTACTTCATTAACGACAATTTAAATCACATTTAAGAGGTACAATTATCCATCTTTGTTGCACATGCACAAGCCATCTCAATTTGTTCTCGTTTTGTCCTCTTTGGTTTAGATGCACTCATTCTTATCCTCTCTTTTGGAGTATACTTATTCATTTTAACCAAGGATTGAAAAATCGGCCGATCCCGATCCTACTTAGTTAGATTGGATTGGGATGCCAAAGGGGATACCAAACAGCCCCAATATTGCAAGCTCAATCGATCTAATGCAAAATTCGATGAGTTAGTGAGTAGGTAGAGACATGTCGACCTTTAATGAAGACGATTATTGCAACATCAAGAGGAGAAAGAGGCTGCGTTGGTAAGTACCAGAGGATGCAGCACCAACAAGATTGGGAGGTGGTAACATTAGGATGGTGGCCAAAGGAAATAAAAGGCTATTTTAGGTTCAGGAGGTTTTTAATTAGAAGAGTATATATAAAATGTGTATGGGTTTAGGCTATTATATGTTGGGTTTGGGATCAAATTATGTATTGGATTTGGGTCTAAGTTACGTGTTGGGTTTGGTTTTAAATTATTAGGTTTTATTTGGTTTGGTTTTATTTTAATAGATGAGTTTTAGTTTTAGTTTAGTATAGAAGTAAGATGAATGGATTTGAACCGTGTTATCATAAATCGCTAAATCATTAGCGATTTGCGATTTGGAACGGTCGTCCCCAATCAGGGAACAATAGTGATCTGGTACGAAAAAAGCATTGTTCCGATTTAACCCACTAAGAACCTAAGTTAGATTGGCATAAAATCGGCATTGTATTAAGTCTTAAATTATAATAAAATAAATTTGATTCCTTCTCAAGAACTTAAATTGATAACAAAAAAATTAAATTATATTTATGTATACAATACACATGTAATATACACATACATATACAAATGATCCAAAAAACACTCCATATTCCAGAGCTACCTTTTCCATTTTGTAAAAGAATATCGAAGAAAATTATCCCTATCATACCACGTTCCATGACAACCAGCGTTCCACGTTCCTGCTTTCGTTCCACGTATCAAAACGTTTTGCGTTCCAAGTAACATAGGATTTGAATTTAATAGATTGGTTGGGTTTAAATTTGCTGGGTTAAATGGGTTATAAGTTTATAATCCGTCAGACTTTTATACCAAACCTACATTTAAGGCTTAATCCCAAAAAATACCAATTCCTTTGTCTCAGTCACAAGAAACTAGCAAATTCTCTTAAAATTATGAGAAACTACCATACTTTGAAAGTTGTGGTAGTTTCTTGCAATTATTGCTGACGTGGCACTTTATGGTAGTTTTTGAAAGTTTTGTGGTAGTTTTTGAAAGTTTTGTGGTAGTTTCTGAAAGTTTTGTGGTAGTTTCTTATGTATTTAACAAGATTTTGGTGGTTTCTCATGATTAGACCAAAGTATTTTGTATTTTTTTGGAATTAAGCCTATATTTAATGGGTTTAAAGTCATTGGTTTAATAGGTTAAAATTATATATAAATTATAATTTAATTAGTTTCTAAGGTCTTATATTTAGTAATTTTTTGGCGGTTTAATTTTTTAAATTAATTTACTTTAGCAAATATAATGAGAGTTTAGTAAACTAAAGTTATTATCTTATATTTTGAACTATTTTACAATCCATGAGTGAAAATCTTATCATATATTTGTTTAATAATTTTTTAAGTTAGACCAAAAGTATATTAATATTATAAACGTGCCATAACTTATAATAGTAATAAAAGAAATAGTCCACACATATATCAAGATGACAAAAGTACGTTAAAACACTTCGAAATATATTTTAATCTATGTAGGCTAAACCATATAAAAATACCTCTAACTATCACGATTTTTGCTATAACTAGCTGATCTATTTATTTTTAGAGAAAACTACAACAATCATTACCGAATCAAACAAATCAAAGCTAGAAAATCGAACCAAGCTGAACTGAAATAGTTATGTTCGGTTAGTTTGCGACGGTTCAACAAATTAGTAAAATGAGACGGAGCGAGATGACACACGTCTTGTGAAGGATACAAAACTCACCTAGTTAGTGAGGGCGAAGACAGACGAAAGAGACCTTTGGATGACATCACGAGAGTCATGACCATGCTTTAGAATCTCGGCCGATCTTTATCTGAGATGATCAATTACAATCCCAAAATGGCCGTCTGTGTTTCGGCACTGATACAGTCCATTACTGAGTAATTTTAGTATTGCCAATTGATTAGTAGGGGCTTCACATTAAGTTATCAATTGGCTAAATGTTTATTTAAGAAAGATTACCTTAGACATCATGAATTACCTAAATATATCAAAACTTTATAATTATCTTTACTATATATTTAGAGCCCATTCTAAACATCATTAATTACTTATAAATTGGTCAAATAGTTAATAGTAATTTTTACTATTTATTATAAATTTTACTAAGATATTAAAATTTCTTTTTGTCAAACCAAAACTAACGGAGAATTTCGATCCGACTCGATCGATACAGTCGAGATGGATGATTCCAATCCCAAACTTGATCGTCCGATATCGAGAATTTTCGATCTTGCTCATGATAATATCTCACTTAAAGATTTTGTTGAAAGTTCAAAATGAGAGGTTAAGGAAAATTCAACCGCTATTGACTATCGTACAAGATGGGAGCATAATTTTTCAATAAAAAATGATAAGAACACAAAAGAGGGTAATTAAAGGTTAAGTCATGTCATGATGAGCTTTCTGCTTTTGGAAAAAAGTAAAAAAAAAAACGACATATGTTTGGGATTTATGACATTATAGCTTTTAGGATATGGTGCATATTATTATTATTATTAAACGGTTTATCGTTATAACACTTCCAATAAGCTTTAAGATTTGACAATAAACTGCCAAAGGTTTTAAAACTTTTGAAAAGTGAAAATTATTATGACTATCAACTCCGGTCAATATTTAACGGTGTTAAATCTGCAATATTAAATAACTTCATTGTTCATTTGATAATTACAATTAATTAAATTAAATAATTATTACATACTTTATTAATAAATTACATATTCGCTATAGCGCATATGTCGGAAGATGGAGATGGCCGGCGGTGGCTACAGGAGGTTGCCGACATCAGCGATAGAAGAGGAGGGCATTGGTAGGGTTAGGGTTAGCTTAAAGAGAGGAAAAAGATGGTGAGACGAGAATGAAGTGCCGGCGGCGATGGGTTGCGGGTTTTATTGGGACCGAGGACGGAGATGGATGCGGTTATTGATTGGGATAGAGAAAGGAGTAGGGAGCAGTGTTATAAATATCGCTTATATATATATATCGGATATCGGTCGATAGTCGATACATAAAAAATGGAAAGATAATGCTACAACAACAACTGAGCCTTTTATCCTAAGGATATGCGGTAGGCTACATGAACCAACATGAGAATCACGTCGGGTCCATCACATGAATTCTCTGCCTCCACTCACTCCTATCGAACAATATACTTTCATTGAGGCCTTTGGCAACCATATCTTTTTGTATCACCTCCATCTATGTTTTCTTCGGTCTCCCTTTCGTCATTTGACATTGCCTATATCGAGAGTATCCATTCGTCGAACCGGTGCTTCTATAGGTCTGCGTCGCACATGACCAAACCATCTTAGCATGTTCTCCCGCATCCTCCTCCATAGGTGCTATACCAACATTTGTATGAATATCCTCATTTCGCACCTTATCTTTTCTAGTGTTTCTACACATCCAACGAAGCATGCGCATCTCCGTTGCGTGCATCTTCTGTGTGTGATGCTTCTTAGGAGCCCAACATTCTGTACCATATAATAAGGCAGGCCGAATAGCGCTCTAATAAAACTTCCCTTTTGATCGCACGCTTTTGGCGTGTCGTGTTTTGAAGTTCTAAAATCTAACCGCGATCAGGACGGTGTCGCTTTGCAGCTAACCGCGATGAGCACGGGTCGTCCGCAGGGAGACGGAGCGTTTTAAGTTCTTGTTTTGACGAGTTAATGCGCATGGGCGGAATTGTTCATATCTATCCTAAGTGTTATATGCAAAGTAACCGTTTGTTAGGATTAGATAGGATAGTGTAAGTTAAGAAAATCCGTATTCAAGTCCTTTGAGCCGAACCCAACCAATGAAGCTAGAGCAATCGGCAACAACGTGGACTAGGGTGCTTAAACACGGTATTCGTGGAATCCGGCTTATTGACCCTTGTCCGTCCGTTCTTGTCTTTTGTTTTCGCCTCCGGTCAATCCGAATGCAACCGGTCGCGATTAGGAATCTCCGATACCTTGGTAGGGTAGGGTGCCTAACGGAGCGCTTGCGTAAGGTTTGGGTGAAGTTTCAAATGGAAAATACGGAAAAAGAAAATGGGAAACGAAAGCTTAATTTACAATATCTTTATCTTTTCCTAACAACACATATTCACAACCATTCAAGCAACAAACAAAAAGAGCAAAAGAAAAGAGAAACAAAGAGAAGAAAAGAACAACACAAGAAAGTAAATAAAGGGCATGGTAATTAAAGTGCAAGAAAGTAAAGCATGAAATTTAAATTGCAAGAATGTAAAGCAAGTAATAAAGGAGCAAGATAAAGAGAACTAGGAACCCAAGAGCACATAACAAACCAGGGAATCAAATACCTAAACTTAAACTTGCAAGCTCAATTAAGAGGTTGTAAGATCAAGTGAAGATAAAGATCCCAACGTGAAATGAAGACACAAAGAGAAAGCTTTATTCATACCAAAGTAATGATACAATCCTTGAGTGCAATAACCAAATCTTAACCTTGCAAGCTCAAAGAAGAGATTGCAAGATCAAGTTAAGGCAAAGAACTCAAGGGGTTAGCTATGTACAAGAGAATAAAAGAAAACAAAAGAGTTGAAGTGTAAAATGAAAGATACAATGTGAGACCCCTCTCCCTTGCTGCCAAGTTCTGCTTTTATAGGCAAAAAAGAAGATTAAACAAACAATAAAATTAAGATGAGGTGGCAGCAGGGGAGAGTATGTGAGAAATTGGGGGCAAATGGGCACCGTTTGGCCGGCCATGGGGGTGTGGTGCTCGGCCCAAATCCGAGCATTCTGCCTTGTTTTTGGTGTGTGGTAATGTGTTGTCCCCAGTATCACTTTGGTGCAGTTTGTTTTCTCTAATTTGACCTGGTTTGCACTCTGAGTTTGGAGGGAACAAGTAGCTATACATCACATCACACATTTTGTAGCATTGAATGCACCATTAATGCACATCACACCATGCCCACTTGTGCCATGATTCATGGCTGCCCCATCCATGGTCCAAGGTCCAAAAAGTCTTGTGTACGCACTTGTATTGTGTTGATCCATTTAGATAAAAAGTGTGTACACAAGCATATTGCACAAAGAAACTCTTGGACTATCGGTCTGTTCGCAGTTCCGGTTGCAGTGTCGGCCCACAAATGATATATCCGTGATTTTAAGTGTATTTCCAGTATTTTGTCACGGATACCTGTAATCTGTATTACTGGGCAGACACTGGTTAATAGTACCGATATATAACAAAATAGATAAAGAATGAGCGGTATTGAAATACAGTTTTCTGTGATGAACAAATACCCCAAACTTATCTTTTGCTCGTCCCGAGCAAAACAAAATCCTAGCTTCACTTTCGCAGGGAACGCGATTGCACTGAGCACGTGCAACAACCCGTTAAATCTCTAGGTGTCCCTAGTAGGAGGAGTGTTGTCTCCTGAGGGTTTTCAGTGGATACTACTCATAAAATCCCGTTAAGCTAGTTTCATAAGTTAATGTTGATTCTACTCTTACAGTTTAGTATTTAGGTTAGAAATTCTATTATCCTAACTTAGAAATATCCAATCCTTATGTTTCACACCTCCTACCTATTTAACCTTAGATCCTATACGTTCCAAAAAAATTTAGAAAGATGTTGGTATCTCCTGTGTTTTCCTTCTAAAGTGCGGTCTCAAATCAGGAATTTTTATCTACTTTACAGAAAACATAAGTCTTTATTCTTTATTTATATCTTTCCTCAAAAAATCGATTGTATACCCCTACGTGTGTGTAAATTATTCACCCATACACTTAAGAATTCAATTCAAGCTATAGTAGCATTGCCCTAATACCAAATACTACTTCTTTTCGTTAAATGATGGACGGTGTTGCTCACACACCTTTCATGCGACTATTAATGTTTCTTGAGGCACTAACGGCCGATTACTGAATGCGTGAGCTTAAAGCGTAAATAGCAGTTTCCAGGTCTTGACTTTATTTATTTATTTTTCTTTTCTTTATTTTTCTTTTTTCAAGACCGGATATATTTTTCAATATGCTCTTTTGGTGTTTAGCTTTAAATACCGTTTTTTTCTTTCATACAAGGTTTTTAGGCAAAGAGTATTTCTAGGTATCCTCTACTATCCCAAGTTTCAAGGTGCGTGTAAGTGCAGTTTGTAGGGTATATACTTTCTAAATTTAGACTCAAGAATAGAAACTATTTTTCGGACTTATCCTTCAGTAAAGGTTCAATACTTTCCTTTCATCTCGATTTAACCCAGGAACTGAACTCAAGATTACCTATTTCTCAAAAAAAACTTTAAGAATGTATATTTACCAAGGTTAAACAGAATGAGTGTTATTTTTAGGGTTTTCAATTCCTAAGCTTAGGACTTAGTTATTTTTAACGTATCAACTAAACTTTCGGAATAAAATCTAAGTTATCCTATTAGCTAACTTGACGACAAAGTTTTTATATTTTTGTAAAAAAATTCGATTTTTATGGGTTTTTTAATAAGGATGCAAATTCAGAATATACAAATGAATGCGAAGGTAGAAAGCTTATCGAGCACACCCCCAAACTTAAACTTGACAGTGCCCTCACTGTCAGGCTACATCAAGAGGGTCAAAATTGTCGGCGCTCCCCCAAAACAAATTGTATACAAAACAAAAAAGAAAACCAAAAAAAAATATATACACAAAAGGGTCCCCCCAAACTTAAGTAAAACAGTGTTGCCACTGTTTAATCGGTGAAGTTCAGGATTAGGGGGGAGAGAGCAGTATTGATCTATACAAGGCCTTACACAGGCCAAAGGTTAACACCAACCATTCAAAATTTTTATCGGGATAAGACCGGGGCTGGTGACAGAATCCAACAACTGAGCCTTTTATCCTAAGCATATGGGGTAGGCTACATGAACCAACATGAAAATCACGCCGGATCCAGCACATGAATCCTCTGCCTCCACCCACTCCTATCGAACAATATACTTTCATCGAGTCCTTTGGCAACCATATCGTTTCGTATCACCTCCATCCATGTTTTCTTCGGTCTTCCTTTTGCCTTTTTGCCATTGTCCATATCTAGAGTATCTATTCGTCGAACCGGTGCTTTCATAGGTCTGCGTCGTACATGACCAAACCATCTTAGCCGGTTTTCCCGCATCTTCTCCTCCACAGGTGCTACACCAACTTTTGCACGAATATCCTCATTTCGCACCTTATCTTTTCTAGTGTTACCGCACATTCAACGAAGCATGCGCATCTCCGCTACGTCCATCTTTTGTGTATGATGTTTCTTAGGAGCCTAGCATTCTGTACCATATAACAAGACAGGCCGAATAGCGCTCCGATAAAACTTCCCTTTCAATTTTAACGGAAAGTTACGATCACACAAAATCCCTGTTGCACTCCTCCATTTCAACCAACCAGCTTGGATTCTTTGATTAACATCACTATCGATCTCCCCATTCTTTTGGATGATGGAACCTAGATATCTAAACTGGTCGCTCGGTTAGAAATGGAGAATATGCGAGACCGTATGGAGATAGAAGTGGTATACAGTCCCGGTATATGAGAAGAAGAATGGCGGAAGGGAAAAAGAAACAGAGTACGAACTTGAGGGCGAAAATGGAGTGAATAGATTAGCATAATTTGTGATGACCGATGTGTGAAAAGCGATTGTACTAATCTATTAACCCATCGAGAAATTGGGTCAAACCCCTCAAGATTCGCGAGAAAACATGGGTACGCCGAACTTGGTAAGCCAGACACAGTAAATGAAAGTGATACGGTTTCTTGCAATGCCGAAATGATGGAAAGGATGGAGGGGAGTGATCGAGGAGGGGTATCAGGTAAAGGATTAGGAGGGTGTACACAGTCAATGAAAGGGATATGATGAATTGGAAAATCCGACTCATCAATTAAAACTGGTTCATCTTCAAAGCTATCCTCAAAATTCTTCTCAAAATTCAGCTTATCCATGCAATTCTCATCAAAATCAAGACGCATATGAAGTTCGGGAAAAACAGTTACAGACTCGGGATGATGAATTGGAGAGAAAAACTCATCCAAAACTGCGGGTTCATCATCCGAAATATCCCCAGCGTCGATATCCTCAATCAAGTGAAAATCAAATTTCTCAGACACCTCATCAGAAGCATGGATATTAATCAATTCAGGTTCTAGAGTGGAGGTGTAGAGGTTAAAAGGATTTGGTGCGGTTTCACTTGATATGGACCCTTCACAATCGGGCAAATCAAACACTACAAAGTCGCACAGCTCATTAATCATTCTATCTTCAATTGATAAATTATTTGGGACACTCGATAGACTTTCAAAACAGGAGTTGTGGGATTCAATTTGCAATGGGTAGGTTTGATTTGGAAGGGTGTACAGCTCATTCTCTCCACTGAAATTCTCAAGCTGTCCTACCGCCTCATCATACATTGGATAATTTGGAGCTAGTTGAAAACTAGCTACCAGGTCACTAGGTTGTATGAGAGCGGTCATGGACGCATTCAAATCCAGCATCTGTTGGTACGACGCTACCCTAAAGTCTTCCAACAACTGTTTCAGACTAGACATGGGCTGTGAAGGAGTTTCAGTAAAAGATTCAAAGTTTTGGATACTGAAAACTCCCAAATGGCGGTTCAGAAGCAATGTCTAGGGAAGGTGCAAAAGTCGAGTAGGACTGGTAGGAATTGAATGGCTGGACAAGAGTAGGATCAACATTTGGATAAGAAGGTGAATGAAATTGTTGATCAAAAGATATTATAGTGGTGAAAGGAGTGAAAGATCGGTTACGGGATTGTTCAATTCTGTCGGCAATGGACAATGGACGACTCGCAAAAGGGGTATTAACGTAAGAAGGTGGTAGATGTTGAAATGGTTGATACAAAGTAGATTGCGGAGTGCAAGTGTTTGTCCTAGACGCGTCTATTCGATCTTTCAAAGAGATTTTAGGCATGGAGGGGTCGTTCGAAATTCGGCCAAAGTAAGAACCGTAAGAGGTAATGTCTGGTTGTGGGTACCAAAGTTCGGCAAGAGTTTTGCGGGGAGGGGTACCCATGATATGAGGAAAGGAGAAGAAAAATAATGTGATTTTTTATGTGTTTTTTTATGTTAGTTATCAACAAAAGAATGAAATATACACAAAAAGAATCTGGACAAAAACAATCATGACACAAAAATACTACGCACTTAATCGGTCTAGGGTTCACCTAGGTCAACTAGACCTGCTCAAGAACTTGATTGTCGAAGTAAAACTGTGTCGAGAAACGGGCTCAAGATATACTTATCACGAGGCCAGGTAAGTGCAGAGATAAGGGGAGGTTTTCTGACGCTTTCGCAAAGGTCCTTAATTAAATAACCCTTTCTCTTTTGGCGGTTTCGCCGTGAACACTTTTCTAGACACCCCAGGAACGATATACCGTTAAGCGGTGTTCTAAACACAATTAACTTCTCCTAGTGAGCGCGAAGTCCTTAAAGGTTTAAAGTCTAATTTCTTTTAAAATTTGTGCGGGTAAACGTTATGCTTAATTCGTGATTTATGGGCTACGGAAAAGATGATGAAATCCTTTACCGTATGTTGTGTTGTTCGCTTGCCCTTAAGTCCGTATTAATGTATGCAATGCGCAATTCAATAAAAATTCTTAAAGAATTAAACAATCGTTTTTTTATATATTAAACACGGCATTGCAACAAATACGGGTTAGTCAAGTTTAGCGTTTGCTAGCGAACTTGCAAAGAATCCTGCAAAGATATTATATTGGATGCGTCGGATTTGAGAAGGTGTTAGTAAAATATGTACCGATAGATTTTCGGGTTAAGAAACCCCCGTTGAATCAAATCCGGCAAGCTTAAAAAGTTCGTTTGCGCGGGTCAAACTATCCGGATCTTTGGCAATGTACTTCGCAATCACTTTAGTCTTGAATGTACACTTTTCTCCCCACGATCGCAGTTCGCAAATCCACAAAAATATGATATGTCGGAAAAACGGATATTAGTGCGGAAAAACGATACGAATGCCCAAATACCTGCACACTAAAAATTATAAGAAACAAACAATAAAATTGGGACAAAAATAGAACAATGGAGAAGAGGACAAAATTTTGGAGCAAATGGATGAGCTTGGGCCGGCGAGCTCGGCAATATAGGGTATGTCGCCGGTTGGTCCTTAGAGATAGGGCTCCAAATTTCTTCTACAGTCTCAGTGTTCTACTAGTGCCTGGTATTGTTTATCTTTTTAGTTGAGATCCCGAGTGCTAGAAGGTATGAAATCCAGAGAGCCATAAAGGTTTTATTAGTTTTTTTGTTGGTTTTGAATTTTTTTTGAAATTTTTATGTTGTTTTGAAAATAGGGTTAGTTGTATAAATGAGATGTACAATGATTAATCCGAAATAACAAGAATAAAAACGTTACCGTCTCCCCGGCAACAGCGCCATTTGATCGCACGCTTTTGGCGTGTCGTGTTTTGAAGTTCTAAAATCTAACCGCGATCAGGACGGTGTCGCTTTGCAGCTAGCCGCGATGAGCACGGGTCGTCCGCAGGAAGACGGAGCGTTTTAAGTTCTTGTTTTGACGAGTTAATGCGCGTGGGCGGAATTGTTCATATATATCCTAAGTGTTATATGCAAAGTAACCGTTTGTAGGATTAGATAGGATAGTGTAAGTTAAGGGAATCCGTATTCAAGTTCTTTAAGCCGAACTCAACCATTGAAGCTAGAGCAATCGGCAACAACGTGGATTAGGATGCTTAAGCACGGTATTCGTGGAATCCGGCTTATTGACCCTTGTCCGTCCGTTCTTGTCTCTTGTTTTCGCCTCCGGTCAATCCGAATGCAACCGGTCGCGATTAGGAATCACCGATACCTTGGTAGGGTAGGGTGCCTAACGGAGCGCTTACGTAAGGTTTGGGTGAAGTTTCAAATGGAAAATACGGGAAAAGGAAATGGGAAACGAAAGCTTAACTTACAATATCTTTCTCGTTTCCTAACAACACATATTCACAACCATTCAAGCAACAAACAAAAAGAGCAAAAGAAAAGAGAAACAAAGAGAAGAAAAGAACAACACAAGAAAGTAAATAAAGGGCATGGTAATTAAAGTGCAAGAAAGTAAAGTATGGAATTTAAATTGCAAGAATGTAAAGCAAGTAATAAAAGAGCAAGATAAAAAGAACTAGGAACCCAAGAGCACATAACAAACCATGGAATCAAATACCTAAACTTAAACTTGCAAGCTCAATTAAGAGCTTGTAAGATCAAGTGAAGATAAAGATCCCAACGTGAAATGAAGGCACAAAGAGAAAGCTTTATCATATCAAAGTAATGATACAACTCTTGAGTGCAATAACCAAAACTTAACCTTGTAAGCTCAAAGAAGAGGTTGTACGATCAAGTTAAGGCAAATAACTCAAGGGGTTAGCTATGTACAAGAGAATAAAAGAAAACAAAAGAGTTGAAGTGTAAAATGAAAGATACAATGTGAGACCCCTCTCCTTTACTGCCAAGTTCTACTTTTATAGGCAAAAAAGAAGATTAAACAAACAATAAAATTAAGATGAGGTGGCAGCAGGGGAGAGTATGTGAGAAACTGGGGGCAAATAGGCACTGTTTGGCCGGCCATGGGGGTGTGGTGCTCGGCCCAAATTCGAGCAGTCTGCCTCGTTTTTGGTGTGTGGTAATGTGTTGTCCCCAGTATCACTTTGGTGCAGTTTATTTTCTTTAATTTGACCTGGTTTGCACTCTGGGTTTGGAGGGAACAAGTAGCTATACATCACATCACACATCTTGTAGCATTGAATGCACCATTAATGCACATCACACCATGCCCACTTGTGCCATGATTCATGACTGCCCCATCCATGGTCCAAGCTCCAAAAAGTCTTGTGTACACACTTGTATTGTGTTGGTCCATTTAGATAAAATGTGTGTACACAAGCATGTTGCACAAAGAAACTCTTGGACTATCGGTCTGTTCGCAGTTCCGGTTGCAGTGTCGGCTCACAAATGATATATCCGTGATTTTAAGTGTATTTTCAGTATTTTGTCACGGATACCTGTAATCTGTATTACTGAGCAGACACTGGTTAATAGTACCGATATATTACAAATTAGATAAAGAATGAGCGGTATTGAAATACAGTTTTCTGTGATGAACACCTTTCAATCTTAACGGAAAGTTACGATCGCACAAAATCTCTGCTGCACTCTTTCATTTCAACCAATCAGCTTGGATCTTTTGATTAATATCGCTATCGATTTACCCATTCTTTTGGATGATGGAACCTAGATATCTAAACTAATTGCTCGGTGATCTTTTGCCCTTCAAGTGTTATACCAATGTGGTCTCGACTTCTCTATTTGCTAAATTTGCAATGCATATATGCTGTCTTGGATCTGCTCAATCTGAACTCCCGAGATTCCAACGTTTGCCTCCATAACTCCAATTTGGTATTAAGCCCTGTTTTCGTCTCATTTATTAGAACAATATCATCAGCGAATAGCATACACTAAGGTACTTCATCTTGGATAGTTCTAGTAAGCTCATCCTTCACGATGGTAAACATGAATGAATTTAATGCAGATCATTGATGTAAGCCAATTGTAATCGGAAAATCATTCGTTAGGCCGCCTTAAGTTTTGACATTTGCAACCACTCCATCGTACATATTCTTGATTATGTCAATATACTTGACGGGACCCCTTTCTTCATCATTGTCCTCCATAATACCTTTCTAAGTATCTTGTCGTACGCATTCTCTAAATCAATAAATATCATATGCAAATCTCTTCTCCTTTCTCAAAAACGCTCGACAAGTTGACGAAGTAAATGAATACACTCTATCGTCGATCGTCCAGGCATGAACCCAAATTGGTTCTCTGTTATCTTAACATCCTTTCTTAGCATGTGTTCAATCACCCTTTTCCAAAACTTCATGGTGTGACACATAAGTTTTATTCCACGGTAGTTTGAGCAACTCTGAATGTCACTTTTATTCCTGTAGATAAGTACAAGGGTATTTTTTCTTCACTCATTTGGTATCTTTTTGGTCTGCCAAATCTTATTACACAGATCTGTCAGCCATTTAACGCCCATTCTCCTAAGCATTTCCAAATCTCGATAGGAAAGATAACGATACGATTTATTGATTTAATATCTTTTTGTAGTTTAAAAAAAATTGTGCTAATATATCTTAATATTTGCCGATATATCGGATGTTAGATATTAATTAAAATTTCATGATTTTTCCCCAAAAAATTTATTTGCGTTTCAAGGTAATATTAGAACATGATTTGGCCCGTATGAGGATGACTCGAAGTCAAAAAACTTAAAATAGCTTAGATTAAAACTCTTCTTATCTCTGTATCCAAAAGTATTCTTCATCAAAATCTTATGTCAATATCTAACATCGAAGCTTTTCCTTCTGTCTTTGAAACTCGTCGAAGTTGGAGGAAGTCGAGTTCTTTCTTCTTTCTCGTCCTCGAAGGTAAGTCTTTCTTTTTATCTCTAATGGCGATAGAAATTCATGTCCTAATTTCTTAGAAATTCATGGCTCTCTTTCCGTTTCTGAAGAAGAACTCGGATATTCATGTCCCATTTTCTCAGGAATACAGCTTTAAATTTCTGAGATATTCAGATATAATTTTATGAGAAATTCGTTATACAAAGAAAGAGAGAGTTGTCTTTAAAGATGAGACGAAAAACTTATACAAGAACCTAACAAGAGAGTAGAGTTTTTGCCGGCTGGGTAGAGGTTCCAGATCAATAAAGCTTTTAAAGAAAAGCCCATTTATGAAAGTTAATTATTTATATTGAATTACATTTATGATATTTATAATTCAAAAATATATAGTCCGATTTTTAGAAAATATCTCCCGATATCACTATATATGATATCCGATATAAAATTTTTCGGGCTTATACGATACCGATAGCCGATATTTAGAACATTGACAGGAATATTGGGGCTTGATTAGAGGAGGGAGGCCATGGTTCAAGGTGGAGGGTGGAAGAGGGTGTTTGGGGACGGAGTTGGGCATGAGTAAGGATGGGGGCTGAGCTGGAGGGAGGAGGTTGAGGTCGATGTTGAGTTTTGTTAAGATTTGTCAAGGATGGAGTGCGGCGATGGTGGTGGAAGTCGAAGAGTGGAGGGTAATGGTTGCAGTGCCGATATTGGTGACAGTTGAGGTGAGAATTTGGTTGAAAAAACAGGGCGAAAAAGAGGGTTTTAATTTTTTTAGATGACGTGACAATGATATGATATCGTTAGTCATGATATTACGCCGTTAGTCATCGTAGTTTTCTAGATCTTTTAAATCTTTGGGTAGCTTGTTACCAAATCCGGAAACTCGTTGGGAGTTGTATAGATATAAATGCATAGCTTATTGAATAAAGTCTTTGTTTTCGATTTGTTTGAAGAGCTAAAATTTTCAATATCAAGCCAAATCGAGCCATTCCAAAACCGACTTATATCAGCTTGATTGGGTCAGCGTTGGTTTTTTGGTTGTGGTCGGTTCTTGCACAATCCTAGATATCGATTTCGAGCTTTCAAAACCTTAATTTTGAAATTTATATTTCAACTATATTTATTTTTGGACGTGTTTTTTCTTTATACAAACATAATCTTCTTGAATAATTTTGCTTCAATTTTGTTGGTGTCTAGAGTTACATAAAATCCTAGAAAGATCTATTCATTTAAACCATCTCGCTTTGATCTGTATTGATCTCACCTATCATATGATTATTGGTCATCTTCTAGGTATTTCTAACCATCCATCTTCATTTTATCTTTTTTAGCGGGTTGATTGGTTACTTAGATTTGAAATTACATGAAATTATTTCCAATGTTTGGTTAACAACATTTTTAATTGGATTTGTGAAACAATTTGCAAAACCATAAAAACCTGCCGCAAGTGCTATAACCAATTTAGCTGGAGCATTGCTGTAGATCTTAAAAAATAAAGCCGACTTAGAAATAAATAAAACATCAAAAGAGTACGAATGCGGTTCTAAGTTCAAATTGAAATTAGAGTTGCATAACTTTGGTCTCATCACATTTTAAAACAATAAAACTCTTTGGAGATGCTTACCTTTGTAGGTAACATATCTTGGAAATCGGGAGTTTAATGTTTATGGTTGTGATAATCTCACCACAGTAGAAGAGATGATGTGATACCATTTGTTGCAACTCCACAAGAGCCATACTAAACACTTTATTTGCAAGTCACATGGCTTTTACATCAATAGTTTTTCAATTAAACAATATATTTGTAATGGAATTGCAAATCTTTCAAAAAAATTGAATTAACCAAACAAAGGATTTGGTGCTTAATTCTTGCTACAAATGTTGCATGCAAGATTTGTTGTATCCATAAAACGTTTAATGTTACATTTTCAAAATGTTGCAAACCAAACATCTTCCTTAGTTTTCATAAGCTTGAATTTCTACATTTTTATATACCCAGATTTCATATGCCATGTTTAGATCATTTAGGATTTAATTTTTCGGTCTAACATTCAACTTTGGAAATTATCCCTTTTCTTGCCCATGAACAAAATATTGCTAGCAAACAACATTTACTATACCACCAGATAGTCCTTCCTATTATACATGTCTAGTAAGTTTATCCATAACTGATCTAAAGAGAAAAAAGACTTGAGTGCCACTTAATACAGTTTGGAAAAAATGTCTTTCTCTAATCAACTCTATATGTTTCATTATAAGAATATTTACATGACATATTTTCTTTTTTAATATCTACCATACTCTCTTTCTAGGTTGTTTTAATCTTTTTCTTAGTACGTACTTAGGAAATGTAATTATGTGTATTTCATTGTTTCTTTTCTTATCTTGAGCAAAACTCAGTTTAGCAACTGGTAATGCTGGTGGAACAACAATAAGCCTTTATCCTAATATTTTACGATCGGTTATATACATCCTTTCTCTCATTCCGCTTTGTTAAGAGCCGTCTCTCAATTAGATTGAAAATTAAGATATCATTCTTAATTGCACCTATCCATGTTCGTTTAGATCTATCCCGATCTCTTGTTGCGCCATTAACTACAATCTTGTAACTTTTTAGTAGAGCATTTATTGGTCTCCCTTACACATGTCCGATCCATCTCAGTCGGTTCTTTCTCATCTTATGCTCTATAAGAGCGACCTCCAACTTATTATGAATACACTCATTCCTTATCCCATCTTTATGGTGTTATCGACCGTCCATCTTAGTATTCTTATTTCAACCACATTCATTTTTTGGACATGGTGTGGAACTCTCAACTCCTATAATGAGAGTAAACCTTTCATGCTGAATTGGCAAATTATACAATATATAAGTATAAATATTTTTGGTCGAAAAGTTGGTTATAAAATGTAGGCAAATTACATATCTTCTGCTGAATAATGTTTTTTAATAAGTGTGCAAGTTTTGAAAAAAATATGCTTTATCAAATTAATAAATTAGGATGTCGAAAAGTTTAAGATTTATTTGTAGCAACAGGATATGAAATTTTCTAATATTACATAAAGATCTATTTAATTGTAATCGGGTTGCACATCTAGTATTTGTTTAAGCCTCATCAACCATCAAATAGATTATCCCGTAATTTTAACATGCATACCAAAGTTGCAAGGAATGACGTTTTAGTTCTTTTCCTAAACTCCTTTAGCTATGGTTGATCACCTACCTCAATTGTCATATCAAGTTGGTTTCTAGAAGTACTTGCTAACATTTTAAGCGAGATACGAAAAACATGTATGATCCTGATGGATCGAATATTTTTATTTTAATTTATTCATCTTTTGCGTTGGGGGGAGGGAGGAGCTGAAATACCCCCCACCCTACACGAGACAAACGATATTGGCAAAAAGTTGCCTATAAGGTACGAGTTCATAGATAAAGGAAGCAAGGGAAGTGGCAGCAGAGAAGTTTTTGTGGGCTGATTCCTCGTCGTCGGTTAGGGAAGGTGACTACATCAATGACACGGTGAATCGAGCTTGGGGCAGATGAGAATTGTAAATTATTTTTATTTTATCTTTTAGAATGTATATATGAACAGTTATGATTTAAATATGTGTTACGGTTTATACTGGTTTCGGTTTAGATTGGGTTGGCTTTGTATTAGGTTTGATTGATCGGGTTCGGATTTGATTTAATTGATTGGGCTTGTTTAGTTTGAGCTTGGGTTTGGTTTAAAAAGATCGGGCATTATAGTTTATATCTCAGTAAACATACTAGCTTAATAAATCAATATAATTTATGAGTTTATATCAAAACAAGATGTGAGAGTTACATCATTATCAAATTATTTTAAATACTTCTAGTATTTTGTTGAATACTAATTTTTACAATTTCTTATGAACTGATACAAACAATCCTATATTTCTGATTTGAGACGCTTGATACAACCAATATTCCTGATCTCGAGAATTCAAACCTTGATTTTAAGTTCTTAACCCCTTTCCCTAGTTCTTTCCGCAGCTACACAGCATGACTTATAATATTGATCTCACAGCAATCATGAACCATACCATGTTGGTCAGTATAATGATGTAGAGCTATGCTTTCTCATTATCGTTTATGAGTCCAACATAGTCTTTATATACGATTCGGTAGGTTGAATTACTTGCCTTGTTAATTCTTTTTATTGGCTCTATGGTTTCCCTAAGCTAAAGACTTCTGCTCGTCAAAGCACCTTTGGTTATTTTTAACAAGGTAGAATCTAACAATGGTTTCTGCATTGCTGTCCGCATTGTCTTAAAATAATTTTGCCTTGAAGCAAATTTCCTTTATAAACATGCCGGTGTTACTATAATACAATTTGTTCCAGGTTATTGTAAAGCAAATATGTTTTATTGCTAAACATGTTCATACTAAGAATGATTTAAGTTAATTAGATATTGCTGCAATCTTTCTATTAGGCATGAGCTGCAGACAGCAGACTGCCCATCTACTTATTGTTTTGTCAGTTTTTTTTATTTTATAAGCATTTTGCTGATCTGATTTATCTGTCTCACATTGTGCAGGTTTTTGGGTGCAATTAAACAATATCTGTGCCTATCACTCTTGAAGAATAGTGCTTCAACTCTCATGATTGTTTTTCAGCTATCTTGTTCCATTTTCATGAGCCTTGTATCAAGATTCAGACCGGGATTAAAGGCCGAAATTGGGGTTTTCTTTCCCATGATTGTCCTCAGAGTTTTGGAAAATGTTGCCCAACCGATTTTTCAGCAAAAGATGATAGTACTTCGATTTCTGGAAAAACTCTGTGTTGATTCTCAGATTCTGGTTGACATTTTTGTTAACTATGATTGTGATGTCCACTCACCAAACATTTTTGAGAGGTACTGCATTCTCAATCCTCAACATGATGTTCAGTATAACATTTTTCTTCAGTCTCCACTCCATCATTATTTTACAGATGCTTACAGTTAGCAGCAAGAATTCATAACTAGTCGTTTGCATGACTCTATCAAAAAGTTATAATCTCATCCAATTACGGGCATGCTGATATGACTACATAATGCTCCCTCCCCTATCTTTATGTTATTTCCTACTATTCATTGCAGGATGGTCAATGGGCTGCTTAAAACTGCTCAAGGCCCCACGCCTGGTGTTCCCACATCCTTGGTACCCCCTCAGGATGTTGCAATGAAAGTTGAAGCTATGAAATGCTTGGTGGCAATCTTGAGGTCAATGGGGGATTGGATGAACAAACAGTTGAGAATACCAGATCCTCACTCTCCCAAAAGTTCAGAAACTCTTGTGAGCAATGATGAGGATGGAAATGATGTTTTTGTGGCAAATGGCAATGGGGAGGAGGCTGCTGAAGCCATGAATTCTCATTCCGAATCTGCAAATGGGGTCTCGGAAGCTGCGTCATTAGAACAGAGACGTGCTTATAAACTCGAACTTCAGGTAAATCAGTTTGTTTGCATGCGGATTCCATGTAACAGATCTAATATAATGTCCATTAATGCAGGAAGGTATAAATCTTTTCAATCGAAAGCCTAAGAAAGGTATTGAATTTCTTATTAGTGCAAAAAAGGTTGGCGATTCACCAGAGGAAATAGCTGCATTTCTTAAAAATGAATCTGGGTTGAGCAAGACGTTGATCGGGGACTATCTAGGAGAGAGGGAAGACTTATCTCTAAAAGTTATGCATGCGTACGTGGATTCATTTGACTTTCAGGGTACAGACTTCGATGAAGCGATCAGAACCTTTCTTCAAGGCTTTAGGTTACCGGGGGAGGCACAAAAGATTGATCGGATTATGGAAAAGTTCGCCGAGCGATACTGCAAATGCAATCCAAAGGCATTTACTAGTGCTGATACTGCTTATGTCCTTGCATACTCAGTAATAATGCTCAACACCGATGCACATAATCCTATGGTCAAGAACAAGGTCTGTAACTGTTCCCATAATTTATAGTGAGCAACTTTTCACTTTGGCATGTGAATCAATCTTTAAATTGATTTTCCAATGCAGATGTCTCCAGATGACTTTATAAGGAACAATCGTGGTATTGATGATGGAAAAGATCTACCTGAAGAATATATGAGATCTTTATACGAAAGGATTTCAAGGAATGAAATTAAAATGAAAGATGACGATTTGGTTCCTCAACAGCAACAGTCTATGAATTCTAACAAAATCCTAGGCTTGGATAACATTTTAAATATTGTGATCCGCAAACAGGGAGACCAACTTAATGAGACTAGTGACGATCTTATCAGGCACATGCAAGAGCAGTTTAAGGAAAAAGCTCGCAAATCAGAGTAAGTCTATCTATATTCTTGCATAGTACGTCGCCAAGGAACCATGGTAATCTTTATGCAATTTGTCTCATTTTTGTATCAATGTAGCTCAACTTTTGGAGACTAGACTGCATAGTGATATCTGAAAGATAATATTTCTCTATATATCATCTATTTGAAATCTCAAGCTGTGTTAGTTGTTATTCTTAAACGATTCACATTGTCTTACATGTCATGTCTAGATAATTGAGGTTGACGTAAATTTTCTGATGTTTTTTTTAAAATCAGGTCAGTATATTATGCTGCAACGGATGTGTTAATTTTGAGGTTCATGGTAGAGGTTTGCTGGGCACCTATGTTGGCTGCCTTCAGTGTTCCCCTCGATCAAAGTGATGATGAAGTAATAATAACTCATTGCCTTGAAGGATTTCAAGCTGCAGTTCATGTTACTTCAGTTATGTCTATGAAGACTCATAGAGATGCCTTTGTTACTTCACTGGCGAAGTTCACATCCCTTCACTCAGCTGCTGATATCAAGCAAAAAAATATTGATGCAATTAAGGTTTTTTTTGCATCTTCATTTTCTAATGATTTAGTGACAACTGATTTTGTAGTTTCTATTAGTTAGTTCTTCCATTCTTTCAACTGGAACAGCCCAGAAAAAGAGTAGAAAGTATCAAGTTCTCACGTCAAATCCAACCTGCTACACAATTCTGTAAACTGTGAATTATATGATTACTGATTGGGGCCACCTACATAGAGAGAACATTGATATGCATAGACACATACATATATGTGTACATAGATAGATACCCCCACCATCTCACACTCCCACCCAGTCCACTCACCCACACACATTCCACTTTCTAACAGATATTAAGTTTCTCACGTCAAATCCAACGACATTTGTTTTCTATCACATCAGTACAGTCACACGGTCAGAGGCGGATTCAAGGTGGGTCGAGCTTAGGCAAGCGACCCACCTGGATCTCGGGATTAGCTTTAGGGATAAGTGCTCACTAGGTTGGAATCTGTTTAAGTAATTGTTTTGTGACTTCATCCCCAACCTGGAAATGGGCAGTTGGGAAGCTTTGAGTTTGTAGTGAAAGACCAAGGTTCAGGGCTCATCTTTGACAATCTAAACATTTTTTTATTTAAAACTTCAATATATGATATCATATGCTCTGCTTTTTTGTACCAATACTAAAATTAGATATATTGTATCAATAAAGAGAAACTATGAATGGAATATGCATATTCCTAAAAAAAAATCCTTTTTTTCTCATTCATTTTTCCCTTTAACTATGTATTCTTAATTACTATTGTCCAAGGCTCTAAGGCATTTTTCAATTTTATACTCTTAGACATCATCTAACAAGGATTTCATAAACATTATATCGGATACATAGTTACATTCCATGAAAGAATGATAGAGTTTTATAATTGTATGTGAAGGAAACTACATTAAATAAATGGTTTGAAAATTAAGTAAGAAATTATGCTAATATGAATCAAGAGTTGAGTTTAGTTTAGTGGTTTGAGACTCAAGATTAAGATGCATAAAGTTAGCATTGACCGACGTTTAAATCTTTCATCTAGGACCTTTTTACCATTTAAAATTTGTTGAATTAAAAAAAAATCCTATGCTGATTATTTGAACAAAATCTTTTTTCTTTTACACCTTGATACTTAAAATAATCGACGTAAAGTGTTAAATTGGAAAACATTGCAAAAAATTTATATACACATCACTATATGCAGGGTATTATTTGTTGCAAAATGGGTATAGATTATTTATATGAAAAATACCAAAATTTGAAGGAATTTTTGTGAAACCTAGCCTTTGCAATTCTTGCCCTACGTCACATGTAGTGCTGGCAGAGTTCTTGCCCTACCTGACATGTAGTGCTGGCTCCACCACTGCACACGGTTCACCCCATCAACCGCGCACATGCAATACTATATACTTATTGAGCTTTCTAACATATATTGAGGCATCTTGTACTTCTTTATGCATCCACAGACCATCATCACCATCCTCTTCTCTTCCTGTCGCATCAGAAAATACAACCCAACACACACTCGCGCACGCACACACACAAGTGATACAATATCCCTAAAACCATATATAAATTCCCATTTACTGTCGATATTGAAACATGCTGTTGTTCATATATTAGCAAAAATAACTGGTGTGGAATTGCAAGGAAACAAAATGTAACTAACTTGAACACTCACAGAACAATCCAATTATAAGAATACCAAAAATCACCACCCTAGAGATGCATGCCAAATTGCAAGAAGCCACATCATACAGTTTGTTAATTCACCATCAAATTTTGTTAACCATAGTATGGTCATTGGTTCCCACAGGCAATAATCAAAATTGCAGATGAAGATGGTAACTATCTTCAACAAGCCTGGGAACATGTCTTGATGTGTGTTTCACGGTTTGAGCATTTGCATCTTCTGGGAGAGGGTGCTCCTCCAGATGCTACATTTTTTGCAGTGCAACAAACTGATCTTGATACTAAACAAGCCAAATCATCAATCCTTCCTGTACTTAAAAAGAAGGGTCCTGGCCGCATTCAAAATGCAGTTACAGCTGCAAGAAGGGGTTCGTACGATAGTGCTGGTGTTGGAGGTCATGCTTCTGGAGCAGTTACTTCTGAACAAATGAGCAACTTAATTTCCAATCTAAATATGTTGGAACAAGTTGGAATATCTGAAATGAACAGAATATTTATACGGAGCCAAAAATTGAACAGTGAGGCCATAATTGATTTTGTCAAAGCTCTTTGTAAAGTTTCAATGGAAGAGTTGCGCTCTACATCTGATCCACGAGTTTTTAGTCTCACAAAAATAGTTGAGATTGCGTAAGTAGCTTTTTCTGAATTTCGTTTCGGAAGCTATGCTTTGTTCTATACGATGATTAATGCTTTTTCTAATACAGGCACTACAACATGAATCGTATAAGGCTTGTTTGGTCAAGCATTTGGCATGTGCTGTCAGACTTCTTTGTAACCATTGGCTGTTCAGAGAACCTCTCAATTGCAATATTTGCAATGGATTCTTTGCGCCAGCTAGCAATGAAATTCTTAGAGCGAGAGGAATTGGCTAACTACAATTTCCAGAATGAATTTATGAAGCCCTTTGTTGTTGTTATGCGCAAGAGCAGAGCTGTCGAAATCAGAGAGTTAATTATCAGATGCGTCTCGCAGATGGTACTGACCCGTGTAAATAACGTGAAGTCTGGATGGAAAAGCATGTTTATGGTACAATTCTTTCTCAGTGTGGTTTCTCTTGTTGGCTTGTTGCCATTTACAAATTTATAATTTAATCTTTTAATGTATGGCAGTTTATATCCTTCTTCTCCTAATCTAATAAATCATTTTTATCAGGTATTTACAACCGCATCTTATGATGAACACAAGAATATAGTACTTCTGTCCTTTGAGATTATTGAGAAGATTGTGAGAGATTACTTCCCCTACATAACTGAAACAGAAACAACCACCTTCACAGATTGTGTGAATTGTCTTATTGCATTCACGAATAGTCGGTTTAACAAAGATATAAGCCTCAATGCAATTGGTTTTCTGTGTTTCTGTGCGGCAAAGCTTGCCGAAGGTGATCTTGGCTTTTCTGCAAGGAATAAAGACGAGGAAAAAGATGGAAAACTTGATAATTCTCAGCTCATTGATAAAGAGGATCATCTGCATTTCTGGTTTCCTCTCTTAGCAGGTGCAACATATTGATTCTCTAATAATATTAATTAGGCGCGGCAAGAAGAATCCAGAATCCCCTTTGGTTGTTTACACTCCATAATATAATGCATGCATTAACAAACATTCAAGAAAGTCAAAGTTCTTATAATATTTCTGATTCCGAATTCCCTATATTTGTGCAGGATTATCTGAACTTACCTTTGATCTACGGCCTGAAATCAGGAAAAGTGCCTTGCAAGTTTTATTTGATACATTACGCAACCACGGCCATCTTTTCTCCTTGCCGTTATGGGAAAAGGTGTTTGATTCTGTACTCTTCCCGATATTTGACTATGTAAGGCATGCTATAGACCCTTCTGGGGGAGCAGGCCATGGACAAGGGGTTGAAAACAATTCAAGCGAGCTAGATCAAGATGCATGGCTATATGAAACATGCACACTGGCTCTCCAGCTGGTTGTTGATCTTTTTGTGAAGTTTTATGATACAGTTAATCCCCTTTTGAAAAAAGTTTTGATGTTGCTGACAAGTTTTATTAAACGTCCCCATCAAAGCCTTGCTGGCATCGGCATTGCTGCTTTTGTCCGCTTGATGAGCAATGCAGGATCACTCTTCGTGGAGGACAAGTGGTTTGAAGTGGTTACATCATTGAAGGATGCTGCTATAGCTACTCTCCCAGATTTCTCACTCATATTATCTGAAACTTCTCTTGAAAATTTTGTTGGAGATAAAGGAAACTCTAACACTGAGTCAAGTAATGAAGAACCTGAAGGTTCAACAGATGATTTGGAGGCGATGAGAGCAAGAACCCTGTATTTTGCAATTTCTGATGCAAAGTGTCGGGCTGCTGTTCAACTTCTGTTGCTTCAGGTTAGCATTTTTCTCTTGGAAGGAAAATACATCCTGGACAGAAAAAGTTCAGATCATTCTTCACCTTGCGTGATTAGTATTTTAGGTAGATGCTGCAAAAGTTGCATATTGATCACTTTTAATGAGTTGCTTTATTGTAGGAGAGTTTGACCTTAAGCAGCTTTTGAACCCACGCACATAGTAATATGTATGAAATTCCTAGTCCTAGCTATTAACTATCCATGATGGCTGTACATGAGGCTACATATCATATAGTTAATGTAAAGCCTCCTGCTCCTATGAATTGGAATCTTCATCAAAATTTAATGTTGGATGAAATCTTAATCAATCGTAAGCATTTCTGGTCGAAGATGTACATGCACATACAGCTGTGTCCTCCTGAACACTCGCATGTGCACAAACACACATAGAATCGCGTGTGCACACACATCTAGACACTTTGTGGATAACTTATACCCGCAGCATTAAGATGACTGCCAACCGATTATCCCAATGAGAACTACAGAAACTATTGCGTTGACCATCCACCTCACCAACAGTAAATTCTCAACATTTATAAATATGTATCAGATAATGGAGAACAAAGGCCACTAGAGGGAAATCTTCCTATAGTGTTCGTTAAAAGTCAACCTTACACTACCTTTTTGGACGACCGGAACAATCCATCTTGAACTTCACCATCTAAAACACAGGTACATTAAATTTCTCATGATTTGAGTACCTTTTATGGTTTTACGCATTGATCTGGTGGGTGCAAAATTAACGGTTTTATGATAATTGAACATTTTCCGCTACTAGATAAAAAAAACAGTGTAGGCTAACTTTTGACCACCGCGCTCCCATGTCCTTTGTCCTCCATTATTCTTAAATATGTTACTTGTTTGTTTATTTGGTCAGAAAGAATTATTTGATTCTTCTATGGCAAAAAATTTTAAGCTCAAACTTCACTTCTGTAAATGAATTAAAATAGGCTTCAGGCATGGCTTGAATTGATTATTGAGATCTTACAGGCTTGCAATTAAGTGAAGGAAATTTTCCTTTAACATTGGAAAATGCTAAATTTGCGTGACCTAACTGTATATAAATCCAGTCCTTGTACATTTTCAATGTGCCCTTTTTTCCCTATGATATCCACGACAGTGAAGTCTATCCTTTGGTATTACTGGTCCTTAGTGATGAAGCATTGTTGGCTGAATCCTCCCAAAGCTAAGAACTTGTTTTTATCTGGAGGAGCATGTTAATGTGGCCGTGGATAAATGGTTAGTCCCTACGTTTTCCTTGGTCAGCTAAACACTCAAATTCAAATGATTCAATTGATGCTATGGATTTGGATGGAAGGCCAAATTTAGCAGTGTATCCAGTGAGAACATCAACAACATGAGCTGCTGTGCATTATTGTGTATAATTGTTTTGTTTCAAAGATTGCTACCAGACCTTTCATTTCTGATGTAATATCGACTCCAATAGAACCTAAAGCTTCAAACTTGATTTTTCCACTCACATTCCATGTCAAGTATGGCTGATGTTCTAAACGTTTACCAAGCTTCATCGAGAAAGAATGATGTATTAATGCTGCACCTCATCTCTAAAGATTTGTATAATTTAATTTGGCTTTTGCAGGCCGTGATGGAGATTTATAACATGTTCAGATCTCAGTTGTCAGCAAAGAACACCATTATACTCTTCGAAGCCATACATTCTGTTGCATCACACGCTCACAAGATAAACAGTGACAGCGAGCTTAGGTCAAAGCTATTGGAATTAGGTTCAATGACTCAAATGCTGGACCCACCTCTACTACGTCTCGAAAACGAATCCTATCAGCTATGCCTCACACTTCTACAAAATGTGATCATAGATAAGATTTCTGATGATGGAGATAAAGAAGTTGATAAATATCTTGTCGACCTCTGCAGAGAGATTCTTCTAGTTTACCTCGACACGGCAAAATCTGGGCTTCACATTCAATCTTCAAGTGGTGTACAACCACGGCCTTATTGGCTTATCCCTATTGGTTCTGGGAAACGAAAAGAACTAGCATCTCGAGCGCCCATTGTTGTGGCGACACTCCAAGCTATTTGTGGGCTTGGGAATCTATGTTTTGAGAAGAATTTGGCTAATTTCTTTCCGCTTCTTGCGGGTCTTATAAGCTGTGAGCATGGATCCAGCGAGGTACAAGCAGCGCTTGGTGATATGCTTAGTACGTGGGTCGGCCCGATTCTGCTTCGTTCTTGTTGAGCCTGATGAAAGCTGACCGTTATACTTTGAGTCTTTGAGGTATATGTAATTCTCCCGTGTTTTCTTTTTGACATTTGTTTTTATTAGATTTTACAGTATGCGATTATTTTAGATGTAAATTTTGTTATGCATGAAGGGCTAGTGGCTATTTGAGTTTTTAATGGTTCTTCAGAGTGGTCTTATTTGTGGATATATATCTGACGTTGTCAGTTAGTGCTCTGCTCTTTTCACAATAATGATTTTTATATTGTTTTTCCCATCTTAATTTTTATTTCTAGATGTTTGAGCAGCTATTTCTTGCTTTATTTGTAAGAGTTGCCTGCATGTAGGTAAATCTCTTATGGACAGTCTACAGATCTCATTGTGACATATACAAAGTAAATCTTAAAAAATACTATATTAATTAGTTAAGCATTATTATCATCATCTATATTCACTTTGGTTTTCTTGGTGGATTCAACTTCACAACAATTTTTATGCCTTGAATTATAACTAACAGATGACCAAGATTATCCATCAAGGCATCAGTCAAATAGAAGGCCTTAATCCCATTATTTACCCACTAGCATAACTTCATGGAACCTGTCATGCTGTGAGCATCAGCCATTATTTCTGTGATCCATAAGAGTTATCAATGAACAATCACGATCAAATTCTGCTCCCGTTACTTGGACATAATTGTACTATCAAAGCTGAATTATTAACATAAATATGAAAATACAGTTATAAATCAACTCACATTTTAACGTGTAAATTGGTTAATAGATTTACCTGTGCATAAGAATCCAAACTGATCTGTTACCTTCTACCAATCTTCGGTTGTCTTTTCATCTGATAAACGGGTGACTGCGAATCACTTGCAATCGTATGTATCATGCCTTTCATTGCCTGTACCTATTACTCGGCTGCTGATTATGAATCTATTACAGATAATTTTTTTTCTAAGTTTCAAGGCACACAACTCCCGTTCTCATACTCTGTACAGTGCTTGACAGAAAACATAGAGAGCTGTTCGTCACACGCCAACTCAAGTAAAATCTCTACCTATGTACTTTCAGTGAAAAACTGATTGCTATGAACCAGCATTTAGTCTATCTGTCTATGGTTACTTCTAATCTTGAATCTCATCATCTTGGAATCTTCGGTTCTTTTGCTGTCAAAATGGTCCAGGTTAGGCCAGTCCAGTACAATTATAGAAATGAGACAAATCTCTCGCTTTTATGCAATGAAACGTATGCTCCTCCAATCATATTTTCTTTTTGGTGTTAGTCATGATTAACACTACACACACTGCCATTTGGTCCCCTTGGACTGAAATTGCTTGCAAACTCCATCTTTTCTACTTTATCTGAACAATAATTGAAACTTCAACAAATTTCAATCCATTTGATTTGCTATGCGGAGTTATAAACTAATCAGTTGCAATAAATTTGTAACCCTGAAAGAGAAGGGAGCCATCTCTCTCTCATGCTTTCCTTATGCGAGCTTCATAGCCCCTTAGCCAAATGGTGGAGGATTTTCCACCACAAGCTCAAATTCATACCCAAGGCCAGAAAATGGAATACATCATTGTTTTCCTTTTCAGCCATGGGGATACAAAACCAACTGATGCAAGTCTTCAGGTTCATGGGCTTGGATGGGGATGGAAAGATTTCGAGCCTTGAGCTGGGAAAACTATTTGCAGGCCTCGGTGGTCATGACAAGTCCGTCGTCATGAAAGAAGCCGAGGCAATATTACAAGAGGCTGACCTTAATGGTGATGGGTTCATTGACTTCGATGAATTCTTGCATGTGGTCAGGGGTGAGGAGGATAAAGAAATATGCAGTAGTGATGAAGATCTCATGGAGGTATTTGAAGCATTTGACGTCGATAGAAATGGGTTCATATCGGCTGATGAGATTAGGAGAGTTCTCAGGCGGCTAGGACTGGCAAAGTGTAGCTTGAGAGAGTGCCGGCTTATGATAAGAGGCACAGACAAGAATGGAGATGGGCTGTAGATTTTGAAGAGTTCAGATCGATGATGACCACGACTTCTGGTAATGGAAAATAATGGGTTTTGAACATTTTACCTTGTCCTTAACCACAGTGGCTTTCTTTCCTTTGCTTTCATCCTGTGTTATCCACGAAAGGTTGTTAAACCCAACCTGTGTCTGATCCTTATCTTTACTATGGGATCTAATTTATTTTAGTATTGAATCAAGGGCTTCTTCATATACCTTTTCTGAGAATTGTTGATACGCGTATAAGCATTTAGTTATCTTCTGTATTCATTTTCGTTCTCCTCATCCTTCTATTAAATAGAAGTTTCTGAACCTTCGATTTGATTAGTCTCTTTTGCCTTTAATCAACATAGCATTTGTAAGAGTGAAGGTAATGTTGTAAAAAACGGATTCGGAGTTTGTTCGGTTGGCTGCCGAATAAAAAATATCCGGTTTATTCGGTGGATGCGGCCATCAATATATTCGTACAAATATTATATATCAAGATATAGAAAACTAATATATGTATGGTTTAATGGTAAGGCGTCCGAACTAATAAGATATAGAAATGAGGGGAAAGTGTTTGTAAAATAATAAGTGGGGGCCCATTTGCTTTTTAATTAAGTTATGGATCTCATACTGTATTTTTAGTTGTGTTTTTTTGGTTTTGGGTCTAATGGTGCCAAATCGGCCGAATATTCGCGTTTCTTGGCCGAATATTCGCGTTGTTCGGCCGAATATTCGGTTTGTGCGGCGAATATTCGATTTGACCGCATTTTTGGCCGAATATTGCAATTTCTGTTTGTTTTGTTACCGAATCCGAATATTCCGTTTTTTTCAACACTGGTGAAGGTAATTGAATGATGTTGGGATGGGAAGCCAACTTTTCTATAATTCATTAGTTAGATGTAGGCATGTGGGGTCTGGGCCCCGGTCCGGCTCATAAACCTTGGTTGGGGGCTTACTTACATGCTGATAAGGGGTTAGGAAAATGGCGGGGATATGGATATTGCCTTAATTCAGACCCGATGAAACCCAACCTATTATCTGATATCTAATACAGAATATATGTTGTGATCCATGCCCTTTACCTAGCATCTGATGCGTTTTAAAGAGCACGCAACTGTAATCCTTCAACTCGACATTAGCCTCCCATGGTCGCTCTCGTGTCATTCTTCCGATTCTTCCATTCACGGTCTTCGTCCCCTCTTAAGATGTAAGTTCCTTGTGTCTAGACTGTAGGACATCAATTATATTTTTACATGATTTACCAGTTTCTAAAACGTGTTTGCTATTTGTATTTGCATGACACCAATCAAAACTAATATAGTTTGTATTTTTTATTATACTACTGTTATGTGACGAAAAATGTTGTCTTGCTGAGTATCATGGACTGGTGTGAAAAAGGGCAGCTGAATAGAAGAGCCCATTCTATGTAACCTTATGTTCAAAGGATATGGGAATTGGGCTTTTTGTTCCCAATGTCTATAATAAAAGATACCCAGACCTATATTACCAAATTCCTTCAATACAATAAATATTGGGCTTAATTTTCTTAGTAGATTATAATTTAAAATTCAAGTTGGGATCTTGATAAAATTCTACTGGGCATGAATTTCCCCTTCTTTCAGATTTACTTTCATTAAGACTTGTCTAACACCATGTTAATGAATAAGTCAATGTATTCATGTTTAGTGTGTCTCTGCAACGGACTTGTATGTTTTTCGCTTTTTATGTATATTTACAATGTGATAAATGAGCCGGTGTCGACCACAGCCCCATGACCGTGGTCGTGTGAACCAGCCTCGGGTGGTGGGTCATGCCCCAACTTAACCCAGGGTCCCACCCCTTTGTTCTACCGTTTTGCACATGCAGCTATGAGGATTTGGTCGACCGCAACCCTATATAACTCATTCACATTAATGTCGGTGGAAGATCTTTGGGCAGCGGGAACCGATGTCACATATATGAAGACAAGAATGTGATATCATAGAAGTTCTTAAGAAGCAACCTTATGGTTACGTTTCAATATTTCAAAGGTCAGCCTTAAAGAAGTTCCTTAAGAGGCCAAAGGTACAAAACCCTGGGTTGTTGAACATTGACCCCTGCAGTCCCCTTCATAAAGTCCAATGTGTATGGTTCCTTAGTGGATCAAAATAGTTAGTGTTACCTAGCTATAAATAATAGCAAATGGGAAGTTGACTTATCTAATGAGTTTGGTCAAGCACCTTGGCATGAACAAGTAGATGAATCCACTCCACTAATTAGAGAGCAATTTTAATAAATGTTTTTGCATTTTCTTCCCCCATTGTTGTTATGTTTTGCTTACTTCAACTGCTGGATCATGATTTCAACAGATTCAAGCAGTGGCTATGCAATGAAGCTGCTGTGATACAACTCAACATCAAAAGAATAATGAAAACATGATGGATTCATAAGACAACATATGATTGGACCAAAACTCTTGATAGCTCATAGAAATATTTTGGTCAATTGTGGCCCCCAGACTCATTATCAAGGCCTCAAGTTGCTGATGGCTAGGCTTTATGTTGCATGATAAAGGTTGTCAAGGCCCCCCAAAATTGGCTCAGCTAATGCTGCTTCTATCAACTTGAAATAAAAACTAAACACTATTGTGTTGATATGAAAAGCATTTGATTTGTATTGCAGCCATCACTGCTTGTAATCCAGTTGTTATAGAGGTTTAGTTTGTAACCAGCTTGCCTTTTTTGTTTTCTGTATTGTATCTAATTCGGTTTTAGTTCATATGATTGTGTCCCGCGTGCCCTTGGGTGAATAATGTTAGATACTTGTTGTGCATGTGTGAATTCCTGAAATTTTGTAATTAGAACAACAAGCCTAAGATCTGAAACCATGTGCAAAGTGAAGATTAGTATATAGCGTGAGACATCTTTTCTTTACGTCATCTTCATGTATGCTTTGTGTAGGATAATTAATTTAATTCTCTTAGCCATAATTTAGGATGTTATAAGGCTTTATGATATTAGATGATTCTTATCAGGATTTCTTTACTTATCATGTATCTTTTGTTCTTAGTAATCTAAAATTTTAAATGATCATGTCTTATATATATATATATATATATATATATATATATTCAATGCATTTAACATATAAGCATAAAATTTATACAACTTATTTGGTCCATGTATTCTGTAGATAGAATGAAAGAAGCTGTAAGTTATATGATTAACAAACTAATGCATTTAATTATATAGACACTACAAAAGATATACTTTATACATTTTTCACATTAATAATTGGCTTATTTTAAATATGGTTGCCAAGTGTCGCAACCCCATAAACTGCCAATATATTTTATTTAATCTCATTGACCATAAAATAACTTGATGCTTGGTAAATCTATCCCATCAAAGATCTAGGAATCGGCTTTGGAAATTTATTAATAGAATTAATCAAACATTATGAATGTAAAAGTCCACTTTCTTAAACTAATAATGCTTGTACCAAGCAATATTCAATATTTTACAACTAAACATATTGCTGTTCTACTGGAAGGGAAAAAAAAGATGACTTTATCTTGATTCAAGAACTCTATGATATCTTAACATGAAATTAATTTCCGTATATGTTAATCCACTATCCATTATTTGGTTGGAGATGTTATTAAAATATGCATCAAACTTATTAAACCAATTGTAGATGGTACAAGCAACCTAATTATTCAAAACATAATAGTCCTTCTATCGGATAGAAGGCAACGAACTTGGAAAGGGTGTATTTCACATCTTTTTATAGTCAATTGAAGAAATTAAAATAGTGAACTCGCATGATTTAACTATAAGTTGTTTTGAAAATGTTTAGTTGAAACCTACATGCAAAGTAATTGCATTACCAAGTGCAGCAGTTGGTGAAGTACAAAAGCTTAGATGCTGTCTTGTTCACGATCTCTAATCACACGCAAGACAAGATTAATGAATATCTGAACGAACACCTGTTCTACTAAATACAACCAGATGAAGATGTATGTATTACCTCTCCAATTAGAGCGGTTGGAGCTGCAAGTCTCACATACAACATGCTATTCAAAGGATGACTACGGATTACATCAAAACTAGCATGAAAAATAGCCGAGGAGAGTTAGTAAGTCATAAAAATTGCGACAATATCAGAAATTTGAAAGAACTCAAAATAAAGATTCTTTACAAATCATTCTTCTTGTGCAATCACAAAACCAAAAGTTCACAACCAAAGTTGAAGAAAGGAAAGCATATGGACACAACAAGAGGAAAAAACCTCTATGTAAGGGCTTGCATGGTGCAAGCTATTTGCAGACCTTTGGATGGCTTTCCTTACACAAAACCCAAAACCATCTAAGGGTTTGCAAGTGGCTAGCATGATGCAAGCCCTCGCATACTGTTTTTTTTTCTAGATCCAAATCAATAACCTTCGTCACATGGGAGCTAATCATCGATACATGGGAGCTAATCATCGATGGTCGGCACATTAAATATTTAATTAATAAAGCAAGCTAGCTAGATGCTCGCTCAACAATTAATAAACTAATTACCAATTAGTTTAAACATGAAAGTGGACTTTCTTGAAAGTGAAAGCCCTAGGACAATGTTGTTTGCTTTTGTTGGCGGTGCACATCACATGGATGTGGATGTTCTTTTCTCAAGTGGTCCATTGATGAATTGGCATTGGGTGCTTTGGATTTGTTTTTACACATCACAAGGATGTGGATGTTCTTTTCTCTAGTGGTCCATTGATGAATTAGCATTGGGTGCTTTGGATTTGTTTATAATGTTTGATTGATGATTGATTGATTGATTAATTAATGGGGGTGGCTTTGGCCTTGGCTTGGCTCCTTTTGTTTTTTGATTAAAAAATTTGGTTTAGAATAAGGTAACCGTGATGAGAGATTGGTAGTTGGTACTATTGCCAAGTCTTGGTTTTCTTCTGTTGGAGAAAGTTTAGGAACACAAAGGGTTGATTAGGTTCACATAATTTGGATGAGGCTATTAAAATATTTTTGAGTTGGGGTCTATGGTCATCAAGTGGGGGTCTATGGTCATCAGGTGAGGGTCTATGATGAAAGGCTAACATGAGAGCAGCATAAAAACTTGTCAGTTGGAAACATTGGAAAGTTAGAGATGTTTTGTATTTGCTCTTTCTTGATGCCAAAGTCCGATATAGGAGAATAAAAAAATGGGCTGCATCATGGGTCCGGACTCATGATCCCGCTCCGGTGGCTGGGGCCACCCAACTTAACGATGGCCCCATCCGTCCTTGTTTTACCTTTATCGCCACTGTTCATGGCTGTGAACGTCGACCGCAACCCTTTGAAACTCAGGAGAATATATTAAAGAACATTGTTTGGTGCAAGGTTTAAAAGCTCAAAATCAGTACCAATAGTCATTTCTTGAATTGGAGTTGGCTATCTTTATCTCTAGGAGCATATTTCGTTCTAACTAAACAAATTTCTGCAAATAGTAAATTTTTTAAATGAATAATAAAAAAACTTCAGACAATTTGATATTTTTTAACAATATTGTCTAAATTGGCTTTTAAGTATATTGCAAAGATAACTGTTGATTTTTAGATATTTTTAATGATTAATCATGTCAAATACCAATAACCTTTTAGCAAAACCCTTCCCCCATTAATAAATTCACTGCTACATTAATAAACTTACTACTGGAATTCCAATTATAAATTGGTGAACCAATTACAAAGATTTAAACTCTTGGCAGCAATTTTAATTTCCGAATTCGAACGGTCATTTTTGAGATTTTTTAAGATTGAGATTACCCATCTGGATTGGAACGGTATGATATTTAAGAGATTGAGGGGCTTGCAAGGTCCCTGCATGCCCCATTTGGCCGATATTCAAAACTATGGTTTGGTGTTTAGGATGCAATGAATCTTGATGGTAATTGATGCTGTAACTTGATCTTTTATCTTGTGTGAAAAGAAAAAAATGCTTAACCTACCTGTCTTGAAGTACTTGGTTTTCTGTCAATGAGCTATAGCTCAACTGGTATGGGCATTTTCCCTTATGAGGAAAGTGCGGTGTTCGAACCCCAGAAACCTCAGGAGAGTAAGTGGCCATAAATTAACGCTTTCAAGGTATATTCATGGGTCCACTGGATGTGTGTGTGTGTTGTATGTTTTGGTTAAGCCTTACAAGCCAGCGAAAAAAATTACTTGGTCTTCTACTGGAGGTCAGGTACACCAAGTGCGGGTCCAATGTTGAACCACCCTTGTTATAAGGCCATGTACATTTCCAAATGTACTACTCGTTTGAAAATTATTCTCTTAGTTGGAAAACATTAATTTTACATAGAATTCTAAAAAATAACCATAGCTTTTGAGTTATAACCTTTTTCCGAAGTAAAAGGTTGACTGATGGATTCTGGATCTCCTTCGGATGTTATCTTCCGTTGATTTGCTGCGAACGCTGATAGACGGCTGAGATTGAGTTGGAGGGTTATCTCCTGGAGCGTGTGGATCTTAATGGGTTTTGTGTGGTTGAGGCTGAGCTACCTGCAAAGAAGTCTCGGGGTGGTTGTGCCACCAAGGACCTTCCGACAGTCAAGTTAGACGGGGTATTTTGGCAGAGTAACGGACTATTGGAGTGAAAATGGCTTACGTGAATCGTCTGAGAGAGGGGTTCATACAGCGGCAACAATGGACAGGTGGGCGCAAGATTCATGCCAGTCGTTACGCCCCTGACGTCACGCCCGCGTGATAGGCAGGATCCCGCATTAATGACGAGACATGCTCGTTAATGGGGGATTGTGATGGCGTGGAACGCGGGATCATGGGCGGCGGATATCTCGCACATAGAGAGATTTGCGGAGCCGTGGCGGAGGCCCCTGTGATCAGCGTTGCTGGTCGGTCGGTGAGACCGAGGAAGATGAGCTCGGCGGGAGGCTCGGGCACGAGCGGGAGGCCGAGGCATCTTGGTTCTGTGATAGCTTGGAGGCGAGCCGGGGGGTGGTATGGAAGGCCACCGAAGGTCGGGAGACTCCTTGGGCCGGAGGCCCGAGGTGCGATCCCAATTGAAGTTCTTGATCCTTTCTTGTAGGTTCTGGGATACGTCATCTGCAACGTGTCAGTATCTGGAGAGTCACCGATATCGAGTCTCATCATTAGCCCCCCACTCTCGTTTCGACTCTTTCCTGGGTCGGGTCGAGAGTGGTCTGATCGATCACCCGGGGTGAGCTCTCACTCGAAGATATCGTCGGCGCGCATTTCCGGACAAAGAGTAGTATTTTCTTGATGACGTCAGCGGATCAGAGGTGAGATCTCGCATTAAAGGGGAAGCGCCGGATCATGTGTACGTTCGTTGAAGCGACAACCCACATGTCTGGCGCTGGTTGGCTGGTGAGATATGCCACAGGCGTTCCCGCGCTCGAAGGGACGCGCCCAATGTGAGTGCGACAGGTGGAACGTTGTCAGCCGTTGGTTGCGAAACATTGTTTTGGCAGGAGGCGATCGGAGCCGTAGGATGCGTATGCCGACAGCTATAAATAGAGGTGGGATCCCCATCAGGGCTCATAGCTCTTCATAATTTCCTCGTCCCTAGTCGTGTTAGCTCGGCGCTCTTCTCCTCAGGTCGGATTCCTTGCGTTTGATCTCCCGAGGACACCTCCCTTTGATCAGGTTAGATGTCTTCTTCCGAGGAGTCTATAGATGTAGTCCGGGTAGAGTCTAGGGGGTCTTCTGAAGCTTCTTCTTCTTCTACTTCTTCCTATTCCTCCTCTGAGTTGGAGTCCCCCCGGGGAGCTAGGGTTAGTAATGCTCCCCGAGGTCGTGCGACGGGGGCGGTCTCCAGAGCGCAGGTCGCGGGTGTTCTTGGTGTGCGATCCACGCTGAGGCGTGCGGATGAGCTCCCCAACATCCGAACTCGTTTCCTCATTCCTCCCGGCTATTCGCTTTGTCTGGCCGAAGAGGGGGAGAAGGCAGACTAGGTACGGGGCAAGGAGATTGCCTTGTACCTGGAAGACTTTTGGGCCGGGATGCGTTTGCCCTTCTCCCCAGAGATGAGTGTGGCATTGAATTGTTTTGGGTTAGCCCCGGGCCAGCTAGTGCCGAACTCTTGGAGGATCTTCCTGGGGTTCCTGGTCCGGTTGAGATTGAGTTTGATCCCTTTCAGCCTGAGCCTTCTCGTTTCTTCTCTTTGCTACAAAAACTACCCTGGCGCTCGTAGGGGCGAGCCGAGCTGGGTATACATCTCTTTTAGAAAAACAACGGGGGGACGCTGCCGGGTCGGGGATCGTCGTAGTACCTTTTTCCATTCATGAATGGAAGAAGTTTTTCTTTGTTGCGCCGCCCGAGGGTGAGGATTGGCATGTGCCCACCCAGCAGCAAGATGCCAGCTGTCCACGGGTGAGTCGGTCGAATGATCCCGACGCGGTGGCGGTATCGAAGTGGGAGCCCCTCCCTCGGGCTGATGTGTTGTTGTCTGAGTGGGCCTTCAGTTGGGCCGGGCTCAGCCCCGCTTATTATGCGGGTAAGTTAGGAACTTTCAGGCGACCTGTTTAGACTTGTGCATTCTTTCATTTTTCCTGGCATCGCTGACTCCTTGTATTTTTTTCTTATGCAGGACCCATGGACCTAGGCAAGTTTCGGGCAGCCCTGGTCGATACGAGGAAGGGGAAGAAGGCCAGAGGCGCCGGCCCTTCTTGCCCGTCGTCGGCTCCGGCTCTGCCGGTGGCCGCTCCATCCAGGCACCCAAGCGCACCCCGGGCCCCCGAGTCCAGCCGTGCGCCGGTCCGAAAGCGTGCTCGGGAGCAAGAGCCCCGGGCTCCCGAGGTGGGAGGCGAGATTGGTTCTCCCGCATTGTTCCTCAAGAGGTTTCATAGGACGGCGCCCCCGCACCCTGGCTTCTTCGATCCTCGTTGACGATGGGGAGCTTCATTTCGAGGTGCCCTCGGGGCTTTTCGTCGCCGACAACCTGCTCTCAGAGATGGAGAGGTCGGCCGGGGGCAGATCCCTCGGGGGACCCTCCGGGCCTAAATGGCGGCCATAGCTCAAGAGGCCGTGCAGGTTAGTATTCGCACCCCACTTGGTTCTTCATTCAGCATTTTGTTCGCATGATTGGGTGCCTCCCTTTCCTTTTTAACCCTCTGTCTTTTCTTCAGGTCCTTCAGCATGTCTCCCTCGTCGTCAACATAGAGGATGAGGAAATCGCCCTGGCGATGCGAGCCGCGGGCGAGCTCTCCTCATGGGAGGAGAGCTCAAGGCTGGACCTGGAGGCGACGATGGAGAGGGTCGCTGCCCTTAAAGACCGGGCGGCGGCCGCAAATCGGGAGACCTCCAGATGCCGAGAGACCACCCGATCCGCCGAGTCCCAGTTGGAGATTCCAAGATGCTCGTAGCTACCCTGAAGAAGACGGCGAACACCCTCCGGAGGGAGAACGAGGCGACGAAGGTTCGGGGGTCGAAGGCGGTGGAGAACTACAAGAAGTCGGATCAGTTCTATGCCGACCTCGCTGGAGCCGCTGCCGTCGTTTGGCACGATGCCCTCGACGCTGTCAATGCCCAGATGCCGGAGATCCCCGACGGCGAGCTCCGGGATGTGTACCCTCTCAAGGATGACGCGCAGGGGAATGGCCCTGGAAATGCTGCAGGGGAAGAGGCCCCCAGTGGGAGTGTTGGGGAGAAACCGGTTCCCCCGGCACCCGGTGCCGAGGCTCCTGCGATGGACGCCGACCTTTAAGATGCCGCCCCGGTTGTCGTAGTGGACGCGCAGCTCATCGGGGTTCTCCCCGGCCCTGAGGCCTGAACTTCCCCGCCTCCTTATTTTTTTTGCGCTAAAATTTTGTAAGCCTCCGGGCGTTTTTTTGTAAGGCTGGGGAGCCCATAATATCTCTGTAGAGACTTCTGATTTTTTGTGAATAAAAAGGTCCTTTCGTAGTAGTCTTTGCGTGCGCATTTTCCCTTTGTTTGTGGTAAACATTTATATTTGCGCAGTACTGTCTTCATGTTAGGTTGGTTTTTCGTCTAACGATTGCGCGTCGAGTTGGGAGTTGAAGTCGACCATTTGCCAAGTGTGCAAAGACCGGTGAAAGGTCGGTATCTCCATGGCCCCGAAGTCGAGATAGAGATCGCTTAGATGTAGATGGACCGAGCAGGCTAGCTGCGCGGTGTCCTCTCGATGAGGTTTTTGACCCTTGGCGTCGTGGGTAGTGAACTACCAGCCATGGATGGACCGAGCAGGGTTGCTTCCCGGTTGCCTCTTGGTAAGGTCTTTGATCCTTGGCGTTGGTGGGTAAGAAATTACCAGCCAAGGATGGACTGAGCAGGGTAGCTGCTCAGTGGCCTCTTGGTGAGGGCTTTGATCCTTGGTGTCGTGGGGTAAGGAATTACCAGCCAGGGATGGACCGAGCAGGATAGCTGCTCGGCGGCCTCTTGGTGAGGGCTTTGATCCTTGGCATCGTGGGGTAAGGAATTACCAGCCAGGGATGGATTGAGCAGGGTTACTGCCCGGTTGCTTATTGGTGAGGGCTTTGATCTTTAGCGTGTGAGGGCATTAGGAGGCCTGCTAAGGATGGACCGAGCAGGGTTGCTGCTCGGTGGCCTCTTGGTGAGGGCTTTGATCTTTGGCTTCGGTGGGTAAGAAATTACCAGCCAAGAATGGACTGAGCAGGGTAGCTGCTCGATGGCCTCTTAGTGAGGGCTTTGATCCTTGGCGCGGGAGGGCATTGGGAGGCCTGCCAAGGATGGACCGAGCAGGGTAGCTGCTTGGTTGATTCGTGTGGTTCTATCGGACCTTCCCCAGAGTTTGAACATCGGGAAGAGTGACCGTCGCGGTCGACACATGTTATGAATGCGCGGGGGAAGGCGAAGCGTAAGAGCCGTGTCGTTCCGATTTCGCCGAGAGAGGCAGGATATCTGCCGCGTGGCGGTATAGTTGTGGATGAAACGAGCGACTGTTGGACTCTTGAGGGCGCTGTGGGCTTATAAAATGGAGGTCTTGTTGAGCACTCCTTTCTCCATCCCCAAAACGTAAGAATGGACACATTCCCTTTCACCATCTCCGAGATCATAAATTTCGAGGACGTGTACCTGTACGACCAGTATTGCACCAAGGATACGGTGAAGGTCGTTATAGGCCGCATTGAGGATCATTTTGGCCGACTGCTTCCCCGGCGCTCACCCCTGCTCCAGCTGTTGATGTACTCAATCTGGAGGCATCGCCGAGGCTGCACAACCCTTTGTCCGATCAGCTGAAGGACGAGGCGGTTGGTAAGCTGGGGTCTTTGTACCGCTTCGGCCTGATCTCGACGGGTCGGCGGGATCGCTCGGTGGCACCCATCCTCGAGTGCTACCAACTGAGGCATCATGCCGACGTTCGCGGAAAGCATCAGAGGCAAAGGTCCGAGGCGGCGAGGGCTCGGCTGGTAGAAATATGCTCGGAGTACCACGAGCAATGTTTCCTGCACCCCCTTCCCCCGCAACTGTAATTTTTCTTTTTTTCTTTTTTTCAATGTACGGCTGAGGAGCCTACAATACCTTTTTGAATTAATAAAATTCTTCTTTTCTGCAATGCTCTTTCGTGTCCTTCTTGTTGTTTAAATGAAAAGAACTTAGGAGAATTTACATTGCCTCGTTGAAGAATCTAAGTAGCTGTCTGCTAAGGATGGACCGAGCAGGATAGCTGCTTGGTGGACCGGAGGTTCAGCCCGACCTTTCTTGGTTCGTGAACATTGGGAGGGGCGACCGTCGCAGGCGGCACGTGCCAGGAATGCTTGAGAGGAGGCGTAATGTTTCGGGGAGCCGCGTCACTTTCACCACGTGGCAGCGCGGTATTGGATTAGTCTTGGCGGATCCCAGGATTTGCGCGTGAATCTGGGCCCCTAAGGATTCTGCTTGAGGTTATAAATAGAGAAGGAGGCGGCAACTCCTTCAGCATTGCTTTCTTTCGAGATGACTGGGCGCATGTATTCGGTCGAAGAGATCGTCACCTTCGATGACGTCTCCGTGTATGACCAATCCCTGGCCGAGGATGGATACCGGGGAGTGGTTCAGCGCATCGAGGGTCACGTCGGCCGGCTTCTCCCTCGGCAGTCGTCCCTGCTTCAGTTGCCGATGTACGCGATTTGGAGGAGGTCCCCAGGGTTGGACAACCCCTTCACCGAGGAGCTTCTGGACGAGGCGCTCGATAAGGTGCGTTCGATCTTCCTGCTCGGCCTCATCTCGAAATCCAGGCACGACCGATCCTTGACCCTCATTCTGGAGTGCTTCAAAATGAGGTACATCGTGAGCCAAGGCTCAGAGAGTGGAGCGTCGGGTGCTTCTGCGGCGTCCCGGGTTCGCGTGCAGCATCGGCAGGAGCGGGCTACAGAGGCTAGAGTCCGGCTAGCGGAAATCTACTCTGAGTATCACCAGGAGTATTTCCTCGATCCCGTTCCACCTCTGTTGTAGCTTTTTTTCCTTTTTTCTGTAAGGCTGAGGATCCCGTAGTACCTTTTGAATGAATAAATTCTTTTTGCAATGTTCTAGTGTTCCCTTCTTATTATTTAAATAGAAAGAACTTTAGAAAGGTTTACATTGTCTTTGTGAAAGAAGGAATACACACTTGTAGATATTCTTTTCATTGGTACAGTTTGAGCTTCTCAGCGTTGTAAGGCAGTGGAAACTTGCGCCCATCTGCGTCTTGAAAGCGGTAGGCTCCGCCGGGCAGGACCTCGGAGATGAGGAAAGGACAGTCCCATTTTGGGGAAAACTTATGCAGCCTGCATTGGTCGACGAACTCGTTCCGCCTTAGGACTAAATCTCTGGTCTTGAAGAAGCGACGCTTGACTCGCACGTTGTAGTAGCGGGCGGTTTGCTGTTGATAGGTGGCAGCTCTGATCTGAGCCCGGTCTCATTTCTCTAACAAGATGTCTAGGTTAGTTCGTAGGGCTGAGATGTTCGCTTCGTCGTCGAAATGCTCGACCCGGTGACTGGGGAGCCCGATTTCCGCTGGAACTATTGCTTCTGTATTGTAGCAGAGCCTGAAAGGGGTCTTCCTGGTGGGGGTTTTCTTCGATGTGCGCAGGGCCCATAGGACCCGGGGTAATTCCTCAACCCAACTGCCTTTTGCTTGATCGGGGCAAAGCTTTGCGTTTTCTGCCTGACGGGTCGGGCCATAGGATCTACCCCGAGCTTGTGAGATATGATTTTGGGGTCGATTCTAGGCATGTCAACAGGTGCCCAGGTGAACACGTCAGAGTTGTTTATGAGGAAATGAACCAGGTCGTCTCGCTGGGTCCCTGTCAGAAGTGACCCGATCTGAATGGTTTGTTCGTCGTCCCCTTATACGAGAGGGACCTCAGTTAGTGGCTCCACCGGGGTCTTTCGGACCTCTTTTTGCTCGTCTCGAGTGTACAGAGAACCTTTGATGTCACTCTCGTCCTCAACATCATTGTTTGGCCGCTCAGACATAGAGGTTGCAGTGAAACAAACCTTTGCAGCTCGTTGGTCTCCGTAGGCCCGACCTATCCCACCTTGGTCGAGCAGGAATTTCATCGCCAGGTGGTAGGTCGATATCTGGGCTCTGAGGGAGTTCAGTGTAGGGCGGCCGAGGAGGATGTTGCAGGCCGACGGGATTCTCGTTACGATGAATTCCACAGGCACGGTGCGCGAATGGCCGGCCTCCCTGATGTTAAATTGGAGAGTGATTACCTCTTCCGCCGGGATGGAGTGGTTGGTGAACCCTTATAGGATGTGGGTGGTCGGCCTTAGGTCTGACATGGTGAGTCCCATATGCAGGAAGCAGTCATAAAATAGAATGTCTGCCGAGCTTCCAGAGTCGACCAGTATCCTATGCACCTCGTAGCGGTGGACCCGAGATGTGATCACCAGCGGGTCGTTGTGGGGCAGGGATATACCGTGGAGGTCATCATCATTAAAAACGATTGGCTCGGCTGCTCTGACCTTCTTCCTCGGGTGGCCGTTAGTCCCCTCGATCGGTGAGGGGTGCTGAGCCTCGTAGGTATCCGCCGTACCCCCCGCCGACATGATCATGATTTGGCCGATTGTTAATTCACCGGGAGGGGGACGTTGCTCTTGCTCACGGTCAGATTGCCGCTTGTCCTACAAGTACATTGCCAGGTGCCCCGAGTGGATTAGCTCCTCGATGTAGTCTTGGAGCTGCTTGCAGTTCTCTGTGGAGTGGCCCTGCGACCGGTGGAAGCCGCAGTAGGGGCCCCGGATGCGCTTTGCCTCCCTGTTCGAGACTGGGGGGAGCTTGAAGAATCTCTCACCCTTAGCGTCCTCCAGCAGTACCGTCTGGGAGAAGTTGAGAGGGTGTACTCCTAAAACTTCGGGGAGTGGGGCTTAGGCCGCTCAATCCTCTTTTTCTCTTCCCGGGCCCTTTTCTTATGATCAGTTTGTTCTGTCTGGGGTAGATTGGCGTTCACCTTGGATTCAAGCTGGATCTCGCGTTCGGTCCAGGACTCTACCTCGGTCATGGTCTTAGGTTGCGCTAATGCAAAGGAGCGTAACCACTCCTTGTGCCTAAGACCCGACCTAAGTGCCATAATGACCGTCTCGTCCCGGTGTTCTGGGACTTCGAGGAAGGCGTTGTAGAAGCGGGTGACGTATCCTTTGAAGGTTTCTTTGTTCCCGCTCTTTATGGTGAAGAGGTGGTCGACGGTCCGTTTCTGCCGTCTATTCCCGACGAAGTGCCGAGAAACTGGATGGCCAGCTCATCGAAGGTTGAGATCGAGCATGGCGCGAGTCCTCGGAACCAGTCTCGCCCGGAGCAGATGAGAGTGGCCGGCAAAGCGCGGCATTGGGCAGCGGCGGAACAGTCCTGGAAACTCATCCCGGCTGTGAACGCGTCTAAATGGTCCTTCGGGTCGGACTTCCTGTCGAAGAGTGAGACCTTCGGGGGCTTGTTCCAGGAGGAGATGTGGACGGCGTGTAGCTCTTCTGTGAAGGGCTTTATGAGCGAGTTGGCGGCGTATTTAGCCCCGTCGCTCAAATGACGACCTTCTCGATGCATACCTTCGATTTTCTTTTCGAGGGCGTCGAGTCGGCCGTGGTATCCCGATGAGTCGGCATACTCTGAATTTTGGCCTCTTCTGCCGGAGAACTCTACCTGGACACGACCCCAATTCCGTTCGATGACGTTCCTCAGGTCTCCTGGCGAGGTCGTTTTCGAGCTGCCGTGGCGAGTCCCGTGCGCGCGACCTCGTTGAGGGAGGGGGTGCCGGTCATGCCTGAGCGCAGGCGAGCTGACCGACACGTCCTCGGTAGGGATAGGGGCACGATGGGGCTCGGGGAGAGGCGCTCTGGCATACGACCTCGATGTTAGTCTGTGCGGCGCCCACTGGGTCATTGAATTTATTGGCCCAGGGGATTTGCGGCCGCCGGAGACAGCGAGGCGGTGATCGATCGTGCCAACGCGGGCAGAGTCTTCTCTCGCTCTGTAGGGGTCCCAGTCCCGTGGAGGGGGAGCGGTGACTTGGGGAGCTTGCCGGCCGCTTGGATACGGACGAGCGCATCTACGACGGACGTAAGTCGATCTATCTGGGCGGATAGGGCGTGAATGGCGTTTGGTGGAGGAGGGGATCCTCCCTCGTCTCCACTATGAGGAGGCTGACGGCTGGTGCTTGGATCGTCGTGGTGACCGCTTGCCATGAAGTCGAGATCGGAAGATGAACTTTTTGTTGAGTGGAACTAGATTCCCACAGACGGCGCCAACTGATGGATCTCTGGATCTCCTTCAGATGTTATCTTTCGTTGATCTGCAGAGAACACTGATGGACAGTTGAGATTGAGTTGGAGGGTTATCTCCTGGAGCGTGTGGATCTTAATGGGTTTTATGTGGTTGAGGCTGAGCTACCTGCAAAGAAGTCCCGGGGTGGTTGTGCCACCGAGGACCCTCCGACGATCAAGTTAGACGGGGTATTTTGGCAGAGTAACGGCCTATTGGAGTGAAAATGGCTTACCTGAATCGTCTGAGAGAGGGGTTTATATAGCTGCAGCAATGGGCAGGCGGGCGTGAGATTCACGCCGGTCATTACGCCCTTGGCGTCACGCCTCCATGATAGGCAGGACCCCCCATTAATGACGAGACATGCTCATTAATGGGGGATCATGATGGCATGGAACGTGGGATCATGGGCGGCGGATATCTCGCGCATGGCGAGATTCGCGGAGCCGCAGCGGAGGCGCTTATGATCAGCGCCGCGGGTCGGTCGGTGAGACCGAGGAAGATGAGCTTGGCGGGAGGCTCGGGCACGGGGCCGAGGCATCTTGGTTCTGTGATAGCTAGGAGGCGAGCCGGGGGGTGGTCCGGAAGGTCACCGAAGGTCGGGAGACTCCTCGGGCCAGGGGCCCGAGGTGCGATCCCAACTAAAGTTCTTGATCCTTTCTTGTAGGTTCTAGGACACATCATCTGTAACGTGTCAGCATCTGGAGAGTCACCGATATCGAGCCTCATCATTGACCATTCGGTTCTAAACTTGTCGCATCCATGTGTATGTAAATCTTAAAATCAATTGAAATGCTCATAAAATCGAGTGGCCATAATGCTGCAACTATACTTCATAAGTACATGTTTTGTAAAATATGATAAATTACATTTCAACCAAAAAATGCAATTGTGATTGTCCTAGTTGAATCTCAGGGCTAGTTGGTTAGGAATGGTCCGATTCACTTCGCTTTGTGGACCTTGGCTATACCTAATTAGTATGGGTTCCTTCCGTACTCCACAAAGGGAGGGAGGGAACCGAAGAGAAAGGGACAGTGGATCCCGACCTTAAAATGAACAGAAAGTCTAGTGAAGTGAGGGAACCGAACGAAACGATACCTCTCCAGATGAACTGGAAAAACCGCTATAGCTATCGATTATTAAAATCTTCAAGAAGATAGAGTTTAGGGTTTTGAACTTGGTTGTTTGCATTGAATGTCAATTGTGTTTTTATATTACACTTTACATGATAAAGAATAGAATAAAAATAAAATCTTTCATAAACAATAATATCATAAGATTATGAAAATATTTTTATGATTGAAAACCGCATCGGCCATGTTTATGAAGGGTAGACGTCTGATGAGTAGTTTGGCAGACGTCTGCGTCTAATCTGGTATTTCTGGAATTTGATTGCTAGACATCTGTGACTCCTTTAGCCGACGTCTGACTTCGCTCTGTAGTTTTGCCAGACGTCTGAACGGGATTCTTCAGACGTCTGTTGTTGTTTTGTCTGCTTGTCGCTAATACGCCCTCGTAAGACCGAGGCTCCGTTGGAGACTTCGATATTGGAACGAACTTTGAGAAATTGTTTACGTCCAAATGCTTTTGTGAGAACATCCGCAAATTGATCATGAGTGCTGATATGTTGAACATGAATGGTGCCATCTTCAACACATTTCCGAACAAAATGATAGTCAAGGGCAATGTGCTTCATTCGAGAGTGGATGACTGGATTTGCACTAAGATAGGTAGCCCCGGTATTATCACAGTATAGAGAGAGCGGTTTTCGCAGAGTTACCTTAAGTTCATATAGAAGATTTTTCACCCATAGTACCTCAACCGTGGCATTCGCAGAGCTTTATATTCAGTTTTGGAGGAGAATCGAGAAACAATTTTTTGTCGAGTTGATTTCCATGAGATGGGATTCGAGCCTAGATAGAGAATGTAGCAGTAATGAAACGACCGTCATCGTGACTTCCACCCCAATCAGAGTCACTGAAGGCCTGAAGAGTTAGAGAAGATCATTGACGGAGGTAAATACCATAATATATCGTACCTTTGAGGCAACGAAGAACTCGTTTGAGGGACGTCCAGTGAAGTTCTATAGGATAGTTCATGAATTGGGATAGGCGGTTGATGACAAAGGAAATGTCGGGTCGAGTGAGAGAAATGTATTGAAGAGCACCAACTAACTGACGGTATGGCGTAGGGTCGATAGAAGAAGACCTATCAAGGTGAAGTAGAGAAGTGGTATTGCACATTGGAGTGGTAAATTCTTTAGCTCCTTCCATAAAGAACTTTTTCAGCAGATCGGCGATGTGGCGATATTGAGATAGAAGGAGTCCTTGTGCCGTGGGAATAGCTTCTAAAAGTGATGAAGGTCTGTAGGGTGTTTTTCGTCACCCCATTGAGATGGGAATACGCGCGCGCTTGTCAGGCGTACTACAAATTCCCCCTGCCTAGGATAGGCTGGGCTTTATTGATTGTGGGGGTCCGAATCTCCGGCAGCCGCGGACTAAGCTGCCGTTAATTACCCCTCGCCTTTGGAGCGAAAGAACCTACGATCGACAGGTTAAACTGGTCATGCGAACTTAATGTGCAGTGTTGTGTTTTGAAGAGGTTTTGGATATATTGGGGGCCTCGCAGAGTTTATACGGGGGTCCCGCTACCCGGATAGCAGGCTGGGGGTCAAGGAGGCTAGCAGCCCCCTTGCGGGGTGCGGGGCAGCGCCCCGTTAATAATTTTTTTTTCTAACGGGGAAGTGTTTTGATGTGGAGTGCATAAAAAAAGATGGGGGAGGAGCATCTTAAAGACGCGTGCGTGGCACGTGGGCGTATGGTGCCTACAGGCACGTGCCTGGCGCATGAGCGCCTGGCGCCCGCCGGTCACGTGCGTAGCGCGTGGGCGCTAGCGGGTCACGTGCGCAGCACGCGACTGCGAGGTGCCCACGGGTCATATGCACTGCACGCGACCACTGGGCGCTGAGCGGGTCGCGTGGGGCACACGTGGGCGCTTAGCGCCCGCGGGTCACGTGCGCTGCATGCGACCGCTGAGCGCTGAGCGGGTCGCGTGGGGCGCACGTGGGAGCTTAGCGCCCATGGGTCACGTGGCGCACACGTGATCACGGGAAACACCCGCGGGAAGGGGCCTAGCCTCTAGGTTGGGGAGTTGAACTCCTAACAGAAACTAATTTATGGAGTTAAACTCCAACAGATCTAGAAAGGAGTTAAACTCCTAAGAATCTTTGGCTCTTCTTTTGAGCCTTAGATCTGTCCAAAATTAGATTTTTGGAGATGGGTCTCCTTCTTTCTTCTCTTGATCGGCGGGATCTTGGAGAAAAAGGGGGTGAGAATTAAAAGTCTCCTCTTTTCGAGATCTGATTGGAGATCCGAGCTCCCCTTCGTGGGTTTTGTGGTGAGAAACTATTTATTTTTGAGAAAGGAAGAATTAAACTCTTGATTTAATTCAAAAAAGAGGAAGAGGGTTTTAGACCCTTGAGAGAGGGGAAGAAGGCACAAACCCTAGTTTTTGGGGAGAATGAAAAGTATATGCTGTATTCATCATCATATTGCCTTATATAGGCTTACACATTTACATATAACCCCTTGGGCAAATGGTATTTTGCCCATCCCATGTTTCATGTGCTATTTCTTTTTGCACATAAGCCATGGGCTTTACAAAAATTTGGTTTTATGCCCATTTTGCTTACATTCACGCACAAAAAATTACATCAAAATTATTTGTTACATGATTTTTATTTTGGCATGGGGAGGCCGGCTGTGGGGCTCGACTTGGGCATGGGCCCACTTGCTTGGGCTTGGGCCCGCTTACTTGGGGTTGACCTTGACTTTGACCCGGTCAACTGGTGTGCAAATTTTGACCCCAACAAAGTACCCACCATCATTGAATGCACACCGCGCATATGAGTTGTGTGCATGAAATTGATGGATCTTGAAGCTGGACTTCGAGGTGGAATATCATTCCGGGGGCGGAGCATCCCTCGGGGAGCATGATTCCTGGGGATCGGAGCATCATTCCGATTTGCGGAGCATAATTCCAGGGTCGTAGTATCATTCCGAAGAGTCGGAGCATAATTTCGATTTGCGGAGCATAATTCCAGGGTCGGAGTATCATTCCAAAGAGTCGGAGCATAACTCCGAGGATCGGAGCATAATTCCGAAGAGTAGAGGCATGATTCCAGGGATCGGAGCATGATTCCGATGAGCATAACTTCGAGGATCGAAGTATAATTCCGAGGATCGGAGCATCATTTCGAAGAGCGGAGCATGATTCCAGGGATCGGAGCATGATTCCGATGAGCATAACTTCGGGGATCCGAACATAATTCCGAGGATCAGAGCATCATTCCGAAGAGCGGAGCATGATTCCAGGGATCGGAGCATGATTCCGAGGATCAGAGCATAATTTCGAAGAGTAGAGGCATGATTCCAAAGGGGTCGGAGCATAATTCCGACGGGCGGCAGACATTCTGACCGAAACATAATTTTGATGCAGATGTTGATTCCCAGGCGAAGCATAATTCTGACAAGGAAGGCAGATACTCCGAGGTGAAGCATGATTTCGACACGGGGTACATTCTGAGACGAAGTATGATTCTGACGCAGAGCTTGTTGGTCGACTTAATTCTGAGGCGGAACTTAATTCCGATAGGGAGGTCGCTGGTTGATTCCGAGTCGAAGCATAATTCCGACAGGGAAGGCAAATACACCGAAACGAAGCTTGATTTCGACATGGGGCACACTCTGAGTCGAAGCATGATTCTGGCGCAGAGCTTGTTGGTCGACTTGATTCCGAGGCAGAGCTTGATTCTGACGGGGAGATCGCTGGTTGATTCCAAGCCGAAGCATAATTCCGACAGGGAAGGCAGATACACCGATACGAAGCTTGATTTCGACACGGGGTGCACTCTGAGACGAAGCATGATTCCGGCGAAGAGCTTGTTGGTCGACTTGATTCCAAGGCGGAGTTTGATTTTGACGGGGAGGTCGCTGGTTGATTCTGAGCCGAAACATAATTCTGACAGGGAAGACAGATACACCGAGACGAAGCTTGATTTCAACACGGGGTACACTCTGAGACGAAGCATGATTCCGGAGAAGAGCTTGTTGGTCGACTTGATTCCGAGGTGGAGCTTGATTCCGATGGGGAGGTCGCTGGTTGTTTCCGAGCTGAAGCATAATTTCGACAGGGAAGGCAGATACACCGAGGCGAAGCTTGATTTCGACGCGGGGTACAATCTGAGATGAAGCATGATTCCGACGCAGAGCTTGTTGGTCGACTTGATTCCAAGGCGGAGTTTAATTCCGATGGGGAGGTCGCTGGTTGATTCCGAGCCGAAGCATAATTCCGACAGGGAAGGCAGATACACCGAGACGAAGCTTGATTTCGACGTGGGGTACACTCTGAGACGAAGCATGATTCTGACGCAGAGGTTGTTGGTCGACTTGATTCTGAGGCGGAGCTTAATTCCGACCGGGAGGTCGCTGGTTGATTCTGAGTCGAAGCATAATTCCGACAGGGAAGGCAGATATACCGAGGCGAAGCTTGATTTCGACGCGGGGTACACTCTGAGACGAAGCATGATTCCGACGCAGAGATTGTTGGTCGACTTGATTCCGAGGTGGAGCTTGTTAGTTATATGTATGCCCTAGAGGCCATTACTGTACATACGATGTATATTGTAATGGATGCTTGGACATATATAGGGAGGACTTTCTTGCTCGACATGATAGTATGCTATCTGGTTGTACTTTATCTTAACATGTACTCTGATTGTCTCTATGTTACATGTTGATAAAACCCTTAGGATATGTACTCGACTACTGGGACTATGATGAGATCATACTAGTGGGGCCACGGTAGTCGACGAGTACATCCTATAATTGTTCCTAGTCAAGGGGGTATCGAGACAGGGCATCGATGCACCAGAGTAGACCAGCGTATACGCATCTTGACCCATATGATGGGCGATGGATGATCCCATATCCATCGGTGTTTGACATTAAGGATGGTGTACGGGTGCTAAGTGGAGACTGGGTACACTGGACGGACTCGCCGAGAACTCCCAGATGGTATTATACCTCACGTCAGATGGCAGTTCTCCGGTGACACTGGTACAGAGTAGTCTGTTGACCCGAGATCGCTATAGAGTCTTGTGTGATTCCCACTGTGCTTTGATTTCCATCATACCATGTCTAAGAGGGCGTGCAAAAAGGTGGCTTTTGGGTACAGTCCCGAATCATATGGAGGCAATGAGAGATAGGAGGGGATTCGTCTCTCCCGGTATAGGGAGTTGATGTTGTGCTGTGTTCGATTGGCTATATAACCGGAAATCCCTGGTCAGGGTTGCTGAGATTTACTGGTAAGTGTTATCAGTAGTTTCTCGAACTGTTATAGATCTTATATCGACACGACTTATCAAGCTACTGGGGTCTGACGTTTACCACCCCTAGGCGAGATATGCGACATATCAGACGATGAGACCGGACTGTACGGGAGTATTACTGATTGGATTCACAGGAGAATGCATAGGCTTGCTTGTTGATCTTCTGAGCGCTCAATACCTGGGTGGCTGTTACGTTTAGCTGACCGCTTGCAGCTTGTGGGTGTTTGATATGATCATCACCTACTGCCGGCGTATTGACGATTCTTCAGAGTCCTACACAGAGGTTTCTTGACTCAGGCAAAACGGAGTAGGAGCACATATGTGATATGTGCGGGACCGAGGAAAATGCGATATGAGATATCGTATTCTTTTCTCGCGATATTTAATATCAACCGGGTCATCGGATCAAGTGTTGATTCGATGAATCGGCACAGATAAATATTAGTCGGTTATATGCGATATAGCCGGATTGTCGGATCAAGTGTTGATTCGATAATTTAATGTATAATAATATATATGATACATTGAATTGCATTAACTAATATTAGCTCACTAAAAGATTCTTTTTCTCACTCGGGTAATACATTGATATATATGCGATATATGTTAATTGTATTATTTTATTTTGTCACGATAAATATTATATATGTGATATATAATATTGTAACATGATATGATAACTAATGCAACATGTTTAGTGGAGTTTAAACATGATTAGGGTTTGGATTAGGGTTAAGACTTCTAGTAGATTCTAGAAGGTTTCTTTTTGTCATGATAAAGATATTTGTGTTGATATTTATCTATGACTCATACTTAACCCAACCCAAACCCTAGCCCTTGGTTAATTCTCTACAATGGTTTAGTCAACCATGGTTGCATTATTTCATCATATCAATCCTTTCATTATTCAACACAAATAAAATGGATCACTATTCTTCTTTTTCTTCCTTCTTTTGCAAAGCTTTCTTGCTTTTTATTTGTGATGAAAAATGAGTGAGTAAATGAAAATAAAAGAGAGCAATAATCCTACTTCATCATCCTCATCTATCCTTGCCATTTAGATGAGGGTGTTCACTTCATATTATGAGTGTTAGCTTGTATTAACGAAACTTCAAGGTAGATCATCTTTGTATCGAAGATCGGAAGCAAGACTGCATCTTTCTCTTCGTGGAACCTCTCGAGAGTCCGGAACACGATGATCGCAGCGAAAGGACTTCAACACGGAGCTTAAGAAGTGAAGGACCGGATCTACAAAGGTTGTAATCCCTCTCACTTAGTGTTAAACTGTTTAACATACTTGTTTTCACCTAAACTCTAGTTTAAAGATCCGGCTTCGGGTTGTTCGGCACGGCTAATTTTTAAATTAGGCATGGTTGATGCCTCGTAGAACCTTGTGCGAGTGCCTAGCAACCCTACAGCTTAATTCCGACGGAGAGGTCGCTGGTTGATTCCGAGCCGAAGCATAATTTCGACAGGGAAGGCAGATACACCGAAGAGAAGCTTGATTTCGACGCGGAGTACACTCTGAGATGAAGCATGATTCCGACGCAGAGATTGTTGGTTTGATTTGATTTGGGTTGACATCAGCATCGCTACACTGGAATATGGTACTAGAAGCGAATCATCATTTGCCATGAGAGGATTTGGGGATTTTGGTTTTGGTCGGCATCTGCATTGCTGCACTGGAATAATGCCAGGAGCAACTCATCATTTGCCCCGAGAGGATTTGGGAATTGGTGGCGTAGGAGACAGGTTTATATTCCTATCCCCTAAGGCTTTTCAATTTTATGGGCTGTAAGGGTCTCATAAAAGCATTTTCTCCCTACGAGTCAAAAGGATCTCGTACGTGTATTTTCTCCTTAGGAGTCGTGGGGACTCTTAAGCGTGTTGCTCCTTTGTGAGTCGTAAGGATCTCACGCGGAATTTTTCTCCTCACAAAGTCGAGAGGACTTTACAAGTGCATTTCATCTCTTTTTCACGAGTTTGCGCCCTTTCGGGTTTTCACAAACTCGCCGGCAGTCCTGCTGTTTTTACTCACGGAGCCCTTTCGGGTTTTCATCCGTGCCCATTTTGCTTATGGACATACCTTTTTTCTTTTTTTTTTGAATCTTTATCGCTGGTGGGACTTTGAATGTGGTCTCGCCTCGCCGGTAGGACTTGGGAGAGATTGGGATCGTTTTACACCCATGGATTGTATACGGTTTTGAAAGATGTATGATCCAGACCGTAGGGCCGGAAAAATTTTGGGACTTTGTTAGCGTCTGCATAGCTGCACTGGAATATGGTACCAGGAGCGACTCATCATTCGCTGTTGGGGTATGGGATTTGGAATTTGGTTGGCGTCTACATCGCTGCACTGGAATATGATACCAGGAGCGACTCATCATTCGCCACTTAGGATATGGGGTTTGGAATTTGGTTGGCGTCTGCATCGCTGCACTGGAATATGGTACCAGGAGCGATTCATCATTCGCCATTCGGGATTTAAGTTTGGAATTTGGTTGGCGTCTGCATCGCTGCACTGGAATATAGTATCAGGAGCGACTCATCATTCGCCATTTGGGGTATGGGGTTTGGAATTTGGTTGGCGTCTGCATCGCTGCACTGGAATATAGTACCAGGAGCGACTCATCATTCGCCATTTGGGATTTGAGTTTGGAATTTGGTTGGCGTCTACATCGTTGCACTGGAATATGGTACCAGGAGTGACTCATCATTCGCCATTTTTTTTACCACGATTGCTCTAACATTTCAGCTTTTCTTATCGTGAAGGTCGCGATTGCCCTATCATTTCGGCTTTTTGTTCGCGGTTGCCCCATCATTTCGGCTTTATTTTCATTTTTATTTTTACTCGCTGATTTTTATTGTGAGTTGCCCCATCATTTCGGCTTTTTATTATTATTATTTCTTTTGTTTTATTTACACATGTTTATATTCCCAGTTTAACGATTTAGAGGTCGACTCTTCCCAGTTTAATGACGTGGTGGTCATTTATTCCCAGTTTAAAGACTTGGTGGTCTGTCGCTCCCAGTTTAACGACATGGTGGTCATCTATTTCCAGTTTAACGACGTGGTGGTCAGCTGACGGGGAGCTTAGAGAAGATACCCGATTGGATAGTTGTCAGGGGGCACCGCTGGAGTTTGCCCGAAATGCCTTATTACTTTGTCGGTGTTGATGGCCTTGCCCCCAGCTGGGCCAAGGAAAGTCGTTCAAATACTGACTTGCGTTCGAAGATGGCAATTGAAAATTGTTATCCTGCACAAAGAAACATGGTTTCAGTACATGCAATCGATATGTATATTGATTGAGTTCGGATGAACGTTTAACCCGAAATATGGGAGGAGAGATTGGTCTCACCGGACGTGCCAGAGTCTGTAGGGTGTTTTTCGTCACCCTATTGAGATGGAAATACGCGCGCGCTTGTTTGGCGTACTACAGATTCCCCGTGCCTAGGGTAGGCTGGGGTTTATTGATTGTGGGGATCCGAATCTCCGGCAGCCGCGGACCAAACTGCCGTTAATTACCCCCCGCCTTTGGAGTGAAGGAACCTCCGATTGACGGGTTAAACTGGTCATGCGAACTCAATGTGCAGTGTTGAGTTTTGAAGGGGTTTTGGATATATCGGGACCCCGCAGAGTTTTTACGGGGGTCCCGCTACCCGGATAGCGGGCTGGGGGTCTAGGGGGCTAGCAGCCCCCTTGGGGGTGCGGGGCAGCGCCCCGTTAAATTTTTTTTCTAACGGAGAAGTGTTTTGATGTGGAGTGCATAAAAAAAGATGGGGGAGGAGCGTTTTAAAGACGCGTGCATGGCACGTGGGCGCATGGTGTAACAACCGAGTTCAGTTATACCAATTTCTGTTGCCGTATTTGTTTGTTTGTGGTGTTTGATTGATTTATCATGTTTGGATGCGAATGGTAGTTTATTTTTTTACATTGCATTCGACCCGACCCGCTTGCTTGAATTGGTTGTTTCATATTCCTAAACTAGTTTTTCCTGTTAATTAGACACGTGTATCTCATGTATACTGCATTTTAACATTTCACCTAATATCGCGTATTTTACATGTAACATTTTAGATCACGTAAAATAAATTAAAATTGCATTTCATAGCCTGCATGATACCCCTAACCCCGTGGTAGTGTCCGCGCATCGTGTTCTCGTCCCGTTCAGTGAAACAGACGTGTTTGGTTGGCTACGCGCACGTACGTGTGTCCGTTCTTGGGGGTATGCATTTTCGTTACCTGATTATTCATTTTAAAATTTGGAGGTCGCATTTATTTTTCGTATTTTAAATCAAAATTTTTGGACCCGACCCGGGCGCATTTTGAAATACATTTGTATCTCGCCAAAAATCATTCATTTAAGATCTTAAACGAATATATATATATATTTCTGTTTACCCAAATCAATAAAAATCTTTTAAAATTTTTCTTTAAAATTTTTTTCCAACCAATCCCAGTTTTCCGTTTCGTGCTGGGCCCCACCGCCACCGAGCCATCTCTCTCTTCCCTTCTCTTCTCTCTTTCTCTCTCCTGCATAAAAATCCAAATTTCTCTCTCGTCACTGTTCCCCCCTCTCTCTCTCACTCCTCTCGATATCCCCTCTCTCTCCTCTCGATTCTCTCTTTTCTCTCTCTCTCTCTCTGAATCTCTCTCTCATCTCGCATATAAACATTCTCTCTCCCCTCTATATATTCCTTCTTCACCTTTTCTTTTCTTTTTTTTAAACGAAACCCATAACCTCTAACCCTAGCCGCCGTCTTCTCTTCACCGTCGCCCCAAAACACCACGAAGTCTCCCCGACTTTGTCGACTACTCAACCTCATCGCCTCCGCATTTCCTTTCTCCTTTCCCGAGCACCCTGCACGCGCATAGCCAAGCACAGCCGAGCACCTGCACGCTTGCACCGCCGGAGCTGATCGCCGCCGGTGACCTTGTCCTCGTATCCCTGACCCCCGTGCACCCCCATTGAGCCTTACTCCCTCTCCTCTCCTTCTTTCTTCTTCTTCTTTTCTTTTCTTTTCCTTCTTCGGTTTTATTTTAAAGTTGCAGCCGTTCTCTGCAGATCACACGCCGGAGCTCCGTCGACGCTGTCGATCCCCTCACGACCATCTTCGCCAACCACAGTGAGCTTCTTTCTCCTCTTTCCTCTTTCCCTTCTTCTCTTCTTCATTCCTTTATGCATTTCTCTTCTTTTATTATTCACTGTTCTCTTTTGTTCGCCGGAATCCGGTCGCGCCGTCGACGATCCCGATGACCCAGCGAGGATATCTGACCCGTGTGATCCCATTGTACGTTGTGTGGATTCGTTCCGTGTACCATGCGCGCGTCGCGATTTTTTCCGCCGATGTGTGACGTTCCGTATACCCGTATCGCGATCCGTCTTGGCAAGTTAATCTTGCTACATGCTATACTATTACCTTCTATGTATATTTAAATTATAATACCCCATAATGATTATTTATGCAACCCGCATTGTCACTTTTCATGTTTTATCATTTTCGGATGTCCGATTACATCCGTATCATATATTTCACATCCAGTGCATGCAAGTAAAACTTGCTACATGCTATTTATATTACTTTAAACTTATTTAAATGCACAGTAAACCTGTAGATTACATATAATGCCACATGTTCCATTTTAACATTTTTATTGTTCCATTATATCATTTTAGATCTAAAACTTGAAACATACCATGTTGCATTTTAGTTTACCATACATGGTACTCACGTCCATATTTAAATCACATAACAATTATTTGCACAGCCCATAGTACCCTTTTATAGTTTCTACCCAATCGGGCACCCGTTTGCATCCATTTAACCTATTATATATATAATTGCATCCCTAGATCATTTAACCTATAATAATGAGATTTTAACATTCCGTATTTGTTAAAGTGTATTTAATTAGTGTTTGGAACTATCCCCTTAACCCAAATCGATAACTGTGCATCCATACGCTTTAATCTGTACCTATTTGCATATAACATCACAATGTTCCATTTTATTGTTCCATTAGTACCCCATATTTGTTTTGCATACACATGCTTACTATAGTTTGATTACGAGCACCCACGTGACAATTGTGCACCCCTGACATGACTTGATATACCATACTTGACACGACGTGATACCGTGCACTTCTTGACATGACATGATACCTATATACTACCTGACTTGACCTGATGTACCATGGTTTTACCTGTTACCTGATCTTGTTACTACTGCCAACAGTTTTGACATGTTGTCCCTACGGACATGCCCTGTTGTCTATCCAGACAACCTTTACCTGCTGATCCTGTGTTGGTATTAGCTCTAGATTTATCAATACTTGACTTGAATACACAACTTTGGGGTATGGGGAAATCAATGATGAAACCTGACTTGTAACTTGACGGTTCGATATCTTTACTGATCAGTTTTAGAGGCTAGGCCAGCCTTGGGATGATGCTGCTGACATCATCCATCATTACCAACTACCTTTTTAGAGGCTAGGCCAGCCTTGGGATGATGCTATTGACATCATTCATCGTTACCCCTTTTCCTTTTAGTGCCTAGCGGCATGTCTCGGTTTCAGCCCGAGAATCTTCACTGTGATCCCGGGCACGCACGGGATGCTATTGAGTTACATCGATAATTCATCAAATTGATTTCAAAGACTTGAGAGTAGTTAACCCAATAGACCGGTTTAGATTACTCACTGCACACTACCCATCACTGCCCTGATTTATATCACTGTTATACCTGTTTTACCATTTAAGATCATAATTGCATGTCTTGCTACCCTGTTTATATATTATTACTTGATGTTATGATGCGCTGACGTCTGGGTTTTGCATGGCCCAGATTCCTTACCTTTGCTGTAGTCCGAGCAGAAGTACTCCAGTCAGCAGGCTGAGCAGTGAGGACTCGTTAGTAGTTAGTTCTTTTATTTTCAGTATTTTCATTTCTGTTGTGAGCCCGCATTATGGGACGTACATTCCAGTTTAATTCTTGTATTGGATCTTTTGCTTCCGCATTATTTTATTCTTGACTCATTTTATTTTGGCGTATGGACATGTGTTAGATAGTTTATTATTGTTCTTGATATCTCTACAGCCGTAATGTGACTGCGGAAGGATATTTCCTATCCACAGGTAGTATGGTTGGCTATGTCACGTGCCCAACTTAGCGCACTCTGGGAAGCGGGGCGTGACATGGTTCTTTTGGTATCAGTGACATAGGATCTAAGTTAATCAGGTTTGATTCTTTTGTAGTTGGGTATTGGACCCAATACACGAATCAGAATACTCGTGAATAGGAAACATGTCCTGCCACCTTACCGTTTTGCCATTCTTGAATCTTAACCTCCTCCTGATTCTACTTTTACGATATGCAAACCTCCTTTGCATATCGATTCGAAAACCTGGTTTCCTTTGTTTATCTCTAGAACTTAGGCGACTTGAGTGGAGTTATGTGATTGTAGCTATGATACCGCGGCATAGTTACAATGCGGTACTCTATTTAAGTAACTTGGAGTTTTAACCTTGATCCATATCCTTAACCTACATTTTGAATCTGTTATCATGCTAATCCTTTTGGTGCTTTGATTTCAGGAATACGGCAGACAAGAATCTGAAAACGTATTAAAGACGTGTTGACGAAGCCGCTATACTTAGAGTAATACGTGGGATGTTGGAGAACCAAAGGCGGCAGATCGAGCTGAACCAGCAGCAAGCCGACTCTTTACAGGAAGGTTTGCGGACCGTTTAGCAGTCCGTGAACAATGTTGTGGCCAGACCAGTAGATCGTATGGGAACCATAGTGGATTTCAGAAGACTGAGTCCGTCTGTCTTTACTGGTTTGGAGGAGCTGTTGACAGCGGAGCAATGGCTGGTTGACACGGAGAATTTACTCATTGCGGCACAGATCCCAGAAGATAAGAGAGTGGATGTGGTACGCATCCAGTTGGTGGATTACGCCCGTGAATGGTGGCTTGTGGAAGAGACCCGCTTGCCCAAGCCGATCAGTTGGGCGAATTTTTCAAAGAGTTTCTTGGAGAAGTTCTTCCCGCGGACTGCACGGGAGGAAATGGAAGATAAGTTCATCCGTCTAAAGCAGAACGACGCACCTGTAGATGTACATGCAGCTGAGTGGATGCGGCTCAGCAGATTCGCTGGACCTTTGGTTGCCAACGATGCTGATAGGGTAAGGAGGTTTATGCGCAGTTTGGATGTGGACATCCAGAGGCAGATTGTCTCCCTGGGTTTGACCACTTTTTCACAGGTACTTACAGCGGTCCGAGAACAGCAGAGCCTATCCGTGAAGACTGGGAGTACACAGCAGACAGCAATTACAGTACGGAAGCCGGCACTTGCACCGAACCAAGCATATGGACACAGAGGTATTCCAGTGAACCGTCGTGGCGTAACACCTATGAAGAAGCCTGCTGTCGTTGATCAAAGAAGGAGCGTGATTTGTAACTACTGCCATTTACCCGGACATGTGCAAAGAGACTGTCGATGGAGGCAAGGACTTTGTTTGGTTTGTGGATCGGCGGATCATACTATTAACGCTTGTCTGTCGAAGCTTCGCACGAAGGATGATGTTCAGAAGCCGCCGCAGAAACCGTTTCCGGGACAGAAGCAGCTGACTCAGGGATCCAATCAAGCTCGAGCATTTACCCTGACGGCTGAGGAGGCTAAAGCTTCAGGAGAAGTTGTTTCAGGTATTCTACCTGTTCATGGTTTTCCCGCATTAGCGTTATTCGATTCTGGTGCATCCCATTGTTTTATGTCGTCCAAGTTTATTGCTACACACTCGATTATCTACACGACCCTGTCTAGTTGTTGGGATATACACACTAGGAATGGGAAGATCATATCTAGTAGAGAATGTAAGGATTGTGTAGTGGTTGTTTGCGGACGGGAGCTGTTTGCGGATTTCTTGGTGATTGATACAGGCAGCTATGAAGTCATCTTAGGAATGGATTTTCTCGACACTTTTCATGCTCACATTGATTGTAGGACAAAGAAAGTAATTTTCCAGATTCCCGGACATCCAGAGTTTATCTTCACTGGAGGAAGCAGTTCTGTCGGGCCAGTCGAGTTTTGGGCTAGGCCGATAGCTAATGTTCTTTCGTCGATGATGGTTGCTCAAGATGAAACGCCAGCTGTTGTTCGAGATTTCATGGACATGTTTGAAGACATATCAGGTTTACCGCCAAAGCGAGACGTGGAGTTCGCAATTGATCTTGTTCCTGGTGCGGCGCCAGTTTTTAAAGCGTACTATCCAATGGCACCAGTGGAGTTGGAAGAAGTTAAGAAGCAGGTTACTGAATTACTTGAGAAGGGTTGGATTCAAAGCAGTAACTCGCCTTGGGGAGCTCCAGTTGTTCTAGTCAAGAAGAAAGATGGCACAAGAAGGATGTGCATCGATTATCGAGAATTAAACCGGGTGACTATTAAGAACAAGTACCCGATCCCTCGCATTGGCGAATTATTTGAGCAGCTTAGTTGCGCGAGGGTATTCTCGAAGCTGGATTTGCGGTCCGGATATCATCAGGTCCGAGTTAAGACAGAAGATATTTGCAAGACGGCGTTCCGAATTCGGTATGGACATTACGAATATTTAGTGATGCCCTTCGGAGTAACGAATGCACCGGCGATATTCATGGACTTGATGAACCGAATCTTTTCACCATTCTTGGACCAGTTTATAGTGGTGTTTATTGATGATATTCTGGTCTACTCAAAGAGTATTGAAGAGCATGCAGAACACTTGAAGATCGCACTGCAGACGTTGAGGCAAGAAAGATTGTATGCAAAGATGAGCAAGTGCGAGTTTTGGCTTGAAGAAGTGAAGTTTTTGGGACACGTCGTGTCTGGCGATGGAATGGCTGTTGATCCCGAAAAGATTACCGCAGTTCAAGATTGGCCGATTCCGAAGAATGTTGCGGAGATAAGAAGTTTTCTTGGACTCGCCGGGTATTACAGAAGGTTCGTGGAGAACTTTGCCCGTCTGGCGGAGCCTTTGACTAAGATTACGCGCAGGGAGGTACCATTTTTGTGAACGGATAGGTGTGCGTCAGCTTTTGAGGCGTTGAAGCAGAGATTGATAACCGCCCTTATTCTGACCGTGCCAGACAGTTCCGGAGGATTGGTGATTCACAGCGATGCATCTGGGAAAGGATTGGGATGTGTTTTGATGCAACATGGGAAGGTTATAGCGTACGCATCGAGACAGTTGAAGACCCATGAGAAGAATTACCCAACTCATGACTTGGAGCTAGCAGCTATGATCTTCGCTTTGAAGATTTGGAGACACTACCTATTGGGCGAAAGGATCGAGGTATTCACCGATCATAAAAACTTGAAGTATGTGTTCACGCAGAAGGAGCTTAATATGAGGCATCGTAGATGGTTGGAGCTGATGGCTGACTACGATCTTGATCTTAAGTATCATTCCGGGAGGTTAATGTCGTGCCGGATGCGCTTAGTCGGTTGCCAGCAATTCAGATGTTGACTGCACAGAAGGAACTCATTGAATACTTTCGACGATTCGATGTGGAGGTTATGCTACCGCATGCTTCGGGACAGTTGATGCAGCTGCAGGTACAGTCGTTGTTGATCGAGAATATTAAAGCAGCGCAATTGCAGGACCCTAGATTGCAAAAGTTTCAAGAACAGGTTGAAGCTGGACTTCGAACAGACTTACTGATTCATGAAAACGGTTCATTGCGTTATGGTAGCCGTTTGTGTGTGCCAAAGGGAGATATCCGCGAAGAACTTATGAAGGGGGCGTACAGTTCAGCTTATTCCGTACATTCAGGAGGCACGAAAATGTACCGAGATATACGACAGCATTTCTGGTGGGAAGGCATGAAACGGGAGATTGTCCGCTTTGTGGCAAAGTGCTTGGTGTGTCAGCAAGTTAAGACTGAGTATCAAAGGGTTGCTGGTTTATTACAACCACTTCCGATTCCTCAGTGGAAGTGGGAACATATAATCATGGACTTCGTAACGGCTCTACCGCGAAGCATGAAAGGTAACAATGCAGTTTGGGTGATTGTCGATCATTTGACCAAGGCAGCTCATTTCATCCCTTTTCGAGTTGGTCAATCAACGAAAACTTTGGCAGAGCGGTACATGCAGGAGATTGTAAGATTGCACGGAGTACCGGTGAGCATCGTGTCCGACCGTAACATTCGTTTCTTATCACACTTTTGGAGGAGCTTACAGGAAAGTTTAGGGACTCGATTGAAGTTTAGCACAACTTATCATCCTCAAACAGATGGCCAGTCGGAGAGAACGATCCAAACTCTTGAAGACATGTTGAGAGCTTGCATGTTGGACTTCAAGGGTTCATAGGAAGATCATCTACATTTAGTGGAGTTTTCTTACAACAATAGTTTCCAGGCCACTATTCAGATGGCTCCATTCGAGGCTTTCTATGGTCGCAAGTGTCGTTCACCTGTTTGTTGGGACGATATTGGTGAATGAAGATTGTTGGGGCCAGATTTGGTTGTACAGACTGTTGAAAAGGTTAATACCATCCGGAATCATATGAAAGTAGCACAAGACCGACAGAAGAGTTGGGCAGATACGTCGAGAAGACCTCTAAAGTTCGCCATGGGTGATTTGGTATTCTTGAAGATATCACCGACTAGAGGGGTGATCCGTTTCGGAAGTCGAGGAAAGCTTAGTCCTCATTTCGTTGGACCCTTTGAGATTTTGGAGCGTGTTAGTGAGGTAGCGTATCAATTGGCGTTGCCGCAATCCTTGGCGAATGTTCATGACGTGTTTCACGTATCTCAACTCCATAAATATGTTTGAGATGAAACACATGTGTTGGATCATTCGGAGCTGACTGTACGAAAAGATTTGACTTTTGAGGAGCGACCGATGTCGATTATGGATTGAAGAGAAAAGGTTCTTAAGAACAAAGTTATCCCTCTTGTACTTGTTTCTTGGGGTAATCGCTCACATGGAGAATCAACTTGGGAACGAGAAGATGAAATCCGGCAGAAGTTTCCGCATCTTTTCTTGTAGTTTGATGGATTGTTTATCCTTTCTTGTTCTTAGAATTTCGAGGACGAAATTCTTTTTGGAGTTGGGCATAATGTAACAACCGAGTTCAGTTATACCAATTTCTGTTGCCGTATTTGTTTGTTTGTGGTGTTTGATTGATTTATCATGTTTGGATGCGAATGGTAGTTTATTTTTTTACATTGCATTCGACCCGACCCGCTTGCTCGAATTGGTTGTTTCATATTCCTAAACTACCCTGTTCTGTTAATTAGACACGTGCATCTCATGTATACTGCATTTTAACATTTCACCTAGCATCGCGTATTTTACATGTAACATTTTAGATCACGTAAAATAAATTAAAATTGCATTTCATAGCCTGCATGATACCTCTAACCCCGTGGTAGTGTCCGCGCATCGTGTTCTCGTCCCGTTCAGTGAAACGGACGTGTTTGGTTGGCTACGCGCACGTACGTGCGTCCGTTCTTGGGGGTATGCATTTTCGTTACCTGATTATTCATTTTAAAATTTGGAGGTCGCATTTATTTTTCGTACTTTAAATCAAAATTTTTGGACCCGACCCAGGCGCATTTTGAAATACATTTGTATCTCGCCAAAAATCATTCATTTAAGATCTTTTAATATTAAACGAATATATATATATATATATATATATATATATATATTTCTGTTTACCCAAATCAATAAAAATCTTTTAAAATTTTTCTTTAAAATATTTTTCCAACCAATCCCAATTTTCCGTTTCGTGCTGGGCCCCACCGCCACCGAGCCATCTCTCTCTCTTCCCTTCTCTTTCTCTCTCTCTTCTCTCTCCTGCATAAAAATCCAAATCTCTCTCTCGTCACTGTTCCTCTCTCTCTCTTTCACTCCTCTCGATCTCCCCTCTCTCTCCTCTCGATTCTCTCTCTTCTCTCTCTTTTCTCTCTCTCTTTCTCATCTCGCATATAATCATTCTCTCTCCCCTCTATATATTCCTTCTTCACCTTTTCTTTTCTTTTTTTTAAACGAAACCCATAACCTCTAACCCTAACCGCCGTCTTCTCTTCGCCGTCGCCCCAAAACACCACGACGTCTCCCCAATTTCGTCGACTACTCAACCTCATTGCCTCCGCATTTCCTTTCTCCTTTCCCGAACACCCTGCACGTGCAGAGCCATGTAGGGTGTTTTTCGTCACCCCATTGAGATGGGAATACGCGTGCGCTTGTCAGACGTATTACAGATTCCCCCTGCCTAAGGTAGGCCGGGGTTTATTGATTGTGGGGATCCGAATTTCCGGCAGCCGCAGACTAAGCTGCCGTTAATTACCCCTCGCCTTTAGAGCGAAGGAACCTTCGATTGACAGGTTAAACTGGTCATGCGAACTTAATGTGCAGTGTACGTGTGTTTTGTTTTGGAGGGGGCTTGGATATATCGGGAGCCACGCAGAGTTTTTACGGGGGTCCCGCTACCCGGATAGCGGGTTGGGGGTCAAGGAGGCTAGCAGCCCCCTTGCGGAGTGCGGGGCAGCGCCCCGGCCCAAATTTTTTTTTTGGGGGGGGGACAGTGTTGTGGAGTGTGTGTGTATCTGTACATATATATACATGTATATATATATATAGAAAAAAGGGAAAAAGCGCCCAAAGGACGCGTGGGGTCAGCGCCTTGAGCGCTATGCGCTTAGGTGCTGTGCGCTTAGGCGCTAGCGTGCCACGTGTCGGCACGTGGGCGCTTTGCGCTTGAGCGCAGGGCGCTGGAGCGCAGGCGCGCCACGTGTCGGCACGTGGGCGCTTTACGCTTGAGCTCAGGGCGCTGGAGCGCAGGCGCGCCACGTGGGCGCTTGGCGCTTGAGTGCTGGGCGCTAGAGCACTTGGGCGCCGAAGAGAAAAAGAGGCTTTTAGCCCCAGAAATTCTCGAAAGAGAAATCAGAGTGGAGTTAAACTCCTAAGATGTTTTGGGGTTGATGAAAGGGGTTCTTCTTCTTTCTCCTCTGGTTGCTGGATCTTGAAGATCAAGAGATATGAGATTTTAAAAATCTCTTCTTTTTGAGATCTAATGGAAGATCTGAGTTCCCCTTTATGGGTTTTGTGGTGAAAAACTATTTAGTTTTATAAAATGAAGAGTAAAACTCTTGATTTAATTCAAAAGAAAGAAGAAGTTTTTGGAACCTTGAGGAAGGAGAAAAGATCTAGGATCTAAATTTTTTTTTTAGAGAGAAAAAAGGTCCTTAGATATTTTCATTATCCTTGCCTTTATAGGCTATACACTTTACACATAGTCCCTTGGGCTTCACAAAATAGCATTTTGCCTATCCCATGGCTCATGTGCCATTTCTTTTTGCACATAAGCTATGGGTTTTACAAAAATTTGGCTTTATGCCTATTTTTCTTACATTTATCCATAAAATAAAATAAAAGAAATAGAACAAAATTATTTATTACAAAATTTTTATCTTGGCATGGGGGGAGGCCGGCCGCTTCATGTTCGAGCTCGACCCGGACATGGGCCCACTGGATCTGGGCTTAGGCCCACTTGGGTTGGGGTTGACTTTGATTTTGACTTGGTCAACCGGGGTGTAAATTTTTACCCCAACAAATTGCCCCCCATCAATAAATGCACACCACATATGTGGGTCGTGTGCATGAAATTGATGGATCTTCTTTCACTTGGAGGCGACTTGATTCGGTTCCCACCTTTTGGGAAGCTGGCACTGCCCTTTTTACGACATGGACGGTCGATGCTGCCCTTTTTGCGATTTGGACGGTCGGTTCTGCCCTATTTGCGACTTGGACGGTCGTTGCTGCCCTTTTAGCGACGTAGACGGTCAGTGATGCCTTTTTTGCGACTTGGACGGTCGGTTCTGCCCTTTTTGCGACTTGGACGGTCGTTGCTGCCCTTTTTGCGACTTGGACGGTCGTTGCTGCCCTTTTTGCGACTTGGACGGTCGTTGCTGCCCTTTTAGCGACGTGGACGATGGATGCTTCCCTTTTAGCGACGTAGACGGTCGGTGCTGCCCTTTTTGCGACTTAGATGGTCGGTGATGCCATTTTAGTGACTTGGACGGTCGGTTCTGTCATTTTAGCGACGTGGACGGTCGGTTCTGCCCTTTTTGCGACTTGGAAGGTCGGTTCTGCCCTTTTTGCGACTTGGACGGTCGGTTCTGCTCTTTTTACGACTTGGATGGTCGATGCTGCCATTTTAGCGACGTGGACGGTCGGTGCTGCCATTTTAGCGACGTGGATGGTCGGTTCTGGATTTGACTTGCCCCGCTTCTTGCGGCGTCAGGGATGAAGTTGACTTGTTTCCGAGGTGGAATTTGATTCTGCCAGGGAGGTCATTGGTTGTTTTGCTGACTTGATGTGATTCGGGTTGATTTCAGCATCGCTACGCTGGAATATGGTACCAGAAGCGAATCATCATTTGTTATGACAGGATTTGGGGATTTTGGTTTTGGTTTGGCATCAGCATCGCTGCACTGGAATACGGTACCAGGAGCGAATCATCATCTGCCATGAGGAGATTTCCCTCGTTCCCAGTTTAACGACTTAGGGGTCATCTGTTCCCAGTTTAACGACTTAGGGGTCATCTGTTCCTAGTTTAAAGACTTAGGGGTCTATTGAATTGGAGTTTGGGATTTTGGGGTTAGGGTAGGCATCAGCATTGCTAACACTGAAGCACACGTGCCAGGAGCAATTCATCATTTGCCTATTCCTGTTGGGGGAGCGATGGCTTAGGAGACAGGTTTAGGTCCCTATCACCTAAGGCTTTTCAATTTTATGGGCCGTGAGGGTCCCATAATAACATTTTCTCCTTACGAGTCGTAAGGATCCCGCAGGTGTATTTTCTCCATAGGAGTCGTGAGGACTCCTAAGTGTGTTTTTCCTTTATGAGTCGTAAGGATCCCACAAAGGTTTGTTCTCCTCATGTATCGTGAGGACACATGAGTGGGTCTTCTCAATGGAGCATAATTCCAAAGGCGGAGACCAGCCGCGTAACTGGTGATTGTGGTGGGGCATGGGTATGACGAGAATTATTTGAGCCCGTGGATTTTATACGGCAGTCAATTTGGGGACTGGCCGTAGGGCTGGAGAATTTTGAGAAATTGGATTTTGGTTGGCGTCTGCATCGCTACACTGGAATATGGTACCAGGAGCGACTCATCATTCGCCGTTTGGGGACTTGGAATTTGGATCTTGTTTGGCATCAACATTGCTGCACTGGAATAATGCCAGGAGCAACTCATCATTTGCCTTGGGAGGACTTGGCATTTGGGTTTTTGGTCGGCATCAGCACCGCTAACACTGAAGCGAAATGCCAGGAGCGACTCATCATTTGCCGTTGCCCGTTGGGGAACGATGGCTTAGGAGACAGGTTTGGGTCCCTATCACCTAAGGCTTTTCAATTTTATGAGCCGTGAGGGTCTCATAAAAGCATTTTCTCCCTACGAGTCGAGAGGATCTCGCAGGTGTATGTTCTCCTTAGGAATCGTGAGAATTCCTAAGTGTGTTGCTCTTTTGTGAGTCGTAAGGATCTCACGTAGGGGTTTTCTCCTCACAAGGTCGAGAGGACTTTGCGAGTGTATTTCATCTCTTTTCACGAGTTTGCGCCCTTTCGGGTTTTCACAAACTCGCCTGTAGTCATGCTGTTTTTACATACGGAGCCCTTTCGGGTTTTCATCCGTGCCCGTTTTGCTTGTGGACATACCTTTTTTTTTCTTTTTTCTTTCTTCTTTTCTTTCTCTTTTTTTTGTCACTGGTGGGACTTTAAAAGTAGTCTCACCGGCAGGATTTGGGAGAGACAGGGGTCATTTACGCCCATGGATTGTATACGGTTTTGCAGGATGTATGATCCAGACCGTAGGGCTGGTGTGCTCAATTCGCCTGCGACTTGGAGCATTCACGTGTAGTATTTCTTGAGATATCGGCCATTGATGGGTGACATGGGCCTTTCTCCCTCGACACTTATTAGTTGGTTGGATCCTCCGTCGAACACTTTCTCGATAACGTATGGTCCTTCCCAGTTAGGCTCGAATTTTCCCTTGGCATGTCAATTGGGGATGATCGGTCTTTTGAGGACCAACACCAATTCACCTTTCTTGAAAGCGCGGAGATGGGTTATTTTGTCATAGGCCCGTGACATTTGGGCTCGGTATAGCTCCAAATTTTGCTGCACCACAAGCCTCTTTTCTTCGAGGGCATCGAGCTCTTCAAGTCGAAGGAGCACGTTTTTCTCCCCCATCAACTGGTGCTGAACGGCCATTCTTAAGCTTGGAACTTCGACTTCGAGGGGGAGGACCGCCTCCACTCCGAAGAGCAATGAGTATGGAGTGGACTGAGTTGGAGTACGGTGCATGGTACGAAATGCCCACAACGCCTCGTAAAGTTTGAGATTCCAGTCTCTCTTGTTGGCTGAAGCATTTTTCCTCAGAAGCTTGTATAGAGTCTTATTGAAGGCTTCGGCTAGCCCATTGGCTCTTGGATAATAGATGGAGGAATATCTCCAGTCTATCTTGTGCTAAATAGCGAACCTTGAGACATTGAAGCTCTTGAAAGAAGGCCCGTTGTCAGAAATGATTCTTTTTGGTGTACCGAAGCGGTATAGAATATTATGCTGGAAGAATGTCAGAATATCTTTTGTCTTGATTTCTTTTAGCGGGACAGCTTCAGCCCATCTGGAGAAGTAGTCTGTCGCGGCCAGTATGAACCGATAGCCTTTGGATGACGGAGGATTAATTGGGCCAACAATGTCGGTGCCCCAGACTTCGAAGGGCCACGACGCCACTGTAGGATGCAACGGATTGGGATGCTTGTGAATGAAATCACCATAGATTTGGCAGATCTGACATTTTTTTACATGCTCTCTGCAATCCTGTATCATGGTGGGCCAGTAATACCCAAGCCGTTTGATTTGAAGTTGCATCTTGGGCCCAGATTGGTGAGCACCGCAAACGCCCAAGTGAACATCTTTCATGACCTTTTGGACTTCGGCCAATGACAGACACCTGAGCCAGAGTTGGTCATAACCTGCGATATAACGTGTCATTTACAAACACGTATCGGAGAGCTCTTTTCTTCAGCTGAATTCTTGCAGATTTTTCTTCGGGCAGCTTGTCGTATCGGAGGTACTCTATGAAGGGTTCTCTCCAATCGGGCTCGTCTTGGATGATCGAAACTTCTTCGGCGGGACTGCTCTTCTGTTCCGCGCTTTCCTCTTCTCGTAGAGAGACTGGGGGTAGAATTTGCCGGCTCCTGACTGTGATCAGAATTTTGTCCATGTCAGGATCAGCCAGCTCCTTGGCTAAGCGAGCGAGTACGTCAGCCTTTCCATTCAACGCTCTAGGGACTCTCGTTAGTTCAATATGAGTGAACCGTTTCATGAGTTCCACCACTCGGCCTCTGTACCGAGCTAATTCGGGTTTGTATATCTTATAATCGCCGCTTACTTGGTTGACGACAAGCTGGGAGTCACCGTAAACCCGTAACCGAAGGATTTCCATTTCTATGGCGAGCTCCAAACCAGCTATCAGAGCTTCATACTCGGCCTCATTGTTTGTGCGAGGCTCGGTGAGAGCAAAAGAATGTCGTAGGGTTCCTATTGATGGCGTGATGAATAGAAATCCTATCCTTGCTTTTATTTTCGGGACACTTGATTTACCGGAGGTCCTTATCGATGAGGCCCCATCGAAGTAGAGCTCCCAACATGGCTCGCCATTCTCTAGGTGTAGTACTTGTTCGTCGGGTAACTCGCAATTGAGTGGTGACCCTTCTGGTATGGGATGAGCAGCGAGAAGGTCTGCAAGAGCTTGCCCTTTTACTGCTTTCTGAGGAGTATAAACTATGTCAAACTCAAGTAGCATGACAGCCCATCTTACCATTATGCCGGCTAGGCTTGCTTTGGTCATCAAGTGTTTGAGTGGGTCGACCATGGAGATCAGCATAACCCGGTGAGCGAGCAGATAGTGCCTCAGCTTCTTCACAGCAAACATCAGAGCCAAGCATTGCTTTTCGATCGGGGAGTAGTTGTGTTCCGCCTTGACTAAAGTTCGACTGAGGTAGTAGAGAGCATTCTCTTTTCCCTCCTCATTGTTCTGGGCAAGGAGTGCACCGAGTGACTCATCTAGCGCGGCAGTGTAGAGAATCAGCGGTTTATTTAGAATGGGAGTGGCCAGCACTGGAGGGTGCAACAAGTACCGTTTGATTCTTTCGAACGCCTCTTGACATTCGGCATCCCAAACAAAAGGAGCTCCTTTCTTCATGAGCTTTGAGAAGGGCCTACATCTCCCCGATAAATTTGAGATAAACCTTCGTATATAAGCAAGCTTGCCTTGAAAAGATCTTAGCTGCGTCAGACTCTTCGGAGGGGGCATCTCCATGATGGCCTTTATCTTTGATGGGTCAACTTCGATCCCTCGATGTCGGACTATGAAGCCCAGGAATTTTCCTGATGACACGCCAAAAGCGCACTTCAGAGGATTCATTTTCAGGTCGTACTCTCTCAGCCTGGTGAGAACGGTCCTAAGATCTTGGACGTGATCGGCCTTGGCTCTAGTCTTGACGAACAGATCATCAACATAGCATTCGATGACTTTATGGATTAGGTCATCAAAGATATTGGTCATTGCCCTTTGATATGTAGCACCTGCGTTCTTCAGTCCGAACGGCATTACCTTGTAGCTATATATTCTGATCGGGGTTCAAAATGCTATGTGTTTCTTATCCTCAGGTGACATCTTGATCTGATTATATCCAGACGAGCCATCCATAAAGGTGAACAACTCGTAATTTGAGGTGTCATAGACTATCATTTCCATGACCGGTAGCGGAAAGTCGTCTTTAGGACATGCCTTGTTGAGGTCTCTGAAATCGACACAAACTCGGATCTGCCCATTTTTCTTCTTCACTGGGATGATGCATGCGATCTAGTCCGCATATTTCTCTTCCCTGATGAAGCCGGCATCGATGAGCTTCTTGGTTTCCTCGATGACCTTTTCTTCCAGTTCCCTTCTCATTCGTCGAGGAGCTTGTTTGACTGGCTTAGCCTCAGGAGATATAGCCAGCTTATGCACGACCACTTCAGGGGAAAGGCCAGGCATTTCTTTGTATGTCCACGCGAAGCAGTCGACGAACTCATGCAGCAGGGCAATTATCTGCTCTTTCATTTCCTCCGACAAGAGTGAGCTGATGTAGGTCGGCCTTGGATCATCGGGCGTTCCTAAGTCAATCTCGGTTAGCTCGTCAAAGGTTGTTTGTCCGCCACCTTCGAGCTCTTGAGGAGCTTCTTCTGGCTCGGTTAGCTCGTCTTCATCATTTGACTCTTCGCTGGCTTCCCCAATATGGGTCATATTGCATGCTTTAGAATCAGGCTGGATGAAACCTATGCCCCGCCTATCTGGAATTCTTCCATCGATGAGTGCTCGGACCTGAGGTGTTTGCCATAGCCCTTCGTAAAACTTTTCTTCGGACTCCGTTTGATATAATCAGCATCCGCACTTTTTAAAGTATTCCCGCATCTCGGGCGCATAGTATCTGGGATTGAGGATGGCTCTTATGCCTCTCTCATATGGAAGGCACGCGACAGACAAATCGTCCGGGTGCACAACGGGGTTTGACCCATAAAACAGGATGCCTTTCTGCCCACTTTTCCTTCCGGGGACGTAGAAAGTTTTCAGCTGGTCCACGGTGGAGACTGACAACGCATCGAGCTCTTTGCACATCTGCTTCGGTACCCTTGTGACAGTTAGGGACCCTTCTGCAATTTCGAAGGTCTCTCGTAGTTTCGCTTGTTGCATGGGGGTCCAATCTGCACCGCTGTTGCACGGCAGGTCCTCTTCCTCCGACTCTTCAGTGTCGCTGCCAAGATGAGGGTGGAATTTGCTGCTAGATGGGCCTTCAGTAATAGATTCGTCCGTATCGCTGCCGAAACGAGGGCGATTTTTACGGAAGGACGGACTTCCAGCGTCGGACTCATCAGTGTCGCTACCGAAATGCGGGCGCACTTGGGCGTTTTTTCTTTTGAAAGTGACAGCCGGCTCAGATTTGCCTTTGAGTCTTGGGGCCGCTCTATCCTCAGTCAGTTGTGGCTTAGCATTTTGGTGGTTCAAAAAGTACCGAGAATCTTCATATCGGACTTCATGCACACCGAACGGCTGGATGTCTCCGTCAATGCGTCTTTCTTCGCCATTTTTAGTATACTTCATGCATTGATGGAGAGTTGACGGGACGATGCCATAATCGTAGAGCCACGGTCGTTCTAAGAGAATCTTATAAGTCGTGTCGGCATCGATCACGTATATCTTAGCTTCAGTTTGCAGATCCCCAAATTTAATCGGCAGAGCTATGGACCCCAGAACTTACTGGCAATTTTGGTTGAAGCCTTGAATGACAATCCTTTCCCTTGACAGGTGTCGGACGTCCATTGACAAACTCTTCAGAGTTCGTAAGTTCATGATGTTCACTGAGGACTCCGGATCAATCAATATGCGACTAATTCGATCTCCGTCGCTGTACCCGGTCACGTAAAGCGGCCGATTATGCTCAGCTATTCCCAGTAGCAAGTCTTCATCCTTAAATGTGACTGCGGCGGCTTGCAAAGTGTACTGAGCTTCTTTCATATCAATTTCCGCAAAACGGGCCTGATACCTCTCAGGGTTTTGTAGAGCGTGAATGAGGACATCTCTAAGCTCCTTAGATAGGACCAAGGCATCGTAGATGCTCAGGAGAGACGGAAGCTTCCGGAGATGAGCCAAGACATTATAGTCCACCGAGGAAGGACTTATGTTTTCATCAGCCGGTTCTCTGCCATCTTCCTCATTAGCGACTTGTTTTTCCTTCCCTTTTGGGGTGTTGCCCTGATTTGGTGGTAGAGCCCTGCCGCTTCTGAGGTGGATTTGATTGGCCTTTGTGGCGAGCTCCTCGTCCTCTTCGGGAAAATAGAGCTCCTCCTCAGAGTCGCTGCCAAGATGGATAGCGTAGCAGGTCACTACTGGGATCTCTTCATTGGAGTCTTCCTCTAACTCCTCCAGAATTTCAGCCGCTTCTGCAGGGAAGAACTCCTTCAATTGAATCAGAGTTCTTTTCTTCTGTTCATAATCTTCGAGGGAATCGATATATTTTTGAATGGTCGATCTCCCTGCAGACTCTTTTTCGCGCCAAGCTGCACTTTTCTTCTTCTTGAGCTTCTTAGATTTTGAGCCCGATGGAGCCGCATTAGCAGCTGGGCCGGTAGACTTCTTCTGTCCTTCCCATTCCGTCCTGGGCTCTTTCTGAAGCAGCTTTAGCATCTTCTTCGTCTTATTAGATATGTGCTTACTCCAAGGAGGCTGCGGCGAGTCGGTCTCATTTCTCAGGGCGGCGGGTTCGGCTGTCTTCTCCCAGAAGGTTTCAGCTTCTGTCTATATAAAGTTGGTGGTTGCAACTTGATTGTTCACCAACACGCTTTTGGACAGCTCGATCTCTCCAGCCTTGTACTGCTTCTCAACCCAGTCTTTGAAAATATAGCAATCCTCGATCGCATGGCTTACTACTCGATGGTACGGGCAATACAGGGGATTGTCGGCCATTTTTGCTTCTTGAGGTCTTTTCGACTCCGGCAATCGTAGACCGTTGTTCAAGGCATCTTTAAATATCTTGCGGACCTTGTCCCTTCTGAAAGAGTAAACCTTGTTCTTCTTCTCCTGTAGGGAAGGCCCATCTCCTCCCAGCAATGGCTTCCGAGACCGGTTGGTTTTGGATTCGCCCGCCCTTCGCTTTTCTTCATTGTCGGACGCATTGAAGACATTGGTGATGCTGGAACTCCCGCTTCTACGGTTGTCGTGCCGCTTGCTTTTCCAAGTTTTGTCTCTCTGAGAGTCTGGGGTAGACTCTTGCTTCGAGCGTTCCAGCATTTGGACTTTCTTGGTTAGCTCTTGAAACGTTTTGAGGCCTGCTGTACACAAGAACGGGACCATCCAATTGCTGAGGTTCCCAATGAGAAGGCTGATGGACTGGTCCTGCTCCAGCGGCGGTTCGCACTTGACTGTGAGATTACGCCATCAGGCGATAAAGTCGGTGTTGCTTTCATTCTTCCCCGGCTTGGTCCTCACAAGGTCAGCAATGGAGATTTTATCACTGACACTCATGAACCTTTGCCGAAACAGAGACTCCATTTGAGCAAAGGTAACGACGGACCCGTCTGGTATGCTCGCGTACCAGTCAAAAGCGATACCGGTCAGGCTGTTGACAAACTGACGAAGAAGGAGCGCATCATTTCCCCCTGTATTTGCGCATGATGCTTTGAAGTGGGCAACGTGCTGATTTGCATTTCCCGTCCCGTTGAACCTTCCGAACTTAGGAATGACGTAGCCGCTCGGAAACTCGATCAGATCGTACTGTGTGGGGTATGGCCGCCCACTACTGCCAATCTCTTTCTGAGCTTCAGCTTCAGCCACCAATGTTTTAACTTTGCTGGTGACCAAATCCATTATCCGATCTTGTGTTAGCGGGATAGTGCTATCTGGGGCCAAGGCGTCCCCAAATGCGGAATGTGGCCGGCTTTCGTGCGGCTCAACCAGTCTTGGACCCAAAGGAACAGGCATTGGCTGCTTCGGATTGTTATCACCCGGCTGATTAGTAGCGACTTGTGCTTGATTGGGAGGCGCTTGAGCAATTTGAGCCCTAAGCTGCATCACAACGTTTGTTAGGTCGTCAATTTTCGAATAGAGCTTGGCCATCTCTTTATCCTTGCTCCTGAGCTGTTTTCGAAGCTCTTGAAGCAGCTCTTGCTCCGCGGTCCTGGGGCGGAAAGTCGGCTCTTCCTCGCTGTCCGAGCTTGACTCTGCATGGACCGAGGGGTCTTTCTGCCTATCATCCTCATCGAGAGGGTTTTCTTCATCCAGCGGAGGTGGCTGTTCTTGGGCAGCGGCGACCACTTTCAAGCCAGATTGGGCTTGGGATGTGGTGGCCCCATCCTTGCTTTTGCTGTAAGGTTGTCGCTGGGGCGCCCGCCCGCCATATAGACCGTATGGATAATATATCCAGCCGTCTTTTTATTATCGGCGGTTGATTTCACAGATCACTGCCTTAACCCCCATGTTTCAGTAGCAGGCAGTCGATTGAAAGCGGATGGCCTGGCCGGATTCTTGAATGGTGCCGGCGCTTCTTTTCTGGATTTGCCACGCTGCTTTCGCACGGCACAGAGCGCTTGATAGACTCTCGAAGAGACAGTGTCATACTTTTTCTGTTGGGGCTGGGACACGTCTCTTTGTAGCGACGTTCGGACCGCTGTGTTCTTGATTGTGGCGGTCATGGCATTTTTCTGAACCCACTTCAGAGGTTCGAAGGAATTGCTAATCTTTACGGCCGACTCAGCCATCGTCACAGAGTAACCCTGCTCTTGGAACTTCACAAGATTCCACTTGGCTGAAGCCCTGACCCTCTTGTTGGCTCGATACCTGAGCCGCTTCTGCCTTAACTTTTCTGTTCTAAGCACCTGGCAAACTTCGACTCTTTGGGAAGACTCCGTAGACCGGGCGATGGAGGATTTTGGAGATACGATCGATTGTGCATTTGTTGGAGTCATCGACTGAGCTCGTCCGCAACATTTAATGTTACCCTTCGTATCGGAAGTTTTGCCCCCAGCTGGAGCGCCAGAGAGTCGTTCAGACACCATTTTAAGTTTCGGTTGTGGTGCTTTGGCGATCACAACATTCGGCCTCTTGCCCCTTGAGGCCGGCTTGGCCGTCTGCTTTGCCGGGATTTCTGCCAGATGAGCGCTTCCGGCAGGGTAGATGACGACGGAACCGAACTGGCGGGGCGGTTCCTCCCACTGTCGACTGAGGCTTGCGGAGAGGACTACACGAGCATTGATCTTGACCACGTACGGGATCGGGGTCACGTTGGAAGCTGAATTCGTCTTGGGAGACATTGTCGTCGAAAGTTGATTACTGCACGGAAAAAAACATCATTTCAGTATAGGCAATCGATATTTATATTGATTGAGTTTGCATGAACGTTTAACCCGAAATATGGGATGAGAGAGCAGGTCCCACCGGGCGTGCCAGAATCTGTAGGGTGTTTTTCGTCACCCCATTGAGATGGGAATACGCGCGTGCAGGCATACTACAGATTCCCCCTGCCTAAGGTAGGCCGGGGTTTATTGATTGTGGGGATCCGAATCTCCGGCAGCTGCGGACTAAGCCGCCGTTAATTACCCCTCGCCTTTGGAGCGAGAGAACCTCCGATTGACGGGTTAAACTGGTCAAGCGAACTCAATGTGCAGTATACGTGTGTTTTGTTTTGGAGGGGGCTTGGATATATCGGGAGCCACGCAGAGTTTTTACGGGGGTCCCGCTACCCGGATAGCGGGTTGGGGGTCAAGGGGGCTAGCAGCCCCCTTGCGGGGTGCGGGGCAGCGACCCGGCCCAAAATTTTTTTTGGGGGGGGGACAGTGTTGTGGAGTGTGTGTGTATCTGTACATATATATACATGTATATTTATATATATATAGAAAAAAAGGAAAAATCGCCTAAAGGACGCGTGGGGTCAGCGCCTTGAGCGCTGTGCGCTTAGGTGATGTGGGCTTAGGCGCAAGCGCGCCACGTGTCGGCACGTGGGCGCTTTGCGCTTGAGCGCTGAGCGCTGGAGCGCAGGCGCGCCACGTGTCGGCACGTGGGCGCTTTGCGCTTGAGCGCAGGGCGCTTGAGCACTAAGTGCTCGAGCGCTAGCGCGCCATGTGTCGGCACGTGGACGCTTGGCGCTTGAGCGTGGAGTGCTTGAGCGCGAAGCACTCGAGCACTAGCGCGCCACGTGTCGGCATGTGGGCTCTTGACGCTTGAGCGCCGGTGAGAAAAAGAGGCTTTTAGCCCCAGAAATTCTCGAAAGAGAAATCAGAGTGGAGTTAAACTCCTAAGATATTTTAGGGTTGATGAAAGGGTTTCTTCTTCTTTCTCCTCTGGTTGCTGGATCTTGAAGATCAAGAGATATGAGATTTTAAAAATCTCTTTTTTTTGAGATCTAATGGAAGATCTGAGTTCCCCTTTATGGGTTTTGTGGTGAAAAACTATTTAGTTTTATAAAATGAAGAGTAAAACTCTTGATTTAATTCAAAAGAAAGAAGAAGGTTTTGGAACCTTGAGGAAGGAGAAAATATCTCAGATCTAAATTTTTTTTGGAGAGAAAAAAATGTCCTTGGATTTTTTCATTATCCTTGCCTTTATAGGCTATACACTTTACACATAGCCCCTTGGGCTTCACAAAATAGCATTTTGCCTATCTCATGGCTCATGTGTCATTTCTTTTTGCACATAAGCCATGGGCTTTACAAAAATTTGGCTTTATGCCTATTTTTCTTATATTTATCCATAAAATAAAATAAAAGAAATAGAACAAAATTATTTATTACAAAATTTTTATCTTGGCATGGGGGGAGGCCGGCCGCTTCATGTTCGGGCTCGACCCGGGCATAGGCCCACTGGATTTGGGCTTGGGCCTACTTGGCTTGGGGTTGACTTTGATTTTGACTTGGTCAACCGGGGTGTAAATTTTTACCCCGACAAACCAAGCACAGCCGAGCACCTGCACGCTTGCACCGCCGGAGCTGATCGCCGCCGGTGACCTTGTCCTCGTATCCCTGACCCCCGTGCACCCCCATTGAGCCTTACTCCCTCTCCTCTCCTTCTTTCTTCTTCTTCTTTTCTTTTCTTTTCCTTCTTCGGTTTTATTTTAAAGTTGCAGCCGTTCTCTGCAGATCACACGCCGGAGCTCCGTCGACGCTGTCGATCCCCTCACGACCATCTTCGCCAACCACAGTGAGCTTCTTTCTCCTCTTTCCTCTTTCCCTTCTTCTCTTCTTCATTCCTTTATGCATTTCTCTTCTTTTATTATTCACTGTTCTCTTTTGTTCGCCGGAATCCGGTCGCGCCGTCGACGATCCCGACGACCCAGCGAGGATATCTGACCCGTGTGATCCCATTGTACGTTGTGTGGATTTGTTCCGTGTACCATGCGCGCGTCGCGATTTTTTCCGCCGATGTGTGACGTTCCGTATACCCGTATCGCGATCCGTCTTGGCAAGTTAATCTTGCTACATGCTATACTATTACCTTCTATGTATATTTAAATTATAATACCCCATAATGATTATTTATGCAACCCGCATTGTCACTTTTCATGTTTTATCATTTTCGGATGTCCGATTACATCCGTATCATATATTTCACATCCAGTGCATGCAAGTAAAACTTGCTACATGCTATTTATATTACTTTAAACTTATTTAAATGCATAGTAAACCTGTAGATTACATATAATGCCACATGTTCCATTTTAACATTTTTATTGTTCTATTATATCATTTTAGATCTAGAACTTGAAACATACCATGTTGCATTTTAGTTTACCATACGTGGTACTCACGTCCATATTTAAATCACATAACAATTATTTGCACGGCCCACAATACCCTTTTATAGTTTCTACCCTATCGGGCACCCATTTGCATCCATTTAACCTATTATATATATAATTGCATCCCTAGATCATTTAACCTATAATAATGAGATTTTAACATTCCGTATTTGTTAAAGTGTATTTAATTAGTGTTGGAACTATCCCCTTAACCCAAATCGATAACTGTGCATCCATACGCTTTAATCTGTACCTATTTGCATATAACATCACAATGTTCCATTTCATTGTTCCATTAGTACCTCATATTTGTTTTGTATACCCATGCTTACTATAGTTTGATTACGAGCACCCACGTGACAATTGTGCACCCCTGACATGACTTGATATACCATACTTGACACGACGTGATACCGTGCACTTCTTGACATGACATGATACCTATATACTACCCGACTTGACCTGACGTACCATGGTTTTACCTGTTACCTGATCTTGTTACTAATGCCAACAGTTTTGACATGTTGTCCCTACGGACATGCCCTGTTGTCTATCCAGACAACCTTTACCTGCTGATCCTGTGTTGGCATTAGCTCTAGATTTATCAATACTTGACTTGAATACACAACTTGGGGGTATGGGAAAATCAATGATGAAATCTGACTTGTAACTCGACAGTTCGATACCTTTACTGATCAGTTTTAGAGGCTAGGCCAGCCTTGGGATGATGCTGCTGACATTATCCATCATTACCCACTACCTTTTTAGATGCTAGGCCAGCCTTGGGATGATGATGTTGACATCATTCATCGTTACCCCTTTTCCTTTTAATGCCTAGCGGCATGTCTCGGTTTCAGCCCGAGAATCTTCACCGTGATCCCGGGCACGCACGGGATGCTATTGAGTTACATCGATGATTCATCAAATTGATTTTAAAGACTTGAGAGTAGTTAACCCAATAGACCAGTTTAGATTACTCACTGCACACTACCTTTCACTGCCCTGATTTATATCACTGTTATACCTGTTTTACCATTTAAGATCATAATTGTATGTCTTGCTACCCTGTTTATATATTATTGCTTGATGTTATGACGTGCTGACGTCTGGGTTTTGCATGGTCCAGATTCCTTACCTTTGTTGCAGTTCGAGCAGAAGTACTCCAGTCAGCAGGCTGAGCAGTGAGGACTCGTTAGTAGTTAGTTCTTTTATTTTCAGTATTTTCATTTCTGTTGTAAGCCCGCATTATGGGACGTACATTCCAGTTTAATTCTTGTATTGGATCTTTTGCTTCCGCATTATTTTATTCTTGACTCATTTTATTTTGGCTTATGGACATGTGTTAGATAGTTTATTATTGTTCTTGATATCTCTACAGCCGTAATGTGACTGTGGAAGGATATTTTCTATCCACAGGTAGCATGGTTGGCTATGTCACGTGCCCATCTTAGCGCACTCTGGGAAGCGGGGCATGACACATGGTGTCCACAGGCACGTGCCTGGCGCGTGAGCGCTTGGCGCCCGCCGGTCACGTGCGCAGCGCGTGGGCGCTGGGCGCCAGCGGTCACGTGCGCAGCATGCGACCGCGAGGTGCCCGCGGGTCACATGCGCTGCACGCAACCACTGTGCGCTGAGCGGGTCACGTAGGGTGCATGTGGGCGCTTAGCGCCCGCGGGTCACGTGGGGCTCACGTGGGCGCTTAGCGCCCGCGGGTCACGTGGTACACACGTGACCATTGGGCGCCTTAGCGCCCGGGGTCATATGGCGCACACGTGACCATTAGGTGCCTTAGAGTCCCGGGGTCACGTGGCGCACACGTGACCGATTGGCACCTTAGCGCCCGGTGTCACGTGGCCCACACGTGACCATTGGGCGCCTTAGCGCCCCGGGGTCACGTGGCGCATATGTGACCGATGGGCGCCTTAACGCCCGGGGTCACGTGGCGCACACGTGACCATTGGGCGCTTTAGCGCCCCGGGGTCACGTGGCGCACACGTGACCGATGGGCGCTCAGGGTCACGTGGCGCACACGTGACCGATGGGCGCTCAGGGTCACGTGGCGCACACGTGACCACGGGAAACACCCACGGGAAGAGGCCTAGCCCCTGGGTTGGGGAGTTGAACTCTCAAGGGGTTTTTTGGAGTTGAACTCCTAACAGAAACTAATTTATGGAGTTAAACTCCAACAGATCTAGAAAGGAGTTAAACTCCTAGATATTTTTGGCTCTTCTTTTGAGCCTTAGATTTGTCTAAAGTTAGATTTTTAGAGATGAGTCTCCTTCTTCCTTCTCTTGATCGGAAAAATCTTGGAGAAAAGGGGGTGAGACTTAAAAGTCTACCCTTTTCGAGATCTGATTGGAGATCCGAGCTCCCCTTCGTGGGTTTTGTGGTGAGAAACTATTTATTTTTGAGAAAAGAAGAGTTAAACTGTTGATTTAATTCAAAAACGAGGAAGACGGTTTTAGACCCTTGAGAAAGGGGAAGGAGGCACAAACCCTAGTTTTTGGGGAGAATGAAAAGTATATACTTTATTCATCATCATGTTACCTTATATAGGCTTACACATTTACATATAGCCCCTTGGGCTTTACAAAATGACATTTTCCCATCCCATGTCTCATGTGCTATTTCTTTTTGCACATAAGCCATGGGCTTTACAAAAATTTGGCTTTATGCCCATTTTGCTTACATTCATGCAAAAAAATTACATCAAAATTATTTGTTACATGATTTTTATTTTGGCATGGGAAGACCGGCCGCGGGGCTCGACTTGGGCTTGGGCTCACTTGCTTGGGCTTGGGCCCGCTTACTTTTGGTTGACCTTGACTTTGACCCGGTCAACTGAGATGCAAATTTTGACCCCAACAAGGTCGCCGAGATTCTTTATAGAGAAACGTTGTCTAAGTTGACGAATAAAGAATTGAAGGAACTGTACGTTATTACCTATACGAATGATGTCGTCAACATACACCAAGAAATAGATGACGATGGAGCCCTTGGAGTAGACAAAAAGTGACATATCCACCATCGAATTTGCGAAGCCACTTTGTAGGAGATAGCTTTTGAGTTCTTGATACCATTCCCTGGGTGCTTGCTTAAGATCATAAATAGTTTTACGTAGTTTGCAGACATGGTTGAGTAGGGAAGAGTGGAGGAAATCATATGGTTGAGCTATATACACATCTTCATAGAGAGTACAGTTGAGAAAAGCATTGTTAATGTTGAGTTGACGAAGAGGCCATCCATAAGAGAGTGCGAGACATAAGACTATACTTATTTCTGATTTGAAAGTAGCGTGACTTTGACCAAGACGACAGTGCCACTCACTTATTTCTGATTTGAAGTAGAGTGAATTTGAGGTTGGATGGAGGGTGGGAGATAGTAGATATCATTATGGCTATCCCCACAAAGAAGAGGCGTCCCGGGCGAAGATCCTTCACCAAAAAATCAGAGGGAAAAAACTCAAGTGAGACTTTGTTTGATTTGCAAAATATAGCAACAGAAATTAAGTTTTAAGTAATAGATGGTGCACAAAGGACATTATCTAAAAGAAAGGGTTATTGGGGTGAGTGCAGTATTGTGTTACCGATGTGTGAAATTTTCAAACCCGAACCATCATTTATGTTGATTTCATCAGGACCACCATAATCGGTGTAGCTTTGAAGAGTCCTAAAATCAGACGTAACGTGATGAGAAGCATCGGTGTTCAATATCCAGAAGGAGGGAGCGGGCTGGTTAGTATTTGTGATATTTGCTACAGGTTGAGGGAGCGTTTACTCCAGGTGTTACGGTGAATTAGTTTGCACTGCGTTCTCACGAAGAAAGCGAGCGAGTTGATGACAATATTTGATGTTGTGACCGGGACGGTTGCAGAAATTGCAGTAAGAGTTGGAGCGGGATGAGTTGTTGTTGCATGTGCCGGAGTACTAGTTGTTATTGTTGTTGTGAGCGAAATTGCTGCTGTTGGTGTTGCGATTGTAGGAGATGCTTCCACATTATTGCGGAGGGTGATAGGAGGAGCGATTAGATTGGTTGGCATAGCTGGTGCTTGTGAGAGAAAGAGACGCACCCGTGTTTTCTTTCTTCAGATGGAGTTTGTAGTCTATGAGTTTGTCATAGAGCTCGTCAAAGGTGATGGAGTCATCACGGACTCGGGTAGTAACCGTGACTTCTTTGAATTCATGTCCGAGATCAGTGATGATGTAGAGAACAAGGTCATCTTCATGAAGAGGGTGGTTGGCGAGAGCGAGATCGTTGGAGATAGATCGCATCTCTTGTAGGTGCTCACTTATTGAGCGCGAGCCATGTTGATTATTAATGAGGCATTTCTTGAGCGAAATAACTCGTGAACGAGATTTGTTCGCAAGGAAAGTATCAAGTCGATCCCATGCTAACTTGGATGAGGGAACATAGGAGATATGGGGCTGGATCGTCTCGACGTAGCTGCCGAGGATAGCGTGGAGGATGAGTTGATCTTGACGTTACCATTGATGGTAGTCTGGATTTTCAACACGCTTGATGTTGACGTCGGCGATAGTCCTCGTAGGAGGGGATTTAGATCTGTCGATTTGACCAAGAAGAACGTGACCAATTAGGGCAAATTGGATTTGAGATCTCCACACAATGAAGTTTGTATGGGAAAGTTTTGTTGGAAAAGTGAATTTGGTGATGATGAGGATTGAGTTTTGAGAAGAGGCCATGCATAAAAAAATTGAGCTTTTAATTATAAGGCTCTCATACCATATTAGAATTTTGAAGAAGATGGAGTTTAGGGTTTTGAACTTGGTTGTTTGTACCGAATATCAATTGTGTTTTTATATTACACTTTATATGATAAATAATAGAATAAAAATAAAATCTTTCTTAAATAATAATACCATAAGATTATAGAAAGATTTTTATGATTGAAAACCGCATCAGCCACGTTTATGAATGGCAGAAGTCTGATGAGTAGTTTGGCAGACGTTTGTGTCTAATCTGGTATTTCTTGAATTTGATTGCCAGACGTCTATGACTCCTTCAACAGATGCCTGGTTTCGCTTTGTAGTTTTGCCAAATGTCTGAACGAGATTCTTCAGATGTCTGTTGTTGTTTTGTCTGCTTGTTGCTAATATCGATACTATATTAAACCAAAAGCAAATGAACGAACAAGATTTCACCGGCCCAACAGGTCGAGTTAAGGATCCTAAACTTAATAGGTCGTGATCTGCTCCGCTGATTTTTGTCCGTTGCAGAAAAGAGATCCCTGACCCCACTTTCAAAATGATGAATATGAAGTTCGGGAGGCTGCAGGTACTGTGGATTGTCTGACTCCCAATCAGGTTGCCTTCTCGGGTCTCGTCGGTGTTGCCTGTAGGTCGTAATATGACTCGAGATTGCCATCTCCTGTCCCCCTGTTGGTGCGGAATCCGCTCCCGGGTTGTCGCTTCGCTGCGTTTGGCCCATCCTATAAGCACCTTTTGGGATTCTCAAATCCATCCACAATTGAGGGATGTCATTATGGGTTTCACCGCCTTTGCTCTTCTTCTCTCATTCACCCTTCAGTGGGGGTGCAGCCGGGTCGGTCGATATAGTTTTAAATACACTACAATCCAGAAAAATAGATTTGTTGTTATATTTTTTTTTATGGAAACACCAATATGAATTAGAGAACCATGTTCCTGAAACTAGGTTTAAATTAAACACTTTTACAACTAAAATTGTTGAAGTACAAAATATAAACAGGGGAGTTGATGTTGAGTTGCTATTGTATCCACCAAATAAAGAGAGACCTTTTACTTCCCCCGACACCCCCCTCCAATTTTTCTTTTCTTATTGACTTCTATTTCCTTGCAAAATTCAAATACTTTTTCTCCTTTTAGATCTCAACGGAATAAATTGGAATCTTTTTAGAATATTCACCATAAGCGACGAAAATGATAAAATAGGTGTGTTAAAATCGAATTTAGGAATAAAAATATAAGGATTATAAGATTATTTTAGATAGAAAATTGAAATAGAAAAAGATTTAGGTTGTGTTTTTAAGGCAAAAGATGAGTGATCATACTCGAGAGAATTAAGAGGTTTAAGAATTATTAAATGTAAGATATAGAAAGAGAAAGATTCTTATGTTGAACATAGAAGCTGAGAGTTTGAACATAGATTTTGAAATTTAGAGATAAGAGAATAGAGAATTTGAAGAAGAAGAATAATTAAAGGTTTTAAATGTGGAAGATGCGAAATTGAAGAAGGAAATTTAGGGGTGTAGAGTTGTGAAGATGGAAAATGAAAGAATTTTAGGGTTTTGAATGCTTAAGATGTGTAATTAAGATGAAATTGAAGAATGTTATTGTTGGAACAGCTTGAGCCCTAAGGGTTTTAGCAAGAACAAAATTCTTTATAATATTTGCAACTCCTCTAGAGTGTGCAAGAATTCTCTAGAATCTTCTAGATTTAATATCTATATACTTATAAAGAAAGTTCATGGATATCATCAAGAACTGTAAGGGTTTATTTTAGATCATGATCCTATCTAGATTCTTCAGTCTTATGCTTCATGGCAAGAAGCTAAAGAAATATCTATATTTAAACAATTTTTATAAGGCTTATAAATAGAGGATGAATCCCTTAAATCGTAACTAAGCAATCGAGTTTCAAATCTAAGTTGTTGGAGATGAAAAAAAATACTCCAAAATTTTGTAAGTTGAAGAGAAACGTTGCTCCAATAAATGTGCAATTTTATTGTACTAAATTGCTCCAAATAAAATTTCTATTTTTTATGTATCCACTTCATTCTACCATCAATCCTACCATTTATTCTCCATTCACAAAATCCAAAATTAGAATATCAAATCTAGAATATCCTATAAGTAAAATCATATCCTCCGGGCTTTAACTAGTGGTATTTGAATCACAAATTCTTTCAATTGGTATCATAGTCTTATTAGATCAATTTTCGGGAATTTACCTTGAGAGCATGACCACATTTGGATCAATCCAACCAATATCTCAAATATTTGGCTGCGACAACTACAACATTTGGAGTATCAACAGTCAAGATGCAGATGCTCTTCCAGTCTCAAGAACTATTAGAGATTGGAAAAACCATGTCAGACGAAGAAACCGTTATCATTGAAGCTAAGGAGCAAAAGATGGATGAGAATAAATACCACGATGCAAAGAATCTTCACATCATTCAACAAGCAGGAATCAATGCTATATTCCTAAGAATCTTTAGAGCTTTAACATCTAAGAAGGATACACCAAATGATGAGTTTTAAGGCAATATTAAAGCGACATACGTACAGCTTAAGAAGCTGTTATTGAGAAGCGTTGAAAAACAACAACTTGAGTACCATCAAGTTATCGAGAGAACCCAAAAATTTTCTAGAAATTCTCAAGTACTCTAAAACGCTTAAGAATTCTCTAAAATATTCTAGATCTAAGATCTAGATACTTATAGAGCATCATCTAGAACTATGAAGGTTGTAGATCATGAATACATCTAGAAGCTTCTCCCTTATGCTTCATGGTAATAAGTTTTAGAAATATCGGTATCAAGATAATTTTTATGAGGCTTATAAGCATAGGATGAATCCTTCAAATTATAATTAAGCAATCAAGTTCCAACACCTAAGTAGTTGGAAACGAGAAGTTCCAACAACTATTTTATGTAAATTGAAAAGAAATGGTGCTCCAATAAGTAAACATCTCTATTGTACCAAGTTCCTCCAAATAAAATTTCTATTTCTCTTTGTATCCACTTCTATCTACTGCCAATCATTTTACATATACTTTCCATTCACTAAAACTTATTTATAGTATTGTACCTTTCAATTTCTAACAAGTGGTAGTCACTTCCATAGATTGTTGTAGATGTTGGGTTTTAGAATTTTGGATATGAAAAATATACGGATTTAGGATTTTGGATGTGAAAAATGAAGAATCAAGATGGATGTTAAGGGCCTATATATTGCGTTTTAAGTTTTTGCATCAGAAACGCAAGTGTTAGCTACATAAGAGGGAGCATTCTCATACATCGCTGATATGCATAATCACAACCATAATTTACAAAGAAAAAGTGAGTCACGAACTATTTTGCAAATCACCGCCATCTTTTATTAAACAAATTTATAGATAATGTTTCACAAGTCATCGTTATTGGAGATAACTCTCTCCTATGCAGTTGACTCTCACATTTCTCATCTTGTATTGAAGGTGAGAAATTAAAGATGGAAAATTTGGGGTCCTAGGATTTAGAATTTTGAAAACGAGGGAAATTGATGATCGATTGTTAGGTTTCTGCCAATGTACAAGTTAAGAAGTTGTAATTGAAAATTTTATAAATTTAGGAGAAGGTACACAGTTTTGCATTACAAGTTTATGATGTATAATAAAGTTTATGATTATTAACTAGAGATTTAGTAGACGATCCAAAAATATCAAGAAAGCTAAAGAAACGACTAAAATTTTTTTTTTGTGGTGATGGCGTGTGGGGTGGGATGGGGTGGGGTGAGGTCAATAGTGAGTCCGAGAGATGGAGGTAAATAAGGAAACTATGGGGAGGGTATAAAGTAGTCCCAAAAGAAATGGAGTTTACAACAATATTAGTTAGATCCACATGTAGGCGTTCGTTTGGTTTGTTGGAAATAGAGGTGTGCAACATTTGTTTCGGAAACAATTCATTTTATAAGTTTGGTTAAATTTTTTGTTGTTGTAGGAGATGGAAATGGAATTTGCACACTAACCCCAAAAACTTGTACTAACATCTAATCGCAACAAATTAATATTACGACTTGGAAAAGGGGATCAAAGATTAATTAATAATTGAAATATACAGCTTTGAAAATCGAAAACAACTAAAAAAAATGGATTTGTACTACTACAATCTAGGGATGCCTCTCCGGTTAGGACCGTGGGGACAAAACACTGCCTCCACGGTATCCACCATAGAGACAAAAATATCGACCGTTGGTTGAAACGGCGTGAGGGCAAGTTCTTGTCCCTACGAATGAAACTTTGCACCTACGACATATGCCATAGGGACAATTGCCCTTATGGTTTTAAACTCGGGGCATTTTTTTTTATAAATTTTTTTTAAAATACTAATATCTTGTCCCTACGGTCCTCCCTAGGAACAATACCCCTACGGATTAAACCCTTAGGGTCAAAATTCAGTATTTTAAATTTTTTTAAAGAATATTTGTATTCTTTGTCCCTGCGGTTATCACCGTAGGGGCAATTGAATGTCCTTACGGAGTAAACCGTAGGGGCATAATTTCAGATTTTTTCATTATGCCCTTATGGTTAAAACCGTAGGGGCATATATTTGCCCCTACAGTTATAACCGTAGGTGCAAAAATTATAATTTTTTAAGAGAGTTTCCCTATTTTTTTGCCGTCCTGTACACAATAATATATATCATACAGAAATATACAACAACATCGAGACAGAAATATTAATCAATAACATTCTACGCATAATATATAATGAAATAAATAAATATAATACAAAATCAATTTAAAATTAGGATCATAATCAACGTATATAACAACTGATATCCAAAATATACAACATGTATCAAATAAAGTACAGTCATGCTATAAAAATAAAAAATATAAATAAATCACTGCTGGCTTGGTCATGGTGCTCCACCTCGAAATATCTACGAAATCTGGTGCATCTGCGCCTCGGTGCAGTCCTGGGACGACAAAAACTCGAGTATTGATGGGGAAGGACTAGGAGTGGCATGCAGAGTCGGAGTCGAAGAAATGGCCTACGCAGAAGAACCTGAATCAGTGGCATGCGGAGACAGAGCCGAAGTAGTAGCCTGCACAGCCGCAGCCGAAAGAGTGGCCTGCCGAATCTGTAAAGTTTTTCAGTTTGTGTAATAAAAGAATAAGTGTACTAAATTCTGTTTATATGTCTTGTTGTGAAATTCTAAGTCTTGAAATAAAGTCTTGCGACTTGAAATGATGTGTTATCTGAGTTGTGCTAAAATAATTAAGTTCTTTGCTAAAATTTGATAAATACGCTCAAAAATTGTTGAAAAGTTAAGGTTTTTGTTGAATATGTTATTGCAATGATATATATATATATATATATATATATATATATATATATATATAAGTGTCCCCATATCTTACTCGTACCCATATTCGAATCCGTACTATGTAGACTAGAATTATAAAGATATAAATATAGACGAACAGAAGTAACATACATACCATCATCTCCTTCTACTCCTCGACTCGGAAGCTCATTGCGGCCATCTGCATCTCCAGACGTCGCTCACGGAACGTACCAGAAGTAACCGCCGGAGAGGAGATGAACTTCAGCTGGGCCCTGCTGGGACCAGTTCCCCGGCCTCTCTCCCAACTACCGTGGTGCTCTCCGTGTACGGTATGCAGGGGTCAGCACGGCTAGATCGGTTTCTGCGCTGAAATCAATCCCTGATATCTCCACATGCTGCGCCACTCACGCCCACACCATATAAAGCATTCATACGTAAGTAAACCATTTAAATTTAAACTTATAAAAACAAAATCCCATTTGAATTAGAACATTTATTAACAGCTATGCAATACTCCTCGGTAGCAGTGTTGGGATATCGAAACTCGCCTGTGATAGGATTTGTCGATGTGGTGTGGACGGACAGATAATCCGTCAAAACGTCCGGTGTACTACCCACCGCCACGGTCCGAGTTCTCTGCAATTCACCCAAAACACACAAATACCGTATCTTTTCATATTGCATTATGTCAAAAGAGATATATTGTAATTTACTTTTGCCTCCGTGGCACGAGTAATGTTCCTCGACCCATCCGTGTAGGTAATTCGACCCCTCTTTACGGACTTCCGATTCTCCTTATTTTGGGCGGCCTGTTTCACCTTCCGTTCAGACGCCCAAAATCCGCACAAGAGTGGCCATGTCTCTATATCGACGTCGGTAAAGGCCAGAGACTGCAGGAGAGTCGGTCTCTCCACCTCGGGGGTCGCCAGCCACAGATCGTAGCAATCAAACTTCATCTTATTCCTATTATACCGGATATGACCCAGCACGCTGATCGTGAGGCCCTGGTAAATAACCTGAAGATCAAGCCCTCTATCAGGGTCATCGAGATTGATTGTGGCCTGAAAATCATAATCCACCCGCAAATACAAGAAATTAATGTCTTTAAATTATAAGTGCCAAATGATAGTAAATTTATTTGATAAATAAAATAAAAATATTTAATAATACTTGAGTCTGCTCAAAGAAGAGGTCAAAGGAGCGCCTGTGCTACACGCCCTACTCATGATGAAGAGGATACTTCTTGAAGTGGCGGCTCTCATCCCCTATATACTGGCTGAACTTCTCGGCATACTCGCCAGTGGGTCCGGAGTTAGTGGTAAAGAGGAGGGGAAATGCTCCTTGGCCCTTAGCGGCATCGGGCTTCAGCTTGTGGGACTGAGTCGGACCTCGAGTCCTACGGACGGGCCGCGGCTTTCCTGCATGTATAAAATATATAGATATACATACGATATCAAGACAAAACAAATTATGCGTAAAATAATCAATAAAATAAGGATATGATGCCAGTATATGATACAAGAATCTTAGCAAGGACGAAATAACTAGAAAAAAAAAGTTTTATGGAGGGAAATTATTATTCATATTTATCCGTTATCTCGTGGCATAACTGATAGCCTACTTGAATTCTGAGCCATGAATTCTAATGTGTTTGTTTGATCTATATACCACAATTAAGCTTAATGCATTTTTCTCGTTTACATGATATCATAATTTTTAGAGTCCAGTATATACCTCCGGCGACATCACCATGAGTCTAAGCCCGGACAGCAGCACGAGCGAGACGATAGTTGCTCCGGTGAGGAACAACCGGTGACCCGACATAGATGCATCTCCTCCAACTAGATGATAAACAATGACGATGTAAGTAATTTTTGAATACAATAATACATATTCAATATGATGTATTATATAATAAAAAATACCAACCTGCAGACTACGCTGAGGGTACGGATAGTGCGGGAGTGGCCTGTGCCCTGGATGTGGAGGCACCCCCTCTAACTAGAAAATAAGAAATGACTATATAAGTAACATCGAAATTGTCACGCCCCGCTTCCCGGTATACGGCGAAGGGGACGCGACTAGGCCGCTACGTATTTACTCAGAAGTAAATACGCTAAGCGTAACTAAGTAATATAAAAGAAATATACATAAGAGACAAATGTAATGAACAACAACTTTATTTAATAACATTCTTTTACAGTACATCTGAAAAGTAAATACCTGGAATGAAAAGCAATGCTTAAACAGTGGCATAACAGAAATGGAAAGTACTGAAATAAAATGTATAAGTTTCTAGAGCTCCTGGTCGAAGGCTAGCTGATCCAAGTCCTCGTTGGTGGGCTCGATCTCCTGAAGGTCCGAATCACCTGACAACATTCCAAAGAAGAAAGAGAAGGAATGTCGTCAGCGAACAATCGCTCGGTAAGTCCCAAAGACAAGGGAGGAGCAGAATAGACAGAGAGAGAGTGCAACTTTTAAAGTTGTATTATATTGCTATAATGTTGTATTTAGTATTAACGCTGTTGTTTGTAACTTGGTATAGAAGAGGCCAGTATACGAGAGGAGTCTTACTTACCCCAGAGACTAAGGTATCAGGAGTATAAGAAACCGTTTATGCCACGGTACAACAGCAATTGAATTCAGGTTAGGTGTATTCTGGTTGCAGTCTCGTGCCACTTCTAACACCTTCCGTACCAATCTACCCCTTAAAACCCCGCGATGTCTTGATTGTATTGTTTGTATTGTATTGTAAATTGTATTGTCTTGTATTATAGATTGTATAGATGGATGACTTGCTGAAACTATGATATCAGTAAATGGATGTAACTGGAGAATCATGTAGATGGAGGTATATCCATGCTTCGGTTCGGTCAATATAGATTGAATAGATTGAACAGATTGAATATATGTATTCATATTGAATTGTTATATATAGTTGAATCTCATTCAGAACAGATTGATTATATCGAGACTCAATCTGAGTCAGACAATTAGAAAAGAAATTGAATCCTGAATTAGGTTTTGGTGTTATCGGTAACCGCTGCACATGGACGGCAGGATTTGTGTCTTTTTAAAAATCGATTACCATGTTGATAACACCGTTTGTTAAGTTGTCTATCTTAAATAGTCAAGCATCCATATCTCCAGCTCCCTGAGGCTCAAGAGACTGGTCCCGCTTAAACCTATATTTACTAGGGTCCTTATTATAATTTATAGAACTTGAGGGGTTTTTATGTAAAAATAATTTTGTATAATTTTCAAAATACACCTCAAGTATTTAATTATTGTCTTTAGAGTTTTCATAGATGTAGATTTTATATATGTGACATTTCTAGTGAGTAAAACCTAATTTCATAATATATGGTATTTAATTGTAAAGTATTGAACTTGTATGGAATTGCATGGTATTTTCATGTAAAATGATTCTTTTTGATTAAGAAAAGTTGGAATATTTATACTATATCAGAAATAGATATTTTGATGATACATACATATATATATATATAATAATAATTTAATTTATTATTTTTCTAGAAATCTTATTTTCTTAAAATATTTGTATTTTTTTAAATCTTTCGAGACCGTATGCTCCTTGCGGAGGTCTGCATCTCGCACTACTAAGCCCGAGGATGTACGATAATCCGCACCATCCTGAACGGGTTCCCCGAAATGGGTTGTAGCGGCGCTTTGCAAAGATTTGTTTAAAATACATAATCTTGTAGAAAAAGGTTTTTATAAGTTAAAGGTATTTAATTGTAAATTCGTATTCCTGTATTCTATATTCCCAAAAGACATCATGCTATGATAGAGATATGTGTTGTGAGGAGGTAGGTTATTACCTCGTGAACTATCTAAAGGTATAACAAGGAATTAGAATGATTTATGTCAAAACTAAACTATATGGTATTTTTCTGAAAAAGTGCGATAAAAATTACAACATGAATTCTTTTGCTATGAAACTTGTTCAATATGTGATGTGCAAGTTTGGTATTGTTGTATTTAAGAAAATTGGAACATTTTAAAGAAAACAGAATCGGAAGTCGGATTAACTCCGCTTCCGTCGGATTTTAGAAATATAAGTTTTCATAATAGAAAAGAGAAGAGGGAGGAGGGACTTACTGTATTGTAGTGGAGAGGAGAGGAAAAGGAAGAAATAGGAGGTGTCTGTATGTCGTTTCGTTGTCGGAATCTCCTCGGAACGTCGTCGGAAGTTCGCCGGAGCTTCGCCCTTCGCTAACTCCACTTGCACACAAAAAGTCTAGGGAATTTTCTTGATAGTTTGGACAGAGATTTGGAAGTGAGGAGGGTGATTTGAGGTGTGGTATTTATAGGAAAAATTAGGGTTTAGGGATGTGAAAATGTGTATTAAAATGGATTAAATGAGGGTTTTAATTTTCTATGTAAATGTGCAGGGAAAATGAATAGTATAGGGGTTATGGGGCAGTCCAAAGGGTGCAAGGGAAAAAAAATGTGGAATCAGGCCGAGTTGACCCGGCGGCGCCGGCCGAGTCAATCGCTCCACCGGCCCGAGTTAGCCGAGTCGGGCCGATTCTCCATGCCACGTGTCCCTTGGTGTTGTGTCTTGATTCGTGGATCTGTTTGTTTTATGCGTGACTCTTGGTTTTTACGAGTTATGCACGTGTAGACTCTTAGGCTTCTAAAAAGATTAAAAGAAATCAAATTAAAAATAATATGTGGCTGATGAGATTTGAACACAAGAGATATGTTACAACAGTGTAAGGCTTTACCAATGAGCTACAAGTTGTTTCTTGCTGTTCAAAAGTAAATCAAATTTAAAACTTGTGCTCAGGCTCAAGCACCCCTTTCTGTATTTTTGAAAAAATTTCATACAGAAAGTTTAGGGTTGTTACAGAAATGAATATGCGTGTATATCTATAATATAACAATCAAAATGAATATGCATGCAATAAAGAATATATAAACGATCCTGCTGCAGGTGTGTGATCTAGGTGTGCCCCGGATGTGGAGGCACCCCTACAATTACACAATAAAAAATGACTACATAAGTAACTTCAGAATGAATATGCAAAGTTCACACGGAATGACTCATCTAGAGGGGGTACGAACGGTGTGGGAATGTCCACACGCAATGAGTCATCCAGGGGGTACGGATGGGAGTGCAACACCAGCCCTCTGGAGCTCCTTACGCAGCTCCCCGGGTGCAAGAACCGCTCTACCCCTGCCGCCCTTGGAGCTGCCTCTGCCGCTGCCCCCTGCCGCCTGCCCCTCGCTGCTTTCGACATCTCCATCACCTCTAGATAGAAGTACAATCATTACATATGCATGCAATACATGTATGCAAGAGATATAACAACAACAATACATGTATAGATTATATAAAATATAAAGACATAATATAATATTAATGATAACCTTTTTTGTTTCGTAGACGCATTAGACACCGTAGGAATATCTACTTGGATTTTATTATCAATATCATTTCTAACCCAAGTAACTTCACGTTCAGCCGAAGACAACCAGTCTACGGAGACAGACCGTTGGAGCACTCTAAGTCTTCTTTCTTCTTCCTCCTCACCGCTGTCATCCATGCGATCCTCGAATTCTGAGACATCATAAGTATCCCTGGATTTCCATTGGCATACGACACTCCATCCCGGATGCTTCAAGCACTTTGACTAGTATACTTGAAATGCTTGTTGCGGAAATATAAACGGATCGTCCTTATAGAAAAATCGACGTATGGTTACACTTATTCATCTTTCCAAGTCTCGAGGTTGTCTCTCCACCTATTTATATCGATTCGTGTATCATAACTAAATACACTGAAATATATAAGACGATTCTGATCGTCCGGGATATTGGATACTAAGTATGCAATCTAAGTATCCATAATAAACCACACCGTCCAATCCTATGGTCGCAACCCCACTATTCTGGGTGACTCAAGATTTTTTTATGTTCTTAATTTCAAATTGGCATCCAAGGACACCGAATTTTTTGTAGTATGCAACCTCCATGCTAGGATACTGAGCTAGACATCTTGAGTCTCTCTAATGATACAAACATATTCGGATCTTGGATCTGACAAAAAAAATTATGCGGAAAATATATAACGATATAAATTTAGATTAACACCAGTCGGAAAAATATGAGATTCGAATATCTTATATGATCTGAAACCAGTTGCAAAAATTTTCCCGATGATATTTTATCCAATCGATCATCAGTCCAATTAGACACCGTAGGAATATCTACTTAGATTTCATTATCAATATCATTCCTAACCCAAGTAACTTCACACTCAGCCGAAAACAACCAGTCTACGGAGACAGACTGTTGGAGCACTCTAAGTCTTTTCTCTTCTTCCTCCTCACCGTTGTCGTCCATGCGATCCTCGAATTCTGAGACATCATAAGTATCCCTGGGTTTCCATCGGCATACGACACTCCATCCCGGATTCTTCAAGCACTTTGACTAGTATACTTGAAATGCTTGTTGCGGAAAGATAAATGGATCGTTCTTATAGAAAAATTGACGTGTGTTTACACTAGTCAATCCATATTCATCTTTCCAAGTTCCGAAATTGTCTCTCCACCTATTTATATCGGTTCATGTATCGTAACCAAATACACTGAAATATTTAAAACGGTTCTGATCGTCCGGGATATTGGATAGTAAGTATGCAATCTAAGTACCCATAATAAACCACACCGTCCGATCCTACGGTCGCAACCCCACTATTCTGGGTGATTCAAGATTTTTTATGTCCTTAATTTCAAATTGGCATCCAAGGACACCAAATTTTTTGTAGTATGCAACCTCCATGGTAGGATACTGAGCTCGACATCTTGAGTCTCTATCTATTGATACAAATATGTTCGGATCTTATATCTGACAAAACAAATTATGCGGAAAATATATAACGATATAAGTTTAGATTAACACTAGTCGCAAAAATATGAGATTCGAATATCTTACATGATCTGCAAACCAGTTGCAAAAATTTTCCCGATGATATTTTATCCAATCGATCATTAGTCCAATTAGGATGTCCCTCACGTACTTTATTATTATGAATTATGTTATCAACATTAATGTTAACCCATCCCCAAACACAGACATCATTGTCCGCTCTGGCCGAAACCGCACGGTTTTGTCCTCTGGAATGAACCGTACTCGAGAAGGGGCCATTCGAATTCCCAGGAGGTCACCCATCCCTGAAATTTCCCTAGCTCGAGCACGTTTAACCATGCAGTTATTCAAACTCCGGAGTTTCGGTTCACCTAAAAGGCGCCTCCGTATTATAGGAGGAGTATCATTTCATTTATAGTTCCGGATTTTCCATCTTTTCGAATGTAATCCGAAACTCCCTATTGTTCTATAGTGGGTCCCTGTGTGTATCCGTATCGGTTACATCCCCATCTCGATACTGGATACCACCTCACTTCTCATAGGGTAGGCAGTATAAATCCCTAACTCCACCTGGGGTATTACAATTAAATTTTGACGTCAATATTATATTATTTCATATATATTTATACATAAAGAACACTTAATGCAAAACATACTTACTCTCTAAGTTCATCAAGACATCTGTTATTGAGGAGGATAAACTGATGTATCTTGTTGATAAGAATGAGTTCTACTCTTTTGTAATCAGCTTTACCGTATAATCCGTCTTGAATTCTCCGAGACCTGTTAAGTTTCGTCTCAATATTTTCGTCCAGATAGCGGGAACAAAATATGGTTACTTTATCTAGGAGATAACCTTGCATGATAGAATCCTCATGTCGATTTATATTGCGTATATAATTTTTTAAAGTATAAAGGTACCTAAAAAACATATGTTAAATAAAGAAGTACAAGTATATATATAACATATCAAAATTTTTATAAAATGCGTGAACCGAAAAATTCAAGGTGCCTTTCGACGGGATACATCCCATCGATATTGTACCGGTCCGGCAAGCTTAGCATCAGTTGTAAGATGAGCTGTCAGGTGTATTATAATATTGAAGAACGATGACGGCAAAATCCGCTCAAGCTTGCATAGTATAAGGGGAATCACAGTTTTTAGCTTCTCCAGTGCTACAATCTCAATATTTTTAGCGCACAATTCCCTAAAAAAGCATCAAAGATCGTTGAATAATGGACCAACCGATTCAGGAAGGGAAGTTCTGAGGGCTAATGAGATAAGATTCTCTATAATAGTATGGTGATCATGATTTTTCAGTCTATCGATCTTGCCTTTCACAATCTTTATTTTCTTACTAAATGATCCTGAGAAACCTGTGGCAACTTTCAAATCATGTAACACATAAAGAAACATTTTCTTCTCCGGTTGTGACATATGATATGCGACATTGGGAAGTAGAAATTTACCTGGTTTACCCGCTATCAGTTTAGAATGCAAATCACTTCTAATTTCCCAGTCCTTAAGATCCATCCGAGCACGAAGGCTATCTTTCAATTTTCTATCTTTACAAAGAAGCAAGTTAGGTACGTGCTCGGATACTCCCTTCTTGATGTGCATGACATCCAGACAACGGCGAATTAAATTTGTTGATCAGTACGGTAGCTCGTAGAAAATGCTTAATTTATTCCAGTAGGGTGGAGTGTCCTGTTTTGCCGGATCTATCCTGAAGGTCACATTATCGTAACCATTCCATCGAGCAATCAAGTCCTCTCCGGACAATGGGGCTGGAGGCCCATGAAGCTCCTGATGACCATCAAAGTGAGCATCGTCAAACCTGTAGGGATTGTCTAGTGGCAGAAAATGCCGATGACCGCAATAACAAACCATTTTGCTATAAATCAACCATCTCGATGTTGTATCTTGGTGGCAGTAAGGACATGCTTTGTAACCATGTACAGACCAACATGATAGCATTCCATACGCATGAAAGTCATTAATTGTTCACATTAAATCCGCACGCATTGTGAAGGTAGTATCTGTGTTTGCAACGTAAGTCTCCACACCATTAGTGAATAAGGATTTTAACTCATCGATCAGTGGTCGGAGGTAGACGTCGATATTGTTTTCCGGTGATTTCGGCTCGTCAATAAGAAGAGGCATCATAAAGTAGGTGTTTATCGTCGAAAACTGGACTGATACGTTGAGATGTCTAGCCTGAATTTGGAGGCAGATGTTATTTGGACATATCCATCCACCTCTCCGAAGATACCAATTTGATTTATGGCACCGTATATCAGAGGTTTTGATAGATGCGACCGATGTAACAGACTTCATTAGATTCCCCCTCATTTGTGAGGTTTTTTTTATTGTGGGGACGGTCTTCCCTGCAGGCGCAAGCCCCTGCATTTAATTACGTTATCGCATTGCAATAACAATTTTATCCTGCTCCGGTAAGTCACTTCGTGTCCTGTTATATTTTTTTTTATTTTTTATTGCCCATGGATTGTATACGGAGACTAGTTTATGTCGTCGCCCATAGGCCGCTGATTAATCAAAATCCGTATATATTAAATTTGGGTTTGAACTTAGATTGTATGTTGTGTCAGTTCAAAGAATATTTTATTTTATTTAAAGACCGTTAATCTGGTTTTAGATTAAGATCAACTTAAATATATGTAAGCATATGGGCTCAATTTATTTTAACTAAAGATATGTTAGTCTTATATGAGACTAAGATCAACTTAGAAATAAGATCATTCAATTTTGTTAAGATCCATCAACAGAGCATATGGGCTCGGCTGCAATGAAATTTCAGAGACTTAGCCAATTTGGGTTCAGTCTTGGGCTTTTTCCCTCATTCAGCAGTGCTAAGCACTTAGTCTTTTGACTCTATATATAGTGCTAAGCACTTTTGTTCAGCACTCACGTGTGTTTCATGTGAGGCGCTGCTCCTTTTTCCCGCTCATATGTTGCCACACGAGGAGCTGAGTTTCTTAGCACTCACGTGTGTTTCATGTGAGGCACCGAGTTTTTTAAACGCTTACGTGTGTTTCACGTGAGGCGCTGAGCTCTCATTTATAGATGCTCACGTGTGTTTCCCGTGCGGCGCTGAATTACGCTCACGTGGATATCACGTGATGCGCTGAATTTTTAAGCGCTCACCCGTGTTTCACGTGCGGTGCTATCTTCCACTTCTTTTTGAGCGCTCACGCATATATCACGTGAGGCGCTGAGCCCTTTAGAGATTTACTCTCTGTTTATCTTTTGAAAAGAAGTTAAACATCTATTAATGGCATTTTGGTCATTAACGATCACCAAGATTATTATTTTGAGGATCTGAGATCAGATTTTTTTTAGAACTAAGTTCTTCTGTTTTTTTTTGTAAGAACCAAGTTCTTCGAAAGGCTAAACCATGTTTTTAGAGGAATTAAATTCCTGAAATGCAACTTCCATCTTCTTTTTATTTATTTCTTTTCTCATCTCTAGTTTTTTCCTTAGATATTGAGTCTGAAGAACAAATCTTCCCGATGAGAATTAAATTCTTAACTTATGGAAGATTTGCCTTGCGGATCTCAGATCCAGAGAAAAAACTAAGTTCTTTTTGGAGGGTTAATCCCTTGTATTTACATATGTTAGGCAAACGGGATATTTTATTTATCTCTGCTTTTTTCTTTACCTAAGGTTTGAGAGGAGAAGGGATTTTTTTCAGGAAGAGAATTAAATTCTCAGTTGTAGCTGCTAAAACTTATGGAGGTATATGAGACTTGAAGTCTCGGATCCTTTATATAGGTAAGGAAAACCGTTGATCAGTTTTGAGAAAATCTCTCATTTGAGAGATACCAACTGATTTAATTGGTCTCGAAGATTATTCGTGGGATTTTATCCACCGTTGGAATTTTGACCTAGCGATTTTCTGTTTAACAGAATATATTTTCTTATTTTTAATAAGATTAGGGAAATAATTTTTTATATAGACTATCTTTCTTATTTAGAATGATTAAGAGAAATATTTTCCCAATAGAATTTAATTCTATCAGAGGAGAGCGTTTTAAATTGGGGCACTCACATGCTATTACGTGAGCGCTACCATAGACATATAAGTCAGCGGTGCTCACGTGTTTTGCATGTGAGCGCTGCCAAAAGAATGCGGCAATGGAACTCACTTATTTAACACATGGGTGCTTACGTGTTTAACACATGGACGCTGCTATAGGATTTAATCCTATCTGCAGCTGGTACTCACGCGCTTTGCACGTGAGTGCTCACGCGCTTTGCACGTGAGTGCTCACGCGCTTTGCATGTGAAGCACTGCCTTCTATTTTCATAAAAGGAACAAGTTTTGAGCTAAACTTTTTTGCGAGAACAAATGCCCTCTACTATTTTGCCCATGTAGGCATGTAAGTGGGTTAAGTAGTGCAAAGTTATGCATCGCCATAGAATTGATCGCTCAGAAGATAGGTTTAGATCTCTGTCGCCTAAGGCATTGTCCATCTTCATGAGCCATAAGGGTCTCATTAATGTTTTTCTCCCTATGAGTCGTAAGGATCTCATAGGTGTATATTGTCCCTAGAAATCGTAAGGATTCCTAAGTGTCTATTGCCTCCGTGAGCAATAAGGATCTCACTTAGGAATTTTTTCCTTATGAATCGTGAGGACCCGTAAGTGACTTATTTACTTCATTGGCATGCAATTTTGATGAATGTGGCCCGTGGATTGTATACAAGAGTCGGTCTTGAGCTCCTTGTAGGGCAGTGATGGCTTAGGAAACGGGTTTAGATCTGTCGTCTAAAGCTTTTCAACTTTATGAGCCGTGAGGTCTCATAAAGATGTTTCCTCTTACGAGTCGAGAGGATCTCGTAGGTGTATTTTATCCTTAGAAGTCGTGAGAACTCCTATGTGTGTTTTCTCTTGAGAGTCGTTAGGATCTCATAAGAGTATTTTTCCCTAACGAGTCGAGAGGACCCATGGTGGCTTCTTCTCTTCATTGGATGCAACTTTGTCGAATGCGGCCCGTGGATAGTATACAAGAGTTAGTCTTGACCTTCTTGTAGGGCAACAGTGCTTAGGAAACAGGTTGATATCCTCGTCGCCTAAGGCTTTTCACCTTCATGAGCCGTAGGGGTCTCGAGAAGGTTTTTTTACGAGTCGAGAGGATCTCGCAGGTGTATCCTAACGTGAAATATAGATAACCCCTTTCTTTTATGACAGGGGTCCGTTAGGTTTGTGGTATTAGGTTAAATCCACTATACCGTCGCATTGGCTGATATATTCTCGACATGCAGTCCCTTAGGTTGCTGCTCGAGTAGCCCCGTGTCTGTCGTGTGTCTCTGATCCATTCTGAGACTGCACAAGAGGTCTTCAAGTAATTTTCTTAGCTTGGAATATCCATATTACTATCGAAAGATCAAGCGTTAGGTATTTCCGTGGCGCTTTACTTGAGATTAGGCTTAATTTGAAGCCCCGATGAGTCATAACCGCACCCTTCTTGGGTGAGATAACATCCAATGGTCTCTGGGCCTGCCATCAAGACCTGAAGGTAGGAATATACCGTCACTTTGCTTTTTATTTGATGTCGTATCTATTCTTTGCCAAAGTAAGGTAGACATCTGTATGACCTCTAGACCGTATATATCGCCATCGAGGTCCGGAGCTAGGATTTTGCTGTCACTCCACTTTTATTTGATCGTTGTATCTGCACCCTACTGGAATGAGAAGGAATGTCGAGATAATCTCTAGGCTGTAGATGTTGCCATCAGGATCTAGAGTTAGGATTTTGCCATCACTCTACTTTTATTTGACCGATTGGTCTTTGATAACGTTGCATCTTCACCCTACTGAAATGAGAAGAACATCGAGTTGATTTCTATGCTGTTGATATTTCTATTGAGATCTGGAGTTAGGATTTTTCCATCACTCCACTTTTATTTGACCTTTGGGTCCTTATTGACGTCGCGTCTGCACCAAGAAAGAACGTTGAGCTGGAGCTAGGATTTTGCCATTACTCTGCTTTGATTTGACCATTTAGTCTTTGACGATGTCGCGTCTGCATCCTGCTAGAATGAGAAGAACATTGGGGTGATCTAAAGGCTGCAGATGTTGCCATTGAGATCTGGAGTTAGGATTTTGCCGTCACTCCACTTTTATTTGACCCTTGGGTCATTTTTGATGTCGCGTCTGCACCGAGAAGGAACGTCGAGCTGGAGCTAGGATTTTGCTATTACTTTGCTTTGATTTGACCCATTGGTCTTTGATGACGTTGCATCTGCATCCTGCTGGAATGAGAAGAACGTCGAGTTGATCTTTAGGCTGTAGATGTTGACATTGAGATTAGGAGCTGCTTTTGACGAATCATGGTGGGAAAATATGGTTCCCTTTCTTTCATTTGTGCCCATGAATTGTATATAAGAGTCAGTATGGACTTACTTGCAGGGCAGAAAAATTTCATTTTTTTGCTATACTCTATCATTTCAGTTTTTCATATCGCGAAAAGTCGCGATTGTCCAATCATTTCGGCTATTTTTTCGCGGTGCCCGATTATTTCGGCTATGTCATTCTTTTTATTTTTTCTCGTTGTTTTTTATTGCGAGTTGCCCAAACATTTCGCTATTTCATATGCATATTTTTTTAGCTCGCTGATTTTATTGCGAGTTGGGGATTTGGAATCTGAGACCAATCTTGGCATCAGTATCGCTACAACTGGAATGTTATCAGGAGCGAATCATCATATGCCGTGAGAGGATTTGGAGTTTGACATCTATTTAGGCATCAACATCGCTACAACTGGGATATCGGCATGAGTGAATCATCGTTTGCCTTTGTTAATTTGAACAAAAACAGGGTTAGGATTTTGTCGACTAAGGCTTTTTGACTTTATGAGCCGTAAGGGTTTCATAAAGGTATTTCTCCCTACGACTCGAGAGGATTTCGTAGGTGTATTTTACCCTCAGGAATCGTGGGGATTCCCGTTCATTACGAAAAACTGCATTTTAATACCGCTCATTTGTTATCATTTTTGTAAATATCGGTGCTATTAACCTGTGTCTGCTTAATAAGTACATGATACAGGTATTCGTGACAGGAACATTGGAAACACACTCAAAATGCACAGAGATCACCACATCAAGACGGGCCCCACCTCTCTCTCTGACCGCCAAAAATATCAAAATGGCCACAATTTGCGGCCCGAGCACCGTTTTACTTGCACATTTTTCTTTTGTGGCTTCCATCTTGTCTTGTTAGCACAATTGTATATTCTATTATTGTACTTGGATTGGCTATAAATAGCCGATGAGATTTTAAGCTAATGTCCAAGTTTTAGACTAAGTTTGTAGTTAGATGTTATTGTGTAATTTTCATTTGTAATCTTGAGTTCTTGCCCTTTCTCTTGACCTTGTAACTTCTTAATTGAATTTACAAGCTTAAGTTTTAGGCTCTTAAACTTAATAGTTTGTATCTCCATTCACAATTCAATACAATTTCTTTTTTACACAATTTTATGTCATGCTTGCTTTCACTTTTAATTTCATTGAGATCACTTTCTTTTCTTTGATCTTGCAACCCCTTAACCGAGCTTGCAAGTTTAAACTTTAGTGTTTGATTTCATAGTTGTATTTGGACGCCAAGGATAATTGAAGACTTCATTTTGCACATATTGGTTCATAGTATTTCTTATCTCTTATATTACTTTTCTTGCAATTTCATTATATACTCTTCTCTCTTTTGTGTTTTTGTGAACATGTGTGAGTAGTTTAAATTACTTGTTAAGGGTAGAAGATGGGTAGTTTGACTAGGAGAAGTGTTTTTCTAATTTCCTTTAAAAACTGATAACTTGTAATTGAAAATCCGACAAAATAACTAGCAATCTGCTCCGTTAGGCACCCTATCCTATCACGATAGCGGTGATTTCTAATTGTGACCGTTTGCGAGTGGTTTGCCGGAGGCGAGGGTTAAGAGACAAAAACGAAAGGACAAGGGACAAGAAGTACGGATATAGAGCACAATCGCAAATACCAAACTTAAGTTCCCTAATCCATGTTGTTTCTTATTATCTTAACATCAATATCAAGTTAGGTTCATAAGAAAGTGGCACACATTATTCTAGCTCAAACTAACCTAAATCTACCCCTAACAAGTCATTTTCTTTTGAACATTTAGTTTGTGCCACTTAGTATAAACAACCAACTCCACTTTACGGACTTAACTTGTTAAAACAAGCCTAAAAACCTACCATCTCCCTGCGGACGACCCGTACTCATCTCGGCTTGCCACATGCGACACCGTTTTGATTGCGGTACTTTTTAACTTAATATGACACTATAAATCATTACCAATCAAATGTCACCATTGTCGGAAAGACAGTAACGTTTGTATACTTGTAGTCTCGGGTTAATTTGTGAATATTTTGTGTATAAAACAAACTAACTTTCTAAAAAAAAACAAAAAAAAAACAAACAAAACTTGTAAATTTTTTAGAAAAAACCCAAACAGAAATTTAACGTTTTTAACTTTTGTTCTCGGGAATTTTGATCTGCTATCACTTGGAGATTTATAGAGAAATTTAGAATATAAAAATAGGATACTTATAGAGCACTGAGACCGCAATAGAAAGTTGGATCCCCAATTCCTAAAGTCGATCGCCGAAATAATCATTCCGGCCGCAATTTGCGGCTAGACTTGCCTGGCTTGCCCCAATTTTTCTTGTAGTGATCTCTTGTTCTACTTGTACCCCATTTTCATACTCTAAATTTTATAATTTTTGTGTGTGCAGAACTTTGGCTATCTATATCGCTTTCTAGCTAAAATATCCGTATTTTCCTACTTTGCAGATTTTGACGGATTGGCGAAATAGCGATCGTGCGGAGTAAAGTACGTTTTCATGTTCAAGGCGCTAAAAACCTACGGTGCCAAAGATAAGATAGTTTGACCCGCACAAGCAAACCATTTAATCACTTGATGACTACTTCAATGGGGGTTTCTTAATCCGACAAAATTTTGGTGCGTATTTTTCTAAACACTTCCTTCTCAAATCTGACGCTCCAATATTCCATATCTTTGCAGGATTCTTTGCAATTTGCCGTCAATAGCCAAAGGAGAACTAACCGTATTATTTGCAGTGCCACGCTTAAATTAAATGAAAAGAACGATTGTTTGATGATTGGGAACAAACCTTTTATTTGAATTGCGCATTGCATTGTTAATACAGACTTAAGGGGCTATAACACTAATTCAGATTGGATGGGGATTTCATCACCCTTCCTAAGATCCCGAAAATCACTAATTGCATAAGTATCATCTTGAGCTTAATAAAAAATATTTAGACTTAGCCAATTAAGGATTTATTGTGCTTAATAGGATAAAAAAGGTTGTGGGCATTCGTCATTTATCTAAACTTGACTTTTGTGATGCTTAGGTTAGACAAGTGAGGAGGTAACTGTAAAAGGCTCGTCTCACGGTGATTCGTGAGCGGAACTCTCCTTACCTCACTTTTGCTTACCTGGCCATAATTGGCAATGAAGAGGCGATTTGAGGGTTATTTTACAACTTGTCACTGAAACAGTTAGGAGCAGGTCTAGTTGAACTTTTGAGGACCCTAGTTCTAGGTATTGATTGTGCATTTGTGATTGTGTTTTTTTGTTTGTTTGAGCCCGCCATTTTCACATTTCTTTCTAAACCAAACAAAATTCACCATTTTTGCCTTCAATAACTTTTCTCTATTGACGTTTTCTTACCCTCACCTTCTACGCTTGACTACACTAAACTCGTTTAGTGTTGTCCGTTTGGACTCGGGACTCTAGTGCCCGTTTGGTCCGCATTTCGTTAGTCGCTATCGACTACGCGATCGACTCTGAAGTCAAAACGTCTTTCTTGTCCCTTTCATCTTTACCTTTGCCGGTCAACTCCGACATTGACCGAGATTCTGTTCATACTTCTTCATTTTTACTTTCACCCAACTCTTCTTCCGAGATCTCAGAATTTCCTCCTAACATCACTTTTCCTACTCAGGCAATCATTCCACCTCCACTTGGTGCAAATAACCCACCACCGCCTGCGAGAGTACCGCCGCGAATCGCACTTCAAGATCGTTTCTATCCAACTTGCGCTGCGCTTCCCATTTGTCTTTCTCTTTCACCAGCCAATGGGGACAACTTCGAAATTAAGCTCCACTTCATCAACATGCTGTCCAAATTCCATGGTCTTGAATCCAAAAATGCCTATATCTTCATCAACAAATTCCAAAACGTGTGTGCGATGATGAAGACGATCCAACCGTATGACGATACTATACAGTTATGTGTTATACCATTCACTTTGTGATCATGCTGAAAAGTGACTGTATAAGACCGCATCTCATTTGATAACCGGTTGGGATGAATTTTTGAAAGCATTTCTGAAAAAAATTCACCAAAATCTGTAACGACTCTAAAATCTCTGTACAGAAATTTTCCTGTTAATATACAAGAAAAGAGTATTACAGTCTGAGTTTGAGTTATAAGTCACTTTTGTTGAATAAAAGCAAGAAGCCACCTGTAGCTCACTGGTAAAGCCTTTGCATTGTTGTGACGTAGCCTGTATGTTCGATTCACATCAGACACAATTTTTTTCTTCTGATTTTTCTTTTTAACTTTTTGGAAGCCCAAAAGGTTGAACGTGCAATACATGGGGAAATGAAAAGTTCAGAAAAATCAAACATGTGGAAAATAGTGTAAATACAGAGTTAATCCGGTGGCACGAATCTCGAGGCATTTGCCTCAAGATCGACTGACGGATTTGCCAATATGGCCGGTAGGGATGGTTCAGATGGCTCCAAATTGCTCCGTGTTTTGCACATTCGTCTCTTCAACCCCCCTCAACTCCTTTGCACTGTTTTATTTCCCTGCAATCAAACAAAGACTTTTCAATTCACCAATTAACATCATTTTAATACTTTTTAATTTTTAATTCCCAAACCCTAATTCTCCACTATAAATACCACCCCATGTCCTAGCTCTTCACCATTCTGAAAATTCTAGCAAAAACTCTATCAAAACATCCTAAGTGCAAGTGGAATAAAGTGGAGTTAGCGAGTAAGTTTCTTCCGTCGAAAATCGAAACCAATTTTGGAGCTCCCGCGACACCAGGAATCTTCCTTCTTCTTCTTCCTAACTCTTTCTTTGACATATTCAAACCATAAGTCACTCCCAACTCTCCTCCTTCTTATTGAAATTCATCTTTAAATCTTATATTGGTAAAAGTGGAGTTATTACCGATACTCTTTTCTAAACCCTAGAAAACCCCTTTTCTTTATATATTGATCAACCTAATTTTACACATTACGTGTAACCTTAAATACTGATTTTTAGAATTAAGTTTAACCTATAATCTCATGTGAAACAACCATAATTAAACTTTTTCATTAAAATACCTTGAGCTTTATTATCATTTCTTTCTGTCTTTGTTAAAACTATACTTTAAGGAAAAAATTCACGGGGTAACGACCTACCCCACACGTACACTTTGGTTTCATAGCACGATACCTATTTGTATGTATATTTGTTTCGAAGAATAAGCTTTACAATAAAGTACCAAATACTTTAAAACCGGGTTTCTTTTAAAACGTTATTTCATATTCCTTTACAGTTATGCATCTACAATCCGCGTTAGGGGACCCGCTAATGGATAGTGCAGATTATCACACATCCTGAGGATAGTACAGCGAGATGCAGCACTCGTCACGGAGTATTCGATCTCGAAAGGATATAAATATGGTTTTTAAGAAAAAAGAATTTTCTAAATAAAACTAAATCTTTTAAAAATTAAATAAAATTATAAATCTATATTTTCATTATATTAAGAAACTATTTTTTTATAAAAATGAAAGATTAAAATGTTAATAAAATACCATCAAGTTACTAAAAAGACTAGTTTTTAATAAAATACCATAAACTTTTAAAAGTTAGGTATTTATCATTAAAATGCCCCAATACTTAAAACACATGCGCAGGAAAACCCTAAGTAATGCAAATCACTCTCGAGGCTTTATTTTTTACTATATCAAAATATTTTTCATAAAACTCTTTCGAGATATACAAAACAATATTTTAAGAATTCTAGTAAATATGGGTTTAAGCGGGATCAATTCTTTTGAGCCTTAGAGAGTTGGAGAAAGTGAGTGCTTGCCTATTCAGGTTAGAAAACTTAACAGGAGTTATCAATGGCAATTGTCTTGAAAATGTGCAGCAGTTGCCGATGACTCCTGAATCTAAGAATTCAAGAGTTAAATCAGTATAAGTGTCTGATTCAGTCTGAGTCCGACCTCAAACCTGAATCCAAAATCAAACACAAATACTTGATCATGAACATGAATACTCGAATTCAAACATCAAATTCAAATATGTATACTTGACTTGACCGAACCATGGTTATAACTTGACATGACTACTTGAATACATGATTATATCCTGAATATGAACCTGAACATTTTGTATCCATGGTTTCGGCCAAGACTTGAAAACCTAACCTATACAAAACATTTCGCGGGGATAAAAGGGTAGATTGGTACGGAACGTATATTGTGGCACGAGAGGTCACTTAAAAGACACCTACATGAATTCTTGTGCCGTTATCCCGTGAGTTATGACGGGGCCTTGTACTACATGTTACCATAATCCACGGGGTAAGATGGACTCCTCTCGTATACATGAATACCTTTCTTATCAAACTACAAATAACCACATTTGAATAACTATCATATACCAGTAATCAGTCATATACAACTTTACCTGTTCATTTCACTTTATATATATCTTCTCTTTCTTTTTTGGGACTTATCGAGCGTTGGTTCGCTGACGACATTCCTTTCTGTTTCTTTCTTTGGAATGTTCGTCAGAAAGACCGGACTCTGAGGAGATAGAGCCGAGCTAGGAGGACTTGGACCAGCTTACCACTCAGCTTAACTACTAGTTTCTCTGCACTTACTTTCAGTATGTCACTGTTCAGGCATTTGATTTTGATTATTGTATCTTTTATTTCAAATAGTTGTATGTAAAGTTGAATGTAAATAAAGTTGCTGTTTCATTTTATTCTTTTGTCATTCTTGTTCATTTTTATATATTGCTTAATTACGCTTAACGTATTTATTTCATAGTAAATACGTTACGGCCTGCCACGTCACCGTTTCCATCGATTGGGAAGCGAGGCGTGACAGGTTTTGTTGGTGGCTCATGCAGGTCAGTTCTGCATGAAGTCTTAAACAATATATTATAAGAATTATAAGAATCAGCAACTATACATTCCTTACATTTCAAATTTCTTGAATCTATTCTAACCATTCCTTTTTCTATCAAGGTAATGGATTCTCCGAAAAACACCAGCACAAACGTCAACGGCAATACCCTACCGCCTACTCTACCACTACCACCTAACGTTGCAGCTCTTATCAATGAGCAAACGGTACTGCTTGAAGCTATCAAGAGCCTATTGGAGGGTCAACAGCAGTAGACTGCTATCCTCATGCACTGCCCCGAAGCCGAGGCACCCGGAGTCAAGCAGTTTTGGGAATTGCACCCAAAACACTCCTCGGGAAAAGAGAGCGCACTTGAGGCAGAAAAATGGGCTCAAGTGATCGAAGATGATCTGGCAGTAGCTCAAGTGCCAGATATTTCCTGGGTGAGAGTTGCTAAGCTGCAACTGACATACAATGCAAGAGTCTAGTGGAAGGCTGAGGAAAGCCGTCTCACACAGCCAATAAAATGGAAGATGTTTCGCGATCTGTTCGATGCGAAGTTCTTTCCTGAAATTGCCCGTTTTGAGATGGAACAACAGTTCATCCACCTACAAGAAGGTTCTATGTGGGTAAAATCGGTGGACGAATATGATGTCGAATTCATCATGCTCAAAAGATAAAGAATTCGTATCAAATACTGTTCCGTTAAAACACATCTCTGTCCTGACATCAACATCTTATCAGGTTCGCGGCACAATTGATCCCGACTGATGAGATTTGAGATAGACGATTTCAACAGGGCTTAGACCCGGAGATTCAGGCGGCGTTAGCCACAGGCGATTACCCGACTCATGAACTCGCTCCGAAGGCAGCTCACCATTATGAAGCCGTGGTAAAGAAGAAGGGTAAGCCCTAAATAGCTAGAATCAAATGCCCTACCACACAGATGACAAGAGGAGCCTCTTCTAGGCTAACCTTTGCACCCAGGAGACCGGGAGGATCATTTAATCGGTCCAGTCCAGATTTCTGTTTCTACTGCAAGAGAACTGGACACCTGGAGAAGGACTGCAGGCGTGCAAATGGCCTGTGTTTGGTTTATGGCGCATCTACTCACTTTATAGGAGCATGCCCATATCGTTTTAACACAACACCGGCATCCAGACCCGCAATCCTAGTCCCACAGCGGCCAGCCATTTAGGCACCTGCATCCCGCTTAGCTCTCCCTGCACCAGCTCCATGTGGACCTCCTGCACAGCCTCAACGTCAATTCCATCAGGAACAGAGAAACGTGCCTCAAGGGCAGAGAAACGTGCCCCAAGGATAGAGGAATGTGCCTCCAGCAAGGAGGAATGTACCACGACGTCAGGCTTTTACAATGACGGTCGAGGAGGCCGAAGCCACAGGACAAGCATCACTGGTAAATTCGCCAATCCTTTCAATTTCTCAATCCTTGTGTATCACTATACTGTCCTATATCTAGACCCAACCTCACACAACTTAGGTACTATACTAGTAGCCACCTTTCTTACACTCACACTTTTCGACACTGGAGCTTCACACTGCTTCACGTCCCAATGATTCGTGAGAACGCATGCGATTCCCGTGAAGCCACTCATTTCAAGCTGGAATGTCAGTTCCGGGAATGGAGTCTTGAAAGCAACTATGGGGTTTGATCAGTGTCCAGTGGTAGTTTGCGAACGAGAATTCTACACAAATTTCAAAGTACCGGACATCCCAAATTTCGATATTGTGTTGGGAATGGATTGGCTGGGAGTATTCTATGCTACTATTGACTGCCGTTAAAGGAGGGTGGTATTTGAGATACCAGATCATCCAGTCTTCTATTTCAAATGTGTAGATAGAATTTTGGAGCCAGGAAGATACTATGCTAAACCGAAGAATGCAGAAGTGTTCTCTCTACCAGCAGAAGAAGAAAAGCCTGAGGTAGTTCTAGAGTTCAAGGATGTGTTCCTTGAAGACATATCAGGGTTGCCTCCTGATCGAGCTCTTGAGTTAATATTTATTTATAACCTGGTGCGCAACCTGTAATTAAAGCTCTATACCGGTTAAGGCCAGAAGGATTGAAGGAGATCCATATTCAGTTAGACGAACTGCTGAAGAAAGGTTGGAACCGACCCAGTACTTCAAGTTGGGGATCTCCAGTGTTACTCGTGAAGAAGAAAGAAGATTTTTACAGGATGTGTGTAGATTATCGAGCTCTGAATGAAGTGATGATTAAGAACAAGTATCCACTACCACACATCGATGATCTTTTCGATTAGTTAAGTGGGTCTTGCATATTTTCAAAGCTAGATTTTCGTTCGGGTTATCATCAGGTGAAGGTCAAAGAGTTTGACATTCCAAAAACGGCATTTAAGACTCGATATGGTCATTATGAATATCTCGTAATGCCATTTGGAGTGACCAATGCACCTTCCATCTTTATGAACCTGATGAACCAAGTTTTCCAAGAGTACTTAGACAGGTTTGTTATCATCTTCATCGACGACATCCTGGTGTATTCAAACAATCGGAAAGAACACGCTGATCACTTATGGATTGTCCTGGAGATACTACGACAATATCAGCTCTACGTCAAGTACATCAAGTGTGAATTTTGGTTAGATCAAGTCGGATTTCTCGGACATATCGTTTCAGGCGAAGGAATCTCAGTAGATCCAGCTAAGGTGTCAGCTGTCAGCGAATGACCAACACCAAAGACGGTGAAAGATATACGAAGTTTCTTGGGATTAGTAGGATACCACTGACAATTCATTGAAGGCTTCTCAAAGATTGCAGCACCCCTGACCAAGCTCACATGTAAAGATGAAGCATTCGTGTGGTCAAAAGCATATGAAAAAGCTTTTGTAGAACTCAAGTCAAGATTAACCTCTGCTCTTATCCTTGTAATACCGGATCAATTTGGAGGATTCGTTGTGCATTGTGATGTGTTCGGTAAAGAATTAGGTTGTGTTCTACACCAGCATGGGAATGTTATGGCTTTTGCATCAAGACAACTGAAGGTTCATAAGCATAACTATCTAACACATGATCTAGAGTTGGCAGCCGTCATCTTCGCACTTAAGATTTGGTGCCACTACTTCTTGGGAGAACGATTGGATATATACATTGACCACAAGAGTCTGAAGTATGTATTTACTCAGAAGGAATTAAACATGCGGTAGAGAAAATGGCTAGAACTCATGGCGGACTTCGACATCAACCTACAGTATAATCCTGGGAAGGTGAACATAGTTCCTGATGCACTTAGTCGCCAGCTATTAGCAATGAATCTCACCGCTCAGTGGAAGCTACAACAAGAATTGCACGGATTGTAGATCGAAGTGGTTATGCCAGGTAACACTTCATATTTGATGAACTTACAAGTTCAGTCCACTCTTGTCAATCAGATCAAGGCATCCCAAGCAAATGATGCCAAGCTACAAAAGATCCAAAAACAAGTAGAAAGTGGACTTCGAACTGACTTCATCATCCACAAAAATGGATCCTTGAGATATGGAAGTCGATTATGTGTACCAATCAGCCCTGTTCGAGAAGAGTTGATGAATGAAACTCATAGCTCTTCGTATTCGGTACACCCCGGTGGTACGAAAATATATAATGATCTACAGCAACACTACTGGTGGCATGGAATGAAGCGCGAAGTAGCTAGAAGGGTAGCAAAGTGATTGGTGTGTTAGCAAGTGAAGGCTGAATATCACAGAACTGCTGGTCTACTTCACCCGTTACCAATCCCAGAATGGAAATGGCAGCACATTACCATAGATTTTGTGACTACCCTCCTTCGTAGCACGAAAGGTAATGACACAATATGGGTTAATGTGGATCGACTCACCAAGTCGGCTCACTTTATTCCATTTTGAGTTGGCCAATCAACCGAGACGTTAGCAAAGAAGTACATGGTGGTAAGCATAAATCTAAAGTAAAATTTAAACCTTCAAGATGCACCATATTTGATACCCATGAACTCATGCAAGAGATCGTGAGATTATATGGAGTTCCAGTTTTCATCGTCTCTGATCGTGATACCAGATTCCGATCACAGTTTTGACAGAGTCTGCAAGCTAGCCCGGGAACGAGTCTGAATTTCAGCACGGCTTATCATCCACAAACAGACAGACAGTCCGAGCGAACAATTCATATTCTGGAGGACATGCTAAGAGCTTGTATGTTAGACTTTGGAGGTTCGTAGGAAGATCACTTACACCTTGTGGAGTTTTCATACAACAACAGCTATCAGGAAAGTATTGGAATGACTCCATTCGCAGCACTCTACGGACGGAAGTGTCGTTCACTGCTAAGTTGGGACAATATTGGAGATTGTGAACTTCTTGGACCAGAGATGATCGTGGCAACTGTGGACGTAGTTCGCACGATCAGGGAAAGAATGAGCATAGCCTAAGAACGAATAAGCATTGGGTAGATGCAAAGCGGTGACATCTGGGGTTCCAATCTGGAGACCATGTATTCCCAAAGATCTCTCCAAACCGAGGAGTGATCCGCTTTGGCAAGAGGGGTAAACTCAGTCCAAGATACATATGACCATTCGACATACTCGAACGAGTTGGAGAAGTGGCATACCGTTTAGCATTATCACCCTCATTGGAAGGAGTGCACAACATGTTCCACATATCCCAACTACGACGATATGTGAGCGACCCCAGCCATATACTTATTCACTCAGAACTCGCAGCATAAACTGACTAAACCTACGAGTAACAACCAGTTGAGATCCCCGACCGAAAGGTGAAGACATTACGGAACAAGGAAGTAAACTTAGTCCGAGTGATGTGGAGAAAGGATTCGTCAGGAGAATCAACATGGGAACGAGAAGAAGACATGCGTGCAAGATACCCTTATCTATTTGAAAATTAGTCTCTATGTAAATGTAAATTTCGTGGACGAAATTTTTATAAGGAGGGTAGAATGTATCGACTCTAAAATCTCTGTACAGAAATTTTCCTGTTAATATACAAGAAAAGAGTATTACAGCCTGAGTTTGAGTTATAAGTCACTTTTGTTAAATAAAAGCAAGAAGCCACTTATAACTCACTGGTAAAGCCTTTGCACTGCTGTGACGTAGCCTGTGTGTTCGATTCCTATCAGACACAATTTTTTTTTTCTGATTTCTTTTTTTAACTTTTTGGAAGCCCAAAAGGTTGCACGTGCAATACACGGAGAAATGAAAAGTTCAGAAAAATCAAACATGTGGAAAATGGTGTAAATATAGAGTTAATCTGGTGGCATGAATCTCGAGGCATTTGCCTTAAGATCGACCGTCGAATTTGCCAATATAGCCGGCGGGGACGGTTCAGATGGCTCCAAATTGCTCTGTGTTTTGCACACTCATCTCTTCAACTCCCCTCAACTCCTCTGCACTGTTTGATTTCCCTGCAATCAAACAGAGACCTTTCAATTCACCAATTAATATCATTTTAATGCTTTTTTAATCCACATTTTTAATTCCCAAGCCCTAATTCTCTATTATAAATACCACCCAATGCCCTAGCTTTTCACCATTCTGAAAATTCTAGAAAACTCTCTCTCAAAAGTTCCTAAGTGCTAGTGGAGTAAAGTGAAGTTAATGAGCAAGCTTCTTCCGTCGAAAATCGAAGACGATTCCGGAGCTCCCACGACACCACGAAGCCTTCCTCCTCTTCTTCCTAACTCTTTCTTTGACATATTCAAACCGTTAGTCACTCCCAACTCTCCTCCTTCTCATTGAAATTCATCTTTAAATCTTATATCGGTAAAAGTGGAGTTATTACCGATACTCTTTTCTAAACCCTAGAAATTCCCTTTTTCTTTATATATTAATCAACTTAATTTTACACATTACTCATGTGAAACAACCATAATTAAACTTTTTCATTAAAATACCTTAAACTTTATTATCACTTCTTTTCGTCTTTGTTAAAACTATACCTTTAGGAAAAACTTTACGGGGTAACGACCTACCCCACACGTAAACTTTGGTTTCATAGCACGATACCTATTTGTATGTATATTTGTTTCGAAGAATAAGCTTTACAATAAAATACCACATACTTTAAAACCGGGTTTCTTTTAAAGCGGTATTTCATATTCCTTTGCAATTATGCATGTATAACCCTCGTTAGGAGACCCACTAATGGATGATGCGGATTATCGCACATCTTGGGGATAGTAGAGCGGGATGCAACACTCCTTACGGAGTATTCAATCTCGAAAGGATATAAATACGGTTTTTAGGAAAATCGAATTTTCTAAATAAAACTAAATCTTTTAAAAATTACATAAAATTATAAATCCATATTTTCATTATATTAGGAAACTATTTTTTTTATAAAAATGAAAGATTAAAATGTTAATAAAATACCATCAAGTTACCAAAAAGACTAGTTTTCAAAAAAATACCATAAACTTTTAAAAACTAGGTATTTATCATTAAAATACCCCAATACTTAAAACGCATGCTCAGGAAAACCCTAAGTAATACAAATCACTCTCAAGATTTTATTTTTAACTATATCAAAATATTTTTCATAAAACCCCCTCGAGATATACAAAACAATATTTTAAGGATTCTAGTAAATATAGGCTTAAGCGGGATCAATTCTCTTGAGCCCTAGGGAGGCGGAGAAAGTGAGTGCTTGTCTATTCAGATTAGAAAACTTAACAGGAGTTATCAATGACAACTGTCTTGGAAAAAGACACAAATCCTGCCGTCCATGTGCAGCAGTTGTCCTGCCGTCCATGTGCAGTAGTTGCCGATGACTCCCGAACCTAAGAATTTAAGAGTTAAATCAGTATAAGTGTCTGAATCAGTCTGAGTTCAACCTCAATCTTGAATCCAAAATCAAACACGAATACTTGATCATGAACATGAATACTCGAATTCAAACATCAAATTCAAACATGTATACTTGACTTGACCGAACCATGGTTATTACTTGACATGACTACTTGAATACATGATTACATCCTGAAGATGAACCTGAACTTTTTGTATCCATAGTTTCGGCCAAGACTTGTAAACCTAACCTATACAAAACATTACGTGGAGATAAAATGGTGGATTGGTACGGAACGTATATCGTGGCACAAGAGGTCACTTAAAAGACACTTACATGAATTCTCGTGCCGTTGTCCCATGGGTTATGACGGGGCCTTGTACTATATGTTACCATAGTCCATGGGGTAAGATGGACTCCTTTTATATACATGAATGTCTTCCTTATCAAACTACAAACAACCACATTAGAATAACTATCATATACCAGTAATCAGTCATATACAACTTTACCTGTTTATTTCACTTTATATACTATATTCTCTTTCTTCTTTTGGGATTTACCGAGCATTAGTCCACTGATGACATTCCTTTATGTTTTTTCTTTGGAATGTTCGTCAGGAGAACCGGACTCTGAGGAGATAGAGCCGAGCCAGGAGGACTTGGACCAGCTTACCGCTCAGCCTGACTACTAGTTCCTCTGCACTTATTTTCAGTATGCCACTGTTTAGGCATTTGCTTTTGATTATTGTATCTTTTATTTCAAACAGTTGTATATAAAGTTGAATGTAAATAAAGTTGATATTTCATTTTATTCTCTTGTCATTCTTGTTCATTTTTATATATTGCTTAATTACGTTTAACATATTTATTTCATAGTAAATACGTTGCGGCCTGCCACGTCACCGTTTCCATCTACTGGGAAGCGGGACATGACAAAATCACAAAACCGCAAGAATCCGAAACGAAATAAATCAATTCTCCCAGTTTCCAACTGAACCTTTCTAGAAGTGCTTTGACCGGTATAAGGATCTCCTTGTTCAGTGTTCTCATCATGGTATTGAGAAATGACAACTTTTCCAAACTTTGTATGAGCCTGAATCCAACAACTAGGTAGTTGATGGAAACCATTTGTCAAGGCCACTTCTTATCCAAATCTGACGAGGAGGCTTGGTAATTTTTTGATGATCTTGCGGAACAAACGTTACAATGGGAGAGCACCAGACCGAATGCTTCAACTTCTTCAATTTCTTCTTCCGGTCAATTTAGGAAAGGAGTTCACCAGATTGATATCTCAATTGCAATGAAAGCCGAGATGGCTGCAATAACGCGAAAACTTGAAGCAATTGAGAGAAAATTTTCATCTCCTTCCCCTAGACCTGTTGCTCCCCTTCCCACCATTTACTTGTTGTTCAGTTCCATCTAACTTGACTGAGGAGTGTCCTTATAATCCACCATCTCAAGGACATGATCAGGTTAATGCTGCATTTCTGTAAAGACCAAGAAACGATCTATACTTTTCTACGTATAATCCCGGTTGGAGAAACCACCCTAATTTTGCCTGGAACCAGAACCAGAATCAGTTCTAAGGCCAGAACAACTTTTAGAGGCCTCCTCCACAACAACAACATGCTCAGCGACAATTTCGGCAGCCTTTCCAACCCCAACCTTTTCAGAATCCGAAGAACAACTTTGCACCTTACAACAATTCATTTTCTCAAAACAACTTTGTTCCGTCCGGTAACAATAAGGTTTCCTCATTAGAATGGAGTCTTGATACTTTTGTGAAGTAATCAACTCAATCCACCATGAACATCCAATCTGCTATTCAATCACTTGTGTAACACACAACTTCTCATGGGCAGAGCATCAAAACCATCGAGACCCAGATTGCATAGCTGAACGCGGCATTGAGCGAGCGAGAGAGAAGAAAACTTCCGTCTCAACCATTACCTAATTTCGGTCACCCACATAATACACATGTTGCTCTCGAACAACAGAACCATAATGTTAGTGTGGTGACTAAGTTGAGATCGGGAAGAATGTTGAACAACAACATTGACGCACGAAATGATGATGACGACGACGACACTCTGGCTTCTTCTTCTTCTTCTTCTTCTTCTGAGCCCATTCTCCATTCTTCACAGGGCACTTCTTCGAAAACTGCTTTCGAATGGACCTACATCTCACTCTACTCAAACTCCAGTTTTGGGTTCCGTTCCATCTCCACAATCTCCTCCACAAGTATTGGACTCAACCAATTCAATCAAAGCACCATTTCTAAACCGGTTGAAGTCCAATAAACAAATTCCACAAATGGAGAAGGTTGTGAAGTTGTTCGAACATGTTAACATAAACATTCCCCTTTTAGATGCAATCCAGCAAGTCCCCTCTTATGCAAAAATCTTGAAAGACTTGTGCACTAAGAAGAGGAAATCTCATATACCGAAGAAAGTTTTCTTGGCTAATAACGTGAGTGATGCTCTTACCCAAGATTTACCACAAAACGGAAAGGCCCTGGCTGTCCTACGATTTAAATTTCCATTGGGGATAAGAATATCAATTGCGCTCTTTTGGATCTCGGTGCCAGTGTTAACCTTCTTCCTTATTCAGTTTATGAGCAATTCGGTGTAGGGGAACTGAAATCTACACATTGTACTCTTTAAATGGCTGACCGATCTATCACCCATCGTAAGGGTGAGCTAGAGTATGTGTTAACTAAGGTCGGAGACTTCATATTCCTCGTGGACTTCATTATTTTAGATACGCTACCTGTAACCAACCCCCGGAATCAAATTACGGTGCTTCTCGGTCGCCCATTCCTTGCAACATCAAATGCGGTGATCAATTGTCAAAATGGTTCCATGAACCTATCTTTTGGTAACATGACAATTGAACTCAACATTTTCAGGTTAGGGAATCAGCCATCCAAACCGAATGCTCATATACTGGATATCTATTCCATCAGGAGATCACCCTCGAGGATTGTGAATTTGAAGAATTTCTGTTTGATCATGGTGATCTTGACACCACTAATGCGTTTCTTTTTGAACCTGCTGCTTCCGACTCCGACAAAGAATACGAGTTCTTTACTTTTCTGAACGATCTTGACATGTCTCCACCCGAGTTCGAATTTTTTGAATTTTCGGATGAGTTAGTTGAACCATTCGACTCTGTTGCATACACTCGCTTTGAGCCCCTCTTAGAATCTTTTGAGTTCGAGACACGTTCTCCAACCTTACCTTCAGTTGTTTCTCCTCCGATGCTCGAACTCAAGTTTTTGCCGTCTCACCTCAAGTATGCTTACTTAGGCGAAAACGAGACTCTCTCGGTAATCATTTCGGCTTCTCTAGTTGTAGAGAAAGAGAAAGCCCTTTTTTCGGTTTTGCAATCAAATCAGCAAGATTTGGCTGGACAATAGCGGACATCAAGGGGATTAGTCCCCTGATCGTTGAACATCACATTCACTTGATGAATGATGCCAAACCAGTTAGGCATCCACAGAGACGATTAAGTCCAGTCATGAAGGAGGCTGTGAAGAAGGAAATCGTCAAATGTCTGGATAATGGTATCATTTACCTGATATCCGACAGTCAATGGGTCAGTCCGATACACGTTGTCCCTAAGAAGTCAGGCATTATGGTCATCACAAACGAGGCAAACGAGTTAATCCCCATTCGCACCCAAATCGGGTGGTGAGTATGCATTGATTATCGAAAACTTAACGCCGCAACGTGGAAGGATCACTTCCCGCTTCCATTCATTGACCAAATGCTCGAAAGATTAGTTAGACATAAGTTCTACTGTTTTTTGGACAGTTACTTTGGTTATAACCAGATTCCCATTGTCGAAAAAGACCAGGAAAAAACCACTTTCACTTGTTCTTTCGGTATGTTCGCATATCGTCGCATGCCCTTTGGGCTATACAATGCTCCTGCTACATTTTAGCGGCGTATGATGGGAATATTCTCTGACATGGTCGAGAAGTTTCTGAAGATATTCATGGACGATTTCTCCATCTTTGGAGACTCTTTTGAAGAGTGTTTATAACATCTTGACGCTGTCCTTACCCGTTGTAAGGATAAAAATCTCACCTTAAATTGGGAGAAATGCCACATCATGGTGCGGGAAGGTATTGTCATAGGACATATCATTTCATGAAGTGGCATCGAGGTTGACAAAACAAAAATTGACGTCATTTCCGACCTCCCTCCAAAATGCGTCAGAAATTTCAGATCTTTTCTTGGCCTTGCCGGTTTCTATAGACGGTTCACCAAGAACTTTAGCAAAATTGCTAGACCCTTGACCCTTCTTCTGGCCAAGGACACAACGTTTAATTTCAACTCTGATTGTTTGACGTCTTTTGAATTACTACGAAGCTCTCTCACTACGGCTACCGTGCTTTCTTCTCTCGACTGGATGCATCTTTTTGAGATTATGCGCGATGCATCAGACTTTACCATCGGTGTAGTCTTAGGACAACACATCGATGAGATGCCGCATGTGATCTACTACGCGAGCCAGATCTTGAATGACGCACAAATGAACTACACTACAACCGAGAAAGAGTTCTTAGCGGTTGTATTCGCTTTGGAGAAATTCAGGACATATCCTGTTGGCTCCCCAGTCGTCGTTTACACTGATCATTCTGCTGATGCATTTTTTCATGAAAAAAGATACCAAATCTCGGTTGATACGTTGGATCCTCTTACTACAAGAATTTTACCTTGTCATTAAGGATAAAAATGAATGTGAAAACGCAGTGGCCGATCATCTTTCACGACTTCCTTCTTTGCCAACGCTTCCTCTCCCAATAAACGTTGCTTTTCCTGATGAACAACTCTTGATTGTATCCTGTGAACCTTGGTTTGCAGATATTATGAACTATGTATTAACAGGACTCATACCAAGCGAATGGTCGAGTCAAGACAAACTTAGATTTTTATGTCAAGTAAACACTTTTACTGGGACGAACTTTACTTGTTCAAGTATTGTCAGGACCACATCATTCGTCAGTGTGTCCCTGATAATGAGTTCAAGAGTGTGTTGTCATTCTGTCCCGATCAAGTGTGTGGCGGACATTTTGGCCCAAGAAAGATAGGTGAGAAAGTTTTGCAGTGTGGTTTTTATTTTCCAAAAATTTTCAAAAATGCACTTGATTACTGCAAAACTTGCTCCCGGTGCCAACGTTTGGGCCGGATCTCCAGGAGAAATGAATGTCATACCAATCAATTTTGGTTGTTGAGATATTTGATATTTGGGGGATAGACTTCATGGTCTTGTTTCTCAACTTTTTTGGGAACTTGTATATTCTTTTAGCTGTTGATTTTGTCTCCAAATGAGTTGAGATAATACCAAGTTGGACGAACGACAATAAGGCTGTCGTTAGATTCCTAAAAGAAAATATCTTCTCCCGGTTCGGGCATTCTCGCACTATCATCAGCAATAATGGGACACATTTCTGCAATAGGTCTTTCGAGACCTTAATGTGGAAATACGCGATTAATCACAATCTATCGACGTCCTATCATCCCAAAACAAGCGGGCAAGCCGAAGATTCTAATTGGCAAATCCAACAAATATTGGAGAAAACGGTGTAGGATATATATATATATATATATATATATATATATGCCCTAAAGGCCATTATTTGTAATGGATACTATGGATATGTATATATGTACATGACAATCTTGCTCGTAATGATAGCATGCTATCTGGTTTGCCTTTATCTTAACATGTGCGTATGTTTTACCTGTTATTATGTACTGCTTATACATGTTGATAAAGCCCATAGGATTATTGCTTGATTACCAGCGTTGTGATGGCAGTCATACTTGTGAGGGCTGGGCAGTTTATAAGCATATCTTTAAACTGTCTCTAGTTGTAGGAATATCGAGACAGGGCATCGATATTCCAGAGTAGACTAGTTTATACATTTCTAGACCCCGACAAGGGGCGATGGTTAGTCTCACAGCTATTGGTGTGTTTCATCTAAGATTGTATACAGGTGCTCACTGTGGGTGGGTACACTGGACGGACTCGCCGAGAACTGCTGGATGGTATTATACCTAGCGTTAGATGGCAGTTTTTATGTGGCATGTGTACAGATAGTCTGTAGACCTAAAATCATCATTTCTCTCATGTGAGTTTCCACTGTGCTTTGATTACTACCCTACCACGGCTTAAAGGAGTTGTGCAGATAGGTTTTAGTTGGGTACAATCCCGAGCCACATGGAGCAGTGAGTGATTGTAGGGATTCATCTCTCTCGGTATAGGGAGTCGATGTCGCACTGTGTTTGGTTGGTCAACACCTTAAGCCCCTAGTCAGGACAGTTGAGAATAATTGATAGTTAGATCAGTAATTTCTCAGATGGTCTTGAGCCACACCTGCATGACTTATCAGGTTAGTAGGGGTCTCACGTTAACCGCCTCTAGACCTGGTATGTGATACTCTAAGATGAATAGACCGGACTGTACGGATATTGTCACAGTTAGGCTCAGTAGGGGTTCATATAAGTTTGCTCATCGATCATCTCTTTGATAGGCACCTGGTTAGCCATTACGTACAGGTAGTACCGCTTACGCGTTTGTGGTTAGCGTACTGTCGAGTCTTTAGAGTCCCATACAGAAGGTTTCTCTGGTTCAGGCGTAACGATGTGGAGGCCGTACGTTTATATGTGTAGGGTTCCGATTGATTACGTGTACTAGTTGCACGGAATTTAATCGGACGGATTTTAATACTGGCAGGCTTATGATTAAGCCGGTTTATTAAATCAGATATTGATTTAATGCCAGTATTATTTTAGTGGTATTATTCTATTTCTTGGGTATTTGTATTTTGATATGAATACGGGTATGTATATACAGTAGAAAGTATTTTGTATTTATACAAAATACCTTCTAAAAGGGGACATCTCATAATTTGTATCTCTATTTATTGATAAATAGAAAAATGAGGTGTAAAGATGGCATGAGATGAAGCATGGCTTGAGCATTTATTGAAAATACTATTGAAGTATGGCTAGTTTTTTATGAAAAGAAAAATTCTTGATATTTTCGAATAAGCCATTTTCTTCATGCTATTATTCTTTCCATGGTTGCCATTCTCTCCTCTCTTCTCTTGCTCTTTTTCAACCCTACCATTCTCATGTGTTGAGAGCCAAGGGTCTTGAGATAGAAAAATTCACTCCTAAACATCTTCATATCTTTTAAGCAAACTAGACTAGCAAACTGGTTTGCTTATTTTGCTTCTTTTAGAGGTAGGAGCTTGAATCAAGAACCTTCAGATGGATCATCCAGGATCGAGAAGGCCGGAGACCAAGCTTGATCTAGGATCATAAAGGAGCCTAAGAAGAGGAACAAAGATTTGAAGGACACGAATCTCCCAGGTATAACATTCTATCACAGTAGAATAAACACCTATGTTGTTTTTGCTATTTAGGGTTTATGGTAGATCTTGGGTTACAGTCTATGTTGTATGCTTAAAAAATTGTTTTTTGAAAATTCTTCCTCTCTATAAACACCATAGAGTGTACAATATAGACTTATATTGTATTAGAGCCACTCCATAAGCCTTAACCAGTTGTTTACAATGCTTTAGTTTCAAAACTGGAAAAATTCCGATCTTTTAACCTACTTTCTGTTCGAATTTTTTTTATGGTCTCTGAAAAATTTTTAAACAAGTGCAGAGGCTTACTTTTGTAGAGTTAGTGACACACAATGAAAACGAGAAAGTTTGGCCAACAAAAAAAATGTCAGTTTTCCTCTTTTCCTTGCCACCGACGGTTTTTTGGCCTTCTTTGTTCCTTGTTTTCATTTTGTGTTTTGGGTTTTAAGAATTGGGATTTTTGGTATTGTTTGATTGGCCCTAGATTTCACTTTGTATTGTCTTTGTTTTGGGGAAACTTGGAAAGTTAAGATCTTGAAACTTTTGCATTGTTAGTCTCTGTAATATTGTGTATGTGTTTTCAAACGTCATCTATTTGCTATATGTCATTTAGACAGGGTTGCACATACTTGCTTTTGTTGCCGTGATGTTTATATCTGTGATGGTTTATTCGGATTGTCGTGTTGGATAGTGCTCAGTATGATGGTAGTTGTATAGTTTAGATTCATTTGTATATTCATTATTGCGGGGCGAGCGTTCGACATGTGGACTGTCGTTTTCGCCAGTTTGTATATTCTTTTATTGAGGAACGGCCGGCTTGAGGTCGATGTCACCGTTGTATATTTATTTTCTTTTCTGTACTAGGATTACCCCGCGGAAGAGTGCTTGAGCAGCCGGGTACTGGAGGGCAACGTAGCCCCATTTCATAGCGTTGAGACCGGGATGCCTTACTCTAGAATTGCCAGGCTACTCGCCATACTCGTATGGGGTATAGGATGACCCATGGTGGGGTGCTCAAGTTACCGGATTCCGTGAAGTGCTGGGTAGCTCATTCACTTTGTTGATTGGGGTTGCTTCGATTCCGGGATTGGCGGGTAACTTGCCACACTCATAGGGGTCTAAGTTCTTCATTGCACAGGCTATCCATACGACCGGGAACGCCGAGTTTCATTTATGGCTTAAGTGAAACTCGGGGCTCCTAAATTATCCAATATTCCATTTTTGCTTATTAGTTTTCTGTGATGTTGCTTATATCATATCTGAGATGAATGCTTATATATATATATATATATATATATAGATACTAGTATATGTTGTACATGTTTTGCATCCGCGCTAGTCCTGCCTTCGCTCTGCCGTTAGTAAAGTAACCTAACGGTACATGACGGGGCCCCATGGCGAATGCAGATGGCATATTCGTACATTTCGTTTTTTTCTGGTGTGATAGGAATTAATTGATGGGACTGCATTAATCCTCATTAATGCAAGATAAGAAAACTAAAAAGACGTTGTTGGAACGTTTTGAAAAACTACCCAGTTCTTTTCAAAACACCCGTTTAAAAGGCAGAGCATGGACCACTCCTTTTCAATGTTATCGTTCCTTCAACTATATCAAGTTCATTACGTTCAAGGTTTTCGCCAAAAACCAGCCATAGCCCTCCATTATTTCAAATGAGTAGCATATCATATTCATGCTATGTTTGTTGGCCTTCGTCAAGGCATAATGAATGGTAGCGGTGTGTTGCTTATTTGTAGCATAGATAGTTGCATTTGTTTAGAACAGTCGTACAGCCTTATTGGCTTTCATCAAGGGCGAGTACGGGTGGGTCTAAATTAATCAGGACAACGATGGGAAGAACCTGACTTGCTTCCTATGATTTGTTGGCCTTCGTCAAGGTCATAAGAGCTTGGGGCAAAAACCATATCGGGAGTTTCAAACACAAATGAAACTTGCAGACTTAGCATACCTTTTGGAGTGCGGTGACTAGAGTGGCTTCCATCTGGATCATCACACAATGATAGTTGGATCTCGATCCCACTAATGAGTAGGATTACTCTTGGGAGATACTTTTCACTTCACAATTAGCTAACCTATTAAGTGTCTAGAAAGTGTTAACGGGGCTACGCCTCTGCGGAAATGTGCTTTCTTTTAATTAGGTCCGTGCGAGAGCACGGAGAACCTCCCTCGGAGTACCAACACCCACCTGACTGAACGGTTAACGAATTTGTAAAGTGTAAATGATCTCGACTAATTCTCCTTTTAAGATTTGATAGAGAATTCAAGGAAATAGTGGGAGCCATCTTGGTTAGATAAGATAATAAACTAATCTAATCTTGCAAGAGCATACGCTGAGTGTTTTTCTCTCTCTCTCTCTGGCAGCAACCATGACGGGACTTAAACTACTATTAAAAAAATACATTCACTGGGCTAAACTATAAAGATTGGCCGAGGAACGTCAATATTGCACTCACTTATGACTACGTCTTCACCAGTACTGCTCCCCATGTCCGAGGACCAGACTCCTCGATTGTGGACATCGAGGTCCGCAAAACGTGGGACCTGGATTGCGAGAAATCTAGGTGTATAGTGCTGGCTTCCATGAATAACAAACTCCAGAAGCAGCACGAGAATATGGACATATAATCCATTTTTCTCCATTGTAAGGATTTATATGGAGAGCACTTTCGTATTGCAAGGTACGAGACCTCAAAGAAATTATTCCAGATGAGGTTAGCTGTTGGATCATTTATAAGAGAACACGTCCTAAAGATCATCAGTCTCATTGAGAAACTCGCAAACCTTGGTGCGTGTTAGAGATCGAGTTATATATTGACTTGATTCTACAGTCCTATCCTCACACCTTCTCTCAGTTCGTGCTGAACTATAACATGCATGGCATGGAAGCTGATCTTCCAAACCTTCTCAATATGTTGAGGGTAGCGGAGAGCTCCTTGAAAAAGGAGAAAACACTTGTTCTTACTGTTGGGGAATCTTCCTCTTCTAAATCCAAAACGAAAGAAAAGGGGAAGAAGAAGAAGAATCCCACCAAGCCGAAAGGAGGTGTCAAAAAAGGTGCAAGGAACGAACAATTCGGGGAGAGTAAAAGTGGGAAAGGATGAGTGCTACTACTGTCACAAGAAAGGTCACTGAAAGACGGATTGCAAGGCTTTCAAAGTCAAGGGTAAGGACACGAAGTAAGCTGATGCTTCGGCTTCAGGTGTGTTCGTGATTGAAAACTGTTTTTCAGTAAACTCTATATCATGGGTACTAGATACCGGTTCTGGTTCTCACATATGTAATTCTTTGTAGGCGCTGAGAAATCGTAGAGAACTGAAGGCAGGTGATATGACCCTCAGGGTTGGCAACGGAGCAAACGTAGATACTGTTGCAGTAGGAGATTATCACCTGGGTTTGACGAGTGGACACATTTTGGTGTTGTATAGCTGTTATGCTATGTAATATTATATCAGTATCTTTGTTGTCTAATGAAGGATATAATTTTGCACTTGAAAGAAATGTCATGAACATTCACCTAAATCAAGAACCGATTGGGTCTGGCACACTGGATAACGACATATACATACTCAATCAACATCAAGTTTTCAACGTCCAAAATACACTCAAAAGAAAGGCTCCAGATTCAAACCAAGCCTTCTTATGACATTATAGACTTGGTCATATTAATAAAACAAGGTTGACTAAGTTATGCAAAGATAGATATTTGGATCCGTTCGAATATGTATCATATGCAACTTGTTAATTATGTATCAAAGGAAAGATGACCAAATCTCCATTCACAGGACACGGAGAAAGAGCCACTGAGCTCTTGGGGCTCATACACAGTGATGTATGTAGTCCGATATCTACACATACACGAAGTGGTTACTCTTACTTCATCATTTTTATTGATGATTTCTCAAGGTATCGAGATGTATTCTTAATGAAACATAAATTCGAGACCTTTGAGAAATTTAAGGAGTAGAAGAATGAAGTGGAGAAATAAATATGTAAAAGTATAAAGATACTTTGATCTGATCACGGTGGAGAATACTTAAGTACCGGTTTCCTTGAATACTTGAAAGAGAATGGAATTCTCTCTCAGCTTACGCCTCCAGATACACCACAGCATAGTGGTGTATCAGAGAGAAGGAATCACACGCTACTCGATATGGTGCGTTTCATGATGAGTAGTGCTGAGTTGCAGCTTTCCTTCTGGGGGTTTGCGCTAGAATCAGCTGCATACCTATTGAATAGGGTTCCAACTAAGTCTGTGCCTACCACTCCATATGAGATGTGGAGTGGAAAGAGACCACGTCTCAAATATCTTAAGATATGGGGGTGTTCAGTTTTTGTCAAAAAGCAGAATCCGGAAAAGCTCGAGGCACGATCGGTTTTATGCAAGTTTGTGAGATACCCCAAGAATTTAAGGGGATATTTTGTCTACCACACTGAAGAACAAAAGGTGTTTGTCACTCACCACAAACTATTGCTGAAGACTTAGTAGAACCTCAGGTTTCAATAGAGCCCGACGAACCGACGTCGCTCCATAGATCTAGTAGGCATTCTCATCCATCTGAGAGATACTATGGGTTTCTTATAAACGGAGATCGAGAGAATTGCATCATCAATGATGATGAGCCTACTAGTTTTCAGCAGGCTATCACGAGTAAAGACTCGGTGAAGTGGCTGGATACTATGAGATCCGAGATGGAATCTATGTACACCAACAAAGTATGGATTTTAGAAGTTCCTTCTCCTGGAGTAAAACCCGTTGGATGCAAATGGATTTTCAAAAATAATATTGGTGCAGATGGACAAGTGAAAACCTATAAAGCTAGACTTGTCGCAAAAGGTTTTCGTCAAAGACCAGGATTGGACTACGATGAAACCTTTTCTTTAGTGGCTATGCTTAAATCCATTCGAATCCTACTTGCCATTGCTGCCTTCTATGACTATGTCATCTGGCAGATGGATATGAAAACAACTTTTCTAAATGGAAAATTAGAAGAGAGTGTTTACATGGATCAAGCAGAGGGTTTCTTAGACAGTGGGAGCAGCGGAAAGGTGTGCAAGTTGCTTAAATCCATTTATGGATTAAAGCAAGTATCGTGGAGTTGGAACATCTGCTTTGATGAGAAGGTCAAAGAATTTGACTTTATCAAAATATAGATAAACCATGTATTTATAGGAAGATTGTAGGAGGAGCAGTAGTCTTCCTCGTATTATACGTGGATAACATAGTCCTGATAGGGAATGACATTTCTATGCTACAATCAGTCAAGATCTTCTTATCACAGAAGTTCTCTATGAAAGACTTGGGTGATGCCTCTTACATTTTTGGGATTAAGATATATCATGATAGGTATAAAAGAATGTTGGGACTTTCACAGTCCAGATACAATGACATCATACTAAAGAGGTTTAGTATGGAAGATTCCAAACGTGGTAATTTACCCGCTTGCCACGGAATCACCCTCTCTAAAGAGATGTCTCCAAAGACCGATGAAGAAAGGGCTTGCATGAGCATTATACCCTACGCTTCAGCGGTAGGATCTATAATGTATGCGATGTTATGTACCAGAGTAGACGTAGCTTATGCACTTAGTATGGTAAGTAGGTATTAGTCAAACTCAGGTGAGAAGTATTGGATAGCAGTAAAGAACATTCTCAAGTACCTGAGAAGGACTAAGGAGATGTTCTTGGTGTACGGTCATGGGGACCTCCATATCGAGGATTTTACCGACTCAAGCTTGCAAAGTGACAAGGATGACTTTAAATCTGTCTCGGGTTATTTGTTTACTCTCAATGGAGGGACAGTGTGTTGGAAGTGTTCCAAACACGATACCGTCGCAGACTCAATGATGGAAACTGAGTATATAGCTGCTAATGATGCCACAAAAGAGACGGTCTGGATGAGGAAGTTCATATCTGAACTTCAGGTAGTTTCGTCCATTGTTAATCCAATACCGTTGTATTGCGATAACAATGGGGCTGTAGCTTTAGCAAAGGAACCAAGGTCTCATCATAAATCCAGACATATCTTGAGGCGGTATCACCTGATGAGGGAAATTGTGGATTGCAAGGAGATCGAGATTCGGAGAGTGGACACAAAAGACAACACTGCGGATCTATTCACAAAGGCCTTATCTCAAGCACAGTTCGAGCGGCTGTTCGAGATGTTGGGGATGTGTTGTGCAAATAACTGGCCCTAGTGCAAATGGGAGATTGTAGGATATATATATGCTCTAGAGGCCATTATTTGTAATCGATACTATGGATATGTATATATGCACATGACAATTTTGCTCGAAATGATAGTATGCTATCTGTAGACCTAAGATCATCATTTTTCTCGTGTAAGTTCCCACTGTACTTTGATTGCTACCCTACCACGACTAAAAAGAATCATGCAAACAGGTTTTAGCTGGGTACAATCCCGAGCCATATGGAGACAGTGAGTGATTGTTAGGGATTAGTCTCTCCCTGTATAGGGAGTCGATGTCGTACCGTGTTTTGTTGGTCAACACCATAAGTCCCTGGCCATGACAGTTGAGAATTACTGATAGTTAGATCAGTAATTTCTCAGATGGTCTTGAGCCACACCAGCATGACTTATCATGTTAGTAGGAGTTTGACGTTAACCGCCCCTAGACCCGGTATGCGATACTCTAAGATGAACAGACCGGACTGTGCGGATATTTTCACGATTAGGCTCAGTATGGCTTTAGATGAGTTTTCTCACCGGTCTTCTCTTTGACAGGTGCCTGGGTAGCTATTTCGTACAGCTAGTACTGTTGACGCGCTTGTGGTTAAACCAACTGCCAGTGTACTGTCGAGTCTTTAGAGTCCCACACAGAGGGTTTTTCTGGTTCAGACGAAACGATGTGGAGTACGTATGTTTAAACATGTAGGGTTCCGATTGATTACGTGTACTGGTTGCGCGGAATTTAATTGGACAAATTTTAATACTGGCGAGCTTAGGATTAAGCCGATTTATTAAATTGGATATTGATTTAATACTAGTATTATTTTAGTGGTATTATTCTATCTCTTGGGTATTCGTATTTTAATACGAATACGAGTATATATATACGGTAGAAAGTATTTTGTATTTATACAAAATACCTTCTAGAAGGGGACACCTCATAATGTGTATTTCTATTTATTGATAAATAGAAAAATGAGGTGTAAAGATGGCATGGGATGAAGTATGGCTTGAGCATTTATTGAAAATACTATTGAAGTATGGCCAATTTTTTATGAAAAGAAAAATACTTGATATTTTTAAATGAGCCATTTTCTTCATACTATTATTCTTTCCATTGTTACCATTCTCTCCTTTCTTCTCTTGCTCTTCCTCAACCCTACTATTCTCATGTGTTGAGAGCCAAGGGTTTTAAGATAGAAAAATTCACCACTAAACATCTTCAAATCTTTTAAGCAAACTAGTTTTCTTAGTTTGCTTCTTTTAGAGGTAAGAGCTTGAATCAAGAACCTTCATGTGGATCATCTAGGATCTAGAAGACCAGAGACCAAACTTGATCTAGGATCGAAAGGAGCCTAAGAAGAGGTAGACACGAATCTCCTAGGTATAATATTCTATCACAGTAGAATAAACACCTATGTTGTTTTTGCTATTTAGGGCTTATGGTAGATCTTGGGTTACAGTCTATGTTGCATGCTTCAAAATTTATTTTTTGAAAATTCCACCTCTCTATAAACACTATAGAGTATACAATATAGACTTACAAACGGTTTCTAAGAACCATAAACATTGGTCTTTGAAATTAACCGATGCCCTTTGGGCATTCCGAACTGCTTACAAGACTGATCTTGACATGCTTTCTTATCGGCTTGTGTACGGAAAGGCTTGCCACATCCCTGTTGAGATCGAGCATCACGCATTGTGGGCGATCAAACAGCTGAACTTCAATCTTGACCATGCGGGCGACTATCGGAAGCTGCAAATTAACAAATTGAACGAGCTTCGGGATGAAACTTACGAAAATGCGGTTGTTGTAAATGTAGGACTATGGTAGCGCCCCGGCCGTCTTTCCGAGGCCAAAATGCGGAAACGAAAAATTTTCTTAACTTTAAACCGGCACTACCGCATCCTAAAAACCCGGATCGTAACCATTAACCTACAACTAGCTAACAAGAGGAGGGGTAGAGGGCTATATCGAGCGATCCGTGTCTTTCGGTCTTCGGCCACCATCCTGATCTCCCCGCGGCAACTTCGGTCTTCATCTCCTCGTCGGAAAGGGCACCACATCGAGAAGTCTTTTTACGGGCTCCCACTTCATCCGAAGCAACTCGGGCGTGAAGTGTGCTAGCCGACGCGTCCAAGATGAAGTAGAGAATGTTGTGATCACTTTGTCTCTTGCATCCATGGCTTTGGATGGAGGTTAAGGATGATGCCATTGATGGAAGCAATGATTTAGAGAAGAAAGAGGAAGAAGAAGGAGTTTCATCCTCTTTTCTTTTGTTGTAAGTGTGATAGAATGAGAGAGTGAGGAAAATAATATGAGAGCTAACAATAACCCCATGGCAGCCCCCCCTCTCTCTTCCTCTCATATCATCACTAATCAATCCATTAATGTGACACTTTTGCTAAAAAAGAGACCATGACTCATGATATAAGTCAATGTCACATTAATGCATTGTCATGATGATTTCTAGCTCATTATTTCCTTTAACAAACATTGATCCAAATGCTTGCCACAACAAAAAGATCCGGCAATATCTAAAGCAAACTGGTGACGGATCAGAAGGATACCCCTCACCTGTATATACATACCTGCACCCGCATTCCGACTGAATGTGAATGCGATGAGACTAAAGTAATCAAAAAAATCTAATACTAGGATCCGGCTTAAACCAAAGCCCACTAGTATGATCCGTCCGATCATGATCCGTGCAATACCGCACGTATAAGATCGAACCCTGCCATATATCATACGGCCTCTACAACGTTTCGCCCGAAACTTGAGAAACTGTCTGTAGGGGACTCTAAAGACTCGTCAATACATTGGCTGTAGATTTAACCATTAGCACGTCAGAGGTATTAGTCGTACGTAACGAGCTACCAAGTATTGACCAAAAGGGAGGTCGATGAGCGAACTTGTAACAACTCCAATTTTTGTATACTTAAATTTGAATTAAATTTGAAGTATACTTGGAGTATTAATGTTGCTGATAACACTTTAAGTATCTATCTCTCTACAATAATTACAAGAAGGAGCTTGTAGCTCATTGGTAATATCTTGCACTGCTGAACCAAGCCACCAGAGTTCAAATCCCATACCCCACATTATTTTTAATATTGATTTTTTTAAAACCTTTAGAATACCAAGAGTTTACACGTGCATATCTCACAAAAACCCCACTACACCCAAACATGTAACACTTGCAGGAGTTAGATGAACCGTCGGGGGGGATCCAGGCCACCGGACTCGATCGGGAATCGGCCAACTCGGCCTTGACTCGGCCGACTCAGTGATCCGACCGAGTCACGGCCGAGTCACCCCCGATTCGGCCGATTCCGGCGATGGTCACAACATGAAAGTTGTGTCTTTTCATATTCCCTTCGCACCTGCAAAGTTTCAGCCTCATACCACTTCCAGAGCTCTTTAAAAACCCCAATTACTCCACTTTTAATACATTTTTATTACATTTTATCACATTTTTATTTTTAACTTTTCATCTATCCTAACCCTATCCTAACCCTATAAATACCAACCCTACACACTACCCTCTCACCCCCAAAACCTTGAGCCACTCTCTCAAAAGTTTTCCAAGAAGTGTGTGTTTTGAAAACAAGTTCGCGGCGAAGCTCCGACGAGATTCTGACGGAATTCCGGCGACGTGCTTTGAAGCAACCGGCGACGAAACCACCCCTCGGTCTTTCTCCCTAGTTCTCTTTACTCTTTAGAAGAGCTTAAAACCCGTTAGTCCCATCCCTCTCTCTCTTTTCTATTTCTTAAAATACGGAAATATGAAACCCGACGGAAATCGGAACAAACCGATTTCCGATTCGGTTTTTCTACAAAATTCCTCTTGTCACCTAATCCATGATACCTACCCATATACATGATGACTATTAATCACATAGAAACCAATTTAAACAAAGTTTCTCACATGAAATGATAACTTTCTTGTAAAACCGTATTCTTTTCATAAAAATACCATAAAGTTTGTTTTTATTGTTCTAAATAAATCCCTCACTCCTAAATATGTTTATCTTGATCACTAAACTTGTAGAAATCAATTTCAATGAAATTTCACACATAAAATGATAACGTTTTCAAATACCGTATTCTTGCGCTTTAATACCTTTAAGTTTAATATATCATGTTTTACCTCTAAACTTCATCAGAACTTAAAATAAGTCACGAGGTAATGACCTACCTCTACACACACACAAATATAACCTTAATTGATAAACGTCAAAACATAGAATACGAAAATACAAGACATTTCACTAAAATACCCTTTTCTTTATAAACCTTTTCTAAAAAGTTCTAAGTTGTTTACAATTTTTAAAACAATATCTTTTAATAGGAAAATACGATATGTCATGGACATCGATCGTTTATCTAAACTGACTTTGTGGTGTCTAGGCTAGGCAAGTGAGCTTGGGTAACTTTAAAAGGCCCGTCTCACGATTCGTGAGCGGATCTCTCCCTCCTCACTTGTACTTACCTGGCCACAATTGGCGGTGAAAAGATGATTTGAGGCTTTTAATGACTTGTCGTTTAGACCTTAGAAATAGGCTAGTTGGCTTAGGAAACCCTAACAACTAAAATACGGAAAATTATACTCTTTTACAAATAAATACCTTATATTTATAAAACCGTTTTTCTAAATAAATGATATTTATTAAACCTAAGCAAAGCGCCGCTACAACCCATCTTTGGGGAACCCGTTAGGGATAGTACGGTTCATCGTGCACCCGCGGGCTAGTAGTGCGAGATTCAGACCTCCGCAAGGAGCATTCGGTCTCGAAAGGTTTAAAATACGACATTTAAGGAAAATGAAATTTTGGAAAATAAAATATTTATTTAAAATTATTCTTGTATTAAAATATATTTAATTACCTATTTTATTATAATATAAAGTTTCCACATTTTTCTAAAATCACAAGTTTAAAAGTTACATTAAAATACCATGAATTTCAAATAAATCAATTAATACTTTTATCAGGATATATTCACTAGAATAACACAAATAAAATTCACACTCATTATAACTATAAAGACGAATAATAAATACTTGAGGTGTATTTTGAAAAAATATACAATAGTACTTTTTACATAAAACCCCCTCAAGTTTCTTAAATTACAATAAGGCCCATAATAATTAATGAACTTCAAATTCTTTTCTTTTAGTCTGATTCGGGTAAGAGTCTGACTATTTCTGACTTGAATATGAATCAAGTCAGTCTATATTCTTTATATTCTTCTCAAGATGAATACATGAATCCCTGAATCCAGATAACAATCTATATAACTTGACTGAACCGAACCATGGATATATTCCTGTTACATGTTTCCCAGTATTCCATTTACATGACTCTACGGTTATAACCGTTTCTTGATATCATGGTTTCGGTCGATCAGTTAATCAATCTTACAATCAATACAAATTTTACAAGATAACAATACAAACAAGACATCGCGGGGTTTAAGAGGTAGAGTGGTACGGAAGGTGTTAAAGGTGGCACGAGGTGGTCAGATTAATACACCTAACCTGAATCCTATTACTGTTGTACCGTGGCATAACGGTTCCTTGTACTACACGTGCCCTAGTCTCTGGCAAGTGAGACCCCCCTCGTATACACTGGCATTCTTCTGTACCAAGCTACGAATAACAGCGTTAACATAACATTACAACAATAGTTTACGCTTTAACAATGTATCTTCTTATAATGTCTTCTCTACTTCCCTCTTACCTTTGGGACTTACCGAGCGATCTGTTCGCTGACGACATTCTGTTCTCTCTTCTTTGAATGTCGTCAGGTGACTTGGACCTGGCAGAAGTAGAGCCAACAGAAGAAAACTTGGAGCAATTTGCCGACGACCCAGCAGTATAATTTCATTGTACACTTTTCTTTTCAGTACTTTCCTTTTCCTGTTATGCCACTGTTTAGGCATCTTTATTTCAGTTGTATTTTCCTTTCCATGTATTGTACAAAGAATGTTAATAAATAAAAGTTGCTGTTCTTTTTATACTCTTGTCTCTTGTGTATTTATATTGCTTAGCTACGCTTAGCGTATGTACTTCTGAGTACATACGTAGCGGAGCTCGTCGCGTCCACTTCGCCGTACACTGGGAAGCGGGGCGTGACAGAACTCATCCTGACACCCTACTGAGCCTGTCAGTGACAATATCCGTACAGACCGGTCCGTTCGTCTATGAGCATCGCATGGCGGGCCTAGGAGGTTGGTAAAAGTCAGACCCCCAAAAGCGGTACAAGTCGTGTCGGAGTGTAGCCCAGAACACCCTGAGATACTGCTGGAATACCTACCAGTAAATCTCCTGCCTCGGCCTAAGGCTTTGTGTAATGGCTTTCCTAGACACAGCGCGACCTCACCCCCAATACCGGGAGAGACGAATCCCTGCAGATCCGCTCACTACCTCCATGTGGCTCGGGACTGTACCCAGCTAAAACCTGTTTGCACGACTCCTTTGAGCCGTGGTAGGGTAGTAATCAAAGTACAGTGGGAACTCACACGAGACAAATGACGATCTTAGGTCGATGAACTAACCTGTACACATGTCACCAGGAAACTGCTATCTGACGTCAGGTATAATACCAACTAGCATGTTCCTGGCGAGTCCTGTCCGGTGTACTCATAGCCCAATGAGCACCTGTATACATCTTAGGTGAACCAACTGACACCAGTGGCTTGTGAGACCGGCCACCGCCCCTCGTCGGGGTCTCGACTGTATACAATAGTCTACTCGGGAGTGTCGATGCCTTGTCTCGAAATTCCCACGACTAGGGACCATTTAAGGATGCGCTTATAGACCCCAGCTCCCACGTATATGATCGCCATCATACTGCTGGCAGTCAAGCAATAATCCTAAGGGCTCTATCAACGTGCAATAGTGACCTGTAAGGTCACCTAAAGCAGTACACGATGATAAAGATAAACCAGATAGTATACTATCATCTCGAGTAAGACTGTCCTATCGGTATAGGTCCTCCCTCAATCATTGCAATCACGTGCCTGTGATCCAATAATTGACTCTGAGGGCACTATATCCAACAATCTCCCACTTGCACTAAAGGCTAATTATTGCGATGTCGCATACTCACAGCCCGTGTGATACCGAACACCCAACTCCTCTACTAATCAGTCTCACAAAGCCCGTTTGCGAAACTATTGCGTTCGAGGAATATCCTCAGTGAGTGGATTCGCCCTGATGTTTCTTTCTATGTCTCTCTTTATCTCAAGTTCGCGGAGAAAGCCATCTCCCGAAATGAGCAATACCTGTCTTAGAATATGTCTGGATATCTGATGGGACCTAGTTCATAAATGAACTCCAAATCCAAACTTCTTAGACTGTATCGTCAACTGAAACCAATCAGTATCCTGCGCCATGCCTCCCTCAGTATCAGCTTGGATCACCTGTCCAAAACACTGCCCCTCGTCAGAGGGAAAACTATAACTCTGACAGTCACTCTGTCATCCAGGTCACCTTGGAAGCCTGGAATGATAACCGTCTCCCGAACGAGGCTGTCGTTATCATATCCCTAGAACATCCACTTATGTTCTAAAACTGCTTCCGAATGTTTCTTCAGGATTGGATCAATATCAACTTATTGTATCTAGTGCAAAAACATCTGGTGTGGTACTTGACATCTCATGATTGACTCAATTGCCTAAGCAAGTGATCTGCCAATCATGCACATCCTTCCCCCTTTAGTCTGTAGGACACCTTTAGAGAGGGTGACTCCATCACCTGTAGGTATACTACCGTGCCAGGAGTCGTCCATTCTAAAACACCTTTAGAATGCTGTCTAAGTACCCAGATTGGAAAACTACCCAAATCTAGATCTAAAACCATAGATCAAGTAACCAGAATGTCTGATATTATATCTATATCCTTTGTGGAGAAACCACTGTGTGACAACCAAAGCATAACCGATCGTAGTATAGGAATTTCACTTCCTACTCTGTGTATGTCATCCTAATACCAGGACATCACACCCTACCACCTTCTTAACAGATCCATCCCCTATTCTGATGAAGTCAAACCTATGACTATCATATTAGAAATAGATGATCTATCTCCTCTATATCTGCTTAAGTCTATAAATAGACATAAGCTACTTGTCCACTATACTTCCGCTGCTCCCACTGACTACGACAACCCTCTGGCAGAGTCATATACACGTGCACTTCTAAAGCCAGTTCAGAACGACGCTATACTCATCCTCCTGCCGGGTCTCACAGTCTGGAACAACAGCAATGGCAAGTCTGGGTAAACAAGAACCTCCCTGTCACCGTCCTTGAGGCTACCGAAGTACTTCTCGGGTGCTTAAGGTTACCCACCATATCTGCGGAGTGGCCAATGGAATGTCAAACCAGATTGAATCTATAGGTTCTTATCAAATTTTCAGTAATCGTTTGTAGTTCTGGAATCACTTCCAGTTCTACCATACTCCCACTACTGTTTTTCTGAAAAAATCCATTTTATTAAAACTGTGGCGAGTCAAGAACAATATCACTATTGATATTCCAGATGGTAGAAAGTCAACCCTCGTCACAGCCCGGGTCAACCCACAAACAGCCATTACAGAAACGTGCCTTGAGTTGTCCAGAGTCTGGTTTTAAGTATAAGTTGGACAACTCCCTGTACCTTAACAATGTCAAGATATGAACTGTTCTATATCCAATACAGAAACAGAGGCACTGATTTAATTGAAACCAGATTCAAATCATGCAGCTATCTCCAGTGCATGTCAACTAAATAGAGAGAGGCCAATCAACATTACTCAACTTAGGAGTGCTTCCAATTATGAGTAACCTGAATGAGAAGCAAGTTCTCTTAATCATTACTATCAACTGAATACCATACACAAGTATCTACATCTTCGATCACCTTGAAGAATCCTGATACTTGCAATACCTGGTTCTCTACTTTATTCATATACCTATAACTTCTCAAAACTTAGACCTTGTGTCTCTACGAAACACTTGTCTAAGAGCTAGAGAAGTCACAAGTAAACCGAATATCGTACGAGGACCAACCCCTCCGTCCTAATGGACACTGGACAACATACAATACTCTGTATAAGTCCCCTGAGTCTAATAACTCATTCCCTGTGTGTCGTAGGTTGAAAACTGTACTTATGGTTAAGAAGAATTACACCGCTGTTTAATGCTCCTTACCTAACCATCCATTGATATAGGTAAATATGATCGACATAATTTCAAAAAGTTATATCTCACTCTATAAAAATAGACGTACAGATATATCAATTTGAAATTGGTGCATAACAACGGATATTCAAAACCAAATATTTGTCGTCCGGCAAACAACCTAGGTGATTTCCTCAAATATCACCAATTACAACGAATCCCGATATAATGAGGACAATCACCTAATTCCCAATAACTTACTCCCACTCATCATCTGTAAAACCATACAGATGTGAGAATCATACCTGGTAAATACATACCCTGGAGTAAGGACTAATTGGGAAATCAGTTTTTTTTAACAGTACACAGTGAAACTGAAACATTGAAATATTTCGTAGGGGTATCCGGGTATTCCTAGTAATGCCTCTTCCATTATCCAGATTCACAACTGCAACCGTATATTTTTTTGCCACTTCTCCAAATCCCTTTATATGTCTTTGGTCGTTACCTTCTGTACACCCTCTTAGGCTAAATGGTTTTCTTCCTTCCCTACCTTTCGGCACCAGCCTATGGTTTGGAAGAAGACTATCCAATAAGCATAATGGGTGTGCTGTCCTAATCCTAGGAGTACTCGCAATGCGAGAGAAGGTAAAGATAAAAGACACCTGAATAAACCTTATTCCTATTTCTCCTGAACCAGAATCCATCCCCGAACTGGAACAAGTTCCTTTCGAGTTCGTATATAACCATACGATGGAGTATCCAATAAACTGTGGATCTTCGTAGTGATACGGAGTGTTCTGGAGAAATATAAAGGTGACGTAGGATTGGCGAAGAAATACTTGGTTTGGTCGTGAATAGCAGTCGCAGTTTACTTTGCCCTCATACTAATCCCTTTATTTGTCTTTACTTAATACTTTCTGCACACCATCGTTAGGCTAATTGGTTTTCTTCATTCCCTACCGGTCGGCACCTGCCTATGGTTTGGAAGAAGACTATCCAATAAGCGTAATAGGTGTACTGTCCTAATCCAAGGAGCACTCGCAACCTGAGAGAAGGTAAAAGGAAAAGACAACTGAATAGTCCTATTCGTTTTCTCCAGAACCTGAAACCATTCTCGAATAAATTCCTTCGAGTTCGTATATAACCATACGATGGTTTTATCCAATGGAAGTGGACGTTCGTAATAATACGGGGTGTTCTGGAGAAAAGGGTAAAAGTAGGAGTGGCAATGAGGTATGCGACTCTGACAATCCAAAAGCTAGTGTTATAAGAAGGTTCGGTCAACTTGGTCACTGAGTCATAGTCAAGGGTCGGGTCATGGTCGCTGCCAAAGAGAGAGAGAAAAGAAACACTCAGCGTGCACTCTAACCTAGATCAGAATGGTTACCAATTTATCTAATCAGGAAACCTCCCACTGTAACGTCAAATTCTCCTCCAAACCTGAAAGGAGAATTAGTCGGGATCACCCGAGGAGTAAACCAACTCATCAGTGGGAATCGAGATCCAACTATCATCGCATGCCAACGTAATGGAATCCACTCACGCTATCATACTCCAGAAGGTATGTGCATACCTGGCAAGTTTCAGTTTCTTTAGAAACTCCCGATATGATTTTTACCCCCAGGACCCAAGTGACCTTGACACAGTCAACAAATCAAAGAGTCTTAGTCAAGTTTAACCCGTCATTATCCTGGATTGCATTAAACCCACCCGTACAAGCCCTTGACACAGTCAACAAGGCCGCACGACTGTCCTAACCAATCCCATTAATATGCCACAAACGAACACTACCTAGCTACCGTACACTACGCCTTGACACAGTCAACAAACGCAGCACGAATACTAAGTAATGCTTGTAAGAAATGACGGAGGGCTATGTCTAGTTTTTGGCGAAAAACTTTTAACGTAATGAACTTGATATCGTTGAAGGAACTGCATAGCCTTTTTATAAAAGTATAGTGACGAAAACCTTTGCTAAAGAGATCACTCCCGGTGAAGGGATCTCGGCTCTTTCCCCGTAGAATGAGGTGCAGGATATTCCAACTGAATACCACGATGCAAAGCAAAAGTAATCGACTATAGTGAAGTTATTGCCCTGACCCAAACTTCTGTCCAAGGGGTCACTCCCGGTGAAGGGATCTCGGCCCTTGCCTCGTCGACTGAGGTGCTGGATATTCATAACTGAATACCACTGTGCAAAACAAAAGAGAACGTCCTTGCAATAACAGCTTTTTTTGAAAAATGTTCCAACAACATCAGAATAGGTTTGTTTAGCTTGCATTGATCCGAATCAATGCAATCCCACCAATTGATCACACCAATAAAGAACGAAAATAATGATGTACGTATATGCCATCCGCATTCGCCACTAGGTCCCGTCATCACCCGTTAGGTTACTTAACTAACGACAGAGCGGGGACTGGACTAGCGCGGATGCAAAACATATACAACATCTACTAGTATATATATCAATATATAATATTCGCTCAAGGCGTGATAAAATGCAACATCACAGAAATGTAATAAGTATCACAGAACAATACAGATATCTGGGATCCCCAGGTTTCATAGAGCCGCTACTGAAACCTGACGTTCCCCTGGTCATGTGGATAGCTTGTGCAATGAAATCCTAGACCCCTACGGGCGCGGCAAGTTACCCGCCAAAAACCTGAAGCGAGGCAGCCCCCTTCAACAACGTGAACGGACCACCCAGCACTTCACGGAATCCGGTAACTTGAGCCCCCCTCCTTGGGTCAACCTGTACCCCCTACGAGTGCGGCGAATAGCCTGTCAATTCTAGAGTGAAGCCCTTTCCGTCTCAAAGCCATGAGATGCGGGCTCGTTGCCCTCTAGAACCCGGCTATCCGTGCACCCCTCCGCGGGGTAATCCTAGTACAGAAAGTAAAATATATACAACGGGTACATCGACCTCAGCCCGGTCGTGCCCCAAAAGAATAATATACAAACAGGCAGTGACGGCAGTCCACATGTCGGACGCTCGTCCCGTAATATCAAATGTACATATACAACCAAACTGTACTAACATTGCATCCAGGCTATCCACCACGACAATCCGCAACATCACAGCACAACACAGAACATCAACGTGAATGTCACGTTCGCAAATCCGTCTAAAAGAACTATAGCAGATAGACAGGATTTACCGATCAAATGACATTCACGGTCGCAGATATAATGTAAATACTGTGAAATAACATGTTTAAAATTTTCGATCGACTAAAATTCCCGAAGTGGGCCCCAAGCACAATACCCAGTACTCAAATAAATCTGGGCCCAAAATAAAATTACCAGAAACCCCTTTTTCAAGTCAAAAATCACTATAGGAAAATTGGTCCAGAGATGTTACTGTTCGGCGGCGGAACCGCGGCCAAAAGGGGGTTACGGCCGCGGTTACGCGGCGCTACTGTGACATCATGGCACCAATTTTCTTCAGTGTTCACAGAAAACCCTGCTTGTATTTCTGCAACATACCAAATAATTTTTTGACAACTAAAAAATTTCGACAGAAACACAGAATTTGAAAACGCGGTTTCGGAATTTTCGTTCGATCGAATTTCTAAACATGTTAGAGCAAGCTAGATTAGGTTAATGGCGTGGCTCTGATACCATGTAGGACTACGGTAGCGCCCCGGCCGTCTTTCCGAGGCCAAAATGCGGAAACGAAAAATTTTCTTGACTTTAAACCGGCACTACCGCATCCTAAAAACCCGGATCGTAACCATTAACCTAATCCTAGCAAACAAGAGAAGGGATAGAATGCTATACCGAGCGATCCGTGTCCTTCGGTCTTCGGCCACCATCCCGATCTCCCCCACTAGTAAAATAGGGGGTTGCCCCTACGGATGGAATTATCCGTTCGGGCAGATTTTACTAGGCCCTACGGATTAGTCCGTAGGGCTAAAGGGTTGCCCCTACGGGCACTGACGTTCAAGAATAAAAAAAATAATTCTTAATTTGGTGTTTACCCCTACGGTGGCGCAAACAAAGGACCTACGGATATATCCGTAGGGGCAATTAAATATCGATTTAAAACAAAGCCAGATCGAAAAGCCTACGCTCATTTTCTCTCTCTCCCTCAAACGCGCGCGAAAAACCCTAAATCGCCACCGTCGCGTCGCCACCGTCGTTGGGCAGAGTCGCCACCGTCGTCGCCACCGCCGATTTCGTCGCCACCCTCATCGCCACCGCCGGTTTCGTCGCCACCGTCGTCGCCACCGCCGGTTTCTTTGCCAATTCGACGCCGTCGTCGCTCCAAGTAACCAGCGCACCCGTTCAGGTATAAATCTCGAGGTAAATTAAAGCATTTTTGGATTATTCATGGCTGGGTCTGGGTTGCGCGCGCGAGAGTTGGTTTGGGCAGGGGCGCGGTGGCGGTCGGGGTCGGGGTCGGGGTAGGGTTAGGGTTGGGGTTCGGCTGCTGCTGGGGTGGGGCTGGGGTTAGGGTTACGGTGGGGCTGGGGTAGGGTTACGGTGGGCTGGGGTTAGGGTTGGGGCTAGGGTTAGGGTTACTGTGGGGCTGGGGTAGGGTTACGGTGGGCTGGGGTTAGGGTTGGGGCTAGGGTTAGGGTTACTGTGGGGCTGGGGTAGGGTTACGGTGGGCTGGGGTTAGGGTTGGGGCTAGGGTTAGGGTTACTGTGGGGCTGGGGTTAGGGTTATGAGAGGCATGTCAGCATATTTATGTGTAATAATTGAGAGGATCAAGCTAAGTTCTATGCAAGCAGTCCCTCAGAATACATAGAAAGCTAGCCTTACATTTTAAATTAACATATTCCATAGTTGTCTTAATGGTAAGGCAGATACCCATATTGTGTAAGAGCTGACATTAATACAACCATAGGGAGCTGACTGATTACATCTCATGTGGCATTAAAATCTATAAATGGACATACGAGATAATGCAAAGAAAGAGCAATAGATCAAGACTCAATCAACTTTCCTATGCTTTATGATTTCAGCGGATAGCTCAAGTTTAGTTTCAACTTTATATTCTTATTTTTCTCTCTTTTTTCTTTAGTGCTTCTTCCTCCATTTCTTTGAAGAGTCTCTCACAGCGAAATACACTCCATTTTTTCTTAATGGGATAGAATCCTACCCCCGACAGCCGGAACACATACATACAAACGCATAATTAGAGAGCGACTCGAGATGTTCGGGTTAAAACCAATATATGATACTCGATGATGATATGAAACCTTCATATTCCCATCGATACCCGTATATGAAACTAAAGCGCCACTTAGTCCCCGTCTATCGGTTAACATACGTGCGATGCTCGTCGTGACCTAGAACTATACGAAGGTTGTTAAATATCGGACAGTATAGCTCGATACTAACAACCGTCGTATAGTCTGCGCGACGAGAAAATTCAATCGTATGGTAACCCATAGATTTGTCCCGTGTGGACAAGTTAAGAATGTATAAAGCAAACGCCTTCATTCACTTGTGTTTTCATCCGTTTCGAGATATTTCGTCGGTACCTTTCCGCTGGTTCTCCATGTACAAAGATAGATTAGATGTTCATTTCAACGTTGTTTCACAGCTTTGAAATGATTATCTATTCTATTACAGTGTACTCGGAGAACAGCGGGGAGGTGCTGCCGAAATTTACTCGAAACGGTTGAAAGCACAAGTGATGGGCGTTCGCTCTATACATTCTTAATGGGATAGAAGCCTACCCCCGACAGCCGGAACACATACATACAAACGCATAATTAGAGAGCGACTCGAGATGTTCGGGTTAAAACCAATATATGATACTCGATGATGATATGAAACCTTCATATTCCCATCGATACCCGTATATGAAACTAAAGCGCCACTTAGTCCCCGTCTATCGGTTAACATACGTGCGATGCTCGTCGTGACCTAGAACTATACGAAGGTTGTTAAATATCGGACAGTATAGCTCGATACTAACAACCGTCGTATAGTCTGCGCGACGAGAAAATTCAATCGTATGGTAACCCATAGATTTGTCCCGTGTGGACAAGTTAAGAATGTATAAAACAAACGCCTTCATTCACTTGTGTTTTCATCCGTTTCGAGATATTTCGTCGGTACCTTTCCGCTGGTTCTCCGTGTACAAAGATAGATTAGATGTTCATTTCAACGTTGTTTCACATCTTTGAAATGATTATCTATTCTATTACAGTGTACTCGGAGAACAGCGGGGAGGTGCTGCCGAAATTTACTCGAAACGGTTGAAAGCACAAGTGATGGGCGTTCGCTCTATACATTCTTAATGGGATAGAAGCCTACCCCCGACAGCCGGAACACATACATACAAACGCATAATCAGAGAGCGACTCGAGATGTTCGGGTTAAAACCAATATATGATACTCGATGATGATATGAAACCTTCATATTCCCATCGATACCCGTATATGAAACTAAAGCGCCACTTAGTCCCCGTCTATCGGTTAACATACGTGCGATGCTCGTCGTGACCTAGAACTATACGAAGGTTGTTAAATATCGGACAGTATAGCTCGATACTAACAACCGTCGTATAGTCTGCGCGACGAGAAAATTCAATCGTATGGTAACCCATAGATTTGTCCCGTGTGGACAAGTTAAGAATGTATAAAGCAAACGCCTTCATTCACTTGTGTTTTCATTCGTTTCGAGATATTTCGTCGGTACCTTTCCGCTGGTTCTCCGTGTACAAAGATAGATTAGATGTTCATTTCAACGTTGTTTCACATCTTTGAAATGATTATCTATTCTATTACAGTGTACTCGGAGAACAGCGGGGAGGTGCTGCCGAAATTTACTCGAAACGGTTGAAAGCACAAGTGATGGGCGTTCGCTCTATACATTCTTAATGGGATAGAAGCCTACCCCCGACAGCCGGAACACATACATACAAACGCATAATCAGAGAGCGACTCGAGATGTTCGGGTTAAAACCAATATATGATAATATGAAACCTTCATATTCCCATCGATACCCATATATGAAACTAATTAAAAGCGCCACTTAGTCCCCGTCTATCGGTCAACATAACGTGCGATAATTTATTCTTTTCAACGACAAACGCACACACAAAGCATATACATGGATTTTCTCCTTTGTCAGTAACTATCCCGTTCTTATATTTCTCAATATAGTCAGCATAACCTACAATTTATATGTTATTCAGTCTAACATGGCCCATGAGTACGTCAGAGTTAAGGACTGGATGTATGTGGATTGGAAACAACGTATGCAACCTAAGTTTGTCGCAGGGGTTGCTGCTTTCCTTGAATTTGCACGAGCACATAATAAGATCATAATAGAGAAGATTCTCTGTCCGTGCGATAGATGTGGCAATAAGTACTGGCAGAAGGTAGAATTGGCAGAGCTTCATATTGTAAAACATGGGTTTACTAGACTTTATTCAATTTGGAAATATCACGGGGAAGGAGAAGAATGCAGTACTGCGGTAGAAGAAGGAGAACACGATAATGCGGCAGGAGAAGAAGAAGAATTCGGTAATACGGCAGGATACGGAAATTTATTTCCATCAGAAGAAATGGAGGATATGGTAGAGGCTGCCCTAGGTGAATCTATTCGTACCGAAGATGACATTCCTTCCGGTCAAGGACCGCGTGCGGATAAATATGAAAATTTCATGAATGATGCTAGGAAACCAATTTATGAGAATGCGAAGTATTCCACCCTCTCATGGTTCGTCCAATTTTTCCAAATTAAGTGCCTAAATGGATGGAGCAACAAGTCATTCACAATGCTTCTTTCGTTCTTGAAAGATTCTATGCCTCCGGGAAATAATGTGCCCGAAAGCTGGTACGAAGCCTAGAAAATGATGTCTGATTTGGGTCTAAAGTGCGAGAAGATTCAAGCATGTCCTAAAAATTGCGTGTTGTACCGGAAAGAGAATTCAGATTTGAAAGAGTGTCCAACATGCGGAGAGGCCAGGTATAAGCCGAAAGATTCTGATAAGAAGCCTGATATACCTGTGAAGATAGCACGATATTTTCCCATAACACAGAGGCTACAGAGGCTATTCAGGTGCAAGAAAACAGCCGAGGCAATGATTTGGCATCATCGTGCTCCTCCAAGCGAAAATGGAAAAATGAGCCATCCAAGAGATTCACCGGCATGGAAGGATTTCGATAGGAGGCACGCAATATTCAGTAGCGATCCCCGCAATGTCCGGCTCGGACTGGCTGCCGATGGCTTCTGCCCATTCAACTATATGGCTGGAAGTCACAGTACATGGCCCGTTGTAATGATAATTTATAATCTGTCGCCTTGGTTGGCTATGGACCAGTCACAGTACATGGCCCGTTTATTTTATAGTTGGAGGGGATGCGTCCGGGTCCGGGACCCCGGTTGTTCCTCACCGGAGGAACTATCGTCCCGCTCGTGCTGCTGCTCGGGCCCAGGCTCGTGCGTTATTCACCGGAGGTATATATCACACTTGAATTTTTGTTTAACCTTGATTTCTTAATACAACTTTTTCTTATTATTGATTGTCTTGATATTTCGTGCAGACGCAGGGCCTCTCCATCCCCAGAGGGGGACTCGAGGCCCGAATCAGTCCCATAGGCTGAGGCCTAATAGAGCTAAGGGGGAGGCAGCATTCCCCCTATTTTTTACCCTTGACTATCGCTATACCGGTCCTCATGCCGAGAGGTTCGGCCGGTATTTGGGGGACGAGAGCCGGATCGTGAAGAACTATCCACTTCACGTTGAGTGGGGCGAGCAGCACCAGCGCTCATTCGCCCTCTTCTTTGAACAGGCTCGGGTATGTATTAATATATATTTTCATTTGATCTATCCAATATATTTATTATTAACACTTGCAATCTAATAACAATGTTTTTTTTTGTATTTTCAGTTGGATTACGATTTTCAGCCTGTAGCCGACCCTGATCACTCGGGGAGGGTGCTCGACCTTCATGCTCTGTACAATGGCCTGATGAAGAACATGCAGGCCAAGGTCCGATACAACAGGAATGAGCTGAAGGCCGACTGCTACTCCCTGTGGATAGCGACCCCCGAGGCAGAGAGAGCGGCCCTCCTATCTACTCCGGCGTTTGCGAGAGTCGACGTAGAGACATGGCCTCTATTGTGCGCTTATTTCGACTCCGAACGCAAACAAGTATGTATTTTAAATTTAATTCATTATTTATGATATAATTTATTTCTTTGTGTTTCTTAATTAGAAAACTAAATGTTAATGCGTTGTGCAGAAACAGGCCGCTCAGAATACGGAGAACAGGAAGTCGGCGAAGAGGGGTCGCCCCACTTACACAGGTGGCTCGAGGAACATTACTCGAGCCATGGAGTTATCGGTAAATTAAGAGTTATTCTCTAATATTCTGCAATATTAAGAGTTATTCTCTAATATTTCTAATATTAAGAGTTACTTTCTAATATTGCAGACATCTCGGACCGTGGCGTCAGGTGGTACACCGAGCGTGCTGTCCGCATATCTTGCCGTCCACGGCACCTCGACAGATCCCGCCACGGGCGAGCTTCGATGTCCCGACGTCGCTACCCAGGAGTACTGCGTAAGTGTTAATATTTTTTCTACCCAAATTTGAAATTTTAGTTTTGGAAGGTTCAAGTTTAAATTTTATACTTATACTTTACTGCTTAATGTGGGTGTAGGAGCGGGTGGTTGAGCAGGCCCAGGCCTTGGGGATCGATTTTACCGGACAGAACGATCCGAGGCTGCTGACCCCAGTTCTGGACGCCGCACACGGAGGGCACCACGGAGGTTGGGAGAGAGGCCGGGGATTGGGCCCTAGCAGGGCCCATATGAGGTTGGACTCCACCCCGGCGGTTACTTCCTCCGTCTCCAGTGGCCGGCATGTCCATCAGGAACTGGATAGCTTGAGGGCCACCGTTCAGGAGTTGAAGGAGATGCTGGTATGTATACTACTTTATAGTAAAATATCATTTCATATTATATACATATCAACATATCCATAATTAGTACGTAGGTTGAGCTTATTGGTTTTAGACTTAAGTCTGATTAATCATACATACATATGTAATTAAAATAAACAACGCTTTTCCAAACTAGATATCCAAACAGGGTTTCGAAATAACTTAATAATGAAACGAATTCGAATAATACACAGTTCTTACACGCTTCTTACACACGTTATGTCCAGACGCGACAGGGTAGATCGGCCGAGCCTCCACATGCATCTCCTTCGGCTGCGGCTCCGCAAGCCACTACATCGGCTGCGGTTCCGCAGACAGCTCCTGTAGCTCCACCGCCCACTCAGACTCCCGCAGCCGCGGCTCCGCAAGCGACTACCTCGACGGCGGCTGCGCAGACCACATCGCCAGCTCCACATGCCGCTCAGACTCCCTTATATGTAGCATTGGAGAGTGTATTTACCGAGGAGCAGGCGCGCGTTATTCGAACGTTATTCGGAGGTGGAGCTGGACCGAACTAGGGTAGCTTTTTGGTTCTTATTTTTTGAAACATGTATTTATTTATATCACATTGTACTACATTTTGAAACGATATTGATATTGGTTTGTATTTATATCATATTCAGTTTTTGGGTTTCTTTTGTATATTATATATATGCGTGAGATGTGATTATGAATACTGCAATATATGATTTGATTGATGTATATAGTATTGTGCACAGGGCGGCAAAAAATCTAGCAGCCCATTTTAAAAAAAAAAATACAGACAATATGTACCTACGGATTAAGCCGCAGGTACATACACTAACCCTACGGGTATATCCGTAGGGGCAAACTATCAGGAAACCTGATATTTTCCCACCTGATATCAGTGCAGGGTGTTGGGGTTGTCCCTACGGATATGTCCGTAGGGGCCAGTGTTTATCCCCTACGAATTTATCCGTAGGGGAAAATATCAGGTTTCCTGATATTTTCCCACCTGATATCAGTCCAGGGTGTTGGGAGTAGCCCCTACGGACTTACCCGTAGGAACTACTTTATATCCCCTACGGATGTATCCGTAGGGATCTAAAAGGGACCTACGGGTATATCCGTAGGTATATACAATATATTCAAAAAAAAAAATTACATATATGATTTTATTACCCCTACGGGGTACTCCGTAGGGGCTATAACACCTACTGATATATCCGTAGGGGCTTAAATTTGTCCGTAGGGGCACGTTCAGGGCCTCAACTTGCACCTGCGGCCTTTGCACCTACGGGGTCTTTTTTCGCCCCTACGTATATATCCGTAGGGGCAGTGGGTTGCCCCTACCGATAAATCCGTAGGGGCAACCCTTATTTGTAGTAGTGCCCGCGGCAACTCTGGTCTTCATCTCCTCGTCGGAAAGGGCACCACATCGAGAAGTCTTTTTACGGGCTCCCGCTTCATCCGAAGCAACTCGGGCGCGAAGTGTGCTAGCCGACGCGTCCAAGATGAAGTAGAGAATGTTGTGATCACTTTGTCTCTTGCATCCATGGCTTTGGATGGAGGTTAAGAATGATGCCATTAATGGAAGCAATGAGCTAGAGAAGAAAGAGGAAGAAGAAGGAGTTTCATCCTCTTTTCTTTTGTTGTAAGTGTGATAGAATGAGAGAGTGAGGAAAATAATATGAGAGCTAACAATAACCCCATGGCAGCCCCTCTCTCTCTCTTCCTCTCATATCATCACTAATCAATCCATTAATGTGACACTTTTGCTAAAAAAAGAGACCATGACTCATGTTATAAGTCAATGTCACATTAATGCATTGTCATGATGATTTCTAGCTCATTATTTCCTTTAACAAACATTAATCCAAATGCTTGCCACAACAAAAAGATCCGGCAACATTTAAAGTAAACTCGTGACGGATTAGAAGGATACCCCTCACCTGTATATACATACTTGCACCCGCATTCCGACTGAATGCGAATGCGATGAGACTAAAGTAATCAAACAAATCTAATACTAGGATCCGGCTTAAACCAAAGTCCACTAGTATGATCCGTCCGATCATGATCCGTGCAACACCGCACGTATAAGATCGAACCCTGTCATATATCATATGGCCTCTACAACGTTTCGCCCAAAACTTGAGAAACTGTCTGTGGAGGACTCTAAAGACTCGTCAATACATTGGCTGTGGATTTAACCACTAGCACGTCAGAGGTATTAGCCGTATGTAACGGGCTACCAAGTATTGACCAAAAGGGAGGTCGATGAGCGAACTCATCCCAACACCCTACTGAGCCTGTCAGTGACAATATCCGTACAGTCTGGTCCGTTCGTCTATGAGTATCGTATGGAGGGCCTAGGGGGTTGGTAAAAGTCAGACCCCCAAAAGCGGTATAAGTCATGTCGGAGTGTAGCCCAGAACACCCTGAGATACTATTGGAATACCTACCAGTAAATTTCCTACCTCGGCCGAGGGCTTTGTGTAATGGCTCTCCTAGACACAGCATTGTTAGTGTATATGCCCTAGAGGCCATTACTGTATCATACTAGTATGTATATTACTTGATGGAAGCTTGGTATATTCACAGTTGTATAGATAATCTTGCTCGATATAGTAGTATGCTACTTGGTTTGTCTCTGCTTTAATGTGTACATGTGTTTTTCTTTATTATATCACCTATACGCATTAGTAGAGCCCTTAGGATCTTTTGCTTGATTACCGGCGTTGTGATGGCGATCACACTCGTGGGGGCTGGGTAATCCACAAGCACATCCTTATACACGTCCCTAGTCGTGGGATTATCGAGATAGGGCATCGATACTCCAGAGTAGACTAGCGTATACGCTTCTCATCCCAGCACGGGAGACGGTCTGTCCCACAGCCGTCAGTACGTCGTACTTTAGATAGTATGCGGGTGCTCGTTAGGTTACGAGTACACTGGACAGGACTCGTCAGGAACTGTTGGTTGGTATTATACCTATCGTCAGTTATCAGTTCCCAGGTGACATGAGTACAGCTTAGTCCGCTGACTTGACACTGTCACTTCGCCTCGAGTGTGTTCCCACTGTTCTTCGATTACTACCCTACCACGGCTCTACTGAGTCGTGCAAACAGGAAGTAGTTGGGTGCAGTCCCGAAGCACTTGGAGGCAGTGACGGTTAGACAGGATTCGTCTCTCCCGGTATTGGGGGTTGACATCGCGCTGTGTCTAGGAGAGCCATTACACGAGTAGTCCCTGGCCAGGGCAAGCGAGATATACTGGTAGGTTTCCAGTGTTATCTCAGGGTGTAATGGGCTTCACTCCGACACGACTTGTACCGCTATTAGGGGACTGATGTTCACCGCCCCCCTAGGCCCGCCATGCGATGTATCAGACGAACAGACCGGACTGTACGGAGATTGTCACATACAGGCTCAGTAGGAGTTCGGATGGGTTTACCTCATCGGCCTTCTTATCGACATCTACCTGGGGACCGTTACGTACAGCTAGTGCCGCTTGCGGTCTGTGGTTAAAACTACTGCCAGCGTAGTGTCGAGTCTTTAGAGTCCCACACAGAGAGTTTCCCTGCATTGAGTGAAACGTGTAGAGGCCGTATGGTTTTACGGCAGGGCTACGATCACTTACGTACACTTGTGTGCGTATGCTGTTCAGGCAGGCAATACTAGTGGGCTTTGGTTTAAGCCAGATCTTAGTATTGCACAGATGGATTTGTTTTGTCTTCTGTGCATCCGCATTCTACGGAAAGCGGATGCGGGTGTGTATGCACAGTTTTGAGGAGAGATGAAGGAGGAGGTGCCCCATTAGGGTTTTGGCAGTTGGTTCGGCCAAAACCGTAATGTGGCACACTCATTAGGGTTTTGACAATTCGTTTGGTCAAAACCGTTATGAGCCGGAGACATTGTTTACTAATTCTTTTAGTGATAGATTAGTGATGGCTAATTGCATTGACCATTTGACCACTTGGGTCTCTCTTGACTTTGTTGACCCGTTGACCGTGTTGACCATTGACCTTCAAGAGAGATCCACACTCTTCTTTCATTTTCTTTTTATTTCTTGTGTTATGATAATGGTCAATTCAATGTGCCATCAACTTCTATCATGATAGGATTAGTAATGATGATTTTGTGTATTATTGGAACCATGGTTCATTTCATTTTTTGGCTTAATCTTTTCATTATTCTCTTCTCATTCTCTCTCTTGAAGTGAGAAGAAAAAGAAAAGCTCCATGGTGCTAAGTTTCTCCTTCTTCTTCCTCCTCTTGATCTCATCTTTTGATCTCATGTGTTGAGAGAAAAAGATCCCACAAAGATAAACACATCCATACATCTTCTCTACACAACCTAGGGCTTCTAGACTAGCAATCTCTTTGCCCTAGTTACCTCGGCTCGAGGTGGAGCTCGGTGTACATCTCTCGGGTGGATCGTCTTCGAATCAAGGAGGCCGCGGAGGTGACCAAAGTTCGGATCAACCCTCGGAGTAAGCAAGGAGAAGAACAACAAGAAGAGAAGGAGATCAAGTTTAGGTATAACCCCTAACCGAGTAGATAAATCTCTAGTTAGGATGCTAGTATGTTGTTTAGTAAAGATCCGGCTTTTACGGTCCATGTTACCAAGTCCAGAAAAATTATTGTTTTACCGTTTCCGCAACCCCGAAAGTACCGGGAGAGGTAACGTGGACCTAACAAGCACGACTTCACCCCCAATACCGGGAGAGACGAACCCCTACAGATCCGCTCACTGCCTCCATGTGGCTCGGGACTGTACCCAACTAAAACCTGTTTGCACGACTCCTTTGAGCCGTGGTAGGGTAGTAATCAAAGTATAGTGGGAACTCACACGAGATAAATGACGATCTTAGGTCGATGAACTAACCTGTACACATGTCACCAGGGAACTGCTATCTGACGTCAGGTATAATACCAACTAGCATGTTCCCGGCGAGTCCTGTCCGGTGTACTCATAACCCAATGAGCACCTGTATACCTCTTAGGTGAACCAACTGACACCAGTGGCTTGTGAGACCGGCCACCACCCCTCGTCGGGGTCTCGACTGTATACACTAGTCTACTCGGGAGTGTCGATGCCCTGTCTCGAACTCCCACGACTAGGGACCATTTAAGGATGCGCTTATAGACCCCAGCTCCCACGTATATGATCGCCATCATACTGCTAGCAGTCAAGCAAGAATCCTAAGGGCTCTATCAACGTGCAATAGTGACCTGTAAGGTCACCTAAAGCAGCACACGATGATAATGATAAACCAGATAGCATACTATCATCTCGAGTAAGACTGTCCTATCGGTATAGGTCCTCCCTCAATCATTGCAATCATGTGCCTGTGATCCAATAATTGACTCTGAGGGCACTATATCCAACAGTAAAGACTCGAACGAAGGTCTTTCATGTTGAACACCTTATGCGCAAAACTTTCACGCATGAATAGCAGGTACTTCTTTATGACACCGGACTCTATTTTCATCCTAGTAAGCTTCGATCTTGCTAGATGGGACTTTTTCTTGTGCGATGTGTATACTCGCACAGTGCAGTGGAATTAGAAAATCTAAAGGACGATTCGGTTTTCAAAGCAAATGGACACAGATTGAAACCATTTTTTACCGCAGAACCATTAGAGGAGCTCTTATTTTTGCAAGAGCTGGTTTATAACGAGTAATGTTCCTCCGTTTACCACCAAATTTCGATTATCCAGCCTTAAATAGTAGAAATACTGTTTCAAATAAGTTTGGGGGTATGTATATACAGATCTTTTTGTAAATAGTTATCCTTGTCTTGTGAATATTTGTTTTCTTCTTTGGAAAATTTCTTGTCAGGTGAAATTCCCTTGTTAAAAAAAGCTCTCGGACATGTTTTTGTTGGCTTTACAATTTTGATTTTTCTTTGTATAGTATGACAACGAGGACGCTATCCGATTTAAATTTGGGGGTATGTTCGGTAAGTTTCTATCCTTGTATTCATTTATAAATTCTGCATTTGCATACATATTTGAAAAACTCATAAAAATCAAAAAATTTCCAAAAAAATAAAAACTTTGTTATCAAGTTAGCTAGTGGGAAAACTTAGATTCGAAATACCGACGATTTAATTTGATGAGATAGGAATAACTAAATCCTATTTTTAGAGATTGAAAACCTGAAAGTTAACCCTCCTCTAAGTTTAACAGTAGGTAATATACATCTTTGCATCACACTATACAAGTCGTGAGTTTTGAAAATTAGATGACAAGTCTGATATGTCCGTAAAAATTTTAAAAATTGATAAATTCTAGGTTCAAACAGGTTTATTTTGAAATAAGTAATATCAAGAATAGTTTATAAAGCAAAGTGGACATGAAAGGATAGTATTGACGTTTTCATAGGAACCAAGTCTGAAAAATAACCCATCTCAAAATTGATTGGAGCACACCTTATTTACACAAACACGTCTTTTATCTTGAAAAGAATTGAATAGCTGGTTATATCTCCGTCCGCATTGAATTGTTATGATTTTCACTCCAAAATAAGTCTTTTGTTTTAGGGCCTAGGTAACTTGGGCAATTAAGTCCGCTGGGGTGTCTCTATACCTAATGCCCTAAAACTAACCGATTTGGGTGTATTGGCCCAAAACTCGCTAAGAAAGATAGAAAGTCCACTTTAAAACAAACTCAAGCAGGTGTTCTTTCCGAGTTAAAATTCCTCATAGTTCTTTGTGTGAGAATAATTTTGGCTAAAGACGAGTTTTTATAAAAATATTTTTAATGGAGATATTACATTTACAAAGATGTGCATGAACGAAACTAAGTAAAAGGTGGAGTGAAATATAAGACATAGTTTTCTATTAAAGACGATAGAAATTCTGAATTTGAAATCTAGCTGGAGAACAAAACTTGAGAAAAACTTAACTCTTTATAAACTTGTGTGATCCTTTTGAAATTTTATATGATCCGTACTTTGTGACATAAATGACTCTAATCGAAGTTTTTAAAATATAATGATGCTATTTGCACCGCACGTAAAGATGTATAGGATCTTAAATTAAATAAGAAGTGAGGTGTGAAAATTAAGGCTTTGATGTTTCTAAGGATGATAGAATTTATAGCTTGGATACTAAACCCGAGGATCATAATCGATCATGATTTCACGGAATTAGATTGACGGGATTTTGTGGGTATAATCCGCTGAAAACTCTCAGGAGACAACACTCCTTCTATTAGGGACACCTAGAGCTTTTAACAGCTTGTTGCACAGGCTCAGTACAATCGCGTTCTCTGCAAAAGTGAGGATAAGATTTTGTTTCGCTCAGGACGGTAAAAGATAAGTTTAGGGGTATTTGTTCATTACGAAAAATGCATTTTAGTACCGCTTATTCGTTATCATTTTTGTAAATATCGGTGCTATTAACCCGTGTCTGCTCAATAAGTACAGGATACATGTATTCGTGACAGGAACACTGGAAACACACTCAAAATGCACGGATACGACATTTGTGAGCCGATACGGAAACCAGAACAGAAAACCAATCAAGAAACAAATGATTTTTGCAACAATTCAAAGTGCACAACATTTTTAGCAAAATGGTCCAACATATTGCAAGTTGTCAAAGTAGATGCATGAACTTAGTGAGCTGCCATGTCTTGGTGTGAACACTCCATCAAGTGATATAGGTAGGCATACAAGTGGGCACAAGTGATGATTGTTTGAAAAGGTTACGACGTGATTGATTTTTTCCCTCCAAAAATCTCCAGATATCACTTGGATGATAATTAAAAGAAATTACAAATATAGTGAGATGATATTGAAGGTTGGAGATCACCACATCAAGACAGGCCCCATCTCTCTCTCTGGCCGCCAAAAATATCAAAATGGCCGCAATTTGCGGCCCGAGCACCTCTTTACTTGCGCATTTTTCTTCTGTAGGTTCCACCTTGTCTTGTTAGCACAATTGTATATTCTATTTTTGTACTTAGATTGACTATAAATGGTAGATGAGATTTCAAGCCAATGGTCCAAGTTTTAGACCAAGTTTGTAGTTACATGTTATTGTGTAATTTTCATTTATAATCTTGAGTTCTTGCCCTTTCTCTTAACCTTGTAACTTTTTGGTTGAACTTACAAGCTTAAGTTTTAGGTTCTTGAACTCAATAGTTTGTATCTCCATTCACAATTCAATACAAGTTCTTTTTTGCACAATTTTCATGTCATACTTGCCTTCACTTTTAATTTCATTGAGATCTCTTGCTTTTCTTTGATCTTACAACCCCTTAACTGAGCTTGCAAGCTTAAAGTTTAGTGTTTGATTTCATAGTTGTATTTGGACTTCAAGGATAATTGAAGACTTCATTTTGCACATATTGGTTCATAGTATTTCTTATCTCTTATATTACTTTTCTTGCAATTTCATTATATGCTCTTCTCTCTTTCGTGTTTTCTTTGTTTTAGTGAATATGTGTGGTAGTTTAAATCACTTGTTAAGGGTAGGAGAGGGGTATTTTTACTAGGAGAAGTGTTTTTATAATTTCCTTTAAAAACTGATAACTTGTAATTGAATCTCCGACCAAATAACTAGCAAATCGCTTCGTTAGGTATCCTATCCTACCGCGATAGCGGTGATTTCTAATTATGACCGGTTGCAAGTGGTTTACCAGAGGCAAGGGTTAAGAGATAAGAATGGAAGGACAAGGGACAAGAACTACAGATTTAGTGCACAATTGCAAATACCGTACTTAAGTTTCCTAATCCACGTTGTTGCTATTACCTTAGCATCAATATCAAGTTAAGCTCATAAGGAAGTGGCATACATTATCCTAGCTCAAACTAACCTAAACCTATCCCTAACAAGTCCTTTTCTTTTGAACATATAGTTTGCGGCACTTAGTATAAACAACGAACTCCACTTTACGGACTTAACTCGTTAAAATAAGCTTAAAAATCTACCATCTCCCTGCGGATGACCCGTACTCATCTCGGCTTGCTACACGTGACACCGTTTTGATTGCAGTACTTTTTAATTTAATACGACACGATAAATCATTACCAATCAATTCCTAAGTGTGTTTTCTCTGGTAAGTAGTAAGGATTTTATAAGAGTATTTTCTCCTTGTAAGTCGAAAGGACTTACAAGTGTCGTTCACCATATGGGGATATTTCTCTCCATTGGTGGAACTCGTCTGGAACATATTTTGTTCGTGCCCATGGATTGTATACAAGAGTCGATATCGAAATACTTGTAGGGCGGATTGGGGGACATGATGGCTTAAGAACAGGTTTAGATCCCTGTAACCTAAGGCTTTTGAATTCTGTGAGCCATAAGGGTCTAATAGGGGGAATTCTCCTTACGAATCGTGAAGATTTCGCAAGTGCAATTTCTCCATAAGAATCATATGAACTCCTAAATGTGTTGATCTTTTGTGAGTCGTAAGGATCTCACATCGGTATTTTCTCCTCATAAGGTTGAAAGTACCTTGCAAGTGCATGCATTTTTTATTTAACGGGTTTGCGCCCTTTCGGGTTTTCATAAACTCGCCGACAGTCCTGCTGTTTTTACTCACGGCGCCCTTTCGAGTTTTCATCCATGCCCATTTGCTTGTGGACATACCGTTTTTTACGAACGGTGAAACTCTCGAAAGTAGCTTCGCCGCAGGTGACCGATCTATTTGCTGGTGGGACTTGGGGTAGCTTCATTGCTGGATTAGCTTTGTAGCCGGTGAGACTTGAGTTGCAATTTTTGCCGGTGGGACTTCAATTGCAATGTCGATCACAATGAGCATATTAGTTTAGGGACATTGCGGTCCATTATCGTCGTGTTTGGAGCGATGCGCTAGTTTAGGGACATTTTAGTTCATTATCGTCATGTTTGGGACGAAATGCTAGTTTAGGGATGTTCCGGTCCATCACCGCCGTGTTTGGAGCGAAATGCTCATTTAGGGACGTTCTGGTGCATTAATAGTTCAGGGACATTCCGGTCCATTATCGCCGTATTTAGGGAGACACGCTAGTTTAGGGACATTTCGGTCCAACATTGCCTTTTTTGGGGCGAAATACTAGTTTAAGGACATTTTGGTCCATTATCGCCATATTTGGGGCGAAATGCTAGTTTAGGAACATTTCGGTCCATTATCGTCGTGTTTGGAGCGATGCGCTAGTTTAGGGATATTTTGGTCCATCATCGCCGTGTTTGGGCCGAAATGGTAGTTTAGGGACATTTCGGTCCATTATTGCCGTGTTTGGGATGAAATGCTAGTTTAGGGACATTTCGGTCCATGGTTTATCATTTGGTTGGGGGAGTTACATAACTCATTCCTTCCAACGCTTGCTTACCGAGACGCTGCTGCATGTCATTTGTATGCGCAGATATTTCACGCCTTAGGCTATCTCCACCTTCTTGGACTGTTTCTTTTATCATCATACCAATCGGGTTGTTTGCGGGAAATTTCGGGCACTTTACACGGTACTTTCTCCATGTTCATCAATGTCGCTTTCTGACGCCGACGAAGTATCTTCTTCATATACGAAGGAACGGGATATCACGTCAATCTTCTTCTTCCTTGGAAGAATGAACTTGACTTGGGGGCTTTATCCCCTCATCATCCATTTTAGAAGTGGAACATAGCTTCTTCGTCCCTTTCATGATTTTTAGTTTAAGTGGGCTATTCCACTTGATTTCAGGACCCGCTTTTAGCTCCCTTAATATCCTTTTTGTTATTTAAAGAAAGGACTATCTCGCGTAGAGGTTCGTCCATCAGCGAGCAATGTGGCCCCTACGTATATTTCAGGGGAGCGAGTATTCGCATCCTAATCTTTCGAAGGGTAGAACCCGTGCTGTCGCTATTTTGGCGACATGTTGCTTTAGAGCCGCTCATTTTTTTGTTGAGCGTTGGAGACAAATGCCGCCTTGCCTCTGCTTTTCTTATATTTTCACCAGAAGAGGATGCGTCTTGAACCATCTGATCCAATCGAGCCATTTTATCTATGAGCTCTTGGAAGGTCGTCGGTTTGAAGAGGGCCATATATAGGAGCACCTTTGAATTTGGGTCAAGGGTGGCTATGAACATTCCCACGGCTGGAGCTTCGTTGATGCGCTGCTCATATTTAGACCAGAGATTTCACCATCGGGTAACATATTGAACCCAAGTCTTGTTCGGTCCAACCCTTTCGTTGACCAACGTCGCCACGTGTTCATATCAGATTTTTACATTATTATATTCCCCATTCTTAATCATATTGCAAATAAATAGGTGCTTTTGATCCATGTCTGCTAAATAGTTGCAGGTTACAGGTTCTCGGAACAATACAGTGAAAATGGTAAAAAACGCTACAAAAGTGAGACTACGACTAACAAATAGAAGAATCTTTATGATGCCGCTTACAGTTTAAGGAACAAATGAAGATCAATGAACAGTTCGATTGCACAACGTATGAGGGCAGCACAAGATTCAAGCCTTCAACACGAAACGAATGGTAAAAGTCCACAACATTCTGCACTGTGGAAATCTGGAAGAAATAGAAGATATTCTGAGAAACCAAGTGAAGAAACCAGAAGTAAAATGCAACATGAAGTAGCCCTAAAGATTTGAGACAGAGACCCCACCATATGGCCGCAGATCCGCGGCCAAACAAGGCTTATGGTAGCGGATTCGCGGCTGTGCAAAGCACGTGTCGGTGCGTGTCGGTGGGAGTCGATGTATTGACCCGGTTTTCTTGGGGTAGTCTTGTAATTTTAGATGTGGATCAGATGTAAACCCTAGGGTTTCTCCTATCTATAAATAGGTAGCCTACAGCTCTTTTTGGAGCATGCCTTTTTTTATTTTCTAGTTTAAAATTTTCATTCCATTGTAATCGTCAAAGAGTGTATCGATAAAAGTAAGTTTTTATTTTAAATTTTCCTTATTTGCAATTTATATTTCTACAATTTTTCATATCTGTCTTTTATTATCTGCACGTTAATTAGATAATTAAAAAAGAAAAAAAGAAAAAATGAATTCCATTGTTAATTACCTAATGAGTGAGTAGTTCCTCACGTGTTAGGGTTAGGTTTGGGGAAGGTTTGAGAGATGAAAATCTCTCACTCCTTTCTTGCCCGTATAATTCTATAAATTAGGGCTCTATGTTAGTCAAACACACACCGCTCACTACGGCACCCTATCTCACGAGATAGCGGTGATTTTCTAGTTAGACCGGTTGTGGTTGATTAACATAGAGGTTAGGGCTAAGAATTAAGAAAGGACGGACAAGGACCAAAGGGAAGAAACTATGTTTCTTCCTAGTCGTGCTAATCCCTTTTGTTAATTATTACCCTAACATCTATGTTCTTAATCAGGGCAAAGAAAGCGGTGAGTAGAATTAACTTTCCAAACTAACCTAATCCTAACCCTAGCAAGGTTTTAATCCAAATCAAATTCAATTTCAGTTTTTATAGAAATCAAAAGCTACCACAAATAGGAATTGACTCTTTAGAACAATAGGAAAAGACATGTTTTCCCTGTGGACCGACCCATACTCAACCGGCTACCTACCAAGCGACACCGTCTTGATTGCGGTATATTCTATTTTTTGATTTCAAAACGCATGTACGCATAAAGCAAACGACCAATCAAATGGCGCCGTTGCCGGGGATAACGGTAGTTATTTTCTTTTTATAATTTCGGGTTAATTAAAAATTAAAAAAATCATAAAAACTGAAAAATATAAAAACAAAAAAAATTATCATCTTGTTATTTTTTGAAGGGTTTTCGTGCGAATTGTGCAGGATCGGAAAGACGAACAGATTCAGATCTGGAAAAATCCAGTGAACAAAACAGCAAATAGCAGATCTGAACAAATAGAGGAGAACCACAACAGGTAACAGAAGAATTTTGGAAGCTTGAACAAACATTTTCACCGTAGAAACGCGACAGTAATAGATTTGTGGCCGCGGAACCGCGGCAAGTTGCTGACATCAGCGCTTCAAAAAGTCTCTATAAGCATTCTTTTCCTCTCTTCTGCCCTCTGTAGTCTACTGAAAAATTTTCCTGCAGGGTTCTTTGCGCAAAATTTCTTCCCCCTTTCCAATAAATCAATTTTGTGCAGAATTCTTTGCGCCGCAAATAAAAGAAAAATTTTTTGGCAAGTGTTTTGGATTTTTGTGTGTTTACTGCTTTGCATTTTTAAAACGGACTTTTAAGGGGCTATAAGGCGGGGATCCTTCCTAGGACCCTAAAAATCACAAAAAGCATTTGCATCAACCCTCGAGTTAATTAAAAAATATTAGACTCAGCCAATAAGGACTGTCGTGCTCATTAGGACAAAGGAAGGTTGTAAGCATCGGTCGTTTATCTAAACCTGACTTTGTGGTGCATAGGCTAGACAAGCGGGAAAGGTAATTTTAAAAGACCCGTCTCGCGGTGATTCGTGAGCGGATCCCTCCTTTCTTTACTTGTGCTTACCTGGCTACAATTGATGGTGAAGAAGCGATTTGAGGATATCTCACAACTTGCCCTTTGGAATAGTTAGGAGCAGTCTAGTTGACTTAGGAGACCCTAACTCTAGGCTTGATTGTGCATGTTGTTATTGCTTGAAAGTGTGTCTTAGTTCCTTATAAAAATCTTTTGCAAAAACCACTTATAAAAAAAAACCACAAAACAAAATTTTTACAAAAACTTGCTATTTTGTCGCTTAGAAATCCATTGCACCCCACTTGCACCCACATTCTCTCATTGACGTTCTTACCCCCACCTTCTATTTTTACTTTTTTGACTACACTACACCTCGTTAGTGTATGTCCAGTTGGACTAGGGACACTAGCGCCCGTTTAGTCCGTGTCTCGTTAGTGCCTACTGACGACGCGTTCGACTCCGAAGTCGAAATTCCCTCCACTTCTTTACCTTCATCTTCAAATTCATCATCTTCTAAGGAGATGTCGGGATTCAATCCTAACAACTCCTTACCTACGGAACTGATTCCACCTCAACTGGGTGCGAATAACCCACCACACCCTCCTGTTGAAGCGCCCCAACGAATCGCGCTCTAGGATCTTTTCTATCCCACCCGCACAACACTTCCCACTTGTCTTTCACTTCCACCGGTTAATGGGGATAACTTCGAGATTAAACCCCACTTCATCAATATGTTGCCCAAATTTCACGGGCTGGAATCCGAAGATGCCTACATCTTCATTAACAAATTCCAGAATGTTTGCGCAATGATGAAGACCACCCAACTTTCTGATGATGCTATAAGGCTACGTGTCATTCCATTCACTTTATATGACTTAGCTGAAAAATGGTTATATAGCACAGTATCGCATTCCATAAGAAATTGGGAAGAGTTTGTTAAGGCTTTTCTAAAAAAGTTTTACCCACACCACAAGACCGTGAGAATTCGCAACGAAATTAATCAATTTTCCCAGCTTCCTTCCGAACCTTTTTGGAAGTGTTTCGAAAGATTTAAGGACCTTCTTGTTCAGTGCCCTCACCATGGTATCGAGAAATGACAACTTTGCCAAACTTTATATGAAAGACTGAACCCAGCAACTAAGCAGTTGTTGGAAACCATTTGTCAAGGTCATTTTCTTACAAAATCGAGCGAGGAAGCTTAGCAATTTCTCGATGATCTTGCTGAACAAACACTTCAGTGGGAAAGCACTAAGACTACTTCATCTACTTCATCAGGTCAGTCTAGGGCAGTCATACATCAACTTGATATGTCAATTGTAATGAAGGCCGAAATGGCTGCACTCACGAAAAAACTAGAAGCAATTGAGAGCAAATTCTCATCGCCTTCTCCTGCCCCATCTTTACCCCCACGCACTATTTGCACTTGTTGTTAGGATCCTTCCCATCTAACCGAAGAGTGTCCTTACAACCTGCCTGTTCAAGGACAAGATCAAGTCAATGCTGCCTTTCAGCAAAGATAAAGAAATGATCCATACTCTTCAACTTATAATCCTGGTTGGAGGAGCCACCCAAATTTTGCTTGGAATCAAAATCAACAACAATTCCAAGGCAATAACAATTTTCAGAGGCCTCCTCCACAACAACAAGCCCCTCAATAAACTCAATATCAGCAACCTTTCCAACCCCTACCTTACCAAAAAAAAATGAACAATTTTGTACCAAACAACTCTTATCCTCAAAACAATTTTGTTCAGCCAAATAACGATAAGGTTTCCTCGCTAGAACGAAGTCTGGATGCGTTTTTAAAACAATCTACGCAATTCTCAGCCAGCATCCAATCGTCGATTCAGTCTTTTGGTGCAACACACTGCTTCACATGATCAGAGCATCAAAACAATTGAAGCCCAAATTGCACAACTGAATACTGCGTTAAGCGAGCGAGCGAGAGAAGATGAAACTTCCATCTCAACCACTGCCAAATCCCGGTCACACACAAAATACATATGTTGCTCATGAACGACAAAATCATAATGTGAGTGCCGTGACTACATTGAGATCTGGAAAGGTATTGCACAACAACGCTGGTAATAACGATGACACCCCGGCCGCCGCTTCTTCTTCTTCTTCTTCTTCATTTCCTTCATCTTCTTCAGAGCCTGTTCTTCATTCTTCACAAGGCTCTACTTCTTCTAATTCGAACGGACCCACATCTCACTCCACGAAAACACCAACACTGGGATCCGTTCCAACTCCGCAATCTACTTCACAAACATTGGACTCAACAAATTTTCAAAATATTCCATTTCTAAACAGGTTGAGATCCAATAAACAAACTCCACAAATGGAGAAGATTGTGGAGTTATTCAAACAGCTTAGCATTAACATACCTCTCTTGGATGCAATCCAACAAGTCCCTTCTTACGCTAAAATCTTAAAGGACTTATGCATCAAGAAGAGGAAATCGCAGGTACCTAAGAAAGTTTTCTTAGCTAGTGCAGTAAGTTATGCTCTTACTCAACCTTTACCCCAAAAACGTAAGGACCCTGGCTGTCTTACAATTTCAATAACAATTGGGGATAAGAACATCAATCGCGCACTTTTAGATCTTGGTGCCAGTGTTAATTTACTTCCTTATTCAGTATATGAACAATTAGGTGTTGGCGAGCTGAAACCCACACATTGTACTCTCCAAATTGCCGACCGATCCATCACCCATCCTGGGGGTGAGTTAGAGGATGTGTTAATTAAAGTAGGGGACTTCATTTTCCTCGTTGATTTCATTGTTATGGCATACGGCCTGTAGCTAACCCCCGGAGTCAAATTCCGGTGATACTCGGTCGACCCTTCCTTGCGACTTCTAATGCGGTGATCAATTGTCGTAATGGTTCGATGAATCTATCTTTTGGAAACATAATAATTGAGCTCAACATTTTTAAGTTGGGGAATCAGCCCTCTGAGCCTAATGCTAATATACTTGATGTTTGCTCGATCCAAGAGATCACTCAGGAGGCCTGTGAGCTCGAAAAATTTCTGTTCGATCACAGCAGTTTTGACGCCACTAGTGCGTTCCTCCTTGAATCTGACACAGTTTTCACACCCGATAACGATTATGAGTGTTTCACTTTTTCGAACGATTTTGAAGAATCACAACCCGAATTTGATTCCTTTGAATTTTCGGATGAGTTAACTGAACCATCCGACTCGGTTGCTTACACTCGCTTCGAACCATTGTTGGAATCTTTCGAGTTCGAGACAGTTTCACCAATTTTACATTCAATTGTTTCACCTCCAAAACTCGAACTCAAGCTATTGCCGTCTCACATTAAATACGCCTATTTAGGTGAGAATGAGACCCTTCCTGTTATCATATCGGCCTCTCTAGCCTACGAGCAAGAGAAAGCCCTATTAATGGTCTTACAAAATAATCGACAAGCTTTTGGCTGGACTATGGCGGACATCAAGGGGATCAGTCCCCTCATAGTTGAACATCATATACATATGATGGATGATGCCAAGCCAGTAAGGGATCCACAGAGACGCCTCAACCCTATAATGAAGGAGGCTGTTAAAAAGGAGATTTTAAAATGTCTTGATAGTGGTATCATTTACCCTATCTCTGATAGCAAGTGGGTTAGCCCCATTCACGTTGTCCCAAAGAAATCGGGCATAACGGTCATAACTAATGAGGCGAATGAGTTAATACCTACTCGCACCCAAACTGGGTGGCGAGTTTGCATCGATTATAGAAAACTCAACGCCGCGACACGGAAAGATCACTTTCCATTACCTTTCATTGACCAAATGCTAGAACGATTGGCTGGGCATGAATTTTACTGCTTTTTGGATGGCTACTCCGGCTATAATCAAGTTCCCATCGCCGAAAAGGACCAAGACAAGACCACATTTACTTGTCCTTTCGGTACATTTGCTTACCGTCGCATGCCCTTCAGGTTATGCAATACACCCGCTACTTTCCAGCGGTGTATGATGGGCATCTTTTCAGACATGGTGGAAAAATTCTTGAAGATTTTTACGGATGATTTCTCCATTTTTGGAGACTCCTTTGATGAGTGTTTGCTACATTTAGACGCAGTTCTTACCCGGTGTAGGGATAAGAACCTCACTTTAAATTGGGAGAAATGCCACTTTATGGTACGAGATGGTATTGTCTTCAGATATATCATCTCGTAAAATGGCATTGAGGTTGATAAAGCTAAGATTGAAGTCATTTCCAATCTTCCTCCTCCCAAGTGCGTCAAAGACATCCGAGCCTTCCTTGGCCATGCCGGTTTCTATAGACGGTTCATCAAGGATTTTAGCAAGATAGCTAGACCCTTGAATTTTTTGTTGGCCAAGGACACCACTTTTGATTTTGACTCAAGCTGTATGAAGGCGTTCGAGTCGTTGAAAAACTCACTCATTTCCGCTCCCATTCTTTCATCTCCCGACCGGACGCATCCATTTGAAATTATGTGCGATGCATCTGATTTTGCCATTGGTGCTGTCCTTGGACAGCACATAAATAAGACGCCTCATGTAATTTATTATGCTAGCCGATCCTTAAATGAGGCCCAATTGAATTACACAACAACTGAAAAAGAATTCTTACCTGTTGTGTTTGCACTAGAAAAATTCAGGCCCTATTTAATCGGCTCTCCAGTCATCGTTTACACGGACCACTCAGCTCTTTGCCATATTTTTGCGAAGAAGGATGCTAAATCTCGGCTAATACATTGGATCCTCTTGCTACAAGAGTTTGGCCTTGTCATAAGAGACAAGAGAGGATGCGAAACGTAGTCGCCGACCACCTTTCACGCCTTCTTTCTTCGCCTACACTTCAAATTCCTATAAAAGACGATTTTCTAGATGAGCAGCTCTTAACTGTGTCTTGCGAACCTTGGTTCGCAGATATCGTAAAATATTTGGCCACCGGACTTATACCTAATGATTGGTCGAATCAGGACAGACTCCGATTCCTGTTCCAAGTAAAACATTTTTACTGGGATGAACCGTATCTCTTCAAATACTGTTCCGACCAAATCATTCGTCGGTGTGTCCCCGACAACGAATTTAAGAGCGTGCTGTCATTCTGCCACGATCAAGCGTGTGGCGGGCATTTTGGCCCCAAAAAGACAGCAGAAAAAATCTTGCAGTGTGCCTTCTACTGGCCACGACTTTTTAAAGACGCATACGAATACCGCAAGACATGCTCCCGGTGCCAACACTTGGGCCGGATATCTCGGAGAAATGAAATGCCGTTCCAACCAATTTTGGTTGTTGAAATTTTTGATGTTTGGGGGATAGACTTTATGGGACCATTTCCCAACTCTTTTGAGAACATGTATATTCTACTTGCTGTTGACTATGTTTCCAAATGGGTCGAGGCTGTGCCCGGCCAAACTAATGACAACAAGGTTGTCGTTAGATTTCTCAAAGAAAACATTTTTTTCTCGTTTTGGGCATCCTCGCGCGATTATCAGTGATAATGGATCTCACTTTTGTAATAGGACTTTTGAGTCCTTAATGCGGAAATACTCCATTATTCACAAGCTGTCAACGCTCTATCATCCCCAAACTTGTGGGCAAGCCGAGATTTCGAATCGGCAGATTAAACAGATATTGGAGAAAACGGTTTCCAAAAACCGTAAAGATTGGTCATCAAAACTGATTGATGCCCTTTGGGCATTCCATACTGCCTATTATAAGACCAATCTTGGCATATCTTCATATAGGCTTGTTTATGGAAAGGCTTGCCACCTTCCAGTTGAAATAGAGCATAAGGCATTTTGGGCAATAAAAGAGTTGAACCTATCTTTGGGAGATGCGGGCAGCAATAGAAAGCTGCAGTTGAACGAATTAGATGAGCTGCGGGATGAAGCCTATGAGAACGCAGTAGTTGTTAAAAACCGAATGAAGGTGTTCCACGATAAACACCTTATGTGCAAAACTTTCAAACCTGGTCAACAGGCTCTACTTTATGACACTCGGTTACATTTCCATCCCGGCAAGCTCAAATCTCGATGGAAAGGGCCATTGATGATACACACTGTATATCCGCACGGTGCGGTCGATCTAGAAAACCCGAAGGATGGTTCACTATTTAAAGTGAACGGACATCGATTTAAACCGTTCCTTACTGCGGACCCTTCGGAGGAGCTCCTGTTTTTGCAGGAGCCGATCTACATTGACTAATCTTCCTCCATCTACCCCTAAATTTTCAATTATCTAGCAAAAAAGCAGTTTCAAACAAGTTTGGGGGTATGTATCATTTGTAATTATATAAAAACAAAATAAAAAAAATGAAAATAAAAAATTTTTTGGGGTATTTTTGTAAATTTCCAGATTTAATAAAATAAAAATAAAATTTTATTTGCTAATAATTTCCTCTCTTTAAGAGGGGTTTTTTACAAATAACCAACGCACTCCCCCTATAAATAACACCCGACCCCTCTCTGTTTTCATAACCCTAAAAAAAAATCCCCTCAGAAAACCCTAGCCGCCGCCGCAGCCAGAGCAAGGAGATCGCTCCATCGCGCCGTGCAACCGCCGCCGAAATGCTCTTCCCGCCGCGCTTTTGTGTCATCTCCCTCTGAATCTTTCAGAGGATGTTTGCATTCCTTAGATCCTCTTTGTTAAATTTTTTTAGATCTGTGAACTTTCTGTGATGGTACCAAACATGCAATTAGAGCGTGATTTCTCACAAATCTTTTCACACACAATTTATGAGAGGTATTTTGCTGATGAAATCACACAGAGGGGGTGGAATTTTTTAATATATAATCATCCCAATGCTTACGCTCTTCCAGATCTAGTCACTCATTTTTACGAGTGCATGGAAGAAGGCTGCCTTACACAATACGGTTTTATTAAGTTACTTTGGGACGATAGGGAGATAATCATTGACAGGGACTTCATCCATGAAGTCACTTTAATACCTAGATTACCTGTTCATGACCAACCCCTTCAATTTGAAGATTACTTACCCTTAATGAGTAACAACTGTTCGAGGGAACCAAGGAAGGGAATACAGGCTAGAACCCTTTTCGCTAATGTTTTAACCGTGTGCCGGTAGGCACAAAATAATATTTTTGCAGTTCACATAATAACACATTTTTCACCCTGTCACTTCATATCGTGCACACTTTAATGAGTAGAAACCCTAGATTTGACATGTGCACGGTTTTGCTTTATTCCATTGGTGCTGGCAAAAGGGCCGCAAATTACCCATGCCCCATGTTAGTGACACAACTGTGTCGCTATTTCCTCCCTGTGGAGGAATTTGAATTCTACATGTATAGAGGTATACCGATTAGGCCTCTCATTGAGGGCGTATCCACGTCCTATACCCGCTTGACTGATGTATGGTCACGAAGGGAACCGGCCGAACATGTACCAGCCAGAACACCCAGCTCCAGCTCGACCGCGAGCGAGAAAGAGCTTACCATATAGAACATGCACGTCTTCTTAGAAGAGCCTTTAGGGGGATTGATAATTTGGTGGGGATGGTGACCAACTTGGATCACCGGGTGATTGAGATAGAACATGGCGTATCTACGCTGCTAGCGCGAGAGGAGCGTTCCCGTTCACGCTCATGGGGACGGCGAGGGCCTGAGCAATGAGGGCACTGCTTTTGGTAAGTTTGGGGGAGGAGGTGGTTGTAAATAATTATCATTGCATTGCATTGCATATTTTTAATTTTTGTACATATTTTTTCTTTTTTCTTTTGCATGTTTAATTCTGCATTATATCTTTATAAAGAAAATTATAAAAAATTAAAAAATGAAAATAAAAAAATATATATAAAAATAAAATCAAATAAAAAAATTGAAAAATTTTAAAATTATAAAAATTGAAAAATTCAATTTTGGCCATAATTGACTTAAGTTTGACAAGACGGTTAACTATTTAGGAAAAACTAGATCCCAAAACTTAGTAAATTAAAAACCCTAAAAATAACCTTTCTTAAAATTTAACGGTAGAAAATATATGTCCTTATAGTTTACTTAGAAATAGGCAAATTTTGAGTTCACTTCTTGGGCTAAGTCAAAATAAGGGAAGAGTATTGAAATGTTTATTGAAGTGTAAGTCTGAAAAATAATTCCGACCCTTAAGTCTAAATTCTAAAAATATATACCCTACAACTTGCACAAACACGCACCTTGAAACTTGGAATAGTAAAGGATACCTTGAAATGCTCTTGTTTAAAATCCTTAGTATGAAGGAAAATAAAATTATAAGTGTGAATAAAAAGATATAAAAAATGAACACTGGTTTTGTAATTACTTAAGACTGCGTAAAATAAAAAAAATATATAGCGAGGGTGCTTTATCATCTAGTGCCTTAGACCAACTGGTTTGGGAGTCACTGCTAAAGCCTTAGGTATTACAAGACGAGGAATTACGTCTTAATGCGCAAACACATTTTGTAATCGGTCGTTAGTACCTCAAGAAGTATTAACGGTCGTATGAAAGATGTGTGAGCAATTTCATCTAAAATTCACCAACTAAAAGTATTTTGGACGATGGACAAGAGTATAATAGCTTGAATTGAATTTCCAAGTGTAGGGGTGATACATACACACACATAGGGGTATATGATTGGGGTTTGGATGAGAAATAGGAATGAAAAATAGGGCTTATACCTTCAGTAAAAATGATAAAAATTCCTAAGTTGAGATGGAACCTTAGAACGAAAACTCAAGAGATGCTAAAAGCTAAATAAATTTACAAAACATATACAATCTTAAGTTAAATGATAAGTGAGTGTGAAACATACGGGTTGATGGTTTCTAAGTTGAAGATAATAGAATTTCTTGCTAGAACACCGAATTGAAGAATGAAAGTCAATAAGCCAAATTGATCGGATTTTATGGGTAGTATCCGCTGAAAACCCTCAGGAGACAGCATTCCTCCTACTAGGGACACCTAGAGGTTTAACGGCTTGTTGCACAAGCTCAGTGCAATCGCAATTCCCTGCGAAAGTGAGGTTAGAATTTTTTGAGAATAAATTGGTTTTGCTCGGGACGAGCAAAAGATAAGTTTGGGGGTATTTGTTCATATCAGATTTTTGCATTATTATATTCTCCATTCTTAATCATATTGCAAATAAATAGGTTCTTTTGATCCATGTCTGCTAAATAGTTGCAGGTTACAGGTTTTCGGAACAATACAGTGAAAATGGTAAAAAAACGCTACAAAAGTGAGACTACGACCAATAAATAGAAGAATATTTATGATGCCGCCTAAAGTTTAAGGAACAAATGAAGATAAATGAACAGTTCGATTGCACAACGTATGAGGGCAGCACAAGATTCAAGAGTTCAACACGAAGCGAACGGTAAAAGTCTACAACATTCTGCACTGTGGAAATCTGGAAGAAAATAGAAGATTTTCTGAGAAACCAAGTGAAGAAACCAGAAGTAAAATGCAACATGAAGCGGCCCTAAAGATTTGAGACAGAGACCACACCATATGGCCGCGGATCCACGGCCAAACAAGGCTTATGGCCGCGGATCCGCGGCCGTGCAAAGCACGTGTTGGTGTGTGTCGGTGCGTGTCGGTGGGAGTCGGTGCATTGACCCGGTTTTCTTAAGGTAGTCTTTTAATTTTAGATGTGGATCAGATATAAACCCTTGGGTTTCTTCTATCTATAAATAGGAAGCCTACAGCTCTTTTTGGAGCATGCCTCTTTTTATTTTCTAGTTTAAAATTTTCATTCCATTGTAATCGTCAAATAGTGCATCAATAAAAGTAAGTTTTTATTTTGAATTTTCCTTATTTGCAATTTATATTTCTGCAATTTTTCATATCTGTCTTTTATTATCTACACGCTAATTAGATAATTAAAAAATAAAAAAAATAAAAAATGAATTCCATTGTTAATTCCCTAATGAGTGAGTAGTTCCTCACTTGTTAGGGTTAGGTTTGGGGAAGGTTTGAGAGATAAAAATCTCTCACTCCTTTCTTACCCATATAATTCTATAAATTAGGGCTCTATATTAGTCAAACACACACCGCTCACTACGGCACCCTATCCCATGAGATAGCGGTGATTCCCTAGTTAGATCGGTTGTGGTTGATCATAGAGGTTAGGGCTAAGAATTAAGAAAGGACGGACAAGGACCAAAGGGAAGAAACTATGTTTCTTCCAAGTCGTGCTAATCCCCTTTGTTAATTATTAGCCTAACACCTATGTTCTTAATCAGGGCAAAGAAAGCGGTGAGTAGAATTAACTTTTCAAACTAACCTAATCCTAACCCTAGCAAGGTTTTAATCCAAATCAAATTCAATTTCAGTTTTTATAGAAATCAAAACCTACCACAAATAGGAATTGACTCGTTAGAACAATAGGAAAAGACACGTTTTCCCTGTGGACCGACCCGTACTCAACCGGCAAGCTACCAAGCGACACCGTCTTGATTGCGGTATATTCTATTCTTTGATTTCAAAACGCATGTACGCATAAAGCAAACGACCAATCACCACGGTAGTGTGTTTATTCACACTGGTGAATCTCTGAAAGAACAGGATCTCCATCTCATCGAAGGTATTCACAGAGTTATTTGGGAGTTCCGCATACCATTCTAAAGCAGTGCCTGCCAAACTGCTGACGGACTGTCGGAGGAGCAATATATCATTTCCTCCAGTGTTACCGCATATGGATTTAAATCACGCGATGTGCTGGTGAGTATTCCTGGTTCCTTTATACACGTGGAACGTCGGAAGTATGTATTCTGGCAGGTACTGTATTTGATCGTACCATGCCGGATACGGTCGAACAGTCTTGATCAACCTATTTGCTGCTTCACTGGCATAGTGAGCTTTGATTTGCTGAGTGATATATGCGTCCAGTTTTGCTTTTGGGATCATTTCCTCCTTAGCTGTTGATGAGACTTACAGAGGATTTGAAATGCCACCCTTGTCTTTAAGAGAGACTACCGGCGGTTCATCTGCCAGTGGTTCCAAATGGACTATCATTCCAGCCATATTCTGGATCAAGAGGGCCATCCGGTTCATTTTAGCGGACATCGCTTCCGCTTCTTCATCTCTCTTTTTGAGAGCGCATTTCAGGAAATCAATATCCGACTCATACTCTGTCCTTTCTTCAGGTGCTTCTTCGGGGTTTGCCTTAGACGGTGGACTAGCAAGTCCCGCCGCTTGAGCAAGCATTCCCCGCAACTTTTCATGTTGTTGCTGAGCTTGTGTCAGAGACCGAGAATGCGACCTATGACTAGTAGAAACACGACCTTCGTCTCTGGAGTTCACCATATAGACTGTATGAACTACCATGCTCCCAAGTTTTGGGCGTTTGGAGTTTTGGCCTTCGGAGTTTTCCTTGGACGTTTAAACTTTATTAGGCCTCTCATTTTTGTGAGATGCCGCTTTGGTTTTAGGAGGAACCATCAGAACATGAATCGCCTTACGACGACTCCCCTTGTATTTAGAAGGGGAGTTGTCAGAGTTTGGCTGACACTTAGAGGAAGAACCATGGATGACGACTGAGTATTTCACCTGCTTCCACACCTTATATATAGATGAGAAAAGTTCTTTTAGGGAGCGAACTGGTTTTCTCTCTCCTTGGATCTTCGTAGGTTGCGGAGACTTTTTCAATACCGTGATAAGGGGATTTTGTCTGACCCTTCGTAGTAGTTCAAAGCTATTCCCGGTTTGAACAATATCATTCGCTATTAGAGTTGAAGCAGGTGGAGTTAACACAGATGGAGAAATGCTCCCATATTATCTTATTTGCTGAGCTTGCTCCCTGTTTTCTTTGAGAGCCTGACTATTCTGTCCCCTGTGTTGACCTTGGTCATCGGCAGATGCCAGTCGCCTGAATACCAATAATGTCGGCAGGGCTGAAGCTTAAGGAGCCAGCTTATGGAAGACAGATTTATTCTGGGCTTCCTCCTTCGGCGTTGAGGCACCGAGGGTAGGAGGTGGGGGTATCGACCCAAAGATAAGCCTATTGATTTCTTGAAGAGCCGGATTGCAGAGATTTGAGGCTGCAAGTGGCCTGTACTAGACTTTACCAGATGTAACAGAGCCTGAGTTGCGGTGAGTGGAAACAATTGCCATTCTAGGGAGAGACAAAATGCCAGCTTCAGTATCTCATCACCTAAGGGCAACTATAAATATATATACCGCGATTATTTGATCGTGGAAAAACACGACACATGAAGTGTGGAGTGGAAAAAGGAAAAGGTCCCACCGAATGTGCTAGAATCTGTTTACCGCCGAAAACTGGACTGAGACGCTGAAACGTCTAGCCTGAATTTGGGGGTAGATGCTATTTTGACATGTCCATCCACCTCTCCGAAGATACCAAGTTGATTTATGGCACCGTATATCGGAGGTTTGGATAGACGCGACCGACATAGCAGACTTCATCAGATTCCCCTTCATTTGTGAGGGATTTTTGATTGTGGGGACGCTCTTCACTACAGGCACAAGCCCCTATAGTTAATTACGTTATCACGTTGTGATAACAAATTTCTCCTGCTCCGGTAGGTCACTTCGTGTCGTGTTATATTTTGTTTATTTTTGTTTGCCCGTGGATTGTATATGTTAGTGATGTATGCCCTAGAGGCCATTATTATATCATACTGGTTTTTATATTACTTAATGGAAGCATGGGATATTCACAGTTGTATTAACAGTCTTGCTCAAAATGGTAGTATGCTACTTGGTTTGTTTCTACTTCAATATGTGCATGTGTTTCTTTTAGTATATCGCTTATATATATTAGTAGAGCCCTTAGGATCTTTGCTTGATTACCAGCGTTGTGATGGCAGTCACACTAGTGGGGGCTGGGTAATCTATAAGCACATCCTTATACAGGTCCCTAGTCGTACGATTATCGAGACGGGGCATCGATACTCCGTAGTAGACTAGTGTATACGCTTCTTATCCCAGAAGGGGAGATGGTTTGTCCCATAGCCATTTGTACGTCGTACTGGAGATAGTATGCAGGTGCTCGTTAGGTTATGAGTACACTGGACAGGATTCGTCGGGAACTGCTGGTTGGTATTATATCTATCATCGGGTAGCAGTTCCCAGGTGACATGAGTACAGCTTAGTCCGTCGACTTGACACTGCTACTTCGCCTCGAGTGTGTTCCCACTGTACTTTGATTACTACCCTACCATGGCTCAAAGGAGTCATGCAAACATGTAGTAGTTGGGTGCAGTCCCGAAGCACTTGGAGGCAGTGGCAGTTAGATAGGATTCGTCTCTCCTGGTATTGGGGTTGATATCGTGCTGTGTTCGGAGAGCCATTACACAAAGTCTATGGCCAGGGAAAGCGAGATTTACTGGTAGGTATTCCAGTAGTTTTTCAGGGTGTTTTGGGTTACACTCCGGCACGACTTATTGCTCTATTAGGGGTCTGACGATTACCGCTCCCCTAGGCCCGATATGCGATACTCTTAGACGAATAGACCGGAGTGTACAGAGATTGTCACATCCAGGCTCAGTACGAGTTTAGATGGGTTTCTTCATCGGTCTTCTTATCGACAGATACCTGGGTAGCCGTTACGTGCAGCTAGTACCGCTTGCGGCTTGTGGTTAAACCCACTGCCAGCGTACTGTCGAGTCTTTAGAGTCCCACACAGAGAGTTTCCCTGCCTCGGGCGAAAGATGTAGAGGCCGTATGGTTTTACGACAGGGCTTCGATAACGTACGTGCATTTGTGCGCGTATGATGTTCGGGCGGATAATACTAGTGGGCTTTGGTTTAAACCGGATCCTAGTATTATTGATGGATCAGTTTCGTCTTTTTGTATTCGTGTTCTCAGAACACGGATGAGGATATGTATATACGGATGAGAGGGGCATAGAAGGAGTCACCTCATTAGGGTTTTGTCAATGACTTGATTAAAACAATTATGAGGTGGAGGAAAGTATTTTTTAGATTTGTAAATGATAATTGTGGCATGGCTACTTGTTTTGACTACTTGACTTGGTTTGACCACTTGACTTGGTTTGACTCTTTGACTAGATATTTCTTGTGAGATATTTTGTGGCACTAAATATTTTGGGTGAGATATTTTCTTGCCATGCTTATAGTCATATCAAGTGAGCTATTTTATTTTCTATTATCATTATCAAAAACCATTTCTCTTTCCTCATATTAGTTCTCTTCTTCTTCCTCACAACTAAAACCCTTAAGGTCTCATGAGTTGAGTAAATTAGGGTTTCAAGAGAAAAATAAATCCATATTCATTCTCTACATCACCTAGGCCATCAAGTTTAGCAAGCTTGTTGCCCTAATTACCTCGGATTTGAGGTTGGAGCTTGGACTATAGACTCTCGGGTGGATCATCTTTGACTCGAGAAAGTCGACGAGGAAGCTACGATCCGGATCGATCCTTGGAGCCTATGATGAAGAGGACAGCGGAGAAGCCTCGAAGGACTTGTATCATGAGGTATAACATTCTTTCCGAGTAGTTAAATCTCATGTTGTTTGCTAGCTATGGTTTATGGACGATCCTTGGTTCTACTCGGTGTTGCGAAGCCTGTAAAAATCATTTTTTTTTGCAAATTCTGCCTCCCCGCGAACACGTGGGGTGCGCGACATCGACTTACAGTGGTATCAGAGCCTCTCATAAACCTTAGATAGCTTGTAGCGATGTTAGAATTTCGCCGTTTTTGTCGCGCAAAAACTGCCGACAGAAGCAGTTTTCAAAAGTGAAGTTTTGAGTTTTTTGCACACCCTGCGAGCTCACGGTTTGAATTGAGAGGCTGCGGGGTGGAGCGTGCGTACCCCGAGGACACCCTGGGGGGACCAATGGCCGGGAATCCCCCTAAGACCACTATAAGGTGGTCTTGGGGGCTGGTGACCTGAGAGCACCACAGTTTTGTGCTCTCGGGTCTGCCTCCTTTTGGGGGCCACCTCATGGTGGCCCCTGGGGGTGGGTGCCCCCCGAGGCCCCTAGTTTAATAATTATTCTCGTGTCTTCGTCTCCGTGAATATTTGGGCGGGTTTCGAGTTCGTTTCGACTCTCGGATTGGCTCAAAACCACCGGTTTTGGAACTTTAGCTCACTGGATTTTCATGTCTTGGAAAATTGGTCAAGTTTGCTAATTGCGTGCGGAATTCTAATGTCGTAGTTACTTTACAAGCTTTGTGTTGTATATATGTGTTTGGAAATGTTGACTAATTGCTATACGTCGATTAGTCGGGGTTGCACATATCTGTGATGTTGTTATGATGGTTTGTGTATATGAACTTGTTGGATCGTCGTGGATGAATAGCCGGGGATGTGAGATGATGGTTTTCATTCTTTCATTCGATGTAAATTTATAAAGTGAAGTAATATTATTTTTGCGGCGCACATCCGGGTTGAGCTTGTATCCTCCGTTGTATTATTTCTTTTATTGTTTTCTGTTCCTAAGATAGACCCAAGGTGGGGTGCGCAAACTACCAGATTTTTGAAGTGCCGAGCGGCCTACTCACTTTGTTGAGGGAGGTTGCTTCATTTTGGGAATTTGGCGGGTAGTTTGCCGCACTCGTAGGGGTCTGGGGTGGGGGTTTGGCTATTCATCACGACCGTGGAATCCGTCTTTCGTTACAGGCTCAAACGACGTGCGGAATTCCTAGTATATCCAATTTGTTCATCTGTGATATGGAATGCCTATCATTGCGTCTGACGAATGGATATTATTATATATATATATATATATATTATATAATAGACGCTGCTTATGTTTTGCATCCGCGCTAGTCCAGCCCCCGCTCTGTCGTTAGTTAAGTAACCTAACGGGTGATGACGGGGCCACGTGGCGAATGCGGATGGCATAAGCGTACGTTGTATTTTCGTTGTTTACTGTAATGGTAGGTTAATTGACGGGACTGCATTAAATTAATACAAAGCAAACAAACCAAAGCTGAATCGTTGGAACAAATTTTAAAACCACTCAATTATTTTAAAACATGAGACTTTTAAATGTGGAGCTTAAACCACTCCTTTTAAAAGCTATCAGGTTCCTTCGATTTTATCAAGTTCACTACGTTCACGGTTTCGCCAAAATCAGCCGTAGCCCTCCATCATTTTATATGAATATTCAATAGTATTCAAGCTATGTTTGTTAACCTTTGCCAAGGCATAGTGATTGGTAGCTGCTGGGAGTTCATATGTAGCATAGATAGATGCGTTGGTTTAGGACAGTCGTATTACCTTTTTGACCTTCGTCAATAGTATGTACGGGTGGGTTCAAATTAACCTGGACAATGATGTGTAGAACTTGACATGTGACTTATGATTTGTTGACCTTCGTCAAGGCCATACGAGCATGGGACAAAAATCCACACCGGGAGTTTTTAAAGAAATTGAAACTTGCTAGTGCTGCATACCATTTGTAGTTTGATAATGTTGGTAAGATTCCTTCAGCATTATCACACAATGATATTTGGATCCCGATCCTACTGTGAGTATCCGCTACTCCTCAAGAGAATTTTCACTTAACGATCAATGCTATAAACCAAGCAGGTGTCTAGAACAGTGTTAGCGGGGCTATGCCTCCAGGGAAAAGAGATTATTTAATTAAGGAACTTCGCAAAAGCATCGTAAAACCTCCCTTGAAGTACCGACACTAGCCTAGCCGAACGATTAAGCAAGAATTGTACGGTGAGATCAATCCTTACTAATTCTTCGTTTATGCTTTGAGAAAGGATTCGAGAAACAGTGGGAGCCATCCTGTTTAGATAAATTAAAAACCAATCTAAACTTGCAAGAGTATCATGCTAAGTGTTTTCTTCTCTCTCTCTCTCTCTTAATTGTAGCGACCCAGTGACCAAGACTAGGTTACATCTAGATAATAAAATGACTGAATCTGACTATAATTACTGGCAAAGGTCTATCCAGATGTCCATTACTTATGACAAACTGGGACACCTCTTTACTACTCAAACCCCCACCATCTCAGGTCCAGTTTCCACCATCATGGATATTAATATCCGTAAGACAAGGGAAAAGGATGGTACGAATGCTAAGTGCTTCGTGTTAGCCTCAGTAAATGATGATAACCAGAGGCAGCATTAGAAGATGGACTTAGCTTCTATCTTCCTCCATAACAAAGATTTATATGGAGAGCAATCTCGTATCGCAAGATATGAGACCTCGAAAGAATTGCTTTAAGCGAGATTGGCTGTCGGGTTATAATTGCAATCAATAAAGGTGTCGCGTGTAGCTAGATCGAGATGAGTACGAGTCGTCCTCAGGGATATGTGGAATCTTTTAATCTTTCTTTATACGTGTTGATTAGGAAGAGGAAGAAGAATTGATAATAGTGAAGAATAGTGATCTACGTTAAATACGGATGTAGAATACAGATCTAATTTAAAAACGGATGTAGATTTTATATCAGAAGAGGGCTTGTAGGGTTCGTTAGGATTTAGTAGTAATGGATGATTAAAAAAATGACTCCTTTTATCTATTGATAGATTTAAAACTAGATTGATAGTGATGAATGAGGATTAGAGTTCTTGGAAGAAACTAGTGTTTCCACACTATTGACTCTTTTCTTTTCATTGATCTCTATTTATGTCTAGCCCTTAATAAAAAAATTATTAAACTAATCTCAAATTGCGGTCAAGACTATCAATAAATTGATAACGCATCCGATTAGGATGTTAACATTTATTTTGCTAAAGTTTATAAATTTCATATGACTTAAAAGAAGTTAAAATATTTTCTCATTCATTGTTCTTCCCTAATCCTACGAGCCCTATCAAGCGGAGAATTACTCGCGCATGATGGAGATAGAAGAACAGATAGAGATGGAATTCATAATGTAACTAAATAATTAAAGTAAAGATCTATCTTTATTAATCAACTTCACAAGTACAAACTTCAAGTTTAGATTACAAGAGGAAGAAGAAGTTGCTCTCGATCTCTGCCTTGTCGGATATAGATGTTCCGTCGAATCTCACGTCACTTTATCACGTCGAATCTTGAACCTGTCTTGGATCACTTGTTCTTTGACAGTGATTAGCTTGTGTAAAACATTGATGATTTATAAGTTTAGCCCTCGGTCCTTTATATAGCCCCAAAGCCAGAAACCATAGATCCTGTAACAACTCCAATTTTGTACACCAAAAATTTGCTTTAAATATAGTGTATACTTGGAGTATTAATGTTGCTGAAAACAATTTAAGTATCTAATTCCTTACAATAATTACAAGAAGAAGCTTGTAGCTCATTGGTAATACCTTGCACTGCTGAACCAAGCCACCGGAGTTCAAATCCCATGCCCCACATTATTTTTGTATTTATTTTTTTTGGAAGTCAACGGTAAAAAGGCCATAACTCCCAAAATATGTACTGGACAACAAAAAGTAAAAATACCAAGTTGTTTCTCAGGAAACCCCCCGGCCATTGGACCCTTGACTCGGCCCGACTCGGCGCCGCCGGCCGGCGACTCGGCCGACTCGGTCCGGCGCCGCCGGCCGGACTTGGCCGGACGACCGAGTCACCAACTGAGAAAAGTTGGCTCTTGACTTGGTCAACCCTCTTGCACACTTATTATACCTGGATCGGTTTTTATTTGGCCAATAAATCCCTTTTACTCCTAGGTTTAATGATTTTTAATGAATTTTTAATGTTTTTTATATTTTCTTTTAATATTTTTTATCCTAACCCTAACCCTAGCCTAGCCCTATATAAAGACCCCTACCCTCTACCATTTCACCTCACCACTCTAAGTCTACTCTCCCAAATTCTCGAGAACTCGGTACGAAGAGCGAGAAGCGAAGCGCTGCCGAAATCGACGACGGATTCCGGCGACCGGATCAGAACCTTCGCGACGTTTTCGACGAATCGACAACCACCACATCCATTAGCTTCCTTAGCTTGTCTAAACCGTAAGTCCCATCCCTTCTATCTCTCTTTTATATAAGTATAAAAATACGACTTTTTGGAACCCGACGGAAATCGGACAAACCGATTTCCGATTCGGTTTTTCTATAAATTTCCACTTGTCACCTAATACATATTATCTACCCATATTCATGTTGACTATTAATCACCCATAAACCAATTTAATCAAACTTTTTCACATGAAATGATAACTTCTTTGCAAAACCGTATTCTTTTCATAAAAATACCATGAAGTTCATTTTTCTTAGTTTAATTAATTACCTCACTCCTAAATATGTTTATTTTGATCACTAAACTTGTAGAACCCAATTTGAATGAAATTTCACACATAAAATGATAAAGTTTTCGAATACCGTATTCTTGCGCGTTAATACCTTCAACTTTAACATGTCATGTTTTACCTTTAAAACTTCACCAAAACTTAAAATAAGTCACGAGGTAATGACCTACCTCTACACACACTCAATATAACCTTAATTGATAAATATCAAAACACAGAATACGAAATTACAGGACTTTTCACTAAAATACCCTAATCTTTATAATCTTTATTGAAAGCTTTAAGTTGTAAACATTTCTAAATAAAATCTTTTAATAAAATGAAAGCACGATTGATCATGGACATCGATCGTTTATCTAAACTGTCTTGTGGTGCCTAGGCAAGTGTGTCTAAGGCTAGTGGTTTTTAATTAGGCCCACGACTGTGGTTCCTTCCCACTTACCTGGCACTTACCTGGCCGCAATTGACGGTGAAGAGGCGATTTGAGGCTTCTAATGACTCATCGTTTAGACCTTAGAAATATGCTAGTTGGTTTAGGAAACCCTAATAACTAAAATACGGAAAACTAAACTCTTTTGAAAATAAATACCTTATATTTATAAAACCGTTTTCCTAAATGTGAAGTGTTTATAAAACCTAAGCAAAGTGCCGCTACAACCCACTTTTGGGGAACCTGTTAGGGATAGTACGGTTCATCGTGCACCCGCAGGCTAGTAGTGCGAGATTCAGACCTCCGCAAGGAGCATTCGGTCTCGAAAGGTTTAAAATACGATTTTTAAGGAAAATGAGATTTTCTCTAAATAAAATATTTATATAAAATTATTCATGTGTTTATATATATATATATATATAATTAACATTTAAACACCTATTTTATCATAATCTAAAGTTTCCACTTTTTCCTAAAATTAAAAGTTACATTAAAATACCATGAATTTCAAATAAAACAATTAATACTTTTATTAGGATATATTCACTAGAATAACACAAATAAAATTCACATTCATTATAACAATAAAGATGATTATTAAATACTTGAGGTGTATTTTGAAAACTATACAAAAGTACTTTTTACAGAAACCCCCCTCAAGTTTTACAAATTACAAAAAGGCCCCTAACTAATATTGAACTTCAAATTATCTTTCTTTTATTCTGACTCGGGTTAGAGTCTGACTGTTCTTGACTCGAATATGATTCATGTCAATCTATATTCTTCTATACTCCAACACAATTTGAATACATGAAACCCTGAATCCAGTTAACAATATATTCCTTTTGACTGAATCAAACCATGGATATTCATCCATTATCCTAATATTCTATTTTCCTGATTACACAGTTACAACATGTTTACTGATATCATGGTTTTGGTCAGTCACCCAAATTTACATATTCCAATACAACATTACTGTTAAAACACTACGGGGTTTAAATGGGTAGATTGGTACGGAAGGTATTAAAGGTGGCACGAGGTGGTCAGATTAAGACACCTAACCTGAATCCTGTTGCTGTTGTACCGTGGCATAACGGTTTCTTGTACTTTCCTTTTGCCATGATCTCTAGCATATAGAGATCCCCCTCGTATACACTGGCATCCTTCTGTACCAAGCTACAAACAACAGCGTTAAACAATGTTCCATAATATTCAACAATATAATACTTTAGAAAATACTGTTACTCTGTCATTCTCATTCTTCTTATTCTTTGGGACTTACCGAGCGACCTGTTCGCTGACGACATTCTATTTCTTTCTTCTTTGAATGTCGTCAGGTGCGTTGGACCAAGCTGAGATCGAGCCCGCCGGTGAAGATTTGGAGTAGTTCCAAGAAGACCTAGAGCTCTAGATAATTGTACCTTGTTCTTTCCAGTATTTTTCATTTCTGTTATGCCACTGTTTAGGCATTGCTTTTTCATTCCAGTTGTATTTTCATTTCATGCATTGTACAAAGAATGTTATTAATAAAAGTTGCTGTTATTTCAATATCATTTGTCTTTTGTGATTATTTTATATTGCTTAGCTACGCTTAGCGTATGTACTTCTGAGTACATATGTAGCGGACCTCGTCGCGTCCACTTCGCCGTACACTGGGAAGCGGGGCGTGACAGGTTTTGTTGGTGGCCCATGCAGGTCAGAGCTGTATGAATCCCTGTCATGCAGTTCTGGTCTACGTGAATAACCTAAGTAATATAACACAAGAACCAGCAACTAAAACATTCTTTACAATTCATGTTCTTTGAAACTTGCAAATCTCTATTCCTTGAATCTTATCATTTCATGTATTTGAATCTGTCCTAATCCAAATTTTTCTTCAGGGTTATGAATTCCCCGAACAACACCAGCACCAACGTTAATAACACCCCACCAGCACTACCTCTCACACCAGTTGTTCCGGCACCACCCACTGAGCAAACAATGCTATTTGATGCGATCCGCAGTCTTCTCGAGGGACAGCAACAACTATTGAGCCGTCCTGATAACGATGCACCGGGAGTAAAGCAATTCAGGGCTTTGCACCCAAAGCAGTTCTCTGGTAAAGGAAGCCCTCTTGAAGCGGAAGAATGGGCACAAAGCATCGAAGACGATCTGGCGGCAGCTCAAGTGCCAGACCACGCTTGGGTCCGTGTAGCGAAACTACAGCTCACGGATAATGCTCGCAATTGGTGGAAGGCGGAAGAAACCCGTCTAGCACAGCCGATTGAATGGAAGACATTTCGCGAGAAGTTTGACGCGAAATATTTTCCTGTGACTGCCAGGTTCGCTATGGAGCAGCAGTTTATTCATCTACAGCAAGGATCAATGTGGGAGAAATCGGTAGATAAATACGATGCTGAGTTCACTATGTTGAGCCGGTAAGATATGTCACAATAGTTCAATTTTTTAAAATATCACATATCACACAGCTAACACAATTTTTAAACAGATTCACGGCACACCTGATACCGACGGACGAGATCAGAGCCCGTCGTTTTCAGCAAGGTTTGGACACAGAGATTAAGGCTGCTCTAGCCACAGGAAAGTTTTTGACTCATGAGGAAGCCCTAGAAGCTGCCCGCAGTTATGAGACAGTAATAAAAGAGAGGGGCAGACCTCAGTCTGCAGGAGTCAAGCGCCCTGCCAACCAAATGGCAGGTGGAGCCACGTCCAGACCACCTTTCGTGCCAAGGCGACCCGGAGTACCAACTCATCGTCCTAGCCCAGCCTTTTGCACTTACTGCAAGAGAACTGGACATATGATGAAGGACTGCCGTCGAGCTAACCGCCTCTGCTTAGTTTGCGGTTCAGCCACTCATGATATTAGATCTTGTCCTCAAAGGTAGAACCCAGTTGCTGCAACCAGGCCAGCAAATACTTATCAGCAGCGACCAGCTCTTCAGGCACCTGCTCCCAGACTTGCACTACCTGCACCATCCAGGGGACCACAAGCTGCACCACCTCCTCGACAGTTCCATCAAGCTCAAAGGAACGTTCAGAAGAATGCTCCTCAAGCCAGGAGGAATGTGCCGAAGCGCCAGGCTTTCATGATGTCTGTGGAAGAAGCTGAGGCCACTGGTCAAGTCATTACTGGTAAACTTTCTTTCTCAAACTTATCTTTTAGTTTTGTTTGCCTACACATTTTTCCTATACCTAAAACCTATCCCTAATACCTTAGGTACAATCCAAGTAGCTTCACTACCTGCACTTGCACTGTTTGATACTGGAGCATCCCACTGCTTTATGTCGCAACGGTTTGTCCGAACCCATGCGATTCCAGTCTCACCGCTTGTATCCAGCTGGAACGTCAGTTCTGGAAATGGTGTTCTAAAGGCAACTATGAGATACATCATGTGTCCAGTCATCGTCTGCAGTCGAGAGTTTTACGCTGACTTCAAGGTACTGGACATACCAAACTTCGATGTGGTTCTAGGAATGGACTGGCTTGGAGCCTTTTATGCTACCATCGACTGTCGTCAAAGGAGGGTAGTATTTGAGATTCCCGATCATCCGGTTTTCTATTTCAAGAGTGGAGATCGTACACTAGAGCCAAGTACTTACAAAGCGAAGCCAAGGGAAGCAGTAGTTGCAGCAGCTCAGGCAGAGGAAGAATCAAGACCGGAGGTAGTTCGAGAGTTCGGCGATGTATTCCCTGATGATATATCAGGTTTGCCTCCCGATCGAGCTCTTGAATTCAGTATTGACTTAGTACCAGGAGCACAACCAGTGATCAAAGCACCGTATAGACTAAGTCCGGAAGGATTGAAAGAACTTCGAACACAGTTGGACGAATTATTGGCGAAAGGATGGATTCGTCCCAGCACTTCAAGTTGGGGAGCACCTGTACTATTGGTGAAGAAGAAGGAAGGTTCATACAGAATGTGCATCGACTATAGGGCCTTGAACGAAGTTACTATAAAGAACAAGTATCCACTCCCGCACATCAACGATTTATTCGATCAGCTAAGTGGATCTTGTGTCTTCTCTAAACTAGATCTTCGTTCAGGTTATCATCAAGTGAAGGTCAAGAAAGCTGATATTCACAAAACAGCTTTCAGAACTCGCTATGGACATTACGAATTTCTAGTAATGCCATTTGGAGTGACCAATGCACCAGCAATCTTCATGAACCTTATGAACCAAGTTTTCCGGGAATATTTAGACAGGTTCGTTGTCATCTTCATCGAGACATCCTGGTATATTCAAAGAACCGGAAAGAGCATGCGGAGCACTTACGAATTGTCCTGGAAACACTTCGACAACATAAGCTTTACGCCAAATACAGCAAGTGCGAGTTTTGGCTAAAACAAGTTGGTTTTCTTGGACACATCGTATCAGGAGAAGGGATTTCTGTGGATCCAGCAAAAGTTTCAGCAGTCAGCGAATGGCCTACACCAAAATCAGTGAAGGATATTCAGAGTTTCTTGGGCTTAGCTGGATATTACAGAAGATTCATTGAAGGTTTTTCGAAGATAGCAACACCCCTGACCAAGCTCACACGAAAAGATGAAGAATTTGTGTGGTCAGAAACATGCGAGCAAGCTTTCGTAGAACTCAAATCAAGACTGACATCTGTACCTATTCTCGTCATACCGGATCAATCTGGAGGATTTGAAGTACATTGTGATGCATCCGGTAAGGGGCTAGGATGTGTTCTACATCAGCACGGTAAGGTTGTGGCTTATGCTTCAAGACAACTGAAGACTCATGAGCGCAATTATCCGACGCATGATCTGGAGTTGGCAGCCGTCATTTTTGCTCTCAAGATTTGGCGCCACTACTTACTTGGTGAACGAGTGAACATCTACACAGATCACAAGAGTCTGAAGTATGTGTTTACTCAGAAGGAGTTGAATATGCGGCAGAGAAGTTGGTTAGAACTCATGGCGGACTTCGACATCAACTTGCAATATCATCCAGGAAAGGTAAATGTAGTACCTGATGCTCTTAGTCGCCAACCATTAGCAATGAATCTCACCGACCAGTGGAAGCTTCAGCAAGACCTACATCAGATGGAGATCGAACTAGTCATGCCAGGTGATGTTTCAAATTTGATGAATCTGCAAGTTCAATCAAATATTGTCAATCAGATCAAAGCAGCTCAAGCCAGCGATGCTAAGTTGCAAAAGATCAGAGAACAAGTGGAGAATGGACTCAGAACATATTTCATCATTCATGAAGACGGATCTTTGAGATACGGCAGCAGATTGTGTGTACCAAAGGGTCCTATTCGGGAAGGGTTAATGAAAGAAGCTCACAGCTCTTCCTATTCAGTACATCCTGGAGGTACCAAAATGTACAAAGATCTATGTCAGAATTATTGGTGGCATAGAATGAAGCGTGAAGTAGCCAGAAGTGTCGCAAAATGTTTGGTGTGTCAGCAGGTAAAGGCTGAACATCACAGGACAGCTGGACTACTTCAACCGTTACCAATTCCAGAATGGAAGTGGCAGCACATCACGATGGACTTTGTAACTGCTCTTCCTCGCAGCACAAAGGGTAACGATGCGATTTGGGTCATTGTGGATCGACTCACAAAGTCGGCTCACTTCATCCCATTTCGAGTTGGTCAATCAACTGAGACATTAGCGAAGAAGTACATGGAGGTAATAATCTAATTTAAGATTTAAACTCTTCATACTGTACTATCTCTGATACCCATGAACTCATATAGGAAATTGTGAGACTTCATGGAGTACAGGTCTGCATTGTCTCCGATCGTGACACCAGGTTCCGATCGCAATTTTGGCAAAGTCTGCAAGCTAGCTTGGGAACAAGTCTGAACTTCAGCACGGCTTATCATCCACAAATAGATGGTCAGTCGGAATGAACTATTCAGATCTTGGAGGATATGCTCAGAGCATGTATGCTCGACTTCAAGGGATCGTGGGAAGATCACCTGCATCTTGTGGAGTTCGCGTACAATAACAGCTACCAAGAAAGTATAGGAATGGCACCTTTTGCAGCATTATATGGAAGGAAGTGTCGATCGCCATTAAGTTGGGACGACATCGGAGAGAGAGAACTCCTTGGACCAGAGATGATAGTAGCGACCGTTGATGTGGTTCGTATTATCAGGGAAAGAATGTGCATAGCCCAAGATAGACAGAAACACTGGGCTGATGCGAAGAGACGACACTTGGAGTTCCAGCCAGGAGATCATGTATTTCTGAAAATCTCTCCGAACCGCGGAGTGATCAGATTTGGAAGACGGGGAAAGTTGAGTCCGAGATACATTGGACCGTTCGATATACTCGAACGAGTCGGTGAAGTGGCATATCGTTTAGCGCTTCCACCCTCACTGGAAGGAGTGCATAACGTTTTCCACATATCTCAACTCAGAAGGTATGTGAGTGACCTCAGCCATATACTTGATCATTTCGAACTCACGATATAGCCCGATTTATCTTGTGAGCAACAACCTGTGGAGATCCTGGACAGGAAAGTGAAGACACTTCGGAACAAAGAAGTTAATTTGGTCCGGGTAATGTGGAGGAAAGACACTCCAGGAGAATCCATGTGGGAAAGGGAGGATGAGATGCGTGCAAGATATCCGCACCTTTTTGTAAACTAGTCCTTAAATAAAAGTTGTAAATTTCGAGGACGAAATTTTTGTAAGGAGGGTAGATTGTAACAACTCCAATTTTGTATACCAAAAATTTGCTTTAAATATAGTGTATACTTGGAGTATTAATGTTGCTGGAAACAATTTAAGTATCTAATTCCTTACAATAATTACAAGAAGAAGCTTGTAGCTCATTGGTAATACCTTGCACTGCTGAACCAAGCCACCGGAGTTCAAATCCCATGCCCCACATTATTTTTGTATTTATTTTGTTTTATTTTTTTTGGAAGTCAACGGTAAAAAGGCCATAACTCCCAAAATATGTACTGGACAACAAAAAGTAAAAATACCAAGTTGTTCCTCAGGAAAACCCCCGGCCATTTGACCCTTGACTCTGCCCGACTCGGCGCCGCCGGCCGGCGACTTGGCCGACTCGGTCCGGCGCCGCCGGCCGGACTTGGCCGGACGGCCGAGTCACCAACTGAGAAAAGTTGGCTCTTGACTTGGTCAACCCTCTTGCACACTTATTACACCTGGATCGGTTTTGATTTGGCCAATAAATCCCTTTTACTCCTAGATTTAATGATTTTTAATGAATTTTTAATGTTTTTTATATTTTCTTTTAATATTTTTTATCCTAATCCTAACCCTAGCCTAGCCCTATATAAAGACCCCTACCTTCTACCATTTCACCTCACCACTCTAAGTCTACTCTCCCAAATTCTCGAGAACTCGGTACGAAGAGCGAGAAGCGAAGCGCTGCCGAAATCGACGACGGATTCCGGCGACCGGATCAGAACCTTCGCGACGTTTTTGACGAATCGACAACCACCACATCCATTAGCTTCCTTAGCTTGTTCAAACCGTAAGTCCAATCCCTTCTATCTCTCTTTTCTATAAGTATAAAAATATGACTTTTTGGAACCCGACGGAAATCGGACAAATCGATTTCCGATTCGGTTTTTCTATAAATTTCCACTTATCACCTAATATATATTATCTACCCATATTCATGTTGACTATTAATCACCCATAAACCAATTTAATCAAACTTTTTCACATGAAATGATAACTTCTTTGCAAAACCGTATCCTTTTCATAAAAATACAATGAAATTCATTTTTCTTAGTTTAATTAATTACCTCACTCCTAAATATGTTTATTTTGATCACTAAACTTGTAGAACCCAATTTGAATGAAATTTCACACATAAAATGATAACGTTTTCGAATACCGTATTCTTGCGCGTTAATACCTTCAACTTTAACATGTCATGTTTTACCTTTAAAACTTCACCAAAACTTAAAATAAGTCACGAGGTAATGACCTACCTCTACACACACTCAATATAACCTTAATTGATAAATATCAAAACACAAAATACGAAATTACAGGACTTTTCACTAAAATACCCTAATCTTTATAATCTTTATTGAAAGCTTTAAGTTGTAAACATTTCTAAATAAAATCTTTTAATAAAATGAAAGCACGATTGATCATGGACATCGATCGTTTATCTAAACTGTCTTGTGGTGCCTAGGCAAGTGTGTCTAAGGCTAGTGGTTTTTAATTAGGCCCACGACTGTGGTTCCTTCCCACTTATCTGGCACTTACCTGGCCGCAATTGACGGTGAAGAGACGATTTGAGACTTCTAATGACTCATCATTTAGACCTTAGAAATATGCTAGTTGGTTTAGGAAACCCTAATAACTAAAATACGGAAAACTAAACTCTTTTGAAAATAAATACCTTGTATTTATAAAACCGTTTTCCTAAATGTGAAGTGTTTATAAAACCTAAGCAAAGTTCCGCTACAACCCACTTTTGGGGAACCTGTTAGGGATAGTACGGTTCATCGTGCACCCGCAGGCTAGTAGTGCGAGATTCAGACCTCCGCAAGGAGCATTCGGTCTCGAAAGGTTTAAAATACGATTTTTAAGGAAAATGAGATTTTCTCTAAATAAAATATTTATATAAAATTATTCATGTGTTTATATATATATATATATATATATATATAATTAACATTTAAACACCTATTTTATCATAATCTAAAGTTTCCACTTTTTCCTAAAATTAAAAGTTACATTAAAATACCATGAATTTCAAATAAAACAATTAATACTTTTATTAGGAAATATTCACTAGAATAACACAAATAAAATTCTTAAAGATGATTATTAAATACTTGAGGTGTATTTTGAAAACTATACAAAAGTACTTTTTACAGAAAACCCCCTCAAGTTTTACAAATTACAAAAAGGCCCCTAACTAATATTGAACTTCAAATTATCTTTCTTTTAGTCTGACTCGGGTTAGAGTCTCACTGTTCTTGACTCGAATATGATTCAAGTCAATCTATATTCTTCTATACTCCAACACAATTTGAATACATGAAACCCTGAATCCAGTTAACAATATATTCCTTTTGACTGAATCAAACCATGGATATTCATCCATTATCCTGATATTCCATTTTCATGATTACACAGTTACAACATATTTACTGATATCATGGTTTTGGTCAGTCACCCAAATTTACATATTCCAATACAACATTACTGTTAAAACACTACGGGGTTTAAAAGGGTAGATTGGTACGGAAGGTGTTAAAGGTGGCACGAGATGGTCAGATTAAGACACCTAACCTGAATCCTGTTGCTGTTGTACCATGGCATAACGGTTCCTTGTACTTTCCTTTTACCCTGATCTCTAGCATATAGTGATCCCCCTCGTATACACTGGCATCCTTCTGTACCAAGTTACAAACAACAGCGTTAAACAATGTTCCATAATATTCAACAATATAATACTTTAGAAAATACTGTTACTCTGTCATTCTCATTCTACTTATTCTTTGGGACTTACCGAGCGACCTGTTCGCTGACGACATTCTATTTCTTTCTTCTTTGAATGTCGTCAGGTGCGTTGGACCAAGCGGAGATCGAGCCCGCCGGTGAAGATTTGGAGCAGTTCCAAGAAGACCTAGAGCTCTAGATAATTGTACCTTGTTCTTTCCAGTATTTTTCAATTCTGTTATGCCACTGTTTAGGCATTGCTTTTTCATTCCAGTTGTATTTTCATTTCATGCATTGTACAAAGAATGTTATTAATAAAAGTTGCTGTTATTTCAATATCATTTGTCTCTTGTGATTATTTTATATTGCTTAGCTACGCTTAGCGTATGTACTTCTGAGTACATACGTAGCGGACCTCGTCGCGTCTACTTCGCCGTACACTGGGACGCAGGGTGTGACAGATCCCCAGAATTAGGATTAGTTGTAGCAAATCCAACCTGAAAATCCTAACTCCTGACTCGGTGAATTGGCCGCGGATCCGCCGCATATTGCATGGTTTGGCCATAGATCCGCGGCCGTTTGCTGAGATCTTAGCTTCAATTTTCTGGGGTTGCTTCAATGTGACACATAGAGATTTATTTGATATCTGGAATTTGATAATATTTCTTGAGTCTCTGCCAGTATTGATTCTTCGATTTTATTTCTTTATCGGCAGAATTTTGATTCCCGACATCTCAACATCTCGATCTCCTGACTTGAACTAAACCTTGCACAATATCTTAATGAATAATGTTAGTAATATTTGGTATTTTTAAAGATATTATCCTAACCAATTTGATATGATATTATATTGTAAGAATATTGATTAAGAACATTTGATATGATATGCATATTTAAATTATCAAAATATTATAGGCATACATTTTCCTTCATAATGTTAATTATAATATATAAATATATGGTAAATAGTATTTTTACAGATAAACCCTCATATGTGTCATATTTATAATAAAGACCTTTAGATATTTAAAAAAAGTAAGGAAAATGTCATATCAAAAGTGCGATATTTTTGACTGAACAAATATCCCCAAACTTAATTTTGATTGTCCCGAGCAAACTTATTTATTCAAGAGAGGGAGAAAGAAAAAGGAAAACCTAAGCAGCACACTTTCGTAGGCAACACGATTCCACTGAGCACGTGCAACAAGCTGTTAAAGCTTTAGGTGTCCCTAATAGGAGGAGTGTTGTCTTGTGAGGGTTTTCAGCGGATTACACCCACAAAATCTTATAATAAAAGATAAATAGTGAAACTTACATACAAAGATAAGAACTATAAAAGAAAGAACTTGAAAATAAGAGTTTCCAACTACACTAGTTTTTCAGTTGTCATGAGCCCTATCTTAATGGTCGTGAAAAGATATTAGAAATCACATCATCCTTCAATAAAATACTGTCTTTAGTTTTCCTCCCTATCTTTCCTCCAAATATTGATCATATACCCCTACGTGTGTGTAAAAAAACATCCCTACACTTAGAGAATTCAATTCAGGCTATCATACTCTTATCCATCTTCCTTAGTACTTTTTAGTTGGTGAATATTTTAGATGGAATTGCTCACACATTTTTCATGTGACCGTTAATACTTCTTGAGGTACTAACCAACTGATTACAAAATGTGCTCGTGTATTAAGGCGTAATTCCTCATCTTGCAACACCTAAGGCTTAGCAGTGGCTCCCAGACCAGTTGGTCTAAGGCACTAGGTGATAAAGCACCCTCGCTATATTTTTTTTATACTGCCTTAAGCAATTACAAAACCAGTGTTCATTTTTTCTTCACCACTTATATTTTATTTTATTTTCCTTCAGACTAAGGCTTTTAGATAAGAGCTGTTCCCTCATAAAAATATCAGGAAAACCCCCAATGGGGTATCACGTGCTCACACGTGACCAAGGGTCATATGCTAACACGTGATAGTTTCCTGGGGACTCTATTATAATAGAATTGAATTCTAATCAATAGGGGTCACGTGCCCACACGTGATGGGCCTTTAAACCCACTGAAAAGAATTAAAAGTATAATAAAATAACGAGGAAAGATCCCAATGGGGCATCACGTGTCTACACGTGACCAGGGGTCACATGCTGACACGTGATGATTTCTTAGTTCTTTAAAACAGCAGAATTAAATTCTGGTTAAAATTTTTAATCGGGGGGGTCACGTGCCAACACGTGATAGGCTCCTAAGCCTTTTGAACTAATAGAATTAAATTTTAATTAAGAGGGAATCGAGAACCTTAACTGGAAAAATATCTCTCTAAATCTTTCCAAACAAAAAAGATTGTGCTCTGTAAAGTGGAGCACCGTTGGATTAAAAATCCAATGGTGATTAAAAATCACCAATTTATAGAAAGATTCTATACAAGGAGAGATTTCCTTGAAATTCACCAAGAATAACAAACAGAATATCTTTTGGATTAAAAAATTCAATGATGAATAAAATTCACTGAGTGATCTAAAACATCATGTTGGTTACGAAATCAATTAAAATCTTTCAATGAAACATTGACTAAACACACCGATTCGTTTCTTTCTCTTAAAAATAGGAGCCAAAAAGAGAAGAGAAAGAGGCTGGGATTTTTTTTTGGAGAGATACAACAACCGAGAGAAAAGAAGATTTCTTCAGAAGAGAAAGAAACCTTAGGTGAGAAAGGGGAAAGAGATCTAAGCTCCATAAAACAAAGAGAATTTAATTTTCAATTTAAGAGTTTAACTCTTCTGAATAAGAACTTAGTTCTTCTTTTGGTTGAAGAACTGCAGAAGCAAATCTCCCCACAAGTTGAGAATTTAATTCTCATCGGGGAGATTCTGCCATGCAGATCCAAAACTTAGAGGGAGAATTGAGTTTAGGGAATTTAATTCCCCCAAATTCATAGGAATTTAATTCCTCCAAATGAAACTAGGGTTTAACCCTACATAAGAATTTAATTCTTCCAAATTCACAGGAATTTAATTCCTCCAAATGAAACTAGGGTTTAACCCTACATAAGAATTTAATTCTTCCATATACATAGGAATTTAATTCCTCTAAATGAAACTAGGGTTTAACCTTATAAAAGAATTTAAATCTTAAAACAAGAGACTTGAAGCTCTACATGCACGTAAAGATCAAGTATCCAATATGGCCACGTGGTAACACGTGACCCTTCATCTTACTGAACAAAAAGGAATGAATAAAGCATGCTCACGTGCCCCCACGTGACCCTTTAATGGACTCCTAAAAATAAGAAGGAATTAGCCCAGAGGCAATGCCTCACGTGCTCCCACGTGACCCTCAAAATAAAAAAGAACAAAGTCAAAGGCAATACTGATTTAGAGCGCCTCACGTGTCCCCACGTGACCCCTGACTAACACCTTTTTAAAAGGGTAAATGAGGGAAAACAGAGGAATTAATACTCAGTATATGGGCATTATCACGTGCCCACACGTGATGATTACAAAGATTAAGTGTTAACACTTATTGGCAGCTTTTGAGAGTAAAATAAAAGAAGTCTGGCCCAATTCTGTGGCGCCTCACGTGACTCCACGTGACCACCTCATTTATAGTGTTTAACACTATTTTGAGTGTTCTTTCCCTAGTGTTTAACACTATTTTAAGTGCATCACGTGGGAACACGTGATCGTCAAATATGTGTTAGTATTTAATACTATTTTCAAACCAGTCTTAGCCCCAAATCAGCTAAGTTTTCCAGAGACAAGATCTCCCCTTTGATTGAACCCCAACTACATTCTTCCAAACTTGATCATTTCATGTCACATTTAAAGTAAAGTCCAGAGCTATAATGAATGGCTAGTGCTCAGCTAAAGACAAAGTGTTGTCAGAACCCCAAGCCCCTGTTTAGTATTGCTAAATAATGGGGGGGCTGAGCCCAGACAAATGTTCAACAGTCCAAACAAAGGTCCAACATCTTAAACCTAATTGGACTTAGCCCAAGTTGGCCATAAGTCCTCAATTCAGATTTGATTGAGCCTATGTGCTCATAATCTAATTAATTGATCTTAGTTCCAAATTGAACTACAGATTTCCCAATCAACCTTGGTTCAAGGGTACATCTCTTCACTCCTTTGATATTTGTCGTTGTAATCCTTCAACGTCTTCAGAGAGGTGACGGGTCCCGATAACCAATCATCCCATGGACTGTGGGGTCCTTAAACCCATGGACTATGATGTCCTTAACCTCGGACTGTAGGGTCCTTAAGCCCATGGACTATGATGTCCTTAACCTCGGACTGTAGGGTCCTTAAGCCAATGGACTATGATGTCCTTGACCTTGGACCACCATGTCCTTAAACTGGTAATCGACCGCAATGTCCCTAAACTAAACAATGGAGTCCAAACGCTTTTTTGTTGGATTTAAACGATCCCGTTAAGTTGATCTTAATCTGAAATTAGACTAACGTATCTTTAACATACGTTTAAATTGATTTAGTCTTAAATGAGACTAACGTATCCTTAAACCCAACCCCCTAACCCAAATCTAAGAAAATACGGATTTGGACTAATGCACGCCCTACGGGCGACAACATAAATTAGTCTCCGTATATGTAAGTCCGCGGGGGCACCCCGGCCGTCGAACCGACGCCGGAAACGCGGAAACAAAAACTTTGCAAACTAGCAAACCGGCACCACCGCGCACTTTTCACCCGGATCGGGCCATTAACCTAGCTACTAGCAAAAATGAAAAGAGTAGAGAAGCTATACCAAGCGATCCGTGTCCTTCGGTCTTCTTCTCCACTCCGATCTCCCGCGGAACCTCCGTCCATCACCTCCTCGTCGGAAAGGGCACCATGTAGCCGGGTTCGTTTACGGGCTCCCACCTCTGGACCGAGGTAACTCGGGCGTGAAGTTGGCTAGCCGACGCGTCCAAGATTTGCTGTAGGCTAGTCTAGAATGCTATGTCTCTTTGGGGGTCAAGAAGTTGCCATGGATGGAGGGATCGAGAAAGAACTTTGGAGAGTAGTGATGGTTTTTGAAGCAAAACCAAAAATGAGATGATGATTTTTCCACCCTCACAAAATGATCCTCATCTTCTCTAGAATAGTGGCCGGCCCCTCTAAAAATGGTGGAGAAAATGGAATCAAAAACCCAAGTGTTGTCAAGTGGAGGAAAAAGAAAATGATAAAGGAAAAAGGCTCATATCAATATCACACTCATTTCTCATTTGATGCAAGACAAATGATGCAAAAGGAATATAATGATGATAGTCATATCATGAAGCCACAAAGTGCAAGAAAACCCCTCCACAAATGTTATTTGCAAATGTGCAAATAACCCCCTCCATCGAAAGTCCGGTCGTGAAGGAATAAAAGAAAACCGGCCGGAACGGAATGCAAACTGGCAACTTCAGAAAACTGATCCCGTAATAAATTACAGGAAAACCCCGCTACTGCAAATACATGCCCGTATTTGTATTCCCACTGAACACAAATGCAAAGAGACAAAACTACACTGTCAAATACTAGGATCCGGCTTAAGCCAAAGCCGGCTAGTAAAATCCGTCCGATCACGATCCGTGCAATACCGCACGTATTTGATCGAACCCTGCCATATCTCCATACGGCCTCTACAGCGTTTCGCCCGAAACCTGAGTAACTGTGTGTGGTGGACTCTAAAGACTCGTCAATACTATGGCTGTGGATTTAACCACTAGCACGTCAGAGGTATCAGCCAATACATAACGGGCTACCAGGTACTGACCAAAAGGGACGTCGATGAGCGAACTCATCCTGACACCCTACTGAGCCTGTCAGTGACAATATCCGTACAGTCCGGTCCGTTCGTCTATGAGCATTACATGGCGGGCCTAGGGGGCTGGTAAAAGTCAGACCCCCAATAGCGGTACAAGTCGTGTCGGAGTGTAGCCCAGAACACCCTGAGATACTACTGGAATACCTACCAGCAAATCTCCTGGCTTGTCCAAGGACTTTTCATGTTCTGGCTCTTCTAGACACAGCACGACCTCACCCCCAATACCGGGAGAGACGAACCCCTGCAGATCCGCTCACTGCCTCCATATGGCTCGGGACTGTACCCAACTAAAACCTGTTTGCACGACTCCTTTGAGCCGTGGTAGGATAGTAATCAAAGCACAGTGGGAACTCACACGAGACAAATGACGATCTCAGGTCGATGAACTAACCTATACACATGTCACCAGGGAACTGCTATCTGACGTCAGGTATAATACCAACTAGCAGGTTCCCGGCGAGTCCTGTCCGGTGTACTCATAACCCAATGAGCACCTGTATACATCTTAGGTGAACCAACTGACACCAGTGGCTTGTGAGACCGGCCACCGTCCCTCGTCGGGGTCTCGACTGTATACACTAGTCTACTCTGGAGAATCGATGCCCTGTCTCGAAACTCCCACGACTAGGGACCTTTTAAGGATGTGCTTATAGACTCCAGCTCTCATGTATATGATCGCCCTCATACTGCTGGTAGTCAAGCAAGAATCCTAGGGGCTCTATCAACGTGTAATAGCGACTCGTAAGGTCATCTAAAGCAGTACACGATGATAGAGATAAACCAGATAGCATACTATCATCTCGAGTAAGACTGTCCTACCGGTATAGGTCCTCCCTCAATCATTGCAATCACGTGCCTGTGATCCAATAATTGGCTCTGAGGGCACTATCTCCAACAATCTCCCACTTGTACTCAAGGCTAATTATTGCGATGTCGCATACTCACAGCCCGTGTGATACCGAACACCCAACTCCTCTACTAGTCAGTCTCACAAAGCTCGTTTGCGAAACTATTGCGTTCGAGGAATAGCCTCAGTGAGTGGATCCGCTGTGATGTTTCTTTCTATGTCTCTCTATATCCCATGTTCGCGGAGAAAGCCATCTCCCGAAATGAGCAATACCTGTCTTAGAATGTCTGGATGTCTGATGGGACCTAGCTCATAAATGAACTCCAAATCCAAACTTCTTAGACTGTATCGTCAACTGAACTTAATCAGTATCCTGAGCCATCCTTCCCTCAGTATCCACCTGGACCACCTGTCCAAAATACTGTCCCTCGTCAGAGGGAAAACTATAACTCTGACGACCACCATGTCGTCCATGTCACCTTGGAAGCCTGGAATGATAACCGTCTCCTAAAAGAGGCTGCCGTTATCAATTCCCTAGAACATCCACTTATGTTCTAAAGCTGCTTCCGATTGTTTCTCCAGGATTGGATTAATATCAACTTATTACACCTATTGCAAGAACAACATCTGGTGTGGTACTTAACATTTCATGATTGACTCAATTGCCTAAGCAAGTGATCTGCCAATCATGCACATCCCTCTCTACTTTAGTCTGTAAGACACCTTTAGAGAGGGTGACTCCATCACCTGCAGGTACACTACCGTGCCAGGAGTCGTCCATTCTAAATACTCATAGAATGTTGTCAAAGTACCCAGATTGGGAAACTACCCAAATCTAGATCTAAAACCATAGATCTAGTAACCAGAATGTCTGATATAATATCCAAGTCCTATGTGGAGAAACCACTGTGTGACGACCAACGTATAACCGATCGTAGTATAGGAATATCACTTCCTACTCTGTATATGTCATCCAATTCCAGGACATCACACCCTACTACCTTCTTAACAGATCCATCCCCTATTCTGATGAAGTCAAACCTATGACTGTCACATCAGAAATAGATGATCTATCTCCGCTATATCTGCTTTAGTCTACAAATAGACATAAGCCACCTGTCCACCAATGCTTCCGCTGCTCCCACTGACCACGACAACCCTCTGTCAAAGTCATATAGACGTACACTTCTAAAGCTAGTTTAGAACGACGCTATACTCATCCTCCTGCCGGGTCTCACAGTCTGGAACAACAGCAATGGCAAGTCTGGATAAACAAGAACCTCCCTGCCACCGTCCCTGAGCATACCGAAGTACCTCTCGGGTGCCTGAGGTTACCCACTTTATCTGCGGAGTGGCCAATGGAATGTCAAACCAGATTGAATCTTTAGGTTCTTTATCAAATCTTCAGTAATCGTTTGCGGTTCTGGAATCACTTCCAGTTCTACCATACTCCCACTACTGTTTTTTGAAAAAATCCATTTTTATTAAAACTGTGGCGAGTCTAGAACAATATCACTATTGATCTTCCAGATGGTAGAAAGTCAACCCTCGTCATATCCCGGGTCAACCCACAAACAGCCATTACAGAAACGTGCCTTGAGTTATCCAGAGTCTGGTTTTAAGCATAAGCTGGACAACTCCCCGTACCTTAACATCGTTAAGATATGAACTGTTCTATATCCAATATAGAAACAGAGGCACTGATTTAATTGAACCAGATTCAAATCATGGAGCGGTCTCCAGTGCATGTCAACTAAATGGAAGGAGGCCGATCAGCGTTACTCAACTTAGGAATGCTTCTAATTATGAGTAACCTGAAAAAGAAGCTAGTTCTCTTAACCATTACTATCAACTGAATACCATTCACAAGTATCTACATATTCGATCACTTTGAAGAATCCCGATACTTGCAATATCTGGTTCTCTACTTTATTCTTATACCTATAAATTCTCAAAACTTCGACCTTGTGTTTCTACGAAACACCTGTCTAAGAACTAGAGAAGTTATAAGTAAACCGAATATAGTACGAGGACCAACCCCTCTGTCCTAATGGACATTGGACAACATACAATACTCTGTATAATTCCCTTGAGTCTAATAACTCATTCACTGTGTGTCGTAGGTTGAAAACTGTACTTATGGTTAAGAAGAATTACACCGCTGTTCAATGCTCCTTACCTAACCATCCACTGATATAGGTAAATGTCGTAGACATAATTTCTAAAAGGTATATCTCACTCTATCAAAATATACGTACAGATATATCAATTTGAAATTGGTGCATAACAACGGATATTCAAAACCAAATATTCTCCGACCGGCAAACAACCCAGGTGACTTCCTCAAATATCACCAATTACAACGAATCCCGATATAATGAGGATGATCACCTAATTCCCAATAACTTACTCCCACTCATCATCTGTAAAACCCTACAGATGTTAGAATCAAACCTGGTAAATACATACCCTGGAGCAAGTGTCTAATTGGGAAATCAGTTTTCTTTTAACAGTACACAGTGAAACTGAAACATTGAAATGTTTCGATGGGGTATCTTGGTATTCCTAGTAATGCCTCTTCCATTATCCAAATTCACAGTTGTAATCGTATAATTCTTTGCCATCTCTCTAAATCCCTTATATGTCTTTAGTTGTTACCTTCTGTACACCCCTTTAGGCCAAATGGTTTTCTTCCTTCCCTACCGTTCGGCACCAGCCTATGGTTTGGAAGAAGACTATTCAATAAGCATTATGGGTGTACTGTCCTAATCCTAGGAGCACTCGCAATGCGAAAGAAGGTGAAGATAAAAGACAACCGAATAAACCTTATTCCTATATCTCCTGAACCAGGATCCATCCCCGAACTGGAACAAGTTCCTTTCGAGTTCGTATATAACCATACGATGGATTATCCAATAAACTGGGATCTTCGTAGTGATACGGAGTGTCCTGGAGAAATACAAAGGTGATTTAGGATTGGCGAAGAAATACTTGGTTTGGTCGTGAATAGCAGTCGCAATTTACTTTGCCCTCTTACTAATCCCTTTCTTTGTCTTTACATAATACTTTCTGTACACCACCGTTAGGCTAATTGGTTTTCTTCATTCCCTACCGGTCGGCACCTGCCTATGGTTTGGAAGAAGACCATCCAATTTGCGTAATAGGTGTACTATCTCCTAAACCAAGGAGTACTCGCAATGAGAGAAGGTGAAAGGAAAAGACAACTGAATAGTCCTATTCGTTTTCTCCAGAACCAGAAACCATCCTCGAATTCCTTCGAGTTCGTATATAACCATACGATGGTTTTGTCCAATAGAAGTGGACGTTCGTAGTAATACGGGGTGTCCTGGAGAAAAGGGTAAAAGTAGGAGTGGTAATGAGGTCTGCAACTTTGACAATCCAAAAGCCAGTATTAAGAAGGTTCGGTCAACTTGGTCACTGAGTCATAGTCTAGGGTCGGGTCAAGGGTCGCTGCCAAAGAGAGAGAGAAAAGAAACACTCAGCGTGCACTCTAACCTAGATAAGAATGGTTATCACTTTATCTAATCTGGAAACCTCTCACTGTAACGTCAAGTTCTTTCCCAAACCTGAAAGAAGAATTAGCCGGGATCACCCGAGGAGTAAACCAACTCATCAGTGGGAATCGGGATCCATCTATCATCGCATGATAACGTGACGGAATCCGCTCACGCTATCACACTCCAGAAGGTATGCGCATATCTGGCAAGTTTCAGTTCTTTTGAAACTCCCGATGTGGATTTTTGCCCCATGCTCTTATGACCTTGACTTTGGCCAACATATCATAAGTCACATGTCAAGTTCTACCCGTCATTATCGAGGTTAATTTGAACCCACCCGTACAAGCCCTTGACTTTGGCCAACAAGGCTTTATGACTGTCCCAAACCAACGCATCTATCTATGCTGTATATGAATACCCAACAGCTACCAAACACTGTGCCTTGACTTTGGCCAACATACACAGCTTGAATACTATTGACTATCCATATGAAACGACGGAGGGCTACGAATGGTTTCTGGCGAAAACCTTTAACGTAATGAACTTGATATCGTTGAAGGAACTAATAGCTTTTTAGAAAAATATAGTAACGAAAACCTTTGCTAAAGAGGTCACTCCCGGTGAAGGGATCTCGGCTCTTTCCCCGTGGAATGAGGTGCAGGATATTCCAACTGAATACCTCGATGCAAAGCAAAAGTAATCGGCTATAGTGAAGTTATTGCCCTGACGCAAACTTTTGTCCAAGGGGTCACTCCCGGTGAAGGGATCTCGGCCCTTGCCTCGTCGACTGAGGAGCAGGATATTCCAACTGAATACCACTGTGCAAAACAAAAGAGAACGCCCTTGCAATAACAGCTTTTTGAAAAGTGTTCCAATCACATCAGAATAGGTTTGTTTATCTTTCATTGATCCGAATCAACGCAGTCCCATCAATTGATCACACCACAAAGAACGAAAATAATGACGTACGTATATGCCATCCGCATTCGCCACTGGGTCCCGTCATCACCCGTTAGGTTAGCAAACTAACGACAGAGCGGGGACTGGACTAGCGCGGATGCAAAACATATACAACATCTACTAGTATATATATCAATATATAATTTTCGCTCAAGGCGTGATAAAAATGCAGCATCACAGAAATGTAACCAGCATCACAGAACAATACAGATATCTGGGATCCCCGGGTTTCATAGAGCCGCTACTGAAACCCGACGTTCCCCTGGTCGTGTGGATAGCCTGTTCAATGAGATCCTAGACCCCTACGGCGCGGCAAGTTACCCGCCAAAACCTGAAGCGAGGCAGCCCCCTTCAGCAACGTGAATGGACCACCCAGCACTTCACGGAATCCGGTAACTTGGGCACCCCTCCTGGGTCAACCTGTACCCCCTACGAGTGCAGCAAATAGCCCGCCAATTCTAGAGTAAAGCCCCTCCCGTCTCAATGCCATGAGATGCGGGCTTGTTTCCCTCTAGAACCCGGCTATCCGTGCACCCCACCGCGGGGTAATCCTAGTACAGAAAGTAAAATATACATACAACGGGTACATCGACCGCAACCTGGTCGTGCCCCAAAAGAATAATACAAACAGGCAGTGACGGCAGTCCACATGTCGGACGCTCGCCCCGCAATATCAAATGTACATATAAAACACAACTGTACTAGTGTTGCATCCAGGCTATCCCCCACGACCAATCCGCAACATCACAGAACAACACAGAACATCAACGTGAATGTCACGTTCGCAAATCCGTCTAAAAGGGCTATAGCAGATAGACTGGATTTACCGATCGAGTGACATTCATGGTCGCAGATATAATGTAAATACTGTGAACTAACATGTTTAAAATATCCGATCGAACAAATACACCGAAGTGGGTCCCAAGCAGTACTGTAGCACTTACAGAAAATCTGGGCCTAAAAAGTAATATCCCAAAACCCTATTTCCAAGTTTAAAGTCCTCTGGAAAAATTTGGCATGATGAACAGTTAAAATCGCGGCGAAACCGCGGCCCAAGCATGGCTTTGGCCGCGGTTCCGCGGCGTTATGGAGAGATCTCGTGACCAATTTTTCCCAGATTTCTTAGATTTCCATGCACAGTATTCTGAAACAACCTGAAAAATTTTTGGAGCTGAAAAAATTTCGACAGAAACATGAAGCATTGGAAAATACGGTTTTTGGGGATTTTTGTTCGATCGAGTTCTAAACATACTAGAGCAAGCTAGGCATGGTTAATGGCGTGGCTCTGATACCATTGTAAGTCCGCGGGGGCGCCCCGGCCGTCGAACCGACGCCGGAAACGCGGAAACAAAAACTTTGCAAACTAGCAAACCGGCACCACTGCGCACTTTTCACCCGGATCGGGCCATTAACCTAGCTACTAGCAAAAATGAAAAGAGTAGAGAAGCTATACCAAGCGATCCGTGTCCTTCGGTCTTCGTCTCCACTCCGATCTCCCGCGGAAACTCCGTCCATCACCTCCTCGTCGGAAAGGGCACCACGTAGCCGGGTTCGTTTACGGGCTCCCACCTATGGACCGAGGCAACTCGGGCGCGAAGTTGGCTAGCCGACGCGTCCAAGATTTGCTGTAGGCTAGTCTAGAATGCTATGTCTCTTTGGGGGTCAAGAAGTTGCCATGGATGGAGGGATCGAGAAAGAACTTTGGAGAGTAGTGAGGGTTTTTGAAGCAAAACCAAAAATGAGATGATGATTTTTCCACCCTCACAAAATGATCCTCATCTTCTCTAGAGTAGTGGCCGGCCCCTCTAAAAATGGTGGAGAAAATGGAATCAAAAACCCAAGTGTTATCAAGTGGAGGAAAAAGAAAATGATAAAGGAAAAAGGCTCACATCAATATCACACTCATTTCTCATTTGATGCAAGACAAATGATGCAAAAGGAATATAATGATGATAGTCATATCATGAAGCCACAAAGTGCAAGAAAACCCCTCCACAAATGTTATTTGCAAATGTGCAAATAACCCCCTCCATCGAAAGTCCGGTCGTGAAGGAATAAAAGAAAACCGGCCGGAACGGAATGCAAACTGGCAACTTCAGAAAACTGATCCCGTAATAAATTACAGGAAACCCCGCTACTGTAAATACATGCCCGCATTTGTATTCCCACTGAACACAAATGCAAAGAGACAAAACTACACTGTCAAATACTAGGATCCGGCTTAAGCCAAAGCCGGCTAGTAAAATCCGTTCGATCACGATCCGTGCAATACCGCACGTATCTGATCGAACCCTGCCATATCTCCATACGGCCTCTACAGCGTTTCGCCCGAAACCTGAGTAACTGTGTGTGGTGGACTCTAAAGACTCGTCAATACTATGGCTGTGGATTTAACCACTAGCACGTCAGAGGTATCAGCCAATACATAACGGGCTACCAGGTACTGACCAAAAGGGACGTCGATGAGCGAACTCATCCTGACACCCTACTGAGCCTGTCAGTGACAATATCCGTACAGTCCGGTCCGTTCTTCTATGAGCATCGCATGGCGGGCCTAGGGGGCTGGTAAAAGTCAGACCCCCAATAGCGGTACAAGTCATGTCGGAGTGTAGCCCAGAACACCCTGAGATACTACTGGAATACCTACCAGCAAATCTCCTGCCTTGGCCAAGGACTTTTCATGTTCTGGCTCTCCTAGACACAGCACGACCTCACCCCCAATACCGGGAGAGACGAACCCCTGCAGATCCGCTCACTGCCTCCATGTGGCTCGGGACTGTACCCAACTAAAACCTGTTTGCATGACTCCTTTGAGCCGTGGTAGGGTAGTAATCAAAGCACAGTGGGAACTCACACGAGACAAATGACGATCTCAGGTCGATGAACTAACCTGTACACATGTCACCAGGGAACTGCTATCTGACGTCAGGTATAATACCAACTAGCAGGTTCCCGGCGAGTCCTGTCCGGTGTACTCATAACCCAATGAGCACCTGTATACATCTTAGGTGAACCAACTGACACCAGTGGCTTGTGAGACCGGCCACCGCCCCTCGTCGGGGTCTCGACTGTATACACTAGTCTACTCTGGAGAATCGATGCCCTGTCTCGAAACTCCCACGACTAGGGACCTTTTAAGGATGTGCTTATAGACTCCAGCTCTCACGTATATGATCGCCCTCATACTGCTGGTAGTCAAGCAAGAATCCCAGGGGCTCTATCAACGTGTAATAGCGACTCGTAAGGTCACCTAAAGCAGTACACGATGATAGAGATAAACCAGATAGCATACTATCATCTCGAGTAAGACTGTCCTACCGGTATAGGTCCTCCCTCAATCATTGCAATCACGTGCCTGTGATCCAATAATTGACTCTGAGGGCACTATCTCCAACAGTATACAATCCACGGGCAACCAAAAATAAAACAAACACCCACGACACGAAGTGACCATCTGGAGAAGGAGAAAGTGGTTACCGCGATGCGGTAGCGTAATTAACTGCAGGGGCTTGCGCCTGCAGGGAAGAGTGTCCCCACAATCAAAAACCCCTCAACGAGGGGGAATCTGACGAAGTCTGCTATATCGGCCACATCCGTTTAAACCTTCGATATACGGTGTCATAAATCAACTTGGCATCTTTGGAGAGGTAGACGAATATCACCAATTAGCATCTGCCCCCAAATTCAGGCAAGGCGGACCTACGCGGTCGCGTCTCCGTGTTTCGGAGGAAAACAGATTCTGGCACGCCCGGTGGGACCTCTTCTTCTTTCCACTCCACACTTCGTGTATCGTGTTCGCGAACGAATTGCGGTTTAATATGGTTGCCCTTAGGTTCGAGGTACTAAGATTTGGTTTTGCTCTCGTGCAGAAAGAAGAACATCAATGGACTCTAATTGCACAAGCTGCAACAATGGCAATAACTCTCATTCCGTCCCCGCAGGAAGAGTGACCTACGGGCCTCAGGCGGCCTCTGTTTTTACAATGCCGGTGGACCAGGTGACTCAGGCCGCCACTGGGCTATTATTTAGGACTATGATCCCACCGGTGAGCTTCAATGCCCCGCTGTTATTGCAGGAAACCCCAAAGAATTCGGTCTTTGATCGATTTACCACTACTGCGACCCCTCTCAACAGGTCGTCCAGCTCCAACGCCTCAGTCTTCGACAGACTGGGATAAAGCTCATTTGGGCCCATGAAGAAGCCCGCGATACCAGAAAGAGTTATCCCTAAGCGAATAGCCATTCCTGTTCATGAAGTCGTCAAGGCGGGTTCTCCTGCAAAAGGGTCGGTTTTCACAAGACTGACTGTGCCGGTTCCCGATCCAGGCGAAGTCCTCAAAGCTGCTTCCCCTGGCCAGAGTTCTGTCTTTGAAAGATTGGACATTGCTTCTTAACGGACATTGGTCTTCAAGAGGCTGACGCCGGCGACAACCCTTCGCCAAAACAGGGGGCATGAAGAAGTCACCCCTACAGCTGAGACAATCCCAATGGCTCTACACGCTCGACGTTACCACTGGCGCCGAGTAAGGAAGGCTGGGGGCAACTCTCCTTCTAGACTGACTCCGCCAGCTCTAACGGTGGAAATCGATGCTTTTGTTCCAACTAAGAACAGGTTTGAACCGCTAAGGTGGGTGCGTAAAAACTCTCCGATTGCCGTGCTGAAGAGATCTCCTCCACTTATGGAGAATGCTACAGAAAAGAAACCTGAGCAGCCCCCTTAGTGGCTTTCCTCCAAAATTTACAAAGTCTGGCGACAGGTCCAGGAATCGGTGATTGACCAGGATTACTCTCACCGACCAAAGAAGATTAAAGCTTGGCAAGAAAAGAGCCATCCCGTGGTACCACAAAATATGTCATCCGCCTGGGTGCTCGCTGCAACGGCTCCCTTAACTTCAACTGCTCACAAGAGAAGGAGGCTGGAGAAAGCCCCTGTGACCGCGGCGAACCGCAAGGACGCTGAATCTAAATGCCCCAAGTCTGGGGGCATGGTAACACATACCGTTTATATGGCTTCCGAAAAAGAGGAAAGCCGTACTTCTACGGGTCATCGACCGCTTACTCGATCGATAACAAAGGCTCAGGAGCAGCAGTAGCAGCAGAAACTTCAGGAGATACTAACTGCAATGGCGGCACTCACTGGGCCGAAAGACAATTCGGAGACCTCAGAGCAGCGTCAGGAACAAGAAACTGATGCTGCTTTCCTCCGAAGAATGCTCGAGAGGAAATAAAAGAGGCCGCGGAATAGGCGGCCAATATAAAACGAATGGCTCTTTTGTTCCAAGACATGGCCGGGATGATGTTACAGCCGGAATCTCCAGCTGAAGACCCCCCGATTATCATTGAAGACGACAGAGGGGAGACATCGAACCCTCCTCCGGCTTTTTCAGCAGCCAAGGAGGAGACCATCTCCAAGGCCGCTCTGGATGATTACATCGCTCAAAAAATACGAGCTCATCATGCGAGCGAAACGACCGGGTAGATCGTTAAGACTGGACGACCTTATCCAGGCTGGTATGACCAAATAAGGTACCCGCCGGGATATACGATCCCTAAATTCCAAGTATATAAAGGGACGGGGAATCCGCATCAGCACGTCGCTCAATTCAGAGCCTTGTGCGGCAACACCGAAGGTGATGATAAACTTCTGTTCCGCCAGTTTGTTGGTAGCTTGTCGAAAACGGCGTTTGAGTGGTATTCGGAGCTTCCCAACGACTCCGTAAAATCTTTTGCAGAGATGGAGCTGCTATTCACCCAGCGTTTCGTGAGTGCTAGTGAACGCATCCCAATAACGGCATTGATCAATGCCAGGGTGAAACCTGGAGAAACATGGGTTCAATACGCAATACGATGGCGGAATTTATGGTCGAAATGTGAGCAGCGAATTGAAGAAGCGCCGGCAGTGGGCATGTTCGTGGGCACTCTTGACCCTCAAGCAACTATTTCCCAATTCATGATGTTCTTCAAGCCGACCACGTTCCAGGCCTTGATTGACAAATTGGCCCAAATGGGTCATAGACCGTCTCCTTTAAAGCCAGAGCTACGGAATTAAAAGGGCAAAGGGAAATCGACCTTCGTCGTGAATGCTCAACAACAGCCCAGTGGCCCAAAACTAACCGATCGCTTGGACGAGAGACGACAATTATATAATGAGAAAATAATGCACCCTTATTCGTTTCCCCAGGACAAAACGAGGAGATTGTTCGAGCTGGAAATGTGCAACAGGCTCATCAATTTGCCAAATCCAAAATGCCTATTGCAACCTGGTGAGGCTACTAATCCCAATTATTGCCCCTATCACCAAGCGATAGGCCATCCGATTGAATATTGCTTCGTCTTTAAAGGCTGGATTGAGGATCAATACCAACAAGGCAAATTCGCCCTGTCCGAGAAGTGGAAAGTAAGCCCGCCTCAACCGCATGCTCTTAAAAGGACGGACACACCGGGGGCATCATGCTCTTTTGTCGAAGAAGCTCCATGGGAGGTCGCTCTTTCAGCCAAAACAAAAAGAATGCTGAAAGATCTCCAAACATGCCCGACAATCAGGTGGAAGAATTCACTGGAACCTGAGATCATCGAGGGAATGCTGAAACCGCGCTCAACTCCAAAAATTGGTGGTGATAGTCGAAGCGCTCACACCCAGTCGTCAAAATCTTCGAAAAAGAAGAAGAAGATCAAAAAGCCCGTGAAGCATGGTGACAAGCGCACGGACCTGCAAAAACAGATTGACGCACTGGAAGAGTATAATCAGAAAGCGCGAACCCCGGTCACACTCCAAGAATTTCTCAGCCACGTCCTTGAGGATGGAGATGACGACAATAGAGAAGACTCGTCGGGTGAATCTGAGGATTATGTGGCAAGCTGCCATGTGATCTCTCACTCATTGATAAACGATGGAGAAGCTCTGGATGCAGAGAAACCGGGGGCAGATCCTGAGCCGGAACTTCTAGGATCATCAGATGAAATGATCGATGCATTCCTAAATGAAGCTCTTTTGAAAAGTAAAGCTAACCGGGAGCGTGAGATGGCCATATTTGAAAAGGCCAAACGCCGGTGACTAGATGAAAGGGTTGAGATATTCCCGCCAGATCAACGTACATCCACCGCAGATAAAAGCAGGTTCAAGACGAGGAGGAGGTTCGCCAAAGCCATATCGATGGGAATGAGGCGCCACCCTTCGAAGGAAACATTCCTGATGAAGCAGATATACATCCTAGCTACTGCTTATATCATCAAAAGATTGCGCACCCCACCGAAGAGTGCAACGCTTTTAAAAACTGGTGGCAGGGATATGTTGCTCACTGACAACATTTCAAGCGGATGAAACGCAAAGCTCGTCGGGAGCAAGAAAATACGACTGAGGAGCATAAAAGAACTGCCGGCAGCTGTCATATGGCTGACTACGGGGGATCGCAAGTTCTTACTTTCGGGAGCGACTCTGACGAAGAAATGACACTCGGCCCTCTTTTCGAAGAATCCACCTCAGGAAAAGAGGAAGAACCGAAGAGCTGTGAGAACATTCAGCTGCGCAATCGCACATTGCCTAAAAAGAATCTTGGACCGCGAACAGTGGGTCGAATAGAAAAGATAAGGGGAAAGAAAAAGTCTCTGAGGATATCGCCCTAGATGACCAAGTCGTCAAAGAGCTTACAGCCAAGGACCCGCCAAAGAAAAGTAAGGTGGACTACAACGTTCTGGCACACTTGAGGAAGCTACCTTCGCAGCTAAGCATTCTCGATGCACTCTTGTTATCAAAAGATGCGAGAGAATCTCTAATTAGGGTGTTACAAGAGCCCGAACAATTCCAAGCTTTTCTCGCCAAAGAAAAGATGAAGGACGAGCTGGAAGAAGTACACACAGCCGATATCACCTTCGGCAATGAAGATCTCCTCCTCGGGACGTGCGAGCATAACCGTCCCCTTTATGTCTCCGGATACTGTCATGATATCAAGACAGGAAAAATCCTGGTGGACAATGGGTCCTCCATCAATCTCCTCAATATAAGAGTGTTGAAAGAAATCTGCATGAGCGTTCAACACCTTACTCGTGATAAAATCACCATCTCCGGGTTTGACTCCCAGTCATCACGGACGCTCGGGTCTGTAATATTGACACTACGTTTTGGGCTGCTTGTCACGGACATCAAGTTTCATGTCATTGACGCTAAGACCTGCTATAACGCTTTGCTCGGTCGGCCTTGGTTACACGAGTACAACGTTATCCCTTCTATACAACATCAGTGTATGAAGTATTTTAAGGATGGTCTCGAGTATACCGTGACAGGGGAGTTGAACCCATTCTCCATGAATGAAGTCCGAAAGTACAAAGATGCAAAATACTTCTTACCAGATTTCGAAGACATAGAAATATGCCATAAACCGAAGAATAAAGCTATCACCACCATTCCGGTCTTCGGGAGTGATACCGAGGAGGAGGAAGAGATAGTCTATTCAGGGCCACCACAATGCAACAAGCCGGGACCGTTCACCCCTATGTTGATCTTCGGCAGCGACTCGGAAGATGATGTCAATGTCGTATTTTCTGTGCGACCATCAATACAAGCCTTCGCCGGCCATGATAAAAGTTTGCAAATCGCCATGGTCCCGCAGGAGCATTATAAAGAACTCGACGCACTTAATACATACAGTGTGCAAGAACTGCAGACATTCTACGTCCCTCCCAGGCGAAGAGATGAAAAGGCGATCCTCTTTTATCGATCAACGGAGACCAAAGTGGAAAAAGAAATTTGGCTTGGTGCCGATTCTACACGTGACAAGCTCCAGCCCATCCATCTGCCCAGATACTACACAGAAGGCTTAAAAAGGCTATTGAGGCGCCAAGGTGTATCCCTTAAGCAAACTGCTTGACAAGCACAGTTCTAAAACAGGATCTGGAACGTCCCCGGAACTCAACGAAAGTTGCCCAACAGGAGAATGGAAACGATCGGGCTTGGATATGTTCGATCCAAAAGACGGGAATGATTCCATGACTGCTGCGTTATACATGACTTTGATGAAGAAGGAGATGTTCTGTTAAAAGACGCTAACTCTGAACCAAAACGAGGTCCCGCCATGAAAATGCCGAGTCCATCGTTTGAAGAAAAGATGGACAAGCTAATAAGGAAGTGTAGGGTTCCTAGGCACACACATGAGGTCCTACAAGGCATCAACCATACCAAAATCAAATTTTTCTATGTGCCGAGAAACCCTATGCAAGATCGTATACTAGAGGTAAGGCGAAACAATAAGCAAGCAAGCAACTTTACTAATAAGTGAAAGGGATTACAACCTTTGTAGATCTGGTCCTTCACTTCTAAAGCTCCGTGTTGACATCCCTTCGCTGCGATCATCGGGATCCCGGACCCTAGCATTGGTTTCATCGGAGAAATGAGCGGGCTAGGTCGTTGACTTCGAGGCCGAAGATGATCTACGTCGGGGAGACTCAAACTCAAGCTCCATCTTCACTTGGTCATGAACTTTGTGAAGAGAACACCCTATACTACATGGAAAGTGGTAGAGGATGATGAAATAGGAAGTGGGTTCACTTTGGATTTGGATTTCTCACTCTAAATCTTCACTTAAAAATTTCAAGCAAGCTTTCTTCTTCTTGAAGAAGAAGAAGAAGAAGAAAAGAAAAGAATAATCAATAATAGAATGAATAATCAAGTGAAGTCTATCATGTTGCAACCATGGGTGAGTAAACCATTGTAGAGACTAAACTAGAGTTTACGTTGATGGTTAGGTCAAAGAACAAAACAAAATGGTTAGACTTTTTCAAAGATGCTATGAAGCTTCGTGAAGCTTCAAGCCAAAACAAGAAAAGCCACCATTTAGTTTTACCAAAATAAATAAATAAATAAAATAAATAAAACCCTAACAATTAACCTAAACTTGGTGTAAGTCATACACACACCCCCAAGTTTGCATGTATCATCAATCATGATACAAACTAGTGCACAAACATATATCATATATACAACTTATGCACATTAAGTGAGAAAATCAATCTTAAGTGAACAAATATTAGTTAATGTAAAGTAATATATCAAATATATAATTATATATTAAATCATTAAATCGATACTTGATTTAATGATCCGGTCATATCGCATATAACCGACTAATATCAAGTGTATCAATGTATCGAATCAACACTTGATTCAGTAACCCGGCTATATCACATATAACCGATTAATGATACAAATCGTGAGAATACAATACGGTATCACATACTTGGTATTATTCTCGGTCCCGCACATATCTCATATGCGCTTCTATTTCGTTTCGCTTGAGCCAGGAAACCCCTGTGTAGGACTCTAAAGACTCGTCAATACGCCGGCAGTAGGTGATGATCATATCAAACACCCACAAGCCGCAAGCGGTCTGCTAAACATAACGGCCACCCGGATATTAAGCGATCAGAAGATCAACGAGCAAGCCTGCTTACACTCCTGTGAATCCAACCAGTAACACTTACCGCACAGTCCGGTCTGTTCGTCTGATATGTCGCATATCTCGCCTAGGGGTGGTAAACGTCAGACCCCAGTAGCTCGATAAGTCATGTCGATGTAAGGTCCATAACAAGCATGAAACTACTGATAACACTTACCAGTAAATCAGTGCAACCCTGGCCAGGGATTTCCAGTTATGGCCAGTCGAGCATAGCGCAACATCAACCCCCAATACCGGGAGAGACGAATTCCCTCCTATCGCTCATTGCCTCCATGTGAATCGGGACTGTGCATAAAAACCACCTGTTTGCACGCCTCAGTAGAGCCGTGGTAGGGTGGATATCAAAGCACAGTGGGAGACACACAAGACTCTATGACGATCTCGGGTCAACAGACTAAGCTGTACCAGTGTCACCAGAGAACTGCCATCTGACGTGAGGTATAATACCATCTGCGAGTTCTCGGCGAGTCCGTTCAGTGTACCCAGTCACCACTGAGCACCCGCATACCATCTCTGATGTCAAACACCAATGGATATGGGATCATCCATCGCCCATCACATGGGTCGAGAAGATATACGCTAGTCTACTCTGGAATATCGATGCCCCGTCTCGATATTCCCATGACTAGGAACATTGAAGGATGTACTCATTGACTACCCAGGCCCCACTAGTATGATCTACATCACAGTCCTGGAAGTCGAGTACACATCCTAAGGACTTTATCAACATGTAACAGAGAGACAGCAAGTATACATGTTAAGATAAAGAGCAACCAGATAGCGCACTATCATGTCGAGCAAGAAAGTCCTACCTATATATGTCCCAGCATCCACTACAATATACATCTCATGTACAGTAATGGCCTCTAGGGCATACATATAACTAACAATCTCCCACTTGCACTAGGGCCATCTGCAGCAGTGGTTGCAGTATCACATACTCAACCATCCCATATAAGTCTCTCTCTGGGAAAAGGCCTTTGTGAGTAGATCCGCCGTGTTGTCCTCTGAGTCTACTCTCCTAACCTTGATCACCCCGGAGATCAACTATCTCCATGATCAGGTGATGCTGCCTCAGAGTATGTCTGGGTCACTGATGGGACCGGGGTTCCTGGGCCAAAACCATACTTCCATTGTCACACAATGGTAGGAACCTAGTTCATCTTATGAACTAATATACACCAAAACTGCCTCTTTGATAGTATCTTTGATAGCGATGTCACCAACCTTTATCGTCTAGTTTGCCACGGTATCTAGCTTGGAACTCTTCCAACATACCGTCCCTCCACTGAGGGTAAAGACAATGCCTGCGACTGACATTCAGTCGTCCTTATCACTCTGGAACTTTTTCAGTGATTCTTCCCAGGATCAATTGATACCATCTCACTACATATAGTGAGAATCCTAACATCCAATTAGATCTATCTCATAGATCGAAAACCCAGGATTTAGGAGGTATCACCTTTATCCTATTTGGAGAATCCTTGTGATAAGAGGAGATTGACCGTGCGTAGCATAGGAAACTCTTTTCCTATCAAGAGTATGTTGTCCACGTACAATACGAGGATGACCACCTTACTCTCTACTATCTTTTTGTATGTATAAGGTTCATCTACCATTTTGATGAAGTCAAACTCTTTGACTACTACATCAAAACAGATGTTCCAACACCGCGATGCCTGCTTTATTCTTTAAAGCAACTTACACATGTTTCCGCTGCTCCCACTGATTTACGAAGCCCTCTGGCTGTGTACTTATAAACTTTCTCTTCTAAATCAGTATTTAGAAAAGCAGTCATGACACCCAACCGCCAGATATCGTTGTCATGGTATGTAGCCGTGGCAAGTAGGATCTGGATAGACTTAAGCACAACCACTGGAAATGGTTTCATCATTATCCACGCCTGGTTGATGATGAAAACCATTAACAAGTCTAGCTATGAAAGTCTCAACTTTTCCATCTACACCAAGTAATCTTCTCAAGATATACTTGCTCCTGATAGGGATTTAACCCTTCAGATATGGCAACCAAAGTCCATACTTTGTTGGTGTACATGGATTCCATCTCAGATTGCTAAGCATCCAGCCATTCTTACAGAGTTCCCACTCTTGATGGCCTGCTCGAAACTAGTTGGGTCATCATCTCATGATGCAATCCTCGCTCCCACTGTCATCGAGAAACCGAAGTATCTCTCAGGCGGATGAGGAACCCTACTGGATCGGCAGAGAGGCTGAGGTTCGTTGGAGACTATTGAATCCTTTGGTTCTATCAAATTATCAGCTGTAGTTTGTATAGCTGGAACTCCTTCCAGTTCTACAGAACTGACCTTGCCTCGAGCTTGTCCGGATTTTGCTTTTGACATAGGCCGGACAACCCTAAATCTTAACTTGCTTAAGAGATAGGCTCTTCCCATACCATATCTCATATGGAGTGGTAAGCAGTGATCTGATTTGAACCTTATTTAATAGGTATGCAGCTTCTTAAGTGCATAACTCCCAAAAGGAAATAGGAAACTCAGTAGTACTCATCATAGAGCGCACCATATCAAATAGGGTGTGATTGCTCTGCCCCAATACACCGACGTGTTGTGGTGTATACGGAGGAGTAATGCTGAGAGAGAATCTCATTCTCCTTTAAAATAATCCAGGAATCCCGTGTTCAAGTATTCTTCTCCCTGATCAGATCAAAGGACATAATACTTATACCTGTTTTTGGTTCTCTACTTCTAACTTATATTCATTGAATTTCTCAAAAGCTTCAGACATGTGTTTCAACAGAAACATGTGTCCGAATCTTGAGAGATCATCAGTGAATATAAGAAAGTACAAAGAAACGGTCCTGGCATATGTAGACTGGGGACCTTCATACATCACTATGTATTAGTCCCAAGAGTTCACTAACTCTTTCTCTGTTTCGAGTAAACAGAGCTATGGTCATCTTATCTTTGTGACATGACTGGCAAGTTTCATAAGATGTAAATTTAAACTGATTTAAATATGCATCTAAATGTTACTTAGCTAGTCGGGTCGCATTGATATGACCTAGTCTACAATGCCTCAAGAAGAATTCATTCATTTCTGAGCTCTTCCTCTTGTGTGTGTTCTGTCCGTAAGGAACTGTAATTTGATTTAGAATGTATATGCTTTTAGATAACGTGCCTGAACCGATCAACTATTGATATAGGAAATGTTCAAAACATTATCCAACAATACAAAATTATATCCTTTCTTTACTAATAAAGAGACTGATATGATGTTGTATATCAGGTTCGGTATCTAATAACATTCGTTCAGAATCAATGTATTTGGAAATACAGGGTGATAGTGACCGACAGACTTGGCTGCAACACTTGTACCGTTTTCTGTCTCATGAAACTTATCACCCGTTCTCAGTTCTCTACCTTTCTTTAGCCCATGTAACAGATTACATATGCGGGATCCTGATCCGGTATCTAATACCCAGGACGTAAAGGATACAGAGAAACAGTTCTTTGTAATGAACACACCCGAAGAAGATGCATCATCATGCACTTTCTTCGTTTGGGCGGCACGGGAAATCTGGTATTCCCCTAATTCCTGCTCTGTCTTATAACAATTATAAGTTGGAGCGGGACCAATGTTCCCCAGCTCAGTATAACAAGCGGGTTCGGTCAATACATCCATATTATTATCTTGATTAAGGCGTGACATGGTCGCTACCTGGAGAGAGAGAGAAGAAAACACTCTGCGTGCGCTCTTGCAAGATTAGATTTGTTATATATTTTATCTAATCAGGATGGCTCCCACTGTTTTTATCAAATCTTCCTTCAAACCTTAAAAGGAAAGACTAGCCGGGATTAATTACACTTTACAAGTTGGCCAATCTTTCAGCCAGGTCAGTGCCGGTATTTTGAGGGAGGTTCCCTGTGCTTTCGCACGGACCTAATTAAAGTAAACCTCGTTTTCCCAGGGGCGTAACCCCATTGACACCTTTCTAGACACCTACTTGATCGGCTAATTGTAAAGTGCAAAACTCTCCCTGGAGTAATAATTACTCGCAGTGGGTATCAGGATCCAACTATCTCATAGAAGGTATGCAATTTCATTGCAAATTTCAACACTTGAAACTCCCGATAATGGTTTTTACCCCTAGCACCTATGACCTTGGCTAAGGTCAACAAATCATAAGCACTAGTCAAGTTCTACTCGTCATTTCGTGATTAATTAGACCCACCCACATGACCCTTGGCTAAGGTTAACAAAGCCACATGACTGTCTTAACTAATCGCATCATATGCGGTGTAGGAAGACATCACTTAGCTACCGTACACTGTGCCTTGACTATGGTCAACAAACACAACACGAATACTAAGTACTCTACTTCCTAAAATGACGGAGGGTTGCGGATAGTTTTTAAGAAAACCTTTAACGCTATGAACTTGATCTCGTTGCGGAATCAAATGGTTTTTAAATGAAGTGTTTTTGAGGCTTTTCTAGTTTTGCTAAAGGGGTCACTCCCGGTGAAGGGATCGTCGGCCCTTTCCTCATCGAATAAGGTGCAGGATATTTCATATATACCGCTGTGCAAAGCAAAAACTATAGAAGCAATCAATAGACAAACCGAGGGTTGTAGCATCTGCTAATTATTGCTAAAGAGGTCACTCCCGGTGAAGGGATCGTCGGCTCTTTCCTCATCGAATAAGGTGCTGGATGTTCTACAAGGAACACCGCTATGCAAAGCAACAACTAGAGCTACCTAATTTTTGAAATTCGATTCCATAACATGTTTTAGGTTTATTTTCTTTCATTAATCTCATTAATGAATGTCCCATCATTTAAGTCCACCTAAACATCACAGATAAATACAACGTACGCTTATGCCATCCGCATTCGCCTCGATGTCCCGTCTGCACCGTTAGGTTAGGTAACTAACGGCAGAGCGGGGCAGGGCTAGCGCGGGTGTAAAACATAAGCAACGTCTATATAATATATCATATATACTATATACAGTATCAATTTGAACATATCACATGATCACATCACAGATAACGCGGCAGAAAATATCATATGAAATATTGGATATACTAGGACGTCCGTGTTTTATTTTGAGCCTGTATAAAACATGGATTCCACGGTCGTGATGAATAGCCAATCCCACACCCCTAGACCCCTACGAGAGCTGCAAGTAACCCTACCAATTCTAGAGTTAGGAGACCCGGACTCGACTCCTCGAGATGGTCTCCCACTGGACCCTAGAACCCGGTTACTTGTGCTCCCCGCCTTGGGTCAATCCTAATGCGGAAAAGTAAATAATATACAATGGTGACATCATCCTCAACTCGGAAGTGCCCCAATAAAAGAATATTACATACAAGTTTTTTTACATGAATGAAAAAGAAAAACACTCATCTCAAATAAAAAACCCCGGCAATTCAAACATGACGATCCAATATAACATATCCAGCAACACATAACATCACATGTCATCAACGTAAGTAAATATGCCCATCCCATTTGTCGTTGATATATAGCAACGAAACCAGCGATATCACATATTACACTTATGGTCGCAGAAAAGAAAGTGTAAAACTACAACAGTTGGAATCCGCAACTTCCTTAGACATCGCATGCCTAACCAAATGAATTCCTTAGATATCGCATGCCTAACAATTATAAACCCCGCATTTTAGTCTCATAATCGAAAAATCTTTTCAATATCAAGTCGGGCAATTCAACTAGATTCCTGATATCCTGATCGAATGCTCGTCGCAAACTTTAGTAGACGGCCGCACCCCTGAATGCCGTCGACGAAGTGCACTAAGGCGGAACACCGCTACCGCGAGCACCCAAACGGATGCTTTCGGCGACGGGGTTCTCCTACAGTCACTTGGTCGGGGCTATGGGGCATGGCTATATATTAAGTTTACCGGCGAGTATCCACGTATGCAACGTGATTGCAACGGACTTTTGATACAGTTATCTCATAACAATTTGTGGATTCCAAATATTGTATGACATTCCAGATAAATAGACAATGTTAAACTTTCCGATCGAATAATCAAACACCCAAGTTTTCCCAATAGCTCAACACTTGAGGGGAGTTTAAAAACATCCATTTCATGCCACAGTACCAACGGTCCAGCCGTAGAAGGGTCAAGCCAACGCCTCACATGTGGCACGCCGTACTGCCCCAAACCCTAAAATTCAAAGGGCAGTTCAAGACGGTCACATAATCAAGTTAAGGTTTGTTGTCATCTAGAGGGTCCATCGCGTTATTTGCAATACTTTGAACGTTCTTAAACTACGGAAAAATCCAACACTTGGAAATTTTCCGGGTCGGGAAAAAGTGAGATATTGATACCCGGTCGAATTTTTTAACACGTTCTAAAATACCCGGAAAAAAAAAATAAACAAAGTTAAATAATCCGATCGAATCATCGAGTCCCCAATACAACCCAGAAAACTCAACTCTTAAGTATAAATTAAAAATACCCAGAAAACATAGGAATTACATATGGGCATTACTGTGCAAACCGTGACAAATGATTCATCTTTATGGCCGCGGAACCACCACACAAGCCAGGGTGGGGCCGCGGTTCCACGGCGCATTGGTCGACTTAGGGTCACGTGCTCCACAGTAATTCCTAGAAAACCCTGCTGAATTTTTGGGATATTTTTAATTCACAAAAATCCACAGTTTCAAAAAATGTACAGAGAAGGGTATCGATTAGGGTTTCAGGGTTCGATCGGGTTTCTAACTTCGTCTAAAACTCTAGCTAGGCTCTGATACCACTGTAGGGTTCCTAGGTACACACATGAGGTCTTACAAGGCATCAACCATGCCAAAATCAAATTTTTCTATGTGCCGAGAAACCCTATGCAAGATCGTGTACTAGAGGTAAGGCGAAACAATAAGCAAGCAAGCAACATTACTAATAAGTGAAAGGGATTACAACCTTTGTAGATCTGGTCCTTCACTTCTAAAGCTCCGTGTTGACGTCCCTTCGCTGCGATCATCGGGATCCCGGACCCTAGTGTTGGTTTCATCGGAGAAATGAGCGGGCTAGGTCGTTGACTTCGAGGCCGAAGATGATCTACGTCGGGGAGACTCAAACTCAAGCTCTATCTTCACTTGGTCATGAACTTTGTGAAGAGAACACCCTATACTACATGGCAAGTGGTAGAGGATGAAGAAATAGGAAGTGGGTTCACTTTGGATTTGGATTTCTCACTCTAAATCTTCACTTAAAAATTTCAAGCAAGCTTTCTTCTTCTTGAAGAAGAAGAAAAAGAAAAGAAAAGAATAATCAATAATAGAATGAATAATCAAGTGAAGTCTATCATGTTGCAACCATGGGTGAGTAAACCATTGTAGAGACTAAACTAGAGTTTACGTTGATGGTTAGGTCAAAGAACAAAACAAAATGGTTAGACTTTTTCAAAGATGCTATGAAGCTTCATGAAGCTTCAAGCCAAAACAAGAAAAGCCACCATTTAGTTTTACCAAAATAAATAAATAAATAAAATAAATAAAACCCTAACCATTAACCTAAACTTGGTGTAAGTCATACACACACACCCAAGTTTGCATGTATCATCAATCATGATATAAACTAGTGCACAAACATATATCATATATACAACTTGTGCACATTAAGTGAAAAAATCAATCTTAAGTGAACAAATACTAGTTAATGTAAAGTAATATATCAAATATATAATTATACATTAAATCATTAAATCGATACTTGATTTAATGATCCGGTCATATCGCATATAACCGATTAATATCAAGTGTATCAATGTATCGAATCAACACTTGATTCGGTAACCCGGCTATATCACATATAACCGATCAATGATACAAATCGCGAGAATAGAATACAGTATCACATACTGGTATTATTCTCGGTCCCGCACATATCTCATATGCGCTCCAATTTCGTTTCGCTTGAGCCAGGAAACCTCTGTGTAGGACTCTAAAGACTCGTCAATACGCCGGCAGTAGATGATGATCATATTAAACACCCACAAACCGCAAGCGGTCTGCTAAACGTAACGGCCACCCGGGTATTGAGCGATCAGAAGATCAACGAGCAAGCCTGCTCACGCTCCTGTGAATCCAACCAGTAAGACTTACCGCACAGTCCGGTCTGTTCGTCTGATATGTCGCATATCTCGCCTAGGGGTGGTAAACGTCAGACCCCAGTAGCTCGATAAGTCATGCCGATGTAAGGTCCATAACAAGCATGAAACTACTGATAACACTTACCAGTAAATCAGTGCAACCCTGGCCAGGGATTTCCAGTTATGGCCAGTCGAGCATAGCGCAACATCAACCCCCAATACCGGGAGAGACGAATCCCCTCCTATCGCTCATTGCCTCCATGTGAATCGGGACTGTACCCAAAAACCACCTGTTTGCATAACTCAGTAGAGCCGTGGTAGGGTGGAAATCAAAGCACAGTGGGAGACACACAAGACTCTATGACGATCTCGGGTCAACAGACTAAGTTGTACCAGTGTCACCAGAGAACTGCCATCTGACGTGAGGTATAATACCATCTGGGAGTTCTCGGCGAGTCCGTTCATTATACCCAGTCACCACTGAGCACCCACATACCATCTCTGATGTCAAACACCAATGGATATGGGATCATCCATCGCCCATCACATGGGTCGAGAAGATATATGCTAGTCTACTCTGGAATATCGATGCCCCGTCTCGATATTCCAATGACTAGGAACATTGAAGGATGTACTCATTGACTACCCAGGCTCCACTAGTATGATCTACATCACAGTCCTGGAAGTCGAGTACACATCCTAAGGGCTTTATCAACATGTAACAGAGAGACAGCAAGTATACATGTTAAGATAAAGAGCAACCAGATAGCGCACTATCATGTCGAGCAAGAAAGTCCTACCTATATATGTCGCAGCATCCACTACAATATACATCTCATGTACAGTAATGGCCTCTAGGGCATACATATAACTAACAGGAAGCGGGTCAAAAGGTCCAGGATGACTATAGCCACGAAATAGCCATTTATGAGAAAGCTAGGACGCAGCGCCTCCTTCAGCAGGCCGTGGAGAATGACACTGCTCTTTGTCACCAGGCCGTGGATTGAACGAGATTTTAGTGCTTACTTGTTTTTAAATCAAAGAATTAACCGCAATCAATAACAGTGTCACTTGGTAGCTAGCCGGTTGAGTACGGGTCGATCCACAGGGAGATGGATTCCTATTCTTTGTGTTTTAACAGGTTAAATCAAAAAGATTTTGGTTTTTATTTTAAGATCTAAGAATGAGATAAAAGTTTATAAAAAGCTTTCTAGGGTTAAGATTAGGTTAGTTTGGTAAATCAATTATTCTCACCGCTTTCTTTGCCCTAATTAAGAACTTTTAGGTGTTAAAGCAATAATTAAAAAAGGGGATTAGCACGATCGGGAAGAACTAGGTTTTTTCCTCTAGGTCCTTGTCCATCCTTTCTTAACTCTTAGCCCAAATCTCCATGGAAATCATACACAACCGGTCTTTAACTATGGTATCACCGCTACCTCGTGGGATAGGGTGCCGTAGTGAGCGGTATGTGTATGTATGCATAGAGTCCTACTTTAAAATGTTGAACGGGCAAGAAAGGGGTGGGAGATTTTCATCTCTCAAACCTTCTCCAAACTTAACCCTAACAAGTGAGGAACTACTCACTGATTAGGGAATTGATAAACGAGTTCATTTTTTATGGTTTTAATTTAATAACTATGGCAGATAAAAAAAATCTATAACTACGACAGATGAAAAATTTATAACTACGGCAGAAAAGAAATTCATGATAGAAAAAACTTACTTCTTTATTGATGCACTCCTTGATAGATGTCACGACCCGAAAGAGCACGTGACTGGACCTTGAACCATGTGAAGTCTATAGGACCCCATCTGATCCAAGTAAGCCAAAAGCCCAGAAATCTAAAACCATTTAAAGAGTAAATATGGGAAAACTGGTTTTAAGAAGTAAAGAAATCATGTTTCAAAAATCAAAGTTTTTAACAACTAAGCCGAATATGCATTTTAAAAAAGGTGTAACTTTTCCTGAAAATTTCGGCAGAGTTTCTTTTGTAAAAACTGGCCCCGAACGGGGTACAACAAGAATAATATATATGAAATGATAAAAGCCATCCCCAAGCGGGAGCTAGCTCTTCGTCAATCAACGGTCACAACCACGCAAGCAATAATAATATATAACGCCAAAGGGCGAGGATCAAAACCCAAAAAGAACCCAAAACAGCCAGAAAACCGTAATACTACAAGCGCGACTCTAAGGTCGAAATAATACAACACTGTTTTCTAAGTCTGAAACAATATACAAGTTGTTGGTTGATGGAATGTCTAGATACAATGAATAATATATGAACAATGGCGGTTCTGATACAAAAGAACCCATCTACCCAAGCAAGTCACCCATAAGGAAGCAGTGTGCCAGAAATGCCGCTATGGAATATGTACGGCAAAACCTGCAAGAACTGTGGCACAACGGGGGTGAGTTGCCAACTCGTGAATAGAAAAATATCTACACGCAGAGATCGAATGCATGACATAATCCTAAGTCAATACGATCAGATATAAATAAACCTCAATATGAATAAGTCTGAAGCATGCAAACTGGCAAGGTAATCTCTATGCATGAGTGTAGTGCCAAGTGCTCGTGCCAGTGCCTCAGGTAATAGCATATCATAAATGTGAGGTATGATCAATGTAATCAAATCTGCATATACGTGAATCCCGTCCACTCGTCACCCAATGACAATAACCATCATGCATGTAAATATCATAAAGCATGTGCATGGGAATAATATGAGGATATAAACTATCTGTGTCCCTCGCGACACGTCAAAATCATGGAACCGGAGTGCCCATCATCGACACTCGAAAACATCATGAAAACTGTGCCCAGCATCGGCACGTAAATCCTCATATATCGGGCTCCGTCAGTCCGGATCGGCCAACGGGCTCTGTCTGCGGTATCGGCCCTCGGCCCCGGCAGTACGCCCATATCCATCTATCGACTCTGGTCAGTATCCTCCGGATAACCGCCAGGCCCAACCAATCACCGGTAGGTAGTAGTCCCTCTGCCAGGCTCACCGTCTACTACACAGCGAAACCGTTCTCGCCCCGGGATACCATACCGGGTCCACCATGTACCCGCAATCGGCCTCATCCGCCTCCTCGAATCGGGTTTTACATGTCGCTCTCAGCACCGAGAAAACACATGGTGGACGCACTGAAATATCATATCATGGGTAACCGGGTTTTTAAAACAATTTCACATTCTCTTTTGAAATACGCACGGTTCCCAAATCCAGAAATATCATGGAAACAACATATCTCAATGCGTATAATCAGAAAGCATGATGCATGCGACATGTAAAACAAATATAAGCATATCAGTCTGTCATGCAAGAATCATATCCTGAATGCAACAGTACTACAGTGTAGTGACATGGCAATTATCGATGATGAAGTGTGTGAGCCGGCAAACAAGTGTACGTGGAACATACGCATCATCGATAATGGTGCAGGTGTCCTAGCAGCATGACTGAAATATATCAACAATACAAGCGATGCAATGCAAATAGCATGAATATGCGGAATCGAATAATCAACGCAACAGTAGAGAACCTGCCTCAATAGATATATCATGCAACCTTGCCTTTTGAAATAAGACGAATCAGGGCTTTTGGTAAAATAAGGGCTACGGTGTTTTAAGAAAAGATGCCTCGTTTGAGAATATCCGTATGAACCCTTCTGCCTATCTTTAAAATATCCCCGATTCGTTAGTTTTGAAATACGTATGACTCGGGTCTAGTCTAACGCCTACTATGTGAACTACGAACCCAACAATCAAGTCAATCGGAAGGGGTATGGAAACCACCTAAATCTGAGTCGATATACATATATATATATATAGTCGGTGATCTCGCCTCAATAGTATCACGTACAATACAGTATATCATTTAACACCCTCGAGTTATGAGTGCGGATCTAACATCAATATAAAGCTCGTACGGTAAATCGTCGTACGGCATCCCAATAGCTGGGTATGGTCAATATCAAATTCATCTCATCACATATCCGGTATCACTACCATCATATCACATCACAATAACGAACTCTGTCATATCGCCGAATCTCACGGCCTCAATCAAACCTCATCGACTCAACTCAATCCCATGTATCATCCTCAATCCCGTATATGAACACATAGTCCCATACCCATGTGCAGATATACACACCTCTATATGCGCACAGATAAATGAAAGAATGCATGCAAGTATATGTGTACGCGTATGTGTGGGTGCAACCACTACTCTAGGGTTTCGCACTATACTAAACCAATACATCCTTATCACCAATAATACCACTATTACCCTCAATAATCCTAAACAACACATAATAAATATTTGTGTGTATACGTATTCGTATACATCACCACGGACTGCAGGGGTGCTATACGCCATCCACCCGACTTCTCCCCGTAGATATAATCTACTCACCTTGCTTCTCGTGTGCCAATGCCGATGTCGCTATCTTCATCTTCTTTGCCTCAACATCATGTGGGGTACCTACAAGGATATCATAAACGCTAAAGCACATGAAAATCACATCGGAAACCAAAACGGCACACGCTACGCCTATAGGTAAAAACCTATAACCTCGCATGCAAACACGATCAATATCCACTTGTCGTTGACGTCCAAACGCCACCCGACAGAAACGAATCACCAAATACCAAAATCCATGCTAAAATAAGTCGTAAATCATACACCAACTCAAGCAAAACAATCCAGATTTCACCCTAACCGGAATCAGTCAAAACTAGACATACCCAGGGTCAAGACTAGAGGAAATAGGGCCATGCACAAAAATCGAGACAGTTCCCTCCTGCTCTGGCCGCAATTTGCGGCCAGAAGGAATAAATTGGCGGCCGTACATTTGAGTTGGGGGTTAGGGTTTGGTGTGGTGGTTCCATGGTGCCTGCACATCTCACTGTCAACTTAGTTTTATTTTTGGGGTCTTGGGGTGAATGCAGATTTCTAAATACGATCACAGATTCACAGTTTTTCTCCGACATCGCCTCATAAATCCGTATTCTGGTTTCAAGTTCAGGTTTGGGTCCAAATTAGTATCACACAAGGGGTTCTAAGGTCACCACAATCCTCAATTTCATCTTTAATTTCAGATCTCACATAACCCTAACTTGAAGTTTCACAAAATCCATCAAACGACACCATATTGACACAAAACTAGTATTGATGCAATAAGAATTGAATTACTAAACTAGGGGTGCAGAAATTACCTCCTTTGGCAACTCAAGAATTTTCTTGAGTTGCTCAAAGTCCTCCAAATCCAATCTTGCTAGGTTCAATGTGTAGCTAGTGAGCTTGGGAGCAAGTTTTGTGAAGTGGGAATGGGGTTTTGGCTTTGTTTTCATGGTGGATCTAGGGTTTTTGTGAAGAAGGAGAGTGAGGGAGAAGGAGCAGCAGCAGCTCTAGGGGATGGGGAGAGAGAAATGAGATGGGGAAATGATGGGTATGGTTCAAAAAGTGAGGGTTGACTTGGTCTCTCTCTCTCTCTCTCATCATCACACTTACTTTTTCCTTTTTCTTTTCTTTTCCTTTTTCTTTTCCTTCTCACTCCAATAGTGAACCCAAATGAACAACCATGGCAATAGAAATGTAACACAAGTGTAACAAGTGTGGAAAATGATATGTGCACATTTTTGCACAAAAAAGCTAAAAATCCAATTAGCGATTTTTAATCGCGATTAGCACTATATTAGCATATAACTAGTCTTAAAAACTTTAAAATGGCATGATTCCATAAAATACCCTATTTTAGAATTTTCCATAATTTTTCCCTATTTATTTGTATTTAATTATACCAGAATATTAAAATATTCATTAAAATAATATTAAATTATAAAATTTCCCAAAAATCATATTTTATTATTTTGAAAACGTTACAATCTACCCCCTTAAAGAAATTCGGTCCCCAAATTTAAATTTAAACCCCCAAATACTAAAATATTTCAATACAAATTCCAAGTCATCGGGGCTCCGAAATCAGCAATACATAAAACGTATCATAGCGCAATGCATGCGCATGAGTACTGAGCAGATAACTCAAAAGCAACACTCCATCAAGCATCCCGCAATCATCGGAGTCATGGTAAAGACACAAATGTCAAATCCAATACAAAACCAATATGATATAGATCAGAACTATACATGTAGACATCCAATCTAAACATGTGAATAGCTGATGTAAATGCATGCCAAATCTTTTTGAGTCGCTGTGCGATGCGCGTAACACTGCACAGTGGCGGACGTTTTTCATAAGAAAATAACTATATACGTATATATATATATCCTTTGTTTAATAGGTACGTTCCGCCGTTTTGAAACAATTTAGAAGGGTTTCCTTGTTTTTAAACGTTTCGTGTCATATCGGACACGTAGGTATATATATATCGAGACCATAGCTCGTTCTTGGAAATCCCTTCGAACTATCAATGCATGCAAAATATATCCAGGTACTGTCCTCTGACTAGTCCTGCTCAGTATGAAAACAAATATTCAATATCATAAAAATATACTGCTCCAAAAGGAATAAATCCCAAAAATGCACATAACACCACCCTGTGCGTCTGGTGCGCACGGAAATCAAAATCCATATATGTGCCATACAGGTGCACAAAACAACATCTAGGTGCAACGGCGTGCTTGAAGCATCTGTCATAGGCAACGTGTGTGCCTGACAGCCAAAGTCCGGTGCATCTGACATGCACGAAGAATCTCGATTTAGTGCATTGGGTGTGCACCAAAATCGTATCTCAAAACATGCGCCCAACATGCGCGAAATCACGAAATCCAATAGCAAACGTCGAACATGCGTAAGTCCAATCAAAAGCACGGAGTGCAAGAATCAATCATCAATATTAGGGTCAAAATCGACGATATATAATGCGGCTCAATCAAGATCAAGTGTACCGCGATGGAAATCTCACAACCGTGTGCATCAGCGTGCACAAATCAAATCAAACACTAAAAGTACATGAAAACTACGCTGGAAGCGTAAATCAAATCACCGGCATAAATTAGGCATGAAATCACAATCAATACCTCAAGAGTAATAACTCCGCACAAAATATGAATACCCAGTAAGTGCAACCATGGTGCACAAAATCAAATATCATGGAACTCAGTCATCAAGACTAAATCATGCAAATAGATCGCCCGAAATACCGAAATTCAAAGTGACGGATACGTGATAGTCAAATCACAAAATCACAAATCATAAATCATAAATATTGTCGTCGGTATATCCTCCTTCGAGTCGAGAAGGTGCCGGTACATCCAATGCTAGCGGCGCAAGATATCTACTTGCCTCTTGCTCGCGGCTGGCGTCCTCTGCCTCTGGTTCCTTATCTTCCCTGTGGATTACCAATCTCGCAATCCATCGGCTCATCGGCCCGGTCAGGTGTGCTGACAGGAACGATTCCGTTCTGGCACTTTCCTGGTCATCTCTCGGTCAATTCTCACGATCGCTCGTAACGCAGCACATCTCTGGCGCCGACCTCGGGTCCTCTGAATGCACATCACGCATTTGCTCCTGGTGCAAATCTTATTGCAGCAGTGTACTGGAAGGAATCCTACTCAAGGTCTCTTCTGATCATGCCTAAGCCAAACTGTACGGAGGCTGGTACTCTGGCATAATCTTTCCTCGCTTTCTGGACGTCTGCGCCCTTAGTACAACATCTCCTCGGAAGTTGGTCGCACCCCTACGCCTCTGTATGCATATCCGACCTTTAATATTAACGGGGTGTAGCACCAGCTCGTCTGCATCTCGCACGAACTTCTTGTCCCGCTTGTCTGTATCATCGACCATTTCGACATCGCGTCTCTATCTGCGCACTGCAATGTCCTCGGCTACGGTCCCTCCGAAGTCTCTAACACGGACTCGAAATCACGAACTCTGTATCTTCGTCACTCAGTAGGAGATATCTAGCTGATCACGTCCTCAGCGTGCATATCGCATCTCTAACGTCGGCGGAGTGGAACGTCATCTCGTCGAAATCTCATGCTAACTCTTTACTCTACTCTGCTTCAATATCGACTGATTCGGACTCATCTCATCGTCGCTACACAGACTGCGCTCCAATGGCTACACTTGTATCTGGAGTCTCCCAAGCAGTGTCCCATCATATGATATCCGAATGATGCCGAATCGTCCGATCGTCTCGTCAGAACCTCACAATCCCCTAAGAGCTCAACACCTCGGGTACAGTTTAATAGTATCGAGTACATACCACAGCATCGGTGGTCCAGCCGTAGAAGGGCAAACCCAAGCCTCACTAATGGCGCCGCGGAACTGCCGCAAACCCTAAGGTTCAAAGGCTTTCACATGGTCATTATGTCGAGTTAGGGTTTCATTCTTCTAGAGGGTCCATAGAATCGCTTGCATGTCTTTCCGAATACTTTAAACTTGAAAAATGGGTTCCGGACACTCGATCGTCTCAATCGACTCTCAACGAATCTGCGTGAAGTTGCCTCTAGCTGGAATCAATCTATCTGGTGACCTCGCATCGGGGTAAGCGAACGAACCATATGTCCTAGTCATTAATCCTCGGTGACTAGCGACTCACTATCATATCTTTAAGAATATGCTCATGCTGCAGTAGCTCAAATCACCTGGGCGATATCTCATCATTCGCAGCACAACTGGCTCATTCGTCCGTGCGCTGGAAAACACCTCAATCGTCCTAGATAAGCGATAATGTCAACGGTCATCACATCCTGGCTGGTCTCTATCTGTGGCTCAATCCTCTGGTGCCGATTAGCACATCAGGAAATCTCATAAAAGTGATCAATCCAACGCTCATGGCGTGAAAACACAATAAGACGACGCCTCTCAATGCAATCGTATGTCTCTGGAATCACGCCCTGGTCAGTCCTCGTCCACGACGAGCTCATGCTGACGCAACTCGAGCCGTAGCTCACTCTGCCCGTGCAATCGTGGCGGCAAAACCATAACCAATATCGATGAGGATAGATCATAGGAAGGAATATAATACAGTGCAAGGAAATGTACAACCTAAGGTTTCTTAAGTAGAGTGGCGTGTCGTAAGTATGCCGTGGAACATACCCACGGTACGTCACTCTACTTTAGTCACCTATTCCATCAACCAAGGGTCATCCTACGCGACGAAAGTTCGGGTCTAATACCCTCTCGACTAGGTCTAAGTTCCGTAAGGTCAAGCCTAAGTTCCGTATATATATAACGCCCTAGGCTCCACATAGTCAAACTTAGACTCGAACCAAGGTCAACCTAGCGCTCTGATACCAACTTTGTCACGATCTGAAAGAGCACGTGACTGGCCCTTGAACCATATGAAGTCTATAGGACCCTATCTGATCCAAGTAAGCCAAAAGCCCAGAAATCTAAAACCATTTAAAGAGTAAATAATGAAAAACTGGTTTTAAGAAGTAAAGAAATCATGTTTCAAAAATCAAAGTTTTTATACAACTAAGCCGAATATGCATTTTGAAAAAGGTGTAATTTTTCCTGAAAATTTCGGCAGAGTTTCCTTTGTAAAAACTGGCCCCGAACGGGGTACAACAAGAATAATATATATGAAATGATAAAAGGCATCCCCAAGCGGGAGCTAGCTCTTCGTCAATCGACGGTCACAACCACGCAAGCAATAATAATATACAACGCCAAAGGGCGAGGATCAAAACCCAAAAAGAACTCAAAACAGCCAGAAAACCGTAATACTACAAGCGCGACTCTAAGGTCGAAATAATACAACACTGTTTTCTAAGTCTGAAACAATATACAAGTTGTTGGTTGATGGAATGTCTAGATACAATGAATAATACATGAACAATGGCGGTTCTGATACAAAAGAACCCACCTACCCAAGCAAGTCACCCATAAGGAAGCAGTGTGCCAGAAATGCCGCTATGGAATCTGTACGGCAAAACCTGCAAGAACTGTGGCACAACGGGGGTGAGTTGCCAACTCGTGAATAGAAAAATATCTACAAGCAGAGATCGAATGCATGACATAATCCTAAGTCAATACGATCAGATATAAATAAACCTCAATATGAATAAGTCTGAAGCATGCAAAACTGGCAAGGTAATCTCTATGCATGAGTGTAGTGCCAAGTGCTCGTGCCAGTGTCTCAGGTAATAGCATATCATAAATGTGAGGTATGATCAATGTAATCAAATCTGCATATACGTGGATCCCGTCCACTCGTCACCCAATGACAATAACCATCATGCATGTAAATATCATAAAGCATGTGCATGGGAATAATATGAGCATATAAACTATCTATATCCCTCGCGACACGTCAAAATCATGGAACCGGAGTGCCCAGCATCGACACTCGAAAACATCATGAAAACTGTGCCCAGCATCGGCACGTAAATCCTCATATATCGGGCTCCGTCAGTCCGGATCGGCCCACGGGCTCTGTCTGCGGTATCGGCTCTCGGCCCCGGCAGTACGCCCATATCCATCTATCGACTCTGATCAGTATCCTCCGGATAGCCGCCAGGCCCAACCAATCACCGGTAGGTAGTAGTCCCTCTGCCAGGCTCACCGTCTACTACACAGCGAAACCGTTCTCGCCCCGGGGTACCATACCGGGTCCACCATGTACCCGCAATCGGCCTCATCCACCTCCTCGAATCGGGTTTTACTTGTCACTCTCAGCACCGAGAAAACACATGGTGGACGCACTGAAATATCATCTCAAGGGTAACCGGGTTTTTAAAAAAATTTCACATTCTCTTTTGAAATACCCACGATTCCCAAATCCAGAAATATCATGCAAACAACATATCTCAATGCGTATAATCAGAAAGCATGATGCATGCGACATGTAAAACAAATATAAGCATATCAGTCTGTCATGCAAGAATCATATCCTGAATGCAACAGTACTACAGTGTAGTGACATGGCAATTATCGATGATGAAGTGTGTGAGCCGGCAAACAAGTGTACGTGGAACATACGCATCATCAATAATGGTGCTGGTGTCCTAGCAGCATGACTGAAATATATCAACAATACAAGCGATGCATTGCAAATAGCATGAATATGTGGAATCGAATAATCAACGCAACAGTAGAGAACCTGCCTCAATAGATATATCATGCAACCTTGCCTTTTGAAATAAGACGAATCAGGGCTTTTGGTAAAATAAGGGCTACGGTGTTTTAAGAAAAGATGCGTCGTTTGAAAATATCCGTATGAACCCTTCTGCCTATCTTTAAAATATCCCTGATTCGTTAGTTTTGAAATAGGTATGACTCGGGTCTAGTCTAACGCCTACTATGCGAACTACGAACCCAACAATCAAGTCAATCGGGAGGGGTATGGAAACCACCTAAATCTGAGTCGATATACATATATATATATAATCGGTGATCTTGCCTCAATAGTATCACGTACAATACAGTATATCATATAACACCCTCGAGTCATGAGTGCGGATCTAACATCAATATAAAGCTCGTACGGTAAATCGTCGTACGGCATCCCAATAGCTGGGTACGGTCAATATCACATTCATCTCATCACATATCCGGTATCACTACCATCATATCACATCACAATAACGAACTCTGTCATATCGCCGAATCTCACGGCCTCAATCAAACCTCATTGACTCAACTCAATCCCATGTATCATCCTCAATCCCGTATATGAACACATAGTCCCATACCTATGTGTAGATATACACACCTCTATATGCGCACAGATAAATGAAAGAATGCATGCAAGTATATGCGTACGCGTATGTGTGGGTGCAACCACTAATCTAGGGTTTCGCACTATACTAAACCAATACATCCTTATCACCAATAATACCACTATTACCCTCAATAATCCTAAACAACACATAATAAATATATGTGTGTATATGTATTCGTATACATCACCACGGACTGCGGGGGTGCTATACGCCATCCACCCGACTTCTCCCCGTAGATATAATCTACTCACCTTGCTTCTCGTGTGCCAATGCCGATGTCGCTATCTTCATCTTCTTTGCCTCAACATCATGTGGGGTACCTACAAGGATATCATAAACGCTAAAGCACATGAAAATCACATCGGAAACCAAAACGACACACGGTACGCCTATAGGTAAAAACCTATAACCTCGCATGCAAACACGATCAATATCCACTTGTCGTTGACGTCCAAACGCCACCCGACAGAAACGAATCACCAAATATCAAAATCCATGCTAAAACAAGTCGTAAATCGTACGCCAACTCAAGCAAAACAATCCAGATTTCACCCTAACCGGAATCAGTCAAAACTAGACATACCCAGGGTCAAGACTAGAGGAAATAGGGCCATGCACAAAAATCGAGACAGTTCCCTCCTGCTCTGGCCGCAATTTGCGGCCAGAAGGAATAAATTGGCGGCCGTACATTTGAGTTGGGGGCTAGGGTTTGGTGTGGTGGTTCCATGGTGCCTGCACATCTCACTGTCAACTCAGTTTTATTTTTGGGGTCTTGGGGTGATAGCAGATTCCTAAATACGATCACAGATTCACAGTTTTTCTCCGACATCGCCTCATAAATCCGTATTCTGGTTTCAAGTTCAGGTTTGGGTCCAAATTAGCATCACACAAGGGGTTCTAAGGTCACCACAATCCTCAATTTCATCTTTAATTTCAGATCTCACATAACCCTAACTTGAAGTTTCACAAAATCCATCAAACGACACCATATCGACACAAAACTAGTATTGATGCAATAAGAATTGAATTACTAAACTAGGGGTGCAGAAATTACCTCTTTTGGCAACTCAAGAATTTTCTTGAGTTGCTCAAAGTCCTCCAAATCCAATCTTGCTAGGTTCAATGTGTAGCTAGTGAGCTTGGGAGCAAGTTTTGTGAAGTGGGAATGGGGTTTTGGTTTTGTTTTCATGGTGGATCTAGGGTTTTTGTGAAGAGGGAGAGTGAGGGAGAAGGAGCAGCAGCAGCTCTAGGGGATGGGGAGAGAGAAATGCGATGGGGAAATGATGGGTATGGTTCAAAAAGTGAGGGTTGACTTGGTCTCTCTCTCTCTCTCATCATCACACTTACTTTTTCTTTTTTCTTTTCTTTTCCTTTTTCTTTTCCTTCTCACTCCAATAGTGAACCCAAATGAACAACCATGGCAATAGAAATGTAACACAAGTGTAACAAGTGTGGAAAATGATATGTGCACATTTTTGCACAAAAAAGCTAAAAATCCAATTAGCGATTTTTAATCGCGATTAGCACTATATTAGCATATAACTAGTCTTAAAAACTTTAAAATGGCATGATTCCATAAAATACCCTATTTTAGATTTTTCCATAATTTTTCCCCATTTATTTGTATTTAATTATACCAGAATATTAAAATATTCATTAAAATAATATTAAATTATAAAATTTCCCAAAAATCATATTTTATTATTTTGAAAACGTTACAATAGATTACATGGAATTGAAAATCTATGATCTAGAAATTAAAAGAGGCATCTCAAAAGAGGCACCCAAAAAGAGGCACGCTCCAAAAAGAGCTGTAGGGTTCCTATTTATAGATAATAGAAACCCTATGGTTTATATCCGATCCATATCTAGAATTACAAAATTAACCCCAAAGACCGAGTCAAAGCACCGACACCCACCGACACACGTTTACCGACACGTGCACTGCACGTGCACTATATGACCGCGGAACCGCGGCAAGAAGGCATGTTTGGCTGCGGTTCCGCGGCCATCTTGTGGTCTCTCTTGCTAGATTCTTCAGGGTTGCTTCATATTGCCTTTTTCTTCTATCTTCTTCACTTGGTTTCTCAAAATGTCTTCTAGTTTCTTCCAGATTTCCACAGTGCAGAAATGTTGTGGACTTTTACCGTTTGCTTCGTGTTGAAGTCTTGAATCATGTGCTGTCTTCATGCTTTGTGAAATCGAATTGTTTGCTGATCTTCATTTGTTTCTCAAACTGTAGGCGGCATGATAAAGATTCTTCTATTTGTTGGTCGTAGTCTCACTTTTGTAGCGTCTTTTTATCATTTTCACTGTATTGTTCCGAGAACCTGTAACCTGCAACTATTCAACTGACATGGATCAAAAAGCACCTATTTATTTGTAAAATGATTAAGAATGGGAAATATAATAATGCAAAATTATGAGATGAATAAATACCCCCAAACTTATCTTTTGCTCATCCCGAGCAAAACGAGTTTATTCTCGAAAAAGCCTAACCTAACTTTCGCCGGGAAACACGATTGCACTGAGCTCGTGCAACAGGCCGTTAAATCTCTAGGTGTCCCTAATAGGAGGAGTGTTGTCTCCTGAGGGTTTTCAGCGGATACTACCCACAAAATCCTATCAATTTGGCCCATTGATTTTCATTCTTCAATTCGGTGTTCTAGCAAGAAATTCTATTCTCCTCAACCTAGAAATCATCAACCCATATTTTTCATGCTTCCTTATCTTTTAACTTAAGATTGTATATGTGTAACGTCTTCAAAATAATAAAATATGATTTTTGGGATATTTTATAATTTAATATTATTTTAATGAATATTTTAATATTCTGGTATAATTAAATACAGATAAATGGGGAAAAATTATGGAAAATTCTAAAATAAGGTATTTTAAGGAATTGCCTCGTTTTCTGTGCATGCCCCCATTTCCTCTAGTTTTGACCCTGAGTATGTCTAGTTTTGACTGATTCCATCTAGGGTGAAATCTGGGTTGATTTTCCTATGTTGGTGTATAATTTGGGACTTGTTTTAGCATGGATTTTGGTATTTGGTGATTCATTCCTGTCGGGTGGCGTTTGGACGTCAACGACAAGTGGATTTTGATTGTGTTTACATGCGATTTGATGGGTTTTTACCTATGCGGGTAGCGTGTGCTATTTTGGTTTCCGATGTGATTTTCATGTGCTTTAGCATTGTGATATACTTGTAGGTACCCCGCGTGATGTTGAGGCAAAGGAGGTGAAGATAGCGACATCGGCTTTGGCACACGAGAAGCAAGGTGAGTAGATTTATATCTACGGGGAGAAGTCGGGTGGATGGCGTATAGCACCCCCGCAGTTCGTGGTGTTGTATACGAATACGTATACACACGTATATTTATTATGTGTTGTTTAGGATCATTGATCGTAATAATGGTATTTTTGATGTTAAGAATATATTGGTTTAGTATAGTGCGAACCCTAGAGTAGTGGTTGCACTCACACATACACTTACACACATACTTGCATTCATTCTTTCATTTATTAGAGTGCATATGATGGTGCGTATATCTACACATGGGTATGGGACTATGTGTTTATATACGGGATTTGAGGATGATACGTGGTTTGAGATGATATTTGATGTGAGGCCGTGAGATCGGCGATGTGACATAGCTTGTCTTCGAGGTGCGATATGATAGTTTTAGCGGGCCTTTGGACATGTGCTTTACCCTCATTCATATTTTTATAGATGGTATCGATTTGTACTAGACTTAGAGTAGTACCCCAGATTATGCGATCTGATGATAGTGATACCTGATATGTGATGAGGTACTGTGATATTGACCCCTACCCAGCTATTGGGATGCCGTACGACGATCTACCGTACGAGCCGATATTGATGATAGATCCGCACTCATGACTCGAGGATATCTTACGATATGTTATTGAGGCGAGATCACCGACTATCATATCTATATTTATATATATTGACTCAGATTAGGTGGTTTCATACCCCTCCTGTCTAGATTATTTAGTAGACATTAGACTAGACCGAGTCATACCTATTTCAAAACTAACGAATCGGGGATATTTTAAAGATAAGCAGAAGGGTTATACGGATATTTTCAAATGATGCATCTTTTCTTAAAACACCGTAGCCCTTACTTTACCAAAAGCCCTGATTCGTCTTATTTCAAAAGGCAAGGTTGCATGACATATCTATTGGGGCAGGTTCTGTGCTTTTGCGTTGATTATTCGATTCCGCATATTCATGCTATTTGCATTGCATCGCTTGTACTGTGGTTATATTTCAGTCATGCTGCTAGGACACCAGCACCATTATCGATGATGCATATGTTCCACGTACACTTGTTGCCGGCTCACACACTCATCATCGATAATTGCCATGTCACTACACTGTAGTACTATTGCATTCAGTATATGATCCTTGCATGACATGATGATGTGCATACCTTCCTTTACATGTCGCATACTTCATGCTTTTGACTATACGCATTGAGATATGTTGTTTCTATGATATTTCTGGATTTGGGAACCGAGAGTGTTTTAAAAGAGAATATGTCATTTCTTTAAAAACCCGGTTACCCTTGATATGATATTTCAGTGCGTCCACCATGTGTTTTCTCGGTGCTGAGAGCGACATGTGTAACCCGAATCGAGGCGTGGATGAGCCGATTGCGGGTACATGGTGGACCCGGTATGGTTCCCCTCGGCAAGATGATCGATGAGCTTCGCCGATTGAGCCTGGAGGCGGGCGAGTACCTACCGGTGATTGGTTGGACCTGGCGGTTATCCGGAGGATACTGACCAGAGTCGATGGATAGATTTGGGCGTCCTGCCGGGGCCGAGGGCCGATACCGCAGACAGAGCCCGCGGGCCGATCCGGACTGACGGAGCCCGATATAAGAGGATTTATGTGCCGATGCTGGGCACAGTTTTCATGATGTTTTCGAGTGCCGATGCTGGGCACTCTGGTTCCATGATTTTGACGTGTCGCGAGGGACACGGGTGGGTTATATCCTCATATTTCCATGCACAGGTTTCATGATATTTACTTGCATGATGGTTATTGTCATTGGGTGACGAGTGGACGGGATCCACGTGTGTGCAGATTTGATTACATTGGTCATACCTCATATTCATGACATGCTATTACCTGAGGCACTAGCACGAGCACTTGGCATTACACTCATGTAGAGATTACATTGCCAGTTTAGCATGCTTCAGCTTTATTCATATTGAGGTTTATTTATATCTGATCGTATTGACCTAGGATGGGTCATGCATTCGATCTCTGCTTGTAGATATTTTCTATTCACGAGTTGGCAACTCACCCCCGTTGTGCCCCAGTTCTTGCAGGTTTGCCGTACAGATTCCATAGCGGCATTTCTGGCACACTGCTTCCTTATGGGTGACTTGCGTTGGTAGGTGGGTTCTTTGTATCAGAACCGCCATTGCTCATGTATGATTTATTGTATCTAGAATTTCCATCAACCAAAACTTGTAGTTTGTTTCAGACTTAGAAAACAGTGTTGTTTTGTTTCGACCTTAGAGTCGCGCTTGTAGTATTGCGGTTTTCTGGCTGTTTTTGAGTTTCTTTTCAGTTTTGATCCTCGCCCCTTGGCGTTGTATATTATTATTGCTTGCGTGGTTGTGACCGTCGATGGACGAAGAGCTAGCTCCCGCTTGGGGATGCCTTTTATCATTTCATATATATTATTCTTGTTGTACCCCGTTCGGGGCCAGTTTTTACAAAGGAAACTCTGTCGAAATTTTCAGGAAAAATTACACATTTTAAAAATTCATATTCGGCTTAGTTATTTAAAAACTTGATTTTCAAACATGATTTCCTTACTTTTCAAAAACAGTTTTCCTTATTTACTCTTTAAATGGTTTTAGATTGCTGGGCTTTTGGCTTACTTGGATCAGATGGGGTCCTATAGACTTCATATGGTTCAAGGGCCAGTCACGTGCTCTTTCGGGTCGTGACAAAGTATGTTCTGTAAATTTATTTAGCTTTTAGCATCTTTCGAATTTTCCTTCAAAGGTTCCATCTCAACTTAGGAAATTTTATCATTTCTACTGAAGGTATAAACCCTATTTTTCATTCCTATCTCTCATCCAAACCCCAATCATATACCCCTACGTGTGTGTATGTATCACCCCTATACTTGGAAATTCAATTTTAGCTATCATACTTTTGTCCATTGTCCAAAATACTTTTAATTTTCAGTCGCTAGTGGTGCCGTCGGATCGTGGCTCCCACCCGAGCGAGAGAGAGGTAACGCAACCAGATCTAAGCGGGGAAAACATCTATCACTTGAATTTTAGATGAAATTGCTCACACATTCTTCATGCGACCGTTAATACTTCTTGAGGTACTAACGACCGATTACAAAATGTTTTCGCGCATTAAGGCGTAATTCCTCGCCTTGCAATACCTAAGGCTTAGCAGTGACTTCCATACCAGTTGGTCTAAGGCACTAGGTGATGAAGCACTCTCGCTATATATTTTTCTATTTATGCAGCCTTAAGTAATTACAAAACCAGTGTTCATTTTTTTATCTCTTTATTCACACTTGTACTTTTTTTTATTTTATTTTCCTTCATACTAAGGATTTTAGACAAGAGCATTTCAAGGTATTTTCTACTGGTCCAAGTTTCAAGGTGCGTGTTTGTGCAAGTTGTAGGGTATATATTTTCAGAATTTAGATTTAAGGTTCAGAATTATTTTTTCACACTTACACTTCAATAAAAGTTTCAATACTTTTCCCTTATTTTGACATAGCCCAAGAAATGAACTCAAAATTTGCCTATTTCTAAGTAAACTACAAGGACATATATTTTTTACCGTTAAATTTTAAGAAAGGTTATTTTTAGGGTTTTTAATTTACTAAGTTTTGGGATCTAGTTTTTCCTAACCAGTTAACCGTCTTGTCAAACTTAAGTCAATTATTGCCAAAATTGAATTTTTCAATTTTTGTAATTTTTAAAATTTTTCAATAAGTATGCAAATGTAAAAAATATACATATGAATGCGAAGGAAGAAAGCTTACCGAACACACCCCCAAACTTAAACTTGACAGTGTCCTCACTGTCAGGCTACACCAAGAGAGTCAAAATTATCGGCACTCCCCTGTTTATTTTTTTTATAATTTTTTTATTATTATTAACAAAATATATATACAAAAAGGTTCCCACCAAACTTAAGTGAAACAGTGTTTCCACTGTTGAAGCATTAAAGTTCAGAGTTAGGGAGGAGAAAAATACAGTATCAAGCTATACAAGGCCTTACATAGCCCAAAGGTTAGCACCAACCATTCAAAAATTTTACCGTTATAATGGTGTGGTTAGTGAAAAAATGGGTGTAGAGAAAAGAAATGAGAAACAAACGTGACCGTGTGGAGATAGAAGCAGTATACGGTCTCGGTGGAGGAGAAGAATGGCGGAAGGGAAAAAGAAATGGTGGTGGTGGTTCGACTTCTTCGGGTGGAGGTTGATTAATCACAAAATTTGTGTCGTTTAGGAATGCAAGTTCGTCAGCAAAAAGTTCTTCAAAACTCTCATCGATTTAATTGAATATTTTGCTGTCAGTAAGTTTTGTGCCAGAATTTATCAGACTTGATTTGTCAAAAATTATGAAGGCAGGAGACTCGAAAAACTCATCTACCTCATTTTCAAAAGTATCCAAATCAAGTTGGCTTTCTGAAATGATCAAACTTGAATTATCGGATTGTGATTCATCAACACTCACTGAAATTAAAGGAAGAATAGAAGAGGAACCTGAGAAAGTGGGAGAAAGAAGTTGAATACGAACTTGATGGTGGAGATGGAGTGTATAAATTAGCACATTTTGTAATGACCGATGTGTAAAGAGCGAATGTGCTAATCTATCAACCCACTGAGAAATGAGGTCAAATCCCTCAAGGTTCGTGAGAAAACATGGGTAAGTCGAACTTGGTAAACCAGACATTGAAAATGAAAGGGATACGGTCTCGTGCGCGGTCGGAACGATGGAAAGGATGAAGGGGAGTGATTTAGGAAGGGTCACAGTTAAAGGTTCAGAAGGGTGTATACAGTCAGTGGAAAGAACATGATGAATTGGAAAATCCAACTCATCAAACAAAACCGGTTTATCCTCAATATTCTCCTCAAAATTTAGCTTATCCATGACATTCTCATCAAAATCAAGACGCATATGAAGTTCGGGAAAAATATTTAATGATTCAGGATGATGAATTAGAGAGAAAAACTCAGCCAAATCTGCGGGTTCATCATCCAAATTATTTCCTGCGTCAATATCCTCAATCAAGTGAAAATCAATTTTTTCGGACACCTCATCAAAAGCATGGATATTTATCAATTCAGGTTTTAGATTGGAGGTGTAGAGGTCAAAAAGATTGGTGATGGTTTCATTCGAAATGGACCCTTCACAATCTGGCAAATCGAGCACTACAAAGTCGCACAACTCATTAAATGTTTTATTTTCAACTGGTGAATCATTTGGGACACTTGATAGACATTCAAAACCGGAGTTGTGGGATTCAATTGGGGATGGGTAGGTTTGATTTGGAAGGGTGCACAGCTCACTCTCTCCACTCAAATTCTTAATCTGTCTTACCGCCTCATCATACATTGGAAAAATTGGAGCTAGTTGGAAACTAGCTACCGATTCACTAGGTTGTCTTGATGAATTAAGGGCGGCAATGGACGCATCCTGATTGCTCATCTGTTGGTTTGTCGCTACAATATAAGCTTCCAACGACTGTTCCAGACTAGACATGGGTTGTGAAGGGGTATCAGTAAAAAATTCAAAATTGTTTGGATACTGAAAACTCCCAAATGGCTGTGTAGAAGCAACGTCTTGGGAAGGTGCGAAAGTCAAGTAGGATTGGTAGGAATTGAATGGTTGGACAGGAGTAGGATCAACATTTGGATAAAAAGGTGAATGGACTTGTTGAACCCAAGAATTGAAAGTGTTGAAAGGAGTGAAAGATCGGTTACGAGATTGTTCAATATGTTCAGCAGTAGACATGGGTTTCGGAGTTACAACAGGACTCGAAGAGGGAGTATCAACGTAGGAAGGTGGTGAAGGTTGAAATGATTGATATAAGGTGGGTTGCGGAGTCCAACTGTTTCTCCTAGACGCGTCTATTCGATCTTTCAAAGAAATTTTGGGAATGGAGGGGTCGTCCGTAATTCGACCAAAACAATGCGCGTAGGAAGAAAAGTTTGGATGAGGGTACCAAAGTTCGGCAAGAGTTATGCGAGGTGGGGTACCCATGATGTAAGAAAGGAGAAGAAAAAGAATGTGATGATTTTTTTTAAAAAAAATTTTTAAAAAAAATTTGTTTGTTTTTGGAGTTTTGAAATTTTTGAAAGTGTTTTTTTTTCTTTTTTTTTAGAAAGAGTTTTTGCAAAATTTTACGGATTACTACACACTTTCAAACAGTCATAATATAAGCATGCACAATCAAGCCTAGAGCTAGGGTCTCCTAAGTCAACTAGACTGCTCCTAACTGTTCCAAAGGGCAAGTTGTGAGATCCTCAAATCACCTCTTCACCGCCAATTGTGGTTAGGTAAGTACAAGTAAAGAAAGAAGGGATCCGCTCACGAATCACCGTGAGACAGGCCTTTTAAAATTACTTTTCCCACTTGTCTAGCCTAGACACCACAAAGTCTGATTTAGATAAACGACCGATGCCTACAACTTTTCCTTTGTCCTAATGAGCACGACAGTCCTTATTGGCTGAGTCTAATATTTTTTAATTAACTCAAGGGTTGATGCAAAATATTTTTTATGATTTCTTGGGTCTTAGGAAGGGTAATGAAATCCCCACCCAATCTGAATTGGTGTTATAGCCCCTTAAAAGTCCGTTTTAAAAATGCAAAGCAGTAAGCACACAAAAATCTAAAACACTTTCAAATTTTTTTTTTATTTTGCAGCGCAAAGAATCCTGCACAAAAACAATTTATTGGAGAGGGAGAACTTTTTTTTTTGCGCAAAGAACCTTGCAAGAAAATTTTTCAGTGGAGTTCAGAGGGTAGAAGAGAGGACAAAATACTTACAGAGAATTTTGAGATGCCGACGTCAGCAGTTGACCGCGGTTCCGCGGTCAAACCCCTGAATCTGCCGCGGTTCCGTGGCAGATTTGTTGGTTTAGATCTCCAAAATATTTCTCTGTGTTGTTTGGATTCTCCCCTGTTTGTTCCGATTCTCTGTTTCTTGATTTGTTCACTGGGATTTTCCAGATCTGAATCAGTCCATCTTCTTTTTCTGCACAATTCACACAATACCTCTCAAAAAGAACAAGATGATTTTTTTTTTGTATTTTTCAGTTTTTATGCTTTAAAATTTTTCAATTTTTTTTATAATTTTTCAATTTTTCAATTTTTTATTATTATTTTTTAACCCGAAATTACACAAAGAAAGACTACCGTCTCCCCGGCAACGGCGTCATTTGATTGAACAAGATTTTAGTGCTTACACGTTTTTAAATTAAAAAATTAACCTCAATCAATAACGGTGTCGCTTGGTAACTAGCCGGTTGAGTACGGGTCGATCCACAGGGAGATGGATTCCTATTCTTTGTGTTTTAACAAGTTAAATAAAAACGATTTTGGTTTTTATTTTAAGATCTAAGAATGAGACAAAAGTTTATAAAAAGCTTGCTAGGGTTAAGATTATGTTAGTTTGGAAAATCAATTATTCTCACCGCTTTGTTTGCCCAAATTAAGAACTTTTAGGTGTTAAAATAATAATTAACAATGGGGATTAGCACGATCGGGAAGAACTAGGTTTCTTCCTCTAGGTCCTTCTCCTTCCTTGCTTAACTCTTAGCCCTAACCTCCATGGAAATCATACACAACCGGTCTTTAACTATGGTATCACCGCTATCTCGTGGGATAGGATGCCGTAGTGAGCGGTGTGTGTATGTATGCATAGAGTCCTACTTTGAAATGTTGAACGAGCAAGAAAGGGGTGAGAGATTTTCATCTCTCAAATCTTCCCCAAGCCTAACCCTAACAAGTGAAGAACTACTCACTCATTAGGGAATTGATAAACGGGTTCATTTTTTTATGGTTTTAATTTAATAACTATGGCAGATAAAAAAAATCTATAACTACGGCAGATAAAAAATTTATAACTACGACAGATAAAAAATTTATAACTACGGCAGAAAAAAAATTCAAGATAGAAAAAACTTACTTCTTTATTGATGCACTCCTCGACAGATTACATGGAATTGAAAATCTAAGATCTAGAAATTAAAAGAGGCATCTCAAAAGAGGCACCCTTAAAAAGGTACGCTCCAAAAAGAGCTGTAGGGTTCCTATTTATAGATAATAGAAACCCTAGGGTTTACATTTGATCCATATCTAGAATTACAAAAATAACCTCAAAGACCGAGTCAAAGCACCGACACACGTGCACCGAAACGTGCACTGCACGTGCACTATATGACCGCAGAACCGCGGCAAGAAGGCATGTTTGGCCGCGGTTCCGCGGCCATCTTGTGGGCTCTCTTGCTAGATTCTTCAGGGTTGCTTCATGTTGCCTTTTTCTTCTATCTTCATCACTTGGTTTCTCAGAATGTCTTCTAGTTTCTTCCAGATTTCCACAGTGCAGAAATGTTGTGGACTTTTACCGTTTGTTTCGTGTTGAAGTCTTGAATCATGTGCCGCCTTCATGCTTTGTGAAATCGAACTGTTTGCTGATCTTCGTTTGTTCCTCAAACTGTAGGCGGCATGATAAAGATTCTTCTATTTGTTGGTCGTAGTCTCACTTTTGTAGCGTCTTTTTATCATTTTCATTGTATTGTTCCGAGAACCTGTAACCTGCAACTATTCAATAGACATGGATCAAAAAGAACCTATTTATTTGTAAAATGATTAAGAATGGGGAATATAATAATGCAAAATTATGAGATGAACACGCGTCATACAAAAGACCCGGCGCAGAGGCAAAAATAAACCAAAGAACGGAAAAAACGTTCGACAGCGGCCAAGCGGGTCTAAGAAGCCACGCGATCAAGAATCGAGTAGCCGGGATCCGTCTTCTTTATTGGGTCGGGAATATTCTTTTCCCCAAGACAAGACAAATAAGATATTCAATCTTGTCATAAAACATCAGATGATGAAACTTCCAGAGTCCAAATACCCCGAGCAAGCAGACAAGGTCTCTCACCCAGACTATTGCTCCTATCACCAAGCAATAGGGCATCCTCTCGAAGACTGCTTCACCTTCAAGAACTTGGTTGAAGACCAGTATCAACTCGGCAGATTCGCTCTATCCAACAGCTAGAGGGTAACCCAGCCGCAGAAGCATGAACCGAAAGCCACGTATGCAACGAGAGTAGAACCAGATCAAGATCGGTCTTGGAAGTGATCTCGTACCTGTCACGTGATAACGCTATCAGAAGAAGAACCAGAGAATATAGATGACCTCCCCTGGTGCTTTGAAAACGATGATGACGAAGTGATCTCCGAGTTTCCACCGGCGCCTAAAGAGCTGGAAGATGGGATACATACTACTGCAGATGACATCAGAAAAATCGACTTAGGAACGGCAAATGACCCACGACCGATGTTCGTCAGCGAACTGTTGTCTGAAGAAAAGGAGGCTACGCTTAAAGACGTGCCCATGTAGTATAAAGACTATTTCGCATGGAACTATTCAGAGATGCCGGGACTCGATCCAGAGATTGCTGTTCACAGATTAGCAATTTCTCCAGACGTCAGGCCGATCAAATAGGCGCCGAGAAGAATGCGGCTCGAGCTTGAGATGAGCATCATCGCCAAAGTCAAGAAGCTAATCGACTCTGGTTTCGTCCAAGAGGTTCAGTATAGATCGCCAACATTGTCCCAGTAATGAAGAAAAATGGGACGGTGCACATATGCGTAGACTTCCAGGATCTCAACAGAGCTTGTCCAAAGGATGACTTTCTAGTACCGGTCACTGAGCTGATGATATATAATACGTCCACTCACGTAGTTTTTTCCTTCATGGACGGCTCATCAGGATACAATCAGATAAAGATGCATCCCGAAGACCAGAAGCATACCGCTTTCCGGACTCCTTTGGGCATATTCTGCTACAAGGTGATGCCTTTCGGTCTAAAGAACGCCGGTGCCACCTATCAGAGGGCCATGACGAAGATCTTTGATGACCTCATACATGAAATAGTTGAATGCTATATCGACGACCTCGTAGTTAAAAGCAAATCATACGAGGAACATTTAGAGTATCTAAAGATCGTGTTTCAGCGCATTCGGAAATACAACTTAAAGATGAACCCTCTCAAGTGCGCATTCGGAGTTTCCTCGGACAAGTTCCTGGGATTTGTCTTCCAACACCGAGGCATCGAAATAGACTCATCGAAGATCAAGGCGATCATAGAAATGCCTTCGCCAAGGACCCTCAAACAACTGCGGTCCCTCCAAGGGAAGCTCGCATATATCCGGCGATTTATAGCCAATCTCTCAGGCAAGTGCAGTCCCTACAGTCACCTGATGAAGAAGGGAACCCAATTCGTATGGGATCGCAAATACCAAGATGCACTGGACGAAATCAAGCAATACCTACAGAATCCGCCGGTGTTGACCGCTCCAGTCAAGGGAAAGCCCCTCATTCTGTATACAACTGCCTTTGAAGGTTCGTTAGGCGCATTATGGGGATAAGAAAACCACCAAGGGAAGGAAAGAGCCCTCTACTACTTGAGTCGAGTTCTCCTGGGGGCAGAAAGTAACTACTCCCCCATTGAAAAACACTTTCTGGCGTTGATCTTCACGATAACGAAGCTCAGACATTACGCGTTGGCACATGTGGTCCATCTTATATCGAAGGTGGATCCTCTCAAATATTTGATGTCAAAGGCTTTATTAACGGGACAACTCGCTAAATGGGCCCTGCTCTTGATGGAGTTCTCGATAACTTATCGACCCCTCAAGGCAGTGAAAGGCTAGGCCATCGCCGACTTCCTTGCTGAGCATCCGATACCTGCCGACTTTTCCTTGAACTGCGAATTGCCAGACGAGTATGCGTTTGACGCGATCAACAGAGAGAGAAAAGAGAATGATACCCAGTGGGAACTTTACTTTGATGGAGCATCTTCCATATAGAAGCGCAAGCAAAGCCCCCCATAATCAAACCCGGGGTAGGCCTCATCTTCATGACTCCACAAAGAGGGATAATGCGCTTTGCCTTCTCCTTAACAGAGCCGAGGACGAATAACGAAGCCGAATATGAAGTTTTGATAGTAGGTCTTGAGATCTCCGTCGACATGGGAATTGAGAACCTCTTCATATACGGAGACTCCCAGCTGATCGTCATTCAAGTAAATGGCGACTATCAAACGTGCAAGCCAGAGCTGGTAAAGTACGGCGAGAGAGTGCAACAACTGCTGACTCAAATTCCTTCCTACACCCTGGAAAACATACCGCGCGCAGAAAATAGCAAAGCGGATGCATTAGCCAAGCTCGCTAAAGAAATGGCCGATGAGAACCTTGATGACGTAAGAATCGTGATACAAAGCCGTCGGGTTCTTGCACCGGCAGAAATATCTCCAGAGTCGTCCGAGGAGAAGGGAGCGACCGGGCAAACGGCTCTACAAATAAAAGACCATGAAAAGGTTATGGATTGGAGAGAAGTCTTCATAGACTACTTCAAATCCCGTCGAATACCTAAAGATGCGTCTTCAAAATATCAACTCATGAAACGAGCTCTATCTTTTGCCTTTGTCAATGATACTTTGTATAAGAGATCGTTTGACTCCATGTAGCTAAGATGCCTGGGACCTAAAGAAGCAAAGAGAGTCGTCCAAGAAACTCACGACGGACTTTGCGGTTCTCACCAAGCCGGACCGAAGATGAAGCTGAAGATCAAAAGGATGGGCTACTATTGGCCCACAATGATCCAAGACTGCCTAGAATACACGAAGCAGTGCCACTCGTGTCAGATTCACGGGGACTTTATCCACCAGCATCCAAATCTACTACACCCAACGGTGGCTAGCTGGCCATTCGAAATGTGGGGAACTGACATAATCGGACTCATTGAACCAGCATCGTCCAGAGGACATCGGTTCATACTGACAACAACCGATTACTTCTCTAAGTGGGCAGAAGCAGTACCACTAAGAGAAGTGAAGACGGAGAATATCCTCCATTTCTTCAAGACATACGTCATTTACCGGTTCAGCACTCTACGACGGATTATCTCCGATAACGGGCCAGCCTATAGAAGCCACAAGATCAGCTGCTTCGCACAACAGCATAACATAGACTGGAGATACTCTTCGGTCTATAATCCCCGAGCTAACGGTCTAGCTGAGGCTTTCAACAAGACCTTGACGAAGATCGAGAAAAAGATGGTGTGTCGAAATAAGAGGGACTGGCATAAGAGACTGCATGAAGCTCTCTGGGCATATCGAACTACGTTCAAAACAGCCACGAACACAACGGCGTATGCATTGGTATTCGGCACAGAAGTGGTACTCCCCCTCGAAATAGAGTTACCCTCTCTACGAGTGGTGGTTCATTACGAGCTAACAGACGAAGAGAATACTCACCTTTGGCTTGAGGAGCTCGATGCCCTTGATGAAACCCGGCTCATGGCGCAATAGAGTCCGGAGGCTTATAAAGCAAAAATGACGCGCTCATATGAAAGATTGACTAGGCCGAGAACATTCCGCCAACCCAAACTCGTGCTAGTGGTCAAAAGACCTATGATCCCCAATCGTGCCAAGCGGGGGAAATTCGACCCGAACTATGAAGGCTCGTATATCATAGACAGAGTCTACCAGGGTAGATTCTATCTACTCATGGACATGCATGGTGAAAGACCTTTCAGGCCAATAAACGATCGCTTCTTAAAAAAATACTATGCCTGACGAGTCACGGCCTAGGTCAACGATAGATGGCGACGCCTATGTCCGCTCGCTATCTTCCTAAGCCCAAACTCTATAAGTAGTAACCGGCTACGGACTGAAACGTCCTTAAACTAACGACGGACCACTATGTCATAAAACTGGCTGTTGACCGAGATGTCGATAAACTACTACGGACCGCAGCATCCCAAGCTTGACGCAAAAAAAATATAAATATATATATATAAAAACGGTATGACCATAAACAAAATGGACATGGATGAAAACCCGAAAGGGCTCCGTGAGTAAAAATAGCAGGGCTACCGGCGAGTTTTGTGAAAACCTGAAAGGGCACAATCTCGTTAAAAGACACTTGCAAGGTCCTCTCGACCCTGTAAGGAGAAACCACCTGCGTGAGATCCTTACGACTCATAAGAGAGGAACACACTTAGGGATCCCCACGATTCCTATGGAGAAATTACACTTGCGAGATCCTCACGACTCGTAAGGAGAACCCTCTTATGAGGCCCTCACGGCTCATAAGATTCAAAAGCCTTAAGCTACAGGGATCTGAACCTGTTCTTAAGCTATCACAACCTCCAGCATTGCCCTACAAGCATCTCGATATCGACCCTTGTATACAATCTACGGGCGCGAATAAACATTTCCCTAACAAAGTCTCATCAGAGACCGGGGATATGCTCATATGGCGAAAAACACTTGTAAGTCCTCTTGACTTATAAGGAGAAAATACTCTTGTTAGATCCTTACGAATTATAAGAAACCATACACTTAAGACTCCTCACGATTCTTAAGGAGAAAACGCACCTGCGAGATCCTCACGACTTGTAGGGAGAAATACCTTTATGAGACCCTTACGGCTCATGAAGTCAAAAGGCTTAGTTGACAGGATCCTAACCTTGTTTACTAAGCCACCTTTGTTCGATATCGACAAAGGCAAATGATGATTCGTTCCTGGTAATATCCCAGTTGTAGCGATGCTGATGCCTGAATCGGTATCAAATTCCAAACTCGCAGCGAAAAGTCAGCGAGCCACAAATGCATATGAGATAGCCGAAATGATGGGGAAACTTGCAACAAAATCAGCAAGTAAATTATATGCATGTAAAATAGCCGAAATGATTGGGCAACTCGCAATAAAAAGCAGCGAGTAAATAAAACAAATTGCCGAAATGATTGGGCACCGCGAAAATATAGCCGAAATGATAAGGCAATCGCGACTTTCGCGATATAAAAGCTGAAATGATAGAGCATCGCGGAAAGAAAAATATATAAAATGAAAATTTTTGCTCTAAAGGTGAGATCACATCAATCCCTGTATACAATCCAGGGGCACAAACAAAGAAGGAACCATACCTCCCCCCCCAGGCTCCATTAGAAAAAGAAGCCACATCTCGATGGTTCACAGATAGCTTGGAGATCATCTCAACATTCGTCTCATTACAACAGATGCAACATCAACAAATCGGAGCTGCGGCGAAGTTCCCAGTTCCATGACTCGACGATGCACAGACAACCGAGATTCAACCCCTCCTGGTTTCGTAGAACACAGCTTATGTCAATCCTGACCCCGTGGGAAGCGTCCAGAGCGGATCCTGGTCCTTGCAGAACACGGCTTATGTCAATCCTGACCCCGTGGGAAGCATCCAGAGCAAATCCTGGTTTCGTGGAACATGGCCTATCTCAATCCTGACCCCGTGGGAAGCGTCCAGAGCGGATCCTGGTTCTTGCGGAACACGGCTTATGTCAATCTTGATCCCATGGAAAACATCCAGAGCAAATCCTGGTCCTTGCGGAACATAGCTTATGTCAATCCTGACCCCGTGGGAAGCATCCAGAGGGGATCCTGGTCCTTGCGGAACACGGCTTATGTCAATCCTGACCCCGTGGAAAGCATCCAGAGCAAATCCTTGTTTCGTGGAATACGACTTATGTTAATCCTGACCCGTGGGAAGCGTCCAGAGTAGATCCTGGTCCTTGCGGAACACGGCTTATGTCAATCCTGACCCCGTGGGAAGCATCCAGAGCAAATCTTGGTCCTTGCGGAACACGGCTTATATCAATCCTGACCCAGTGGGAAGCGTCCAGAGCAAATCCTGGTCCTTGCGGAATACGGCTTATGTCAATCCTGACCTCGTGGGAAGCATCCAGAGCAAATTCTGGTTTCGTGGAACACGGCCTATGTCAATCCTGACCCATGGGAAGCGTCCAGAGCGGATCCTGGTTCTTGCGGAACACGACTTATGTCAATCCTGATCCTGTGAGAAGCATCCAGAGCAAATCCTGGTTTCGTGGAACACGACCTATGTCAATCCTGACCCCGTGGGAAGCGTCCAGAGCGGATCCTGGTCCTTGCGGAACACGGCTTATGTCAATCCTGACCCTATGGGAAGCATCTAGAGCAAATCTTGGTCCTTGCGGAACACGGCTTATGTCGATCCTGACCCCGTGGAAAGCATCCAGAGAAAATCCTGGTCACGTGGAACACAGCCTATGTCAATCCTGACCCCGTGGGAAGCGTCCAGAGCGAATCCTGGCCCTTGCGGAATATGTCCTATGTCAATCCTGACCCCGTAGGAAGCATCCAGAGCAAAGTCCTTGCGGAACACGGATTATGTCAATCCTGACCCTGTGGGAAGCATCCAGAGCAAATACTGGTTTCATGGAACTCGACCTATGTCAATCCTGACCCCGTGGGAGACATCAGAGCAAATCCCGGTCACGTGGAACACGGCCTATGTCAATCCTGACCCCGTGAGAAGCATCCATAGCAAATCCTGATCTAGTAGAACACGGCCTATGTCAATTCTGACCCCGTGGGAAGCGTCCAGAGCGGATCCTGGTCCTTGCGAAACACGGCTAATGTCAATTCTGACCTCGTGGGAAGCATCCAGAGCAAATCCTGGTCTAGTAGAACACGACCTATGTCAATCCTAACCCCGTGGGAAGCATCCAGAGCAAATCTTAGTTTCGTGGAACACGAATAATGTCAATCTTGACCCCGTGGGAAGCGTCCAGTGCGGATCCTGGTCCTTGCGGAACACGGCTAATGTCAATCCTGACCCCGTGGGAAGCGTCCAGAGCGAATCCTGGTTTCGTGGAACACGGCCTATGTCAACCCTGACCCCGTGGGAAACATCCAGAGCGGATCCTGGTCCTTACGGAATACGGATTATGTCAATCCTGACCCCGTGGGATGCATCCAGAGCAAATTCTAGTCCCATTGAACACGGTTAAAGTCAATCTTGAACCCGTGGGAAATGGCCAGAGCAACCTCCTGACTCCGTGAAATGCGGATAAAGTCAACCCCAGACTCTATGAAATACGGATAATGTCAAACTCATCCATCACTTACGGGTCCTCTCGACTTGTAAAGAGAAAATTCACTTATGAGATCCTTACGACTCTCAAGAGAAAACACACTTAGGAATCCTCACGATTCTTAAGGAGAAATTACACCTACAGGATCCTCTCGACCTGTAGGGCAAAATTTTTTTATGAGACCCTCACGGCTCATAAAGTTGAAAAGTCTTAGGAGACAGATCCTAACCCTGTCTCACAAGCCATCGTTGCTTCGTAGAGAGGCCAAGGTAGATTTTCTACAGGCCACCCTCTCTGACAAGAAAAGAAATAATCACTTACGGGCCCCCACGACTCGTAAGGAAGAAAACTCTTTTGTGAGATCCTTACGACTCTCAAGAGAAAATGCACTTAGGAATCCTCACGATTCCGAAGGAAAAATTACGCTTACGAGATCCTCACGACTCGCAAGGAGAAATACCTTTATGGGACCCTTACGGCTCATAAAGGTTGAAAGCCTTAGGAGGCAGATCTTAACCTGAATCCTAAGCCATCGCTGTCCTACAAGGAGAGTCTTGGATATGTATCCTATCAAGCGGGCACTCGCAACGATATGTCTGTTTAAAAGGAAATGATACCCAAAACACTGATGTTTAGGCAACATAACGGTAGTGTTCGCACTTATAAAAAATTCCCATGGGAAAATATAAAAGCTCATTTACACAAACAAGACGCACGTATGATTATACGACATACATGAAAATTCAACAGAAAGCATGCAACAGCCAATGATAAGAAGAGTACATTAATTTAAACATACTACGCTACCAGCAAAAAGGTCACCAAACAAAGGATCAGTGGTACAGGGGTTAACAAAACAAAATACAAGGTTTTCTAGCTCCCTCTCTGCCTTCTCCAGCACGTCAAAACGGCGATTTTTGCGAGGAGTTGGTTCCCACCGATTGGCACCATGTTCATTCGCAAAAGCAGACATAATAGCCCGCTGGGCTCTTATCTGGCCCAACAGATGAACCGAGCAATCTTTCAGAGCCTGGGTAATCAAGCACGCCTTATAGAAACACTCGAGCTTGTCTTCGGCCGCATCAAGGATCGCCAGGGTCATCTCTGCCGGGTGAGGAGGGATGTCAGCAAGCATGGCAAGAAAGATCGTCCGAAGCTTGGAGCCTATTGGAAGAGGAGATCCCCTACGAATCAGGAGTTCATACGTTACCGCGTCACATTCGGCATCAGTGAGAAAGGGATCCACTAGTCGCGCAGCAAAGCGACGAATCGTCTCCTCAACGGGCACTTGCCATGGTTGTCGACGGGCATGGAGGCGGTTGCAAGCCATAGCACTTAGTTGTTTTCTCAGGATGACTACCTTAAGTTATAAATGGATTTCTCTGTGAAGAGAGAAAGAGCGCATGGATCCAGGTTATAAAGGGGAGCATTCAATGTTTTACACGGAAAATATTGCATGATGGAACTATTTCCAAGGCCAAGAAAAAGGAAAGGCATTAGAAATCAAAGAGGTGGAACTATTTTCGAGGCTCCCTTTCTGCATTCAATGTTGTACACAGAAAATATGGCATGGGAAATTAAAACAATCCCATCAATAGAGCCCCATGCCCAGGGCACATGAGCACCAACCTTGGCATGTACTGAAAATTAAAATAGTGTCACGCGTGAATAACACGTGAGTGGATGCCGATATGAGATCAAAATCCCCAATAGTGCCTCACATGCCAAACACGTGAGCAGCAACAACAATATGACAGAATTTCATACAGAAGGCATGGAAACACAAAAGGGAAAGGAAAGATTTATCATTCATACTTTGAAAGTTCGTACAAAAATAAGAGAAAATGTTACAATGGTAAGACATCAAATCCGAGACACGGATTGAGGAATTCAAAACTAAGGCCGGCTAAAATTTTTCTGGCCTTTCTGGCCATTCTCGTGTGCTTCCTCTCGCGCTCGCAAGCGTTGGGATCTCCGCTGATGTCCTCCACCCTCCGATAGGCAGAGAGTATCGCCGCCTATTGGAAAGCTTGATGCAGAATATCAACAAGATTGTTTCACCTTTTCTTTGAGATTAGGCCGATCAGATACACTGAGTGTACATTATCTTCGGCATCATCCAAAGCCTTAAGCGGCATGCCTGCATAGAATAAAGGAAGTGCTTCCCAGATCGTTCTCATAATGAGTTTCAAAAGAGAAGAGTGACGAAAGAGTAGTCGACCGTTGTACTCGTTGAAGCGGCTCATGATCTCAGCACACTGAGCGTTGGTGAACTCTTGGTTCTGGCTGCAGCCCAGTGCTCGAATGCCTCCGTAAGAAATGATCTCGTCAAGATCATACAAATGGGCAGCCATAGTATCTGAAATAAAGATCAGTGAGAATTTAATGGATAAACCGATCAAGAAGAATGCTTGTTAAAAGGAACAGTGGATTGCAAACAACTCTACACATTCCCCAAGGAGGACACCCACTGCAGAACTCTATGCAAATTATGAAGGGTCTCTATGGAAGCATTTTTGCAAAGAACAACTCCGGGCAAGAAAATCCCAAGGAGTTCTCCGTGAAGAACCGAGTTCTTTAGAGAAATTAAATTCCTTTTGAATAGAGGAATTAAATTCCCAGAAAATATTTTTCAGAACCAAAGCTCTTTGGAATGGAATTAAATTCCAGAGAGAAGACAAGTATCATCGATCCCTGATATCAGAGAAGCCCTAAGGAGTTTATTATTTAAAGGTTGGACATTATTTTAAAGAACTTGGAAAGATGGGTTCTTGTTAAAGGGAAAAACCCTTGGTGTGGATTTAAAATCCAAAGAAAATTTCTACAAGAAATTCTTCAGCCGTTCAAGATTCTTACCTGAAAAAGGAAATATTTTGTTGACAGAGTTAAACTCTGGAAATTTTTGAAACAGAGAACTGAGCTCTAGGAAAGAGAATTAAATTATCAGAAGAAAACGAGTAAGGAAGAAGATGGAAAAGTGGAGGCGCTTCTGAAGGGACCCCTGCATTTATAGGATGTGATGGGAAACGGTTCATCTACCCCCTTCCCTAGGCAGATCCAATGGCCACAAAAGATGACAGCGTTGCACTCACGTGCAAACACGTGAGAACAACGCTATGGGGGCACTTGTTCCCTCATAAAAATATCAGGAAAAACCCTAATGGGGCATCATGTGCTTACACGTGACCAAGGGTCACGTGCTGACACGTGATAGTTTCCTTGGGACTTTGTTATAATAGAATTGAATTCTAATCAACAGGGGTCACATGCCCACATGTGATGAGCCTTTAAACCCACTGAAAAGAATTAAAAGTATAATAAAATAATGAGGAAAGATCCCAATGGGGCGTCACATGTCTACACGTGACCAGGGGTCACGTGCTGACACGTGATGATTCCTTAGTTCTTTAAAATAGCAGAATTAAATTCTGGTTAAAATGTTTAATCAGGGGGGGTCATGTGCCAACACATGATAAGCTCCTAAGCCTTCTGAACTAATAGAATTAAATTCTAATTAAGAGGGAATGGAGAACCTTAACTGGAAAAATATCTCTCTAAATCTTTCCAAACAAAAAAGATTGTGCTCTGTAAAGTGGAGCACCGTTGAATTAAAAATCCAATGGTGATTAAAAATCACCAATTTATAGAAAGATTCTATACAAGGAGAGATTTCTCTGAAATTCACCAAGAATAACAAACAGAATATCTTTTGGATTAAAAAATCCAATGGTGAATAAAATTTATTAAGTAATCTAAAAGATCATGTTGGTTATGAAATCAATTAAATTTTTTCAATGAAATATTGACTAAACAAACTGAATCTTTTCTTTCTCCAATAAATAGGAGCCAAGAAGAGAAGAGAAGGAGGCTGGGAATTTTTTTTGGAGAGATACAACAACAGAGAGAAAAGAAAATTTCTTCAGAAGAGAAAGAAACCCTAGGTGAGAAAGGGGAAAAAGATCTAAGCTCCATAAAACAAAGAGAATTTAATTTTCAATTTAAGAGTTTAACTCTTCTGAATAAGAACTTAGTTCTTCCTTTGGTTGAAGATCTGCGGAAGCAAATCTCCCCAAAAGTTGAGAATTTAATTTTCATCGGGGAGATTCTGCCATGCAGATCCAAATCTTAGGAGGAGAATTGAGTTTAGGGAATTTAATTCCCCCAAATTCATAGGAATTTAATTCCTCCAAATGAAACTAGGGTTTAACCCTACATAAGAATTTAATTCTTCCAAATTCACAGGAATTTAATTCCTCCAAATGAAACTAGGGTTTAACCCTACTTAAGAATTTAATTCTTCAAAATACATAGGAATTTAATTCATCTAAATGAAACTAGGGTTTAACCCTATAAAAGAATTTAATTCTTAAAACAAGAGACTTGAAACTCTCCATGCACGTAAAGATCAAGTATCCAATATGGTCACGTGGTAACACGTGACCTTTCATCCCAACGAACAAAAAGGAATGAATAAAGTATGCTCACGTGCCCCCACGTGCCTCTTTAATGGACTCCTCAAAATAAGAAGGAATTAGCCCAGAGGCAATGCCTCACGTGCTCCCACGTGACCCTCAAAATAAAAGAGAACAAAGCCAAAGGCAATATTGATTTAGGGCGCCTCACGTGTCCCCACGCGACCCATGACTAACACCTTTTTAAAAGGGTAAATGAGGGAAAACAGAGGAATTAATACTCAATATATGGGCACTATCACGTGCCCACACATGATGATTACAAAGATTAAGTGTTTAACACTTATTGGCAGCTTTTGAGAGTAAAATAAAGGAAGTCTGCCCCAATTATCTGGCGCCTCATGAGACTCCACGTGACCACCTCATTTCTAGTGTTTAACACTATTTTGAGTGTTCTGTCCCTAGTGTTTAACACTATTTTAAGTGCATCACATGGGAACACGTGATCGTCAAATATGTGTTAGTGTTTAACACTATTTTCAAACCAGTCTTAGCCCAAAATCAGCTAAGTTTTCCAGAGACAAGATCTCCCTTTTGATTGAACCCCAACTACATTCTTCCAAACTTGATCATTTCATGTGACATTCAAAGTAAAGTCCAGAGCTATAATGAATGGCTAGTGCTCAGCCAAAGACAAAGTGTTGTCAGAATCTCAAGCCCCTGTTTAGCATTGCTAAATAATGGGGGGGCTGAGCCCAGACAAATGTTCACCAGTCCAAACAAAGGTCCAACATCTTAAACCTAATTGGACTTAGCCCAAGTTGGCCATAAGTCCTCAATTCAGATTTAATTGAGCCAATGTGCTCATAATCTAATTAATTGATCTTAATTCCAAATTGAACTACAGATTTCCCAATCAACCTTGGTTCAAAGGTACATCTCTTCACTCCTTTGATATTTGTTGTTGTAATCCTTCAACGTCTTCAGAGAGGTGATGGGTCCCGATAACCAATCATCCTATGGACTGTGGGGTCCTTAAACCCATGAACTATGATGTCCTTAACCTCGGACTGTGGGGTCCTTAAGCCCATGGACTATGATGTCCTTAACCTCGGACTGTGGGGTCCTTAAGCCCATGGACTATGATGTCCTTGACCTTGGACTACCATGTCCTTAAACTGGTAATCGACCACAATGTCCCTAAGATAAAAAATAGAGTCCAAACGCTCTTTTGTTGGATCTAAACGATCCTGTTAAGTTGATCTTAGTCTGAAAATAGACTAACATATCCTTAACATACGTTTAAGTTGATCTTAGTCTCAAATGAGACTAACGTATCTTTAAACCCAACCCCCAAACCCAAATCTAAGAAAATACGAATTTGGACTAATCCACGCCCTACGGGCGATAACATAAATTAGTTTCCATATACAATCCACGGGCAACCAAAAACAAAACAAACACCCACGACACGAAGTGACCATCTGGAGAAGGAGAAAGTGGTTACCACGATGCGGTAGCGTAATTAACTGCAGGGGCTTGCGCCTGCAGGGAAGAGTGTCCCTACAATCAAAAACCACTCAACGAGGGGGAATCTGACGAAGTCTGCTATATCGGCCGCATCCTTTTAAACCTTCGATATACGGTGTCATAAATCAACTTGGCATCTTCGGAGAGGTGGACGGATAGCACCAATTAGTATCTGCCTCCAAATTTAGGCAAGACGGACCTACGCGGTCGCGTCTCCATGTTTCGGAGGAGAACAAGAGCATTTCAAGATATTCTCTACTATCTTAAGTTTCGAGATGTGTATAAGCGCGTATAGTAGGGTATCAACGTTCAAATGTTTGACTTTAAGAATATGGACTATTTTTCAGACTTATTTTTATTCTCAGATTAGTAATTTCCTTCATCCTACCAACCCTTGGGACAACGTCTCATAACTACTTATTACTAGTTTCGTTTAAGAAAATATTTAACTTTCTTACTTTTCTCAAACTATTTCTATCTTTCATATGTAAATTTTCATTTTCAAACTTTCATTATCAAAATTTTTTTGTGCTTATATATAGTATAATCCAAAGTAATGCGTGAATAAACACAAACCACCCCCAAATCTGTTTACAGTAGTGTCCGCACTGATGTCATCTGTTAATCTTAAAAAAACTGTAGACTTGGGAGGAAAAGTTAGTAACGGGGACATGAAATAGTGAAAGTAAAATTCTCCCCCAAACTTAATTTTTTGCTCATAATTTTATAAAAAATTTCTTTCAAGAGCCAAAATATTCCCCCATCCCCCAAACTTGAGTAAAATAGTATTAAGCATTTAAAGTTTTTTTTGGGGGGGGGGGTTTAAAGTTATTGGTCAAAGTAAAGCCTTACAAAAACCAAAATTCAATACCAACCATTCAAAAATTTTATTGATATAACGCACTGGTTGGTGGAAAATCAGAGATTTGAAGAAGTGGGGAGATAGGAGGCGGTATGGTTTACATCTCGGTTGATAGAGACGAAACAATAATGGTGAACGGAAACGAGAATGTGGACGATTAGGAATGGGAAGAATGGTCACATTCTCGTATGGGATAAGAAGAAATGGTGGTGGTTCAACTTCTTCAGGTGGAGGTTGATTAATCACAAAATCCGTGTTATTTAGGAATGCGAGTTCGTCAGCAAAAATATCTTCGAAACTTTCATCGATGGTCTGATTAAACGTTTCAATGTTAATAAGTGTCGCGCTAGAATTCAACACACGTGATTTTTCAAAAATTATGGAGGTAGGAGACTCGTAAAGCTCATCTACCTCATTCTTAAAAGAGTCTAAATCAAGTTGTTTTTCTAGAATTATCGAACTCGAAATATCGGATTGTGATTCATCAACACTTGCTATCATTAAAAGAAGATTAGAAGAAGAATCAGAGAAAGTGGAAGATGAAATGGGTAAACAAATTGGTGTGTCGAGTATTGCTGAAACAGATATGGGAAATGAAGGCTGAATTTCGTTCTGCTTTTCGGTTATACATTTATCATCAACTTCAAGACGTATATGGGGTTCGGGAAGAAGAGTTAAAGGTTCGAGATGTTGACCACACGGGAGTGAAAGGACCTGATGAATTGGCGGGACAAACTCATCCAAAATTTTGGGTTTATCATCCAATATATCCTCAACGTCAATATCCTCAATCAAGTGAAGGTTACAAGTCTCAGACACCTCATCAAAAGCAGAGTTTTCAATCAATTGTGGTTCTAGAGTGGAGGTGTAGAGATCACAAGGGTTGGGTGTGACTTCAGTTGAAATGGACCCTTCACAATCGGGTAAATCAAACACCACAAAGTCACATAACTCATCAGACATTCTATCTTCAATTGGTGAATCATTTGGTGTACTCGATAGATCTGTGAAACTGGAGGTGTGGATTTCAATTTGAGATGGGGAGATTTGATTTGGAAGGGTGTACCGCTCTCTCTCACTACCCAAATTCTCAATTTGTTCTATGGCCGTATCATACGTTGGAAAATTTTGAGCCGGTTTGAAAATAGTTGCTCGTTCGTTTTGTTTATTGAGAACGGCCATGCACTCATTCAATTCCTCTCTGGCACGGCGCGGCGCTACCATATATTCTTCCACGGTCCGTTCAAGACTAGACATGGGTCGGTAAGGGGTTTCAGCATAAGATTGAAATTCTTGTGGATAAGTAAAACTCTCAAATAACTATTAGAAGGAATGTCTCGAGAAGGTGTAAAAGTCGGGTAGCATTGATAGGAATCGAAAGCTTGTGAAAATTGGGCAGAAGTAGGATCAACATTGTGATAAGAAGAATATTAATATTGGTTGTGTGGTTGGCGACTGTCAACAGATGTTATATATGCCACAAACCGAGTAGTAAAATCTTCTTTAGAAGGTGGTAGCGTTTGTTGTTCTAACAGTTTGAACGGATTTAAACTTTGGCCGTTAGTCCTTGCTATATACTCAGCGATGGATATGCGTTTAGGAGTTCCCTCACACGCTTTAGATGGAGTATCAACAAAAGAAGATATAGAATTTACTGCGGTTGATAGGACCTGGAGTGAGGTGGCCAACTGTTTCTTTCCGCTTGCTCTATCCGATCTCTTAAAGACATGGTAGAGTCGGATGGTATACTGAAACAATTACGATAACAAGAAATATCTGGTTCTGAATAGTAAAATTCGGCAAGAGTTCTTTTATTTGGGTTACCCATTATAAGAAGGTGAAAAGAGGAAGGGGGTGAAAAGATTTAAACTCTATTTGGATTGTTTTGCTTTGAAAGTGGGACTTGAGGGCTGACTCAACAAATCACAAAATTCACAAGCAAGCCCTAGAACTAAGGTTACTTAGGTCAAGCACTAGACCGCTCCTAGACTTCCAAAGGACAAGCCGCAGGATCAATCCTCTACCACCTCTTTATAACTCTTATGGCCAGGTAAGTGCCAGGTAAGTGGGAGGTATCCGCTATACGAATCACCGAAAATAGTGGGCCTAGTTAAGTAACTACTTGCCTTAGACACACTTGCCTAGACACCACAAAAGAAATGCGGATAACCGATAGATTACCCACAACCTTTCTCTGTCCTATTTGAGCGCGACGGTCCTTAGGGTCTTGATTCGGATATTTTTTAATTAATATAGGGTTATACGGATGCTTGTTTTGTGATTTGTAGGGCCTAGGAAGGGTGATGAAATCCCCACCTAATCTGAATTGTGGTCTTGCCCCTTAAAGTCCATATTAAAATATGCAAAAACAACCCGCAAAACAAAACACGCAAAAATATTTTTGAGCGGCGATATTTTGCAATGAATCCTGCAGAAATAATATTATTGGATTTTTCAGAGGAGAGAGAAAGATGTAGGAACGTTACCAGAAAAGTTTGAGGGCCTAATTCCCCAAGACCGCCGTGGTTCCGCCGTTGTTTGCACACAGTAGCCGCGGTTCCGCCGCTCTTTAGGGGGTTCTTTGTTTAATTTTTTTTCACTGTTGCTTCCTTTGCTCCTCTGGGTCTTGATGAATGCCTCTGAATCTTTATCTTCTCGCTAAAGTGACTCTAGATTCCCTCGCAAAAATCACACACTAATCGTTAAATATGCAAGATGCGGTTTTATTTTATTTTTATGATATAGATCGAATAAGAATTCAACACAAATAGTAAGAATAAAAAATTATGCACGTATCCCCGGCAACGACGTATTTGATTGATCTGTATTTTAAAAGTGTGTATGTAGTTATAACCGCAATCAATAACGGTGTCGCGTGTAGCTAGACCGAGATGAGTACGGGTCGTTCTCAGGGATATATGGAATCTTTTAATCTTTCTTTAGACGTGTTGATTAGGAAGAGGAAGAAGAATAGATAATAGTGAAGAATAGTTATAGAATCTAGATCTACGTTAAACACGGATGTATAGATCTAGTTTAAAAACGGATGTAGATTTTATATCAGAAGAGGGCTTGCAGGGTTCGTTAGGATTTAATTGTAATGGATGATTAATAAAAACGACTCCTTTTATCTATTGATAGATTTAAAACTAGATTAATAGTGATAAATGAGGAGCAGGGTTCTTGGAAGAAACTAGTGTTTCCATACTATTGACCTTTATCCATTCATTGATCTCTATTCATGTCTAGCCCTTAACAAAACAATTGTTAATCTAATCTCAAATCGCGGTCAAGACTATCAATAAATTGATAGCGCGCCCGATTAGGATGCTAACATTTATTTTGCTAAAGTTTATAAACTTCATAAGACTTAAAAGAAGTTAAAATATTTTCTCATCCATTGTTCTACCCTAATCCTACGAACCCTATTAAGCGGAGAATTGCTCGCGCATGATGGAGATAGAAAAACGGATAGAGATGGAATTCATAATGTAACTAAATAATTAAACTAAAGATCTATCTTTATTAATCAACTTCACAAGTACAAACTTCAAGTTTAGATTACAAGAGGAGGAGGAAGTTGCTCTCAATCTCTGCCTTGTCGGATGTAGATGTTCCGTTGAATCTCATGTCGCTTTATCACGTCGAATCTTGGAACTGTCTTGGATCACTTGTTCTTTGATGGTGATTAACTTGTGTAAAAGATTGATGATTTCTAAGTTTAGCCCTCGGTCCTTTATATAGCTCCAAATCCAGAAACCATAGATCCCCAGAATTAGGGTTAGTTGTAGTAAATCCAACCTGAAAATCCTAACTCCAGACTCGGTGAACCGGCTATGGATCCGCCGCATATTGCATGGTTTGGCCACGGATCCACGGCCGTTTGGTGAGATCTTGGCTTCAGTTTTCTGGGGTTGCTTCAATGTGACACATGGAGATTTATTTGATGTCTGCAATTTGATAATATTTCTTGAGTCTCTGCCAGTATTGATTCTTCAATTTTATTTCTTTATCGGCAGATTTTTTATTCCCGACATCTCAACATCTCGATCTCCTGACCTGAACTAAACCTTGCATAGTATCTCAGTGAATAATGTTAGTAATATTTGGTATTTTTTGAGATATTATCCTAACCAATTTGATATGATATTATATTTTAAGAATATTGATTAATGACATTTGATATGATATGCATATTTAAATTATCAAAATATTATATAAATATTATATGCATACATTTTCCTTCATAATGTTAATTATAATATATAAACATATGGTAAATAGTATTTTTACAGATAAACCCTCATATGTGTCATATTTATAATAAACACCTTTAGATATTTAAGAAAAGTAAGGAAAATGTCATATCAAAAGTGCAATATTTTCGACTGAACAATACCGGATCAGGATCTCATATCTGTAATTCATTATATACTTTGAGAAACCATAGAGTTATCAGGGTAGGTGATATGACTCTCAGGATTGCTAACGGAATGAGCGTGGACGCTGAATCCATAGGGGAATATCACCTAGGATTGACAAATGGGCAGATATTGATTCTACGTAACTGTTTGTATGTACCTAGTCTAGCTTGTAATATCATATCTGTATCCTTACTTTCTAAGGAAGGATATGATTTTACATTTGTAAGCGATGTGGTCCACATCCACCTAAAGCAAGCTCTGATTGGGTCAGGTACATTAGATAACGGTATATACGTATTAAATCAAGCTCAGGTTTTCAGTGTCCAGAACACTCTTAAAAAAAAGTCTCCGGAATTAAATCAGGCTTTCTTATGGCATTGTAGACTGGGTCACATCACTGAAACACTGTTGACAAAACTACATAGAGAGGGATATTTGGATCCGTTTGAATATCAGTCTTATGCAACTTGTCAATCTTGTCTCATGGGAAAGATGACAAAGACTCCGTTCACTAGACATGGAGTAAGAGCGAGCGAGCTCTTAGGATTCATACACAGTGATGTGTGTGGTTCAATGTCTACATATCCACGAAGTGGTTATTCCTATTTCATTATTTTTACGGATGATTTCTCTAGGTATGGACATGTCTTCTTGATGAAGCATAAATCCGAGGCCTTTGAAAAATTTTGGGAATTCAAGAATGAAGTGGAAAAACAAACATGCAAAAGTATCAAGACACTGAGATCTGATCGAGGTGGTGAATACTTAAGTGCCTAGTTCCTGGACTACTTAAAAGAGAATGGAATTCTCTCTCAGCTTACTCCTCCATACACACCACAACACGATGGTGTATCGGAAAGGAGGAATCGAACCCTATTGGATATGGTTCGTTCCATGATGAGTAAGGCCGAGTTACCACAATCCTTCTGGGGTTATGTACTAGAATCAGCTGCATATCTTTTGAACAAGGTTCCTAATAAGTCAGTGCCTACCACACTATATCTTATGTGGTAGGAAGAAACCCTGCCTTAGTACCTTAAGACATGGGGATGTCCAGCTTTTGTAAAAAAACAGCATGTGGACAAGCTCAAGGCACGCTCAGTACTATGTAAGTTTGTGGGATACCCTAAGAACTTCAGGGGGTGTCTTTTCTATTACGAAGAGGAACAAAAGGTTTTTGTTTCTTAACATCCCCACTTCTTGGAAGCTGAATTTTTAGAAAATCAGAAAAGTGGGAGCGCAATAGAACTGGAAGAAATTCCAAAACCACAAGGTATTACTGAAAGCTTGGTAGAACCAGAGATTTCAGAAGAACCAGAAATCCCCGTGCCACTCCGCAGAAGTAGTAGGCAGTATCATCCGTCCGAGAGATACTACGGTTTTCTCATAGACGGGGATCGAGAGAATTGCATCATTGACAATGATGAGCCTAATAGCTTCCAGCAAGCCATTCAGAGCGGCGACTCGGTAAAATGGCTGGATGCAATGCGAACTGAAATGGAGTCCATGTACACCAACAAAGTTTGGACTTTGGACATTACTCCAGAAGGGCTAAAATCCGTAGGCTGCAAATGAATCTTCAGAAAAAAGATTGGTGTAGATGGACAGGTTGAAACCTATAAGGCTAGACTTGTTGCAAAGGGTTTTCGTCAAAGACCTGGTTTGAACTATGATGAAACCTTTTCTCCGGTGGCTATGCTCAAATCCATTCGGATCCTTCTTGCCATTACTGCCTTCCATGATTATGAGATCTGCCAGATGGACATAAAGACGGCTTTTCTAAATGGAAATTTGGAAGAGTGCGTTTATATGGATCAGCCAAAGGGTTTCATTCAGAGCGGGAGCAGCGGGAAAGTGTGCAACTTGCTTAAGTCCATTTATGGACTAAAGCAGGTATCGTGGAGTTGGAACATCTGTTTTGATGACACTGTCAAAGAATTCGATTTTATCAAAAATCCAGATGAACCATGCATTTATAGTAAGATTGTAGGGAGAACTGTGGTATTCCTCGTCTTGAACGTGGATGACATTCTCTTGATAGGAAATGACATTCCTATGCTACAATCAGTTAAAGGATTCTTGTCACAGAGATTCTCCATGAAGGACCTGGGTGATGCCTCTTACATTCTCGGGATCCAGATCTATCGTGATAGATCTAAACGGATAGTGGGACTTTCACAGTCAAGGTATATCGACACCATACTGAAAAGATTCAATATGGAAGATTCAAAGCGTGGTAATCTACCGGCTTGTCACGGAATCACTCTCTCCAAAGAGATGTCTCCAAAGACTGATTTGGAAAGGGCTCGCATGTCAACTATACCTTACGCATCTGCGGTAGGCTCTCTAATGTATGCGATGTTGTTTACCAGAACAGATGTAGCATACGCATTGAGCGTTGTAAGCCGGTATCAGTCAAACCCAGGGGAGAAGCACTGGATAGCAGTAAAGAACGTTCTCAAGTACCTGAGAAGGACTAAGGAGATGTTCTTTGTCACGACCCGAAATGGCACGTGACTGGCACTTGAATCATGTGAAGTCTATAGGACCCTAGCTAATTCAAGTAAGCCAAAAGCCCAGAAATCTAAACCATTTTAAAGAAGAAGTGAAGGAAAACTTATTTAAAGCAAGCGGTTTTAACCAAATAAATCGCATTAAACCTTTAAAAGCAACATCGTATTTTCCCAAAATTTTTAGCAGAGTCTCCTTTGTAAATACTGACCCCAAACGGGTAGAAACATGCATATACATATATAATGAATAAAGGTATCCCCAAGCGGGAGCTAGCTCTTCGCCAATTGACGGAACAACCACGCAAGCAATAATATACAACGCCGAAGGATGAGAATTAAAACTCAGAAAGAAGTCAACATTCTCAAGAAAACCAGATAAGAATCCCAATAATACAAGCACACGACTCTAAGGTCGAAATAATATACACTGGTCTTCTAAGTCTATCAAATATACAAGTCTGGTTGATGGAGTTACTAGATACAACTGAAATATATACAAATACTATGGTAGTCACGATACAAGTGAACCCACCTACCAAAGCAATCACCCGGAAGAAAGTAGTGTGCTAGCAAGCAACTCGTGAGTAGAAAATATCACCGAGAAGAAATCGCATTTATGACTCTTTCCTAGGTCCTACAATAATATCCTCATAAATAGAACCTGATACATCTAATAATGGCAAGCTAATCATCTAACATAAGTGAATACCAAGTGCGCGTGTCAGTGCCTCAGGTAACAACATATCACGTATGCGATGTATGAATGCATGAAAACAGAATACATCTTAAATGAGAAAGCTGTTTTCTTATCTCAGTGAGATTTTTGTATAAAAACCGAAGTATCATCAATAAAATCAACAGAGAATCCGTGTCGAGTATCGACACAAAACATGTATCTCAATATCTCAATGTCTCAATATCTCGGGCTCCGGCAATCCGGACTGGCCCCTATCATCAAATCTCAATATCTCGGGCTCCGGTGATCCGGACTGGCCCATATCATCAATCTCACGACTACGTCGGTATCCTCCAGATATCCGCCGTCACAAAAAACCGGTCGGTAGTTGTAACATTTCAGAAAAATAAAATAGTATTTTTAGGAATTTTTATAATTAAATAATAAATATTATGGATATTTTGATAATGCGGTATAATTAAATACAGATAAATTGGGGAAATTTGGAAAATTATAAGAATTACTGAAATGAGGGTGCTTTATGTGATTTATGCAAATTATAAATTTTTATGATTAATTATACACTATTTTAATGCTAATCGCGATTAAATATCGCTAATAGTGCATTAAACTAGTTTTGTGCACATGACATGCACCATGTCATTTTTCACACTTGTTACCTTTTCTTTCATGGTTTCCTTCTTCTCTTCATGCATGGCCTTCTATTTGTTGAGAAAAGAAAAGAAAAAAAAGAAAAGAAAATGGAAAATGATAAAGAAATGGGTATGGGCATGAGAGAGAGAGAGAGAGATGTGAGGGGTCAAATCTTGGTCATGACCTTTGTTTCATTCATCATCCTCATCATTTCTTCTCTCTTCTTTCTTCACCCATGGCAGCACTCCCTCCTCCCTCCTTAAACAACCCTCACTTCACCCCCAAAAAGGCATCAAAACCATGTACCCCTTTCATAAAAAACATGCACAAGCTTACTACAAGCATGGAGAACCAAGAAAAATCGGATTTTGGAGACTTGGGGCAACTCAAGAAAATTCTTGAGTTTCCAAATGAGGTATTTCCTGCACCATTAGTATATTTTTTCAATTCCTTTAACTTTCATGTTGGTTTAGAATCGTTTTTGTGTGGTTTAGTGGTGTTTGGAAAATTTTAGAGGAGGTTTATGGAATTTTGAGTTGTGATAGTGCTAATGAGCTTAGTGGTGACCTTAAACCCCCCTATAATGTTAGAAAACCCAGACCAAACTGAAACAAACCAAAAATACAGAATTTAGAAACTTTCATGTCGGATTGTGTTTAAATTGAGGGTGCAGGGAATCTGGGATAATCTGAGACTTTTACTGGAAAATCAAACAATACCATTGACCTAATAAAGACCCTACGAGACCACCCTGTGAGAACGAACCCCAACAGAGCCCCCCAAACCGAGCTAGCCAGAATTCTAGGGTAAGTGGCCGGCCACTTGGTGGAAATAGGTGCTCAGGTTGATTTTGTAGGTCATATACATCCTATATATCACCCCAGTACTGTTTGTGCACCTTGTTTTTGCCTAAAAGAAAATCTGGGAACACTTTCTTGAGTTGCTGTTTTGATTCGGGATTATGTTTTACGTATTTTGTATTCTTGATTTTAGTATTTGGTATTGTATTTGGTCACTTGACATTTGTTCGTCTATATCGAGTGTTATTTGGTTGATTTGCGTGAGTAGACCATAGGTTTTGACCTATGTGAGATTCGGGTGTCGTTTGGTTTTGAATTGTATTTTAATATGGCACGATATGTTATGATATGTAGGTACCCTTATGAGGACTTCGAGATGACAAGCAAGCGCGTGGCGACATCGACTTCGTCAAATAAGAAGCAAGATGAGTAGATTTACATCTACGGGGAAGTCGGGAGGACGGCGTATAGCACCCCCGCAATTTGATGGAAACCGATCTATAGAATATAGTCGTAGAAAACCTAGATTAGGAAACTAGGGATACGGTTAAAATGATAATTAAAGATGATATAAGTGATTGAATATATATAAATATATTGAGATATGAGATGAAAGCTTAGGGATATGAAAAGTGAATGTGAATCACGACTTATGGATATATAGTTGCACTTGAATAAGTGTGTGTTTTAGAATAACATGGCATTTGATGTATAGGGTAGTATATATATAATTTTGACTTGATGTGGGACCTAAATACGATGAAAAGAATATATGATGTGATATGTTGAGTTGATGAGATGTTGGTATACGGATGTGAGTCGATTGTGATGATTGATACCTTTGCCGTTCTCCTGATATGAGATTGTTATGGATGCGACCCGGGGATATAGGTATTTAGATTTATATAATGTTGTGAATCTAGAGTGATGTGTTGTACGAGACGTTAGGTCCATACCCTCTTTGTCATGAAGGTTGATAGGATCCTTATTGGTTTATTGCCGCCGTACGATGATTTTCCGTACGTGATGAGTTTGACTTGATGATTGATCCATACCCTTGACTAGAGCTTGCCGTACGATGGATTATACCATATGTGATGTTGTGAGGGTGGATGCTGATTGATAGATTCACCGACTTGATCAAGTAGACACGTATACTTTATAGCTTTTAGCTGATGATTTACATTATGTTGCATTCATGTTATTCTCATGGTATTGTATATACCTGTGCTAGTACACTTACACCATTATCGATGATGCGTAAGTTACACGTACACAGATTTGCCGGCTCACACACTTCATCATCGATAATTGCCATGTCACTGCACGGTAGGATTTGCCGCATCATGATATGGCTCTTTGCATAATTTACTTGCTATAGTTGCATATGCATCTTTATACGATATTGCATTGGACTTTGGAGAATTTGGGAACCACAGGATATTTTTTAAAAACTGGATTCATTTAAAAGAGCGGTTTTCCCTCGATATGTGCATATTACCGTTCCATATTGCATGATATACGGATATGCTTACAGTTCTGTTATATGTCGCATAAATCATGCTTTATGATTATACGCATTGAGATACGTTGTTTTCATGGGATTTCTGGATTTGAGAACCGTGGGTATTTCAAAGAAAGTATGTATTGTTTTAAAAATCCGGTTTCTCTTGATATGATATTTCAGTGTGTCCACCATGCGTTTTCTCGGTGCTGAGACGTGTGATATGTGAAACCCGATTTGAGGAGTTGGATGATCCGTTTGCGGGTTCATGGTGGACCTGGTATGGTTCCCCGGGGCGAGAAATGTTTTTCATGGTGTAGACGATGAGCCTGGCAGGGTGGCTAGTACCTACTGGTGATTGGTTGGACCTGGTGGCTATCCGGAGGATACCGACCGGAGTCAAGAGATGTTATAGGCCGATCTGGACTGACGGAGCCCGAGAGATATGAGGATTTACGTGCCGATACTGGGCACGTGTTTCATGATGTTTCGAGTGTCGATGCTGGAAACTCAGGTTCCATGATTTGTTGTGTCGTGAGGGACACACGTTGATTTATATCCTCATACGTTCATGCATATACTTTTATGATATTTACAGGAATTGATTCTCTGGTTGGACGAGATCCACATGCATACATACATTGATTATATTATTGGATGATATCCACATGCTGTTAGGCACTTATTTATAGTGTTGGCACATAAACAGACCCGGTCACCCTAGATATCATAGTTTTACCTTCATGATATAGTTGGCCTAGGAGTCGTTGTTTATTCGATTTCTACTTGTTGATATTTTTCTATTCACGAGTTGGCAACTCACTCCCGTTGTGCCACAGTTCTTGCAGGTTGACCGCACGGATCAATAGCAGCTTCGCTGGCACACAGTTGCATTTGGGTGCTTTGTTGGGTAGGTGGGACATTTGTACGTACCCACTCTTGTATTTATATTTCACATTGTATTTAGTCAACTCCATCAATCAAAACTAGTATTTGTATAAGTAATGAGACTTAGTGAGATTTGTAGTTGCGAGACTTGAGCGATGGGTTTTATGTTCGCCTTTTTGGGTTGATATCTCGCTTTATTCTTTATTTTTTTTGGTGTTGATCTTCACCGTTGGGCGTCGTATACTTATATATACTGTCTTGCGTAGTGTGATCCGCCGTTTGGCGAAGAGCTAGCTCCCGTTTAGGGATGCCTTTATCATTATTATGTATTTGTGGTTTTGGATCAAAATATACAAAGGAGGTGCTGCCCAAATTTTTAAAAGACAAAACATGTTTTCAAACTAGTAAATTTCACTTGCATTTTCATGTTCCTTTTCTACGCATTAAGAAAACTTTGATTTCATCATACCTTATTTTCAAAACTTCACATCTTTTATTTTCTTACAAAGGTTTAGATTTTTGGGTTTGGCTCAAAACAGCGGGGAGTCTTTGTGACGGGGTCATACCTTATTTTCAAAACTTCACATCTTTTATTTTCTTACAAAGGTTTAGATTTTTGGGTTTGGCTTACTTGAATTACATTACGCCTTTAGATTTAGCGTGATTTAAGTGCCAGTTATGAGCTAATATTTCGGGTCGTGACAGTAGTGCTCCTCAACTGGGCTCAACGCTATCATCTGTGACCATCTTGCCCCGGGGTACCGCACTGGGTCCACCATGCACCTGCAGACGGTTCCTCCTCCTCCTCGAATCGGGTGTGTGATATCACTGAAGAGCCGAGAAAACTCATGGTGGACACCTCTCACATCATATCACGAGAAAACTCATGGTATCACGAGAAAACCGCAAATTTGTATCTTTTGAAATGAAAATGAGTTTGTAAAATCCTTGCGGTTTCTCCAAATACAAAAAATCTCATGGAAAATCAGAATCCCAATCTCGAGAGTAAATAAACAGTGAATTACCGGCATAAAGACCCATAATATTTCATAACAAACGAATATATAAACATGCATGGGTATCTAAGTAAAGAATGCAATATCTAAACTAGCATAAAAATCGTATATTGGAACTATCAGCTAACAGTTATATCTATGAATTAATATACTCTAAAGTGTACTTGATATAGCAATAACCGATGATGATGTGTGTGAGCCGGCAAGCAAGTGTTCGTGGACATACGCATCATCGGTATTGGTGCTGGTGTCCTAACAATCGATATCATAATAGATAAGGAAACACGTATAAACATGCAATGCAATGAGAACATGAATAGTAAATGCAACATTGAAGAATATACAATTCTATATACGGGTCATACAGTTTTGGCATTTGAAATAGCACGAATCGTGGTTTTAGAAAATAGGGGCTACGGTGCTTTTAAGAAAAGGTATGTCCTTTGAAAATCCGTAATATCCCCCGAGTTGTCTTTTGAAAATACTCACGATTCGTTAGTTTCTGAAATTAAGTATGACTCGAGCCCAGTCTAACATTTACCAAATAACTACAGGACTAAACTAAGAGACTAGTCGAAAAGGCAAGAAAATCCACCAAAAGTCCGAGTCGATATATCTAGTAGTCGGCGATCCCGCCTCAATAGCGTTACGTACAGTAAAATATATAATACGACATCCTCGAGTCAAGAGTGCGGATCAATCATCATATCTATACTTCGTACGGTAAAATCCATCGTACGGCATCCCAAATCAGGGTACGGGTCAAATATCACATTTATCTCATTATTCATATGGTATTGCTATCATAACATCATGAACTAGGGGTACTGATCTAAAGTCTAGTACATTTCAATACCATCATCATATATCGGCGTGTGTATGAAATCACATCGCCCATCGATCCGCTATAATATTATGTCGTATTTCATAACACGACCCAAATTACATAACCGACCTCACGGCATCATGCCCGATCACATCGACTCATCACCAAGTATCATATACTATCCTCATCACCCGTGTATGTACACACACACACACACACACCCAACGCATCCACATATACACACACAGACATATACACACATATAACATATGCACTCAAAACCATATCACGTGTGTGCATGTGTGTGTGTGTCAACCTTACTCTACCTAAGACGGCAGCAAGGTTTCGGGAGGCATCTTCTATGCCAAATTCAAAAATTTGCTGTTTTAGCTAACCTTAACAAAGAATCGTTAACTAGAAATCGACGGAATATAAAATGCAAACACTTTGAAAATCTAGTGAGCAAGGAATACAACTTTTGTAGACTAGTCCTTCACTTCAATAGCTCCGTGTAGTAGTCCCTTTCGCTGCGATCGTGAACTCCGGACTCTAGAGAGGCTCCTATGAAGAAACGAACATGCTTGCTTCGATGTCTTCGAGGCCGAATATGATCTACGTCGAGAAGACACTAACCCAAGCTATCTCTTCACTAATCATGAAATTAGTGAAGCAAACACCCAATACTAAATGGCAAGTAATAGAGGATGATGAAGTAGGAAGTGGGCTCACTTTAGATTTGATTTTCTCACACTTTTTCTCATACCTCCATTGAACCTAGAAAGCTTTGAGGAAGAAGAGGAAGAAGAAGAATGAACTCATCATATGAATTGTGTGTGAGGTTAGAAATGCAACCAAGGGTTAAGCATGTCATGCTTAACCCTTGTAGAGAGTTAACCATGGCCATGGGTTAAAGGGCTGGGTTAAACAAATATCCTAAGCTAGACAAAAGAGTGGACAAAGTCAAAGATGCTTACAAGCTTCTACAAGCTTTCAACAAATATCAACCATGATAAAATCCACAATTTTGAATAAGTTAATGATAAATATAAAACCCTAATCTTAACCCTAGTATGGTTTACCCTCAATAACCCTAGTTGCATTTGTAACCTAGCTTGATACATTTAACATATATCATATATACATCAATGTATCCAAAGTGAGAAAAGAAATCATAAGTGAGCTAATCTAGTTAATGTAATGTAATGTATCAAATATATAATTATAAATTAGATTATCAAATCAACTCTTGATTTAATAATCCGGCTATATCACCTATAACCGACTAATATCATATGAATCAACTTATCGAATCAACACTTGATCCGATAACTCGGCTATATCATATATAACCGACCGATATCTCATATTGCGAAAATAGAATACGGTATCTCATATCGTATCAATCTTGGTCCTGCACATATCACATATGTGCTCCTACTCTATTTCTCTTAAGCCAGGAAACCCCTGTGTAGGACTCTGAAGACTCGTCAATACGCCGGCAGTAGATGATGATCATATCAAACACCCACAAGCAGCAAGCGGTCTGCTAAACGTAACGACCACCCAGGTATTGAGCGATCAGAAGATCAACAAGCATGCCTGCTCACACTCCTGCGAATCCAATCAGTAACACTACCGTACAGTCCGGTCTCTTCGTCTGATATGTCGCATATCTCGTCTAGGGGTGGTAAACGTCAGAACCCAGTAACTCGATAAGTCGTGTCGATATGAGGCTCATAATGGGTCGAGAAACTACTTATAACACTTACCAGTATATCTCTGAAGCAGCCTTGGCCAAGGACTTCCTGTTATATCCAATCGAGCACAGGGCAACATCAACTCCCAATACCGGGAGAGACGAAACCCCTCCTATCGCTCATTGCCTCCATATGATTCGGGACTGTACCCAAAAGCCACCGTTTTGCACGTTCTCTTGAACGTGGTAAGTTGGAAATCAAAGCACAGTGGGAATCACACAAGACTCTATGACGATCTCAGGTCTACAGACCAACTTGTACCAGTGTTACCAGAGAACTGCCATCTGACGTAAGGTATAATACCATTTGGTAGTTCTCGGTGAGTCCGTTCAGTTTACCCAGTCTCCACTGAACACCCGTATACTGTCTCTAATGTCAAACACCAATGGATTTAAGATCATCCATCGCCCATCTACATAGGTCAAGAAGCTATACGCTAGTCTACTCTGATATATCGATGCCCTGTCTCGATACACCTACGACTAGGAACATTTGAAGGATGTACTTAGCGACTACTCTGTCCTTATTAGTATGATATGCATCATAGTCCTGGTAGTCAAGTACTCATCCTAAGGGCTTTATCAACATGTAACATAGAGACAATCAGCGTACATGTTAAGATAAAGAGCAATCAGATAGCATACTATCATGTCGAGCAAGAAAGTCCTCCATATATATGTCCAAGCATCTACTACAATATACATCGTATGTATAGTAATGGCCTCTAGGACATACATATAACTAACAACTCTAGGGTTCGCGACTAAGAAGTTAACTAAAAGCACTTTCTTTCAAACACGCTAATACTAACCCATGATCTCCTAAAACCTTCCTTGCTAATTATTTACGTCTCACAATACATATATTTATATACATATAACATGTTCGTATGCTACACTACGAAACTGCGGGGGTGCTATACGCCATCCACCCGACTTCCCCTGTAGATATACATCTACTCACCTTAATCCTTGCTTACCGAAGTCGATGCCGCCTTGCTCCTCCTTGTTATCCGAAGTCTACGTGAGGGTACCTACATATACAAACACATAGTATCGTAAACAGAATCGCGTACGAAAACCAAAATGGCACACGAATCGCACACAGGTTAAAACCTATGGTCTACGCATGTAAGAATAACCAAACAACTCTCGAGATTGACATGCAAACGTCACACCACCGAGTCAAAACCCAAATACTAAAATCCAAGTCATAAATAGTCGTAAAACCAAAGCAGCGATATAAGAAAACACTTCCAGATTTTGTCCCAGGTGAAATTAGCTAATTCTGCATATGGGGTAGGTCTAATTTGCCTAAAATGGAGCTATGGACCAAGCACGAGGCGATTCCATCGTACCAAGGCCGCAATTCATGGACAAAAAGAGATAATTTGCGGCCGAAACTTGAAGATATGGTCTCGGGGGTTAGCTTCTAGATTTCCTGCACATCTCTCAGTCTTTTCTAAATAATTTTCAGGGTCCCCGAGTGAAAGTAGATCTCAAAACTACACCACAATTCCTACACAAATCCGATATCGGGGATTTCTATGTTTAGGGTTTGGGGTTTTAGTCTCAGGTTGGTCCAGGTTTTTAACACTAAAGGGGTTGTGGTCACCAATTACACCTTCACAAACCAATTCATGCCCTAAATCTCATCTTGGAAATTTCCAAGAACTCACTAATCCTTACTTAACCAATTCTAAACTAACATAGAAACTAAAGAAACTCAAATACTATAGTTAATGTGAAAGAATTAGCTCATTTGGCAACTCAAGAATTTTCTTGAGTTGCCCCAAGTGCTCAAAATCCCAACTTGTTTAGTCCCCCTTGCTTGTAGTGAGCTTGTGCATGATTTTTGCGAAGAGGATGCAAGGTTTTAATGTAGTTTTGGTGTTGTTGTGAGGAAGTAGAGGAGGAGGAGGGAGAGGGCAGCCATGGGAGAGGAGGAGGAGGGAGAGGGCAGCCATGGGAGAGGGAAATGATGAAGAAAATGAAGAGAATGTAGGAATGAGACCAAGGTCAAAGACCCTTCACCCACTTTCTCTTGCTCATACCTCTTTCTTTATTCATTTTCTTTTCTTTTCTTTTCTATTCTTTATCCTTTTCTTTTATTTTTATAACACATTTGTAAAAACCAATATGAAGCTATGCACAAATGAAGACTTGAAGTCATGCTTCAACAAATGTAACAAGTATTTGCAACATGATTTGTTGCATGTCATGCACATATCATACTTAATGGAAAACTAGTAAACACTAATTGGGTTTAGTAATAATCCATACACAATTAATCATATACTAAGTTGTAAAATTCCCAAATTTTTCATAAATTCTTATAAAATCAATAATTGATATAAATTTCCAAATATTTCCCAATTTATCGGTATATAATCATACCATATCGTTAAAACCAATCCTTGCACTTAATAATATTCTTGAAATTTATTCTTGAAATTATTTAAATTCTAAAACAATATTTTATTTCCTGAAATGTTACAGTCTTCCACCCTTAAATAAATTCGGTCCCCGAAATTTAATCCCCCCAAATACTAAAACATATCAGCAAAACAAACAAGTCGTCGGGGCTCCGAAATCATCAATACTTAAAACACATCTTAGCGCAATGAATGCGCTTGAAAAACGAGTATATAACTCAAATCAAAACTCCATCAAGTATCACGCAATCATTGGAGTTATGGTGAAGATACCAATGTAAAAGTCCAATACTAAAACCAACATGATACACATCAAACCTATAACATGTACATAGTACGTATAGTTGTAAACTTGTTAAAATATCTGAAAGAAATGCATGCTAATCCTTTTTCAAGTCACTGTGCGATGCACATATCACAGCACAAGTAGCGGACGTTTATCGTAAGAAAATAACTGTATATATACATATATATATCCTTTGTTTATCATACATGTCCCGCCGTTTTAAAATAATTTAGAATGGTTTCCCTTGTAACATGTTTCGTTTCATCTTGGACACATAGGAAAATACTGAGACTATAGCTCCTTTTTGGAAATCTCTTCGGTAACTATCGATGCATGCAAAAATATATTCAGGTACTGTCCCCAGACTAGTCCTGCTCAGCTACTATACCAAATAGTAAATATCATAAAACATACTGCTCCAAAAGAAATCAATCCCAAAATGTGTATAAGAATGCTACGTGCATCCGGTGCATACAGAAATCGAAATCGATAAATGTGCCATACATGTGCACTGAAACAAAATCTAAGTGCAATGGGTGTGCACGAAAATACCTGTCAAGGGCAACGAGTGTACCTAACAACAATATCAGGTGTATCCGATATGCACGAAGAATCCCGATTTAGTGCATTTGGTGTGCACCAAAATCGCATCAAGCGTGCCTCGTAAGCGCAAAAATCCAACTCACGTGCACAAGGTGCACGAAAACAAATATCGAATATCACAATCAAAATCGATGGTATACAACATACATTAATCCAAATCAGGTATACCATGGTATATAATCTCATAACCACGTGCATCAGCGTGCATAAAATCGAATCCGAGTACCAAAAGTGCATGAAAATTACACCGAAAGCACAAGTCAAGTCACCTACATACCATAGCCATGAAATCAAAATCAAACCTTTCGAACGATATCAAATCGAAGTCAAGTGCAACTGTGGTGCACAAAATCTCAATCACGCAAATAAATCGCCCAAAATATCAAAATCCAAAATGACGGATACGTGATATTCAAATCACCAAATCGCAAATCATAAACACTGTCGTCGGTCTGTCCTTCCTTCAAAGTCGAGAAAGTGTCGGTGCATCCAAAGCTAGCAGAGCAAGATATCTCCTTGCCTCCTGTTCATGGTCTGGTGCCTTGTGCCCTTAGGCTCTCGTCTCTCATTGCGGATTGCCAGTTACATAACTCCTCGGCTCAACGGCCCAATATGGATATGACAATGGAAACAGTTCCGCTCTGGCATATCCTCTAAAGATCTCTGGCCAACTATCATGGTCATTTATAACATGTCTCGTCAATGATGCCGAACTCGGGCCTACTGGTGTGCGTAATACGATCGATCCTGGATCCAAGTCTTCTCGTATAGTATTCCAGAAAGATTCTGTCAGGGTCTCTCCCAAATCTCGTTTCTGCCGAACTGCCCGGAAGTTATCACCCTTTACTAAATCCATTTCTTGTTCTGGAACAGCTGCATACTCATCATGGTTTCTTCTAGAAGATATATCCATCTTCAACGTCTCGGCATGCGTATCCCATCTCTAATGTCAACGGAGTGGAATATCATCTCGTTAAAATCTCGTATGAACCTCTTACTCCACTTTTTTCTGATGTCAACTGATTCAGACTCGTCTCTTCGTAGCATTATGGACTACGCTACACATGGCTATACTCATATCTAGAGTCTCCCTTCTGAAACTACGAACTCGACAGATCAGTATCCTGTAGTAGGCATCTTGTCAATTACCTTCTCGGGAACTCGTTCAAATTATCTGAGTGATGCGCTTTCGTTCGTCCTCCCTCAATCGACTCACAACGTGCCTATGTGAAGTCCTCTCTAGCTGAAATTAATCAATCTGATGACCTCGCGTCAGGGTATGCAAATGAACCACATGTCCTAGTCGTTCAACTGTGGGTGACTAGCGATCTTCTATCATATCCCTAAGTACAACCTCGTGCTGCAATAGCTTCAAACATCTGGGGCAATATCTTGTCAGTCACAGCAACTACTGGATCATTCGTCCGCACGCTAAACAATACCTCAATTCTCAAGATAGACGATACATTAACAGTCATCACATTCTAGCCAGCTTCTAGCAGTGGCCCAATCATCAGGTGCTGATCTGAATGTTCGGGAAATCTTAGTAAAAACAATCCATCAAGACGCTCATGTCGCGAGAAACACAATAAAACGATATATCTATGCAATCGTGTATCACAGGAATTTCGCTCTATTCAGTCCTTGTCCAAGACGAGCTCATGCTGACCGCAACTCTAGCCGCAGCTCTCTCTGCCTGTGCAACCGTGGTAGTTGGTATCACAGCGCTAGGTTTAACCTTGGTTCGAGTCTAGGTTTGACTATGCGGAGTCTAGGGTGTATATATATATTCGGAATCTAGGCTTGACCTTACGGAACTTAGACTTGGTTGAGAGGGTATTAGACCCGAACTTTCGTCGCATAGGTTAACCTTGGTTGATGGAGTAGGTGACTTAAGTAGAGTGACGTACCGTGTGTATGTTCCGCGGCATACCTAGGATACGCTACTCTGCTTAAGATGCCTTAGGATGTACATTTCTTTGTACAGTATTCTATTCGTTCATTTGATCTATCCTTATCGATATCGGTTTGTGGTTCCTGTTTGTCACGACCCGAAATGGCACGCGACTGCCACTTGAATCATGTGAAGTCTATAGGACCCCACCTAATTCAAGTAAGCCAAAAGCCCAGAAATCTAAACCATTTTAAAGAAAAAGTGAAGGAAAACTTATTTAAAGCAAGCGGTTTTAACCAAATAAATCGCATTAAACCTTTAAAAGCAACATCGTATTTTCCTGAAAATTTCGGCAGAGTCTCCTTTATAAATACTAGCCCCAAATGGGTACAAACATGCATATACATGTATAATGAATAAAGGCATCCACAAGCGGGAGCTAGCTCTTCACCAATTGGCGGAACAACCACGCAAGCAATAATATACAATGCCGAAGGGTGAGGATTAAAACTCAGAAAGAAAGCAACATTCTCAAGAAAACCAGAGAAGAATCCCAATAATACAAGCGCGCGACTTTAAGGTCGAAATAATATACACTGGTCTTCTAAGTCTATCAAATATATAAGTCTGGTTGATAGAGTTACTAGATACAACAAAAATATATACAAATACTATGGTGGTCACGATACAAGTGAACACACATACCAAAGCAATCACCCGGAAGGAAGTAGTGTGCCAGCAAGCCGCAACGAAACCTGTATGGCCAAACCTGCAAGAAACTGTTGCACAACGGGGCTGGGTTGCCAACTCGTGAGTAGAAAACATCACCGAGAAAAAATCGCATGTATGACTCTCTCCTAGGTCATACAATAATATCCTCATAAATATAACCAGAAACATCTAATAATGGCAAGGTAATCATCTAACATAAGTGAATACCAAGTGCGCGTGTCAGTGCCTCGGGTAACAACATATCACATATACGATGTATGAATGCATGAAAACAGAATACATCTTAAATGAGAAAGCTGTTTTCTTATCTCAGTGAGATTTTTGTATAAAACCGAAGTATCATCAATGAAATTAATAGAGAATCCGTGTCAAGCATCAACACAAAACATGTATCTCAATATCTCAATGTCTCAATATCTCGGGCTCCGGTAATCCGGACTGGCCCCTATCATCAAATCTCAATATCTCGGGCTCCGGCAATCCGGACTGGCCCCGGGCTCCAGTAATCCGGACTGGCCCATATCATCTGTTAGTGTTTATGCCCTAGAAGGCCATTACTGTATCATACTAGTTTGTATATTACTTAATGGAAGCTTGGGATATTCACATGTGTATAACAGTCTTGCTAAACATGGTAGTATGTTACTTGGTTTTTCTATCTTAATATGTGAGTGTACGTATTGATAGAGCTCTTAGGATCTTGCTTGTCTACCAGCGTTGTGATGGCAGTCACACTAGTGGGGGCTGGGTAGTCTACAAGCACATCCTTATTCAGGTCCCTGGTCGTTGGATTATCGAGACAGAGCATCGATACTCCGGAGTAGACTAGTGTGTACGCTTCTCATCTCAGTTGGGGAGATGGTCTGTCCCACAGCCGTCAGTACGTCGTACTGGAGATAGTATGCAGGTGCTCGCTAGGTTACGGGTACACCGGACAGGACTCACAGGGAACTGTTGGTTGGTTTGATACCAGTCGTCAGTGAGCAGTTCCCAGGTGACATGAGTACAGCATAGTCCGCAGACTTGACACTGCTACTTCGCCTCGAGTGTGTCCCACTGTTCTTAGATTGCTACCCTACCACGGCTCAAAGGAGTCGTGCAAACAGGTAGCAGTTGGGTGCAGTCCCGAGCACTTGGAGGCAGTAGCGGTTAGATAGGATTCGTCCCTCCCGGTATTGGGAGTAGATATCGTGCTGTGTCAGAGAGCCATTATGCAAAGTCCCTGGCCAGGGCAAGCGAGATTTGCTGGTAGGTTCCAGTAGTTTCTCAGGGTGTAATGGGCTTCGCTCCGACACGACTTATACCGCTATTAGGGGACTGACGCTTGCCGCCCCCCTAGGCCCGATATGCGATAGTCTTGGACGAACGGACCGGACTGTATGGAGATTGTCACATCAGACTCAGTAGGAGTTCGGATGGGTTTCCTCATCGGCCTTCTTATCGACAACTACCTGGGGACCGTTACGTACAGCTAGTGCCGCTTGCGGTCTGTGGTTAAACCCACTGCCAGCGTAGTAGTCGAGTCTCTAGAGTCCCACACAGAGAGTTTCCTACTCCAGGAGAAACGATATAGAGGTTGCATGGTTTTGCGACAAAGGGTTCGAACGCATACGTGCGTTTACGCGCGTACGACTTTCGGACAGTTTTTACCAGTCGGCTTTGGTTTAAGCCAGTTACTGGTATCCGGTTATTGGATTTATACAGTCTAAAGTTTTTCCGTATTTTTACGGATCGGAGGGGCATTCTCGTAATTGTGCGAGAAGCTTCTAGAAGTGGTGACTAAGGAGGGTTATGTGTCATTTGCATTAAATGAGTTTAGTGAGTCATGAGGGTGATTCATGCATATCATTAATGCATGATAAATGCTTAGTGAGTCATGATAATGAATCACCATTAGATATTTATGAAGCAAGCTTATTCATCATTTTCTTTTCTTTTCTTGTTAAAAGATAATGCTTCATATATATTATGATAACTTACTATTCTCAATATAATTCATACTCACATTCTCTCTCCTCAAGCTCTCTCTCTTCAAAAGACTAATCCTCACCCTCATGTGTTGAGATCTAGGATTAGTAAGACTAATCAATCCATAACCATCACTCTATTTCATTCTAGCTTCTTTGATTAGCAATCCAAGAAGATTAGTTGCCTCAAGTTTAGAGGCTAAGCTTGGAGTTTTGCTCTCGGGTGGATCGTCTACTACCTAGAGAAGGCCGAGGAGAACAAGGAGATCGTAAAGACGAAGGACTAGTTTCGATAGGTATAATCCCTAAGCATAGTAGTTTAGAACAACTATATGTTTGGTTAGTTATCGTTTAGCTTCGATTCTAGCGGTTAGTCGATGTTCGTTCACTAAACAAGTTCGTTTTTGAAAATTCCGCCTCCCCACAAGTATTGGGGTGTAGTACATCGACTTACAGTGGTATCAGAGCCTCGCTAAACAATAAATAACTTAATTGCAAATTTGTACGAATTTCGAACGGAAAAACGAAGCCGGAAAACCCTAAATCTGTCAAGTTTCTGTCGAGTTTAAAATGATGTCCTAAAATTTTTCAGGTTAGCTCAGAAAGCTTGTAAAGGGTCCAGAAGAACACCCAAGAAATTCGAGCCCATGAATCGGCTAAAGAGCCGCGGAAGCGCGGCGGATCCCACCGATCCGCCGCGGTTCCGCGGCCGAGTTGCCGAGTCATGGACTCGTCTTTCATGTGTGGGTCCTCTCTGGTATTTGGGGTTTTCTGGAATATTTTAATTTTGCTCAGGTTTCCAGTTTACAGAGCAGTTTTTGGAGCAATATTAAAGATATTTAATCGATCGAAATTGTACAGTATTTGCATGTTGGATTATATCTGTGATTGATAAATGTGTTCGTAAACCTCTCCTAACTGCTAGTATGTCGGTTGGCAGGGGGTTGGACATTTCTGTAATGGTTATATCTGTTTGTGCATATAAACTGTATTGGACTGTTGTGGTGTATAGCCGGGGTTTGCAATGGGTTATTGTTTAATTCATTTGTTGTAAATGTAATTTATTGTAATATTATTTTTGCGGGGCACATCCAGGTTGCGGTTGTAGCCACCGTTGTATTATTTCATTTTACTGTTTTTGCTCCTAGAACTGACCCAAGGTGGGGTACACAAACTGCCGGGCGGGTAGTTTGCCGTACCCGTAGGGGTCGAGGGTGGGGTAACGGCTATTCATCACAACTGTGTAATCTGTCTTTTCTTGCAGGCTCAAAAGAAATTCAGATTGCTTGCAAATCCAATATTGTTTATCTGTGTTCTGGAATGAATATCATTGCGTCAGACGAATGTAAAATATCTATATTTATGATAGCTATTTAGACGTCACTTATGTTTTACACCCGCGCTAGCCCAGCCCCCGCTCTGTCGTTAGTTAAGTAACCTAACGGGTGATGACGGGACCCCGTGGCGAATGCGGATGGCATAAGAGGACGTTGTATTTTCGTTGTTTTCTGCAATGATAGGTTAATGATGGGACGCATTATCTATAATGCAAAGAAAAACAAACCAAAGTTTAAATCGTTGGAACAATTTAAAAGAAACCACTCGGTTATTTTTAAAACAGATATTTTTAAATGCGGAGATTTAACCACTCCTTTTAAAAGCTATCAGGTTCCTTCGGTTATATCAAGTTCACTACGTTCACGGTTTCGCCAAAACCAGTCGTAGCCCTCCGTCATTTCTTATGGATGGTCAGTAGTATTCAAGCTATGCTTGTTGGCTTTCGTCAAGGCATAGTGTTTGGTAGCCGCTGGGGTATTCATTTGTTGCATAGATAGATGAGTTGGTTTGGGACAGTCGTATAACCTTGTTGGCTTTCGTCAAGGGTATATACGGGTGGGTTCAAATTGACAAGATAATGATGGGCAGAACTTGACATGTGTTTTATGATTTGTTGGCTTTCGTCAAGGTCATAAGAACATGGGGCAAAAATATATATCGGGAATTTCTAAAGAAACTGAAATTTGCAAAGAGATGCATACCATTTGGAGTTTGATGAATGTTGGTAGGATTCCTTCAACATTATCATACGATGATATTTGGATCCCGATCCTACTGTGAGTATATGCTACTTATCAGGATATTCGTCACTTAACGATCAATGCTATAAACCAAGTAGGTGTCCAGAAAAGTGTCAGCGGGGTTACGCCCCCAGAGAAAAGAGGTTATTTAATTAAGGAACTTCGCGAAAGCGTTGGAAAACCTCCCTCGAAGTATCGACACTGGCCTGGCTGAACGGTTAAGCAAGTATTGTACGGTGAGAATAGTCCTGGCTAATTCTTCTTTTATGGTTTGAGGAAGGATTCGAGAAACAGTGGGAGCCATCCAGTTTAGATAAATTAAAAACCAATCTAAACTTGCAAGAGCATCATGCTAAAGTGTTTTCTTCTCTCTCTCTCATTGCAGCGACTTTGTGACCATGACTAGGTTACATCTAGATAACAAGTTGACTGAATCTTACTTATTTGACTGGCAAAGGTCTGTCCAGATGACCATTGCCTATGACAAGCTGGACCACCCTATTACTACTCTAGATCCCATTGTCGCAGGTCCAGTTTCCACCGTCACGGATATGGATATCCGTCAGACAAAGGAAAAGAATAAAGCGAAAGCCAAGTGCCTCGTGTTGGCTTCAGTTGATGGTATATACCAGAAGCAGCACGAGAAGATGGACTCTGTTTCCATCTTTTTCCATAACAAAGATTTATATGGAGAGCAATCTCATATCGCAAGATATGAGGCCTCGAACGAATTGATTCAAGCGAGGTCGGCTGACGGGTCATATGTAAGGGACGACGTCCTTACGATGACTAGCTATATTGATGAGCTCAAGGACCTGGAGACCACGTTGGGAAACAGGTCATATACTGACTTATTTCCACAGTGCCTACCCTCTACTTACACCCTGAAAGAAACCAGGGAGACACAAGCTCTGCTTAATAGGGGACCTTCTTCTTCATCCAAGGCGAAAGCAAAGGGTGAAAAGAAGAAAACCTCTACAAAGCCGATATACGGTGTCAGCAAAGTAGGAGGAAAGGGAAGAGAAAAAGTTTCGGGACTTGGTATAAGTAAGGAGGGACATTCCTATTGTTGTGAGAATGGACATTGGCAGAACGATTGCAGGGCTTTGGAAGCCAGTAACCAGGATATGAAGCATGTTGTGGCTTCAGCCTCAAGTGTGTTTGTAATTGAGAACTGTTTGTCAATTAACTCTACTTCCTGGGTACTAGATACCAGAGCAGGATATCATATCTGTAATTCGTTACATACTTTGAGAAACCGTAAAGTTATAAGGATAGGTGATTTGTCTCTCAGAGTTGCAAACGGAATGAGCGTGGACGCTGAATCCGTGGGAGAATATCGCCTAGGTTTGACAAGTGGGCAGATATTGATTCTACGTAACTGTCTGTATGTACCTTGTTTGACTTGTAATATCATATCAGTGTCCTCACTTTCAAGAGAGGGATATGACTTTACATTCGTAAGCGATGTAGTTCACATCCACCTAAATCAAGTTCTGATTGGGTCCGGTACATTAGATGACGGTATATACGTATTAAATCAAGATCAGGTTTTCAATGTCCAGAACACACTTAAAAGAAAGTCTCCAGAAATGAATCAGGCTTTCTTATGGCATTGTAGACTAGGTCACATCAATGAAACACGGTTAACGAAGTTACATAGAGAAGGATATTTGAATCCGTTCGAATATCAATCTTATGCCACTTGTGAATCTTGTCTCATGGGAAAGATGACAAAGACTCCGTTTTCTGGACACGGAGTAAGAGCGAGCGAGCTCTTAGGACTCATACACAGTGACGTATGCGGTCCGATGTCTACACATGCGCGAGGTGATTATTCCTACTTCATTACTTTTACGGATGATTTCTCTAGGTATGGACATATCTTCTTGATGAAGCATAAATCCGAGGCCTTTGAGAAATTCCAAGAATACAAGAATGAAGTGGAAAACCAAACAGGCAAAAGTATTAAGACACTGAGATCTGATCGAGGTGGTGAATACTTAAGTGCCGAGTTCCTGGGTTATTTAAAAGAGAAAGGAATTCTCTCTCAGCTTACTCCTCCATACACACCACAACACAACGGTGTATCGGAAAGGAGGAATCGAACCCTATTAGATATGGTTCGTTCCATGATGAGTAAGGCTGAGTTACCGCGATCATTCTGGGGTTATGCGCTAGAATCAGCAGCATATCTTTTAAACAAGGTTCCAACCAAGACTGTGCCTACCACGCCATATCAGATGTGGAGTGGGAAGAAACCCCATCTTCGGTACCTGAAGACATGGGGATGTCCAGCTTTTGTAAAAAAGCAGCATCCGGACAAGCTCGAGGCACGCTCAGTAGAGTGTAAGTTTGTGGGATATCCAAAGAATTCAATGGGATATTGCTTCTACTACGCAGAGGAAAAAAAGGTTTTTGTTTCTCGTCATGCCCGCTTCTTAGAAACTAAATTTTTAGAAAATCAGAAGAGTGGGAGCGCAGTAGAACTGGAAGAAATTCCAGAACCACAAGCTATTACTGAAAGTTTGGTGGAACAAGAAGTTTCAGAAGAAAGGAACATACCAGCGCCTATCCGCAGAAGTAGTAGGCAGTCTCATCCGCCCGAGAGATACTACGGTTTTCTCATAGACGGGGATAGAGAAGATTGCGTCATTGATAATGACGACCCTACTAGCTTCCAGCAGGCCATCCAGAGCGGCGACTCGGTACGATGGCTAGATGCAATGCGGACCGAAATGGAGTCCATGTACACTAACAAAGTATGGACTTTGGACACTGCTCCAGATGGGGTGAAACCCGTAGGATGCAAGTGGATCTTCAGAAAGAAGATTGGTGTAGATGGACAGGTTGAAACCTATAAGGCTAGACTTGTTGCAAAGGGTTTCCGTCAAAGACCTGGTTTGGACTATGACGAAACCTTTTCTCCAGTGGCTATGCTGAAATCCATTCGGGTCCTTCTTGCTATTGCTGCCTTCCACGATTATGAAATCTGGCAGATGGACGTAAAGACGGCCTTTCTAAATGGAAATTTAGAAGAGAGCGTCTATATGGATCAGCCAGAGGGATTCATTCAGAGTGGGAGCAGCGGTAAAGTATGCAAGCTGCTTAAGTCCATTTATGGACTAAAGCAGGCATCGCGGAGTTGGAACATCTGTTTTGATGATACTGTCAAAGAATTCGACTTTATCAAAAATCCAGATGAACCATGCATATACAGTAAGATTGTAGGGAGAGTTGTTGTATTCCTCGTCTTGTACGTGGATGACATTCTCCTAATAGGAAATGATATTCCTATGCTACAATCAGTCAAAAGATTCTTGTCACAGAAATTCTCCATGAAGGACCTGGGTGATGCCACCTACATTCTGGGGATCCAGATCTATCGTGATAGATCAAAGAGGATGTTGGGACTTTCACAGTCCAGGTACATAGACACCATATTGAAGAGATTCAGTATGGAAGATTCAAAGCACGGTAACCTACCGGCTTGTCACGGAATCACCCTCTCCAAAGAGATGTCTCCCAAGACTGATTTGGAAAGGGAACGCATGTCGATTATACCCTACGCTTCTGCGGTAGGCTCTATAATGTATGTGATGTTATGTACCAGACCAGATGTAGCATACGCATTGAGCGTTGTTAGCCGGTATCAGGCAAACCCAGGGGAGAATCACTGGATAGCAGTAAAGAACATTCTCAAGTACCTGAGAAGGACTAAGGAGATGTTCTTGGTTTACGGCGGAAAGGACCTCAAGATGGAGGCCTATGCTGATTCCGGCTTCCAGAGTGACAAAGATGACTCCAAGTCCATGTCAGGTTATGTCTTTACCCTCAATGGAGGGGCGGTCTGTTGGAAGAGTTCCAAGCAGGACACCGTTGCTGACTCGACGATGGAAGCGGAGTATATAGCTGCTTGCGATGCCGCAAAAGAAGCTGTCTGGATGAAGAAGTTCCTCACAGAACTTCAGGTGGTTCCTACCAGTGTTGGTCCAATACCTCTGTATTGCGACAACAACGGCGCTATAGCTTTAGCGAAGGAACCCAGGTCCCATCAGAAGTCCAGACACATCTTAAGGCGGTATCACCTGATCAGAGAGATCGTTGATCGCCGGGAGATCGAGGTAAAGAGAGTAAATACAGAGGATAACATTGCTGATCCATTCACTAAGGCCCTACCCCAGATTCAGTTCGAGAGGCTACTCGAGATCATTGGTCTACGATATGCCAGTACATGGCCCTAGTGCAAGTGGGAGATTGTTAGTGTTTATGCCCTAGAAGGCCATTACTGTATCATACTAGTTTGTATATTACTTAATGGAAGCTTGGGATATTCACATGTGTATAACAGTCTTGCTAAACATGGTAGTATGCTACTTGGTTTTTCTATCTTAATATGTGAGTGTACGTATTGATAGAGCTCTTAGGATCTTGCTTGTCTACCAGCGTTGTGATGGCAGTCACACTAGTGGGGGCTGGGTAGTCTACAAGCACATCCTTATTCAGGTCCCTGGTCGTTGGATTATCGAGACAGAGCATCGATACTCCGGAGTAGACTAGTGTGTACGCTTCTCATCCCAGTTGGGGAGATGGTCTGTCCCACAGCCGTCAGTACGTCGTACTGGAGATAGTATGCAGGTGCTCGTTAGGTTACGGGTACACCGGACAGGACTCACAGGGAACTGTTGGTTGGTTTGATACCAGTCGTCAGTGAGCAGTTCCCAGGTGACATGAGTACAGCATAGTCCGCAGACTTGACACTGCTACTTCGCCTCGAGTGTGTCCTACTGTTCTTAGATTGCTACCCTACCACGGCTCAAAGGAGTCGTGCAAACAGGTAGCAGTTGGGTGCAGTCTCGAGCACTTAGAGGCAGTAGCGGTTAGACAGGATTCGTCCCTCCCGGTATTGGGAGTAGATATCGTGCTGTGTCAGAGAGCCATTACGCAAAGTCCCTGGCCAGGGCAAGCGAGATTTGCTGGTAGGTTCCAGTAGTTTCTCAGGGTGTAATGGGCTTCGCTCCGACACGACTTATACCGCTATTAGGGGACTGACGCTTGCCGCCCCCCTAGGCCCGATATGCGATAGTCTTGGACGAACGGACCGGACTGTATGGAGATTGTCACATCAGACTCAGTAGGAGTTCGGATGGGTTTCCTCATCGGCCTTCTTATCGACAACTACCTGGGGACCGTTACGTACAGTTAGTGCCGCTTGCGGTCTGTGGTTAAACCCACTGCCAGCGTAGTAGTCGAGTCTCTAGAGTCCCACACAGAGAGTTTCCTACTCCAGGCGAAACGATATAGAGGTTGCATGGTTTTGCGACAAAGGGTTCGAACGCATACGTGCGTTTACGCGCGTACGACTTTCGGACAGTTTTTACCAGTCGGCTTTGGTTTAAGCCAGTTACTGGTATCCGGTTATTGGATTTATACAGTCTAAAGTTTTTCCGTATTTTTACGGATCGGAGGGGCATTCTCGTAATTGTGCGAGAAGCTTCTAGAACTGGTGACTAAGGAGGGTTATGTGTCATTTGCATTAAATGAGTTTAGTGAGTTATGAGGGTGATTCATGCATATCATTAATGCATGATAAATGCTTAGTGAGTCATGATAATGAATCACCATTAGATATTTATGAAGCAAGCTTATTCATCATTTTCTTTTCTTTTCTTGTTAAAAGATAATGCTTCATATATATTATGATAACTTACTAATCTCAATATAATTCATACTCACATTCTCTCTCCTCAAGCTCTCTCTCTTCAAAAGACTAATCCTCACCCTCATGTGTTGAGATCTAGGATTAGTAAGACTAATCAATCCATAACCATCACTCTATTTCATTCTAGCTTCTTTGATTAGCAATCCAAGAAGGTTAGTTGCCTCAAGTTTAGAGGCTAAGCTTGGAGTTTTGCTCTCGGGTGGATCGTCTACTACCTAGAGAAGGCCGAGGAGAACAAGGAGATCGTAAAGACGAAGGACTAGTTTCGATAGGTATAATCCCTAAGCATAGTAGTTTAGAACAACTATATGTTTGGTTAGTTATCGTTTAGCTTCGATTCTAGCGGTTAGTCGATGTTCGTTCACTAAACAAGTTCGTTTTTGAAAATTTCGCCTCCCCACAAGTATTGGGGTGTAGTACATCGACTTACATCATCAATCTCACGAATACGTCGGTATCCTCCGGATATCCGCCGCGTCAAAAATAACCGGTCGGTGGTGCTCCCCTGCCAGGCTCAACGCCGTCATCTGGGACCATCTTACCTCGGGGTACCGCACCGGGTCCACCATGCACCCACAGACGGTTCCTCCTCCTCCTCGAATCGGGTGTGTGATACCGCTTAAGAGCCGAGAAAACTCATGGTGGACACCTCTCACATCATATCACGAGAAAACCGTAAATTTGTATCTTTTGAAATGAAAATGAGTTTATAAAATCCTTGCGGTTTCGCCAAATCCAGAAAATCTCATGGAAAATCAGAATCCCAACCTCGAGAGTAAATAAACAGTGAATTACCGGCATAAAGCCCTATAATATTGCATGACAAATGAATATATAAACATGCATGGGTATCTAAGTAAAGAATGCTATATCTAAACTAGCATAGAAATCGTATATTGGAACTATCAGCTAGCAGTTATATCTATGAATTAATATACTCTAAAGTGTACGTGATATAGCAATTACCGATGATGATGTGTGTGAGCCGGCAAGCTAGTGTTCGTGGACATACGCATCATCGGTAATGGTGCTGGTGTCCTAACAATCGATATCATAATAGATAAGGAAACAAGTATAAACATGTAATGCAATGAGAACATGAATAGTAAACGCAACATTGAAGAATATACAATTCTATATACAAGTCATACAGTTTTGGCATTTGAAATAGCACGAATCGTGGTTTTAGAAAATAGGGGCTACGGTGCTTTTAAGAAAAGGTACGTCCTTTGAAAATCCGTAATATCCCCCGGGTTGTCTTTTGAAAATACTCACGATTCGTTAGTTTCTGAAATTAAGTATGACTCGAGCCCAATCTAACATCTACCAAATAACTACAGGACTAAACTAAGAGACTAGTTGAAAAGGTAAGGAAATCCACGTAAAGTCCGAGTCGATATATCTAGTAGTCGGCGATCCCGCCTCAATAGCGTCATGTACAGTAAAATATATAATACGACATCCTCGAATCAAGAGTGTGGATCAATCATCATATCTATACTTCGTACTGTAAAATCCATCGTATGGCATCCCAAATCGGGGTACAGGTCAAATATCACATTTATCTCATTATTCATATGGTATTGCTATCATAACATCATGAACTAAGGGTACTGATCTAAAGTCTAGTACATTTCAATACCATCATCATATATCCGCGTGTGTACGAAATCACATCGCCCATCGATCCGCTATAATATCATGTCATATCTCATAACACGACCCAAATCATATAACCGATCTCACGGCATCTTGCCCGATCATATCGACTCATCACCAAGTATCATATTCTATCCTCATCACCCGTGTATACGTATATGTATGTGTGTGTGTGTACCAACGCATCCACACACACATACTCACACATAACATATACACTCAAAACTATATCACATGTGTGAATGTGTGTGTGTTAACCTTACTTTAGGGTTCGCGACTAAGAAGTTAACTAAAAGTACTTTCTTTCAAACACACTAATACTAACCCATGATCTCCTAAAGCCTTCCTTGCTAATTATTTACGTCTCACAATACATATATTTATATAAATATAACATGTTCGTATGCTACACTACGAAACTGCGGGGGTGCTATACGCCATTCACCCGACTTCCCCCGTAGATATACATCTACTCACCTTGATCCTTGCTTGCCGAAGTCGATGCCGTCTTACTCCTCCTTGTTATCCGAAGTCCACGTGAGGGTACCTACATATACAAACACATAGTATCGTAAACAGAATCGCGTACGAAAACCAAAACGACACAAGAATCGCACTTAATAATATTCCTGAAATTTATTCTTTTAATTATTTAAATTCTAAAACAATATTTTATTTCCTGAAATGTTACATTCTTGGTGTGTGGCAGAAAAGACCTCCATATTGAGGCCTTTGCTGACTCCATCTTGCAGAGTGACAAGGATGACTCCAAGTCCATGTCGTGTTATGTATTTACCCTCAATGGAGGGGTGGTCTGTTGGAAGAGCTCCAAGCAGGACACCGTTGCCGACTCAACGTTGGAAGCGGAGTACATAGCTGCTTGCGATGTCGTAAAAGAGGCTGTCTGGATGAAGAAGTTCCTTACAAAGCTTCAGTTGGTTCCGACCATTGTTGATCCAACACCTCTGTATTGTGACAACAACGGCGCTATAGTTTTAGCGAAGGAACCCAGGTCCCATCAGAAGTCCAGACACATTTTAAGGCGGTACCACCTGATCAGGGAGATCGTCGATCGCCGAGAGATCGAGGTGAGGAGAGTAGATACGGGAAATAACACTGCAGATCTACTCACGAAGGCCATCCCTCAGACACAGTTCGAGCGGCTGATTGAGATGATAGGTCCACGATACGCCAGTACATGGCCCTAGTGCAAGTGGAAGATTGTTAGTGATGTATGCCCTAGAGGCCATTATTGTATCATACTGGTTTGTATATTACTTAATGGAAGTTTGGGATATTCACAGTTGTATTAACAGTCTTGCTCAAAATGATAGTATGCTACTTAGTTTGTTTCTTCTTCAATATGTGCATGTGTTTTTTTAGCATATCGCTTATACATATTAGTAGAGCCCTTAGGATCTTTGCTTGATTACCAGCGTTGTGATGGCAGTCACACTAGTGGGGGCTGGGTAATCTACAAGCACATCCTTATACAGGTCCCTAGTCGTAGGATTATCGAGACGGGCATCGATACTCCGTAGTAGACTAGTGTATACGCTTCTCATCCCAGCAGGGGAGATGGTCTGTCCCACAGCCATTTGTACGTCGTACTAGAGATAGTATGCAGGTGCTCGTTAGGTTACGAGTACACTAGACATGACTCATCGGGAACTGCTGGTTGGTATTATACCTATCATCGGGTAGCAGTTCTAAGGTGATATGAGTAAAGCTTAGTCCGTTGACTTGACACTGCTACTTCGCCTCGAGTGTGTTCCCACTGTACTTTAATTACTACCCTACCACGGCTCAAAGGAGTCGTGCAAACATGTAGTAATTGGGTGCAGTCTCGAAGCACTTGGAGCAGTGCAGTTAGATATGATTCGTCTCTCTCAGTATTAGGGTTGATATCGTGCTGTGTTTGGAGAGCCATTACACAAATTCCCTGGCCAGGGCAAGCGATATTTACTGGTAGGTATTCCAGTAGTTTCTCAGGGTGTTTTGGGCTACACTCCGGCACGACTTATTGCACTATTAAGGGTCTGACGATTACCGCCCCTAGACCCGATATGCGATACTCTTAGATGAACAGATCGGACTGTACAGAGATTGTCACATCCAGGATCAGTAGGAGTTCGGATGGGTTTTCTCATCGGCCTTCTTATCGACAGATACCTGGGTAGCCGTTACGTGCAGTTAGTACCGCTTGCGGCTTGTGGTTAAACCCACTGCCAACGTACTGTTAAGTCTTTAGAGTCCCATATAGAGAGTTTCCCTACATCGGGAGAAAGATGTAAAGGCCGTATGGTTTTACGGCAGGGCTTCGATCACATACGTGCACTTGTGCGCGTATGATGTTCGGGCGGATAATACTAGTGGGTTTTGGTTTAAGCCGAATCCTAGTATTATATTGATGGATCAGTTTCGTCTCTTTGTATTCGTGTTTCTCGGAACACGGATGCGGGTATGTATATACGGATGAGAGGGGCATAGAAGAAGACACCTCATTAGGGTTTTGACCATTGACTTGATTAGAACAATTATGAGGTGGAGGAATGTATTTGTTATATTTGCAAATGATAATTGTGGCATGGCTACTTATTTTGACCACTTGACTTGGTTTGACCACTTGACTTGGTTTGACTAGATATTTCTTGTGAGATATTTTATGGCACTAGATATTTTGGGTGAGATATTTTCTTGCCTTGCTTGTAGTCATATCAAGTGAGCCATCTCATTTTCTATTATCATTATCAAAAGCCATTTCGCTTTCCTCATGTTAGCTCTCTTCTTCTTCATCACAACTAAAACCCTTAAGGTCTCATGAGTTGAGTAAACTAGGGTTTCAAGAGACAAATAAATCCATCTTCATTCTCTATATCACCTAGGCTATCAAGTTTAGCAAGCTTGTTACCCTAGTTACCTCGGATTTGAGGTTGGAGCTCGGACTATAGACTTTTGGGTGGATTATCTTTGACTCGAGGAAGCCGACGAGGAAGCTACGATCCGGATCGATCCTTGGAGCCTATGATGACGAGGAGGACACCAGAGAAGACCCGAAGGACTTGTATCATGAGGTATAACATTCTTTTCGAGTAGTTAAATCTCATGTTGTTTGCTAGCTAGGGTTTATGGACGATCCTTGGTTCTAGTCGGTGTTGCGAAGCACGTAAAAATCATTTTTTTTTCAAATTCCGCCTCTCCGCAAACACGTGGGGTGCGCGACTTCGACTTACAGTATACGAAGACTAGTTTATATCGTCGCCCGTAGGTCGCGGATTAGTCCAAATCCGTATATATTAGATTTGTGTTTGAACTTAGGTTCTATGTTCCGTCAATTCAAAGAATATTTTATTTTATTTAAGGACCGTTAATCTGGTTTTAGATTAAGATCAACTTAAATATATGTGAGCATATGGGCTTAATTTATTTTAACTAAGTATACGTTAGTCTTATATGAGACTAAGATCAACTCAGAAATACCTTTAAAGATCATTCAATTTTGTTAAGATCCATCAATAGAGCATATGGGCTTGGCTGTAATGAAATTTCAGAGACTTAGCCAATTTGGGCTCAGTCTTGGGCTTTTTCCTCATTTAGCAGTGCTAAGCACTTAGTCTTTTGACTATATATAATGCTAAACACTTTTGTTCAGTGCTCACATGTGTTTCACATGAGGCGCTGCTCCTTTTTCCCGCTTATGTGTTGCCACGTGAGGAGCTGAGTTTCTTGGCACTCACGTGTGTTCCACGTGAGGCACCGAGTTTTTTAAACGCTCAAGTGTGTTTTACGTGAGGCGCTGAGCTCTTATTTATAGGCGCTCACGTGTGTTTCACGTGCGGCGATGAATTATGCTCATGTGGATTTCACGTGAGGCGCTGAGTTTTTAAGCGCCCACGTGTGTTTCATATGCAGTGCTATCTTCCAATTCTTTTATGTTCTCACGCATGTATCACGTGAAACGCTGAGTTTTCTTTTTGGGCGCTCACGTATGAAACACGTAAGACACTGAGCCCTTTAGAGATTTACTCTCTGTTTATCTTTCGGAAAGAAGTTAAACTTTTATTAATAGTGTTTTGGCCATTAACGATCACTAAGGTCATTATTTTGAGGATCTGAGATCAGATTTTTTTTTAGAACTAAGTTCTTCATAAGTTCTTCGAAAGGCTAAACCCTGTTTTCAGAGGAATTAAATTCCTGAAATGTAACTTCCATCTTCTTTTTTTATTTCTTTTCTCATCTCTAGCTTTCCCCTAGATCTTGAGTCTGAAGAACAAAATCTTTCCGATGAGAATTAAATTCTCAACTTATGAGAGATTTGCCTTGCGGATCTCAGATCGAGAGAAAGAACTAAGTTCTTTTTGGAGGGTTAATCCCTTGTATTTACATATGTTAGGAGATATTTTTTTATCTCTGTTTTTTTCTTTACATAGGGTTTGAGAGAAGAAGAGATTTTTCTTCAGCAAGAGAATTAAATTCTCAGTTGTATGTGCCAAAACTTATGGGGGTCTCTCTGTATATGAGACTTGAAGTTTCGGGTCCCTTATATAGGTAAGACAAATTGCTGATCAGTTTTGAGAAAATCTCTCATTTGAGAGATAATAATTGATTTAATTGGTCTCGATGATTATTCGGGAAATTTTATCCACCGTTGGATCTTTGACCCAGTGATTTTCTATTTAACAGAATATATTTTCTTGTTTTTAATCAAATTAGGGAAATATTTTCCTATATAGACTATCTTTCTTATTTAGAAGGATTAAGGGAAACATTTTCCCAATAGAATTTAATTCTATTAGATGAGAGTGTTTTAAATTGGGGTACTTACGTTCTATCATGTGAGCACTGCCATATACATATATGGCAGCGACGCTCATGTGTTTTGCATGTGAGTGCTGCTAAAAAAATGCGGTAAGGGAACTCACGTGTTTAACATGTGGGTGCTCACGTGTTTAACACGTGGGCGCTCCTATAGGATTTAATCATATCTGCAGCAGGTACTCGCGTGCTTTGCACGTGAGTGGTTGCGTACTTTGCAGGTGAGGAGCTGCCCTCTATTTTCATAAAAGGAACAACAAGTTTTGAGCCAAAATTTTTGGTGGGAACAATAGGACTGATTCATAACCAACCACGGCGACATATTATAAGCCATCATTATAATAGGCCACGTGTTGTTGCCTCCACTCATATAGCTGAAAGGACAGAAATCATCACTAACCAGTCCGAGCCTGATATTGCGAGGATCACTACTGAATGTTGGGTGCCTCCTATCAAAATCCTTCCATGTCGGTGAATCTCTTGGATGACTCATTCTTCCGTCTTTGCTTGGAGCAGCATGGTGATGCCAAATCATTGTCTCCGCTGTCTTCTTACACTTGAATAGGTTCTGCAGCCTCTATGTTATAGGAAAATATCGTGCTATCTTGACAGGTATATCTGAATTCTTATCAAATTCTTTCGGCTTATACATGTCCTCTCCGCAGGTAGGACACTCTTTCAGATCTGAATTCTTGTTTCGGTACAACACTCAATCATTAGGACATGCATGAATCTTCTCACGGTTCAGACCCAAATCGGACATCATCTTCCGGGTTTCGTACCAGCTCTCGGGTATGTTATTTCCCAGGGGCATAGAATCTTTCAGGAACTTGAAAAATATCGTGAATGACTTGTTACTCCATCTATTTAGGCACTTAATATGGAAAAGATGGACGAACCATGATAATATTGAATACTTTGCATTCTTATAGATTGGTCACCTGGTATCATTCATGTACTTCTCATACTTATCCATACGTTGTCTTTAACCAGAAGGAATGTCTTCTTCGGTAGGATTACTATCACCAAGAGCAGCCTCTACTATATCCTTTATTTCCTCTCCTGAAAACAAGTTATCTTCTTCTTCTTCTTCCTCCGCATTATCGTCTTCTTCTTCTTTCCTGTGATATAACCAAGTTATATAAAATATGGTAAAAGCATACTTAACGATGTGAAGCTCTACCAGTTCTGTCTTCTGCCAATACTTATTCCCACACCTGTCGCACGGACAAAAGATCTTCCCCAAGATTTCCTTATGATGTCCACGTGCAAATCCGATGAAAGCATAAACTCCTGTGACGAACTTAGGGTTCATGCGTTATTGCCAATCTACGTATATCCAGTCCTTAACTTTGATGTACTCATGGGCCATGTTGCATTGTATAACATATAAATTATAAGTTTCACAAATGGAAGAAAGTAATGAAGTTATGGAATCGGTGCTTGAATCGAAGACCATGGGGCTAGTTGGTTTTTAATAGTGACTATATTGAGAAATTTAAGAACTAGATGGTTATTGGTAAAGAAGATAATGGGAATGGAAAGTTTGTCATTGAAGAGGATAAATCAGCGATTAACAAAGTTATGTTTGAATATACACAAGTATGAGTTATATTCTGTGTATGTGTGTTTCAATTTATGATTTCGTTTAGATGTAGGGTTGTTAGTGTGTATGTGCTTTGTATAGATATGTGTGTATGTTGTGTATTTGTTTTGTATGTGTATGTTTCGGCTATCGGGTGTAAGGTTTCTATCCTATTAAGAATATATAGATCAGACACCCATTCACTTGTGCTTTCATCCATTTTAGGAAAATTTCGGCAACACCTCCCCGATGTTCTCTGAGTACACTGTAATAGAATAGATAATCATTTCAATGCTTTGAAACATTGAAATGAACATCTAATCTATCTTTGTACACAGAGAACCAGCGGAAAGGTACCGACGAAATAACTCGAAACGAATGAAAACACAAGTGAATGCAGGTATTTGCTTTATACATTTCTAACTCTTCCACACTGGACAAATCTATCGGTTATCATATGATCGAATCTTCTTGTCACATAGACTGTACGACTGTTGTTAGCACCGAACGATACCGTTTGATATTTACCAACCTTCGTGTAGTTTTATATTACGACGAATATCGAACGTAAGTTAACCGATAGACGGAGACTAAGACGCGCTTTGATTTTCACATATGACTATCGATGTGAATATGAAAATTTTATATTATCATCGAGTATTATATATACGCATAGTGTATGATTTAACTTGAATTGGTTTTACCGTTTACGTTTCGATTTCACGGTTTTGAAGTTTTTAGTTTAGAGTAAAGTTTTTTTTAAAGTTTAGGGTTTTATTAATCAAGTTTAAGATTTTGGATTTAGTTATGGTGTTAAGTTTAGGTTCAGTTTGACAAGAGTTCAATATTAACAAGAATGATGATGAGTTAAGGTTTGGCCTTGTTTGATATGAGAGATCATCATCATCATTATCTTTCACACACACACACACACACATCATCATCATCATCGCAAACACACACACACACACACACACACACTCAACTGCCAACAACAACACACACGCAACAACAACAATATCATCCTTATCTAATTCTTCTTCTTCTCTTCTTCCCCCCACTGCTTCAATCTCCTATTCATCCTCCTCCTTAGTTGCTTGACCCTATTCACTAAACAATCACCACCACCACCAATCTTCTTCTTCTTTCTCATCTAATCTTTTCCCCTTACCCGACCCACCCTATCCCTGACCATCCCCCCTTTGCCTCCACGTCTCCCCTTTTCGACCCCCAAACAACCCTCAAATTAAAGAATTCGACCCCCAAATTAACGAATTTTTAAAATTGAATTAAGAATTGTACCTGGGGTCGGCGCTGGTGGTGGAGACGGCTTCTAGGGAGCTTGGCGGCGGCGGCGGCCGGAATAGAGGAGGTCGGAGGAGGGTTGGAGGAGGACTGGAGAAGGTTGAAGGAGGTCGGAGGAGGGGGCTAGCTTGGCCACTGGAGGAGAGGGCATTGATGATGGAAGGGTTGTGTGCGGTGGCGATCGGCGATGAGGGGGTAGCTGCGGCGATCGGCGACGACGGGTAGGAGGTGGCAACAAGAGGCAGCTAGGGTTGGCGACGAGAGAAAAATTTAGGGGGAAATGGAAATTGGGCGTGCGAAAAACATTATCTGCCTATTTTTTTTTATTAATTCACCATCTTTACCCTTACGGTGAAAACCGCGGGGGTTTCTTTTGCGGCACCGTAAAGGAAATAAAAGTTAATATTTTTTATTTATTTTTAATTATAACTACACCTACGGCAGTAACCGTAGGGGCTTTAGTTGCCCTTACGATTGGAACCATAGGGGCAAACAAAAATTGTCACCGTAGGGGTAAACAAAAATTGCCCCTGCGGATTTTCCCATCCGTAGAGACAACCCATCTTTGTACTAGTGTTGGAATTACATTTCTTTTTGGTGCTAACTAAACAACTCTGTAGGACAAACGCATTTACCATGTCCGAGTACAAAACAACCAAATACATTCATAAGAAAAATACTTTAATTTCCTGTCCATTTTGTTTACTTCTATCCGCATGACACATGGGTGATAAACTATGTGAACTAGGGACCGGAGCCAGGATCTTGAGTTTAGGAGGGCGAACCAAACCCAAAGTACATGCATATAAAATTATACATAATACTAAACCATATACTTAAAAGTACTTGTACTCTCAATTTATAACGAGTGTTGTGTTAAAATAACTTTTACATCAAATTTTAGTTGAATTAAAATATCTTTAATTGCAAGGAATGTTGTTATAAATCAATTGGGCATATGATCTAGCTTTCAAAAACTTTATATGTGACTTAATCAGATATTTATAGACCAAAAAAGTGTTTGTGTGACGAATAAGTGATAAAGAAATAACAATCCTAAATAAATATGAAAAGAGTAACGGTATCTGTTCACTTTAGATGCATAGATACAATACAAATGATCAAAGCAGTGGAAATAACATGTATCTACCCTAAAGATTTATCGATATACCTGATCTGAAAGGTGGGAATGTTATCATCGTCCACGTTACATCGTAAATTCGGTCTCTTACTTCTCCACGCAATGGTGTTTACCACCGAAGACTGGGATGGCGAACGTCTTGCCTGAATTTGGGGGCATATGCTATATGGAACATATCCATGCATCTCTCCAAAAATATCAAGTTGATTTATGACACTGTCTATCGGAGGTTTGTATATATGCGACCGTTTTAGTAGACTTTTAAGATTCTCCTTCATTTGTGAGGGGTTTTTGATTGTGGGGACGTTTTCTCCTACAGAAGCAAACCCCTGCAATTAATTACGTTATCACTACGTGATAACAACTTCCATCTTATCCATAAATATCAGTTTGTGCGGTGTTATATATATATTGTTTATTTTGGGGTTGCCTTTTGATTGTATACGTAGACTAATTTTGTCGCCCGCAGGGCACGGATTAGTCTAAATCCGTAAATCTCAGGGATGAACTTAGGTAATTTCTACCATCAGTTTGAAGGTTTAAGGATCATTAATATAGTTTTAAATTAAGATTGAATTAAGATATGTTTAAGGACCATTAATATTGTTTTAGATTAAGGTCGACTTAAAAGATGTATGATTGATTTTCTTTTGAAAATCAAAGAAGTCTAAAACTTCAGAAAATTAGTCTAATTTTAGACTAAATTTCGGGCTTTGTATTACCCAACAGTACTTAGCACTAGGCCAAACATTTTGTTTTGGGCTTTACATAACCCAACAGTGCTAGGCACTGAGCCCAGAAGCTTAAGCTTCGAAGGTAGACTTGGTCAATTGGAGACTAAAAGTCTTTTATACAGGGACTCTAGCACTTGTAAAATTCCTCTGGAACTTTTACCAGTGGCTTTTACCACGTGGCGCTTCGCCACTGGCTCAGAGTTCCTATATTTGGATCGCCGACGCTTGAAACTTAAGTTCTTCTATTGCCTATGCCGCTGGTGCTTGCCCTGTGGCGTATGCCCATTGGCGCATCTGCCTTTGGTTCATGCCTATGGGCACTTCTGGACTTAAATCCATCCATCATATTAGCCACTAGCGCTTGCCATGTAGCCCATGCTCATTAGCGCTTCTGCCTCTGGTGCATGCCCACAGGCGCTTTCTTTCAGAGATTAATCTCTTTGTCTTTTGAAACTTAAGTTTCATAAAGTTTAAGCTTCTTTTAATGGTTATATCACCATTAACGACCACTAAGGTCATTACTTTAATGATCTGGGATCATATATTTTACAAAGAATCTATTTTTTGTTCTTTGTTTGTCATTTGTGTGCCATATTTTATGAGAGGGGTTTGACTCTTTTCTCAAACCCTAGATTTTAAGATCAAGATAATTTCTTTAGGAAACTTAAGTTTCTTATGAAAAAGGAACGATCTTGATTTAGATATATAAGATCTGAGAAAAGAACTTAAGTTCTATTAATGAAGGTTACCCTTCTTTCTTAAACAAAGCTCAAGTTTCTATTTTAAAGGAGATATTTTTCTTTCTTTTTTACCTGGTCTCGGTTCTTGATGAGATGAAGAACAAAAAGCTTTTAATCGCAGAGAACTTAAGTTCTTGATGAAAGCATATAGGGTCAATTGTATATCTCTAATTCTGTATATGGAGCTCCTATTTATAGGAGAGGCAAAATTAGGGTTTGTTGGTGTTTGTTCCTAACAATTAGGTTAGTTTTGATTTTAATTTGATTTGATTTAATTTTAATTGATCCATAATTGATACATATCAATTAAGGTGACGTGTGCACCGTTGGATTTTAAATCAAAGGGTTAATATTAATCAGTATTATATATTTCTTTATTTTGTGAAATATACAATTAATTTCTTATTATTGATTTTGATCTTTCTTGTTTTAGAAAGATAGAGAAAATATTTCCTCAAAATAGTTTAAACTATTCGGTTTTATCAATTAGCAATGATATCTTTCTGTTTTAAGAAAGAATTTGGAAGTTTAAGTTTCTGTTGATATATCTTTCTACTTAAGAAAAGATATGGGAAGTTAACTTCCAAATATAGTATAAGCTATATGAAGCGAGAACTTTGAATATTATCTGTACCAGAGCTTCTTGGCGCATGTCTACGTGATTTGCACATGGAGGAGCGCCAAGAGTCTTATGTCGCTTGGACTTAAGTCCATTTTGACCAATTTTATGGGTGGGAACAAACGACCGGAGGAAAACCACACTTTGAAAAAGCGAGAATCCCGCACGTGATCACCCCGCAAGCCAACCATAATAGAATAGAATAAAGAAGAAGATGACGACTCTCTTATTTTTCTCTCTAAAAAACTCTCTATATGTTATTGTATATCTCACACTATGAAACCTTAGTCTCCCATATATGAATATATAGGGTACCCACTCATATGGGCGAATATTGGGTCGGATCGGGTTTAATGGCTAATATACCCCCACTCGTACATTCGAGTGGATGCCGTCCATAACTCTCTGAGCTGGTTCCCTGAACCATTGATTCACTGGATCAACTGTCTCCCCGAGACTGTCCTCCTTCGCTTTCTTGTCTTACCCATACATGTTATGTTGGTGCGGTGTGGACCGTTGAGAACCTGTAAGCGGATAGCCATACAACCAGATCTGTTAGGACTGACATAAGGATCTCCTTAAAATAAAAAACAACATAAACCAAATACATGTTAGCCTCGCAAAATCTCATACCCCAGATTTGATCAGACATGTCTGCTTAAATTCCTTCGATCCCTCTCGGAATCGTACTTGAATACCCAGGTATACCTCTCGATTCATCACACTCTTAAGCCCTGTCACCATGGTGTCAATAAGAGTTGCGCTTGCGATGCAATCAGAAGACATTCCAATCGATCTTCCTCCAGCTCTGAGTAGGTAGGTCTACTATTCACTCGCTTTCCTGACACTGCCGTATATGTGCAGTATATTGTCATTACAATAGGAAACAATAACCAAAGTAGCAGACACTAATAACATGCTTACCTATATAGCTCAATGTTGCTAAGGGTATATAGACTGCTCGTTCTTCCGTGAAGGAGGTCGTCATAAGGGCTCCCACAGTGAAGGAGATAGGATCCATCCCTCTACCTCCTTATGTGTACGATCCAAGCACACGTCGTATGGCAATGTGCTACGGTATAAAATTCTTTCTCTGAGAGCGTACATCATTAAAGTTATACCGTACGGACCTAAGTCCAATCACCCTGTGATTGACTTGCCCAGCCATATCGTCCTATGATATGCCTGGGATCACCCGACAAGCTCTGATCCCGTGCGACTAGTCAAACCCCTAGTCCAGCTATATGGAAACAGGTAAAGTGGACATGGGGTAACCACTTTAGTCGCTCGGCCTATAGCACATTGCAATCTCATCCTGACCCGGTCAGGACAACTCTATTAAGTGCTCTCACCGTCGCCATACCTAATATGTTACAATACAATCACTGCTCCAAGCAGATGATGTTTAGCACTTAGTCTCACTTTCGTATGATTCCCTACTATAAAGGAGATTTCTCGTGTGAGAGAGAGTTCCTACCTGCTGACATATCTTTATTAAATGTGTGTCCTGCATACATCGTATATCCCGTACAGTTTGTGTACCTTATACACTTGTACTCCATTCCTAAAATAGTCAAAAATATATATAAACATATCCATTCCAGATCATAAAGATAGAAAGCAATACACAATTAATCTCTAAATATGCATCTATAAAAAGTCGCCATCTATAATAATAATAATGCCAAACATAAGAGTAAGATCTATTAAGCTATCTGAAATGCAATACGTCACCTAGGATGAAGCCCAAATGCACATAGCATTACTCGGCTATTTACTTCATCATCGGATCTTCGATCGTCTGACCTGAAGGAAGACCTATAGCATAGATCACCTTCTCATGCGACTAACTCATTGACGAAGTATCGTTAGATCTATAAGTGCGTCAACTTTCCATATATATGAGATCATTTGAGTATGCTATCATTGACATGTTGTCACGACCGAGAGAAATCATGTTTCTCTTGCGTGCGGAATCATGCGCAGACTTCCGAGGAATCACCTCAGCCTAGCAGCAACTTTGGCGTTGCTGAGGTAGCCGCATATTCCAACCCTGTGGTGAAAAAGATAAACAAGCTGTTTCTTGGCACTCTGAGTGATGACGCTGCCATTATATAAGAAAGCACGTGCAGATATGGATGTACGCATACCCAGATTGCCGGCCCAGCCGGAATTTATATGTCCACATGACTACGAACTTGATTTCTCATAGTACTGAGTATTGTGGGTCGTCCCACAAAAATATCTGAAAATTCTCATCACTTCATCCCAACAAGCAGACCCTAATATTAAGTCCAATCGGCAAGAGGTTATATATCTAGTCAAATACACACTATGCATGCATTTGACTATTGATTATACAAAATGGAACCCACAAAATCTGTCTCTCTTTGCCTAGAGTCATATAGCATAGATCAAAGGCTAAAAAAATATGTCCATTAGTGACTGGAGTAATCAATTGGAGAGTGATTGTGCGGGCTGAACCGTTTTAAGACATTCCTCATGTGAGTGTCTAAAGACAAATATAGAATGCTCTTGAAATGGCTAGTTATGGATCCAAATCCCTGGTACAAACTCAACATTTCACTGTCCTCTCTAGCGAGAAACAGTTACTCCAAGTGGCATTCATTATCTCCAAGTCACTTTAGGTCATCACAATATCATTCACAACAAGATATCTGAATTTACAGTTGTCACATTCAATTATCGTCAGTCCATATCCAATATAGATTGATGATATTGAACTAGCAACTGCTTGGATAAGTGTTTCAAGCCATAAATAGACTCTCTGAGTTGACTCGAGTCCCCTTGGATTTGAAACCCGTAAGTAGATCTTCCAGATTTCTATCGACAATACGATCTATGTCCCCAGGACTAGTTCAAGATCTTTATTTATAACGATTTGTTAAGGAATGTGAAATAGACGCAATCATTACCCCGAATGAAAAGTGTATATTCACTGTCCACCTATGCTAGGTGAATCTCTTCGCCAACAAGTGTGCTTTGTATCTCTCTACAGTATCATCCTCCCTTTGTAAGACCTCAAAAAACCCAGTTTTTATCAACATTCTTGTGTCCGGTAGGATAATCGATCAAATCCCAGACTTGATCCTTTATCGTTGACTCTTGCACCTTTTCCATTGTCATTATTCACTCCTTCGCAGTAGGTCCAGAAATAGCGTCCACAAATGACTTGGGTTTCGCAACCAATGTGTAGTTACCATAGACGTCTCTCATTTGATATCGAAATATCGTCGGGGTGTTAATCCACAGAACTATCTACAAGTCTCTTGAGGATCAGTGATTGGCTCTGAGCTATCAACGAAAATATCGCTCCTACTGTCTCCAGCTGTCGAAAGAACTAATTTCTTATGCACTGCTGACCGACTAGGAGTCTCCTCAATCTCGTAGAATCCCAAATCCTGTCCTATTTTTGCCTTGTGCGAAAATTCCTTCCCGAGAAAATCGTTTGTTGTTTCCTTCCCAAGGAAATCAACGTCGCATGACCAAATGTCAGTCATAATCCTATCACAAACTCATGGATACAAGTTCCTCTCAGGTCCCTCGTTCGTCTACTACTCATAAGGTGTTGTCTGTACTGATTTTGAAAACACATGATCAAGAACATAAGCTGCTGTCAAAAACACATTTCACAAATAATATGTAAGATTGGCCTTTACCATCATGTTCTTTATTATATTTAGCGGTTTCCTAATTCTTCTCTCCACAAAATTATCTTGTTTTAGAGTTTACGGTGTCATTAGCTATCTGACGATTCATTTTCCTTCATTTAGTTCCCTGAACTGCTAAAATAAATACTCAAGCCTTGCTTACAGTTCCCAGAACCACTCCAAAAGAAACATGCACAACCCTGTTTGCGTGAGCTGACTCTACACTTTACTGGTACAACGCTTGATACAAAATCAATGCTTCAGTTCCATGTGAGATCAGTTGCCGTATCAAGTAACTATTAATGAAGGTGTTGAATTAGGAAACTCCACTACGTGTATTCATGTTTATTGGTCTGCATTTATTGGAGTGAATTATCTGCAACGGATTTCTAAATGGTTTTCCTTTGGTAGTTTTGCCTCTAAGGAAACTTTTACAAGTAGATGATTTGATTTTGGCTCAAATGTAAGGACGGGCGCACCCTGCGCGTGCGTGCAGCGGAAGCAGGACTGGTCGGAAAACAAAAATTCCGTAGGAGCGCGATCGACCGTATCGTCCAAGCACTAGTTTCTAGCTAAACTAAAGAGCATAAAGAAAGAGGTCAGATGTTCTACAACCTTTGCAGTGTGTCCGGATCATCCCGAAAGAACTCTTCTAAATTTCGTGAGCTCCTGAATGCGTCTGCACGCCGACTGCCTCGCCATAGATGATCCATGTTGAAAGCGGGCTGCCCGAGCTCCAACTCCGTCACCGATTGGAGGAACTTCCTCTACAGACTTGCTGGGTGCAGAGGAAGGCGATGCGAGCGATGGGTACTCCCTACGTTTTGCAAAAACTCACCATGGCAACACTTGCTATTAACTAGTGAGCTCAAGCTCTTCATGAGAGGAAGAAGAAGATGTTTTTTTATTTTGTGATGGCTTAATAAAGAATGGAATTGTGTTGCATTATCCTTTTCCACCCATGTCATGTAATATGATAGATACCCACACCTCCCACTCTCTCTCATGTGTGTGTCAACACATAAGAAAGAGGGTGGGCCCTACCACCTAATTAAATATATTAAATAAATAATAATTTATTTATTCATTAATATATATATATATATATATAAAGATATATATACATTTACATGTATATAATTATTAGTATATTTATTTATACTTAATATATAATGGTGGGAATTAATATATATATATATATATATATATAATATTAAATAAGTATTAATACATGTATCCTATACACGTACACATCATGTATCACATACACGAAATGCCATCAATATCTTCCCAGTATCATATACTGTAGAGAGTGTGTGTAACATATACACTATACTAGAAACCGTATCATTAATACGGTTATCAAGTCAACACTTAACTTGGTATTTCGGCTTTGAAATCGGCTAGTATAACAGTCATCCGATTGAACATGTATATCCAATATACATGTTTTATCGAACTCATGTATGTATCTTTATACGTACGTCACATCGTGTTTTGCTCGGGCAGGCACTTTCGTTGCGGGACTCTAAAGACTTGTCAATACGCTGGCAGTATGTTATACAGGATCGTATCCGATTGAATCTGAAATACTTTCAGATTCAACCCCCTTTCGGGTTAACCCACAAGCTCGTCAGTGGCACTAGCTGTACGTAACGGCTACCCAGGTATAAGCAAGATAAAGGCGGGTCGACGAGCAAACTCATCCGGACCCAACAAAGGCTATAAGTGACAATCACCGTACAGTCTGGGTCAAGGAGTATCACATACCGGGTCTGGGGAGTGGAATCTGTCAGACCCTCAAAAACCCGATAAGTCGTGCTGACAGATGACTCATAACCAAAGAGATACAACTGGTAATACTTACCAGTTTATCTCTACTGCCGTAGCCACGGACTTTTGGCTATAGTCATGTCCTGCACAGTGCGACATCGACTCCCAATACCGGAAGTGACGAATTCCCTCAACCGCTCACTGCTTCCATGTGCTTCGGGACTGTACCCAACCAAAACCTGTTTGCATGACTCCGTAGAGTCCTGGTAGGGTAGTAATCAAAGTACAGTGGGAATACATACGAGGCATTGTGGCAATTTCAGGTCTAGGGACTACTCTATACTCATGTCACCAGAGAACTGTTATCTGATATTGGTATAATACCAACTAGGAGTTCTCGGTGAGTTCGTCCAGTGTAACTCATCCAATGAGCACCTGTATACAATCATCAGTGTCAAACACCAATGGCTATGGGAACAGCCATCGCCCCGTACAGGGTTATGAAACGTATACACTAATCTAAACTGAAGTACCGATGCCCTGTCTCGATACTCCTATGACTAGGGACATTTAAGGATGTGCTTATAAACTATCAGGCCCTACTAGTATGATCCTTATCATAATCCTGGTAGTTAAGCAAAGATCCTTTAGGCTTTATCTCATGTATTATCGATACACGATAACTAGTAACACACATTCACATGATAGATAAATACAAACCAGATAGCTCACTATCATCTCGAGTAAAACTGTTCTTAGTATAGGCCCTCATCGAATTCAGTAATTATATTCCCGGAATTACGATAATTGCCTTGAGGGCACAAATATCCAACATCAATTGCCAACTCATCCACCCCAGCTGGTTAAATCATCACATCTATCTATTGACCAAATTTACTATGCCACTCATGACATTTATAGAATGGTCAATTCTCAAAACCATAAGGAACTCATAAGACAGATTGTCCCATTAAACTATCAAAATATCCCGAGTCAAAACTGAAACTGTAACTAACAGGAAGATGATTTGTGGATAGTTATCTGCAACCCCGATGCAGAATTGACTCATATGTTCTCGACTCATGATTTGCTTCCACAAACTTTTCTGCTCCAAGAAGAAGGTCTACTTCCATTCAGTACCCTGACGAGTGGAGCGGTTCAAATTTTCACAGTCAAACGTTGGAATTATTATATTCATTATTACCAGCATATTTCTCCATGTCAGATTAATTAAGTTGTTGGCGCGTTATTCCTGTTTTTGTAATTCGATTGAACTTTTCTTGCACTAGGACATCTTCCTTTGCGCACGGTTGACCTTGTCAACATATCGACAACGATCTTGGTTTTATCGCCCCTGGTGATTAAAGCTTAAATCTCAGTTACTCAAACGTACTAGCATACGTCAACACATTCTCTTTCCTCATCACTGACTGCTTTATATATCGAGTAGAAAAACATATAACTATTTATTGCTATCGCTCAACAGTCTAACTGGAGCAGCACTCTTCAGATCCCGGATCGATGAAGATATAACTCTTAAATGTATCTACATTACGTGGTTCGACTAATTATGTGAAAATAAGGTCAAATCGAGAAATAATATAATGTTGTCACATCGCATAGATTACCCCGTAATCATCGCACAGCTTATCTCTTAGCGTGTAGATACCTTGTAACTACCGCTCAGCATAAACTGCGAGTATTCGACAATAAATCATATGATCACTAACGACATCGCTCTTCATCACTTCCAACGCGTAGAGCGATCCTAGATGCGCTAATCCTCTGAAGATCGCTGCATCTCGATAGTGCTGCGTTGTGTAGCCTCACTATATCACTGCCACCTCGATGGTGCTGCGTCGCGTAGCCCTGCTATATCGCTGCCACCTTGTCACTAGCATTCAAGTCTTTCATCCTATTCATTTAATATTAAACTAATGTTTCTATTTCATTATATTATCGTCATCTACCATCTCATTCCTGGTGAGTCTGAAGATATCTTGACTTTATTATGGATGCGTTAAGACTATGACATATAATGGAGTACCGTGCTTTCCCAAAAAACGCTTCGTCTTCAACTTATCTTAATAACAATAATAAATTTACTACCCCGAAGAAAGAGAAAGAAAACCTATGGCTCCAACCATATTCTTCAAAAATATTAAATTTAAGATCTTGTTAAAATTATTGAATAACGGAATATAGATTTCCTAGAAATGGAGTAAATTGGATAGTTGAATCTAAACTCCCATTTCCTCTCGAAACCTCCAACTTGAAATTTGTCAAATTTTATTAATGCAGCATGCGTCTTTATTTATTTAGTATCTCATGCACATCATAAATGCAACAACTAATTTAACAAATTTTACTTTTTATTAAACTACTCTATTTAATCTTGTCCGTTTTATTAGGGTTTTGGTTTTCTCCGTAATATTGACACGCACCCCAGGCATTCCTATTAGAACAACTACCTTTCAAATCTCCAAGATTTTATGAGAATAAATTTTTGAAACTTTTGGTGAGAAAAACAAAATTTTCAAAAAAAACATAACTTACAGAGTTAATAGAAAAACCCAAAACCAACCCAAAACTTGAGTGAGAAACTCCAAAAAAAAATAATAAACTCAATTTTTTTTAATTTTCTAGAATTTTCTGGAGTTTTTCTGAAAATCTTCAGAATAAAAAAATATTTTTTTATTAAACGAAAAAAAATATGAACCGAGCCCAGCTTGCTCCAAACAAAGTCGAGCCTGGCCTGGTTTTTCTTCCCTTTTTAATTTTTTAATTTTTCTTGTCCTGTAGGCCACGGTAAACCCAGCCTGCACCTGGAACCGCAAGCCTCGCCTGTGGGCAGGCCCGGACTGCGTCTACACCTGCAAGCCCTGCCTGCGGGTGGACTAGCATGGTTTGGACCATGGTTTGTCTAAAAAAATAAGATAAAAAATGTTATATTTTTTTCTGGATTTTTAGAAAATCCGAAAAAATAAAAAAATCCAAAAAATTTTATTTTGTTTTCCAGAAATATTTTTGTTAAAAAATATTTGGCTCTCTACCAAAATCCAAAAAATATTTGGCTACTCAACCAAAATCCAAAAAAAATATTTGGTTCTCAACCAAAATTTAAAAAAAGATATTTCTTAAGTTTATCCAAAATTTAGGGTTAGGCTTTAAAAAAAATTGCAACCTAACCACCATTAATGCTCACCTGAGAGAAAATTAAAATTTTCCCTTTTACACAAAAAAAAAATTTCCAGTCTTTTAAAACAAATTCATCTCACTTTTTGTTCCGTGGGTAATTTTTCATCAACGAAACTAAAAGTCTCTAATTCAAAGTGTCATTACAAAAATAGATCTGATTTATAGTGACAAATGATGCAAAAAATGATAGATCTTTTAAGATCGATAAAAAAATGATAAGCCTAAAAACATAGATCTGCCATAAAACAAGATCTAAGTTTAGATAAAAAAAAAAACACAACTTTGAGTTGCAATTTTTTTAAAATTAACATATCTCTAAATCTACGAATGTGAGAATGCAGGACTCTGATACCAATATTCACTTTAGATGGGTATATACAATACAAACGATCAAAGCAGCAGAAATAGTATGTACCTACCCTAAAGATTTACCGATATACGTGATCTGAAAGGTGGGATCGTTATACTCGTCCACGTCACGTTGTAGATCCGTTCTCTTGTGCCTTCACGCAACGGCCGGAGAGAAACCACACATAGAAGAAGCGAGAATCCCCCGCGTGATCACTGATCAGTCGAAAATACTGCATTTTTAACACGGCAATTTCTCTACCTTTTGCATTCATCTAGAGGTGTTCGGTATTCATATTGCACATATTAGCAAAACACCTGTAAAATACTGAATTACCTGTACTGTATACTAAAACCGGCATTTTTAGGGAAATTGACTACTTATCACGGCATCGCATCATCCTTATATTGCGCAACACTTGTTTCGAAGTCCGTGCAGGAAATTTCAGAAACCGAGCCAAAATTGTCAAATTGCTGATAAAAAAATACGCCAACTCAAAGATCTGAAATCTGGCAATGATCTAGAAGGCATTCAGGGAATCAACATATCAGAAAGTACACCTGAAGACAGAAGAAGACATTACATGAAGTGTCAATCCCTAAAGCTGCTATTGAGCCGCGGATCCGCGGCCGGAGCCGGCTTTCGCCGCGGATCCACGGCCTTATTGCCACGTCAGCAATAGCATTTCAGCTCAGCTCTCTTCTCTCAAGTCAAGTACCTCTTCAAGCCACTGAAACTTCTAGAAACCTCCAGAGTCTTCTTCCAGATCAGCAAGCTACTTAAACTAATTACACTTCCAAGCTTCCTAAGCAAGCTTCTCCTTAACTACCTTAAGAGCCTAGAACCTTCTCCCTAACCTCCTAACTTAAGGTGGAAGCTAAACCCTAACTAACTAGTTCTAGAGGCTTCTACCTAACTAACTAGCTTACAAGGGAAGCTAAGCTAATCTAAAGCTTACAAGGGAAGCTAACCTAATCCAAGCTTCTTAAGGAAGCTAACTACTCTTAAGGCTATAAAAAGGACCCTAGGCTTCACTTCAAAAGGTTGTTCAATAATTCTCCCCACAAGTTGAGTAACACAACTTGTGCCTCAAAACCCTAACCCTAATCCAATCAAAAAGCCAAAAGTTCAAGAACACCGAGTTCAATCGAAGCAAGAATCCTTCAAAGCCTTTAGAAGCGAAGCCGGACTTCATCGTAGCAAGTGATCCAAGCCGATCCGCGACTCAAGGAGCCGAAGCGACGCCAAAATCGACGATCTAGTTCCTTCCTTTTGTAAATTTCAAGAGAGTTGTAACGAACTTGTCGATAAATAAAAGTGAAATTCTTTTATCTTGCTTTCTTTCAAGCATTATGATTCAATCTAGATTCTTGAATGTGTTCTTTGTGATGATGCTTGAGTAAACTCCGCTCGTGGAGGAGTCGAAAAAATCAATAGATGATGAAGTTGACGAATCTTTAAACATTTTCTTAAGTCCTATAACGTTTGTAAATTCTTGAAAATCGAATGATCGATGATCTAGTTTCGATGCGAAATGCTTTCTTGATTATTTTCGCACGGAACTAGAGATCAACGATCGATCATTTGATTTCCAAGAAGCTATCTTGTGAATGAGAATCATCGAAAGGACAAAGGATAAGATGAGGAAACCCTAATTCTTCGCAAGATCCTTAATCCTCGATAAATCATTATCGATCTAGCATCAATTCGTTAATGGATAAGAAAAAGTAATCGTTAGTCTTCTTTACATCTATAGATTTAATTGACTCCTATGAGCTTCACTTCAATTCTTGAAACTTAAATAGATTGGAATTCTATCACTTCTTGATTCTTGATTAGATCTAGTTGATTCTTGAAATTCATTGATATAAATCTTGAATCATTTTCTTTTCTTTTCTATTAAATTTTCAATTCAAACAAAAAAAATACGAACGAATCTCACAATCCCTGTGGACGATCCATACTTACTAATGCGCTACATTCGACACCGTTATTGATTGCGGTCAAATAATTTTTTGATTGTGATTTCTATACAATTTTCTAAACATACACAACGAGAATTCATATCAATCAAATGGCGCCGTTGCCGGGGATCGTGCGCTAATTCGTTTTTTATTTGAAATTTGAATTGAAAGATTTATTCCATTACAATTTTGAGATCAAAATTCATGCAAACTCTAAACGTGTTGTTGTGATTTGATTACGAGGAAATCTGGAAGCTGTGGAGCAAGTGAATTTTTTTTCAGAATATTCCAGAGGACTCAGGGAGTTAACAGAAGCTCTCTGTAAATTTTCTGTGCAGTGATCTCTTTACGAGACCGCGATTCCGCGGCATAAGCTTGCATCCGCGGCGGATCCGCCGCGTTCCGACGTCATCCCAGCACCAAAATTTCTCTGTAAACTTCTTACTTTCTTATCTCCTCCTAAATCTGCTCCAATTAACAATTTTCTGCAAGCTTCTTTGCAAAAAATCGCAGCGCCGCAAAAAGCAATAAAAATTGTGCGTGTTTTTGATTTTTGGTTGTTTGCATATTAATACGGAATTTAAGGGGCACGACCAAATCCAGATTAGGTGGGGAGTTCATTACCCTTCCTAAGCCCCAAAAATCACAAACTTGCATCCGCATTTACCCTCATTAACTAAAAAATATCTAGAGATGACTCTAAGGACCGTCGCGCTCACTTAGGACAGAAGAAGGTCGTGGGTAATTCATTGCTTATCCGCGTTTCTTTTGTGGTGTCTAAGGCAAGTGTGTCTAAGACTAGTGGTTATTAATTAAGCCCACTACTTACGTAGTGGAGTACCTTCCCACTTACCTGGCACTTACCTGGCCACAGGGGAGACAAAGAGGCAGTGGAGGATTTATCCTGCGACTTGTCTTTTGGCAGTTAGGAGCGGTCTAGAGCTTTGACCTAGGTGACCACTAGATTTAGGGTTGCTTGTTGCATTTGTTGTGATCGCATCATTTTTCAAAAATTCGTATATTTTCAAAACAAACACTGCATTCATTCATTTCCCCTAATTATAAGTCACGCTGCCACTTGTACTAACCCTTTTTAGTGCAAGATAGGCTGGACACGGGATTCTAGTGCCCGTTTAGTCCGTGTCCCCCCGATCGACTCCGAAGTCGGTATTTCTACATTTACCTCTTCTTTACCCACTACCACACCCACATCGATGGATCCGTCTCCATCGAACTTCTTTCCCACTAATCTGTCGCCGTCCGTAGGTGCGCAGAATCCACTCCGCATCTCTCTCCAAGAGAGGTGCTATCCTATGCGAGGTCCTCTTTCGACCTGCTTATCCATACCACCAGCCAACGGGGATAATTTTGAGATTAAACCCCAATACATCAACCCTCTACCTAAATATCACGGTCTCGAGTCTTTATTACCAAATTTGAAAATGTATGCGCAATGATGGGTACTTCACAGCTTTCTGTGGATGCTATGAGTCTACGTCTTCTTCTATTTACTTTGTGCGATATAGCCGAGAAATGGCTGTATAACACTACCGCATATTCCATTACGAATTGGGAAGAATTCGTTGCAGCATTCCTTAAGAAATTCTACCCTAATCACATGACAGCTCGAGTCCGTAGCGAAATAAATCAATTCACCCAGCTTCCAAATGAACCATTTTCAAAATGTCTTGACCGCTTCAAGGATCTGTTGGTTCAATGTCCACATCACAGAATCCCTAGATGGGAGCTGTGCCGAATCATATATGAGGGCAGTAATCCTACCACTACACAGAGCCTTGAAAACATGTGTCAAGGCAATTTTATGACCAAAGACGATGGGGAAGCTTGGAAATACTTAGATGATTTCGCTGAAAAATCTTTACAGTGGGAGATTCCATCATTTAGGGGTGGCAATAACCAATCGGATGTTTCCATAGGAGTTAGAGCTGAAATTTCAGCTTTACACAAGAAATTCGACGCTATGGAAAACAAATTTTTAGCTGCCGCCCTAAATCAAATGTCACTCTCCAAAACTGTATGTGGATGCAGTTCTGATCCTTCTCATTTGACGGAAGAATGTCCATTGAGTTCTCCGTTTCAAGGTCAAGAGCATATTAATGCCACATTTCAAAGACCTAGAAACGATCCATTTTCTTCCACATATAATCAGGGTTGGAGGAATCACCCTAATTTTGCTTGGAACCGATCACAAAATCAAAACACGGTTCCAAACCAAAACAATTTTCAAAGGGCTCTTCCACCACAACAGCAACCATTTCATCTGACTCAGCACCCCTACCAATCACAAAATTTTCAAGATCCAGTCAAGACACATGCACCGTATAATCCTGCACAGTTGACTGGTACTGATCTCTCTGCTTCACTCGAACGGACTTTTGAAACGTACATAAAACGAATGTCGGCAGAAGTAAAGTCTTCCCTCGATAAATTTGAGAAAAATTCTGACCTCCAAGCTCAGAGTTTAAAATTGATAGAAGCAGAAATTGCACGACTTAAAGCAGAAATGAGTGCGAGAGAAAAAGGGAAACTTCCGTCTCAACCCCTACCGAATCCTGGGCATTACAATATAAATGCCGTCACAACGTTGAGATCAGGAAGAGTGCTGAATAACCATATTGGGGAAGAAATTGATGATATTGAAAATCCTATCAATAACACCTCGGCTGAGACCTTTCCTCACACACACATTTCTACTTCTGATCCTTATTCTTCTACCCCACCGCCTTTACACGAGCCTATTCTCCGTTTCTCTCTAGGCTCGACACCTCAACAAACCTCTTCTAGTTCTCCACAGACAATCCCCACTCCTCTTTTGGGATCACGTCTACCCCCACTTCCTTCTCCTATGATGGACCCAGCGCTTATTGCTAAAGCTCCTTACCCGAATGGGTTAAGGGGTAACAAATCGAGTCCACATATGGAGAAAATTATGGAAATGTTCAAATAGGTTAACATCAACATCTCTCTCCTAGATGCTATTCAACAAGTCCCCGCTTATGCGAAAATTCTCAAAGACTTATGCACTAGGAAGAGAAAGACTCAAGTGCCGAAGAAGGTCTTCATGTCTAATAATATTAGCACTGCTTTTATCCCACAGCTACCAAAGAAACGTAAGGACTCAGGATGTCCTACGATATCGATTTCTATTGGGGGTAAAAACATCAACCGTGCTCTTTTAGACCTTGGCGCAAGTGTTAACCTACTTCCATACTCTGTATACGAGCAGCTAGAGATTGGAGAGTTGAAACCAGCTCACTGCACTCTCCAAATGGCAGACCGTTCGATCACCAAACCTAGGGGTGAAGTAGAGGATATGTTGATAAAGGTCGGGGAATTTGTATTCCCTGTAGACTTCATTGTTCTCGATACACAACCTGTAGCAAACCCACGGAGTCAAATTCCGGTGATTTTGGGTCGACCATTCCTTGCCACTTCCAATGCTGTCATTAACTGTAGAAACGGTTCAATGAACTTATCATTTGGAAATATAACCATTGAACTGAACATCTACAAAGTTGGAAGTCAGCCATCAGAACCCTCTGCTCATATACTTGATGTGTGCTCTGTCCACGAGATTGCTCCCGAAAGTTGCGGAGTTGATGAACTTTGCTTTACAGATCTCGATGACACTACCACATCACTGTTTGATCTTGCACAACATCTTAGTGATGACACATTTTCCACGCTTGAGTCCGACACTCCTGACTCATCACCATCCGAGTCTGTATCTTTTACAGGGTATGAGCTTCTTTGTGACTCCGAAAATCAGTCGATGATCCCACCTTCTATTATTTCTCCGCCAGCATTAGATCTCAAAATTTTACCTTCTCATCTTAAATATGCATATTTAGGTGAGAATGAGTCTTTACCGGTTATCATATCCGTTTCTCTAGTATCAGAGCAAGAGAATGCACTTTTGACGGTATTGAGATCTAATAGGGAGGCGTTTGGTTGGACCATGGCGGATATCAAAGGGATTAGTCCCTTAATTGTAGAACATCATATACATGTGATGGATGATGCCAAACCAACCCGAGAACCACAGAGACAGTTGAACCCCGTCATGAAGGATGCGGTGAAGAAAGAGATCGTCAAATGCCTTGACAATGGTATTATTTACCCAATCTCCGATAGCCAATGGGTGAGTCCAATCCATGTCGTCCCTAAGAAATCTGGCATCACTGTTATAACCAATGAGGCAAATGAGTTGATTCAGACACTCGCCCAAACTGGGTGGCATGTATGTATTGATTACAGAAAACTCAATGCCGCTATGAGGAAAGACCACTTTCCTCTACCCTTCATTGATCAGACGCTGGAACGCTTAGCTGGACGTGAGTATTATTGCTTTATGGACGGATACTCTGGCTATAATCAGGTCCCCATTGCCAAAAAGGATCAAGATAAAACCATATTTACTTGTCATTTTGGTACCTTTGCTTATAGACGCATGCCCTTTGGGTTATGCAATGCTCCCGCTACCTTTCAGCGGTGTATGATGGGAATATTCTCTGACATGGTCGAGAATTTTTTGGAGATTTTCATGGACGATTTCTTGATTTTCGGAGACTCTTTTTCTGACTGCCTATCGAATCTTGACGCAGTTCTTACTCATTGCAAAGAGAAGAACTTAACCTTGAATTGGGAAAAATACCATTTCATGGTCCAAGAAGGATCTATGCTTGGACATGTTATTTCACGAAAAGGTATTGAGGTTGACAGAGCTAAAATAGATGTCATTCAAAACCTACCTCATCCCAAAAGCGTCAAGGATATCCGATCATTTCTTGGCCATGCGGGCTTTTACAGGAGATTCATTAAGGATTTTACCAAAATTGCTAGACCTTTAACTCTTTTCTTGGCTAAGGATACGACCTTCCACTTTGACTCGGATTGTGAGGCAGCATTCGACTCACTTAAACACTCCCTCACTACAGCCCCCGTTCTATCGTCTTCAGATTGGGACCACCCCTTTGAGCTTATGTGTGATGCATCAGATTTTGCAGTTGGTGCAGTCTTAGGACAGCACATTGAAAAGATGCCACACGTGATCTATTACGCAAGTAAGACCCTGAATGATGCTCAAATTTACTATACAACTACCGAAAAAGAACTTTTGGCGGTTGTATTTGCATTAGAAAAATTCAGGCCTTACTTGATTAGCTCACCAATAGTTGTGTACACTGACCACTCCGCCTTGAAACATCTTTTGGCGAAGAAAGATGCTAAAGGTAGGATAATACGTTGGATCCTTCTATTACAAGAATTTGATCTTGTTATCAAAGATAAGAAAGGATGTGAAAACGTTGTAGCCGACCATCTTTCACGCATCTCTTCTTCCTCTGTGACCCTGCCGATCAATGATTCTTTCCCAGACGAACAACTCTTGAACGTATCCGAGGAACCTTGGTTCAGGGATATTGTGAACTATCTTGCCACGGGACTGATGCCCAGCGATTGGTCAAAACAGGACAAACATCGTTTTCTATCCCAAGTAAAACACTTTTACTGGGATGAACCATATCTGTTTAAGTATTGTCCTGATCAGATCATTCGCCGGTGTGTCCCGAATGAGGAGTTCAAGAGTGTTTTATCTTTTAGTCATGATCAGGCATGTGGGGGTCACTTCGGTCCTAAAAAGACGGCGGAGAAGGTTTTGCAATGCGGTTTTTATTGGCCGACCTTGTTCAAGGGCGCATTTGATTATTGCAAAACTTGTACACAGTGTCAACACATGGGTAGGATTTTCCGGAGAAATGAAATGCCACAGCAACCCATCTTAGTGGTTGAAATTTTCGATGTTTGGGGCATTAACTTTATGGGTCACTTTCCCAACTCCTTTGGCAATTTGTACATACTGCTTGCGGTTGATTACGTCTCGAAGTGGGTTGAAGCCATTCCATGTCGCACTAATGACAAAAATGTTGTCATTAAGTTCTTAAAAGAAAACATCTTTTCGCGATTTGGACACCCACGCGCTATTATCAGCGATAACGGGACACATTTCTGCAACAAGTCCTTCGAGACTTTGATACGGAAATATGCAATCAACCACAGACTTTCTATACCCTATCATCCCCAAACGAGCGGGCAGGCTGAGATTTCGAATAGACAGATCAAACAAATCTTGGAGAAAACTGTTGCGAAGAATAGAAAAGATTGGTCGATCAAATTGACGGATGCTCTTTGGGCATTCCGGACTGCATTTAAAACCGATTTAGGGATGTCTCCATATAAGTTAGTGTTTGGGAAGGCATGTCACTTGCCAGTCGAGATTGAGCATAAAGCATTGTGGGCTATTAAGAAAATCAACTTTGACTTAAACCAAACCTGCAACTTTCGGAAGCTGCAATTAAATGAGCTAAGCGAACTCCGCGATGAAGCTTATGATAACGCTGTAATTGTAAAGAATAGGACTAAGCTATTTCACGATAAAAACATTTTGAGGAAAACATTTACACCTGGTCAATAAGTCTTTCTTTATGATTCACGACTACACCTTCACGCGGGTAAGCTACGATCTCGGTGGAAGGGACCTTTTATTGTGCGGTCTGTATACCCGCACGGGGCAGTAGAGGTAGAAAATGTTAAAAACGGCACATTTTTCAAAGTTAATGGACATAGATTAAAGCCGTATTTTTCCACTGACCCCACGGAGGAGCTCCTGTTCTTACAGGAGCCATTTTATCTTGATTAAAATTCCTCCGTCTCACCTTTATGTCCTGTATATTATTCCATCATTTTTTGAATGGAGGTGAGTAAAAAGAATAAGTTTGGGGGAGGATCTTCACTTATATATTTTGCCCCCACTAATAAATTCCTTCCAGGCTTACAGGTTTTTGTAGATATAGCGGTTGACAACAGTGAGGACACTGTTGAAAACAAGTTTGGGGGAGGTTTGTGCTTATTGTCGCATCATTTGCATATCACTTTGCATAAGCACAAAACATTTCTTTAAAAACCTATAAAAATTTAAAAATTTTGAAAACCTATAAAAATTTTAAAAATTTCAAAAAAATAAAAATATTTTTGTATATAAATAAGATAATAAAAGATTAGATAGTGAAAAATTACATCCATGAGATTAGAAAAATTTAAAGAAAGCCTAGAAAATTAGAAGTTTTCTTATACGAACTAGTAATAAGTAGTTATGAGCCGCTGTCCCAAGGGTTAGTAAGATGAAGGAAGTCACTAATCTGAGGATAAAAATAAGTCTGAAAAATAGTTCCTATTCTGGAAGCTAAACATTTTGAACGTTGATACCCTGCTATTCGCACTTATACACGTCTTGAAGCTCGGGATAGTAGATGATATATTGAAATGCTCTTGTCTAAAAGCCGATGTATGAAGGAAATAAAAAAAAATTGAAGAAAATATAAAATGGTGAGAAAAATGGACACTGGTTTTGTTATCGCCAAGGCAGCAATAAAAAAATATAGCGAGGGTGCCTCTTCACCTAGTGCCCTAAGGCCAACTGGTCTGGGAGTCACTGCTAAGTCTTAGGTGGTGCAAGACGAGGAAAAACACCTAATAAGCAAGCACATGAGTAATCGGTCGGTTAGTACCTCAAGAAGTATTAACGGTTGCATGAAAGTGTGTGAGCAAATTCATCTAAATATTCATTAATTAAAAAGTACTGAGGTGGATGGACAAGAGTATGATAGCTTGAATTGAATTCTCCGGGTGTAGGGATGTTCTTTACACACACGTAGGGTTATATGATCGATGTTTGGAAGAAAGATAGGAATGAAGAATAAGACGATGTTTTATTGAGGGAGGACGTGATTTCTGACATCTTTTCATAACTATTAAGATAGGGCTCATGACAACCGAAAAGCTAGCTTAGTTGGAAACCCTAATTTTCAAGGCTTTTCTTTTACAATTCTTTTCTTTAAATGTAATATTCACGGTCTTCTTTTTATTATTGGATTTTGTGAGTGCAATCCGCTGAAAACCCTCAGGAGACAACACTCTTCCTACTAGGGACACCTAGAGGTTTAAAGGCTTGTTGCACGTGCTCAGTGCAATCGTGTTACCTACGAAAGTGTGCTAGTTAGTTTTTCTCTTTCTTTATTTTCTCTTTCTCTTTTTAATAAAACAATTCGCTCGAGACGACCAAAAATAAGTTTGGGGGAATTTGATCAGTCGAAAATACTGCATTTTTAACACGGCAATTTCCCTACCTTTTGCATTCATCTAGAGGTGTTCGGTATTCATATTGCACATATTAGCAAAACACCTGTAAAATACCGAATTGCCTGTACTGTATACTAAAACCGGCATTTTTAGGGAAATTGACTGTTTATCATGGCATCGCATCATCCTTGTATTGCGCAATACTTGTTTCGAAGTCTGTGCAGGAAATTTCAGGAACCGAGCCAAAATTGTCAAATTGTGATAAAAAAAATACGCCAACTCAAAGATCTGAAATCTGGCAATGATCTAGAAGGCATTCAGGGAATCAACATATCAGAAAGTACACCTGAAGACAGAAGAAGACATTACATGAAGTGTCAAGCCCTAAAGCTACTATTGAGCCGCGGATCCGCGGCCGGAGCCGGCTTTCGCCGCGGATCCGCAGCCTTATTGCCACATCAGCAATAGCATTTCAGCTCAGCTCTCTTCTCTCAAGTCAAGTACCTCTTCAAGCCACTGAAACTTCTAGAAACCTCCAGATTCTTCTTCCAGATCAGCAAGCTACTTAAATTAATTACACTTCCAAGCTTCCTAAGCAAGTTTCTCCTTAACTACCTTAAGAGCCTAGAACCTTTTCCCTAACCTCCTAGTTTAAGGTGGAAGCTAAACCCTAACTAACTAGTTCTAGAGGCTTCTACCTAACTAACTACCTTACAAGGGAAGCTAAGCTAATCTAAAGTTTACAAGGGAAGCTAACCTAATCCAAGCTTCTTAAGGAAGCTAACTACTCTTAAGGCTATAAAAAGGACCCTAGGCTTCACTTCAAAAGGTTGTTCAACAATTCTCCCCATAAGTTGAGTGACACAACTTGTGCCTCAAAACCCTAACCATAATCCGATCAAAAAGCCAAAAGTTCAAGAACACCGAGTTCAATCGAAGCAAGAATCCTTCAAAGCCTTTAGAAGCGAAGCCGGACTTCATCGGAGCAAGTGATCCAAGCCGATTCGCGACTCAAGGAGCCGAAGCAACGCCAAAATCGACGATCTAGTTCCTTCCTTTTGTAAATTTCAAGAGAGTTGTAACGAACTTGTCGATAACTAAAGGTGAAATTCTTTTATCTTGCTTTCTTTAAATTCAAGCATTATGATTCAATCTAGATTCTTGAATGTGTTCTTTGTGATGATGCTTGAGTAAACTCCGCTCCTGGAGGAGTCAAAAAAATCAATAGATGATGAAGTTGACGAATCTTTAAGCATTTTCTTAAGTCCTATAACGTTTGTAAATTCTTGAAAATCGAATGATCGATGATCTAGTTTCGATGCGAAATACTTTTTTGATTATTTTCGCATGGAACTAGAGATCAACGATCGATCATTTGATTTCCTAGAAACTATATTGTGAATGAGATTCATCGAAGGGACAAAGGATAAGATGAGAAAACCCTAATTCTTCGCAAGATCCTTAATCCTCGATAAATCGTCATCGATCTAGCATCAATTTGTTAATGGATAAGAAAAAGTAATCGTTAGTCTTCTTTACATCTATAGATTTAATCGACTCTTACGAGCTTCACTTCAATTCTTGAAACTTAAATAGATTGGAATTCTATCACTTCTTGATTCTTGATTAGATCTAGTTGATTCTTGAAATTCATTGATATAAATCTTGAATCATTTTCTTTTCTTTTCTATTAAATTTTCAATTCAAACAAAACAATTACGAACGAATCTCACAATCCCTGTGGACGATCCGCATTTACTAACGCGCTACATTCGACACCGTTATTGATTGCGGTCAAATAATTCTTTGATTGTGATTTCTATATAATTTTCTAAACATACACAATGAGAATTCATATCAATCAATCACCTCGCAAGGTAATCATAGTAGAATACGAAGAAGAATGAGGCGACTCTTTTGTTTTTCTCTCTAGAAAAACTCTCTATATATTATTGTATATCTCACACTATGAAACCCTAGCATCTCACATATGAATATATAGGATACTCACTCATAAGGATGGATATTGGGCAGGAACGGACCTAATGGCTAACAATAACAAAAAGAAAGCATCGAATCACAAAAATATTAAACAATTGCATTCTGATTATATGTTAACTAAAATTCTCTTTCAGCGTATGTGTATTTGTAGTTTATGAAAAACAATAGGAGCTGGTAGACTTACCAGTTAATTAGTTTTGATTGGTGTTTGTTGTAGATCCTAACAAGATATAGAATAGTTATTAATATTTAGAAAATATATCCAAATATAAACAATAGGCTACAATGTAAGGAAATGACCATTCAGTTATGAAATAAGTAGATATTTTTGGTAATGATATTATTGTTTTTATTAAGAAATCATAATTTTTAGGAAATACAGTTAGTGACGCAAAAATTTAAGGGACGCAAAAATTTTATGAAATATTGCTAGTGGATGTAGAAAATTCAAGAGGGGGCGACCGCCCATGTGCGCCCTCTGGACTCCGTCCTTGATGTGAACTCCATGTACATATATGACGGTAATATCTAACCCCCAGCTTTCTATCTCTTGAGTAGGGATTAAAAATGGATAGGAAATCTACTCGTAATCACTAAAATGCATTGCGTTTCCAGCGACAACCAATCGATCATCTGAAGGTATAGAGGAGTAGTGGGGCCAGTGAGGCAGATACGACTGCGAAAGGAGATAGACGCGAAGGAGCAACTTTGCTAAAACAGTAATGGGTTGTTTGTTTGAGAGGAATTGCTAAAACTTATGGAAATTGGGTAGACAAGACACTATTCATTAAAATGCAAAATGATGGAATTATCATTTCTTTGTTTGTTTCCATAGAATGTGAATAACATATTTCGGGAATTGATATCAGCAAAATGGGAATTGACATTATCTTTGTGGCAATTCCAAATTCAAGCTTTTTATGGTAGAATTTCCATTCTAAAAAACACATAGGATAATAGGTATTGCTTTATTAGGAAAATAGTTATGTTTACCTACTCTCTCTTCTCTTTATCCAATTCCCAAAATTCAATTCCTAATTTTTTTGTTCAACTAAACAAAGGAAAGGATTGAAGGGGATAAAATATATTCTAATTCTTTACAAACAAACAATGGAATGATAATTTCAGGAGACAATTTTATTTGTAAAACCTCAATTCCCATTTTTGTTTTTTTCTTCTTTATTTTGGTACTGGCCCATGAGCCCTAACCTATGCACACAATACACACACCACATCCACGCACACAACACACAAGCACACAACACACATGCGCACCTAGGAGATTCTCAAATTTACCCCGAAAGCGTTAATTTATAGTCACTTCTGCTCTTGGAGTTCCGGAGATTCGAACCCGGCCCGCACTCTCCCAAAGGGGAAGTGCTCGTTCTTATTTTTTTATTCTAGCAATTAAGCGGCCCATATATATATATATATATATATATATATATATATAGAGAGAGAGAGAGAGAGAGAGAGAGTAGAATCTTATCGGAAGGATTTGGAAATAAACCATTCTCACTTTTCAACATTAGATTAAATTTGAGATGTATGCTAATAATTATAAATAAAATCTTTCGTTTATTACCAAACACAACATAATTGAATGCACAAATCTCAAAGATAATTTAATGGTGAAAATATGGGAATGATTTGTTTCTAAATCATTCTGATCGGATTCTAGTCGATCTCTCTCTCTATATATAATTAAGGATATATGATCATCAACACCATCAGAAACAGTTACACAGATACACCAACCCAAACGTCAGAGCTGCAACAGCCAGCAGCTAAGCTAGCTATTATATCAAATGCAAATGCACTCTCATCGTAAAACGAGACAAAACTCATGGGGGTCTTAATTCTACAATTAATTAATTGCGGACACAAAGCATCTCTCTTGTGCCCTCGAGGGATTCTTCTCTCTCACTTATATTCATGCATATAAATGCATGCATTTGCATCACATATATAGGCATGCCGGCATGGACATGCTCAGCACACCACACACGTAGGCCATTAGGATAATGTGTCCATGTCTTGTCATCTCTCTCTACACACACACACACGGTGAAGAAAAGACGTCATAGGAGGGAAATTCCTCTGTCGTCGAAAAAATACAGCCTTCACCATTTTTTTGACGATTGGCATCCATCACCTTCATCTTTATCGTATAAGATATGGATACATCAAATTTCACGTGATTCCACTACCGTTTCACTGTTAATTTTGCCCTCGTTGATTCAACGATCAGCACCCATCACCTCCATCCTTATCATCTAAGATCTGAATACACCAAATCATGTGGCACCTTTTCATCGTTGATTTAGCGGTGGGTGCAAAATTAACGGTTTACCGACAATCACTACTACAATATGGGGTTGCCCCTACGGATCCAGGAATCCGTAGGGGCAACTATTTCTTGCCCCTACGGATTTATCCGTAGATCCCCATCGTTGTCCCTACGGTGTCTTACGTTCTAATTTAAAAATATTAAATCGTAATTTGTTGTTTGGCCCTACGGAGTCGCAAACGGTGGACCTACGGTTATATCCGTAGGGGCATATAAATAGGTTATTAATAAAAAAAAAGCACAGAAAAGCCATCGATCGTTCCCAAAAATTCTCTCTCTCACTCTCCCGCGTCTCGATCGCTCGTTCCCGCGCCTCGTCGCCACCACCCTCCGCGCGTCGTTTCCACCTTCCTCGGTCCTTCCCAAAACTTCCTCGTTGACTTTCTCGTCGCCACCGTCCGCGACTTGTCGCCGATCGTCGTCGACCACCGGTCTTCTCTGTCGTCTCCTCCACCGCCCGCTACAGGTTAGTAAATCTCAAATTAATTATAATTTTGATGATGTTAGGTCTAGGGTTCATGGTTCGGGTAGGGGTGAGGATTAGGGTTAGGCATCGGGTTCGGTTTAGGTTAGGGTTAGGGTTCGGTTGGGGTTGGGGTTGGGGTTCGGTCGGGGCTAGGGCTGGGCTGGGGCTGGGGCTGGGTTGGGGTTGGGGTTGGGTTGGGGCTGGGGCTAGGGCTTGGGCTTCATCACCTGATATAGCGAAATACAAAGCGTACTTCAGTACACCCGACCTCATTGAGTTTCCTATTGAAGTTTCCGGTCAAACGGCATATGCATATTTTTATTCACCATCAAATCCCAATTATCAAGCTACCGAGGACGAAAAGCCATCTTTGTTAGTCGAGAGTCATGGTAATAGACTTGTCATTATAGATCATAGTCAATTGTTTTTCCTATCATTTTCTTGATCCAGATACTTATCAACTTGTTAGTTACTGTTTTTATGACGTATTTGTCTATATTTATAGAAAGTGGCCTTTCTTTTGGATGAACATGTTTTTTTGATGCATGTTTCAGTCATGTGAATTCATATGTTGCGTATAACGCTTTATGATATCAGTATCCTACATTTGTAGTTTTAATTGTTGATTGTTATAGATGAATGTCATTGCAATAATAGTTTTTGGTTGATATATTAATTTTTCAAATATTTTCATGTATGTATCCATGCCTGCCTGCATATATGCATATAAGAGGATAATGTGTATATTATTAGGTTGCCGTAGGAGAAAATTTTCCTTCATATGGCTGTCAAAATTCAATCCTTAATCTCTTTGTGGATGATCAGTTCTATCAATCTTGATCTCAATAGTCTAATATATAGATACACAAGAACATGTTGTTTTCATACTCTTTTGTTTTCACACGATAAATATGGATGACTCAAAATATGGATATATGAAATGCATCTCTTTTATGCATATGGATACAGATGTGTAGTAGATTGAAATATCCAAATTGAACACATTTCTGGAGATACTAGTTCTTGGTACATACGAAGCCGAAGTTTAACTTGCAATGTCGATCAATTTGTAAGTAACTAAGCAAGTATTATTTCATAAGTTTAAAATCATGTTACACATACAACAAGAATACACAACAAATGCATCATTAGAGAGTGATTCAAGATATTCAAGTTAAAACCAATATATGATACTCGATAATAATATGAAATCTTCATATTCTCATCGATACTCATATATGAAACTAAAAGCGCCACTTAGTCCCCGTCTATCGGTTAACATACGTTCGATATTCGTCGTGACATAGAACTATACGAAGTTTGTTAAATATCGGACGGTATAGCTCGATACTAACAACCGTCATATAGTCTATGTGATGAGAAGATTCAATCGTATGATAACCAATAGATTTGTCCCGTGTGGACAAGTTAGGAATGTATAAAGAAAACACCTTCATTCACTTGTGTTTTCATCCATTTCGAGATATTTCGTCGGTACCTTTCCGCTGGTTCTCCGTGTACAAAGATATATTAGATGTTTATTTCAACGTTGTTTCACAGTTTTGAAATGATTATCTATTCTATTACAGTGTACTCGGAGAACAGCGGGGAGGTGCTACCGAAATTTACTCGAAACGGTTGAAAGCACAAGCGAATGGGTGTTCGCTCTATACATTCTTAATGGGATAGAAGCCTTACCCCCGACAGCCGGAACACATACATACAACAAGAATACACAACAAATGCATCATTATAGAGTGATTTAAGATGATCAAGTTAAAACCAATATATGATACTCGATGATAATATGAAACCTTCATATTCTCATCGATACTCATATATGAAACTAAAAGCGCCACTTAGTCCCCATCTATCGGTTAACATACGTTCGATGTTCGTCGTGACATAGAACTATACGAAGGTTGTTAAATATCGGATGGTATAGCTCGATATTAACAACCGTCGTATAGCCTATGTGATGAGAAGATTCAATCGCATGATAACCAATAGATTTGTCCCATGTGGACAAGTTAGGAATGTATAAAGTAAACACCTTCATTCACTTGTGTTTCATCCGTTTCGAGATATTTCGTCGGTACCTTTCCGCTGGTTCTCCATGTACAAAGATAGATTAGATGTTCATTTCAACGTTGTTTCACAGCTTTGAAATGATTATCTATTCTATTACAGTGTACTCGTAGAACAGCGGGGAGGTGCTGCCGAAATTTACTCGAAACGGTTGAAAGCACAAGCGAATGGGTGTTCGCTCTATACATTCTTAATGGGATAGAAGCCTTACCCCCGACAGCCGGAACACATACATACAACAAGAATACACAACAAACGCATCATTAGAGAGTGATTCAAGATGTTCAAGTTAAAACCAATATATGATACTCGATGATAATATGAAACCTTCATATTCTCATCGATACTCATATATGAAACTAAAAGCGCCACTTAGTCCCCGTCTATTGGTTAACATGCGTTCGATAATTTATTCTTTTCAACGACAAACGCACACACAAAGTATATACACGGATTTTCTCCTTTATTAGTAACTATCCCGTTCTTAGATTTCTCAATATAGTCACCATAACCTACAATTTATATGTTATACAGTCTAACATGGCCTATGAATACGTCAGAGTTAAGGAATGGATGTATGTGGATTGGCAACAACGTATGCAACCTAAGTTTGTCGCAGGAGTTGCTGCTTTTATTGAATTTGCACGCGCACATAATAAGATCATAATAGAGAAGATTCTTCGCCCGTGCGGTAGATGTGGCAATAAGTACTGGCAGAAGGTAGATTTGGCAGAGCTTCATATTGTAAAATATGGGTTTAATAGACTTTATACAATTTGGAAATATCACGGGGAAAGAGAAGAACGCAGTAACGCGGCAGAAGAAGAAGGAGAACACGATAATGCGGCAGGAGAAGAAGGAGAAGACGGTAATGCGGCAGAAGGAGAAGACGGTAATTTATTTCCATCAGAAAAATGGAGGATATGGTAGAGGCTGTCCTAGGTGAATCTATTCGTACCGAGGATGACATTCCTTCCGGTCAAGGACCGTGTGCGGATAAATATGAAAATTTCATGAATGATGCTAGAAAACCAATTTATGAGAATGCAAAGTATTCCACCCTCTCATGGTTCGTCCAACTTTTCCAGATTAAGTGCCTAAATGGATGGAGCAATAAGTCATTCACAATGCTTCTTTCGTTCTCGAAAGATTCTATGCCCCCAGGAAATAACGTGCCCGACAGCTGGTACGGAGCCCAGAAGATGATGTCTGATTTGGGCCTTAAGTGCGAGAAGATTCAAATATGTCCTAAAAATTGCGTGTTGTACCGGAAAGAGAATTCAGATTTGAAAGAGTGTCCGACATGAGGAGATGCCAGGTATAAGCCGAAAGATTTTGATAAGAAGCCTGATATACCTGTCAAGATAGCACGATACTTTCCCATAACACAGAGGCTACAGAGGCTATTCAGGTGCAAGAAAACAGCCGAGGCAATGATTTGGCATCACCGTGCTCCTCCAAGTGAAGATGGAAAAATGAGCCATCCAAGAGATTCACCGGCATGGAAGAATTTCGATAGGAGGCACGCAATATTCAGTAGCAATCCTCGCAATTTCCGGCTCGGACTAGCTAGTGATGGCTTCTGCCCATTCAACTATATGGCTGGAAGTCACAACACATGGCCCGTTGTAATGATAATTTATAATCTGTCGTCTTGGTTGGCTATGGACCAATCATACTTTATGATGCCTCTTCTTATCGACGGACCAAACTCACCGGGAAACAATATCGACGTCTATCTCCGACCTCTGATCGAGGAGTTAAAATCTTTGTTCATTGATGGTGTAGAGATATACGATGCAAACACAAATACAACATTCATACTGCGTGCGGCTTTAATGTGGACAATTAATGACTTTCCTGCGTATGGAATGCTATCAGGTTGGTCCATACATGGTCACAAAGCATGTCCTCATTGCCATCAACACACAACATCGAAATTCTTGAATTTTAGCAGGAAGATTTGTTATTGCGGCCATCGACGTTTCCTGCCTCCAGACCACCCCTATAGGTTAGACACCGTTCACTTTGATGGTCATCAGGAGCTTCTTGGACCTCCATCCCCATTGTCCGGAGAGGACATGACTGCTCAATAGGATGGTTACAATAATGTGACCTTCGGGATGGATCCGACGAAACAGGTCAAACCACCATTTTGGAACAAGTTAAGCATTTTCTTCAATCTTCCGTACTGGTCAACAAATTAGTGCGTCATTGTCTGGACGTCATGCATATAGAGAAGAGAGTATTAGTGCACATACTCAACTTGCTTCTTTGTAAAGATGGGAAATCGAAAGACAACCTGAATGCTCGGATGGATCTACAGGAGTGGGGAATAAGAAGTGAATTGCACCGTAGACCGGTAACGGGTAAACCAGGCAAGTTTGTACTTCCCAATGCCGCTTATCATATGTCACAACCGGAGAAGAAAAGATTCCTGCAGGTGTTGCATGATTTGAAAGTTCCCACAGGTTTCTCAGGATCATTCAGCAAGAAAATAAAAAATGTGAAAGGCAAGATCGATGGGCTGAAAAGTCATGATCACCATGTTATCGTGGAGCACCTTCTTCCATTAGCCCTCAGGACTTCTCTCCCCGAATCGGTTGGTCTAGTAATCAACGACCTATGTTGTTTTTTAGAGAGTTGTGTGCTAAAACACTGGAGGTTGTGACGCTGAATAAACTAGAAAATTCTATTGCGTTGATAATTTGCAAGTTTGAGCGTATTTTCCCACCGTCATTCTTCGATATCATAATACACTTGACGGTTCATCTTGCAACTGAGGCTAAGTTAGCCGGACCGGTACAATGTCGATGGATGTATCCCGTCGAGAGGTACATGTAATTTTTTGTTTCGCACAATTTTTAAAATTATTGTTGTCCTGTATGCCCGTATTTATTTATTCAACATATTTTCTTTAGGTACCACTACACTCTTAAAAAGTATATACGCAATAAAAATCGACCAGAGGGTTTTATCATGCAAGGTTATCTTGTTGATGAAGCAACTATATTTTGCTCCCGCTATCTGGACGAGAACATTGAGATGAGACTTAACCGGCCTCGAAGAATTCAAGACGGGCCATATGGTAAAGCCGATTATAAGAGGGTAGACACTATGTTTATCAACAAGATATACCGGTTTATCTTGCTTAATTGCGCATGTCTTGAACAAATTAGAGAGTAAGTTTTTTTGGATTAATTGTTATATTTGTGTTTGTGTGTGTATGAAATGATATAATATTAATGTCACCATTATTTGTCGAAAACAGAATTCATTTTAACGAGATACGTGAGGGGAATTCTGATTGGAACGAAGAACGATTGGAAAAATATCATCAGGATAATTTTTGTGATTGGGTCACAGATCATGTAAGTTATTCGAATAACATGTAATTGATATCAGTTTTAATTTAAACTTATATCGTTATGTATTTGTCGTAAAATTTGTTTTGTTAGATCCACAATCCAAACTTGTCTGCATCATTTGAGAGTGATTCAAGATGTTTAGCTCAATTTCCTAGTATGGAGGTTGCATATTATAAAGGATTTGGTGTCCTTGGATACAAATTCGAAGTTAAGGATATAGAAACATCTAGAACCACTCAGAATAGTGGGATTGCGACGGTAGGATCGGACGGTGTGATTTATTATGGGTACTTAAATTGTATACTCGGCATCCACTATCCCGGACGATCAGAACCCTTTTATATATTCCAGTGTACTTGGTATGATACGCGAACCGATACGGATAAGGGGAGAAGCAATCTTGGGACTTGGAAAGATAAATATGGATTGACTAGTGTGAACACACTTCGATTTTACGTCAGGAAGATCCGTTTATCTTTCCGAACCAAGCGTTCCAAGCATACTACTCACAATGTTTGAAGCATCCAGGATGGAGTGTCGTATGCCGTTGGAAACCCAGGGATGTATACGATATCCCAAAATTCGAGGACAGCGATGAGGATGAAGAAGAGAGAAGGCTTAGAGTGCTCTGACCGTCTGTTTCGAAGGACGGGTTGTCTTCGGCCGATCATGAAGTTACGTGGGTTAGAAATGACATCGATGATGAAATCCAAGTAGATATGTATAATGCGCCCACGAAACGAAAAAGGTTATCAGTAATGTTATATTACTTCACATTTTACGATCTATACATATATAGTCAATACTTGTAATGATTGTCTAATACGTCCACGAACCATTTATCTAGATTTGATGACGGTGACGGGAGCAGCGAGGGGCGGCAGGAGCTCCAGCCGCGGCACCAGCAGAGGTAGAGGCAGAGGCAGAGCGGTTCTGCCGCCCGAAGAGCTGCGTAGTGAGCTTCAGAGGGCCGGTCTTGCACCCAGATCGGAGACCCCTTCGGATGCCTCCTTCCGTGTGGACTTTTCCACACCTCCAGGTATATTGCACTCATATCCATTTTGAATGTAATATTATAGATATTCATGCCTGTTCATGTCAAAATTACTTATATTGTCAATGTTTGATTGTCTGGTTGTTGGTGATGCGTCCACATCAGGGACAGAAGCGACTCCCGCTCCTCCAGGTATGTTTATATATCATATAGTGCATGTATATTGATTTAGAATGCTATATCATAAATACACACACAATCTTTTTGCTCTTACTTAGATAGTAATTTTTTTTATTGTCTAGCTGTAGGTGGTAAGACCACCGCACCTGTGGGTATATTTATATATCGTATAGTGCATGCATATTGATTTAGAATGTTATATTATTGATCTACACATTCTTTTTGCAATTACTTATATAATCTATTTTTAATTGTCTAATTATAGGTGGTGCGTCCATATCTGACGCAGGGGCCACTCCTGCCACTTCCGTACCCTCCGCATCGTCTGTAGGTTAGTATGAATAAATATAAAATATTTATTCATTTTACATATCCTCTATAGAATAAATATGAACTTTATGGAAATTTAGCGTCAATGTTTATTTTCTAGTTGGAGGGGATGCGTCTGTATCCGGAACACCGGATGTTCCTCACCGGAGGAACTATCGTCCCGCTCGTGCTGCTGCCCGGGCCCAGGCTCGTGCTTTAGTCACCGGAGGTATATATCACACTTCAATTTTCATTTAAGCTTGATTTCTTAATACAACTTTGTCTTAATATTGATTGTCTTGATATTTCTTGCAGACACAGGGCCTCCCCATCCCCAGAGGGGGACTCGAGGCCCGAATCAGTCCCACAGGCTTAGGCCTGACAGAGCTAGGGGGAGGCAGCATTCCCCCTCTTTTTTACCCCTGATTATTGCTATACCGGTCCTCATGCCAAGAGGTTCGGCCGGTATATGGGGGATGAGAGCCAGCTCGTGAAGAATCCACTTCACGTTGAGTGGGGCGACTAGCACCGGCGCTCATTCGCCCTCTTCTTTGATCAGGCTCGGGTATTAATATATATTTTCATTTGATTTATCCAATATATTTATTATTAACACTTGCAATCTAATAACAATGTTTTTTTTTGTATTTTCAGTTGGATTACGATTTTCAGCCTATACCCGACCCTGATTACCCTGGGAGGGTGCTCGACCTTCATGCTCTGTACAATGGCCTGATGAAGAACATGCAGACCAAGGTCCGATACAACACGAATGAGCTGAAGGCCGACTGCTACTCCCTGTGGATGGCGACCCTCGAGACAGAAAGAGCGGCCCTCCTATCTACTCCGGCCTTTGCGAGAGTCGGCGTAGAGGCATGGCCTCTATTGTGCGAATATTTCGACTCTCAACGCAAACAGGTATGTATTTTAAATGTAATTCATTATTTAGTATATAATTTATTTTTTTGTGTTCCTTAATTAGAAAACTAAATGTGAATGTGTTGTGCAGAAACAGGCCGCTCAAAATATAGAGAATAGGAAGTCGGCGAAGAGGGGTCACCCCACTTATACAGGTGGCTCGAGAAATATTACTCGAGCTATGGAGTTATCGGTAAATTACAATAGACCGGCCTTTATGATATAATGCAATATTAAGAGTTATTTTCTAATATATCTAATATTAAGAGTTATTTTCTAATATTGCAGACAGCTCAGACCCTGGCGCAAGGTGTTACACCGAGCGTGATGTCCGCATATCTTGCCGTCCACGGTACATCGACAGATCCCACCACGGGCGAGCTTCGATACCCCGACGTCGCTACCCAGGAGTATTGCGTAAGTGTTAATATTTATTCAACCCCTATTTGAAATTTTGGTTTTGGAAGGTTCAAATTTAAATGATATACTTATATTTTACTGGTTAATGTGGGTGTAGGAGCGGGTGGTTGAGCAGGCCGAGGCATCGGGGATCGATTTTACCGGACAGAGCGATCCGATGCTGCTAACCCCAGTCCTGGACGCCGCACACGGAGCGCACCACGGAGGTTGGGAAAGAGGCCGGGGACTGGGCCCTAGCAGGGCCCATATGAGGTTGGACTCCACCCCGGCGGTTACTTCCTCCGTCTCCAGTGAGCGACGTTTCCAGCAGGAACTGGAGAGCTTGAAGGCCACCGTTCAGGAGTTGAAGGAGATGCTGGTATGTATACTACTTAATAGTAAAATATTATGTCATATTATAGATAGCAACATATCCAATATTAGTACGTAGCCTGAGCTTATTTGGTTGTAGACTTAGCTTTGATTAATCATACATACATATCTAATTAAAATAAACTACGGTTTTCCAAACTAGATATCCAAACGAGGCCTAAGTCCCTAAGTATACATAGATTGGCTTTCGAAATAACTTGATAATGATACGAATTCGAATAATACACAGTTCTTACTCGCTTATTACACACGTAGGTCCAGACGCGACAGGGTACATCGGCCGAGTCTCCACATGCATCTCCTTCGGCTGCGGCTCCGCAAGCTACTATATCGGCTATGGTTCCGCAGACAGCTCCTATAGCTCCACCGCTCGCTCAGACTCCCGCAGCCGCGGCTCCGCAAGCCACTATCTCGACGGCGGCTGCGCAGACCACATTGCCAGCTCCACAGCCTGCTCAGACTCCCGCACGCTCCATATTGCATGATTTATTGACTGAGGAGCCGACGTGCCAGATTCTGGCGTTTATCAGAGATAGAGCTGGACCGAGCTAGGGTAGCTTTTTGATTCTTATATTTTAAATATGTATTTATTTATATGATACATATTGTACTACATTTTGGACGATATTGATATTGTGGTGTTTGCGTGTTTATATTGATATCATATTTTGCTTGTTGGTTCCTTTTGTATATTATGCGTGAGATGTGATTATGAATACTGCGATATATGTTCTGCGTGATGATTAATTTTATATATGATCGATGTATATATTATTGTGCACAGGGCGAGAAAAAAATAGGCAGCCATTTTAAAAAAAAACCCTGATAATATGTACCTACGGATTTAACCGTAGGGCCTACCATTGCCCCTACGGATTAATCCGTAGGGCCCAACTATGTACCTACAGATTTATCCGTAGGGGAAAAATATCAGGATACCTGATATTTTGCCCCTATGATCTTAGTATCATGGGTTAAGCTTGCCCCTACGGATATATCCATAGGGGCAAACAAATGCCCCTACACAGGTATCCGTAGGGGGCAAAATATCAGGTATTCTGATATTTTGGCCCTACGGATATATACCTACGCACTTATCCGTAGGGGCAACTACTTGGCTCTACGGATACATCCGTAGGTATACCTAATCTATTTTATAAAACCGTAAATAAAATAAATTTTTTGTCCCTACGGCCCAATCCGTAGGGAAAACTGGACCTACACATAAATCCGTCGGGGCAAATTTTTGTCCGTAGGGGAAAGTTCAAGGCTTCGACTTGCACCTACGGCGTTTGTACCTACAGGGTATTTTCTTGTCCTTACGGATATATCTGTAGGGGCAGTGGTTTGCTCTTACGGATAAATCCGTAGGGGCAACCCTTATTTGTAGTAGTGAATAGAACTTTTTACATTCCTAATTCAACGGTGAAAAAGTAGTGGAATCACGAGAAATTTGGTGTATCCACATCTTAGATGATAAAGATGGAGATGATGAGCGCCGATTGTCGAAAAAATGGTGGAGGTTGTATTTTTCCGATGCTATAGGAGAAAATTCCTTATATATATATATATATATATATATATATATATATATATATAATAGAGAAAAGGTGCCGTAGAAGGGAATTTCCTCCCATTGCGTCGAAAAACTACTCTCTTCGCAATTTTTTTCAACGATCGGTACCTATCATTTTCATCTTTATCATCAAAGATGTAGATATACAAAATTTCATGCGATTCTACTACTTTTTCACCGTTGATTAAGTAGATGGAAAATTAACGGTTTACCGAAAATTGAACTTTTTACATTGTTAATTCAACGGTAAAAAAGTAGTAGAATCACATGAAATTTGGTGTATCCACATCTTGCACGATAAAGATGGAGATGATGAGAGTCGATTGTCGAAAAAATTGATGGAAGGTGTATTTTTTCGACGTCGTAGGAGGAAATCCCTTCCTAAGGCATCTTTTCTTCATTATTCTCATGTTTGTGTGCACGCGCGTGCGTGTATATACATGAGAATAATGGAGGAAAGAGGCCCTATAAGGCTTTTTCGTCAGGTGGCATAAAAAAACTACACCCCCACTGTTTTATTCGACGATCGGCATACATCATCTTCATCTTTATATTCTAAGATGTGGATGTGATTTTACCACCTTTTCACCGTTGAATTAGCAATGCAAAAAGTTCTATTGTCGGTAAACCTTCACTACTAAAATAGGGGGTTGCCCCTACGGATATTGAAATCCGTAGGGATAGATTTATTTTGGCCCTACGGATTAGTCCGTAGGTCCAGAAGGTTGCCCCTACGGTCCAAAACGTACCAACGTAAAAATATTAAATCTTAATTTGTTGTTTGCCCCTACGGAGCCGCAAACCAAGGACCTGCGGACAAATCCATAGGGGCATCTAAATATGGATTTAATAGAAAAGAAACATAATTTTCCTACGCGCTGATTATCCTCCTCTCGATCGAGCGCGCGAAACCTCGCAAATTGCCTTTTCTCGTCGCCGCGTCGCCGACCTCGCCGATCTCGTTGCCGACCTCACCGATCTCGTCACTGATATCACCGATCTCGTCGCCGTTCTCTCTCTGTCGTTCCCGATCTCGTCGCCGTTCTTCCTCTTCGCCGATCCACCGAACAGGTAAGTAATTAAATTTTCAATTAAAGAGATGTTTGATTATTTTAGGGGTTGGGGTTGGGGTGCGGTTGGGGTTCGGCTAGGGTTGCGGTTGAGGTTGGGTTCGGCTAGGGTTGCGGTTGGGGTTAGGGTTGGGGTTAGGGTTAGGGCTGGGGCTGGTGCTGGTGCTGGGGTTGCGGTTGGGTTGGGGTTGGGGTTAGGGTTAGGGTTGGGGTTCGGCTGGGTGGTGCATAACTGTTGGGGTTGCGGTTGGGATGGGGTTGGGGTTGGGGTTGGGGTTAGGGTTCGGCTGGAGGGCGCATAACTGTTGTCTTGCATGGTAAACTATAAAGGGGGTTTGTGCAATCAACCCTGATTATTGCGCTGTGCTTGCAATGAGTTATCCATGTTATGCATGTTGATTCCCACTTTTGTTCGCTTGCTTGCATATATTGTAGATATGAGCTTATTTGTTTGTTGGGTTTGTTTGTTTCTTATTCCATTGACGGGCACATCCAAGCAGTATGAAATTTCATATTCCTTTTGCTACCAACGATTAGCTAAGTTAGATTACGCAGTTGTGCTTTTCTTTCTAGATTTTGGATAGATTTTCCACTTTACATTTCTATCCATAATTGATTGGAGAATTTATCGACCAAAGCTCTCTACTTGAGAAACCGAGCGGCATTAGTGTGACAATGTCATCATATGAAACTTCCGTTGACCGCCTAAATTCACAAATTTCTTTTTCTATCTGTTAGTTTAGGGGCATGCATAATTTTTTTTTTAGCCGTAAATGGCTCTAGTTATATATTTCTCCGTCATGTTTGAATTGTGCATCATAAAATTTGCCTAAATGGTTCATTATATGTTCCCTCATTCATGCATGTATAACACACACGCACATATTAGCTTTTGTGCCAAATACTTTTGGAAATCAAACTTTCAACACTAATTTTGATCTGAGACCCGTGTCATGTAGCATTAATTATGAATTTATATTATATTCATCTTATTTATTGATTTCTTTTCTATGTTGAAGGTATGCATCTCAATATCAAGTCTAATGCATCTTAGTTCTTTAATGCTCAATTCTTCATATATCTTATTCTCAAGTTGCAATTTGCAAGTAACTAAACAAGTATTATTTCATAAGTTTAAAATCATGTTACACATACAACAAAAATACACAACAAACACATCATTAGAGAGTGATTCAAGATGTTGAAGTTAAAACCAATATATGATACTCGATAATAATATGAAATCTTCATATTCTCATCGATACTCATATATGAAACTAAAAGCGCCACTTAGTCCCCGTCTATCGGTTAACATATGTTCGATGTTCGTCGTGACATAGAACTATACGGAGGTTGTTAAATATCGGATGGTATAGCTTGATACTAACAACCGTCGTATAGTCTATGTGACGAGAAAATTCAATAGTATGATAACCGATAGATTTGTCCCGTGTGGAAAAGTTAGGAATGTATAAAGCAAACACCTTCATTCACTTGTGTTTTCATCCGTTTTGAGATATTTCATCGGTACCTTTCTACTGGTTCTCCATGTACAAAGATAGATTAGATATTCATTTCAACGTTGTTTTACAGCTTTGAAATGATTATCTATTCTATTACAGTGTACTCGGAGAACAGCGGGGAGATGCTGCCGAAATTTACTCGAAACGGTTGAAAGCACAAGCGAATGGGTGTTCGCTCTATACATTCTTAATGAGATAGAAGCCTTACCCCCGACAGCCGAAACACACACACACAACAAGAATACACAACAAACACATCATTAGAGAGTGATTCAAGATGTTGAAGTTAAAACCAATATATGGTACTCGATGATAATATGAAACCTTCGTATTCTCATCGATACTCATATATGAAACTAAAAGCGCCACTTAGACCCCGTCTATCGGTTAACATACGTTCGATATTCGTCATGACATAGAACTATACGAAGGTTGTTAAATATCGGACGGTATAGCTCGATACTAACAACCGTCGAATAGTCTATGTGACGAGAAGATTCAATCGTATGATAACCGATAGATTTGTCCCGTGTGGACAAGTTAGGAATGTATAAAGCAAACACCTTCATTCACTTGTGTTTTCACCCGTTTCGAGATATTTCGTCGGTACCTTTCCGCTGGTTCTCCGTATACAAAGATAGATTAGATGTTCATTTCAACGTTGTTTCACAGCTTTGAAATGATTATCTATTCTATTACAGTGTACTCGGAGAACAGCGGGAAGGTGCTGCCGAAATTTACTCGAAACGGTTGAAAGCACAAGCTAATGGGTGTTCGCTCTATACATTCTTAATGGGATAGAAGCCTTACCCCCGCTGCCGGAACACACACACACAACAAGAATACACAACAAACGCATCATTAGAGAGTGATTCAAGATGTTGAAGTTAAAACCAATATATGGTACTCGATGATAATATGAAACCTTCGTATTCTCATCGATACTCATATATGAAATTAAAAGCGTCACTTAGTCCCCGTCTATCGGTTAACATACGTTCGATAATTTATTCTTTTCAACGACAAATGCACACACAAAGCGTATACACGGATTTTCTCCTTTGTCAGTAACTATCCCATTCTTAGATTTCTCAATATAGTCACCATAACCTACAATTTATATATTATACAGACTAACATGGCCCATGAGTACGTTAGAGTTAAGGACTGGATGTATGTGGATTGGCAACAACGTATGCAACCTAAGTTTGTCGCAGAAGTTGCTGCTTTTATTGAATTTGCATGCGCACATAATAAGATCGTGATAGAGAAGATTCTCTGCCCGTTTGATAGATGTGGCAATAAGTACTGGCAGAAGGTAGAATTGGCAGAGCTTCATATCGTAAAATATGGGTTTACTAGACTTTATACAACTTGAAAATATCACGGGGAAGGAGAAGAACGCAGTAATGCGGCAGAAGAAGAAGGAGAACACGATAAGACGGCAGGAGAAGAAGGAGAAGACGGTAATACGGCAGAAAGAGAAGACGGTAATTTATTTCCATCAGAAGAAATGGAGGATATGGTAGAGGCTGCCCTAGGTGAATCTATTCGTACCGAAGATGACATTCCTTCCGGTCAAGGACCGCGTGCGGATAAATATGAAAATTTCATGAATAATGCTAGAAAACCAATTTCTGAGAATGCAAAGTATTGCACCGTCTCATGGTTCGTCCAACTTTTCCAGATTAAGTGCCTAAATGGATGGAGCAACACGTCATTCACAATGCTTCTTTCGTTCTTAAAAGATTCTATGCCCTCGGGAAATAACGTGCCCGACAGCTGGTACGGAGCCCAGAAGATGATGTCTGATTTGGGCCTAAAGTGCGAGAAGATTCAAGCATGTCCAAAAAATTGCGTGTTGTATAGGAAAGAGAATTCATATTTGAAAGAGTGTCCAACATGCGGAGAGGCCAAGTATAAGTCGAAAGATTCTGATAAGAAGCCTGATATACCTGTCAAGATAGCACGATACTTTCCCATAACACAGAGGCTACAGAGGCTATTCAGGTGCAAGAAAACAGCCGAGGCAATGATTTGGCATCACCGTGCTCCTCCAAGTGAAGATGGAAAAATGAGCCATCCAAGAGATTCACTGGCATGGAAGGATTTCGATAGGAGGCACGCAATATTCAGTAGCGATCCTCGCAATGTCCGGCTCGGACTGGCTAGTGATGGCTTCTGCCCATTCAACTATATGGGTGGAAGTCACAACACATGGCCCGTTGTAATGATAATTTATAATCTGTCGCCTTGGTTGGCTATGGACCAATCATATTTTATGATGCCTCTTCTTATCGACGGACCAAACTCACCGGGAAACAATATCGACGTCTATCTCCGACCTCTGATCGAGGAGTTAAAATATTTGTTCATTGATGGTGTAAAGACATACGATGCAAACACAAATACAACCTTCATACTACGAGCGGCTTTAATGTGGACAATTAATGACTTTCCTGCGTATGGGATGCTATCAGGTTGGTCCGTACATGGTCACAAAGCATGTCCTCATTGCCATCGACACACAATATCGAAATTCTTGAATTTTAGCAGGAAGGTTTGTTATTGCGGCCATCGACGTTTCCTGTCTCGAGACCACCCCTATAGGTTAGACACGGTTCACTTTGATAGTCATCAGGAGCTTCTTAGACCTCCATCCCCATTGTCCGGAGAGGACGTGACTGCTCAATGGGATGGTTACAATAATGTGACCTTCGGGATGGATCCGACGAAACAGGTCAAACCACCATTTTGGAACAAGTTAAGCATTTTCTTCGAGCTTCCGTACTGGTCAACAAATTTAGTGCGTCATTGTCTGGACGTCATGCATATAGAGAATGGAGTATCAGAGCACATACCCAACTTGCTTTTTTGTAAAGACGGGAAATCGAAAGACAACCTGAATGCTCGGATGGATCTACAGGAGTGGGGAATAAGAAGTGAATTGCACCCTTGACCGATAGCGGGTAAACCAGGCAAGTTTGTACTTCCCAATGCCGCTTATCATATGTCACAACCGGAGAAGAAAAGATTTCTGCAGGTGTTGCATGATTTGAAAGTTCCCACAGGTTTCTCAGGATCATTCAGCAAGAAAATAAAAATTGTGAAAGGCAAGATCGATGGGCTGAAAAGTCATGATCACCATATTATCGTGGAGCACCTTCTTCCATTAGCCCTCAGGACTTCTCTCCCCGAATCGGTTGGTCTAGTAATCAACGACCTATGTTGTTTTTTGAGAGAGTTGTGTGCTAAAACACTGGAGGTTGTGACGCTGGATAAACTAGAAAATTCTATTGCGTTGATACTTTGCAAGTTTGAGCGTATTTTCCCACCGTCATTTTTCGAAATCATAATACACTTGACGGTTCATCTTGCAACTGATGCTAAGTTAGCCGGACCGGTACAATATCGATTGGTGTATCCCGTCGAGAGGTACGTGTAATTTTTCGTTTTGTGCAATTTTTAAAATTATTGTTGTCCTGTATTCCCGTATTTATTTATTCAACATATTTTCTTTAGGTACCTCTACACTCTTAAAAAATATATACGCAATAAAAATCGACCAGAGGGTTCTATCATGCAAAGTTATCTTGTTGATGAAACAACCACATTTTGTTCCCGCTATCTGGACGAGAACATTGAGACGAGACTTAACCGGCCTCGAAGAATTCAAGATGGGCCATATGGTAAAGCCGATTATAAGAGGGTAGACACTATATTTATCAACAAGATATACCGGTTTATCTATCTTAATTGCACATGTCTTGAACAAATTAGAGAGTAAGTTTTTTTGGATTAATTGTTATATTTGTGTTTGTGTGTGTATGAAATGATATAATATTAATGTCACCATTATTTGTCGAAAACAGAATTCATTTTAACGAGGTACGTGAGGGGCATCCTGATTGGAACGAAGAACGATTGGAAAAATATCATCAGGATAATTTTTGTGATTGGGTCACAGATCATGTAAGTTATTCGAATAACATTTTATTGCTATCAGTTTTAATCTAAACTTATATCGTTATGTATTTGTCGTAAAATTTGTTTTGTTAGATCCACGATCCGAACTTATCTGCATCATTTGAGAGTGATTCAAGATGTTTAGCTCAATTTCCTAGTATGGAGGTTGCATATTATAAAGGATTCGGTGTCCTTTGATACAAATTCGAAGTTAAGGACATAGAAATATCTAGAACCACTCAGAATAGTGGGATTGCGATGGTAGGATCGGACGGTGTGATTTATTATGGGTACTTAAATTGTATACTCGGCATCCACTATCCCGGACGATCAGAACCCTTTTATATATTCCAGTGTACTTGGTACGATACGCGAACCGATACGGATAAGTGGAGAAGCAATCTTGGGACTTGGAAAGATGAATATGGATTGACCAGTGTGAACACACTTCGATTTTACGGTCAGGAAGATCCGTTTATCTTTTCGAACCAAGCGTTCTAAGTATACTACTCACGGTGTTTGAAGCATCCGGGTTGGAGTGTTGTATGCCGTTGGAAATCCAGGGATGTCTACGATGTCCCAGAATTCGAGGACAACGATGAGGATGAAGAAGAGAGAAGGCTTAGAGTGCTCCGACCGTCTGTTTCGAAAGACGGGTTGTCTTCGGCCGATCATGAAGTTACGTGGGTTAGAAATGACATTGATGATGAAATCCAAGTAGATATGTATAATGCACCCACGAAACGAAAAATGTTATCAGTAATGTTATATTATTACTTCACATTTTACGATCTATATATATATCCAATACTTGTAATGATTGTCTAATGCGTCCACGAACCGTTTATCTAGATTTGATGACGATGACGGGAGTAGCGAGGGGCGGCAGGAGCTCCAGCCGCGGCACCGGCAGAGGCAGAGGCAGAGGCAGAGCAGTTCTGCCGCCCGGAGAGCTGCGTAGGGAGCTTCAGAGGGCCGGTCTTGCACCCAGATCGGAGACCCCTTCGGATGCCTCCTTCCATGTGGACTTTGCCACACCTCCAGGTATATTGCACGCATATCCATTTTGAATGTAATATTATAGATATGCATGCCTGTACATGTCAAAATTACTTATATTGTCAATGTTTGATTGTCTAGTTGTTGGTGATACATCCACATCAGGGACAGAGGCCACTCCCGCTCCTCCGGGTATGTTTATATATCATATAGTGCATGTATATTGATTTAGAATGCTATATCATAAATATACACACATTCCTTTTACTCTTACTTAGATAGTATTTTTTTTTATTGTCTAGCTGTAGGTGGTGACACCACCGCACCTGCGGGTATGTTTATATATCCTATAGTGCATGCATATTGATTTAGAATGTTATATTATTGATCTGCACATTCTTTTTGCAATTACTTATATAATCTATTTTTAATTGTCTAATAATAGGTGGTGCGTCCACATCTGACGCAGGGGCCACTCCTGCCACTTCCGTACCCTCCGCATCGTCTGTAGGTTAGTATGAATAAATATAAAATATTTATTCATTTTACATATCCTCTATAGAATAAATATGAACTTCATGGAAATTTAGCGTCAATGTTTATTTTCTAGTTGGAGGGAATGCGTCTGTATCCGGAACACTGGCTGTTCCTCACCGGAGGAACTATCGTCCCGCTCGTGCTGCTGCCCGGGCCCAGGCTCGTGCTTTAATCACCGGAGATATATATCACACTTCAATTTTCATTTAACCTTGATTTCTTAATACAACTTTGTCTTAATATTGATTGTCTTGATATTTCTTGCAGACGCAGGGCCTCCCCATCCCCAGAGGGGGACTCGAGACCCGAATCAGTCCCATAGGCTGAGGCCTGACAGAGCTAGTGGGGAGGCAACATTCCCCCTCGTTTTTACCCTTGATTATCGCTATACCAGTCCTCATGCAGAGAGGTTCGGCCGGTATATAGGGAATGAGAGCTGGCTCATGAAGAACTATCCACTTCACGTTGAGTGGGGCGACCAGCACTGGCGCTCATTCGCCCTCTTCTTTGATCAGGCTTGGGTATTAATATATATTTTCATTTGATTTATTCAATATATTTATTATTAACATTTGCAATATAATAACAATGTTTTTTTTGTATTTTCAGTTAGATTACGATTTTCAGCCTATCCTCGACCCTGATCATCCTGGGAGGGTGCTCGACCTTCATACTCTGTACAATGGCCTTATGAAGAACATGAAGACCAAGGTCCGATACAACAGGAATGAGCTGAAGGCCGACTGCTACTCCCTGTGGATGGTGACCCCTAAGGCAGAGAGAGCGGCCCTCCTATCTACTCCGGCCTTTGCGAGAGTCGACGTAGAGACATGGCCTCTATTGTGCGAATATTTCAACTCTCAACGCAAACAGGTATGTATTTTAAATGTAATTCATTGTTTAATATATAATTTATTTTTTTGTGTTCCTTAATTAGAAAACTAAATGTAAATGTATTGTGCAGAAACAGGCCGCTAAAAATATAGAGAATAGGAAGTCGGCGAAGAGGGGTCGCCCCACTTATGCAGGTGGCTCGAGAAATATTACTCGAGCCATGGAGTTATCGGTAAATTACAATAGACCGGCCTTTGTGATATAATGCAATATTAAGAGTTATTTTCTAATATATCTAATATTAAGAGTTATTTTCTCATATTGCAGACAGCTCAGACCCTGACGCAAGGTGGTACACCGAGCGTGCTGTTCGCATATCTTGTCGTCCATGGCACCTCGGCAGATCCCGCCATGGGCGAGCTTCGATACCCCGACGTCGCTACCCAGGATTATTGCGTAAGTGTTAATATTTATTCAACTCCTATTTGAAATTTTAGTTTTGGAAGGTTCAAATTTAAATGATATACTTATATTTTACTGGTTAATGTGGGTGTAGGAGCGGGTGGTTGAGCAGTGCGAGGTATCGGGGATCGATTTTACCGGACAGAGCGATCCGATGCTGCTGACCCCAGTCCTGGACGCCGCACACGGAGGGCACCACGGAGGTTGGGAGAGAGGCCGGGGACTGGACCCTAGCAGGGCCCATATGAGGTTGGACTCCACCCCGGCGGTTATTTCCTCCGTCTCCAGTGAGCGACGTGTCCAGCAGGAACTGGAGAGCTTGAAGGCCACCGTTCAGGAGTTGAAGGAGATGCTGGTATGTATACTACTTAATAGTAAAATATCATGTCATATTATAGATATCAACATATCCAATATTAGTACGTAGACTGAGCTTATTTGGTTGTAGACTTAGCTTTGATTAATCATATATACATATCTAATTAAAATAAACTACGGTTTTCCAAACTAGATATCCAAATGGGGTTTCAAAATAACTTGATAATGATACGAATTCGAATAATACACAGTTCTTACTCGCTTATTACACACGTTAGGTCCAGACGCGACAGGGTACATCGGCTGAGCCTCCACATGCATCTCCTTCGGTTGCGGCTCCCCAAGCCACTACATCGGCTGCGGTTCCGCGGACAGCTCCTATAGCTCCACTGCCCGCTCAGACTCCTGCAGCCGCGGATCCGCAAGCCACTACCTCGACGGCGGCTGCGCAGACCACATCGCCAGCTCCACAGCCCGCTCAGACTCCCGCACGCTCCGCATTGCTTGATTTATTGACCGAGGAGCAGGCGCGCCGGATTCTGGCGTTTATCAGAGGTGGAGCTGGACCGAGCTAGGGTAGCTTTTTGATTCTTATATTTTAAACATGTATTTATTTATATGATACATATTGTACTACATTTTGGACGATATTGATATTTATGGTGTTTGCGTGTTTATATTGATATCATATTCTGCTTTTTGGTTTCTTTTATGTATATTATGTGTAAGATGTGATTATGAATATTGCGATATATGTTCTGTGTGATGATTAATTTTATATATGATCGATGTATATATTATTGTGCACAGGGCGAGAAAAAATTAGACAGCCCTTTTTTAAAAAAAACCTGATAATATGTACCTACGGATTTCTCCGTAGGGCCCATCATTACCCCTGCGGATTAATCCGGAGGGCCCAACTATGTACCTATAGATTTATCCGTAGGGGCAAAATATTAGAATACCTGATATTTTGCCCCTATGATCTCAGTATCAGGGGTTAAGCTTGCCTCTACGGATATATCCGTAGGGGCAAATAAATGCCCCTACACAGTTATCCGTAGGGGCAAAATATCAGGAATCCTGATATTTTGCCCCTACGGATATATACCTACGCACTTATCCGTAGGGGCCACTATTTGGCCTTACGGATAAGTGCGTAGGTACACCTAATCCATTTTATAAAACCTTAAATAAAATAAATTTTTTGCCCCTACGGCCTATTCCGTAGGGCAAACTGGATCTACACATAACTCCGTAGGGACAAATTTTAGTCCGTAGGGGCAAGTTCAAGGCTTCGACTTGCACCTACGGCGTTTGTACCTACAGGGTATTTTCTTGTCCCTACGGATATATCCGTAGGGGCAATGGTTTGTTCCTACGGATAAATCCGTAGGGGCAACCCTTATTTGTAGTAGTGCTTTAATTTTGCACCCACTAATTCAGCGGCGAAAAAGTGATAACATCACATGAAATTCGATGTATCCACTTCTTAGATGATAAAGATGAAAATGATGGGTGCCGATCGTCGAATAAAACGGTCGAGAGTGTACTTTTCCAACGTCACTTGACAAAAAACCTCTTAGGGTCTCTTTTCTCCATTATTCTCTCTCTCATATATATATATATATATATATATATATATATATATATATACGAGAATAATGAAGGAAATGTGCCATAAGAAGGAATTTTCTTCTATGACGTCGAAAAATCACACCCTCCACGATTTTTTTCGACGACCGGCACTCATCATCATCATCTTTATCATGTAAGATGTGGATATACTAAATTTCATGTGATTCCATTACAATTTTACTATTGATTTAATGGGTGCAAAATTAACGGTTTATGGACGATATATATATATATATATATATATATATATATATATATATATATATATATATATATATAGAGAGAGAGAGAGAGAGAGAGAGAGAGAGAGAGAAGGGGGAAGTGTTTATGAGATGGCGCTTCAATCTAAAAAATGTGGTGCCGTCTTAATATTTGGATATTCATCCATTTTATAGATGATCGGCATCAGTCACCTTACTCTTTATGGTGTAAAACATGAGAATACCCTAAGTTTCATGCGATTTCGATAACATTTGCCCATCGAGATACTTTGTCAAATGTTCTATTATAAAAAAATCGTTAATTTTGGTGCCACCCGATGTAAGGGTAAACGTTATCAAAAACATATCAAATTTGGTATACCTATGATCTAGATCATAAAGATCAAGTTGAACGGTGCCGATCATCGAAAAAAATTGGATGAATAGCCAAATTTTATAGCATCATTTCAGTTCTTAGAATGAGGTGTCACCTCATAAATACTTTGCTCGGCTTAGGCCTTAGGGTGTTTTTTTCGTTAGGCGGCGGCAAAACGTACACCCTCCACCACTTTATTCGACAATTGCCACTGTCCATATTGATTTTTATCGTCTAATATGTCGATACACCAAATTTCATGTGATTCTTACACTTTTTCACCGTTGATTTAGTGGATGCAAAATTAACGATTTACCGATAATAGAACTTTTTACATTCCTAAATAAACGGTGAAAATACGTTAGAATCACATGAAATTTGGTATATCGATTTATTAGACGACAAGTTGGAAATTGCCGATCGTCCAATAAAATGGTACTGGGTGTACTTTTTACCGCCAGCTAATGAATAAAAGCCTCATAGGATCTCTTTCCTCCATTATTCTCATATATAAGGGTCGATAATTTTTAATACAAGCACTTTAATATAACATGAAAAGTATGATTTGTGTGTGTATGTGAGAATATGCGCGCGGTGGTTTCTTAGGTTCAAGTATAATTGCATATGTGAAACAATTTGTCTTGCATACGCACGCGCATTTTAAGCTAGAGACCTATAACACAATCGAATTTTGGAGACTCAGCTATTTTCCATGTTATTACTGGATATTAGCTTTGATATCACAGATAAAAAAGAACTCAAACCTATGGGGGCCTCATATAACCCCCGCAATGATGGATCCGATAATATGAAATAGCAAGCCAGCAAGAAATAGTAGGGACCCTGAACCTAGATTGTTTAATGTCTAGTAAGTTTATTTATAACCAAAGTAAAGAGATAAGGACAAGATAATGATCCTTAGTGTAAATCTATACCGATAAAATATGGATTTGTCTATTTTTCAATCGTCTTTATTCTAGTAATTACATGATCATGTATATCTTTAATCACATAAGTATATATATGAAATACTAGTTTTTTTAAAGCCCACTGCATTATCTTTTAAATTATTTGCCTCGATTAGCGGCATCAAAGAGGATTCCGTATGCGCGTATGCATGTGAAGAAACATATACACAGGAGGGTAAGATTCATAGAATTATTAAGCATAATTCTAGAAAGAGAGTTTCCAGATATAATATGGTCTTAAAAAGAAGAGTAAAATATTTACCTGCAGCTGAAGAGACTTTGAACTCCTCATCCTTAAAAGAGTTGTGTTTGAGAGTTCTCATATATACTGAGAATGAAGCAATGCTTGAGCATTTTCTGCTGCCTTAAAAGCACTCTCGAGCTAAAGGAAAATTTCAATCAACTTATCCTCTCAAATATGATTTCAATGATTAAGGTATTAATGAAGCAGTTTTTATTGTTTATCCAGAAACTACAAGGAATCAATGAACAAATAGACTCAGAATTAAAGCTGAAAATAAGAGAATTATACCTAGCTTAATATTTTTAAAAAAAAGACATTAACACAAACAAATTCCTACCAAATCTATGACACAGTTTCGAGACATACATGTCCAGCAATGGAGAGTTTAGTCTCTCAATCATTAAAATCAGCAGCAAGATATAGCATCAGGCAAAGCATGCAGCAGAAAAATAAAATAATAGAGTGTCAAGCAGCAAGTATCTAGCAAGTATCTATCGAGAAAATCTTAGTGGGAGGATAAGCACGAAACAGGATTGAAAAAGTCGAGACAACTTTGGATGCTATAGAACATGCTGGAAAGTATCCATGGCAGGTCTCTGGGAGCTAGAGAACGGCTAGAAAGCACACCAGAGCACTGAAAGTTAGATAGATTAAATTATTACATGTGAAGAGGATTCCGTATGCGTGTATCTTTAATCACATCAGTATATATGTAAATTATTTGCCTCTAAATCAATAAAAATCATTTATAAATTTATCATAAATCTTTTCTAAATCAATAATATTCATTTATATATTTATCTTCTTCCCTCTATATTTCTCCATCAATTGCCTTAAATAAATATATCATTTCCACTTTCCATTATAACCCTTTCTGATATAAAACCAAATTGGATTATATATATATGAACTATTCTTTCCTTAATCTATTTACGATAAATAGATTACTCTCTCTCATAATTTCATTGTAGACTCATAAATTTAATTCCACGATAATTTGAATAATTTTGTATATCTTATTCAATTCTTATAAATTTAACTTTTATAAATCCTTATCAAGATTTTTCTCCTCCATTTCTTAGGCATTTTCTCTGTATTTATAATTTTCATAGCTAATTTAGTAATGTAACCTGTATCTCTTAAACACTTCCAACCTTAATAGACATATTATCAGGTATTACTGTTTCTTATGTTTCAATTTTTTTTTTATCATTCACTTCATTAAGTTTAATCTTACGTCAATTTGTAATATTTTTATTATTACCTAAATTGCTTGTTTGTATCTTTATATAGTTCATAGTTATTATTTTTGTTAAACAATTTATAAATGTAGCTTTTCTATTTTTTTTAATCTCATCGTATTTAATTAATACTTTTTCATCTTCATTCTTAATACACCTGATATTACTTTATCTCTACTTTTCTTTTCTCTCATCTTATCATGTGCGTTTGTGTGTAGTTCTCCTTTTTCTGTTTCAATATTTTATACAAATTATCATAAAATTTAACTTTAGCTTCACTTTTTTAAGGGATAGATTTAGCTTCACTACCTAATATTAATTTATACTTTTTAAAATTCTTAAATTTTTTCCCCTTTTTATATTTTTATCAATTTTTATATGATTTACTCTTCACTTTATTTATCTTTTACTTTTTGTTCTACCATCAACTTATTTTATTAGGCACTGCATCATCTTTAGATTCACTAAAAAAAGTTTTAGTTGCTTTTTTGATGGAACTAGTCACGTATCTCTATATAATGTTAGGTTCATCATCAAAATTCCAAATGCCTTTATTTATCATTCTATTCACAAATGAGATCAACATTTTTAATATTCCATCATCCTGTTCTAGTCTCCTACCTATTTAAAACTTTTTTGTTCCATCTTCTAAATACAAATATCTAATTCCATCACTTCTATTTTGCGCTCTTGGTCGGGCCTCTAATAAGTATCTAAAAAATCTGCTTTCATCTTTGTCAGGTCAAGATCCGCCTTCAATTCTAATTCAGCTTCCACTCTCCTCGTCACTGAGGCAAATAGACGGTCTTTCCGGAAATGTTAAACAAAAGTTTGGTCCTGGTCCAGTTAGTTGAATGAATTGAAGCGTTTTTAACATTAGTCTTATCTGAAACAATTCCCGAATAAGAGAGATGAAACCGCCTACCAATCAATTTATTCCTAAGCCCGATGCTTTGGTTGCTTTCCCTGCTTTCGATTTTTCGAACTCTCACTTAGAATAACATTACTATCTTCACGTGTTTAATTTATTTATCCCTTCAGTAAACTATATAACAATCATTTAATCCATATTTGAATAAACTCATTCCTCTTCTTAAAATGTATATGCCTGTTCAGGATCATACAGCCCGTAAAATTCAATATCATATTTCTCATACCGTTCTTTAATATATGCTATACTCTACATACACCTTCTCATATCGTGTAGGGTGTTTTTCATTGCCCCATTGAAATGGATATGCGTGCTATAGGCTAATATAGATTCCCTCCACCCCATCACAGTTAGGGGTTTATTGATCGTGAGGATCTAATTTCTAGTAGCCACGGACAAAACTGCTGTTAATCACCTTTCATTTTGACACGAGGGTACCTCCGATTAACGGGTCATACGTATCATGCGAACTCTCTAAAATATATGCATTTGTGGAATTATGTCTAAAAACCTTTTTGAACCTGTTTTGAACATTACGGAAGCCTCACATGGGTGTCCCGATACCCGGTCAGCGGGAGCGCAGGAGTGTTTGAGCTGAGTCAGGTGCAGTCTGACGAGAGAGAGAGAGGGAGGCGGGGGGGGGGGGGATATCCTTTTAGGGGATATCCTTAAGTAGGATCCTTTTCGGGGATATCCGCTATGAAAGAGGGGATATCCTTTTAGGGGATATCCTTAAGTAGGATCCTTTTCGGGGATATCCGCTATGGGATCCTTTTTGGGGAAATCCGCAAACAGGTTCCTTTTTGGGGAATATCCGCCGCGGATCCTTTTTAGGGAAATCCGCAAGAGGGTATCCTTGGAGGGCTACCCGAAGCGGGTATCCCGAAGATGGATATTCTTCGAAGATGGATATTTGGAGTAGTGCAATAGGGGTAGATATCGTTCTACGGACAATGTGCATATTTCGTTCTGCGGAAACGACGATAAAAACCTAGCTCACTAGAGAATGTTGGAGTTAAAAATCTTAATCCCCAATGCCTTTAAATACTTATAAGTATTCTGATCAAAATTTGATCATGCTTGAAGCCCAAAAACAGGGCTTAAATACACATGAACAAGTTAAATAGTTGTTTAAAAGCAACTGAGCCCCCTATCTTGGACAGTCCTTTTGAAACAACTTTAAAAATGAGTTGTTTTGGGCATCCCACATCGGGATGCCTCCTCCCGATAGCGGGAGACCTCTCCCGATATCCGGAGGCCTCTAAACAAGGGTGTCCCGACACAAAGCAGTGTCGGGACCTTTCACCAGAATAGAGTTAAGCTATTCTTCAAGAAATAGTGGGTGGGGGATTTCCACCCCCACTTTCCTGATATTCAGGGAGTAGTTGCGTACTACTCCCCCACTCACAGAAAAAAAAATACCCTCTTATGAGCAACCGATCAAAGATCGAACTTTTTTCATCAAACCTCTTGAACTTTTGCTAAAATTCCTTCTGAAGAAGAAGACAGAAAATGACACTTATTTCGTCGGGGGATTTATTTCGTTGGCTATTATCCGAGGAAATAAACCCCCATTTACCAACTCTGCTACGAAAATTAATTTAATAATTGTTTTGGGTTATTTCGTCGGTTATTACCCAACAGAATAACCCAACAGAAAATAAAAACTCGGGTTTGAGACCATCTCCCCAAATCTACTCCTTTCCCCCCCAAAAAACCCTAGCTCCTTCCCTCATCCAGAACTCTGACCTCCGACCTCCCCCTACTTCCTTCGTGCCCCCTCCCATCGCCAGCAAGATCTCCTCCTCCCCCCCTCTACCCCCTTGTCTTCGGTCTTCTCCACCGCCTCCCCATCCTCCTTGACGCCGCTGCTAGCTTGAGCCAATCTCGTCGTCGACCACCGCCACCCGATCCCACTTTGCTGTCGATCCTAGCGCTATCCCACCTCGCTGCTGTCCTAGCTCGCGCCCAACTCGCCATGCATCTGGATCACCGATCCCAAGCACACCACGTCGACGATCGCCATCCCGAGCCCACCTTGCCGTCATTCATCGCCGTCGACCTCACTGTCACATGAGTCCTAATTTTTTTTAAAAATAAATTAGTTGTTTAATAATGATAATTGGATATAAATGCCAGAATTGCATATTGTGAATGTTTTTGGTATTGGATAGTGTTGAAATTTGTATTGAATAACCCTAAGTTAATTTTGGAAATGAAGAAATTAGAAAAGGGGAAAACTTTTTTGAAGTTGGAGTTTTCTTGAAGGAGGTGATGTAAGCATCCAAATTTATAAATAGCATTCATCATGAACTCAATTAGGATGAGGTGAAACTATCTATAAAATTTAAAGCAATTACCTTAGTGAGTTATTGATTTTTAAAATAGCGTTGCATCTACACCCGTCTCGCACTTCTCATCCTCAACTCAATTTTTTGCTTGCTATACAATTAAACATCTGGTTTTCAATGTTTTTTATTAGAGTTTTGAGAAGAGAAGTGAAATTAGATAAAGAATTATTGTTTTGGAGGGTGAACGAGCAACGTATCATCCCTAGCTGAGTTAACCAACCCTTTTAACCATAGTTCAAAACCAGAGGACCATAAATTTGAAATTTTCGATATTGTTATCGAGATTCTTATATAATATTAAAAAAACCATAAAACCCTAAGCTTTAAAAGAAAACTTGAGAACTTCAAAAGCGAAACGAAACCCTTATCCAAGTGTAAGGATATAACTCGATGATAATATGTAAATCCATGTTATCATCGAGGATTTTTACAAATCACTGCACGCCTTAGTACCCGTCTATCAGTTATAAGTATAACAGTTTTCTTTGTGACATAAAACAACATGATGGTTATCAACATCAAGTGATAATCATTTTTTATGGTAACCATCATGTAGTTTATATGACGAGAAAACTGGTCGTACTATAACCGATAGATTTGTCCAGTGTGGACAAATTAAGAATTTATAACGCAAACACACTTTGCATTTGTGTTTTCATTCGTTTCGAGATTAGTTTTGTTGGCACCTTTTCGCTGGTTCTCCGTATACAAATATAGAGGAGATGATCATTTTAGTGTCGATATTTAGTATTAAAATGATTATTATCTCTTCTATTACAGTGTACTCAGAGAACAGCGAGAAGGTGCTGTTGAAATTTTCTCAAAACGAATGAAAACACAAATGCAGGAGTGTATGCGTTATAAATTCTTAATGGGATAGAAGCCTTACCCATGATAGTCGATGTGATGTATTGATGGATCAAACTGAAACATTAAACGAATGAAAGAAAAAATGCAGGGACACTGGTTTGAATAATATGTTGGGCGAGCTCCGAACTGCCATGCATTCTGATCCTAATATTGTTCCAAACCTAATGTCAAAGAGGAAGATATCCTGGCAGAATAAAAATCAAATCTTGAAAATGAAACCATAAACCCTAACCTCGAAGAGAAATGTCATATATTAACATACAATTATATACAGGAAAAAAATAAGGAAAAATAGACTAGGTAGTAGATCTCTTACCACAAATAAACTAAGCAACCATCCCAGTCTTTCTCCCTCTATCCACTCATTTTTCACATCCAAAAGATGGATAGAGAGTGAGAAACAAGACACAACACTCGCCGATACTCAATGACATACTTTCACTTCAATTCCAATTTAGGAAATGCCTGCCGATGTAGCGATGCCCGATAATAAGACTAGAAGCGTCAATACTGGGAGGATCTGCATGTTCACATCACTCCAGTCGCGACGGTTCTTGTCTTGTTACCGGCCATAGCTATATCGACAGACACATCCCAAATTGGAATTGAGGTGAAAATATTTTATCATGCGTCGGCGAGTGTTATGCCTTGTTTCTCATTCTCTATCTATTTTTTGGATGTGAAAAATGAGTGGATAGAGGGAGAGAGACTGGGATGGTTTCTTGGTTTATTTGTGGCAAGAGATCTTCTACCTAGTTTATTTTGTGGCTCGTCTCTTTATACTCCCGCGGGTTCTCGAGCACGCGTCTTCTTGTCTCCTCCTGCATATGGGCCCTCATCGAGAAGAAAGTACCGGATGTAAGTTTGATAATCATTGATTTCAATACAATTTTCATATAATTATCGAGAATATTATGTATTAATACTTATCTATTGATAACACTATAGTACCTGTCACGCCCCACTTCCTAAAATAAGGAATACGAGGGGTGACAAGACCAGCCATGCTGCTACGGTCAAGGAAATATCCTGCCGTAGTCACACTTCGGCTTCTAGTATTACGTGGTAATCAGTAATCAATGCACAGGTAATGAGAAATGTAGTCACTAATTCTACCAAAATAAATATAAAGCTAACCGGGTAGAGATCAAGGGAAAGATAGCACTGACGTCGCTGATCTAGATATCCGCAGTATCCTCAAGGTAAGAAAGGTCCTGATCTGAGTTAAGTCCACTTCTCACTCTGAGCATGCATACTCAGGTCGTTAGAGCGACACAATAGCAATATATACATATATAATATGCAATGATGATAAACATGAAGCAGTAAATATAGAACAATGACGCGAGCATGAAATAACAGGTACAGGTAACAATAAAGCAAGTGTATCAGATCAGTAATCAATGCAATGTCCATGTCATTAAAGCTACCAGTCTCTAAGTCTCAATGTTCAGGTCGCTAAACTTATCGTCATTCTAAGTGTGAGCGTCAATCACTACAGGAGTATCCCCAACCCAAGGGTAAGCCCCAGGGGTAAGGGAACACGGACCCGAATCACGCTCGCTAATAATCAGTAATACCATCCATACGACTTCCGAAATTTCTATGTATGCCGGCAGTGGGACTTCTGAGATTCCGTTGATCGAACTCACACTCAAACTACCCCACACCCCGTGGTTTACATCCAACACTGACCATGAATCCAAATACTAGTCGCTCCACGACAAGCGTATGCAAGAACTGGAGACAAGGTCTCCATCAAGTATGTCTCGACTGGTATCCAAGATAAATGTGTTGGCTATAGTGCCCTCAAGGCAATTATCATAGTCGCAGGTAGGCGATTGCGATGTTTGAGGGAGGATCTATACTGATGGAACAGTCTTACTTGAGATGATAGTATGCTATTTGATTTGTCTTTATCAGCATTATTACATATTGATAGAGCCCATAGGATTCTTGTTTGACTACCGGCATTATGATGGCAATCATATACGTGGGAGCTGGGGGTCTGTAAGCACATCCTTAAATGTCCCCAGTCGTAGGTGTATCGAGACTGGTCATCGATATTCCAGTGTAGACTAGTGTGTACTTATTTAGACCCTGACGAGGGGCGGTGGTCACAAGCCATTGGTGTTAGTTGTTCACCTAAGATAGTATACAGGTGCTCACTGGGTTATGAGTACACTGGACGGACTCGCCGGGAACATGCTAGTTGGTATTATATTTATTGTCAGATAGCAGTTCCCAAATGACATGTGTACAGGTTAGTCTGTCGACCTGAGATTGTCATTTGTCTCGTGTAAGTTCCCACTGTGCTTTGATCACTACCCTATCACGGCTCAAAGGAGTCGTGCAAACAGATTTTAGTTGGGTACAGTCCCGAGCCACATGGAGGCAGTGAGCGGATTATCGGGGATTCGCCTCTCCCGGTATTGGGGGTTGATGTTGCGTTGTGCATGGGTAGCCATCACCAGAAATCCTCGGCCGGGGTATACGAGAATTACCGATCCAGGATCGATAGTTTCTCAGGTGGTGATGGGTTACATACTGACATGAATTATCGCGTTATTAGGGGTCTGACTTTATCCACCCCCTAGACTCAATATGCGATACTCTTAGACGAACAGACCGGACTGTACGAATATTGTCACTGTCAGGCTTAGTAGGGTTTGGATGAGTTTGCTCATCGGCCTTCCTTTCGCTCAATACCTGGGTAGCCGTTACGTACAGCTAGTGCCACTGACGTGCTTGTGGTTAAACCCACTACCAGTGTATTGAAGAGTCTTTAGAGTCCCACACAGAGAGTTTTCACGGTTCAGGCGATATGGTGTAGATGACGCATGTTGGTACATACATGTGTCCGATTAAATATGTGTACATGATACACAGACTTTAATCGGATGGTTGATAATACTATCGGCTTAGGATTAAGCTGGATTATTAAATCAGGTTTTGATTTAATAATTTATATATGTATATATATATGTATTCTAGTATTATTGTTCACTATTCATTTTCTCTCTTGGCTATTCGTATTTTCGTATGAATACGCGTATATGTATTTCGATACGTGTACCAGGTTGTATTCCGTATTTAGACAGAATTGTTTCTAGAAGATGGCTACCTCATAATTGATTTTCTTTTTAGAAAATCATTTTGGAAATGAGGTAGAGGGTGAGTTGGCATGAGCATGGGTTTTGGCATGTAGAGAGGTATGGTTTTCATTTGTTTATTGTAAAATGAAAAGAGATATTTTGTGGGTATGTGCACGATTGAGAGAGAGGGAGGCTGCCATCTTTCACCACTTGCCCTGCCCACTAGTTTTTCCTTACTTTCTCACTTCGTTCTCTTCACTTAATCACCCATTCTCACTTGGAGAAAACACTTAGACATTTTCTTTAGTTGCTCATGCCACATGTTTCCTCACTTCCTCTTGATCTTCTATGGTTGCTCATGGAGCACTTGTGATGTGAGAAAAATTATAGTGACACATTTCTACATCTCTACTCTCCATTGCTAGCAATCTTGGAGCGTCGGTTGCCTCACTTGGCGAGGCTGGAGCTTGCGCAGTTTTCCTTAGGTGGATCATTGTAGATGGAGGAAGACCGGCAACCAAACTCGATCCGCAACCACTAGGAGCTTGGGATGAAGGTTGAAAACCGAAGAACATGGATCAACTCGGTATAACCATTCCTAACTCTTTATATTGCTTGCTAGTATAGGGTTTAGGGTAGATCCATGAATCGGGTTATGGTAGCGCCAGTTTAGAAAATTTTTGTTCCGTATTTGGCCACGGTTTGATGGCCGGAACGCTGCCGTAACCCAACATGGTATCAGAGCCAGCCTTTAAACCCTAAGCAAGCTTGTTTAGACGATGTTGAAGTATCGAAATCAAAACAACCCCGAAATGATACCCTGCAGATTTCAGTCTCTGTCGATTTTCAAAGTCTTCAAAAAAATATTTTAGTAACTGCAGAAGACTATTTGTATGACCATAAGAGCACACACAAAATATGAACCCATTCTACCTGTTTTCACCCGAGCACATGCTCAAAAAATCCGAGCTGGCTGACCCTAAGAGGGAGTTAGGACTTCGTATTTTGTGTGTGGTCTGGTCTCTGGAATATTGGTTCAGTGGTATTGCTAGTTTAGTCCAGTTTTGATATTGTTTTATCTAGTTGTTTGGGGCTATTCGGGGTGTTTCGAAGTCGATAATTTAACACTGTTTAAATGTTTATCAGTACATGCATTACTATCTGTGACCGTGAATGTTATTAGAGCGGTGCAACTCGTCTAATTGCTATATGTTCTTTTAGATGGGTTTGCGAACATGACATTCACGTTGATGTTCTGTGTTATACTGTGTTGTGGTTGGATCGTCATGGTGGATAGCTTGGGTGCAATATTAGTACAGTTTAGTTTTATTTTTACATTTGTTATTGCGGGGTGAGCGTCCAATATGTGGACTGCCGTCACTGTCAGTTTGTATATTATTTGTTTGGGGCACGACTGGGTTGAGGTCGATATCACCCTTGTACATATTATTTTCTTTTCTGTCCTAGAATTACCCCATGGTGGAGTGCACGAATAGCCGGGTTCTAGAGGGCAACGGGTCCGCATCTCATGGTGTTGAGACGGAGGGGACCTTTCTCTAGAATTGACGGGCTATTCGCTGCACTCGTTGGGGGTATAGGTTGATCTATGGAGGGGTGTTCAAGTTACCGGATTCTGTGAAATGCTCGATGACCCATTCACGTTATTGAAGGGGGTTGCCTCACTTTTGGTTTTGGTGGGTAACTTGCCGCGCTTGTAGGGGTCTAGGTTTCATTGCATAGGCTATCCATACGACAGGGAACGCCGGGTCTCATTTGCGGCTCAAGTAAAACCCGGGGCTCCAAGATTATCCACCATTCTGTGTTGCTTCTATAATGCTTCTGTGATGTTGCTTTATATCATGCCTGGGACGATTGTTATATATATTTATAGATATAGTAGATGTTGTATATGTTCTGTGCCCGCGCTAGTCCAGTCCCCGCTCTGTCGTTAGTTAAGTAACCTAACGAGTGATGACGGGACCCAGTGGCGAATGCAGATGGCATATTCGTACATCATATATTTTCGTTCTTTTCTGATGTGATTAATTGATGGGACTGCATTGATTCTTATCAATGCAAGGATAAAACAAACCTTCATATGATGTTGTTGGAACCAAGTTTTTTAAAACTGACATTACAGACGTTTTCTTTTGCTTTGCACAGTGGTATTCATTTATGAATATCCAGCACCTCATTCGACGAGGCAAGGGCCGAGATCCCTTCATCGGGAGTGACCCCTTGAGCAGAAGTTTGCGTCAACGTAATAACTTTACTATAGTTGATTCTTTATCTTTGCATCATATTATTCAGTTTGGAATATCCTGCACCTTATTCAACGGGGAAAGAGCCGAGATCCCTTCACCGGGATTGACCTCTTTAGCAAGAGTTTTCGCCAATATACATTTGTAAAACCACTTGGATTCCTTCAACGATATCAAGTTCATTACATTGAAGGTTTTTCGCCAAAAAACATTCGTAGCCCTCTGTCATTTTAGATGGGTAGCACTTTAGTATTCATGCTATGTTTGTTGGCCTACGTCAATGCATAGTGTATGGTAGCTATTTGTTACTTTTCTGTTGCATAGATAGATGCGTTGGTTTGGGACAGTCGTACTACTTTGTTGGCCTACGTCAAGAGTATGTATAGGTGGGTTCAAATTAACCTGGACAATGATGGATAGAACTTGAATTGTGACTTATGATTTGTTGGCCTGCGTCAAGGTCATAAGAGCATGGGATAAAAATCACATCGGGAGTTTCAAACATACAGGAAACTTGTCAGGCTTGCGCATACCTTGTGGAGTGTATTAACTTGAGTGGTTTCCATCAAATTATCATGCGATGATAGTTGGATCCCGATTCCCACTGATGAGTAGGATTACTCCTCGGGTGATTTTAGATGATCCCGACTAATTCTCCTTATGGGTTTGGAGGAGAATTCGAGGAAACAGTAGGAGCCATCATGATTAAATAAACTGATTAACCATTCTGATTTAGGTTAGAGTGCACGCTGAGTATTTCCTTTTTCTCTCTCTCTCTCTCTCTTTGGCAGCGACCATGGCCCGACCCTTGACTAAAACTCATGAACCAAGTTTACCGAACCTTCTTAAAACACTTTGGCTTTTGGAATGTCACGGTGTCGCATATATCATTACCACTTCTATATCACCTTTTCATTTCTCCATAATATCTCGTATCACTACGAACATCCACTTCTATTGGATAAATCCATCGTATAGTTATATACGAACTCGAAGGAACTTATTTCAGATTCGAGGATGGATTCTGGTTCTGGAGAGATTGAATAGGATTATTCGGTTGTCTTTTCTCTTTACCTTCTCTCAGGTTGTGAGGGCTCCTAGGATTAGGAAAGGGTACACTTATTACGCTTATTGGATAGTCTTCTTCCAGACCATAGGCAGGTGCCGAAAACAAGATGTTCAATTGTATAGCAAGCAAAATCGGATGCAGGCCGATGTAGCAAAAACGGATGGCGAAAACCAGATGTCCTCGCATCCGTTTAAACATCCGTATAGTGAGGTAATTACTTGGGAGGCTGCGAGCGAGATTTGGGAGTTTTTGTACCATCTCTTTGAAGGTACGTTTAGTGAGAATTTTAAATTCGGGGACCGAATTTCTTTAAGGGGGGAAGATTGTAACGTTTTAGAAATCGTTTTGCGAATTTTCCGTTTTAGGGTAAAATAGTCAGTGTTTTCCGATTTAACCCGATTGTGATCAAACTTCTGTATAGACTAGACGTCACTTAGTTTAGCTAGAATGAAACTAGTGCGCGGGCTTTGGGGGTCAATTGGAAGTTTTGGTTCACATAGAATTTTTCCCTAATTAAAATATTATTTTAATATTTTATTTGTGCACTTTATTAGTGGTAATTACTTTTTGGTTTGGGTTAATTACTTCTAATGAGAATCATTGCTAATCTAATCACTAGATATTTTGTTAATCCTACCATCCTTAAATATCTAGATATTTGTGGCAAAGAATTTAATTTTTTAAAGAAAAGAAAAGAATAGAAAAGGTGGCATAATTGCATTAATGAGCTTTTATTTGTTTTGCTAGAATTTTCCACACACTTCACAATACCACCCTCTCCTTTGATTTGTCCGGCCCCTCTCTTCCCCTTGCTGCCCTTCTTTCCTCTCACCTCATTTCATCAATTTCTAGTCCAAATAAATCACCAAAAATCCAAATAAATTCATACAAACTCAAATATAATCATTTCCCTTTATTCTTCCTCACTATACTAGCTTGGATCTTCATTCTAGTGAGGATTTTGAAGGCTAAGGTTTGGTTTTTTTCTTGTTTCAAGTGGTGTCCTAGTGAAGTATAAAACCCTAACCCTAATCTCTTTTGTGGTTTTAATACTTTAACTAGCTTATTTAGATGTTTAATTTAAGCTTTTAATTGCATATTTAGAATTTGTAGTAAGGGTTTTTATTAATCAAGTTAGGTTTTAATTAGTAAAAAGGGGTTAATTGCTATGTTATGCTTGAAGACAACTTAACCTAGTTTGCTAGTTTGTTAAATGATATTTTCCTAATTATCTAATTAGCTTAATTTCAAACTAGACTTTTACTAAATCCTAATTAAGTGAGATTAAAATTCTAGTAAGGGTTTGTATGATTTAATCTTGCTAATTAGTTATGTTTGTAAATTCTAGTTTGGTAAAAAGTTGTAGCTTTGTACTAAAATGATATATATTGCTTACTAGATTTTCGGACAATTTTGGCGTGGGGTTCTTTTGACGTTGCGGTGTTATTTTTATTAATTCCATACTATATCTTGTGTTGTGAATGCGCGATCGGTATGATCAGGGTCTAGGCTTGGTAGTTGTGTCGCTTTGCGTTCCTAGTTAGGATCATGCCGATGTCGTTCGTGTCTTTGTGTAGCTTTTACTCTTGAGTTGGTTTCGTAGTGTCGCTATGCACGATAGCCACTTGACGAACACTTAAGAGTAGGTTTGGAGTAGGTGCGTCGGTCAAACGTAGTTTGTAGGTGTTATTGATCGATTGCTAATATATACTTGTTATATTGTTATATGCTTTCAGGATCGCAGGCGGGGATTTCGGGCGCCGCGAATAGGGGAAAGCGAGTAGTTGGCTTTACTTAGCCAGGAACGTTGGTGAGTAGATTTAACATCTACAGGGGGATGGCCCGCATGGCGTTATGCGTCTGGGCTAGATCAAATGACATGACTATTAGTTAGAAGTATACGGATATTGATTGTGCATGCATACCTTTGTTGCTTATCTCATTTTCTTGTGTATGGACTTAGTATTAATGAGACATAACACCATTATTGACGGTTCATGTTTCACGAGCACTAATTGTATGCTACACACACACCGTCAATAATTGCCATGACACGCACAATATCTATACATATGTGATATTGTATTGTTTAGGGACATTAAGACATGATCCTCATTTTCATTGTGCATATGACATATAGCATACCTGTATTCCTACATGCTTATAAATATGCATTGACATGCTTACATGCTAGTTACCCATGTACCTATAGGGTATTGTACCATTAGTGATAGGTATATATACATATGAGGCATAGCTATATGTACATCTTGCTTACATACTTATACATATACCTGGGGGGTATAACATCATTATGGATAGGTAGATACACATATCTTGCTATGCCAATATGATTACGCATATCTGGCTATAGCTACATGTTTGCCTTTATTTGATATTGTATGGACTTGGAGAAATTAGGAACCACATGAGATATATTAACTTGTTGCAGTTAAATAGCGGTTTTTCCTTTATATGCTCATATTACCGTTTCATGTTGCATATATTACATTCATAGATTTCATATGATGTTCTCTGATATTTTTACTCCTAAGTATATATAACAGTGGAATGGGACGCTGTTATATATGCCTATATATATTAGTGAAATGAGACGCTAATATATATGTATTGATTCGTGCAGTTATACTTATTCATTACTTGATGTTTTCTAGATTTGAGGACCGTGGTTGTTTCATGAAATTATGCATTATTTGAAAAACCTAGTTTCTCTTGATATGATATTTCAGCTTCCACCATGAGATTTCTCGGTTCTGAACTTATATATACCCCATGCGAGGAGGTGTCGTGGGCTGTGTGCGGGTACATGGTAGAGCCCGGTTAGTTTCCCGGGGCAAGAAGATCGAAGGTCCATGCCGCTGAGCCCGGCTGGGGGCGTTTGCCATCCGGTGATAGTATTTGTACTCGACGAATATCTGGGGGATATCGATCTAGGTTATGTACGCACATGCCTTGCAGATTTCTGGTGGTGCTTACCCAGGTTCATAGGATGTACGTACATGACGTAGGAGGGCCAGTCCCAGGTGACGGCGCCTTAGAGATGAGTATTTATGTGTCGATATTAGACACTTGTTTTCATGATGTTTTTGGGTATCGATGTTGGACACTCAGATTACATGATACATACTCGATATTAGATACTGGTTATATGAGACTTACTTGAGGATGGATACTGGTTATATGAGACTTACTTGAGATTGGATATTGGTTATATATATGATCTTACAGGATATGAGAGCCAATTTGGGGGCTGATTTGAGAAAATTTGGGATTTAGATTGTCTTGATGGACTTTGGTCCTGCCACGAGGTCAGGATTCCGTGAGGATGACATGTTTTATTGCATACTACGCATTTATTTTATATGCTTTGCTTCATATATTAGTAGTACCTGATAGATTACCGTTCTTCGCCGAAACACAGAGACAAGACCGCATAAGTCCGTCTTTTCTGAATTTGGGGGGCAGATACTAATTGGTGCTATCCGTCCACCTCTCCGAAGATGCCAAGTTGATTTATGGTATCGTATATCAAAAGTTTAAACGGATGCGGCCGATGTAGCAGACATCGTCAGATTCCCCCTCATTGAGGGATTTTTGATTGTGGGGACGCTCTTCACTGTAGGCGCAAGCCCCAACAGTTAATTACGCTACCGCATAGCGGTAACAACTTTCTCCTTCTCCAGATGGTCACTTCGTGTCGTGTATATTTGTTTTATTTTTGGTTGCCCATGGATTGTATACAGAGACTAATTTATGTTGTCGCCTGTAGGGCGTGGATTAGTCCAAATCCGTATTTTCTTAGATTTGGGTTTTTGGTTTGGTTTTAAGGATACGTTAGTCTCATTTGAGACTAAGATCAACTTAAACGCATGTTAAGGATACGTTAGTCTAATTTCAGACTAAGATCAACTTAACGGGATCGTTTAGATCCAACAAAAGGGCATTTGAGCTCTATTGTTTAGTTTAGGGACATTGCGGTCCATTAGTTTAAGGACATTACGGTCCAAGGTTAAGGACATCATAGTCCGTGGGTTTAAAGGGACCCCAGAGTCCGAGGTTAAGGACATTATAGTCCATGGGCTTAAGGACCCCATAGTCCGAGGTTAAGGACATCATAGTCCATGGGTTTAAAGGGACCCCACGGTTCGAGGTTAAGGGCATCATAGTCCATGGGTTTAAAGGGACCCCACAGTCTGAGGTTAAGGACATCATAGTCCATGAGTTTAAAGAGACCCCACAGTCCAAGGTTAAGGATATCATAGTCCATGGGCTTAAGGACCCCATAGTCCGTGGAATGATTGGTTATCGGGACCCGTCACATCTCTGAAGACATTGAAGGATTACAACGACAAATATCAAAGGAGCGAAAAGATATACCCTTGAACCAAAGTTGATTTAGGAAATCTGTAGTCCAATTTGGGACTAAGATCAATTAATTGGATTATGAACACATGGGCTCAGTTGAAACTGAATTGAGAACTTATGGCCAACTTGGGCTAAGTCCAATTAGGTTTGAAATGTTAGCCCTTTGTTGGACTGTTGAACATTTGTCTGAGTTCATCCCCCCATTATTTAGTAATGCTAACAGGGGTTTGGGGGCTCTGACAACATTTTGTCTTTGGCTGTGCACTAACCATTCATTATAGTTCTGGATTTTAAGGTTCAGCTGAAGGGGAGATTTGCTTTTGGAAAACTTAGCCAATTTGGGCTAAGCTTGGTTTTTAACATAGTGTTAAACACTAGAGGATATTTGGTGATCACGTGTTCCCACGTGATGCGCTTAAAACAGTGTTAAACACTAGGGACAGAACACTCAAAATAGTGTTAAACACTAAAAATGAGGCGGTCACGTGGAGTCACATGAGGCGCCAGAGAATTGGGCCAAACCTCTTTTATTTTCTTCCCAGAATATTCAAATAAGTGTTTAAACACTTTTAGTCTTCGAGGCCATCATGTGTGATCATGTGATGGGTATCCATGCACTGGATATTAAAGGAATTTGTTAGGGTCACTTGGGGACACGTGGGGCATTGCCTCCAAGCTTACTCCTCCTCATTTTGAGGAGTTTGTTTAAGGGTCACGTGGGGGACACGTGAGGCATCCAAAATATATTCTGCCCTTCTTTATTTTGAAAAGTCTGTTTAAGGGTCACGTGGGGACACGTGACCTAGTCTTGTTCGTTCTCTTTCTGATCATTGAGGGGGAGGGTCACGTGTTGCCACGTGATCAAGTTGGGCACTGACTTCTTTTACATGCATGGAAAGTTTTAAGTCCCTTGTTTTAAGAATTAAATTCTTTTGTAGAGTTAAACCCTAATTTTGTTTAGAGGAATTAAATTCCTATGTATTTGGAAGAATTAAATTCTTTAAACTCGATTCTCCCTCTAACCTTTGGATCTGCATGGCAGAATCTCTCCAATGAGAATTAAATTCTGAACTTATGGGGAGACCTGCTTCTGCAGATCTTCAACCAAAGGAAGAACTAAGTTCTTGTATTAATGGTTAAACCCTATTTTGTTTGAAGGAATTAAATTCCTGATTGCTTTGATGTGAGAATTGAATTCACTAAACTTAGATCTTTCTTTAGGTGTTAGATCTGCATGGCAGAATCTCCCCGATGAGAATTAAATTCTTAACTTATGGGAAGATCTGCTTCTGTAGACCTTTAACCAAAGGAAGAACTAAGTTCTTATTCAGAAGAGTTAAACTCTTAGTTTGAGAATTAAATTCTCTTTTATTTTGTGAGAGCTTGTAGAATGAACTTCTTCTTTTTCTTCTCACATAGTGTTTTTTCTCTGAAGTGATCTTCTTTTCTCTCTTGAGAATTAAATTCTCCTCTCTTTTTTTCTCTCATTTGTTGTGTATCTCCCTCCAAAAAAAAGAAATCCCCCATCTTCTCTTCTTGGCCCCTATTTATAGGAGAAAGAAAAGAATCAGTTTGTTAAGTCAATCTTTCACTGAAAGATTTTAATTGATTTTGTAACCAACATGATCTTTTAGATTACTCAGTGAATTTAATTCACCATTGGATTTTTAATCTAAAAGATATTCTGTTTGTTATTCTTGGTGAATTTCAGGGAAGTCTTTCCTTGTATAGAATCTTTCTATATATTGGTGATTTTTTGATCACTATTGGATTTTTAATCCAACGGTGCTCCACTTTACAGTGCACAATCTTTTTTGTTTGGAAAGATTTAGAGAAATATTTTTCCAGTTAGGGTTTTCGATTCCCTCATAATTAGAATTTAATTCTATTAGTTCAGAAGGCTTAAGAGCCTATCACGTGTTGGCACGTGATCCCACTGTTTAATCATTTTAAATAGAATTTAATTCCATTAATTAAAGAGCTCAGGAACCCATCACGTGTCTGCACGTGACCTCCCTGATTATACATTTTAACCAGAATTTAATTCTGCTGTTTTAAAGAACTAAGAAATCATTACGTGTCAGCACGTAACCCTTGATCACGTGTATACACATGATGCCCCATTGGGATCTTTCCTTGCTGTTTTATTATGCCTTTTAATTCCTTCAGTGGGTTTTTTTAAGACCCATCACGTGTGGGCACGTGACTCCACTGATTGATTGTCTGGTTAGAATTTAATTCTATTTCAGCAGAATCCCTAGGAAACCATCACGTGTCAGCACGTGACCCCTGGTCACGTGTGGTCACGTGATACCCCATTGGGGTTTTTCCTGATATTTTCTGAGGGAACCAATGCCCCTACAATGTTGTTCTTACGTGTTTGTACGTGAGTGCAATGCTGTCACCTTTTGTGGCCGTTGGATCTGCCTAGGGAAGGGGTAGGTGAACCGTTTCTCATCACATCCTATAAATGTTGGGGTCTCTTCAGAAGCGCATCCACTCTTTCATCTTCTTCCTTGTTCTTTTTCCTTTAAGAATTTAATTATTTTCCTCAGAGCTCAGTTCTCTGTTATATATGTGCAGTGCCGCTTTATCTTCCAATCAAGGCTTGTGCTCACGTGTTGCGCATGCGGGGCTCTGCTTGATGGGGACGTTTCATTTCCCTGATCTGATTTCAATGCGTCATTTCTTTTCATGTCCAATGCTCTCCCCTTTTTTCCGGGTTTTGAGAATAGTTCCACCATGCACAACATTTTTTGTGCATAGCATTAAATGCTCCCCTTTATAACCTGAAACTATGCCTTTCTTTCTTTCCTCACAGAGAAACCCATTTATACCTTAAGGTGATCATCTTTGAGAAACCGATCAATTGCTATGGCTTGAAATCGTCCCCACGCTCGTCGGCAACCATGGGAGGTGCCCATTGAGGAGATAATCTCTCGCTTCGCTGCGCGACTGGCAGATCCCCTCCTCACCGACGCTCAATGTGACGCGGTGATGTATGAGCTTTTGACTCGTCGGGGCTCTCCTCTTCCCATGGGCTCCATTTGGCTCTGGATGATTTTTCTGTTTGTGCTTGCCGATATACCTCCTCATCCGGCGGAGATGACTTCGGCGATCCTTGACGCGGCGGAGGACAAACTCGAGTGCTTTCATGAGACTTGTCTAATCACTCAAGCTCTGAAGGATCATTCAGTTCATATACTGAGTCAGATAAGGGCCTGATGGGCCGTCATGTCCGCTTTCGCTAATGAGCACGTAGCCAACCTATGGGGAGCGACTCCTCGCAGAAATCGTCGTTTTGACGTGTTGGAGTAGGCGGAGAGGGAGCTGGAAAATTTTGTGTTTTGTTTTGTTAACCCTTGTATTTCCGATCCCTTGTTTGGTGATCTTTTCCCTGTAGTGTAGTATATTTAAATCAATGTATCCCTCTTATCATTGGCTGTTAAATGCTTTTCTACTGAATTTTTTTTTCTTTTTGCCATATATTCGCATGTGCATCCCGCCTGAGTACATGAGCGTTATACTTGACCCCTGGGAATTTCTTTTAGGTGCGAGTATAGTCGTTGTGTTGTCCATAAATCAGTGCGTTTTAGATACCATAGGCATATAGTCATGAACGCATGCTTAAAGGGATACCTACCGAAGACTTTCCTTGTTGCCAGAAAGAGAAAATAGTTTGTGCGTGTTTTGGATCGAGGATTGGCATCGAGTGGAGGTCTGCCCATACGGGTTTGAATGCATCCGACTTCCTTCCGACATCTTAAACCTGAGATCAAGTCTGCGAGGATGTATCGAACGGTGCATAGACAATTACTAAGACCACTCATGCATATGAAATTTGGCGGGTGCTTCAAGAAGCTATCAGAGAGGTGGTAGCTATTGATAAAGCCGTCATTTTTACTCGCGAGATGGTCGAAGCCCATAAAGTTACCGAAAACGAGCTTGAAAGTCGACTTGCCTCATACCAGGCTCAGCAGTCTCAAGCAGAGGCCCGTCTCCTAGTGATAATGAATCATGAAGCCGAGGCCCAGCAGAAAAGGGATGAACTGGCCAACCTATTAAATCGTCCGCCGGCTTGAAGAATTGTATATTTTTTCTATTCTTCTTTTGTACATACTCCTGAATGAGGGTATTTTTTGATTCTTTCATAAATTATAGTTTGTATTCATTTTGATTCATGAATAAAAGACATATTTTGCTTCATGATGGTGTGTCCTTTTTAGTAAATGCATCTTGTGGATAATCTATTTCGATTTCCTTGTAGGACAGCGATGGCTTAGGAGTCAGGTTCAGATCTGCTTCCTGAGGCTTTCCAATTTTATGAGCCATGAGAGTCTCATAAAGGTATTTCTCCTTACGAGTCGTGAGGAGCTCGTAAGTGTAATTTCTCCTTAAGAATCGTGAGGATTTCTAAGTGTATTTTCTCTTGAGAGTTGTAAGAATCTCACAAGAGAGTTTTTCTTGCTTACGAGTTGAGAGGACTCGTAAGTGATTGTTTCCTTTCTTGTCGAAGAGTGTGGCCCGTAGAAAATCTACCTTGGCCTCTCTACGAGGCAACGATGGCTTAGGAGACAGGGTTAGGATTTGCCACCTAAGACTTTTCAACTTTTTGAGCCGTGAGGGTCTCATAAAGAATTTTCTCCCTACAGGTCGAGAAGATCCCATAGGTGTAATTTCTCCTTAAGAATCGTGAGGATTCCTAAGTGCGTTTTCTCTTGAGAGTCGTAAGGATCTCACAAAAGAGTTTTCTCCCTTACAAGTCGTGAGGACTGTTCCCCGCCAAAAGACGCGCGAAGACGCGGTGGACGTCTAGCCTGAATTTCGGGGCAGATGCTAATTGGTGCTATCCGTCCACTTCTCCGAAGATGCCAAGTTGATTTATGGCCCCATGTATCGAAGGTTTAAACGGATGCGGCCGATGTAGCAGATTTCGTCAGATTCCCCCTCGTTTGAGGGGTTTTTGATTGTGGGGACACTCTTCCCTGCAGGCGCAAGCCCCTGCAGTTAATTACGCTACCGCATCGCGGTAACAACTTTCTCCTTCTCTAGATAGTCACTTCGTGTCGTGTGTGTTTGTTTTTTATTTTGGTTACCCGTGGATTGTATACGGAGACTAATTTATGTTGTCGCCCGTAGGGTGTGGATTAGTCCAAATCCGTATCTTCTTAGATTTGGGTTTGGGGTTTGGGTTTAAGGATAAGTTAGTCTAATTTTAGACTAAGATCAACTAAACGTTTGTTAAGGATACGTTAGTCTTATTTAGACTAAGATCAACTTAACAGGATCGTTTAGATCCAAAAAGAGAGCATTTGGGCTCTATTGTTTAGTTTAAAGATATTGCGGTCGATTGCCAGTTTAGGGACATGGTGGTCCAAGGTTAAGGACATCGTAGTCCATGGGTTTAAGGACCCACAGTCCAGGTTAAGGACATCGTAGTCCATGGGTTTAAGGACCGCACAGTCCAGGTTAAGGACATCGTAGTCCATGGGTTTAAGGACCCCACAGTCCAGGTTAAAGACATCGTAGTCCATGGGTTTAAGAACCCCACAGTCCAGTTTAAAGACATCATAGTCTGTGGAATGTATGGTTGTCGGGACCCGTCACCTCTCTGAAGACGTTGAAGGATTACAACGACAAATATCAGAGGAGTTCAGAGATATACCCTTGAACCAATTTTGGTTGGGAGATCTATAGTCCAATTTGGGACTAAGGTCTGTTAAAAGGTTTATGATAATATGGGCTCAGTTGATACGAGTTGAGGACTTACGGCCAATCTTGGGCTAAGTCCAACAAATGTTTAACATTTTATTGTTCTGGCTATTAAGCCTTTATTTAGGCTTGGCCTTTTTAATAATGCTGAGCATTAGATCCTGACATTTTTTGTCTTGTATTGAATGCATAGCATTCATCAGAACAGTGTGTGTTCTGACAGCATGCCATGTAGTGCGCCAGGCGCTTTGCGCCAATTAAAGAGCGTATTGCGATTTTGCCAAGTAGCGCACACGAAGATGACACGTGTCACGCTTAGCGCTAAGCGCCAGTTTATGAGCGCATTGCGCTTTTAATTTATGAGCGCGTTGCGCTACTTTAGTGGCGCACCAGTGAGTGACATGTGGCGCGCTTGGCGCTGAGCGCCAGCCCATGAGCGCAGTGCTCTATTTCAGAAGCGCAAAGCGCAAGTTGTGTCTGCGATTAACACGTGGCATATTTTGGCGCTGAGCGCCGGTCCAAGGAGCGCAAAAGCGCTGTTCATGAGTGCAAGGCACTTTCCAATGGCGCAAAGCGCATTTGATCAAATAGCCGAAATGATGAGAGAACAAGTTTATGTTCTTTTTAAAGGAGGCTTTGCCTCGAGATTCAAGAACAAAAGTTCTTATTTATAAAAAAAGGCGCTGCCTTTGTAGATCAATGATCTATGTGAAGAATATGTTCTTCTTTATTATTTGATGAGATCTTTTGATCTCTTTTATGAAAGACCTTAGTCTTTATAGATCTATGATCTTATTTAGAAGATAGTTCTTCTTTTCATGAGATGATTTCATCTCTGTGTTCAAGAATCATGTTCTTTACCTTGAAAAATGATCTTCCTTTTTTTTAAAAGCTTGCTTTTCTGTCTGTGAGTTTTCTCAAAGTTTGTAGGGGTGTTTCTCTATATCAGACTTGAAGTCTTGGAGCCTTTATATAGGGCAAATTGATTTGATAAAATCTGTTAAAGAGATCCTTCTCTAATTGATTTGGGAATATTTCCCATCGTTGGATCTTTGATCTTATGGCTTCTGTTTTGTAGAAGATAATCTTCTTGTTTTTAATAAGACTGGAAAGATCTTTCCATAACAGAATTTTAATTCTGATTAATTGATGATTTATCATTATTATTAGATCTTTTGATCTAACGGTGGGGAATTTTTAATTCCAGCGCTAGCGCACCCATGCTTTACACGTGGTGCGTTGCTCAGAGCGCAGCGCACTTTGTGCTAGCGCACCTACGTTTGACACGTGGCGCGCAGCACATAGCGCAGCGCATCTGGCGCTAGCGTATCCGTGTTTGACACGTGGCGTGCAGCACGCCTAGCGCTGAATCTGAAGCGTTGCTTCAATTTTTAAATTTTGAATTTTAAAATAGAGTTTTACTCTAATTGGGGGAAACAAATGCCTCCCCACCGTTGCGCTCATGTGGCCCACATGTGAGTGCAACGGTAGCGACATCTGCGCCCTTGGATCAACTCAGAAGTTGAAGAGGCGTTTCAATGCCTATAAATAGGATCTTTGGTCTTTTAGATGATTTTCATCTTCTTTCTTTAAGAATTTTCTCTTATTCAGAGCATTGCTCTTTTTGTTTAAGAACTTTTTTAAGAGTCAAAACTCTGTTAAAACTTAGGTAAAGTTAAGAGCTTGTAATAAATTAGGGTTTTCCCCATTAACAGAACCTTACTCTTCATAGATTTTTGATCTAAAGAAAACTCATTCAGGGTTTCATTAACAGAGCTTTACTCTCAGAAAGGATTTTACTCATAACTTTTTAATCCATTAATGGAGCTTTGCTCCTTTCAGATAATATAGAAGAACTCTTAAGAGTTTGTTCATGAATCTTGAAATTTTATTTTTGATGGATTATCTTCTCAGAGCAAGGCTCTTCTTGAGGAATTTTATTCCTTCATCATTAGACTTTGACAGATGTCTATCTAGTGAAGAGCGCTGCTCTCAATGGGAGTTTTACTCCTCTGCCCGAGGGATTTCTCTCATTTAATGAGAATCTCTTGAGGATTTCCTCTTTTAATGATAGCCTCATCCAATGATGAGGCTGTTTTATTAATGATGAACTGTCATCTAGATTTTGTGGGTCCCCTTTGGTCCCTATTAACTGCATTGCAGTGCGGTACGGACTTATAGTACCTTGTAATAGAATTTAATTTACAGGATGGGTAGTTGAAAATTCACTTTTTTTCGTGCAAGCATTATGTCTTCCGACACCTCCTTCCCGTTCATTCGCTCAGAAGGCGGGTTCCCTGAAGCACCCGTTTACCGTGAAGTTTTTGCGTTGATAAAAGACCATGACCCGGAGCACAAGAGCCTTCATTTATGGGGTAAATGGTATGGCCAAATTATCATGGGCGGACGGAGCTTTTCCTGTGCGACACCCTCGGAGCCTATTTCAGCGATTGCTTATGCAGATGCACCTCTGATAAATTACACTGTGGAGGAGGTCAACTGGTCTTCGGAAGGTAACCTTCGGCCTTCTATCGCCACAATACCCATGCAGCCGCCGGTAGCTTTGGACATTCTAGGGCGACGCATATTTCAAGGCGAGTTGCGTCCTTGGGGACAGCCGTACAATGTAGGACTAACTCCCCGTCACCCAGCCGGATATTTGCAGTGGGCCCGGTATATCTTATCGGCGAGGAGATCACAGTTGATGAAGCTCGGATTGTATTCCGATATCTATGCTTCTTTGTTTCAATATTCCACACCCTCTACATGGTGGGTCAGGGCATTTCTGGAACAGTGGAACATTCCAACCCACACCTTCCTCCTGTCAGATCGAGAAGTCTCCATTTCTTTGGAGGAGTTTGCAGAGGTCTCTGGTTTACCCGTTAGGGGGGGACATTACGAGGAATTGCTTCCCCCGGATGGGTATGTTTTCGCTACCAAATCCATGGTAATGGGTCTTACTCCTGAGAATGCTATTCAACACCAATTTTCAAGCTTGATAAAGGTGTTGAATATGTATGAAAACCTCTCTCTCGCATGCGAAAATCGTGAAGTTAATTTTACGCTTTTATTGCTGATTTTCTTCGCCCGGAAATGTTGAAGGAAGAAGTCGATAAATTTGCCAGTCTTGACGACCCCTTCAGCTTGGGTTTAGGCAATCTGCTGGCGGCAGAGGTAGATCAGAAAAACTTCTTTCTACCTGATACCCCGGTCATCCCTTTTACAGAGTTGGCGGCTCCTGGGATTGATGAAGAAACGTTCTTCTTAGGGTTCCTTGGGTTGTGGTTGAGTTGTTTTGCGCTTCCCATGCACCCTCGTTGCATGAGGCCGTCCTTCTTCTATCCTGCGCATCGAATAGTTGTCGGGATACAAGTGGCTGTGGGGATTGCTGGGTTAGCCCATATGTACCACGGCCTCAGCTTGGCAGCTGATACCACTGAGCCAGGGGTGCAGTCGGTAAATTTCCCGATGCATTATTTTATGTCATGGCTTGAGTTACACGTGTTAGGCATCTTTGGCATCCATAAGAGGCCGAGTTTTTATGACAGGTGCAGGTTCCCTCGGATCATGCAACTGGTTAGCGCTTCTATCGTGACTCCGACGCAACGGGAAGCTAGAGGCTTGCTCCTTCGCCCGCGCACGGTTGGGGCTGGCATGTCCTTTACTGATAAAGTTTTGACCGTCGGCCAAGAGTCGGGGAAGACGGTGCTTTCCTTATAGGACATATTTAAAGATTGGGTCTCTGTCTTGAAGGCTTGGGAGATTCTTTATCTGTACTCTATCCGGCCGGGCTTTCTTGTATTCAAGATGAATGACTCGGCTTTATTCATGAGGTATAACCTGCATTGCTTCACCCATCAATTAGGTTACAATCAGGGCGTCCCACTTGAGGCTTTTTTGGTCGAACCTGCTACTTCCGAAGAGGGAATGCGGAGCGCACTGCATCATTTCATGCGCTTAAACATAGGATCCAACTTCTTTATCAGCGAGCCGAGCTGCGTCCCAACGGCCCTTAATGCATACGTGGCGTGGTATCAGCATTCAATGGGCGCCGTCATCAGGGAGGAGAAACGATTGTTGCTCGATCGCAAAGGTGCAGTGCCGGCTGGTGATCGAAATGTTCCTCTGAAGTGACGGAACATTGTTCATCCTCCTTTAAGAGAGGTCACTGTAGTTGAGCCTCCACACGTGCTAAGCCCTACACGCGGGTTGCCCCCATCCAGCGTGCCCGAAAAAGAAGTGGCTGCCATGTCCCCCAAGTCGGACGTAGGAAAAGAAATTGGGACTCGTCGTCCAAAGGCGTCTACCGAACGCAAACTCGTGTCATCGGCTCCCGGTGCCCATCCTCAGAAGAAGAAGAAGCAAGTACTTTCTTTGGACACCATATTAGGCTCGACGCCCCCTGCTCCATTTAGCGAAGGCTTGAGCGAATATGGGATCAACTAGGGTTTATTCGGGATGCTTGATGATACCGATTTGGAGGTTGCCATTGAAGCTTCCAAACAATCGGCCGCCTTCGAAAAGGAATTGGCCGCCCTTGCGCAGTCAGGTATACTTTATCCTTATCTCTCAGCTATTTATTTCACTCTTTTTTTTTATCATACTTTGACTGACGCCTCCTGTTTTAAAAGGTGCCTCTACGGAAGAAGCCATTGCTGCTTCGCTTAAAACCTTTGAAGAGGAGGAAAGGCTTCGCGCCTCATTGCCAACAGAGGCTTCGCTTGAACGACCGATGATGGATACCGTAACGGTTCTGGAGGTAAAACTTAGACCTAGTGATAATATCTCCTGGTCGAAGGTCTTGAAGAAGCCTCCTCTCCCTGTCAAAACCGAGAAGCAGCCCAAAAAACATACAGCCAGGGGAAAGAAGCGATCTTCTACAATCACTAGTTCTAGATCAAAGCGGGGGAAGAAGACCGTTACTAATCCACTAGAAGACGGTCTTCTTTTTTCTGGTTCATCTGCCGAGAAAGCCGCACAATTGGCTGAGGTTATAAGACGCTCACAACACGAATCTGAGAATGTGAGGATCCCAAAAAGGCCTTACCCTGCCTTCATCTTTTATGAAGACCCTCCGTGGATACGGCGACTATTCATAGGCCCTCTGGAAGAATGGGGCGAAAGGGATCTTAAGCAGGCCGTCTCAGCCGACGCCGAGGATGCATTTTCATTGTGGACTGGTGGCCACGAGTCTACTCTCAAACCTCGGCGAGCGTACCTCCTCAGGAGGGAGCGTCGTCTTGAACAAGCCATACTAGAAGCTCCCTTACGCATCGGTATGTTTATGTATCTTTTCATAATATTTTGTATTGCTTGTATATATATATATATATATATATATATCCTTATCCTCGTACAAACTTTGCAAGGACTTCGGCGATGGCAGAGAAGCTAAGTCCAAGTCACGCCCTGACTATGGATTTCGTAGATAACCCCGATGAAGCACTAATCAGTGTGGAGGGGATTGCCGCCATTGTTGTTCCTGCGACGGAGCTTCCCTTGGTGATTCCTTCTCTCCAGGTGATTGCTCCTCCGGAAGAGGCATCTTCATTGGCTGTGGATCCAATGGATCTTTCTGGGGACGGCCCGACGACTGTGGGACAGGTGGTCGAAGCCACTGTCGTTTCGTTGGAGCGTGCAGCGATGGTCACTGCTTCTCCACCGGACGTTACTATACCAGCCGACATCCCTGATGATTTGCTCGGGAACACGGAGGGGGGTGAGGCAGTTGCTGCATCCAGTGATGCCCTTGTCGTGGTCCCGACCGGTGACTTACCAGGTAAATTTCAGGTTATTGCTTTCTATTTTATTCTGCAATCCCTTTTCTACCTTTTCTGACAGTACTTTTGTTTCGAATGCATCTGTGGTGGGCGTTGAGGTTGTGCCACTCGAGGAAGCGCCACCAGTCATCGCTTTGATGGTGACCGCCCCTCCATCTTCTCTTATATCTTCTCAAATATTGGAAGGTATGGGTTTGTGATAAATTTAAATCGGGGATAACATCTTTCGTGTACTGACCATGTATCATCATGATCTCGCAGGAGTTCTCCTTGATCATTTGTATCAGGTGCTGAACCCACACTTCTCTTTCCCGGCGGAGATTGCTTCATCTAGTGGTGTCGGTGAGTATCTTCTCTAAACGACGTCCTCTCTTTAACGGGCGATCGCATTATTATTAATCCTTCTTTGTATTGCTTGTAGCCCTACAAATCGAAGGCGGGGACGCGGCTATCGTTGCGCCACCAGTATTCCCAACTCTGCCCCCCTGTTGCAGCCGGAATAGTAGACTCTATTTTTCGTGTATTTTCTTTACTTCTTAAACCGTCATCTGATTGTGATTTGTTTTGCATTGGTCACATCGACTCCAGCCTCGTTCGAGTCTCGCGTCATAATGCCGGCCGGACCCTTTTCCAGACGTCCATCCTCGAAGGGTGCCACGAATAGTCTGCGCATGTTAAGCGACTATATTGAGGAGCTTGACGTGGAGGCTCCCGCATCTGCTGCGGATTTTTCTGCGGAGGTTAACCTAATGCTGGCGATGCTTATGAACTTCCATAATGAAGGCGTTGTCGAATCTTGGGTTAACCATTGCCGGAAGATTGAGGCCTGCCTGTGCATGAGCTTGAGCTAAGGCATCTTGTTCCGGAGGTGTTGGCTTTGAACTCCCAGCGAACTACGTGGGTTGAGTAGAGTATTCCGTTCCTTCGCCATTTCGAACGAGAGGCAACCCTTAAGAGAAAGGAACGTGAGACGACTTCCGCTGAATCTGTTCAACTACGCGCTGAGGTTGCAGCACATGCTGCCCAGCTGAACACCATCTTTGAAAACCTTCAACGATGTATCTCTGACGGGCTGGTGTTGAGGAAGAAACTGGACCTTAGTGAGCAGGTTGCGCAGAGTCGCGAAGCTACTCAACGGGAAATCGATGAGAAGATTTCATCGTGCTTGCAGCAAAGGGCTCGAATTGAAGCGGAGCTGGCCGCAGCGGCTGATCATGAGAAGGCGCTGAAGGAAGTGCGAGAGCAGCTGGTGGACTTGTTAAAGACACTTCCTTCTCAGTAGCTGTTTTTGTATCATTTATAATTTTGAATAAAATGTATTCATTCTTTTATTCTTTCATATGATGTATTTATACCCAATTGAATTCATGAATAAAAGATACATTTCTTTCGCAATGTCTTGTGTCATTTTTCTGCTTTCTTCTTTCTTTTGTTATCAGCATGTCTCCTTAGCAAACATAGCAGGCAGATGATAGGGTGAGCATCTTGTTTTGACTTCTTCGAGGGGTAGTGATGGCTTAGGAAGCAGGTTCAGGTCTGCTGCCTAAGACTTTTTAACTTCATGAGCCGTGAGGGTCTTATGAAGACTTTTCTCCCTACGAGTCGAGAGGATCCCGTAGGTGTATTTTTTCCTTAGGAATCGTGAGGATTCCTAAGTGCGTTTTCCCTTATAAGTTTAAGGATCTTATAAGAGAATTTTTCCTTCTATAAGTCGAGAGGACCCGTAAGCGGTTGTTTCCTTCCTTGTCGAGATTTGACTTTGGAGAGTGTGGCCCGTGAATAGTATGCAAGAGTCCATCTTGGACTGACTTGCAGGGCCCCAGTGCTTAGGAAACCGGTTCTTATCCCCATTGCCTAAGGCTTTTCCCCACGAGTCGAGACGAATCGAGAAGTTCTCGTAAAGACACTAATTTCCTCGCGAGTCGAGACGAATCGAGCATTTCTCGCAAGAATGTCCTAACGTAACAGTTAACCTCTGCTCTTTACGATAGAGGTCCGTTAGGGTTTGTGGTAGTAAGGTTTTGTCTGTCGTACCGTCGCGTTGGCTGATGTATTCCTCAATAGGCAATCCTGCTGTTCGAGTAGCCTTGCGACTGTCGTATCTCTGATCTCTTCGGGGGATGGACAAGATGTCTTTAAGCAATCCTCCTAGGCAGTTTGACCATCAGAGGAGCAAGCGTTAGGAATTTTGCCATGCCGCTTTTTTACTTGAGGTTAGGCTCATTTTGGGGAGCCCCGATGAGTCATAACCACTCCGCGCTGGTATGGGATGATCTCCGATAGTCTTTCAGGTTTTATATGAGTTGCCGTCAAGACCCTAAAGCTAGGAATTCAGCCTTCGCTTCATTTGCTGGCATTGTGTCTGCTGTATCGAGACGAATGTTGCGGTTGTCTCTAGGTTGCTGATGAACCGTCGAGGTTTGGAACTAGGGATTTTGCCGTAGCTCCGTTTGTTTGATTGTTGCGTCTGAATCCTGCTGGAGGAAGAACGCTGTGGTGACATTTCGTCTGCTGTATCGAGACGAATGTCGCGGTTGTCTCTAGGTTGCTGATGAACCATCGAGGTTTGGAACTAGGGATTTTGCCGTGGCTCCATTTGTTTGATTGTCGCGTCTGAATCCTGCTGGAGGAAGAACGCCGTGGTGACATTTCGTCTGCTGTATCGAGACGAACGTCAAGGTGGTGACCACTCCGTGCTGGTGTGAGATGATCTCTGGTGGTCTTTCGGGTTTTATATGAGTTACCGTCAAGACCCTGAAGCTAGGAATTTGGTCTTCGCTTCGTTTGCTTTGGTGTGTCCGAATCCTGTAGTGACACCTCATCTGCTGTATCGAGGCGAACGTCGAGGTGGTGACCACTCCGCGCTGGTGCGAGATGATCTCCGATAGTCTTTCAGGTTTTATATGTGTTGCCATCAAGACCCTGAAGCTAGGAATTTTGCCTTTGCTTCGTTTGTTGGCATTGCGTCTGCTGTATCGAGACGAATGTCGTGGTTGTGACCACTCCGTGCTGGTGTGAGATGGTCTCTGGTAGTCTTTCGGGTTTTATATGAGTTGCCGTCAAGACCCTGGAGTCAGGAATTTGGCCTTCGCTTCATTTGCTTTGGCGTGTCCGAATCCGGTTGGAGGAAGGACGCTGTAGTGACATTTCGTCTGCTGTATCGAGACGGATGTCGCAGTTGTCTCTAGGTTGCTGGTGAACCGTCGAGGTTTGGAACTAGGGATTTTGCCGTGGCTCCTTTTGGTGATGTTGTGTCTGCTGTATCGAGACGAATGCTGAGGTGGAGTTGGGATTTTTCCATCACTCCACTTTGCTTTGACCGTGAGGTCTTTTGTTGACGTTGCGTATGTTATAACGAGACGAATGCTGAGGTGGAGTTGGGATTTTGCCGTCACTCCGCTTTGTTTTAACGTTGCGTTTGCATCCTGCTAGATTGCGAAGGAGTGCCGTTGTTGACATTGCATCTATTGTAACGAGACGAATGCTGAGGTGGAGTTAGGATTTTGTCATCACTCCACTTTGTTTTGACGTTGCGTCTGCATCCTGCTGGATTGCGAAGGAACGCCATTGTTGACATTGCGTATGTTGTAACGAGACGAATGTTGAGATGGTCTCTAGGTTGTCTGTGAACTGTCGAGACTTGGCTCTCTTTCGGATGGAACCTGGTGGGAAGGTATGGTTCCCATTTTGTTTGTGCCCCTGGATTGTATACAGGGATCGATGTGATCTCACATGTAGGGCAAAAATTTCATTCTTTCAAACATTTTTTTATTTCTTTCCGCGATGCTCTATCATTTTAGCTTTTATATCGCGAAGGTCGCGATTGCCCAATCATTTCGGCTATTTTTCGCGGTGCCCAATCATTTCGGCTATTTATTTTATTTTTACTCGCTGCTTTTTATTGCGAGTTGCCCAATCATTTCGGCTATTTTGCATGCATACATTTTTACTTGCTGAATTTGTTTGCAAGTTGTCCCATCATTTCGGCTGTTTTGCATGCATACATTTTTACTTGCTGATTTTGTTTGCAAGTTGCCCTATCATTTCGGCTGTTTTGCATGCATACATTTTTACTTGCTGATTTTGTTTGCAAGTTGCCCCATCATTTCGGCTGTTTTGCATACATACATTTTTACTTTCTGATTTTGTTTGCAAGTGTGGCTTGCTAGCTTCTTTGCTGCAAGCTTGAGATTAGACACCGATTTCGGCATCAGCACCGCTACAACTCGGATATTGCCAGGAGTGAATCATCATTTGCCTCTGTCGATATCGAACAAAGGTGGCTTAGCGAACAGGGTTAGGATCCTGTCGACTAAGGCTTTTGACTTCATGAGCCGTAAGGGTCTCATGAAGGTATTTCTCCTTGCGAGTTGTGAGGATCCCGTAGGTGTGTTTTCTCCTTAGGAACTGTGAGGACTCCTAAGTACATGGTCTCTTATAAGTCGTAAGGATCTTACAAGAGTATTTTCTCCTTATAAGTCGAGAGGACTCACAAGGGTTGTTCACCGTGCAAACATATCCCTAGTCACGGATGGGACTTTGTTAAGGAAATGTTTATTCGCGCCCGTGGATTGTATATAAGGGTCAGCATTGAGCCGCTTGTAGGGCAGCATTGGAGGTTTGATGGCTGCTTAAGAACAGATTCAGATCCCTGTAGCTTAAGACTTTTGAATCTTATGAGCCGTGAGGGTCCCATAAGAGAGTTCTCCTTACAAGTCATGAGGATCTCGCAAGTGTAATTTCTTCATAGGAATCGTGGGGATCCCTAAGTGTGTTTCTCCCTTGTGAGTCGTAAGGATCTCACGCAGGTGGTTTCTCCTCACAAGGTCGAGAGGACCTTGCAAGTGTCTTTTAACGAGGTTGCGCCTTTTCAGGTTTTCACAAAACTCGCCGGTAGCCCTGCTGTTTTTACTCACGGAGCCCTCTAGGGTTTTCATCCGTGCCCTTTTTGCTTGGGGACATACCGCTTTTTTTAACACCATGTCAGCCTGAGGATGCCGCGGGTTGGTAGTAGTTTAACGACGTTTCGATCATCAGCTAGTTTTAGGACATAGTGGTCCATCGTTAGTTTAAGGACGTTTCGGTCCAACGCCAGTTTTAGGACATAGTGGTCCATTGTTGCCGTATTTGAGGCGAATTTCTAGTTTACTGACTTTTTGGTCTATAGGGCTTTCCCTATGAATGAGCACGATGCCCCCGGCATGCCCACCTTTTTAGGGACATGAGGTTGTGGCGGGCTCACCTTCCAGTTTTCCGATAACGCGAACTTGCCTTGTTGGTATTGGTCTTCAACCCAGTTTTTGAAGACGTAGTAGTCTTTGATCGGATGACCCAATACTCGGTGGTAGGGGCAGTAATTAGGATCGTTGATGTCGTTTGGCTGCAACAGACGTTTTGGATCCGGCAAATTATGAGCCTGTTGCGCACTGCCAGCTCGAACAATCTTCTCGTTTTATCTTGAGGAAACGAGTAAGGACGTCCTAGCCTCTCCTCGAGAGATGGGCGTGGACGCATATTGCTTTGGCGAACAGCCGGCTTTGAGTTGCTCGGCTGTTGTTGAGTATTGGCGACGAAAGTTGATTTTCCTTTTCCTTTTTCATTTCGAGAATCCGGCTTTGTAGGAGACGGTCTATGACCCATCTGGTCCATTTGGGCCAACTTGTCAATCAAGGCCGGGAAAGTAGTTGGCTTGAAGAACATCATGAATTGCGAGATGGTCGCTTGAGGGTCAAGAGTGCCTACGAACATGCCCACTGCCGGCGCTTCTTCGATGCGCTGTTCGCATTTCGACCACAGATTCCGCTATCATATTGCGTATTGAACCCATGTTTCGCCTGGCCTTATCCTGGCGTTGATTAATGCCGTAATTGGGGTGCGTTCACTAGCACTTGCGAATCTCTGTGTAAAAGGTAACTCCATTTCTGCAAAAGTTTTGACGAAGTTGTTTGGAAGTTCAGAGTACCATTCGAAGGCTGTTTTCGCCAAGCTGCCGACGAACTGACAAAGCAAAAGTTTATCATCGCCCCCGGTGTTGCCACAAAGAGCCCTGAACTGAGCGACATGTTGATGGGGATTGCCTGTCCCCTTGTACACATGGAATTTAGGGATCGTATATCCTGGCGGGTAACTTATTTGGTCATACCAGCCCGGATAGGGTCGTCCAGTCTTGACAACTTGGCCAGCTGCTTCATTCGCTCGGTGAGCTTGTATTTGTTGAGCTATATAATCATCAAGTGTGGCTTTTGAGATGGTTTCCTCCTTGGCTGCTGACAGAGCCAGCAGAGGATTTGACGCTTCTCCTTTATCATCTTCAATAGTGATCGGAGGGTCTTCAGCTGGAGGATCCGGCTGTAACATCATCCCGACCATGTCTTGGAAGAGAAATGCCATTCTTTTTATGTTGGCCGCTTGTTCTACTGCTTCTCTGTCCTTCTTTTTGAGGACTCTGCGAAGGAAGTCAGCATCAGTTTCTTGTTCATGACGCTGCTCTGATGATGCCTCCGGGCTTTCTTTTGGCCCGGTGAGTGCGGCCATTTGTGTCAGCATTTCCTGAAGCTTCTGTTGCTGCTCTTGGGCTTTTGTCACGGATCAGGTGAGCGGTCGGTGACCCGTCGAAGCACGGCTTTCCTCTTTTCCGGAAGCCATGTAAACAGTATGCACCGTTATGCCCCCAGACTTGGGGCGTTTGGGCTCAGCGTCTTTATGGTCTGCCGTAGTCACAGGGGCTTTCTCTGTCCTCCTTCTCTTCTGAGCGGTTGACGTTGAGGGAACCGTTGCGGTGGGCACCCAGACGGATGACGTCTTCTGTGGTACCATGAGATGGCTCTTTTCTTGCTGAGCTTTGAGCTTTTTGGGTCGGCGAGAGTAATCTTGATCAATTACTGAGTCTTGAACCTGTCGCCAGACCTTGTAAATTTTTGAGGACAGCCGCTGAAGGGACCGCTCCGGCTTCGTTTCTGTAACGTTCTTCATGGGTGGAGGAGATCTTTTCAGTACGGCGGTAGGAGAGTTCCTGCGCACCTTGTTCAGCATTTCAAAGATGTTCCCGGTTGGAACAGCAGCATCGATCTTCACTGTTGGAGCTGGTGGAGTAAATCCAGACGGAGAGTTGCCCCCAGCCTTCCGTACTCGACGCCAGTGACGACGGCGAGCGTGTCGTGCAGATGGTGTTGGTTCAGCGATGGGGATGGCTTTGTCGTTCCCCCTGTTCTGGTGAAGCGCTGCTGGTACCAGCCTCTTGAAGACCGACGTCCGTTGGGCAGCAGTATTCAATCTGTCAAAGACAGACCTTTGAGCAGGAGCGGGAGCCGGAGTGGGAGCCGGAACGGTCGGTCTTATAAAGACCGACCCTTGGGCAGGAGAAGCCGCCTTGACGACTTCGGGAGGAAGGATGGCTATCCTCTTCGGAATACCCTTTTCTGGAACTGCAGGCTTCAATATGGTCCTGCATGAACTTTGGCCCAATCTGGCGAAGACCGAGGCGCTGGAGCTGGACGACCCGTTGAGAGAGGCCGCGGTAGTAGCAAGCTGATCAAAGACTGACTTCTTAGAAGCTTCTGGTGTTGGTACAGGGGTGTTGAAGCTCATCGGTGGGAGCATAGTCCCAAAGAACAATCCGGTGGTGGCCTGAGTCACCTGGTCCACCGGCATCATAAACAAGGAGGCCGCTTGGGGCCCATAGGCTATGCCTCCAGATGAGGCGGAGCGCGAGTTGCAATTGCAGTTGGAACACTTCTCGCAAGTGGATGCCATTGATGTTTCGCTTTCTGCGCCAAGCAAGAAACCAAATCTTAGTACCTCGAACCCAAGGGCAACCATATCAAACCGCGATTCGTTCGCGAACATGACACACGAAGTGTAGAGTGGAAAGAGAAAAAGGTCCTACCGGGCGTTCCAGAATCTGTTCCCCACCGAAAGATGTGCGAAGACGCGGTGGGCGTCTAGCCTGAATTTCGGGGCAGATGCTAATTGGTGCTATCCGTCCACCTCTCCGAAGATGCCAAGTTGATTTATGGCACCATGTATCGGAGGTTTAAACGGATGCGGCCAATGTAGCAGATTTCGTCAGATTCCCCCTCGTTTGAGGGGCTTTTGATTGTGGGGACGCTCTTCCCTGCAGGCGCAAGCCCCTGCAGTTAATTACGCTACCGCATCACGGTAACAATTTTCTCCTTCTCCAGATGGCCACTTCGTGTCGTGTGTGTTTGTTTTTGTTTTTGGTTGCTCGTGGATTGTATACGGAGACTAATTTATGTTGTCGCCCGTAGGGCATAGATTAGTCCAAATCCGTATCTTCTTAGATTTGGGTTTGGGGTTTGGGTTTAAGGATACGTTAGTCTAATTTTAGACTAAGATCAACTTAAACGTTTGTTAAGGATACGTTAGTCTTATTTAGAATAAGATCAACTTAACAGGATCGTTTAGATCCAAAAAGAGAGCATTTGGGCTCTATTGTTTAGTTTAAAGACATTGCGGTCGATTGCCAGTTTAGGGACATGGTGGTCCAAGGTTAAGGACATCGTAGTCTATGGGTTTAAGGACCCCACAGTCCAGGTTAAGGACATCGTAGTCCATGGGTTTAAGAACCCCACAATCCAGTTTAATGACATCGTAGTCCATAGGTTTAAGGACCCCACAGTCCAGGTTAAAGATATCGTAGTCCATGGGTTTAAGGACCCCACAGTCCAGTTTAAAGACATCATAGTCTGTGGAATGTATGGTTGTCGGGACCCGTCACCTCTCTGAAGACGTTGAAGGATTACAACGACAAATATCAGAGGAGTTCAGAGATGTACCCTTGAACCAATTTTGGTTGGGAGATCTATAGTCCAATTTGGGACTAAGGTCTGTTAAAAGATTTATGAGAATATGGGCTCAGTTGATACGAGTTGAGGACTTACGACCAATCTTGGGCTAAGTCCAACAAATGTTTAACATTTTATTGTTCTGGCTATTAAGCCTTTATTTAGGCTTGGCCCTTTTAATAATGCTGAGCATTAGATCCTGACATTTTTTGTCTTGTATTGAATGCATAGCATTCATTTTTGACAGCGCGCCATGTGGCTGCGCTTTGCGCCAATTAAAGAGCGCATTGCGCTTCTGCCAAGTAGCGCACACGAAGATGACACGTGTCGCGCTTAGCGCTAAGCGCCATTTTATGAGTTCATTGCGCTTTTAATTTATGAGCGCGTTGCGCTAGTTTAGTGGCGCACCAGTGAGTGACACGTGGCGCACTTGGAGCTGAGCGCCAGCCCATGAGCGCAACGCTCTATTTCAGAAGCGCAAAGCGCAAGTTGTGTCTGCGATTGACACGTGGTATGTTTTGGCGCTGAGCGCCGGTCCAAGGAGCGCAAAAGCGCAGTTCATGAGTGCAAGGCACTTTCCAATGGCGCAAAGCGCATTTGATCAAATAGCCGAAATGATGAGAGAACAAGTTTATGTTCTTTTTAAAGGAGACTTTGCCTCGAGATTCAAGAACAAAAGTTCTTATTTATAAAAAAGGCGCTGCCTTTGTAGATCAATGATCTATGTGAAGAATATGTTCTTCTTTATTATTTGATGAGATCTTTTGATCTCTTTTATGAAAGACCTTAGTCTTTATAGATCTATGATCTTATTTAGAAGATAGTTCTTCTTTTCATGAGATGATTTCATCTCTATATTCAAGAATCATGTTCTTTACCTTAAAGAAATGATCTTCCTTTTTTTTAAAAGCTTGCTTTTCTGTCTTTGAGTTTTCTCAAAATTTGTAGGGGGTTTCTCTATATCAGACATGAAGTCTTAGAGCCTTTATATAGGGCAAATTGATTTGATAAATCAGTTAAAGTGATCTTTCACTGATTGATTTGGGAATATTTTCCACCGTTGGATCTTTGATCCTAAGGCTTCTGTTTTGCAGAAGATAATCTTCTTGTTTTTAACAAGATTGGAAAGATCTTTCCATAACAGAATTTTAATTCTGATTAATTGATGATTTATCATTATTATTAGATCTTTTGATCTAACGGTGGGGAATTTTTAATTCCAGCGCTAGCACACCCGTGCTTTACACGTGGTGCGCTGCTCAGAGCGCAGCGCACTTTGCGCTAGCACACCTACGTTTGAAGCGCAGAGCGCAGCGCATCTGGCGCTAGCGCATCTGTGTTTGACACATGGCATGCAGCGCGCCTAGCGCTGGCTCTGAAGCGTTGCTTCAACTTTTAAATTTTGAATTTTAAAACAGAGTTTTGCTATGATTGGGGGAAACAAGGACCCGTAAGTGATGGATGAGGTTGACATTATCCGCATTTCATGGAGTCAGGGGTTGACCTTATCCGCATTTCATGGAGTCAGGAGTTACTCTGTCCATTTCCCACAGGGTCAAGATTGACTTTAGCCGTGTTCTATGGGACTAGGATTTGCTCTGAATGCTTCCCACGGGGTCAGGATTGACATTAGCCGTGTTCCGCAAGGACCAGGATACGCTCTGGACGCTTCCCACGGGGTCAGGATTGACATAAGCCGTGTTCCATGAAACCAGGATTTGCTCTAGACGCTTCCCACGGGGTCAGGATTGACATTAGCCGTGTTCCGCAAGGACCAGGATCCGCTCTGGACGTTTCCCACGGGGTCAGGATTGACATTAGCCGTGTTCCACGAAACCAGGATTTGCTCTGGATGCTTCCTAAGGGGTCAGGATTGACATTAGCCGTGTTCCGCAAGGACTAGGATCCGCTCTGGACGCTTCCCACGGGGTCAGGATTGACATAAGCCGTGTTCCACGAAACCAGGATTTGCTTTAGACGTTTCCCACGGGGTCAGGATTGACATTAGCCGTGTTTCGCAAGGACCAAGATCCGCTCTGGACGTTCCCACGGGGTCAGGATTGACATTAGCCGTGTTCTATGAAACCAGGATTTGCTCTGGATGCTTCCCACGGGGTCAGGATTGACATTAGCCGTGTTCCGCAAGGACCAGGATCGCTCTGGACGCTTCCCACGGGTCAGGATTGATATTAGCCGTGTTCCACAAGGACCAGGATCCGCTCTGGACGTTTCCCACGGGGTCAGGATTGACATTAGCCGTGTTCCACGAAACCAGGATTTGCTCTGGATGCTTCCCACGGGATCAGGATTGATATTAGCCGTGTTCCATAAGGACCAAGATCCGCTCTGGACATTTCCCACGGGATCAGGATTGACATAAGCCGTGTTTCGTAAGCACCAGGATTCGCTCTGGACGCTTCCTACGGGGTCAGGATTGACATTAGTCGTGTTCCACTAGACCAGGATTTGCTCTGGACGCTTCCTACGAGCTCAGGATTGACATTAGCCATGTTCCGCAAGGACTAAGATCCGCTTTGGACGCTTCCCATGGGTCAGGATTGGCATAAGCCATGTTCCACTAGACCAGGATTTGCTCTGGATGCTTCCCACGGGGTCAGGATTGACATAAGCCGTGTTCTAAGAAACCAGGATTTGCTCTGGATGGTTCCCATGGGGTCAGGATTGACATAGCCGTGTTCCGCAAGGACCAGGATCCACTTTGGACACTTCCCACGGGGTCAGGATTGACATAAGCTGTGTTCCACTAGACCAGGATTTGCTCTGGATGCTTCCCACGGGGTCAGGATTGACATTAGCCGTGTTCCGCAAGAACTAGGATCCGCTCTGGACACTTCCCAAGGGGTCAGGATTGACATAAGCCGTGTTCTACTGGACCAGGAGGGCTTGACTCTCGGTTGTCTATGCATCGTCGAGTCATGGAACTGGGAAATTCGCCACAGCTCCGATTTGTTGATGCTGCGTCTGTTGTAATGAGACGAATGTTGAGATGATCTCCAAGTTGTCTGTGAACCATCAAGATGTGGATTCTTTTTCTGATGGAGCCTGGTGGGAAGGTATGGTTCGCTCTTAATTTGTGCCCCTGGATTGTATATAGGGATCGATGTGATCTCACCTGTAGGGCAAAAAAGTTTCATTTTATATATTTTTCTTTCCGCGATACTCTATCATTTCAGCTTTTATATCGCGGAAGTCGCGATTGCCCAATCATTTCGGCTATTTTTCATGGTGCTCAATCATTTCGGCTATTTGTTTTATTTTTACTCGCTGTTTTTTATTGCGAGTTGTCCAACCATTTCGGCTATTTTGCATGCATATATTTTTACTTGCTGATTTTGTTGCAAGTTGCCCCATCATTTCGGCTATTTCATTTGCATTTGCGGCTCGCTGGTTTTTCGCTGCGAGTTTGAGATTTGATACCGATTTAGGCATCAGCATCGCTGCTACTGGGCTATTGCCAGGAGCGAATCATCATTTGCCTTTGTCGATGTCGAACAAAGGTGGCTTAGTAAACAAGGTTAGGATCCTGTCGACTAAGGCTTTTGACTTCATGAGCCGTAAGGGTCTCATGAAGGTATTTCTCCCTACGAGTCATGAGGATCTCGTAAGTGCGTTTTCTCCTTAAGAATCGTGAGGAGTCTTAAGTGTATGGTCTCTTATAAGTCATAAGAATCTTACAAGAGTATTTTCTCCTTATAAGTCGAGAAGACTTACAAGGGTTGTTTGCCATATGACCATATCCCCAGTCGCGGGTGGGACTTTATCAGGGAGATGTTTATTCGTGCCCATGGATTGTATACAAGGGTCAATATTGAACCGCTTGTAGGGTAAAATCGGTGGATATGACTGCTTAAGAACAGGTTCAGATCCCTGTAACTTAAAGTTTTTGAATCTTATGAGCCATGAGGGTCTCATAAGAGTGTTCTCCTTACGAGTCGTGAGGATCTCGTAAGTGCGTTTCTCCTTAGGAATCATGGGGATCCCTAAGTGTGTTACTCCTTTGTGAGTCGTAAGGATCTCACGCAGGTGGTTTCTCCTCATAAGATCGAGAGGGCCTTGTAAGTGTCTTTTAACGAGATTGCGCCCTTTCGGGTTTTCACAAAACTCGCCGGTAGCCCTGCTGTTTTACTCACGGAGCCCTTTCGGGTTTTCATCTGTGCCCATTTTGCTTATGGACATACCGTTTCTTTTTTTTAATTATTTTTTTATTGTGTCAGCCTTGGGATGCTGCGGTCCATAGTAGTTTATCGACGTCTCAGTCAACAGCCAGTTTTAGGACATAGTGGTCCATCATTAGTTTGAGGACGTTTCGGTCCGAGAAAAAGAAGCCGGCTACTACTTATAGAGTTTTGGCTTAGGAAGATAGCGAGTGGACATAGGCGTCGTCATCTATCGTTGACCTTGGCCATGACTTATCAGGCGTAGCATTTTTTTAGGAAGCGACCGTTTATTGGCCTGAAAGGTCTTTCAACATGCATGTCCATGAGTAGATAGGCTCCACCCTGGTAAACTTTGTCTATGATATACGGGCCTTCATAGTTCGGCTCAAACATCCCCCGCTTGGCACGATTAAGGATCATAGGTCTCTTGACCTCTAGTACGAGTTCGCCTTGGCGGAATGTTCTCGGCCTAGTGAATCTTTCATATGAGCGCATCATCATTGCTTTATAAGCCTCCATATTTTGTTGCGCCATGAGCCGGGTTTCATCAAGGGCGTCGAGCTTCTCAAGCCGAAGGTGAGCATTTTCTTTGTCTGTTAGCTCATAGTGAACTGCCACTCATAGGAGGGTAACTTTATCTCGAGGGTGAGTACCGCTTCTGTGCCGAATACTAATGCATACGGCGTTGTGTTTGTGGCCATTTTGAACGGAGTTCGATATGCCCAGAGAGCTTCATGCAATCTTTCGTGTCAGTCCTTCTTATTTTGGGACACTGTCTTTTTCACGATCTTTATCAAGGTCTTGTTGAAAGCCTCAGCTAGACCGTTAGCTCGGGGATTATAAACCAAAGAGTATCTCCAGTCTATGTTATGCTGTTGTGCGAAGCGACTAATCTTGTGACTTCTATAGGCTGGCCCGTTATCGGAGATAATCCGTCGCGGAGTGCCGAACCGATAAATGACGTGTGTCTTGAAGAAATGGAGGATATTCTCCGTCTTCACTTCTCTTAGCGGTATTGCTTCCGCCCACTTAAAGAAATAATCAGTTGTCGCCAATATGAACCGATGTCCTCTGGACGACGCTGGTTCGATGGGGCCGATTATGTCTGTTCCCCACATTTCAAACGGCCAGCTAGCCACCGTTGGGTGTAGTGGATTTGGATGCTGGTGGATAAAATCCTCGTGAATCTGGCACGAGTGGCACTGTTTCGTGTATTCTAGGCAGTCTTGGATCATCGTGGGCCAATAGTAGCCCATCCTTTTGATCTTCAGCTTCATCTTTGGCCCGGCTTGGTGAGAACCGCAGTGTCCGTCGTGAGTTTCTTGAACGACTCTCTTTGCTTCTTCAGGTTCCAGGCATCTTAGCCACAGGGAGTCGAATGATCTTTTATATAGAGTATCATTGACAAAGACAAAGGATAGAGCTCGTTTCATAAGTTGATGTCTTAAGGACGCGTCTTCAGATGTTCGACGAGATTTGAAGTAGTCTATAAAGACTTCTCTACAATCCATAGCCTTTTCCTGGCCTTTTATTTGTAGAGTCGTTTGCTCGGTCGCTCCCTTTTCTTCGAACGACTTCGGAGATATTTCTGCCAGTGCAAGAACTCGATAGCTTTATACCACGATTCTTACGTCATCAAGGTTCTCATCGGCCAGTTCTTTAGCGAGCTTGGCTAATGCATCTGCTTTCCTATTTTCCGCGCGCGGTATGTTTTCCAAGGTGTAGGAAGGAATTTGAGTCAGCGGTTGTTTCACTCTCTCGCCGTACTTTACCAGCTCTGGCTTGCACGTTTCATAGTCGCCGTTTACTTGACTGACGATCAGTTGGGAGTCTCCGTATATGAGGAGGTTCTCAATTCCTATGTCGACGGCGATCTCAAGACCTGTTATCAAAGCTTCATATTCGGCTTCATTATTCGTCCTCGGCTCTGTTAAGAAGAAGGCAAAGCGCATTATCCCTCCTTGTGGAGTCACGAAGATGAGGCCTATCCCGGATTTGATTATGGGGGTGCTTTGTTTGCGCTTCTTCATGGAAGATGCTCCATCGAAATAGAGTTCCCACTGGGTATCATTCTCTCTTCTCTCCCCGCCGATCGTGTAAAACGCGTGCTCGTCGGGAAATTCGCAGTTCAAAGGAGAATCGGCAGGTATCGAATGCTCAGCGAGGAAGTCAGCAATGGCTTGGCCTTTCACTACCTTGAGGGGACGATAAGTTATCAAGAACTCCATCAAGAGCAGGGCCTATTTAGCTAGACGCCCTGTTAATATGGCTTTCGACATCAAATATTTGAGAGGATCCACCTTTGATATGAGATGGACCTCATGTGCCAACGCATAGTGTCTGAGCTTCATTATCACGAAGATCAACGCCAGGCAGTGTTTTTCAATGGGGGAGTAGTTTTTTTCTTCCCCCAGGAGAACTCGACTCAAATAGTAGAGGGCTCTCTCCTTCCCTTGGTCATTCTCTTATGCCTACAGCGCACCTAAAGAACCCTCAAGGGCAGTTGTATACAGAATGAGAGGCTTTCCTTTGACCAGAGCAGTCAGCACCGGCGGATTCTTCAGGTATTGCTTAATTTCATCCAGTGCGCTTTGGTATTTACGATCCCAGACGAATAGGGTTCCCTTCTTCATTAGCTGACTGTAAGGACGGCACTTGCCAGAAAGATTAGTTATAAATCGCCGGATATACACGAGTTTCCCTTGGAGAGACCGTAGTTGCTTGAGAGTCCTTGGCAGAGGCATTTCCATAATCGCCTTGATCTTCGACGGGTCTATCTCGATGCCTCGGTGTCGGATGACGAATCCTAGGAACTTGCCCGAGGAAACTCCGAACGCGCATTTAAGAGGGTTCATCTTCAAGTTGTATTTCCGAAGGTGCTGAAACACGATCTTCAGATGCTCTAAATGTTCATCGTATGATTTGCTTTTAACCACAAGGTCGTCGATATAGCATTCGACTATTTCATGTATGAGGTCATCGAAGATCTTCGTCATGGCCCTCTGATAGGTGGCACTGCGTTTTCTAGACCGAAAGGCATCACTCTGTAGCAGAATATGCCCAAAGGGGTCCGGAAAGCGGTATGCTTCTGGTCCTCGGGATGCATCTTTATCTGATTGTATCCCGATGAGCCATCCATGAAGGAGAAAACTTCATGAGTGGACGTATTATCTATCATCAGCTCGGTGACCGGTATTGGAAAGTCGTCCTTCGGGTAAGCTTTGTTGAGATCCCGGAAGTCTACGCATATGCATACCGTCCCATTTTTCTTCATTACTGGGACGACGTTGGCGATCCAGTCAGGATACTGAACCTCTTGGATAAAGCCAGAGTCGATTAGCTTCTTAACTTCGGAGTTGATGCTCATTTTAAGCTCGAGCCGCATTCTTCTCGGTGCTTGTTTGATCGGTTTGACGTCCGGAGATATTGCCAATTTGTGCACAGCAATATCTGGATCTAATCTCGACATCTCGAAATAGTTCCATGCGAAGCAATCTTTATACTACATGAGCATGTCTTTTAGCGTAGCAACCCTTTCTTCAGACAAAAGCTTACTGACGAACGTCGGCCGCGGGTCGTTTGCCGTCCCCAAGTCAATTTTTCTGAGGTCATCTGCAGTAGTATGTATCCCATCTTCCAGCTCTTTTGGCACCGGTGGAAACTCGGAGATCACTTCGTCATCATCGTTTTCGAAGCACCAGGGGAGATCAACCATATCTTCGCATATTCTTTCTCCTGACATCGTTATCACATGACAGGTGCGAGATCGCTTCCAAGACCGATATTGATCTGGTTCTACTCTTGATATACACGTCGCTTTCGGTTCATGCTTCTATGGCGGGGTTATCCTCTAACTGCTAGATAGAGCGAACTTGCCTTGTCGGTATTGGTCTTCGACCCAGTTCTTGAAGGTGAAGCAGTTTTCGAGAGGATGTCCTATTGCTCGATGATAGGAGCAATAGTTTGGGTGAGAGACCTTGTCTGCTTGCTCGGGGTGCTTGAACTCCGGGAGTGTCATCATCTGATGTTTTACAATAAGATTGAATATCTTCTTTGTCTTGTCTTTGGGAAAAGAATATTCTCGATTCATCTTCTTTATAAGAGACGGATCCCGGCTGCTCGATTCTTGATCGCGTGGCTTCTTAGACCCGCTAAGCTGCCGTCGAACGTTTTTTCCGTTCTTTGATTTATTTTTGCCTCTGTGCCGGGTCTTTTGTATGATAGGTTGGTGATGAAAGGCATTGTCATTCTCCGTGGCCTGCTGAAGGAGGCGCTACGTCCTGGCTTTTTTGTAAATGGCCATTTCGCGGCTATGGTCATCCCAGACCTTTTGACTCACTTACCTTATCAGCTTGTCCATCTGTTCTTCAAATGAAGGACTTGGCATTTTTATGGCAGGACCTCATTTTGGTTCAGGGTTAGCATCTTTTAAAAGAACATCTCCTTCTTCGTCAAAGTCATGTATGACATAGCAGCCATGGAATCGTTCCCGTTTTTTGGATTCAACATATCCAAGCCCGATTGTTTCCATTCTCCCATTGGGCAATTTTCGCTGAGTTCCAGGGACGTCCCAGATCCTGTTGTAGAACTGAGCTTGTCGAGCAATCTGTTTGAAAGGTATGCCTTGGAGCCTCAACATCCTTCTTAACCCTTCTGTGTAAAATCTGGGCAGACGGATGGGTTGGAGCCTATCAAGTGTAGAATCGGCACCATGCCAGACTTCTTTCTCCACTTTGGTTTTCCCGGATCGGTAGAATTGGATTGCCCTTTCCCCTTTTCGCCTAGGAGGGACATAGAATGTCTGTAGTTCCTGCATATTATAGGTATCAAGCGCGTCTATCTCTTTGTGATGCTTTTGCGGAACCATGGCAATTTGTAAACTCTGATTATCGTCAGCGAAGGCTTGTACTGATGGCCGAACAGAAAATACGGCATTGACTTCATCTTTCAAATCCCTGCCGAAGATCAACGTAGGGGTGGATGGTCCCGGCTTGTTGCATTGGGGCGGCCCTGAATAAACTATTTCGTCTTCCTCCTCGGTATCACTCCCGAAGACCGGAATAGTGGTGATAGCTTTGTTCTTCGGTTTATGGCATCTTTTCATGTCTTCGAAATCTGGTAAGAAGTACTTTGCATCTTCGTACTTTCGGACTTCATTCACGAAGAATGGGTTCAGTTCCCCTGTCATGGTGTATTTGAGACCATCCTTGAAATACTTCATACATTGATGTTGTGTAGAAAGGATGATGTTGTACTCGTGTTACCAAGGTCTGCCGAGCAAAGCGTTGTAGCAAGTCTTCGCCTTAATGACATGGAACTTGATGTCCATGATAAGCAACTCAAAGTGTAATGTCAATATTACAAACCCAAGCGTCCTTGATGACTGAGAGTCAAACCCGGAGATGGTGATTTTATCACGAGCGAGGTGCTGAACGCTCATGCAGATTTCCTTCAATACTCTTACATTGATAAGGTTGACGGAGGACCCATTATCGACCAGGATCTTGCCTATCTTAATGTTATGATAAGATCCAGAGACATAAAGGGGACTGTTATGTTCGCACATCTCGAGGAGGAGGTCTTCATCGCTGAAGGTGATATCGGCTGTGTGCACTTCTTCCAGCTCGTCCTTCATCTTTTCCTTGGCGAAGAAAGCTTGGAATTGCTCGGGCTCTTGTAGTGCCTTGATCAAAGAATCTCTTGCCTCTTTGGATAGCAGAAGGGTGTCGAGAATGCTTAGCTGTGAGGGTATCTTCTTCAGGTGTGCCAAAACGTTGTAATCCACCTTGTTTTTCTTGGGCGGATCCTTGGTTGTCAACTCTTCGACGGCTTGGTCATCGAGGATGATATCCTTAGGGACCTTTTCTTTTCCCTTATCCTTTTTGTTCGACCCCTTGTTTACGGGTCCGAGATTCTTTTCAGGTAATGTGCGATTGCGCAGCTGAATGTTCTCACAGCTCTTCGGTTCTTCCTCATTTCCCGAGGTGGATTCTTTAAAGAGAGGGCCAAGAGCTATTTCTTCGTCAGATCCACTCCCGAAGGTGAGAACTTGCGATCCCCCGTAGTCAACCATATGACAGTTGCCGGCAGTTCTTCCACGTCCGTCTGTCGCATTTTTCCGCTGTCGACGAGCTTCATGCTTCATCCTCTTGAAGTGCTGCATGTGAGCGACATACCCTTACCACCAATTTCTAAAGGCGTTGCATTCTTTAGTAGGGTGCGCAATCCTACGATGATAAAAACAGTAATTAGAATGCACATCCTCTTCATTAAGGTGTATCTCATCAGAAGTGTTTCTTTCGGAGGGTGGCAGCTTCATTCCCGTCGATATGGCTTTGGCGAACCTTTTTCTCGTCTTGAACCTACTTTTATTTGCGGCGGATGTACTTTGATCTGGTGGGAGTGCTTCAACCCTTTTATCTAGTCACCGGCGTTTGGCCTTTTCAAATATGGCCATTTCGTACTCCCGGTTAGCTTTGCTTTTCCGAAGAGTATCGTTTAGTAATGCATCAATCATTTCGTCTGATGGTCCTAGAAGTTCTGGCTCAGGATCTGCCCCCAGTTTCTCTGCGTCAGGAGCTTCTTCACCGTCTATCAGCGAGTGAGAGATCATATGGCAGCTTACCATATAATCCTCAGGTTCATCCGACGAGTCTTCTCCATTGTCATCATCTCCATCCTTAAGGACGTGGCTGAGAAACTCTTGGAGTGTGACTGGAGTCCGCGCTTTTTGATTATATTCTTCCAACGCGTCAATATGTTTTTGCAGGTCCGTGCACTTGTCATCTGGTTTCACGGGCTTCTTGGTCTTTTTCTTCTTCTTCGAAGACTTTGACGGCTGGGTGCGATCGCTTTGACTATCACCACAAATTTTTGGAGTTGGGCGCGGCTTCAGCATTCCCTTGATGACTTCAGGTTCCAACGGACTTTTCCATTTGATCGCCGGGTATGTTTGGAGATCCTTCAGCATTATTTTGGTTTTGGCTGAAAGAGCGACCTCCCATGGAGCTTCTTCGACAAAAGAGCACGATGCTCCCGGTGTGTCCCCCCTTTTAAGAGCGTGCGGTTGAGGCGGGCTCACTTTCTAATTCTCGGACAGGGAGAATTTGCCCTGTTGGTATTGATCTTCAATCCATCCTTTAAAGACGAAGCAATCTTCAATTGGATGGCCTATCGCTTGGTGATAGGGGCAATAATTAGGATTGTTAGCCTCACCGGGTTGCAATGGGCATTTCGGATTCGGTAGATTGATGAGCCTGTTGCGTACCGATAGTTCAAACAGTCTCCTCGTTTTGTCCCGGGGAAATGAATAAGGGCGCTTTACCTTCTCGTTAAAGAATCGCTGCCTATCCTCCTGGCGAGCAATTTGACCTTGGAACACCGGGTTGCTGCTGAGCATTGGCGACGAAGCTCGCTTTCGCTTTTCCCTTTTCATTTCGAGGTTCCATCTTTAAAGAAGAAGGTTTGTGACCCATCTGGTCTATTTGGGCCAGTTTGTCAATTAAGGCTTGGAAAGTGGTTGGCTTGAAAAACATCATGAATTGGGAGATAGTCGCTTGAGGGTCGAGAGTACCCACAAACATGCCTACCGCAGGCGCTTCTTCGATGCGCTGCTCGCACTTCGACCATAAGTTCCGCGACCGTATTGCATATTGAACCCATGTTTCTCCTGGCTTTACCCTGGCGTTAATCAGTGTGGTGATCGGGGAGCGCTCGCTAGCACTTGCGAATCTTTGTGTAAACAGCAGCTCCATCTCCGCAAATGTCTTGATAGAGTCATTTGGAAGTTCAGAATACCACTCGAACGCCGTCTCCGACAAGCTGCCAACAAATTGGTGGAACAGAAGTTTATCATCACCTCCAGTGTTGCCGCACAAGGCTCTGAATTGAGCGACGTGCTGATGCAGATTTCCCATCCCCTTATATACGTGGAATTTGGGGATCGTGTATCCTGGCGGGTAGCTTATTTGGTCATACCAGCCCGGATATGGTTGTCCAGTCTAAACGATCTGCCCAGCAGCTTCATTTTCCTGGTGAGCTCGTATTTGCTGAGTAATGTAATCATCCAGAGCGGCCTTGTGTTAGTTATATGTATGCCCTAGAGGCCATTACTGTACATAGGATGTATATTGTATTGGATGCTGGGACATATATAGGGAGGACTTTCTTGCTCGACATGATAGTATGCTATCTGGTTGATCTTTACCTTAACATGTACACTGATTGTCTCTCTGTTACATGTTGGTAAAGCCCTTAGGATGTGTACTTGACTACCTGAACTATGATGCGGATCATACTAGTGGGGACATGGTAGTCTATAAGTACATCCTTCAAAGTCCCTAGTCGTGGGTGTATCGAGACAGGGCATCGATATACCAGAGTAGACTAGCGTATACCTTCTCGACCCATACAGATGAGCGATAGATGATCCCATATCCATTGGTGTTTGACATCAGAGATCATATATGGGTGCTCAGTGGAGACTGGGTACACTGGATGGACTCGCCGAGAACTCCCAGATGGTATTATACCTTACGTCAGATGGCAGTTCTCTGGTGGCACTGGTACAGAGTAGTCTGTTGACCCGAGATCGTCATAGAGTCTTGTGTGGTTCCCACTGTGCTTTGATTTCCATCTTACCACGTCCAAGAGGGCGTGCAAAACGATGGTTTTTGGGTACAGTCCCGAATCATATGGAGGCAATGAGCGATAGGAGGGGATTCGTCTCTCTCGGTATAGGGAGTTGATGTTGCGCTGTGTTCGATTGGCTATAACAGGAAATCCCTGGCCAGGGTTGCTGAGATTTACTGGTAAGTGTTACCAGTAGTTTCTCGAATTGTTATAGACCTCATATCGACACGACTTATCGAGCTATTGGGGTCTGACGTTTACCACCCCTAGGCAAGATATGTGACATATCAGACGATCAGACCGGACTGTACGGTAGTGTTACTGGTTGGATTCACTGGAGTGTGAGCGGGCTTGCTTGTCGATCTTCTGATCGCTCAATACCCGGGTGGCTGTTACGTTTAGCAGACCGCTTGCGGCTTGTGGGTGTTTGATATGATCATCACCTGCTGCCGGCGTATTGAAGAGTCTTTAGAGTCCTACACAAAGGTTTCCTGGCTCAAGCGAAACGAAATAGGAGCGCATATGAGATATGTGCGGGACCGAGAATGATACCAGTATGTGATACTGTATTCGATTCTCGCGATATGTAACATTGATCGGTTATATGCGTTATAGCCGGGTTATCGGATCAAGTGTTGATTCGATAAGTTGTTACTATTGATATTAGTCGGTTATATGCGATATGACCGGGTCGTTAAATCAAGTGTTGATTTAATGATTTAATGTATAATTATATATTTGATATATTACTTTGCATTAACTAGTATCGGTTCACTTTAAATGGATATTCTCACTCGGATGTGCACATTGTATATGTGATATACTTTTGTGCACTTGATTGTATCATGTTTGATGATACATGTTTGGTTTGGTTAAGTGTAAAGAATTAAACCTTGGTTAAGTATATGGTTAGGTTTTTATTTATTTATCCATTCATTTATCTATTTATTTTGGATTAATAAAGAGAGAAGAAAACAAAATGGTTGCTTTGATTCATGAAGTTTCTTGAAGCTTCATGCAACTTTGACCATTTTGTCTTCATCTCTTTAACCTAACCATTCACTAACCCTAGTCTATTCTCTACACCTAACTATGGTTGGAATTATGATAAGGATTCATTTTTCTTTTCAATTCTAATTAACTTATCATAATATGTCTTCTTCTTCTTCTTCTTCAAGATGAAGAAGCTTCACTTCATCAATGGTGGATTGATGAAATGAGTGAGAAATCCAATTCTAAAGTCTACCCACTTCCTATTTCTTCATCCTCTACCTCTTGCCAAGTAGTAGAGTGTGTTTTCTTCACAAGTTTCATGACTTGGTGAAGTGGGAGCTTGATCTTGTGATGCTTCGACGTAGATCATCTTCGGCATCGTAGTCGATGACCTAGCCCGCCCATTTCTCCGATGAAGCCGACGCTAGAGCCCAAGTTTCCGTTTGGACAGCGAGGAGACTTCATTGCGGAGCTATGGAGGTGGAGGACCGGATCTACAAAGGTTATATTTCCGTATACTTTTAGTTAAGTAGTTAACTAGTTGCTTGTTCGCCTAAAATTCTAGCCAACGATCCGTAGTCGGGTTTCTCGGCACCGTAATTTTTTGAAATAGGCATGGTTGATGCCTTGTGAGACCTCTTGAGAGTGCCTAGGAACCCTACAGTGGTATCAGAGCCTAGCTAGAGCCTTAGGCGATGCGTAGACGAAGTTTGAAACCCGAACGAACCCGAAACCCTAAACCAAACATGCTCTCTGGACTTTTTCTAAAATCTGGGATTTTTCCACATTAAAAATGCTTAAAAAATTCAGCAGGGAAATCTAAGAATTACGGTGCAAAATTTTTTCCATGAACTGTTCATAGTGCGGCGGAACCGCGGCAGAAGCCTGGCTTCTGCGGCGGTTCCGCGGCCAAATGATGGAAGTTGCCTTTCTATTTTGCACAGTAACTCATGGTTTCAGGTGTTGAGTTTTATGGGAATTTTTAATCTGTACTCAAGAGTTGAGTATTTTGGGGTTGCTTTGGGGATTCGGTGTTTCGATCGGAGTATCAAATTTTGTCTTTGTGGCTTTCCGGATAATTTTTGAATATGTTAAAAAGTTCGACCGGATATAAATACCCAATTTTTCCCCTGTCGGGAAATTTCCAAGTGTTGGATTTTTCCGTAGTTTAACGACGTTCTAAGTAGTGCAAGTAATGCGATGGTCTCTCTAGAAGACAACAAACCTTAACTCGATTATGTGACCGTCTTGAACTGCCCTTTGAACCTTAGGGTTTGGGGCAGTACGGCGTGCCACATGTGAGGCGTTGGCTTGACCCTTCTACGGCTGGACCGTTGGTACTGAGGCACGAACTGAATGTTGTTAGACTTATTTCATGTGTTGATCTATATCGGGAAAACTTGGGTGTTCGATTGTTCGATCGGAAAGTTTAACATTTTCTAATTATCTGGAATGTGATACAATAATTGGAATTCACAATAAGTTATGAGATAACTAATTTGAATGTTATAAACATAGCAGTTTAGTCTCACTTGATCGGTTGCCACGGAATTTTGATGTGATCAAAAGTCCGTCGCAATCACGTAGTGTACACGGATACTCGCCGGGTAAACTTAATAGACAAGCTCACTCCATAGCCCCGACCAAGTGACTGTAGGAGAACCCCGTCGTCGAAAGCATCCGTTTGGGTGCTCGCGGTAGCGGTGTTCCGCCTTGGTGCACTTCGTCGACGGTATCGGGGGTGCGGCCGTCTACTAAAGTTTGCGACGAGTATTCGATCAGGATGTCGGGAATCTTGTTGAATTGCCCAACTTGATATTGAAAAGTGTTTTCGATTTTGAGACTAAAATGCGGGGTTTATAATTGTTAGGCATGTGATGTCTAAGGAATTCATTTGATTAGGCATGCGGTGTCTATGCAGATTGCGGATTCCAACTGTTGTAGTTTTACACTTTCTTTTCTGTGACCGTAAGTGTAATATGTGATATCGCCGGTTTCGTTGCTATATGCCAACGACAATTGGGATGCGCATATTTACTTACGTTGATGACATGTGATGTTATGTGTTGCTGGATATGTTATATTGGATCGTCGTGTTTGAATAGCCGGGGGTTTTTATGTGAGATGAGTGTTTTTCTTTTTCATTCATGTAAAAACTTGTATGTAATATTCTTTTATTTGGGGCACTTCCAGATTGCGGAAGATGTCACCCTTTGTATATTATTTACTTTTCCGCACTAGGATAGACCCAAGGAGGGGAGCACAAGTAACCGGGTTCTGGAGTCCAGTGGGAGACCAACTCGAGGAGTCGAGTCCGGGTCTCCTAACTCTAGAATTGGTAGGGTTGCTTGCCGCTCTCGTAGGGGTCTAGGGGTGTGGGTTTGGCTATTCATCGCGCCCGTGGAATCCGTGTTTTATACTGGCTCGTATTGAAAACACGGACGTCCTAGTATATCCAATATTTCATACGATTCTTCTGCTGCGCTATCTGTGATGTGATCATGTGATGTTCTGTGATAGATACAGTATATAGTATATATGATATATTATATAGGCGTTACTTATGTTTTACACCCGCGCTAGCCCTGCCCTGCTCTGTCGTTAGTTACCTAACCTAACGGTGCACGAGGGGACATCGAGGCGAATGCGGATGGCATAAGTGTACGTCGTATTTATCTGTGATGTTTAGGTACTTAAATGATGGGACTTCATTAATATGATTAATGAAATAAAAAGAAACCTAAGATGTTGTAGAATCAATTTTCAAAATAAAACAGGTAGCTACAGTTCTTGCTTTGCACAGCGGTATATATGATATATCCTGCACCTTATTCGATGAGGGAAGGACCGAGATCCCTTCACCGGGAGTGACTCCTTTAGCAATAACTGGCAGATGCTACACACTCGGTTTGTCTTTTGATTGCTTCTATAGTTTCTGCTTTGCATAGTGATATATATATATGATATATCCCGCACCTCATTCGACGAGGAAAGGACCGATGATCCCTTCACCGGGAGTGACTCCTTTAGCAAAACTAGAAAAGCCTAAAAAACACTCCATTTTAAAATCATTTGATTCTACAACGATATTAAGTTCATTACGCAATAGGTTTTCAGAAAAACCTGTCGTAGCCCTCCGTCATTTCAGATAAGTAGTAGTTAGTATTCGTGCTACGTTTGTTGGCCTTTGTCAAGGCGTAGTGTGCGGTAGCTAACTGGTGCTTATCTGCTTATGCATATGATGCAGATTGGATTAGGGTAGTCGTGCGACCTTGTTGGCCTTTGTCAAGGGCCGTGCGGGTGGGTTTATTTCAATCAAGAAATGACGGGTTGAACTTGACTAGCATCATATGGTTTGTTGGCCTTTGTCAAGGTCATAGGAGGTTAGGGGCAAAATATTATCGGGAATTTCAAGTGTTGAAATTTGCAATGAGATTGCATACCTTCTATGAGATAGTTGGATCCCGATACCCGCTGTGAATAAGAGTTACTCCTGGGAGAGTTTTACACATTATAATTAGCCGATCAAGTAGGTGTCTAGAAAGGTGTTAACGAGATTACGCCTCTGGGAAAACGAGGTTTACATTAATTAGGTTCGTGCGAAAGCATGGGGGACCTCCCTCAAAGTACCGACACTGGCCTGGCTGAAAGATTGGCGAACTTGTAGTGTGTAATTAATCCTGGCTAGTCTTTCCTTTTAGGGTTTGAAGGAAGATTTGATAAAAACAATGGGCGCCATCCTGATTAGATAAAATAAAAACCAATCTATTCTTGCAAGAGCGCACGCTGAGTGTTTTCTTCTCTCTCTCTCTCCAGGTAGCGACCATATCACGCCTTAATTAAGATAATAATACGGATTATTGACCGAACCCGCTTGTTATACTGAGCTGGGGAACGTTGGTCCCGCTCCAACTTATAATTGTTATAAGACAGAGCAGGAAATTGGGGATTACCAGAATTCCCGTGCCGCCCAAACGAAGAGAGTGCATGATGATGCATCATCTTCAGGTGTGTTCATTACAGAGAACTGTTTCTCAGTATCCTTTACGTCCTGGGTATGTGATACCATATCAGGATCCCAGATATGTAATCTGTTACATAGGGCTACAGAAAGGTAGAGAACTGAGAACGGGTGATAAGTTTCCTGAGGCAGAAAACGGGGCAAGTGTTGCAGCCAAGTCTGTTGGTCACTATCACCCTGTATTATCAATACATTGATTCTGAACGAATGTTATTAGATACCGAACCTGATATACAAAATCATATAAATCTCTTTATTAGTAAAGAAAGGATATAATTTTGTATTGTTGGATAATGTTTTGAACATTTCCTATATCAAAAGTTGATCGGTTCAGGCACGTTATCTAAAAGCATTAACGTTCTAAATCAAACTACAGTTCTTAGTATACAGAACACACACAAGAGGAAGTGTTCAGAACTGAACGAATCCTTCTTGAGGTATTGTAGACTAGGTCATATCAATGCGACCAGACTAGCTGAAGTTACATATAGATGCATATTTAAATCAGTTTGAATTTACATCTTATGAAACTTGCCAGTCATGTCACAAAGATATAATGACACCAGCTCTGTTTATTGGAAACAGAGAAAGAGTTGGTAAACTCTTGGGATAATACATGTTGATGTATGTAGGTCCCCTGTCTACACATGCCAAGACCGGTTCTTTGTACTTCATTACATTCTCTGATAATCTCTCAAGATTCAGACATATGTTCCTGTTGAAACACAAGTTCGAACCTTTTGAGATATTCACAGAATATGATTTAGAAGTAGAAAACCAAAACACGGGTATAAGTATTATGTCCTTTGATGAGATCAAGGAGGAGAATACTTGAGTACGGAATTCCTGGACTATTCTAAAGGAGAATGAGATTCTCTCTCAGTATTACTCCTCCGAATACACCATAGCACGATGGTATATCGGGGCGGAGCAGTTGCACCATATTCGATATGGTGCGCTCTATGATGAGTACTACTGAGTTACCTATTTCCTTTTTGGGAGTTATGCACTTGAGAAGCTGCATACCTATTTAATAGGGTTCAAATCAAATCAAGTTGCCTACCACTTCATATTTGATATGATAAGGGAAGAGCCCATCTCTTAAGTTAGTTAAGATTTGGGGTTGTCCAGCCTATGTCTGAAAAGCATAATCCGAACAAGCTCGAGGTAAGATCTGTTATGTAGAACTGGAAAGGTTCCAGCTATACAAAACTGCAGCTGATAATTTGACAGAACCAAAGGATTCAATAGTTACCAACGAACCTCGGCCTCTCCGCCGATCTAGTAGGGTTCCTCACCCACGTGAGAGATACTTCGGTTTCTCGATGATAGTGGGAGTGAGGATTGCATCATGAGATGATGACCCACTAGTTTCGAGCTGGCCATCTAGAGTGGGACTCTGTAAGAATGGCTGGATGCTTAGCGATCTGAGATGGAATCCATGTACACCAACAAAGTATGGACTTTGGTTGCTATATCTGAAGGGTTAAATCCCCATCAGGAGCAAGTATATCTTGAGAAGATTACTTGGTGTAGATGGAAAAGTTGAGACTTTCAAAGCTAGACTTGTTAAAGGTTTGCATTAATGACCAGGTGTGGATCATGAGGAAACCTTTTTCTAAGGAGCTATGCTTAAGTCCATCCAGATCCTACTTGCCACGGCTACATACCATGACTACGATATCTGGTGGTTGGGTGTCATGACATCTTTTATAAATGATGTTTTAGAAGAGGGCGTTTATAAGTACACAGCCAGAGGGCTTCGTAGACAGTGGGAGCAGCGGAAACGTGTGCAAGATGTTTATGTGATAAAGCAGGCATCGCGGAGTTGGAACATCTGTTTTGATGAAGTAGTCAAACAGTTTGACATCATCAAAATGGTAGATGAATCTTGTATATACAAAAAGGTAGTAGGGAGTATGGTGATGATCCTCGTAGAGTACGTGGATGACATACTCTTGATAAGAAAGGAGTTTCCTATGCTACGCTCGGTCAATCTCCGCTTATCACAATGATGCTCCATATAGGATCAAAGTGATACCTCATAAATCCTGGATTTTGGATCTTTGAGATAGATCTAATTGGATGTTAGGATTCTCACTAGTTGTAGTGAGATGGTATCAACCGATCCTGGGGAGAATCACTGGAAGGGTTCCAGGGTGATAAAGACGACTGAATGTCAGTCGCAGGCATTGTCTTTACCCTCAGCAAAGGGACGGTATGTTGGAAGAGTTCCAAGCTAGATACCGTGACATACTAGACGATAAAGGCAGGATACATCGCTACTAAAGATGCTACCAAAGAGACTGTTTGGGTGTATATTGGTTCATAAGATGAACTAGGTTCCTACCATTGTGTGACAATGGAGTTATGGCTTGTGCCAAGGAACGCAGGTCCCATCAGTGATCCAGACATATTCTAAGGCAGTATCACCTGATCATGGAGATGGTTGATCTCCAAGGAGATCAAGGTTTGGAGAGAAGACTCAGAGGACAACACAGCGGATCCACTCACAAAGGCCTGTTCCCAGAGAGAGATTTTTATGGGATGGTTGAGTATGAGATACTACAACCACTGCTATCAGATGGCCCTAGTGCAAGTGGGAGATTGTTAGTTATATGTATGCCCTAGAGGCCATTACTGTACATAGGATGTATATTGTAGTGGATGCTGGGACATATATAGGGAGGACTTTCTTGCTCGACATGATAGTATGCTATCTGGTTGATCTTTACCTTAACATATACACTGATTGTCTCTCTGTTACATGTTGGTAAAGCCCTTAGGATGTGTACTTGACTACCTGAACTATGATGCGGATCATACTAGTGGGGACATGGTAGTCTATAAGTACATCCTTCAAAGTCCCTAGTCGTGGGTGTATCGAGACGGGGCATCGATATACCAGAGTAGACTAGCGTATACCTTCTCGACCCATACAGATGGGCGATGGATGATCCCATATCCATTGGTGTTTGACATCAGAGATCATATACGGGTGCTCAGTGGAGACTGGGTACACTGGATGCACTCGCCGAGAACTCCCAAATGGTATTATACCTTACGTCAGATGGCAGTTCTCTGGTGGCACTGGTACAGAGTAGTCTGTTGACCCGAGATCGTCATAGAGTCTTGTGTGGTTCCCACTGTGCTTTGATTTCCATCTTACCACGTCCAAGAGGGCGTGCAAAACGATGGTTTTTGGGTACAGTCCCGAATCACATGGAGGCAATGAGCGATAGGAGGGGATTCGTCTCTCCCGGTATAGGGAGTTGATGTTGCGCTGTGTTCGATTGGCTATAACAGGAAATCCCTGGCCAGGGTTGCTGAGATTTACTGGTAAATGTTATCAGTAGTTTCTCGAATTGTTATAGACCTCATATCGACACGACTTATCGAGCTATTGGGGTCTGACGTTTACCACCCCTAGGCAAGATATGCGACATATCAGACGATCAGACCGGACTGTACGGTAGTGTTACTGGTTGGATTCACTGGAGTGTGAGCGGGCTTGCTCGTCGATCTTCTGATCGCTCAATACCCGGGTGGCCGTTACGTTTAGCAGACCGCTTGCGGCTTGTGGGTGTTTGATATGATCATCACCTGCTGCCGGCGTATTGACGAGTCTTTAGAGTCCTACACAGAGGTTTCCTGGCTCAAGCGAAACGAAATAGGAGCGCATATGAGATATGTGCGGGACCGAGAATGATACCAGTATGTGATACTGTATTCGATTCTCGCGATATGTAACATTGATCGGTTATATGCGTTATAGCCGGGTTATCGGATCAAGTGTTGATTCGATAAGTTGTTACTATTGATATTAGTCGGTTATATGCGATATGACCGGGTCGTTAAGTCAAGTGTTGATTTAATGATTTAATGTATAATTATATATTTGATATATTACTTTGCATTAACTAGTATCGGTTCACTTTAAATGGATATTCTCACTCGGATGTGCACATTGTATATGTGATATACTTTTGTGCACTTGATTGTATCATGTTTGATGATACATATTTACTTTGGTTAAGTGTAAAGAATTAAACCTTGGTTAAGTATATGGTTAGGTTTTTATTTATTTATCCATTCATTTATCTATTTATTTTGGATTAATAAAGAGAGAAGAAAACAAAATGGTTGCTTTGATTCATGAAGTTTCTTGAAGCTTCATGCAACTTTGACCATTTTGTCTTCATCTCCTTAACCTAACCATTCACTAACCCTAGTCTATTCTCTACACCTAACTATGGTTGGAATTATGATAAGGATTCATTTTTCTTTTCAATTCTAATTAACTTATCATAATATGTCTTCTTCTTCTTCTTCTTCAAGATGAAGAAGCTTCACTTCATCAATGGTGGATTGATGAAATGAGTGAGAAATCCAATTCTAAAGTCTACCCACTTCCTATTTCTTCATCCTCTACCTCTTGCCAAGTAGTAGAGTGTGTTTTCTTCACAAGTTTCATGACTTGGTGAAGTGGGAGCTTGATCTTGTGATGCTTCGACGTAGATCACCTTCGGCATCGTAGTCGATGACCTAGCCCGCCCATTTCTCCGATGAAGCCGACGCTAGAGCCCAAGTTTCTGTTTGGACAGCGAGGAGACTTCATTGCGGAGCTATGGAGGTGGAGGACCGGATCTACAAAGGTTGTATTTCCGTATACTTTTAGTTAAGTAGTTAACTAGTTGCTTGTGCGCCTAAAATTCTAGCCAACGATCCGTAGTCGGGTTTCTCGGCACCGTAATTTTTTGAAATAGGCATGGTTGATGCCTTGTGAGACCTCTTGAGAGTGCCTAGGAACCCTACACCTTGGAGATGGTCTCCTCCTTGGCTGCTGAAAGAGCCGGAGGAGAGTTCGATGTCTCTCCTCTGTTATCTTCAATGATAATCAAGGGGTCTTTAGCTGGAGGTTCCGGCTGTAACATCATCCCAGCCATGTCTTGGAACAAAAAAGCCATTCATTTTATATTGGCCGCCTGTTCTGCGGCCTCCTTTTCTTTCCTCTCGATCATTCTTCGGAGGAATTCAGCATCAGTTTCTTGTTCCTGACGTTGCTCTGAGGTCCTTGGATTTTCTTTCGGCCCAGTGAGTCCGGCCATTGCAGTCAGCATCTCCTGAAGTTTTTGCTGCTGTTGCTCCTAAGCCTTTGTTATCGATCGAGTAAGCGGTCGATGACCCGTAGAAGCACGGATTTTCTCTTTTCCGGAAGCCATATAAACGGTGTATGTTACCATGCCCCCAGACTTGGGGCGTTTAGATTCAGCGTCCTTGCGGTTTGCCGCAGTCACATGGGCTTTCTCCGGCCTCCTTCTCTTGTGAGCGGTTGAAGTTGAGGGAGCCGTTGCAGCGGGCACCCAGACGGATGACATCTTCTGTGGTACCATGGGATGGTTCTCTTCTTGCTGAGCTTTAATCTTCTTTGGTCGGCGAAAGTAGTCCTGGTCAATCACCGATTCCTGGACCTGTCGCCAGACTTTGTAAATTTTGGAGGACAGCCGCTGAGGGGGCTGCTCCGGCTTCTTCTCTATAGCATTCTCCACAGGTGGAGAAGATCTCTTCAGCACAGCAGTCAGAGAGTTTTTGTGCACCCTCCTTAGCGGTTCAAAGCTGTTCCCAGTTGGAACAGCAGCATCGATTTCCACCGTTGGAGCTGGTGGAGTCAGTACCGGAAGGGGAGTTGCCCCCAGCCTTCCTTACTCAGCGCCAGTGGCGACGTCGAGCATGTCGAGCCATTGAGATTGTCTCAGCTGTAAGGTTGACTTCTTCATGCCCCCTGTGTTGGTGAAGGGTTGTCGCTGGCGCCAGCCTCTTGAAAACTGACGTCTGTTAAGAAGCAGTATCCAATCTGTTAAAGACAGACCTTTGGGCAGGGGAAGCAGCTTTGAGGACTTCGCCTGGTGCGGGAGCCGGAACAGTCATTTTTGTGAAGACCGACCCTTTGGCAGGAGAAGCCGCCTTGACGAATTCATGAGTAGGAATGGCTATCCGCTTAGGGATAACTCTTTCCGGTATCGCGGGCTTCTTCATATGCCCAAATGAGCTTAGGCCCAGTCTGTCAAAGTCTGAGGCGTTGGAGCTGGAGGACCCGTTGAGAGGGGCCGCAGTAGTGGTAAGTCGATCAAAGACCGACTTCTTTGGGGCTTCCTGCAATGGCAGTAGGGCATTGAAGTCCATGGGTTGGAGCATGGTCCCGAAGAATAGCCCAGTGGTGGCCTGAGTCATCTGGTCCACCGGCATTGTAAAAACAGAGGCCGCCTGAGGCCCGTAGGTCACTCCTCCTGCGGGGACAGAGTGAGAGTTATTGCCATTTGTGCAGTTAGAGGTCATTGATGTTCTTCTTTCTGCACGAGAGCAAAACCAAATCTTAGTACCTCGAACCCAAGGGTAATCATATTAAACCGTGATTCGTTCGCGAACACGACACACGAAGTGTGGAGTGGAAAGGGGAAAAGGTCCCACCGGGCGTGCCAGAATCTGTTCTCTGCCGAAACACAGAGACGAGACCGCGTAGGTCCGTCTTGCCTGAATTTAGGGGGCAGATGCTAATTGGTGCTATCCGTCCACCTCTTCGAAGATGCCAAGTTGATTTATGGCATCGTATATCGAAGGTTTAAACGGATGCAGCCGATGTAGCAGACTGCATCAGATTCCCCCTCATTGAGGGGTTTTTGATTGTGGGGATGCTCTTCCCTGCAGGCGCAAGCCCCTGCAGTTAATTACGCTACCGCATAGCGGTAACAACTTTCTCTTTCTCCAGATGGTCACTTCGTGTCGTGTATATTTGTTTTATTTTTGGTTGTCCGTGAATTGTATACGGAGACTAATTTATGTTGTCGCCCGTAGGGCGTAGCCGTATTTTCTTAGATTTGGGTTTTTGGTTTGGGTTTAAGGATACGGTAGTCTCATTTGAGACTAAGATCAACTTAAACGTATGTTAAGAATACGTTAGTCTAATTTCAGACTAAGATCAACTTAACGGGATCGTTTAGATCCAACAAAAGAGCATTTGAGCTCTATTGTTTAGTTTAGGGATATTGCGGTCCATTAGTTTAGGGATATTGCGGTCCATTAGTTTAAGGATATTACGGTCCAAGGTTAAGGACATCATAGTCCGCGGGTTTAAAGGGACCCCTCAGTCCGAGATTAAGGACATCATAGTCCATAGGCTTAAGGATCCCACAGTCTGAGGTTAAGGATATTATAGTCCATGGGTTTAAAGGGACCCCACAGTCTGAGGTTAGGGACATCATAGTCCATGGGTTTAAAGGGACCCCACAGTCCGAGGTTAAAGACATCATAATCCATGGGTTTAAGGACCTCACAGTCCGTAGAATGATTGGCTATTAGGACCCGTCACCTCTCTGAAGACGTTGAAGGATTACAAAGACAAATATCAAACGAGTGAAGAGATGTGCCCTTGAACCAAAGTTGATTTGGGAAATCTGTAGTCCAATTTAGGATTAAGATCAATTAATTGGATTATGAGCACATGGGCTCAGTTGAAACTGAATTGAGGATCTATGGCCAACTTGGGCTAATTCCAATTTGGTTTGAAATGTTAGCCCTTTGTTGGACTGTTGAACATTTGTCTGAGTTCAGCCCCCCTATTATTTAGCAATGCTAAACAGGGATTTGGGGGCTCTGAAAACATTTTGTCTTTGGCTGTGCAGTAACCATTCATTATAGTTCTGGGTTTTAAGGTTCAGCTGAAGGGGAGATTTGCCTCTGGAAAACTTAGCCAATTTGGGCTAAGCTTGGTTTTTAACATAGTGTTAAACACTAGAGGATATTTGGCGATCACGTGTTCCCACGTGATGCGCTTAAAACAGTGTTAAACACTCGGGACAGAAGACTCAAAATAGTGTTAAACACTAAAAATTGAGGCGGTCACGTGGAGTCACGTGAGGCGCTGGAGAATTGGGCCAAACCTCCTTTATTTTCTTCCCAGAATATTCAAATAAGTGTTAAACACTTTTAGTCTTCGATGCCATCACGTGTGTTCATGTGACGGGCATCCATGCACAAGATGTTAGAGGGATTTGTTAGGGGTCACGTGGGGACACATGGGGCATTGCCTCCAAGCTTGTTCTTCCTCATTTTGAGGAGTTTGTTTAAGGGTCACGTGGGAACACGTGAGGCACCCAAAATATAATCCGCCCTTCTTTATTTTGAGAAGTCTGTTTAAGGGTCACTTAGGGACTCGTGACCTAGTCTTGCTCGTTCTCTTTCTGATCATTGAGGGGAAGGGTCACGTGTTGCCACGTGATCAAGTTGGGCACTGATTTCTTTTACGTGCGTGGAGAGTTTTAAGTCCCTTGTTTTAAGAATTAAATTCTTTTGTAGGGTTAAACCCTAATTTTGTTTAGAGGAATTAAATTCCTATGTATTTGGAAGAATTAAATTTTTTAAACTCGATTCTCCCTCTAAGCTTTGGATTTGCATGGCAGAATCTCCCTGATGAGAATTAAATTCTCAACTTATGGGGAGATCTGCTTCTGCAAATCTTCAACCAAAAGAAGAACTAAGTTCTTGTATTAAGGATTAAACCCTATTTTGTTTGAAGGAATTAAATTCCTGATTGCTTTGATGTGAGAATTGAATTATCTAAACTTAGATCTTTCTTTAGGTTTTAGATCTGCATGGCAGAATCTCCCCGATGAGAATTAAATTCTTAACTTATGAGGAGATCTGCTTCTGTAGACCTTCAACCAAAGGAAGAACTAAGTTCTTATTCAGAAGAGTTAAACTCTTAGTTTGAGAATTAAATTCTCTTTTATTTTGTGAGAGCTTGTAGAATGAACTTCTTCTTTTTCTTCTCACATAGAGTTTTTTTCTCTTAAGAGATCTTCTTTCCTCTCTTGAGAATTAAATTCTCCTCTCTTTTTTTCTCTTTATTGTTGTGTATCTCCCCCCCCCCAAAAAAAGAAATCCCCCCTCTTCTCTTCTTGGCCCCTATTTATAGGAGAAAGAAAAGAATCAGTTTGTTTAGTCAATCTTTCATTGAAAAATTTTAATTGATTTTGTAACCAACATGATCTTTTAGATTACTCAGTGAATTTTATTCACCATTGGATTTTTAATCCAAAGGATATTCTGTTTGTTATTCTTAGTGAATTTCAGGGAAATCTTTCCTTATATAGAATCTTTCTATAAATTGGTGATTTTTTTAATCACTATTGGATTTTTAATCCAACGGTGCTCCACTTTACAGAGCACAATCTTTTTTGTTTGGAAAGATTTAGAGAAATATTTTTTCAGTTAGGGTTTTCGATTCCCTCTTAATTAGAATATAATTCTATTAGTTCAGAAGGCTTAAGAGCCTATCACATGTTGGCACGTGATCCCACTGTTTAATCATTTTAAATAGAATTTAATTCTATTAATTAAAGAGCTCTGGAATCCATCACGTGTTTGCACGTGACACCCTTGATTAAACATTTTAACCATAATTTAATTCTACTGTTTTAAAGAACTAAGCAATCATCACGTGTCAGCACGTGACCCTTGGTCACGTGTATACACGTGATGCCCTATTGGGATCTTTCCTTGCTGTTTTATTATGCCTTTTAATTTCTTCAGTGGGTTTTTTTAAGACCCATCACGTGTGGGCACGTGACTCCACCGATTGATTGTCTGGTTAGAATTTAATTCTATTTCAGCAGAATCCCCAGGAAACCATCACATGTCAGCACGTGACCCCTGGTCACGTGTGGGTACGTGATGCCCCATTGGGGTTTTTCTTGATATTTTCTGAGGGAACAAGTACCTTTCATGACTGTTGCATATACATATTGCCATTTATTGCTTCATGTATTAGTAGTACCTGATAGAATACCTTTCATACTGTTGCATGCATATGGCCATTTATTGCTATCAGCTTGCATGCATTAGATTCGCGCTGTATGTGCATACTTGCGATTACCTGCATATGTTATTTACTATTCACGAGTTGGCAACTCACCCCCGTTGTGCCACAGTGTTTTGCAAGTAGTCCCTCAGGGCAGTCGCGACAGGCTTTTCATCTTTCATATCATCTTTTGCAGCGGATACCTCTACGGCTGACTGTGTACAGTTTTGCTATAGGTGGGTTTTACGGTTATCCGATGTTGCGAATTGTATATTCGTTGTATCCTGTACTCTCCATCTACCACTTTCATGTGTATGACTTAGATACTTGATGTGAGGACGATATTGTATATTTTGGTGACTTGGATGTCTTTTGTGCAGTTTTACTTCTATCATCTTTTATTTCTTCGCTACGGCGTCGTATATCTGTTGTGGTGGTTGTTTTCCGTCGTTGGGCGTGGATTTTCTCTTGTTGGGGATACTTTACTTTATATTTATGTTGTACCCATTTTTGGGGTTAGTTTTACAAAGGAAGCGCTGCCAAAGTTTTTAAGAAAGTAAAGTTGGACTTTAAAGAATTTGGTTTGAGATTTCAAAAGTTTTGAAAATGCTATTATCACTTACTACTTTTGATGGTCTAGATTGCTGGGTTTTTGGCTTACTTAAATTGCGTTACGCCTGTAGACGTTGCGTAGTTTAAGGGCCGTCACGTGCCAATTTCGGGTTGTGACAAAGTTGGTATCGGAGCGCTAGGTTTTACCTTTCGGAGTGTAGGATGAACTTGGTATGATGGAGTAGGTAGCTTAAGCAGAGTAACGTAGTGTGTGTATGTCCGCGGCATACTTACGACACGGTACTCCGCCTAAAGTGACCTAAGTACTAATTGCTTGAAATTCCTTCCTTGGTGATACATCCTTGTGATTCGATTTCCGTGTTCTTATCGAATCCTATTTTCATTTATAGCCTTATGCCGCCGATGACTAGGAGGACTCAGAGAGGTGCAGCGAGAGCCGAGGTCAGAGTTGACTCTTTTGGGATGAGGACTGACCAGGATGGTACGCCCGTTGCACAGGAGCATATGGATCCGTCTTCGACAGATCATCTCGCTAGGCTTGTGGCAGATATGCAGGATTTGCGGCAAACGATGAGGTCATTGGTTGAGGCCATTCGAGCACAGCGACAGGAGGTTGCCACCCCTGTTACCCAGTTTTTCCTTGCGATCAGCACACAGCATAATGTTACGTATACAGCACCAGAGGATGCAGCCCTAGTTGACGAGGCACGTCTTCCCGAGACTTTGGAAGTTCCGAGACCGAGGAGGACTCGTATAGATATATCAGCTCGGAGAAAGATGTTTAGACACCGTGACAGGTTTCATGCACGTCGCGGGAGTAACAGAGGCTTAGGACGAGAATAGTTGTTTAGCTTTTATCCCAGGAGGGTCAGCAATTCTTATCTGGATGCTATCGGTGCGGGAGTTTGGATCATCGGGTTCGAGTTCGTATGGAGCCACGTGAGCGCGGGGTAGCTGTACCGCAGAGAGAAGGAGTTCAGCCAGTTGCGGGTATAGGGCAGACTCGAGAGTTTGCTTCTACTCATCGGGACGCGTGGGCGTCCAATGCGGAGTTTTCAGGTATTCTTAATTCGTTTGTTCTTTTGACTCGTAGGGTTGTTTTGTTCGGGATCTATGCACTCATTTTTTTTACACACTTTGTGCCATGGTTGGGACGAGAGACGTGTTAGCTAGATCAGCCGTTGTTGTGTTAATTTTTGTCAGCGATTTTTTTATTGCGCAACACGTATTTCAGTCGTGTGCCAATCGGATAGGAGATAGAGATTCATCCGTCATTTAGATCCTTCTTGAGATGTTGGATTTGACGTTCTCCTGGGCACGGACTGGTTAGCTACGTGCTAGGCGTCTGTGGACTGCCGTGAGGAAACAGTCAGGATTTGTTTCCCGGCGAGTCAGTTCTTGTTGTACAGGGGGACAGTGGTGCCGCCCATCACAGCTTGAATTTAGCCTTTTTCGCTAGTCGGCTTTTGAGGAGAGGATGTCGAGGATTCTTGGCTTCCATTCTTGATACCCAAAGTGGGTTGTTGGACCGGGTTCTTATCGTGCGGGAGTTTCCGACTTTGTTCCAGATGAGCCGGCGTTGCTTAGGGAGCTTAAGGATCAGCTGCTGAGTTGCTAGATAGGGGGACTTGTATGTCCAAGTGTTTTGCTTTGGGGAGCTCCTATTCTGTTCGTCAATAGATGGATGGCAGTTTGAGGTTGTGTATTGAGTGATCGTCAATTGAACCGAGTTACGGTGCGGATAAATATCCTTTATCTCGCATTGACGATTTGTTCGATCAACTCCAGGGTGGGAGACATTTTTCTATGTTTTCTTTGAGATCGGGTCATCATTGGTTGCGGATTCGGAGTGATGACATTCCGAAGACTTCTTTTGTGCGCGCTACGGGCAGTATGTGTTTTGTTGGTGTCGTTGGACTCACCAATGCCTTAGCAGCATTCAAGGATGTGATGAACCAGATTTCTTTAGGCCGTTCCTCGACCAGTTTATTGTTGTGTTATTGATGACATTGTGGTCTTTTCCAAGGGTCGTAAAGAACATGTGCAACACTTGAGGATTTGCTTTGCAGACATTGGGAGAACCCCAGCGGTTTGCTAAATTCTCGGAGTGTTCCTTCAGGCTTGATTGTGTTGACTTCCTAAGGTCTTATGGTTACGGGCGACTTTGTTGTTCACTATAATATTTCGTGAGTGGGGCTCAATTGTGTACTGATGTGGCACTATTGAGTTATCGCTCATGCTTCCCGATAGTTGGAGGAAGTACGAGTAGGTATCCCACTCATGATCTAGAGATGACCGCGGTGGTTTTGCGTTGAAGATTTGGGGACACTACTTATACGGAGAGTCTTGTCAGTTTTCACGGACCACCAGAGCTTTGTGTACATCTTCCTGCAGTGAGTTTTGATTGTTGAGACAGTCTTCTGCATATTTACAGTTCTTGTGCGATCGTAGAGTACAACTAGGTTCGCCTCCTCTAAGGGGGGAATAGCTTGCTCATGTCCGCGCCCGTCCACTTTTACTTAATTGTTTCATGAGGCACAGCCCTCCGATGCTCAATTGTCAGAGATTCTGAGTATGTTCGGCTGATAAGGATTCAGAGTTCTTGATTTATGACCAGGGTGTGCTACGTTCCGGACTCGTTGGTGTGTACCTGATACTGATAGGTAGTGACGCGAGGTCCCAGTGCAGGCACATCAGTCAGCTTTCTGTGTTCATCCCAAGTGCCACCAAGATATAACGTGACTTGAGAGTTAGTTATGGGTGGGCAGGGATGAAGAGTGAAGTTTCGGATTTCGTTTCGAGGTGTCTAACTTGTTGCGAGCTAAGGTTGAGCATCTGAGACCGGCTGGAGAGTTGCAATCTTTAACCGTTCTGGAGTGGGAATGGGAGCAGATCTGCATAAATTTCGTTGTGGTGTCTACCCAGGTTTAGACAGGGTGTGACTCCATTTGGGTGTTTGTTGTCCGGTTATGCTCAGTTTGCTCAGTTGTTCTTTATTAAGTTTGTGCGTTTGCATGGATTTCCTTCATGCATTGTATCCAATAGAGGCATCCCGTTCGCTAGCCGTCGTAGGCAGAAGCTTCAGGAAGCCTTGGGTACTGGTTGAGCTTTAGCTCCGCTTTTCTATCTGTAGGCCGATGGTTTGTAAGAGCGGACCATACAGACTCTGGAGGATAGGCTTGTACGTACGTACTGGGTGTTTGTTGGCGGTTGGGATCGTCACTTGCCATTGTTAGGGTTCTCCTTCGATAGCTGTTATCAGGAGACGTTCCAATTGGCAACCTTTAGGTTTTGTTTGGTAGGTGGTGTCGATCACCAGTCTATTTTTCCGACTCTGCGAGAGTAGGATTTTTGGACCCCAGCTAGTCATGAGACTACAGAGAAGATCCAGTTGATTAAGGTCAGGATAAGAGCAGCCCAGTGCAGACAGAAGTCTTATGCTGACCGTGGTGGTCGCAGACTTGAGTTCGCAGTGGGAGATCATGTATTCCTACGGATTTTTTTCGATGAAATGGCGTGTTGAGTTTTGGGAAGGTTAGTCCCAGATTGTTGGTCCTTTGAGATCCTCGAGCGAGTTAGTTCCGTTGCCTATATTTTGGCACTTCCGCCCAGATTATTGAGTATTCGTATTCCTTGTGTCGATACTTCGCAAATAACTTCGTTACCTTTCTCACATGATTCAGCACCAGACCATTTTTGGACGCGGTCTTTCGTTCACCAACAGCCGATAGTTTTAGTGGATCGGCAGGTGGAGAGACTTCGGTTAAGGGTCTTGCTATATGTGAAGGTTCTTGGCGTAGCCGTATAGTGAGGTGATCACTTAGGAGGTTGCGAGCGAGATTTGGGAGTTTTTGTACCATCTCTTTGAAGGTACGCTTAGTGAGAATTTTAAATTCGGGGACCGAATTTCTTTAAGGGGGAAGATTGTAACGTTTTAGAAATCGTTTTGCGAATTTTCCGTTTTTAGGGTAAAATAGTCAGTGTTTTCCGTTTTAACCCAATTGTGATCAAACTTCTGTATAGACTAGACGGTACCTAATTTAGGTAGAATGAAGCTAGTGCGCGGGCTTTGGGGGTCAATTGGAAGTTTTGGTTCACATAAAATTTTTCCCTAATTAAAATATTATTTTAATGTTTTATTTGTGCACTTTATTAGTGGTAATTACTTTTTGGTTTGGGTTAATTACTTCTAAAGAGAATCATTGCTAATCTAATCACTAGATATTTTGTTAATCCTACCATCCTTAAATATCTAGATATTTGTGGCAAAGAATTTAATTTTTTAAAGAAAAGAAAAGAATAGAAAATGTGGCATAATTGCATTAATGAGCTTTTATTACTTTTGTTTTGCTAGAATTTTCCACACTCTTCACAATACCACCCTCTCCTTTGATTTGGCCGGCCTCTCTCTTCCCCTTGCTGCCCTTCTTTTCTCTCACCTCATTTCATCAATTTCTAGTCCAAATAAATCACTAAAAATCCAAATAAATTCATACAAACTCAAATATAATTATTTCCCTTCATTCTTCTTCACTATACTAGCTCGGATTTTCATTCTAGTGAGGATTTTGGAGGCTAAAGTTTGGTTTTTTCTTGTTTCAAGTGGTGTTCTGGTGAGGTATAAAACCCTAACCCTAATCTCTTTTGTGGTTTTAATACTTTAATTAGCTTTAGATGTTTAATTTAAGATTTTAATTGCATATTTAGAATTTGTAGTAAGAGTTTTTGTTAATCAAGTTAGGTTTTAATTAGTAAAAAGGGGTTAATTGTTAAGTTATGCTTGAAGAAAACTTAACCTAGTTTGCTAGTTTGTTAAATGATATTTTCCTAATTATCTAATTAGCTTAATTACAAACTAGACTTTTACTAAATCCTAATTAAGTGAGATTAAAATTCTAGTAAGGGTTTGTATGGTTTAATCTTGCTAATTAGTAATGTTTGTAAATTCTAGTTTGGTAAAAAGTTGTAGTTTTGTGCTAAAATGATATATATTGCTTACTAGATTTTCGGACAATTTTGGCGTGGGGTTCTTTTGACGTTGCGACGTTATTCTTATTAATTCCACGCTATATCTTGTGTTATGAATGCGCGATCGGTACGATCAGGGTCTAGACTTGGTAGTTGTGTCGCTCTGCATTCCTAGTTAGGGTCGTGCCAATGTCTTTGTGTAGGTTTTGCCCTTGAGTTGGTTTCGTAGTGTTGCTATGCGCGATAGCCACTTGACGAACACTTCAGAGTAGGTTTGGAGTAGGTCCGTCGGTCAAACGTAGTTTGTACGTGTTATTGATCGATTGCTAATATATACTTGTTATATTGTTATATGCTTTCAGGATTGCCGGCGGGGTCTTCAGGCGCCGCGAACAGGGGAAAGCGAGTAGTTGGTTTTACTTATCCGGGAACGTTGGTGAGTAGATTTAACATCTACAAGGGGATCGCCCGCATGGCGTTATGCGTCTGGGCTAGATCAAATGACATGACTATTAGTTAGAAGTATACGGATATTGATTGTGCATGTATACCTTTATTTCTTATCTCATTTCCTTGTGTATGGACTTAGTATTAATGAGACATAACACCATTATTGACGGTTCATGTTTCACGAGCACTAATTGTATGCTACACACACACCGTCAATAATTTCCATGGCATGCACAACACCTATACATATGTGATATTGTATTGTTTAGGGACATTGAGACATGATCCTCATTTTCATTGTGCATATGACATATAGCATACCTGTATTCTTACATGCTTATACACATGCCTTGACCTGCTTACACGCTAGTTACCTATATACCTATAGGGTATTGCACCATTAGTGATAGGTATATACACATATGAGATATAGCTACATGTACATCTTGCTTACATACTTATACATATACCTGGGGGGTATTACATCATTATTGATAGGTAGATACACATATCTTGCTATGCCAATATGATTACGCATACCTGGCTATAGCTACATGTTCACCTTTATTTGATGTTGTATAGACTTGGAGAAATTAGGAACCGCATGATATATATATTAACTTGTTGCGGTTAAATAGCGGTTTTTCCTTTATATGCTCATATTACTGTTTCATGTTGCATATATTATATTCATAGATTTCATATGATATTCTCTGATATTTTTACTCCTAAGTATATATAACAGTGGAATGGGACGCTGTTATATATGCCTATATATATTAGTGGAATGGGACGCTAATATATATGTATTGATTAATGCAGTTATACTTGTTCATTACTTGATGTTTTCTAGATTTGAGGATCGTGGTTGTTTCATGAAATTATGCATTATTTGAAAAACCCGGTTTCTCTTGATATGATATTTCAGCTTCCACCATGAGATTTCTCGGTTCTGAGCTTATATATACCCCATGCGAGGAGGTGTCGTGGGTCGTGTGCGGGTACATGGTGGAGCCCAGTTGGTTCCCCGGGGCAAGAAGATCGAAGGTCCATGCCGTTGAGCCCGGCTGGGGGCGTTTGCCATCCGGTGATAGTATTTGTACTCGACGGATATCTGGGGGATATCGATTGAGATTATGTATGCACAAGCCTTGCAGATTTGGGGTGGTGCTTACCCAGGTTCATAGGATGTACGTACATGACGTAGGAGGGTCAGTCCCAGGTGACGGCGCCTCAGAGATGAGTATTTATGTGTTGATGCTAGACATTTGTTTTCATGATGTTTTTGGGTGTCGATGTTGGACACTCAGGTTACATGATACATACTAGATATTAGATACTGGTTATATGAGACTTACTTGAGGTTTGATACTGGTTATATGAGACTTACTTGAGGTTGGATACTGGTTATATATATGATCTTACAGGATATGAGAGCCAATTTGGGGGCTGATTTGAGGAAATTTGGGATTTAGATTGTCTTGATGGACTTTGGTCCTGCACGAGGTCAGGATTCCGTGAGAATGACATGTTTTATCCCATACTACGCATTTACTTTATATGCTTTGCTTCATATATTAGTAGCACTTGATAGAGTACCTTTCACGACTGTTGCATATACATATTGCCATTTACTGCTTTATGTATTAGTAGTACTTGATAGAGTACCTTTCATACCGTTGCATGCATATGGCCATTTATTGCTAGCAACTTGCATGTATTAGATTTGCGTTGTACGTGCATACTTGTGATTACCTGCATATATTATTTACTATTCACGAGTTGGCAACTCACCCCCGTTGCGTCACAATGTTTTGCAGGTAGTCCCTCAGGGCAGTCACGGCAGGCTTTTCATCTTTCGTATCATCTTTTGCAGTGGATACCGCTACGGTTGACTGTGTACAGTTTTGCTGTAGGTGGGTTTTACGGTTATCCGATATTGCGTATTGTATATTCGTTGTATCCTGTACTCTCCATCTACCACTTTCATGTGTATGACTTAGAGACTTGATGTGAGGAAGATATTGTATATTTTGGTGACTTAGATGTCTTTTATGCAGTTTTACTTCTATCGTCTTTTATTTCTTCGCTATGGCGTCGTATATCTGTTGTGGTGGTTGTTTTCCGCCGTTGGACGTGGATTTGCTCCCGTTGGGGATACTTTACTTTATATTTATGTTGTACCCATTTTTGGGGTTAGTTTTTACAAAGGAGGTGCTGCTAAAATTTTTAAGAAAGTAAAGTTGGACTTTAAAGAATTTGGTTTGAGATTTCAAAAGTTTTGAAAATGCTATTATCACTTACTGTTTTTGATGGTTTAGATTGTTGGGTTTTCGGCTTACTTAAATTGCGTTACGCCTGTAAACGTTGCGTAGTTTAAGGGCCGTCATGTGCCAATTTCGGGTCGTGACAATAGTGGTGTACCTGCAGGTGATGGAGTGACCCTCTCTAAAGGTGTCTTACAGACTAAAAGAGAGAGGGATCTGCATGATTAGCCTATCACTTACTTAGACAATTGAGTCAATCATGAAATGTTAAGTACCACACCAGATCTTGTTTTTGCACTAGCTGCAATAAACATATATTAATGCAATCCTGGAAAAATGTAGGGAAGCAGTTTATGAAAATAAATGTATGTTCTAAGGATATGGTAACAGCAACCTCCTTCAGGAGACGATTATCATTTCAGGCTTCCAATGTGACCTTGATAACAGAGTGGTTGTCCGAGTTATAGTTTTTCCCTCTTCTGAGGGATAATATGTAAGACAGGTGGCCCAAGCGGATACCGAGGAATGCATGGCGCAATATACTGATTAAATTCAGTGGATGATACCGTCTAAAAAGTTTTTTGGATTTGGAGTTCATTTATGAACTGGGTCCCATCAGATATCCAGACATATTCTAAGACAGATATTGCTCATTTCGGGAGATAGCTTTCTCCGTGAAATTGAGATATAGAGAGATACAGAAAGAAACACTGGAGCGGATCCACTCACTGAGGCTATTTCTCGAACGCAATAGTTTCATAAACGGGCTTTGCGAGACTGATTAGTAGAGAAGTTGGGTGTTCGGTATCACATGGGTTGTGAGTATATGACACCGCAATAATTGGCCTTAAGTAAAAGTGGGAGATTGTTGGCTATAGTGCCCTAAAGGCAATTATCATAGTCGTAGGTAGGCGATTGCGATGATTGAGGGGGGACCTATACCGATGGAACAGTCTTACTCGAGATGATATTATACTATCTGGTTTATCTTTATCATCACTATTATATGTTGATAGAGCCCATAGGATTCTTGCTTGACTACCAGCATTATGATGACGATCATATATGTGGGAGCTGGAGGTCTATAAGCACATCCTTAAATGTCCCTAGTCGTGGGAGTATCGAGACTGGGCATTGATACTCTAGTGTAGACTAGTGTATACTTATCTAGACCCTAACGAGGGGCGGTGGCCAGTCTCACAAGCCATTGGTGTCAGTTGTTCACCTAAGATAGTATACAGGTGCTGATAGGGTTATGAGTACACTGGACGAACTCGCTGGGAACATGCTAGTTGGTATTATACCTATTGTCAGATAGTAGTTCCCAAGTAACATGTGTACAGGTTAGTCTGTCGACCCGAGATCGTTATTTGTCTTGTGTGAGTTCCCACTATGCTTTGATTACTACCCTACCATGGCTCAAAGGAGTCATGCAAACAGGTTTTAGTTGGGTACAGTCCCGAGCCACATGGAGGCAGTGAGCGGATCGTCGGGGATTCCCCTCTCCCGGTATTGGGGGTTGATGTCGCGTTGTGCACAGGTGGCCATCACCAGAAATCCTCGGCCGGGGTATACGAGAATTACCAATCCAGGATCGATAGTTTCTCAGGTGGTGATGGGTTACATACCAACACGAATTATCGCGTTATTAGGGGTCTGACTTTATCCACCCCGTGGACTCGATATGCGATACTTTTAGACGAACAGACCAGACAGTACGGATATTGTCACTGTCAGGCTCAGTAGGGGTTTGGATGAGTTTGCTAGTCGGCCTTCCTTTCGCTCAATACCTAGGTAGTCGTTACGTACAGCTAGTGCCGTTGACGTAATTGTGGTTAAATCCACTGCCAGCGTATTGACGAGTCTTTAAAGTTCCACACAGAGGGTTTTCACGGTTCAGGCGATATGGTGTAGATGACGTATGTTGGTACATGCAGGTGTCTGATTAAATATATGTACAGGATGCACAGACTTTAATCGGACGGTTGATAATAGTAGCGGCTTAGGATTAAACCAGATTATTAAATCAGGTTTTGATTTAATAATTTATATATGTATTTATATATATGTATTCTAGTATTATTGTTCACTATTCATTTTCTGTCTTAGCTATTCATATTTTCATACGAATACGCGTATATGTATTTCGATACGTGTACAAGGTTATATTCCATATTTATACGGAATAGTTTCTAGAAGATGGCCACCTCATAATTGATTTTCTTTTTAGAAAATCATTTTGGAAATGAGGTGGAGGGTGAGTTGGCATGAGCATGGGTTTTGGCATGTTGAGAGGTATGGTTTGCATTTGTTTATTGTAAAATGAAAAGAGATATTTTGTGGGTGTGTGCATGATTGAGAGGGAGGGAGGCTACCATTTTTCACCACATGCCTTGCCCACTGGTATTTCCTTACTTGCTCACTTTTTTCTCTTCACTTGATCACTCATTCTCACTTGGAGAAAACACTTAGCCATTTTCTTTAGTTGCTCATGCCACATGTTTCCTCACCTCCTCTTGATCTTCTATGGTTGCTCATGGAGCACTTGTGATGTGAGAAAAATTATAGTGACACATTCCTACACCTCTACTCTCCATTGCTAGCAACCTTGGAGCGTCGGTTGCCTCGCTTGGCGAGGCTGGAGCTTACGCCGTTTCCCTCAGGTGGATTATCGTAGATGGAGGAAGACCGACAACCAAACTCGATCCGCGACCATTAGGAGTTTGGGATGAAGGTTGAAGACCAAAGGACACGGATCAACCCGGTATAACCATTCCTAACTCTTTATATTGCTTGCTAGTATAAGGTTTAGGGTAGATCTAGGAATCGGGTTGTGGTAGCGCCAGTTTAGAAATTTTTTTCCGCATTTGGCCACGGTTTGATGGCCGGAGTGCTGCCGTAACCCAACATGGTATCAGATCTAGCCTTTAAACCCTAAGCTAGCTTGTTTAGACGATGTTAAAGTATCAAAATCGAAACAACCCCGAAATGATACCCTGCAGATTCCAGTCTCTGTCGATTTTCAAAGTCTTCAAAAAAATATTTTAGTAACTGCAGAAGACTATTTGTATGACCACAAGAGCACACACCAAATACGAACCCATTCTACCTGTTTTCACCCGAGCACATGCTCAAAAAATCCGAGCTGGATGACCCTAAGAGGGAGTTAGGACTTCGTAATTTGTGTGTGGTCTGGTCTCTGGAATATTGGTTCAGTGGTATTGCTAGTTTAGCCCAATTTTGATATTGTTTTATCTAGTTATTTGGGGCTATTCGGGGTGTTTCGAAGTCGATAATCTAACACTGTTTATATGTTTATCAGTACATGCATTACTATCTGCAACCGTGAATGTCATTAGAGCGGTACAACTTGTCTAATTGCTATATGTTCTTTTAGACGGGTTTGCGAACGTGACATTCACGTTGATGTTCTGTATTGTGCTGTGTTGTGGTTGGATCGTCATGGTGGATAGCTTGGGTGCAATGTTAGTACAATTTAGTTTCATTTGTACATTTGATATTGCGGGGCGAGCGTCCGACCCGTCACTGCCAGTTTGTATATTATTTTTTGGGGCACGACCGGGTTGAGGTCGATGTCATCCTTGTACATATTATTTTCTTTGCTGTACTAGGATTACCCCGCGGTGGAGTGCATGAATAGCTGGGTTCTAGAGGGCAATGGGTCCGCATCTCATGGAGTTGAGACTGAGGGGACCTTGCTCTATAATTGACAGGCTATTCGCTGCACTCGTAGGGGGTATAGGTTGACCCACGGAGAGGTTCTCAAGTTACCGGATTCCGTGAAGTGCTGGATGACCCATTCACGTTGTTAAAGGGGGTTGCCTCGCTTCTGGTTTTGGCGGGTAACTTGCCGCACTCTTATGGGGTCTAGGTTTCATTGCACAGGCTATCCACATGACAGGGAACTTCGTGTCTCATTTGCGGCTCAAGTGAAACCCGAGGCTCCAAGATTATCCACCATTTTGTGTTGCTTCTGTGATGCTTCTGTGATGTTGCTTTATATCATGCCTGGGACGATTGTTATATATAATTATATATATAGTAGATGTGCATAATTAAGAAAAATGATATAAAATGAGTAGGAAGTATATTTAATTTCAGGTTTGCCAGTTATGATCATTTCGTTTTAAGTGTTTACTACGAGAAATCCAATTTCTGAATTGGAAGTCCGTTTCGTAATATGTTTTACTCTTTGTTGGGAGCATAATTGGGCGACTCTACTGTTCAAGTAATTGTAGGTCTATGAGTTAAATTTACAGAACGGGATACAGATCAACAATAGTCGTCTGAGTTTAGGAGTTATGATCAGATTACTGATGAAGGGTGCAAACTGAAATGACAAAAATCTTCCATACATGTCATCCGTTTAAAATATTATTTAAATACCAAATGATACTGGAATTTAGTGAAACTGGTACCATTGGAAAGATAAAACAATTTTCTACACAGTGGTAGTTGTCTTAGTACACTATCACAATTAAACATTAAGGTTTCAGGTGTATAAATGCATGTCAAGGGGTAAGTTCCTGCACTGGACTGCGGTCCAAGGTCAGGTAAGTTTTTGTTTTCGATGTTCATAGGATATATCAAATAATAAATCTACACGTCGTGTTAAAGATTATGCAATCCCATTCGTAAAGAACCCAGGCATGCTGTGATTGGATTTTTTTGGAATTAATCATGAATTAACAAGGTGTCACATATAGTGGTTCAGAATCGTCGCCTCTTGGGGACGGCTTTTCATGTACGAAACTGCGGTATTTTAAACCCAACTTTTACACAGTACTAATTAATGATATATGAGTCATATCAACACTAAAGCTTTGCATTGCTATAATGATGAATAACTATATGCAAGCATATCGCTGATCGAATTGGGATCACCAGTATGGATGGTTTCTAGTAATTTACAATTATTTCTAGCAAAAACCATGAATAAGCATATTAAAATTCCCGATGATAAATACTCAACTAAATGTATATGTAAAATAATATTAATACAATATGTAAAATAGCATGTGAAGCAAGTGCTGAACTTTCCTGGCGACTGTTAACTGGCGGGCTCCAACCGCGAGAGGCGAACAACGGCAACGTCACGGCGGCAGAGAAGGTCGACGACCACGATATGGGTGTTCGATGAAATATCGACGGAGAGCTCGGCTTGGCGTTGTGCAGCGGGGAGGTAAGTTGCGGCGATGTAGTGGTGGAGATGGTAGTGGTGTGGTAGCATCGTCGGATCATGGGAGCTCCGGCAAGGTAGCAATGGTGATGAGACAAAGGGTGCGCCGGCGGGGTGGTCGGTGCTCGGGTGCAGGGGCGAAGGGGGTTGCAGAGGAGGAGTTGGTGGTGTCTGGGTCCGACTGCAGGAAGAAGGAGGATGCGGCGATGGTCGAGTGGTGGTCGAAGGTGAAGAAAGAGGAGAAGGAAGTGTAGCTGGTGATGGGTTCGTGGTGGTGGTCGACGATGAGGAGATCGGGCTCGTCGTCGATGGGTGAGTTGGCGGGTGTTTGGAGGAGAGGGCTTTGAGGGGACGAAGAAAATGATGATGAGGGAGAAGGAGCGAGATGGAAAAGAAAGGAGGGGCTCGGTCGAGACGTGGGGGAAGCGGGGACATGGGGGAGCGGGTCTCGCGGCGATAGGCGCGAGAAGAAGGGCGCCATTGGAAGGAGTGGCCGTTGGGGGGAAGCGAGTGGGGCACGGAGGAGTTGGCGAGCGATTGTGGGTCTCGTGGAGGTGGACACGAGAAGCGGGGAATGTTGGGGGAAAAGAGCGGGAAACGAAAGGAGTGAGGAAGAAGAAGAGAAAGGGGAAGCGGGTCGGGCCGGGCAGGTTAGGAAAAAGTTTTGGGTTCAGTTGAGGGAATTGGGCTGGCGCTGTGGGCTTTGTTTTTGGGTAGATTAGGAAAAGAATTTTGAAATATAAAAGGGTTAGGGTTTGGGTTTTGGTTTTAGAAAATTATGTAGGAAAATTTGGGGGGGAATATTTGGAAATTATTTATTAAAATACGATTATGGTATATCGGAACCGGGTATTATATCATACCCCACTTATATAAAATTTCGTCCTCGAAATTTAAAATAAACGGTAAGATATAAAATGCCATGCGAAAAGTAACAAAAATCAATTACTATTATATAGAGATTTACGTAAAAGCAACTAGATGAACTTTAAAGATATATATATATATATATATATATATATAAGAAATAGCTCAGCTAAAAGAATAGTCATAAATAAGCACAGGGCATAACCATTCATAGTAATAAACTATATATATACAAACATAATGAAAGATATAATAACATTGATAAACAATAGTGAAGGATTTTCTTATAAGCCAAAAATATTTTAGTAGAACCACAGATCAAGCAATTTAAAATAACTTGAGAAAACCCATACGGTAAAATATAAGTGAAAATAAAACAAAATAGTATATGCGATGTAAGTTTACAGTATTGAAAATGGGAAAAATAGTATAGCATTTAAAATAAGTAAAACAAAAGTAGTTAATAGTACGCAATTTAGATAAATACAAAAATAAAGAAAACTAAATTTCGAATAATAAACGTCACTGAGTGTAATTTCAGTAATGGGAAGCAATACTAGTAATGTATAAGAGACTGGTCTGGGCACGGATTTGCGTTAAGATACGACCTAAACGAAAAGAAGTCGGGAAGGTAGTGCTCAACTATAGTGTCGATGGGGCTGGTGGTCAGGTTACTACAGGGCCCAAGAATAAAGTAACGATAATGAATCTCAAGAAGGGAAGGAAATAGTTGTAAGAAGGAACAATCAATACATCATGCGGACCTTAAAGATACAATACTCATAGAAGATTTTCGTGATCAGACACTTTATATTTCAGAAAAGTTTTAACAAAGCACACTTGAAAGATAAAAGTGGACCTAAACTATACATAGTATTATTTGGCCAGAAGAACAGAAAAACAAGTCGCGTCAGTCGCGATCGTGGAAGTTCAACAGGTTACGATAAGCTTTTGCGCTAAGATAAGGGCGTCCATTCCCATAGCGCATCGCATGGATCGCTACTGGAGGTTCTTCAGCTTCGAGTTCCTCCTCACTCAAGATTTCATTCTCCGACTCTTCCTCAGCTGGGGCCTCGTTTTCAGGCTCTTCCCCCATGGGGTTTTCTTCTCCCTGTCCTTCTTCCTCAGCGGGAGCGTCCTCGTCAGAATTCTCTTCCACATGATCTGCCTCTTCTGGTTCCTCTTCCATTGGGTCCTCCTCAAGATCTTCCTTTTCTTCATCGTCAGAGTCACTGATCATGTTGATTTCTGGGGCTGCGTCTGTGACTCCCTCGTCCTCGGGATTGCTGTTGTCGAAAATAACCTTTGGGCCATCGATCTCGTCATCTGATCTCACTAGTATGCAGTCAAAAGAAACGCATGGCCGGGTGTCCTCATCGAAAGGAGGCGATGTCCCAGGATTGGCCATAGCCTGAAAAGAGAGAGAGCCATGATTAGATAGTGGAACACACAGAATAACTAAAGATGTGGAGCACATGGAAAAATATAAAGTGGACAAAAATCTATAATCATAAACCTGAGTGATGGTGCAGTAAGTAGTATAAGAAAGTGAGTGGCAAGGGAACGATATATAAATCACAACTCACATATTCATTTAAACCAAGGGGTTCAACAAAATACAAGGTTCAGACGAAAAGAAACTATTACTAAATAAAATAACAAGGTCTTTATTGAAAGTAAGAAGGGTGATAACTCCGCGTTGATATCTAGATCGCTTCGATCTCGTAAAGCGAGTTTGAATCTTGTGTTGGGTCTATACTATCCTCGAAACTCAAACTACAAAACAACCAAGTTACTCAGCAGAAGTGGAGAGCGTTGACGAATCTCCTCCTTGTAGCTCTTTCCTTCGAGAGAAACCATCGATAAGATGCTCGTCGGATCCACAAATCATGCACTGTCCCTTGACTTGGCGACAGTCCTTCTGAAAGTGTCCTGGTCTATTGCAATAAGCACAACGTTGAGTTCTCCGCTGCTTCTATTGTTGAGGAACAAATGGGCGCTTCATCTGCACACCACCTTTTTGTTTAATAGGGATTCCCCTACGATTGGGGGTTTCCGCTGGTGCCTGAGCCATTTGCCTTCTTAGTCCTTCAGCTAAGAGATCGTTTGTTCACTCCTGGGCTTCCATCAAAACTTGCAGTACACCCAAAATCTCGATAGTCTGACTCTGGGTAGTGGAAGAGGACGGAGAGTTGTTGGAAGTCATGGACGCGAAACAACAAATTTTTGGACGACATAAGGTACAAGTTATAAGAATCATAATAAGATATAGAACGAAACAAGAATATACGGTGAGGTAAAACTCAATCGAATGGAAATCGAATGTAGAACTCGAAGTCACTCAAGAAGAGTGCTGCCTTGTAATTATGCTGCAGTTCATAGTTACAATCACATAACACTACTAAGTCATCCAAAACTCTAGTGGATGGAGTCAAAAATGTAGCTTAACAAACTATAGTGATCCTGGTCAAAGATAACATGTTTATAATCTAGACCGAATGGGCGACTTAAATTGTCAAGCCCTAGCCGGAAACTATAATCCCAATCTAAACCTGGCCCTCTGATACCATCAAAACCATGTCACGCCCCGCTTTCCAAAATACAGAATACGAGGGGTGACAAGGCCAACCATGCTCCTACGGTCAAGGAAATATCCTGCCGTAGTCACACTTCGGCTTCTAGCATTACGTGGTAATCAGTAATCAATGTAGAAGTAATGAGAAATGCAGTCACTAATTCTACCAAAACAGATATAAAACTAACCGGTAAATATCAAGGGAAAGATAGCGCTGATGTCGCTGATCTAGATGTCCGCAGTATCCTCAAAGTAAGAAAAGTCCTGATCCGAGCTAAGTCCACTTCTCACTCTGAGCATGCATACTCACGTCGTCCGAGCGACACAATAGAAATATATACATGTATAATGTGTAATGATGATAAACATGAAGCAGTAAATATAGAACAATGACGCGAGCATGAAATAACCGGTACATGTAATGATAAAGCAAGTGTATCAGATCAGTAGTCAATGCAATGTCCATGTCACTAAAGCTATCAGTCTCTAAGTCTCAATGTACAGATTGCTAAACCTATCGTCAGTCCAAGTTTGAGTGTCAACCACCGCAGGAGTATCCCCAACCCAAGGGTAAACCCCAGGAGGAAGGGAACAGGGCCCGAATCATGCTCGCTAATAATCAGTAATACCATCCATACGACTCTCGAAATCGCTATATATGCCGACAGTGGGACTCTTGAGATTCCGTTGATCGAACTCACACTCAAACTACCCCACACCCCATGTTCTACATCCAACACTGACCATGAATCCAAATACTTGTAGCTCCATGACAAGTCTACGCGAGAACTGGAGACAAGGTCTCCATCAAGCATGTCTCGACTGGTATCCAAGATAAATGGACAGTGTTCGACGTCTTACCTATAACACTAATATAAGTGCTTCTATAACCGTCCCATTCTAGTTATAGTTACACTTATATATGTCCCATAGGCGTCGACAATGCAATAGCTTTTTGGGTCCGCTGATTGTGTATAAGTACGTGTCAGTTCACTTATTCATTCACGTTTTAACACTAACGTACTTGCCACAATCCAATCATTAACATTTATCACTTGGTTATGTAACACAGTCACTAGCTTATCGAGGCAAATGAACACTATTTATAAGAGTATGACAATCATGCACATGATGGGGATATAGTAAATGAACTGCTAAAAATATATGAGCAACCGGTGTCGGTTGGACTAGAAAAATCATATAAAATCACACGTGCATAATTAAGCAAAAAGATATAAAAGGAGTAGGTAGTATATTTAATTATCTATACATAAAAATTAGTTCCGAGTCAATCGGGTTTCAGGTTTGCCAGTTATGGTCATTTCATTTTAAGTGTTTACTACGGGAAATCCAATTTCTAAACTGGAAGTCCGTTTCGTAATACATTTTACTCCCTGTTGGGAGGATAATTAGGCGACGCTAATGTTCAATTAATTGTAGGGATATGAGTTAACTTTATAGAATAGGAGACAGATCAACAATAGTCATCTTAATTTAGGAGTTATGATCATATTACCGATGAAGGGTACAAACTGAAATGACAGAAATCTACTGTACATGTCATCCGTTTAAAATATGATTTAAATACCAAATGTTACTGGAATTTGGTGAAACTTGTACCATTAGAAAGATAAAACAATTTTATACGCAGTGGTAATTGGCTCCATACACTATCACAATTAAACATTAAGGTTTCAGATGTATAAATTCTTGTCAAGGGGTAAGTTCCTGCATTGGACTGCGGTCCAAGGTCAGGTAAGTTCTTTGTTTTCGATATTCATAAAATATATCTAACAGTAAAGCTACACATCATTTTAAAGATTATGTAGTACCTTTCGCAACAAACCAAGACACGCTGCGATTGTATTTTTGTGGAATTTATCATGAATTAACAAGGTGTCATATATAGTAAGGTTCAGAATCGTTGTCGCCTCTTGGGGACGACTTTTCATGTACGAAACTGTGGTATTTTAAACCCAACTTTTACACAGTACTAATATATGAGTCGTATTAACACTAATGGTTTGCATTGCTATAATGATGAATAACTATATGCAAGTATATCTCTGATCGAATTGGGATCACCAGTATGGATGGTTTCTAGTAATTTACAATAATTTCCAGCAAAAACCATGAATAAGTATATTAAAATTCCCAATGATAAATACTCAATCAAATGTATATGTAAAATAACATTAATACAATATGTAAAATATTATGTGAAGCAAGTGCTGAACTTGCCTGGCGACTGTTAACTAGTGGGCTCCAACCACAAGAGGCGAACATCGGCGACGTCACGGAGGCAGAGAAGGTCGACGGCCACGATATGGGTGTTCGATGAAATGTTGACGGAGGGCTCGGCTTGGTGTTGTACAGCGGGGAGGTGAGCTGCGGCGACGTAATGGTGGAGATAGTAGTGGTGTGGTAGCGTCGTCAGTTCACGGGAGCTCCGGTGCGGTGGCAATGGTGATGAGACAAAGGGTGCGCCGGCGGGATGGTCAGTGCTCGGGTGCAGGGGCGAAGGGGGTTGCAGAGGAGGAGTTGGTGGTGCTGGGGTCCGGCTGCAGGAAGAAGGAGGATGCGGCGATGGTAGAGTGGTGGTCGAAGGTGAAGAAAGAGAAGAAGGAAGTGTGGCTGGTGATGGGTTCATGGTGGTGGTCGATGATGAGGAGATCAGGCTCGTCGTCGATGATGAGGAGATCAGGCTCGTCGTCGATGGATGAGTTGGCGGGTGTTTGGAGGAGAGGGCTTGGTGGGGACGAAGAAAAAGTGGATGGGGGAGAAGGAGCGAGATGGAAAAGAAAGGAGGGGCTCGGTCAAGACGTGGAGGAAGCGGGGACGTGTGGGAGCGGGTCTCGCGGCGATGGGCACGAGAAGAGGGGAGCCATTGGAGGGAGTGGCCGTTAGGGGGAAGAGAGTGGGGCGCAGAGGAGTTGGCAAGCGCGCGCGGGTCTTGTGGAGGTGTGCGCGAGAAGCGGGGAACGTTGGGGAAAAAGAGTGGGAAATGAAAGGAGTGAGGAAGAAGAAGAGAAGGGAGAAGCGGGTCGGGTCGGGGAGGGATCGGGTAGGGTAGGTTTGGGAAAAGTTTTGGGTTTAGTTGAGGGAATTGGGCTGGGGATATAGGCTTGGTTTTTGGGTAGATTAGGAAAAGAATTTGGAGATTTAAAAGGGTTAGTGTTTGGGTTTTGGTTTTAGAAAATTATAGAAAATTCTGTAGGAAAATTTGGGGGGAAATATTTGGAAAATATTTATTAAAATACGATTGTGATATATCGGAACTGGGTATTACAGTACCTGCTCAATTTCAATGAATTTCCGGACGGCGACGACGACGAGTGAGCTCAAGATGGAGTGGAAAGGCACAAAACACGAGCGTATCGACCAAAATAAGCCAATCAGGTGCTCTTTTCAAAATGCAATTGTCTTCATATTATCTTTATCGGTCTTTTCTACATTTAGTTCTTATATTGATCATATTACTCATGTTCATTAGAACCGTGAGATATGTGATCGATGACACGATTGAGGAAATGATACTGAAAGTACAAGAGAAAAAGGAACTTATGTTTGAATGGTAACATTTTCTTGATCTAGACCATCTTTTGTCGACCTCATTGATATCATCTGTATGGTCCAATTTGATTTATAGGACTGTTTAGGGACTCTAAAAATGCTTTTGATTAGAAGTCTCATCTCCTCATACTCCCGCTCTCGATCTATTTAGTGGTTTTAGCACAAGCCAGAGACTTCGTCTTATCAGTATGTATCACAATGAGGGGAGTCGGTACCTCCGATAAATTCGATAACCAAACTTAATAATGTATAAATATATAAATATCATATGTATTAAATTATATATTTTAAAATTTTAATCACATGGGCTTTACCCCCAGATGAAGATGAAGATGAAGATGATGCACCCCTCTCCCCATGATCGACCTCCTCGTAAGTTTGATAATCCTTGGTTTCAATACAATTTTTACATAATTAACGAAAATATTGTGTACTAATACTTGTATATTGATAACATTATAATACTTGATGGATTTCAGTTACTTCCCGGACAACGACGGTGCCCAGTGTGCTCAAGGTAGAGTGGAAAAGCAAAAAACACGCGTGCATCAAAGAGTCACTCCATTTCGTATGTTTTTTGTTTTAATTGAATTAAATTTGTAAATGTATTAAATTGAATTGAATACAATTGAGTTTTGCTTGTTTATATATCAGTATTTGAATTGAATTGAACTGTGTGGTTGTTTGTATTGGTGCAATTGAATTGAATTTGTATCGAATACTCGAAAACGACGTGAATCCTGCTCTATTTTTTCTCTGTCTAAAGCTTATTTCGTCGGGTGTCAGCCGACGAAATAACTTTATTCGTTGGTTACTACCCGATGAAAAATGTTTATTTCAGGAAAAATGGGAAGAAATGGCCCAGGTTTTCCGAGGTTATTTCGTCAATTTATGGCCGACGGAATAAATAGCCCGACGAAATAAATCCTACACTTGACGAAATAAGATCTTTTCGTCGCATGTTATTTCGTTGGACTTTAGCCGACGTAATAACGCTTTTTATTCGGGTACCCATTTTTTCCGTCGGGTTATGCCCGACGAAATAGACCAATTTTACTTGTAGTTGAAGAAGAATAAGAAGAAGAAGAGAAAGAAGGTGAGATATAGGAATGGGATAGCCCCATTCCTTCACTCTTCTTTTTTTCTCTACCTCTCCCTATGTCCCTCTATCTCTGTTTCTTTCTGATCGGAAAGAGTGGAATGAAAACTGATGAATTTTCAGCTTTCATTTGCAGAGCTTGAAAATCCACGGCAATGGTTTTCACAGAGAAATATGAAGACCTAGAATACAAAAGTGTACTTGACTCCCCATGAACTTAACCAAAAATATGGGTCATCTCATGTTCTGCATATTTGAGAAATAGGTCACCATATATCCTAACATTTAAATAGAAATAGATATACTATTTCTTGAAGAATATAGGTCAAAACCCTATGTTTTCTTCTTTTAAGCAGAAATAGTGAATTGAACATCTTATTCACTCTAAGACACATATATGCCTCTAAATTCATATGAATGGAAATCCTTTTCATTTCTTAAGACATGAAAATTATGTCTTTAGGATATCTGTGAACACGAAAACCCTGTTCATCATTTTAGATATGAAATACATGTCTGATTCATAATCCATGAATAGGAAAACTCTATTCATGAGACATGAAAATCATGTCTCCTGATCATATGAATAGAGAAGCCCTATTCATATTCAGACATAAGGATGTCTGTGCATGATGCATGTCCATAAAAAATATCTATGAATGGAACCCTCCATTCATGTCTTGAGATATGAATTATATCTCCAGGACTTCCATGAATAGGAAAACTCTATTCTCAACCCACTTGTGAATAAGAATATCCTATTCACCTATCAAACATGCAAAAAAAAGCTTGTTTGTTTCAGTGAATGCAGTGCTAAGGATACTGTATTCATCACTTAAACATGACCCAAAAGTCATGTTTTCACTCATGAACACAAATCCATGTGTTCATGTTGCACAAACTATTGAGAATGATATCCCATATTCTCATTATGTGCATGAAACTCAAATAAACGTGTTTCATCAAAAGAATCTCTAAAGAGTTTCTGATTTGGCTTGAAGCAGCCTTTGGGAGGCCCCGGAATGGCTTCCTGGCTGCTTCGGGACCTTCTCCCAGTCCTCGGGAGGCCTTAAATAGGCCTTCCAAGGTAGAAATATCTATGTTTCCTTAACATATATGGACACTGACGCGATATTTCTTAGTCTTAAATTTATACCGTAAGTGCACGATCAATCAATGTAGCACTTGTGGGTCGATCCACAGAAAGGATGGTGATTTTAGTTGAATTAAGTAAATTAAAAGAGATAACTTGATTTGAAATAATTAACCTAATAAATTAAATGCAATAATTAAGAAAGTAAATTGCAAAGATTAAAAAAAATAATTAAAGTAGAATAAAACAAGTTTGGTGAAAATATGAATAAAGAAAAATTTAGGGTTTTCGAATCCATTAAATCTAATCATGTTGATAATAAATAAAAATGTTTTCTTTCTGTTGATTTCCACCTCTACAACGAATATCTAATCAAAAGAGAAAATAAATATTATAAAGATTAATTGCTAATGAATTAAGAATTAAGTTGATCTAACTTTCCACTAGGCAAACCTAATGGTTGTCAAGCGAAGATTTACCTAGTTTTATCGATTAGTCAAGATTAACCTTAATTAACTAGATCGAATATAAATAATAAAAATATAAACTTTACTTTTCCTAGATAAATTTCATTATTGTCAATCGATCATCAATCTACTCAGTTTATCAACAATGCGTATTCTTTCCCTAAATAAACTTCATGGTCGTCAATCACTTATCGATCTATCTAGTTTATCAGAATTATAAACAAAGAACTTATTTTTATTATTAAATATTCGTTATTAAGACCAGGAAAGAAAAAAAAAATTAGAACATTAGAAACAAACACTAATCATAGATTCAATTTCATCTAAACCCTACAAAGAAAATTTAGTTATGCATGAAAATAAATGCAAGACAATAATAATTGAAAGAAGACATGATAAATAAATAAAAATAGAAGTTGAATTGCTTATAACCCTAGATTTTGCTCTTGAAACCCTAGGCTCCAAAATAATAAAAGAGAAGATATATTAGCCCTATATATTCGATGCCTTTTTATTGCCTTTTAATCGAATACAGGGTACCAATAGGATTACTATAAATTCGCAAATATAGAGAATAAAATTTGACCTAATTGACCTAAGTGGTTCGGCTAAAGGGCCGATTTTGTAGGCTAAACCGCCGACTTATTAGAACCAAGTGGGCCCTACTTTGGTTTGTATTTTCGTTGCGCTGATTTTGTCCTTTTAAACTCTTCACATCTCTGTAAATTTGATTTGTGTGCTTCTGTTCATTCTTTTAACTGATTTGCAATGTGAATCATACGTGTTGGTATATTTTCTTCTCCTTTTGCAATTAAGATCTTGTCACCTTCAAATATCACCAAATACCTTTATGCAGTATTAAATATGACATAATAAGTTAAGTAAGATTACAAAATATGCATTAAAATGCGACTATCAAATACCCCCACACTTAACTTTTGCTAGTTCTCGAGCAAAACCTAAGACTAAAAAGAAAAACTAAAAGCTAAAAACCTAAGAAAAATAAAAACTACCTATGCTCCTTTTCACAAGCGTTACGATTTCACTTAGCACGTACAACAAACCGTTAAACCCCAAGGTTACCCAAGTGGACGAGTGTTGTCTCGTGAAGATTTTCAGCGGATACTACCCACAAAATCCCAAAAATAAAAATAAAAAAAAGATAAGAAAAGGAAAAATAAAGAAAAAGAAAAAGAAAAACGGAAATGAAAACTAGAAACAAAGAAAAGTGAAAACAAGAAAAGGTAGAATCTCGCTAGTTTTTTTCGTTTTTCAAGAATTTTCCATCGAAGATATCATTTCAAATCAAGAAATTCTATTCTTACTCAATAAAACTTAATCTTAGTCGTCACGCCCCTCTTTCCTTTAAACATAGCTCATATACCACTACGTGTGTGTATTATGCAGCTCTTCCCTTTAAGATTTCGATTCAAACTATCATATCAATATCTTATATCCTTGTATTTATTATTATTATTATTATTTTCTTTATTTATAATACCACAACACCTTTCAGTATGACTATCTCGTGCTTCATGAGGACCGGATAACCGATTACTCAATGTATGAGTTTTTATGATATCTAGTCTCGCAACTATTTAGGATCTCCAGCAGTGACTCCCAAACCAGACAGTCTTAAAGCACTGAGTGATGAAGCATCCTAAATGACTGAAGATTTACTCGTCCTAAGCAACCACTAAACCAAACTTATAAATTTTATACTCTTTTCATCCTCTTCAAGCACCCTTCAGTAGTTTAGAATATCTACCATGCGCAATTCTTTAATCTTTTTTTACAAAGAAATTTTAGCAAAGATATTTCAAACTCTCCTCTACACCACAAGAGTAAAGACACGTGCTCGTGCAAATAAGAGGGTGTATGATTGGTGAAATTTATTACACATTTATATATCCATATTTAACTTATTTTGTCTATTTAATACTATTCGAGATATGTTTTTTTAATAAATGCAGATTATAAGGTCTAAAGAGCAAAACTACACAAAAGACGAACTTACGTGCGTTGGATGTGGATAATTTAATGAAGAAATCGATAAATGGGTGAAGCCAATGAACCAACCAGAGTACCAAACTAATCAACTCAGTGAATCAAGTCAGCATAACAAAGTGGGGCCCAAACAGAGTTAAAATTTCGGTTTTTACCGATTTTTTTTGGTTTTATTCGAAATCTAATGGAATTAGGACTTGAGATTCTTAGGGTTTCTGAAGATTTCGAAAAGATTTCTTTGCATCTCTTGTAATTGGTCATAGAGCCTATAAATACTACAGTATTATCATATAGGGTTATCATCCTCTCTTGAAGGGGTCATCACTTTTCTTCTCTTGTTATTTTGGTAGCTAGACTTAGGAGAGCAAGATCTAGGGTTGGAAGCAATTCAACTTCTATTTTTATTTATCATGTGTTCTTTTAATTATTACTTCTCTTTTATTATGCATAACTAATTCTCTATCTAGGGTTTGATGATTATTCATCTATGATTGGTGTTTGTTTTCATTGATCTATTCTTTTTCTATATTTTTAATGACCAATACTAATGATAAAGATAGGTTCTTATTGATGCAATTATGATAAACTAAATAGATCGATGAATGATTGAAAACCATAAGGTTTATTTAGGAAAATGTCGCATTACCGATAAATTAGTTAATTTGATGATTGATTGATGCCCATGAAATTATCTAGGGAAGTTAAAGTTCGTATTTTTATTATCCATTTTTGATCTAATTAATCTAAGGTTAGATTAGACTCCACCGATAAAGGAAGGTAAACTTGTGATTAACAACCATTGAGTTTACTAAGTAGAAGAGAAGATCTAACTAATTCTTTATTAATAAGAATTTGATCTTTAAATTTATTTCATGATAATATTTGTATATTGATAGGGTATAGCAATGATCGTATGAATTACGCTTTCTATATAACTGATAGTTTATTGCGATGAACGTACGCTTTATGCTTTCTTATAATTGATATGTAATGAATTTAAAGATAGAAAACTAGAAAATGATAGATATTATTTAAAACCCACGATTAGACAAGATGATTCTAAACCCTAGGTTTTTCTTTATATTAATAAAAATCTTTTAGTTTGCAATTTAATTTCTTTTTATTATTGCTTTTTATTAGTAAAATTAAGCAAATCAAAGTTTTTATATTTAATTCGCTAGATTTAATTAGAATTGTCCTCTACCTTGCGGATCAACTTACAAGTGCTACAACTGATTAACTGTGCACTTGCGGTATAAATTTTAGACTAAGAAAGCCACCATCAATTTTTTGGCGCCATTGTCGGGGAAGACGGTTTAAAATTTTGGTTAAATCTTTTGAATTATTTTTTCTTATTTAATATTTTTCTTATTTTCTTATTTAGTTCTATTTTACTCTGTTATTTTTAAGTTTTGTTTCAGGAAATTTGGAGCTGCACTCAGCAGAAGCAAACGATCGGCTAAAACCGAAATATTTCGGCTAAAAACTGGAATCTTGAGGCTTCAGGAGCTGTGCTTCTTCTCAGGAATTGATCTTTCTGTTCTCTATTGATTTCTAGTATTATTTCCACTATTTCCTTTTTTTTTGCAATTTTAATTTTTTTTCATTTGTTAAAAAAAAATTAATTTTAAAATTTTTTATAAAATTTTTTAATGTGTGACGAACATGCAAAACCAATTTTATATCAATTATGTTATCCAGTTGAACCAACACTTGCATCTTGCATTAGAGCAAATAAATATAGGCGTGATTTTAATTCAATTGACACATCCATAACTAACAATGATGCTTAGTTACGTGCCGAGTTAGATGATATTATGGATAAGTTAGTGGCTCTTAAGAATAAAATTATGGTTCTTAGTAATCGACCTTTTCAATATTTTTGCACTAATTGTCAAGATTTCTCTCATGTTTATGAAGAGTATCTATTTATTGTTGGATTTGGTAATTGGAGAAATCAATAAAATTATTGTTGGAATAAAGGCATGAATTCTGAAGTTCCTAACTATAATTTAGGTCAACAATTCTAACCAAACCCTTACTATGATGTAGGTCCTCCATCCAATTCAATTCAAACAGACCCAACATTCATTCTTCCAATTTTCATAGACCTACAATTGCCATCATACCCATATTATGATGTTGGCTCCTTATGACTATATCCAATCAAATTCTTATCAACAATATCAAACTTTCACATTTTCTTATATTGATACTCCTCTTAAGGCTGATGTGGCAACTTTTCAACACATGACCATTGCTGAACATATTGAAAGAGTCCGTAGCCAACAATACAATCAAATCCAACCCTATCTAATTTTCACACCTTCAATAGACGTTGAAACTAATTATGCAGTAAGGAGCTCAATGTTGCAAATCGAATTTGAATTTTCATTTGAGACTCGTTTACAAACCACGTCTGACTTAGAAAACAGGTATGTGAACGAGAATACGAAACTTATTAACATAGAAAAGAAGATGACCGCTTTTATGCAAGACGCAACTACTACCAAACAAACATTAGCTAATATTGAAATGCAGATTGGCCTGATAGTTGCTGCCATAAATAGTGAGAAAGAGCAAGAAACCATCCCAGTGCAAACCACCTATCCTCAGAATTTTTCATTTCCAATTTGGCCTCCAACAAAAAATTTATATGAAAATGATTTACTTGATGATATGTTCGAGGCCGAAACGTTTGATTTAACCGTCCGTAGCGTGAATAATTTTAGGATACTTCTGATTTTGACAGATGGAACTTGAATAAAATGTTTGAGGAATATATTTGTGAAAAACCCACAGTAGCGGATTCAAGTCAATTTTAGGAGGAGGATATAGAATTGAGAGACGAGCTATGTGATGAAATTTTTTAAGAGTCCACTATAATACTATAAGAAGTGTATGAGGAGGAGACGGTTAATTTTGATGTCGGTTATTTTGACCAAAGTTTTGAAGAAATTTTTAAGGGTGAACTCAATCTTATGGATGAGTTAGACTCACCAAATCATCAAATACATTATGAATATCCTCTTGAGTTTTTAACAGATGAACCTAACCCTCAACTACTTTCGGTCATAATTAAAGCCAATCTTATCGAAGAGAAAGAAGATATTGTGCCATTAACTACTATAATTGGATCTCTGATTTATATACCGCATGTTCATGTTGAAGACTTTGATCCCATTAGCCAATACTTTAACATTTTATACAGTTGCATAATTCTTTTAGACTTCAATAATTTATTACCACACTAGTTTCTTCAGTAAAGCTTGGATCACAATTTTATTCAGCCACATATAAACACCATATTAATTTTATGTATATCAAGTTTAGGGTGTTTATTGATAATTATTGTTACAACTTATTTTACCACTCTTACATGATTATAGACAAAATTTTTGAGCGGTTAATATTAATGTTTGGATTAGCCAAAGCGTTATTTAAATCTAAATTCTTTCCTTTTCCTTTTCCTTTTTCTACTTTTATTTATTTATTTATTTATTGTAGGGTTTTATTCATAAAAAAATTTATTTATAAAAAAAACAAAAAAACAATTATCTTATTCCTTTTCACTTATTTACACATTTTTATTTGACTCCAAAGCGTAGAAATAAGTTGCAGGGCATGCAATTCAAAGTAAGAAGCAAAAATCCAATATCAGATCGCATATCAGCGGCAGGCCATCGTCAGTTAATGGCTTGACGAGGGAAGAATATCGTAAATTTTTGGGTTCTGTAAGTTTGTTCTTCTTTAATTCTGTTTATCTATTTTAATGGTTTATCTCTGTCTGAATTAATTTTACTACATTATTTTATATATCTGTTTAGCATGGAATATTGTAGTGATTGTTTGTTACTGAATTATAAGTAGGACTAGAGAGATGAGTGAGAGGTCAACATTGAGGACAATGTCAGAAATAAGTGTGGGGGCGTTTGCACAGTTTTTTTCTTTTCTTTTTCATTTTTTAGGTTTATTTTTAGTTTTTCTTCTCTAAAATTTTTTTTCGAATCAAGCTAGTTAATTGGTAATCTTTAATTTGAAATCCGAAAAGTTAAGTGATATTAAGAAAAACCGTTGAATCTGAGAATAAAATGAAATCCGAAAAATAATCCCGTCTCGAAATTAGATTTAGTGAATATGTACTCTATAAATTGCACGAACACGAATCTTGAAAGCTTGAGATAGTAGAGAATACCTAGAAATATCTTTACCAAAATATCTAAGTAAATAAAAGATGCACATAGTAGGTAGTCTAAACCACTGAAGAGTGCCAGTATTAAAAAAAATTAATAAGTTTAGTTTTGTGATTGCTTAGGACGTTTAAAAACTTTAGCTCAGGGATGCTTCATCACCTAGTGCCTTAAAGCATCTGGTTTGGGAGTCACTGCTGAAGCTCCGAGATAGTTGCAAGACTAGATATAATTAAACTCACACATCGAGTATTCAGTTGGTTGGTGCATCATGAAGGATTAACGTTCACATTGAAAGGTGTTGTTGGTATCACTACTAGAAAACGTGAGTATTAGGGATGGAGTATTAGCGACCGTTTATTTTTAAACGGTCGTAAATAAAGTATCAACGGCTGTATAAAATATATGATCGCCAATAAACAGTCTCCAATAGAGACCATTTATTATGTATTAGCGACCGTATATGATGGTCACTAATACCCCCTGCATTTTTAACCCGCGAGCAATCCTTCTCTCTCCCTTTCTTCCCAATTCAGCCGCGAATTTCATCCGGGAGGTAATTTTTCCCCATTTCTTTCCCAATTCTTATCCAAAATTTTTTAAGCTGTTGTTGCTGTTGGAGCTCGCAATCGCCATCGTCGTTCCAAAATCCGGTCCAAGGTTAGGGTTCCCCCCTCCGATTATTATTATTTTAAATTAAATCATGCAATTGTGAAATTTGGTTATGATAATCTTTGATTTTGATTGCAACATATTATGAAGAATTTAATGTGGAATTGAAAAATGTGTTGGTTTTGAGATATTGATTATGGAAAATGAGAAATTGAAGATAAGGTGGTTAGGTGTTGGGTTTTAAGATGAAGAATTGAAGATGAGGAATTGATGAATGGGTTTGGTGTTGGGTTTTAGGATGAGAAGTGGTTGAGGGTAGATGAATTTTGATTTGGTAATTGACGGAAATTTATGATTTTGGGATGAAATTTAAGGTTATGGTTTGATGGCATCCTAACTCATGTGTGAGTGTAGGTGTGTGTATGTGTGAATGTGTGAGTGCGCGCTTTTATGCGTGTGAACGCGTGTTTGTGTGTGAGTGTGCGAGTGTGTGCGCACGTGCACGCGTATGTGCGTGTGCACATGTGTGTGTTTGTGCGTATGTGTGAGTGTGTATGCACGCATACATATGTGAGCGAATGTATTTGTGAGTGTGTGAGTGAGTGTATATGTGAGCGAGTGTATGCGTGAGTGTGTGAGTGTGCGCACGCACATGTGAGTGTGTATATGTGTGTGTGCCTACGTATCTAATATTTCACAAATTCATCCTAACTTCTGGCTTGTGTTTTGTAAATTTAATGATTCAAAATCTTGTTGTCGTGTATGATATATTTCTTGATTTTTTAAATTGTAGCATAATCTATAAACCAAATCAAAATGAGAATAAAATACTTTAATAAAACTTAAATTATACTTGATGCGTAAATGAAAAACAAAATCAAACCCATTAAGAAAACTTAACCCTAATTAAGATATAACATTAATTACATTGATTAAGAAACCTTAATTAAGACCAGATATTAGTGATCCGAGACTCTAATTAAAAAACGATTAAATAGAAAGTTAAAAGAAACCCTAAAATTGATTAGAAACTTAAGTAGGGTTTTATTTTTTTGATTTTATTAGTAAGTTTAAGGTCAAAAATTCTTAAACTTGTTTAGGATCGACCTATAGTTTCCCGTCTGACAATTAGTGTATTTAAATCTTTTTCCCATCGAATACGATTACAAATGTTTGTAAGAGCTGAGCGTCCTGTTCAATTTTTTCAAATGTATGTGTAGTATTCTACGAGGAGATTTGACATACAGTAATTATTGGGTTTGTCCAGTGTGGACAAGTTATGAATGCAGTAAGACTCACGTCTCACTTCCTCATATATTTTCGTCTATTTCGAGAAGTTTCGACGGTGCTTTCCATTTGTTCCCCGTGTATAAATATATGTATGAACACGGGGAAATGGGGGAAGTGTTGCCGAAATTTTCTTGAAATAGAAGAAAATACAGGAGGAAGTAAAATACGAGTGTTGTATTCGTAATGGAAATTAGGACCGTTAGCCTTGACAGCCGTAAGAGTGATTATCCGTCCTGACTTTTGGCCTTGACTTACGCCAACCTTAAATGACTTCAGTGCGTCCACATCATGAAATCTAATTTAAGACTTGATAATTTATTTAATAATGATTTTGTAATAAACTCCTAAAATATGTTAAACTCATGTTATTATCTATGTGATAATAGATGGGAATTCTTCCGGATAAATCTTTTATGCACATGGGGAAAAAGATAGATATAGTTTGAGAGACACCCGATTTAAATATGGACTTAAAACCTTTTTAGATTATGCAGAAATGAACTTAAAGCATAACCGATACGGACTCATGTTCTATCCTTGTAAGAAATGTAAGAATAGATGCTGTTTTCGACATGAAGTGATAGAAGAACATGTGTTTGTAGACAGTTTTGAACCAAACTACATACATTGGAATTATCATGGTAAGAGAGTACCTGACAAGAACGTAAGGATGGATAATGAGACCGCAGCTTCGCAAGCTGAATTATCAACGGGTGACAGGATAGAAGACATGCATGAGATGTTGGAAGATTTATTTACTGGTGAGGAAATGAATGATGTTGAACCGTTTGAAGGCACCAGTGGAGTAGAGGAATTGAAGAAACTTCTGGAGAAAAATGAACAAGATCTGTACGAAAGTTGTATAGAATTTAGTAGGATATCATTTGTAATAAGGCTCCTCCATCTGAATATAATTAGCGGGATGGCTAACGAGCACTTTGATGTGCTTCTTGATCTCATACGCAAGGTAATTCCTGAAGGAAAGGAAAACATTCCAAAGAATCATTACCAGGCAAAAAAGATTGTTAAGACACTCGGTTTCTCATATGAGAAGATCGATGCATGTTCCAACGACTGTGTACTGTATTGCAAGAATTATATGTCTCTCGATGAGTGTCCCACTTGCAATTTGTTTAGATGGAAAAACATTAAGCGAAATTCAATCGCAGAAACATGTGGCGTCAGGAAAAAGAGCAAGAAAATTGCAACTAAAGTCCTTCGTTATTTTCCCCTGACTAAGAGATTGCAAAATTTATATATTTCAAAGGACATGGCGAAGAGCATGCAACAACATTCTGATTGTCGAATCAAAGACGGGAAGTTGAGGCACACAGCTGATGCAGAAGTATGGAAGTGATAAGATAGTCTTGATCATTTTGGGATGAGCCGAGAAATGTACGTTTAGGTTTGGCAACTGACGGGTTCATGCCTTATGGACTCATGAGCTCTAATTGGTCTATGTGGCCGGTCATACATATGTCTTACAATCTGTCTCTTTGGATGTGTATGAAGCAACCGTATATTATTATTTCCTTATTAATTTCTGGAAAATATTCACCTAGCTAGAATATCGACGTCTATATGGAACCTTCAATTGAAGAGCTGATAGAATTCTGGGAACATGGAGCAAAGACATATGATACATATGCCGAGGAAAAATTTAGAATATGAGCGACTGTTATTTGGACAATCAACGATTTTCCAGCATATGGCATGTTATCTGGATGATCTACCTACGCGAAGCATACATGTTCATCATGTGGTCTTGATTATAGTGCCAAGAAGCTTAAGACACGTGGTAAGTTTTGCTACTGGTTTCATCGTAGATGGCTATCGGCGAATCATCAGCACAGAAAGATAGCAAATAAGTTTGATGGAACAACGGAGAAGGGTGAAGCACCAAAACAGTTGTCAGGGATAGAAATTTTTGCACAGATATCAGTGTGTCAATTCCAGCAAGGATCTAATCATTTTAACTCAGTTGGTTCCTTGAATAAACAAAAAAAAATGAAAGCGACCCGAAAATAATAAATTGTTGAATGTGTGGAAGAAGAAAAGTATATTATGGAATCTTCCTTACTGGAAAAATCTGTTGATTCAACACAATATTGATGTCATGTATGTAGAGAAGAATGCGTTTGATAATATTGCTGGTACATTGTTACAGGACGATTCCAAGTTCAAATATAAGATGAGTACTCGTGAGTTCTTGGAGGAACTTGGAAACCGACAGGAATTTTATCCGGTATTTCGTGATGATGTTGTCTATGAATTGCCAGTTTCAAGCCACACAATGTCAAAATTGGTTATAAAAAGATTTTGTGAGATGCTAAAAAGCGTCAAAACCCCAGACAGTTACTCCTCTAACATATCAAAGAATGTGCAGGTCAAGCCACCAAAGCTCTTAAATCTAAAAACTCATGATTGTCACATCCTTCTACATCAATTGCTTCCGGTGGCTCTTTGACATAATTTACCATCCGATGTCACCATTGTTTTGATAGAGTATTGTGATTTTTTTCAATAAATTTTGTTCTAAAGCAATAAATGTAGCCGAATTCGAGAAGTTGCAGAAGAGTATTGTTGAAACCCTTTGCAAACTGGAGATGATATTTCCACCTTCTTTCTTCACCTTCATAGTTCATCTTACGGTGTATCTAACTATAGTGGAAATGATTGCTAGACCAGTCTTATATAAGTGGATGTATCCAGTATAAAGATAATTAATTTTTAAGTCAATTTTGATATTTAATTCATTATAATATCCATATTTGTCTAAAATATACGTTAACATTTTAGATACTTAGGATTCTTGAAACGACAAATACGCAATCGAGCTCGATCTGGAGGGTTGATAGCTATGAGTTATTGTGCCAACAAATGTCTCAACTTCACTTCTCGTTACTTGCGTGGAGTTAAAACGAGATTAAATCATCCTTATCGAATTAACGAGAACCAATTATTCCATTCACAAGGGGATGATTGATTCTACCGGAGGGTCAATAGCCGAGAGTTATTATACCAACAAATGTCTCAATTTCACTTCTCGTTACTTGTGTGGAGTTGAAACAAGATTAAATTGTTCTTCTCGAATTAACGAGAACCAACTATTCCATTCACAAGGTGAGGATCGATCCTACCGGAGGGTGTGGCTCGATCAAACACATGCGTATATTCTTAATAGCCTTGAAATTATTACTGATTACAAAAGGTACATAAGTTAAAACTTTTAATCTCGTCAATATTTTGTGTGTGTATATATAAATATTCCTAAATACTTAATATTGTTATTCTTTTAGCCCACATATTTACACTAGTAAAATAGGAGGTTGCCCCTACGGATATTTAAATCCGTAGGGGCAGATTTAACTAGGCCCTACGGATTAATCCGTAGGGCTAAAAGGTTGCCCTTACGGGCCCAGACATCCAAGAATAAAAATATTAATTCTTAATTTGGTGTTTGCCCCTACGGAGCCGCAAACAAAGGACCTACGGGCAAATCCGTAGGGGCAACTAAATATCGATTTATTAAAGGCACAGATCGATCGCCTACGCTCACTTTCTTCCTCTCTCTCTCGATCACGCGCGAAAAAAATCCCCAAATCGCTATGCCGTTCTCGTCATCGCCACCGCCGTTCTCCTCGTCGCCACCGCCATTCTCGTCGCCACCACCGTTCTCGTCGTCGCCACCGCCGTTCAGGTCGTCGCCACCGCCGTTCAGGTTAGTAAATCTTCAGGTAAATTAAAAATAATTTTGATTATTTTGGGCTTAGGGTTCATGGCTGGGTCTGGGGTTGCACGCGCGAGTTGGGGTTCGGCAGGGGTCGCGGTCGGGGTCGGGGTCGGGGTGGGGGTTAGGGTTAGGGTTGGGGTTCGGCTGCTGCTGGGGCTGGGGCTGGGGTTAGGGTTTGCCTTAGGGTTGGTGTTGGGGTTTAGTTGGCTGCGCTGGGGTTAGGGTTAGGTTGGGGCGGGGCTGGGCTGGGGCTGGGGTTGGGGCTGGGGCTGGGGCTAGGGTTAGGTTGGTGTTAGGGTTAGGTGGATTGATGACAACAAAATACCATAATTTATAACTATATTACTCATCTAATGTGTATGGCATGTGAAAGCTAGATGAAGGTCGAGGAAAGCACAACAAAATTGTTGGATGGGACAATGTCAATAGGAGCTCAATGCTATTTGGAAAAATAATAATTCAAAGACATAGTGGAGTTTCCGATTGGTGGCATGGACTAGTTTGATGTATGTAGTTGGTTTGATTTATGAAAAAATGGGGAGACAACATGCATGTATGTATATAGGTAACATCTGCCAATATGCCATATCCAGACCGCAATCTATTTTTGCCTATTGGCTAATATGAAAATATCGGCCCGCGTATATGACATAATCAAAGTTGTTAAATCTTGATACGGTTTGTGTTTCGTTTTTTTATTTATCAGTTCTATCAATGTTGCGTATAACGCTTTATGATATCAGTATCCTACATTTGTAGTTTTAATTGTTGATTGTTATAGATGAATACCATTGCAATAATAGTTTTTGGTTGATGAATGCTATTGCAATGTAAGATGATCAGTTCTATCAATCTTGATCTCAATGGTTTAAAATCATGTTACACATACAACACGAATGCACAACAAACGCATAATTAGATAGCGATTCGAGATATTCAGGTTAAAACCAATATATGATACTCGATGATAATATGAAACCTTCATATTCCCATCGATACTCATATATGAAACTAAAAGCGCCACTTAGTCCCCGTCTATCGGTTAACATACGTGCGATGCTCGTCGTGACCTAGAACTATACGAAAGCTGTTAAATATCGGACAGTATAGCTCGATACTAACAACCGTCGTATAGTCTACGCGACGAGAAAATTCAATCGTATGGTAACCCATAGATTTGTCCCGTGTGGATAAGTTAAGAATGTATAAAGCAAACGCCTTCATTCACTTGTGTTTTCATCCGTTTCGAGATATTTCGTCGGTACCTTTCCGCTGGTTCTCCGTGTACAAAGATAGATTAGATGTTCATTTCAACGTTGTTTAACAGCTTTGAAATGATTATCTATTCTATTACAGTGTACTCGGAGAACAGCGGGGAGGTGCTGCCGAAATTTACTCGAAACGGTTGAAAGCACAAGTGATGGGCGTTCGCTCTATACATTCTTAATGGGATAGAAGTCTACCCCCGACAGCCGGAACACACACATACAACAAGAATACACAACAAACGCATAATTAGAGAGCGATTCGAGATGTTCGGGTTAAAACCAATATATGATAATATGAAACCTTCATATTCCCATCGATACTCATATATGAAACTAAAAGCGCCACTTAGTCCCCGTCTATCGGTTAACATACGTGCGATGCTCGTCGTGACCTAGAACTATACGAAGATTGTTAAATATCAGACAGTATAGCTCGATACTAACAACCGTCGTATAGTCTACGCGACGAGAAAATTCAATCGTATGGTAACCCATAGATTTGTCCCGTGTGGACAAGTTAAGAATGTATAAAGCAAACGCCTTATCGATGGCTTCTGCCCATTCAACTATATGGCTGGAAGTCACAGTACATGGCCCGTTGTAATGATAATTTATAATCTATCGTCTTGGTTGGCTATGGACCAATCATACTTTATGATGCCTCTTCTTATCGACGGACCAAACTCACCGGGGAACAATATCGACGTCTATCTCCGACCTCTGATCGAGGAGCTGAAAACTTTGTTCATTGATGGTGTAAAGACATATGATTCAAACACAAATACAACCTTCATACTGCGTGCGGCTTTAATGTGGACAATTAATGACTTTCCTGCGTATGGAATGGTATCAGGTTGGTCCGTACATGGTCACAAAGTATGTCCTCATTGCCATGAACACACAACATCAAAATTTTTGAATTTTAACAGGAAGGTTTGTTATTGCGGCCATCGATGTTTTCTGCCTCCAGACCACCCCTATAGGTTAGACACGGTTCACTTTGATGGTCATCAGGAGCTTCTTGGACCTCCATCCCCATTGTCCAGAGAGGACGTGACTGCTAAATGGGATGGTTACAATAACGTGACCTTCGGGATGGATCCGACGAAACAGGTCAAACCACAATATTGGAACAAGTTAAGCATTTTCTTCGAGCTTCCGTACTGGTCTACAAATTCAGTGCGTCATTATCTAGACGTCATGCATATAGAGAAGGGAGTATCAGAGCACATACTTAACTTGCTTCTGTGTAAAGACGGGAAATCGAAAGACAACATGAATGCTCGGATGGATCTACAAGAGTGGGGAATAAGAAGTGAACTGCACCCTAAACCGGTAGCGGGTAAACCGGGCAAGTTTGTACTTCCCAATACCGCTTATCATATGTCACAACCGGAGAAGAAATGATTCCTGCAGGTGTTGCATGATTTGAAAGTCCCCACAGGTTTCTCAAGATCATTCAGTAAGAAAATAAAAATTGTGAAGGGCAAGATCGATGGGCTGAAAAGTCATGATCACCATGTTATCGTGGAGCATCTTCTTCCATTAGCCCTCAGGACTTCTCTCCTCGACTCGGTTGGTCTAGTAATCAACAACCTATGTTGTTTTTTCAGGGAGTTGTGTGCTAAAACACTGGAGGTTGCGACGCTGGATAAACTAGAAAATTCTATTGCGTTGATACTTTGCAAGTTTGAGTGTATTTTCCCACCGTCATTCTTCGATATCATAATACACTTGACGGTTCATTTTGCAACTGAGGCGAAGTTAGCCGGACCGGTACAATATCGATGGATGTATCCCGTCGAGAGGTACGTGTAATTTTTTGTTTCGCGCAATTTATAAATTTATTGTTGTCCTGTATGCCCGTATTTATTTATTCAACATATTCTCATTAGGTACCTTTACACTCTTAAAAAGTATATACGCAATAAAAATCGACCAGAGGGTTCTATCATACAAGGTTATCTTCTTAATGAAGCAACCACATTTTGTTCCCGCTATCTGGACGAGAACATTGAGACAAGGCTTAACCGACCACGAAGAATTCAAGACGGGCCATATGGTAAAGCCGAGTATAAGAGGGTAGACACTATGTTTATCAACAAGATATACCGGTTTATCTTGCTTAATTGCGCATATCTTGAACAAATTAGAGAGTAAGTTCTTTTGGATTAATTGTTATATCTGTGTTTGTGTGTGTATGAAATGACATAATATTAATGTCACAATTATTTGTCGAAAACAGAACTCATTTTAACGAGGTACGTGAGGGGCATCCTGATTGGAACGAAGAACGTTTGGAAAAATACCATCAGGATAATTTTTGTGATTAGGTCACAGAGCATGTAAGTCATTCGAATTACATTTTATTGCTATCAGTTTTAATCTAAACTTGTATCGTTATGTATTTGTCGTAAAATTTGTTTTGTTAGATCCACGATCCGAACTTGTCTGCATCATTTGAGAGTGATTCAAGATATTTAGCTCAATTTCCTAGTATGGAGGTTGCATATTACAAAGGATTTGGTGTCCTTGGATACAAATTCGAAGTTAAGGACAAAGAAACATCTAGAACCACTCAGAATAGTGGGATTGCGACGGTAGGATCGGACGGTGTGATTTACTATGGGTACTTAAATTGTATACTCGGCATCCACTATCCCGGACGATCAGAACCCTTTTATATATTCCAGTGTACTTGGTACGATCCGCGAACCGATACGGACAGGTGGAGAAGCAGTCTTGGGACTTGGAAAGATGAATATGGATTGACTAGTGTGAACACACTTCGATTTTACGGTCAGGATGATCCGTTTATCTTTCCGAACCAAGCATTCCAAGTATACTACGCACAGTGTTTGAAGCATCCGGGGTGGAGTGTTGTATGCCGATGGAAACCCAGAGATGTCTACGATGTCCCAGAATACGAGGACAGCGATGAGGACGAAGAAGAGAGAAGGCTTAAAGTTCTCCGACCGTCTGTTTCGAAGGACGGGTTGTCTTCGACCGATCATGAAGTTACGTGGGTTAGAAATGACATCGACGATGAAATCCAAGTAGATATGTTGATGCGCCCACGAAACGAAAAAGGTTATCAGTAATGTTATATTATTACTTCATATTTTACGCTTTATACATATATAATCAATACTTTTAATGATTGTCTAATGCGTCCATGAACCGCTTATCTAGATTTGATGACGATGTCGGGAGCAGCGAGGGGCGGCAGGAGCTCCATCCGCGGCAGAGGCAGAGGCAAAGGCAGAGCGGTTCTGCCGCCCGGAGAGCTCCGTAGGGAGCTTCAGAGGGCCGGTCTTGCACCTAGATCGGAGACCCCTTCGGATGCCTCCTTCCGTGTGGATTTTGCCACATCTCCAGGTATACTACACGCATATCCATTTTGAATGTAATATTATAGATATTCATGCCTGTTTATGTCAAAATTACTTATACTGTCAATGTTTGATTGTCTAGTTGTTGGTGATGCGTCCACATCTGGGACAGAGGCCACCCCCGCTCCTCCAGTTATGTTTATATATCATATAGTGTATGTATATTGATTTAGAATGCTAAATCATAAATACACACATTCCTTTTGCTCTTACTTAGCAATTTTTATTATTGTCTAGCTGTAGGTGGTGACACCACCGCACCTGCGGGTATGTTTATATATCCTATAGTGCATGCATATTGATTTAGAACGTTATATTATTGATCTACACATTCTTTTTGCAATTACTTATATAATCTATTTTTAATTGTCTAATTATAGGTGGTGCATCCACATCTTCCGCAGGGGCCACTCCTGCCGCTTCCATACCCTTCGCATCGTCTGCAGGTTAGTATGAATAAATTTAAAATATTTATTCATTTTACATATGCTCTATAGAATATATATGAACTTCATGGAAATTTAGCGTCGATGTTTATTTTCTAACTGGAGGGGATGCGTCCGCATCCGGGACCCCGGTTGTTCCTCACCGGAGGAACTATCGTCCCGCTCGTGCTGCTGCCCGGGCCCAGGCTCGTGCGATAGTCACCGGAGGTATATATCACACTTGAATTTTCGTTTAACCTTGATTTCTTAATACAACTTTGTCTTATTATTGATTGTCTTGATATTTCGTGCAGACGCAGGGCCTCCTCATCCTCAGAGGGGAACTCGAGGCCCGAATCGGTCCCATAGGCTGAGGCCTGACAGAGCTAGGGGGAGGCAGCATTTCACCTTTTTTTTACCCTTGACTATCGCTATATCGATCCTCATGCCGAGAGTTCGGCTGGTATTTGGGGGACGAGAGCCGGCTCATGAAGAACCATCCACTTCACGTTGAGTGGGGCGAGCAGCACCAGTGCTCATTCGCCCTCTTCTTTGATCAGGCTCGGGTATGTATTAATATATATATTTTCATTTGATCTATCCAATATATTTATTATTAACACTTGCAATCTAATAACAATGTTTTTTTGTATTTTCAGTTGGATTACGATTTTCAACCTGTAGCCGACCCTGATCACCTGGGGAGGGTGCTCGACCTTCATGCTCTGTACAATGGCCTGATGAAGAACATGCAGGCCAAGGTCCGATACAACAGGAATGAGCTGAAGGCCGACTGCTACTTCCTGTGGATGGCGACCCCCGAGGCAGAGAGAGCGGCCCTCCTATCTACTCCGGCGTTTGCGAGAGTCGACGTAGAGACATGGCCTCTATTGTGCGCTTATTTCGACTCCCAACGCAAACATGTATGTATTTTAAATGTAATTCATTATTTATGATATAATTTATTTCTTTGTGTTTCTTAATTAGAAAACTAAATGTTAATGCGTTGTGCAGAAACAGACCGCTCAGAATACAGAAAACAGAAAGTCGGCGAAGCGGGGTCGCCCCACTTACACAGGTGGTTCGAGGAACATTACTCGAGCCATGGAGTTATCGGTAAATTACAATAGACCGACCTTTGTGATATTCTGCAATATTAAGAGTTATTTTCTAATATTTTTAATATTAAGAGTTACTTTCTAATATTGCAGACATCTCGGACCGTGGCGTCAGGTGGTACACCGAGCGTGCTGTCCGCATATCTTGCCGTCCACGGCACCTCGACAGATCCCGCCACGGGCGAGCTTCGATATCCCGACGTCGCTACCCAGGAGTACTGCATAAGTGTTAATATTTTTCTACCCAAATTTGAAATTTTAGTTTTGAAAGGTTCAAGTTTAAATCTTATACTTATACTTTACTACTTAATGTGGGTGTAGGAGCGGGTGGTTGAGCAGGCCTAGGCCTCGGGGATCGATTTTACCGGACAGAGCGATCCGAGGCTGCTGACCCCAGTTCTGGACGCCGCACACGGAGAGCACCACGGAGGTTGGGAGAGAGGCCGGGGACTGGGCCTTAGCAGGGCCCATATGAGGTTGGACTCCACCCCGGCGGTTACTTCCTCCGTCTCCAGTGACCGACGTGTCCATCAGGAACTGGAGAGCTTGAGGGCCACCGTTCAGGAGTTGAAGGAGATGCTGGTATGTATACTGCTTTATAGTAAAGTATCATGTCATATTATATAGATATCAACATATCCATAATTAGTACGTAGCTTGAGCTTATTTGGTTTTAGACTTAAGTTTGATTAATCATACATACAGATGTAATTAAAATAAACAACAAACTAGATATCCAAACGGGGTTTCGAAATAACTTAATAATGATACGAATTCGAATAATACACAGTTCTTACACGCTTATTACACACGTTAGGTCCAGACGCGACAGGGTACATCGGCCGAGCCTCCACATGCATCTCCTTCGGCTGTGGCTCCGCAAGCCACTACATCGGCTGCGGTTCCGCAGACATCTCCTGTAGCTCCACTGCCCACTCAGACTCCCGCAGCCGCGGCTCTGCAAGCGACTACCTTGACGGCGGCTGCGCAGACCACATCGCCAGCTCCACATGCCGCTCAGACTCCCGCTCGCGCGCGACGAATTGCAGAGTTTATTGACCGAGAAGCAGGCGCGCGTTATTTTATCGTTATTCAGAAGTGGAGCTGGACCGAACTAGGGTAGCTTTTTGGTTCTTATTTTTTGAAACATGTATTTATTTATATCATACACATTGTACTACATTTTGAAACGATATTGATATTGGTTTGTATTTATATCATATTCAGTTTTTGGGTTTCTTTTGTATATTATATATATGCGTGAGATGTGATTATGAATACTGCAATATATGATTTGATTGATGTATAGATTATTGTGCACAGGACGGGAAAAAATCAAGCAGCCCATTTTAAAAAAAAATACAGACAATATGTACCTACGGATTAATCCGTAGGTACACATGTTGCCCCTATGGCTATATCCGTAGGGGCACAATATCAGCAGTAACTGATATTTCCCCCCTGATCTCAGTGCCAGGGGGTTGGGAGTGCCCCTACGGACATATCCGTAGGGGCCAATGCCTATCCCCTACGGAGTTATCCGTAGGGGCAAAATATCAGGATTCCTGATATTTAACCCCTACGGATAAGTACCTACGCATATATCCGTAGGGGGTAGTACATGGACCTACGGATATATCCGTAGGTACATGTAATATATTCAAAAAAAACCGTAAATAATATAAAATCTTATACCCTACGGATTTATCCGTAGGGGAAAAAGGACCTATACAGAAATCCGTAGAGGCAAGAATTTGCCCGTAGGGGCAAGTTCAGGGCCTCAACTTGCACCTGCGGCCTTTGCACCTATGGGGTATTTTTTCGCCCCTACGGATATATCCGTAGAGGCAGTGGGTTGCCCCTACGGATAAATCCGTAGGGGCAACCCTTATTTGTAGTAGTGTTAAGAACTTACGACCGCGATTTCCGGAAAGAACGCTACTTGGAAGATTAATCAAGAGCATAAGAAATACTTTTCACGGTGGTTCTGTAAATATGCATGTATCTCTTATAGATTTCATGTATCACATGTATATATCATATATAGCTTATACATTTTATATGTAAATGCATTGTAGATTGAAGATGGTTTAGATAATATGTAACGTGCTATAATTCATATTTGATGAGTTAATTATGGGAGCAGGATTATTGATCAAATGGCATAGTATATAAACAGTTGAGAGCAAGGGAAGTATAGTAGTGATTATAGAGTCATAATAGAACAATGCAGTTAACAGAAATATATATATATATATATATATATAATCAAATGGTTTTAGAAGTCAGTATTACAGCAAGTTAATGGTACAAATAAATGTTTAATATAATAATCTAACAATAATATTTTATAGTATTAGTAATTAATTAAATTATAAGTTTTGTTTGACTGTCAGTGATGATTATGATTATGATGATTTTATAGTTAAAACATGATAAATGCACAATTATATTAAAATGGTAATATTTATATTAGATTTGCATTATACGATTTAAGGATGTATGTGAAAGGTTTTATATAAGGCAATTTTATTTTAATTATGGATACATATTAGTAATATAATGTAGTAATATAGTATAGATAGCATGCAATTGCACAGATTTAGTAAAGGATGTTAGCATAAGTAGGAGATATAACAATGAAATTTAATATAGAATATAGTTATTTGTATAATTACAGTAGATTAGTAAATATGTAAAAATCATATGCAGAGTAAGTAAATGCAGATAGCAATGTAAATAGCATAAAAGAGTATAGTAGCAATTTAGTTGTATAAATAATGTAGAAAAGACATAAACTAGACAGTAAAAAAATGATTATAGAAGTAACAATAGTTACGTAAGTTGAAAGATATATATAGTAGTAGTGTGTTCCTTATTGTTTTTTTATTTGCATTAATATAAAGGGAGTAAATAACAATAGCACACATTATTAGTAGTAAACCAATGACAAAATTAATAATGATATGTGCAGCGTATTTGTGGGCAGTGAATAAGTATCATATGTATATAGTATAGATAAGGTAAATAAATATTAGAATAAGATCATATAGAATAATTTATATACAGGTAAGATAATGTATATAGTTAATGAAGGTACAAGGTAGATAAAAGATAAAAAAAATTAAGTGTAAATTAAGTGTGATAGTTATAAAGTATTGCGTATGTATGATTGATTATAAATGTGATAATATGAAGAAACGCACTAGAAGGTAGTACAAACACCACTGCAATATCCACACGTCCCTGCGGATTTAGCCGAGGCAAACCGTTGTCCCTACGGATTAATCCGTAGAGGCATAAAATAGCTCCGCAGGTTCAAAAGCCCCAAGTGAAAGTATTTGCCCTGAACATGCTCCTACGGAGTAAATATTGCCCCTACAGAATGTTCCGTAGGGACATAATATTTTTTAATTTATCTTTTTATAAAATAAAATAATTACCCTTACGGAGTTCGCCATAGAACCTTCTAAATGCTCCTACGGTGTAATCCGTAGTGGCAAGTTTTGTCCATGTTACCGAGTCCATGTGGACAAAATATCAAATATTCTGATATTTTGTCCGTACGGATAATTATGTAGGGGAAAAACGTGTCCCTACGAATTAATCCGTAGGAGCAACTGGTTCCCCTAAGAATTAATCTTTAGGGATATTATATCTGGGTTTTCAAAAAAAATTGAGCATCCCGTTTTTTCTCCGTCATGTGCACAAATATATATATATATATATATATATAGCCAAATATATAAATATTCATAAACAACATCCCACGCATGATATATAAAAGAAATAAACAAACAGAATACAAATTCATCGTAAACATCCAAACAACCACCGATATTGTCCAAATCATACAATATGTATCAAATAAGTACATCCATCGTCAAAAATATAAATAAACCTATCTTAACTCTGTCCAGCTCCCCCATCTCTAATAATCGCCGTAATCTGGCGCATCTGCTCCTCGATACAGCCCTGGGTCATCAAAACTCGACTAATGAAGAAACGGTCTGTGTAGGAGTATGAGTGGTTTGTGCAGGAGTCTGAGTGGATTGTGGAGCTATAAGAGTGGCCTACGCAGTCACAGCCGAGGTAGTGGTTTGCGGAGTCACAGCTGAAGTAGACGCATGTGAAGCTGCAGTCGAAATAGCCTGCCGAATTTGTAAAATTTTGTGTTTGTGTAATAAACGAGTAAGAACGGTGTATAAGATTTTAGTCGAATTCGTATAATTAATAGATTATTGCGAAACTGCGAATTTATATATGCTTTGTTGAGATTTCACATGTTCTGTTGAAATTCATATATTATGTATGAGAATTTATACTTATTGAAATTGCACACATTCAGGGCCATGCTTTTTCCCCCAATCTAAGAATACTTAGGAACTTAGGCCTAGTTTGGATAACTAATTTGGAAAACCGTAGTTTATTTTAACTGGAGATAGAAATGATGATTTCTCTAACTTGTAAGCCCGTATTTCTACTTAATTGTTTAGTTTTGATTGGATACTTGGTTTTGGAGTTATCTAATTTACAAAGCAATATTTTCTTTTCAAATTTTGAGTTTGGATAATCATAACATCTTAAACTCCAAAATGAAGAAAGATATACTATGGTTATGATTATAGAGTTTAGTTTAATTAGATAGTTTTATGTAAATTTGATTAATCAAATTTATGTCTAAAACCAAATAAACCCAGGCTACTAATATTGCATATGCTACTATCTATAATTTGATATAATATTTTACTAATAAATAATATACATACCAGTATCTTCTTCAACTCCTCGACAGTGGTCTTCAATACGGCAATATCATGCTCCAGACGTCGCTCACGGGGGTAGGGGAAGTAACCGCTGGAGTGGAGACCAACTTCATATGGGCTCTACCAGGACCAAGTCCCCGGCCTCTCTCCAAACCTCCGTGGTGCCCTCCGTGTGCGGCATCTAGGATTGGGGTCAAGTATGTCCTGTGAAATCGATTCCCGATACCTCCGTTTGCTCCACCACCCGCTGCTATACCTACGTTAAGTATTAAAACATAAATGTATATATCATTTAAATTTGAACTTATCAAAACAAAAATTTCATTCGAATTAGAATAAATATTAACACTTACGTAATACTCCTGAATATCAGTGTCGGAGAATCAAAGCTCGTCTGTGGCGGGATCTGTCGAGATATCGTGGACGGCAAGATACGCGGTCAACATGCTCGGTGTACCACCCTGTGCCAGGGACTGAGCTCTCTGCAATTCGCCAAAAATTTACATATATTATAAAATAATTCTTAATATTGCATTATATCAAAATAGATCTATTGTAATTTACCGATGCCTCAATGGCACAAATAATGTTCCTCGAGCCTCTTGTGTAAGTGGGACGACCCCTTTTCGCCGACTTCCTATTCTCCTTATTTTGATCGGCCTGTTTCTGCACAACACAATCAGATTTAGTTTTTTAATTAAGCAACACAAAAAAATAAATTATATATTAAACAATGAATTATATTTAAATTACAAACCTGTTTGTGCTCAGACTCATAATACCGTCACAAGAGAGGCCATGTATCTATGTCGACTCTGGTAAAGGCCAGAGAATGTAGGAGAGCTGCTTTCTCCGCCTCGGGGGTTGCCAGCCATAGCATGTAGCAAATGATCTTTAGCTCGTTTCTATTATATCGGACCTTAGATTGCATATTCTTCATGAGGCCCGGGTAAAGAGCATGAAGATTGAGCACTCTGTCACGGTGATCAGGGTCGGGTATGGGCTGAAAGTCGTAATCCAATTGTAAATACAAGAAAATAATGTATTTAAATTATAAGTGTTAAATAATAAAAGATTAATTTGATAAGTCAAATGAAAATATATATTAATACCCGAGCCTGATCTCAGAAGAGGGCAAATGAGCGATGGTGCTGATCGTCCCACTCAACGTGAAGATGAAACTTCTTTTGGATGGGGATCTCATCCCCCATCTACCGGCCGAAGCTCTCGACATAATCGTCGGTATAGCGATAATCGGGGGTAAAGAAGAGGGGGAATGGTTCCTTCCCCTAACTCTATCAGGTCTCAGCCAGTGGGACTGATTCGGCTTTCGAGTCCCCCCTTGGGGTGGGGCTGCCCTGCATATACAAGAAATATATAGATAAGAAATATCAAGACAAAACGGTATTTAGAAATCAAGAATTAATGAAAATTAAAGTGCGATATATACCTCCGGCGATAGTAGCATGAGCCTGGGCACGGGCGGCAGCATGAGCGGGAAGATAGTTCCTCCTATGAGGAACAACCGGTGACCCAGACGTGAAAGCATCCTCTCCAACTAGAAAATAAACATTGACGATAAAATTACATGAAGCTCATAATTATTCTTAGAGTATATGTAAACATTGATAATAAAAGATTTTATATTTAAGAATACTAACTTACAGACTGCGCGTAGGGTACGGAAGTGGCGGGAGTGACCTCTGCGCCTGATGTGGGTGCACCACCTACAATTAGACAATTAAAAATAGATTAATAAGTAATTGAAAAATGAATATGTCTATATCTATAATATAATAATCTAAATCGATATGCATACAATATAGGATATATAAACATAACTGCAGGTGCGGTGGCAGCTTCTGTCCAGAATGTGGAGGCACCACCTACAGCTAGTGTTGGAGATAGTGCCCTCAGAGTCAATTATTGGATCACAGGCACGTGATTGCAATGATTGAGGGAGGACCTATGCCGGTAGGACAGTCTTACTTAAGATGATAGTATGCTATCTGGTTTATCTTTATCATCATGTACTGTTTTAGGTGACCTTACTGATCACTATTGCACGTTGATAGAGCCCCTAAGATTCTTGCTTAACTGTCATCGGTATGATGGCGATTATATACGTGGGAGCTGGGGTCTATAAGCACATCCTTAAAAGGTCCCTAGTCGTGGGAGTTTCGAGACAGGGCATCGATACTCCAGAGTAGACTAGTGTATACAGTCGAGACCCCGACGAGGGGCGGTGGCCGGTCTCACAAGCCACTGGTGTCAGTTGGTTCACCTAAGATGTATACAGGTGCTCATTAGGTTATGAGTACACCGGACAGGACTCGCCGGGAATATGCTAGTTGGTATTATACCTGACGTTAGATAGCAGTTCCCTGGTGACATGTGTACAGGTTTGTTCATCGACCTGAGATCATCATTTGTCTCGTGTAAGTTCCCACTGTACTTTGATTACTACCCTACCACGGCTCAAAGGAGTCGTGCAAATAGGTTTTAGTTAGGTACAGTCCCGAGCCACATGGAGGCAGTGAGCGGATCGGCAGGGGTTCGTCTCTCCCAGTATTGGGGGTGAGGTCGCGCTGTGTCTAAGAGAGCCATTACACGAAGTCCTTGGCCAAGGCAAGAGATTTACTGGTAGGTATTCCAGTAGTATCTCAGGGTGTTCTGGGCTACACTCCGACACCACTTGTACCGTTTTTGGGGGTCTGACTTTTACCAACCCCCTAGGCCCGCCATGCGATGCTCATAGACGAACGGAACGGAATGTACGGATATTGTCACTGACAGACTCAGTAGGGTGTCAGGATGAGTTCGCTCATCGACATCCCTTTTGGTCAATAGCTGGTAGCCCGTTACGTATGGCTAATACTTCTGACGTGCTAGTGGTTAAATCTACAGCCAAAGTATTGACGAGTCTTTAGAGTCCCTCACAGACAGTTTCTCAAGTTTCTGGCGAAACGCTGTAGAGGCCGTATGGATATATGTCAGGGTTCGATCATGTACGTGCGGTATTGCACGGATCATGATCGGACGGATTATACTAGCGGGCTTTGGTTTAAGCCGGATTCTAGTATTGTACCGTGTAGATTTTGTCTCATTGCATTTGTATTCGGTCGGAATAAAAATGCGGGTATGTATATACAGTCGCGGGGTTTTCCTGTAATTTATTACGGGATTGATTTTTGGAGGTTGCCAGTTTGCTTTCCGTTTCGGCCATTTTCCTTTGTATCTTTCTTTGGCTGAAAATTGGTGTGGAGGGGCTTATTTGCAAATGTGCAAATTAGCAAAGTGGAGAGTGTTTCTTGTAAGTTGTTGCTTCATGATGATTCTACCATCCTTTGACTTCTCATGGTTCATCATTACTTAACTTTTGTTTTGATGAGACTGGTGATGGGTTTATGAGTATGGATTTTTGTTGTGATGATGATTCTTAATCATCACTCTTCTCTCTTTCATGTATGATTGCTTCCCCCCTTGTTTTTTCTCCCTTCTCTCATTCTTCATGAGATGGCCGGCCACTTGATAGATGGGCTGTCAAAAAATTTAGGGTGGAGATCTCATCTCTTTTGGTTTGCACAAATTCATATAGCTCCACAAAAAGCTTACATCTCCTTTCCCACTTCCAAAATGGCAACTTAAATAACCCCTAGAGACATGGTGATCTACGTATAAACTACATCATTCTTGGACACGTCGACTCGCCAATTTCGTGCCTGAATTGCCTCGGTCCATAGGTGGGAGCCCGTAAAAGAACCCGGTGATGTGGTGCCCTTTCCGACGAGGAGATGAAGACCGGAGATTCCGCGAGGAGATCGGGATGGAAACTGAAGACCGAAGGATACGGATCACTCGGTATAACTTTCTACCCATTCTCTAGTTTACTAGCATTAGGTTAATGGCCAGATACGGGCTTTTAGTACGCGGTAGCGCCGGTTTAAAAGTTTAAAGAAAAGTTTCGTTTCCGCATTTTGGCTTCGGAATGACGGCCGGGGCACTGCCGTGCACTTACACTGGTATCAGAGACAGGCCATTAACCTAGTCTAGCTTGCTCTAACATGTTTACAAGTTCGATCGAACGGATTTTCCAAAAACCACGTTTCCATGTCAAGTTTCTGTCGAATTTTTCCAGTGCTCTAAAAATTATTTGGTACATTGTAAAAATACGTGCAGGGTTTTTTATGCATTCTGTGAAAATTTGGTAGCTTGATGGCACTGTTCCACCGCGGAACCGCGGCCAAACCCACGCATTGGCCGCTGTTCCACCGCCATTTAAACTTTTCACAGCACCAAATTTTTATAGTGGGCTTCTGACATGGAAATAGGGTTTTTGGTATATTCTGTTTGGGCCCAGATTTATTTTGAGTGCTACAGTTGTGCTTGGGGCCCACTTCGGGAAATTTAGTCGATCGAAAATTTTAAACATATTAGTTCACAGTATTTACATTATATCTGCGACCGTGAATGTCATTTGATCGGTAAATCCTGTCTAATTGCTATAGCCCTTTTAGACGGATTTGCGAACGTGACATTCACGTTGATGTTCTGTATTGTGCTGTGATATTGCGGATTTGTCGTGGGGATAGCCTGGATGCAATGGTAGTACAGTTTGGTTGTATATGTACATTTGATATTGCGGGGCGAGCGTCCGACATGTGGACTGCCGTTACTGCCTGTTTGTATATTATTCTTTTGGGGCACGACCGGGATGAGGTCGATGTACCCGTTGTATGTATATTTTACTTTCTGTACTAGGATTACCCCATGGAGGGGTGCACGGATAGCCGGGTTCTAGAGGGCAACGGGCCCGCATCTCATGGCGTTGTGACAGAGGGGGCCTCACTCTAGAATTGGCGGGCTATTCGCCGCACTCGTAGTGGGTATAGGTTGACCTAAGGAGGGGTGCCCAAGGTACCGGATTCCGTGACGTGCTGGGTGGCCCATTCACGTTGCTGAAGGGGGCTGCCTCGCTTCAGGTTTTGGCGGGTAACTTGCCGCGTCCGTAGGGGTCTAGGATTTCTTTGCACAGACTATCCACACGACCAGGGGAACGTCAGGTTTCAGTAGCGGCTCTATAAAACCCGGGGATCCCAGATATCTGTATTGTTCTGTGATGCTTATTACATTTCTGTGATGTTACATTTTATCACGCCTTGAGCGAATATTATATATTGATATATATACTAGTAGATGTTGTATATGTTTTGCATCCGCGCTAGTCCAGTCCCCGCTCTGTCGTTAGTTAAGTAACCTAACGGGTAATGACGGGACCCAGTGGCGAATGCGGGTGGCATATACGTACATCATTATTTTCATTCTTTATTGGTGTGATCAATTGATGGGACTGCATTGATTCGGATCAATGCAAGCTAAACAAACCTATTCTGATGTTGTTGGAACAATTTTTCAAAAAGCTGTTATTTCAAGAACGTTCTCTTTTATTTTGCACAGTGGTATTTAGTTATGAATATCCATCACCTCAGTCGACGAGGCAAGGGCCGAGATCCCTTCACCGGGAGTGACCCCTTGGACAGAAGTTTGCGTCAGGGCAATAACTTCACTATAGTCGATTACTTTTGTTTTGCATCATGGTATTCAGTTGGAATATCCTGCACCTCATTCTACGGGGAAAGAGCCGAGATCCCTTCACCGGGAGTGACCTCTTTAGCAAAGGTTTTCGCCACTATATTTTTATAAAAGCTATCCGGTTCCTTCAACGATATCAAGTTCATTACGTTAAAGGTTTTTCGCCAAAAACCATTTGTAGCCCTCCGTCATTTCAGACGGGTAGCAAGTAGTATTCATGCTATGTTTGTTGGCCAAAGTCAAGGCATAGTGTATGTTAGCTATTTGTTACTTTTCTGCAGTATAGATAGATGCGTTGGTTTGGGACAATCGTACTACTATTTTGTCCTTCATCAAGGGTATGTACGGGTGGGTTCAAATTAACCTGGATAATGACGGGTAGAACTTAACATGTGACTTATGATATGTTGGCTTTCGTCAAGGTCATAAGAGCATGGGGTAAAAATCACATCGGGGGTTTCTAAAGAAACTGAAACTTGCCAGATATGCGCATACCCTCTGGAGTGTGATAACGCGAGTGGATTCCGTCACGTTATCATGTGATGATAGTTGGATCCCGATTCCCACTGATGAGTTGGTTTACTCCTCGGGTGATCCTGACTAATTCTTCTTTCAGGTTTGGAGGAGAATTTGACGTTACAGTGGGAGGTTTCCTGATTAGATAAAGTGACAACCATTCTGATCTAGGTTAGAGTGCACGCTGAGTGTTTCTTTTCTCTCTCTCTTTGGCAGCGACCATGGCCCGACCCTAGACTATGACTCAGTGACCAAGTTGACCGAACCTTCTTAAACACTGGCTTTTGGATTGTCAGAGTTGCATACCTCATTGCCACTCCTACTTTTACCCTTTTCTCCAGAACACCCCGTATTACTACGAACATCCACTTCCATTGGATAAAACCATCGTATGGTTATATACGAACTCGAAGGAATTTATTCAAGAATGGTTTCCGGTTCTGGAGAAAACGAATAGGACTATTCAGTTGTCTTTTCCTTTTACCTTCTCTCAGGTTACGAGTGCTCCTTGGATTAGGACAGTACACCTATTTCGCAAATTGGATAGTCTTCTTCCAAACCATAGGCAGGTGCCGACCGGTGGGGAATGAAGAAAACCAATTAGCCTAACGATGGTGTGCAGAAGGTAATAAGTTAAGACAAATAAAGGGATTAGTAAGAGGGCAAAGTAAACTGCGACTGCTATTCACGACCAAAACCAAGTATTTCATTACCACTCCTACTTCACCTTTGTATTTCTCCAGAACACTCTGTATCACTACGAAAATCCACAGTTTATTGGATACTCCATCGTATGGTTATATACGAACTCGAAAGGAACTTGTTCCAGTTCGGGGATGGATTCTGGTTCAGGAGAAATAGGAATAAGGTTTATTCGGTTGTCTTTTATCTTCACCTTCTCTCGGGTTGAGAGTGCTCCAAGGATTAGGAAAGTACACCCATTATGCTTATTGGATAGTCTTCTTCCAAACCATAGGCTGGTGCCGAAAGGTAGGGATGGAAGAAAACCATTTAGCCTAAGAGGATGTACAGAAGGTAATGACTAAAGACATATAAAGGGATGTGGAGAGATGGCATAGAAATATACGGTTACAGTTGTGAATCTGATAATGGAAGAGGCATTACTAGGAATACCAGGATACCCCTACGAAACATTTCAATGTTTCAGTTTCACTGTGTACTGTTAAAGGAAAACTGATTTCCCAATTAGACACTTGCTCCAGAGTATGTATCTACCAGGTATGAATCTCACATCTGTATGGTTTTACAGATGATGAGTGGGAGTAAATTATTGGGAATTAGGTGATTGTACTCATTATATCGGAATTCGTTGTAATTGGTGATATTTGAGGAAACCACCTGGGTTGTTTGCCAAACGGCAAATATTTGGTTTGAATATCCGCTGTTATGCACCAATTTCAAATTGATATATCTGTACGTCTATTTTTATAGTGTGAGATATACCTTTTTGAAATTATGTCTGTGACATTTACCTATATCAGTGGATGGTTAGGTAAGGAGTATTAAACAGCGCTGTAATTCTTCTTAACCATAAGTACAGTTTTCAACCTACGACACACAGGGAATGAGTTATTAGACTCAGAGGACTTATACAGAGTATTGTATGTTGTCCAGTGTCCATGAGGACAGAGGGGTTGGTACTCGTACTATATTCTGTTTAGTTGTGACTTCTCTAGTTCTTAGACATGTGTTTCGTAGAAATGCAAGGTCTAAGTTTTGAGAAGTTATAGGTATAAGAGTAAAGTAGAGAACCAGGTATTGAAAGTATCAAGATTCTTCAAGGTGATCGAAGATATAGATACTTGTGTATGGTATTCAGTTAATAGTAATGATTAAGAGAACTTGCTTCTGTTTCAGGTTACTCATAATTGGAAGCACTCCTAAGTTGAGTAATGCTGATCGGCCTCTCTCCATTTAGTTAACATGCACTGGAGATAGATGCATGATTTGAATCTGGTTCAATTAAATTAGTGCCTCTGTTTCTGTATTGGATATAGAACAGTTCATATCTTGACACTGTTAAGGTACGGGGAGTTGTCCAGCTTATGCTTAAAACCAGACTCTGGATAACTCAAGGCACGTTTCTGAAATGGCTGTTTGTGGGTTGACTCAGACTATGACGAGGGTTAACTTTCTACCATCTGGAAGATCAATAGTGATATTGTTCTTGACTCGCCACAGTTTTAAAAGAAATGGATTTTTTCAGAAAACAGTAGTGGGAGTATGGTAGAACTGGAAGTAATTCCAGAACCGCAAACGATTACTGAAAATTTGATAAGAACCTAAAGATTCAATCTGGTTTGACATTCCATTGGCCACTCTATAGATAAGGTGGGTAACCTCAGCCACTCGAGAGGTACTTCGGTATCCTCAAGGACGGTGACAGGAAGGTTCTTGTTTACCCAGACTTGCCATTGTTGTTGCTCCAGGCTGTGAGACCCGGCAGGAGGATGAGTATAGCGTCGTTCTGAACTAGATTTAGAAGTGTACGTCTATATGATTCTGTCAGAGGGTTGTCGTAGTCAGTGGGCGCAGCGGAAGCATAGTGGACAAGTGGCTTATGTCTATTTATAGACTAAAACAGATACAGCGGAGATAGATCATCTATTTCTGATGTGACAGTCATAGGTTTGACTTCATCAGAATAGGGGATGGATCTGTTAAGAAGGTAGTAGGGTGTGATGTCCTAGTATTTTGGATGACATACACAGAGCAGGAAGTGAAATTCCTATACTACGATCGGTTATACTTTGGCTGTCACACAGTGGTTTCTCCACATGGGACTTGGATATTATATCAGACATTCTGATTACTGGATCTATGGTTTTAGATCTAGATTTGGGTAGTTTCCTAATCTGGGTACTTAGACAGCATTCTACAGGTGTTTTAGAATGGACGACTCCTGGCACGGTAGTATACCTGCAGGTGATGGAGTCATCCTCTCTAAAGGTGTCTTACAGACTAAAGGGAAGAGGGATGTGCATGATTGGCAGCTCACTTGCTTAGGCAATTGAGTCAATCATGAGATGTCAAGTACCACACCAGATGTTGTTTTTGCAGTAGATGCAATAAGTTGATATTGATCCAATCTTGGAGAAACATTCGGAAGCAGTTTTAGAACATAAGTGGATGTTCTAGGGATATGATAACGACAGCCTCTTTTGGGAGACGGTTATCATTCCAGGCTTCCAAGGTGACCTGTATGACAGAGTGACTGTCAGAGTTATAGTTTTCCCTCTGACGAGGGGTAGTATTTTGGACAGGTGGTCCAGGCGGATACTGAGGGAGGCATGGCGCAGAATGCTGATTAAGTTCAGTTGACAATACAGTCTAAGAAATTGGGATTTGGAGTTCATTTCTGAACTAGGTCCCATCAGACAACCAAACATATTCTAAGACAGGTATTGCTCATTTCGGGAGATGGCTTTCTCCGCGAACTTGAGATAAAGAGAGACATAGAAAGAAACATCAGAGCGGATCCACTCACTGAGGCTATTCCTCGAACGCAATAGTTTCGCAAACGGGCTTTGTGAGACTAATTAGTAGAGGAGTTGGGTGTTCGGTATCACACGGGCTGTGAGTATGCGACATCGCAATAATTAGCCTTGAGTGCTAGTGGGAGATTTTTGGAGATAGTGCCCTTAGAGTCAATTATTGGATCACAGGTATGTGATTGCAATGATTGAGGGAGGACCTATGCCGGTAGGACAACCTTACTCAAGATGATAGTATGCTATCTGGTTTATCTTTATCATCGTGTACTGCTTTAGGTGACCTTACTGATCACTATTGCACGTTGATAGAGCCCGTAGGATTCTTGCTTGACTGCCAGCAGTATGATGGCGATCATATATGTGGGAGCTGGGGTCTATAAGCACATCCTTAAAAGGTCCCTAGTCGTGGGAGTTTCGAGACAGGGCATCGATACTCCAGAGTAGACTAGTGTATACAGTCGAGACTCCGACAAGGGGCGGTGGCCGGTCTTACAAGCCACTGGTGTCAGTTGGTTCACCTAAGATATATACAGGTGCTCATTAGGTTATGAGTACACCGGATAGGACTCGCCGGGAATATGCTAGTTGGTATTATACCTGACGTCAGATAGCAGTTCCCTGGTGACATGTGTACAGGTTAGTTCATCGACCAGAGATCGTCATTTTTCTCGTGTGAGTTCCCACTGTACTTTGATTACTACCCTACCACGGCTCAAAGGAGTCGTGCAAACAGGTTTTAGTTGGGTACAGTCCCGAGCCACATGGAGGCAGTGTGCGGATCGGCAGGGGTTCGTTTCTCCCGGTATTGGGGGTGAGGTCGCGCTGTGTCTAGGAGAGCCATTACACGAAGTCTTTAGCCAAGGCAGGAGATTTACTGGTAGGTATTCCAGTAGTATCTCAGGGTGTTCTGGGCTACACTCCGACACGACTTGTACCGCTTTTGGGGGTCTGACTTTTACCAACCCCCTAGGCCCGCCATACGATACTCATAGATGAACGGACCGGACTGTACGGATATTGTCACTGACAGGCTCAGTAGGGTGTCAGGATGAGTTCGCTCATCGACGTCCCTTTTGGTCAATAGCTGGTAGCCCGTTACGTATGGCTAATACTTCTGACGTGCTAGTGGTTAAATCCACAGCCAAAGTATTGACGAGTCTTTAGAGTCCCCCACAGACAGTTTCTCAAGTTTCGGGCGAAACGCTGTAGAGGCCGTATGGATATATGGTAGGGTTCGATCATGTACGTGCGGTATTGCACGGATCATGATCGGACGGATTATACTAGCGGGCTTTGGTTTAAGCCGGATTCTAGTATTGTACCGTGTAGATTTTGTCTCATTGCATTTGTATTCGGTCAGAATACAAATGCGGGTATGTATATACAGTCGCGGGGTTTTCCTGTAATTTATTACGGGATTGATTTTTGGAGGTTGCCAGTTTGTTTTCCGTTTCGGCCATTTTCCTTTGTATCTTTCTTTGGCTGAAAATTGGTGTGGAGGGGCTTATTTGCAAATGTGCAAATTAGCAAAGTGGAGGGTGTTTCTTGTAAGTTGTTGCTTCATGATGATTCTACCATCCTTTGACTTCTCATGGTTCATCATTACTTGACTTTTGTTTTGATGAGATTGGTGATGGGTTTATGAGTATGGATTTTTGTTGTGATGATGATTCTTAATCATCACTCTTCTCTCTTTCATGTATGATTGCTTCCCCCCCTTGTTTTTTCTCCCTTCTCTCATTCTTCATGAGATGGCCGGCCACTTGATAGATGGGCTGTCCAAAAATTTAGGGTGGAGATCTCATCTCTTTTGGTTTGCACAAATTCATATAGCTCCATAAAAAGCTTACATCTCCTTTCCCACTTCCAAAATAGCAACTTAAACAACCCCTAGAGACATGGTGATCTACGTATAACCTACAGCATTCTTGGACACGTCGACTCACCAACTTCGTGCCCGAGTTGCCTCGGTCCAGAGGTGGGAGTCTATAAAAGAACCCGGCAATGTGGTGCCCTTTCCGACGAGGAGATGAAGACCGGAGATTCCGCGAGGAGATCGGGATGGAGGCCGAAGACCGAAGGACATGGATCGCTCGGTATAGCTTTCTACCCATTCTCTAGTTTGCTAGCATTAGGTTAATAGCCCAATTCGGGTTTTTAGTACGTGGTAGCGCCGGTTTAAAAGTTTAAAGAAAAGTTTCGTTTCCGCATTTTGGCCTCGGAATGACGGCCGGGGCGCTGCCGTGCACTTACAGCTAGACAATAAAAAGTTGATTATATAAGTAATTGAAAAAAGAATGTGTGTATATCTATAATATAACATTCTAAATCAATATGCATGCAATATAGGGTATATAAATACATCTGCAGGAGCGGTAGCGGCCTCTTCCTCTATTGTAGACGCACCACTTACAGCTAGACAATAAAAAATTGACTATATAAGTAACTATAAAATAAATATGTGTGTATATCTATAATATTATATTCAAAATGAATATGCGTGTAGTATACCTAGAAGTGTAGCAAAGTCCACAGGGAAAGAGTCATCCGAAGGGGATACGGATCGGGGTGCAAGACCAGCCTTCTGAAGCTCCCTGCGCAGCTCCCTGGGCGGCAGAACCGCTCTGCCTCTGCCGCTGCTGTAGCTGGTGCTCCTGCCGCCCCTCGCTGCTCCTGGCGTCATCATCAAACCTAGATAAAAGTACAATCATTACATATGCATACAATATATGTATAGATCGTAAAAATATGAAGCATTAATATAACATTACTGATAACCGTTTTCGTCTCGTAGACGCATTAGACATATCTACTTGGATTTCATCATCGATATCATTCCTAACCCACGTAACTTTACGATCAGCCAAAGACAACCCGTCTTTGGAGACAGACGGTCGGAACACTCTAAGTCTTCTCTTTTCTTCATCCTCATCGCTGTTCTTTATACGATCCTCGAATTCTGAGACATCATAAACATCCCTGGGTTTCTAACGGAATACAACACTCCATTCCGGATGCTTCAAGCACTGTGAGTAGTATATTTGAAACGCTTGTTGTGGAAAGATAAATGGATTGTCCTGACCATAAAATCGAAGTTTGTTTACACTAGTCAATCTATATTCATCTTTCCAAGTCCCGAGATTGTTTCTCCACTTATTCGTATCGGTTCGTTTATCATACCAAATACACTGAAATATATAAAATGGTTCTGATCGTCCGAGATATTGGATGCCAAATATGCAATTTAAATATCCATAATAAATCACACCATCCGATCCTACGGTCGCAATCCCACTATTCTGAATGGTTTTAGATGTTTCTATATCTTTAATTTCAAATTTGTACCTAAGAACACCGAATTCTTTATGGTATGCAATCTCTATGCTAGGAAACTGAGCTAAACATCTTGAATCTCTCTCTAATGATGCAAACAAGTTCGGATCGTGGATCTGACAAAACAAATTTTATGGAAAATACATAACGATATAAGTTTAGATTAAGACAACCCGTCGCAATAACGTGTTATTCTAACAACTTACATGATCTGCAACCCAATCACAAAAATTATCCCGATGATATTTTCCAATCGTTCATCATTCCAATCAGGATGCCCATCACGTACCTCATCAATATGAATTCTGTTCTCAACAATAAATTATAACACCAATATTATATCATTTCATATATATATATATACAAATATAAAAATTAATCCAAAAAATCTTACTCTCTAATTTCTTCAAGACATACACTATTAAGGAGGATAAACCGATATATCTTATTGATAAACACGGGGTCTACTATTTTATAATCAGCTTTACTATATGTCTCGTCCTGAATTCTCCGAGGCCGGTTAAGTTTCGTCTCAATGTTCTCGTCCAGATAGTGGGAACAAAATATGGTTACTTCATCTAGAAGATAACCTTGTATGATAGAACTCTCTGGTCGATTTCTAATGAGTATACGCTTTTTTAGAGTGTAGAGCTACTTAAAGAAAAATATGTTAAATAAATAAATATGGGCATATATGACAACAATAATTTTACAAAATGCGTGAAACGAAAAATTCAATGTACCTTTCGACGGGATACATCCATCAATATTGTACCGGTCCGGCAAACTTAGCCTCGGTTGCAAGATGAACCGTTGGGTGTATTATGATATCGAAGAACGACGACGGGAAAATATGCTCAAACTTGCAAAGTATCAAGAAAATAGATTTTTCTAGATTCTTCAATGTCACAATATCCAAGGTTTTAGCGCAAAGTTCCTTAAAGAAGTAACAAAGGTCATTGATTACTAGACCAACTGATTCGGGAATGGAAGTCTTAGGGGCTAATGGGAGAAAGTGCTCCATAATATAATGGCGATGATGAATTTTCAGCCCATCGATCTTGCCTTTCATAATCTTTATCTTCATACTAAATGATCCTGAGAAACCTGTGAGAACTTTCAAATCATGCAACACCTGCTGGAACCTTTTCTTCTCCGGTTGTGATATATGATACACGGCATTGGGAAGTACAAACTTGCCTGGTTTACCTTCTATCGGTTTAGAATGCAATTCACTTCTAATTTCCCAGTCCTGAAAATCCATCCGTGCAAGGAGGTTGTCTTTCGATTTTCCGTCTTAGCAAGTTGAGTACGTGCCCGAACACTTTCTTCTCTATGTGCATGACGTCCAGACAATGACGCACTAAATTTGTTGATCAGTACGAAAGCTCATAGAAAATATTTAATTTGTTCCAGTAGGGCGGTTTGTCGTGTTTTGCTGGATCTATCCTGAAGGTCATGTTATGTAACCATCCCACTGAGTAATCACGTCCTCTCCGGACATTAAGGCTAGAGGCCCAAAAAGCTCCTGATGACCATTAAAGTAAGCATTGTCTAACCTGTAGGGATGGTCTAATGGCAGGAAACGCCGATGACCGCATTAACAAACCTTCTTGCTAAAATTCAGCTATTTCGATGTTGTATCTTGATGGCAGTAAGGGCATGCCTTATGACCATGTACGGACCAACCTGATAGTATTTCATACGCAGGAAAGTTATTAATTGTCCACATTAAAACCGCACGCATTGTGAAAGTTGTATCTGTGTTTGCATCGTAAGTTTCTACACCATCAATGAATAAAGATTTTAACTCATCGATCAGAGGTCGGAGATAGACGTCGATATTATTTCCTTGTGAGTTTGGTTCTTAAATAAAAAGAGACATCATAAAGTAGGATTGATCCATAGCCAATCAAGGCGACAGATTATAAACCATCATTATAACAGGCCATATGCTGTGGCTTCCAGCCATATAGTTGAATGGGCAGAAGCCATCACTAGCCAGTCCGAACCTGACATTGCGAGGATTACTACTGAATATTTGGTGCCTTCTATCGAAATCCTTCTATATCGGTGAATCTCTTGGATGACACATTTTCCATATTCGTTTAGAGCAGCACGCTGATGCCAAATCATTGCCTTGGCTGTTTTCTTGCATCTGAATAGCCTCTGCAGCCTCTGTGTTATGGAAGTATCGTGCTATCTTGACAGGTATATCAGGTTTCTTATCAGATTCTTTCGGTTTATATCTGGCCTCTCGGCATGTTGGACACTCTTTCAAATCTGAATTCTCTTTCCGGTACAACACGCAATCTTTGGGGTATGCATGAATCTTCTCATAGTTTAGACCCAAATCATACATCATCTTCTGGGCTTCGTACTAGCTCCCGGGCACGTTATTTTCCGGGGGCATAAAATCTTTCAGGAACTTCAGAAGTATCGTGAATGACTTATTGCTCCATCAATTTTGGCACTTAATCTGGAAAAGTTGGACGAACTATGATATGGTGGAATACCTTGCATTCTCATAAATTGGTTTTCTAGTATCATTCATGAACTTTTCATACTTATTCACACGCGGTCCTTGACCGGAAGGAATGTCTTCTTTGGTAGGATTACTATCACCAAGAGCAGCCTCTACCATATTCTCCATTTCTTCTCCTGCAAAGAAGTTATCGTCTTCTTCTGCAAAGAAGTTATCGTCTTCTTCTTCTTCCGTCGCATTACCGTTTTCTTCTTCTTCTTTCACCGCATTACCGTCTTCTTCTTGTCCTTTCCCGTGATATAGCCAAGTTGTATAATGTCTACTAAAACCATGTTTAACGATGTGAAACTCTACGATTTCTACCTTTCGCCAGAACTTATTCCTACATCTATCGCACGGAGAGAGAATCTTCTTTAACAAGATTTTATTATGTGAGCGTGCAAATTCAATGAAAGCAGCAACTTCTGCGACAAACTTAGATTCCATACGTTGTTGTCAATCCACATACATCCAGTCCTTAACTCTGATATACTCATGGGCCATGTTAGACCATATAACATATAAATTGTAAGTTATGGTGACTATATTGAGAAATCTAAGAATGAGATGGTTATTAACAAAGAAGAAAATTCGTAGGGGCAAGTTTGTCATTGAAAAGAACAAATTATCGATTAATGAAGTTAGGTTTGAAGATACCTAAGTATGAGTTGTATTCTGTGTATTTGTGTTTCAATTTATGATTTCGCTTAGGTGTAAGGTTGTTAGTGTGTATGTGCTTTGTATGTGCGTGTGTTGTGTATTCGTGTTTTATGTGTGTGTTTCGGCTATCGAGGCTAAGACTTTTATCCCATTAAGAATGTATAGAGCAGACATCCATTCGCTTGTGCTTACATCCGTTTCGAATAAATTTCTGCAGCACCTCCCCGCAGTTTTCCGAGCATACTGTAATAGAATAGATAATCATTTCAATGCTGTGAAACAATATTGAAATGAACATTTAATCTATCTTTGTACATGGAGAACCAGCAGAAAAGTACCGATTAAATAACTCGAAATGAATGAAAACACAAGTGAATGTAGGTGTTTGCTTTATACATTCATAACTTGTCCAAACTGGACAAATCTATCGGTTATCATATGATTGAATTTTCTCGTCACATAGACTACACGACGGTTGTTAGCACCGAACGATTACCGTCCAATATTTAACAACCTTCGTATAGTTTTATGTCACGACGAACATCGAACGTATGTTAACCGATAGACGGAGACTATACCGCGCTTTGATTTTAACATATGACGATTGATGAGCATATAAAAATTTCATATTATCATCGATTATCATATATACACTTATTATAATATTTAAATTGGATTGGTTTTACGTTTACGTTTCAATTTCAAGGGTTTTAAGTTTTTAGTTTAGGTAAAGTTTTTTAAAGTTAAGGGTTTTCTTAATCAAATTTATGATTTTGGATTTGGTTCCGCTGTTAAGTTTAAGATTTTGGATTTAGTTCTGGTGTTAAGTTTAAAATTAGGGTTTTTCCTTGTTTAATATAAGAGATCAACATCATCATTATCACAAACACACACACACACACATCACCATCATCATCAATATTATCTCTCTCTCTCTCTCTCACACACACACACACACACTCACACTTACACTAACACTAAAATACCCTAATCATAACCCTCACCCTTAACGCTAACCCTAACTACCTTAACCATAACCCTATAACTAATTAACCCTAACTATCTTAACCCTAACCCTAGACCCAATTATAACCATAACCCTAGACCTAATTACAGCGCAGATAGCACCACCCATCACCACCACCACCACAGCCACCGCCGCCGCCACCCACATCCCCAAACTACAGTCGCCGCTACAGCCACCACCACAGCCACCATTGACCACCATAGCCATCACCACAATTCAAAATCCCAAAATTGAAGCCCTAACCATCAAATTCAATTTATGAAAATAAAAATAAAAATTTATCAATAAATTAACTAACATGTTGATGATTTCGATGATGATGAGAAAGCCGGGAAGGAGCTCAACGTTGATAAAGAGGGCGACACAGGAGGAGATGGATGCGGTGCTGGAGTTCGTAAGAGGACGAAGAGGATGGTGAGAGAGGAGGCGACGCAGTTGAAGGAAGTGATGAGGTCGGAGGAGGGGCCGAGATCTCGGAGGAAGCGATGAGATGTCGGAAGAGGCAACGAGGAGGGAGGAGGCGACGAGGGAGGAGGTACAGAGGAGGTCGGAGGCGACGAGGAGGTTGGAGGCGACGATCGACGAGGGAGAAGGCGCACGTGGGGAAATTTTGGGGGTAATGGGGAATTAGGGTATGGTGACGAGGACGATAACCTTAGGTTTTCTAATATTTAAATATGCCCTTACGGATATATCCATAGGGCCGTATCTTACGGCACCGTAGGGGCAACTGCATAAGTTAAATTTTAAATTTTATTTATTTATTTATGCCCCTACGGTGTTATCCGTAGGGGCATTAGTTGTCCCTATGGATTACTTTATAGGGGCATTCTTTAATTTTCCCTACGGATTTTATTATCCGTAAGGACAAGCTATCTTTATACTAGTGAAATAAGAGAAAAATTGAAAAATGCAGAATCACTGGTAGTACAAAATATATTATAGAGTAAATGAGAATATGTATAAATTATATATAGATGACAAATAAGTACATTAATATTGTTAGTATACAAGTAGATTGTAGGACCATTTTATGTTTATTAATATGTAAATTAATAGCAGACGAGGGGACTTACAGAGAAAGGATGATTTATGATCATTCTTATCGTAAAGGAGAGGATGCCTTAAATTAGATCGAGACGAGAGGGGTGATATATTCTTCTCCCTTCGTTTGATTGTCTCGTCGTTGGATTTCAGATCAGATATGACAGAAAGGGAGAGGAGAAGACATTTCAGAGTCACGGTATTTTATTTTTTTCTTTTGAGTTACGACAGAAAAGAAAAAAAGTTTAAGGGGTTAAATTTTTTTAAAATCCTATCAATCCCCCAAGATCAAAAGAATAAAAAAACAGTCAAAACAAATATATTCAAATAACAAACAAATAATTTCAGATTTAGTTTATTTTAATAATATATATTATTTTGCACTAACATATGAAATCAGTATTGCGGCATTATAGTTAGATTAATATTTATATTAGCAACATACGCTAAATATGCTCTTTGACTGTAGTTATATCTGTGATACAATTTTTTATTAATTAATTGCGATTACTATAACTAATAAGAAAATAATTTAATAAACTTAAAATCTAATAAAAGTATTATTTTACAACAACTTCAATAAATATTTTAATTAAAAGAAAATCTTTCCTCTTCTCTTAAAATATTAATAAATATTTGGTTATATAAAAAAATATGATTTTAGTTTTAAAATTTAGGGATTTAAAATAAACTTAAATATTTTAGTCGGGGTTCGAACCTATGACCTATAGAATAACAATGTAAGGTGGACTATGTGTTTTATTTGAAAGAAAATAAATAAATAAATATACAAGTGTTTCAAAGAAAAAGGGCAATTGTTGAAGAAAGAAAAATACAAGAACAATACTAAGATTTTGTGGTCGTTACACTCTACTCTTGTTAAAATAAATTTCTATCTCGAAATTCAAAAGGATTTTTCCGTTAGTGGACAAGGAAGAGATAACGTTGTCGCTTTTCGCCTTCGCGCTCAATCAGCCGATGTAAGAAGAGATACGATGAACTAGAAGGACATGAGATACTTCCAAACTGGAAGTTTCAAAGCCGGGATAAGGACCACTAAAGTAGATCATGCATTATTCAAGAACGTATGCAATAAATATATTAAGAGGTGCAAGCAAGAAAGACCAATAGAGAGTCAAGAAATCAAAAAGAAATCATGAAAGTTACAAAAAAAGATTAAGATGGAGATGAAAGGTTTGTACTTCTACTTCTTTTGTGTTGAGACGATAGCGACAAGCCCGCGACGTATTTGTTTACCGCCGAAAACTGGACTGAGACGTTAAGACGTCTAGCCTAAATTTGGGGACAGATACCATTTGGACATATCCATCAGCCTCTCTGAAAATACCAAGTTGATTTATAACACCGTATATCGGAGGTTTGGATAGAAGCGACCGATATAGCAGATTTCATTAGATTCCTACCCATTTATGAGTGGTTTTTGATTGTGGCGACGCTCTACCCTACAGGCGCAAGTCTCTGCAGTTAATTACGTTATCGCGTTGCGATAACCACTTTCTCCTACTCCAGTAGTTTACTTCGTATTGTGTTATGTTTGTTTTTATGGGGTTGCCCTTAGATTGTATATGGAGACTTGTTTATGTCGTCTCCCGTAGGGCACAGATTAGTCCAAATCCGTACATATATTTTCATGATTTGGGTCAAGCATTTGCTTGACGGGGTCCATGTTGGTTGCTTAGTTTGCCAACGGGAATGAACTTAGAACGTATTTATCATATTTGTGACGTCTATCGGTTCATATGAAACTTGGGTTTGATCTAAGGATCATTAGTCATATTTGAGAATAAGATCGATCTAGGAACAAATGAGCATATGGGCTCAATGATCAATAGATCATATATACGGATAGTATACGGTAATTAATATGGAGACAGTCTATAGGGCAAAACATATTAGTTTAAAGATATTGCGGTCCAACATTCCCGTGTTTGGGATGAAGTTTTAGTTTAAGGACATTGCGGTCCATTATCGCCGTGTTTGGGATGAAAGAGTTGTTAGTTGTTGGGACTCGTCATCTTTCTGAAGACGTTGAGAAATTACAACGACATATATCAGAGGTGTAGAAAGATTTACCCTTGAACCACATCCCGTATTTGAGGGAAGAGATCATTGTGGATCTAAGAATCGTCAGTCTTATATGAGACTAAGATTTTCTTAGAAGATGTGGGATGAAGATCATTAGTCGTATATAGGACTAAAATCAGTTTGGATATCATGAGCATATAGGCTCAAAGAAGAAGCATAAGCTTCACAGACTTAGCCAATTTGGGCTAAGATTGGGTTTCTTTACCACCCGGCAGTGCTAAGCACTCAGTCAAGTAGTACTCACATGAATATCACGTGAGGCGCTATGTTTCTTGAGTGCTTACATGTGTTTCACGTGAGGAATTGAGCTCTCATTTATGGACGCTTACGTGTGTTTCATGTGAGGCATTGTGTTCTTGGCGCACACGTGCTATCGTGTGAGGCGCTACAATAGTGCTAAGAACTAATCTGTTTTGCTTTCTGGCGCTCACATGCTATCACGCGAGGCGCTGTCTTCATGGACCTTGGGTGCTCACGTGTCTTTCATGTGAGGCGGTTTCTTCCTGGTTTGTTTTGAATACTCAAGTGCTTTTTGCATGAGCTGCTGTTTTAGGTGCTCAAGTGCCTTTCACGTGAGGCGCTTTTTCCTAGAGATTTAATCTCTGCTTATCTTTTAAATTTTAGAGAAGTTTAGCTTCTGTTAATGGTATTTTGACCATTAACGATCATCAAGATCACTATTTTGAGGATCTGGGATCAGATTCTGTAAGAACTAAGTTCTTGTTTTATAAGGGAACTAAGTTATTAGAGTATAAGCTCTATCTTTTTCATGTTCTTTCTTCCATTGTTCTCTCTTTAATCTTTGATTCTTAAAAACAAGATCTTGCTGATAAGAATTAAATTCTCAATTTATGGGAGACTTGTTTTATGAATCTCAGATTCAGAAAAAGAACTAAGTTCTTTTAAAAGGTTAAACCCTTAGATATGATGTGATAAGTAAAGGAGATATTTTGATCTCTTCTTTTTTTTACCTACGGTTTTGAGGAGGAAGATGATCTTTCTTGTTTTTGAGAATTAAATTCTCTGTTGTTTTGTGAAATCTTTCTGAGAGCCTTTTGTATTTTTACAGAAGCTTATGGGGGGTTTCCTCTTTCTAAATTTAATCTCTTTGCTTCTATTTATAGAAGAAGAGAAAAATCAATTTGTTGGAGAAAATCTCTCATTGAGAGATCACGATTGATTTCATAATCAATCGAAATGATCTTAAAAATCAACGGTGAATTTTAAGATCCGTTGGATTTTAATCTAAGGGCTTTCTGTTTTATAGAGAAGATCATTCTTTTTTATTTAACAAGATTAGAAAAATATTTTTCTAACATAGAATTTAATTCTATCATATGGATATCTTATTTGTTTAACAAGATTAGGAAAATATTTTCCTAACATAGAATTTTATTCTATCATATGAATATCTTGTTAGTTTAACAAGATTAGAAAGATATTTTCTTAACATAGAATTTAATTCTATCACATAGAATTTAATTCTATCAGATGGTTTTAATTGATGATATTTTATCACCATTGGATTTTAAATCCAAGATTCTCTATTAGAAAAAGATCTTTCCATATTAGAAAGATCAGGGAAAATATTTTCCAAATAGAATTTAATTCTATCAAATGGTTTAATTAGTAATTTTATCACCATTGGATTTTAAATCCATGATTCTCTGTTAAAAAAAGATCTTTCCATATTAGAAAGATCAGGTTAAATATTTCCCAAATAGAATTTAATTCTATCAGATTAGAGCATTTTAAATTGGGGCGCTCACGTGCTATTATGTGAGAGCTGTCATATACATATATGGTAGTGGCGCTCACGTTCTTTGCATGTAAGCGCTGCCAAAAGAATGCGACAAGGGAACTCATGTGTTTAACACATGAGGCTTTGCATGTGAGTGGTCACGTGTTTAACACGTGGGCACTGCTATAGGATTTAATTTTATCTGCAGCAGGTACTTGCGTACTTTTTATGTGAGTGTTCACGTGCTTTGCACGTGGGGTGCTGCCCTCTATTTTTATAAAAGAAACAACAAGTTTTGAGCCAAAATTTTTGGCGAGAACAAATGCCCCCACTACTTTGCCCACGTAGGTATGTACGTGGGTTAAGTAGTGCAAAGTAATGCATCACCATAGAATTGATGGCTCAGGAGACAGGTTTAGGTCTTTGTCGCATAAGGTTTTTCCATCTTCATGAGCCGTAAGTGTCTCAATAAGGTTTTTCTCCTTATAAATCATGAGGATCTCATAGGTGTATATTCTTCTTAGAAATTGTGAGGATTCCTAAGTGTCCACCGCCTTCGTAAGTTAAAAGGATCTCACTCCGGTATTTTTTCCTTATGAGTCATGAGTACCCATAAGTGACTTCTTCACTTCATTGGCATACAACATTGGCAAATGTGGCCCGTGGATAGTATCAAGGGTCATTCTTGACCTCCTTATAGGACAGCGAAGGCTTAGGAAACATGTTTAGATCTTTCACTTAAGGATTTTCAACTTTATGAGCCATGAGGGTCATATAAAGATGTTTCTCTCTATGAGGATCTCATAGGTGTATTTTCTTCTTAGAAGTCGTGAGGACTCCTAAGTGTATTTTCTCTTGAGAGTCGTAAGAATCTCACTAGAGTATTTTCCCCTTACGAGTCGAGAGGACTCATAAATGGCTTCTTCTCCTCATTGGATGCAACTTTGGAGAATGTAGCCAGTGTAGAGTATACAAGAGTCGATATAGAACTACTTGTAAGGAAACCGTGCTTAGCAAACAGGTTGATATCTCCGTCGCCTAAGGCTTTTCTCCCTATGAATCGAGACGAGTCGAGATGATTTCGCAGGTGTATCCCAACGTGAAATATAGATAACCCCCTTTTTTGATAGGGGTCCGTTGGTTTGTGGTACTAACTTTAATTCCATCGTATCTCCGTGTTGGCTGATGTATTCTCGATACTCAGTCCCTTAGGTTGCTGCTCGAGTAGCCCCGTGTCTGTCATATTTTTGATCCCTTCTGAGGCTGGACAAGACGTCTTCAAGCAATTTTCTTAGGTTGGAATATATTGGCTATAGTACTCTCAAGTCAATTATTGAATTGCAGGCACGCGATTGCGATGATTGAAGGAAGTCCTATACGGATAGAACATTCTTACTTAAAATGATAGTATGTTATTTGGTTTATCTTTATCATCATGTATATACTTTAGGTGGTATTACAGATCACTATTACATGTTGATAGAGCCCATAGAATTCTTGCTTGACTACCAGCATTATGATGGCGATCATATGCGTAGGATCTGGGTGGTATATAAGCACATCCTTAAATGTCCCTAGTCGTGGGAGTATCGAGGCTGAGTATCGAAACTCCAGAGTAGACTAGTGTATACTGATCGAGATCCCGACAAGGGACGGTTGCCGGTCTCACAAGCCACTGGTGTTAGTTTGTTCACCTAAGATAGTATGCAGGTGCTCATTGGGTTCTGAGTACACTGGACGGACTCGCATGGAACATGCTAGTTGGTATTATACCTATTGTCAGATAGCAGTTCTCAGGTGACATATGTACAGATTAGTCTGTTGATCCGAGATCGTCATTTTTCGAGTGAGTTTCCACTGTGCTTTGATTACTACCCTACCAGGGCTCAAAGGAGTCGTGCAAACAGGTTTTAGTTGGGTACAGTCTTGAGCCACATGGAGGCAGTGAGCGGATCGTCGGAGATTCGTCTCTCCCGGTATTGGGGGTTGATGTCGCGTTGTGCACAGGTGGCTAACACCAGAAATCCTTGATCAAGGTAGTCGAGAATTACTGATTTGGATCAGTAGTTTCTTTGGTTGTGATAGGCTTCATACCGAAACTAAATGTCACGTTATTATGAGTCTGACTTTATTCGCCCCCTAGACTCGATATGCGATACTCTTAGACGAAGAGACCGTACTGTACGGATATTGTCACGGACAGGCTCAGCAGGGGTCAGAATAAGTTTTCTCGTCGACCTTCCTTTCGCTCAATACCTGGGTAGCCGTTACGTACAGCTAGTACCGCTGATGTGCTTGTAGTTAAACCCACTGCCAGTGTATTGACGAGTCTTTAGAGTCCCACACAGAGGGTTTCCCTACTTCGGGCGAAATGATGTAGAGGCCGTATGGTTTTACGGCAGGGTTCAATCATATACTTGCACTTGTGCACGTATCATGATTCAGACGGATTTTACTAGTGGCTTTGGTTTAAGCCGGGTACTAGTATTATATTGTTGGAATATTTTCGTCTCTTTTGTATTCGTATTTTTTGGAATACGAATGCGGGTATGTATATACGGATGAGGGGTATTCTTGTAATTTATTACAAGAAAGTTTCTAGAAGTTGCCACCTCATTTTTGGTTTAATCTTTTTCTTAAAAGATTAAATGAGGTGGAGGGTTGAGTGTGCTTGACATTTATGAAGCATGGCACACTTAGTGACTCATATGGTGACTCATGGCGTGACTCATGAAACACTATTGTGGCATGCTTGATATTTTGTTTTGGGTTGTGAGATATTTTTTAGACTTGCTTGTGTTCACCGCCGAAAGACGCGACCAGGACGTTGGGACGTTTCGGCCTAAATTTTAGGGGCAGATGCTATTTGGTTTTATCTGTCTACCTCTCCGAAGATGCCAAGTTAATTTATGGCACCATGTATCGAAGGTTTAAACAGATGCGACCGTTGTAGCAGACTTCGTCAGATTCCCCCTCGTTGGCGAGGGGTTTTTGATTGTGGGGACGCTCTTCTCTGCAGACGCAAGCCCCTATAGTTAATTACGTTACCGCGTAGCGATAACCACTTTCTCCGGCTCCAGAAGGTCACTTCGTGTCGTGTGCGTTTGTTTTATCTTTGGTTGCCCGTGGATTGTATACGGAGACTAATTTGTGTTGTCGCCCGTAGGGCGGGAATTAGTCCAAATCCGTATTTTCTTAGATTTGGGTTTGTTTGATTTAAGGATCGTTAATCTCGTTTGAGATTAAGATCAACCTAAATGTTTGTGAAGGATATGTTAGTCTAAGTTTTAGACTAAGATCTACTTAAAGGGGTTCAGAATCATTTTTGATCCAACGAAAGAGCATTTGGGTTTTATCGTTTTAGTTTAGGGACGTTGCGATCCATCATAGTCCATGTTTAAGGACATCATAGTCCATAGAGTTTAGTTTATGGACGTTGCGGTCCATTGGGTTTAAGGACATCATAGTCCATAGAGTTTAGTTTAGGGACGTTGCGGTCCGTTAGGTTTAAGGACATCATAGTCCATCATTAGTTTAAGAATATTGCGGTCCATTGAGTTTCCATTGGGTTTAAGGACATCATAGTCCATAAAGATTAGTTTAAGGACATTACGGTCCATAGTTAGTTTAAGGACATTACGGTTCATGTAAATTAGTTTAAGGACATTGCGGTCCATAGTTAGTTTAAGGACATTACGGTCCAAGTAGATTAGTTTAAGGACATTGAGGTTCATAGTTAGTTTAAGGACATTACGGTCCATTGAATTGTTGGTTGTCGGGACCCGCCACCTGTTTGAAGACGTTGAAGAATTACGATGTCATATATCAGTGGTGTGGGGAGATGTACCCTTGAACCAATGTCAATTAAGAGATCTGTAGTTGGTTTTAGGACTAAAATCAAATTTAGAAAAATTGTGAGCCCATGGGCTTGGTTGATCTGAATTAGGGGCTTTTGGTTAGCTTGGACTCAGCCCACTCAGCTTTTGAATAAAGTGTTAAACACTTGTTTTGGGCTCGGTCCCTTTTGTTCAATAATGCTGAGCATTGATATGGGCTTTGATGCCCACCTTTTCTTTGTTTTTTTATATTTAGTGTTAAACACTCTTTATGGCGCTGGGCTCCATTTATAGAGCGCTTTATGTTAAACAGTGCCCACATGAGAAGCACGTGGGGCGCTCGGCGCTGAGCGCCAACCATTGACTGCAGAGCACTCCTTATTTTATCAGCGCCTACGTGAAGGGCACATAGAGCGCTTGGCGCTGGGCGCCAGCCACTGAGTGCTAAGCATTCCTTATTTTATTAGCATACACGTGAGGGGCATGTGGAGCGCTTGGCGCTGGGTGCAAACCATTGAGTGCTAAGCACTCTTTATTTCAGCAGTGCCCACGCGAGGAGCACGGGAGCGCTTGGCACTGGGCGCCAACCAATGGGTGCAGAGCACTCTTTATTTTATTAGCGCCCACATGAGGGGCCCGTGGAGCTCTTGGCGCTGTTCCTTCTTTGTGCATTTTTCTGAAGAATTCAATTCTGTGTTCTCCCCTGGATCTTCAATCCCCAAGAACAAATTCATCCCTACGAGAATTAAATTTTCATTTATGGAAGATTTGTCTCATGGATCTTAGATCCAGGAAAATAACTATGTTCTTTTTTAGGGTTAAACCCTTAGTTATACAGATGAGATATTATGATCTCTATTTACCTTGAAGAAAGTTCTTCTTCTTTCCTCTCTCTTCAAGCCCTTTTTGCTTGCTCTTCTTTTTGAACTTAAAGTTTATGGGGGGAGGGGTTCTTCTGTATAAGACTTGAAGTCTTGGGGTCTTTATATAGTGGAGGCTAATTTGTTGATTCATTTAAGGAAATCTCTCATTGAGAAATTTCTTAATTGATTTGGGGAATTTATCCACCGTTGGATCTTTGATCTAAGGATTTCTATTTTACAGAAGACATTTTTCTTGTTTTAAACAAGATTGGGAAAATATTTTCCCATACAGAACTTATTCTGTATCTTGGTGATTTTTAATCACCATTGGGTCTTTGATCCAACGGTGCTCTGATTTACAGAGCACAATCTTTCTTGTTTAGAAAGATTTGAGGAGTATTTCCTCAATTAGAATTTAATTCTATATCTTGGTGATTTTTAATCACCATTGGGTCTTTGATCCAACGATGCTCTGATTTACAGAGCACAATCTTTCTTATTTAGAAAGATTTGAGGAGTATTTCCTCAATCAGAATTTAATTCTATATTTTGGTGATTTTTAATCACCATTGGATCTTTGATCCAATGGTGCTCTGATTGACAAAGCACAATCATTCTTGTTTAGAAAGATTTGAGGAGTATTTCATCAATCAGAATTTAATTCTGTGCTCTGATGATTTATCATCTCCGTTGGATTTTTGATCCAAGGGTGGAGAACTTTTAGTTCTGGCGCCGGCGCTTTCGTGCTATGCACGTGAGGCACCGCCTCAGAGTTCTTAGCTCTTAGCTCTGGCGCTCTCGTGCCTTGCACGTGAGGCACTGTCTCAGAGTTTTTAACTCTGGACGCTGGCGCTCTCGTGCCGCCTTGCACGTGAGACGCTACCTCAAAGTTTTTAACTCTGGGCGCTGGCGCTCTCGTGCTTTGCACGTGAGGCGCTACCTCAAAGTTTTTAACTCTGGGCGCTGGCGCTCTCGTGCTTTGCACGTGAGGCGCTGCCTTAGTTTAAATTTTGAACAGAGCCTTACTCTCTTATTGGGAGGAAACAAATGCCCCCCACCATTGTGCTCACGTGGCTCACTCATGAGTGCAGCGGTGGCAACCTTTCCACCGTTGGATCATCTTGGAAGCTGGATCGTCTTCCAGCGCCAATAAGTAGGGCCTTTGGCCCTTGAGATGACTCCTGTTCATCTTCTTGTTTTCTTGTTTCTGAGAATTTAATTCTCCCTTCAGAGCTTAGATCTCTGCCCAAGAAAATTCCTTTTAGAGTTAGAACTATGTCCAAATTTGGTAAGGATCGAATCTATTAACAGAGCTTTGCTCTTCTTAGATCATAGATCTTAAAATGGATTTTTAGGGTCACTTAACCCTTTAGTTAGTAAGTTGTTCATCCTTATGAAGAACTCTCAGAGTTCATTTTGTAGATCTTAAAGATCTTGGAGTTTTTATTCTGTAAAAAGCTTTGCTTTTTTTTAGGGTTCTGATGGATTACTCCATCATTTTCATAGAGCATGGCTCTTAGAAATTTTTGGGGAATTTTTATTCCCCTCATAATTAAAATTGACAGATGTCATTTTTGTTTGCAGAGCACTGCTCTCGAGGGAGTTTAACTCCTTGGTCCAATGAGTTTCTCATTAAATGAGAATCTTTTTAGGATTTTCTCCTTAATGATTGACTGTCTCATCAATGATGAGCCGTCACTTTGATTTTATGGGTCCCTCTTGGTTCCTTTTTCCTGCATTGCAGGGTGGTACAAATTTAAAGTACCAAGTGTCAAAATTTGTAATGTAGAATTAACATCTAACCCTTGTTTCTTTTCACGCAGATACTATATCTTTTGACTCTTCTTTCCCATTTGTTCGCCAAGAGAGTGCATACACTAACGCGCCTGTGGATTGGGAAGTTTTTGCACTGATTAAAGATCATGACCCAGAGCAGAAGTCTCTTCACTTATGGGGGTTGTGGTACAACCAAATTATTCGGGGTCGGCGCAATTTCTCTTGTGCAGCGCCTTCAGAGCCAATTTCCTCCATTCATTATGCTGACTCGCCCCAGGTGAATTATGCTGTGGAGGAGGTTAACTGGATTACGGATGGACGCCTCCAGCCCTCTATGGGCTCGATACCTGTACAGCCACCGATGGCTTTAGATATTCTGGGGCGGTGCATATGTCAAGGAGAGTCGCGCCCTTAGGGACAGGCGTACATGATAGGCTTGACTCCTCGCCATTCAGCCGGATACTTGCAGTGGGCTCGATACATCTTGTCGGCCAAAAAGTCGCTGCTGCTGAAGCTCAGGTTGTACCCTGCTATCTACGCGTCTCTTTTCCAGTATCCTACGCCTCACGTATGGTGAGTCAAGGCTTTCTTGGAATAGTGGAATATCCCGACTCACACCTTTCTTTTATCGGACCGAGAGGTTTCGATTTACTTGGAGGAATTTGCAGAAATTTCGGGCTTACCCGTCAGAGGGGAACATTGCGAGGAAATACTTCCCCCTGACGAATACATTTTCGCCACCAAATCAGTGGTGATGGGTCTTACTCCGGAGAATGCTATTTAACATCGATTCCCGAGTCTAATCAAGGTGTTGAACATTTACGAGAGTCTGTTTCTCGAGTCCGGAGGGCACGGAGTCAGCTTCGGGGATTTCATCGCCCGCTTTCTTCGCCCGGAAGCCTTGTCAAAACAAACCACGAAATTCGCCAAGCTTGACGATCCTTTTGGTTTTGGCTTGGATAGTCAGCCGACAGCGGAAGCAGATTAAAGGAATTTCTTCCTCCCAGATACCCCGGTCATCCCCTTTTCAGAGCTCGCAGCTTCAGAAATCGACGAAGAGACATTCTTTTTGGGGTTCCTCGGCCTATGGTTAAGCTGGTTTGTGCTCCCAATTCACCATCGCTACATGAGGCCATCCATCTTCTATCTGGCTCACCGAATGGTTGCCGGGACGTGAGTGGTCGTCGGGATTGCTGGGCTAGCTCACCTGTATCATGGCCTCAGCTTAGCGGCAGACACCACTCAGCTGGTGGTACAGCCCGTAAATCTCCCGCTGCACTATTTCACGTCGTGGATCGAGCTGCATGTACTCAGCGCTTTTGGTGTACAAAAACGGCCCTATTTCTACGACAGTTATAATTTTCCTCGGGTTATGTACCTAGTTGATGCTTCTGCTTTAGATCCGTCAAAGAGAGAGGCTCGGGGTCTGGTCCTTCGCCCACGTATGGTCGGGGATAGCATGACCTTCGTCGATAAGGTCTTAACTATCGGCAAGGAATCCATTAAAACGGTGCAGCTGCTGTACGATATCTTTAAAGACGGGGCTCCTACGTAGAAGGCTCGGAAGATTCTGCATTTGTATTCAATCAGGCTGGGCTTTTTAGTGTTCACGCAGAGAGACTCGGCGCTGTTCATGAGGCACAACTCGCACCGTTTCGCTCAACAGTCGAGCTACGATCAGGGTGTCCCGCTAGAGGCCTTTTTAGCTGAGCCGGTTGCTACAGAAGAGGGTATCCGCAGCGTGTTGCATCATTTCATGCGGCTAAACACCGGGTCCAACTTTTTTATCAGTGAGCTGAGCTGCGTTCCGAAAGCCTCGAACGCATACGTGGCATGGTACCATCATGCGATGGGTGCTGTTATTAGGGAAGAAAAGCGGTTACTGCTCGATCGCATGGGTGCAGCCCCTGTTGGTAATCCAGCTGTCCCCTTAAAGCGACAAACCATTGTTCGTCCTTCCTTAAGAGAGGCTGCTGCGGTTGCAGTCCTGCGTGCCTTTCTTGAGAAGCCTCTACTCCGTGTTCCTGTAGAAGCGGTAGCTGCAGAGTCCCCGGAATCTGGAGTGGGTACGGAAATCGGGACTAGTCGCCCAAAAATGCCCGTCAAGCGCAAGCTCGTGTCATCAACCACCGGCGTTTGCTCATAGAAAAAGAAAAGGTCGCTCTTTTCTGCTGACGTTGTACTCGGCCAGGAGCCCCATGCTCCCTACAGCGAAGGCTTGTATGAGTATGGTACTAACGATGGCCTGTTCAATACGCCTATGACCGACATCGATCTGCAGGCTGCCCTTGTAGCCTCCGAGTGATTGGCTCGCGAAGAAGTGGTGCTGATCACCATCACGAAGTCGGGTATACTTCAGTTGTATTTTCTTGCGTTCATTCCTTCTTTGTTATTATGCTTTTACTAATGCCCTTTTCTTCAACAGGTATTTCTGCCGAAGAGGCTCTCACGGATTCCATCAAGACGTTCGAGGAGGAAGAGAGGCTCTGCGCTTCTTTGGTTCTTGGTATAATTTAGCTGATTGTGTCTTCATTCCCTTTTTTTTATTTGTGCTCTGACCCTCTTCCTTATTTTATTGCAGGGACTACCTGACTCAGGTTATTCCGAGTGCGGTACCGATCCTGAGCGGTGATGCAGCGACGCTTCCAGGGCCAGCTATTATGTCCCTAGCTCCTTCAACACTACCGCAGGAGGCTTTGTTGAAGTAGCCGAAGAAGGACGCCGTAACGGCTCTAGAGGCAGAGCTTGGTTCGGACGACGATGTCCCCTTATCAGAGGTCTTGAGGTGATCACTTCTCACTGCTCAGACCGAAAGGAAGCATAGGAAGCATGCAGTGAGGGAATGCGATTCTAATTTGGCCGTAGGTGCAGGCTCAAGCAACATCCCGTATGTTGATGTTCCTTTGGCGGATGTTCCAGCTGCTCTGTCCACCGTCCATAGACAGGTTGCGCGCGTGGCTAGGGAAGAAACCAAAAAGCTGCTCCAAGGTAACGTAACGCTGAGTCTTTTACTAGAACCTGATCTTTGAATTTTGAAATATGTATTTTCTGCAGGGCCAAGTCTTGGCGATGGGATGACGGGTGAAACCCTGGTGGTTACCGTGCCCGAAGTGGCCACTCTCTCTCGGGAGTCTAAGAATGCCTAAACCGCCGCTCTTTCCCCATGTGGCTCCCTGGTATCGGCCAATGTCACAAGCGTCATGACGGCCCTCGTCGAATCAGGGGATGAAGCCATGGGCGCAGAAACTACCCCTCTAAGGGAGAGCGAAGAAGCCGCTACACCTGGTGATTCTTCTGTCACGGTTTCGGTTGATGACCCATTAGGTAAGTCTTGAGTCACTGTTCTCTTTTCATTTCTTAATCCCGTTCAGCTTTTTCTGACGATATTTTGTTTGTAGGTGCAGTGAACGCTGAGATTGTGCGATCTGAAGCACCTCCGGTCGCCGCCATGATGGTTGTTGTACACTCGCCCTCTCTGATGTCCTCCGAAATGCTGGAAGGTATAGGTTTGCGATTTATTTAGTTTAACTATGGGCACCATCTTCCTTGTATTGACAGTATATTGTCGCAACTCTGCAGGAGTCCTTTTCGACCATCTATATCTGGTGCTGAACCCGCATTTCTCCTTCCAGTCGGAAATCATTCCGCCTCCTGGTACTGGTTAGTATATCCTTTAGCTATTGTCTCCTTCTTTCTTTTGTGAATAGCCGTATTGTTGCTAAGTCTTCTTTATATTGCTCGCAACATCATGGATCGAAGGAGGGGATGAGAGAATAGCCGTGCCTCCGGTACTCCCAATTTTGCCACCTGCCATAGCCGATATCGCAGAATCCATCGCTCGTGTATTTTCTTTACCTCCTGGGTCGGCATTTGACCATAAGTTATTTTGCAGCAATCGCACCGGCTCCAGCTCCCTTTGAGTCTCGCATCCTAATGCTGGCAGGGCTCTTTGCTAAATTCCCATTTTTCATGGGTGCTGCGACTAGTCTGCGAATGTTGAGCGAATTCGTCGAGCATCTTGACGCCGAGGCCCTTTCATTCGTTGCAGATTTTGCTGCTGAAGTTAATCCTATGCTGGCGACGCTCGTGAACTTCCATGCCGAAGGTGTCGTCGAGTCTTGGGTTAATTACTGTAGAAAGATCGAGGCTTGCCTGCATGGGATTGAGCCCAAGCGTCCCGCTCCTGAAGTATCAGCTTTGAACTCCCAACGGGCTGCGTGGGTCGAGAGTAGTGTTCCTTTCATCCGCCAATTTTAACAAGAGGCAACCCTGAGGCGAAAGGAACATGAAGTAGTTTCAAGCGAATCTTCCCGGTTGTGCTCCCAGGTTGAGGCGAATGCTGCGCAGTTGAAAACTGTCTTTGACAATCTCCAGCGATCCATTTCGGATGGGTTGACGCTGAGGCGGACGCTTGAATCTACTGAGCGGGTCGTGTAGGACTGCGAAGCTACCCACTAGAAACTGATGAAAAGTTTTCGTCCTGTTTATGGCAGCGGACTAAAATTGAAGCGGAGTTGGCTACGGTGGCTGACCATGAGAAAGGATTAAGAGGAGCACGTGAGCAACTTGCTGATTTGTTAAAGACGCCTCCTCCTTAGCAGCCGTTTTTGTATATTTTTTTTTGAAAATTTGAAACTGGTAAATAACATGCATTCATTTTTAGATTCTTTTACGTGATGTATCCTGTATTCACTTGAATCCCTGAATAAAAACATACTTTATCTCGTATTATCACTTTATTTTCTTAGCATATTACTTTAGTAAATGCGGCCCATAGATGGCAGATAATGGTTTATCTTGAACTCCTTGTAGGGTAGCGATGGCTTAGGAAACAGTTTCAAGTATGCTGCCTAAGACTTTTCAAGTTTTGAGCCGTGAGGGTCTCATAAAGACGTCTCTCCCCACGAGTCGAGAGGATCTCGTAGGTGTAATTTCACCTTAGGGGTCGTGAGGACTCCTAAGTGCGTTTTCTCTCGAGAATCATAAGGATCCAACAAGAGAATTTTCTTTATGCGCAGGGACACTAATTTCCCCGCAGGTCGAGACGAATCGAGAGATTCTCGCAAAGACACTGATTTCCTTACGGGTCGAAACAAATCGAGAGGTTCTCGCCAAGGATGCTGATTTCCCTGAATCGAGAGGTTTTTCAAAGGACATTGATTTCCTTAGGGTCGAGATGAATCGAGAGATTCCTGCAAAGACATTGATTTCCTTGCGGGTCTAAATGAATCGAAAGGTTCTCGCCAATGATGCTGATTTTCATGAATCGAGAGGTTTTGCCAAGGACACTGATTTCCTTGGGGTCGAGACAAATCGAGAGATTCCTGCACAGACACTGATTTCCTTGCGGGTTGAAATGAATCGAGAGGTTCTCGCCAAGGATGCTGATTTCCCTGAATCGAGAGGTTCGTTGGTTGACTTGTTTCCAAGACGGAGCATTGATCCGGTGGGGAGGTCATTGGTTGACTTATTTCCGAGATGGAGCATTGATTCGGCAGGGAGGTCATTGGTTGACTTGTTTCTGAGACGGAGTATTGATCCGGTGGGGAGGTCATTGGCTGACTTGTTTCCGAGACGGGGCGTTGCTTCGGCGGGGAGGTCATTGGCTGACTTGTTTTTGAGATGGGGCGTTGTTCCAATGGGGAGGTTATTGGCTGACTTGTTTCCGAGACGGAGCATTGCTCCGGTAGGGAGGTCATTGGCTGACTTGTTTCAGAGACGGGGCGTTGCTCCGGCGGGGAGGTCATTGGCTGACTTGTTTTCGGGTTAAAGCGTTGCTCCTGCGGGGGGTCATTGGCTGACTTGTTTCCGGGTTGAAGCATTGTTCCGACGGGGAGGTCATTGGCTGACTTGTTTCTAAGATGGAGCGTTGTTCCGACGGGGATGTCATTGGCTGACTTGTTTCTGAGACAGAGTGTTGTTCCGGCGGGGAGGTCTTTGGCTGATTTGTTTCCGAGACGGAGCGTTGTTCCGGCGGGGAGGTCATTGGCTGACTTGTTTCCAAGACGGAGCGTTGTTCCGGCGGGGAGGTCATTGGATGACTTGTTTCCGGGTCGAAGCATTGTTCCGACGGGGAGGTCATTGGCTGACTTTTTTCCGGGTTGAAGTATTGTTCCGACGGGGAGGTCATTGGTTGATTTGTTTCCGAGACGGAGCGTTATTCCGGCGGGGAGGTCATTGGCTGACTTGTTTCCAGGTCGAAGCATTGTTCCGACGGGGAGGTCGTTGGCTGACTTGTTTCTAAGTCAGTGCGTTGTTCCGGCAGGGAGGTCACTGGCTGACTTGTTTCCGGGTCGAAGCATTGTTCCGACGGGGAGGTCATTGGCTGACTTGTTTCCGGGTCGAAGCATTGTTCTGACGGGGAGGTCAGCCGCTGACTTTTTTCCGGGTCGAAGTGTTGTTCCGACAGGGAGGTCATTGGCTGACTTGTTTTCCGAGACGAAGTATTGATCCGGCGGGGAGGTCATTGGCTGACTTGTTTCTGAGACGAAACATTGTTCCGATGGGGAGGTCATTGGCTGACTCTAGGTTTTCTGTGAACCATAGAGTCTTAGAACCAGGGACATTGCCGTGGCTCCGATTGGTGATGTCGCGTCCGTATCCTGCTGGAATGAGGAGGAACACTGTTGTTGGTCTCCAGGCTGTAGATGTGGCCGTCGAGATTTGGAACTAGGGACTTTGCTATGGCTCCGCTTCGTCGCGACTCTGAGGTCGGTTGTTGACGTTACGTCTGCATCCGGTTGGAGTGAGAAGAAATGCCGTTGTTGATCTTTAGGCTGTAGATGTGGTCGTCGAGATCTGACATCCCTTTGACGCAGCCCGGTAGGGAAATGTAGTTCCCTTTTCGTTTATGCACATGGATTGTATACAGGGGTCAATGTGATCTCACCTGTAGGCCAAAAGTTTCATTCTTTTATTTTTTCTTTATTTCCTTTTCGCGATGCTCTATCATTTCATCTTTTTATATCACGAAAGTCGCGATTGCCCAATCATTTCGGCTATTTTTTTCGGTGCCCAATCATTTCGGTTATTTTTTCTTTTTACATGCTGCTTTTTATTGCGAGTTGCCCGATCATTTCGACTGTATATATATTTATTTGTGTTACTGGCTCACTGATTTTGTTGCGTGTATGGACCTGAGGTCTGATACAAATCTTAGCATCAGCATCGCAGCGACTGGAATATTGCCAGGAGCGAATCATCACTTGCCGTGAAAGGACTTGGAATTTGTTACCGATTTAGGCATCAGCATCGCTACAACTGGGATATTGCAAGGAGCGAATCATCATTTGTCTTTGTCGGTTCGAACAAAGTTGGCTTAGCAAACAGGGTTAGGATTTTGTCGACTAATGCTTTTGACTTCATGAGCCGTAAGGGTCTCATAAAGGTGTTTCTCCCTATGAGTCGTGAGGATCTCATAGGTGCGTTTTCTCCTTAGGAATCGTGAGGATTCTTAAGTGCGTGTTCTCTTATAAGTCGTAAGGATCTTACACGAGTGTTTTCTCCTTATAAGTCGAGAGTACTTACAAGTGTCGTTCACCACATGAGGACATTTCGTGCCATTGGTGGAACTTGGTGGGGGAGACATTTATTTGTGCCCGTGGATTGTATACAAGGGTCAATATTGAACCGTTTGTAGGGCAATCTGGGGAATGTGATGGCTTAAGAACAGGTTCAGATCCCTGTAGCTTAAGGCTTTTGAATCCTATGAGCCGTGAGGGTCTCATAGGGGGGGGACATTCTCCTTACAAGTCGTTAGGATCTCGTAAGTGTAATTTCTCCTTAGGGATCGTGGGATTCCTAAGTGTTTTGCTCCCTTATGAGTCGTAAAGGTCTCACGCGGGTATTTTCTCCTTACAAGGTCGAGAGTACCTTGCAAGTGCACAGGAAATTTTTTACGAGTCTGCGCTCTTTCGGCTTTTCACAAACTCGCCGTTAGCCCTGCTGTTTTTGCTCACGGAGCCATTTCGGGTTTTCATCCGTGCCCATTTCGCTTATAGACGTACCCTTTTTTTTGCCGCGTTAGCCTTAGGATGTTGGGGTTCATAGTAGTTTAAAAACGTTTCGGTCCGTAGCTAGTTTCAGGACATTTCAGTCCGTCGTTAGTTTAGGGACGTTTCGGTCCGTAGCTAGTTTCAGGACATTGCGGTCCATTGTTAGTTTAAGGATATTTTGGTCCATGTTAGTTTTTACGGCGAAGTTTTGCCGGATAGCACTTACAGAGTTTGGTACTCAGGAAGACGGCAAGCGTCGTCATCTATCACTAACCTGGATTGTGACTCTTCAGGCATAGTATTTCTTAAGGAATCGGTCGTTTATTGGTCGAAAGGGTCTTTCGCCATGCAAATCCATGAGCAAGTAAGCCCCACCTTGGTAGACTTTGTCTATGATGTACGGGTCCTCATAGTTTGGCTCGAATTTTCTCCGTTTGGCACGATTGGGGATCATAGGTCTTTTGACAACTAGTACGAGTTTACCTTGGAGGAATGTTCTCGGCCTAGTCAATCTTTCGTATGAGCGCGTCATCCTTGCTTTGTAAGCTTCTAGGTTTTGCTGCGCCATGAGACGAGTTTCATCGAGGGCGTCGAGCTCCTCAAACCGAAGATGAGTATTCTCTTCATCCGTTAGTTCATAATGAACTACCACTCGTAGAGAGGGTAGCTCTATCTCCAAGGGGAGTACTGCTTCCGTGCCGAATACCATTGCATACGGCGTTGTATTTGTAGCCATTTTGAACGTAGTTCGGTATGCCCAGAGAGCTTCATGCACTCTCTCGTGCCAGTCTTTTCTGTTTCTGGACACCGTTTTCTTTATAATCTTCGTCAAGGTTTTGTTAAAAGCCTCAGTTAGACCGTTAGCTCGGGGATTATAAACCGAAGAGTATCTCCAGTCTATGTTATGCTGCTGTACGAAGCGGCTGATTCTGTGGATTCTGTAGGCCGGCCCGTTATTGGAGATAATCCGTCGCGGAGTGCCGAACCGATAGATGACGTGTGTTTTGAAGAAATGGAGGATGTTCTCCGTCTTCACTTCTCTTAGCGGTATTGCTTCTACACACTTAGAGAAGTAATCGGTTGTCGCCAATATAAACCGATGTCCTTTGGATGACACTGGTTCGATGGGCCTAATTATATCGGTTCCCCACATTTCGAACGGCCAGCTAGCCACTGTTGGGTGTAGCGGGTTTGCTGGTGGTTGAAGTCTCCATGAATTTGGTACGAGTGACACTACTTTGCGTATTCGAGACAGTCCTGAATCATCGTGGGCCAATAGTAGCCCATCCTTTTGACCTTCAGCTTCATCTTCGGCCCAGCTTGATGAGAACCGCAGAGTCCATCGTGATTTTCTTGGACGACTCTTCTTGCTTCTTCCTGTCCTAGGCATCTTAGCCATAGAGAGTCGAACGATCTCTTATACAGAGTATTATTGACAAAGGCGATAGACAGGGCTCGTTTTGTGAGCTGATGTCTTGAGGATACATCTTCCGGTGTTTGACGGGATTTGAAGTAGTCTATAAAGACTTCTCTCCAATCCTTAGCTTTTTCTTGGTCCTCTATTTGTAGGGCTATTTGCTTGGTCGCTTCCTTTTCTTCAGACAATTCCGGAGATATTTCTGCTGGTGCAAGAACCCGACGGTTTTGTACAAAGATCCTTACGACATCGAGATTCTCGTTAGCCAGTTCTTTAGCGAGTTTGGCTAATGCGTCCGCTTTGCTATTTTCTGCACGCGGTATACTTTTCAGGGAGTAGGAGGGAATTTGAGTTAGTAACTGTTGCACTCTCTCGCTGTACTTTACCAGCTCTAATTTGCACGTTTGAGAGCCGCCGTTTACTTAACTAACGACCAGCTAGGAGTCTCCGTATATGAGGAGGTTTTCGATTCCCATGTCGACAGCAATCTCAAGACCTGCTATCAAAGCCTCATATTCTACTTCATTGTTTGTCCTTGGCTCTGTTAAGGAAAAGGCAAAGTGCATTATCCCTCCTTATGGAGTTACGAAGATAAGGCCTACCTCAGATTTGATTATGGGGGAGTTGTGCTTTCGCTTCTTCATGGAAGATGCCCCATCGAAGTAGAGTTCCCACTGGATATCACTCTCTCCTCTCTCCCCGTCAATCGTGTCAAACGCGTGCTCGAATAGCAATTCGCAATTTAGGGGTGAATCAACAGGTATCGGATGCTCAGCGAGGAAGTTGGCGATAGCCTGGCCTTTCACTGCCTTGAGAGGTTGGTATGTTATTGAGAATTCCATTAAGATTAGGGCCCATTTAGCGAGCCGTCCCGTTAGTATGGTTCTTGACATTAAATATTTGAGAGGATCCACTTTTGATATGAGATGGACCTCATGCGCCAAAGCATAATGCCGAAACTTCTTTATCGCGAAGATTAACGCCAGGCAGTGTTTTTCGATAGGGGAGTAGTTGTTTTCTGCCCCCAGGAGAACTCGACTCAAATAGTAGAGGGCTTTCTCCTTCCCTTGGTCGTTTTCCTGTGCCCATAGCGCGCCTAGAGAACCTTCAAGAGCTGTTGTGTACAGGATGAGGGGCTTCCCCTTGATTGGAGCGTTCAATACTGGTGGGTTCTGCAGGTATTGCTTGATTTCGTCTAGTGCACTCTGGAATTTATGATCCCAAACAAACCAGGTTCTTTTCTTCATTAGGTTATTGTAGGGACGGCATTTTCTGGAGAGGTTGGCTATGAATCGTCGGATATACGCGAGCTTCCCTTGTAGAGACCGCAATTGTTTTAAAGTTCTTGGAATGGGCATTTCCATAATCACCTTGATCTTCAATGGATCTATTTCCATGCCCTGGTGTCGTATGATGAACCCTAGAAATTTTCCTGAGGAGACTCCAAATGCGCATTTCAGAGGGTACATCTTCAAGTTATACTTACGAAGACGTTGGAATACTGTTTTCAAATGCTCCCAGTGTTCTTCGTATGATTTGCTTTTCTCTACGAGGTCATCGATATAGCATTCGACGATTTCTTGTATGAAATCATCGAAAATCTTCGTCATGGCCCTCTAATAGGTAGCACCGGTGTTCTTCAGACCGAAAGGCATCACTTTGTAGCAGAATATGTCCAGAGGAGTCCGGAAAGCGGTATGCTTCTGGTTTTCGGGATGCATCTTTATTTGATTGTACCCCGATGAGCTGTCCATGAAGGAGAAGACTTCATGAGTGGACGTGTTGTCTATCATCAGCTCGGTAACCGGTACGGGGAAATCATCCTTCGGACAGGCTTTGTTGAGGTCTCGGAAATCCACGCATATGCGCACCGTCCCATTTTTCTTCATCACTGGGACAATGTTGGCAATCCATTCAGGGTATTGAACTTCTTGGATGAAGACAGAGTCGATTAGGTTCTTGATTTCGGCGTTGATACTCATTTCAAGTTCGAGCCGCATTCTTCTTGGTGCTTGTTTGATTGGCTTGACGTCCGGAGATATCGCCAATTTATGCACAACTATTTCTGGATCTAGCCTCGGCATCTCGGAATAGTTCCATACGAAGCAATCTTTATACTGCATGAGCACATCCTTTAGCATAGCCACCTGCTCTTTAGACAGCAGCTCGCCGACGAATGTTGGCCGTGGTTCGTTTGCCGTCCCGAAGTCGATTCTTCTCAGGTTGTCCGCCATGGTGTATATTGTTAGTTATATGTATGCCCTAGAGGCCATTACTGTACATAGGATGTATATTGTAGTGGATGCTGGGACATATATAGGGAGGACTTTCTTGCTCGACATGATAGTATGCTATCTGGTTACTCTTTACCTTAACGTGTATGCTGATTGTCTCTCTGTTACATGTTGGTAAAGCCCTTAGGATCTGTACTTGACTGCCTGGACTATGATGCGGATTATACTAGTGGGGACATGGTAGTCCATAAGTACATCCTTCAAAGTCCCTAGTCGTGGGTGTATCGAGACGGGGCATCGATATACCAGAGTAGACTAGCGTATACCTTCTCGACCCATACAGATGGGCAATGGATGATCCCATATCCATTGGTGTTTGACATCAGAGATGATATACGGGTGCTCAGTAGAGACTGGGTACACTGGACGGACTCGCCGAGAACTCCCAGATGGTATTATACCTCACGTCAGATGGCAGTTCTCTGGTGACACCGGTACAGAGTAGTCTGTTGACCCGAGATCGTCATAGAGTCTTGTGTGGTTCCCACTGTGCTTTGATTTCCATCTTACCACGTCTAAGAGGGCGTGCAAAACGGTGGTTTTTGGGTACAGTCCCGAGTCACATGGAGGCAATGAGCGATAGGAGGGGATTCGTCTCTCCCGGTATAGGGTGTTGATGTTGCGCTGTGTTCGATTGGCTATAACAGGAAATCCCTGGCCAGGGTTGCTGAGATTTACTGGTAAGTGTTACCAGTAGTTTCTCGAACAGTTATAGACCTCATATCGACACGACTTATCGAGCTATTGGGGTCTGACGTTTACCACCCCTAGGCGAGATATGCGACAGATCAGACGATCAGACCGGACTGTACGGTAGTGTTACTGGTCGGATTCACTGGAGTGCGAGCGGGCTTGCTCGTCGATCTTCAGATCGCTCAATACCCGGGTGGCCGTTACGTTTAGCAGACCGCTTGCGGCTTGTGGGTGTTTGATATGATCATCGCCTGCTGCCGGCGTATTGACGAGTCTTTAGAGTCCTACACAGAGGTTTCCTGGCTCAAGCGAAACGAAATAGGAGCGCATATGAGATATGTGCGGGACCGAGAATAATACGAGTATGTGATACTGTATTCGATTCTCGCGATGTGACATTGATCGGTTATATGCGATATAGCCGGGTTATCGGATCAAGTGTTGATTCGATAAGATGTTACTAATGATACCAGTCGGTTATGTGCGCATGACCGGATCATTGAATCAAGTGTTGATTTAATGATTTAATGTATAATTATATATTTGATATATTACTTTGCATTAACTAGTATCGGTTCACTTTAGACGGATTTTCTCACTTGGTTCGTGCGCATTGCATATGCGATATGTTTTTGTGCACTTGTATGTATCATGTTTGATGATGCATGCTAACTTGAGTTTGTGTAAAGATCAAACCATGGTTATTCAAATGGTTAGGGTTTTGTTTTTCATATCTATTTATTTATTTATTTATTTATTTTCTTTTTGGAAAATGAAATGAGAAGAATGGAGGCTTTCTTTGTTTTTTCATGAAGATTCATGAACCTTTGACTTTGTCCACCATTCTTATCTCATGCTTAACCTAACCATTTGATTTAACCCTAGTTCAATCTCTACACATAACCATGGTTAAGTTATGATAAAGATTGGATTATTCTTTTCTTTTTATTTTAACTTATCATAACATTTCTTCTTCTTCTTCCTTGCTTCAAGTGAAGAAAAGCTTACCTCATCAATGGTGATTGATGTTTTTGAGTGAGAAATCCAATTCTAAAGTTAACCCAACTCCTATTTCTTCATCCTCTACCTCTTGCCAAGTAGTAGAGTGTGTTTACTTCACAAGTTTCATGACTTGGTGAAGTTGTGAGCTTGATCTAGCGATGCCTCGACGTAGATCATCTTCGGCATGGACATCGACGACCTAGCTTGCCCATTCTCCGACGAAGCCGACTCTAGAGCCCGGATTTGATTTGGACAGCGGAGAGGACCTCGTTGCGGAGCCGTGGAGGTGGAGCACCGGATCTACAAAGGTTGTATTTCCGTATCTCTTAGTTAATTGTTAACTAGTTCAATGTTCGCCTAGACATCTAGTTATCGATCCGTAGTTTAGGGTTTGTAGGCACCATAATTTTTGAAATTGCCATGGTTGATGGCTTGGGAGACCTCACTAGTGTGCCTAGGAACCCTACAGTGGTATCAGAGAGTAGCTAGAGCCTTAGGCGAAGTCCAGACGGAATTTGAAGTCCGAACGAACCCGAAACCCCGAATCAAACATGCTCTCTGTCCAATTTTTAAAATCTGGTCATTTTCCATATTAAAAATATTCAGTAAAGTCAGCAGGAAATTCTAAGGAATACTGTAAATTTCGTACGGCTGATTCCTTCAATGAGCCGCGTTTCCGCGGCACGAGCATGGCTCGTGCGGCTGAAACGCGGCAGATTTGTCGTTTTGCGCATATATTTTTTTACAGTAATTCCTCTTTTTCAATGCTGGTTTTCCTGGGAATTTTTAATTGCTTTTCAAGAGTTGAATTTTCTGCTGTGTATTTGGGGATTCGGTGTTTCGATCGGAGTATCAAATTTTGTCTGTGTGGCTTTCCGGATAAATCTTAGAATATGTTAAAAAGTTCGACCGGATATAAATACCCAATTTTTCCCCTGTCGGGAAATTTCCAAGTGTTGGATTTTTCCGTAGTTTAACGACGTTCTAAGTAGTGCAAGTAACGCGATGGTCCCTCTAGAAGACAACAAACCTTAACTCGATTATGTGACCGTCTTGAACTGCCCTTTGAACCTTCGGGTTTGGGGCAGTACGGCGTGCCACATGTGAGGCGTTGGCTTGACCCTTCTACGGCTGGACCGTTGGTACTGAGGCACGAACGGAATGTTGTTAAACTTGTTTCATGTGTTGATCTGTATCGGGAAAACTTGGGTGTTCGATTGTTCGATCGAAAAGTTTAGCATTTTCTATTTATCTGGAATGGGATACAATAATTGGAATTCACAAGAAGTTATGAGATAACTGAATGAATGTTATAAATCTAGCGGTTTAGTCTCACTTGATCGGTTGCCACGGAATTTTGATGTGATCAAAAGTCCGTCGCAATCACGTAGCGTACGCGGATACTCGCCGGGTAAACTTAATAGACAGCTTCACTCCATAGCCCCGACCAAGTGACTGTAGGAGAACCCCGTCGCCGAAAGCATCCGTCCGGGTGCTTGCGGTAGTGGTGTTCCGCCTTGGTGCACTTGGTCGACGGCGTCGGGGGTGCGGCCGTCTACTGAAGTTTGCGACGAGCATTCGATCAATATGTCGGGAATCTTGTTGAATTGCCTGACTTGATATTGAAAAGAGTTTTCGATTTTGAGACTAAAATGCGGGGTTTATAATTGTTAGGCATGTGATGTCTAAGTAATTCATTTGGTCAGGCATGCGATGTCTGAGGTGGTTGCGGATTCCAACTGTTGTAGTTTTACACTTTCTTTTCTGTGACCGTAAGTGTAATATGTGATATCGCCGGTTTCGTTGCTATATGTCAACGACAATTGGGATGGACATATTTACTTACGTTGATGACATGTGATGTTATGTGTTGCTGGATATGTTATATTGGATCGTCGTGTTTGAATAGCCGGGGGTTTTTATGTGAGATGTGTGTTTTTTATTTTCATTCATGTAAAAACTTGTATGTAATATTCTTTTATTTGGGGCGCTTCCAGGTTGCGGAAGTAGTCACCGTTTGTATATTATTTACTTTTCCGCACTAGGATAGACCCAAGGAGGAGAGCACAAGTAACCGGGTTCTGGAGTCCAGTGGGAGACCAACTCGAGGAGTCGGGTCCGGGTCTCCTAACTCCAGAATTGGTAGGGTTGCTTGCCGCTCTCGTAGGGGTCTAGGGGTGTGGGTTTGGCTATTCATCACGACCGTGGAATCCGTGTTTTATACTGGCTCGTATTGAAAACACGGACGTCCTAGTATATCCAATATTTCATATGATTCTTCTGCTGCGATATCTGTGATGTGATCATGTGATGTTCTGTGATAGATACAGTATATAGTATATATGATATATTATATAGGCGTTACTTATGTTTTACACCCGCGCTAGCCCTGCCCCGCTCTGCCGTTAGTTACCTAACCTAACGGTGCACGAGGGGACATCGAGGCGAATGCGGATGGCATAAGTGTACGTCGTATTTATCTGTGATGTTTAGGTACATAAATGATGGGACTTCATTAATGTGATTAATGAAATAAAAGAAACCTAAGATGTTGTAGAATCGAATTTCAAAATAAAACAGGTAGCTACAGTTCTTGCTTTGCACAGCGGTATATGTGATATATCCTGCACCTTATTCGATGAGGAAAGGACCGAGATCCCTTCACCGGGAGTGACTCCTTTAGCAATAACTGGCAGATGCTACACACTCGGTTTGTCTTTTGATTGCTATTAAGTGTTTTGCTTTGCACAGTGATATATATGATATATCCCGCACCTCATTCGACGAGGAAAGGACCGACGATCCCTTCACCGGGAGTGACTCCTTTAGCAAAACTAGAAAAGCCTCAAAAGCACTCCATTTTAAAATCATTTGATTCTACAACGATATCAAGTTCATTACGCAATAGGTTTTCAGAAAAACCTGTCGTAGCCCTCCGTCATTTCAGATAAGTACTAGTTAGTATTCGTGCTACGTTTGTTGACTATGTTAAGGCGTAGTGTGCGGTAGCTAATTAGTGCTTATCTGTATAAGCATATGATGTGATTGGATTAGGGTAGTCGTGCGACTTTGTTGACTATGTTAAGGGTCGTGCGGGTGGGTTTAATTCAATCGGGAAATGACGGGTTGAACTTGACTAGCACTTATGATTTGTTGACTATGTTAAGGTCATATAGCTGCTAGGGGCAAAATATTATCGGGAATTTCAAGTGTTAAAATTTGCAATGAGATTGCATACCTTCTATGAGATAGTTGGATCTCGATACCCGCTGCGAGTAAGAGTTACTCCTGGGAGAGTTTTATACATTACAATTAGCCGATCAAGTAGGTGTCTAGAAAGGTGTCAACGAGGTTACGCCTCTGGGAAAACGAGGTTTACATTAATTAGGTTCGTGCGAAAGCACGGGGGACCTCCCTCAAAGTACCGACACTGGCCTGGCTGAAAGATTGGCGAACTTGTAGTGTGTAATTAATCCCGGCTAGTCTTTCCTTTTAGGGTTTGAAGGAAGATTTGATAAAAAGCAGTGGGAGCCATCCTGATTAGATAAAATAATAACCAATCTATTCTTGACAGAGCGCACGCTGAGTGTTTTCTTCTCTCTCTCTCCAGGTAGCGACCATATCACGCCTTAATCAAGATAATAAAACGGAATATTGACCGAACCCGCTTGTTATACTGAGCTGGGGAACGTTGGTCCCGCTCCAACTTATAATTATTATAAGACAGAGCAGGAAATTGGGGATTACCAGAATTCCCGTGCCGCCCAAACGAAGAGAGTGCATGCTGATGCATCATCTTCGGGTGTGTTCATTACAGAGAACTGTTTCTCAGTATCCTTTACGTCCTGGGTATGTGATACCAGATCAGGATCCCAGATATGTAATCTGTTACATAGGGCTACAGATAGGTAGAGAACTGAGAACGGGTGATAAGTTTCATGAGGCAGAAAACGGGGCAAGAGTTGCAGCCAAGTCTGTTGGTCACTGTCACCCTGTATTACAATACATTGATTCTGAACGAATGGTATTAGATACCGAACCTGATATACAAAATCATATCTGTCTCTTTATTAGTAAAGAAACGGTAATATTTTGTATTGTTGGATAATGTTTTGAACATTTCCTATATCAAAAGTTGATCGGTTCAGGCACGTTATCTAAAAGCATTAATGTTCTAAATCAAACTACAGTTCTTTAGTATACAGAACACACACAAGAGGAAGAGTTCAGAAATGAACGAATCCTTCTTGAGGTATTGTAGACTAGGTCATATCAATATGACCCGACTCGCTAGAGTTACATAAAGATGCATATTTAAATTAGTTTGAATTTACATCTTGTGAAACTCGCCAGTCATGTCACAAAGATATGATGACCATAGCTCCGTTTACTGGAAACAGAGAAAGAGTTATTGAACTCTTGGGATGATACATGTTGATGTATGTAGGTCCCCTGTCTACACCTGCCAGGACTGGTTCTTTATTCTTCATTACGTTCTCTGATAATCTCTCAAGATTCAGACATATGTTCCTGTTGAAACACAAGTCTGAACCTTTTGAGATATTCACAGAATATAAGTTAGAAGTAGAGAACCAGAATACGGGTATAAGTATTATGTCCTATGATGAGATCAAGGAGGAGAATACTTGAGCACGGAAATACTGGACTATTCTAAAGGAGAATGAGATTCTCTCTCAGCATTACTCCTCCGTATACACCATTGCACGATGGTATATCGGGGCGGAGCAATCACACCCTATATGATAAGGTGTGCTCTATGATGAGTAATACTGAGTTACCTTTTTCCTTTTTAGGAGTTATGCACTTGAGAAGTTGCATACCTATTGAATAGGGTTCAAATCAAATCAGTTGCCTACCGCTCCATATGAGATATGGTATGGGAAGAGCCCATGTCTTAAGCTAGTTAAGATTTGGGGTTGTCCGGCCTATGTCTAAAAGCAAAATCCGGACAAGCTCGAGGCAAGATCTGTTATGTAGAACTGGAAAGGTTCCAGCTATACAAAATACAGCTGATGATTTGATAGAACCAAAGGATTCAGTAGATTCCAACAAACCTCAGCCTCTCCGCCGATCTAATAGGGTTCCTCACCCACCTGAGAGATACTTCGGTTTCTCTATGACAGTGGGAGCGAGGATTACATCATGAGATGATGACCCAACTAGTTTCGAGCTGGCCATCAGGAGTAGGACTCTGTAAGAATGGCTGGATGTTTAGCGATCTGAGATGGAATCCTTATACACCAGCAAAGTATGGACTTTAGCTGCTATATCTGAAGGGTTAAATCCCCATCAGGAGCAAGTATATCTTGAGAAGATTACTTGGTGTACATGGAAAAGTTGAGACTTTCAAAGCTAGAATTGTTAAAGGTTTTCGTCATCAACCAGGCGTGGATAATGATGAAACCTTTTCCAGTAGCTATGCTTAAGTCCATCCAGATCCTACTTGTCACGGCTACATACCATGACTACGATATCTGGTGGTTGGGTGTCTTGACTGCTTTTCTAAATGATGATTTAGAAGAGAGCGTCTATAAGTACACAGCCAGAGGGCCTCGTAGACAGTGGGAGCAGCGGAAACGTGTGCAAGATGTTTTATATGATAAAGCAGGCATCGCGGAGTTGGAACATCTGTTTTGATGAATTAGTCAAAGAAGTTGACATCATCAAAATGGTAGATGAACCTTGTATAAACAAAAAGGTAGTAGGGAGTATGGTGACGATCCTCGTAGAGTACGTGGATGACATACTCTTGATAAGAAAAGAGTTTCTTATGCTACGCTCGGTCAATCTCCGCTTATCACTAGGATTCTCCATATAGAATCAAAGTGATACCTACTAAATCCTGGATTTTGGATCTATGAGATAGATCTAAATGGATGTTAGGATTCTCACTAGATATAGTGAGACGGTATCAACCGATCCTGAGGAGAATCACTGGAAGGGCTCCAGGGTGATAAGGACGACTGAATGTCAGTCGCAGGCATTGTCTTTACCCTCAGTAAAGGGACGGTATGTTGGAAGAGTTCCAAGCTAGATACCGTGGCATACTAGACGATAAAGGCTGGATACATCGCTACTTAAGATGCTACCCTAGAAGCTGTTTGGGTGTATATTGGTTCATGAGATGAACTATGTTCCTACCATTGTGAGACAATGGAGTTGTGGCTTATGCCAAGGAACGCCGGTCCCATCAGTGATCCAGACTTATTCTAAGGTAGTAACACCTGATCATGGAGATGGTTGATCTCCAGGGTGATCGAGGTTTGGAGAGTAGACTAAGAGGACAACACAGCGGATCCACTCACAAAGGCCTGTTCCCAGAGAGAGATTTTTATGGGATGGTTGAGTATGAGATACTGCAACCACTGCTACAGATGGCCCTAGTGCAAGTGGGAGATTGTTAGTTATATGTATGCCCTAGAGGCCATTACTGTACATAGGATGTATATTGTAGTGGATGCTGGGACATATATAGGGAGGACTTTCTTGCTCGACATGATAGTATGCTATCTGGTTACTCTTTACCTTAACGTGTATGCTGATTGTCTCTCTGTTACATGTTGGTAAAGCCCTTAGGATCTGTACTTGACTGCCTGGACTATGATGCGGATCATACTAGTGGGGACATGGTAGTCCATAAGTACATCCTTCAAAGTCCCTAGTCGTGGGTGTATCGAGACGGGGCATCGATATACCAGAGTAGACTAGCGTATACCTTCTCGACCCATACAGATGGGCAATGGATGATCCCATATCCATTGGTGTTTGACATCAGAGATGATATACGGGTGCTCAGTAGAGACTGGGTACACTGGACGGACTCGCCGAGAACTCCCAGATGGTATTATACCTCACGTCAGATGGCAGTTCTCTGGTGACACCGGTACAGAGTAGTCTGTTGACCCGAGATCGTCATAGAGTCTTGTGTGGTTCCCACTGTGCTTTGATTTCCATCTTACCACGTCCAAGAGGGCGTGCAAAATGGTGGTTTTTGGGTACAGTCCCGAGTTACATGGAGGCAATGAGCGATAGGAGGGGATTCGTCTCTCCCGGTATAGGGGGTTGATGTTGCGCTGTGTTCGATTGGCTATAACAGGAAATCCCTGGCCAGGGTTGCTGAGATTTACTGGTAAGTGTTACCAGTAGATTCTCGAACAGTTATAGACCTCATATCGACACGACTTATCGAGCTATTGGGGTCTGACGTTTACCACCCCTAGGCGAGATATGCGACAGATCAGACGATCAGACCGGACTGTACGGTAGTGTTACTGGTCGGATTCACTGGAGTGTGAGCGGGCTTGCTCGTCGATCTTCAGATCGCTCAATACCCGGGTGGCCGTTACGTTTAGCAGACCGCTTGCGGCTTGTGGGTGTTTGATATGATCATCGCCTGCTGCCGGCGTATTGACGAGTCTTTAGAGTCCTACACAGAGGTTTCCTGGCTCAAGCGAAACGAAATAGGAGCGCATATGAGATATGTGCGGGACCGAGAATAATACGAGTATGTGATACTGTATTCGATTCTCGCGATGTGACATTGATCGGTTATATGCGATATAGCCGGGTTATCGGATCAAGTGTTGATTCGATAAGATGTTACTAATGATACCAGTCGGTTATGTGCGCATGACCGGATCATTGAATCAAGTGTTGATTTAATGATTTAATGTATAATTATATATTTGATATATTACTTTGCATTAACTAGTATCGGTTCACTTTAGACGGATTTTCTCACTTGGTTCGTGCGCATTGCATATGCGATATGTTTTTGTGCACTTGTATGTATCATGTTTGATGATGCATGCTAACTTGAGTTTGTGTAAAGATCAAACCATGGTTATTCAAATGGTTAGGGTTTTGTTTTTCATATCTATTTATTTATTTATTTATTTATTTTCTTTTTGGAAAATGAAATGAGAAGAATGGAGGCTTTCTTTGTTTTTTCATGAAGATTCATGAACCTTTGACTTTGTCCACCATTCTTATCTCATGCTTAACCTAACCATTTGATTTAACCCTAGTTCAATCTCTACACATAACCATGGTTAAGTTATGATAAAGATTGGATTATTCTTTTCTTTTTATTTTAACTTATCATAACATTTCTTCTTCTTCTTCCTTGCTTCAAGTGAAGAAAAGCTTACCTCATCAATGGTGATTGATGTTTTTGAGTGAGAAATCCAATTCTAAAGTTAACCCAACTCCTATTTCTTCATCCTCTACCTCTTGCCAAGTAGTAGAGTGTGTTTACTTCACAAGTTTCATGACTTGGTGAAGTTGTGAGCTTGATCTAGCGATGCCTCGACGTAGATCATCTTCGGCATGGACATCGACGACCTAGCTTGCCCATTCTCCGACGAAGCCGACTCTAGAGCCCGGATTTGATTTGGACAGCGGAGAGGACCTCGTTGCGGAGCCGTGGAGGTGGAGCACCGGATCTACAAAGGTTGTATTTCCGTATCTCTTAGTTAATTGTTAACTAGTTCAATGTTCGCCTAGACATCTAGTTATCGATCCGTAGTTTAGGGTTTGTAGGCACCATAATTTTTGAAATTGCCATGGTTGATGGCTTGGGAGACCTCACTAGTGTGCCTAGGAACCCTACATATATCCCATCTTCCAACTCTTTTGGCACCGGTGGAAATTCTGAGATCAACTCATCATCATCCTTATTTTTGAAGCAACAGGAGAGGTTATCCATATTCTCATGCACTCCTCCTTCCGAAAGCGTTATCACGTGACAGGTACGAGATCGTTTCCACGACCGATGTTGATCTGATTCTACTCTCACTATATACGTTGCTTTTGGTACATGCCTTTGTGGTAGGGCTACCCTCCAACTGTTGGATAGAGCGAACCTACCAAGTTGATATTGGTCTTCGACCCAGTTTTGAAGGTGAAGCAGTCTTCAAGAGGATGTCCTATCGCTCGGTGATAGGAACAATAATCCTGGTGATGAACCTCGTTTGCTTGATCGGAGTGTCGAGACTCCGGGAGTGTCATCATCTGATGTTTTATGACAAGGTTAAAGATTCTCTTTGTCTTGTCTCGAGGGAAAGAATATGCTCGATCCATCTTTTTCATAAGAGACGGATTCCGGTTGACCTTTTCTCGATCGTGTGGCCTTTCGGATCCGTTTTGCCGCTGTCGAACGTTTTTTCCGTTCATTAACTTGTTTTTGCCTCCACGTCGGGCCTTTTTCTTGTCTTGGGAATGCATGGCGGACTGGCGGTGAAGGGCATTGTCATCCTCCGTAGCCTGCTGAAGGAGGCGTTGCATCTTGGCTTTCTCGTAAATGACCATTTCGCGACTGTGGTCATTCCGAACCTTTTGACCCGCTTCCCTCGCTAGCTTGTCCATTTGTTCTTCAAACGATGGACTCGGCATTTTTATGGTAGGAGCTCGTTCTGGTTCAACGTCAGCGTCTTTTAAAAGAGCATTCCCTTCTTCATCGAGGTCATTTATGACACGTCAGTCATGGAATTGCTCCCGTTTCTTGGACTGGACATATCCAAGCCCACTAGTTTCTATTTTTTCCGCTGGGCAATTTTCGCTGAGTTCCGGGGATGTTCCAAATCCTGTTGTAGAACTGAGCTTGTCGAGGAGACTGTTTGAAAGGTATGCCTTAACATCTTAATAACCTTTTTAATCCCTCTGTGTAGTATCTGGGCAGACGGATGGTTGGAGCCTGTCAAGCGCAAAATCAGCACCGTACCAGACTTCTCTCTTGACTTTGGTTTTCCCAGATCGATAGAACAGGATCGCCTTTTCACCTCTTCACCTGGGAGGGACGTAGAATGTCTGCAGCTCTTGCACACTATATGTCTCAAGCGCATCAAGCTCTGTGTAGTACTGCCGCGGAACCATGGCGATCTGCAGACTCTGATCATCTCCAGTGAGGGCTTGCATTGATGGACGGACCGAGAACACTGCGTTGACTTCATCTTCAAAGTCACTGCCAAAGACCAGAATAGGGGTTGATGGTCCTGGCCTGTTGCATTGGGGCGGCTCCGAATAGACTATCTTTTCTTCCTCCTCGGTATCGCTCCCGGAGACCGGAATAGTGGTGATAGCTTTTTGCTTATTCTCCGGTTTATGGCATCTTTCCGTGTCTTCAAAGTCTGGTAGGAAATACTTTGCATCTTCACACTTTCGGACTTCATTTACGGAGAATTGGTTTAGTTCCCCCGTCACGGTATACTCGAGACCATCTTTGAAATACTTCATACTCTGATGTTGTGTAGAAGGGTTGATGTTGTACTCGTGTAACTAAGGCCTACCGAGCAAAGTGTTGTAGCAGGTCTTGGCATCAATGACATGAAATTTGATGTCAGTGATGAGCAGCCCAAAGCATAACGTCAGTATTACAGACCTGAGAGTCCGTGATGACTGGGAGTCAAACCCGGAGATGGTGAGTTTATCCCGAGTGAGGTGCTGAACGCTCATGCAGATTTCTTTTAGTACCCTCACATTTAGGAGGTTGACAGAGGACCCATTGTCAACTAAAATCTTCCCTATCTTGATGTCATGGCAGTACCCGGTGACATACAAGGGACGGTTGTGCTCGCACGTTCCGAGGAGGAGATCTTCATCGCCGAAAGTGTTGTCGGCTGCGTTCACTTCTTCCAGCCTATCCTTCATCTTTTCTTCGGTAAGGAAAGATTGGAACTGTTCGGGCTCTTATTATGCCCTGATCAGGGAATCTCGTGCTTCTTTAGATAGGAGAAGGGCATCCAAGATGTTCAATTGTGATGGTATCTTTCTCAGATGTGCCAGGACATTGTAATCCACCTTGTTCTTCTTGAGCGGGTCTTTGGCTGTAAGCTCTTCGACGACTCGATCATCGAGGGCGCCTCAGGGACTTTTTCCTTTTCCTTATCCTTTATGTTGGATCCCTTATTTGTAGGTCCGAGATTCTTTTCGGGCAATGTACGATTACACAGCTGAATTTTTTCACTATTTTTCATCTCTTCCTCTTTTCCTGAGGTGGATTCTTTGAAGAAAGGGCCGAGGGCTTCTTCAGAATCGCTTTCGAAGGTGAGAACTTGAGATTTCTTGGTATCAACCATGTGACAGTTGCCGGCAGCTCTTTTATGCTCATCTGTCATATTTCTCTGGTCCCGACGAGTTTTGCGCTTCATCCGTTTGAAATGTTGTCGGTGAGCAACGTATCCCTGCCACAACGTCTTGAAGGCATTGCATCCTTCGGTAGGGTGTGCAATCTTTTGATGGTATAAGTAGTAGTTAGGATGTACATCCGCTTCGTCAAGGTGTATACTGCCAGGAGTATTTCCTTTGAAAGACGGCAGCTTCATTCCCCTTGACAGGGCTTTAGCGAATCGTTTCGTCATTTTAAGCCTGTTTTTGTCTGTCGCAGGCGTGCTTCGATCTGTTGGAGTGCTTTGCGAATCATCCCTACCATGACTTCTTCAACTTGACGCCGATGATTAGATCTTTCGTAATGGCCGCTTCACGCTCTCTGTCAGCTTTGCTCTTCTGACGGGCTTCGTTCAGCAGCATGTCAATCATCTCTTCTGACGATTCCAGGGATTTTGGTACCGATCCTGCCCCCAGCTTCTCTATATTATCTTCTGATGCCGATTGAGCTTCTTTGTCGTCTACTGGTGAATGAGAGATCATGTGACAACTTGCCACATATTTCTCAGGTTCTTTTGACGATTCGTTTTCGTCGTCATTGTCATTATCTCCGCTCTCAACGATATGGTTGAGAAACTCTTAGAGTGTGACTGGGGTTTGTGCCTTCTGGTTATATTCTTCCAGCGCGTCAATATGCTTTTGCAGGTCCGTGTGCTTGTCATCAGGCTGTGCGGGCTTCTTGGTTTTCTTTTTTTTTCTTTGAAGACTTTGACGGCTGGGCCTGGGTATTTTGCCCATTGCTACCAACTCTCGGTGTTGGGCGTGGTTTCAGTATTCTCTCAATGATCTCTGGCTCCAGCGGGCTTTTCCATCTGATTGCCGGACATACCTAAAGATTCTTGAGCATTCTCTTAGTCTTGTCTGAAAGAACAACTTCCCATGGAGCTTCCTGTATAAATGAGCATGATGTCCCCGGCGTGTCCACCTTTTTAAGAGCATGCGGTTGTGGTGGGTTTATCCTCCAGTTTTCAGACAGTGCGAATTTTCCTTGTTGGTACTGGTCCTCAATCCAGTTTTTGAAAATGAAGCAATCTTCGATTGGGTGGCCTACTATCCGGTGGTAGGGGCAGTAATTGGGATTATTGACATCGCCCAGTTGCAGTGGGCGTCTCGGATCTGGTAGAGTGATAAGCCTGTTGCGCATTGCCAGTTCGAACAGTCTTCTTATTTTATACCGAGGGAATGAGTATGGACGTCTCAGCTTCTCTCCGAGTGATTGTTGTTTATGGTTTTGGCGAGCAGCTGGTTTCGGATCACTCGGCTGTTGCTGAGTGTTGGCGACAATGGTCGCTTTCCTTTTCCCCTTTTCATTTCGAAGCTCTGTTTTCGAGGAGGGCGGTCTATATCCCATCTGGTCCATTTAGGCTAGCTTGTCGATCAAGTCTTGGAAAGTGGTCGGCTTAAAGAACATCATAAATTTGCATATAGTTTCCTGCGGATCCAGGGTCCCCACGAACATGCCCACGGCAAGAGCTTCTTCTATGCGTTGTTCGCATCTCAAGCATAGGTTCCGCCATCGAATTGCGTACTGAACCCAGGTCTCTCCTGGCTTCATTCTGGCATTGATCAATGCCATGATCGGGGTGCGTTCGCTGGCGCTTGCGAAACGCTGGGTGAATAGCAACTCCATTTCTGTGAATTTTTTGATGGAGTCATTCGGAAGTTCTGAGTACCATTCAAATGCTGTCTCCGCTAAGCTGCCGACGAATTGGCGAAGTAGCAATTTGTCGTCGCCTCCTGTATTGCTGCATAGAGCCCTGAACTGAGAGACGTGCTGATGGGGATTGCCTGTCCCCTTATACACATGGAATTTAGGGATCGTATATCCTGGCGGGTACTTAATTTGATCGTACCAGCTTAGATAGTGTCGCCCAGTTCTGATGACTTGGCTAGTTGCTTCACTTTGCCTGATGAGCTCATATTTGTTGAGCTATGTACTCATCAAGCGCAGCTTTCGAGATCGTCTCCTTTTTGGCTGCTGATAAAGCCGGAAGAGGGTTTGATGTCTCTCCTCTGTCGTCTTCAATGATTATTGGGGGATCTTCAGCTGGAGGGTCCGGCTGGATCATCATCCCCACCATATCTTGGAACAGGAGCACCATTTGTTTTATGTTAGCCGCTTGTTTCATAACTTCTTTATCTTTCTTTTCGAGCATTCTTCGGAGGAACTCGACATCGGTTTCCTGGTCCTGGCATTGATCCGACGATACTTCCGGACCTTCTTTCTGCCCAGTAAGTGCGGCCATCTTTGTCAGCATCTCTTAGAGTTTCTGTTGTTGCTCCTGAGCCTTTGTTACGGACCGCGTAAGTGGTCGATGACCCCTAGAAGCATGACTTTCCTCTTTTCCGGAAGCCATGTAGACGGTATGCACTACCATGCCCCCAGACTTAGGGCGTTTGGATTCAGTGCCCTTGAGATTTGTCGTAGGCACGAGGATCTTCTCCGGCCTTCTCCTTTTATCGGCGGTCGAAGTTGAACGGGCTGTTGCAGATGATACATTCCGTGGTACGACAGCGGGATGATCCTCCTCATACCGGACCTTAATTCTCTTCGATCGGCGGGAGTAGTCCTTGCCGATTACAGAGTCTTGGACTCTTCACCAGACCCTGTGGATTTTGGAGGACAGCAGCTGAGAGGGCTGTTCCGGGTTTTCCTTTGTAACGTTCTCCAAAGGTTGATGAGGCTTTTTCAACACGGCAGCTGGAGAGTTCTTGCGCACCCTCCTGAGCAGATCAAACCTGTTCCCAATTGGAACAACAGCATCAAATTCCACCATTAGAGCTGGTGGGGTAAGTCTAGAAGGGGAACTGCCCCCAGCTTTCCTTACTTGGCGCCAGTGACGACGTCGAGCATGTCGTGTATCCGGGATCACCTCTATCGTTGGAGTAGCTTGGTCATGCCCCCTGCTCTAAGGAGAGGCTGTTATTGATGCCAGCCTGTCAAAGATTGACATCCGCTTGGAAGGAATGGTCAACCTGTCGAAGGCCGACTTTCGAGTAAAGGAAGTAGTTTGGACGACTTCGCCTGCAGCAGGAATTGGGATAGCCTTCTCCAGTATTGGGAGCCTCTTCACGGGCTTATTTGAGCTTAGGCTCAGCCTATCGAAGACTGAGACAGTAGACTTGGACGACCCGTTGAGAGGGGCCGCGGTAGTTGCAAGCCGATCGAAGACCGACTTCTTCGGAGCTTCCTGTGACGGCATTGGAGCGTCGAAGCTTATTGGCGGGATTATGGACCCGAAGAACAGTCCAGTGGTGGCCTGAGTCACCTGTTCCACCGGCATTGCGAAGATGGAGGCTGCTTGGGGCCCGTAAGTTACTCCTCCAGACGGGACGGAGCGGGAGTTGTTGTAGTTGGTGCAGCAGGAAGCCATTGATCTTCTTTTCTCTGCACGGGAGCAAGACACTAAATCTTAGTATCTCGAATCCACAAGAAAACATAGAAGACCGCGATTTTCTCGCGAAATACGACACACGAAGTGTGGAGTGGAAAGAGGAAAAGGTCCCACCGGGCATGCCAGAATCTGTTCACCGCCGAAAGACGCGACCGGGACGTTAGGACGTCTCGGCCTGAATTTTAGGGCAAGATGCTATTCGGTTTTATCTGTCTACCTCTTCGAAGATTCCAAGTTAATTTATGGCACCATGTATCGAAGGTTTAAATAGATGCGGCCGTTGTAGCAGACTTCGTCAGATTCCCCCTCGTTGGCGAGGGGTATTTGATTGTGGGGAAGCTCTTCCCTGCAGGCGCAAGCCCCTGCAGTTAACTACGTTACCGCGTAGCGATAACCACTTTCTCCGGCTCCAAAAGATCACTTCGTGTCGTGTGCGTTTGTTTTATCATTGATTGCCCGTGGATTGTATACGGAGAGTAGTTTGTGTTGTCGCCCGTAGAGCAGGGATTAGTCCAAATCTGTATTTTCTTAGATTTGGGTTTGTTTGATTTAAGGATCGTTAATCTCTTTTGAGATTAAGATCAACTTAAATGTTTGTTAAGAATACGTAAGTCTAAGTTTTAGACTAAGATCTACTTAACGGGGGTTCAGGATTATTTTTGATCCAACGAAAGAGCATTTGGGCTTTATCGTTTTAGTTTAGGGACGTTGCGGTCCATCATAGTCCATGTTTAAGGACATCAAAGTCCATAGAGTTTAGTTTAGGGACGTTGCGGTCCATTGGGTTTAAGGACATCATAGTCCATGGAGTTTAGTTTAGGGAAGTTACGGTCCGTTAGGTTTAAGGACATCATAGTCCATCATTAGTTTAAGGACATTGCAGTCTGTTACCGCCAAAATCTTCGGCGAAGAGCTATTTTTTCCTGTTTATGCCAGCTTAAGTTTCGTTTACAGATATGTGTGAAACCAGGCTCATTCATATACGCACATGTACACATCAGAGGAAGAACAGGTGTTCAACGACAAAAACAAAGCATTTAATTGAACATTTTATTCTACAGGAAATAGATCACCAAACATGGGATCGAAAGTACAGGGATTCACAAAATTATGGATAAAATTATCTAACTCCCTCTCTGCCTTCTCCACCATGACAAAGCGGCGATCTTCACGAGTAGCTACCCATCGGTCTACACCGCACCCATCAGTAAAGGCAGAAATGACGACCCGCTGAGCCCGTATTTGGCTTAGCAGCCGAGTAAAGCGATCTTTCAGAGCTGTGGTGATCAAAAGTGCCTCATAGAAGCACTCGATCTTGTCTTCCGCGGCGTCGAGCATTTCTGGAGTCATCTCTGCCGGAGGAGGGGGAATATCATCGATCACGGACAAGAAGACCATCCGGAGCCAAATGGAGCCGATGGGGAGAGGAGATCCTATACGAGTCAAGAGCTCATGTAGCACCGTGTCACATTGGTCATTCGTAAGAGTAGGGTTCACCAAGCGCGCAGTAAAACGAGGAACAATTTCCTCAATGGGCACCTCCCAGGGCTGCCGGCGAGCATGTGGGCGATTACAAGCTATAGCTCTTCTCTGTCAAAATGATTCCCTAAAAAGTGAGAAAGAAGAGAACTATTGCTTCAGATTATGAAGGGAGACATTTAAGTCTAGGCACAGAAAATGCTGTGCATCATAGAACTATTTTCAAGATCTGGGAAAAAGAAGTTTGATTCAGGAAAAGCGGAGAAAGAAGGTGAAAAGACACCTTCAGTAATGAGGCAGCGCCTCATAAGAGCGCTCGCGACAAGAGCGTCAGCGCTAAGAGTCAAAGACTCTGAGGCAGCGCTTACGTGCAAAGCACGAGAGCGCTAGCGCCAAGAGCGCCTGCGCTAAAGACTAAGAGGTAGCGCCTTACGTGCAAAGCATGAGAGCACGAGAGCGCTCGCGTCAAGAGAGGCAACGCTAAGAGTCAAAGACTCTGAGGCAGCGCTTCACGTGCAAGGCACGAGAGCGCTAGCGCCAAGAGTCAAAGACTCCAAAACAGCGCCTCACGTGCAAAGCACGAGAGCGCCAGCACCAGAACTAAAAGTTCTCAACCCTTGGAATAAAGCTCCAACGAAGATGATAAATTATCAAATTACCATAGTAAAATTCTGTTGAGGAAATACTCCTTAAAATCTTTCCAAACAGGAAAGATTGTGCCCTGTAAATCAGAGCACCGTTGGATCAAAAATACAATGGTGATTAAAAATCACCAAGATACAGAATAAGTTCTGTATGGGAAAATATTTTCCCAATTTTGTTAATAACAAGAAAACTATCTTCTATAAAATAGAAGCCCTTGGATCAAAGATCCAACGGTGGGAAACATTCCCCAAATCAATCAGAGATTTCTCAATGAGAGATTTTCTTAACCGATTCAGCAAATCAGCCTCCCCTATATAAAGGTCCCAAGACTTCAAGTCTTGAAGAGAGGAACCTCCCCATAAGTTTTCAAATCGAAAGAAGAAACAGAGAGGAAAACCTCCCTATAAGTTTCAAGTTTTCAGAAAAGAAAAAGAGAAGAGCTAGCTCTAAGAAGAAGAACTTTCTTTAAGGTAAATAAAAAGAAGAGAGATCATAGCATCTCTTGATAAAAAATAAGAACTTAATTCTTTTTCTATATCACAGATCTATAAGACAAAGTCTTTCACAAAAACAGAAGAGATTATAGCATCTCTTCATAAAAAGAAGAACTTAGTTCTTAGATCCATGAGACAAAATCTCTCATAAAGAAAAACAAAAGGGATCATAGAAGAACTTAGTTCTTAGATCTATGAGACAAAGTCTCTTATAAACGAGAATTTAATTTTCAGAGCACAGAACTGACCAGAACTGCCAAAGAAGCGCTTCAGCGCTCCAAGTCTGGCGCTCATCGCCAAGCGCACCACATGCTCCTCACGTGTGCGCTATTTCATAAGAAGTGCTTCAGCGCTCCAAATTTAGCGCTCAGCGCCAAGCGTACCACGTGCTCCTCACGTGTGCGTTATTTCAAAAGAAACGCTTCAGCGCTCCAAGTCTGGCGTTCAGTGCCAAGCGCACCACGTGCTCCCCACGTGTGTGCTATTTCATAAGAAGCGCCTTAGCGCTCCAGGTCTGGCGCTCAGCGCCAAGCGCACCACGTGCTCCCCACATGTGTGCTATTTCACAAGAAGCGCCTTAGCGCTCCAGGGCTGGCGCTCAGCGCCAAGCGCACCACGTGCTCCCCACGTGTGTGCTATTTCACAAGAAGCGCCTTAGCGCTCCAGGGCTGGCGCTCAGCGCCAAGCGCACCACGTGCTCCTCACGTGTGCGCTGAGCGAATACAAAGTGTTCTTTAAATAAAGCCCAGCGCCATAAAAAGTGTTCAACACTCAGTAAAAGACAAAAGAAAAAAGGGTGTCAGAATCCAAATCAATGCTCAGCATTGTTAAATAAAAAAGGGGCTGAGCCCAAATAAAAGTTCAACATTTTATTCAAAACTAAGTGGGCTGAGCCCAAGTTGGCTACAAATCCCTAATTCTGATCAACTGAGCCCATGTGCTCATAATCTTTTTAATTGGTCCTAATCCCAAACCTGACTATAGATCTCTTAACTAATATTGGTTCAAGGGTACATCTCTTCATACCTCTGATACATGTCATTGTAATTCTTCAACGTCTTCAGAGAGATGGAGGGTCCCAATAACCAAAAAAACTTTTGGCGCATCCTTAAATTGTGAAACCAAAATACCGGACTATGAGGTTTTTAAACCAGACTATGATGTCTTTAAACCGGACTATGAGGACCTTAAACTCATGGACTATGATGTCCTTAAACTTTACGGACTATGAGGTCCTTAAACTCATGGACTATAATATCCTTAAACTTTACGGGCTATGATGTCCTTAAATCCTATGGACCATGACGTCCCTAAACTCATAGACTGAGGTCCTTAAACTCATGGACTATGATGTCCTTAAACAGTGGACCGCAATGTCCCTAAACTAAAATGATGGAGTCCAAATACTCTTTCATTGGATCTAAATAATCCCAAAATCCTATTGAGTAGATTTTAGTCTAAAATTAGACCAACGTATTCTCAACAAACATTTAAGTTGATCTTAATCTCAATGAGATTAACGATCCTTAAACCCAAACCAAATCCAAATCTAAGAAAATACTGATTTGGACTAATCCACGCCCTACGGGCGACAACATGAATTAGTATCCGTATACAATCTAAGAGCAACCAAAAAATAAAACAAACAAATACGACATGAAGTGACCATCTGGAGAAGGAGAAAGTGGTTACTGCGATGCGGTAGCGTAATTAACTGCAGGGGCTTGTGCCCGCAGGGAAGAGCGTCCCCGCAATAAAAAACCCCTCATAATGAGGGGGAATCTGACGAAGTCTGCTACATCGGCCGCATTTGTTAAACCCCCGATGCATGGTGCCATAAATCAACTTGTCATCTTCAGAGAGGTGAAGGGATAAAACCAAATAGCATCTGCCCCCAAAATTCAGGTCAGACGTCCTAACGTCCCGGTCGCGTCTTTTTGTGGTGAACAGATTCTGGCTTGCCCGTGGGACCTTTTCCTCTTTCCACTCCACACTTCGTGTGTCGTGTTTCGCGAGCAAATCGTGCTCTGCTATGGTTGCCTGTGGATTCGAGGTACTAAGATTTGGTTTCTTGCTCCGTGCAGAAGAGAAAATGGCTTCCAACTTCACCAACTGCAACAGCAATTCCCACTCCGTCATCACTGGAGGAGTGACCTATGGGCCGCAAGCGGCCTCCATCTTTGCCATGCTAATAGAACATGTGACTTAGGACACCACTGGATTGTTCTTTGGGACCATGATCCCACCGGAAAGCTTCAGTGTCCCAATACCGTCTTAGGAAGCTCCGAAGAAGTCGGTCTTTGATCGGCTTACCACTACCACGACCCCTCTCAACGGATCGTCCAAGTCCAACGCCTCGGTCTTTAACAGACTAGTCCAAAGCTCAAGTGGGTCCATGAAGAAGCCTGTAATACCTGAACGAGTCATCCCGAAGCGGAAAGCCATTCCAACTCCGACGGACGAAGTCGTCAAAGGGGCTTCTCCTGTTAAGGGATCGGTCTTTGCGAGACTGGCTATCCCAATTCCTGCTTCGAGTGAGGTCGTCCAAACTACTTCATCTGCCCAAAGGTCAGTCTTCGACATGTTGGACGTTTCTTCTCAGCGGACGTCAGTCTTAGATGGGCTGGCACCAACAGTAACCCTTCACCAGAACATGGGGCATGATGAAGCCACCCCCGTAACTGAGCCAATACCGTCTGCAAGACATGCTCAATGTCGTCATTGGCGCCTAGTGAGGACAGCTAGGGCAGCTCTTCTTATGGATTGACTCCACCAGCTCCGATGGTGGAAATTGACGCTGGTGATCCATCTGGGAAAAACTTTGAACCACTCAGGAGGGTGCGCAAGAACTCTCCAATTGCCGTACTTAAAAGGTCTCGTCCACCTGCTGAAAATGTCACAAAGGCAAAGCCAGAGCAGCCCCCTCAATGGCTATCCTCAAAAATCCATAAGGTCCGGCGAAGAGTCCAAGACTCTGTGATCGACAAAGGTTATTCCCGCCGACAGAAGAAAATGAAAATTCGGCAAGAGGAGGACCATCCTGCCACCATGCTTCGGAAGGTATCGGCTGCACGAGTGCCTATTGCAGCAAGCCCCTTAACTTCGACCCCCCATAAAAGGAGAATGCTGGAGAAGATCCCTATGTCTGTGAAAAATATCAAGGGTGCTGAATCTAAACACCCCAAGTCTGGGGGCATAGTAGTGCACACCATCTATATGGCTTCCGGGAAAGAGGATAGCCGTATCTCCATGGGTCATCGACCACTCACCCGGTCTGTGACAAAGGCTCAGGAGCAAAAGCAAAGCTCCAGAAGATGCTAACGAAGATGGCTGCGCTCACTGGGCCGAAAGAAGGCCCGGAGACGTTGTCGGAGCAACGCCAGGAGCAAGAAACCGATGCCGAGTTCCTCCGCAGAATGCTCGAGAAGAAAGACAAAGAGGCCGCGGAACAAGCGGCCAACATAAAACAAATGGCGCTCTTATTCCAAGATATGGTCGGGATGATGATACAGCTGGATCCTCCAGTTGAAGACCCTCCAATAATCCTTGAAGACGACAGAGGGGAGACATTAAACCCTCTTCGGGCTCTATCAGTAGCCAAGGAAGAGACTATCTCCAAATCCGCCCTTGACAACTGTATAGCTCAACAGATACGAGCTCATCAGGCGACCGAAGCGGCCGGCCAAATCATCAAGACTGGACGACCCTATCCGGGTTAGTACAATCAAATAAAATACCCACTAGGATATACGATCCCTAAATTCCATGTGTATAAAAGGACAGAAAATCCCCATCAGCACGTTGCTCAATTCATGGCTCTGTGCGGTAATACTGGGGGTGACGACAAACTGCTGCTTCGCCAGTTTGTTGGCAGCTTGTCGGAGACAGCGTTCGAATGGTACTCCGAGCTCCCGAATGATTCTGTCAAGATATTTGCAGAAATGGAGCTACTGTTTACATAAAGATTCACGAGCATTAGCGAGCGCACCTCGATCACCGCACTAATTAATGCTAGAGTGAAGCCGGGAGAAACCTAGGTTCAATACGCCATTCGGTGGCGGAATCTGTAGTCAATGTGTGAACAGTGCATAGAGGAAGCTCCTGCCATAGGCATGTTCGTGGGAACCCTTAACCCTCTGGAAACCATTTCCCAATTCATGATGTTCTTCAAGCCGACCACTTTCCAGGCTTTGGCCGACAAGCTGGTCCAAATGGACCAGATGGGCCATAGACCATCCTCCTCAAAGACGGATCCTCGGAATGAGAAGGGGAAAGGGAAAGCAACTTTCGTCGCCAACGCTCAACAACAACCAAGTGTCCCGAGACCGGTTGTTCGCCAATGCAACAAGCGGCGATCCCTCGATGAGAACCTGAGACGTCCTTACTCGTTTCCCAGGGATAAAACAAGGATACTGTTCGAACTGTCAGTGCGCAACGGGCTCATCACTCTACAGAAGCCAAGACACCCACCGCAACTGAACGACGTCAACAATCCTAATTATTGCCTCTATCACCAAATATTGGGCCATCCGATCGAAAACTGCTACGTCTTCAAAAACTGGGTTGAAGACCAGTACCAACAAGGCATGTTCGCGCTATCTAAAAACTGAAACGTAAATCCGCCTCAACAACACACTCCTAAAAGGGTAGACACGCCGGGGGCATCATGCTCATTCATAGAGGAAGCTCCATGGGAAATAGTTCTTTCGGAAAAAACGAAAAGAATGCCGAAGGATCTTCAAGCATACCCCGCAATCTGGTGGAAAAGCCCGCTAGAGCCCAAGATCATTGAGGGAATGCTGAAACCGCGCCCGACACCTAGAGTTGGTAGCAATGGGCAAAATACCCAGGTCCAGTTGTCAAAGTCTTCGAAGAAGAAGAAGAAGGCCAAGAAGCCTGCGCAGCCTGATGACAAGCGTACGGACCTACAAAAACATATTGACGTGCTGGAAGAATATAACCAGAAGGCACGGACCCCAGTCACATTCTATGAGTTTCTCAACCATATTCTTGAGAACAGAGGCAATGATAATGACGAGGGAGATGACGCATCAGAATAACCCGAAGATTACGTGGCAAGTTGTCACATGATCTCTCACTCGTCAATAGATGATAAAGAAGCTCCTGATGCAGAGAAGCTGGGGGCAGAATCGACACCAAAATCCTTAGAACCGTCCGATAAGCTGATTGACGTGCTGCTAAACGAAGCCCGTCAGAAGAGCGAAGTTGATTGAGAACGCAAAATGGACATATTCGAAAAATCCAGGCATCGACGTCAAGTGGAAGAAGTCGCGGTAGGGATGGATCACAAAACACCCTAACCAAACCAAATCACACCCTAAATGGGTGTATCCCGTCATGTGACAAATACACGTGCATAAAGGATGAGCTATGGACCGCAATGTCCTAAAACTAACTGTTTGCCCAATCAGAGCAAAGCTCTGTTTGAATTTCAAAAATTCAAAAATTGAAGCAACGCTTCAGATTCCTTGCGCTGCGCGCAATGCGCCACGTGTCAAAAGCTGACACGCCAGCGCTGCGCCCAAAGCAGCGCACCAATCAGAGCAAGGCTCTATTTAAAATAAAAATAAAGGAAGCAATGCTTCAGGTAACTTGCGCTCTGCGCTGCACGACAAGTGTCAGCGCAGTTGCGCTGCGCTCTGCACTGCGTGACACGTGTCAGCGCAATGCGACACGTATCAAGCGCAGGTGCGTTTGCGCCAACTGTGCCAGCTCTAAAATAGAAAAATTCTGGAAAGATCTTTCTAATCTTATTAAAACAATAAGATTCTCTTCTTTAAAACAGGAGCCATTGGATCAAAGATCCAACGGTGGGGAAAAATCCCTAAATCACTCAAAGAAAAATCTCTTTAACTGATTTAACAAATCAATTCGCACTATATAAAGGCCCCTAGACTCCAAGTCTAAAAGAGACATAGACACACAGAACTCCTCTAAAGAAAATTTTGATAAGAGCTCAAAGAAAGAAAAGGTAAAATCCTTTGATTAAAAGAAGAATTTCTTTTAAAAGAGATCAATGATCTAAGAACAAGATCAAGATCTTGGATAAAAAATAATAATAATAATAATAAAAGAAGAAGTAATTTACTTCTGTATAAAGGCATTGCCTTTTGATGAACCACTGGTTCTCTGAAAACAAGAAAAACTTGTTTTCTTTGATCTAAATTGGATCAAAATATTAAACAGTGCCTTGCACTTTTGAAGTTTGCACTGTTGCGCTCCTTGGATTGGCGCAAGCCACCAGGGAGCGCCATGTGTCAATCACAGAACAACTGCGCTCTGCGCTTCTAAAAACAGAGCACTGCTCTCTTAAATTGGCTCAAGTCATCAGAGCGCGCCACGTGTCAGCAGCGCGCTAGGGCAGTGCACTGGCGCAGCGCACTGCGCTTGCGCTCACTAGAGCGTGACACGTGTCGCCCCCACATGGATTTGCGCCTTGCGCTCCTCAATGGGAGCAAAGCGCCTGACAAGCCACGTGGGGGCACTGTCAGAATGTTAAATGCAGCGCATTATTAAAAGGCAGAGCCCAATTAAGAGGTCCAATGGACCAAAACAAATGTTCTGCATTATAAAAAAGGGGACAGAGCCCAATTAAAAGGGCCTAATAGGCCAGAAAAAAATGCACTGCATTATTAAACAAAGGGCAGAGCCCAATCAAAGGCCTAACAGGCCAGACATAAATAAAAGAACTGTTGAATATTCTCAACTGGACTTAGCCCAATACTGGCCGTAAGTCCTTAAATTAAAATTGACTGAGCACGACTGCTCTCTTAAATCAATTTACACCCGATTCAAGGGTACATCTCCGAACTCCTCTGATATTTGTCGTTGTAATCCTTCAACGTCGTCAGAGAGGTGACGGGTCCCGACAACCACGCATTGATATGGACTAATGCGTCCTTAAACTCACGGACTAATGCGTCCTTAAACTCATGGACTAATGCGTCCTTAAACCAGTATTCGTCCCCAAAATGGGAATGATGGACCACTATGTCCCTAAACTGGAATAATAGAGCCTAAATGCTCTTTTGTCAGATCTAAACGATCCCGTTAAGTTGATCTTAGTCTCAAATTAGACTAACGTATCCTTAACAAATGTTTAAGTTGATCATAGCCTCAAATAGGGCTAACGTATCTTTAAACCCTCAAACAGAATTTAGTTCCAAATTGGACTATAGATCTCCCAACCAACTTTGGTTCAAGGGTACATCTCTGAACTCCTCTGATATCTGTCGTTGTAATCCTTCAACGTCGTCAGAGAGGTGACGGGTCCCGACGGCCATACATTTAATGGACCACCATGTCCCTAAACTGGCAATGGACCACCATGTCCCTAAACTGGAACAATCGAGCCCCCAAATACTCTTTTGTTGGATCTAAACGATCCTGTTAATTTGATCTTAGTCTCAAATTGGACTAACGTATCCTTAACAAACATTTAAGTTGATCTTAGCCCCAAATATGGCTAACGTATCCTTAAACCAAAACCCCAAACCCAAATCTAAGAAAATACGGATTTGGACTAATCCATGTCCTACGGGCGACGACATAAATTAGTCTCCGTATATAATCCACGGGCAACCACAAACAAAACAGACACCCACGACACGAAGTGAAATTCTAGAGAAGGAGAAAGTTGTTACCGCGATGCGGTAACGTAATTAACTGCAGGGGCTTGCGCCTGCAGGGAAGAGCGTCCCCACAATCAAAAACCCCTCAAGCGAGGGGGAATCTAACGAAGTCTGCTACAATCGGCCGCATCCGTCTAAACCTCCGATACACGGTGCAATAAATCAACTTGGCATCTTCGGAGAGGTGGAAGAATAAAATCAAATAGCATCTGCCCCGAATCTCAGGCAAGACGTCCATGTCTTGGCCACCGTTCGGAGGGGAACAGATTCTGGCATGCCCGGTGGGACCTCTTCCTCTTTCCACTCCACACTTCATGTGTCGTGTTCGCGTACGAATCACGGTTTGCTGTGGTTGCCTGTGGATTCGAGGTACTAATATTTGGTGTCTTGCTCCGTGCAGAAAACAGAAGATCAATGGCTTCAAACTGCACTACCTGCAACTGCAACTCTCGCTCCGTCCTCGCTGGAGGAGTGACTTATGGGCCCCAAGCGGCCTCCCTTTTCAAGATGCCAGTAGAGCAGGTAACTCAAGCCACCACTGAACTATTCTTCGGGACCATGCTCCCACCGATGAGCTTCAATGCTTCAATGACGTCGCAAGAAGTTCCAAAGAAGTCGGTCTTTGATCGGCTTGCTACTGCCGCGGCCCCTCTCAACGGGTCGCCCAACGTCAATACCTCAGTTTTCAACAGACTGGGCCAGAACGTCTACAAGCCCGCGATACCCGAAGCTGCCATCCCAAAGCGGATAGCCATCCCGGCTCAAGCGGACGAAATCATTGGAAAGGCTCCTCTTTCCAAGAAGTCAGTTTTTACATGGCTGTCCATTCCGGTTGCTGCTCCAGGCGAGGTCCTCAAAGCTGCTTCCCTGCCCAGAGGTCTGTCTTTGACAGATTAGGCATTGCTTCTCAACGGGTGTCAGTCTTCGACAGGCTAGCACCAATAACGGTCTCTCCTCAAAGCAGGGGGCATGACGAAGTCACCCTTATAGCTGAAACAACTCCATCCGCACGACACGCTCGACGTCGCCACTTGCACCGAGTGAGGAAGGCTGGAGGCAACTCCCCCTCTGAGATAACTCTGCCAGCTCCAACGGTGGGGATCGACACTGCTATTCCAACCGGGAACAACTTTGAATTGCTAAACAAGGTGCGCAGAAACTCTCCTACTGCGGTGTTGAAGATAACTCCTTCACCTGTGGAGAATAATCTAGAGAAGAAGCTGGAGCAGCCCCCTCAACGGCTGTCCTCTAAAATTTACAAGGTCTGGCGACAGGTCCAGGAGTCGGTGATTGATCAAGACTATCTCCGCCGAACGAAAAAGATGAAGGTTCGGCAGGAGAAGGATTGGTCCGTCAAGCCACAAAAAGCAACAGCTACTTGGATGCCCACTACAACGGCCCCCTCAACTTTGACCACTCAAAAAAGAAGGAGGTCGGGGAAGATCCCTGTGTCTTTGGCAAATTGCAAAGACACTGAATCTAAACGCCCCAAGTCTGGGGGAATAGTGGCGGATACTGTTTATATGACTTCCGGAAAGGAGGAAGGCCATGCTTCGACGGGTCACCGACCGCTCACTCGATCCGTGACAAAAGCCCAGGAGCAGCAACAGAAGTTTCAGGAGATGATGACTGCAATGGCCGCACTTACTGGGCCAAAAGAAAGCCCGGAGGCATCATCAGAGCAGCGTCACGAACAAGAAACCGATGCTGACTTCTTACATAGAGTCCTCGAAAAGAAGGACAAAGAAGCCGCAGAGAAAGCGGCTAACATAAAGCAAATAGCGCTCCTCTTCCAAGATATGGTAGGGATGATGCTACAGCCGGACCCTCCAGTTGAAGACCCTCCGATCATTATTGAAGACGATAGAGGGGAGACATCTAATCCACCTCCGGCTCTTTCAGCAGCCAAAGAGGAAACCATTTCCAAAGCCGCACTCGATGATTATATAGCTCAGCAGATACGAATTCATCAGGCGAATGAAGCGGCTGGGAAAATTGTTAGAACCGGACGACCCTATCCGAGCGGGTATGACCAGATCAGTTACCCGCCGGGATATACGATCCCTAAGTTCCACGTATATAAAGGGACAGGGAATCCCCATCTGCATGTCGCTCAATTCAGGGCTCTTTGTGGCAACACCGGCGGCGATGATAAGCTCCTGCTTCGCCAATTCGTCGGCAGCCTATCGGAGACGGCCTTTGAATGGTATTCAGAGCCATCTAACGACTCTGTCAAAACATTTGCGGAGATGGAGCTACTGTTTACACAAAGATTCGCGAGTGCTAGTGAACGCACCCCGATAACAGCATTGATTAATGCCAGGGTAAGGTCGGGCGAAACCTGGGTTCAATATGCAATCCGATGGTGGAACTTGTGGTCGAAGTGCGAACAATGCATCAAAGAAGCACCAGCGGTGGGCATGTTCGTGGGCACCCTAGACCCTCATGCAACTGTTTCACAGTTCATGATGTTCTTTAAACCGACCACGTTCCAGGGTTTAAATGATAAGCAAGCCGAAATGGACCAGATGGGTCACAGACCGTCTCCCCCGAAGCCGGAATCCCGAAATGACAAGGGTAAAGGGAAGGCGACCTTCGTTGCGAACACCTAACAGCAGCCCAGTGCCCTAAAGCTAGCAGATCAACTGGAAGAGAGACGGCGGTATTATAAGAAGAAAATGAAGCGCCCTTACTCATTCCCGCGGGATAAAACGAAGAGGCTGTTCGAGCTGGCGATGCGCAATAGGCTTATCTATCTCCCGAATCCAAGGAGACCACCGCAACCCAGCGAGGTGAATAACCCCAATTATTGCCCTTACCACCAAACGGTAAGTCACCCGATCGAGGATTGTTTCGTCTTTAAGGGATGGATCGAGGATCAGTACCTACAAGGAAAGTTTGCGCTGTCTGAAAAGTGGAAAGTAAACCCACCACAGCCGCACACTCCAAAGAAGACGGACACACCAGGGGCAACTTGTTCTTTTGTTGAGGACGAAAACGATGGAGAAGATTCATCAGATGAATCTGAGGACTACGTAGCAAGTTGTCATGTGATCTCTCACTCATTGATAGATGATGAAAAGGCTCCTTGCACCGAGAAACCGAGGGCGGGTCCTGAACCAGAGCTTCCGTGGCCGTCAGACGAAATGATCGATGCCTTCCTGAATGAGATTCGTCTGAAAAGTAAAGCCAATCAGGAATGTGAGATGGCCATATTGGAAGGAGCCAAACGCCGGCGACTAAACGAAAGAGTCGAGGCACTCCTGTCCAATCAAAAGATATTCGCTGCGGATAAAAACAAATTCAAGACGAGGAAAAGGTTTGCTAAAGCCATATCAATGGGAATGAAGCTACCACCCTCTGAAGAAAACACTCTCGGTGGAGTAGAGATGCATCCTAATTACTGCCTATATCATCGGAAGATCGCACATCCCACTGAAGACTGCGACTCCTTTAAGTGTTGGTGGCAAGGGTGAGTCACTCACAGGCAACACGTCAACAGAACAAAGCGGGAAGCTCGTAGACAGCGAAAAAATACGACAGATGAGCATAAAAGAATTGCCGGCAATTGCCATAGGGATGATCTCGGGGGATCACGGGTTCTCACCTTAGGGAGCGAGTCCGATGAAAAAGTAGCCCTCGGCCCTCTCCTCAAGGAGTCCATCTCTGAAGAATTAAGGAATTGCGAGAACATTCAGCCGTGCAATTGCACGATACCCGGAGAGAATCTCGGACCCATAAACAACGGAGCGAACAAAAAAGATAAAGAAAAGGGAAAAACGGCCTTCATCGCCAACGCTCAACAACAGTCAAATGACCCTAGACTGGTTGTCTGCCAAAGTAAAAAGCGACAACCCTTCTATGAGAAGTTGAAACGTCTTTATTCATTTCCCCAAGATGAAACAAGAAGGCTGTTCGAACTAGCGGTGCGCGACGGGCTTATCACTCTACCGGAGCCGAAATGCCAGCTACAACTGAATGATGTCAACAATTACTTCCCTTACCACCAAGTATTAGGCCATCCGATCGAAAACTGCTACGTTTTCAAAAACTGGGTTGAAGACCAATACCAACAGGGCAAGTTCGCGTTGTCCGAAAACTGGAAGGTGAGCCCGCCACAATCACATGCTCCGAGAAAGATGGATATGCCGGGGGTATCATGCTCATTCATAGGGAAAGCCCCATTGACCGAAAAGTTAGTAAACTAGAGATTCGCCTCAAATACGGCGACGGCGGACCGAAACGTCATTACACTAACGACGGACCACTACGTCCTAAAACTAGTTGATGACCGAAACGTCTTTAAAATACTACCGCAACATCCTCAGGCTGACGAGATAAAAAAAATATAAAAATAAAAAAAATGGTATGTCCATAAGCGAAATGGGCACGGATGAAAACCCGAAAGGGCTCTGTGAGTAAAAACAGCAGGGCTACCGGCGAGTGTTCGTGAAAACCTGAAAGGGCGCGACCTCGTTAGAAAAAAGAATAAAAAGAAAAAGAATAAAAAAAAAAGGTATGTTCATAAGCAAAATGGGAACGGATGAAAACCTGAAAAGGCTCCGTGAGTAAGAACAGCAGGGCTACCGGCGAGTGTTTGTGAAAATCCGAAAGGGCGCAAGCTCGTTAAAAGACACTTACAAGGTCCTCTCGACCTTGTAAGGAGAAACCACCCGCGTGAGATCCTTACGACTCACAGGGAAGCAACACACTTAGGGGTCCTTATGATTCCTAAGGAGAAATTGCACTTACGAGATCCTCACGACTCGTAAGAAGAACTCTCTTATGGGACCCTTATGGCTCATAAGATTTGAAAGTCTTAAGTTACAGAGACCTGAACCTGTTCTTAAACAACCCCCACAACCTTCAATTATGCCCTACAAGCTGCTCAATACTGACCCTTGTATACAATCCACGGGCGTAAATAAACATTTTCCTAACCAAGTCCCACCCGTGACTAGGGATATGTCCATACGGTGAACAACCCTTGTAAATCCTCTCGACTTATAAGGAGAAAACCCTTTTGTAAGATCCTTACGACTTACAGGGGAACATACACTTAGGAATCCTCATGATTCTTAAGGAGAAAACATACCTACGAGATCCTCACGACTCGCAGGGAGAAATGCCTTTGTGAGACCCTTACGGCTCATGAAGTCAAAAGCCTCAGTTGACAGGATCCTAACCCTGTTTACTAAGCCACCTTTGTTCCACGTCGACAGAGGCAAATGATGATTCGCTCCTGGCAATATCCCAGTTGTAGCGATGCTGATGCCTAAACCGGTATCAAATTCCAAACCCTTTCATGGCAAATGATGATTTGCTCCTGGCAATATTCCAGTTGTAGCGATACTGATGCTGAGATTGGCACCAGATTCCAAGTTCCACACTCGCGATAAGAAAAAACAGCGAGCCACACATGCATATGAAATAGTCGAAATGGTGGGGCAACTTGCAATAAAAATCAGCAAGTAAAAATGTATGCATGCAAAATAGCCGAAATGATTGGGCAACTCACAATAAAAAGCAGCGAGTGAAAATAAAATAAATAGCCGAAATGATTGGGCAACTCGCAATAAAAAGCAGCGAGTGAAAATAAAATAAATAGCCGAAATGATTAGGCAACTCGCAATAAAAAGCAGCGAGTGAAAATAAAATAAATAGCCGAAATGATTGGGCACCGCGAAAAATAGCCGAAATGATTGGGCAATTGCGACTTTCGCGATATAAAAGCTGAAATGATAGAGCATCGCGGAAAGAAATAAAATGAAAAATATATATATTGAAATTCATGCCCTGCAGGTGATATCACAGTAATCCCTGTATACAATCCAGGGGCACAAACAAAGAAGGAAACACATCTTCCCTCCCCATGCTTCATCAAAAAACGGATCCAAGTCTTGACGGTAACTCATATAAAACCTGAAAGGCGATCGGAGATCATCTCGCACAAGCGCGGATTGGTCACCACCTCGACGTCCGTCTCAATACAACAGACGAGATGTCACAACAGCGTTCTTCCTCCAACAGGACTCGGACGGGACAAAGCAAACGAAGCAAAGGCCAAATTCCTAGCTTCACGGTCTTAACGGCAAGTCATATAAAGCCTGAAAGATGATCGGAGATCATCTTGCACCAGTGCGGAATGGTCACCACCTCGACGTTCGTCTCGATATAGCAAACGAGATGTCACCCCAGCGTTCTTCCTCCAACAGGATTCAGACGCGACAATCAAACAGCGGAGCCACGGCAAAGTCCCTAGTTCCAAACCTCGACGGTTACCCACAGCCTAGAGATAACCGTGACATTCGTCTCGATATAGAGGACGCAATGCCAGCAAATGAAGCAAAGGCCAAATTCCTAGCTTCAGGGTCTTGACGGCAAGTCATATAAAGCCTGAAAGACTATCGGAGATCATCCTACACCGGTGCGGAGTGGTTATGACTCATCTGGGCTCTCCAAAATGAGCCTAACCTCAAATAAAAAGTGACATGGAATATCCCTACGCTTGCTCTTTCGACGGTAAGATTACTTGGAAGATTACTTGAAGAAGTCTTGTCCAGCCCCCGAAGGGATCAGAGACACGACAATCGCAAGGCTACTCGAACAACAAGATTGCATATCGAGAAATATATCAGCCAACGCGACGGTACGACGGCCAAAACCCTAAGTACCACAGACCCTAACGGACCTCTGTCGTAAAGAGTAGAGGTTAACTGTGACGTTAGGATATTCTTGCGAGGAGTGCTCGATTCAGCTCGACTCGTGAGGAAAAGCCTTAGGCAGCGGGGATTAAAAAAACCTGTTTCCTAAGCACTGGGACCCTGCAAGTAGGTCCAAAATGGACTCTTGCACACTATTCACGGGTCGCATTCTCCAAAGTCGAATCTCGACAAGGAGGGAAACAACCGCATACGGGTCCTCTCGACTCGTAAGAGGGAAAATTCTCTTATAAGATCCTTACGAATTATAAGAGAAAACGCACTTAGGAATCCTCATGATTTCTAAGGAGAAAATACACCTGCGAGATCCTCTCGATCTGTAGGGAGAAAAGTCTTTATGAGACCCTCACAGCTCATAGAGTTGAAAAGTCTTAGGCAGCAGATCTGAACCTGCGGCCTAAGCTATCACTACATCTTGAAGAAACCAAGACAGGATGCTCATTCTATCATCTGTCGACCATGTTTGCTAAAGTAACATGCTGATAATAGAAGAAGGGAGAAAGCACAGAGATGACACAAGATATTGCAAAAAAAAATGTATATCTTTATTCATGAATTCAACTAAGTACAAAGCGAATCGTATAAAAGAATAAAGAATGGATACATTTTATTCAAAGATTACAAGTGTATAATCGATACAAAAAGCAGCTACTGAGAAGGAAGCGTCTTAAATAGCCCCATCAATTGCTCATGCACTTCCTTCAATGGCTTCTCCTGACCGGCCGCCACCGCCATTCTGCTTCCAGTTGAGCCCGCTGCTGTAGAAAGGTTGAAAGCTGCTCCTCAACTGCCTGCTGAGCTGCGTTGTGACCTTGGGCATCACGCTCAGCGGTATCGAGCTTCTGCTTCAGTGCTAGCCCATCAGAAATACTTTGCAGAAGGCCCTCGAAGATAGCCTTCACCCGGGAAGCGTTCGCATCGACTTCAACACGCAGGCGAGCAGTTTCGCTTGAGGACTCTTGGCATTCCCTCAGCCTTAAAGCTGCTTCTTGTTCCAAATGGCGGAAGTAAGAAGCGCTTTGCTCGATCCATGCCGCCCGTTGAGTGCTCACGGCCAAGATCTCGGGGGCAGGACGCATCGACTCCAGCTGATGCAGGCGGGCCTCGATCTCCCTGTAGTGGTTAACCCAAGACTCGACGACGCCTTCATTATGAAAATTTACAAGCGTCGCCAGCATCGGATTAACCTCCGCAGCGAAATCTGCGGCAGAGGGGGGAACGTCTACGTCAAGCTCTTCGACGTATCCGCTCAGCTTGCCCAAACTCATTGCAGCACCCTTTGAAGATGGACGTCTCAAGAAGGGGCCTACCAACATTGTGAGGCGAGACTCGAAGGGGGCCGGAACCGGAACGACAGCTGAAAAAAAAAACATGATCAGATGACGATTCAAGAAATATAAGAATGTCATCAATGGGAGAGTGTACTATACCAGTTACAGCAGACGGCAAAGCCGGAAGGGCCGGTGGCGCGACCGATCTTGCATCTCCTCCTTTGATTTGTAGCACTGCAATCAGGGTGAGGAAGAATCAGAAATAACTCCGTTATTGAAAAAATAAAGGGTATTAGTTGAAAACTTTACTCACCAGCGCCAATGGAGGTAGCAAGCTTCGATAGGAAGGAGAAGTGTGGGTGCAGCACCTGGTAGAGGTGATCAAAAAGCACTCCTGCAAAGACGCAATAGTACGACATTAGTACATAAATTATGCGGCCGAAAGATAAAACTAATGGGTTATAAATCCATACCTTCCAACATTTGCGATGGCGCGAGAGAAGGTAGAGAGGTAGCCACCGTCAAGACAGTAACTAACGGCGCTCCCTCGAGCAATGGAGCATCAGCACTGGCCGCACCAGCGTTAAAAACAAGGATAAAAACCTGTCAGGAAGGATTGCAAGATAAAAAGAAGGACGGTAACCCGAAATTTACCAGATGATGATCCGGCCGAAACGGCGGCGTCTCCCTCCATTGACATGAGACCACCTCCCGACGCCTCATCGCCAGACTCTACGGGAGCCGTCGTCGTGCTCGCGAGGCCAGGAGATGGCGGAGGACCGTAGACGGGGAAGGCAATGATTGGAGCGTTGCCAGACTCTTGAGAAAGAGCGGCTGGCTTGTCCTCGGGATTCATGCCCGTCTCACCCGCTGCTCCTACGGGCTCAGCGGTCGCTGCTGTCTCGTCCGCCGTTGCCATGGGGTCGCCGGTCTCAGGCGCTCCGTCCGTTGCTGCCCCAGGCTCGGTTATAGCAGCCATCTCATTTGCTGCTACATCGGGCTCGGCATCGACAGCCTTCTCTAGCACTGTTTCCTCAGCCCCCAGCTCGAGTCCAGCAACCCCGGCGACGTCGCTCACTGTCGGCTCGGGTTCAGCTAGTACCTCCTCCACTATCCCTTTAGGCTCGACGATCTCCGCCGCTCCTTCAGTTGGACTTGGCCCTGCAGGAAAAGATGTATAAGAATTGATTGGTTTACAATTCTTACAACAAAAAAATCTCGAAAAATAGATTACCTAAGGTGGATTGATCGTTGGCCTCCCGAACCGCACGCGGCGCCTGTCTATGAGCGGTAGACAAGGCGACCGGGGGCTCCTCGGAAGGAGAAGCAGTGGGAATAATAGTGCTTGGGCCCGCTCCTACAGCCAAAGCAGCTCTGCGCTCCTTCGCCTCGCGCATTAAGCGCTTCCTCTCTTCCCAGTCCGTCACGACGGACCTCTTCGACGCTTCCTTCATTAAGGCGTCTTCGTCCTCGTTTAGAGTTGCCTCCAGAGCTTTCAAGGCATCCCTCATCGGCTTTTCGAGTCGGCTCTCTCGCGGCAGCCCCGAAGAGGCCGGGACTTCAGCAGCTGGCCTAGAGAGAGTTCCCGCATCGGCTTGCACGGCCCCTGCAAAGAGACAAAGAAAAGATTAGATTGGCCATAAAAAGGAGAATAAAAAAACTCGGTGAGCCGAAACATACCAACGCTCGACAGAGCGTGTTTCCTTTCCTCCTCCTGGAAAGTTTGGAGGGAAGCAGCGATAGCTCCTTCAGTGGTGACGCCTGTTAAAAAAGAAAAAAGAAAAAGAATTAGTCAAAGACAATAATAAAAGGTACAATGAAATGACGAAGAGTGCAACCAATGATTACCTGACTGAGCAAGTTTAGCCAACCATGCTTCGAGCCTTGTCGATCGCTCAGAAGCTTCAATGGCGGCTGCCAGGTCGGTGTCTTCTGGCTTCACCAAGAAACCCTCATTGCTCCCGTATTCGCTTAAGCCTTCGGTCAGAGGGGCCTGAGGCTCTAAGCCGAGGACGACATCCAGAGAAAGAACAGACTTCTTCTTTCTCTTTTGCGCGCGAGCCCCGTTCGCCGCCAAAATCATCTTACGCTTTGCAGGAACCTTAGGGTGGCGGGTCCCTATGTCCGAGCCCACGCCAGACTCAGGCGAAACTACGTTCACCGTCTCCACTAGAGCACGGGGCGCTGGGGGTGCGTCCACGGTATCACGTGGCTGCAATTCGCACGGAGGGCTCAGCACGCGCGGCGGCCTAGCTCCAGCATCTTTCAGCGGAGGAACGACCGGGGTCCTTGGCTTCAGGGGAGCCTTGCGGTCACTGCCGGGAGGCGCACCCTTGCGATCAACCAACATCCGCTTCTCTTCACGGATGACTGCACCCATCACGTGCCCGTACCAAGCCACGTACATGTTGAGGATGCGTGGGACACAGCTCGATTCACTGATGAAGAAATAGGAGCCTGTGTTCAGCCGCATGAAGTGGTGTAGCGCATTCCGTATCCCCTCCCTGGTGGCCGCGGGCTCTTCAAAAAACGCCTCCAGTGGGACCCCCTGGTTATAGCCTAGTTGCTGGGAGAACCGATTGGGGCTATACCTTATAAAGAGCGCCTGATCACTCTGCCTGAATACCAAGAAGCCCGGCCGGATGGAGTATAAGTGGAGAACCTCCCGGGCTTTTAATACGGAGGCCCCGTCCTTGAAGCTATCGCGCAGCGCCAACACCGTTTTGGAGGTATCCGGGCCAATGGTCATCACCTTGTCCTGGAAATAAATTTTCGCGCCGACCATGTGCGGACGGAGGAGCAACCCCCTAGCCTCCCGCGGAGGCGGATTCACAATGGAAGCACCAACTAATCGCATGACTCTTGGGAGTCTGCACTTCTCATAAAAGGAGGGACTCTTATGAATCCCGAATACTCCGAGCATGTGTAGTTCCATCCATGAAGTAAAATAGTGCATCGGGAAATTGGCAGGTTGCACCCCGGGTTCATTAGCGTCCGCCGCCACGCTGAGTCCTTGATACAAATAAGACAGCCCGGCGATTCCAATCGATAACTGTATACCAGCCACCATCCGGTGCGCTGGATAGAAGACGGACGGCCTCATATAGCATGGGTGCATGGGAAGCACGAAACAGCACAGCCACAGCCCCAGAAACCCGAGGAAGAAGGTCTCTTCGTCGATGCCCAGGGCGGGAATCTCTGATAGGGGCATGATCGCAGCATCGGAAAGATAAAAACCCTTTTGGTCACCCTCCAATGCTGGTAGGCGATCTAAGCCAAAGCCGAAGAGGTCGTCGAGCTTGGCGAACTTTTCATTCCGCTGTGATATAATCTTCGGTCGAAGAAAGCGGGCGATGAAATCTGCAAAACTGACTCCCCGGACTCCTGATTCCAAATAATGACCTTCATATATATTTAGCACCTTCCCCAGACTCGAAAACTGGTGCTGAATAGCGTTCTCAGATGTTAGGTCCATCACCAGTGGCTTGGTGGCGAAGACATACTCGTCAGGAGGAAGCAACTCTTCATAATGCTCCCCCCTCACCGGCAAACCCGAGATCTCAGCGAACTCCTCCAGGGAGATGGAGACTTCCCTGTCCGATAGAAGGAAGGTATGGGTGGGGATGTTCCATTGTTCTACGAATGCCTTAACCCACCACGTTGGAGGAGCAGGGTACTCAAAAAGCTAGGCGTAGACGGCAGGGTACAAACCGATCTTCATCAGATACATCTTCTTCGCTGACACGATATACCTCGCCCACTGCAGATATCCGGCCGATTGTCGAGGGGTCAATCCGAGGTTATAAGCCTGTCCCCAAGGGCGCGCCTTACCTTGGCATATGCGTCGCCCCATAATATCCACGGCCGGCGGTGGCTGCACGGGAATGGCAGCAATCGAAGGCTGGAGAAGATCCTCCGAATTCCAGTTTACGACCTCCACGGCATACTTCACCGGGGGTTCATCCGTATAGGGGATCGACGAGATGGGCTCTGACGGCGTCGCGCATCCGAAGCTTCGGCGACCCCTGATGATTTCACTGTACCACCTACCCCACAGATGAAGGCTCTTATGCTCTGGGTCATGATCCTTAATCAGAGCGAGAACCTCCCGGTCCACTGGCGCCTCAGGGAATCCTTCCTCTGAGCGAACAAACGGGAATGACAGGTCAGCAGACATGTTTCCTGCGAAGGGACAGAAATCAGCCGTCAGTGTTGTAATTCCAACGCTTAGCATTTTAAAATTTATACCATACTGCAATGCAGTGGATAAGAGACCAAAGGGGGACCCAAAAAATCTAGATGACAATTCATCAGTTAATAAGACAGCCCCATCATTGGATGAGACTGTCAATTAATGAGTAGATCCCTAAAAGAATACTCTCATTAAATGAGAAATCCCTAGAGACAAGAAGAAAATATCCCCTTTCAGAGCAAAGCTCTGTCACAGAGTGACACTTGTCAAACTCTGGTCTCAAGGAAATAAAATTCCTTAAAAGAGCCTAGCTCTGTAATAATGATGAGAAAATCCCTTAAAAAATTTAACTCCTAAAAATTAAAAAATCTTGGGATCTTAAAGATCCATGAAAACTCCTAAGAGTTCTTCATTTTTAGATCAAAAAGATCTACATTTAGTCCATGAGCAAGGCTCTGTTCATGGGTTAAAAACCCTGAAACAAGATCTCTTTAGATCTATGGATTCTTGAGAGTAAGGCTCTGTTGGTGGAACCCCAAAAAGGTTTTCTTTAGATCAAAGATCTATGAGAGCAAGACTCTGTCAATTAAAATTAATTTAATTTAATTTAAGTTAACTTTTACCTAAGATTTTGAACTCTGAAGTTCTTGAAAAACGAGAGCAAGGCTCTGAAGTTCTTAAAAGCAAGAGCAGGACTCTGAAAATTAAAAATCTTGAAGATTATAATCATCTGTTGAGGACCAAGGGTCCTATTTATAGGCGCTTGCGCCCCTTCAACTCCTGAGTTGATCCGACGGTTGGGATCTTGCCACCGTTGCACTCACGTGTGCGCCACGTGAGCGCAACGGTGGGGGGCATTTGTTTCCCCCAATCAGAGCTAAGCTCTGATTGAATTTCAAAAATTCAAAAATTGAAGCAACGCTTCAGATTCCTTGCGCTGCGCGCAATGCGCCACGTGTCAAAAGCTGACATGCCAGCGCTGCACCTAAGGCAGCGCACCCAATCAGATCAAGACTCTATTTAAAATAAAAATAAAGAAAGCAACGCTTCTTGCAACTTGCGCTCTGCGCTGCGCGACACGTGTCAGCGCAGTTGCGCTAGCACATTTACGCTGCGTGACACGTGTCAAGCGCAGGTGCGTTTGCGCCAACTGTGCCAGCACTAAAACAGAAAAATTCTGGAAAGATCTTTCTAATTTTATTAAAACAATAAGATTCTCTTCTGTAAAACAGGAGCCCTTGGATCAAAGATCCAACGGTGGGGAAAAATTTCTAAATCACTCAGAGAAAGATCTCTTTAACTGATTTAAAAAATCAATTGGCACTATATAAAGGCCCCTAGACTCCAAGTCTAAAAGAGACATTGACACACAGAACTCTTCTAAAGAAAATTTTGATAAGAGCTCAGAGAAAGAAAAGGTAAAAACCTTTGAATAAAAAAAGAATTTCTTCTAAAAGAGATCAATGATCTAAGAACAAGATCAAGATCTTGGATAAATAATAATAATAATAATAATAATAAAAGAAGAAGTAATTTACTTTTGTATAAAGGCATTGCCTTTTGATGAACCACTGGTTCTCTGAAAACAAGAAAAACTTGTTTTCTTTGATCTAAATTGGATCAAAATATTCAACAGTGCCTTGCACTTTTGAAGTTTGCACTGTTGCGCTCCTTGGATTGGCGCAAGCCACCAGGGAGCGCCACGAGTCAATCACAGAACAACTGCGCTCCGCGCTTCTAAAAACATAGCACTGCTCTCTTAAATTGGCGCAAGTCATCAGCGCGCCACGTGTCAACAGCGCGCTAGCGCAGCGCACTGGCGCAGCGCACTTCGCTTGCGCTCACCAGAGCGTGACACGTGTCATCCCCACATGGATTTGCGCCTTGCGCTCCTCAATGGGCGCAAAGCGCCTGACAAGCCACGTGGGGCACTGTCAGAATATTAAATACAGCGCATTATTAAAGGGCAGAGCCCAATTAAGAGGTCCAATGGACCAAAACAAATGCTCTGCATTATAAAAAAAGGGGACAGAGCCCAATTAAAAGGGCCTAATAGACCAGAAAAAAATGCACTGTATTATTAAAAAAAGGGCAGAGCCCAATCAAAGGCCTAACAGGCCAGACACAAATAAAAGAACTGTTGAATATTCTCAACCGAACTTTACCCAATACTGGCCGTAAGTCCTCAAATTAAAATTGACTGAGCATGACTGCTCTCTTAAATCAATTTACACCCGGTTCAAGGGTACATCTCCGAACTCCTCTGATATTTGTCGTTGTAATCCTTCAACGTCGTCAGAGAGGAGACGGGTCCCGACAACCCCGCATTGATATGGACTAATGCGTCCTTAAACTCACGGACTAATGCGTCCTTAAACTCACGGACTAATGCGTCCTTAAACTAGTATTCGTCCCCAAAATGGGAATGAACTCATGGACTAATGCGTCCTTAAACCAGTATTCGTCCCCAAAATGGGAATGATGGACCACTATGTCCCTAAACTGGAATAATAGAGCCCAAATGCTCTTTTGTCGGATCTAAACGATCACGTTAAGTTGATCATAGTCTCAAATTAGACTAACGTATCCTTAACAAATGTTTAAGTTTATCTTAGCCTCAAATAGGGCTAATGTATCTTTAAACCCTCAAACAGACTTTAGTCCCAAATTGGACTATAGATCTCCCAACCAACTTTGGTTCAAGGGTACATCTCTGAACTCCTCTGATATCTTTCGTTGTAATCCTTCAACGTCGTCAGAGAGGTGACGGGTCCCGAAGGCCATACATTCAATGGACCACCATGTCCCTAAACTGGAACAATCGAGCCCCTAAATGCTCTTTTGTTGGATCTAAACGATCCTGTTAAGTTGATCTTAGTCTCAAATTAGACTAACGTATCCTTAACAAACGTTTAAGTTGATCTAAGCCCCAAATATGGCTAACGTATCCTTAAACCAAAACCTCAAACCCAAATCTAAGAAAATACGGATTTGGACTAATCCACGTCCTACGGGCGACGACATAAATTAGTCTCCGTAACAATCCACGGACAACCACAAACAAAACAAACACCCACGACACGAAGTGAAATTCTGGAGAAGGAGAAAGTTGTTACCGTGATGCGGTAACGTAATTAACTGCAGGGGCTTGCACCTGCAGGGAAGAACGTCCCCACAATCAAAAACCCCTCAAGCGAGGGGGAATCTGATGAAGTTTGCTACAATCGGCCGCATCCGTCTAAACCTCCGATACACGGTGCCATAAATCAACTTGGCATCTTCGGAGAGGTGGACGGATAAAACCAAGTAGCATCTGTCCCGAATCTCAGGCAAGACGTCCATGTCTTGGCCGCCGTTCGGAGGGGAACACTAACGATGGACCAAAACTTCCCTAAAACTAACAACGGACCGAAACGTCCTTAAACTAACAATGGACCGTAATGTCCTAAAACTAACGACGGACCGAAACGCCTCTAAAACTACTACAAATCGCAGCATCCCAGGGCTGACAAAAAATGGTACGTCCATAAGCAAGATGGGCATGGATGAAAGCCCGAAAGGGCTCTGTGAGTAAAAACAGCAAGGCTACCGGCGATATTTGTGAAAACCCGAAAGGGCGCAGACTCGTAAAAAAATGGTACGTTCATAAGCAAGATGAGCACGGATGAAAACCTAAAAGGGCTCCGTGAGAAAAATCAGCAGGGCTACCGGCAAGTCTGTGAAAACCCGAAAGGGCGCAGACTCGTCAAAAATTCATGCACACTGGCAAGGTCCTGTCGACCTTAAAGGAGAAAATACCTGCGTGAGATCCTTACGACTCATAAGAGAGCAACCCACTTAGGGATCCCCACATTTCCTGAGGAGAAATTACACTTATAAGATCCTCACGACTCGTAAGGAGAACCCTCTTATGAGACCCTCACGGCTCATAAGATTCGAAAGCCTTAAGTTACAGGGATCTGAACCTGTTCTTAAGCCATCACATTTTCCAGATTGCCCTACAAACGGTTCAATTTTGACCATTGTATACAATCCACGGGCATAAATAAACGTTTCCCCCACCCAGTTCCACCAATGGCGCAAAATTTCCTCATGTGGTGAATGACACTTGTAAGTCCTCTCAACTTATAAGGAGAAAACACTCTTGTAATATCCTTACGAATTATAAGAGAACACACACTTAAGAATCCTCACGATTCTTAAGGAAGAAACACACCTACGAGATCCTCACGACTCGTAGGGAGAAACACCTTTATGAAACCCTTACGGCTTATGATGTCAAAAGGCTTAGTCAACAGGATTCTAACCCTATTTGCTAAGCCATCTTTGTTTAAATCGACAAAGGCAAATGATGATTTGCTCCTGGCAATATCTCAGTTGTAGCGATGCTGATACCTAAATCGGTATCAAATTTCAAGTCCTTTTACGGCAAATGATGATTCGCTCCAGGCAACATTCCAGTCCCAGCGATGTTGATGCTAAAATTGGTATCAGATCTTGAGTTCCATACTCGAAAAAAAATGCATATAAAATAGCCGAAATGTTTTGGCAACTCGCAATAAAAATCAGCGAGTAATATATATGCATACAAAAATAGCCGAAATGATTGGGCAACTCGCAATAAAAAGCAGCGAGTAAAGAAAAAGGAAAATATCCGATATGATTGGGCACCGCGAAAAATAGTTGAAATGATTAGGAAATCGCGACTTTCGCGATATAAAAAGCTAAAATGATTGAGTATCGCGGAAAGAAATAAAAAAAATTATGAAACTTTTGCCCTGCAGGTAAGTCCATACTGACCTCTGTATACAATCCATGGGCATAAACGAAAAGGGAACCACATGTCCCAACAAACTCTATCAAAGGGAAAGTCAGATCACGACAGCAACATCTGCATCCCAGAAGACCAACAACGATGTTCCTCTTCATGCCAGCAGGGCACGGATGTGACACCATCTATCGGTGCCACGGCAAAGTCCCCAGTTCCATAACTCTACGGTTCACAGACAACCTAAAGTCATCCAATGACACCGTCTCGGAAACACGTCAGCAAATGACCCCGTCGCGGAAATACATCATCCAATGACCCCGTTGCTGAAATACGTCATCCAATGACCCCGTTTCAGAAATACGTCAGCAAATGACCCCGTTGCGGAAATAGGTCATCCAATGACCCCGTCTCGGAAATACGTCAGCAAATGACCCCGTCGTGGAAACACGTCATCAAATGACCCTGTCTCGGAAATACATCATTCAATGACTCCGTCTCGGAAACAAGTCAACCAACCCCTAGAGAAATCAGTGTCCTTGGCAAAAATCTCTCGATTCAGGGAAATCAGCATCCTTGGCGAGAACCTCTCGATTCGCGTCGAACCGCAAGGAAATCAATGTCTTTGTAGGAATATCTCAATTTGTCTTGACCCCCAGGGAAATCAGTGTCCTTGGCGAGAACCTCTCGATTCGCATCGACCCATAAGAAAATCAGTGTCTTTGCAGGAATCACTCGATTCTTCTCGACCCCCAGGGAAATCAGTGTCCTTGGAAAAATATCTCGTTTCAGGGAAATCAGCTTCCTTGGCGAGAACCTCTCGATTCGCATCGACCCGTAGGGAAATCAGTGTCATTGCAGGAATCTCTCGATTCGTCTCGACCCCAGGGATATCAGTGTCCTTGGCAAAAACCTCTCAATTCAGGGAAATCAACGTACTTGGCGAGAACCCCTCGATTCGCGTCGACCCGCAAGGAAATCAGTGTCTTTGCTGGAATCTCTCGATTCGTCTCGACATCCAGGGAAATCAGTGTCCTTGGTAAAAACCTCTCGATTCAGGGAAATCAGTATCCTTGGCGAGAACCTCTCGATTCGCGTCGACCCGCAGGGAAATCAGTGTCTTTGCAGGAATCTCTCGATTCTTCTCGACCACAGGGAAATCAGTGTCCTTGGTAAAAAACTCTTGATTTAGGTAAATCAGCGTCCTTGGCGAGAACCTCTCGATTCGCGTCGAACCGCAAGGAAATCAGTTTCTTTGCTGGAATCTCTCGATTCGTCTCGACCTCTAAGGAAATCAGTGTCCTTGGCAAAAACCTCTCAATTCAGGGAAATCAGCGTCCTTGGCGAGAACCTCTCGATTCGCGTCGACCCGTAAGGAAATCAGTGTCCTTGCAGGAATCTCTCGATTCGTCTCGACCCCAGGGAAATCAGTGTCCTTGGCAAAAACCTCTCAATTCAGGGAAATCATCGTCCTTGGCGGGAACCTCTCGATTCGCGTCGACCCACAAGGAAATCAGTCTCTTTGCAGGAATCTCTCGATTCGTCTCGACCTCTAGGGAAATCAGTGTCCTTAGCAAAATATCTCGATTCAGGGAAATCTGCGTCCTTGGCAAGAACCTCTCGATTCGCGTCGACCGGCAAGGAAATAAGTGTCTTTGCAGGAATCTCTCGATTCGTCTCGACCCCCAGGGAAATCCGTGTCCTTGGCAAAAATATCTCGATTCAGGGAAATCAACGTCCTTGGCGAGAACATCTTGATTCGCGTCGACTCGCAGGGAAATCAGTGTCTTGGAATCTCTCGATTCTTCTGGACCCCAGGGAAATCAATGTCCTTGGCAAAAACCTCTCGATTCTGGGAAATCAGCGTCCTTGGCGAGAACCTCTTGATTCGCGTCGACCCGCAAGGAAATCAGTGTCTTTGCAGGAATCTCTCGATTCGTCTCGACCTTCAGGGAAATAGGTGTCCTTGGCAAAAACCTCTCGATTCAGGGAAATCAACGTCCTTGGCGAGAACCTCTCGATTCACATCGACCCGCAGGGAAATCAGTGTCTTTGCAAGAATCTCTCGATTCTTCTCGACCCCAGTGAAATCAGTGTCCTTGGCAAAAACCTCTCGATTCAGGAAAATCAGCATCCTTAGCGAGAACCTCTCGATTCGCGTCGACCTGCAAGGAAATCAGTGTCTTTGCAGGAATCACTCGATTCGTCTCAATCTCCAGGGAAATCAGTATCCTTGGCAAAAACCTGTCGATTCAGGGAAATCAGCGTTTTTGGCGAGAACCTCTCGATTCGCGTCGACCCGCAAGGAAATCAGTGTCTTTGCAGGAATCTCTCGATTCGTTTCCACCCCAGGGAAATCCGTGTCCTTGCCAAAAACCTCTTGATTCAGGGAAATCATCATCCTTAGCGAGAACCTTTCGACTCGAGTCGACCCACAAGGAAATCAGTGTCTTTGCGAGGATCTCTCGATTCGTCTTGACCGGTGGGAAATTAGTGTCCCCACGCATAAAGAAAATTCTCTTATGGGATCCTTACGATTCTCAAGACAAAACGCACTTAGGAGTCCTCACGACTCCTAAGGAGAAAAGACACCAACGGGATCCTCTAGACTCGTAGGGAGAAAAGTCTTTATGAGATCCTCATGGCTCATAAAGTTAAAAAGTCTTAGGTGGTAGATCCTAATCTAATCTCTTAAGCCATCACTTCCCAGCAAGGAGGTCAAGATGGACTATCTATGGGCCACAATCTCTGAAGTCGAACATCGACGAGGAGGGAAACAGCCACTTACGAGTCCTCTCGACTTGTAAGGGAGAAAATTCTCTTGTGAGATCCTTACGACTCTCAAGAGAAAACGCACTTAGAAATCATCACGATTCCTAAGGAGAAAATACACCTACGGGATCTTCTCGACTCATAAGGAGAAAAGTCTTTATGAGACCCTCACGGCTCATAAAGTTGAAAAGTCTTAGGCGGCAGATCTGAACCTATTTCCTAAGCCATCGCTACTCTACAAAAGATTTAGGATGAATTGTTATCTACCATCTATGGGCCACACTTGCCAAAGCTACATGCCACTGATTGATGTGATGATTTCGCGCGCGTGCGTTTTTAAAAGATAAATCAAAGAATAGTTAACCGCAATCAACAACGGCGTCGCTTAGTAGCTAGCCGGTTGAGTACGGGTCGGTCCACAGGGATTTTGTGTATTTTTTATTTTTTCTAACGAGTTAATTCCAATTGTGGTAGGATTGATTATCCCTAAAAACTAAAGTTGATTTAGATTAGGATTAAAACCTTGCTAGGGTTAGGTTTAGGTTAAGTTTGGAAATTCAATATTTCTCACCGCTTTCTATGCCCTAATTAAGATCTATTTAGGTGTTAAGATAATAATTAACAAAGGGGATTAGCACGATCGGGAAGAAACTAGGTTTCTTCCTCTAGGTCCTTATCCGTCCTTTTTTAACTCTTACCCTAACCTCCATGGAAAATATACACAACCGGTCTTTAACTATGGTATCACCGCTACCTCGTGGGATAGGGTGCCATAGTGAGTGGTGTGTGTATGGATGCATAGAGTCCTATTAAAAATGTATAACGGGCAAGAAAGGGGTGAAAGATTTTCATCTCTCAAACCTTTCCTTTTCCTAACCCTAACAAGTGAGGAACTACTCCCTCATTAGGGAATTGATAAAAAGAGACTTTTTTTGTTTGTTTTATTTTTAATAACCAAATTAACTAATCTACGGTAGATGAATAAAATTGCTAAACTATGGCAGATAAATAAAATTAACTAGGGCAGGAAAGAAAATTAACTAAGGCAAGCTAAAAAAAAGACTTACTTTTTATTTGATGCACTCTTCAAACATTACAGCGAATAAAAATTCTGAAATTCATAAATAAAAAGAGGCATAGGACGAGGCATGCTCCAAAAAGAGCTTTAGGATTCCTATTTATAGATTATAGAAACCCTAGGGTTTACATCTGATCCATATCTACATTTACAAAACTACCCTGAGAAGCCTGGTCAACGCACCGCCGCCACCGTCAAATTTGCACCGACACGTGCTCAGCACGGCCGCAAATCCACGGCCATATGCCCTGTTTGGCCATGGATCCGCGGCCATATGATGGGGTCTTTGGCTGGATTCTTCTGGGCTGCTTCCTGATGCATTTGGCTTCTGGTTTCTTCACTTGGTTTCTTAGATTGTCTTCTAGTTTCTTCCAGATTTCCACAGTGCAGAATGTTGTGGACTTTTACCGTTTGCTTCGTGTTGAAGTTTTGAATCTTGCGCTGTCTTTGTACTTTGTGGAATTGTTCATTGATCTTCATTTGTCCCTCAAACTGTAGGCATGATCAAGATTCTTCTATTTGTGGTCGTGGTCTCACTTTTGTATCGTCTTTTCATCATTTTCACTGTTTTGTTCCGAGAACCTGTAACCTGCAACTATGTAGCAGACATGGATCTAAAGCACCTGTTTAGTTGTAAAATGAATAAGAATGGGGAATATAATAATACAAAATTATGATATGAACAAATACTCCCAAACTTATCTTTTGCCCGTCCTCGAGCAAAACTAGTTTATTCTCGAAAAAAGCCTAACCTCACTTTCGCAAGGAAATGCGATTGCACTGAGCTCATGCAACAAGCCGTTAAACCTTTAGGTGTCCCTAGTAGGAGGAGTGTTGTCTCCTGAGGGTTTTCAGCGGATACTACCCACAAAATCCTATCAATTCGGCCTATTGACTTTTATTCTCCAATTCGGTGTTCTAGCAAGAAATTCTATTATTTTCAACTCAGAAATTATCAACCCATATTTTTCACGCTTCCTTATCATTTAACTTAAGATTGTATATGTTCGGTAAATTTACTTAGCTTTTAGCATCTTTTGAATTTTCCTTCTAGGTTCCATCTCAACTTAGGAATTTTTATCATCTCTACTAAAGATATAAGTCCTATATTTCATTCCTATCTCTCATCTAAACCCCAATCATATACCCCTACGTGTGTGTATGTATCACCCATACACTTGGAAATTCAATTCAAGCTATTATACTATTGTCCATCGTCCAAAGTACTTTTAGTGGGTTAATTTTTAGATGAAATTGCTCACATTTTTCATGCGACCGTTAATACTTCTTGAGGTACCAACGACCGATTACAAAATGTGGTTGCACATTAAGACATAATTCCTCGTCTTATAATACCTAAGGCTTTTAGCAGTGACTCCTAAACCAGTTGGTCTAAGGCACTAGGTGATAAAGCACACTCGCTATATATTTTTTCTATTTATGCAGCCTTAAGTAATTACAAAACCAGTGTTCATTTTTTCTCTTTATTCACACTTGTATTTTTATTTTCATACTAAGCACTTTAGACAAGAGCATTTCAAGGTCTACTATTCCAAGTTTCAAGGTTCGTGTTTGTGCAATTTGTAGGGTATATATTTTCAGAATTTAGACTTAAGCATAGGAATTATTTTTCAGACTTATACTTTTATAAAAATATCAATACTCTTCCTTAATTTTGACTTAGCCCAAGAAGTGAACTCAAAATTTGCCTATTTCTAAGTAAACTATAAAGACATATATTTTCTACCTTTAAATTTTAAGAAAGGTTATTTTTAGGGTTTTTAATTTACTAAGTCTAGGATCTAGTTTTTTCTAGCTAGTTAACCGTCTTGTCAAACTCAAGTCAATTATGGCCAAAATAGAATTTTTTAATTTTTATAGTTTTTTAAATTTTTCAGTTTTTATTTGATTTTTCTTTTTATATTTTTTTTATTTTCATTTTTTCAATTTTTATGATTTTTTTATATAGATGCAATGCAGAATTTAAACATGAAAAAGAAAAAGAAAAAAATATATACAAAATTTTAAAAGAAATGTGCAATGCAAATGATAACTATTTACAACCACTAACTCTCCTAAACATACCAAAAGCAGTGCCCTCACTGCTCGGCCCCACGCCGCGCCCTTGAGCGTGAACAGGAACGCTCCTCCTTACCCAGCAGGGTTCGGATCCCCTGCTTTACTTCAATCAACCGCGGATCATGCTCCCTAGCTATCCCCCTCAACTCATCAATGCCCCTAACAGCTCTTCGCATCAAATTTGCATGTTCTAAAGGGGTGAGTTCTCCCTCGCTCACAGTCAAGCTGGAGCTAGGTGTTCGGGCGGGCATGTGTTCCGCCGGTTCTGTTCTTGACCACACATCCGTCAATCGTGTATAGGACGTAGAAACGCCCTCAATGAGAGGCCTGACAGGTATACCTCCAAGCATGTAAAATTAGAACTCCTCCACGGGGAGGAAATATCGACACAGTTGTGTAACAAGCATGGGGCAAAGATAGTTCGCGGCTCTTTTACCCGCACCAATTGAGTTTAGTAAAACTGTGCACATGTCGAAATGAGGGTTTCTTGTCATGAGTGTGTGCACGATATGCAGTGAGGGTGTGAAAAATGTGGTGTTGTGGGAACTCCCAAAAATATTGTTTTGTGCCCACCGGCACACAGTTAAAACATTGGCGAAAAGGGTTCTCACTTGGATCCTCTTCCGCGGTTCCCTCGAGCAATCATTGCCCATTAAGGGCATGTAATCCTCAAACTGTAATGGTTGATCATGAGCGGGTATCCTAGGGATTAATGTGACTTCATGTATGAAGTCTCTATCAATAAAAATTTTCCTATCATCCCACTGCAATTTTATAAAGCCGAATTGGGCAAGACACCCATCTTCCATGCACTCGTAAAAACGAGTGACTAATTCCGGAAAGGCATAGGCGTTTGGGTGATTATATATCAAAAAGTTCCAGCTCCTACGTGCTATTTCATTCGCAAAATAACTTCCATACACCGCATGTGAAAAAATTTGTGAAAAGTCACACTCTAGTTGCATATTGGGTGCCATCAGATAAGCTACAGATCTACAGAAATTAAAACAGAGATGAGTTTCAGAGATCGAACCTCCCCTGAAAAAAATCAGGGGGTGAAGACACAGGAGCGCGGCGGAAGGGCGGTCAGATGCGGCTCTGGGCGGCGGTTCCGCGGCTGAACGACGAGATCCTTCTGCAAAAACAGCGGCGGCGGCTAGGTTTTGAAGAGAGCAAAAATTTTTAGGGTTTGTGAAAACAGAGGGGTCGGGTCTTATATATGGGGGGGAAGTGTTGGCTTATTTGCAAATAAACCCCTCTAAAAAGAGGAAATTATTTGCAAATAAAAAAATTTATTATTATTTATTTAATCTGGAAATTTACAAAAATACCCAAATTATTTTTTATTTTCAAATTTTTATTTTTATTTTTTTTGTTATACATATACAAGTGGTAAACGTACCCCCAATCATACGGTTGGCTAAAAATCATTTTCTTTCAAGAGCCAACATAATCTCCCCCAAACTTGAATTAAACAATGTTACAAGTCAATACCAAGTTTTGCAAAGACCAAAAGTCAACACCAGCCATTTGAAGAATTTATCTGTGTAACGTATAGATCAGTGGAAGAACATGTTATAAAGAGCCAACAAGAAGTGGGGAAGAGATAAGTGATGGTATGGAAAGTGTTTGCGTGAGTGTGAAGAGATAAGAGGTGATGATAAATAAAAACGAGAATGTGAATGATCAAAAATGAGTGGAATATTGGCATTCTCGTATTTTATTAGAAGAAAAGATGGTGGTTCAACTTCTATAGGTGGAGGTTGATTAACCACAAAATCCTCGAGGCGTCTCTGTAGATCCTTTACTGGCTTGGCATCATCAATCATATGTATATGATGTACAACTATGAGGGGACTAATCCCCTTGATGTCCGCCATAGTCCAGCCAAAAGCTTGCCGATTGTTTTGTAAGACCATAAAAAGGGCTTTCTCTTGCTCGAGAGCTAGAGATGCCGAGATGATAACAGGAAGGGTCTCATTCTCACCTAAGTAAGCATTTTCATGGTTTGACGGCAACAGCTTGAGTTCGAGTTTTGGAGGTGAAACAATTGAAGGTAAAATTGGTGAAACTGTCTCGAACTCGAAGGATTCCATCAATGGTTCGAAATGACTGTAAGCAACTGAGTCGGATGGTTCAACTAACTCATCCGAAAATTCAAAGGACTCAAACTCGGGTGGTGAGTCTTCAAAATCGTCCAAAAAAGTGGAACCCTTGTAATCGTTATCGGTAGCGAAAACTGTGTCAGATTCAAGGAGGAACGCACTAGTGGCGTCAAAACTGCTGTGATCGAACAGAAATTTTTCGAGCTCACAGTCCTCCTGCGTAAATTGTAGATCGAGCAAACATCAAGTATACTAGCTTTAGGCTCGGAGGGCAGACTTCCTATCTTGTAAATGTTGAACTCACTTGACATCTTCCCGAAGGATAGAGTCATAGAGCCGTTGCGACAGTTGATTACAGCATTGGAAGTGGCCAAAAATGGTCGATCGAGGATCACCGGAATTTGGTTCCGTGGGTTAGCCACAGGCTGTGTGTCCATAACAATGAATTCAACGGGGAATATGAAGTCCCCTACTTTGATCAACACATCCTCTAACTCGCCCCTACGATGGGTGACGGATCGATCGGCCATTTGGAGAGTACAATGAGTGGGTTTCAACTCTCCAACACCTAATTGCTCATAAACGGAATTGGGAAGCAGGTTAACACTGGAACCAAGATCTAAAAGTGCTCGATTGATGTTCTTATCCCCAAATGTTATTGAAATTGTAGGACAGCCAGGGTCCTTTCGTTTTTGGGGCAAAGGTTGAGGTTGGGTAATAGCATTGCTCACGGTACTAGCTACGAGCACTTTCTTGGGTACCTGAGACTTTCTCTTCTTGGTGCATAAGTCCTTCAAGATTTTAGATTAAGAAGGGACTTGTTGGATTGCATCCAAGAGAGGTATGTTAATGCTAACTTGTTTGAATAACTCCACAATCTTCTCCATTTGGGGAGTTGGTTTATTGGATCTCAACCTGTTTGGAAATAGAATATTTTGAAAATTTGTTGAGTCCAATGTTTGTGGAGTAGATTGCGGAGTTGGAATGGGTCCCAGTGTTGGTGTGTTCATGAAGCGAGATGTGGGTCCGTTAGAAGTAGAAGAAGTAGAGCCTTGCGAAGAATGAAGAATAGGCTCTTAAGAAGATGAAGATGAAGAAGAAGAAGAAGAAGAAGATGAAGAAGAAGCACCGGCAGGGGTGTCATCACTAATACCCACATTCTTGTGCAACACTCTTCCAGATCTCAACGTGGTCACTGCATTTACATTATGATTTTGTTGTTCATAAGCAACATGTGCGTTGTGTGTGTGACCGGGATTTGGCAATGGTTGAGACGGAAGCTTTCCCTTTTCTCGCTCGCTTAACGCAGCATTTAGTTATGCAATTTGGGCTTCAATTGATTTGATGCTTTGATCATGTGAAGCACTGTTTTGCACCAAAGACTGAATGGAAGTCTCCAACCTTTCTGCGGATTGTGTAGATTGTTTTAAAAATACATCCACACTTCGTTCTAGCGAGGAAACCTTATCGTTATTCGGCAGAACAAAATTGTTTTAAGGATAAGAGTTGTTGGGTACAAAATTGTTCATTTGGTTTTGGTAAAGTTGGGGTTGGAAAGGTTGCTGATATTGAGTTTATTGGGGTGCTTGTTGTTGTGGAGGAGGAGGCCTTTGAAAGTTGTTATTGCCTTGGAATTGTTGATTTTGATTCCAAGCAAAATTTGGGTAGCTCCTCCAACCAGGATTATAAGTCGAAGAGTATGGATCATTTCTTTGTCTTTGCTGAAAGGCAGCATTGACTTGATCTTGTCCTTGAACAGGTAGGTTGTAAGGACGCTCTTCAGTAAGATAGGACGGATCCGAACAACAAGCGCAAACAGTGGGTGGGGGTAAAGCAGGGGCAGGAGAAGGTGATGAGAATTTGCTCTCAATTGCTTCTAGCTTTTTTGTAAGTGTGGCCATTTCGGCTTTCATTGCAATCGACATATCAAGTTGATGTATGCCTACCCTAGAATGACCTGATGAAGTAGATGAGGTGGTCTTAGTGCTTTCCCACTGAAGTGTTTGTTCAGCAAGATCATCGAGAAACTGCCAAGCTTCCTCGCTAGATTTTGTAAGAAAGTGACATTGACAAATGGTTTCCAACAACTGCTTAGTTGCTGGGTTCAATCCTTCGTATAAAGTTTGGCAAAGTTGCCAATTCTCGATACCGTGGTGAGGGAACTGAACAAGTAGGTCTTTAAATTTTTCAAAACACTTCCAAAAAGGTTCGGAAGGAAGCTAGGAAAATTGAATAATTTCGTTGCGAATTCTCGCGGTCTTGTGGTGTGGGTAAAACTTTTTTAGAAAAGCCTTAACAAACTCTTCCCAATTTTTAATCGAGTGTGACATTGTGCTATATAACCATTTCTCGGATAGGTCATATAAAGTGAATGGAATGACACGTAGCCTTATAGCATCATCAGAAAGTTGTGTGGTCTTCATCATTGCGCAAACATTCTGGAATTTGTTAATGAAGATGTAAGTATCTTCGGATTCCAGTTCGTGAAATTTGGGCAACATGTTGATGAAGTGGGGTTTAATCTCAAAGTTATCCCCATTGGCCGGTGGAAGTGAAAGACAAGTGGGTAAAGCGGTGCGGATAGGGTAGAAAAGATCCTGGAGCGCGATTCGTTGGGGCGCTTCAACAGGTGGGTGTGGTGGCTTATTCGCACCTAGTGGCGGTGGAATCAGTCCCGCGGGTAAGGGGTTGTTAGGATTGAATCCCGGCATCTCCTTAGAAGGTGAAGAAGTTGATGATGAAGGTAAAGAAGTGGATGGAATTTCGACTTCGGAGTCGAAAGCATTGTCAGTCGGCACTAACGAGACACGGACTAAACGGGCGCTAGTGTCCCTAGTCCAATTGGACATACACTAAAGAGGTATAGTGTATTCAAAAGGTGAAAACAGAAGGTGGGGGTAAGAAAACGTCAATGGAAGGAAGTGGGTGCAAGTAGGGTGCAATGGATTTCTTAGCGACAAGTGGCCAGTTTTTGTAAAAATTTTCTGTTTTGTGTTTTTTTTATACAAGGAGCTTTTTTCAAAAAAGATTTTGTTAAAGTAATCACAATATGCACAATCAATCCTAGATCTAGGGTCTCCTAGGTCAAGTAGACTGCTCCTAACTATTCCAAAGGGCAAGTTGTTAGGTTCTCAAATCGCCCCTTCACCGCCAATTGTGGCCAGGTAAGCACAAATAAAGAAAGGAGGGATCCGCTCATGAATCACTGTGAGACGGCCTTTTAAAATTATCTTTCCCCACTTGTCGAGCCTAGGCACCACAAAATCTAGTTTAGATAAACGATCGATACCTACAACTATTCCTTTGTCCTATTGAGCGCGACAGTCCTTATAGGCTGAGTCTAATCTTTTTTTATTAACTCGATGACTTATGCAATATGCTTTTTGTGATTTTGGGGTCCTAGGAAGGGTAATGAAATCCCCACCCAATCCGGATTGGTGTTCAAGCCCCATAAAGTCAATTTTAAAGATACAAAACAGTAAACACACAAACACTTGCCAATTTTTTTTTATTGCGGCGCAAAAAATCCTGCACAAGATCAAGTTATTGGAGAAGGGAGAGAAGTTTTTGCGCAAAGAACCCTGTAGGAATTTTTTTTTAGAGGAGATCAGGGTGTTCAGAAAAAGAAAAGATGCTTACAGAGAGTTTTCCACGTGCTGACGTCACCAGAGCGCCGCGGTTTTGCCGCCGAACCTTGCTTTTGACCGCGGTTCCGCAGTTGACTCGTTGTCTCAGGCCTCCAAACTTCTTCTATTTCTCTGTTCTGATTATCCTCTGCTTGTTCAGATCCGCCGTTTGCTGTTTTGCTCTCTGGATTTTTCCAGATCTGAATTTGTTCGTCGATCCTGCACAATTCAAACGAAAACCCTTCAAAAAATAACAAGATGATAATTTTTTTATATTTTTTATTTTTTCAGTTTTTACGATTTTTCAATTTTTATATTAACCTGAAATTACAAAAAGAAAATAATTACGCCATCCCCGGCAATGGTGCCATTTGATTGATGTGATGATTTCACGTGCGTGCGCTTTTAAAAGATAAATCAAAGAATAGTTTACCGCAATCAAGAACGGCGTCGCTTGGTAGCTAGCCGGTTGAGTACGGGTCGGTCCACAGGGATTTTGTGTATTTTCTATTTGTTCTAACGAGTTAATTCCAATTATGGTAGGATTGATTATCACTAAAAACTAAAGTTGATTTAGATTAGGATTAAAACTTTGCTAGGGTTAGGTTTAGGTTAAGCTTGGAAATTCAAAATTTCTCACCGCTTTCTATGCCCTAATTAAGATCTATTTAGGTGTTAAGGTAATAATTAACAAAGGGGATTAACACGATCGGAAAGAAACTAGGTTTCTTCCTTTCGGTCCTTGTTCTTCCTTTCTTAACTCTTACCCTAACCTCTATGGAAAATATACACAACCGGTCTTTAACTATGGTATCACTGCTACCTCGTGGGATAGGGTGCCATAGTGAGCGGTGTGTGTATGTATGTATAGAGTCCTATTAAAAATGTATAACGGGCAAGAAAGGGATGGGAGATTTTCAACTCTCAAACCTTTCCTATTCCTAACCCTAACAAGTGAAGAACTACTCACTCATTAGGGAATTGATAAAAAGAGACATTTTTTGTTTGTTTTATTTTTAATAACCTAATTAACTAATCTACGGCAGATGAATAAAATTGCTAAACTACGGTAGATAAATAAAATTAACTAGGGCAGGAAAGAAAATTAACTAAGGCAAGGTAAAGAAAAAGACTTACTTTTTATTTGATGCACTCTTCAAACATTACAGCGAATAAAAATTCTGAAATTGATAAATAAAAAGAGGCATAGGAAGAGGCATGCTCCAAAAAGAGTTTTAGGGTTCCTATTTATAGATTATAGAAACCCTAGGGTTTACATCTGATCCCTATCTATATTTACAAAACTACCCTGAGAAGCCTGGTCAACGTACCGCCGCCACCATCAAATTTGCACCGACACGTGCTCAGCACGGCCGCGGATCCGTGGCCATATACCCTGTTTGGCCACAGATCCGCGGCCATATGGTGGGGTCTTTGGCTGGATTCTTCTGGGCTGCTTTTTGTTGCATTTGGCTTCTGCTTTCTTCACTTGGTTTCTCAGATTGTCTTCTAGTTTCTTCCAGATTTCCACAGTGCAGAATGTTGTGAATTTTTACTGTTTGCTTCGTGTTGAAGTCTTGAATCTTACGCTGCCTTTGTACTTTGTGAAATTATTCATTGATCTTCATTAATCCCTCAAACTGTATGCGTGATTAAGATTCTTCTATTTGTTGGTCGTAGTCTCACTTTTGTATCGTTTTTTCATCATTTTCACTGTTTTGTTCCGAGAACCTGTAACCTGCAACTATGTAGTAGACATGGATCCAAAGCACCTGTTTATTTGTAAAATGAATAAGAATGGGGAATATAATAATGTAAAATTATGATATGAACAAATACCCCCAAACTTATCTTTTGCTCGTCCTCGAGCAAAACTAGTTTATTCTCGAAAAAAGCCTAACCTCACTTTCGCAGGGAAACGCGATTGCACTGAGCTCGTGCAACAAGCCGTTAAACCTCTAGGTGTCCCTAGTAGGAGGAGTGTTGTCTCCTGAGGGTTTTCAGCGGATACTACCCACAAACTCCTATCAATTCGGTCTATTGATTTTTATTCTCCAATTCGGTGTTCTAGCAAGAAATTCTGTTATCTTCAACTCAGAAATTATCAACCCATATTTTTCACGCTTCCTTATCATTTAACTTAAGATTGTATATATTCTGTAAATTTACTTAGCTTTTACTATCTTTTGAATTTTCCTTTTAGGTTCCATCTCAACTTAGGAATTTTTATCATCTCTACTAAACATATAAGTCCTATATTTCATTCATATCTCTCATCTAAACCCCAATGTGTATGTATGTATCACCTCTACACTTAGAAATTCAATTCAAGCTATTATACTCTTGTCCATCGTTCAAAGTACTTTTAGTTGGTAAATTTTTAGATGAAATTGGTCACACATTCTTCATGCGACCGTTAATATTTCTTGAGGTACCAACGACCGATTACAAAATGTGGTTGCACATTAAGGCGTAATTCCTCGTCTTGTAATACCTAAGGTTTTTAGCAGTGACTCCTAAACCACTTGGTCTAAGGCACTAGGTGATAAAGCACCCTCGCTATATATTTTTTCTATTTATGCAGACTTAAGTAATTACAAAACCAGTTTTCATTTTTTTCTCTTTATTCACACTTGTATTTTTATTTTCATAGTAAGCACTTTAGACAAGAGCATTTCAAGGTCTACTATTCCAAGTTTTAAGGTTCGTGTTTGTGTAATTTGTAGGGTATATATTTTCAGAATTTAGATTTAAGCTTAGGAATTATTTTTCAGACATTGGTCATCCGTAAGAGTAGGGTTCACCAAACGTGCAGCAAAACGAGAAACAATTTCCTTAATGGACTCCTCCCATGGCTGCCGGCGAGCATGTGGGCGATTACAAGCCATAGCTCTTCTCTGTCAAAATGATTCTCTAAAACGTGAGAGAGAAGAGAAGTATTGCTTCAGATTTTGAAGGGAGACATTTAAGTCTAGGCATAAAAAATACTGTGCATGATGAAACCATTTCCAGGATCTGGGAAAGAGAAGTTTGACTCAGGAAAAGCGGAGAAAGAAGGTGAAATGACACCTTCAGTAATGAGGCAGCGCCTCATAAGAGCACTAGCGCCAAGAGCGCCAGCGCTAAGAGTCAAAGACTCTGAGGTAGCGCTCACGTGCAAAGCACGAGAGCGCCCGCGCCAAGAGCGCCAGCGCTAAAGACTCCGAGGCAGCACCTCACGTGCAAAGCAAGAGAGCGCTCGCGCAAAGAGCGCCAGCGCTAAGAGTCAAAGACTCTGAGGCAGCGCTTCACGTGCAAGGCATGAGAGCGCTAGCGCCAAGAGTCAAAGACTCCGAGACAGGCCTCACATGCAAAGCACGAGAACGCCAGCGCCAGAACTAAAAGTTCTTAACCCTTGGATCATAGATCCAACGAAGATGATAAATTATCAAATTACCAGAATAAAATTCTGTTGAGGAAATACTCCTCAAAATCTTTCCAAACAGGAAAGATTGTGCCATGTAAATCAGAACACCGTTGGATCAAAGATACAATAGTGATTAAAAATCACCAAGATACAGAATAAATTCTGCATGGGAAAATATTTTCCCAATCTTGTTAATAACAAGAAAACTATTTTCTGTAAAACAGAAGCCCTTGGATCAAAGATCCAACGGAGGGAAACATTCTCCAAATCAATCAGAGATCTCTCAATGAGAGATTTCCTTAACTTATTCAACAAATCAGCCTCCCCTATATAAAGGACCTAAGACTTCAAGTCTTGAAGGGAGGAACTTCTCCATAAGTTTTCAAATCAAAAGAAGAAATAGAGAGAAAAACCTCTCTACAAGTTTCAAGTTTTCAGAAAAGAAAAAGAAAAGAGTAAGCTCTAAGAAGAAGAACTTTCTTCAAGGTAAATAAAAAGAAGAGAGATCATAGTATCTCTTGATAAAAAATAAGAATTTAGTTTTTTTCCAGATCACAGATCTATAAGATAAAGTCTTTCACAAAAACATAAGAGATCATAGCATCTCTTCATAAAAAGAAGAACTTAGTTCTTAGATCCATGAGACAAAGTCTCTCATAAAGAAAAACAAAAGGGATCATAGAAAAACTTAGTTCTTAGATCCATGAGACAAAGTCTCTTATAAACGAGAATTTAATTCTCAGAGTATAGAACTAATCAGAACTGCCAAAGAAGCGCTTCAGCGCTCCAAGTTTGGCGCTCAACGCCAAGCGCACCACATGCTCCACACGTGTGTGCTATTTCATAAGAAGCGCGCTCCAAGTCTAGCGCTCAGCGCCAAGCGCACCACGCGCTTCTCACGTGTGCGCTATTTCAAAAGAAGCGCTTCAGCGCTCCAAGTCTGGTGTTCAGCGCCAAGCACACCACGTGCTCCCCACGTGTGTGCTATTTCATAAGAAGCGCCTTAGCGCTCCAGGTCTGGCGCTCAGCGCCAAGCGCACCACGTGCTCCCCACGTGTGCACTATTTCACAAGAAGCACCTTAGTGCTCCAGGGCTGGCGATCAGCGCCAAGCGCACCACATGCTCCTCACGTGTGCGCTGAGGGAATACAAAGTGTTCTTTAAATAAAGCCCAGCGCCATAAAAAGTGTTCAACACTCAGTGAAAGACAAAAGAAAAAAAGGGTGTCAGAACCCAAATCAATGCTCAGCATTATTAAATAAAAAAGGGACTGAGCCCAAATAAATTTTCAGCATTTTATTCAAAACTAAGTGGGCTGAGCCCAAGTTGGCTACAAATCCCTAATTCAGATCAATTGAGCCCATGTGTTCATAATCTTTTTAATGGGTCTTGATCCCAAACCTGACTATAGATCTCTCAACCAATATTGGTTTAAGGGTACATCTCTTCATACCTCTGATACATGTCGTTGTAATTCTTCAACGTCTTCAGAGAGATGGAGGGTCCCAATAACCAAAAAAAACTTTTGGCTCATCCTTAAATTGTGAAACCAAATTACCGGACTATGACGTTTTTAAACCAGACTATGATGTCCTTAAACCGGACTATGAAGTCCTTAAACTCATGGACTATGATGTCCTTAAACTTTACGGACTATGAGGTCCTTAAACTCATGGACTATGATGTCCTTAAATTTTACGGACTATGATGTCCTTAAACCCAATAGACCATGACGTCCTTAAACTCATGGACTATGACATCCTTAAATTTTACAGACTATGAGATCCTTAAACTCATGGACTATGATGTCCTTAAACAGTGGACCGCAATGTCCCTAAACTAAAACGATAGAGTCCAAATACTCTTTCGTTGGATCTAAATGATTCCAAAATCCTGTTGAGTAGATTTTAGTCTAAAATTAGACTAACGTATTCTCAACAAATATTTAAGTTGATCTTAATTTCAATGAGATTAACGATTTTTAAACCCAAACCAAACCCAAATCTAAGAAAATACGGATTTTGACTAATCCACGCCATACGAGCGACAACATAAATTAGTCTCCGTATACAATCCACGGGCAACCAAAAAATAAAACAAATACACATGACAGGAAGTGACCATTTGGAGAAGGAGAAAGTGGTTACCGCGATGCGGTAGCGTAATTAACTGCAGGGGCTTGCGCCTGCAGGGAAGAGCGTCCCCACAATCAAAAACCCATCACAATGATATCTGACGAAGTCTGCTACATCGGCCGCATCTGTCTAAACCCCCGATGCATGGTGCCATAAATCAACTTGGCATCTTCGGAGAGGTGGATGGATAAAAAAAATAGTATCTGCCCCTAAAATTCAGGCCAGACGTTCTAACGTCCCGGTCGCGTCTTTCGACGGTGAACACAGTCCATTGGGTTTCCATTGGGTTTAAGAATATCATGGTCCATAAAGATTATTTTAAGGACATTACGGTCCTTAGTTAGTTTAAGGACATTACGGTCCATGTAGATTAATTTAAGGACATTGCGTTCCATAATTAGTTTAAGGACATTACGGTCCATGTAGATTAGTTTAAGGACACTGCGGTCCATGACTAGTTTAAGGACATTATGGTCCATTGAATTGTTGGTTGTCGACCCGCCATCTCTCTGAAGACGTTGAAAAATTACGACATCATATATCAGAGGTGTGGGGAGATGTACCCTTGAACCAATGTCAGTTGAGAGATCTGTAGTTGGTTTTAGGACTAAGATCAAATTTAGAAAAATTGTGAGCCCATGGGCTTTATTGATCTGAATTAGGGGCTTTTGGTTAGCTTGGACTTAGTCAACTCAGTTTTTGAATAAAATGTTAAACACTTGTTTTGGGCTCGGTCCCTTTTGTTTAACAATGCTGAGCATTGATATGGGTTTTGATGCTCACCCTTTCTTTGTTTTTTTATATTGAGTGTTAAACACTTTTTATGGTGCTGGGCTCCATTTACAGAGCCCTTTATATTAAACAGCGCCCACGTGAGAAGCACATGGGGCGCTCGGCGCTGGACGCCAACTATTGAGTGCAAAGCACTCCTTATTTTATCAGCGCCCGCGTGAGGGGCACGTGGGGCGCTTGGCGCTGGGCGCCATCCACTGAGTGCTAAGCATTCCTTATTTTATTAGCGCACACGTGAGGGGCACGTGGAGCGCTTGGCGCTGGGCTCCAATCACTAAGTGCTAAGCACTCTTTATTTCAGAAGCGCCTACATGAGGAGCACGTGGAGCGCTTGGCGCTGGACGCCAACCAATGAGTGTAGAGCATTCTTTTTTTATTTGCACCCATGTGAGGGACCCGTGGAGCGCTTGGTGCTGTTTCCTTCTTTGTGCATTTTTCTGAAGAATTCAATTCTTTGTTCTCCCCTGGATCTTCAATCCCCAAGAACAAATTTATCCCTACGAGAATTAAATTCTCATTTGTGGGAGATTTGTCTCATGGATCTCAGATCCAGGGAAATAACTATGTTCTTTTTTGAGGGTTAAACCCTTAGGTATGCATATGAGATATTATGATCTCTATTTACCTTGAAGAAAGTTCTTCTTCTTTCCTCTCTCTTCAAGCTTTTTTTGCTTGCTCTTCTTTTTGAACTTAAAGTTTATGGGGGGGTTTCTTCTGTACAAGACTTGAAGTCTTCAAGTTTTTATATAGTGGAGGTTGATTTGTTGATTCAGTTAAGAAAATCTCTCATTGAGAGATTTCTTAATTGATTTGAGGAATTTATCCACTGTTGAATCTTTGATCCAAGAACTTCTGTTTTACAGAAGACATTTTTCTTGTTTTTAACAAGATTGGGAAAATATTTTCCCATATAGAACTTATTCTATATCTTGGTGATTTTTAATCACCATTGGATCTTTGATCCAACGGTGCTCTGATTTACAGAGCACAATTTTTCTTGTTTAGAATGATTTGAGGAGTATTTCCTCAAACATAATTTAATTCATTATCTTGATGATTTTTAATCACCATTGGATCTTTGATCCAACGGTGCTTTGATTTATAGAGCACAATCTTTCTTGTTTAGAAAGATTTAAGGAGTATTTACTCTATCAGAATTTAATTCTGTATCTTGGTAATTTTTAATCACCATTGGATCTTTGATCCAACGATACTCTGATTTACAGAGCACAATCTTTCTTGTTTAGAAAGATTTGAGGAGTGTTTCCTCAATCTGAATTTAATTCTGTGCTCTTATGATTTATAATTTACGTTGGATCTTTGATCCAAGGGTGGAGAATTTTTAGTTCTGGCGCTGGCGCTCTCGTGCTTTGCATATGAGGTGCTGCCTCAGAGTTCTTAACTCTTGGCTCTGGCGCTCTCATGCCTTGCACGTGAGGCGTTGTCTCAATTCAAATTTTGAACAGAGCCTTGCTCTCTTATTGGGGGAAACAGCTTGCATTATTCTTCTCACAACATTTAGCCATTTTTCTTGAGTTGCTCTTAGCTTCACACTCTCATCTCTCATAACTTCTTCTTCTTCCTCCATCCTAATAGTCTCATGTGTTAAGAAACCTAGGGTGTTTAAAGACAAATCAATCTATCTCTATACTCTACATCATCTAGGCTCTCTAATTTAGCGAACTAGGTACCCTAGTTACCTCGGTTATGAGGTAAGAGCTCGATTCATAGACTCTCAGGTGGATCATCTTCGATGGAGGGAGACCGGTGACCAAACTTGATCATGGTGGCCACTACGAGCTTGGGAAGGAGGTTAAAGACCGAAAGACACAGATCATTCAGTATAACCATCTCAACTCTTTATATAGCTTGCTAGGTTTAGGGTTTATGGTCGATCCGTATTCGGGGGTTGTTTTAGCGCCGGTTTTGTAAAATTTTTGTTCCGCGATTGGCCACAGTTTGATGGCCAGGGCGCTGGCATAACCTAACAGAATATCCATATTACCATTAGAAGATCAAGCGTTAGGTATTTCCATAGCGCTTTTTACTTGAGGTCAGGCTTAATTTGAAGCCCCGATGAGTCATAACCACACCTTTCTAGGGTGGGATGATCTCCAATGGCCTTTATGATTTGTATGTGTAACAACCCTAACTTTCGGTACGAAATTTTTTCAAATATAGAAAGGGGCACCTAAGCCTGAGTACGAGTTATAAGTTTGCTTTGCTTTTGAACAGCAAGAAAGAGCTTATAGCTCACTGGTAAAGACTTTGCATTGCTGAGACATAGCACCCGAGTTCAAATTCTATCAGCCACACATTCTTTTTATTTAATTTACTTTCAATCTTTTAGAAGCCCAAGAGTTTGCATGTGCACTGCACGTAAAATGAAGAGTCACATAGAAAACAAACAGGTGCAAAATAGCATTCAGACCGACCAAGACACGTGGCGAGAATCCGAGCCCCACCCTAAAGATTGGACCGGCGAGATTTAAGCTGTGGCTGGCGCCGCCTGTTCTATTGAGGCCAAACCCAAATTTTATTTGGAACCCTAGACCCTTGGACTTCCCCCTTAACTCCAGTATTGTTTATTTTCTCTGCACACTTACAGAGAATAATAAAACTCCTTTAAATCCTATTTTAATGCAATTTTTTAATGCATTTCTTTTACCCCCTAAACCCTAATTTTCCCTATAAATACCACACCATATTTCATCCCTCCTCACTCAGAAATTCCTGTCTACAAAATTCTCAAGTCTCTTGTAGTGTACAAGTGGAGTTAGCGAATGGCGAAGCTCCGACGAAATTCCGAGGAGATTCCGGCGACGAAACGACGTCCCTACGCTTCCCAATCATTCTCCTACCTCTTCCATCTCATTAAAGCCAGTAAGTCCCCTCTTCCCCTTTACTTCTCTATTCTAAAAATCTTGAATACTAAAACCCGATGGAAGCAGAGTTAATCCGACTTCCGATTCAGTTTTTCTCTAAAAATCCTATTTTTCTTAAACAAGAAAAAACCAAACTCTCATATCATGTTTAATAAACATTAACCAACATATTAAAACAAGTTTTACATCAAAATGATCTTTATTGAAATTTTTATCATATTTTTACGGTAAAATATGATCAGTCGAAAATATTGCATTCTTAACACATCAATTTCCCTACTCTTTCTAATCATCTAAAAGTGTTTGATATAAATATAGCACATATTAGCAATTCGTCTGCAAAATATCAAATAACATGTGTTATACATTATAACCGGCATTATGAGGGAAATTATATGTTTATTACTACATGCATGAATTTTGTATATCTCAACATATTTTATTGAGATTGTGTGCAGAAAATTCTTCAGGTCAAAGAACTGGAATCGCCAATTTGCCGATAAAGCGCATCAAGTCAAAGACTTGAAATCTGGCAGCAACCAAGAAATAATTATAAGATTCCAGACATCAGAAAAGGACCCTAAAGACAACATCAAGAGACACCAGAGATATGAGCCAACGAACGAATCATACGGCCACGAAACTGCGGCCGATCCAGCCCGATCCACCGCGGATCCACGGTCGTGTTGGCTCATCGGCGGTTTACATTTTTTCCCGAGGCCTCTTGTAACTTCTTAGCTTCTCCAGGATGCTTCGAATTATGTAGATTTCTCCAAAAGCTTCCCTTCTAACAGCCAAGCTTTTTGTGCAAGTTTGATACCTACCAAGCTTCTCATACAAGCTTCATAACAACCTAGCTTCTAGTGGAAGATAAACCTAGCTTCTAAGGGAAGATAGAGGAAAAACTATAAAAGGAGACCTAGGGCTTCATTACAAAGATTGTTGAATATTGAGCCAAATCATTACACAAGTTGAGTGACACAACTTGATCCAAAACAAAAATTCAAATCAAATTCCAAAGTCAAGATCAAAATCCATTGAGAGCAAATCAAGAGAGCAATCAACAATCCTTCATCGCAACGTCGATCATCATCCGAGCAAGAGATCCACGACGATCCACGACTCACGGCGATCGAGCTTCGCAAAGATCAATGACAAATTCACCTCTTCAAAGGAGCGATCGAGAGCTTAATCTTGTACCTCGAATTGAGGAGTTGTGTAAATTTGAAGAAGATTTAATGAAAGTGATAAATTGTTAATTCTCGTTTTCATTACATTCTTGCATTATAAAATTTCTTGATTCTTGATTCATTAATTTTCATGATGTGTGAGTGAAATTTCCGCTTGTAACGGAATCGAGGGAATCGGAAAATCTAATGATGATGAAATCATTTTACCAATCATAAGTCTTATGAGAATTGTAAACTCTAGGAAAAAGAATTTTCAATGACCTAATTTGGATCGAAATCAATGTTCTTGATTGTTTCGTTGCAAATTAGGAATCAAATGATTGATGATCCTCTTTGCTAGAGGCTAGAATTGAATGAGGATCAATGAAATGACAAGGGATAGTGACGGAGAAACCCTAGTTTCTTCAATAGATCCCTAATCTTCATTCATTCATCATCGATCTAGCTACAATCCATCAATAGATAAGATTCGTCATAATTAGTATTCATCATAGCTAATAATTAGATTGATTCCTACAATCTCTTCTACAAATCTTGATATCTAAATTGATTTGGACATCTTCTTAATTCTTGATCTATTTCTTTATGTTTCTTAAAATCAATTCTCACAAATCTTGAATCAACTTTCTTGAATTTTCTTTTATATTTTCAATTCGACTCATCTAAAGCAAAATCGAACAAGTACACACATCTCAGTGGACGATCCGTATTCATTAACGCGCTACATTGACACTGTTAATTGATTGCAGTATAAATTTCTTTGGCTATGATAAAACTTTTCCTTACACGCAAAGATGATCAATTAAATGGCGCCGTTGTCAGGGATGCGTACGTAATTTGTTCGTTTTTGCAATTTGAGTTGAACATTTATTATTCCATCAAATTTTAATTCAAGAATCGCTTTAAGTGCTTAACGATTAGTGTTTGAATTTTACGAGGGAATCTGGAATCATTTTAGCAGTGAGATCAAGATTCAGAGAAGTTCTACAGATTCTAGAGGAGTACAGGAAGCCGCAGAAAAATTTTCATCACTTAATTCCTCTTTTACATTGCTGATCCGCGGCCATATCAGGGTTTTTGCAGCGGTACCGCCACCGTTTAGGTGATTAAGAGCCTAAAACTTCTGTGGTATATTCTCTGTTCTCTCCTATTCTCTCTAATATTGTCCAATAACAATTTTCTGCAGGATTCTTTGCTAAAACTCGCAGCGCGCTAAAAGAAAAATTTTGTTGCGTTTTTTGAAATTGGTAGTTTGCATATTTTAATACGAAAATTAATGGGCAAAGACCAAATTCAGATTATGTGGGGATTTCATTACCCTTCCTGAGCCCTAAAAATCACCAAACTAGTATCCGCATCACCCTTCATTAACTAATAAATATCTAGTCAAGACTCTAAAGACCGTCGCGCTCAATTAGGACAGAAGAAGGTCGTGGGTAATCTATTGCTTATCCGCATTTCTTTTGTGGTGTCCAAGGCAAGTGTGTCTAAGGCAAGTGGTTACTTAATTAGTCCCACTACTTACATAGTGGAGAACCTCCCATTTACCTGGCACTTACCTGGCACATACCTGGCCACAGACGGGATAAAGAGACAGTAGAGGATTTATCCTACGATTTGTCTTCTGGAAGTCTAGGAGCGGTCTAGTGACTTGACCTAGGTGACCATTAGATCTAGGGTGGTGTGTGCATTTTTTGTGATTTGATTTTTCAAAACCCGTATTTTTTCATGACAAACACCAAACCTACATTTCTCTAATTATCAAAAACGCTGCCACTTGTGCTAAACCATTTAGTGCATGCTCGGCTGGACACGGGATTCTAGTGCCCGTCTTGTTCGCGTTTCTCCTATCGGCCCAGAAGTCGGTATTTCTACATTTTCTTTCCCACCACCCACCACGACCGTGATGGACGGATTTCTATCAAACTTTAACACCACTCTGCCACCGCCCGTAGGTGCGCAGAATCCTCTACGTATTTCTCTCCAAGAGAGATGCTATCCTACACGTGTTCCCCTTCTCACCTGCCTTTCTATTCCACCTGCCGATGGGGGAAATTTTGAAATCAAACCCCAATTTATCAAACTGTTACCCAAATTTCACGGTCTTGAGTCTGAAGACGCATACGTTTTTATCAACAAATTTGAAAACATATGCGCAATGATTGGAACATCACAACTGTCTATGGATTCTCTGCGTTTATGTCTTCTCCCATTCACTTTGTGCGATTTAGCCGAGAAGTAGCTTTATAACACAACCGCACACTCTATTGCCAAATGGGATGAATTTGTTGCAGCATTCCTTAAGAAATTTTATTCCAATCATAAGACCAGCCGTGTTCGGAGCAAAATCTTCAAATTTACCCAACTTCCCAATGAACCATTTTGGAAATGGTTTGAACGGTTCAAGGATCATCTTATCCAATGTCCTCATCACGGATTCCCTACATGGAATCTGTGTCGAAGTTTCTATGAGGGTATTGATCTCACTACGAAACAGATGCTTGAAACCATGTGTCATTGCCAATTCATATCTAAAGATGATGGTGAAGCCTGGAAATACCTAGAAGATTTAGCTCAAAACACTTTTCAATGGGAAAATGTGAGTCACTCATCGTCTAGGGAAAGTATCAATCAGCTAAATGTTTCCGTCATGATGAAAGCCGAAATGGCCGCAATACAAAGGAAACTTGACGTTATAGAAAACAAAATCTCTTCAGCCTCCCTAAACCAATACACACTTCCCAAAACCGTGTGTAGTTGTTGTTCCAACTCATCACATTTGACGGAAGAATATCCTTTGAATGTACCGTTTCAAGGTCACACTAATACTGCATTTCAGCAACAACCTAGAAACGATCCTTCTTCTTCCACATATAACCAAGGTTGGAAGAAGCACCCTGATTTTGCTTGGATCCAACACCAAACTCAATATACGTATCCAAACCAGAATAACTTTCAATGGGTCTCTCCACAGCAACAGCAACCACCACAACTGAGTCAGCACCCTTTTCAACCACAAAATTTTCAAAACCTGGCCAACAACTTTGATCCATTTTCTACCGGTACTGATAACTCCTCTGCACTCGAACAAACCATGAATTTGCTTCTGACAAATTTCATTTAAGTTTCGGCTGAGATGAAATCTTCTGTTGATGAAATAAAGAAGAACTCCACCTCCCACGGTGAGAGTATCAAATCGATAGAAGAACAAATTGCACAGTTAACAGTCAAAAAGAGTGCTGGAGAGAAAGGGAAACTTCCAGCTCAACCCCTACCTGATCCTGGACCTTCACATTATAATGATGTGAATGCACTTACCACGTTGAGATCTGGAAGAGTGCTGGGCAATCATGTGGGTGAACAGATTGATGTTGAGGAATCAATTGAACCCCAGGCTTCCGCTTCCACTTCTATTCCCACTTCTACTTCTTACCCTATTTCGTCTAATTTACTTTCTTCTTCCAAGCCTATTCTCTGTTTTCCCCAAGGCTCGAACCCTCCACTCACTTCATCCTTCCCACCCCCACAAACTTCTCCACAAATGTTAGACCCAACACTTATTGATAAAGCTCCATTTCCAAACAGATATAGGGCCAACAAATCTAATGCACAAATGGAGAAGATTGTGGACATATTTAAGCAAGTCAACATAAATATCTCTCTCCTAGATGCTATTCAACAAGTTCCATCTTATGAGAAAATTCTTAAGAACTTGTGCACCAGGAAGAGGAAGACTCAAGTGCCGAAAAAAGTGTTCATGTCGAGTACTGTACACAGCTTTTCCCCAACAATTACCAAGGAAACGTAAGGACCCTGGCCGTCCTACAATTTCTATTTCTATTGGGGGTAAGAATATCAATCGTGCTTTACTCGATTTAGGCGCTAGTGTGAACTTGCTTCCTTATTCAGCCTATGAGCAATTAGGTATCGGAGAGTTAAAGCCCTCAAACACAACTCTCCAGATGGCAGACTGATCTATCACCAAACCTAGAGGTGAACTTGAGGATGTGTTGATAAAAGTCGGGGAATTTATATTCCCTGTGGACTTTATTGTTATAGATACACAGCCTGTAGCGAACCCACAGAACCAAATTCCGGTGATTCTCGGTCGACCCTTTTTGGCTACTTCCAACACTGTAATCAATTGTTGAAACGGCTCTATGAACCTATCTTTCAGGAATAGGTCAATTGAGCTTAACATTTACAAGTTGGGAAGTCAACCGTCCGAATCTCATGCTCGAGTATGTTCTGTCGAATTAATGGATGTCGACAGCGAACTTGAACAGATTCACGATACTGATCTAGACTCTTTTCATACGTTGTTGGTTGACCTAAAGATTTATTATACACATGCGGACCCTTCTTTTGAGTTGTCCAGGTCAACATCTAACGCTTATTCTGAATTTTTCATGGAGTCTGAGTATCATCCCGTTCTTCCCAATGACATTATTCTTCGAAATATCGATGAAAGCTTCGCTGATGAACTCGCAAACACGGGTGTTGAGATGAATCAACTAAAGAAAGAAATTGAACCTCCACCCCTATTTTTTGACATTTACTGTAAGTCGACTTTAGACACCCCACATGATGTAGGGAGGCGGAATAGGTAAAACAATCATTTTGTTTAAACTAATATCGACTAACTTTACGGATCTTTTCTAAACCCTAACTAACAACTATATAGAAGTGATCAGCTACTATGATAGATGATTATATCTAATGAATCAAGTTCTTCTTTTTCTTGTTGATCACCTCCTCGTCGGCCTTCTCAATGTGATAGAAGATCCACCCGAGAGCTACTTCTCCAAGCTTTAACCTCTCACTTGAGGTAACTAGGTGGCTATGAGTGCTAATCAAAGTAACCTAGAGGATATAGAAGAGGATTCGGGATCTATTAGTCTTGCTAACCCTAGGATCTCAACACATGAGAGGATTAGGGTGAGTTCTTGAAGAGAGAGAGCTTGAGGAGTGAGAAGGTGTGAGTGAGAATGATAATGAATTATGTCTCATTTTTGAATATATGAAGCATGATAATTATTAAATGAATAACATAATAATAATATCAACCATGCTTCATTAACTCTCTTTAGGTGAATCATCTCATGAGTCATTAAGCAATAAATGTTTCATTAACTCATTTGGATGAATCACACCATGAGTTACTAATCCATTTAATGCAAATAACACCTAAGCCCTCCAACTCATCAATCTTCTAGAAGCTTCTCGACTAATTACGAGAATGCCCCTCCCATCCATGAAAACACGGAAATACTGAGACTGTATAAATCCAATAATCCAATACTAGAATCTGGCTTAAACTAAAGCCCGCTAGTAAAAACTGCCCGAACATCGTACGTGCATAAAAACACGTATGTGTCCGAACCTTGTCGTAAAACCATACGACCTCTATATCATTTCGCCTGAAGTAGGAAAACTCTCTGTGTGGGACTCTAAAGACTCGACACTACGCTGGCAGTGGGTTTAACCACAGGCCGCAAGTGGTACTAGCTGTACGTAATGGTCCCCAAGTAGATGTTGATAAGAAGGCCGATGAGGAAACCCATCCGGACTCTTACTGAGCCTGATGTGACAATCTCTATATAGTCCGGTCTGTTCATCTAAGACTATCGCATATCGAGCCTAAGGGGCGGCAAGCGTCAGTCCCCTAAAAGCGATATAAGTCATGTCGGAGTGAAGCCCATTAAACCTTGAGAAGCTACTGGAAATCCTACCAGTAAATCTCGTTTGCCCTGGCTAGGGACTTTGCGTAATGGCACTCTAAACACAGCGCGATATCAATTCCTAATACCAGGAGAGACGAATCCTATCTAACCGCCACTGTCTCCAAGTGCTTCGGGACTGCACCCAACTGCTACCTGTTTGCACGACTCCTTTGAGCCGTGGTAGGGTAGCAATCTAAGAACAGTGGGAACACACTCGAGACGAAGCAGCAGTGTCAAGTCTGCGGACTATGCTGTACTCATGTCACCTGGGAACTGTTAACTGACGACGGGTATAATACCAACCAAAAGTTCCCTGCGAGTCCTATCCGGTGTACCCGTAACCTAACGAGCACCTATATACTATCTCCAGTACAATGTACTGATGGCTGTGGGACAGACCATCTCCCCAACTAGGATGAGAAGCATACACACTAGTCTACTACGGAGTATCGATGCCCTGTCTCGATAATCCTACGACTAGGGACCTGAAAAAGGATGTGCTTGTTGTAAGTCTATGGTAGCGCCCCGGCCATCTGTCCGAGGTCAAAATGCGGAAATGAAAACTTTTTCTAAACTAGAAACTGGCGCTATCGCACACTTTAATCCCGGATCAAACCATTAACCTATAACTAGCAAACTAGAGAAGGGTTAGAAAAGCTATACCGGTCGATCCGTGTCCTTCGGTCTTTGGCCACCAACCCAAGCTGCTCGCGGCATCTCCGATCTTCGGTCTCCTCGTCGGAAAGGGCACATCTTCGAATCCTTTTACGGGCTCCCACTTCGTCCGAAGCAACTCAAACACGAAGTTTGCTAGCCGACGTATCCAAGGTGATGTAGAGAATGTGTGTGATCACTTTGTCTCTTGCATCCATTGATTCTCAACGCATGAGAGTGTATGGATAGGGGTTGAAGATGAAGCCATGGTGGATGTTGTGAGCTAGATGAAGAAAAAGAAGAAGAGGCTCATTTTCTTTCTTTTGTTCTATGATAAAATGAGAGAGCGAGAGTCAAAAATACAAGAGCAAACTCCCCTTCTTGGCTGCCCTCTCTCTCTCTTCTCATCATATCAACACTAAATCAATCAAATAATGTGGCACATGCACAAAGAAAGAGACTATGAGTCACCACTTGTGCATGTGTCACAATTAATGCTCTTAATCATGTTTTCTAGCTCATTATTTTCATTTGTAAACATTAACCCAAATGTTTACAACAACAAAAAGATACGGCAACATCTAAAGTAAACTCGTGACGGATAACAAGGATACCCCTCACCTGTATATACATACCTGCATCCGCATTCCGACTGAATGCGAATGCGATGAAACTAAAGTAATCCAACAAATCTAATATTAGGATCTGGCTTAAACCAAAGCCCACTAGTATGATCCGCCCGATTATGATCCGTACACTACTGCACGTATATGATCGAACCCTGCCATATATCATATGACCTCTACGACGTTTTGCCCGAAACTTGAGAAACTGTCTGTGGGGTACTTTAAAGACTCGTCAATATTTTGGCTGTGGATTTAACCACTAGCATGTCAGAGGTACTAGCCGTACGTAACGGGCTACCAGGTATTGACCAAAAGGGAGGTCGATGAGCGAACTCATCCTGACACCCTACTGAGCCTGTCAGTGATAATATCCGTACAGTCCGGTCCGTTCGTCTATGAGCATCGCATGTTGGGCCTAGAGGGTTGGTAAAAGTCAGACTCCCAAAAGCGGTACAAGTCGTGTCGGAGTGTAGCCCAGAACACCCTGAGATACTACTGGAATACCTACTATTAAATCTCCTGCCTTGGCTAAGAACATCATGTAATGGCTCTCTTAGATATAGCGCGATCTCACCCCCAATACCGGGAGAGACGAAATCCCTGCCGATCCGCTCACTGCCTCCATGTAGCTCGGGACTATACCCAACTAAAACCTGTTTGCATAACTCCTTTGAGCCGTGGTAGGGTAGTAATCAAAGCACAGTGGGAACTCACACGAGAAAAATGACGATCTCAGGTCGATGAACTAACCTGTACACATGTTACCAGGGAACTGCTATCTGACGTCAGGTATAATACCAACTAGCATGTTCCCGGCGAATCCTGTCCGGTGTACTCATAACCCAATGAGCACCTGTATACATCTTAGGTGAACCAACTGACACCAATGACTTGTGAGACCGACCACCGCCCCTCGTCGGGGTCTCGACTGTATACACTAGTCTACTAATGGAGTATCGATGCCCAGTCTCGAAACTCCTATGACTAGGGACCTTTTAAGGATGTGCTTATAGACCCCAGCTCCCATGTATATGATCGCCATCATACTGCTGGTAGTCAAGCAAGAATCCTAAGGGCTCTATCAATGTATAATAGTAATCCGTAAGGTCACCTAAAGCTGTACACGATGATAAAGATAAACCAGATAGCATACTATCATCTCGAGTAAGACCGTCCTACCAGCATAGGTCCTCCCTCAATCATTGCAATCACGTGCCTGTGATCCAATAATTGACATTGAGGGCACTATATCCAACAATCTCCCACTTGCACTCAAGGCTAATTATTGCGATGCCGCATACTCACAGCCCGTGTGATACCGAACACCCAACTCCTCTACTAATCAGTTTCACAAAGCCCGTTTGCAAAACTATTGTGTTCGAGGAATAGCCTCAGTGAGTGGATCCGCCCTAATGTTACTTTCTATGTCTCTCTTTATCTCAAGTTCGCGGAGAAAGCCATCTCCCGAAATGAGCAATACCTGTCTTAGAAAATGTCTGGATATCTGATGGGACCTAGTTCATAAATGAACTCTAAATCCAAACTTCTTAGACTGTATCGTCAACTGAACTTAATTAGTATCCTGCGCCACACCTCCCTCAGTATCCGCTTGGACCACCTGTCCAAAATACTGCCCCTCCTCAGAGGGAAAACTATAACTCTGACAGTCACTCTGTCATCCAGGTAACCTTGGAAGCATGAAATGATAACCGTCTCCTAAAAAGAGGCTGTTGTTATCATATCCCTAGAACATCCACTTATGTTCTAAAACTACTTCCGAACGTTTCTCCAGGATAGGATTAATATCAACTTATTGCATCTAGTGCAAAAAACGTCTGGTGTAGTACTTGACATCTCATGATTGACTCAATTGCCTAAGCAAGTGATCTGCCAATCATGCACATCCCTCTCCCCTTTAGTCTGTAAGATACCTTTAGAGACGGTGACTCCATAACCTGCAGGTACGCTACCGTGCCAGGCGTCGTCCATTCTAAAACAGCTTTAGAATACTGTCTAAGTACCCAGATTGGGAAACTACCCAAATCTAGATCTAAAACCTTAGATCTAGTAACCAGAATGTCTAATATTATATATATATCCTATGTGGAGAAACCACTGTGAGACAACCAAAGTGTAACCGATCGTAGTATAGGATTTTCACTTCCTACTATGTGTATGTCATCCATGTACCAGGACATCACACCCTACTACCTTCTTAACAGATCCATCCCCTATTCTGATGAAGTCAAACCTATGACTGTCACTTCAGAAATAGATGATCTATCTCCGCTATATCTGCTTTAGTCTATAAATAGACATAAGCTACTTGTCCACTATACTTCCGCTGCTCCGACTGACTACGACAACCTTCTGGCAGAGTCATATACAAGTATACTTCTAAAGCTAGTTTAGAACGATGCTATCCTCCTGCCGGGTCTCACAGTCTGGAACAACAGCAATGGTAAGTCTGGGTAAACAAGAACCTCCCTGTCACCATCCTTGAGGCTACCGGAGTACCTCTCGGGTGCCTGAGATTACCCACCATAACTGCGGAGTGGCTAATAGAGTGTCAAACCAGATTGAATTTTTAGGTTCTTATCAAATTTTCAGTAATCGTTTGCGGTTTTGGAATCACTTCCAGTTCTACCATACTCCCACCACTGTTTTCTGAAAAAAAATCCATTTTTATTAAAACTATGGCGAGTTAAGAACAATATCACTATTGATCTTCCAGATGGTAGAAAGTCAACCCTCGTCATCGCCCGGGTCAACCCACAAACAGCCATTACAGAAACGTGCCTTGAGTTATCCAGTGTCTGGTTTTAAGCATAAGCCGGACAACTCCCCATATCTTAACATTGTTAAGATATGAACTATTCTATATCCAATATAGAAACAGAGGCACTGATTTAATTGGAATCGGATTCAAATCATGCAGCTGTCTCTAGTGCATGTCAACTAAATGGAGAGAGCCCGATCAGCATTACTCAACTTAGGAATACATCCAAATATGAGTAACCTGAAAGAGAAGCAAGTTCTCATAATCATTACTATCAACTGAATACCATACACAAGTATCTACATCTTCGATCACCTTGAAGAATCCTGATACTTGCAACGCCTGGTTATCTACTTTATTCTTATACCTATAACTTCTCAAAACTTAGACCTTGCATTTCTACGAAACACATGTCTAAGAACTAGAGAAGTCACAAGTAAACAGAATATAGTACGAGTACCAACCCCTCTGTCCTCATGGACACTGGACAAAATACAATACTCTGTATAAGTCCCTGAGTCTAATAACTCATTCCCTCGGTGTCGTAGGTTGAAAACTGTACTTATGGTTAAGAAGAATTACACTGCTGTTTAATGCTCCTTACCTAACCATCAACTGATATAGGTAAATGTCATGGACATAATTTCAAAAAGTTATATCTCACTTTATAAAAATAAACGTACAGATATATCAATTTGAAATTGGTGCATAACAACGGATATTCAAAACCAAATATTTGCCGTCCGGCAAACAACCCAGGCGATTTTCTCAAATATCACCAATTACAACGAATCCCGATATAATGAGGATGATCACCCAATTCCCAACAGCTTACTCCCACTCATCATCTGTAAAACCATACAGATGTGAGAATCAAACCTGGTAAATACATACCCTGGAGCAAGGGTTAATTGGGAAATCAGTTTTCTTTTAACAATACACAGTGAAACTGAAACATATAAATGTTTCGAAGGGGTATCCGGGTATTCCTAGTAATGCCTCTTCCATTATCAGATTCACAACTGTAACCGTATATTTTTTTGCCATCTCTCCAAATCCCTCTATATGTCTTTAGTCATTACCTTCTGTACACCACCTTTAGGCCAAATGGTTTTCTTCATTCCCTACCGCTCGGCACCAGCCTATGGTTTGGAAGAAGACTATCCAATAAGCATAATGGGTGTACTCTCCTAATCCTAGGAGCACTCACAACCCGAGAGAAGGTAAAGATAAAAGAGGACTGAATAAACCTTATTCCTATTTCTCCTGAACTAGAATCCATCCCCGAACTGGAACAAGTCCCTTCGAGTTCGTATATAACCATACGATGGAGTATCCAATAAACTGTGGATTTTCGTAGTGATACGGGGTGTTCCAGAGAAATATAAAGGTGAAGTAGGAGTGGCGATGAAATACTTGGTTTGGTCGTGAATAGCAGTCGCAATTTGCTTTGCTTTCTTACTAATCCCTTTATTTGTCTTTACTTAATACTTTCTGTACACCTTCGTTAGGCTAATTGGTTTTCTTCATTCCCCATCGTTCGGCACCTGCCTATGGTTTGGAAGAAGACTATCCAATTAGCGTAATAGGTGTACTGTCCTAATCCAAGGAGCACTCGCAACCTGAGAGAAGGTAAAAGGAAAAGACAACTGAATAGTCCTATTCATTTTCTCCAGAACCGGAAACCATTCTTGAATCTAGAACAAGTTCCTTCGAGTTCGTATATAACCATTCAATGGTTTTATCCAATGGAAGTGGATGTTCGTAGTAATATGGGGTGTTCTGGAGAAAAGGGTAAAAGTAGGAGTGACAATGAGGTATGCAACTCTGATAATCCAAAAGCCAGTGTTTTAAGAAAGTTCGGTTAACTTGGTCACTGAGTCATAGTCAAGGGTCGGGTCATGGTCGCTGCCAAAGAGAGAGAGAAAAGAAACACTTTGCGTGCACTCTAACCTAGATCAGAATGGTTATCACTTTATCTAATCAGGGAACCTCCAACTGTAACCTCAAATTCTCCTCCAAACCTGAAAGAAGAATTAGTCGGGATCACCCGAGGAGTAAACCAACTCATCAGTAGGAATCGGGATTCTACTATCACCGTATGATTACGTGATGGAATCCACTCACGTTATCACACTCCAGAAGGTATGCACATATCTGGCAAGTTTCAGTTTCTTTAGAAACTCCCGATATGATTTTTACCCCATGCTCTTATGACCTTGACGAAAGCCAACATATCATAAGTCACATGTCAAGTTCTACCCATCATTATCGAGGTTAATTTGAACCCACCCGTACATACCCTTGACGAAGGCCAAAATAGTAGTACGACTGTCCCAAACTAACGCATCTATCTATGCTGCAGAAAAGTAACAAATAGCTACCATACACTATGCCTTGACGAAGGCCAACATACATAGCATGAATACTAAGTGCTACCTTTCTGAAATGACGGAGGGCTACGAATGGTTTTTGGCGAAAAACCTTTAACGTAATGAACTTGATATCGTTGAAGGAACCGGATAGCTTTTTATAAAAATATAGTGGCGAAAACCTTTGCTAAAGAGGTCACTCCCGGTGAAGGGATCTCGGCTCTTTCCTCGTAGAATGAGGTGCAGAATATTCCAACTGAATACCACGATGCAAAGTAAAAAGTAATCGACTATAGTGAAGTTATTACCCTGACGCAAACTTCTGTCCAAGGGGTCACTCCCGGTGAAGGGATCTCAGCCCTTGCCTCGTCGACTGAGGTGCTGGATATTCATAACCGAATACCACTGTGCAAAACAAAAGAAAATGTCCTTGCAATAACAGCTTTTTAAAAAATATTCCAACAACATCAGAATAGCTTTGTTTAGGTTACATTGATCCGAATCAATGCAGTCCCATCAATTAATCACACCACAAAAGAACGAAAATAAGATGTACGTATATGCCATCCGCATACGCCACTGGGTCCCGTCATCACCCGTTAGGTTACTTAACTAACGACAGAGCGGGGACTGGTCTAGTGCGGGTGTAAAACATATACAACATCTACTAGTATATATATCAATATATAATAATCGCTCAAGACGTGATAAATGCAACATCACAGAAATGTAATAAGCATCACAAAACAATACAGATTATCTGGGAGCCCCGGGTTTCATAGAGCCGCTACTGAAACCCGACGTTCCCCTGGTCGTGTGGATAGCCTGTGCAATGAAATCCTAGACCCCTACGGGTGCGGCAAGATACCAGCCAAAACCTGAAGTGAGGCAGTCAAGCAAGATCCTATATCCAACACATGTAGACTACCCAGCCCCCACTAGTGTGACTGCATCACAACGCTGGTAGTCAAGCAAGATCCTAAGGGCTCTATTAATATGTATTCTCGATATGCTAACATATACACATATTAAGATAGATATAAATCAAGTAGCGTACTACCATGTTTAGCAAGACTGTTAATATAACTGTGAATATCCCAAGCTTCCATTAAGTAATATACAAGCTAGTATGATACAATAATGGCCGCCAGGCAATATACACTAACAATCTCCCACTTGTACTAGGGCCATGTACTGGCGTATCGAAAATCTATCATCTCGAATAGCCTCTCAAACTGAGTCTGGGGTAAGGCCTTTGTGAATGGATCTGCAGTGTTTTCCTCTGTAGCAACTCTCCAGACCTCGATCTCTCGGCGATCTATGATCTCCCTGATCAGGTGATACCGCCTTAAGATGTGTCTGGACTTCTGATGGGACCTGGGTTCCTTCACAAAAGCTATAGCCCCGTTGTTGTCACAATACAGAGGTATTGGATCAATAATGGATGGAACCACCCGAAGTTCTGTGAGGAACTTCTTCATCCAAACTGCTTCTTTTGCGGCATCGCAAGAAGCAATATACTCCGCTTCTATCGTCGAGTCAGCAACGGTGTCCTTCTTGGAACTCTTCCAGCACACCGCCCCTCCATTGAGGGTAAAGACATAACCTGACATGGACTTGGAGCCATCCTTGTCACTCTGGAAGCTGGAATCAGCAAAAGCCTCGATCTTGAAGTCTTTTCCACCGTAAACCAAGAACATATCCTTAGTCCTTCTTAGGTACTTGAGAATGTTCTTTACTGCTATCCAGTGCTTCTTCCCTGGGTCTGACTGATACCGGCTTACCACGCGCAGTGCGTAAGCTACATCTGGTCTGGTGCACAACATCGCATACATTATAGAGCCTACTACAGAAGCGTAGGGTATAACTGACATGCGATCCCTTTCCAAATCAGTCTTGGGAGACATCTCTTTGGATAGGGTGATTCCGTGACAAACTGGTAAACTACCGTGCTTAGAATCTTCCATACTGAATCTTTTCATTATAGTGTTGATATACCTGGACTGCGAAAGTCCTAACATCCTCTTGGATCTATCACGACAGATCTGGATCCCCAGAATGTAAGAGGCATCACCCAGGTCTTTCATGGAGAACCTGTGTGATAAGAATCCTTTTACAGATTGTAGCATAGGAATATCATTTCCTATCAAGAGAATGTCATCCACGTACAAGACGAGAAATACGATAGTTCGTGCTACAATTTTACTATATATACATAGTTCATCTGGATTTTTGATAAAGTCATATTCTTTGACCGTTTCATCAAAACAGACGTTCCAACTCCGCGATGCCTGCTTTAGTCCATAAATGGACTTAAGCAACTTGCACACTTTCCTGCTGCTCCCACTCTGATTGAAACCTTCTGGCTGATCCATATAGACGAATTCTTCTAAATTACCATTTAGAAAAGCCGTCTTTACGTCCATCTTTCAGATCTCACAATCATGGAAGGCGGCAATGGCAAGAAGGATCTGAATGGATTTGAGCATAGCCAGTGGAGAAAATGTTTCGTCATAGTCCAAACCAGGTCTTTGACGAAAACCCTTTGCAACAAGTATAGCCTTATAGGTTTTCACCTGTCCATCTACACCAATCTTTTTCTTGAAGATCCACTTGCATCCTATGGGTTTTACCCCATCTGGAGCAAAGTCCAAAATACTTACTTTGTTGGTGTACATGGACTCCATTTCGTTCCGCATTGCATCCAGCCATCTTACTGAATCACCGCTCTGGATGGCCTGCTGGAAGCTAGTAGGTTCATCATAATCAATGACGCAATCTTCTCTATCCCCGTCTATGAGAAAACCGTAGTATCTCTCAGGCGGATGAGACGGCCTACTACTCCTGCGAAGGGGTGCGGGAATGTCCTGTTCTTCTTGAACTTCTGGTTCTACCAAACTTTCAGTAGTAGTTTGTGGTTCTGGAATTTCTTCCAGTTCTATTTCGCTCCCACTTGTTTCCTTTTCTAAAATCTGCTGTTCTAGAAAATGGGCATTACGAGAAACAAAAACCTTTTGTTCCTCTGCGTAATAGAAAATTACCCCTTGGAGTTCTTTGGATATCCCACAAACTTACACTGTACTGATCGTGCCTCGAGTTTGTCCGCATGCTGCTTTTTAACAAAAGCTAGACATCCCCATATCTTCAGATACTGAAGATAAGGTTTCTTCCCACTCCACATCTGATATGGTGTGGTGGGCACAGTCTTGGTAGGAGCCCGGTTCAAAAGATATGCAGCCGATTCTAGTGCATAACCCCAGAAAGATCGCGGTAACTCAGCATTACTCATCATGGAACGTACTATATCTAATAGGGTTCGGTTCCGTCTCTCCGATACACCGTTATGCTGTGGAGTGTATGGAGGAGTAAGCTGAGAGAGAATTCCTTTCTCTTTTAGGTAACCCAGGAACTCGGCACTTAAGTATTCACCATCTCGATCAGATCTCAGTGTCTTGATACTTTTGCCGGTTTGGTTTTCTACTTCATTCTTATATTCTTGGAATTTCTCAAAGGCCTCGAATTTATGTTTCATTAAGAAAGTGAATCCATACCTAGAGTAATTATCCGTAATAGTAATGAAATATGAAAAACCACCTCTTGCATGTATAGACATTGGACCACATACATCGCTGTGTATGAGTCCTAAGAGCTCCCTCGCTCTTACTCCATGTTCAGTGAATGGAGTCTTTGTCATCTTTCCTTTGAGACATGATTGACAAGTGGTATAAGATTGATATTCGAACGGATCCAAATATCCTTCTCTATGTAACTTAGTTAACCTTGTCTCATTCATGTGACCTAGTCTATAATGCCATAAGAAAGCCTGATTTATATCAGGAGACTTTCTTTTTAGTGTGTTCTGGACATTGAAAATCTGTAATTGGTTTAACACATACATACCGTTATCTAGTGTACCGGACCCAATCAAACCATGATTAAGGTGGATGTTAACAACATCGCTTACAAACGTGAAATCATAACCTTCTTTTGATAACAACGATACTGATATGATATTGCACGTCAAACTGGGTATACAAAAACAGTTATGCAAAACCAAAATATGTCCACTCGTCAATCCATGGTGATAATCCCCTACGGACACAGCATCCACGCTAGCTCCGTTAGCAACCTGGAGGGTCATATCACCAACCTTCAGCACTCTACGGTTTCTCAGTGCCTGCAATGAATTGCATATATGAGATCCTGATCCGGTATCCAATACTCAGGAAGTAGAGTTGATTGACAGACAATTTTCAATTACAAACACACCTGAAGTCGAACCCACAGCTTGTTTCGGGTCCTGGTTCTTGGCAATCCAAGCTTTGCAATCTTTCTTCCAGTGGCCTTTCCTACGACAGTGGAAGCACTCGTCCTTTGCCACTACTGACACCGCAACCTTTGCCTTTCCCTTAACTCCCACCTTACCAACACCACCTCTTGGTTTGATAGCGGCCTTCTTCTTCCTTCCTTTGGCCCTAGCCTTGGACCCGGAAGAGAAAGCACCGCGAACAAATATAGTGGGTGTTTCCCTTGCTTTCTGCAAGGTGCCCTCTGCACTCTTCAACATGTTAAGGAGTTCTGGAAGTTCAACTTCTTTTCCTTAAATGTTGAAATTCAGAATAAATTGGGCGTAGGTGGAAGGAAGGGACTGAAGAACCCAGTCTGTATATAGCTCGTTCTCTAATGTCATCCCGAGGTCCGCGAGCTCTTCTATATGGCCAATCATCTTGAGGACAAGTTCTCCTACAGATGATCCGACAGCCAGTCTCGACTGAAACAAGTTCTTCGAGGTCTCGTATCTAGCTATACGAGATTGCTCTCCATACAGTTCCTTGGTATGGAGAAATATAGATTCAAGATCCATATTCTTGTGCCTCCTCTGATGTTAATTATTCATAGAGGCAAGCACGATGCATTTGGCCTTCGCGCAGTCAATCTCCCAGGTCTTGCGGATTTCCTTATCCGCGACACAGATTGGACCAAGGACAGCAGGTGCCTTAGTAGTATGGACATACCCCAATTTGTCATAAGTAATTGCCATCTTGACATTCCGGAACCATTCTTTATAGTTTGGCCCTGTCAAAATATTTTTATCTAATAGTAAGTTAAGGTCTGTCATGTTCTGGGTCGCTGCAATTGAGAGAGAGAGGGAACACTTTAGCATGATGCCCTTGCAAGTTTAGTGTGGTTTTTAGTTTATCTAAACTGGATGGCTCTCACTGTTTCTCGAATCCCTCCTCAAACCAAAAAGGAAGAACTAGTCAGGACTATTCTCACCGTACAATACTTGCTTAACCGTTCAGCCAGGCCGGTGTCGGTATTTCGAGGGAGGTTTTTCGACGCTTTCGCGAAGTTCCTTAATTAAATAACCACTTTTCTCTGGGGGCGCAGCTCCTCTGACACCTTTCTCGACACCTACTTGGTTTATAGCATTGATCGTTAAGTGACGAATCTCCTGATGAGTAGCGGATACTCACAGTAGGATCGGGATCTAAATATCATCGTGTGATAAAGCTGAATGAATCCTACCAAAATTATCACACTCCAAATGGTATGCAACTCTTTGCAAATTTTAGTTTCTTTAGAAATTCCCGATATCAATTTCTGCCCCATGCTCTTATAACCTTGGCGTTGGTCAAAATGTCATAAGTCACATGTCAAGTTCTACCCATCATTATCTTGTTAATTTGAACCCATCTGTACATACCCCTGACGTTGGCCAAATGGTAATTCGACTGTCCCAAACCAACTCATCTATCTATGCAACAAATGAATACCCAGCAGCTACCAAACACTATGCCTTGGCGTTGGTCAAAATACATAGCTTGAATACTACTGAATACCCAAATGAAATGACGGAGGGCAACGAGTGGTTTTGGCGAAACCGTGAACATAATGAACTTGATATGATCGAAGGAACCTGATAGTTTTTAAAAGGAGTGGTTTAAGCTCCGCAATTTAAAAAAATATCTTCTGTTTTAAAATAACCAAGCGGTTTCTTTTAAACTGTTCTAACGATTCAACTTTGGTTTATTTTCTTTACATTAATATAACGCGTCCCATCAATTAACCTATCATTGCAGAAAACAAAGAAAATACAACGTCCTCTTATGACATCCGCATTCACCATTAGGCCCCATCATTCACTCGTTAGGTTACATAAATAACGACAGAGCGGGAGCTGGGCTAGCACGGGTGTAAAACATAAGTGACGCCTAATAGATATCATATATAGATATTGTACATTCGTCAGACGCAATAATAAGCATTTCAGATCACAGATGAACATATTGGATTTTCTACGAATCCTTATTCCTTTTGAGCATGCAAAGAAAGACGGATTACACACTCGCGATGAATAGCCAAAACCCCACGCTAGACCCCTACGGGTACGGCAAACTATCAGCCTAGTACCCGAAGTGAAGCGGTCTCCCTCAACAACATGAGTAGGCCACTAAACACTTCAAAATACCCGGTAGTTTTTGCACCCCACCTTAGCTCTATTCTAGGAGCAGAAAACAGTAAATGAAATAATACAATGGTGGCTACAAGCTCAACCCGGATGTGCCCCACAAAAGAATATTACTACAGATTACAATTTGCATTTGAATGAAAGAAACACTCGTCTCACATCCCCGGCAATCCATTCACGACAATACAACAAGTCCACATTCACAAACCAGTAAAAACCATTACAGAAATGTGCAACCCCCTGCTAACCGACATACTAGCAGTTAAGGAAGGTTTACGAACACATTAAACACATCACAGATATAATCAAGTTAGTCAAATATCTTAGAATTTCGATCAAGCAAACACAAATGATTCTACTCCAAACAATTCTCTGTGAACAAAAATCCTGAGCAGAAACAAAACATCCCAGAAAACACAACATCAATACAGAAGAATGACTGAGCAAATTTGGGTTAATTCGGAGTCAACTCGGAAGCGGATCCGCGGCGGATTGCTTGGATCGGCGGCGGTTCCGCGGCGCTTGGTCGAATCACAGTACCAAATTTCTTCACAATTCTTAAAATTCCCTACCTGTATTTTTAAGGGTGCTTGAAAAATTTTTAGACCCCGTTTTAAAATCGGCAGAAACATGGTGAAAATGATGTGTTTTCGGATTCGTTTTGCGATCGAATTTCTAACGACTTTGCTAACAAGTTAGTTGTGGTTTAGCGAGGCTCTGATACCCCTGTAAGTCGACATTAGACACCCTACATGATGCGGGGAGGCGGAATAGGTAAAACAATCATTTTGTTTAAACTAATATCGACTAACTTTACGTATCTTTGCTAAACCCTAACTAACAACTATATAGAAGTGATTAGCTATTATGATAAATGATTATACCAAATGAATCAAGTCCTTCTTGTTCTTGTTGATCACCTCCTCGTCGGCCTCATCGATGTGATAGAAGATCCACCCGAGAGCTACTTATCCACGCTTTAACCTCTCACTTGAGGTAACTAGGTGGCTATGAGTGCTAATCAAAGTAACCTAGAGGATATAGAAGAGGATTAGGGATTTATTAGTCTTGCTAACTCTAGGATCTCAACACATGAGAGGATTAGGGTTAGTTCTTGAAGAGAGAGAGCTTGAAGAGAGAGAAGGTGTGAGTGAGAATGATAATGAATTATGTCTCATTTTTTAATATATGAAGCATGATAATTATTAAATGAATAACATAATAATAATATCAACCATGCTTCATTAACTCTTTTTGGGTGAATCATCTCATGAGTCATTAAGCAATAAATGCTTCATTAACTCATTTGGATGAATCACACTATGAGTCACTAATCCATTTAATGCAAATAACACATAAGCCCTCAATTTCATCAATTTTCTAGAAGCTTCTTGACTAATTACGAGAATGCCCCTCCCATCCGTGAAAACAAGGAACTACTGAGACTGTATAAATCCAGTAATCCAATACTAGAATCTGGCTTAAACTAAAGCCCGCTAGTAAAAACTGTCCGAACATCGTACGTGCATAAAAACACGTATGTGTCCGAACCTTGTCGTAAAACCATACGACCTCCATATCATTTTGCCTGAAGTAGGGAAACTCTCTGTGTGGGACTCTAAAGACTCGACACTACGCTGGCAGTGGGATTAACCACAGGCCGCAAGCGGTACTAGCTGTACGTAACGGTCCCTAGGTATATGTCGATAAGAAGGCCGATGAGGAAACCCATCCAAACTCCTACTGAGCCTGATGTGACAATCTCTGTACAGTCCAGTCTATTCGTCTAAGACTATCGCATATCGGGCCTAGGGAAGCGGCAAGCGTCAGTCCGCTAAAAGCGGTATAAGTCGTGTCGGAATGAAGCCCATTACACCTTGAGAAAGTACTGGAAATCCTACCAGTAAATCTCATTTGCCCTGGCCAGGGAATTTGCGTAATGGCACTTCAAACACAGCGCGATATCCTCCCAATACCGGGAGAGACGAATCCTATCTAACCGCCACTGTCTCCAAGTGCTTCGGGACTGCACTCAACTGCTACCTGTTTGCAAGACTCCTTTGAGCCATGGTAGGGTAGCAATCTAAGAACAGTGGGAATACACTCGAGACGAAGCGGCAGTGTCAAGTCTGCGGACTCTGCTGCACTCATGTCACCAGGGAATTGTTAACTGACGACGAGTATAATACCAACCAACAGTTCCCTGCGAGTCCTGTTCGGTATACCCGTAACCCAACGAGCACATGTATACTATCTCCAGTATAACGTACTGATGGCTGTGGGATAGACCATCTCCCCAACTGGGATGAGAAACGTACACACTAGTCTAATCCGGAGTATCGATGCCCCGTCTCGATAATCCTACGAATAGGGACCTGAAAAAGGATTTGCTTGTAGACTACCCAGCCCCCTCTAGTGTGACTACCATCACAACGCTGGTAGTCAAGCAAGATCCTAAGGGTTCTATCAACATGTATTCTCGATATGCTAACATATACACATATGAAGATAGATACAAACCAAGTAGCGTACTACCATGTTTAGTAAGACTGTTAATATAACTGTGAATATCCCAAGCTTCCATTAAGTAATATACAAGCTAGTATGATACAATAATGGCCCCCAGGCAATATACATTAACAATCTCCCACTTGCACTAGGGCCATGTACTGGCGAATCGAAGACCTATCATCTCGAATAGCCTCTCAAACTGAGTCTGGGGTAAGGCCTTTGTGAATGGATCTGTAGTGTTTTCCTCTGTAGCAACTCTCCGGACCTCGATCTCCCGGCGATCTATGATCTCCCTGATCAGGTGATACCGCCTTAAGATGTGTCTGGACTTCTGATGGGACCTGGGTTCCTTCGCTAAAGCTATAACCCCGTTGTTGCCACAATACAGAGGTATTGGATCAACAATGGATGGTACCACCTGAAGTTCTGTGAGGAACTTCTTCATCCATACTGCTTCTTTTGCGACATCGCAAGCAACAATATACTCCGCTTCCATCATCGAGTCAGCAACGGTGTCCAGCTTGGAACTCTTCCAGCACACCGCCCCTCCATTGAGGGTAAAGACATAACCTGACATGGACTTGGAGTCATCCTTGTCACTCTGGAAGCTGGAATCAGCAAAAGTCTCGATCTTGAGGCCTTTTCCACCGTAAACCAAGAACATATCTATAGTCATTCTTAGGTACTTGAGAATGTTCTTTACTGCTATCTAGTACTTCTCCCCTGGGTCCGACTGATACCGGCTTACCACGCTCAGTGCGTAAGCTACATCAGGTCTGGTGCACAATATCGCATAAATTATAGAGCCTACCGCAGAAGCGTAGGGTATAACTGACATGCGATCCCTTTCCAAATCAGTCTTGGAAGACATCTCTTTGGATAGGGTGATTCCGTGACAAGCTGGTAAACTACCGCGCTTAGAATCTTCCATACTGAATTTTTTCAGTATAGTGTTGAAATACCTGGACTGCGAAAGTCCCATCATCCTCTTGGATCTTTCACGACAGATCTAGATCTCCAGAATGTAAGAGGCATCACCCAGGTCTTTCTTGGAGAACCTGTGTGACAAGAATTCTTCGACAGATTGTAGCATAGGAATGTCATTTTCTATCAAGAGAATGTCATCCACGTACAAGACGAGGAATACGACAGTTCGTGCTACAATTTTACTATATATACATGGTTCATCTGGATTGTTGATAAAGTCATATTCTTCGACCGTTTCATCAAAAAAGATGTTCCAACTCCGCGATGCCTGCTTTAGTCCATAAATGGACTTAAGCAACTTGCACACTTTCCTGCTGCTCCCACTCTGATTGAAACCTTCTAGCAAATCCATATAGACGCATTCTTCTAAATCACCATTTAGAAAATCCGTCTTTACGTCCATCTTCCAGATCTCATAATCATAGAAGGCGGCAATGGCAAGAAGGATCCGAATGGATTTGAGAGAAGCCACTGGAGAAAAAGTTTCGTCATAGTCCAAACTAGGTCTTTGACGAAGACCCTTTGCAACAAGTCTAGCCTTATAGGTTTCCACCTGTCCATCTACACCAATCTTTTTCTTGAAGATCCACTTGCATCCTATGGGTTTTACCCTATCTGGAGCAAAGTCCAAAGTCCATACTTTGTTGGTGTACATGGACTCCATTTCGTTCCGCATTGCATCCAGCCATCTTACTGAGTCGCCGCTCTGGATAGCCAGCTGGAAGCTAGTAGGTTCATCATTATCAATGATGCAATCTTCTCTATCCCCGTCTATGAGAAAACCGTAGTATCTCTCAGACGGATGAGACGGCCTACTACTCCTGTGAAGGGGTGCGGGAATGTCCTGTTCTTCTTGAACTTCTGGTTCTACCAAAATTTCAGTAGTAGTTTGTGGTTCTGAAATTTCTTCCAGTTCTATTGCACTCCCATTTGTTTCCTTTTCTAAAATCTTCTATTCTAGAAAATGGGTATTACGAGAAACAAAAACCTTTTGTTTCTCTGCATAATAGAAAAAATACCCCTTGGAGTTCTTTGGATATCCTACAAACTTACACTGTACTGACCGTGCCTCGAGTTTGTCCGCATGCTACTTTTTAACAAAAGCTGGACATCCTTATATCTTCAGATACTGAAGATAGGGTTTCTTCCCACTCCACATCTGATATGGTGTGGTAGGCACAGTCTTGGTAGGAGCCATGTTCAAAAGATATAAAGCCGATTCTAGTGCATAACCCCAGAAAGATCGTGGTAACTCAGCATTACTCATCATGGAACGTACCATATCTAATAGGGTTCGGTTCTGTCTCTCCGATACACCGTTATGTTGTGGAGTGTATGGAGGAGTAAGATGAGAGAGAATTCCTTTCTCTTTTAGGTAACCCAGGAACTCGGCACTTAAGTATTCACAACCTCGATTAGATCTCAGTGTCTTGATACTTTTGCCGGTTTAGTTTTCTACTTCATTCTTATATTCTTGAAATTTCTCAAAGGCCTCGGATTTATGTTTCATTAAAAAAGTGAATCCATACCTAGAGTAATTATCCATAAAAGTAATGAAATATGAAAAACCACCTCTTGCATGTGTAGACATTGGACCACATACATCGCTGTGTATGAATCCTAAGAGCTCGCTCGCTCTTACTCCATGTCTAGTGAATGGAGTCTTTGTCATCTTTCCTTTGAGACATGATTGACAAGTGGCATAAGATTGATATTCGAACGGATCCAAATATCCTTCTCTATGTAACTTAGTTAACCTTGTCTCATTGATGTGACCTAGTCTACAATGCCATAAGAAAGCCTGATTTATATCAGGAGACTTTCTTTTTAGTGTGTTCTGGACATTGAAAATCTGTAATTGGTTTAATACATATATATCGTTATCTAGTGTACCGGACCCAATCAAACCATGATTAAGGTGAATGTTAACAACATCGCTTACAAACGTGAAATCATAACCTTCTTTTAATAACAACGATACTAATATGATATTACACGTCAAACTGGGTACACAAAAACAGTTATGCAAAACCAAAATATGTCCACTCGTCAATCCAAGGTGATAATCCCCTATGGACACAGCACCCACGTTAGCTCCGTTAGCAACCTGGAGGGTCATATAACCAACCTTCAGCACTCTACGGTTTCTCAGTGCCTGCAATGAATTGCATATATGAGATCCTGATCCGGTATCCAATACTCAGGAAGTAGAGTTGATTGACAGACAATTTTCAATTACAAACACACCTGAAATCGAAGCCACAGCTTGCTTCGGATCCTGGTTCTTGGCAATCCAAGCTTTGCAATCTTTCTTCCAGTGGCCTTTCCAACGACAGTAGAAGCACACGTCCTTTGCCACTACTGGCACCGCTACCTTTGCCTTTCCCTTAACTCCCACCTTACCAACACCACCTCTTGGTTTGGTAGCAACCTTCTTCTTCCTTCTTTTGGCCCTAGCCTTGGACCCGGAAGAGGAAGCACCGTGAACAAACATAGTGGGTGTTTCCCTTGCTTTCTGCAAGGTGCCCTCTGCACTCCTCAACATGTTAAGGAGTTCTGGAAGTTCAATTTCTTTTCCTTGAATGTTGAAATTCAAAATAAACTGGGCGTAGGTGGAAGGAAGGGACTGAAGAACCAAGTCTATATATAGCTCGTTCTCTAATGTCGTCCCGAAGTCCGCGAGCTCTTTTATATAGCCGATCAACTTGAGGACACGTTCTCCTACAGATGATCCGACGGACAGCCTCGACTGAAACAAGTTCTTCAAGGTCTCGTATCTAGTTATACGAGATTGCTCTCCATACAGTTCCTTGGTGTGGAGAAATATGGATTCAAGATCCATATTCTCGTGCCTCCTCTGATGTTCATTATTCATAGAGGCAAGCACGATGCATTTGGCCTTCGCACAGTCAATCTTCCAGGTCTTGCGGATTTCCTTATCCGCGATACTGGATTCTGGACCAGGGACAGCAGGTGCCATAGTAGTAAGGACATACCCTAATTTGTCATAAGTAATTGCCATCTTGACATTCTGGAACCTGTGTTTATAGTTTGGCCCTGTCAAAATATTTTTATCTAATAGTAACTTAAGGCCTGTCATGTTCTGGGTCGCTGCAATTGAGAGAGAGGGAACACTTTAGCATGATGCTCTTGCAAGTTTAGAGTGGTTTTTAGTTTATCTAAACTGGATGGCTCCCACTATTCCTCGAATCCCTCCTCAAATCAAAAAAGAAGAACTAGTTAGGACTATTCTCACCGTACAATACTTGCTTAACCGTTCAGCCAAGCCGGTGTCGGTACTTCGAGGGAGGTTTTCCGATGCTTTCGCGAAGTTCCTTAATTAAATAACCTCTTTTCTCTGGGGCGTAGCCCCGCTGACACCTTTCTCGACACCTACTTGGTTTATAGCATTGATCGTTAAGTGACGAATCTCTTGATGAGTAGCGGATGCTCACAGTAGGATCGGGATCCAAATATCATCGAGTGATAAAGCTGAAGGAATCCGACCAAAATTATCACACTCAAAATGGTATGCATCTCTTTGCAAATTTCAGTTTCTTTAGAAATTCCCGATATCAATTTCTGCCCCATGCTCTTATGACCTTGGCATTGGTCAAAATATCATAAATCACATGTCAAGTTCTACCCATCATTATCTTATTAATTTGAACCCATCCGTACATACCCCTGACGTTGGCCAAATGGTAATACGACTGTCCCAAACCAACTCATATATCTATGCAACAAATGAGTACCCAGCTGCTACCAAACACTATGTCTTGGCGTTGGTCAAAACACATAGCTTGAATACTACTGAATACCCAAATGAAATGACAGAGGGCTACGAATGGTTTTGGAGAAACCGTGAACGTAGTGAACTTGATATGATCGAAGGAACCTGATAGCTTTTAAAAGGAGTGGTTTAAGCTCCGCAATTTTAAAAAATATCTTCTGTTTTAAAATAACCGAGTGGTTTCTTTTAAACTGGTCTAACGATTCAACTTTGGTTTATTTTCTTTGCATTAATATAATGCGTCCCATCAATTAACCTATCATTGCAGAAAACAACGAAAATACAACGTCCTCTTATGACATCCGCATTAGCCACTGGGCCCCGTCATTCACCCGTTAGGTTACTTAAATAACGACAGAGCGGGGGCTGGGCTAGCGCGGGTGTAAAACATATATGACGTCTAACAGATATCATATATAGATATTGTACATTCGTCAGATGCAATAATAGGCATTCCAGATCATAGATGAACATATTGGATTTTCTACGAATCCTTATTCCTTTTGAGCCCGCAAAGAAAGACGGATTACACAGTCACGATGAATAGCCAAAACCCCACCCTAGACCCCTACGGGTACGGCAAACTACCCGCCTAGTACCCGAAGTGAAGCGGTCTCCCTCAACAACATGAGTAGGCCACTAAACACTTCAAACTACCCGGTAATTTATGCACCCTACCTTGGGTCTATCCTAGGAGCAGAAAACAGTAAATGAAATTATACAATGGTGGCTACAACCTCAATACGGATGTGCCCCGCAAAAGAATATTACAACAGATTAATTTACATTTGAATGAAAGAAACACTCGTCTCACATCCCCGGCTATCCATTCACGACAATCCAACAAGTCCACATTCCCAAACCAGTAAAAACCATTACAGATATGTGCAACCCCCTGCTAACCGACATAGTAGCAGTTAGGGAAGGTTTACGAACACATTAAACACATCACAAATATAATCAAGTTAGAAACATCTTAGAATTTCGATCAAGCAAACACAAATGATTATACTCCAAATAATTCTCTGTGCACAAAAATCCTGAGCAAAAACAAAATATCCCAGAAAACACAATATCAACACAGAAGAATAATTGAGCAAATTTGGGTTGACTCGGAGTCAACTCGGCCGCGGATCCACTGCGGATCGCTTGGATCGGCGGCAGTTCCGCGGCGTTATCGTCGAATCACAGTCCCAAATTTCTTTACAATTCTTAAAATTCTCTGCTTGTATTTTTAAGGGTCCGTGAAAAATTTTTAGACCCGTTTTTAAAATCGGCAGAAACATGGTGAAAATGATGTGTTTGCGGGTTCGTTTTGCGATCGAATTTCTAATGATTTTGCTAACAAGTTATTTATGATTTAGCGAGGCTCTGATACCATTATAAGTCGACGTTAGACACCCCACATGATGCGGGGAGGCGGAATAGGTAAAACAATCATTTTGTTTAAACTAATATCAACTAACTTTACGGATCTTTGCTAAACCCTAACTAACAACTATATACAAGTAATTAGATACTATGATAGATGATTATACCTAATGAATTAAGTCTTTCTTGTTCTTGTTGATCACCTCCTCGTCGGCCTCCTCGATATGATAGAAGATCCACCCGAGAGCTACTTCTCCAAGCTTTAACCTCTCACTTGAGGTAACTAGGTGGCTATGAGTGCTAATCAAAGTAACTTAGAGAATATAGAAGAGGATTAGGGATCTATTAGTCTTGCTAACCCTAGGATCTCAACACACGAGAGGATTAGGGTTAGTTCTTTAAGAGAGAGAGCTTGAGAAGAGAGAATTTGTAAGTGAGAATGATAATGAATTATGTCTCATTTTTGAATATAGGAAGCATGATAATTATTAAATGAATAACATAATAATAATATCAACCATGCTTCATTAACTCTCTTTGGGTGAATTATCTCATGAGTCATTAAGCAATAAATGCTTCATTAACTCATTTGGATGAATCACACCATGAGTCACTAATCCATTTAATGCAAATAACACCTAAGCCCTCCAACTCATCAATCTTCTAGAAGCTTATCGACTAATTAAGAGAATGCCCCTCCCATCCGTGAAAACACGGAAATACTGAGACTGTATAAATCCAATAATCCAATACTAGAATCTGGTTTAAACTAAATCCCGCTAGTAAAAACTGTCCGAACATCGTACGTGCATAAAAACACGTATGTGTCCGAACCTTGTCGTAAAACCATACGACCACTATATCATTTCGCCTGAAGCAGGGAAACTCTCTGTGTGGGACTCTAAAGATTCGACACTACACTGGCAGTGGGTTTAACCACAGGCCACAAGCGGTACTAGCTGTACGTAATGGTCCCCAGGTAGATATCGATAAGAAGGCCAATAAGGAAACCAATCTGAACTCCTACTGAGCCTGATGTGACAATCTCTGTACATTCCGGTCTGTTCGTCTAAGACTATCGCATATCGGGCCTAGGGGCGGCAAGCGTCAGTCCCCTAAAAGCGGTATAAGTCGTGTCGGAGTGAAGCCCATTACACCTTGAGAAACTACTGGAAATCCTACTAGTAAATCTCGTTTGCCCTGGCCAGGGACTTTGCATAATGGTTCTCCAAACACAGTGCGATATCAACTCCCAATACCGGGAGAAACGAATCCTATCTAACTGTCTCCAAGTGCTTCGGGACTGCACCCAACTGCTACCTGTTTGCACGACTCCTTTAAGCCGTGGTAGGGTAGCAATCTAAGAACAGTGGGAACACACTCGAGACAAAGCAGCAGTATCAAGTCTGCGGACTATGCTGTACTCATGTCACCTGAGAACTGTTAACTGACGACGGGTATAATACCAACCAACAGTTCCCTGCGAGTCCTGTCCGGTGTACCCGTAGCCCAACGAGCACCTGTATACTATCTTTAGTACAACGTACTGATGGCTGTGGAACAGACCATCTCCCCAACTGGGATGAGAAGCGTACACACTAGTCTACTCCGGAGTATCGATGCCCTGTCTCGATAATCCTACGACTAGGAACCTGAAAAAGGATGTACTTGTAGACTACCCAGCCCCCACTAGTGTGACTGCCATCACAACGCTGGTAGTCAAGCAAGATCCTAAGGGATCTATCAATATCTATTCTCGATATGCTAACATATACACATATTAAGATAGATACAAACCAAGTAGCGTACTACCATGTTTAGCAAGACTGTTAATATAACTGTGAATATCCCAAGCTTCCATTAAGTAATATACAAGCTAGTATGATACAATAATGGCCCATAGGGCATATACACTAACGTTTACAACAATGCGAGTTATCCATCACTATCACTGTGTCGTCTCTGCAGAACGAGACGCAAACCCTTTCCATCACGCCACTTATTTCTTCCCCACTTCTTCCTGACTCTATACATCATATTCTTCCACCAACCGGTGTGTTTCACTGATAAAATCTTCGAATGGTTGGTGTTGACTTTCTGTCTTTGTAAAGCTTTGCATTGACCAGGAACTTTGACCCCCTCTTGTGATTTTAAAAAGATTAACATTGGTTAACTCAAGTTTGGGGGCGAGGGGGTTTGTTTTTGGCTCTTGAAAATAAAAGTTGTCCTCAAAATTGTGAGCCAAAAATAAGTTTGGGGGAGCATTTTCACGTCCATATTTCTTAACCCCGCTAATAAATTTTCCTTCCAAGCCTACAGTTTTTTGAGATTTAACAGATAACAACAGTGAGGACACTGTTGTAAATAAGTTTGGGGGAGGTTTGTGCTTATTTACGCATCACTTTGCATCATACTTTGCATAAGCACAAAACATATAATAAAAAAATTTGTACATAAATAAGATAATAAAAGATTAGAAAGTGAAAAATTACATCTATAAGATTGGAAAAGTTTAAGAAAACCAAGAAAGTTAGAAGTTTTCTTAAATGAAACTATTAATAAGTAGTTATGAGCCGTTGTCCCAAGGGTTCGTAAGTTGAAAGAAGTCACTAATCTGCAGATAAAAATAAGTCTGAAAAATAGTTCCTGTTCTGAAAGACAACCATTTGAATGTTGATACCCTACTATACGCACTTTCACACGTCTTGAAACTTGGGATAGTAGAGGATACCTTGAAATGCTCTTGTCTAAAAGCCAAAATATGAAGAAAATAATAAATGAAGCATAAAAGATAAAATGGTGAAGAAAAATGAACACTGGTTTTGTAATCACCAAGGCAATATAAAAAAAATATAACGAGGGTGCTTCATCACCTAGTGCCTTAGACCAACTAGTTTGGGAATCACTGCTAAGCCTTAGGTGTTGCAAGACGAGAAAAGTACTAAATATACCTAATCTGTGAGCATATGAGTAATCGGTCGGTTAGTACCTCAAAAAGTATTAATGGTCGCATGAAAAATGTGTGAGCAAATTCATCTAAATTTTCACCGATTAAAAAGTACTGAGGTGGATGGACAAGAGTATGATAGCTTGAATTGAATTATCCGAGTGTAGGGATGTTCTTTACACACACGTAGGGGTATATGATCATTGTTTGGAAGAATGGTAGGAAGGAAGAATAAAAACGATGTTTTATTGAGGGATGATGTGATTTCTAACATTTTTTCATGACTATTAAGTTAGGGCTCATGACAACCGAAAAGATAGTATAGTTAGAAACTCTAATTTTCAAAGTCTTTCTTTTATAATTCCTATCTTTATATGTAACTTTCACAGTCTTCCTTTTATTATGGGATTTTGTGGGTGCAATCCGCTGAAAACCCTCAGGAGACAACACTCCTCCTACTAGGGACACCTAGAGGTTTAAAGGCTTATTGCACATGCTCAGTACAATCGTGTTTGCCTACGAAAGTGTGCTACTTACTTTTTCTTTTTATTTCTATTTTCTCCTTTTCTTGAATAAAAGATATTTGCTCGAGACGATCAAAATTAAGTTTGGGGGAATTTGATCAGTCGAAAATATTACATTCTGAACACATCAATTTCCCTACTCTTTCTAATCATCTAAAGGTGTTTGGTATAAATATAGCACATATTAGCAACTTGTTCATATCAGATTTTTGCATTTTCATACCGCCCAATTTTTATCACATTGCATATCGGTAGATACTCTTGAGCCGTGTTTGCTAGTCAATTGCAGGATACAGGTTCCCGGTTCTCAAACGGAGAAATTCATGAAAAACACAACAAAATCCGGTTCCTGCCAACCACAGATAAAACACGGTCTCCGCTCTTCATCCGTATGTTGCCAGATACCAGTTTAGGAAGACAAAGTGTCAACTCAATGTCATTCTCATGCACAAGGCTCAATGGTAGCACAAAATCCAAGAGATCTACGCGGAGCTCGAGGCAATCATCCACAAAAAAGTCCACCTTTGCTCAATAGAAATTCTGGAAGAAATAGGAATGAATTATCAGAAAATACCCACACCAGACAAGAGGGGACAGGAGACCAGGAAAAACCTCAGAAGCCCACACCCTAAACACACTATAGGGGCGCGGATCCGCGGCCATAGGGGGCTATAGGCGGCGGATCCGCGGCCGTACAGTGGGTTCAGGCAGTGACTTTTCAGGGGCAGTTTGGTCATTTCGTCAGGGTTCTGTTGGTTGCCCTAGGGTTTCATTTCGTGGCCTATAAATAGCCCAGAATTTTGAGAAGAAATGTCAAATTTTTGTATTCTCATTTTTTGCCTAGTTTTAGTCTTGTTCTTCTTCCTCTTCTCACCTCTTCTCCATTAAACTTGTAGTGAGCTTTTGAGTGAAGAGTGATGAATAAAGAAGACCAATTTTTATCATGCTTGTCTCTTTCTTTACTTGTCCTAATTTGTTGTAATTTTAATTGTTAAGTAGTTGTTGTTATTTGTTTGATTGTTTCTTTCTTCTCTCTTTTCCTTTATCATTCATACGACAATGATACTTACGCTTGATCCTCGCCAAGGTGAGGTCGCAAATAGTTAGTCGTATTCTTCTAGCCTCCTTCTTTCTATCTTCCTCTTTTGTTTGTTTTATTTTCCCGTATGATGAAGTGTGAGTAGTTTTATACTTGTTAGGGTAGGATAAGGGAAGTTTGAGAGAAGGAAATCTCTCTCACTCTTTCTTTGCCCAACAACTTAAATCGACTCCCGTTAATTGAACCACAATCCGCTCCTTACGGCACCCTATCCTACATTATAGCGGTGATTCCGTAGTGAGACCGGTTGTGGTTGAATTAACCGGAGGTTATGGATAAGAGCCAAGAACGGACGGACAAGCACCAAAAGGAAGGACTATGCGTTGGAAAGCCTAGCTTATACTCGCAAGTTCCTTCCTAGCCGTGCTAATCCCCGTTGTTGCCGATTACCGTAACACCGATATTAAGTGGGGCAAAGAAAGATGTGGAGACTCCTAACTCAAACTAACCTAATCCTCACCCTAACAAGCTCTCTTTAAATATCAACTTACACTTAGATAACCTCAACAAAATCTGAAAACAGGACTTAACTCGTTAAAACACTTTGAAAAAGACTCCCATCTCCCTGCGGACGACCCGTACTCAACCGGCTAGCTATAAGCGAAACCGTCTTGATTGCAGTATTTAAACTAAACTTGAACACGCACGTACTCTAACAATCAAATGGCGCCGTTGCCGGGGAGACGGTAGTTTGTTTCCTTGTGTAATTTCGGGTTAATTTGTAAGTATAAAAAAAAACGAAAAAAAAAAATACTTTGTAAAAGAAACCATCTTGTTATTCTTGATTAGTTTTTGTGCAAGTGTGCAGGAAATACGAAGCTCAAGTTCGACGCCAAAGACGTTGGAAATACGGAGTTCAAGTACAGTGCCAAAGACGTGGGAAGATAGACCCACATTTTCGCGGCTACACCGCGACGGACAAAAAGAAGCATCCGGTCTACTGTACAAATCTGGAGCAAATACAGTGAGCCATTCAAGATTCAGTACATTCAGACAAGCAGAGGAACCCCAACAGAGAACACCCCAAAATTTCAGAGCCCCAATTCCTCAACCTAGCCGCGGATCCGCGGCCTAAGTAGGTGTTTGGCCGCGGATCCGCGGCCATTCAGTGCCTTCAGGGTGCAATTTTTCTCTCTGTAAGTCTCTCTGCCTCTCTCCACTCCTCTGAACTCCACTGAATTGTGTTTTCTGCAGGCTTCTTTGCGCAAACTCTTCTCCCCCTTCCAATAAACTGTTCTTGTGCAGGATTCTTTGCGCCGCAAATAAAAATTGTTTGCAGTTGATTTGTTACTGTTTTGCATTCTTTAATACGGACTTAAGGGGCTTGAAACCAATCCAGATTGGGTGGGGATTTCATCACCCTTCCCAGGACCCCAAAAATCACTAAAGCATATGCATTGTCCACTGTAAATTAAAAAAATACTAGACTTCAGCCCTAAGGACTTCACGCTCATTAGGAGGAGATAAACCTTGTTTAGAACCTCGCTTAACCGTATATTGTTTACGGGGTGTCTAGGAAAGTGTTAAAGGCGCAACCGCCGAAAGAGAAAGGGTTATTTAATTAAGGAACTTCGCGAAAGCGTTGGACAACCTCCCCTTATCTCTGCACTTACCTGGCCTCGTGATCAGTGTATTTTTAAGCCCGTTTCTCGACATTGTTTAACTTCGACAATCAAGTTCAGGAGCAGGTCTAGTAGACCTAGGTTACCCTAGATCTAGGTGTGATTGTGCATATCTTGTTTGTGATTGCTTAAGCCGTATTTCCGTACATACTTCTGTAAATCTCTTTCTAAAAACAAAAAAAAAGAAAAAAATCAAAAACTTTTATAAAAACTTGCCCTTTTGTCGCCAAATCCATTTTCACCCAACACCCATCGCCTTTCTTCATTGACGTTTTCTTACCCTCACCTTCTCCGCTTTGACTATACTAAACTCGTTTAGTGTATGTCCGCTTGGACTCGGGACACTAGCGCCCGTCTAGTCCGCGTTACGTTAGTCGCGGCCGACTACGCGATCGACTCCGAAGTCGATACTCCGTCCACTCCTCTTTCACCCCTTCCTTTGCCGGCCAACTCCGACGTTGACCGGAATTCTGTTCATACATCTTCACCTTCACCTTCCTCTTCTTCCGCGATGTCGGGATTTAATCCGAACATCTCTTTGACCACCCCTGGATTGGCTCCACCTCCTACGGAGACCAATCTTCCACCACCTCCGCCTGTTGTAGCGCCGCAGCGAATCGCGCTCCAGGATCGTTTCTACCCTACCCGTTCTGCACTTCCCACCTGTCTTTCTCTTCCTCCGGCCAATGGGGACAACTTTGAAATTAAGCCCCATTTCATCTACATGCTTCCACGTTTTCATGGGCTTGAATCTGAAGATGCCTATATCTTCATAAATAAATTTCAAAATGTCTGTGCCATGATGAAAACCACCCAGCTGTCGGACGATGCTATACGTCTACGGGTCATTCCGTTCACTTTATGCGATCTCGCAGAAAAATGGCTGTATAGCACCGCTTCCCACTCAATCACCAGCTGGGACGAGTTTGTTAAAGCGTTTCTGAAAAAATTCTACCCAAATCATAAGACCGCAAGAATTCGAAATGAAATCAACCAATTCTCCCAGCTTCCTTCTGAACCCTTCTGGAAGTGCTTTGACCGATACAAAGACCTTCTTGTTCAGTGTCCTCACCACGGTATAGAGAAATGGCAACTCTGCCAAACCTTATACGAGGCACTGAACCCAGCAACGAAGCAGTTGCTGGAAACCATCTGTCAGGGCCACTTCCTATCCAAATCTGACGAGGAAGCGTGGCAGTTCTTTGACGATCTTGCGGAGCAAACGCTACAGTGGGAGAGCACCAGACCGACTTCTTCTTCTTCTACCTCCACTTCTACCGGTCAGTCTAGGGTAGGAATCCACCAACTCGATGTCTCTATTGCGATGAAAGCTGAAATGGCTGCAATAACACGAAAGCTTGAAGCGATAGAGAGCAAATTTTCTGCTCCTGCCCCCACACCTGTTCTCCCCCTTCGTACCATCTGCGCTTGTTGTTCCGATCCTTCCCACTTGACCGAAGAGTGTTCTTACAATCTACCCCCGCAAGGACAGGATCAGGTTAATGCTGCCTTCCAGCAAAGACCGAGGAATGATCCATACTCTTCCACCTATAATCCCGGTTGGAGGAACCACCCCAATTTCGCCTGGAATCAGAATCAGAATCAATTCCAGGGCAACAATTTCCAAAGGGCCCCTCCGCCGCAACAACAAGCGCAGCAACAAACTCAGTATCAGCAGCCCTTCCAACCCCAACCCTTCCAAAACCAGACGAACAACTTTGCACCGAACAACTCTTTTCCACCAAACAATTTTGTTCCGTCAAACACTGATAAGGTTTCCTCGCTCGAGCGAAGTCTGGAGGCGTTTGTTAAACAATCGACTCAATCCACCGCCAACATCCAGTCTTTGATTCAATCTTTAGTGCAACACACTGCCGCACACGGGCAAAGCATCAAGACCATCGAGGCCCAGATTGCACAGCTGAACGCGGCCTTGAGCGAGCGAGAGAAGGGGAAGCTCCCGTCCCAGCCACTTCCAAATCCCGGTCACCCACATAATGCACATGTTGCTCTTGAACAACAAAACCATAATGTGAGTGCCGTGACCACACTGAGATCAGGGAGGATGCTGCCAAACAACATTGGCAAACGGATCAACGATGATGCCCCGGCCGCTGCTTCTTCTTCTTCTCCTTCTTCTTCTTCGTCTTCCGAGCCTATTCTCCGTTCTTCACAAGGCTCTCCCTCTTCTTCTTCTGCTCTGAACGGACCCACTTCTCACTCCACGAAAACACCTATTCTGGGATCCGTTCCAACTCCAAAATCTCCTCCTCCAGCATTAGACTCAACCAATTTTCAAAATGTTCCATTTCCAAACCGGTTGAGGTCTAACAAACAAAATCCACAAATGGAGAAGATTTTGGAGTTATTCAAGCAAGTTAACATTAACATTCCTCTTTTAGATGCTGTCCAACAAGTCCCGTCTTACGCGAAAATCTTAAAGGACTTGTGCACGAAAAAGAGGAAGTCTCAGGTACCCAAGAAAGTTTTCTTGGCTAGTGCTGTGAGTGATGCCCTTACCCAATCTTTACCACAAAAACGGAAGGACCCTGGCTGTCCTACGATTTCAATTACTATTGGGGATAAGAACATCAACCGCGCACTATTAGATCTTGGTGCCAGTGTTAACTTGCTTCCGTATTCAGTATACGAGCAATTAGGCGTCGGAGAGCTGAAACCCACCCACTGCACTCTCCAGATGGCCGACCGATCGATCACCCATCCTAGGGGTGAGCTAGAGGATGTGTTAATAAAAGTCGGGGACTTCATATTCCCCGTCGACTTCATTGTCTTAGATACACAGCCTGTAGCTAACCCCCGGAATCAAATTCCGGTGATACTCGGTCGCCCATTTCTCGCAACCTCAAATGCTGTGATCAATTGTCGCAATGGTTCAATGAACCTCTCTTTTGGAAATATGACGATTGAACTCAACATTTTTAGGTTGGGGAATCAGCCCGCCGAACCTAATGCTCATATACTGGATGTTTGCTCGATCCAGGAGATCACACCAGAAGAGTGTGAATTCGAGGAGTTTCTGTTTGAACACGATAATCTTGACGCCACTAGTGCGTTTCTCTTCGAACCTGCTGCTGCTTCTGCGCCCGACAACGAATACGAGTGTTTCACATTCTTGAACGATCTTAGCCGCGCACAACCCGAGTTTGAATCTTTCGACTTTTCGGATGAGTTACCTGAACCATCCGACTCGGTTGCCTACACTCGTTTTGAACCTTTGCTGGAGTCCTTTGAGTTCGAGACCCTTGCACCAGTCTTGCCTTCCATCATTTCACCTCCAACGCTCGAACTCAAGCCGTTGCCGTCTCACCTTAAGTATGCTTACTTAGGTGAGAACGAGACCCTCCCTGTCATCATTTCGGCGTCTCTAGCTCCAGAGCAAGAGAAAGCCCTTCTCGCGGTCTTGCACAGCAACAGGCAAGCTTTTGGCTGGTCCATGGCGGACATCAAGGGGATTAGTCCCCTGATCGTTGAGCATCATATTCATCTGATGGATGATGCCAAACCAGCCCGGGATCCACAAAGACGTCTTAATCCAGTCATGAAGGAGGCTGTGAAGAAGGAGATCGTCAAATGTCTAGATAGTGGTATCATTTACCCTATCTCTGATAGCCAGTGGGTTAGCCCCATTCATGTTGTCCCCAAGAAGTCGGGCATCACGGTCATAACCAACGAGGCGAATGAGTTAATCCCTACTCGCACCCAAACTGGGTGGCGAGTTTGCATTGATTACAGAAAACTCAACGCCGCAACGCGGAAAGACCACTTTCCGCTACCTTTCATTGACCAGATGCTGGAACGATTGGCCGGACATGAGTACTATTGTTTTCTTGATGGCTACTCTGGCTATAATCAAATTCCCATCGCCGAAAAAGACCAGGACAAGACCACTTTCACTTGTCCTTTCGGCACGTTTGCATATCGTCGCATGCCCTTTGGGTTATGCAATGCGCCCGCTACCTTCCAGCGGTGTATGATGGGTATTTTCTCGGAGATGGTGGAAAAATTTCTGGAGATTTTCATGGATGACTTCTCCATCTTCGGCGACTCCTTTGACGAGTGTTTGCTGCATCTTGACGCTGTCCTTACCCGATGTAAGGACAAGAATCTCACTTTGAACTGGGAGAAATGCCACTTCATGGTGCGCGAAGGTATTGTCTTAGGACATATCATCTCGCAAAATGGCATAGAGGTTGACAAAGCAAAGATTGAGGTCATTTCCAATCTGCCTCCTCCCCGATGCGTCAGAGATATCCGAGCCTTCCTTGGCCATGCCGGTTTCTATAGACGGTTTATCAAGACTTTAGCAAGATTGCTAGGCCCTTGACGCTTTTGCTGGCCAAGGACACGCCTTTCGACTTCAACTCGAGCTGTGTGACTGCATTCGAGTCACTGAAACGCTCACTCACTTCTGCTCCCGTTCTTTCTTCACCTGACTGGACGCACCCATTTGAGATTATGTGCGATGCATCCGACTTTGCCATCGGTGCTGTCCTTGGACAGCACATCAACAAGATGCCGCACGTAATCTATTATGCGAGCCGAACCCTGAACGACGCCCAACTTAACTATACAACAACTGAGAAGGAATTCTTAGCTGTTGTATTTACTTTAGAAAAGTTCAGGCCCTACCTCGTCGGCTCTCCGGTCATTGTCTACACGGACCATTCAGCTCTGCGCCATCTTTTTGCGAAGAAAGATGCCAAATCTCGGTTAATACGTTGGATCCTCTTGCTTCAAGAGTTTGACCTTGTCATTAAGGACAAACGAGGATGTGAAAACGTAGTTGCCGACCATCTCTCACGACTTCCTTCTTCGCCTTCGCTTCCAATTCCAATCAACGACGTTTTCCCGGATGAACAGCTCTTGACAGTATCCTGCGAACCCTGGTTCGCAGATATTGTAAACTATTTGGCCACGGGATTACTACCGACTGAATGGTCGAGTCAGGACAGACTTCGCTTCTTATCCCAAGTAAAACACTTTTACTGGGACGAACCCTACTTGTTCAAGTACTGTCCCGACCAGATTATTCGTCGGTGTGTCCCTGATGAGGAATTCAAGAGTGTGCTGTCATTTTGCCACGATCAAGCGTGTGGCGGGCATTTTGGGCCCAGAAAGACAGCTGAGAAGATCTTGCAATGTGGTTTCTACTGGCCACAACTCTTCAAAGACGCTAACGACTATTGCAAGACTTGCTCCCGGTGCCAACACTTGGGCCGGATATCCCGGAGGAACGAGATGCCGCTCCAACCGATCTTGGTTGTGGAGATTTTCGATGTTTGGGGGATAGACTTCATGGGGCCGTTTCCCAGCTCTGTTGGGAACTTGTACATTCTTCTAGCTGTTGATTACGTCTCTAAATGGGTCGAGGCTGTGCCGAGCCGGACTAACGACAACAAGGTTGTCGTTAGGTTCCTTAAAGAAAACATTTTCTCCCGGTTTGGCCACCCTCGAGCGATCATTAGCGACAATGGAAGTCATTTCTGCAATAGGACTTTCGAGGCCTTGATGCGGAAATACTCCATTAATCATAAGCTCTCTACGCCCTACCACCCCCAAACCTGCGGGCAGGCCGAAGTTTCAAATCGGCAAATCAAGCAGATACTGGAGAAGACGGTTTCCAAGAACCGTAAGGATTGGTCTCTGAAACTCACTGATGCCCTTTGGGCATTTAGAACCGCTTATAAGACCGACCTTGGCATGTCTCCCTATCGGCTTGTGTACGGAAAAGCCTGCCACCTACCTGTTGAAATCGAGCATCGCGCATTTTGGGCGATAAAGGAGCTGAATCTGTCTATCGAGGACGCGGGCAGCCATCGGAAGCTGCAGCTGAACGAACTATGCGAGCTTAGGGATGAGGCTTACGACAACGCGGTTGTCGTTAAGAATCGAACGAAGGTGTTTCACGATAAACACCTTTTGCACAAAACCTTCGTACCTGGTCAGCAGGTACTGCTTTACGACACCCGACTTCATTTCCATCCTGGAAAGCTCAGATCTCGCTGGAAAGGGCCGTATTTTGTGCGGAATGTGTATCCGCAGGGCGCTGTGGATTTGGAGAATCCAAAGGACGGTTCACTCTTCAAAGTGAACGGACACCGATGCAAACCGTACCTTAGCGCCGAACCAACAGAGGAGCTCCTGTTCTTACAGGAGCCGGTTTACCCTGAATGATCTTCCTCTGCCTACCTCCAAACTTCGGTTATCCAGCCAAGAACAGTGGACACTGTTCTAAATAAGTTTGGGGGTATGTACAAACCATTTTGTATCTATTTGTGTATATTCTTTTTTCTTTTCTTTAAAAACTAAAACAAATAAAAAAATTGTATATTGCTAACCGACAATTTTTGAACCTTCCAACTACTCTCTTCATCGAACGACAGTGAGGACACTGTCCAGTTTAAGTTTGGGGGTACGCTCGGTACGCATTTCTTACCTTCGCATTCATATGTATATTTTGCATCTGCATATTTAAATCCATAAAATCCATAAAAATTTGAAAATTTTCTAAAAAATATAAAAACTTTTTTGTCAAGATAGCTTGTGGAAGAACTCCGATTCAACATTCGACGGTTTTTGTTTGAAAAAATAGGAATAACTAGATCTTATGTTTGGATTTTGGAAAACCTGAAAGATAACTCTCCTTTGAAGTTAACTATAGCTGATATACGTCTTTACATCACACTACACGTGTCGTAAGATTTTGAGAATTAGATGACAAGTCTTTCATGTTTAAACTTTTAAACAGATAAATGATTTTCTAAGGATCAAATAGGTTTGTTCTGAAATAAGTAATGTCAAGAATAGTTTATGAAGTAAAGCGAATATGAAGGAATGTTATTGATGCCGTAATTGGAGATAAGTCTGAAAAATAACCCATCGGAAACTTGATTGGAATGATTACACACCAAACCCACTAAACACGTCTTTTATCCAAAAAAAAATTTGAACTGCCGGTTATATCTCCGTTCGTATTAAATCATCTGATTTTCACGACAAACTGTCTTTTGTTTTTGGACCTAGGTAACTTGAGTAATTAAGTCCGCTGGGGTGTTTCTACACCTAATGCCCTAAAACCAACTGGTTTGGGTGCATTGGCCCAAAGCTCGCTAAGAAGCCTAGAAAGTCCAGTTTAAAACAAAGTCAAGCAAGTGTTCTCTCCGAGTTAAAATTCCTAACGGTTCTTTGTGTGAGAATAATCTTGATAAAAGACAGGCTTTTAAAAAAAAAAATTTTAACGGAGATATGAAGGTTTTATTCTATGATAAAGACTATTGCACGTTCACAGTGGTGTGTATGAAATGAAAACAAGAAAAAGGTGGAGTGAAAAATACGACTTAGTTTCCTGTTAAGGAAGATAGAAATTCTGAAGTTGAAACCTTACTGGAAAACGAAACTTGAAAAATGCTTAACTCGTTATAAAACTTATGTGATCCTTTTAAAATTGTTATTTGGGCTTTATTGTGCGACATGATGACTTTAATCGATCCTTCTGGAACTTAACGACTCTATTTGCACTGCACGTAAAGACATATAAAATCTGTAGTTAAATAAGAAGCGAGGTGTGAAAAATAAAGGTTCGATGATCTAGACTTAGGATTATAGAATTGTTATTTTCTAAAACAAAACTTTAGGGTTTTGAAGTTTAGTTATTTTACGAAACCAACTTGACCGGATTTTGTGGGGAGTATTCGCTGAAAACCCTCAGCAGACAACACTCCTCCTACTAGGGACACCTAGAGGTTTAACGGCTTGTTGCACATGCTCGGTGCAATCGCGTTCCCTGCGAAAGTGAGGTTAGGAAATTTTTTGTGAATAAATGGGCTTTGCTCGGGACGAGCAAATGATAAGTTTGGGGGTATTTGTTCATATCAGATTTTTGCATTTTCATACCGCCCAATTTTTATCACATTGCATATCGGTAGATACTCTTGAGCCGTGTTTGCTAGTCAATTGCAGGATACAGGTTCCCGGTTCTCAAATGGAGAAATTCATGAAAAACACAACAAAATCCGGTTCCTGCCAACCACAGATAAAACACGGTCTCCGCTCTTCATCCGTATGTTGCCAGATACCAGTTTAGGAAGACAAAGTGTCAACTCAATGTCATTCTCATGCACAAGGCTCAATGGTAGCACAAAATCCAAGAGATCTACGCGGAGCTCGAGGCAATCATCCACAAAAAAGTCCACCTTTGCTCAATAGAAATTCTGGAAGAAATAGGAATGAATTATCAGAAAATACCCACACCAGACAAGAGGGGACAGGAGACCAGGAAAAACCTCAGAAGCCCACACCCTAAAACACTATAGGGGCGCGGATCCGCGGCCATAGGGGGCTATAGGCGGCGGATCCGCAGCCGTACAGTGGGTTCAGGCAGTGACTTTTCAGGGGCAGTTTGGTCATTTCGTCAGGGTTCTGTTGGTTGCCCTAGGGTTTCATTTCGTGGCCTATAAATAGCCCAGAATTTTGAGAAGAAATGTCAAATTTTTGTATTCTCATTTTTTGCCTAGTTTTAGTCTTGTTCTTCTTCCTCTTCTCACCTCTTCTCCATTAAACTTGTAGTGAGCTTTTGAGTGAAGAGTGGTGAATAAAGAAGACCAATTTTTATCATGCTTGTCTCTTTCTTTACTTGTCCTAATTTGTTGTAATTTTAATTGTTAAGTAGTTGTTGTTATTTGTTTGATTGTTTCTTTCTTCTCTCTTTTCCTTTATCATTCATACGACAATGATACTTACGCTTGATCCTCGCCAAGGTGAGGTCGCAAATAGTTAGTCGTATTCTTCTAGCCTCCTTCTTTCTATCTTCCTCTTTTGTTTGTTTTATTTTCCCGTATGATGAAGTGTGAGTAGTTTTATACTTGTTAGGGTAGGATAAGGGAAGTTTGAGAGAAGGAAATCTCTCTCACTCTTTCCTTGCCCAACAACTTAAATCGACTCCCGTTAATTGAACCACAATCCGCTCCTTACGGCACCCTATCCTACATGATAGCGGTGATTCCGTAGTGAGACCGGTTGTGGTTGAATTAACCGGAGGTTATGGATAAGAGCCAAGAACGGACGGACAAGCACCAAAAGGAAGGACTATGCGTTGGAAAGCCTAGCTTATACTCGCAAGTTCCTTCCTAGCCGTGCTAATCCCCGTTGTTGCCGATTACCGTAACACCGATATTAAGTGGGGCAAAGAAAGATGTGGAGACTCCTAACTCAAACTAACCTAATCCTCACCCTAACAAGCTCTCTTTAAATATCAACTTACACTTAGATAACCTCAACAAAATCTGAAAACAGGACTTAACTCGTTAAAACACTTTGAAAAAGACTCCCATCTCCCTGCGGACGACCCGTACTCAACCGGCTAGCTACAAGCGAAACCGTCTTGATTGCGGTATTTAAACTAAACTTGAACACGCACGTACTCTAACAATCACAACTCGTCTGCAAAATATCAAATAACATGTGTTATACATTATAACCGGCATTATGAGGGAAATTGTGTGTTTATTACTACATGCATGATTTTTGTATATCTCAACATATTTTATCGAGATTGTATGCAGAAAAATTTTCAGGTCAAAGAACTGGAATCGCCAATTTGCCGATAAAGCGCATCAAGTCAAAGATTTGAAATATGGCAGCAACCAAGAAATAATTATAAGATTCCAGATATCAAAAAAGGACCCTAAAGACAACATCAAGAGACACCAGAGATATAAGCCAACGAACGAATCATACGGCTGCGGAACAGCGGCCGATCCAGCCCGATCTGCCGCGGATCCGCGGCCGTGTTGACTCATCGGCGGTTGAAATTTTTTCCCGAGGCCTCCTTATAACTTCTTAGCTTCTCCAGGACGCTTTGAATTGTGTAGATTTCTCCAGAAGCTTCCTTTCTAACAGCCAAGCTTCTTGTGCAAGTTTGATACCAACTAAGCTTTTCAAACAAGCTTCATAACAATCTAGCTTCTAAGGGAAGATAGAGGAAAAACTATAAAACGAGACCTAGGGCTTCATTACAAAGGTTGTTGAATATTGAGCCAAATCATTGCACAATTTGTGTGACACAACTTGATCCAAATCAAATTTTAAAGTCAAGATCAAGATCCATTGAGAGCAAATCAAGCGAGCAATCAACGATCCTTCATCGCAATGCCGATCATCATCCGAGCAAGAGATCTACGACGATCTACGATTCACGGCGATCGAGCTTCGCAAAGATCGACGAAAAATTCACCTCTTTAAAGGTGCGATCGAGAGCTTAATCATATACTTCAAATTGAGGAGTTGTGTAAATTTGAAGAAGATTTAATGAAGGTGATAAATTGTTAATTCTCATTTTCATTACATTCTTACATTATGAAATTTCTTGATTCATTAATTTTCATAATGTGTGAGTGAAATCTCTGCTTGTAACGGAATCGAGAGAATCGGTAGATCTAATGATGATGAAATCATTTTACCAATCTTAAGTCTTATGAGAATTGTAAACTCTAGGAAAAAGAATTGTCAATGACCTAATTTGGATCGAAATCAATGTTCTTGATTGTTTCGTTGCAAATTAGGGATCAAATGATTGATGATCCTCTTTACCAGAGGCTAGAATTGAATGGGGATCAATAAAAAGACAAGGGATAGTGAAGGAGAAACCCTAGTTTCTTCAATAGATCCCTAATCTTCATTCATTCATCATCGATCTAGCTACAATCCATCAATAGATAAGATTCGTCATAATTAGTATTCATCATAGCTACTAATAAGAACGATTCCTACAAGCTATTCTACAAATCTTGATATCTAAATTGATTTGGACATCTTCTTGATTCTTGATCTATTTCTTTATGTTTCTTAAAATCAATTCTCACAAATCTTGAATCAACTTTCTTGAATTTTCTTTTATATTTTCAATTCGACTCATCTAAAGCAAAATCGAACAAGTACACACATCTCAGTGGACGATCCGTATTCATTAACGTGCTATATAGACACCGTTAATTGATTGCGGTATAAATTTCTTTGGTTGTGATAAAACTTTTCCTTACACACAAAAGATGATCAATCAAAATACCACACACTTCATTCACCGACATAAAACAATATAAATTTGCATTACCTTTAGATAGTTCACGAGGTAATGACCTACCTCATCACAACACACATCTCAAACATAGCACGATGGAAATTTTGGGAATATAGTATTGGGATAATACGACTTTGCAAATAAATACCATCAACTTATAAAACCATTTCTATAAAAAAATGTATTAAACATTTCCATACAATTGCGCCTCTACAACGCACATTTGGGGACCCCGTTCAGGATGGTGTGGATTATCGCATGTCCTCGGGCCTAGTAGAGCGAGATGCAGACCTTCGCAAGGAGCATTCGATCTCGATGGAATTTTTATACATTTTTCTTTAGAAAATGAGATTTCTACAAGAAAATAAATAAATTATTTTCATTAAATATATATATATATATTATCAAAATACTTATTTTAATTATATAAATATTCCAAGTTTTCTAAATCAAAGAAATCACTATTACATGAAAGTACCATTCAAATACAACATAAATTCCAATATTTCAATAAAATACCTTATATTATGAAGTTAGGTTTTATTCACTAGAAATTTCACTTGTATAAAAATATACATCTATGAAAACCCTAAAGACGATAATTAAATGCTTGATGTGTATTTTGAAATTATACCAAAACTATTTTTACATAAACCCTCCTCAAGTTATACTAAATTACAATAAGGACCCTAGTAAACATATGTTTAAGCGGGACCAGTCTCTTGAGCCTCACGGAGCCGGAGATATAGGTGCTTGCCTATTTAAGGTTGACAACCTAATAAACGGTGTTATCAACACGGTAATTGTCTTGGAAAAAGACATAAATCTTGTCGTCCATGTGCAACAGTTACCGATAACACCAAAAACTAATTCAGGACTTCAATTTCTTTTCAGAGTGTCTAACTCAGACTTAGTCTCAATCTAATCGATCTGACTTGAATATGATTCAAGTATAAACTTACAATCCAACAATTTAATATGAATCCGTCTGTACAATCTATTTCAATATACAACTTGACTGAACCAAACTATGAATATACATTCATCTACATGATTCTCCAGTTACATCCATTTACTGATATCATGGTTCCGGCAAATCATCCATATACAATTTACAATACAAGACAATACAATACAAACAATACAATCAACATATCGTGGGGTTTTAAAGAGGTAGATTGGTATGGAAGGTGTTAAAAGTGGCATGGGACTGTAACCATAATATACCTAACCTGAATATCCATTGCCATTGTACCGTGGCTGAACGGTTCTTTGTGCTCCGTATACCTTAGTCTCCGGAATAGTGGGACTCCTCTCATATACACTGGAATTTCCTGTACCAAGCTATAAACAACATCGTTAACAATATAATAAAACTTTAAAAGTTACATTCTCCTTCTGTCTATTCTGTCTACACCTATTCTTTGGGACTTACCGAGCGATTATTCGCTGACGACATTCCTTTCTTCTTTCTTTGGAATGTTGTCAGGTGGATCAGACCTTCTGGAGAAAGAGCCCACCAGCAAGGATTTGGATCAGATAGCCTTCAACCTAGAGCTCTAGTTTATTTGTATATATTTTCATTTCTGTTATGCCACTGTTTAGGCATCGCTTTCATTCTATATATTTACTTTTCTTTATATTGTAAAAAAAGAATGTTAAATAAATAAAGTCGTTGTTCATTTACATCTTGTCTCTTGTGTATTTTATTTTATATTGCTTAGATACGTTTAGCGTGTTTACTTTTGAGTAAATGCGTCGCGGCCTCTGTCCGTACATTGGGAAGCGGGATGTGACAGTATGTATTGCTATCGAGACCTAAAATTAGGAATATGCCATCATTTTGTTTTTATTTTGATGATGTCACGCCAATTCTTCGTTGAAGTTGGGTAGACATCCAAATGACCTCTATGCTGTATGTATTGCCATCGAGGTCTAAAGTTAGGAATTTACCATCACTCCTCTTTTATTTGACTCTTGGGTCCTTATTGATGTCTTATCTGCACCCTAATGGAATGACAAGAACATGGATATGATCTCTAGGCTGTAGATGTTGCCATCAAGATCTAGAGCTAGGATGTTTCCATCACTCCACTTTTATTTGACCCTGGGGTCCTTTGTTGACGTCGTGTTTGCACCCTGTCAGAATGAGAAGAACATGGATATGATCTCTAGGCTGTAGATGTTACCATTAAGATCTGGAGCTAGGATTTTTCCATTGCTCCACATTTATTTGACCCTTGGGTCCTTTGTTGACGTCGCGTCTACATTCTGTCGGAATGAGAAGAACGTAGATATGATCTCTAGGCTATAAATGTTGCCATCAAGATCTAGAGCTAGGATTTTGCTATCACTCTACTTTTATTTGACCATTGGGTCCTTGTTGACGTCACGTCTGCACTGAGAAGGAACATTGAGCTGGAGCTAGGATTTTGCCATTACTCTGCTTTGATTTGACCCTTCGGTCTTTGTTGACGTCGCGTCTACACTGAGAAGGACCGTCGAGCTGGAGTTAGGATTTTGCCATTACTTTGCTTTGATTTGGCTCCTTGGAGACTTATGGACACCACGTCTGTACTCTGCTGGAGTAAGAGAGATGTGGTATTGAGCTAGGGTTTTGCCATCACTCTGCTTCGATTTGGCTCCTTAGAGCTTTGTTGACACCTCGTCTGCACTCTGCTAGAGTAAGAAGGACGTCGAATTAGTTTTTAGGCCGCATATATTGTCATCAAGACTTGGAGTTAGGAATATGCCGTCACTCTACTTTTGTTTGACCCTTGAATCGTTGTTGATGTCGCGTCTACACCTTGCTGGAATGAGTATGACATCGAATTGATCTCTAGGCTGTAGATGTTGCCGTCACGATCTGGAGCTAGGAACATGCCATTGCTCCACTTTTGTTCGACCCTTGGGTCCTTACTGACGTTGCGTCTGCACCGAGAAGGAACGTCGAGCTGGAGATAGGATTTTGACATTACTCTGTTTTGAATTGACCCTTTGGTCTTTGATGACGTCGCGTCTGCATCCTTCTAGACTGAGAAAAATGTCGAGTTGATTTCTAGGCAATAGATGTTTCCATTGAGATCTGGAGCTAGGATTTTGCTATCACTCCACTTTTGTTCGACCCTTGGGTCCTTGCTGACGTTGCGTCTGAACCGGGAAGGAACATCGAGCTGGAGATAGGATTTTGCCATTTCTCCACTTTTATTTGACCCTTGGGTCCTTGTTGACGTCGCATCTGCACCGAGAAGGAATGTCGAGTTGATCTCTAGGCTGTAGATATTGCCATCGAGATCAGGGGTTAGGAATATGCCGTCACTCTACTTTCATTTGACCTTCGGGTCTAAATAGTCTTTAGGCTGTAGATGTGCCATTGAGATCTCGAGTTAGGATTTTTCTGTCACTCCACTTTTATCTGACCTTTGGGTCCTTATTGACGTCGTGTATGTATCGAGAAGAAACGTCGAGCTGACCTCTAGGGTGTAGATACTACCATCGAGGTCAGGAGTTAGGATTTTGCCATTACTCCACTTTTATTTGACCCTTTGATCTTTGATGACGTCGCGTCTACATCCTGCTGGAATGAGAAGAACGTCGAGTTGATCTTTAAGCTATAGATGTCACCATCGAGATATGGAATTTCTTTTGACGAAGTATGGTGGGAAAATATGGTTTCCTTTCTTTCATTTGTGCCCATTGATTGTATACAAGAGTCAGTATCAACCTACTTGCAGGGTAGAATTTTTTTTCCTTCTTAATTTCCATTTTTTCGTGATACTTTATCATTTCAGCTTTTCATATCGTGAAAGTTGCGATTGCCCAATCATTTCGGCTACTTTATTCGCGGTGCCCAATCATTTCGGCTATGTCATTTTTTTGTTTTTTTTTGTTTTTTACTCGCTGCTTTTTGTTGTGAGTTGCCCAAATATTTCGGCTGTTTCATATGCATATATTTTTTAGCTTGCGGATTTTTATTGCGAGTTGCCCTATCATTTCGGCTATTTTTATATACATATTCTTCCTTGCTCACTGATTTTATTGCGAGTTAGGGATTTGGAATTTGATACCAATCTTGGCATCGGCATCACTACAACTGGAATGTTGCCAAGAGCGAGTCATCATATGTCGTGAAAGGATTTGGAGTTTGACTTCTGTTTTGGCATCAGTATCGATACAACTGAGATATTTCCATGAGCGAATCATCATTTTCCTTTGTTGATTTGAACAGCGGTGGTTTACCAAACAGGGTTAGGATCCTTTCGACTAAGGCTTTTTGACTTTATGAGCCGTAAAGGGCTCATAAAGGTATTTCTCCCTATGAGTCGTGAGAAGCTCATATGTGTATTTTCTCTTTAGAAGTCGTGAGAACTCTTATGCGGTACTTTCTTTAGCAAGTTGTAAGGATCTTACAAGGGTATTTTCTTCTTGTAAGTCGAAAGGACTTACAAGTGTCGTTCACTATATGGGGATATTTTTCACCATTTGTGGAACTTTATGGGAACATATTTTATTCAGAGCTGTAGATCGTATACAAGTGTCAGTATTGAACTTCTTGTAGGACAACTTAGGGATATGATGGCTTAAGAACATATTTGGATTCCTGTAACTTAAGGCTTTTGAATCCCATGAGCCATGAGGGTCTTTTAGGGGAAATTCTCCTTACGAGTCATGAGGATCTCGCAAGTGTACTTTCTCCTTAGGAATCATATGGATTTCTAAGTATGTTGCTCTTTTGTGAGTCGTAAGGATCTCACGCAGGTATTTTCTCCTCATAAGATTGAGAGGACTTTACTGTTAGTTATATGTATGCCATAGAGGCCATTATTGTACATATGATGTATATTATAGTGGATTCTTGGACATACATAGGGAGAACTTTCTTGCTCGACATGATAGTATGCTATCTGGTTACTCTTAATTTTAACATGTGCACTGATTGTCTCTCTGTTACATGTTGATAAAGCCCTTAGGATATGTACTTGACTACCTAGATTATGATGCGGATCATACTAGTGGGACAAAGGTAGTCCGAGATTACATCCTTTAATGTCCTTAGTCGTGGGTGTATTGAGACGGGGCATCGATATACCAGAGTAGACTAGCGTATAGCTTCTCGACTCATGTAGATGGGCGATGGATGATCCCATATCCATTGGTTTTTGACATCAGAGATGGTATACGGGTGCTCAGTAGAGACTGGGTATACTGGACAGAGTCGCCGAGAACTCCTAGAGGGTATTATACTTCACGTCAGACGGCAGTTCTCTGGTGACTGGTACAGGTTAGTCTGTCGACCCGAGATCGTCATAGAGTCTTCTGTGATTCCCACTGTGCTTTGATTCCCACCATACCACGTTCAAGAGAACGTGCAAAACGGTGGTTTTTGGGTACAGTCCCGAGTCACATGGAGCAATGAGCGATAGGAGAGGATTTCGTCTCTCCCGGTATTGGGGGTTGATGTTGCGATGTGCTCGATTGGCCATAACAGGAAGTCCCTGGCCAGGGATATTTATGAGATTTACCGGTAAGTCTTATCAGTAATTTCTCGACCCGTTATGATCCTCACATCGGCACGAATTATCAAGCTATTGGGGTCTGGCGTTTACCACCCCCAGGCTTGATATGTGACATATCATACGAAGAGACCGGACTATACGGTAGTGTTACTGATTGGATTCGCAGGAGTTTAAACAGGCATGCTTGTTGATCTTCTGATCTCTCAACACCCAGGTGGCCATTACGTTTAGCAGACCGCTTGCGGCTTGTGGGTGTTTGATATGATCATCACCTACTGTCGGCATATTGACGAGTCTTTAGAGTCCTATACAGAGGTTTCCTGGTTCATGCGAAACGGAGTTAGAGCATATATATGATATGTGTGGGACCGAGATTAATGCGCGTATGTGATACCACATTCTATTCTCGCGATATGTGACATCGGTCGGTTATATATGATATAGCCGAGTTACCGGATCAAGTGTTGATTCGATAAGTTGTTACATTTGATATTACTCGGTTGCATGTGATATTGCCGGATTATTAAATCAAGTGTTGATTTGATAATTTAATGTATAATTGTATATTTGATATACTAGATTACATTAACTAATATTAGCTCACTTAAACATTTCTTTTTCGCACTTGTGTGCATTAGTGTATATGTGATATATATTAATGTACAACTTTTTTTGTCATGCTTGATGCTACATGCTTCATGGGTGTATGAGTCTCAAACCATACTAATAATAATGTTAAAGTTTTATTTATTTAAAGTAAATCAAAATTAATGGAATTAAGTCACATGATTGAAGCTTGTAGAAGCTTGTGGAACCATTGACCAAGTCCACTCTTTTTGTTTTACTTGTAGATATTTATTAACCTAACCATTATTGTTAGCCATGGTTTATTCTCTAAATGGGTTAGTGTATGACACTAACTCACCCATGGTTGTTATTATCACCTAATGAGTTCATTCTCATTCTTCACTTGTTCTTGTTCTTCTTCCTCATGAGAAAAGCTCGCTAGCTTTTCTCAAGGTGAGAAAATATTGTGAGAAAAATAAATCTAAAGTGAGCCCATTTGCTACTTCATCATCCTCTACTATATTAGCCATTTAGTCTAGAGTGTTTGCTTCGCTAATCCACATATTAGTGAAGAGGTAGTATGGGCTTGAGTCTCCTCGACGTAGATCATCTTCGGCCTCGAAGACTTCGAGCAAGCTTGTTTATTTCTCCAAGGGAACCCATACTAGAGTTCGGAAGATCACTACTTGCAGCGAAGGGACTACTACACGGAGCTTTTGAAGTGAAGGACCGCTCTACAAAGGTTGTATTCCTAATTCACTTAGTTGTAAAGTTTTTTACATATCGTTTCGTCACATTTTCTAGTAAAGATTTTATGGTTAGGGTTAGCTAGAACGGAAAATTTTTGAAATTAGCATGGACGATACCTCCCGAAACCTTGCTGCCATGCTAGACAACCCTATAGTGGTATCAGAATCATGCTAGAGAATTAGACGATAGATGTAGGATTTCGAAACCGAAACAACTCCGAAACTTGAAACCATAAGACCTAGTTTCTGTCGATTTTCAAAAGGGCTCTAAAATTTTTTTAAACAAGAACAGAATGGTGTATGAGATACAACATGAACACTACCAAAATTCAAGGCTAACGGTGGTAATCCAGAAAGGAAGAAATTTCACCCTGAAGTGGCCGACTACATCACCCAAAAATCCGAGCTCCTCGAGTCAATTTTGGCATTTTGGCTTCAAATTTTGGTGGTGTTCCGGTCTGTGGGTTTTAGTGTTTCAGGTGTTGTTTGTTTTTGCTAGAATTGCATGTGATGTTAATTTTCTGTATAAGCAACTCGGACTGTTTCGTATTCGTAATTCTAATCTTTGTTTCGGGTATATTAGATGGTGATAAAAAGTTCGAATGGATATCAATAACCCATTTCTTCCCTCGCTGGAAATTTTCCAAATGTTGGATTTTCCAAGTTTAAAATATTCAGAAAATCATGCAGGTGATTCTGTGGACCCTCTAGAAGAACGAAACCCTAACTCGATTCTGTGACCGTCAGAACCACCATCAAACCCTAGGGTTTGTGGTAGTTTAGCGGTACCTTAGGTGTGGCATTGGTTGACCCTTCTACGGCTGGTTTATATGTGCTGTGTTCTGGGTATCTTTTTTTAAACTCCTCTCAAGTGTTGAGCTCTTTGGAAAATTTTGGGTGTTTGTTTATTCGATCGGAAAATTTAATATCATTTAATTATCTAAGATTGTGATACAATAATTGGAATCTATTTAGTTGCGTGCAAGTTTAATATTTCGGTCTCGGGTGAAATCGGGAATCTTGTTGAATTACCCGACTTTTTTTGAAAAGTGTTTTCATAGTTGAGACCTGAATGTAAGATTTGCATTGTTAGGCATGAAATACAGAACATTTGATATTCCAGGTTTATGATGTCTAAGGGCAGTGACGATTTCAATTGTTGTAGTTTTTCATTTTCTTTTCTGCGACCGTAAGTGTAATATGTGGTGTATTGCCGGTTTTGTTGCTATATGTTAATGAGAATTAGGATACGCATATTTACTTACGTTAATGACAAGAGATGTTATGTGTTACTGTGATATGTTAATTGGATCGTCGTTTTTGAATAACCGGGTTTTTTTTAATGTGAGATTAGAGTTTTTTCATTTTCATTCATGTAAAAACTTGTATATAATATTCTTTTATTGGGGCACTTCCGGGTAGTGGAAGATGTCATCGTTGATATATATTATTTACTTTTCCGCATTAGGATAGACCCAAAGAGGGGAGCATAAGTAACCGGGTTCTAGAGTCTAGTGAGAGACCATCTCAAGAAGTCGGTCTGGGTCTCCTAACTCTAGAATTGGTAGAGTTGCTTGCCGCTCTCGTAGGAGTCTAGGGATGTGGGTTTGGCTATTCATTAAGACCGTAGAATCCGTGTTTTATACTGTCTTAATATAAAACCGGGAAATCCTAGTATATCCAATATTTCATATGTTAATTTATGCTGCGATATTCTGTGATATGATCACTTGATATGTTGTGATAGATACTATATAATATATGTGATATATTATAGACGTTGCTTATGTTTTACACCAGCGCTAGCCCTGCCCCGCTCTGCAGTTAGTTACCTGTTCTGTCGAAAATATTACAATTTTTAACATAACAATTTTCACACTTTTCTAATCATCTAAAAATGTTTGATATAAATATAACACATATTACATGTTCGTCTGGAAAATACCAATTACCGTGTGTTATACATTATAATCAACATTCTTGAAGGAAATTGTATGTTTATTATTTCACACATGATATTGTATATCTCAACATTCTTCATTTATATTTTTGCGCAGAAAATTATTTCAGGACAGATATTAGAATCGCAAATTCGCCGAAAAAATGCAGCAAATCAAAGAGTTAAATTCTGGCAGACATTCAGAAGAGATAAAAGGATTCCAGATATCAAATATAAACCCAACGATTAACACAAGAAGAAAGAAGAATTTTGAAGGCACAAACTCACCAAACGACCGCGGATCCACGGCCGAGTTAGGCCGATCCGCCGTGGATCCGCGGCCGAGTTAGGGCATCGGTTGACGTGAATTCTCCAAAAGCTTCATTGCAATGTTCTAGCTGGTTGAGGACGCTCCATTATTACAATCTTGTTCTGAAAACTTCCCTACAACAGCCTAGCTTCTTGAGGAAGCTTGATAACTACCTTATTGTAGAATTTTCCCTACAACTACCTAGCTTCTTGGGGAAGATTGACCTAGCTTCTAGTGGAAAATTGGTGAAGGGCTATAAAAAGGGACCTAAGCCTACATTAATGGGTTGTTGTTGATGGTGGTTGATTTCTAGTACTCAATCCAAAACCAAATCCAATTCAATTCAAGATCAAGATCCAAACTCAAGAATCGTTGAGAACAACATCGAGCGACGACACTCAAGATCCTTTGCGCGAAGCCGATCATCATCAAGAGCATGAGATCCTCGACAGGTCCCAGTCTCGCGGGGATCGAGCAAAGCGAAATTCAACGGAATAGTTACCTCTTCAAGGGAGCGATCGAGAGCAATTCTTATAACCTCGGATTGAGAGAAAGTGTAATTAGAAGTTGATTAATAAAGGTGATCATTCGTTAATTCTCGTTTTCTTTAAATTTTTGCATTATGAAATTATTATTTGTTGATTCTTTTATTTTCATGATGCGTGAGTAAATCTCCGCTTGCTAGGGATTCGAAGGAATATAGTAGATCAAATGGTAAGAAAATCCTAAACTCATCTTAAGTCTTATGAGAATTATGAACTTTAGGAAAAAGAATCGTCAACGACCAAATTTGGAGCGGGATCACCGTTTTTGATAATTTCGTTGCAATTTGGGATTAAATGAGTGATGATTTTCTTTACTAAAGGCTAGATTTGAATGGTTATCAATGAAAAGACAAGGGATAGTGAAGGAGAAACCTTAGTTTCTTCAAAAGATCCCTAATCTTCATTCATTGCCATCGTTCTAGCTATAATTCATCAATAGATAAGATGAGTCATTTTTAGTATTCATCATTTCTACTAATTCCTATCGAATCCTACAAGCTATTCTTCAATTTTCTTGAAAACTAAAATTTATCTTGGACAATTTCTTGATTACTAAATCTTAAACTCGTTCTTGATTTTTCTTGAAATGATTACTTCAACCAAATCTTAAACAATTTCTTGAATTTTCTTTACTATTTCTTTCGACTCAACTAAAGCAAAAGAGTGATCAAATCCACGAATCCCAGAGAACGACTTATACTCATTAACGAACTACATCGACACCGTTATTGATTGTGATTATAAATTCTTTGATTGTGATTATACTTTTCATATCAAACGACTGATTTTCATATCAATCAAATAGCGCCATTGCCGGGGATGCGTGCGTAATTTGTTCGTTCTTGCTATTTGAGTTGAAACATTACTATTCCATCAAAATTGCATCGTGAGCTTAACAATTAGTGTTTGAATTTTTTACGAGGGAATCTGGCATCACTGTAGCAAAGAGATCAAGATTCAGAGACTTTCTGAAGATTCCAAGGGAGCAAAGGAAGCTACAGTAAAAAGTAAATCACCCAACTCCACCATTCCACCGCGGAACCGCGGTGGATTCAGGGTTTTTTCGGTGGATCCGCCGTTGAGTTGGCGATTCAGTGCTTGAAATTTCTCTGGTATATTCTCTACTTTCTTATCTCTCCTCTAATCTTGTCCAATAATACTTTTCTGCAGGATTCTTTACAAATACTCGCCGCGCTTAAAAAAAATCTTGTTGCCTGTTTTGATATTGGTTGTTCGTGCATATTTTAATACGGAAATTAAGGGGCAAAGACCAAATTCAGATTGGGTGGAGATTTCATTACCCTTCCTAAGCCTAAAAAATCACAAAACTAGCATCTGCATCACCCTTCATTAACTAAAAAAATATTTAAACCAAGACTCTAAGGACCGTCGCGCTCAATTAGGATAGAAGAAGGTCGTGGGTAATCTATTGCTTATCCGCATTTGTTTTGTAGTGTCTAGACAAGTGTGTCTAAGGCAAGTGGTTACTTAATTAGGCCCGCTACTTACGTAGCGGATACCTTCCACTTACCTGGCACTTACCTGGCCATAGGAGGGATAAAGAGCTAGTAGAGGATTTATCCTGCGATTTGTTTTCTGGAAGTTTAGGAGCGGTCTAGTGACTTGACCTAGGTGACCGTACATCTAGGGTTGATTATGCATTTTTGTTGTGATTTTTTTTAAATCCGTCTTTTTCAAAACAAACCAAAAATAAACCAAACTTTTCTCTAATTATCACAAACGCTGCCACTTGTGCTAAACCGTTTAGTGCATGCTCGGCTGGACACGGGATTCTAGTGCCCGTCTTGTCCACATTTCTCCTATCGACTCCGAAGTCGGTAATTCTACATCTTCTTTTTCCCCACCTACCATATCGACCGTGATTGATCATTTTCGTGTGTATTTAGAACTGTTTCACAACCAAAGAAATTTATACCGTAATCAATAACGGTGTCTATTGTAGTTTCGTTAGCGAGAGCGGATCGTCTACTAAGAAAGTGTGATTTGTTCGAAATCGTTTTATTTGAGTTGAAAAGAAAAGATAAAAGGAAATGATTCAATATTCATGAGATTTTAGTTCAAGAATCATAAAGTAATAGATCTAAAATCAAGAATTAATAAAGATCAAGAAATTGTCCAAACCAATTGAATTCTCAAGATTTGTAAAGTAGCTTATAGGAATCGATCAAATTGATAGTGATGATAAATACTAATGGTTACGAATTCTTATCTATTGAGGATTTGTTGCTAGATCGATGACGATCAATGAGATTTAGGGATCTATTGAAGAAACTAGGGTTTTTCTATCATCATCTCTTGTCCTTTCATTGATTATCATTCAAATTCTAGCCTCTAGCAAATTAAATCACCGATCGTTGATCTCTAATTTGGAGCGAAAACATTCAAAGCGATCTTGCTCAAATTAGGTTTTCGATGATTCAATTTCCTAAAGTTTACAAAACTCATAAGACTTAAGAATCGTTCAAGAATTTCATCATCATCATCTACTTATTCTTTCGATTCCGCTACAAGGGAGATTCCACTCAAACATCATGAAAAAGGAAAGAATCAAGAATCGGTAAATTTTCATAATGCAAGAATGTAAAGAAATGCAAGATTTACAATATTCACCTTTATTAATTGATGATTAGGTACAATTCACTCAAAGATTACATGATTTGAGGAGGTAACTAGATCCGCCAAAATTAGCTTCGCATCGATCTTCTTGAGTCACAGATCGTCGTGGATCTCTTGCTTGGATGAAGATCGGCGTTGCTTCAAAAGCTCGTTGAAGGCTTGCTTGAGACGCTTCTCGATGAATCTTGATTTGGCTTTGGAATTGGATTTGGGTTAGGGTTTTGAATTACAAGTTTTGTCACTCAACTTGTGGGTGAATTGATGTATAATGATCAACAACTACCGAACAACAACTCAACAACCTTTGTAATGAAGCCATATGTGCTCTTTTATAGTTTTCACTCAAGCTTCCCTTAGAATCTAGGTCAATCTTCTCAAGAAAGCTTGGTTGTTATGAGGCTTGCATGAGAAGCTTGGTAGGTATCAAACTTGCACAAGAAGCTTGGCTGTTAGAAGGGAAGCTTCTAGAGAAATCTACACAATTCGAAGCGTCTTGGAGAAGTTTGGCCGTTAAAAGAAGAGCCCTGCAAAAGGTTCCTACCGCCGACGAGTCAGAACGGGTGCGGATCCGTGGCGGATCGGCCTGACTCGGCCGCAGATCCTCGGCTGTTTAATGGAGTCAGTGCATTATTTGTTCAGGGTATTCTGGTGTTGGCTTTAAGGTTGTTTCCTGATGTCTGGAATCCTATAGTTCTTTCTAGTTTACTGCCAGATCCCAAGTCTTGGACTTGCTGCAATTTATCGGCACTTTTGTGATTCCGGCTCTTTAACCTGGAGAATTTCCTGCAAACAATCTCGAGACAAGTGTTTAAACATACAAAGATCATGCGTGTAGTAATAAACAAACAATTTCCCTCATAATACCGGTTATAATGTATAGCACATGTTATTTGATATTTTGCAAACGAATTGCTAATATGTGCTATATTTGTACAAAACACCTTTAGATGATTAAAAAGAGTAGGGAAATTGATGTGTTAAGAATGCAATATTTTCGACTGATCAAATTCCCCCAAACTTAATTTTTGTCATCTTGGGCAAACTTGTTTTATTTAAGAGAAAGAGAAAATTTATTAAGAAAAAGAAAAACTAACTAGCACACTTTCGTAGGCAACACGATTGCACTGAGCACGTGCAACAAAGCTTTAAACCTCTAGATGTCCCTAGTAGGAGGAGTGTTGTCTCCTGAGGGTTTTCAGCGGATTGCACCCACAAAATCCCATAATAAAAGGAAGACCGTGAAAGTTACATATAAAGATAAGAATTATAAAAGAAAGACTTTGAAAATTAGAGTTTCCAACTACAATAGCTTTTCAGTTGTCATCAGCCCTATCTTAATAGTCATAAAAAGATATTTAGAAATCACATCATCCCTCAATAAAACATCGTCATTATTCTTCATTCCTACCTTTCTTCCAAACATTGATCATATACCCCTACGTGTGTGTAAAAGACATCCCTACACTCGGAGAATTCAATCCAAGCTATCATACTCTTGTCCATCTACCTCAGTACTTTTTAATCGGTGAATATTTAGATGAATTTGTTCACACAATTTTCATGCGATCGTTAATACTTCTTGAGGTACTAACCGACCCATTACTCATGTGCTTGCTGATTAGGTGTATTAGTATTTTTCTCGTCTTGAACCACCTAAGGCTTAGCAGTGACTCCCAAACCAGTTGGTCTAAGGCACTAGGTGACGAAACACCCTCGCTATATTTTTTTTATGCTGCCTTGGTAATTACAAAATAAGTGTTCATTTTTCTTCACTATTTTATCCTTTTATGCTTCATTTATTATTTTCTTTGTACTTTGACTTTTAGACAAGAGCATTTCAAGATATCCTCTACTATCCTGAGTTTCAAGACGTGTGTATGTGCGTATAGTAGGGTATCAACGTTCAAATGTTTGGCTTCCAGAATAGGAACTATTTTTCAGACTTATTTTTATCCGTAGATTAGTGACTTCTTTCATCTTACTAACCCTTGGGACAACGGCTCATAACTATTTATTACTAGTTTCGTTTAAGAAAATTTCTAATTTTCTTGGTTTTCTTAAATTTTTCCAATCTTTTGGATGTAATTTTTTTCACTTTATAATCTTTTATTATCTTATTTATGTACAAAAGTATTATATATATATATATATATTATATGTTTTGTGCTTATGCAAAGTGATACGTAAATAAGTACAAACCTCCTCCAAACTTGTTTATAACAGTGTCCTCACTGTTATCATCTGTTAAATCTTAAAAACCTGCAAGCTTGGGAGGAAAATTTATTAACTGGGGGCATGAAATATGATCGTGAAAATCCTCCCCCAAACTTATTCATCGGCTCACCATTTTGAGTAAAAATTTATTTTCAAGAGCCAGATTATACCCTCCCTAAACTTGAGTTAAATAATGTTAAGCTTTGAAAATCACAAAAGGGGGTAAAGTTATTGGTCAATGCCAAGGTTTGCAAAGTCCAAAAGTCAATACCAACCATTCAAAGATTTTATCAGTATAGTGCATCGATTGGTGGAAAAACATGTTGTAGAGAGCCTGAAAGAAGTGGGGAAAAGACAAGTGGTGTGATGGAAAGGGTTTGCGTCTCAATTTGGAGAGACGAGACAGTGATTGTGATAGATTACTCGCATTTTTGTGATTATCTAGAAGAAGGGGTGGAGATTCAAATTTTTTTGTTTTGAAGTGGATTCATCTCAACACCCGTGTTTGCTAAAAATGCGAGTTCATCAGCGAAAATATCCTCAAAGCTCTCATCGATCCCCCGAAGAATAATGTCATCAAAAAGCGCGGGGTGATCTTCAGACTCCAAAAACGGTTCATAATCAGTGTTAGTTGTTGACCCGGACAACTCAGTGGAAGAGTCCGTATGTGTATAATATATAGTTGGGTCAAACAACAACATATGAAAAGAGTCTAGATCAGTATCATGAGGCTGATCAAATTCGCTGCCGTCGATATCCATTAATTCGACAGAACATGCATGAGCAGAAGGTTCGGAGGGTACACTTCCTAACTTGTAAATGTTCAGCTCAATTGACATCTTCCCGAAGAATAGGGTCATAGAACCGTTACGACAGTTGATTATAGCATTAGAAGTGGCCAAAAAGGGGAAACCCAGGATCACCGGAATTTGATTCCGTGGGTTCACTACAGGCTGTGTATCAAGAACAATAAAGTTCACAGGGAATAAAAATTCCCCGATTTTTATTAACACATCCTCCAGTTCACCCCTAGGTTTGGTGATTGATCAGTCAGCTATCTGGAGAGTGCAGTGAGCTGGTTTCAACTCTCCAATCCCTAACTGCTCATAAACCGAGTAAAGAAGCAGGTTAACACTTGTGCCAAGGTCAAGTAGAGCACGGTTAATGTGTTTACCCCCAATAGAAATAGAAATTGTAGGACAGGTAGGGTCCTTACGTTTTCTAGGTAATTGTTTGGGAAAAGCTGTGTCTACAGTACTCGACATGAACACCTTTTTTGGCACTTGAGTCTTCCTCTTCCTAGTGCACAAGTCCTTAAGAATTTTCGCATGAGCCGGGACTTGTTGTATAGCATCTAGAAGATGGATATTGATGTTAACTTGCTTAATGATTTCAGTGATCTTCTCCATTTACGGATTTGGTCTGTTTCCCCTTAACCGATTCGGATAAGGAGATTTAGCAATAAGAGCGGGGTCCAACATAGGAGAAGATCGTGTGGGTAGAAAAGATCCCAGAATAGGAGTGGGGATCGTCTTTGGTGAACTAGAAGAAGTGTGCTGAGGATTCGAGCCTTGGGGAAAACGGAGAATAGGCTCGGAAGAAAATGGTGGGGTAGACGAACTGGGGTCAGAAGTAGAAGTGGAAGTGGAAGGAAAAGTCTCAGCCGGGGTATCATCGATTGATTCTTCATTATTATCAATCTCTTCACCGACATGGTTGTCTAGCACTCTTCCAGATCTCAACGTGGTAATAGCATTCACATGATGTGAATAGCAAGGATTTGGTAGGGGTTGAGCTGGAAGTTTCCCTTTTTCTCTAGCACTCATTTCGACATTTATTCGGGCAATTTGTACTTCCATCGATTTAATACTCTCACTTTGTGAGTCAGAGTTTTTGGGATTTTATCGACGGAAGACTTCATCTCAGCCGAAACTTGCATGAAATTTTTCAGAGTCAAATTCATGGTTTGTGCGAGTGAAGAGGAGTCATCAGTACTGGTCACTTGCAAAGAATTGTTATACGGTGCAGATGTGTTGACCGGATTTTGAAAGTTTTGTGATTGATAGGGGTGCTGACTTATTTAAAGTGGTTGCTGTTGTGGTGGAGGACCCCTTTGGAAATTATTTTGGTTTGGAACCGTGTTTTGAGTTTGTGATTGGTTCCAAGCAAAGTTATGGTGATTTCTCCAACCCTGATTATAAGTGGAAAAATACGGATCGTTTCTAGGTCTTTGTTGGAAAGCAGTATTGGTATGCTCTTGACTTTGAAACGGAGAATTTAAAGGACATTCTTCCGTAAGATGAGATGTATCAGAACAGCATCCACAGACAGTTTTGGAGAGTGACAATTGATTTAGGGAGGCTGCTAAAAATTTATGTTCCATAACTTCGAGTTTCTTTTGCATTGCTGCCATTTAAGCTCTAACTCCTACGGAAACATCAGATTGGTTAATACCACCCTTAGACGATAGTTGGTTTACACTCTCTCACTATAAATATTTTTCAGCGAAATCTTCTAAAAATCTCCAGGCTTCACCATCATCTTTATTCATGAAGGTGCCTTGACACATGGATTCAAGGGTCTGTTTTGTTGTAGGATTAATGCCCTCATATATGATTCTGCACAGATCCCATCTAGGGATTCCATGATGAGGACATTGAACTAACAGATCCTTGAAGCGTTCAGAATGGTTCATTTGGAAGCTGGGTAAATTGATTTATTTCACTACGGACTCGAGCTGTTTTACGATTAGGGTAGAATTTCTTTAGGAAAGCTGTTACGTATTCTCCCCAGTTCGAAATAGAATGTGTGGCTGTGTTATAAAGCCACTTCTCGGCAATATCGCACAAAGTGAATGGGAGAAGACGTAATCTCATAGCATCCACAGAAAGCTGTGAAGTACCCATCATAGCGTATACATTTTCAAATTTGGTAATAAAGACATATGCGTCTTCAGACTCAAGACCGTAATATTTTGGTAGAAGATTGATGTATTGTGGTTTGATTTCAAAATTATCCCCATTGGCTGGTGGAATGGTGAGACAGGTCAAAAGAGGACCTCGCATAGGGTAACTTCTCTCTTGGAGAGAGATGCGGGGCGGATTCTGCGCACTTGCGAACGGTGGCAGAGTAGTGTTAAAGAAGTTCGATGGAGAACCGTCCATGGAAGTGGGTGTGGTAGTGGGTGAAGAAAAAGAAGATGTAGAAATACCGACTTCGGAGTCGATAGGTGGAACGCGGACAAGACGAGCACTAGAATACCATGTCCAGCCGAGGATGCACTAAATGGTTTAGCACAAGTGGCAGCGTTGTGATAATTAGGGGAAAATTGGTTTGGTGTTTGTTTTGAAAAATACGGATTTTTTAAAAATTCACACAAACAATGTACAAGCAACTCTAAATCTAGTGGTCGCTTAGGTCAAGGCTCTAGATCGCTCCTAGACTTCCAGAAGACAAGTCGCAAGATACATCCTCTACTGCCTCTTTGCCTCTTCTGTGGCCAGGTAAGTGAGAGGTTCTCCACTACGTAAGTAGTAGGCCTAATTAAGTAACCACTTGCCTTAGACACCACAAAAGAAACGCGGATAAGCAATAGATTACCCACGACCTCCTTCTGTCCTAAATGAGCGCGAGGGTCCTTAGAGTCATGTCTAGATATTTTTTAGTTAATGAGGGTGATGCGGATGCAAGTTTGTGATTTTTAGGGCTTAGGAAGGGTAATGAACTCCCCACCTAATCTGAATTTGGTCTTTGCCCCTTAATTTCCGTATTAAAAAGGCAAACAACCAAGATCAAACATGCACAATTTTTCTTTAGCAGCGCTACGAATATTTGCAAAGAACCCTGCAGAAATTGATTATTGGACAAAGCATGGAGGAGATAAGAAAGACAGAAGTATACCTGAGAAGTTTGAAGCAGTGAAGCTCCAGAACCACCGCGGATCCGCCGCAATATGCCCACAACTACCGCGGTTCCGCCGCAGCTTAATATGATCCCTGCACAGAAATTGGTGCAGATGCTTCTGTACCTTCACTGAGCTCTCTGCGATGTTCTGAAAATTTTTCCTCTCACTCCAAAGATTTCAGATCTCTTTGCAACAAATCACAACAAATCGTTAAGCACTTGATGCGATTTTGATCTAAAAATTCTGATGGAATAATAAAAAAATTCAACTCAATTAACAAAAACGAACAAATTAGCACACGATCCCCGGTAACGACGCCATTTGATCGATCATCTTCGTGTGTATTTCGAAATGTTTCACAACCAAAGAAATTTATACTGCAATCAATAACGGTGTCTATTGTAGTTTCGTTAGCAAGAGCGGATCGTCCACTGAGAAAGTGTGAGTTGTTTGAAATTATTTTATTTGAGTTGAAAAGAAAAGATAAAAGGAAATGATTCAATATTCATGAGATTTTAGTTCAAGAATCATAAAGAAATAGATCTAAAATCAAGAATTAATAAAGATCAATAAATTGTCCAAACCAATTGAATTCTCAAGATTTGTAAAGTAGCTCGTAGGAATCGATCAAATTGATAGTGAGGATGAATACTAATGATTATGAATTCTTATCTTTTGAGGATTTATTATTAGATAGATGACGATCAACGAGATTTAGGGATCTATTGAAGAAACTAGGGTTTTTCCATCATCATCCTTTGTCCTTTCATTGATTATCATTCAAATTCTAGTCTCTAGCAAATTAAATCACTGATCGTTGATCTCTAATTTGGAGCGAAAACATTCAAAGCGATCTTGCTCAAATTAGGTTTTCGATGATTCAATTTCCTAAAGTTTACAAAACTCATAAGACTTAAGAATAGTTTAAGGATTTCATCATCATCATCATCTACCTATTCTCTTGATTCCGCTACAAACGGAGATTTCACTCAAACATCATGAAAAAGGAAAGAATCTAGAATCGGTAAATTTTCATAATGCAAGAATATAAAGAAAAGCAAGATTTACAATATTCACCTTTATTAATCGACGATTAGGTACAATTCACTCAAAGATTACAAGATTTGAGGAGGTAACTAGATCCGCCGAAATTAGCTTCGCATCGATCTTCTTGAGTCACGGATCGTCGTGGATCTCTTGCTCGGATGAAAATCTGTGTTGCTTCAAAGACTCGTTGAAGGCTTGCTTGAGACGCTTCTCGATGAATCTTGATTTGGGTTTGGAATTGGATTTGGGCTAGGGTTTTGAGTTACAAGTTGTGTCACTCAACTTGTGGGTGAATTGATGTATAATGATCAACAACTACCGAACAACAACTCAACAACCTTTGTAATGAAGCAATATGTGCTCTTTTATAGTTTTCCCTCAAGCTTCCCCTAGAAGCTTGGTCAATCTTCTCAAGAAAGCTTGGTTGTTATGAGGCTTGCATGAGAAGCTTGGTAGGTATCAAACTTGCACAAGAAGTTTGGCTGTTAGAAGGGAAGCATCTGGAGGAATCTACATAATTCGAAGCGTCTTAGAGAAGTTTGGCCATTAAAAGAAGAGCCTTGCAAAAGGTTCCTACCACCGACGAGTCAGAACGGCCGCGGATCCGCGGCGGATCGACCTGACTCGGCCGCGGATCCACGGCCGTTTGATGGAGTCAGTGCATTATTTCTTCAAGGTATTCTGGTGTTGGCTTTAGGTTTGTTTCCTGATATCTGGAATCTTATAGTTCTTTCTAATTTAATGCCAGATCACAAGTCTTGGACTTGCTGCAATTTATCGGCACTTTTATGATTCCGGCTATTTAACCTGGAGAATTTCCTGCATACAATCTCGTGACAAGTGTTTAAATATACAAAGATCATGCGTGTAGTAATAAACACACAATTTCCCTCATAATGCCTGTTATAATATATAACACATGTTATTTGATATTTCGCAAACGAATTGCTAATATGTGCTATATTTATACCAAACACCTTTAGATGATTACAAAGAGTAGAGAAATTGATGTGTTAAAATGCAATATTTTCGACTGATCAGACCGTGATGGACGGATTTTCATCAAACTTCAATAACACCACTCTGCCACCGCCCACAGGTGCGCAGAACCCACCGCGCATCTCTCTCCAAGAGAAATGCTACCCTATTCGAGGTCCCCTCTCTACTTGTCTTTCCATTCCACCAGCCAATAGGGATAATTTCGAAATCAAACCACACTATATCAATCTTTCGCCTAAATTTCACGGTCTTGAGTCTAAAAACGCATACGTTTGTATCACCAAATTCGAAAATGTATGTGCTATGATGGACACTTCACAACTTTCTGTGGATGCTATGCGTTAACGTCTTCTTCCGTTCATTTTGTGCAATTTAGTCGAAAAATGGCTTTATAACACAGCTGCACACTCTATTTCAAACTGGGATGAATTCTTCATAGCATTCCTTAAGAAATTTTATCCCGATCATAAGACTGACTGTGTCCGTAGCGAAATCAATTAATTTACCCGGCTTCCCAATGAACAATTTTGGAAGTGTTTTGAACGGTTCAAGGATCTACTAGTCCAATGTCCTCATCACGGAATCAGTAGATGGGATCTTTGACGCATTATATATGAGGGCATTAATCCAACAACAAAGCGAATACTTGAATCCATGTGTCAAGGAAATTTCATGTCTAAAGATGATGGTGAAACTTGAAATTTTTAGAAGATTTTGCTAAAAAACTTTGCAATGGGAGAGTGTTAGTCAACCATCAACTAGGGGTGGTATCCATCAACTTAATGTTTCCATAGCGGTCAAAGCCGAAATGGCAGCAAAGCAAAAGAAACTTGAAGCTATGGAACACAAATATTTATTAGCCTCCCTAAACCAGGTCACACTCCTTAAAACTCTGTGTGGATGTTGTTCTGATCCATCACATTTGACAGAAGAATGTCTTTTGAATTCTCCGTTTCAAAGTCAAGAACACACTAATGTTACTTTTCAGTAACGACCTAGAAACGATCCTTATTCTTCCACTTATAATCAGGGTTGGAGGAATCACCCTAATTTTTCTTGGAACCAACACCAAACTCAAAATACGATTCCAAACCAAAATAACTTTCAAAGGGTCCTTCCACAACAACAGCAACCAATACAACTGAGTCAGCACCCCGTTCAACCACAAAATTTTCAAAATCCGGCCAACACTTCTGCACCATTTAATAATTCTTTGCTGTTGGCCGGTACCGATAATTCCTCTACATTCGAACGAACCTTGGATTTGTTTATGAAATATTCCATCCAAGTGTCGGCTGATATAAGGTCTTCTATCGATGATATAAAGAAGAACGCCGCCTCCGACGATGAGAGTATTAAATCGATAGAAGCACAAATTGCACGATTAAATTCCGAAATGAGTGCTAGAGAGAAAGGGAAACTTTCATCTCAACCCCTACCGAATCCTGGGCATTCACAACACTACAATGTGAGTGCCATTACAACGTTGAGATCCGAAAGAGTGCTGAATAACCAAGTTGGTGAACAGATTGATATTGATAATGATGAAATAATCTGACACCCCGGCTTCCGCTTCCACTTCTTACCCTACTTTGTGTAGTACTCCACCTTCTTGCGAGCCTATTCTTCATTTTCCCCAAGGCTCGAACCTTCAGCCCACTTCTTCTAGTCCACTTAAGACAATCCCCACTCCAATTCTGGGATCTGTTCCACCCACAGACCTTCTCCAATATTGGACCCAACTCTTATTGCTAAAGCTCCTTATCCAAATAGATTAAGGGAAAACAAACCAAGTCCACAAATGAAGAAGATTATGGAAATTTTAAACAGGTTAACATCAATATCCCTCTCCTAGATGCTATCTAATAAGTTCCGTCCTATGCGAAAATTCTAGAGGACTTGTGCACTAGAAAGAGGAAAACTCAAGTGCCAAAAAAGGTGTTCATGTCGAGTAATGTAAACACAGATTTTACCTATCAGTTACCAAAGAAACGTAAGGACCCTGGCTATCCTATAATTTCTATTTCTATTGGGGGTTAAAATATTAATCGTGCTCTACTCGATCTTGGCGCTAGTTTTAACCTGCTTCCATACTCTGTGTATAAGCAACTGGGTATCGGAGAGTTAAAACCGTCGCACTGCACTCTCCAGATGGCCGATAGATCTATCACCAAACCTAGGGGAGAGCTTGAGGATGTGTTGATAAAAGTCGGGGAATTTATATTCCCTGTGGACTTCATTGTTCTAGATACACAACCGGTAGTGAACACACAGAACCAAGTTCTGGTGATTCTCGGTTGACCCTTTTTGACCACTTCCAATGCTATAATCAACTGTCGAAACGTCTCTATGAATCTTTCCTTCGGGAAGATATCAATTGAGCTTAACATTTATAAGTTGGGAAGTGAACCCTCCGAACTTTCTGCTCAAATATGTTCTGTCGAATTAATGGATGTCGACAGCAGCGAATTTGAACAGCTTCACGATACTGATCCAGACTCTCTTAATACATTATTGTTTGACCCAGCTATTTGTTATACACATACAGACTCATCTATCGAGCTGTTCGGGTCATCATCTAACGCTGATTATGAAACTTTTATGGAGTCTGAGTATCATCCCGTTCTTTCCGATGAGATTATTCTTCGGGGTATCGATGAAAGCTTTGAAGAAATTTTCGCTGATGAACTCGTATTTTTAGAAAACACGGGAGTTGTGATGAATCAACCCTAAAACAAAGAAGTTGAACCAACACCCCTTCTTCTTGACAATAACGAGAATGCGAGTAATCCATCATTATCATTGTGTCGTCTATCCAAATTGAGATGCAAACCCTTTCCATACCACCACTTATCTCTTCCTCACTTCTTCTTGGCTCTATATAACATGTTCTTCCACCAACCGGTGCGTTACATTGATAGAATCTTCGAATGGTTAGTGGTGACTTTTGGTCTTTGTAAAGCATTGCATTGACCAATAACTTTACCCCCCCCCCCTCTTATGATTTTAAAAACTTAATATTGTCTAACTCAAGTTTGAGGAGGTATATTTTTTTGGCTCTTGAAAATAAAATTTGCACACAAAATTGTGAGCCAAAAATAAGTTTAGGAGAGGTTTTCATGTCCATTTATTCTTGTCCCTGTTAATAACTTTTTCTTCCAAGTCTACAGGATTTTGAGATTTAAAAGATGACAACAGTGAGAACACTGCTGTAAACAGGTTTGGGGAAGGTTTGTGCTTATTTACACATTACTTTGCATAAACTTTGCATAAGCACAAAATTTTCAAAATTTTCTTTTATAATAAAAGATTAGAAACTGAAAAATTACATTTAAAAGATTGGAAGAATTTAAGAAAACCGAGAAAGTTAGATGTTTTCTTAAAACGAAACTAGTAATAAGTGTAACAACCGAGTTCATTGATACCAATTCTAGTTCCCGTATTTATTTATATGTGGCATTTTATTGATTTATCATGTTTGGATGCGAATGGTAGTTTATTATACATTGTATTCGACCCGACCCGCTTGCTTGAACTGCTTGATTCATATTCCTAAACTACCCTGTTCTGTTATTTAGACACGAGCATCTCATGGATACTGCATGTTGACATTTCACCCGGCATTGTGTATTTTACTTATAACATTTTAGATCACGTAAAATAAATTAAAATTGCATTTCATAGCCTGCTTGATACCCCTAACCCCGTGGTAGCGTCCGCGCATCTTGTTCTCGTCCTGTTCAGTAAAACGGACGTGGTTGGATAGCTACGCGCACGTACGTGCGTCCGTTCTTGGGGGTATGCATTTTAGTTAACTAAACATTCATTTTAAAATTTGGAAGTCGCATATAATTTTCATATTTCAAATCTGAAATTTTAGACCCGACCCGGACGCGTTTTGGAATATTTTGTATCCCGCCTAAATTCAAATTTAATTAATATTTTATTTTAACGTTACCATTAAAATTTTATTAATCTTTACAGTTTCCACAATTTGTTTTCGTTAACAACTAAAATCTTTTTTTATTTTTTAAAATCCTTTCTCACAGCCCCAGCCTCTCTCTCTCCTTCCCAACCAATCAAATTCTTTTTCTTTGATTTACGCCAGCCCCACTCTCTCTTCTCTCTTTCTCTCTCCTGCATAAAAATCCAAATTTCTTTCTTGTCACTGTTTCTCTCTCTCTCTCACTCCTCTCGATCTCCTCTCTCTCTCCTCTTGATTCTCTCTCTCTCTTCCATATCTCTCTCTCCCCCCTTTATATCATACTCCCTTCTTCATATTTTTAACCCACGAACCCTAACCACCTGCCTCCACTGCCGTCGTTTCCTCGCCTACCTCGTTGCCGCCGTCTCCACCATCGCCTACTTCGTCGCCGCCTCCTCATCCTCATCGCATCCACCTCCATCTCTTTTCTTTCCGAGCCTACACACCTCCAGACCCAGGCCCGAGCACCCCTGCATGCCTTTGCACCGCCGGGGTTGATCGCCGCCGGTGATTCTCGTTTTCGTTCTCCCGGCTCCATGCACCCCAGTAAGCCTCAACACCTCTTCTTCCTTCTTCTTTCTTCTTCTTCCTTTCTTTTCCTTTCTTCTCTGTTCTTTATGTGTGGCTGTCCTTTTGCAGATCGTTCATCGGAGGGGGTCGACGCCGTCGACCCCCTCACGACCCTCTTCGCCAACCACAGTGAGCTTCCTTCTCCTCCTTCCTCCTTCCCTCCTTCTCTTCTTCATTCCTTTGTGCATTTCTTTCTTGATTTTTGTTCACTGTTGTTTTTGGTTGCCGGAATCCGGCCATGCCGTCGACGATCCCGACGACCCAGCGAGGATATCTGACCCGTGTGATCCCATTGTACGTTGTGTGGATTCGTTCCGTGTACCGTGCGCGCGTCGCGACTTTTCCCGCCGACGTGTGACATTCCGTATACCCGTATCATGATCCGTCTAGGCAAGTGAAACTTGCTACATGCTATTCATAATATTTTATACTTATTTGAGTACATGTTAAACCTATAATCCAATGTCTCATGTTATAACATTCGATGTCCATTTTATCATTTTAGATTCATAACTTGGAACATATCATGTTGCATTTTGATTTACTATACCTAGTACCCACATCTGTATTTAAATCACATAATAATTTATTTACATAGCCCATAGTACCTTTTTTATAGTTTCTACCCTATCGGACACCCGTTTGCATCCTTTTAACCTATTTTATATACATTTGCATCCCTAGATCTTTTAACCCATAATAACGAGATTTTAACAATCCATATTTGTTAAAGTGTATTTTACTAATGTTGGAACCATAACCCTAACTCTAATCATAACTGTGCATCTGTATGCCTTAATCTGTACCTGATTGCATATCATTACAATGTTCCATTTTTATTGTTCCATTAATACTTCATGCTTGTTTTGTATACCCATGCTTATGTTAGTTTGATTGTGAGCACCCACATGATATTGTGTGCACCCCTGACATGACTTGTCACACCCACTACTTGACACGACATGGTACCGTGCAACTCTTGGCATGACATGACACCTATATACATTACTTGACTTGACCTGATGTACCATGGCTTTACCTGTTACCTGATCTTGTTACTAATGCCAACAAACTTTACCTGTTGTCCCTACGGACATTTCCTGATGTCTATCCAGACAAACCTGTACCTGCCTGATCCTGTATTGGCATTAGCTCCAGATTATTTAATACCTGACTTGAACACATATAACCTAGGGGTATGAGGAAATCAATGATGAAACCTGACTTGTAACTCGACAGTTCGCTACCTTTACTGATCAGTTTTAGAGGCTAGGCCAGCCTTGGGATGATACTGCTGACATCATCCATCATTACCCACTACCTTTTAGAGGCTAGGCCAGCCTTGGGATGATGCTGTTGACATCATTCATCGTTACCCCTTTTCCTTTTAGTGCCTAGCGGCATGTCTCAGTTTCAGCCCGAGAATCTTCACCGTGATCCCGGGCACGCACGGGATACTATTGAGTTACATCGATAATTCATTAAATTGATTTCAAAGATTAAGAGTAGTTAACCCAATAGACCAGTTTAGATTACTCACCACACATTACCCCACTGTCCTTACTTATATCACTGTTATGCCTGTTTCATTATTTAAACTCATACTTGTATGTATTGCTACCCCTGTTTATAGTATTGTTTGATATTATGACGCTCTGACATCTGGGTTTTGCATGGCCCAGATTCCTTGCTTTTGCTGCAGTCCGAGCAGGAGTATTTCAGTCAGCAGGCTGAGCAGTGAGGACTAGCTAGTAGTTAGTTCATTTACTTTCAGTATTATTTCATTTCTGATGTAAGCCCGCATTATGGGATATACATTCCAGTTATTCTTGTATTGGATCTTTTGCTTCCGCATTATTTTTATTCTTGACTAGTTTTATTGTGGCTTATGGATATGTGTTAGATAGTTTATTATTGTTCTTGATATCTCTACAGCCGTAATGTGACCGTGGATGGATATTTCCTATCCACAGGTAGCATGGTTGGCTATGTCACGTGCTCATCTTAGCGTACTTTGGGAAGCGGGGCGTGACAATAAGTAGTTATGAGCCGTTGTCCCAAGGATTAGTAAGATGAAGGAAGTCACTAATCTGAGGATAAAAATAAATCTGAAAATAGTTCGTATTCTGGAGCCAAACATCTAAACGTTGATACCCTACTATATGCACTTACACACGTCTTGAAACTCGGGATAGTAGAGGATACCTTGAAATGCTCTTGTCTAAAAGCCAAAGTATGAAAAAAATAATAAATGAAGCATAAAAGTATAAAATTCTGAAGAAAAATGAACACTGGTTTTGTAATCACCAAGGCAGCATAAAAAAATATAGCGAGGGTGCTTCATTACTTAGTGCCTTAGACCAACTGGTTTGGGAGTCACTGCTAAGTCTTAGGTATTGCAAGACGATGATGTTGCTAATTACGCCTAATATGTAAGCACATTTAGTAATTGGTCGGTTAGTACCTCAATAAGTATTAACGGTCGCATGAAAAATGTGTGAGTAATTCCATCCAAAAAAAATTCACCGACTAAAAAGTACTGAGGTAGATGGACAAGAGTATGATAGCTTGAATCGAATTCTCCGAGTGTAGGGATGTCTTTTATACACACGTAGGAGTATATGATCGGTGTTTGGGGGAAAGGTAGAGAAGAAGAATAAAGGCGATGTTTTATTGATGGATGATATGATTTCTAACATCTTTACACGACCATTAAGATGGGGCTCATTATAACCGAAAAGCTTGTGTAGTTGAAAACTATGATTTTCAAGTTCTTTCTTTTATAATTCTTATCTTTATATGTAATTTTCAGTATCTTTCTTTTAATATGGAATTTTGTGGGTGCAATCCACTAAAAACCCTCAGGTGACAACACTCCTCCTACTAGGGACACCTACAGGTTTAAAGGCTTGTTGCACGTGCTCAGGGCAATCGTGTTGCCTACGAAAATGTGCTAGTTAGTTTTTTTTCTATTTTTTCCTTCCCTTGAATAAAAGAAATTTTCTCGAGACGATCAAAGTCAAGTTTGGGGGAATTTGTTCTGTCGAAAATATTGCAATTTTTAACATAACAATTTCTTCACTTTTCTAATCATCTAAGGATATTTGATATAAATATAACACATATTACAAGTTCGTCTGGAAAATACCAATTACCATGTGTTATACATTATAATCAACATTCTTGAAGGAAATTGTATGTTTATTATTTCACGCATCATATTGTATATCTCAACATTCTTCATTAGATTTTTGCGCAGAAAATTATTTCAGGACAGATATCGGAATCACAAATTCGCCGACAAAATGCAGCAAATTAAAGAGTTAAAATCTGGCAGAGAATCAGAAGAGATAAAAGAATTCCAGATATCAAATATAAACCCAGTGATTAACACAAGAAGACAGAAGAATTTTGAAAGCAAAAACTCACCAAACGGCCGCGGATCCGCGGCCGAGTTAGGCCGATCCACCGCGGATCCACGGCCGAGTTAAGGCATCGGTTGACGTGAATTCTCCAGAAACTTCATTGCAATGTTCTAGCTTGTTGAGGACGCTCCATTGTAACAACCTTGTTCTGGAAACTTCCCTACAACAGCCTAGCTTCTGGAGGAAGCTTGATAACTACCTTATTTTAGAAATTTCCCTACAACTGCCTAGCTTCTTGGGGAAGATTGACCTAGCTTCTAGTGGAAGATTGGTGAAGGGCTATAAAAAGGGACCTAAGCCTACATTAATGGGTTGTTGTTGATGGTAGTTGATTTTTAGTACTCAATTTAAGACTAAATCCAATTCAATTCAAGATCAAGATCCAAAATCAAGAATCGTTGAGAACAATATCGAGCGACGACACTCAAGATCCTTTATGCAAAGTCGATCGTCATCAAGAGCACGAGATCCTCGACAGGTCCAAGTCTCACAGAGATCGAGCAAAGCGAAATTCGACGGAATAGTTACCTCTTCAAGGGAGCGATCGAGAGCAATTCTTGTAATCTCGGATTGAAGAAAAGTGTAATTAGAAGTTGATTAATAAAGGTGATCATTTTTTAATTCTTGCTTTCTTTAAATTTTCGCATTATGAAATTATTATTTATTGATTCTTCTATTTTCATGATGCGTGAGTAAATCTCCGCTTGCTAGGGATTCGAAGGAATTTATTAGATCAAATGGTGAGAAAATCCTAAACTCATCTTAAGTCTTATGAGAATTATGAACTTTAAGAAAAAGAATCGTCAACGACCAAATTTGGAGCAAGATCACCGTTCTTGATAATTTCGTTGCAATTTGGGATTAAATGAGTGATGATTTTCTTTGCTAAAGACTAGATTTGAATGGTTATCAATGAAAAGACAAAAGATAGTGAAGGAGAAACCCTAGTTTCTTCAAAAGATCCCTAATCTTCATTCATTGCCATCATTCTAGCTATAATTCATTAATAGATAAGATGGGTCATTTTTAGTATTCATCATTTCTACTAATTCCTATCGAATCCTACAAGTTATTCTTCAATTTTCTTGATAACTAAAATTGATCTTAGACATTTTCTTAATTACTAAATCTTAAACTCTTTCTTGATTTTTCTTGAAATGATTATTTCAACCAAATCTTAAACAATTTCTTGAATTTTCTTTACTATTTCTTTCGACTCAACTAAAGCAAGAGTGATCAAATTCACGAATCCCAGAGGACGACCGAACTCATTAACGAACTACATCGACACCGTTATTGATTGCGGTTATAAATTCTTTGATTGTGATTATACTATTCATATCAAACGACGGATTTTCATATCAATCATTACTTAATCTAACGTTGCATGATGGGACATCGAGACGAATGCTAATGGAATAAGCGTACGTTGTATTTATCTGTGATGCTTAGGTAACTTAAATGATGGGATTTTATTAATGAGATTAATGAAAGAAAATAAACCTAAAAATGTTGTGGAATCGAATTTTCAAAAACAGCTACCTCTAGTTGTTGCTTTGCATAGCGGTATTCCTTATAGAATATCCAGCACCTTATTCGATAAGGAAAGTGCCGAGATCCTTTCACCGGGAGTGAGATCTTCAGAAATAACTGGCAGATGCTACAACCCTCGGTTTCATCTTTTGATTGCTTTTCTAGTTCTTGCTTTGAATAGTGGTATTTTGAATATCCTGCACCTCATTCGACGAGGAAAGTGTCGAGATCCCTTCATCGGGAGTGACCACTTTAGCGAAACTAGCAAAAGCCTAAAAAACACTCCATTTCAAATCATTTGATTCTACAACGACATCAAGTTCATTACGCAAAAGTTTTTCTTAAAAATCTGTCGTAGCCCTCCGTCATTTTTGATAAGTACTACTTAGTATTCGTGCTACGTTTGTTGGCCTTTGTCAAGACGTAGTGTGCGGTAGCTAACTAGTGCTTATCTGCCAGCATATGATGTGATTGAGTTAGGGTAGTCGTGCGACTTTGTTGGCCTCCGTCAAGGGTCGTACGGGTGGGTTTAATTCAATCATGAAATGTACGGGTTGAACTTGACTAGCGTCCTTTGGTTTGTTGGCCTCCGTCAAGGTCATAAGAAGCTAGGATTAAAATATTATCGGGAATTTCAAATTTTGAAATTTGCAATGAGATTGCATACCTTCTATGAGATAGTTGGATCCCTATGCCCATTGCAACTAAGAGTTACTCCTGGAAGAGTTTTACATATTACAATTAGTCGATCAAGTAGGTGTATAGAAAGGTGTTAACGGGGTTACGCCCCTGGGAAAATGAGTTTTATTTTAATTAGGTCCGTGCGAAAGCACAGTGAACCTCTCTCAAAGTACCAACACTGGCTTGACCGAAATATTGGCAAACTTATAAGGTGTAATTAATCTCGGCTAGTCTTACCTTTTAGGGTTTGAAGGAATATTTCATAAAAACAGTGGGAGCCATCCTAATTAGATAAAATAATAACCAATCTGATCTTGCAAGAGCAAACGCTGAGTGTTTTCTTCTCTCTCTCTCCAGGTAGCGACCATATCACGCCTTAATCAAGATAATAATATAGATGTATTGACCGAACCCGCTTGTTATACTGTGCTGGGGAATGTTGGTCCCGCTCCAACTTATAATTATTATAAGACTGAGCAGGAAATTGGGGAATACCAGGATTCCCGTGCCGCCCAAACGAAGAAAGTGCATGATGATGCATCTTCTTCGGGTGTGTTCATTATCGAGAACTGTTTCTCAGTATCCTCTACGTCCTGGGTATGAGATACCGGATCGGGATCCCACATATGTAATCTGTTACATGGGCTACCGATAGGTAGAGAATTGAGAATGGGTGATAAAATTTTAAAAGTTGGAAAGGGTGCAATTGTTGCAGCCAAGGTGTTGGCGATTATCATCCTGTATTACCAAATACATTGATTCTGAATGAATATTATTAGATACCGAACCTGATATGCAACATTATATCAGTCTCTTTATTTTAGTAAAGAAGGATATAATTTTGTATTGTTGGATAAAGTTTTGAACATTTCCTATATCAAGGGTTGATCGGATTATGCACGTTATCTAATGGCATATACGTTCTAAATCAAACCACAGTTCTTAACGTACAGAACACACACAAGAAGAAGAGTTCAGAAATGAACGAATCCTTCTTGTGGTATTGTAGACTAGGTCATATCAATGCGACCTGACTAACTAAAGTTACATTAAGATGCATATTTAAATCAGTTTGAATTTACATCTTATGAAACTTGCCAGTTATGTCACAAAGATAAGATGATCATAGCTCTGTTTATTGGAAACAGAGAAAGAGTTAGTGAACTCTTGGGATTGATACATGATGATGTAAGTCCCCTGTCTACACATGCCATGACCGGTTCTTTGTACTTCATTACATTCATTGATGATCTCTCAAGATTCGGACATATGTTCCTGTTGAAACACAAGTCTGAAGCTTTTGAGAAATTTAATGAATATAAGTCAGAAGTCGAGAACCAAAAAGGGTACAAGTATTATGTCCTTTGATGTGATCAGGGAGGAGAATACTTCTGCATGGAATTCCTAGACTATTCAAAAGGAGAATGAAATTCTCTCTCAGCATTACTCCTCCGTATACACCACAGCATAATGGTGTATCGGGGTGGAGCAATCGCACCCTATTAGATATGATGCACTCTATGATGAGTACTACTGAGTTGCCTATTTCCTTCTGGGGGTTATGCACTTATGAAACTGCATACCTATTGAAAAGGGTTCCAACCAAATCAGGTGCCTACCACTCCATATGCGATATGGTATGGGAAAAGCCAATATCTTAAGTAAGTTAAGATTTGAGGTTGTCCGGCCTATGTCTGAAAGCAAAATTCGGACAAGCTTGAGGCAAGGTCAGTTCTGTAGAAGTTTGTTGGATATCCCAAGCATTCGCAAGGGATTATCTTCTACCACACCGAGGAACAAAATGTGTTTTATTTCTCAGCATGCCACCTTTTTAGAAAAGGAATTTTTTATGGAAGAAATTAGTTGTCATGAGGTAGAACTGGAATAAGTTCCAGCTATACAAACTACAGCTGATGATTTGGTAGAACTGGAGGATTCAATTGCTCCCGAAAAACCTCAGCCTCTCCGCCGATCTGGTAGGGTTCCTCATCCGTCTGAGAAATACTTCGGTTTTCTCAATGACAGTGGGAGCGAGGATTGCATTGTGAGATGATGATCCAACTAGTTTCGAGCAGGCCATCAGGAGTGGGGACTCTGTAAGAATGGCTGATGCTATGCGATCTGAGATGGAATCTATGTACACCAATAAAGTATGGACTTTGGTTGCTATATCTGAAGGGTTAAATCCCCATCAGGAGAAAGTATATCTTGAGAAGATTATTTGGTGTAGATGGAAAAGTTGGGACTTTCGAAGCTTAACATATTGTAAACGGTTCTCGTCATCGACCAGGTATGGATTATGATGAAACCTTTTCTAGTGCCTATGCTTAAGTCCATCCGGATCCTACTTGCCATTGCTACATACCATGATTATGATATCTGGCGGTTGGGTGTCATGACTGCTTTTCTAAATATTGATTTAGAAGAGAGCGTTTATAAGTACACAGTTAGAGGGCTTCGAAGACAGTGGGAGCAGCGAAAACGTGTGCAAGTTGCTTTACGGGTTAAAGCAGGCATCGCGGAGTTAGAACATCTGTTTTGATGTGGTAGTTAAAGTGTTTGACCTCATCAAAATGATAGATGAACCTTGTATATACAAAATGGGTTATAGAGAGTAAGGTGGTCTTCCTCGTATTGTACGTGGATCACATACTCTTGATAGGAAAGGAGTTTCTTATACTACACTTTGTCAATCTCCTCTTATCACATTGATTCTCTATATAGGATCAAGATGATACTTCCTAAATCCTGGGTTTTGGATCTATGAGATAGATCTAAGTGGATGTTAGGATTCTCACTAGGTGTAGTGAGATGGTATCAATAGATCCTGGGGAGAATATCTGGATAGCTTCCAGGATGGTAAGGTCGACTGAAAGACAGTCACAGGCATTGTCTTTACCCTCAGTGGAGACACGGTATGTTGGAAGAGTTCCAAACTAGATACCGTGGCAAACTAGATGATAAAGGCTGGATACATCGCTACCAATGATACTACCAAAGAGGCAGTCTGGGTGTATATAAGTTCATGAGATGAACTTCATTCCTACCATTGTATGACAATGGAGTTGTGGGTTATGCCTGGGAACCCCTGTCCCATCAGTGACCTAGATATATTCTAAGGTAGTATCACCTGATCATGGAGATGGTTGATCTCTAAGAAGATCGAGGCTAGGAGAGTAGACTCAGAGGACATCACGGCGGATCCACTCACAAAGACTTTTTCCCAAGAGAGACTTTTATGGGATGGTTGAGTATGGGATACTACAACCACTACTATCTGAAGGCCCTAGTGTAAGTGGGAGATTGTTAGTTATATAGATGCCATAGTGGCCATTACTGTACATATGATGTATATTATAGTGGATGCTTGGACATACATAGGTAGGACTTTCTTGCTCGACATGATAGTATGCTATCTGGTTACGTTTTATCTTAACATGTACACTGATTGTCTCTCTGTTACATGTTGATAAAGCCCTTACGATGTGTACTTGTCACGACCCGAAATATTAGCTCATGACCAGCACTTAAATCATGCAACGTCTAGAGGCGTAACGTAATTCGAGTAAGCTGAAACCCAGAAATATAAACTTTTTAAGAAAATAAAGGGGGTAAAGTTTTGAAATAAAGGTATAATAAAATCAAGTTTTCTTAATGCATAGAAAAGGAACATAAAAATGCAAGTGAAATTTACTAGTTTGAAAATGTGTTTCGTCTTTTAAAAATTTGGGCAGCACCTCCTTTGTATATTTTGATCCAAAACCACAAATACATAACAAGAATAATGACATCCCTAAGCGGGAGCTAGCTCTTCGCCAAACGGCGGATCACAACCACGCAAGACAGTATATGTAAGTATAGCACGCCCAACGGCGAAGTTCACCATAAAAAGATAAAGAAATAAGCAAGACATCAAACCACAGGTAGCGGAAACCCCTCGCTCTAAGTCTCGCAACCACAATCTCATTAAGTCTCATTACTTATACAATTTACTAATTTTGATTGATGGAGTTGACTAGATACAATATGAAATATAAATATAAGAGTGGGTACAATATAAATGCCCCACCTACCAATGCAAAACACCCAAAAGAAGTTATGTGCCGGCGATGCCGCTACGGATCCATGCGGTCAACCTGCAAGAACTGTGGCACAACGGGGGTGAGTTGCCAACTCGTGAGTAGAAAAACATCTACAAATAGAAATCGAATAAACAACGACTGCTAGGTCAACTATATCATAAAGGTAATACTATGATATCTAGGGTGACCGGGTCATCATATGTGCCAACAATATAATCAATACCTATATGTATGCGGATATAATCCAACAATATAATCAATGTATGTATGCATTTGGATCTTTTCCAACCATATAATCAATGTCTATATGCACGTAAATATCATAAAAGAGTGTGCATGAAAGTATGAGAATATAAATCAACGGTGTCTCTCGCGACACGTCAAAATCATGGAATCTGGGTGTCCAACATCGACACCCAAAAACATCATGAAACCCATGTCCAGCATCGACACATAAATCCTCATATCTCAGGCTCCGTCAGTCCGGATCGGCCCACGGGCTCCGTCAGTCCGGATCGGCCCATATCATCTCCCGACTCCGGTCGGTATCCTACCGATATCCGCCGAGCCCAAATACTATCACCGGTAGGTAGTAGTCCCTCGTCCAGGCTCATCGTCATCCACACGAAATCTCCCTCTTGCCCTGGGGTACCGTACCGGGTCCACCATGTACCCGCAAACAGAATCATTCGTCTTCTCGAATCGGGTTTCACATATCACACGTCTCAAAACTGAGAAAACGCATGGTGGACACACTGAAATATCACATCAAGAGAAACCGGGTTTTTAAAACAGTACATGCTTTCTTTTGAAGTAGCCACGGTTCTCAAATCCAGAAATCTCACGAAAACAACATATCTCAATGCGTAAAATCATAAAGCATGATGTATGCGACATATGATAGAAATGTAAGCATATCCATATATCATGTAACATGGAACAGTAATATGCACATATCGAGGGAAAACCGCTCTTTTTAATGAATCCAGTTTTTAAAATATATTATGCGGTTCCCAAATCTCCAAAATCGAATACAATATCGTATAAAGGTGCATATGTATATATACGCAAGTATGGACATACAAATGTGTATGTCCGCAAGTATGGGTGTACAATATGTATGCACGCAAGTATGGTGTACAATATGTATGTGCGCAAGTATGGTGTACAATATGTATGTGCGCAAGTATGGTGTACAATATGTATGTACGCAAGTATAGTGTACAATATGTATGTATGCCAATATGGATATACAAGTGGTATATACGCAAGTATGAGTGTACAATATGTATGTGCGCCAATATGGATGTACAAGTGGTATATACGCACGTATGTCATGCGAAGAGTCATATCATTATGCAGCAATCATACTGTGTAGTGACATGGCATTTATCGATGATGAAGTGTGTGAGCCTACAATCTGTGTACGTATAACATACACATCATCGATAATGGTGCAGGTGTACTATCACAGGTATAAGTAATGCAATGCGAATAACATGAATGCAGCATAAGGTAAATCATATGCAAATGCTGACGGGTATATGTATCTAACATGACCGAGTCGGTGAATTTATCAATCGGCATACAGCCTCACAATATCGCGTACGGTATAATCCATCTTACGGCATCCTCTAGTCAAGGGTAAGGATCAGTCATCAAGTCAAACTCATCACGCACGGAAAATCATCGTACGACGGCATTAAGCTATCAGGGATCCTATCAACCTATAAGACGAGGAGGGTACGGACCTAACATCACGTACGGCTAACACTCATGATTCACAACACATATCAATATCTCTAAATACCTATGTCCCAGGTCATATCCGCAATAATCTCATATCAGGGGACCGGCAGGGTATAAATCATCGCAATCGACTCGCATCCGTATACCAACATATCATCAAATCACATATCACATCGACTTATCTTTTCATCCCATTTATCTCCCATATCAAGTCATTTTTTACCAAAACATTCCACCTCTACTCTAAGCATAAGTATCTAATCTAACATACACACCTGAACCATACAAACAGTTTTTGAAAGATGCGAATCGTAGTTTTGAAAGTAGGGGCTACGATGTTTTTAAAGAAAAGATATCATTTGAAAATCCATAACATCCCTCAAGATATTTGTTTAAAAGATGCATACGATTCTTCAGTTTGGAAATAGGTATGGTTCGGATGACACACCTACGTCGACTATCTAGTTCTATAGTACCCTAAATGGCAATATCGTCAAATATCATCCTCAAGTTCCGTCATCACATACTAGTCGTGTCATATCACTTCTAACTATCCTTAGTTTCTAATATGGTTCTCTAACAACCTTATAACTCTATCTATAGTATCCTATTAAAGGTTTCATTAATCATAATCCATATATATAAATCGGTTTCCATCAAAATTTGCGGGGGTGCTATACGCCATCCACCCGACTTCCCCCGTAAATATAGATCTACTCACATTGGTCTTCGCTTGCAGAAATCGATGACGCCCCGCTCCGTCACCTCGGATCTACGTGAAGGTACCTACAATATCAACACAATCGCAATCGCTATTAAAATCAAGTTCTGAAATCCAAAATGGCACACGGATCGCCTATAGGTTAGAACCTATAGCTCAGGTATGCAAAACCAACAAATTACCCCTAGTCGTTGATGTACAAACATCCAACAACCAAAAACAAACCCAAAAAGCAAAAATCAAACATTCCAAAATACGGAAAAACATAGCCAAAAGCACTGTAATGTGCTCCCAGATTTTTACTCAGGCCAAAAGGAGTTGCACAAACAAGTCTAGGGTGTAGTACAAGGTGTATATGACCTACTGAACCAACCTAGACCCCTACCCTCACCAAGTGACCGGCCACAAGACTTGAATTTCCGGCGAGCTCAGTTCCAGTGGCTCCAATAGGGTTCGTCTGGTCAGTGTGGTTTCCTAGTTCCCTAATTTGGTCCCTGAAATTGTTTGCTTAACTTAGAAAGTCCCCGGGTTGCTCCAGATTTCCCTCCACACCCTATATCCTCACAAAACCGACATGGACAAAATCCTAAATCTGTATTTTGGTTTCTATACTAAATTCCAGGTCTTAAACAGCCACTCAACACCCACTAAATCATCACCAATCCACAATTTCACTCAAACCCTCACTAGGATTTCTAAGTATCACCAATCCATCACTAAACGAACTCTAAACATAAACAAAAAGCTAGGAAAACTTGAAACTAAACTAATGGAAGAAATTATACCTCATGGATGTCACTTAAGCAAACTCTAGAAGTCCCAAGTCATCAAGATCCAACTTTTCTTGGTCCAATGTGTAGAGAAAGAGATGGGGATAAACTTTGGTGAAGGGAGTATAAGGTTTTGGAGATTATTTGGAGATGGATATAGGGTTAGAAGTAGAGGGGGATGAGGGTGAGGGAGATGAAGAAGGAGAAGAAAATTATGGGGTCAAACAATTTTGACAGCAGCTCCCCCCTCTGTCTCACTTATTCTCACACACACTCTCTCTCTCTCCAATCAATCACCTTTTTAACCCTTTTTCATTTCTTTATCTTTTCTCTTTTAAATTTCAAAACAAAATCATATAATACCCATAAAACAACACAAATTCAACAACATATAACCAAATGTAACATGATATGGTGCACTAGCCATGGAAAACTGTAGAAACACGGATTTGGCTTAATTGCGATTAGCAGTGCACTAATCGGGTTTTTATCCAAACTGCATATAATAAATTTTAAAAATACCAAATCCTTTAAATATATTATTAAATGAATAAATCATTTTAATTTCCATTTATTTCATAATTATTGGTATATATTTATACCCTTTTTCGAAAACCCCAATTTCACAAATTGGGCAGTTTTCGGGAAAATATTATTTTAATATTAAATTCCAAAAATAATATTTTATATTTTCTGAAATGTTACAATCTTCCCCCTAAATAAATTCAGTCCCCGAATTTAAATTTAAACCCTCAAAATCTAAAACATTTTAATAAAAAGTCCAAGACGTCGGGGCTCCGAAATCATCAATACATAAAACGCATCATAGCGTAATGCATGCACATGAACAATGAGCAGATAACTCCAAATCAAAACTCCGTCGAGCATCCCGCAATCATCGGAGTCATGGTGAAGACACGAATGTCAAATCCAATACGAAAACCAATATGATATACATCAAAACTATACATGTAAACATCTGAAGGAAATGTATGCCAAACCTTTCATGTTGCTGTGCGATGCGCGTATCGCGGCACATTGGCGGACGTCTATTGTAAGAAAATAACTATATATATACTTATCCTTTGTTTAATAAGTACGTCCCGCCGTTTTTGAAAATAATTTAGAAGGGTTTTCTTTATAAAATATTTCGTGTCATCTCAGATACGTAGGTGAATACTGATACTATAGCTCCCTTTTTGGAAATCCCTTCGATAGCTATCGATGCATACAAAATATATCCAGCTACTGTCCTCTGACTAGTCCTGCTCAGTACGAAAACAAATAGCAAATATCATAAAAACATACTGCTCCATAAGAAATCAATCCCAAAATGTGCATAAGAATGCCACGTGCGTCTGGTGCGCACGGAAATCAAAATCTATGAATGTGCCATACATGTGTATAGAAACAACATCTAAGTGCAACAGGTGTGCACGAACACCTGTCAGAGGCGATGGTGTGCCTGACAGCAATATCAGGTACATCTGATATGCACAAAGAATCCCGATTTAGTGCATCTGGTGTGCACCAAAATCGCATCTCATATCATGAGCCCAACATGCGCGAAAATCCAAATCAGGTGCATCCATTATGGATGAATAAAATATAAATCATGTGCATCCAACATGCACGAAATCACGAAATCCAATATCAAGCGTCGAACATGCGCAAAAGTCCAATCCAAGTGCATCAAATATGCGCAAGAATCCAATCAGGTGCATAAGGTGCATAAAATAAATATCGACTATCACAATCAAAATCGACGGTATACAACATATTTCAATCCAAATCCAAATTAGATATACCGTGGTATATAATCTCATAACCATGTGCATCAGCGTGCGCAAAAGCAAATCAAAATACTAAAAATACATGAAAACTATGCCGAAAGCATAAATCAAATCATATGCATGCCCTAGGCATGAAATCACAATCAATATTTCAAATGACATCAAAATGAAGTCAGGTGCAACTGTGGTGCACAAAATACGTATCAATGCACTGCAAGCATATGCGAACTATACCGAGTGCAAAAACCAAATCGAATGCGTACCATATGCACAAAACCAACCCAACTGTATGAAATCCATGAAATCATAACCATGTGCAGCCAAGGCACACGATATTAAGTGCAATAACTGTGCATAAATCATAAATCAACACAACGGTGTATAAAACATATCTCAAGTGTAATAACTATGCGCAAAATATAAATACCCAGTAAGTGCAGCCGTGGTGCACGAAAACGATATCATGAAAACTCATCATCAAAACTCAAATCTAAGCGATATAAGCATGATACTCAGATCACAAATGCATATCGCAACAAATGACATTGAGGTACACCTCCTACAATGTCGAAAAAATAAATCGGTGCGCCTAAAACCGGCAGAACAAGAACATTCGCTTCTCTATAGATTAACCAATCTCGTAATCCATCGGCTCATCGGCCCAGTCAGGTGTGCTAACGGGGACGATTCCGTTCTGGCACTTCTCTGGTCATTTCTCGATCAATCATCATGACCACTCGTAAGGCAGCACGTCACTGGCGTCGGCCTCTGACTCTCTGAATACACGTGACACATCTGATCCTGGGTGAAAATCTCATTGCAGCAGTGTCCTGGAAGGAATCCTGCTCAAGGCCTCTTCCGATCTCGCCTATGCCGAACTGTACGGAGCTTGGTACGCTTACATAATCTTTTCTCATTCTCTGGATATCTGCATCCTCACCACAACATTTCCTCAGGAACTGGCCGCATCCCAACGCCTCTGTATGCATATCAGATCTCTAGTCTCGACGGGGAGTAACAACAGCTCATCAGCGTCTAGCACGAACCTCTGGTTCTACTCGTCTGTATCATCGTCCACTATGACGTCACGCCATGCTATCTGCGCACTGCAACTGTTCTCGGCCACGGTCAATCCGGAGTCTCTCACACGGACTGGAAGTTACGAACTCGGTATCTTCATCACTTTGTAGAAGATATCTGGCCGAACACGTCCTCGGAAACTCGTCCCAACTGTCGGAGGAATACTCAATACTCGTCCGTCCTCGATCAACTCACAACGCATCTGGGTTAGGTCCTCTATCCGGAGCTGGTCAGCTTACTGGTCTCTTATCACATGATATCTGGACGACGTCAAAGTTTTCGATCGAGTCATCAAAGTCCCAAAATTTCCCGAAAGCTCAACACCTGAGCACAGTCCAAAATATCTTGTACAAACCATAGTACCTCTGGACCAGCCGTATAAGGGCAAACCCAACCCTCACTGATGGCACCGCTAAACTGCCGCAAACCCTGAGGTTCAAAAGCGGTTCCATAGTCATCATGTCGAGTTAGGGTTTCATTCTTCTAGAGGGTCCACGGAATCACTTGCATGTTCCTCCGAACACTTTAAACTTGGGAAAAATGGGTTTCTAACACTCGTTCAAACTTTTTAGCTTGGCCTATACAACATGTGAATACTCTTCGCCCGCATGCTAAACAATGTCTCAATCCTCCAGGAAACATGATACATCAACGGTCATCTCTGGATCGGTCTGCTCTAGATCTGAGTAAAACTCTCCACACTGAAAATCTTCAACTCAACTGAGCCTGTGTCGGCGCATCAATCTGACGAATCACCTTCGTCTCTCAACAAGGGATAGACTAGCTATCATCTGTCGCATCTCTGCCTGAAAGCTCCATCGATCTCAGTTCGTAAGCTCTGGAAGCGACATCCTATCAATCTCAGCAACAGCTGGGTCATCTGTCTGCATGGTTGGCGACATCATAATCTCTGAGGTATGCTGTACATCAACAGTCCTCTTACAACTGGCAACCTCTGTCAATGGCCCGATCATCCGGTGCAAAACCAAACACTCGCCTCACCCGAGAGGTCACAACATAAATACTAACTCGAGACGTTCCCGTATCACCAGAAACCACAATGGTCAGTCCTCGTACCAGATGAACTCTCCCTGACCGCATCACTAGCAGCAGCTCAAACTGCGTTCAAACTATAATGACAGGAACCTCAATTAAGTATCGATGAAAACAGATCAAGGGCATGAAAGGAAACGACAGATCCAGAATGGATACATGATCATAAGAAGGAACATCATCAATGAAAGTATGATCATGGAAACTATTAGAATCGAGAATCTCAAATAGATGTATAATCATAGGTACGAAGAGAACCATAGATCTTAAAATATGTACATCCTAAGCTTTCTTAAGTGGAGTATCGTATCGTAAATATACCGCAGAACATACGTACGGTACGTCACTCTACTCAAGCTACCTACTCCATCAATCAGGGTCAGACTATGAAACGAAAGTTCAGGTCTAATACCCCCCGTTAAAGTCTAAGTTCCGTAAGGTCAAGCCTAGATTCCAAAATACATACCCGCCCTAGCCTCCGCATAGTCAAACATAGACTCGAACAAAGGTTAAACCTAACGCTTTGATATCAACTTTGTCACAACCCGAAATATTAGCTCGTGGCCAGCACTTAAATCACGCAACGTCCAGAGGCGTAACGTAATTCGAGTAAGCTAAAACCCAGAAATCTAAACCTTTTTAAGAAAATAAAGGAGTCGAAGTTTTGAAATAAAGGTATAATGAAATCAAGTTTTCTTAATGCATAGAAAAGGAACATAAAAATGCAAGTGAAATTTACTAGTTTGAAAATATGTTTCGTCTTTTAAAAATTTGGGCAGCACCTCCTTTGTATATTTTGATCCAAAACCACAAATACATAACAAGAATAATGACATCCCCAAGCGGGAGCTAGCACTTCGCCAAACGGCGGATCACAACCACGCAAGACAGTATATGTAAGTATACGACGCCCAACGGCGAAGTTCACCACAAAAAGATAAAGAAATAAGCAAGATATCAAACCACAAGTAGCGGAAACCCCTCCCTCTAAGTCTCGCAACCACAATCTCACTAAGTCTCATTACTTATACAATTTACTAATTTTGATTGATGGAGTTGACTAGATACAATATGAAATATAAATACAAGAGTGGGTACGATACAAATGCCCCACCTACCAATGCAAAACACCCAAAAGAAGCTATGTAACAGCGATGCCGCTACGGATCCATGCGGTCAACCTGTAAGAACTGTGACACAACGGGGGTGAGTTTCCAACTCGTGAGTAGAAAAACATCTATAAGTAGAAATCGAATAAACAACGACTTCTAGGTCAACTATATCATAAAGGTAATACTATGATATCTAGGGTGACCGAGTTATCATATGTGCCAACAATGTAATCAATACCTATATGTATGCGGATATAATCCAACAATATAATCAATGTATGTATGCATGTGGATCTCGTCCAACCATATAATCAATGTCTGTATGCACGTAAATATCATAAAAAAGTGTGCATGAAAGTATGAGGATATAAATCAACGGTGTCCCTCGCGACACATCAAAATCATGGAATCTGGATGTCCAACATCGACACCCGAAAACATCATGAAACCCGTGTCCTGCATCGACACATAAATCCTCATATCTCAGGCTCCGTCAGTCCGGGTCGGCCCACAGGCTCCGTCAGTCCGGATCGGCCCATATCATCTCTTGACACCGGTCGGTATCCTCAGGATATCCGCCGAGCCCAAATACTATCAATGGTAGGTAGTAGTCCCTCTGCCAGGCTCATCGTCATCCACACGAAATCTCTCTCTCGCCCCGGGTACCATACCGGGTCCACCATGTACCCGCAAATGGAATCATCCGCCTCCTCGAATCGGGTTTCACATATCACACGTCTCAGAACCGAGAAAACGCATAGTGGACGCACTGAAATATCATATCAAGAGAAACCGAGTTTTTAAAACAGTACAAGCTTTATTTTGAAATAGCCACGGTTCTCAAATCCAGAAATCTCATGAAAACAGCATATCTCAATGCGTAAAATCATAAAGCATGATGTATACGACATATAATAGAAATGTAAGTATATCCATATATCAGGCAATATGGAACAGTAATATGCACATATCAAGGGAAAACCGCTCTTTTAAATGAATCTAGTTTTTAAAATATATCATGCGGTTCCCAAATCTCCATATTCGAATGCAATATCGTATAAAGGTGCATATGTGTATATACGCAAGTATGGACGTACAAATGTGTATGTCCGCAAGTATGGGTGTACAATATGTATGCACGCAAGTATAGTGTACAATATGTATGCGCACAAGTATGGTGTACAATATGTATGCGCGCAAGTATGGTGTACAATATGTATGTGCGCAAGTATGGTGTACAAGATGTATGCGCGCAAGTATGGTGTACAATATGTATGTATCCCAATATGGATGTACAAGTGGTATATACGTAATTATGAGTGTACAATATGTATGCGCGCCAATATGGATGTACAAGTAGTATATACGCACGTATGTTATGCGAAGAGTCATATCATGATGCAGCAATCCTACTGTGTAGTGATATGGAAATTATCGATGATGAAGTGTGTGAGCCTACAATCTGTGTACGTGTAACATACGCATCATCGATAATGGTGTAGGTGTACTATCACAGGTATAAGTAATGCAATGCGAATAACATGAATGCAGCATAAACTAAATCATATGCAAATGCTGACGGGTCTACGCATCTAACATGACCGAGTCGGTGAATCTATCAATCGGCATCTAGCCTCACAACATTGCGTATGGTACAATCCATTGTACGGCATCCTCTAGTCAAGGGTAAGGATCAATCATCAAGTCAAACTCATCACGCACGGAAAATCATCGTACGGCGGCATTAAGCTATCAGGGATCCTATCAACTATAAGACGAGGAGGGTACGGACCTAACATCACGTACGGCTAACACTCACGATTCACAACACATATAAATATCTCTAAATACCTATGACCCAGGTCACATCTGCAATAATCTCATATCAGGGGACCGGCAGGGTGTAAATCATCTCAATCGATTCGCATCCGTATACCAACATATCATCAAATCACATATCACATCGACTTATCTTTTCATCGCATTTATCTCCCATATCAAGTCAATTTTTACCAAAACATTCTACCTCTACTCTAAGCATAAGTATCTAATCTAACATACACACCCGAACCGTACAAACAGTTTTTGAAAGATGTGAATCGTAGTTTTGAAAGTAGGGGCAACGGTGTTTTTAAAGAAAAGATATCATTTGAAAATCCGTAACATCCCTTAAGGTATCTGTTTAAAAGATACTACGATTCTTCAGTTTGGAAATAGGTATGGTTCGGATGACACACTTACGTCAACTATCTAGTTCTATAGTACCCTAAGTGGCAATATCGTCAAATATCATCCTCAAGTTCCGTCATCACATACTGGTCGTATCATATCACTTCTAACTATCTTTAGTTTCTAATATGGTTCTTTAACAACCTTATTGTAAGTGTACGGTAGCGCCCCGGCCGTCTTTCCGAGGCCAAAATACGGAAACGAAACTTTTTCTTTAACTTTAAACTGGCGCTACCGCATACTAAAAACCCGGATCGGACCATTAACCTACTACTAGCAAACAAGAGAAAGGGTAGAAAGCTATACCGAGCGATCCGTGTCCTTCGGTCTTCGGCCACCATCCCGATCTCCTCGCGGAATCTCCGGTCTCCATCTCCTCGTCGAAAAGGGCACCACATCGAGAAGTCTTTTTATGGGCTCCCGCTTCATCCGAAGCAACTCGGGCACGAAGTCTGCTAGCCGACGTGTCCAAGGTGTTATAGAGAATGTTTGTGATCACTTTGTCTCTTTGCATCCGTGGCTTGGATGGAGGTTGAACGTGTTGCCATTGGAGGAAGACAATGAGATAGAGGAAAAAGAAGAAGAAGAGGCTCTCACTTCTTTTCTTTTCTTTTGTTGTGATCAAAATGAGAGTGAGAGAGAGTGAAATAAATACAAGACCAAACACATATATGGCAGCCCCTCTCTCTCTCCTCTCATCATATCAACCCAAAACAATCACTAATGTGACATATTTTTACAAAAAAGAGACCATGAGTCATATATATATGTCCATGTCACATTAATGCATGTCATGATGAAATTCTAGCTCGTTATTTCCACCATCCAAACATTAATCCAAATGTTTGGTCCAACAAAAAGATACAGCAACATCTAAAGTAAACTCGTGACGGATCACAAGGATACCCCTTACCTGTATATACATACCATCACCCGCATTCCGACTGAATGCGAATGCGATGAGATTAAAGTAATCCAACAAATCTAATACTAGGATCCGGCTTAAACCAAAGCCCACTAGTATGATCCGTCCGATCATGATCCGTGCACTACTGCACGTATATGATCGGACCCTGCCATATATCATACAGCCTCTACAACGTTTCGCCCGAAACTTGAGAAACTGTCTGTGGAGGACTCTAAAAACTCGTCAGTACTTTGGCTGTGGATTTAACCACTAGCACGTCAGAGGTATTAGCCGTACGTAACGGGCTACTAGGTATTGACCAAAAGGGACGTCGATGAGCGAACTTATCCTGACACCCTACTGAGCCTGTCAGTGACAATATCCGTACAGTCCGGTCCATTCGTCTATGAGCATCGCATGGCGGGTCTAGGGGGTTGGTAAAAGTCAGACCCTAAAAAGCGGTACAAGTCATGTCGGAGTGTAGCCCAGAACACCCTGAGATACTACTGGAATACCTACCAGTAAATTTCCTGCCTTGGCCAAGGACTTCGTGTAATGGCTCTCCTAGACACAGCGCAACCTCACCCCCAATACCGGAAGAGACGAACCCCTGCAGATCCGCTCACTGCCTCCATGTGGCTTAGGACTGTACCCAACTAAAACCTGTTTGCATGACTCTTTTGAGCCGTGGTAGGGTAGTAATCAAAGTACAGTGGGAACTCACACGAGACAAATGACGATCTCAGGTCGATGAACTAACCTGTACACATGTCACCAGGAAACTGCTATCTGATGTCAGGTATAATACCAACTAGCATGTTCCCGGCGAGTCATGTCCGGTGTACTCATAACCCAATGAGCACCTGTATACATCTTAGGTGAACCAACTGACAACAGTGGCTTGTGAGACCGGCTACCATCCCTCGTCGGGGTCTCGACTGTATACACTAGTATACTCTGGAGTATCGATGCCCTGTCTCGAAACTTCCTCGACTAGGGCCCTTTTAAGGATGTGCTTATAGACCCCAGCTCCCACGTATATGATCGCTATCATACTGCTGGCCGTCAAGCAAGAATCATAAGGGCTCTATCAACGCGCAATAGTGACCTGTAAGGTAACCTAAAGCAGTACACGATAATAAAGATAAACCAGATAGCATACTATCATTTTGAGTAAGACTGTCCTTCCGGCATAGGTCCTCCCTCAATCATTGCAATCACGTGCCTGTGATCCAATAATTGACTCTGAGGGCACTATATCCAACAATCTCCCACTTGCACTCAAGGCTAATTATTGCGATGTCGCATACTCACATCCCGTGTGATACCGAACACCCAACTCCTCTACTAATCAGTCTCATAAAGCCCATTTGCGAAACTATTGTGTTTGAGGAACAGCCTCAGTGAGTGGATCCGCCCTGATGTTTCTTTCTATGTATCTCTTTATCTCAAGTTCGCGGAGAAAGCCATCTCCTAAAATGAGCAATACCTGTATTAGAATATGTCTGGATATCTGATGGGACCTAGTTCACAAATGAACTCTAAATCCAAACTTCTTAGACTGTATCGTCAACTGAAACCAATCAGTATCTTGCGCCATGCCTCCCTCAGTATCCCCTTGGACCACCTGTCCAAAATACTACCCCTCATAAGAGGGAAAACTATAACTCTGACAGCCACTCTGTCATCCAGGTCACCTCGGAAGCCTGGAATGATAACTGTCTCCCGAAGGAGGATGCCGTTATCATATCCCTAAAACATCCACTTATGTTCTAAAACTGCTTCCGATCGTTTCTCCAGGACTGGATTAATGTCAACATATTGCATCTACTGCAAAAACAACATCTGGTATGGTACTTGACACCTCATGATCAACTTAATGCCTAAGCAAGTGATCTGCCGATCATGCACATCCCTCTCCCCTTTAGTCTGTAAGACACCTTTAGAGAAGGTGACTCCATCACCTGCAGGTATACTACCGTGCCAGGAGTCGTCCATTCTAAAACACCTTTAGAATGCTGTCTAAGTACCCAGATTGGGATACTACCCAAATCTAGATCTAAAACCATAGATCTAGTAACCAGAATGCCTGATATAATATCCAGATCCTTTGTGGAGAAACCACTATGTGACAACCAAAGTATAACCGATCGTAGTATAGGAATTTCACTTCCTACTCTGTATATGTCATCCAAATACCAGGACATCACACCCTTCTACTTTCTTAACAGATCCATCCCCTATTCTGATGAAGTCAAACCTATGACTGTCACATCAAAAATAGATGATCTATCTCCGCTATATCTGCTTTAGTCCATAAATAGACATAAGCTACTTGTCCACTATGCTTCTGCTGCTCCCACTGACTACGACAACCCTCTGGCAGAGTCATATACACGTACACTTCTAAAGCTAGTTTAGAACGACGCTATACCCATCCTCCTGCCAGGTCTCATAGCCTGGAACAACAGTAATGTCAAGTCCCCACTTAGCTTCCGCTGCTCCCACTGACCACGACAACCCTCTGGCAGAGTCATATAGACGTACACTTCTAAAGCTAGTTTAGAACGACGCTATACTCATCCTCCTGCCGGGTCTCACTGTCTGGAACAACAGCAATGGCAAGTCTGGGTAAACAAGAACCTCTCTGCCACCGTCCTTGAGGCTACCGAAGTACCTCTCGGGTGCCTGAGGTTACCCACCATATCTGCGGAGTGACCAATGGAATGTCAAATTAGATTGAATCTTTAGGTTCTTATCAAATTTTTAGTAATCGTTTGCGGTTCTGGAATAACTTCCAGTTCTACCATACTCCCACTACTGTTTTCTGAAAAAATCCATTTTACTAAAACTTTGGCGAGTCAAGAACAATATCACTATTGATCTCCCAGATGGTAGAAAATCAACCCTCGTCATAGCCCGGGTCAACCCACAAACTGCCATTACAGAAACATGCCTTGAGTTATCCAGAGTCTGGTTTTAAGCATAAGCCGGACAACTCCCCGTACCTTAACATCGTTAAGATATGAACCGTTCTATATCCAATATAGAAACAGAGGCACTGATTTAATTGGAACCAGATTCAAATCATACAACTGTCTCCAGTGCATGTCAACTAAATGGAAGGAGGCCGATCAGTATTACTCAACTTAGGAATACATCCAGATATGAGTAACCTGAAAAAGAAGCAAGTTCTCTTAAAACCATTACTATCAACTGAATACTATACACAAGTATCTACATCTTCGATCACCTTGAAGAATCCTGATACTTGCAACATCTGGTTCTCTACTTTACTCTTATACCTATAACTTCTCAAAACTAGAGAAGTCACAAGTAAACAGAATATAGTACGAGTACCAACCCCTCTGTCCTTATGGACACTGGATAACATACAATACTCTGTATAAGTCCCCTGAGTTGAATAACTCAAACCATATGCGTCGTAGGTTGAAAACTGTATTTATGGTTAAGAAGAATTACACCGCTGTTTAATGCTCCTTACCTAACTATCCACTGATATAAGTAAATGTCATGGACATAATTTCAAAAAAAGGTATATCTCACTCTATAAAAATAGACGTACAGATATATCAATTTGAAATTGGTGCGCAACAACGGATATTCAAAACCAAATATTTGCCGTCCGGCAAACAACCCAGGTGACTTCCTCAAATATCACCAATTACAACGAATTCCGATATAATGAGGATGATCACCTAATTCCCAATAATTTACTCCCACTCATCATCTGTAAAACCATACAGATGTGAGAATCATCCCTGGTAAATACATACCCTGGAGCAAGGGCTAATTGGGAAATCAGTTTTCTTTTAACAATACACAGTGAAACGGAAACATGTAAATGTTTTGAAGGGGTTTCCGGGTATTCCTAGTAATGCCTCTTCCATTATCCAGATTCACGACTGTAACCGTATATTTCTTTGCCATCTCTCCAAATCCTTTTATATGTCTTTAGTCATTACCTTCTGCACACCATCGTTAGGCTAGATGGTTTTCTTCCTTCCCTACCATTTGGCACCAGCCTATAGTTTGGAAGAAGACTATCTAATAAGCGTAACAGGTGTATTGTCCTAATCCTAGGAGTACTCTCAATGCGAGAGAAGGTGAAGATAAAAGACAACCGAATAAATCTTATTCCTATTTCTCCTGAACCAGAATCCATTCCCGAACTGGAACAAGTTCCTTCGAGTTCGTATATAACCATACGATGGAGTATCCAAATAATTGTGGATCTTCGTAGTGATATGGAGTGTTCTGGAGAAATACAAAGGTGAAGTGGGAGTGGTAATGAAATACTTGGTTTGGTCGTGAATAGCAGTCACAATTTATTTTGCCCTCTTTCTAATCCCTTTATTTGTCTTTACATAATACCTTCTTTACACCACACTTAGGCTAATCGTCTTTCTTCATTCCCTACCATTCGGCACCAGCCTAAGGTTTGGAATAAGACTATCCAATAAGCGTAACGGGTGTACTATCCCCTAATCCAAGGAGCACTCACAACCAGAGAGAAGATAAAAGGAAAAGACAACTGAATAGTCCTATTCGTTTTCTCTAGAACCGGAAACCATCCTCGAATCTGGAACAAGTTCCTTCGAGTTCGTATATAACTATACGATGGTTTTATCCAATGGAAGTGGACATTCGTAGTAATACGGGGTGTTCTGGAGAAAAGGGTAAAAGTAGGAGTGGCAATGAGGTATGCAACTCAGACAATCCAAAAGCCAGTCTTATAAGAAGGTTCGGTCAACTTGGTCACTGAGTCATAGTCAAGGGTCGGGTCATGGTCGCTGCCAAAGAGAGAGAGAAAAGAAAAACTCTGCGTGCACTCTAACCTAGATCAGAATGGTTATCACTTTATCTAATCAGGAAACCTCCCACTGTAACCTCAAATTCTCCTCTAAACCTGAAAGAAGAATTAGTCGGGATCACCCGAGGAGTAAACCAACTCATCAGTGGGAATCGGGATCCAACTATCATCGCGTGATAACGTGACGGAATCCACTCACGTTATCACACTCCAGAAGGTATGCGCATGCCTGGCAAGTTTCAGTTTCTTTAGAAACTCCCGATGTGATTTTTACCTCATGCTCTTATGACCTTGACGTAGGCCAACATATCATAAGTCACATGTCAAGTTCTACCCGTCATTATCCAGGTTAATTTGAACCCACCCGTACATACCCTAGACGTAGGCCAAAATAGTAGTACGACTGTCCCAAACTAACGCATCTATCTATGCAACAGAAAAGTAACAAGTAGCTACCATACACTATGCCCTGACGTAGACCAACATACATAGTATGAATACTAAGGGCTACCTTTCTGAAATGCCGGAGGGCTACGAATGGTTTTTGGCGAAAAAACTTTAACGTAATGAACTTGATATCGTTGAAGGAACCGGATAGCTTTTTATAAAAATATAGTGGCGAAAACCTTTGCTAAAGAGGTCACTCCCGGTGAAGGGATCTCGGCTCTTTCCCCATAGAATGAGGTGCAGGATATTCCAACTGAATACCACGATGCAAAGCAAAAGTAATCGACTATAGTGAAGTTATTGCCCTGACGCAAACTTCTGTCCAAGGGGTCACTCCCGGTGAAGGGATCTCGGCCCTTGCCTCGTCGACTGAGGTGCTGGATATTCATAACCGAATACAATTGTGCAAAACAAAAGAGAACATCCTTGCAATAACAGCTTTTTGAAAAATGTTCCAACAACATCAGATTAGGTTTGTTTAGCTTGCATTGATCCGAATCAACGCAGTCCCATCAATTTATCACACCAATAAAGAACGAGAATAATGATGTACGTATATGACATCCGCATTTGCCACTGGGTCCCGTCATCACCCGTTAGGTTACTTAACTAACGACAGAGCGGGGACTGGACTAGCGCGGGTGCAAAACATATACAACATCTACTAGTATATATATCAATATATAATATTCGCTCAAGGCGTGATAAAATGCAACATCATAGAAATGTAATAAGCATCACAGAACAATACAGATATCTGGGATCCCCGGGTTTCATAGAGCCGCTACTGAAACCCGACGTTCCCCTGGTCGTGTGGATAGCCTGTGCAATGAAATCCTATACCCCTACGGGCGTGGCAAGTTACCCGCCAAAACCTGAAGCGAGGCAACCCCCTTCAACAACGTGAATGGACCACCCAGCACTTCACAGAATCCGGTAACTTGAGCATCCCTTCTTGGATCAACCTATACCCCCTACGAGTGCGGCGAATAGCCCACCAATTCTAGAGTGAAGCCCCCTCCATCTCAAAGCCATGAGATGCGGGCCCGTTGCCCTCTAGAACCCAGCTATCCGTGCACCCCTCCGTGGGGTAATCCTAGTATAGAAAGTAAAATATACATACAACGGGTATATCGACCTCAGCCCGGTCGTGCCCCAAAAGAATAATATACAAACAGGCAGTAATGGCAGTCCACATGTCGGACGCTCACCCCGCAATATCAAATGTACATAATATACCAAAACTGTACTAACATTGCATCCAGGCTATCCACCACAACAAATCCGCAATATCACAGCACAACACAGAACATCAACGTGAATGTCACGTTCGCAAATCCATCTAAAAGGGCTATAGCAGTTGGACAGGATTTACCGATCAAGTGACATTCACGGTCGCAGATATAGAGTAAATACTGTGAACTAACATGTTTAAAATTTTCGATCGACTAAATTTCCCGAAGTGGGCCCCAAGTACAATACCCAATACTCAAAATAATCTGGGTCCAAACAAAACATACCAGAAACCCCATTTCCAAGTCAGAGACCAAAGTGGAAATTTTGGTACTTTGTTGCCACAGTGCGGCGGCGGAACCGCAGCCAAAACGCGGGTACGGCCACGGTTCCGCGGCGCTACAGTAATAACAGCGCACCAAATTTTCACAGAACTCCTAGAAAACCCTGCCTGATTTTCTGAAATACACCAATTAATTTTTTGACGACTATAAAATTTCGACAGAAAGTTCATGATTGGAAATGCAGTTTTTGGAAATTTCGTGCGATCGAAGTTCTAAACACGTTAGAGCAAGTTAGTGAAGGTTAATGGCGTGGCTCTGATACCAAGTGCACGGTAGCGCCCCGGCCGTCTTTCCGAGGCCAAAATGCGGAAATGAAACTTTTTCTTTAACTTTAAACCGGTGCTACCGCATACTAAAAACCCGGATCGGACCATTAACTTACTACTAGCAAACAAGAGAAAGGGTAGAAAGCTATACCGAGCGATCCGTGTCCTTCGGTCTTCGGCCACCATCTCGATCTCCTCGCGGAATCTCCGGTCTCCATCTCCTCGTCGGAAAGGGCACCATATCGAGAAGTCTTTTTACGGGCTCCCGCTTCATCCGAAACAACTCGGGCACGAAGTGTTCTAGCCGACGTGTCCAAGGTGTTGTAGAGAATGTTTGTGATCACTTTGTCTCTTTGCATCCATGGCTTGGATGGAGGTTGAAGGTGTTGCCATTGGAGGAAGACAATGAGCTAGAGGAAGAAGAAGAAGAAGAGGCTCTCACTTCTTTTCTTTTCTTTTGTTGTGATCAAAATGAGAGTGAGAGAAAGTGAGATAAATACAAGACCAAACACATATATGGCAGCCCCTCTCTCTCTCTTCTCATCTTATCAACCCAAAACAATCACTAATGTGACATATTTTTACAAAAAAGAGACCATGAGTCATATATATATGTCCATGTCACATTAATGCATGTCATGATGAAATTCTAGCTCATTATTTCCACCATCCAAACATTAATCCAAATGTTTGGTCCAACAAAAAGATACGTCAACATCTAAAGTAAACTCGGGATGGATCACAAGGATACCCCTCACCTGTCTATACATACCTGCACCCGCATTCCGACTGAATGCCAATGCGATGAGACTAAAGTAATCCAACAAATCTAATACTAGGATCCGGCTTAAACCAAAGCCCACTAGTGTGATCCGTCCGATCATGATCCGTGCACTACTGCACGTATATGATCGGACCCTGCCATATATCATACGGCCTCTACAACATTTCGCTCGAAACTTGAGAAACTGTCTGTGGGGGACTCTAAAGACTCGTCAGTACTTTGGCAGTGGATTTAACCACTAGCACGTCAGAGGTATTAGCCATACGTAACGGGCTACCAGGTATTGACTAAAAGGGACGTCGATGAGCGAACTCATCCTGACACCTTACTGAGCCTGTCAGTGACAATATCCGTACAGTCCGGTCCGTTCGTCTATGAGCATCGTATGGCGGGCCTAGGGGGTTGGTAAAAGTCAGACCCCTAAAAGCGGTACAAGTCGTGTCGGAGTGTAGCCCAGAACACCCTAAGATACTACTAGAATACCTACCAGCAAATCTCCTGTCTTGGCCAAGAACTTCGTGTAATGGCTCTCCTAGACACAGCGCGACCTCACCCCCAATACCGGGAGAAACGAACCCCTGCAGATCTGCTCACTGCCTCCGTTTGGCTCGGGACTGTACCCAACTAAAACTTGTTTGCACGACTCCTTTGAGCCATGGTAGGGTAGTAATCAAAGTACAGTGGGAACTCACACGAGACAAATGACGATCTCAGGTCGATGAACTAACATGTACACATGTCACCAGGGAACTGCTATCTGACGTCAGGTATAATACCAACTAGCATGTTCCCGGCGAGTCCTGTCCGGTGTACTCATAACCCAATGAGCACCTGTATACATCTTAGGTGAACCAACTGACACCAGTGGCTTTTGAGACCGGCCACCGCCCCTCGTCGGGGTCTCGACTGTATACACTAGTCTACTCTGGAGTATCGATGCCCTGTCTCGAAACTCTCTCGACTAGGGACCTTTTAAGGATGTGCTTATAGACCCCAGCTCCCACGTATATGATCGCCATCATACTGCTGGCCATCAAGCAAGAATCCTAAGGGCTCTATCAACGCGCAATAGTGACCTGTAAGGTCACCTAAGGCAGTACACGATGATAAAGATAAACCAGATAGCATACTATCATCTTGAGTAAGATTGTCCTACCGGCATAGGTCCTCCCTCAATCATTGCAATCACGTACCTGTGATCCAATAATTGACTCTGAGGGCACTATATCCAACACTTATAACTCTAACTATAGTATCCTATTAAAGGTTTCATTAATCATAATCCATATATATAAATCGTTTTCCATCAAAATTTGCGGGGGAGCTATACGCCATCCACCCGACTTCCCCCATAGATATAGATTTACTCACATTGGTCTTCGCTTGCCGAAGTCGATGACGCCCCGCTCCGTTGCCTCGGAATCCATGTGAAGGTACCTATAATATCAACACAATCGCAATCACTTTTAAAATCAAGTTCTAAATCCAAAACGGCACACGGATCGCCTATAGGTTAGAACTTATAGCCCACGTATGCAAAACCAACAAATTACCCCTAGTCGTTGATGTATAAACATCCAACAACCAAAAACAAACCCAAAAGGCAAAAATCAAACATTCCAAAATATGGAAAATATAGCCAAAGTCACTGTAATGTGCTCCCAGATTTTGACTCAGGCCAAAAGGAGTTGTACAAACAAGTCTAGGGTGTAGTACAAGATGTATATGACCTACTGAACCAACCTAGACCCTTACCCTCACCAATTGGCAGGCCACAAGGCCTGAATTTCTGACAAGCTTGGTTCCAGTGACTCCAATGGGGTTCGTCTGGTCAGTGTGTTCTCCTAGTGCCCTAATTTGGTCCCTGGAGTTGTTTGCTTAACTCAGAAAGTCCCCGGGTTGCTCCAGATTTCCCTGCACACCCTATATCCTCACAAAACCGACATGGAAAGAATCCTAAATCCGTATTTTGGTTTCTATACTAAATTCCAGGTCTTAAACAGCCACTCAATCATCACCAATCCACAATTTCACTCAAACCCTCACTAGGATTTCTAAGTATCACCAATCCATCACTAAACGAACTCTAAACATAAACAAAAAGCTAGGAAAACTTGAAACTAAACTAATAGAAGAAATTATACCTCATGGATGTCACTTAAGAAAACCCTAAAAGTCCCAAGTCATCAAGATCCAACTTTCTTGGTCTAATGTGTAGAGGAAGAGATGGTGATTAATTTTTGTGAAAGGGGTATAAGGTTTTGGGGATTATTTGGAGATGGATCTAGGGTTAGAAGTGGAGGAAGATGAGGGTGAGGGAGATGAAGAAGGAGAAGAAAATGATGGGGTCAAACAATTTTGGCAGCAGCCCCTTCTCTCTCACTTATTCTCACACTCTCTCTCTCTCTCCAGTCATTCACCTTTTTAACCCTTTTTCATTTCTTTATCTTTTCTCTTTTAAATTTCAAAACCAAATCACATAATACTCATAAAACAAAACAAATGCAACAACATGTAACCAAATGTAATATGACATGGTGTACTAACCATGAAAAACTGTAGAAAAACGGATTTGGCTTAATTGCGATTAGCAGTGCACTAATCGGGTTTTTATCCAAACTGCATATAATAAATTTTAAAAATGCCAAATTCTTTAAATATATTATTAAATGAATAAATAATTTTAATTTCCATTTATTTCACAATTATTGGTATATATTTATACCCTTTTCGAAAACCCTAATTTCGCAAATCGGGCAGTTTTCGGGAAAAATATTATTTTAATATTAAATTCCAAAAATAATATTTTATATTTTCTGAATGTTACACTTGACTACCTAGATTATGTTGCGGATCATACTAGTAGGACAAAGGTAGTCCGAGAGCACATCCTTTAATGACCCTAGTCGTGGGTGTATCGAGACGGGGCATCGATATACCAGAGTAGACTAGCATATAGCTTCTCGACCCATATAGATGGGCGATGGATGATCCCATATCCATTGGTGTTTGATATCAGAGATGGTATATGGGTGCTCAGTGGAGACTGGGTACACTGGACGGACTCGCCGAGAACTCCTATATGATATTATACCTCACGTCAGATGGCAGTTCTCTGGTGACTGGTATAGGTTAGTCTGTCGACCCGAGATCGTCATAGAGTCTTGTGTGATTCCCATTGTGCTTTGATTTCCACCTTACCACGTTCAAGAGAACGTGCAAAACGGTGGTTTTTGGGTACAGTCCCGAGTCTCATGGAGGCAATAAGCGATAGGAGGGGATTTCATCTCTCCCGGTATTGGGGGTTGATATTGCACTGTGCTCAATTGGCCATAACAGGAAGTCCCTGGCCAGGGCTGTTTATGAGATTTACTGGTAAGTGTTATCAGTAGTTTCTCAACCCGTTATGAGCCTCACATCGGCATGACTTATCAAGTTATTGGGGTCTGACGTTTACCACCCCCAGGCGAGATATGCGATATATCAGACGAAAAGACCGGACTGTAAGGTAGTGTTACTGATTGGATTCGCAGGAGTTTGAGCAGGCATGCTTGTTGATCTTCTGATAACTCAATACCTAGGCGGTCGTTATGTTTAGTAGACCGCTTGCGGCTTGTGGGTGTTTGATATGATCATCACCTACTGCCGCCGTATTGACAAGTCTTTAGAGTCCTACACAGAGCTTTCCTGATTCATGCGAAACGGAGTAGGAGCACATATGTGATATGTGCGGGACCGAGATTAATGTGCGTATATGATACCGCATTTCTCACGATATGTGACATCGGTCGGTTATATGTGATATAGCCGAGTTATCGGATCAAGTGTTGATTCGATAAGTTGTTACATTTGATATTACTCGGTTGTATGTGATATAGCCGGATTATTAAATCAAGTGTTGATTTGATAATTTAATGTATAATTGTATATTTGATATACTAGATTACATTAACTAATATTAGCTCACTTAAACATTTCTTTTTCTCACTTGTGTGAATTAGTGTATATGTGATATATATTAATGTACAACTTTTTGTGTCATGCTTGATGCCACATACTTCATGGGTGTATGAGACTCACACCATACTAATAATAATGTTAAGGTTTTATTTATTTAAAGTAAATCAAAATTAATGGAATTAAGTCACATAGTAGAAGCTTGTAGAAGCTTGTGGAACCATTGACCAAGTCCATTCTTTTTGTTTTACTTGTAGATATTTATTAACCTAACCATTATTGTTAGCCATGGTTTATTCTCTACATGGGTTAGTGTATGACACTAACTCACCCATGGTTGTTATTATCACCTAATGAGTTCATTCTCATTCTTTACTTGTTCTTGTTCTTCTTTCTCATGAGAAAAGCTCACTAGCATTTCTCAAGGAGAGAAAATATTGTGAGAAAAATAAATCTAAAGTGAGCCCATTTCCTACTTCATCATCCCCAACTATATTAGCTATTTAGTCTAGGGTGTTTGCTTCACTAATCCACAAATTAGTGAAGAGGTAGCATGAGCTTGAGTCTCCTCGACGTAGATCATCTTCGGGCTCGAAGATTTCAATCAAGCTTGTTCATTTCTCCAAGGGAACCCATACTAGAGTTCGGAAGATCACTACTCGCAGCGAAGGGACTACTACACGGAGCTTTTGAAGTGAAGGACCGGTCTACAAAGGTTGTATTCTTAGTTCACTTAGTTGTAAAGTAGTTTACATATCGTTTCGTCGCATTTTCTAGTAAAGATTCTATGGTTAGGGTTAACTAGAACGACAAATTTTTGAAATTGGCATGGACGATGTCTTCCAAAACCTTGCTGCCGTGCTAGGAAATCATACAGTGGTATCAGAGCCATGCTAGAGAATTAGACGATAGATGTAGGATTACGAAACCGAAAAAACTCCGAAACTTGAAACCATAAGACCTAGTTTCTGTCGATTTTCAAAAGGGCTCTAAATTTTTTTTAAATAAGAACAGAATGGTGTATGAGATACAATATGAACACTGCTAAAATTTGGTCCAATTTCACCCTGAAGTGGCCGGCCACATCACCCAAAAATCCGAGCTCCTCAGGTCAATTTTGGGTTTTTGGCTTCAAATTTTGGTGGTGTTCCTATTTCTGGGTTTTAGTGTTTCAGGTGTTGTTTGTTTTTGCTAGAATTGTATGTGATGTTAATTTTCTGTATAGGCAACTCGGACTGTTTCATATTCATAATTCTAATCTTTGTTTCGGGTATATTAGACGGTACTAAAAAGTTCGAACGGATATTAATAACCCATTTCTTCCCTCGCTGGAAATTTTCCAAATGTTGGATTTTTCCAAGTTTAAAATATTCAGAAAATCATGCAGGTGATTCTGTGGACCCTCTAGAAGAACGAAACCCTAACTCAATTCTGTGACCGTCAGAACCGCCATCAAACCTTAGGGTTTGTGGTAGTTTAGCGGTACCATAGGTGGGGCATTGGTTGACCATTCTACGGCTGGTTCATAGGTGTTGTGGCATGTACTGGGTATCTTTTTTTAAACTCCGCTCAAGTATTAAGCTCATTTGGAAATTTTGGGTGTTTGATTATTCGATCGAAAAGCTTAATATCGTTTAATTATCTGAGATTGTGATACAATAATTGGAATCTATTTAGTTGCGTGCAAGTTTATCATTTCGGTCTCGGGTGAAATCGGGAATCTTGTTGAATTACCCGATTTCTTTTGAAAAGTGTTTTCATAGTTGAGACCTGAATGTAAGATTTGTATTGTTAGGCATGAAATCCAGAATATGTGATATTTCGGGTTTACGATGTCTAAGGGCAGTGACGATTCCAATTATTGTAGTTTTTCACTTTCTTTTCTGCAACCGTAAGTGTAATATGTGGTATATCGCCGGTTTTTTGGCTATATGTCAACGAAAATTGGGATACACATATTTACTTACGTTGATGACTTGAGATGTTATGTGTTGCTATGATATGTTATATTGGATCGTCATTTTTGAATAGCCGGGTTTTTTTATGTGAGATGAGAGTTTTTTCATTTTCATTCATGTAAAAACTTGTATGTATTATTCTTTTATTGGGGCACTTCTGGGTTGTAGAAGATGTCACCGTTGATATATATTATTTTATTTTCCGTATTAGGATAGACCCAAGGAGGGGAGCACAAGTAACCGGGTTCTAGAGTCCAGTGGGAGACTATCTCGAGGAGTCGAGTCTAGGTCTCCTAACTCTAGAATTGGTAGGGCTGCTTGCCGCTCTTGTAGGGGTCTAGGGATGTGGGTTTGGCTATTCATCACGACCGTGGAATCCGTGGAATCCATGTTATATTGGATCGTCGTGTGCTTAACGATTTGTGTTTGAATTTTTTGCGAGGGAATCTGGCATCACTGTAGTAGAGAGATCAAGATTCAGAGGCTTTCTAAAGATTCCAGAGGAGCAAAGGAAGCTACAGTAAAAAGTAAATCACCTAACTCCTCCATTCCACCACGGAACAGCGGCGGATTCAGGGTTTTTGCGGCAGATCCGCCGTTGAGTTGGTGATTCAGTGCTTGAAATTTCTCTGGTATATTCTCTACTTTCTTATCTCTCCTCTGATCTTGTCCAATAACACTTTTCTGCAGGATTCATTGTAAATATTCGATGCGCTTAAAAAAAATCTTGTTGTGTGTTTTGATATTGGTTGTTCGTGCATATTTTAATACGGAAATTAAGGGGCAAAGACCTAATTCAGATTAGGTGGGGATTTCATTACCCTTCCTGAGGCCCAAAAATCACAAAACTAGCATCCGCATCACCCTTCATTAGCTAAAAAAATATGTAGACCAAGACTCTAAGGACCGTCACGCTCAATTAGGACAGAAGAAGATCGTAGATAATCTATTTCTTATCCGCATTTCTTTTATGGTGTCTAGGCAAGTGGTTACTTAATTAGGCCCGCTACTTACGTAGCGGATACCTCCCACTTACCTGGCACTTACCTAGCCACAGGAGGGATAAAGAGGTAGTAGAGGATTTATCCTGCGATTTATATTCTCGAAGTCTAGGAGCGGTCTAATGACTTGACCTAGTTGACCGTAGATCTAGGGTTGATTGTGCATTTTTGTTGTGATTTTTTCTAAATCCGTCTTTTTCAAAACAAACCAAAAACAAATCAAACTTTTCTCTAATTATCACAAACGCTGCCACTTGTGCTAAACCGTTTAGTACATGCTCGGCTGGACACAGAATTCTAGTGCCCGTCTTGTCTGTATTTCGCCTATTGACTCCGAAGTCGGTAATTCTACATCTTCTTTTTCACCACCCACTATATTGACCGCGATGGACGGATTTCTATCAAACTTTAATAACACCACTCTGCAACTGCCCGCAGGTGTGTAGAACCCACCGCGCATCTCTCTCCAAGAGAGATGCTACCCTATTTGAAGTCCCCTCTCTACTTGTCTTTCCATTCCACCAGACAATGGGGATAATTTCGAAATCAAACTACACTATATCAATCTTTTGCCTAAATTTTACGGTCTTGAGTCTGAAGATGCATATGTTTTTATCACCAAATTCGAAAACGTATGTGCTATGATGGGCACATCACAACTTTCTGTGGATGCTATGCGTTTACGTTTTCTCCCGTTCACTTTGTGCGATTTAGCCGAAAAATGGATTTATAACACAGCTGCACACTCTATTTCAAACTGGGATGAATTCGTCATAGCATTCCTTAAAAATTTTATCCTAATCATAAGACCGTCCGTGTCTGTAGCGAAATCAATCAATTTACCCAGCTTCCCAATGACCAATTTTTGAAGTGTTTTGAATGGTTCAAGGAACTACTAGTCCAATGTCCTCATCACGGAATCAGTAGATGGGATCTTCACTGCATTATATATGAGGGCATTAATCCAACAACAGCGCAGATGCTTGAATCCATGTGTCAAGGAAATTTTATGTCTAAAAACGATGGTGAAGCTTTGAAATTTTTAGAAGATTTTGCTGAAAAAACTTTGCAATGGGAGAGTGTTAGTCAATAATCAACTACGGGTGGTATCCATCAACTTGATGTTTCCATAGCGGTCAAAGCCGAAATGGCAGAAATGCAAAAGAAACTTGAAACTATGGAACACAAATTTTTATTAGCCTCCCTAAACCAGATCACACTGCCTAAAACTGTGTGGATGCTGTTCCGATCCATCACATTTGACGAAAGAATGTTCTTTGAATTCTCCGTTTCAAGGTCAAGAACACACTAATGCTGCTTTTCAGCAACGACCTAGAAACGATACTTATTCTTCCACTTATAATCAAGGTTGGAGGAATCACCCTAATTTTGCTTGGAACCAAAACTAAACTCAAAATACGGTTTTAAACCAAAATAACTTTCAAAGGGTCTCTCCACAACAACAGCAACCAATACAACTGAATCAGCACCCCGTTCAACTACAAAATTTTCAAAATCCGGTCAACACTTTTGCACCGTTTAATAATTCTTTGCAATTGGCCGGTACCGATAATTCCTCTTCACTCAAACGAGCTTTGGATTTGTCTATGAAACATTCGATCCAAGTGTCGGCTGATATAAGATCTTCTATCGATGATATAAAGAAGAACTCTGCCTCCCACGGTGAGAGTATTAAATCGATAGAAGCACAAATTGCACGATTAAATTCCAAAATGAGTGCTAGAGAGAAAGGGAAACTTCCATCTCAACCCCTACCGAATCCTAGGCATTCATAACACTACAATGTGAGTGCCATTACAACATTGAGATCCGGAAGAGTGCTGAATAACCAAGTCGGTGAACAGATTAATATTGATAATGATGAAATAATCAATGACACCCCGGATTCCACTTCCACTTCTTACCCTACATCGTCTAGTATTCCACCTTCTTGCGAGCCTATTCTCCGTTTTCCTCGAGGCTCGAACCCTCAGCCCACTTCTTATAGTCCACCTAAGACGATACCCACTCTAATTCTGGGATCTGTTCCACCCATATGACCTTCTCCAATGTTGGACCCAACTCTTATTGATAAAGCTCCTTATCCAAATCAGTTAAGGGGAAACAAACCAAGGCCACAAATGGAGAAGATTTTGGAAATTTTTAAACAGGTTAACATCAATATCTGTCTCTTAGATGCTATCCAACAAGTTCCGTCCTATGCGAAAATTCTAAAGGACTTGTGTGCTAGAAAGACGAAAACTCAAGTGCCGAAAAAGGTGTTAATGTTGAGTAATGTAAACACAGCTTTTTCCCATCAGTTACCAAAGAAACGTAAGGACCCCGGCTGTCCTACAATTTCTATTTCTATTGGGGGTAAAAATATTAGTCGTGCTCTACTCGATCTTGGCACTAGTTTTAACCTGCTTCCATACTCTGTGTATGACCAACTGGGTATCGAAGAGTTAAAACCGTCGCACTGCACTCTCCAGATGGCCGATAGATCTATCACCAAACCTAGGGGAGAGCTTGAGGATGTGTTGATAAAAGTTGGGGCATTTATATTCCCTGTAGACTTCATTATTCTAGATACACAACCGGTAGCAAACCCACGGAACCAAATTCTGGTGATTCTCGGTTGACCCTTTTTGGCGAACGGTGAAACTCTCGAAAGTAATTTCGTCGCAGGTGACCCATTTATTTGCCGGTGGGACCTGGGGGTGACTTCATCACAGGAGTAGCTATGTAGCCGGTGAGACTTCAGTTGCAATCTTCTTTGTTGGGACTTCGATTGCAATATAGATCTCAAGGCGCGTATTAGTTTTAAAGATGTTGCGGTCCATTATCGCCGTGTTTGGGGCGAAATGCTAATTTAGAGACGTTCCGGTCCATCATCGCCATGTTTGGGGAAAAATGCTAGTTTTGGGACGTTTCGGTCCATTATCGCCATGTTTGGGGCGACAGACTAGGTTAGGAACATTTCGGTCCAGTATCGCCGTGTTTGGGACGACGCACTAGTTTAGGAACGTTTCGGTCGATTATCGCCGTGTTTGAAGTGACACACTAGTTTAGGGACGTTTCGGTCCACTCTTTATCATTCGGCCAGGGAGTTACATAACTCATCCTTTCCAACGCTTGCTTGTTTAGGCACTACTGCCTATCCTTTATTTGTATGGACACTTCACACCTTAAGCTATTTTCACCCATTTGAACTGTTTCTTTTACCGTCGCAGCAATCGGGTTGTTTTGAGGGAAATACCGGGCATTTTACACGGCACCTGCCCCCCTACTCATCAATGTCGCTTTCTGATGCTGACGGAATATCTTCTTCATATAAGAAGGAACGAGATATCACGTCACTCTTTCTATCGAGTCTTCTTCTTTCTTGGAAGAATGAATTTGACTTGGGGGCTTATCCCTTCATCGTTTGATCTGGAATAAGATATGGATTTCATATCCCTTCCATGGTTTTTTGGTTCAAGCAGGATATTCTACTTGATTGCAGGACCCGCTTGTAGACCTCTTCCTTTCTGTTATTCGAAGAAAGGTCCATCTCACATAGAGATTCTTTTGCCAATGAGCAATTTGCCATTGCATATATCCCGGGGGAGTGAGTATTCGCGCCCCAATCATTCAAAGTGTAGAACCCATGTTGTCGCTATTTTGGCGATATGTTGTTTCGGAGCCGCTTATTTTTTGTTGAGCGTTGGCGACAAACGCCACCTTACCTCTGTTTTTCATATATCTTCATCAAAAGAGGATGCATCTTGACCCATCCGATCCACTCGAGCCATTTATCTATGAGCTCTTGAAAGGTCGTTAGCTTGAATATAGCTATATATTGGAACACCTTTGAATTTGGGTCAAGAGTGGCTATGAACATTCCCACGGCCGGAGTTTCGTCTATGTGTTTCTTGCATTTTGACCAGAGATTTCGCCATCGGGTAATATATTGAACCGAGATCTCATTCGGTCCAACTCTTTCGTTGACCAACGCCGCCATGGTAGTGCATTTATCTGCACCAGCGAATCTTTGACAGAAAAGCTTATCCATCTCGTCGAAGGTCTTAACGGAATCATTTGGGAGTTCTGCATACCATTCAAAGGCGATGCCTGTCACACTGCTGACGAACTGTCAGAGGAGCAGTATATCATTTCCTCCAGTTTTTCCGCACATGGATTTAAAACACTCTATATGCTGGCGAGGATTCCCGGTTCTTTTGTACATATGGAATGCCGAAAGTATGTATTTTGGCGGGTGCTGTATTTGATCGTAGCACGCCAGATACGGTCGACTAGTCTTGATTGATCTATTTGCTGTTTCACTGGCGTAGTGAGTTTTAATTTGCTGAGCGATATATTCATCCAGTTTTGCTTTTAGGATCATTTCCTCCTTATCCGTTGATGAGGATTGCAGAAGATTTGAAGTGTCACCTTTGTCTTTAAGAGTGATGACCGGCAGTTCATCTACCAGTGGTTCTGAACGGACCATCATTCTAGCTATATTCTGGATCAAGAGGACCATTTGGTTTTTTTAGGGGATATCGTTGCCGCTTCTTCATCTCTCTTCTTGAGAGTCCGCTTCAGGAAGTCAATATCCGACTACTGCCCTACTCTTTCTTCGGATGCGTCCTCGAGATCTTCCATAGGGAGTGGACTCGTAAGTGCTGCTGCCCGAGCAAGTATTTCCTGCAGCTTTTCACGTTGCAGTTTAGCTTTTGTCGAAGACTGAGTATGCGGTCCTTGACTAGTAGAGGCTTGTTCCCGCCAAAAATTTTGGCTCAAAACTTGTCGTTCCCTTATAAAAATAAAGAGAAAGCTCCACGTGCTAAACACATGCACCCACATGCAAAGCATGTAGGTACCGCTTCAGATAGGATTAAATCCTTGAGTGCCTCACGTGGGCGCCAGCACTAAGACCAATCTAATAGGAATTAATCTTATGGTGGCGCCTCACGTGCTCCTCACGCGGGCGCTAGCGCCAAGACCAATCTGATAGGAATTAATCTTATGGTGGCGCCTCACATGCGCCTTATGCGGGCGCCAATATGCAAAGCACATGAATACCTATTATAAGAATTAAAACCTTGAGTAATGTCCACGTGCACAACACGTGAGCGTCGGCGCCCAAGTAGAATTAAATTCTACTCTCTGTTAAACAGAGCCGTTGGATTAAAAATCCAACAGAGATGATAAATCATAAAAAATACAGAATTAAATTCTGTCAGAAGAAAACATCCCCCAAATTGGATTATAGAATAAAATTCTATTTTGGGATATATTCTCTCAATCTTTCTAAATAAGTAAAATTGCCCTCAGTAAAACAGAGAACCGGTGGATTAAAAAATCCAACGGTGATTAAAAAATCACCGTTCTACAGAATAAATTCTGTATAAGGGAAAATATTTTCCCAATCTTATTAGAAACAAGAAAATATGTTCTGTAAAACAGAAACCCTTGGATCAAAGATCTAATGGTGGGTAAAAATCCCCAAATCAATTAGGATCTTTTAATGAGAGATTTCTTCAAAAACTAATTAACAAACTTTCTTCTACTATATAAAGGATCCAAGACTTCAAGTCTAAAAAATGAGAAACCCTCCATAAGCTTCTAAAAAAAACTAAAGCAGAAAACTTCAGAGAGGAACAGAGAAGAAGATCTCCCTCCTCAAGAAACTCTAGATAAATAAAGAAAAGAGAGATCATCTTATTTACCTATTGAAAGGTTTAACTCTTTTAAAAGAACTTAGTTTTTTCTATGGATCTGAGATCCACAAGACAAGTATCCCACAAGTTGAGAATTTAATTCTCATCGGGAAGAACTTGTTCTTGAGAATCAAAAATTCAGAAAAGAACTAGGAATCGAATTCCTCAAATCAAAATATATAAGGAAAAACCTAACGTAAAGCATCTTACGTGTCCCTCACGTGGACGCCACAGAAGAAAGGAGTGCTTAGCACTCATTGGGCAGCGCCTAGCACTCAGCGCCTCACGTGTCCCTCGTATGGACGCCACAGAAGAAAAGAGTGCTTAGCACTCACTGGGCAGCGCCTAGCGCCTCACGTGCTTCGCACGTGGACGCCATAAAAAATGCCTAGCACTCCATATAAAGACACAAGGAGTAAAGTGTTTTACACTTATTGGGTAATCCCCCATGACTGAAAACTTCACATGATCATATATGGGCGTCAGAACTTATATAAGTGCTCAGCACTTTTTTCATAAAAGGGGGACTGATTAAAGAGAGCCCAAATAAGTGCTTAGTACTTTTCAATAAAGAAAAAGACCACTGAGTAGATCAAGCCCAAAATTGGCTAGACCCTCTTAGGAAAGAACCTTCTTGATTCAAATCAACCGAGCTCATATGCTCATGATTGCCTAAACTGATCTCAGTCTCATATATGACTATTGATCTTTTAATTGATGATATCCAAATGATATTTATCCCATATCTCCTAAGGTAATCTTAGTCTCAAAATATGACTAACGATTTCTAGGGCCACCATAACCCGTCTCCCTCAAATACGGGATTTTATTTAAGGGTACATCTCTCCACACCTCTGATATATATCGTTGTAATTCTTCAACTTTGTTAGAGAGGTGGCAGGTCCCGACAACCAACAATTCTTCAGTGCATTCCCAAACCGTCCAAACCGACGTGCACACCTCAAGTTAGACCGCACCCCATACTGGGTGCATTCTATATCACCCTTATTCATTCCATGACATAACAAATACACGTGCATGCAAGTTGAACACAATGGACCACTACGTGCTTAAACTGGCAATGGACCGAAATGTCCTTAAACTAATATTCGCTTCCAAAACGGTGATAATGGATCGAAATATCCCTAAACTAATATTCGCCTCCAAAATGGGGATAATGGACCGAAACGTCCTTAAACTAAAACATTAGAACCTAAATTCTCTTTTGTTGGATCTGAAATAAAAATGATCCCGAAACCTCGTTAAGTGGATCTTAGTCTCAAATTGGACTAATGTATCCTTAACAAAAACAAATCGAGCCCCTAAATGCTCACATACATTTAAGTCGATCTTAATCTCAAAATAGATTAACGATCCTTAAATAAATAAATAAAACCGCAAATCTAAGAAATACGGATTTGGACTAATCCACGCCCTATGGGAGACAAAATAAATTAGTCTCTGTATACAATACATGGGCAACCAAAACAAACCAAAACACACAGGACACGAAGTGAACTTCCAGAGCAGGAGAAAGTAGTTATCGCGATGCGGTAACGTAATTAACTGTAAGGGCTTGCGCCTGCAGGGAAGAGCGTCCCCACAATCAAAAACCCCTCGCAAGAGGAGGAATCTGACGATGTCTGCTGCAACGGCCGCATCCGTCCAAACCTTCGATATACGGTGCCATAAATCAACTTGGCATCTTCGGAGAGGTGGACAGATAAATCTAAATAGTATCTTCCCCCAAATTTAGGCAGGACGATCCATCCCAGTTCGTTCCTGTTTTCGGCGGTGAACAAGGCTCGACCTTAATCTTTGGAGCTTACCATATAGATTATGTGAACTACAATTCCCTAGGCTTGGGGTGTTTGGAATATTGACCCTAGGAGTTTGCCTCGGGTACTTGGGCCTTATCGGGCCTCTTTTTTTGTTAGAAGCCGTTTTAGGAGGAACCATCACAGCAGAGACTGCCTTAGGATGAATCTCTTTGTATTTAGAAGGGGAGTTGTCAGAGTTTGGTTGACGTTTAGGGGAAGAGCCACAGATTACGAATGAGTTCTTCACCTGCTTCCATACCTTATATATGGATGAGGAAAGTCTTTTTGAAGAGCGAACTAGCTTATGCTCTTGTTGGATCTTTACGGGTTGAAGAGATTTTTTTAATACTGCTGTAGGGGAATTTGTATGACCTTTCAGAGCAATTGAGAGCTGTTTTCGGTTGGAATAGCAACATTCACCATCAAAGTTGGAATCAGCCCAAACGGAGAACTGCCCCCAGCTTGTCTTATATGACGTTTGTTTCGACGTCGATGATGTCTTTTGACTGAAGTTTCTTCAGTCTCAGAAGTTTGCTGAGCTTGCCCCCTGTTTTCTTTGAGAGCATGAATATTATGCCTCCTGCGTCGACCTTAGTCTTTGGTATGTGCTGGTTGTTTGAGAACATATTCCGTTGGCAAAGCTGCAGCTAGGGGAGCCAGCATGTAGAAGACAGACTTCTTTTGGGCTTTCTCCTTCGGTGTTGAGGCCCGAGGGTAGGAAGTAGGAGCATAGACCCAAAAAGAAGCCCCTTCATTTCTTTAAGGGCCGAATTGCAAAGATTTGAGGCTGCAAGCGGCCCATACTTGACCCTCCAGATGTGACAGAGCTTGAGTTGCAGTGAGTGGAAGCAAACGTCATTCTGCATAGAGACAAAACGCCGGCATCAATACCCCATCATCTAAGAGCATCTACGAACATATATACCACGATTATTTGATCGCGGAAAAACACGACACACAAAATGTGGAGTGGAAAAAGGAAAATACCATACCAGGAGTGCCAGAATTCGTTTACCGCCAAAGACTGGACTGAGACGTTGGGACGTCTATCCTGAATTTGGGGGCAGATACTATTTGGACATATCCATCCATCCCTCCGAAGATACCAAGTTGATTTATAGCACCGTATATTGGAGGTTTGGATATATGCGACCGATGTAGCAGATTTTATCAGATTCTCCCTCATTTGTGAGGAGTTTTTGATTGTGGGGACGCTCTTCTTTGCAGGCGCAAGTCCCTGCAATTAATTATGTTATCGTATTGCGATAACCACTTTCTCCTGCTCCAGTAGTTCACATCGTCTCGTGTTATATTTGTTTTTATAGGGTTGCCCTTGGATTGTATACGAAGACTATTTTATTTCGTCGCCCGTAGGGCGCGGATTAGTCCAAATCCGTACATATATTTTCATGATTTAGGTCAAGCATTTTCTTGACGGGGTCCACGTTGGTAGCTTAGTTTGCCAACGGGAATCAATTTAGGACGCATTTCTCATATTTGTGAGGTCCATCGGTTCATATGAAACTTGGCTTTGACCTAAGGATCGTTAGTCATATTTGAGACTAAGTTTGACTTAGGAATAAATTGGCTCAACTGATCATTAGATTATATATGAATAGCCTATGGATAGTATACGGTAGTCAATATGGAGACAATCCGCAGGGCAAAACATATTAGTTTAAGGAAATCGCGGTCCAACATTCCCATGTTTGGGACAAAATTTTCGTTTAAGGACATTGCGGTCCATTATCGCCGTGTTTGGAGCGAAAGAGTTATTGGTTGTTGGGAGCCGTCACCTCTCTGAAGACGTTGAGGAATTACAACGACATATATCAGAGATGTGGAAAGATATACCCTTGAACCAAATCCTGTAATTGAGGGAAAAAATCATGGTGGAACTAAGAATCGTTAGTCTTATATGAGACTAAGATTAGCTTAGAAGATGTAGGATGAAGATCATTAGTCGTATATGGGACTAAAATCAGTTTGGATATCATGAGCATATGGGCTCAAAGAAGAAGCTTAAGTTTCACAGACTTAGCCAATTTGGGCTAAGATTGGGTTTCTTTACCAACTAGCAGTGCTATGCACTCAGTCACGTAGCACTCACGTGAATATCACATGAGGCGCTATGTTTTTTGAGCGCACACGTGTGTTTCATGTGAGGCGCTATAATAGTGCTAAGCACTAATCTGTTTTTCTTTCTAGCGCTCATATGCTATCAAGTGAGGCGTTGTCTTCATGGGTCTTGGACGCTCACGTGTCTTTCAAGTGAGGCGGTTTCTTCGTGGTTTCTTTCAAATGCTCAAGTGCATTTTGCGTGAGCTGCTTTTTTAGGTGCTCACGTGCCTTTCACGTGAGGCGCTTTTCCTTAGAGATTTAATCTCTGCTTATCTTTTAAATTTCAAAGAAGTTTAGTTTCTGTTAATGGTATTTTGACCATTAACGATCACCAAGATCACTATTTTGAGAATCTGTGATCATGTTCTGTAAGAACTAAGTTCTTGTTTTGTGAGGAAACTAAATTCTTGAAGTATAAACTCCATTTTCTTCATGTTCTTTCATCCATTGTTTTTCCTTAAATTTTTGATTCTCAAGAACAAGATCTTCCCGATGAGAATTAAATTCTCAATTTTTGGAAGACTTATCTTATGGATCTCAGACACGGAGAAAGAACTATGTTCTTTTAAAGGGTTAAACCCTTAGATATGATATGATAGGTAAAAGAGATATTTTAATCTCTTCTTTTTTCTTTACATAGGGTTTTAAAGAGGAAGACGATCTTTCTTCTTTATTCAGAATTAAATTCTCTACTGTTTTGTGGAAGCTTTCTGAGAGCCTTCTGTATTTTACAGAAGCTTATGGGGGTCTCTTCTTTCTAGATTTAATCTCTTTACTCCTATTTATAGGAGAAGAGAAAATAAATCTGTTGAAGAAAATCTCTCATTGAGAGATTATGATTGATTTCATAATCAATCGAAATGATTTTAAAGATCAACCGATGAATTTTATTCACCGTTGAATTTTAATCCAAGAGCTCTCTGTTTTATAAAGAAGATTATTCTTATTTATTTAACAAGATTAGGAAAATATTTTCCTAACATAGAATTTAATTCTATCATATGGGTAGCTTGTTGTTGGTTTATGCAAGCGCCCCAGCCATCAAACCGTGGCCATTGCGGAATAAAATTTTTAAAAAACCGGTGCTAGAAAAACCCGATAACCCGGATCGACCCATAAGCCCTAGATAAAAAAAACATGCATAGGAGCTAAACTAAGAGGTTAGAGTGATTATACTGAATTGATCCGTGTCTTTCGGTCTTCAACCACCTTCCCAAGCTCCTAGAGGCCTCCTTGATCAAGCTTAATCTCCGGTCTCCCTTCATCGAAGATGATCAACCCGAGAGTTTATGAATCGAGCTCCAACCTCATATTCGAGGTAACTAGGGTACCTAGATCGCTACACTAGATACCGTAGAATAAGTACAGAGCGATGAAGGATTAATTTGTCTAAAGACACCCAAGATTTCTCAACACATGAGAGGGTTTGGGTGGAGGAAGAAGAAGATGCCATGAGGATGAGAGTGATGTAGGAGAGAGAATGAATAATGGCTTAGTCTTTTCTTTGTTGTGAGATTAGTAATAAATAATGGAGCCACCCAATAAAAAATCCCATGTCTCCAAAATATCTAGAGTCAACCAAAAATATCACAAGTCAACATTAATCTCACAGCAAACAAAAACTTAAGCATGCTTAGTATAGTAACCATGGGTCATTACCAAGCCATGTTACAATAATGCAATAAACACCTCATCATCCACCTCAATAACTTTTTAATCCAAAAAGGTTTAAACTATAATGAGGTGTAATCTTCTAAAAGTAATCTTGTAAGAAATTACAAGAGTACCCCTCATCCGTATATACATACCCGCATCCGTATTTCGAAGAATAAGAATACAATGAGATGAAAATAATCCAACAATATAATACTAGGATCCGGATTAAACCAAAGCCCACTAGTATTATCCATCCGAATCATGATACCCACACAAGTGCACGTATATGATCGAACCCTGCCGTAAAACTATACGGCCTCTACATCGTTTCTCCCGAAGCAAGGAAACCCTCTATGTGGGACTTTAAAGACTCGTCAATACACTAACAGTGGGTTTAACCACAAGCATGTCAGCGGCACTAGCTATACGTAAGGGCTACCTAGGTATTGAGCGAAAGGGAGGCCGACGAGAAAACTCATCCTGAAACCCCTACTGAGCCTGATAGTGACAATATCCGTATAGGCCGGTCCGTTCGTCTATGAGTATCGCATATCGAGTCTACGGGGTGGATAAAGTCAGACTCCTAATAACGCGACATCTAGTATCGGTATGAAACCCATCACCCACTGAGAAACTACTGATACGAATCAGTAATTCTCGACTACCTTGACCAAGGATTTCTGGTGATGGCCACCCGTGCACAACACGACATCAACCCCCAATACTGAGAGAGACGAATCCCCTAACGATCCGCTCGCTGCCTCCATGTGGCTCGGGACTGTATCTAACTAAAACCTATTTGCATGACTCTTTTGAGCCGTGGTAGGGTAATAATCAAAGCACAGTGGGAACTCACACGAGACAAATGACGATCTAAGGTTGATAGACTAACCTGTATACATGTCACCTGGGAACTGCTATCTGACAATAGGAATAATACCAACTAGCATGTTCCCGGCGAGTCCGTCCGGTGTACTCATAACCCAATGATCACCTGTATACTTCTTAAGTGAACAAAATGATACCAATGGCTTGTGAGACCGGCCACCGCCCCTCGTCGGGGTCTCGGTCAGTATACACTAGTCTACTCTGGAGTATCGATGCCTAGTCTCGAAACTCCCACGACTAGGGACATTTAAGGATGTGCTTATAGACCACCAAGCTTCCACTTATATGATCACCATCATAATACTGGTAGTCAAGCAAGAATCCTATGGGCTCTATCAACATGTAATAGTGATCTATAATACCACCTAATACTGTACATGATGATAAAGACAAACCAGATAGCATACCATCATATCGAGTAAGACAGTTCTACCGGTATAGGTCCTCCCTCAATCATCATAATCACCTGCCTACGACTATAATAATTGCCTTGAAGGCACTATAGCCAACAATCTCCCACTTGCACTTAAGACTAATTATTGCGGTGCCGCATACTCACAGCCCGTGTGATACCGAACACCCAACTCCTCTACTAATTAGTCTCGCAAAGCTCGTTTGCGAAACTATTGTGTTTAAGAAATAGCCTCAGTTAGTGGATTCGCTGCAATGTTTCTTTCTGTATCTCTCTATATCTCAACTTCGCGGAGAAAACTATCTCTCGAAATGAGCAATACCTATCTTAGAATATGTCTGGATATCTGATAGGACCCAGTTCAGAAATGAACTCCAAATCCAGCAAACTTCTTCGACTGTATCGTCCACTGAATTTAATCAGTATCCTGCGCCATACCTTCCTCAGTATCCGCTTAGACCACCTGTCCAACATACTGTCCCTCAAAAGAGGAAAAACTAAAACTCTGACAGTCACTCTGTCATTCAGGTCATCTTGGAAGCCTGAAATGATAACCGTCTCCCGAAGGAGACTGCCATTACTATATCACAAGAACATCTACTTATATTCTGAACTGCTTCCCAACATTTCTCCAGGATTGGATTAATATATATACTTATTGCATCTAGTGCAAAAATAATATCTGGTGTGGTACCTGACATCACATGATTAACTCAATTGCCTAAGCAAATGATATGCCAATCATGCAAATCCCTCTCCCTTTTAGTCTAAAAGGCATCCTTTAGAGGATGACTCCATCATCTACAGGTACACCACCATGCCAGAAGTCGTCCATTCTAAAACACCTTTAGAATAGTGTCAAAATACAAAAATTAGGAAACTTCCCAAATCTAGATATAAAATCATAGATCTAGTAACCAGAATCCTGATATTATATCCATATCCTATGTGGAGAAACAACTGTGTGACAACCACAGTATAACCGATCGTAGTATAGGAATTTCAATTCCTATAAAGTGCATATCATTCAAATACCAGGACATCACACCCTACTACCTTCTTAGCAGATACATCTCCTATTCTGATGAGGTCAAAGCCTATGACTGTCACATCAAATATATGATCTATCTCCGTTATATCTGTTTTAGTCTATAAATAGACATAAGCTACTTGCCCTCTATACTTCCGCTGCTCCCACTGACTACAACAACCCTCTGGCAGAGTCATATACACGTGCATTTCTAAAGCTCGTTTAGAACGACGTTATACTCATCCTTCAGCCGGGTTTCATAGTTTAAAACAGCAGTAATGGCAAGTCTGGGTAAACAAAAACCTCCCTGTCACCGTTTCTGAGAAGATCGAAGTATCTCTCGGGTGCCTGAGATTACCCACCATATATGTGGAATGGCTAATGGAATGTCAAAATCGGTTGAATCTTTAGGTTCTATTAAATTTCCAGTAATCGTTTGTGGTTCTGGAATCACTTCCAGTTCTACAATACTCCTACTAATATTTTCTGAAAAGAATCCATTTTACTAAAATTGTGGCGAGTCAAGAACAATATATCTATTGATCTTCCAGATGGCAGAAAGTTAACCCTCTTCATAGCCCGGGATAACCCACAAACTGTCATTACTGAAACATGCCTTGAGTTTGTCCAGAGTCTGGTTTTAAGCATAAGCCGAACAACTCTATATATCTTAACATTGTTAAGATATGAACCATTCTATATACAATATAGAAACATATGCACTAATTTAATTGGAACCAGATTCAAATCATACAACTGTCTCCACTGCATGTCAACTAAGTGGAATGAGGCCAAGCAACATTACTCATCTAAGAGTGCATCCACATATGAGTAACCTGAAAGAGAAGCAAGTTCTCAAAACCATTACTATCAATGAAATACCAAATATAAGTATCTACATTTTCGATCACCTTGAAAAATCCTGATACTTGCAACATATGGTTCTCTACTTTATTCTTGTACCTATAACTTCTCAAAACTTGAACCTTGTATTTCAACGAAATACTTGTCTAAAACTAGAGAAGTCGTGAGAAAATGGAATATAGTACGAATACCAACCCCTTTGTCCTAATGGACACTGGAAAACATACAATACTTTGTATAAGTCCCCTGAGTTTAATAACTCAAACCCTGTGCGTCATAGGTTGAAAACTGTACTATGGTTAAGAAGAATTACACCACTGTTGAATGCTCCTTACCTAACCATCAATTGATATAGGTAAATGTCATAGACATAATTTCAAAAGGTTATATCTCACTTTATAAAATAAACGTACAAATATATCAGTTTGAAATTGGTGCATAACTACGGATATTCAAAACCAAATATTTGCCGTCCGGCAAAAACCCAGGTGATTTCTTCAAATATCACCAATTACAGTGAATTCTGATATAATGAGGATATAATCACTTAATTCCCAATATCTTACTCCCACTCATGGTCTGTAATACTATACAGATGTGAGAATCAAGTGGTAAATACATACCCTAGAGTAAGGATCTAATTGGAAAATCAGTTTTCAATTAACAACTCATAGTGAAACTGAAACATGAAAATGTTTCGAGGGGTTTCCTGGTATTCATAGTAATGCCTCTTCCACTATCCAGATTCATGACTATAACTATATATTTCCTTGCCGTCTCTCCAATTGCTTTATTTGTCTTTACTTATTACCTTATGTACACCACCCTTAGGTGAAATGGTTTTCTTCCTTCCCTACCGTTTGACACCAGCCTATAATTTAGAAGAAAACTATCCAATAAGCGTAATAGGTGTACCCTCCTAATCCTAGGAGCCGTCGTAACCTGAGAGAAGATAAAGGGAAAAGAAAACTGAATAATACTTATTCTATTTCTCCTGAACTAAAAACCATTTTCGAACTGGAACAAGTTCCTTCGAGTTTGTATGTAACTATACGATGGCGTATCCAATAAATATGGATCTTCATAGTAATACGGAATGTTCCGGAGAAATGCAAAGGTGAAGTAGGAGTAGCGATGATATACGCAGTTTCGTTGTGAATGATAACAGTCGCAATTTATTTTGCCCTCTTTCTAATCCCTTTATTTGTCTTTACTTATTACCTTCTGTACACCACACTTAGGCTAATTGGTTTTCTTCCTTCCCTACCCTTCGGCACCAGCCTATGGTTTGGAAGAAGACTATCCAATAAGCGTAATAGGTGTACTCTTCTAAATACCAAGAGCTTTCACAACCTGAGAGAAGGTAAAGAGAAAAGACAACTGAATAGTCCTATTCAATTTCCTCAGAATCGGAAACCATCCTCGAATCTGAAACAAGTTTCTTCGAGTCCGTATGTAACTATACGATGGTCATATCCAATAAATGTGGATCTTCATAATGATATGGAATGTTCCGGAGAAATGCAAAGGGTAAAAGTAGGAGTGGCAATGATATATGCAACTATGACAATCCAAAATCCAATGTGGTTTAAGAAGGTTCGGTTAACTTGGTTCATGAGTTTTATTCTAGGGTTGGGCTATGGTCGCTGCCCCAGAGAGAGAGAAAAGAAACACTCAGCGTGCACTCTAATCTAGATCAGAATGGTTAATTACTTTATCTAATCAAGATGTCTCCATTGTTTCCTCGAATTCTCCTCTAAACCCAAAAGAAGAATTAGTCGGGATCATCTAAAATCACCTGAGGAGTAAACCAACACATCAGTCGGAATCGGGATTCAACTATCATCGCATGATAACTTGATGGAATTCACTCAAGTCGCCACACTCCAGAAAGTATGCACATACCTGACAAGTTTCCTGTATGTTTGAAACTCCCGATGTGATTTTTACCCCAAGTGGTTCATGACCTTGACAAAGGCCAACAAATCATAAACTACAAGTTAAGTTCAACCTGTCATTATCCAAGATTAATCTAGACCCATCCGTACAAACCCTTGACAAAGGCCAACATAGTTATACAACTATCCTAGATAATCACAACGCTATGCAACAGACAAGCAATATCTAGCTACCATCCACTACGCCTTGACAAAGGCCAACAAACGCAGCACGAATACTAGGCACTATTCGAAAGAAATGACGGAGGGCTACGGCTGGTTTTTGGAGAAAAACCTTTAATATAATGAACTTGATATCGTTGAAGGAATCCAAGTGGTTTTACAAATACATAGTGGTGAAAACTTTTGCTAAAGAGGTCATTTCCGGTGAAGGGATATTGGCTCTTTCCTCTTCGAATGAGGTGCAGGATATTCCAAACTGAATACCACGATGCAAAGGAAAAAAGTAATCGACTATAGTGAACTTATTACCCTGACGCAAACTTTTGCCCAAGAGGTCACTCCCGATGAATGGATGCCGGCCTTTGCCTCGTCGAATGAGGTGCTGGATATTCATAACCGAATACCACTGTGCAAAGCAAAAGAGAACGTCTGTAATGTCAGTTTTTCAAAAACTTGGTTCCACCAATACCAAATAGGTTTGTTTTTCCTTGCATTGATCAGAATCAACGCAGTCACATCAATTAAACATATCATACCATAGAAAAGGAACGAAAATAAAATGTAGGTATATGCCATCCGCATTCGCCACTGGGCCCCATCATCACCTGTTAGGTTACTTAACCAACAACAGAGCGGGGGCTGGACTAACGCGGGTGCAAAACATATACAACATCTACTAGTATATATATAAATATATATAACAATCGTCCCAGGCATGATATATAAAAACATATTAGAATCTCAGCCCAGCAACACAGAATGGTGGATAATCCTGGAGCCTTGGGTTTCATTTGAGCTGCAAATGAGACCCGACGTTCCCCTGTCGTATGGATATCCTGTGCAATGAAAATCTAGACCCCTACGAGTGTGGCAAGTTACCCGCCAATCCCAAAAGTGAGGCAACCCCAATCAATAACGTAAATGGGCCACCCACCACTTCACGGAATCCGGTAACTTGGGCACCCCTCTGTGGGTCAACCTATACCCCCTATGAGTGCGGCGAATAGCCTGCCAATTCTAGAGTAAGGTCCCCTCCGTCTCAACACCATGAGATGCGGACCCATTGACCTCTAGAACCCGGCTATTCGTGCACTCTACCGTGGGGTAATCCTAGTACAAAAAAGAAAATAATATATACAAAGATGACATCGACCTCAACCCGGTCGTGCCCCAAACAAATAATATACAAACAAGCAGTGAAGACATTCCACATGTCGGACGCTCGCCCCGCAATATCAAATGTACAAATGAAACTAAACCGTACTACCATTGCAACACTGGCTATCCACCACGACGATCCAACCACAACCACAGCACAACACAAAATATCAACGTGAATGTCACGTTCACAAACTCGTCTAAAAGAACATATAGCAATTAGACGAGTTGTACCGCTCTAATGACATTCACGGTTGCAGATAGTAATGTATGTACTGAAAACTACGACAATAGAATTTTGCACGCAATTAGCAAACTAAACCAATTTCTAAAACCATGAAATAAAAACAGTGAGCTAAAGTTCCAAAAACGATCGTTTTAAACCAATTCGGAAGTCCGAATCAAAACGAAACATGCTCGAACCTTCACGGACAGTTAGAGCACGAAATTAACTTTTAGTTGGGGGCCTAAAGGGGATACCCACCCCCGAGGCCACCACGAGGTGGCCAGAGGGTGAGGCAGACCCGAAACTGCCTAAGGTGGTGCAGTTTCAGGTCCCCACCGCCAAGACCACCTTGTGGTGGTCTTGGGGAGTGTCCCCAGCCATTTGGTCCCCACGGGGTTTCTCGGGGTGCCCATGCACCATCCTGCGGCTTCTCAGTTCAAACCGTGAGCCCGCGGGGTGTGCAAACATCTCAAACTTTCAGTTTTTGGAACTGTTTTTGTCGGCGGTTTTTGCACGACAAAAACGGCGGATTTCTAATATCGCAATGAGTTAACTAAAGATTATGGAGTGGCTATGATACCATGTTGGGTTATGAAAGCGCCCTGGCCATCAAACCATAGCTATTGCAGAATAAAATTTTAAAAAAAACAGTGCTAGAACAACCCGAATCGACCCGTAAGCCTTAGATAACAAAAATATGCATAGGAGCTAAACTAAGGGGTTATAGTGATTATAACGAATTGATCCGTGTCCTTCGGTCTTCAACCACCTTTCCAAGCTCCTAGAGGCCTCCTTGATCAAGCTTGATCTCCGATCTCCCTTCATCGAAGATGATCCATCCGAGAGTCTATGAATCGAGCTCCAACCTCATATTCGAGGTTACTAGGGTACCTAGATCGCTATACTAGATACCGTAGAAGAAGTAGAGAGTGATAAAAGATTAATTTGTCATAAGACACCCAAGATTTCTCAACACATGAGAGGGTTTGAGTGGAGGAAGAAGAAGATGCCATGAGGATGAGAGTGTTGTAGGAGAGAGAATGAATAATGGCTTAGTCTTTTCTTTGTTGTGAGATTAGTAATAAATAATGGATCAACCCAATAAAAAATCCCATGTCTCCAAAATATCTAGAGTCAACCAAAAATATCTCAAGTCAACAATAATCTCACAACAAACAAAAACTTAAGCATGCTTAGTATAGTAACCATGGGTCATTACCAAGACATGCTACAATAATGCAATAAACATCCCATCCTCCACCTCAATAACCTTTTAATCCAAAAAGGTTTAAACCATAATGAGGTGTAATCTTCTAAAAGTAATCTTATAAGAAATTACAAGAATACCCTTCATCCGTATATACAAACGAGCATCCGTATTCTGAAGAATACGAATACAATGAGACGAAAATAATCCAACAATATAATACTAGGATCCGGCTTAAACCAAAGCCCACTAGTATTATCCGTCCGAATCATGATACGCGTACAAGTGCACGTATATGATCGAACTCTGCCGTAATACCATACGGCTTCTACATCGTTTCACCCGAAGCAGGGAAATTCTCTGTGTGCGACTTTAAAGACTCATCAATACGCTGACAGTGGATTTAACCACAAGCACGTCAGCGGCACTAGCTGTACGTAACGGCTACCCAGGTATTGCGCAAAAGGTAGGCCGACGAGCAAACTCATCCTAAAACCCATACTGAGCTTGACAGTGACAATATCCTTAATCCGTTCGTCTATGAGTATCGTATATCGTGTCTAGGGATGGATAAAGTCAGACCCCTAATAACGTGATATCTAGTGTCGATCGGTATGAAACCCATCACCCACTGAGAAACTACTAATATGAATCAGTAATTCTCAACTACCTTGACCAAGAATTTCTGGTGATGGCCACCCGTACACAACGCGATATCAACTCCCAATATCGATAAAGACGAATCTCTTAACGATCCGCTCACTGCCTCCATGTGGCTCGGGACTGTACCCAACTAAAACCTGTTTGTAGAACTCTTTTGAGCCATGGTAGGGTAGTAATCAAAGTACAGTGGGAACTCAAACGAGACAAATGACGATCTTAGGTCGATAGACTAACATGTACACATGTCACCTGGGAACTGCTATCTGACAATAGTTATAATACCAACTAGCATGTTCCCGGCGAGTCCGTCCGGTGTACTCATAACCCAATGAGCACCTGTATATATCTTAGATGAACAAACTGACACCAATGGCTTGTGGGACCGGCCACCACTCCTCGTCGGGGTCTCGATCAGTATACATTAGTCAATTCTGGAGTATCGATACCCAGTCTCGAAACTCCCACGACTAGGAACATTTATATATGTGCTTATAGACCACCCAGCTCCCACTTATATGATCGTCATCATAATACTGGTAGTCAAATAAGAATCCTATGGGCACTATCAATATGTAATAGTGATTTGTAATGCCACCTAATGCTGTACATGATGATAAAGACAAACCAGATAGTATACTATCATCTCGAGTATGACTGTTCTACCAGTATAGGTCCTCCCTCAATCATCATAATCACCTGCCTGTGATTATGATAATTGTCTTGAGGGCACTATAGCCAACACTTGTTAGATTAAAAAGATTAGGAAGATATTTTCCTAATATAGAATTTTATTCTATCATATAAATTTCTTGTTAGTTTAATAAGATTAGGAAGATATTTTCTTAACACGGAATTTAATTTTATCACAGAGAATTTAATTTTATCAGATGGTTTTAATTGGTGATATTTTATCACTCTTGGATTTTAAATCCAAGATTCTCTATTAGAAAAAGATCTTTCTATATTAGAAAGATCAGGTAAAATATTTCCCAATTAGAATTTAATTCTATCACATAGAATTTAATTCTATCAAAAAGTTTAATTGGTGATTTTATCACCATTGGATTTTAAATCCATGATTCTCTGTTAGAGAAATATCTTTCCATATTAGAAAGATCGGGAAAATTATTTCGCAAATAGAATTTAAATATATCACATAAAATTTAATTCTATCATATGAGAGCATTTTAAATTGGGGCGCTCACGTGCTATCATATGAGTGCTGCCATATACATATATGGTAGCGGTGCTCACGTGCTTTACATGTTAGCGCTGCCAAAGGAATGCGAAAAAGGAACTCACATGTTTAACACGTGTGGCTATCATAGGATTTAATCATATCTAAAGCTAGTACTCACTGGTCATGTGTTTAACATGTAGACGCTGCTATATGATTTAATCCTATCCGCTGCAGGTACTCGCGTACTTTGCATACAAGTGCTCACGTGCTGCCCTCTATTTTTATAAAATGAACAACAATTTTGGAGCCAAATTTTTTGGCGGGGACGGTATTCATAGCGAGAAGTACTTCTTCTCGACATGAATACGCTAAGTGTCTATATAACCAGTAAAGGAAAATAGAGTACAAGAATTTTAAGTTTATAAAATTTCCAACAATATTTATAACAGTTCTAAGAACGATAACTGAACACAGTTCGAAAATTCAAGAAATTAGGAAAGAAAGATAGCCTTGGACAAAAGAATTCATACTTACTCAAAAGGAAAACTAGAGCTCGGTTTGATTAGAAAGATATTGATTTTCCTCCTCAGTTGTTACTACCACGTACCTAACTTCTTCTTTTGCCCCACTGTCGTCTGACGACATTCCCTAGAAAAGAAAACAGAAAACAGGAATGCCGTCAGTGAACCAAAGTTCGGTAAGTCCCTTTTTATATAAAAACAATATTTGAAAATGAAATATGGTATACATAATACTAGGTATAAGAATAACTGTGAATAATAAATGGAAGTGTGCATGCCAAATAAATAGCATTTGTTAATCAGTGTAAGGTAACTAAAATATCACGATATTTGATATATCAATATTATTGATTATAAGTATAAATTCGATTTATGAAAGTTTTATTATATAATTAGGATATTTCGTAATACCACAGAATAATAGCAACACGAGATTCAAGATTTATATGTAATGCAATGTACCGTTTTTCTCCGGTATCACAAGGAAGAAGATATGATCCTTTGTTACACAATAAATAGTGTCTATTATACATGTCATGTTCACGAGTTGCATGAGATTTAAGAGATTCAAGTATTCAAGTGGTTCGTACCAGGTTCGCATGTCGAGTTCAGATCAAGATAGTATAATCTAACGCCAGTTCGAGTGTGAACGTCAACCACCGCAGGAGTATTCACAGGCGTCAAGCTATCATTCAGAGGTAAAGAAATACGCGACCATTTATGAGTTAGTAATGGGACCCCTGAGATTCCGTTGATCGAACTCATAACTCAAACTACTCCAATATCCCTCGCAGGAGTTTCACAGACCCAAAGCTATCATCCATGGGCAAGAAAACACGAGCCCATTCATGAGTCAGTAAAGAGATTCCTGAGATTTTGTTAATCGAACCCACAACTCAAACTATCCCAGTGCCCTCCATTCTTCGAACTTCCCATTCCCATGCGAATTATTCATTTTAAGTTCTAGAGTTTGACAAAAGCACAAATTAATGAATACTTGATATATTGTATGTTCATCACGATCGTTTCGATAATATGTAGTGTGTTATAATTGGTATTTGATGAGTTAATTATGGGAGTAGGATTATTGATCAAATGGCATAGTATATAGACAGTTAAGAGCAAGGGAAGAAGAGTAGTGATTACAGAGTCGTCAATATTACAGCAAGTTAATGGTTATACAAATAAATGTTTAATATAATAATCTAACAATAATATTTTATAGTATTAGTAATTAATTACATTAGAAGTTTTGTTTGACTATTAGTGATGATTATGATTATGTTGATTTTAAAGATAAAACAAGATAAATGCACAATTATATTAAAATGGTAATATTTATATTAGATTTGCATTATACGATTTAAGGATGTATGTCAAAGTTTTTATTTTAACTATGAATACATATTAGTAATATAATGTAGTCATATAGTATAGATAGCGTGCAATTGCACAGATTTAGTAAAGGATGTTTGCATAAGCAGGAGATATAATAGTGAAATTTAATATAGAGTATAGTTATTTGTATAATTACAGTTGATTAGTAAATATGTAAAAATCATATGCAGAGGAAGTAAATGCAGATAGCAGTGTAAATAGAAGAAAAAAGTATAGTGGCAATTTAGTTTTAAATAATGTAGAGAGGACATAAACTACAAAAGTAAAATAAAATAATGATAGAAAGTAACAGTAGTTACGTAAGTTGAAAGATATAGTAGTAGTTTGTTCATTATTGTTTTTTATTTGCATTAATAAAGGGAGTAGATAACAATAGCACATATCAGTAATAGTAAACCAATGACAAAATTAATAATGATATGTGCAGCGTATTTGTGGGCAGTGAATAAGTATCATATGTATATAATATAGATAGGGTAAATAAAAATCAGAATAAGATCATTTGGAATAATTTATATACTGGTAAGAGAATGTATATAGTTAATGAAGGTACATGATAGATAAAAGATAAAAAACTAAGTGTAAATTAAGTGTGATAGTTATAAAGTATCGTATGTATGATTGATTATAAATATGACAATATGAAGAAACACACTAGAAGATAGCACAAATAAGAAAAAATTGAAAAATGCAGAATCAGTGGCAGTACAAAATATATTATAGAGTAAATGAGAATATGTACTAATTATATATAGATGACAAATAAGCACATTAATATTGTTAGTATACAAGTAGAGTGTACGATCAGTTTTATATTTAGTAATATGTAAATTAATAGCAGGAGGGGAGACTCAGAGAGAAATGGTGATACAGGATCGTCCAACGTGAAGGAGAGGATGCATCTAATTAGATTGAGATGAAAGGGATGATGTTTTCTTCTCCTTTCTTTTTATTGTCTCGTCGTCCGGTTTCAAATCAGAGATGATAGAAAGAGAGAAGAGGAGAAATTTCAGAGTCACGGTGTTTTATTTTCTTCTTTTGAGTTACGGCAGAAAAGAAAAAAATGTTAAGGGGTTAATATTTATTAAAATCATATTAATCCCTCAAGTTCAAAATAATTAAAAAAAAGAGTCAAAACAAATATATTCAAATAACAGACAAATAATTCCAGATTTCGTTTATTTTAATAATATATATTATTTTGCACTAACATATGAAATCAGTATTGTAGCATAGTAGTTAGATTAATATTTATATTAGCAACATATGCTCAATCTGCTCGTTGTTGCAGTTATATATGTGAGATAATTTTTTTATTAATTAACTGCAATTACTATATTTAATAAGAAAATATTTTAACAAACCTAAAATCTAATAAAAGTATTATTTTACAACAGCTTCAATAAATATTTTAATTAAAAGAAAATATTTTCTCTTCCCCTAAAATATTAATAAAAATTTGGTTTTATAAAAAATTATGATGGAGGTTTTAAAACTTAGGGATTTAAAACAAACTAAAATATTTCAATCGGGATTCGAACCTATAGCTTATGGAATGGTAATGTAAGATGATAACCAATAGATATAAGAGTGAACTAGTATATTATTTGAAAGAAAATAAACAAATATACAAGGGTTTCAAAGAAAAAGGGCAATTCTTGAAAAAAGGAAAATACAAGGACAATACTCAGATTTTGTGGCCGTTACAATATCTATCTATATTTATATAATAAAATATACGGGAATATAAGGTATTGATACTATAGCTTGAATTGAATTCTCAAGTCTAGAGATATTTTACATGCATATAGGGGTATATAATCGATATTTGAAGAAAATATAGGAGTGAAAACTAGAATTAAGTTCTGTTGAGGGAGGATAGAATTTCTGGACTTGAAACAATACTATTAGGATGATAATTCTTAAGAATTGAAAAACTAGCAAGATTTTACCTTTTTCTTCTTTTATTTTCTTTGTTTATAGTTTTTTTCCCTTTCTTTATTTTTATTTTGTTTTTATTTTCCTTCTTAGGATTTTGTGGGTAGTGTTCGGCACGATTAATTATATTTTAATACCGCTAATTTCTTACCATTAAACATTACTATTTAATTTGTGTCTGCTCATTAATACAGATTACAGGTACACAGGCAAACTCACTAAAAAATGCACAACATGCACAAAAATAACGGTTTTTTTAGCTAGAACTGCAAACGGGATGGAAAAACCATCATATTCTAAAGATTAATTTTGCAACAAATAAAATTGTGTACAACAAATAAATCATTTTGGTCCAACATGATCAAATGTGTACAGGTGCAAGTGGCTCGAATCAGATGGCAAAAAACCATCATGATGCATGCAAATGGGTTAGGCAAGTGGGCATGTCATATATTTGAAAAAAGAAGTGATTTAAAATGTGAACACATACCCACATATCTTCCCTTCTCTGTTCTTTATCTCCAGATTGTAAGTGAGAATGAATTAGAAGAAAAGAAGACACCGGAGCTTAGAAGACCACAGTACAAAGATGGCCCCATTCTCCACAATCTGGTCGCCAATTTAATCTATATAGCCACAATTTGTGGTCTGGTCTGTGCCATTTTAGCTTGTGCTCTTTTGGTGAGTTTCTTATTTTCTTGCCAGTCCATTTTTCTTGTTTGTTTTTTATTTTGAGTTGCCTATATATTGCAGATCACCGATTAAGTTCTGGATTGACTTTGGAGTGAGAAATTGTGTGTAACATTTGATAGCTTCTTCTTCTTCTCTTTTTGAGCTCTCACATGAGTGCTCCATTAAGGAGGTTGAACTTTCTATCTATCATGTAGCTCAAGCCTTCCATTTCGTGAATAAAGATTTGCACTCTTTTGCTTTAAATTCCTTGCTATTTTCTTTACTTGCTCATTCTTGTTTCTTCTTTTGTGTTAACGTTTTCAATTTTGTGATGATTGAGTAGTTTCTTTGGTTGTAGTGATGATGAGGATGGAGATGAATGGCTTAACCTTCCTCCTTCTCTTGTGAATGTTTAACGTGCTCAAAAAGAGATTGCAACTTCAAGATTGTTTTACGGTTATGTTTGATATGATATTTTGATTTTGATAGTTACTTGTAACCTTTATCATATACCATATTCTCTCATTATCACCATTTAGCAATGTTAAAATTAGAATCATATTAGTGTTTAGATTGCTAAGTGTTTAGATATGGTATTTTGCCAACAAGTTATTTGACACCCTTTTTCATTCATATTCCCTATACTATTACCCCATACTTAACAAGTTTAACACCAACTTTACTTCTTATGTGCTAATTTGTTTATTTGTGATGTTGTACGCTTGTTAACCCTTGTGTTTAGTTTTGATAAATCATGCTAGGACATACAATCGGTAAGTGAGAACGTAACGGATAGTTTCATACCTCACGTTGCGATATCGCATCGTCTTGATGGTTTATGCTTCGCAACCATTTTGATAAGACATGCTTCATGGTCGGATCCAACACAAGGAGGGAACAACTTATGATCAAGAGAAAGTCGAAGAATTCACTACGATTCAACCATCCGAACCGGAACCACGACCACTTTCTTTTCTTATATACTCCGTTTTTCTTTTTGTGACAAAACCAAACCAAACTCATTCTTTTCTCTTGAACTTGACTTAAAAACCCTTAATCACCAATTCCCTGTGAATCGACCTGTACTTGTCAGCTGGCTACAACGAGCGGTACACTTGTAGTTTATAAATTTTAAAACGAGACCGAGCTCGCATGCACCGTATTTCCAAAAACCTTTTCCTTTCAAAACGATAGGCGCGCGTGCGTGAAGTCCCGACAAGTGTTTGGCGCCGTTGCCGGGGATACGATAGTCATTAGTGGTTGTTATTTCAGGTTCAATTGTATATACAAAACTAACTTTAACATATTTTTTTTTCAAAAAAAAACTAACTTGTGGATATTTGTACTCTGTCTTTTTCATCCGTTGTTACCCTGAATTTTATTGAAAGATTTGGAGTAGAAAATTAGGACACTTATAGGACAAAGAGAACATAGAAAAAACTTGGAGCCCCAACTCAAAAAGCTGGCCGCCAAAATATTCCAAAATGCCGCAATTTGCAGCCCTAACATCTCTGTTTGCTTCAAATTTTTGGCGTATGCTCTATTGTTGTGTTATTGAACCATTTTGATACTCTAAATTTCATAATTATATGTGTGCAGTATATTGGCCAGAAATATTGCATTTTGAACTAAATATCATATTTTCAAACATTTTCGGATTTCAACAGAATTGTGAGCAGCGATCGTATGGGGCAAAGTACAATTTCAAGACCATGGCGATAGTGATTTACAGTGCCAAACATCCGGATAGTTTGACTCGCACAAGCGAACCTTTCAAATTATCGGGATCGACACAACGGGGGTTTCTTAACCCAAAAGTTTTGTACGTATTTTTCTAATACCTTCTCTCAAATCCGACGCTCCAATATCTCGATTTTCTACAGGATTTCTTTGCAAAATTCGCCATACAAGAGCCAAAGAGAACTAACCCTTATTCGTTGTAGCGCTTAAGCCTAAAATGACAGGCTTTACTCCCAGTATTATGGAAAGTTTTTGAACCGCTACATCTGGATCAAGGCCTGGTATCTCAGAGTAATTCCATGTGAAGCAGTCTTTGTACTTTATGAGTACTACTTTTAGACTAGCTATTTGTTCATCTAAAACCAGCTTGCTGACGAACGTGGGTCGAGAATTGTCATGACCCGGAATTTGGCACGTGACCGGCACTTAAATCACGCAACGTCTAAAGGCGTAACGTAATTCAAGTAAGCCGAAGCCCAAAAATTCTAAACTTTTTTTGCTGAAAATAATAGAGATACAGTTTTGAAACATCAGCATAAAGAAATTCAGGCCATCCTTTTTAAAATATTAGTCATATCATTAGAAAATGCAACAGTTTGCTATCTTTGAAAACATTTTCGTCCTTGAAAAAAATGGGCAGCACCTCCCTTGTATATTTTGATCCAAAACCACATACATGCAATAAAAGGCATCCCAAGTGGGAGCTAGCTCTTCGCCAATGGGCGGAATCACAATCACGCAATAAGCATATATACGACGCCCTACAGCAAAGATCAAACACAGAAAGAAAAATAAGTAAAGCAAGACATCATCAGTTCAAATAGCGAACATACACCTATCTCGCTCTAAGTCTCGCAAATATATAAGTCTGTGTCTAGATCTACCAATATACAAAGTCTAGTTTCTGATTGATGGAGCTTATCTATTTACAATGGAAATAATAGATACAAGAGTGGTCACGATCCAAATGTATATCCTACCTACCAAAGTAGAACACCCTGAAGAAAACTGTGTGCCAGCGATACAGCTACTAATCCGAGCGGTCGAATCTACAAGAAAACTTTGGCACAACGGGGGTGAGTTGCCAACTCGTGAGTACAAAATATCAGCAGGTAGAAATCGAATAGACAATGATCCCTAGGTCCTACTGTATCATGAAGATAATACTATGGTATTTAGGGTGACCATATATGCATCAACAATAGAGTCATACCAATAATAACATATAATGATAGTCATCTGAAATGTATGCGTGTATGCATGTGTATCAAGCAATGTGTGTCCATCAACGATACATCAACTTCATGAAACCTGAGTGTCTAACATCTGTTAGTGAGATATGCCCTAGAGGCCATGATTGTGTCATACTGGATTGTATATTACATATTGGAAGGTTGGAATATTCACAGTTATAATAACAGTCTTGCTCGAAATGGTAGTATGCTACTTGGTTTGATTCTATCTCAATATGTGCATGTGTTTCTTTTAGCATATCGTTTATACATATTGGTAGAGCCCTTAAGATCTTTGCTTGACTACCAGCGTTGTGATGGCAGTCATACTTATGGGGGCTGGATAGTCTATAAGCACATTCTTATACAGGTCCCTAGTCGTAGGATTATCGAAACGGGGCATCGATACTCCAGAGTAGACTAGTGTATACGCTTCTTATCCCAGCAGTGAAGATAGTTTGTCCCATAGCCATTAATATGTCATATTGGAGATAGTATATATGTGCTCATTAGGTTATGAGTTATAGTGGACAGAACTCATTGGGAACTGCTGGTTGGTATTATACCTATTGTCAAGTAGCAGTTCCCAGGTGACATGAGTACTGCTTAGTCCGTTGACTTAATATCGCTACTTCATCTCGAGTGTGTTCCTATTGTTCTTAGATTACTACCCTACCACGGCTCAAAGGATTCGTGCAAACAGGTAGTAGTTGGGTGCAGTCCCGAAGCACTTAGAGGCTGTGGCGGTTAGATAGAATTCGTCTCTCCCGGTATTGGGGATTAATATCGCACTGTGTTCAGAAATCCATTACACGAAGTCCCTGGCCAGGGCAATCGAGATTTACTGGTAGGCACTCCAGTAGTTTCTCAAGGTGTATTGGGCTATACTCTGGCATGATTTATTGCACTATTAGGGGTCTGACGTTTACCATCGCTCTAGGCCCAATATGCGAGTATCTCAGACGATCAAACCGGATAGTACGGAGATTGTCACAGATAGACACAGTAGGAGTTCGGATGATTTTTCTCATCGGCCATCTTATCGACAGATACCTGGGTAGCCGTTACGTGCAGCTAGTACCGCTGACATGTCTGTGGTTAAACCCACTGCCAGCGTACTGTCGAGTCTTTAGAGTCCCACACAGAGGGTTTCCCTTCTTCGAGCAAAACAATGTAGAGGCCGTATAGTTTTACGGCAGGGTTCCGATCACATATGTGTACTGGGTACACGGATGTCGTTTCGGGCGGATAATACTAGTGGGTTTTGGTTTAAGCCGGATCCTAGTATTATATTATTGGATTGTTATTATCTCATTGCATTCGTATTTTTTGGAATACGAATACAGGTATGTATATACGGTAAAGGCATTCTTGTAATTTTACAAGGCATAATTCTAGAAGGGGACACCTCATTATTGGATTATCTATTTTTGCAAAATAGATTAATAAGGTGCAATTGGAGATATTTGTGGCATAAGTATGAAGCATGGCTCGTTGACTTGTTTATTTGTTTGGTTACACTATTGAAGCATGGTGAGTTATTTTCTATGAGAAAATATTACATGCTTTATTATTGTAAGAGATGAGCCATTCTCCTCACTAGACTTCACTTGATTCATTTCTCATTTTGCTATCTCTCTCCAAGTTTCCTCCTTCCTCAAAGAGATCTTTACCCTTACATGTGTTGTGAAACAAAAGATCTCAAGAGATAATACACGCCATTAGCTACTCTACATCACATAAACTACTTAGATTAGTGAACTAAGTACCCTAGTTACCTCAGTTTAGAGGTAGGAGCTTGAAGTACAAACTCTCGGATGGATCAACTTTGACACGAGGAGGCCGACATCGCAAGCTCGATCCAAACTTCAAGGAGCTAAGGAAAGGAAGAAAAGAAGACCCGAAGGACTATTTCACGGAGGTACAAAAACTCTTCATAGTAGTTAAACCTCCAAGTAAGTTTAGCTAGTTCAGGTTCCGTAAAAGATCCTTGAGTTTAGTCGGTGTTACGAAGCTCGTAAAAATCGTTTTTTGTAAATTCTGCCTCTCCGCGAACCCGCGGGGTGTGCGACATCGACTTACAGTGGTATCAGAGCCTACAAAATCTTAACTAGCTAGTTAGCAAGTAGTTAGAAATTCGATCGACGAAAAATCCCGAAATCACGATTCAAAATCTTGTTTTCTGTCGATTTTCAAAACCGATGTCAAAATTATTTCGGTGGCCTTAAAATTAAAAGTAGGGTTTTCTAAGAACACAGAAGAAAAACGAGGAGGTAACTCGCAAAGACCACTGCGGAAGCGCGGCGAAACAGTGCATTTCGCCGTGGTTCCGCGGCCGAGTCAAGGCCGAGTTGCTCTGATTTTCTCCTGTGGGTCTATTCTGTGGAATTGTGATTTCTGGAATATTTTGTTTCTACCCAGATTGTTTGTGTAACTGGATTGTGAATAGGGTAGACAAGGATTTAGTTTATCAATCGAAATTCTAAGTTACTTGGCTAATCAGGTTTTCTGTGTTTGGATATATGATGCTAAACGTCTGCTAATCGCTATACGTCGATTAGTGAGGGTTGCACATATCTGTGATCTATGATTGTGTTTTGTGAATATAAAATATTGGATCGTCGTAGATGAATATCCGGGGGATGTGAGAAGACTGTTTTCTTTGCTTTCATTCTTGTATTTTATAAATGTGACGTAATATTATTTTGTGGGGCATATCCAGGTTGAGATTGTAGCCACCGTTATATTATTTCATTTACTTTTTTTACTCCTATGATAGACCCAAAGTGGGGTGCACAAACTACCGGGTTCTTGAAGTGCCGAGTGGCCTACTCATTTTACTGAGGGGATTGCTTCACTTCGGGAATTTGGCGGGTAGTTTACCTCACTCGTAGGGATCTAGGGTGGGTTTGGCTATTCATCACGACCGTAGAATCCGTCTTTCGTTATAGGCTTAAACGAAACGTGGAATTCCTAATATATCTAATATATTCATCTATGATCTGGAATGCCTATTATTGCGTGAGATGAATGGATATATATATATGATATATAATAGACGTTGCTTATGTTTTTCACCCGCGCTAGTCCAGCCCCCGCTCTGCCGTTAGTTAAGTAACCTAACGGTGCATGACGGGGCCCCGTGGCGAATGCGGATGGCATAAACGTATGTTGTATTTTCTTTTCTTTTCTGCAATGATAATATTAATTGATGGGACCGCATTAACAATGATTAATGCAAGAAAAACAAACCAAAGCTTAATCGTTGGAACAGTTTCAAAACCACTCGGTTTTCTTTAAAAAGTAACTTTTAAATGCGGAGCCTAGACTACTCCTTTTAAAAGCTATCATGGTTCCTTCGACTATATCAAGTTCATTATGTCCACGGTTTTGCCAAAACCATAGCCCTCCGTCATTTCAGATGGGTATTCGGTAGTATTCAAGCTATTTATTTTGACCTTCGCCAATGTATAGTGATTGGTAGCCGTTGGGTATTCATATGTAGTATAGATAGATGCATTGGTTTAGGACAGTCGTACTACTATTTTGGCCTTCGTCAAGGATTTGTATGGGTGGGTTCAAATTAACCCAGACAATAACGGGTAGAACTTGACTTGCGACTTATGATATGTTGGTCTTCGTCAAGGTCATAAAAGCTTGGGGCAAAAATCCACATCGGGAGTTTCTAAGGAAATTAAAATTTGCCGGTTATGCATATCATTTTGAGTGTGATGATTTTGGTAGGATTCCTTCAAAATTATCACACAATGATATTTGGATCCCGATCCTACTGTGAGTATCCGCTACTCCTTGGGAGATTTTTTCACTAAACAATCAATAAAATAAATCAATTAGGTGTCTAGAACGTTGTTAGCGGGGCTACGCCTCCAGGAAAAATAGGTTATGTAATTAAGGAACTTCTCGAAAGCGTTGGAAAACCTCCTTCGAAGTACCAACACTAGCTTGGCCGAAAGGTTAAGAAAGAATTATAAGAGTGGGATTAATCCTGACTAATTCTTCTTTTATGGTTTGAGGAAGAATTCGAGAAACAATGGGAGCCATCCTATTTAGATAAACTAATAATTAATCTAAATTTGCAAGAGCATCATGCTGAGTGTTTTTTATCTCTCTCTTAATTACAGCGACAAAAATGACCGGAATTAAGTTACTACTAGATAATAATAAATTGACTGGGCCAAACTATAAAGATTGGCTATGGAATATACAAATGGCTATTACCTATGACAACATTGTCTACCTCCTTACTACTAAAGCCCCCGCCGTCCTAGGTCCAGATTCCACCGTCGCGGACGTTGATATCCGTAAGATATGGGAAAAGAATTGTGCGAGAGCCAAGTGCCTCATGTTAGCCTTAATAAATTATGAACATCAGAGGCAGCATGAGAATATGGACTTAGCTTCTATCTTCCTCCGTACCAAAGTTTTATATGAAGAGCAATCTCGTATCGCAAGATATGAGACCTCGAAAAATTGATTCAGGCAAGATTGGCTGTCGGATCATCTGTAGGGGACCACGTCCTTACGATAATTAGCTATATTAAAGAGCTCGCGGACCTTAGGACTACATTAGAGAACGAGTTGTTTACTGACTTGATTCTACAGTCGCTCTCCTCCACCTACACCCAGTTTATCTTGAATTTCAACACTCAAGGGAAGGAAGTTTCACTTCCAAAACTCCTCAACATGTTAAGGAGCGCTGAGGGCATCCTGGAGGAATCCAGGAAGACACCCGCCTTGCTCATTGGAAAACCATCCTCTTCTTGATCCAAGGAGAAAGCCAAGGAAGAGAAGAAGAAGGCCTCCACCAAGCCGATAGGCGGTGTCAGTAAGGTAGAGGGAAAGGACATGGCAAAAGTTTCGGGGCTTACATTAAGGAAGGAGGAATGTTTCTATCGTCACAGGAAATGGCAATGGCAGAAGGACTGCGGGGATTAGAAAGCCAGAAACCAGGATTCAAAGCACGTTGTGGTTTCGGCTTCGGGTGTGTTTATGATTGAAAACTGTCTGTTAATTAACTCCACTTCCTGAGTACTAGATACTGGATCAGGATCACATATCTGTAATTCATTACAGGATTTGAGAAACCGTAGAGTTATCAAGGCAGGTGATATGACTCTTAGGGTTGCTAACGGAATGAGCATGGACGATATATCCGTAAAGGAATATCATTTAGGATTGACAAGTGGGCAGATTTTGATTTTGCGTAACTGTTTGTGTGTACCTAGTTTGACATGTAATATCATCTCTATATTTTTACTTTCTAGAGAAGGTTATGATTTTACATTTGTAAGCGATGTTGTCAACATCCACCTAAATCAAGCTTTGATTGGGTCAGGTACACTAGATAATGGTATATACGTATTAAATCAAGCTTAGGTTTTCAACGTCCAGAACACACTTAAAAGTCTTCAGAATTAAATCTGGCTTTCTTATGGTATTGTAGACTGGGTCACATCAATGAAACGCGATTGATGAAGTTACATAAAGAGGGATATTTAGATCTGTTTGAATATCAGTCCTATGCAACTTGTCAATCATGTCTCAAAGGAAAGATGACAAAGACTCCGTTCACTGGACACAGGGTAAGAGCGAGCGAACTCTTGGGGCTCATACACAGCGACGTGTGTGGTCCAATATCTAAACATGCAAGAAGTGGTTATTCTTATTTCATTACTTTTACGGATGATTTCTTAAGGTATGGACATGTATTCTTAATGAAACATAAATCCGAGGCCTTTAAGAAATTCCGGGAATATAAGAATGAAGTGGAAAAACATACCGGCAAAAGTATCAAGACACTTAGATCGAGGTGGTGAATACTTAAGTGCCGAGTTCCTGGATTACTTAAAAGAGAATGGAATTCTCTCTCAGCTTACTCCTCCATACAATCTCAATACAACGGTGTATTGGAAAGGAGAAATAGAACCCTATTGGATATGGTACGTTTCATAATGAGTAGCGCTGAGTTACCGCGATCCTTCTGGGGTTATGCACTAGAATCAGCCGCATATCTTTTGAACAAGTTTCCTATCAAGACTGTGCCTACCACACCATATCAGATGTGGAGTGGGAAAAAACCCTATCTTCAGTATATTAAGATATGGGGATGTCCAGCTATTGTAAAAAGCAGCATGCGGACAAGCTCGAGACACGCTCAGTACTATGTAAGTTTGTGGGATACTCAAAGAACTCCAGGGGGTATCTTTTCTATTACACAGAGGAACAAAAGGTTTTTGTTTCTCGGCATGCCCACCTTTTGGAAAATCAATTTTTAGAAAAAGTGATATGTGGGTGCGCAATAGAACTGGAAGAAATTCCAGAACCACAAGCTATTACTGAAAGCATGGTCAAACCAGAAGTTTCGAAAGAACCGGACATCCCCGTGCCACTCCGCAAGACTAGTAGGCAGTCTCATCTGCCCGAGAGATACTACGGTTTTCTCATAGACATAGATAGAGAGGATTGCATCGTCGATGATGATGAGCCAACTAGCATCCAGCAAGCCATTCAGAGTAGAGACTCGGTAAAATAGATGGATTCAATGCTGACCGAAATGGAGTCTATGTACACCAACAAAGTATGGACTTTGGACATTGCTCCAGAAAGGGTACAACCCGTAGGCTACAAATGGATCTTCAGAAAGAAAATTGGTATAGATGGACAGATTGAAACCTATAAGGCTAGACTTGTTGCAAAAGGTTTTCGTCAAAGACCTGGTTTGGACTATGATGAAACCTTTTTCTCTAGTGGCTATGCTCAAATCCATTTGGATCATTCTTTTCATTGCTGCCTTCCATGATTATGAAATTTGGCAGATGGACGTAAAGACCGCTTTTCTGAATGGAAATTTGGAAGAGTGTGTTTATAAAGATCAGCTCAAGGGTTTCATAAAGAGTGGGAGCAGCGGAAGAGTGTACAAATTGCTTAAATCCATTTATGGATTAAAGCAGGCATCGCAGAGTTGGAACATCTGTTTTGATGAAACAGTCAAGGAATTTGACTATATCAAAAATATAGATGAACCATGCATCTATAGTAAGATTGTAGTGAGAAGTATGGTATTCCTCGTCTTGTACGTGGATGATATTCTCTTGATAGGAAATGACATTCGTATGCTACAATTAGTCAAAGGATTCTTGTCACAAAGGTTTTCCATGAAAGACCTGGGTGATACCTCCTACATTCTGAGGATCCAGATCTATCGTGGTGGATCTAAGAGGATACTGGGACTTTCATAGTCAAGGTACATTGACACCGTACTGAAAAGATTCGGTATGGAAAATTCTAAGCGCGGTAATCTACCGGCTTGTCACGGAATAACCCTCTCCAAAGAGATGTCTCCCAAGACTGATTTGGAAAGGGATCACATGTCTACTATACCCTATGCTTCTGTGGTAGGCTCTATAATGTATGTGATATTGTTTACCAGACCAGATGTAGCTTACGCACTGAGCGTTGTAAGCATGTATCAGTCAAACCTAGGGGAGAAGCACTGGACAACAGTAAAGGACATTTGTCTGTCACACAGCCATTAGTACGTCATACTGGAGATAGTATACAGGTGCTCATTGGGTTATGAGTTACAGTTGACAGGACTTGTTGAGAACTGCTGGTTGGTATTATACCTATCGTCGGGTAGCAGTTCCCAGATGACATGAGTATAGTATAGTCCGTTGACTTGACATTGCTACTTCGTCTCGAGTGTGCTCCCACTGTTCTTAGATTACTACCCTACCATGGCTCAAAAGAGTCGTGCAAACAGGTAGTAGTTGGGTGCATTCCTGAAGCACTTGAAAGCAACGGTGATTAGATAGGATTCGTCTCTCTCGGTATTGGGGATTGATATCGCGCTGTGTTCGGAAAGCCATTACACGAAATACCTGGACAGGGCAATCGAGATTTACTGGTAAGCACTCCAGTAGTTTCTCAAGGTATATTGGGCTCTACTCCGACATGACTTATTGCGCTATTAGGGGTCTGACATTTACCATCACTCTAGGCCCAATATGCGAGTATCTTAGACGAACAGACCGGACTGTACGGAGATTGTCACAGATAGGCTCAATAGGAGTTCGGATGAGTTTGCTCATCGTCTTTCTTATCGACCGATACCTGGGTAGCCGTTACGTGCAGCTTGTACCGCTGATGTGCTTGTGGTTAAACCCACTGCCAGCGTACTGTCGAGTCTTTAGACTCCCACACAAAGGGTTTCCCTATTTCGGGTGAAATGATGTAGAGGCCGTATGGTTTTACGGCAGGGTTCCGATCACATGTGTACACTGGCTACGCGGATGTCGTTTCGGATGGATAATACTAGTGGGCATTTGTTTAAGCCGGATCCTAGTACTATATTATTGGATTGTTATCATCTCATTGTATTCATATTTTTCGGAATACGAATACGGGTATGTATATACGGTAAGGGCATTCTTGTAATTTTACAAGGCATACTTCTAGAAGGGGACACCTTATTATTGGATTATCTATTTTTGCAAAATAGATTAATGAGGTGTAATTGGAGATATTTGTGGCATGGGTGTGAAGCATGGCTCATTGAATTGTTTATTTGTTTGGTTAAACTATTAAAGTATGGTGAGTTATTTTCTATGAGAAAATATTACATGCTTCATTATTGTAAGAGATGAGCCATTCTCCTCACTAGACTTCACTTGATTCATTTCTCATTTTTCTTTCTCTCTCCAAGTTTCCTCCTTCCTCAAAGAGATCCTTACCCTCACTTTTGTTGCGAAACAAAGGATCTCAAGAGATAATACACTCCATTAGCCACTCTATATCACCTAGGCTACTTAGATTAGCGAACTAAGTATCCTAGTTACCCCGGTTTAGAGGTAGGAGCTTGAAGTATAAATTCTCGGGTGGATCATCTTTGACGCGAGGAGGACGACGTCGCAAGCTCGATTCAAACTTCGAGGAGCTAAGGAGAAGAAGAAAAGAAGACCCAAAGGACTTGTTCACGGAGGTATAAAAACTCTTCATAGTTGTTAAACCTCATAGATAGTTTAGCTAGTTAAGATTCCGTAAAGATCCAGGAGTTTAGTCGTTGTTGCGAAACTCGTAAAAATCATTTTTTCTAAATTCCGCCTCCCCGCGAATCCGCGGGGTGCGCGACATTGACTTACAACATTGACACTCGAAACATCATGCAACCCGTGTCCAGTATCGACACCTTAACATCATGGAACCGGAGTGTCCAATATTGACACTCGAAACATCATAAAACCCGTGTCCAGTATCGACACGTAAATCTTCATATCTCAGGCGTCGTATCATCAGATCAGCCCTCATATCCATCTGATCTCATGACTCCGATCAGTATCCTCTGAATAACAGCCGGGTCCAAACTATCACCGATAGGTAGTACATCCCCTGCTATGCTCATCATCTACTCCACGATCTTCTTGTCTAAGGGTACCTTACCGAGTCCACCATGTACCCACAGATAGTTCCTCCTCACTCCTCGAATCGGGTATCACATAACTCAGAACCGAGAAAACTCATGGTGGACACGAAATATCATATTACGAGAAACTGCATTTTTTAAAATAATGCATAATTTCCTTTGAAATATAATCGCGGTTCTCAAATCCAGAGATCTCATGAAAACAGTATCTCAATGCATGTAACCATAAAGTACAATATATGCAAACATAGAACAGTAATGTAAGCATATCAAGTATATCATGTGAGCATGTTATGTGATAATTACTGAACAATGAATATACTTTACAGTTAAGAATAATACTGTAATATAGAAGTTTTACTGTGTAAGTGGCATGGCAATTACCGATAATGAATGTGTGAGCCGGCAAATCTATGTAAGTGTAACAGGCGCATCATCGGTAATATTGTAGGTGTACTAGTAGACAAAGCCATATACAGATAATGCTGGGAGCATAGTACGTATGCTACGGGGAATAATACAGCAAAACATGAATGGTAATAAGATATGCAACTACCCCTGGGTACATCAAATACAACCCATTATCCACTGAAGTGTTTAGCAGCCAAGATTCTCCGAATCAAAACAAATCCAAAAGTCGGCGATCCAGCCTAATAGTATCAGATGTGATATAATCCCCGTACATCATTCTCGAGTCGAGAGTGCAGATCGATCATCCGGTATCCTATCAGGTACGGTATAATCTATCGTACGATATCATCAAATCAGAATAAGGATCTATCGTCCTATACATAAACAAGGGTACGAATCTATGGCCTCGCACGTCATATCACCTTTCATTCTCATATATATATGTACATATATATCTAATGTCATATCTATATCATATCTATATTAATCTCACATCATATCTCATCAATCTTATAACATATCTTGGCATAAGTATCTATATTTTCATATCTCCTCACATCCTCATATCAAGCATATCCGCTCATGTTAACATATTTTATCATATCCTCATATCAATATATATCATCTCATACTTCTCCTATGTTCAATTATATATATATCGCTTCGCATCCTCATTTCATCATATCAATATATCAATCCGAGTCTTCTTATATTTATCATATCATCTCCTACTAAATCTTTTGATCATATCCGTAAGTTCATAGCATAGGTTTCTCCAAAAAGCATTCTATATATCGGTTTTCCATTATTATGACTGAAGGGATTCTATACGCCATCTACCCGACTTCTCCCATAGATATAGATCTACTCATCTGCTAATCTTTGCTTACCCAAAGTCGATGAATTCTTGTTCTCCTTCGTCATCTTGGAAGTCTACGCGAAGGTACCAATAAATCAACACACATCGTAACGAGATCAAAACCAAATCCGAAAACCGATACGGCATACGAACGGCTCATAGGTTAGAAACTATAGCCCATGCATGCAAGAACAACCAAATAACACTCAGCGTTGACGTACGAACGTCTAACGATCGTGCCAAAACTCAAATACCAAAATCAAGTTTTCAGAAATCGAAAACCCAAAATCAACAACAAGGGAAAACACTCCTAGATTCTACCTTAGGTAAAATTAGGACATTTTACATATAGGGTAGGTCTAGATATCAGATAACAAAGCCAAGCACCAAAAATCACACCCTATTACTCTAGTCACGCCGCAATTTGCGGCCATTAGGATTAAATCTGCGGCCTGGGTTTGAAGATAGTGGCTCGGGTTTCTAGGTAAAATTCTTGGTAGCCTGCACATCTCACGGTGTTGGAACTTAATTTATAAAGCTCTCGGGTCATAGCAGATTCTACAGAGATGTCACAATTCGCCAAAAACCGATATCGGGAAAATTCTAAGTACGTGTTTTGGGTTTCTAGTCTCTAGTCTGGCTAGAATATCATCACAAAAGTCTTGTAAACACTAGCTAAACCTCAATTGTATCTCTACAAGTCCATTCATCCACTAAAAATCAACCTAAAAATTTCCAAGATCACTAAACAAGCTTAATCGAACTCTAAACTTAACTAAAAGATGAAGAAACTACATACCAAGATGAAAAGTGAAAGGTTATAGCTCTTGGAGCAACTGAAGAAAATTCCAAGATGGTTGGAAGTCCTCAAAATCCAAACTTGAGCTTGCTAGAGGGTGTAGGATGAGAGGGTGTACATTTTTTGTGAAGGTGGCATGAGATTTTGATAAGGTTTTTAAGGTAATTTTCATGGGGTAGAGGAGGGTGAAAGAGGAGGAGAAGGAAGGAGATGAAGAATGATGGAGGGGGATAAGAAAATGAATGACGGATGGAGGCATAGGGAGGAGCCAATACACGCTCTCCCCCCCTCCCCTCTCTCTCAAGGCCATACTCTCTTGTCCCTTCTTTTCTTTTCTTTTTATTTTCTTTTTCTCATTTTCCCTTCTCTTTAAAAAAACAAGATAACAACAACAAAACAAATGAAACCATGCATGTATCAAAACACAATATGTCATGGTGCACTAGCCATGGCTTAACAAAAGTGGATTTGGCTTAATCATTATCAGTAGTGCACTAATCAAGTTTAATATAAACCGGCATATAATTAATTGCATAATTATTTATAAAATGTCCAAATCCAATAAATGCCTTTATAATTAATAATACATATTAATCTCCAATTATTTTCCAAATATTGATATATAATTATACCATTTTACGAAAACCCCAATATGTAATTGAATAGTTTTCGTAAAATATAATATTTTATTATTTAAATTCGAAAAATATTATTTTAAATTACTGAAATGTTACAATCTTCCCTCTTAAATAAATTTGGTCTCCGAATTTAAATTTATACCCCCAAATATTAAAACATTTCAATAATCAGTCCAAATCAACAGGGCTCCAAAATCATGGAATACTCAAGAACATCACAGCACATCATGTGCGCATGAAAACGAGTGCGAAGATCAAAATTGAAACTCCGTCAAGCATTACGCAATCATAGGAGTTATAATGGAAATGCAAGTCTCGAAATCCACTGCTGAAATTCAAATATACTATAGTCAAAATCATAATACGTATATAGTACCCTTCCTTGTAAAACCCTTTAAAAACTGAATAAAGCACATGCACAATCTTTCCCGAATCGCCGTGCAATGCATAACTCACGGTAAAAGTGGCGGACACGTATTTGGTAAAGAAACAGATATGTCTATATATGTTTTGCTCAAATATACGTCCCACCTTTTTGAAATATCTCAAAAGGTTCTCCTTGTAAAAGTTCGTGTCACTATGGGAATGTAGGAAATAGCGAGGCTATAACTCCTTTTTGAAAACCTCTTCGTAAACTTTTTATGCATGCAAAAGTGCTCAGGTACTGTCCTCAGATCAGTCCTGCTCGACTACTATATAATATAGTACCCATCATGAAAATATGATACTCATGAGTAAAATCAGCCTCAAAAGGTGTATCCAATATCACGTGCGGTTTGGTGTGCACGGAAATCCAAGTCTAATACAAATGCCACGAATGTGCACAGAAGAAAAAACTAAGTGCAACAGGTGTGTATGAAAGAATATGTCTAGTGCAACGGGTGTGCACGACAACAACATTAAGTGCATCTAGAGTATATGAAAATCTCAACCAAGTGCATCTAACATGCACAAATAAAAATCTCGATCAAGAGCATCCGGTGTGCATAAAATCACATCCCATGCGTCCAGTGTGCACGAAAATCTAAATCAAGTGCGTCAGGTCCGCACTGTCACGACCTGAATGTACGGAACGTGACTGGCACTTTGATCACGAGACGTCTAAAGGCGTAACGTAACCTAAGTCAGCCAAAGCCTAGAAAATCTAAACCAAAATCAACAAGAGTGAAGGAAAACCTTTTATGAAAACGATTTTAAAATCAATTAAGTTATATTAACCCCTTTTTAAAAACAACAAAATTTTTCCGAAAATTTCGGCAGAGTCTCCTTTGTAAATACTAGCCCCCAAAATGGGTACAACAAGATATATAAACCTGTAAAACGAAATGGCATCCCCAAGCGGGAGCTAGCTCTTCGCCCAAGGCGGATCACAACCACACGCAATATATATGCAATATCAAGCCAATAAGCATAAAGAAATGCAAAGATAAGAAAAACACAACGTCGGCTCAAGTGAGCTCGACCCCAGAGAAACCACATATACACAAATCTCTCAGTCTCATCACTAGGTCGCATATACAAATAAGAAGTGGTAGATGAAGAATACTAGATACAAGATAGTACAAAAAAAAAATAAAAGTGTCTTCGCAACCCACCTAAGAGCAATGTCTCAAGTCTGAGCAAAAGAAGCCAATGATAAGATAAGCCCGCCGCTACAAGGCTGACGGGTCCGACCTGCAAGACACTGTGGCACAACGGGGGTGAGTTTCCAGCTCGTGAGTAGCAAGTAACATCTAATAAGGCTATCGTAAGAATGCACGAAAATGCGTCACAACATGTATGCCTAGATGTGATGTAATGCCACTAGTATGTATGCACATGTATGCAACATCAATACGAAATCTTTAAGTGTTTAAATTACGATGATCTCTGCATTCTTAACTTAGAAAAAGAATATCTGTGCAATAGCTAAAGTTCCATCAATGAAATCATCTGAAAACCGTGTCAAGCATCGACACCAAATATGGAAATATATCTGTCTTAATGTCTCACTATATCAATGTCTCAATACATCGGGCTCCGTTAGTCCGGATCGGCCCATATCATCAAATCTCACGAAAACGGTCGATATCCTCCGGATATCCTCTGCGCCAGACATCACCGGTAGGTAGTCTGCCCCTGCCAGGCTCATCGTCCACAACTCGATCTTCTTGCCCGGGGTACCATACCGGGCCCGCCATGTACCCGAGACGGTTCATCCACTCCTCGAATCGGGTCTCGAAATCCAACAGAAAATATGAAAACTCATGGTGGACGACACATATATCACGAGAAAACCACAACTTTATTTTAAAAAAATGATGATAATAAGCTTTTGTTAAATTCTTGCGGTTTTCCCCAAAATCCAGAAATCTCATCGATACTGAAATCCTCAAGAAAATCATAATACCGAATATGTTGTATATGATAAATGCTTATGATATCAAAGGTATGCAATGTGATTTGCGGCTAGGAATCTATATAAGTATGATGATGATGTGAGGTATATACATGCTATGCAATTCAATGTATCATGTATGATGCAAGTGATTGATACAGAACTAAGCAGGTTCTACAGTGCTCGTGGCATGGCAATTACCAAAGGCGTGTGTGTTCACATGAATAGTGCACGTGGAACATGAGCCAATGGTAATGGTGTAAGTGTCCTAAGGGATGATATCACACGAGTGTATATAGATAACCAGAAAGCTATGCATATGAATGAGATGGTTAACTAAATAACTATGCATATAGTTTGCAAGTAATAAAGTGATCCTAACTATGGGGTGCCTCGCGCCATCCAGACTATTTCTCCATAGATGTATACATCTACTCACCCGGACGCTTCACTAATCTGATCCAACCACCGTTTTGCCTTTGCGCGTCGCGTCCGATGTTTCCGCAACCGATCCTAAGATTGCACAACACAAACATAAGATTACATATTCCTGAAACGATGTAAGTCACAAAATAAAAGAATCAACACTCACAAGTTAGGTACAAGGTGCACTCGGTGCGCGGAAAACACACGAAAATCACTAAACCTTAACTAAAATCGTCGTTTCGGGGCAACCGCCAAAACTAAAACCCGACTAAACCAATTTCTGCATTCACATACCCTAAAAGTCGTAGGAGATGCTATTAATATCGTCGAAATTTCACAATTAAATTACCTCCTAATTTTATGGAAAACCTAGTAAGCATTAACAACTCAATTTCGATGTAAACATCGCGGTTTAACGATATAGCGATCACAATATCGCACAAACATCCAATCTAACCCACTAGATAACCACTACACCTAATTTAATCTATTAACAATGCTTCAAACCCTAATTAAAATTTCAACCCTTTTCTAGAATTTCCTAAACAAGAAATTATAACCAAATTAACACTTTAAAATTCTAAAGTTAGCATTTTTAAACTACCAATTTAACAACTAGATTAGAATTATACCTTACAAGTTGTGAACCTCTTGCACTTAGCCTCCAAAGTTATCTCTTTTCTCCTTGTTTTAAACCAATTTGGGTTTGGGAGGAGGTAGAATAGGGATTAGGTTTGAATTGGTGAAGAAAATTGTGGATTTCGGTGGATTTTTGTTGATTTTTGAATGAATTTTGAACCAAAAAATGATGGCGAAAATGGGGAGCTGCTGGGTTGATTTCGGCCAGAGGTAAAGAGGGGGGAGAGTGGTGAAATGTGTGGAAAATTCTACACAAAAAGCCTTTCACAAGCTCATTTAATGCTCTCACATCAATTTTTACAAAAAAACCCTATTTTAATTCATTTTTAAACCATAAAATAACTAGACTTGAAATGTTTTGATAAAATTTTTGTTACACTAGATTTTAGTTTATAATGGTTCCTATGTGTGTAATTTACCCATTTAAATTTGTATTTATCACTAATTTAATGTATTTTTAAAAGCTTAAAATAATATTAAAAATAATTAATTAAGGAATTTTTTTTAAATAACTAGATTTTTTTAAGTGACAATTTATTAACCAATTTCTAGCAATATCTTATCTAAATTTTGTATAATTAGGTCTATATTGAAAAATAATTATTCTGACTTTTTACGGAAAAAACTGTTTATTTTACCGATTATCGAAAAACTGCCTAAACGATTTTCGAAGCGTTACAGTCTTCCCCCCTTAAAGAAAGTCGGTACCCGAATATAGAATTTAACTACGCGTACCTTCAAAAAGATGGGGATATTTCTTCATCGTCTCATCCTCGGTCTCCCAGGTGACCTCCTCGCTGTTCGGGCCACGCCAAAGAACCTTGACGGACGGTATAACCTTCGACCTCAATTTCTTCACCTGCCGATCCAAAATGACCACCGGTTGTTCGGTGAATGAAAGATCGCGCTCTAGTTGGATCGTCTGGTGCTGAATCACATGGGAAGGATCATAAAGGTACTTGCGGAGTATCGAAACATGGAACACGGGGTGAACATCGGGGAAGCTGGGCGGAAGGGCTAACTGATAAGCCACCGAACCAACACGCTCTAGGATCTCGAAGGGACCAACATATCTAGGACTAATCTTCCCTTTCCACCAAAATCTCATCACACCCTTCATCGGAGAGACCCTCAAGAAAACATGATCGCCAACAGCGAACTTGAGTCGGCGACGATGCCTGTCAGCATATGATTTCTGCCTACTCTGGGCCGCTCTCATCCTGTCCCGAATCAGCCGTATCTTTTCGGTCATCTCCTGAACAATCTGTGGTCCTAAAATACTGCTCTCCCTGAGCTCTGTCCAACATACGGGCGATCGACATTTCCTCCCATATAAAACCTCGAAAGGTGCCATCTGAATCGTCTCCTGGAAGCTATTATTGTAGGAGAACTCGATCAAGGGCAAATGACAATCCAAGCTACCACCGAAGTCTAAAACACAAGCTCTGAGCATGTCCTCAAGAGTCTAAATAGTACGCTCGGACTGACCGTCAGTCTGCGGATGAAAAGCTGTGCTAAAACTTAATCGGGTGCCCAAAGCCTCCTGAAGTTTTTGCCATAATCGGCTGGTAAACTGGGTGCCCCGGTCGGACACAATGCAAGTCGGGACGCCATGCAGTCGCACGATCTCATCAATATAAACCTGGGCGTACTGAGCAAATCCAAAAGTGGTCTTCACTGGCAGAAAGTGAGCCTCTTTCGTCAGTCGATCTACAATCACCCAAATAGAGTCATACTCTTGACTGGTCCTGGATAGACCCACAATGAATTCCATGGAGACCTGTTTCCACTTCCACTCAAGGATGGGCAAAGGCTGTAACTCACCGGCTGGCCTTTGGTTCTCAGCCTTGACTTGCTGACATGTCAGACATCTCGATACAAAGTCTGTAACATCCTTCTTCATCCCGTCCCACCAGTAAACCTCTCTCAAATCACGGCACATCTTGGTGGAACCTGGATGCACACTGTACACTGATCTATGTGCCTCCTCAAGAATGTCACGCCTCAGTCCCTCATAATCTGGTTCACACAGTCGAGTCCCAAATCGAAGTATCCCCTGATCATTAATCACGAACTCAGAAACTCTGCCCTACCGAATCTGCTCGATAATCTCTAAAATACGGGTATCATCAGACTGTGCCTCGCGGATACGGTCAAGTAACTGTGGGCGTGCTCTAAAATGGGCCAGCTGTCCCCCTGCAGGAGTAAACTCGAACTGCACTCTGCTGTCACATAACACCTGCCAATCCACCGTCGACTGCATCTGTACTGCGCTCAAACAAGATAAGCTACCTCCGGGCCTCCTACTCAAAGCATCTGCCACCACATTCGCCTTGCCCGGATGGTATAGAATCTCGCAGTCATAATCTTTCACCAACTCCATCCAACGGCGCTGTCTTAAATTTAGATCTCGCTGTTGAAAAATATACTTCAAGCTCTTGTGGTCAGTGAATATCCGGCACGACTCGCCGTATAGGTAATGTCTCCAGATCTTAAGTGCAAACACTACTGCAGCCATCTCTAAATCATGAGTGGGGTAGTTCTGTTCGTGTTTCTTCAACTGCCGATAAGCATACGCAATAACTAAGTTGTAGGGTTCCTAGGCACTCTCAAGAGGTCTCACAAGGCATCAACCATGCCAATTTCAAAATTTACGGTGCCGAGAAACCCTAGACTACGGATCGTTAACTAGAAATCTAGGCGACCAAAGCAACTAGTTTACAACTGAACTAAAAGAACGGAAATACAACCTTTGTAGATCTGTTTCTCCACCTCCATAGCTCCATGATGAAGTCCTCTCCGCTGTCCAAATCGAACCATGACTCTAGCATCGGCTTCAACGGAGAAAAAGCGGGCTAGGTCATCGACGACGATGCCGAAGATGATCTACGTCGAGGCATCACTAGATCAAGCTCCACCTTCACCAAGCCATGAAAACTTATGAAGGAAACACCCTATACTACTTGGCAAGAGGTAGAGGATGAAGAAATAGGAAGTGGGTTCACTTTAGAATTGGATTTCTCACTTGTTTTCATCACTTGCCATTGATATAGCAAGCTTTTCTTCCTTGCTCATGAAGAAGAAGAAGAAAGAAATGAATATGATAAGTTAATTAAATCCAAAAGAAAAATGAATACTTATCATATTCAAACCATGGTTAAGTGTAGAGAATGAATCATGGTTAAGTGGAATGGTTAGGGTTAAGCATGAGACAAAATGGTGACTTAGTCAAAGCTTTATGAAGCTTCAATATCCATCCAAAGAAAGCCACCATTTTTCTTAATGCTTTTTATTTTCCATAAAGAATAAATAAATAAATAAATAAATGAGAAAACCAAAACCCTAACCATTTAAATAACCATGGTTCAATCTTTACACAAACTCAAGTAAACATGCATCATCAAACATGATACAATCATTTGCACAAAAAGTATATCACATATACAACTTGTACATCCAAGTGAGAAAATCCATTTAAAGTGAACCAATACTAGTTAATGCAAAGTAATATATCATATATATAATTATGCATTAAATCATTAAATCAACACTTGATTCAACGATCCGGTCATATCGCATACAACCGACTAATATCCAATGTATCGGCTTATCGAATCAATCCTTGATTCGATAACTAGGTTATATCGCATACAACCATTCGATACATTCATCGCGAGAATGGAATATGGTATCACATACACGCATTATTCTCGATCCCGCACATATCTCATATGCGCTCCTATTTCGTTTCGCTTGAGCCAGGAAACCTCTGTGTAGGACTCTAAAGACTCGTCAATACGCCGGCAGCAGGTGATGATCATATCAAACACCCACAAGCCGCAAGCGGTCTGCTAAACGTAACGGCCACCCGGGTATTGAGCGATCAGAAGATCGACGAGCAAGCCCGCTCACACTTCTGTGAATCCAACCAGTAACACTTACCGTACAGTCCGGTCTGTTCGTCTGATATGTCGCATATCTCGCCTAGGGGTGGTAAACGTCAGACCCCAGTAGCTCGATAAGTCGTGTCGATACGAGGTCTATAACAGTTCGAGAAACTACTGGTAACACTTACCAGTAAATCTCAGCAACCCTGGCCAGAGATTTCCGGTTATAGCCAATCGAACACAGTGCAACATCAACTCCCTATACCGGGAGAGACGAATCCCCTCCTATCGCTCATTGCCTCCATGTGACTCGGGACTGTACCCAAAAACCATCGTTTTGCACGCCCTCTTGGACGTGGTAAGGTGGAAATCAAAGCACAGTGGGAACCACACAAGACTCTATGACGATCTCGATTCAACAGACTACTCTGTACCAGTGTCACCAGAGAACTGCCATCTGACGTAAGGTATAATACCATCTGGGAGTTCTCGGCGAGTCCGTCCAGTGTACCCAGTCTCCACTGAGCACCCGTATATCATCTCTGATGTCAAACACCAATGGATATGGGATCATCCATCGCCCATCTGTATGGGTCGAGAAGGTATGCGCTAATCTACTCTGGTATATCGATGCCCCGTCTCGATACACCCACGACTAGGGACCTTGAAGGATGTACTTATGGACTACCATGTCCCCACTAGTATGATCCGCATCATAGTCCAGGTAGTCAAGTACACATCCTAAGGGCTTTACCAACATGTAACAGAGAGACAATCAGTGTACACGTTAAGGTAAAGATCAACCAGATAGCATAGTATCATGTCGAGCGAGAAAGTCCTCCCTATATATGTCCAAGCATCCACTACAATATACATCCTATGTATAGTAATGGCCTCTAGGGCATACATATAACTAACAATCTCCCACTTGCACTAGGGCCATCTGATAGCAGTGGTTGTAGTATCTCATACTCAACCATCCCATAAAAGTCTCTCTCTGGGAAAAGGCCTTCGTGAGTGGATCCGCCGTGTTATCCTCTGAGTCTACTCTCCTTACCTTGATCAACCTAGAGATCAACCATCTCCATGATCAGGTGATACTGCCTTAGAATATGTCTGGATCACTGATGGGACCGGCGTTCCTTGGCATAAGCCACATCTCCATTGTCTCACAATGGTAGGAACGTAGTTCATCTCATGAACCAATATACACCCAAACAACCTCTTTGGTAGCATCTTAAGTAGCGATGTATCCTGCCTTTATCGTCTAGTATGCCACGGTATCTAGCTTGGAACTCTTCCAACATACCGTCCCTTTACTGAGGGTAAAGACAATGCCTGTGACTGACATTCAGTCGTCTTTATCACCCTGGAACCCTTCCAGTGATTCTCCCCAGGATCGATTGATACCATCTCACTACAACTAGTGAGTGTCCTAATATCCATTTAGATCTATTTCATAGATCCAAAACCCAGGATTTAGTAGGTATCACTTTGATCCTATGTGGAGAATCATTGTGATAAGCGGAGATTGATCGAGCGTAGCATAGGAAACTCTTTCCCTATCAAGAGTATGTCATCCACGTACTCTACGAGAATCGCCACCATACTCCCTACTACCTTTTTGTATATACAAGGTTCATCTACCATTTTGATGATGTCAAACTGTTTGACTATCTCATCAAAACAGATGTTCCAACTCCGCGATGCCTGCTTTATCACATAAACCATCTTGCACACGTTTCCGCTGCTCCCACTGTCTATGAAGCCCTCTGGCTGTGTTCTTATAGACGTTCTCTTCTAAATCATTATTTAGAAAAGTAGTCATGGCACCCAACCGCTAGATATCGTAGTCATGGTATGTAGCCGTGGCAAGTAGGATCTGGATGGACTTAAGCATAGCCACTTGAAAAGGTTTCATCATAATCCACGTCTAGTCGATGACGAAAAGCTTTAACAAGTCTAGCTTTGAAAGTCTCAACTTTTCCATCTACACCAAGTAATATTCTCAAGATATACTTGCTCCTGATGGGGATTTAACCCTTCAGATATAGCAACCAAAGTCCATACTTTGTTGGTGTACATGGATTCCATCTCAGATCACTAAGCATCCAGCCATTCTTACAGAGTCCCTACTCTCGATGGCCTGCTCGAAACTAGTTGGGTCATCATCTCATGATGCAATCCTCGCTCCCACTGTCATAGAGAAACCGAAATATCTCTCAGGTGGGTGAGGAACCCTACTAGATCGGTGGAGAGGCTGAGGTTCGTTGGAATCTACTGAATCCTTTGGTTCTACCAAATCATCTGATGTTGTTTGTATAGCTGGAACCTTTCCAGTTGTACATAACAGACCTTGCCTCGAGCTTTTCCGGATTATGCTTTCAGACATAGCCCGGACAACCCTAAATCTTAACCATCTTAAGATATGGGCTCTTCCCATTCCATATCACATATGAAGTGGTAGGCAACTGATTTGGTTTGAACCCTATTCAATAGGTATGCAGCTTCTCAAGTGCATAACTCCCAAAAAAGGAAATAGGTAACTCAGTAGTACTCATTATAGAGCACACCATATCACATAGGGTGCTATTGCTCCACCCCGATATACCATCGTGCTATGGTGTATACGGAGGAGGAATACTGAGAGAGAATCTCATTCTCCTTTAGAATAGACCAGGAATTCCGTGCTCAAGTATTCTCCTCCATGATCACATCAAAGGACATAATACTTATACCCTTATTGGTTCCCTACTTCTGACTTATATTCTGTGAATATCTCAAAAGGTTCGGACTTGTGTTTCAACAGGAACATAGGTCTGAATCTCGAAAGATCATCAGAGAATGTAATGAAGTACAAAGAACCGGTCTTGGCATGTGTAGACAGGGGACCTACATACATCAACATGTATCATCCCAAGAGTTTACTAACTCATTCTCTGTTTCCAATAAACAGAGCTGTGGTCATCTTATCTCTGTGACATGACTGGCAAGTTTCACAAGATGTAGATTCAAACTGTTTTAAATATGCATTTATATGTAACTTCAGCCAGTCTGGTCGCATTGATATGACCTAGTCTACAATACCTCAAGAAGGATTCGTTCATTTCTGAACTCTTCCTCTTTTGTGTGTTTAGTATACTAAAAAACTGTAGTTTGATTTAGAACATCAATGCTTTTAGATAACGTGCCTGAACCGATCAACTTTTGATATAGGAAATGTTCAAAACATTATCCAACAATACAAAATTTTATCATTTCTTTACTAATAAAGAGATTGATATGATTTTGTATATCAGGTTCGGTATCTAATAACATTCGTTCAGAATCAATGTATTGGTAATACAGGGTGACAGTGACCAACAGACTTGGCTGCAACACTTGCCCCGTTTTCTGCCTCATGAAACTTATCACCCATTCTCAGTTCTCTACCTTTCTGTAGCCCATGTAACGGATTACATTTGCGGGATCCTGATCCAGTATCTAATACCCAGGATGCGGAGGATACTGAGAAACAGTTCTTTGTAATGAACACACCCGAAGGAGATGCATCATATGCACTTTCTTCGTTTGGGCGGCATAGGAATTCTGGTATTCCCCAATTTCCTGCTCTGTCTTATAACAATTATAAGTTGGAGCGGGACCAACGTTCCCCGACTCAGTATAACAAGCGGGTTCGGTCAATAATCCGTATTATTATCTTGATTAAGGCGTGATATGGTCGCTACCTGGAGAGAGAGAGAAGAAAAACACTCAGCGTGCGCTCTTGCAAGAATAGATTGGTTATTATTTTATCTAATCAGGATGGCTCCCACTGCTTTTTATCAAATCTTCCTTCAAACCCTAAAAGGAAAGACTAGCCGGGATTAATTACACACTACAAGTTCGCTAATCTTTCAGCCAGGCCAGTGTCGGTACTTTGAGGGAGGTGCCCCGTGCTTTCGCACGGACCTAATTAATGTAAATCTCGTTTTTCCAGAGGCGTAACCTCGTTAACACCTTTCTAGACACTTACTTAATCGGCTAATTGTAATGTGTAAAACTCTCCCAGGAGTAACTCTTACTCGCAGCGGGTATCGGGATCCAACTATCTCATAGAAGGTATACAATCTCATTGCAAATTTCAACACTTGAAATTCCCGATAATTTTGCCCCTAGCGTCCTATGACCTTGACGCAGGCCAACAAACCATAGTGCGCTAGTCAAGTTCAACCCGTCGTTTCCTGATTGAATTAAACCCACCCGGACGACCCTTGACGCAGGCCAACAAAGTCCCACGACTACCCTAATCTAATCTGCATCATATGCATAAGCAGATAAATACTAGTTAGCTACCGCACACTACGTCTTGACGCAGGCCAACAAACGTAGCACGAATACTAGCTACCACTTATCTGAAATGACGGAGGGCTACGACAGGTTTTTCTGCAAACCTATTGCGTAATGAACTTGATATCGTTGTAGGATTGAATGAATTTTGAAATGGAGTGTTTTTTAGGCTTTTCTAGTTTTGCTAAAGGGGTCACTCCCGGTGAAGGGATCGTCGGCCCTTTCCTCGTTGAATGAGGTGCGGGATATATCATATATATCACTGTGCAAAGCAAAAACTCTTAAAAGCAATCAAAAGACAAACCGAGTGTGTAGCATCTGCCACTTATTGCTAAAGGAGTCACTCCCGGTGAAGGGATCTCGGTCCTTTCCTCATCGAATAAGGTGCAGGATATATCATATATACCGCTGTGCAAAGCAAGAACTGTAGCTACCTGTTTTATTTTTGAAATTCGATTCTACAACATCTTTAGGTTTCTTTTATTTCATTAATCACATTAATGAAGTCCCATCATTTAAATACCTAAACATCACAGATAAATACGACGTACACTTATGCCATCCGCATTCGCCTCGATGTCCCCTCGTGCACCGTTAGGTTAGGTAACTAACGGTAGACCGGGGCAGGGCTAGCGCGGGTGTAAAACATAAGTAACGCCTATATAATATATCATATATACTATATACAGTATCTATCACAGAACATCACATGATCACATCACAGATATCGCAGCAGAAGAAACATATGAAATATTGGATATACTAGGACGTCGTGTTTTCAATACGAGCCAATATAAAACATGGATTCCACGGTCGTGATGAATAGCCAAACCCATACCCCTAGACCCCTACGAGAGCGGCAAGCAACCCTACCAATCCTAGAGTTAGGAGACCCGAACTCGACTCCTCGAGTTGGTCTCCTACTGGACTCCAGAACCCGGTTTCTTGTGCTCCCCTCCTTGGGTCTATCCTAGTGCGGAAAAGTAAATAATATACAAAGGGTGACATCTTCCGCAACCTGGAAGTGCCCCAATAAAAGAATATTACATACAAGTTTTTACATGAATGAAAATGAAAAACACTCATCTCACATAAAAAACCCCGGCTATTCAAACACGACGATCCAATATAACATATCCAGCAACACATAACATCACATGTCATCAACGTAAGTAAATATGCGCATCCCAATTGTCGTTGGCATATAGCAACGAAACCGGCGATATCACATATTACACTTACGGTCACAGAAAAGAAAGTGTAAAACTACAACAGTTGAATCCGCAACCTACATAGACATCGCATGCCTGATCAAATGAATTCCTTAGACATCGCATGCCTAACAATTATAAACCCCGCATTTTAGTCTCATTATCGAAAACTCTTTTCAATATCAAGTCGGGTAATTCAACAAGATTCCCGACATCCTGATTGAATGCTCGTCGCAAACTTCAATAGACGGCCGCACCCCCGATACCGTCGACGAAGTGCACCAAGGCGGAACACCGCTACCACGAGCACCCGAACGGATGCTTTCGGCGACGGGGTTCTCCTACAGTCACTTGGTCGGGGCTATGGAGTGAGGCTGTCTTTTAAGTTTACCCGGCGAGTATCCGCGTACGCTACGTGATTGCGACGGACTTTTGATCGCATCAAAATTCCGTGGCAACCGATCAAGTGAGACTAAACCGCTAGATTTATAACATTCATTCAGTTATCTCATAACTACTTGTGAATTCCAATTATTGTATCACATTCCAAATAAATAGAAAATGTTAAACTTTCCGATCGAACAATCGAACACCCAAGTTTTCCCGATACAGATCAACTCATGAAATAAGTTCAAAGACATTCACTTCGTGCCTCAGTACCAACGGTCCGGCCGTAGAAGGGTCAAGCCAACGCCTCACATGTGGCACGCCGTACTGCCCCAAACCCTAAGGTTCAAAGGGCAGTTCAAGACGGTCACATAATCGAGTTAAGGTTTGTTGTCTTCTAGAGGGACCATCGCGTTACTTGCACTACTTAGAACGTCGTTAAACCACGGAAAGATCCAACACTTGGAAATTTCCCGACAGGGGAAAAGTTGGGTATTTATATCCGGTCGAACTTTTTTAACATATTCAATAATTATCCGGAAAAACACATAGACGAAGTTCGACAATCCGATCGAATAAACGAATCCCCAAAACAACCCCAGAAAATTCAACTCTTGAATAAAATATTAAAATTATCCAGAAAACACAGGAGTCAAATATAACAATTACTGTGCAAAAACAAGTCAAAGATTCAGCATAATGGCCGCGGAACCGCCGCGCCACGTGGGGTAAGGCCGCGGTTCCGCGGTGGGTTACCGGAGTTAGGTCTCCATTTTGCACAGTAATTCATAAAAAACCTTGCTTAATTTTCTGCATATTTTTAATATTGAAAAACTCCAGATTTTGGAAAAAGTCCAGAGAGCATGTTTGTGTTAGGGTTTCGGGTTCGCTCGGATTTCAAACGTCGTCTGGACTTCGCTTAAGGCTCTAGCTAAGCTCTGATACCACTGTAGGGTTCCTAGGCACTCTCAAAAGGTCTCACAAGGCATCAACCATTCCAATTTCAAAATTTACGGTGCCGAGAAACCCTAGACTACGGATCGTTAACTAGAAATCTAGGCGACCAAAGCAACTAGTTTACATCTGAACTGAAAGAACGGAAATACAACCTTTGTAGATCCGTTTCTCCACCTCCATAGCTCCATGATGAAGTCCTCTCCGCTGTCCAAATCGAACCATGACTCTAGCATCGGCTTCAACGGAGAAAAAGCGGGCTAGGTCATCGACGACGATGCCGAAGATGATCTACGTCGAGGCATCACTAGATCAAGCTCCACCTTCACCAAGCCATGAAAACTTGTGAAGGAAACACCCTATACTACTTGGCAAGAGGTAGAGGATGAAGAAATAGGAAGTGGGTTCACTTTAGAATTGGATTTCTCACTTGTTTTCATCACTTGCCATTGATGTAGCAAGCTTTTCTTCCTTGCTCATGAAGAAGAAGAAGAAAGAAATGAATATGATAAGTTAATTAAATCCAAAAGAAAAATGAATACTTATCATATTCAAACCATGGTTAAGTGTAGAGAATGAATCATGGTTAAGTGGAATGGTTAGGGTTAAGCATGAGACAAAATGGTGACTTGGTCAAAGCTTCATGAAGCTTCAATATCCATCCAAAGAAAGCCACCATTTTTCTTAATGATTTTTATTTTCCATAAAGAATAAATAAATAAATAAATAAATGAGAAAACTAAAACCCTAACCATTTACATAACCATGGTTCAATCTTTACACAAACTCAAGTAAACATGCATCATCAAACATGATACAATCATTTGCACAAAAAGTATATCACATATACAACTTGTACATCCAAGTGAGAAAATCCATTTAAAGTGAACCAATACTGGTTAATGCAAAGTAATATATCATATATATAATTATGCATTAAATCATTAAATCAACACTTGATTTAACGATCCGGTTATATCGCATACAACCGACTAATATCCAATGTATCGGCTTATCGAATCAATCCTTGATTCGATAACTAGGTTATATCGCATACAACCATTCGATACATTCATCGTGAGAATGGAATACGGTATCACATACACGCATTATTCTTGGTCCCGCACATATCTCATATGCGCTCCTATTTCGTTTCGCTTGAGCCAGGAAACCTCTGTGTAGGACTCTAAAGACTCGTCAATACGCCGGCAGCAGGTGATGATCATATCAAACACCCACAAGCCGCAAGCGGTCTGCTAAACGTAACGGCCACCCGGGTATTGAGCGATTAGAAGATCGACAAGCAAGCCCGCTCACACTCCTGTGAATCCAACCAGTAACACTTACCGTACAGTCCGGTCTGTTCGTCTGATATGTCGCATATCTCGCCTAGGGGTGGTAAACGTCAGACCCCAGTAGCTCGATAAGTCGTGTCGATACGAGATCTATAACAGTTCGAGAAACTACTGGTAACACTTACCAGTAAATCTCAGCAACCCTGGCCAGGGATTTCCGGTTATAGCCAATCGAACACAGTGCAACATCAACTCCCTATACCGGGAAGGACGAATCCCCTCCTATCGCTTATTGCCTCCATCTGACTCGGGACTGTACCCAAAAACCACCGTTTTGCACGCCCTCTTGGACGTGGTAAGGTGGAAATCAAAGCACAGTGGGAACCACACAAGACTCTATGACGATCTCGGGTCAACAGACTACTCTGTACCAGTGTCACCAGAGAACTGCCATCTGACGTAAGGTATAATACCATCTGGGAGTTCTCGGCGAGTCCGTCCAGTGTACCCAGTCTCCATTGAGCACCCGTATATCATCTCTGATGTCAAACACCAATGGATATGGGATCATCCATCGCCCATCTGTATGGGTCGAGAAGGTATGCGCTAATCTACTCTGGTATATCGATGCCCCGTCTCGATACACCCACGACTAGGGACCTTGAAGGATGTACTTATGGACTACTATGTCCCCACTAGTATGATCCGCATCATAGTCCAGGTAGTCAAGTACATATCCTAAGGGCTTTACCAACATGTAACAGAGAGACAATCAGTGTACACGTTAAGGTAAAGATCAACCAGATAGCATAGTATCATGTCGAGCGAGAAAGTCCTCCCTATATATGTCCAAGCATCCACTACAATATACATCCTATGTATAGTAATGGCCTCTAGGGCATACATATAACTAACATATGTCGTGCTGCATCAATTCACAGCCCAGCCCCACTCGAGAAGCATCACAATATAGCACAAAACCACCCGAACCTGAAGGCAGTGATAACACTGGTGCAGTAGTCAGACGAGTCTTCAACTGCTGGAAGCTATCCTCACATGCCTCAGTCCAATCAAAAGGAACCCCTTTCCGGGTCAACCCGTTCAACGGTGCAGCAATACGGGAGAAATCCTGGACAAAACGTCAATAATAACCGGCCAGACCTAAAAAGCTGCGAACCTCTGTAACTGATACCGGTCTGGGCCAACGCTGAACTGCCTTGATATTCTTCGGGTCCACACAAATACCATCTCTCGTCACCATATGACCCAAGAATTCGACACTGTCTAGCCAGAATGCGCACTTGGAAAATTTGGCGAACAGCTGATGCTCCCTCAAAGTCTGCAATGTGATACGCAAGTGCTGCTCGTGCTCCTCCCGGCTCCGAGAATATACCAAGATGTCGTCAATGAAAACAATGATGAACTGATCAAGATACGACCTTAATACACGGTTCATCAAGTCCATAAATGCTGCTAGGGCATTGGTGAGCCCGAACGACATCACCAAGAACTCATAATGACCATAACGTGTACGGAAAGCGGTCTTCGGAATATCCTCCTTCCGAACCAGCAACTGGTGATAACCAGACCTTAAATCAACCTTCGAGAAATACCCTGCACCTTGGAGCTGATCGAATAAGTCGTCAATGTGGGGTAGGGGATATCTATTCCGCACAGTAACCTGGTTCAGCTGACGATAATCAATGCATAAACGCATACTGCCGTACTTCTTCTTAACAAACAGAACAGGAGAACCCCATGGTGACACACTCGGTCGGATAAGCCTCTTATCCAGCAAGTCCAGCAACTGATCCTTCAGCTCTCTATGCTCCGCCGGGGCCATCCGATAAGGCGGTATAGAGATAGGCCCCGAGCCGGGGATCAAGTCAATGCAGAACTCAATCTCGCACTCTGACGGCAGACCAGGCAGCTCGTCAGGGAATACATCAGGAAACTCTCTCACAACAGGGACCTAGTCCAACGGATCCTCTGTGGCGCTAGTATCACAAACATAGGCTAAGAATCCCTGATACCATTTCCGCAAGAGCTGACCAGCGCGAAGAGAAGAAATCAAGCTGGGAAGGGCAGCGCTACGATCTCCCTGAATAACAAGAACCGGCTCACCAGGAAAACTAAATCTGACTGCCTTCTTACGGCAGTCCACATATGCATAACAGGTGGCTAGCCAGTCCATACCAAGAAGAACGTCGAAGTCTAGCATATCAAGGAGAATCAAATCAACTGAAGAATCCCTCTCCCCGATACGAACGGGACACGATCGGTACACAAAACGAGCAACAAACGACTCGCCTACTGGAGTAATAACGACAAGCGGCTGATCTAACGAAGAAGACTCTCGGCCCAACCTCGGTGCAAAGTATGTGGATACATAGGAATGTGTGGAGCCTGGTGCATCAAAAGAACATACTGGCAGAGTACCTGTCACAACGGCATTGGATGCCTATGCATCCTGAGGAGTCAACGCGAACACTCGGGCCTGTCTACCACTAATAGCTGGCTGTCCTCTGCCTCTACCTCTGCCTCTGTCGCCTTGTCCTCTCTGAACAGGACCGCCATGCCCACGACCTGTAGGAGCATCTACTTGGTGTGGAGCCTCATTAGGGGTAGGAAGTAGAGCTCTCTGAGGAAGTGGTGAAGGTAGTAAGATCACATGTGGCACTGTCGCCGCACCCTGGAACCCCATGATACAGTCTTTGACACGATAGTGCTAACTCCCGCACCGGAAACATCCTGGCGACGACTGCTGGGTCTGCGGATATGAATCAAATAACTAACCCCGTCTCAATCCTCTGCCGCCACCATCTACCGGAAAGAATCTATCACGGTGTCTACCCATCTGCCGCTGAGCTGGCGTATCAGTACGAATCCTCTTCATCCCAGAAACGACCGGAGTCTCAGAAATGCGCTCCTCCAACAGAAAGGCTGCATCCATCGCGGCTGCGTATGTGTCAAAGTGCTGGGTGCTGATGGCAAGGAATAGCTGTGTATCAAGTCCTCGCACAAATCTTTTTATTCTCTTCTCTTCCGTGTCTACTAGGTACGGAGCATAACGGGACAACTGAGTAAACTGTATATCATACTTGGACACTGTAATCCCAGGAGTCTTGCGCAAAGACTCAAAACTACGGGCTCGAGCGACTCGGACACTCTCCGGAAGAAAACGGGCAAGAAATGCAGCGGTGAACTCGTCCCAAGTCATATAAGGTAGACCTGCAGCTCAGCCTCTCTCTACTGAATCGTACCATGTCTGGGCAAGGCCCTCCAGACGAAAACTCGCGAGCTCTACCCATATATCATCAGAACACCTCAACGAACGGCAAATCCTAGCCATCCTATTAAGAAATGCCTACGGGTCCTCTGTCGCATCCGTGCTGGTAAAACCTGGAGGTCTCAGCCTCATAAACTCCTGTAGTGATACGGGGATAGTCGCGGTAGTAGCAGGAGCAACCATCTGGGCAGCAGGTACAATCATGGTCAGTGCAGTGGGAGGAACGTCCTCGGATCTCTGTGCCCGACTAGACTCAACTAAAGATCCCATCATCTGTCGTAACTCCTGCATACCGGCCTCTAATCTGGAAATACGGTCTGGAAAAGGCGGATCAATCTGACCCTGAGGGGTAGGCGTATCATCTCGCTCGATCCTCACCTCAGACGAGCCCGCTCGAAGCTCATCCCTAGCGGCAGCCCGCTAAGCTCTCGTAGTCTTTGGCGGCATCGAAGCTGGAATAAGAAACAGGATCGATAAGAACATTGCGATTGAATCAAGGGATGCATAGAATCAAGGAGGAAACACAAGCAATTATGTCCTAAGGTAAATTAGGCAGAGTACCGTATCGTAAATATGTCGAGGAACATACCCACGCTACGCCACTCTGCTTAAGTCATCTACTACATCTACCAAGGGTCGTCCTACACTCAGAAAGGTAAAACCTACGCTCTGATACCAACTTTGTCACGACCCGAAGGTACGGAACGTGACTGGCACTTAGATTACGAGACGTCTAAAGACGTAACGTAACCTAAGTCAGCCAAAACCTAGAAAATCTAAACCAAAATCAACAAGAGTGAAGGAAAACCTTTTATGAAAACGATTTTAAAATCAATTAAGTTGTATTAACCTCTTTTTAAAACATCAAAATTTTTCTGAAAATTTCGGCAGAGTCTCTTTTGTAAATACTAGCCCCCAAAATAGGTACAACAAGATATATAAACCTGTAAAACGAAATGGCATCCCCAAGCGGGAGCTAGCTCTTCGCCCAAGGCGGATCACAACCACACGCAATATATATGCAATATCAAGAAAATAAGTATAAAGAAATGCAAAGATAAGAAAAACATAACGTCGGCTCAAGTGAGCTCGACCCCAGAGAAACCATATATACACAAATCTCTCAGTCTCATCACTAGGTCGCATATACAAATAAGAAGTGGTAGATGGAGAATACTAGATACAAGATAGTACAAAAAAATAAAAGTGTCCTCACAACCCACCTAAGAGCAATGTCTCAAGTCTGAGCAAAAGAAGCCAATGATAAGATAAGCCCGCCGCTACAAGGTTGACGGGTCCGACCTGCAAGACACTGTGGCACAATGGGGGTGAGTTGCCAGCTCGTGAGTAGCAAGTAACATATAATAAGGCTATCATAAGAATGCACGCAAATGCGTCAGAACATGTATGTCTAGATGTGATGTAATGCCACTAGTATGTATGCACATGTATGCAACATCAATACGAAATCTTTAAGTGTTTAAATTACGATGATCTATGCATTCTTAACTTAGAAAAAGAATATTTGTGCAATAGTTAAAGTACCATCAATGAAATCATCTGAAAACCGTGTCAAGCATCGACACCAAATATGGAAATATATCTATCTCAATGTCTTACTATATCAATATCTCAATACATTAGGCTCCGTCAGTCCGGATTGGCCCATATCATCAAATCTCACGACAACGGTCGGTATCCTCCGGATATCCGCCGTGCCAGACATCACCGGTAGGTATTCTTCCCTGCCAGGATCATCGTCTACAACTTGATCTTCTTGCCCCGGGATACCATACCGGGCCCACCATGTACCCGAGACGGTTCATCCACTCCTCGAATCGAGTCTCGAAATCCAACAGAAAACATGAAAACTCATGGTGGACGATACATACATCATGATAAAACCGAAACTTTATTTTTAAAAAATGATGATAATAAGCTTTTGTTAAATTCTTGCGGTTTTCTCCAAAATCCAGAAATCTCATCAATACTGAAATCCTCAAGAAAATCATAATACCCAACATGTTGTATATGATAAATGCTTATGATATCAAAGGTATGCAATGTGATTTGTGGCTAGGAATCTATATATGCATGACGATGATGTGAGGTATATACATGCTATGCAATTCAATGTATCATGTATGATGCAAGTGATTGATACAGAACTAAGCAGGTTCTACAGTGCTCGTGGCATAGCAATTACCAAAGGCATTTGTGTTCACATGAATAGTTCACGTGCAACATGAGCCAATGGTAATGGTGTAAGTGTCCTAAGGGGTGATATCACACGGGTGTATATAGATGACCAGAAAGCTATGCATATGAATGAGATGGTTAACTAAATAACTATGCATATAATTTGCAAGTAATAAAGTGATCCTAACTATGGGGCACCTCGTGCCATCCAGAAGATTTCCCCATAGATGTATACATCTACTCACCTGGACGTCTCGCTAATCTGATCCAACCACCGCTTTGCCTTTACGCGCCGCATCCGATGTTTCCGCAACCGATCCTAAGATTGCACAACACAAACATAAGATTACATATTCCTGAAATGATGCAAGTTGCAAAATAAAAGAATCAACACTCACAAGTTAGTCACAACGTGCACTCGGTGCGCGGAAAACACACGAAAATCACTAAGCCTTAACTAAAATCGTCGTTTCGGGGCAACCGCCAAAACTAAAACTCGACTAAACCAATTTTCGCATTCACACACCCTAAAAGTCGTAGAAGATGCTATTAATATCGTCGAAATATCATAATTAAATCACCTCCTAATTTTATGGAAAACCTAGTAAGTATTAGCAACTCAATTTCGATGCAAACATCGCGGTTTAACGATATAGCGATCACAACATCGCACAAACATCCAATCTAACCCACTAGATAACCACTATACCTAATTTAATCTATTAACAATGCTTCAAACCCTAATTAAAATTTCAACCATTTTCTAGAATTTCCTAAACAAGAAATTATAACCAAATTAACACTTTAAAATTCTAAATTAGCATTTTTAAACTACCAATTTAACAACTATATTAGAATTATACCTTACAAGTTGTGAACCTGTTGCACTTAGCCTCCAAAGTTGCCTCTTTTCTCCTTATTTTAAACCAATTTGGGTTTGGGAGGAGATAGAATAGGGATTAGGTTTGAATTAGTGAAGAAAATTGTGGATTTCGGTGGATTTTTGTTGATTTTTGAATGAATTTTGAACCAAAAAATGATGGTGAAAATGGGGAGCTGCTGGGTTGATTTCGGCCAGAGGTAAAGAGAGGGGGAAATGTGTGGAAAATTCTGCACAAAAAGTCTTTCACAAGCTCATATAATGCTCTCACATCAATTTTTACAAAAAAAAAACCCATTTTAATTCATTTTTAAACCATAAAACAACTAGACTTGAAATGTGTAACACCCGAGTTCATTTATACCAATTCCAGTTTCCGTATTTACCTATCCAAGCTCTTTTCTTGATTGAGCGTGTTTGGGTGCGAATGGTATTTTATATATTACTTTGCATTCGACCCGACCCGCTTGCTTGAAATTGTTTGATTTTTATTCATAGTTTACCTTGACTTGTTGCATGGACACGTGCATCACATGTTTAATACATACTGGTATTTTATCGAGTATCACATCTTTTATCATATAACATTTTGAGTCACATAAAATATTTTAAAAATACATTGCATGGCCTGCATGATAACCCTAACCCCGTGGTAGCATCCGCGCATCTTGTTCCCGTCCTGTTCAGGGAAACGGACGTGTTTGGATGGCTACGCTCACGTGCATGCATCCGTTCTTGGGGGTATACTTTTTCTTTAACTGAGCATTCATTTTGAAATTTGGAAGTCGCATTTAATTTTCGTATTTTAAATCTAAATTTTGGACCCGACCTGGGCGCAATTCTGAAATATTTTGTATCCCGCCAAATTCTAATTATTTTAAATTTGTTTAATCCATGTAAAATATATTTTTACAGCATACAAGATTTTTACAATCAACGAAATTATTCTTTAAACTATTAAAATTCTTTTATAAATTTTTTTTACCCAATTCTTATCTCTGCAAGCCAATCAGCACTTTTCCTTTCTTGTTGCTGGGCCCCACGAATTCTCCCTCGCTCCCTTTATTTTTCCATGAGCCAATCGCATCCCTCCCTTTCTTTACGCTGGGCCCCACACTAATCTCTCTCCTTTCCCTTTCTCTTTCTCTCTCCTCCGCCGCAGCTCTCTCTCTCTTCTCTTTCTCTTTCCTCTCGCGCTCTCGCGAACACTGTTCGCTTCTCGAGTCGGGTCACCGCCCGACGGATCCCGTCACCTCCCTTCTCTCTTTCTTCTTCTCCTCGTTTCTCCCTTCTTCTCTATTTTAAACCCAAGCTCGCCACGAGAAACCCTCGCAGACTCCGCCGCCTCCTGAAACCTTAACCCTAACTCCTCAACCCTCGTCTCCATCCTCTCCTCCTCCTCATCTCCATCTCCTTCCTCCTTCTTTCTCCTCCTTCCTCCATATCCCGAGCACCCAGCAACCCCTGCACACCCACCTCAACCTACAGAACCCTCACCTCGTCGCCGTTCCCTCACCTCCGACGACCCCAGCTTCATACCCCCATCATCATCATCCCCTCCTCGCCTACTCCTTCATCCTTCCTCCTCCTCCACCATCTTCCTTTCTTCTTCCCGAGCAACACCATGCATTCATTGAACCCACCTGCACCACCTCACTTCACCGCCGACTACCTCACTCATCGCCATCTCTTTCTTCCACCTCTTCTCTCCCTCTCATCTATGCTTCTTCCTCACCAACCCTGCACCCCATCAGAAAACACCCCAGCCATCAAACCGACCCAAAACCCTAACCTAACTCAAAAACAGAACCCTAGATCGCCGGAGCTCAGTTTCGCCGCCATTGACACCATCTCATCCTGGTGCACCAACAACCCCAGTGAGCAACTCTTCCCTCTTCCTTTCTTCCTCTTCTTCCCCTTTCTTTCCTTTCTTTTCTTTTCTTTGATTCTTGATTTCTGTGTTCCGTAGTTCACCGGAGCCGGGATTGACGCCGACGACCCCGACGACCCAGAGGAAGTGCTTTGCCTGCGTGATCACTCTCGTGTGTTGCTTGGACCCGTTCCGTGTGCCGTGTGTGCATCGCGGCATTTCGCCAACGTCGGGCATACCGTGCATATCCGTTTCACGTTCCGTCTAGGCAAGTGAAACTTGCTACATGCTATCTATATGATTATATGATTTTATAACTATTTATTTGAATATTAAACTTATAGATCGAATCTAAAGTCACATGTTCCAATTTAACAGTTCGATATTCCGTTTATATCTTTTAGATTCAGAACTTGAAATATGCCCGTTGTATTTTAGTTTACTATACCTAGTAACCACATCTATATTTTAAATCACATAATAACTGTTTACATAGTCTATGGTAGCCTTTTATAGTTTTACCCTATTGGACACCCGTGTGCATCTTTAACCTGTTTTAGATACATTTGCATCCCTAGATCTTTTAACCCATAATAAAAAGATTTAACAATCCATATTTGTTTAAGTGTATGATACTTAATGTTGGAACCATAACCCTAACTCAAATTGAAAACCGTACATCTATATAGTTTATTCTGTATCTATTTGCATATCATATTAAATGTTCCAGTTTATTGTTCTTTTAGTACCCATGCTTGTTTATTTATACCCATGCTTATGTTAGTTTGATTATGAGCACCCACATGACATCTTGTGCATCCTGACTTGACCTGTTACACTTCCTACTTGACATGACATGGTACCGTACACCCTTGACATGACATGACACCTAAATACACTACTTGACCTGACCTGATGTACCATGGCTTTACCTGTTACCTGATCTTGTGCCTAATGCCAACAAACCTGACATGTTGTCCTTACGGACCGTTCCTGTTGTCTATCCAGACAAACCTGTACCTGCCTGATCCTGTGTTGGTATTAGCTCTAGATTATTTAATACCAGACTTGAATACATATAACTTGGGGGTATGGGGAAATCAATGATGAAACCTGACTTGTAACTCGACAGTTCTATACCTGTTCTGATCAGTCTTACGGGCTAGGCCAACCCCGGAATGATGCTACGGACATCACTCGCCATTACCTACCATCCTTTACTGCCTTGCGGCACGTCTCGGGTTCAGTCCGAGAGTCATTGACCGTGATCCCGGGCACGCTCGGGATACTATTGAGTTACATCGATGATTCATCAAATTGATTTCAAAGAATTGTGAGTAGTTAACCCAATAGGCTAGTTTAGATTACTCACTACACATTACCCCACTGTCCTTACTTATATCACTGTTATGCTTGTTTATCATTTATACTCATACTTGCATGTATTGCTACCCCTGTTTATATTATCTCTTGATATTATGACGCGCTGACGTCTGGGTTTTGCATGGCCCAGATCCTTCTACCTTTGTTGCAGACTGATCAGGAGTATTGCCGCTATTAGACCGAGCGGTGAAGATCCTGTTGGTATGCAGTTTTACTTTCCAGGTGTTTCATTTATTGTATCCTTTGCTTCCGCATATTATCATTTCTTGACTCATTTATTCTGGCTCATGGACATGTACTAGATAGTTTAGTTTACTTTCCTGTTCTTGATATCTCTACAGCCGTAATGTGACTGTGGGAGGATTTTTCCTATCCACAGGTAGCATGGTTGGCTATGTCACGTGCCTATTTTAGCGTACTCTGAGAAGCGGGGCGTGACATGGTTCTTTTGGTATCAAAGCCATAGGATATAGGTTAATCGAGTTTGATTCTTTTGTAGTTGGGTATTGGACCCAATACGCGAATCAGAATACTCATGATTAGGAACATGTCCTGCCGCCTTGTTATCGTGATTCTTGAATCATATCCTTCTTTTATCCTTCGCCTTGACGATACGCAAGCCACTTGCATCTCGACTTGAAACCCTTTTGGTTCACTATTGTTTCTCCCTGTTCCTTGATTCCGATACTAGGATTTGGGCAACTTGAGTGGAGTTATGTAATTGTACCCATGAACTGCAGCATGGTTACAATGCGGTACTATTTAAGTAACTTGGAGTCCTGGTCTTGATTCACTTCCTTATTCCATGATCGTTATAATACCTTGTTTCTCTCGGTTTCATTGCTTACCAGTTATTGTTTTATTACCAGCTTGAATCATGTTTACCGTGCTTAATCCTCTTCTGTATCTTGACTTTGGATGAGTCATCTCAGTATCTTACTTGTTCTTGTTTTTCCCCGCATTAGGATTATTCAATCCTGGTGCATCCCTTGGTTGTTGTCGTCTTGGGAATGGATTTTCGCGGCACTTTCCACACTTATATTGATGGTAAGGAAAGGAAAGTGATTCTCCAGATTCCCAGACATCCGGAGTTTGTTTTGCTGCAGGAAACAGTTCGGTCGGGCTAGTCGAATTTAAGGCTAGGCCGACAAACAATGTTCTTTCGTCGATGGAAGTTATTAAGGAAGAAGCGCCGGCTACATTTCGAGAGTTCATGGACGTGTTCGAGGACATCTCGGAACGAGATGTGGAGTTTGCGATTGATCTTGTTCCCGGTGCAGCGCCAATCTCATAGGCGTATTATCCAATGGCACCAGTGGAGTTGGAAGAAGTCAGGAAGCAGGTTACTGAATTACTTGAGAAGGGTTGGATTTGCAGAAGTAACTCACCTTGGAGAGCTCCAGTTCTTCTAGTCAAGAAGAAAGATGGCATAAGGAGGATGTGCATCGATTATCGAGAATTAAACCGGGTGACTATTAAGAACAAGTACCCGATCCCTCGCATTGGTGAATTATTTGAGCAGCTTAGTGGCGCAAGGGTATTCTCGAAGCTGGATTTGCTATCCGGATATCATCAGGTCCGAATTAAGTCAGAAGATATTTGCAAGACTGCGTTCGGAACTCGGTATGGACATTACAAGTATTTGGTGATGCCCTTCGGAGTAACGAATGCGCCGGCAATATTTATGGACTTGATGAACCAAATCTTTCACCGGTTTTGGACCAGTTTATTGTGGTGTTCATTGATAATATTCTGGTCTACTCAGGGAGCAAGGAAGAGCATGTAGAACGCTTGAAGTTTGCACTGCAGACATTGAGGCAAGAAAATTGTATGCAAAGATGAGCACGTATGAGTTTTGGCTTGAAGAAGTGAAGTTTTGGGGCATGTCGCATCCGGAGATGGAATCGCAGTTGATCCCGAAAAGATTATAGCAGTTCGAGATTGGCCGATTCCGAAGAATGTTGCGGAGATAAGAAGCTTTCTTGGACTTGCCGGGTATTATAGAAGGTTCGTGGAGGATCTTGCACGTATAGCGGAGCCTAGACCAAGCTTACATGGAAAGAGGTACCGTTCGTATGGACGGATAGTTGTGCGTCAGCTTTTGAGGCGTTGAGGCAAGGAGGGATAACCGCTCCAATTCTGACCATGCCAGACAGTTCCGAAGGATTGGTGATTCACAGCGACGCATCTGGGAAAAAATTGGGATGTGTTTTGATGCAGCATGGGAAGGTTATAGCCTACGCATCAAGACAGTTGAAGACTCATGAGAAGAATTACCCAACTCATGACTTAGAGCTAGCAGCTATGATTCTTTTGCTTTGAAGATTTGGAGACACTACTTATTGGGTGAAAGGGGTCTAAGTATTTACCGATCACAAAAGCCTAAAGTACGTGTTCACTCAGAAGGAGCTATTTAGGAGACAACGTAGATGGTTGGAGCTGATGGCTGACTACGATCTTGATCTTAAGAACCATCCGGGGAAAGTTAGTGTGGTGACCGGATATGCTTAGTCGGTTGCCAACAATTCAGATGTTGACTGCACAGAAGGGACTTGTTGAAGACTTTCGGAGTTTCGGGTTAGAGATTGTGCTACCGCAATCTTCAGGACAGTAGATGTTGCTGCAAGTACAGTCGTCGTTGATCGAGAGTATTAAAGCAGTGCATTCGCAGAACCCAAGATTGCAGAAGTTTTGAGAACCGGTTGAAACTGGACTTCGAACGGACTTGTTAATTCATAAAGATGGTTCGTTGCGATTTGGTAGCCGTTTGTGTGTGCCAAAGGGAGATAGTCGTGAAGAGTTTATGAAGGAGGCGCACAGCTCGGCATATTCTGTACATCCAGAAGGTACGATGATGTACCGAGATCCACGGCAGCATTTCTGGTGGGAAGGCATAGAATGGGAGATTGCCCGCCTTGTAGCAAAGTGCTTAGTGTGTCAGCAAGTTAAGGCTGAACATCAACGGGTTGCTGGTTTATTGCAACCACTTCTGATTCCTCACTGGAAGTGGGAACATATAACCATGGATTTCGTGACGGCTTTACCGCTAAGTCCAAAGGGCAACAATGTAGTTTGGGCGATTGTTAACGGATTGACCAAGGCAGCTCATTTCATCTCTTTTCGAGATGATCAATCAATAGAAGTTTTGGCAGAATGGTACATGCTGGAGATTGTAAGATTGCATGGAGTACCGGTGAGCATCGTGTCCGACCGTGACACTCGTTTCTTATCACACTTTTGGAGGAGCTTACAGGAAAGTTTGGGGACTCGATTGAAATTTAGCACGGCTTATCATCCTCAAACAGATGGCCAGTCGGAGAGAACGATCCAAACTCTTGAAGATATGTTGAGAGCTTGCATGTTGGATTTAAAGGGTTCATGGGAGGATCATCTACATTTAGTGGAGTTTTCTTACAACAATAGTTTCCAGGCGACTATTCAGATGGCTCCATTCGAAGCTTTATATGGTCGCAAGTGTCGTTCACCTGTTTGTTGGGACGATGTCGGTGAACGAAGATTGTTGGGACCAGATTTGGTTGTGCGGACAGTTGAGAAAGTTAACGCTATCTGGAATCTTATGAAAACAGCACAAGACCGACAGAAAAGTTGAGCAGATATGTCGAGAAGACCTCTAGAGTTCGCCATAGGTGATTTGGTATTCTTCAAGATATCACCGACTAGAGGGGTGATTCGTTTCGGAAGTCGAGGAAAGCTTAGTCCTCGATTCGTTGGACCTTTTGAGATCTTGGAACGTATTGGAGAAGTGGCGTATCGTTTGGCGTTACCGCAATCCGTGGTGAATGGTCATGACGTGTTTCTCGTACCTCAACTCCGTAAGTATACTCGAGATGAAATACATGTGTTGGATCATTCAAAGCTGACTGTACGAGAAGATTTGAATTTTGAGGAACGACCGATGTCGATTATGGATCAAAGAGAAAAGGTTCTTAAGAACAAAGTTATCCCTCTTGTACTTGTTTCTTGGAGTAATCGCTCGCATGGAGAACCAACTTGGGAACGAGGAGATGAAATCCGGCAGAAGTTTCCACATCTATTCTTGAAATTTTTTGTTTGTTTATCCTATCTTGTTCTTGGAATTTCGAGGATGAAATTCTTTTGTAGTTGGGTATAATGTAACACCCGAGTTCATTTATACCAATTCCAGTTTCTGTATTTACCTATCCATGGTCTTTTCTTGATTTAGCGTGTTTGGGTGCGAATGGTATTTTACATATTACTTTGCATTCGACCCGACCCGCTTGCTTGAACTTGTTTGATTCTTATTCATAGTTTACCTTGACTTGTTGCATGGACACGTGTATCTCATGTTTAGTACATACTGGTATTTTATATAGTATCGCATCTTTTATCATATAACATTTTGAGTCACATAAAATATTTTAAAAATACATTGTGTGGCCTGCATGATAACCCTAACCCCGCAGTAGCATCCGCGCATCTTGTTCCCGTCCCGTTCAGTGAAACGGACGTGTTTGGATGGCTACGCGCACGTATGTGCATCCGTTCTTGGGGGTATACTTTTTCTTTAACTGAGCATTCATTTTGAAATTTGGAAGTCGCATTTAATTTTCATACTTTAAATCTAAATTTTGGACCCGACCCGGGCGCAATTCTGAAATATTTTGTATCCCGCCAAATTCAAATTATTTTAAATTTGTTTAATCCGTTTAAAATATATTTTTACATCATACAAGATTTTTACAACCAACGAAATTATTCTTTAAACTATTAAAAATCATTTATAAATTTTTTTACCCAATTCTTATCTTTGCAAGCCAATCAGCACTCTTCCTTTCTTATTGCTGGGCCCCATGAGTTCTCCCTCTCTCCCATTATTTTTCCACGAGCCAATCGCATCCCTCCCTTTCTTTACGTCGGGCCCCACACTAATCTCTCTCCTTTCCCTTTCTCTTTCTCTCTCCTCCGCCGCAGCTCTCTCTCTCTCTTCTCTTTCTCCCTCCTCTCGCGCTCTCTCTCTCTCCTCTCATGAACACTGTTCGCTTCTCGAGTCGGGTCACCGCCCGACGGATCCCGTCACCTCCCTTCTCTCTTTCTTCTTCTCCTCGTTTCTCCCTTCTTCTCTATTTTAAACCCAAGCTCGCCACGAGAAACCCTCGCAGACTCCGCCGCCTCCTGAAACCTTAACCCTAACTCCTCAACCCTCGTCTCCATCCTCTCCTCCTCCTCATCTCCATCTCCTTCCTCCATCTTTCTCCTCCTTCCTCCATATCCCGAGCACCCTGCAACCCCTGCACACCCACCTCAACCTACAGAACCCTCACCTTGTCGCCGTTCCCTCACCTCCGACGACCCCAGCTTCACACGCCCATCATCATCATCTCCACCTCGTCTACTCCATCATCCTTCCTCTTCCTCCTCCATCTTCCTTTCTTCTTCCCGAGCAACACCCTGCACTCATTAAACCCACTTGCACCACCTCACTCATCGCCATCGCCATCTCCTTCTCCCACCTCTTCTCTCCCTCTCCTCTATGCTTCTTCCTCACCAACCCTGCACCCCATCAGAAAACACCCCAGCCATTAAACCGACCCAAAACCCTAACCTAACTCAAAAACAGAACCCTAGATCGCCGGAGCTCAGTTTCGCCGCCGTTGACACCATCTCATCCAGGTGCACCTACAACCCCAGTGAGCAACTCTTCCCTCTTCCTTTCTTCCTCTTCTTCCCCTTTCTTTCCTTTCCTTTCTTTTCTTTTCTTTGATTCTTGATTTCTGTGTTCCGTAATTCGCCGGAGCCGGGATCGACGCCGACAATCCAGACGACCCAGAGGAAGTGCCTTGCCTGCGTGATCACTCTCGTGCGTTTCTTGGACCCGTTCTGTGAGCCGTGCGTGCGTCGCGACATTTCGCCGACGTCGGGCATACCGTGCATATCCGTTTCACATTCCGTCTAGGCAAGTGAAACTTGCTACATGCTATCTATATGATTTTATAACTATTTATTTGAATATCAAACTTATAGATCGAATCTAAAGTCACATGTTCCAATTTAACAGTTTGATGTTCCGTTTATATCTTTTAGATTCAGAACTTGAAATATGCTTGTTGCATTTTAGTTTACTATACCTAGTAACCACATCTTTATTTTAAATCACATAATAACTATTTACATAGTCTATGGTACCCTTCTATAGTTTTACCCTATTGGATACCCATGTGCATCTTTAACCTGTTTTAGATACATTTGCATCCCTAGATCTTTTAACCCATAATAACAAGATTTAACAATCCATATTTCTTTAAGTGTATGATACTTAATGTTGGAACCATAACCCTAACTCAAATCGATAACCGGACATCTATATAGTTTATTCTGTACCTATTTGCATATCATATTACATATTCCAGTTTATTGTTCTGTTAGTACCCATGCTTGTTTATTTATACCCATGCTTATATTAGTTTGATTATGAGCACCCACATGACATCTTATGCATCCTGACATGACCTGTTACACTTCCTACTTGACATGACATGGTACCGTACAGCCTTGACATGACATGACACCTAAATACACTACTTGACTTGACCTGATGTACCATAGCTTTACCTGTTACCTGATCTTGTGCCTAATGCCAACAAACCTGACCTGTTGTCCTTACGGACCGTTCCTGTTGTCTATCCAGACAAACCTGTACCTGCCTGATCCTGTGTTGGCATTAGCTCTAGATTATTTAATACCAGACTTGAATACATATAACTTGGGGGTATGGGGAAATCAATGATGAAACCTGACTTGTAACTCGACAGTTCTATACCTGTTCTGATCAGTCTTACGGGTTAGGCCAGCCCCGGAGTGATGCTACGGAGATCACTCGTCATTCCCTACTATCTTTTATTGCCTTGCGGCACGTCTCGGGTTCAGCCCGAGAGTCATAGACCGTGATCCCGGACACGCACGGGATATTATTGAGTTACATCGAAGATTCATCAAATTGATTTCAAAGACTTGAGAGTAGTTAACCCAATAGACTAGTTTAGATTACTCACTACACATTACCCCACTGTCCTTACTTATATCACTGTTATGCTTGTTTATCATTTATACTCATACTTGCATGTATTGCTACCCCTGTTTATATTATCGCTTGATGTTATGACGCGCTGACGTCTGGATTTTGCATGGCCCAGATCCTTCTACCTTTGTTGCAGACTGATCAGGAGTATTGCCGCTGTTAGACCGAGCGGTGAAGATCCTGTTGGTATGCAGTTTTACTTTTCACGTGTTTCATTTATTGTATCCTTTGCTTCCGCATATTATCATTTCTTGACTCATTTATTCTGGCTCATGGACATATACTAGATAGTTTAGTTTACTTTCCTGTTCTTGATATCTCTACAGCCGTAATGTGACCGTGGAAGAATTTTTCCTATCCACAGGTAGCATGGTTGGCTATGTCACGCACCTATTTTAGCGTACTCTGGGAAGCGAGGCGTGACAAAATGTTTTGATAAAATTTTTGTTAACACTAGATTTTAGTTTATAATGGTTCCTAAGTGTGTAATTTACCCATTTAAATTTGTATTTATCACTAATTTAATGTATTTTTAAAAGCTTAAAATAATATTAAAAATAATTAATTACGGAATTTTTTTTAAACTAGAAATTTTTAAGTGACAATTTATTAACCAATTTCTAGCAATATCTTATCTAAATTTTGTATAATTAGGCCTATATTCAAAAATAATTATTTTGACTTTTTACGGAAAAGACTGTTTATTTTACCGATTATCGAAAAACTGCCTAAACGATTTTCGAAGCGTTACACGCACAAAAATATCTAGTGCTGTAGAGTGCACGATGACGAATGTCGAGTGCACACAGTGCATGAAAACATAAATCTAGTGCAATAAATGCACGAAAACAACATCGGGTGCACTAGGTGCCCGTAAACTCGTCAATGTACCAAAAGCGCACAAAAACAACACCGAGTGTACAAAAGTGTATAAAATCATAGGCATGTGCAACTGTGTGCACAAAACACGTATCAATGTATTGCAAGCACATGTGAGCTATACCAAGTGTATAAGTCAAGTCGAGTGCTTACAACATGCACAAAATCAAATCGACAGTATCAAAATCCATGGAATCATAAATATGCGCAGCCAAGACACAAAATCGATATCAAGTGCAATAGATATGCAAAAATCGTAAACCAACGTAACAGATGTATAAAGCATAAATCAAGTGCAACAACCGTGCACAAATGAAAATATCCAGTCGAGTGCAGCCATGGTGCACGAAAACAAATATCATGAAACCAAATCATCGAAACTCGAAGTACGAACTATACAAGCGTGATACTCGGATCACTAAAACGCAAATCGCAATAATTAATATTGAGGTATACCTCCTTCAATATCGAAAAAAAGCCGGTGTGCTCAAAGCTGGCAGAGCAAGAACATTCGCTTGCCTCCTGTTCACGGTTTGGCATCCTCTGTCTCTAGGTCCTTTTTTCTCTGTGGATTACCAATCTCATAATATTTCTGCTTGTCGGCCCGGTTAGGTGTAACGATAGAAACGGTTCCACTCTGGCACTCCTCTGATCTCTTGGCCAATTAACATGAACACTTGCAAGGTCACACGTTACTGATGGAGGCATCTAACCCTCTGAATACGTGCGATACAATTGATCCTGGGTGAAAATCTTTATCGCTGTGGTATCCTGAAAAGAACCTGCTTAAGTATTTTCTGATATCACCTATGCCGAACTATACAGAGGTTGGTACTCATTACTTAAATTCATTTTCTTATTTCTGGACAGCTGCGTCCTCTGCATGACTTTCCTCTGAAATTTGGCCGTATCCAAAGCTTCTGCATACATATCAGTCCTTTGATTTCAACAAGAAGTAACAACAACTCGTTAATATCTCGCACGAACCTATTGTTCTATCCGTCTTCATTATCATCCATTTCGATGTCATAACTTGCGGCTAAGTACTGCAATTCGTTCTTGGTTACAGTCAATACGGAGTCTCTCACACAGACTCGAAATTATGAACTCGGGTATCTTCACCACTCTGTGGAAGATATCTAGCCGATTACATCCTCGGGAACTCATCTATATTATCAGAGGAATACGCTTCATTCGTCCATTCTCGATCAACTCACAACGCGTCTGGGTGAGATCTTTTTATCTGAAGCTGGTCAACTTACTGATCTCGCATTAGAGCATCCAACGAACAATGTCCTCTCTTGATCAATTTACTCTAGATCTAAGTAAGATCCTTCAACTGGAATTCTTCAACTCAACTGAGCCTGCGTCGGGAATCCAATTAGACGAATCATCTCAATCACTTTATTATAGATGGACTAGCGATCTTCTATCACATCTCTGTCTTTAAGCTCCATTGGTTTTAGCTTAAAAACTCTTGAGGCAACATCCCGTCAATTTCAGCAACAGCTGAGTCATCTATCTGCACGGTAGATAACATCATGATCTCTGGGGTAAGCTGTACATCAACAGTCTCTCAATCTAGTAGTCGCTATTAATGATCCGATCATCTAGTACAGATCTTGAACACTCACCTTAAACGAGAGATCTCAAGACAACCAATACACCGACACGTTCCTATGTCACCAGAAAACAGCATGGTCAATCCTCGTCCGTGACGAGCTCGCTCTGACCGCATCTCTAAGAGCAGCTCTCTATACTCTCATAGCCATGGTGACAGGAACCTCAAATACATATCGATAAAGATTGATTGAAGGAACGAATGGAATCAATAAGTCTGAAATGGAAATGTGATCATAGGAAGGAATGGAATCAATGGGAGTATGATCATAGGAATGGATAGAAGCACGAATCTCAGAAAATGTACATCCTAAGATCACTTAAGAGGAGCGGTGTGTCGTAAGTATGCTGCGGAACATACACACGGTACGTCACTCTACTCAAGCTACCTACTCTATCAACCAAGGTCAACATATAAGATGAAATCTCAGGTCCCAAACCCCCATTAGTCAAGTCTAAGTTCCTTAAGGTCAAGCCTAAACTCGAACCAAGGTTAAAGCTAACGCTCTGATACCAACTTTATCACGACCCGGAATTTGGCACGTGACCGACACTTAAATCATACAACGTCTAAAGACGTAACATAATTCAAGTTAGCCAAAGCCCAGAAAATCTAAACCTTTTGAAAGAAAATAGTGGAGCTGCAATTTTGAAACGACATAAAGAAATTCAGGCCATCCTTTTTAAAATATAAGTCATATCATAAGAAAATGCAACAGTTTGCTATCTTTGAAAACATTTTCGTCCTTGAAAAAAATGGGCAGCACCTCCTTTGCAAATTTTGATCCAAAACCACATACATGCAATAAAAAGCATCCCCAAGTGGAAGCCACCTCTTCGCCAATTGGCGGAATCACAACCACACAATAAGCATATATACGACGCCCTACGGCGAAGATCAAACACAAAAAGAATAATATACCCATCAGTATGTTGGGGAGATGGTCTATCCCACAGCCATCAGTATGTTGTACTGGAGATAGTATACAGGTGCTCGTTAGGTTACGGGTACACCGGACATGACTCACATGGAACTATTGGTTGGTATTATACCCATCATTAGTTAACAGTTCCCAGGTGACATGAGTACAGCATAGTCCGCAGACTTGACACTGCTGCTTCGTCTCGAATGTGTTCCCACTGTTCTTAAATTGCTACCCTACCACGGCTCAAAGGAGTCGTGCAAACAGGTAGCAGTTGGGTGCAGTCCTGAAGCACTTGGAGGCAGTGGCGGTTAGATAGAATTCGTTTCTCCCGGTATTGGGAGTTGATATCGCGCTGTGTTTGGAGAGCCATTACGCAAAGTCCCTGGCCAGGGCAAACGAGATTTACTGGTAGGATTTCCAGTAGTTTCTCAAGGTGTAATGGGCTTCACTCCGACACGACTTATACCTCTTTTAAAGGACTGACGCTTGCTGCCCCCTAGGCCCGATATGCGATAGTCCTAGACGAACAGACCAGACTGTACGGAGATTGTCACATCAGGCTCAGCAGGAGTTCGGATGGGTTTCCTCATCGGCCTTCTTATCGACATCTACCTAGGGACCATTACGTACAGCTAGTACCGCTTGCGGCCTGTGGTTAAACCCACTGCCAGCGTAGTGTCGAGTTTTTAGAATCCCACACAGAGAGTTTCCCTACTTCGGGCGAAACGATATAGAGGTCGTATGGTTTTACGACAGGGTTCGGACACATACGTGTATTTATACACGTACGATGTTAGGACAGTTTTTACTAGCGGGCTTTAGTTTAAGCCAGATTCTAGTATTGGATTTATACAGTCTCAGTATTTCCGTGTTTTCACGGATATGAGGGGCATTCTCGTAATTACTCGAGAAGCTTCTAGAAGAAAGGTGACTCATTATGCTTTAATTAATTTATGAATTAAGCTTAATAAGGTGGAGGAGATAATGTGTAATTTGCATTAATTACATCATGAGTCATGAGGTGATTCACCTCAAAGTAATTAATGAAGCATGGTTAATATTTTGAGATATTATCATATAGATATTTTCATGCTTCATTACTTATCCAAATGACTTAAGATATTTATTCATTCTCGCTTATTCATTCTCGCTTACACATTCTCTCTCCTCAAGCTCTCTCTCTCTTCAACCCTAACCCTAATCCTCTCATGTGTTGAGATCCTAGGGTTAGCAAGACTAATAGATCCCTAATTCTCTTCTATATCCTCTAGGTTACTTTGATTAGCACTCATAGCCACCTAGTTACCTCAAGTGTAAGGTTAAAACTTGGAGAAGTAGCTCTCGGGTGGATCTTCTATCACAACGAGGAGACCGACGAGAAGGTGAACTACAAGGACAAGAAAGACTTGAATCATTAGGTATAATCATCTATCATAGTAGCTAATCACTTCTATATAGTTGTTAGTTAGGGTTTAGCAAAGATCCGTAAAGTTAGTCAATGTTAGTTTAAACAAAATGATTGTTTTACCTATTCCGCCTCCCCTCATCATGTGGATGTCTAACGTCAACTTACAGTGGTATTAGAGCCTCGCTAAAGCATAACTAACTTGTTAGCAAAGTCGTTAGAAATTCGATCGCAAAACGAACCAGAAAATACGACGTTTTCACCATGTTTCTGCTGATTTTAAAACGGGGTCTAAAAATTTTTCAGAGACCCTTAAAAATACTAGCAGGGAATTTTAAGAATTGTGAAGAAATTTAGGATCATGACTCGACCATAGCGCCGCGGAACCACCGCGGATCCGCGGCCGAGTTGACTCGGAGTCAACCCAAATTTGTTCAGTTATTCTTCTGTGTTGATATTGTATTTTCTGGGATGTTTTGTTTCTGTAGGGTTCCTAGGCACCCTAATGAGGTCTCACAAGGCATCAACCATGCCAATTTTAAATTTAAACGGTGCCGAGAAACCCTAGAGCGGATCGTTGGCTAGATTTCTAGGCGAAAAGTAAACTAGTTAACACTTAACTATAAGAATACGGAAATACAACCTTTGTAGATCCGGTGCTCCACCTCCACGGCTCCGTAATGAAGTCATCTCCGCTGTCCAAATCGAACCATGACTCCCACGGTGTTTTCATCGGAGAAAAGACCGGGCTAGGTCGTCGACAACGTGCCGAAGATGATCTACGTCGAAGCATCGCTAGATCAAGCTCCACCTTCACCAAGCCATGAAAACTTGTGAAGGAAACACACTCTACTACTTGGCAAGAGGTAGAGGATGAAGAAATAGGAGGTGGGTTCATTTTAGATTTGGATTTCTCACTCTTTTTCATCACTTGCCATTGATGGAGGCAAGCTTTCTTCACTTGAAGAAATGAAGAAGATGAATATTGTTATGATAAGTTATTTTCAAAAATAGAAAATAAAAGGAATGCTTATCATCATCTAACCATGGTGAAGTGTAGAGAATCAACTAGGGTTGAGTGGAGTGGTAAGGGTTAAGCATGAGACAAAATGGTGACTAAGTCAAAGCTTCATGAAGCTTCAACATGCAAGTCCAAAATTAGCCACCATTTCATTTCTTTATGCTTAATATTTTTCCAAAATAAATAAATAAATAAATAATGGATAAAACAAAACCCTAATTTCCAACTTAACCATGGTTTAATTCTTTACACTTAACCAAAAAGAATGTATCATCAAACATGATACAATCATGTGTACAAAAGTATATCACATATACAATGTGCACAAACCAAATGAGAAAATCCGTTTAAAGTGAACCAATACTAGTTAATGCAAAGTAATATATCAAATATATAATTATACATTAAATCATTAAATCAACACTTGATTTAACGATCCGGTCATATCGTATATAACCGACTAGTATCCAATGTATCGGCTTATCGAATCAATCTTCGATTCGATAACTAGGTTATATCACATACAACCATTCGACACATTCATCGCGAGAATAGAATACGGTATCACATACACGCATTATTCTCGGTCCCGCACATATCTCATATGCGCTCCTATTTCGTTTCACTTTAGCCAGGAAACCACTGTGTAGGACTCTAAAGACTCGTCAATACGCCGGCAGCAGATGATGATCATATCAAACACCCACAAGCCGCAAGCGGTCTGCTAAATGTAACGGCCACCCGGGTATTGAGCGATCTGAAGATCGACGAGCAAGCCCGCTCACACTCCAGTGAATCCAACCAGTAACACTACCAAACAGTCCGGTCTGATCGTCTGATATGTCGCATATCTCGCCTAGGGGTGGTAAACGTCAGACCCCAATAGCTCGATAAGTCATGTCGATATGAGGTCTATAACAATTCGAGAAACTACTGGTAACACTTACCAGTAAATCTCAGCAACCCTGGCCAGGGATTTCCTGTTATAGCCAATCGAACACAGCGCAACATCAACTTCCTATACCGGGAGAGACGAATCCCCTCCTATCGCTCATTGCCTCCATGTGACTCGGGACTGTACCAAAAACCACCGTTTTGCACGCCCTCTTGGACGTGGTAAGATGGAAATCAAAGCACAGTGGGAACCACACAAGACTCTATGACGATCTCGGGTCAACAGACTACTCTGTACCAGTGTTACCAGAGAACTGCCATCTGACGTAAGGTATAATACCATCTGGGAGTTCTCGGCGAGTCCGTCCAGTGTACCCAGTCTCCACTGAGCACCCGTATATCATCTCTGATGTCAAATACCAATGGATATGGGATCATCCATCGCCCATCTATATGGGTCGAGAAGGTATACGCTAGTCTACTCTGGTATATCGATGCCCCGTCTCGATATACCCACGACTAGGGACTTTGAAGGATGTACTTATGGACTACCATGTCCCCACTAGTATGATCCACATCATAGTCCAGGTACTCAAGTACACATCCTAAGGGCTTTACCAACATGTAACAGAGAGACAATCAGTGTACACGTTATGGTAAAGATCAACCAGATAGCATACTATCATGTCGAGCAAGAAAGTCCTCTCTATATATATCCAAGCATCCAGTACAATATACATCCTATGTATAGTAATGGCCTCTAGGGCATACGTATAACTAACAATCTCCCACTTGCACTAGGGCCATCTGATAGCAGTGGTTGTAGTATCTCATACTCAACCATCCCATAAAAATCTCTCTCTGGGAACAGGCCTTTGTGAGTGGATCCGCTGTGTTGTCCTCTGAGTCTACTCTCCTTACCTTGATCCCTTAGAGATCAACCATCTCCATGATCAGGTGATACTGCCTTAGAATATGTCTGGATCACTGATGGGACCTGCGTTCCTTGGCATAAGCCACAACTCCATTGTCACACAATAGGAGGAACGTAGTTCATCTCATGAACCAATATACACCCAAACAGCCTCCTTGGTAGCATCTTAAGTAGCGATGTATCCTGCCTTTATCGTATAGTATGTCACGGTATCTAGCTTGGAACTCTTCCAACATACCGTCCCTTTACTGAGGGTAAAGACAATGCCTGTGACTGACATTCAGTCGTCTTTATCACTCTGGAACATTTCCAGTGATTCTCCCTAGGGTCGATTGATACCTTCTCACTACAACTTGTGAGAATCCTAACATCCTAATAGATCCAAAACCCAGGATTTAGGAGGTATCACTTTGATCCTATATGGAGAATCAGTGTGATAAGCGGAAATTGATCGAGCGTAGCATAGGAAACTCCTTCCCTATCAAGAGTATGTCATCCACGTACTCTACGAGGATCGTCACCATACTCCCTACTACCTTTTTGTTTATACAAGGTTCATCTACCATTTTGATGATATCAAACTCTTTGACTAACACATCAAAACAGATGTTCCAACTCCGCGATACCTGCTTTATCCTATAAAGCATCTTGTATACGTTTCTGCTGCTCCCACTGTCTACGAAGCCCTCTGGCTGTGAACTTATAGACGTTCTCTTCTAAAACATCATTTAGAAAAGCAGTCATGGCACTCAACCGCCAGATATCGTAGTCATGGTATGTAGCCGTGGCAAGTAGGATCTGGATGGACTTAAGCATAGATACTGGAAAAAGGTTTCATCATTATCCACGCCTGGTCAATGACGAAAACCTTTAACAAGTCTAGCTTTGAAAGTCTCAGCTTTTCCATCTACACCAAGTAATCTTCTCAAGATATACTTGCTCCTGATGGGGATTTAACCCTTCAGATATAGCAACCAAAGTCCATACTTTGTTGGTGTATAAGGATTCCATCTCAGATCGCTAAGCATCCAGCCATTCTTACAGAGTCACACTCCTGATGGCCAGCTCGAAACTAGTTGGGTCATCATCTCATGATGCAATCCTTGCTCCCACTGTCATAGAGAAATAGAAGTATCTCTCAGGTGGGTGAGGAACCCTACTAGATCGGCGGAGAGGCTGAGGTTCGTTGGAATCTACTGAATCCTTTGGTTCTATCAAATCATCAGCTGTAGTTTGTATAGCTGGAACCTTTCCAGTTCTACATTACAGATCTTGCCTTGAGCTTGTCCGGATTTTGATTTTAGACATAGGCTGGACAACCCCAAATCTTAACTAACTTAAGAGATGGGCTCTTCCCTTATCATATCACATATGAAGTGGTAGGCAACTGATTTGATTCGAACCCTATTCAATAGGTATGCAGCTTCTCAAGTGCATAACTCCCAAAAGGAAATAGGTAACTCAGCAGTACTCATCATAGAGCACACCTTATCATATAGGGTGTGATTGCTCCACCCCGATGTACCATCGTGCTATGGTGTATACGGAGGAGTAATGCTGAGAGAGAATCTCATTCTCCTTTAGAATAGTCCAGTATTTCCGTGCTCAAGTATTCTCCTCCTTGATCTCATCATAGGACATAATACTTATACCCGTATTCTGGTTTTCTACTTCTCGCTTATATTCTGTGAATATCTCAAAAGGTTCGGACTTGTGTTTCAACAGGAACATAGGTCTGAATCTCGAAAGATCATCAGAGAATGTCATGAAGTATAAAGAACCAGTCCTGGCATGTGTAGACAGGAGACCTTACATACATCATCATGTATCAGTCCCAAGAGTTCATTAACTCTTTCTCTGTTTCCAATAAACAGAGCTGGTGTCATTATATCTCTGTGACATGACTAGCGAGTTTCACAATATGTAAATTCAAACTGATTTAAATATGCATCTACATGTAACTTCAGCCAGTCGGGTCGCATAGATATGACCTAGTCTACAATGCCTTAAGAAGGATCCGTTCATTTCTGAACTCTTCCTCTTATGTGTGTTCCATATACTAAGAACTGTAGTTTGATTTAGAACATCAATGCTTTTAGATAACGTGCCTGAACCGATCAACTTTTGATATAGGAAATGTTCAAAACATTATCCAACAATACAAAATTATATCCTTTCTTTACTAGTAAAGAGACTGATATGATTTTGTATATCAGGTTCGGTATCTAATAACATTCGTTCAGAATCAATGTATTTGGAATACAGGGTGACAGTGACCAACAGACTTGGCTGCAACTCTTGCCCCGTTCTCTGCCTCATGAAACTTATCACCCGTTCTCAGTTCTCTACCTATCTGTAGCCCTATGTAACATATTACATATCTGGGATCCTGATCTGGTATCACATACCCAGGACGTAAGGGATACTGAGAAACAGTTCTCTGTAATGAACACACCCGAAGATGATGCATCAACATGCACTCTCTTCGTTTGGGCGGCATAGGAATTCTGGTAATCCCCAATTTCCTGCTCTGTCTTATAACAATTATAAGTTGGAGCGGGACCAACGTTCCCCAGCTCAGTATAACAAGCGGGTTCGGTCAATATATCCATTTTATTATCTTGATTAAGGCATGATATGGTCGCTACCTGGAGAGAGAGAGAAGAAAACACTAAGCGTGCGCTCTTGCAAGAATAGATTGGTTATTATTTTATCTAATCAGGATGGCTCCCACTGCTTTTTATCAAATCTTCCTTCAAACCCTAAAAGGAAAGACTAGCCGGGATTAATTACACACTACAAGTTCGCCAATCTTTCAGCCAGGCCAGTGTCGGTACTTTGAGGGAGGTCCCCCGTGCTTTCGCACGAACCTAATTAATGTAAACCTCGTTTTCCCAGAGGCGTAACCCCGTTGACACCTTTCTAGACACCTACTTGATCGGCTAATTGTAATGTGTAAAACTCTCCCAGGAGTAATAATTACTCGCAGCGGGTATCGGGATCCAACTATCTCATAGAAGGTATGCAATCTCATTGCAAATTTCAATACTTGAAATTCCCGATAATATTTTGCCCCTAGCGTCCTATGACCTTGACGGAGGCCAAATAACCCATAGTCCGCTAGTCAAGTTCAACCCGTCATTTCCTGATTGAATTAAACCCACCCGCACGACCCTTGACGGAGGCCAAACAACGCCGTACGAATACCCTAATCCAATCGCATCATATGCTAGCAGATAAGCACTAGTTAGCTACCGTACACTACGCCTTGACGGAGGCCAAACAACCGCAGCACGAATACTAACTAGTACGTATCTGAAATGACGGAGGGCTACGACAGGTTTTTCTGAAAACCTATTGCGTAATGAACTTGATATCGTTGTAGGATCGAATGAATTTTGAAATGGAGTGTTTTTAAGGCTTTTCTAGTTTTGCTAAAGGAGTCACTCCCGGTGAAGGGATCGCCGGTCCTTTCCTCGTCGAATGAGGTGCGGGATATATCATATATATCACTGTGCAAAGCAAAAACTCTTAAAAGCAATCAAAAGACAAACCGAGTGTGTAGCATCTGCCAGTTATTGCTAAAGGAGTCACTCCCGGTGAAGGGATCTCAGTCCTTTCCTCATCGAATAAGGTGCAGGATATATCACATATACCGCTGTGCAAAGCAAGAACTGTAGCTACCTGTTTTATTTTGAAATTCGATTCTGCAACATCTTAGGTTTCTTTTATTTCATTAATCACATTAATGAAGTCCCATCATTTAAGTGTAGGGTTCCTAGGCACTCCAAGGAGGTCTCACAAGGCATCGAACATGCCATATTAAAATTTTACGGTGCCTACAAACCCTAAACTACGGATCGTTTGCTTGATTTCTAGGCGAACAAAGAACTAGTTAACACTTAACTATTGGTTTAACGGAAATACAACCTTTGTAGATCCGGTCCTCCACCTCCACGGCTCCGTAACGAGGTCGTCTCCCTGTCCAAATCAAATCCGGGCTCTAGAGTCGGCTTCGTCGGAGAATGGGCAAGCTAGGTCGTCGATGTCCATGCCGAAGATGATCTACGTCGAGGCATCGCTAAATCAAGCTCCGACTTCACCAAGTCAAGAAACTTGTGAAGTAAACACACTCTACTACTTGGCAAGAGGTAGAGGATGAAGAAATAGGAAGTGGGTAGACTTTAGAATTGGATTTCTCACTCAAATCATCAATCCACCATTGATGACCTCAAGCTTCTTCACTTGAAGCAAGGAAGAAGAAGAAGAAGCTTATATGATAAGTTATGAGAATAATAAAAGAAAATGAATTCTTATCATAATTTTAACTAGAGTCAAGTGTAGAGAATGAATCATGGTTAGTGGGAATGGTTAGGGTTAAGGATGAGATAAGAATGGTTGACTTGAACAAAGCTTCATGAAGCTTCAACTAAAGAACAAAATTAGCCACCATTCTTTTCTCTTTTCTTTTATTCATTTATCAAAAATAAAAAGGATAATTAAATAAGATAAATGAATAATAAATAATACACCCTAACCATTTCATTAACCAAGGTTTAATCTTTACACTTGAACCCTAGCATGACATGTATCATCAAACATGATACAATCAAGTGCACAAAAGTATATCGCATATACAATGCGCCCATCCGAGTGAGAAAATCCATCTTAAGTAAACCGATACTAGTTGATGCAAAGTAATATATCAAATATATAAATATGCATTAAATCATTAAATCAACACTTGATTCAATGACCCGGTTATGTCGCACACAACCGACTAGTATACAATATATCGGCTTATCGAATCAACGCTTGAATCGATAACTAGGTTATATCGCATACAACCATTCGATATATTTATCGCGAGAATAGAATACGGTATCACATACACGCATTATTCTCGGTCCCGCACATATCTCATATGCGCTCCTATTTCGTTTCGCTTGAGCCAGGAAACCTCTGTGTAGGACTCTAAAGACTCGTCAATACGCCGGCAGCAGATGATGATCATATCAAGCATCCACAAGCCGCAAGCGATCTGCTAAACGTAACGGCCACCCGGGTATTGAGCGATCTGAAGATCGACGAGCAAGCCCGCTGACACTCCAGTGAATCCGACCAGTAACACTACCGTACAGTCCGGTCTGATCGTCTGATATGTCGCATATCTCGCCTAGGGGTGGTAAACGTCAGACCCCAATAGCTCGATAAGTCGTGTCGATATGAGGTCTATAACTGTTCGAGAAACTACTGGTAACACTTACCAGTAAATCTCAGCAACCCTGGCCAGGGATTTCCTGTTATAGCCAATCGAACACAGCACGACATCAACCCCCTATACCGGGAGAGACGAATCCCCTCCTATCGCTCATTGCCTCCATGTGACTCGGGACTGTACCCAAAAACCACCGTTTTGCACGCCCTCTTGGACGTGGTAAGATGGAAATCAAAGCACAGTGGGAACCACACAAGACTCTATGACGATCTCAGGTCAACAGACTACTCTGTACCAGTGTCACCAGAGAACTGCCATCTGACGTGAGGTATAATACCATCTGGGAGTTCTCGGCGAGTCCGTCCAGTGTACCCAGTCTCTACTGAGCACCCGTATATCTCCTCTGATGTCAAACACCGATGGATATGGGATCATCCATCGCCCATCTGTATGGGTCGAGAAGGTATACGCTAGTCTACTCTGGTATATCGATGCCCCGTCTCGATACACCCACGACTAGGGACTTTGAAGGATGTACTTATGGACTACCATGTCCCCACTAGTATGATCCGCATCATAGTCCAGGTAGTCAAGTACAGATCCTAAGGGCTTTACCAACATGTAACAGAGAGACAGTCAGTATACACGTTAAGGTAAAGTTCAACCAGATAGCATACTATCATGTCGAGCAAGAAAGTCCTCCCTATATATGTCCCAGCATCCACTACAATATACATCCTATGTACAGTAATGGCCTCTAGGGCATACATATAACTAACAATCTCCCACTTGCACTAGGGCCATCTGTAGCAGTGGTTTGAAGTATCTCATACTCAACCATCCCATAAAAGTCTCTCTCTGGGAACAGGCCTTTGTGAGTGGATCCGCTGTGTTGTCCTCTGAGTCTACTCTCCTAACCTCGATCCCTTAGAGATCAACCATCTCCATGATCAGGTGATACTGCCTTAGAATATGTCTGGATCACTGATGGGACCGGCGTTCCTTGGCATAAGCCACAACTCCATTGTCACACAATGGGAGGAACATAGTTCATCTCATGAACCATTATACACCCGAACAGCCTCTTTGGTAGCATGTTAAGTAGCGATGTATCCTGCCTTTATCGTCTAGTATGTCACGGTATCTAGCTTGGAACTCTTCCAACATACCGTCCCTTTACTGAGGGTAAAGACAATGCCTGCGACTGACATTCAGTCGTATTTATCACCCTGGAACTCTTCCAGTGACTCTCCCCAGGATCGTTTGATACCATCTCACTACTACTAGTGAGAATCCTAACATCCAATTAAATCTGTCTCATAGATCCAAAATCCAGGATTTAGTAGGTATCATTTTGATCCTTTATGGAGAATCATTGTGATAAGCGGAGATTGATCGAGCGTAGCATAGGAAACTCCTTCCCTATCAAGAGTATGTCATCCACGTACTCTACGAGGATCGTCACCATACTCCCTACTACCTTTTTGTATATACAAGGTTCATCTACCATTTTGATGATGTCAAACTCTTTGACTAACACATCAAAACAGACGTTCCAACTCCGCGATGCCTGCTTTATCCTATAAAGCATCTTGCACACGTTTCCGCTGCTCCCATTGTCTACGAGGCCCTCTGGCTGTGTACTTATAGACGCACTCTTCTAAATCATCATTTAGAAAAGCAGTCAAGACACCCAACCACCAGAGATCGTAGTCATGGTATGCAGCCGTGGTAAGTAGGATCTGGATGGACTTAAGCATAGCCATTGGAAAAGGTTTCATCATTATCCACGCCTGGTCAATGAAGAAAACCTTTAACAAGACTAGCTTTGAAAGTCTCAACTTTTCCATCTACACCAAGTAATCTTCTCAAGATATACTTGCTCCTGATGGGAATTTAACCCTTCAGATATAGCAACCAAAGTCCATACTTTGTTGGTGTACATGGATTCCATCTCAGATCGCTAAACATCCAGCCATTCTTACAAAGTCTTACTCCTGATGGCCAGCTCGAAACTAGTTGGGTCATCATCTCATGATGCAATCCTCGCTCCCACTGTCATAGAGAAACCGAAGTATCTCTCAGGTGGGTGAGGAACCCTACTAAATCGGCGGAGAGGCTGAGGTTCGTTGGAATCTACTGAATCCTTTGGTTCTATCAAATCATCAGCTGTAGTTTGTATAGCTGGAACCTTTCCAGTTCTACATTACAGACCTTGCCTCGAGCTTGTCCGGATTTTGCTTTTCAGACATAGGCTGGACAACCCCAAATCTTAACTAACTTAAGATATGGGCTCTTCCCTTTCCATATCACATATGAAATGGTAGGCAACTGATTTGATTGGAACCCTATTCAATAGGTATGCAGCTTCTCAAGCGCATAACTCCCAAAAGGAAAAATGGTAACTCAGTAGTACTCATCATAGAACACACCCTATCACATAGGGTGTGATTGCTCCGCCCCGATATACCATCATGCTATGGTGTATACGGAGGAGTAATGCTGAGAGAGAATCTCATTCTCCTTTAGAATAGTCCAGGAATTCCGTGCTCAAGTATTCTCCTCCTCGATCACATCAAAGGACATAATACTTATACCCGTATTGGTTCTCTACTTCTAGCTTATATTCTGTGAATATCTCAAAAGGTTCGGACTCATGTTTCAACAGGAACATATGACTGAATCTTGAGAGATTATCAGAGAATATAATGAAGTATAAAGAACCGGTCTTGGCATGTGTAGACAGGGGACCTACATACATCAACATGTATCATCCCAAGAGTTTACCAACTCTTTCTCTGTTTCCAGTAAACGGAGCTGTGGTCATCTTATCTTTGTGACATGACTAGCGAGTTTCACAAGATGTAAATTCAAACTGATTTAAATATGCATCTTTATGTAACTCAAGCTAGTCGGGTCACATTGATCTGACCTAGTCTACAATACTTCAAGAAGAATTCGTTCATTTCTGAACTCTTCCTCTTGTGTGTGTTCCGTATACTTAGATCTGTAGTTTGATTTAGAACTTAATGCTTTTAGATAACGTGCCTGAACCGATCAACTTTTGATATAGGAAATGTTCAAAACATTATCCAACAATACAAAATTTTATCGTTTCTTTACTAATAAAGAGACAAATATGATTTTGTATATCAGGTTCGGTATCTAATAACATTCGTTCAGAATCAATGTATTGGTAATACAGGGTGACAGTGACCGACAGACCTGGCTGCAACTCTTGCCCCGTTTTCTGTCTCATGAAACTTATCACCCGTTCTCAGTTCTCTACCTATCTGTAGCCCTATGTAACAGATTACATATCTGGGATCCTGATCTGGTATCACATACCCAGGACGTAAAGGATACTGAGAAACAGTTCTTTGTAACGAACACACCCGAAGATGATGCATCAGCATGCACTCTCTTCGTTTGGGCGGCACGGGAATTCTGGTAATCCCCAATTTCCTGCTCTGTCTTATAACATTTATAAGTTGGAGCGGGACCAACGTTCCCCAGCTCAGTATAACAAGCGGGTTCGGTCAATAATCCGTATTATTATCTTGATTAAGGCGTGATATGGTCGCTACCAGGAGAGAGAGAGAAGAAAACACTCAGCGTGCGCTCTGTCAAGAATAGATTGGTTATTATTTTATCTAATCAGGATGGCTCCCACTGCTTTTTATCAAATCTTCCTTCAAACCCTAAAAGGAAAGACTAGCCGGGATTAATTACACACTACAAGTTCGCCAATCTTTCAGCCAGGCCAGTGTCGGTACTTTGAGGGAGGTCCCCCGTGCTTTCGCACGAACCTAATTACTGTAAACCTCGTTTTCCCAGAGGCGTAACCCCGTTGACACCTTTCTAGACACCTACTTGATCGGCTAATTGTAATGTATAAAACTCTCCCAGGAGTAACTCTTACTCGCAGCGGGTATCGGGATCCAACTATCTCATAGAAGGTATGAAATCTCATTGCAAATTTCAACACTTGAAATTCCCGATAATATTTTGCCCCTAGCACCCTATGACCTTGACGGAGGTCAACAAACCATAGGCTACTAGTCAAGTTCAACCCGTCATTTCTTGATCGAATTAAACCCACCCGCACGACCCTTGACGGAGGTCAACAAGGCCGCACGACTACCCTAACTCAATCTGCATCATATGCATAAGCAGATAAATACTGGTTAGCTACCGCACACTGCGCCTTGACGGAGGTCAACAAACGCAGCACGAATACTAAACAGCACTTATCTGAAATGACGGAGGGCTACGACAGGTTTTTCTGAAAACCTATTGCGTAATGAACTTGATATTGTTGTAGGATCGAATGAATTTTGAAATGGAGTGTTTTTGAGGCTTTTCTAGTTTTGCTAAAGGAGTCACTCCCGGTGAAGGGATCGTCGGTCCTTTCCTCGTCGAATGAGGTGCGGGATATATCATATATATCACTGTGCAAAGCAAAAACACTTAAAAGCAATCAAAAGACAAACCGAGTGTGTAGCATCTGCCAGTTATTGCTAAAGGAGTCACTCCCGGTGAAGGGATCTCGGTCCTTTCCTTATCGAATAAGGTGCAGGATATATCACATATACCGCTGTGCAAAGCAAGAACTGTAGCTACCTGTTTTATTTTGAAATTCGATTCTACAACATCTTAGGTTTCTTTTATTTCATTAATCACATTAATGAAGTCCCATCATTTATGTACCTAATCATCACAGATAAATACGACGTACACTTATGCCATCCGCATTCGCCTCGATGTCCCCTCGTGCACCGTTAGGTTAGGTAACTAACGGCAGAGCGGGGCAGGGCTAGCGCGGGTGTAAAACATAAGTAACGCCTATATAATATATCATATATACTATATACTGTAACTATCATAGAACATCACATGATCACATCACAGATATCGCAGCAGAAGAAACATATGAAATATTAGATATACTAGGACGTCCGTGTTTTCAATACGAGCCAGTATAAAACACGGATTCCACGGTCGTGATGAATAGCCAAACCCACACCCCTAGACCCCTACGAGAGCGGCAAGCAACCCTACCAATTCTAGAGTTAGGAGACCCGGACTCGACTCCTCGAGTTGGTCTCCCACTGGACTCCAGAACCCGGTTACTTGTGCCCTCCTCCTTGGGTCTATCCTAGTGCGGAAAAGTAAATAATATACAAACGGTGACTACTTCCGCTACCTGGAAGCGCCCCAAATAAAAGAATATTACATACAAGTTTTTACATGAATGAAAATGAAAAACACTCATCTCACATAAAAACCCCCGGCTATTCAAACACGACGATCCAATATAACATATCCAGCAACACATAACATCACATGTCATCAACGTAAGTAAATATGCGCATCCCAATTGTCGTTGGCATATAGCAACGAAACCGGCGATATCACATATTACACTTACGGTCATAGAAAAGAAAGTGTAAAACTACAACAGTTGGAATCCGCAACCACCTCAGACATCGCATGCCTGATCAAATGAATTACTTAGACATCGCATGCCTAACAATTATAAACCCCGCATTTTAGTCTCAAAATCGAAAACTCTTTTCAATATCAAGTCGGGTAATTCAACAAGATTCCCGACATCCTGATCGAATGCTCGTCGCAAACTTCAGTAGACGGCCGCACCCCCGATACCGTCGACGAAGTGCACCAAGGCGGAACACCGCTACCGCGAGCACCCGAACGGATGCTTTCGGCGACGGGGTTCTCCTACAGTCACTTGGTCGGGGCTATGGAGTGAGGCTGTCTATTAAGTTTACCCGGCGAGTATCCGCGTACGCTACGTGATTGCGACGGACTTTTGATCACATCAAAATTCCATGGCAACCGATCAAGTGAGACTAAACTGCTACGTTTATAACATTCATTTAGTTATCACATAACTACTTGTGAATTCCAATTATTGTATCCCATTCCAGATAAACAGAAAATGTTAAACTTTCCGATCGAACAATCGAACACCCAAGTTTTCCCAATATAGATCAACACATGAAATAGGTCTAACAACATTCCGTTCGTGCCTCAGTACCAACGGTCCAGCCGTAGAAGGGTCAAGCCAACGCCTCACATGTGGCACGCCGTACTGCCCCAAACCCGAAGGTTCAAAGAGCATTTCAAGACGGTCACATAATCGAGTTAAGGTTTGTGTCTTCTAGAGGGACCATCGCGTTACTTGCACTACTTAGAGCGTCGTCAAACTACGGAAAAATCCAGCACTTGGAAATTTCCCGACAGGGGAAAAATTGGGTATTTAAATCCGGTCGAACTTTTTAACATATTCTAAAATTTATCCGGAAAGCCACACAGACAAAATTTGATATCCCGATCGAAACACCGAATTCCCAAAACAACTCCAGAAAATTCAACTCTTGAATAACATTTAAAAATATCCAGAGAACTCAGAAGCTGAAACAATGAATTACTGTGTAAGAATTTAGGGCTGACGTCACCAACATGCCGCTAAACCGCCGCCTAAACCAGCATTATGCCGCGGATCCGCGCCAAGGTTCACTGTTCATGGCCCCAATTTTGCACCGTAATTCTTATATTTTCCTGCTTATTTCTCTGCATATTTTTAATCATGAAAAATCACTGTTTTTGAAAAAAGTACAGAGAGCAATTTTCCGGGTACGGTTTGGGTTCGATCGGACTTCAATTTCCGTCTGGACTTCGCCTAAGGCTCTAGCTAGGCTCTGATACCACTGTAGGGTTCCTAGGCACTCCAAGGAGGTCTCACAAGGCATCGAACATGCCATATTAAAATTTTACGGTGCCTACAAACCCTAAACTACGGATCGTTTGCTTGATTTCTAGGCGAACAAAGAACTAGTTAACACTTAACTATTGGTTTAACGGAAATACAACCTTTATAGATCCGGTCCTCCACCTCCACGGCTCCGTAACGAGGTCGTCTCCGCTGTCCAAATCAAATCCGGGCTCTAGAGTCGGCTTCGTCGGAGAATGGGCAAGCTAGGTCGTCGATGTCCATGCCGAAGATGATCTACGTCGAGGCATCGCTAAATCAAGCTCCGACTTCACCAAGTCAAGAAACTTGTGAAGTAAACACACTCTACTACTTGGCAAGAGGTAGAGGATGAAGAAATAGGAAGTGGGTAGACTTTAGAATTGGATTTCTCACTCAAATCATCAATCCACCATTGATGACCTCAAGCTTCTTCACTTGAAGCAAGGAAGAAGAAGAAGAAGCTTATATGATAAGTTATGAGAATAATAAAAGAAAATGAATTCTTATCATAATTTTAACTAGAGTCAAGTGTAGAGAATGAATCATGGTTAGTGGGAATGGTTAGGGTTAAGGATGAGATAAGAATGGTTGACTTGAACAAAGCTTCATGAAGCTTCAACTAAAGAACAAAATTAGCCACCATTCTTTTCTCTTTTCTTTTATTCATTTATCAAAAATAAAAAGGATAATTAAATAAGATAAATGAATAATAAATAATACACCCTAACCATTTCATTAACCAAGGTTTAATCTTTACACTTGAACCCTAGCATGACATGTATCATCAAACATGATACAATCAAGTGCACAAAAGTATATCGCATATACAATGCGCCCATCCGAGTGAGAAAATCCAACTTAAGTAAAACGATACTAGTTGATGCAAAGTAATATATCAAATATATAAATATGCATTAAATCATTAAATCAACACTTGATTCAATGACCCGGTTATGTCGCACACAACCGACTAGTATACAATATATCGGCTTATCGAATCAACGCTTGAATCGATAACTAGGTTATATCGCATACAACCATTCGATATATTTATCGCAAGAATAGAATACGGTATCACATACACGCATTATTCTCGGTCCCGCACATATCTCATATGCGCTCCTATTTCGTTTCGCTTGGGCCAGGAAACCTCTGTGTAGGACTCTAAAGACTCGTCAATACGCCGGCAGCAGATGATGATCATATCAAGCATCCACAAGCCGCAAGCGGTCTGCTAAACGTAACGGCCACCCGGGTATTGAGCGATCTGAAGATCGACGAGCAAGCCCGCTGACACTCCAGTGAATCCGACCAGTAACACTACCGTACAGTCCGGTCTGATCGTCTGATATGTCGCATATCTCGCCTAGGGGTGGTAAACGTCAGACCCCAATAGCTCGATAAGTCGTGTCGATATGAGGTCAATAACTGTTCGAGAAACTATTGGTAACACTTACCAGTAAATCTCAGCAACCCTGGCCAGGGATTTCCTGTTATAGCCAATCGAACACAGCACGACATCAACCCCCTATACCGGGAGAGACGAATCCCCTCCTATCGCTCATTGCCTCCATGTGACTCGGAACTGTACCCAAAAACCACCGTTTTGCACACCCTCTTGGACGTGGTAAGATGGAAATCAAAGCACAGTGGGAACCACACAAGACTCTATGACGATCTCGGGTCAACAGACTACTCTGTACCAGTGTCACCAGAGAACTGCCATCTGACGTGAGGTATAATACCATCTGGGAGTTCTCGGCGAGTCCGTCCAGTGTACCCAGTCTCTACTGAGCACCCGTATATCTCCTCTGATGTCAAACACCGATGGATATGGGATCATCCATCGCCCATCTGTATGGGTCGAGAAGGTATACGCTAGTCTACTCTGGTATATCGATGCCCCGTCTCGATACACCCACGACTAGGGACTTTGAAGGATGTACTTATGGACTACCATGTCCCCACTAGTATGATCCGCATCATAGTCCAGGTAGTCAAGTACAGATCCTAAGGGCTTTACCAACATGTAACAGAGAGACAGTCAGTATACACGTTAAGGTAAAGTTCAACCAGATAGCATACTATCATGTCGAGCAAGAAAGTCCTCCCTATATATGTCCCAGCATCCACTACAATATACATCCTATGTACAGTAATGGCCTCTAGGGCATACATATAACTAACATTAAGTACCTAAACATCACAGATAAATACGACGTACACTTATGCCATCCGCATTCGCCTCGATGTCCCCTCGTGCACCGTTAGGTTAGGTAACTAACGGTAGAGCGGGGCAGGGCTAGCGCGGGTGTAAAACATAAGTAACGCCTATATAATATATCATATATACTATATACAGTATCTATCACAGAACATCACATGATCACATCACAGATATCGCAGCAAAATTAACATATGAAAAATTGGATATACTAGGACGTCCCTGTTTTTAATACGAGCCAGTATAAAACACGGATTCCACGGTCGTGATGAATAGCCAAACCCACACCCCTAGACCCCTACGAGAGCGGCAAGCAACCCTACCAATTCTAGAGTTAGGAGACCCGGACTCGACTCCTCGAGTTGGTCTCCCACTGGACTCCAGAACCCGGTTACTTGTGCTCCCCTCCTTGGGTCTATCCTAGTGCGGAAAAGTAAATAATATACAAAGGGTGACATCTTCCGCAACCTGGAAGTGCCCCAATAAAAGAATATTACATACAAGTTTTTACATGAATGAAAATGAAAAACACTCATCTCATATAAAAACCCCCGGCTATTCAAACACGACGATCCAATATAACATATCCAGCAACACATAACATCACATGTCATCAACGTAAGTAAATATGTGCATCCCAATTGTCGTTGACATATAGCAACGAAACCGGCGATATCACATATTACACTTACGGTCACAAAAAAGAAAGTGTAAAACTACAACAGTTGGAATCCGCAATCCGCACAGACATCGCATGCCTAATCAAATGAATTTCTTAGACATCGCATGCCTAACAATTATAAACCCCGCATTTTAGTCTCAAAATCGAAAAAACTTTTCAATATCAAGTCGGGCAATTCAACAAGATTCCCGACATCATGATCGAATTCTCGTCGCAAACTGCAGTAGACGGCCGCACCCCCGATACCGTCGACGAAGTGCACCAAGGCGGAACACCGCTACCGCGAGCACCCGGACGGATGCTTTCGGCGACGGGGTTCTCCTACAGTCACTTGGTCGGGGCTATGGAGTGAGGCTGTCTATTAAGTTTACCCGGCGAGTATCCGCGTATGCTACGTGATTGCGACGGACTTTTGATCACATCAAAATTCCATGGCAACCGATCAAGTGAGACTAAAGTACTATGTTTATAACATTCATTCAGTTATCTCATAACTATTTGCGAATTCCAAGTATTGTATCACATTCCGGATAAATAGAAAATGCTAAACTTTTCGATCGAACAATCGAACACCCAAGTTTTCCCGATACAGCTCAACACATGAAATAAGTCTAACAACATTCAGTTCGTGCCTCAGTACCAACGGTCCAGCCGTAGAAGGGTCAAGCCAATGCCTCACATGTGGCACGCCGTACTGCCCCAAACCCGAAGGTTCAAAGGGCAGTTCAAGACGGTCACATAATCGAGTTAAGGTTTGTTGTCTTCTAGAGGGTCCATCGCGTTACTTGCACTACTTAGAACGTCGTTAAACTACGGAAAAATCCAACACTTGGAAATTTCCCGACAGGGGAAAAGTTGGGTATTTTTATCCGGTCGAACTTTTTAACATATTCTAAAATTTATCTGGAAAGTCACATAGACAAAATCTGATACTCCGATCGAAACACCGAATCCCCAAAACAACCCCAGAATTTTCAACTCTTGAAAAAATATTAAAAATTCCCAGGAAAACCAGCACTGCATATTATGAATTACTGTGCAAAATTGGATGCCACAAAAGACAAAACGGCCGTGGATCCGCCGCACGAGCCATGCTCGTGCCGCGGAACCGCGGCGCATTGATGGAATTAGGCACACGAATTTTACAGTATCCCTTAGAATTGCCTGCTGATTTTTCTGCATATTTTTAATATTGAAAAATCCCAGTTTTTGAAAAAAGGACAGAGAGCATGTTTGGAATTGGGTTTCGGGTTCGTTCGGAGTTCAAATTGCGCCTAGACTTCGCCTAAGGCTCTAGCTAGGCTCTGATACCACTGTAGGGTTCCTAGGCACCCTAATGAGGTCTCACAAGGCATCAACCATGCCAATTTTAAATTTAAACGGTGCCGAGAAACCCTAGAGCAGATCGTTGGCTAGATTTCTAGGCGAAAAGTAAACTAGTTAACACTTAACTATAAGAATACGGAAATACAACCTTTGTAGATCCGGTGCTCCACCTCCACGGCTCCGCAATGAAGTCCTCTCCGCTGTCCAAATCGAACCATGACTCCCACGGTGGTTTCATCGGAGAAAAGACCGGGCTAGGTCGTCGACAACGTGCCGAAGATGATCTACGTCGAAGCATCGCTAGATCAAGCTCCACCTTCACCAAGCCATGAAAACTTGTGAAGGAAACACACTCTACTACTTGGCAAGAGGTAGAGGATGAAGAAATAGGAGGTGGGTTCACTTTAGATTTGGATTTCTCACTCTTTTTCATCACTTGCCATTGATGGAGGCAAGCTTTCTTCACTTGAAGAAATGAAGAAGATGAATATTGTTATGATAAGTTATTTTCAAAAATAGAAAATAAAAGGAATGCTTATCATCATCTAACCATGGTGAAGTGTAGAGAATCAACTAGGGTTGAGTGGAGTGGTAAGGGTTAAGCATGAGACAAAATGGTGACTAAGTCAAAGCTTCATGAAGCTTCAACATGCAAGTCCAAAATTAGCTACCATTTCATTTCTTTATGCTTAATATTTTTCCAAAATAAATAAATGAATAAATAATGGATAAAACAAAACCCTAATTTCCAACTTAACCATGATTTAATTCTTTACACTTAACCAAAAAGAATGTATCATCAAACATGATACAATCATGTGTACAAAAGTATATCACATATACAATGTGCACAAACCAAGTGAGAAAATCCGTTTAAAGTGAACCAATACTAGTTAATGCAAAGTAATATATCAAATATATAATTATACATTAAATCATTAAATCAACACTTGATTTAACGATCCGGTCATATCGCATATAACCGACTAGTATCCAATGTATCGGCTTATCGAATCAATCCTCGATTCGATAACTAGGTTATATCGCACACAACCATTCGACACATTCATCGCGAGAATAGAATACGGTATCACATACACGCATTATTCTCGGTCCCGCACATATCTCATATGCGCTCCTATTTCGTTTCGCTTTAGCCAGGAAACCTCTGTGTAGGACTCTAAAGACTCGTCAATACGCCGGCAGCAGATGATGATCATATCAAACACCCACAAGCCGCAAGCGGTCTGCTAAACGTAACGGCCACCCGGGTATTGAGCGATCTGAAGATCGACGAGCAAGCCCGCTCACACTCCTGTGAATCCAACCAGTAACACTACCATACAGTCCGGTCTGATCGTCTGATATGTCGCATATCTCGCCTAGGGGTGGTAAACGTCAGACCCCAATAGCTCGATAAGTCGTGTCGATATGAGGTCTATAACAATTCGAGAAACTACTGGTAACACTTACCAGTAAATCTCAGCAACCCTGGCCAGGGATTTCCTGTTATAGCCAATCGAACACAGCGCAACATCAACTCCCTATACCGGGAGAGACAAATCCCTTCCTATCGCTCATTGCCACCATGTGACTCGGGACTGTACCAAAAACCACCATTTTGCACGCCCTCTTGGACGTGGTAAGATGGAAATCAAAGCACAGTGGGAACCACACAAGACTCTATGACGATCTCGGGTCAACAGACTACTCTGTACCAGTGTCACCAGAGAACTGCCATCTGACGTAAGGTATAATACCATATGGGAGTTCTCGGCGAGTCCGTCCAGTGTACCCAGTCTCCACTGAGCACCCGTATATCATCTCTGATGTCAAACACCAATGGATATGGGATCATCCATCGCCCATCTATATGGGTCGAGAAGGTATACGCTAGTCTACTCTGGTATATCGATGCCCCGTCTCGATATACCCACGACTAGGGACTTTGAAGGATGTACTTATGGACTACCATGTCCCCACTAGTATGATCCACATCATAGTCCAGGTAGTCAAGTACACATCCTAAGGGCTTTACCAACATGTAACAGAGAGACAATCAGTGTACACGTTAAGGTAAAGATCAACCAGATAGCATACTATCATGTCGAGCAAGAAAGTCCTCTCTATATATGTCCAAGCATCCACTACAATATACATCCTATGTATAGTAATGGCCTCTAGGGCATACATATAACTAACAGTTTCTGCTCAGGTTTAATATGCACAGAGAATTATTTGGAGTAGAATCATTTGTGTTTGCTTGATCGAAATTCTAAGATGTTTGGCTAACTTGATTATATCTGCGTTGTGTTTAATGTGTCCGTAAACCTCCCCTAACTGCTAGTATGTCGGTTAGCAGGGGTTGCACATTTCTGTACTGGTTTTTACTGGTTTGTGTATGTGGACTTGTTGGATTGTCGTGAATGGATAGCCAGGGATGTAAGACGAGTATTTCTTTCATTCAAATGTAAATTGTAATTTATTGTAATATTCTTGTTGTTAGTTATATGTATGCCCTAGAGGCCATTACTGTACATTGGATGTATATTGTAGTGGATGCTGGGACATATATAGGGAGGACTTTCTTGCTCGACATGATAGCATGCTATCTGGTTACTCTTTACCTTAATGTGTACATTGATTGTCTCTCTGTTACATGTTGGTAAAGCCCTTAGGATGTGTACTTGACTACCTGGACTATGATGCGGATCATACTAGTGGGGACATGGTAGTCCATAAGTACATCCTTCAAGGTCCCTAGTCGTGGGTGTATCGAGATGGGGCATCGATATACCAGAGTAGACTAGCGTATACCTTCTCGACCCATACAGATGGGCGATGGATGATCCCATATCCATTGGTGTTTGACATCAGAGATGATATACGGGTGCTCAGTGGAGACTGGGTACACTGGACGGACTCGCCGAGAACTCCCAGATGGTATTATACCTTACGTCAGATGGCAGTTCTCTGGTGACACTGGTACAGAGTAGTCTGTTGACCCGAGATCGTCATAGAGTCTTGTGTGGTTCCCACTGTGCTTTGATTTCCACCTTACCACGTCCAAGAGGGCGTGCAAAACGGTGGCTTTTGGGTACAGTCCCGAATCACATGGAGGCAATGAGCGATAGGAGGGGATTCGTCTCTCCCGGTATAGGGAGTTGATGTTGCGCTGTGTTCGATTGGCTATAACCGAAAATCCCTGGGTAAGGTTGCTGAGATTTACTGGTAAGTGTTACCAGTAGTTTCTCGAACTGTTATAGACCTCATATCGACACGACTTATCGAGCTATTGGGGTCTGACGTTTACCACCCCTAGGCGAGATATGCGACATATAAGACGACGAGACCAGACTGTACGGTAAGTGTTACTGGTTGGATTCACAGGAGTGTGAGCGGGCTTGCTCGTCGATCTTCTGATCGCTCAATACCCGAGTGGCCGTTACGTTTAGCAGACCGCTTGCGGCTTGTGGGTGTTTGATATGATCATCATCTGCTGCCGGCGTATTGACGAGTCTTTAGAGTCTTACACAGAGGTTTCCTGGCTCAAGCGAAACGAAATAGGAGCGCATATGAGATATGTGTGGGACCGAGAATAATGCGTGTATGTGATACCGTATTTCATTCTCGCGATGAATGTATCGATTGGTTGTATGCGATATAACCTAGTTATCGAATCAAGGGTTGATTCGATAAGCCGATACATTGGATATTAGTCGGTTGTATGCGATATGACCGGATCGTTAAATCAAGTGTTGATTTAATGATTTAATGCATAATTATATATTTGATATATTACTTTGCATTAACTAGTATTGGTTCACTTTAAATGGTTTTTCTCACTTGTTTGTGCACATTGTATATGTGATATATTTTCGTGCACAAGTTTGTATCATGTTTGATGATGCATGATAACTTGGGTTTGTGTAAAGATTAAACCATGGTTATATGAATGGTTAGGGTTTTGTTTTTCTTATTCATTTATATATCTATTTATTCATTTATTTATTTATTTCTTTTTGGCAAAAGAAAAGAAAAATGGTGGCTTTATATGGATGCATGTTGAAGCTTCATGAAGCTTTGACTAAGTCACCATTTTTGTCTTCATGCTTAACCCTAACCATTGACCTAACCCTAGTTTATTCTCTACACTTGACCATGGTTTGATTATGATAAGTATTCATTTTAATTTCTTTTTGAGATATACTTATCATAACATTTTTCATCTTCTTCTTCTTCTTCTCCAAGAAGAAACCTTGCTCCATCAATGGAAACTTGAGCAAATGAGTGAGAAATCCAATTCTAAAGTGAACCCACTTCCTATTTCTTCATCCTCTACCTCTTGCCAAGTAGTATAGGGTGTTTTCTTCACAAGTTTCATGACTTGGTGAAGTGGGAGCTTGATCTTGTGTTGCCTCGACGTAGATCATCTTCAGCATCGTTGTCGATGACCTAGCCCGCCCATTTCTCCGATGAAGCCAACGCTAGAGCCCGGGATTTGATTTGGACAGCAAGGGGACTTCATCACGGAGCTATGGAGGTGGAGAACTGGATCTACAAAGGTTGTATTTCCGTTCACTTAGAGTAAAGTCGTTTACTTGTTTTTTTGTCGCCTAAAATTCTAGTTAACGATCTAGTCTAGGGTTTCTCGGCACCGTAAAATTTGAAACGGGCATGGTTGATGCCTTGTGAGACCTCTTGAGAGTGCCTAGGAACCCTACACTTTTGCGGGACACATCCGGGTTGAGATTGTAGCCACCGTTGTATTATTTCATTTACTGTTTTCTGCTCCTAGGATAGACCCAAGGTGGGGTGCACAAACTACCGGCTACTTTGAAGTGTTTAGTGGCCTACTCACGTTATTAAGGGAGACCACTTCACTTCGGGTACTAGACAGGTAGTTTGCCGTACCCGTAGGGGTCTAGGGTGGGGTTTTGGCTACTCATCGCGACTGTGTAATCCGTCTTTCTTTGCAGGCCCAAAAAATGCGGATTCGTAGAAAATCCAATATGTTCATCTGTGATCTGGAATGCCTATTATTGCGTCTGACGAATGTACAATATCTGTATATGATATCTATTAGGCGTCGCTTATGTTTTACACCCGCGCTAGCCCAGCCCCCGCTCTGTCGTTAGTTAAGTAACCTAACGGGTAAATGACGGGGCCCAGTGGCGAATGCGGATGGCATAAGAGGACGTTGTATTTTCGTTGTTTTCTGCAATGATAGGTTAATTGATGGGACGCATTATATTAATGCAAAGAAAATAAACCAAAGTTGAATCGTTGGAACAGTTTAAAAGAGACCACTCGGTTATTTTTAAAACAGAAGATATTTTTAATTGCGGAGCTTAAACCACTCCTTTTAAAAGCTATCAGGTTCCTTCAATCATATCAAGTTCACTACGTTCACGGTTTCGCCAAAACCATTCGTAGCCCTCCATCATTTCATTTGGGTATTCAGTAGTATTCAAGCTATGTATTTTGACCAACGCCAAGGCAAAGTGTTTGGTAACTGCTGGGTATTCATTTGTTGCATAGATAGATGAGTTGGTTTGGGACAGTCGTATTACCATTTGGCCAACGTCAGGGGTATGTACGGATGGGTTCAAATTAACAAGATAATGATGGATAGAACTTGACATGTAACTTGTGACATTTTGACCAACGCCAAGGTCATAAGAGCATGGGGCAGAAATTGATATCAGGAATTTCTAAAGAAACTGAAATTTGCAAAGAGTTGCATACCATTTGGAGTGTGATAATTTTGGTAGGATTCCTTCAGCTTTATCACACGATGATATTTAGATCCCGATCCTACTGTGAGTATCCGCTACTCATCAGAAGATTCGTCACTTAACGATCAATGTTATAAACCAAGTAGGCGTCGAGAAAGGTGTCAGCGGGCTACGCCTCTAGAGAAAAGAGGTTATTTAATTAAGGAACTTCGCGAAAGCGTCGGAAAATCTCCCTTGAAATACCGACACCGGCCTGGCTGAACGGTTAAGCAAGTATTGTACGGTGAGAATAATCCTGACTAGTTCTTCCTTTTTGGTTTGAGGAGGGATTCAAGAAACGGTGGGAGCCATCCAGTTTAGATAAACTAAAAACCACTCTAAACTTGCAACAGCATCATGCTAAAGTGTTCCCTCTCTCTCTCAATTGCAGCGACCCAGAACATGACAGGCCTTAAGTTACTATTAGATAAAAATATTTTGACAGGGCCAAACTATAAAGACTGGTTCCAGAATGTCAAGATGGCAATAACTTACGACAAATTGGGGTATGTCCTTACTACTAAGGCACCTGCTGACCCTGGTCCAGAATCCAGTGTCGCGGATAAGGAAATCCGCAAGACCTGGGAGATTGACTGCGCGAAGGCCAAATGCATCGTGCTTGCCTCTATGAATAATGAACATCAGAGGAGGCACGAGAATATGGATCTTGAATCCATATTTCTCCACACCAAGGAACTGTATGGAGAGCAATCTCATATAGCTAGATACGAGACCTCGAAGAAATTGTTTCAGTCAAGGCTGGCCGTCGAATCATCTGTATGAGAACATGTCCTTAAAATGATTGGCTATATAGAAGAGCTCGCGGACCTTAGGATGACATTAGAGAACGAGCTATATACAGACTTGGTTCTTCAGTCCCTTCCTTCCACCTACGCCCAGTTTATTCTGAATTTCAACATTCAAGGAAAAGAAGTTGAACTTCCAGAACTCCTTAACATGTTAAGGAGTGCAGAGGGCACCTTGCTGAAAGTAAGGGAAACACCCACTATATTTGTTCGCGGTGCTTCCTCTTCCGGGTCCAAGGCTAGGGCCAAAGGAAGGAAGAAGAAGACCGCTACCAAACCAAGAGGTGGTGTTAGTAAGGTGGGAGTTAAGGGAAAGGCAAAGGTTGTGGTGCCAGTAGTGGCAAAGGACGAGTGCTTCCACTGTCGTAGGAAAGGCCACTGGAAGAAACATTGCAAAGCTTGGATTGCCAAGAACTAGGACCCGAAGTAAGCTGTGGCTTCGTCTTCAGGTGTGTTTGTAATTGAAAATTGTCTGTCAATCAACTCTACTTCCTGGGTATTGGATACCGGATCAGGATCTCATATATGCAATTCATTGCAGGCACTGAGAAACCATAGAGTGCTGAAGGTTGGTGATATGACCCTCCAAGTTGCTAACGGAGCAAGCGTGGGTGCTGTGTCCGTAGGGATTATCACCTTGGATTGACGAGTGGACATATTTTGGTTTTGCATAACTGTTTTTGTGTACCCAGTTTAACGTGTAATATCATATCAGTATCGTTGTTATCAAAAGAAGGTTATGATTTCACGTTTGTAAGCGATGTTATTAACATCCACCTTAATCATGGTTTGATTGGGTCCGGTACACTAGATAACGGTATATATGTGTTAAACCAATTACAGATTTTCAATGTCCAAAACACACTAAAAAGAAAGTCTCCTGATATAAATCAGGCTTTCTTATGGTATTGTAGACTAGGTCACATCAATGAGACAAGATTAACTAAGTTACATAGAGAAGGATATTTGAATCCGTTCGAATATCAATCTTATGCCACTTGTCAATCATGTCTCAAAGGAAAGATGACAAAGACTCCATTCACTGGACATGGAGTAAGAGCGAGCGAGCTCTTAGGACTCATACACAGCGATGTGTGTGGTCCAATGTCTACACATGCAAGAGGTGGTTTTTTATATTTCATTATTTTACGGATGATTACTCTATGTATGGATTCATTTTCTTAATGAAACATAAATCCGAGGCCTTTGAGAAATTCCAAGAATATAAGAATGAAGTAGAAAACCAAACCGGCAAAAGTATCAAGACACTGAGATCTGATCGAGGTGGTGAATACTTAAGTGCCGAGTTCCTGGGTTACCTAAAAGAGAATGGAATTCTCTCTCAGCTTAATCCTCCATACACTCTACAGTATAACGGTGTATCGGAAAGACAGAACCGAACCCTATTGGATATGGTACGTTCCATGATGAGTAATGCTGAGTTACCGCGATCTTTCTTGGGTTATGCGATAGAATCAGCTGCATATCTTTTGAACAGGGCTCCTACCAAGACTGTGCCTACCACACCATATCAGATGTGGAGTGGGAAGAAACCCTATCTTCAGTATCTGAAAATATGGGGATGTCCAGCTTTTGTTAAAAAGAAGCATGCGGACAAACTCGAGGCACAATCAGTATTGTGTAACTTTATGGGATATCCAAAGAACTCCAAGGGTTATTTTTTCTATTACCCAGAGGAACAAAAGGTTTTTGTTTCTCGTAATGCCTATTTTCTAGAACAGCAGTTTTTAGAAAAGGGAACAAGTGAGAGCGCAATAGAGATGGAAGATTCCAGAGCCACAAACTACTACTGAAAGTTTGGTAGAACCAGAAGTTCAAGAAGAACAGGACATTCCCGCATCCCTTCGCAGGAGTAGTAGGCCGTCTCATCCACCTGAGAGATACTACGGTTTTCTCATGGACGGGGATAGAGAAGATTGCATCATTGATAATGATGAACCTACTAGCTTCCAGCAAGCCATCCAGAGCGGCGACTCAGTAAGATGGCTGGATGCAATGCGGAACGAAATGGAGTCCATGTACACCAACAAAGTATGGACTTTGGACTTTGCTCTAGATGGGGTAAAACCCATAGGATGCAAGTGGATCTTCAAGAAAAAGATTGGTGTAGATGGACAGGTAGAAACCTATAAGGCTAGACTTGTTGCAAAGGGTTTTCTTCAAAGACCTGGTTTGGACTATGATGAAACTTTTTCTCCAGTGGCTATTCTCAAATCCATTCGTATCCTTCTTACCATTGTCTCCTTCCATGATTATGAGATCTGGCAGATGGACGTAAAGACGGCTTTTCTAAATGGTAATTTAGAAGAGTGCGTCTATATGGATCAGCCAGAAGGTTTCAATCAGAGTAGGAGCAGCGGGAAAGTGTACAAGTTGCTTAAGTCCATTTATGGACTAAAGCAGGCATCGCGGAGTTGGAACATCTATTTTAATGAAACGGTCAAAGAATATAACTTTATCAAAAATCCAGATGAACCATGTATATATAGTAAAATTGTAGTACGAACTGTCGTATTCCTCGTCTTGTACGTGGATGACATTCTCTTGATAGGAAATGACATTCCTATGCTACCATCTATCAAAGGATTCTTGTCACACAGGTTCTCCATGAAAGACCTGGTGATGCCTCTTACATTCTGGGGATCCGGATCTATCGTAATAGATCCAAGAGGATGTTGGGACTTTCGCAGTCCAGGTATATCAACACTATACTGAAAAGATTCAGAATGGAAAATTCTAAGCGCGGTAATTTACCGGCTTGTCATGGAATCACCCTCTCCAAAGAGATATCTCTCAAGACTGATTTGGAAAGGGATCGCATGTCAGTTATACCCTACGCTTCTGCGGTAGGCTCTATAATGTATGCGATGTTGTGCACCAGACCAGATGTAGCTTACGCACTGAGCGTGGTAAGCCGGTATCAGTCAGACTCAGGGGAGAAGCACTGGATAGCAGTAAAGAACATTCTCAAGTACCTAAGAAAGACTAAGAATATGTTCTTGGTTTACGGCGGAAAAGACCTCAAGATCGAGGCTTTTGCTGACTCCAGCTTCCAGAGTGACAAGGATGACTCCAAGTCCATGTCAGGTTATGTCTTTATCCTCAATGAAGGGGCGGTGTGCTGGAAGAGTTTCAAGCAGGACACCGTTGCTGACTCAACGATGGAAGCAGAGTATATCGTTGCTTATGATGCCGCAAAAGAAGCAGTCTGGATGAAGAAGTTCCTCACAGAACTTCAGGTGGTTCCATCCATTGTTGATCCAATACCTCTGTATTATGACAACAACGGGGCTATAGCTTTAGCAAAGGAACCCGGGTCCCATAAGAAGTCCAGACACATCTTAAGGTGGTATCACCTCATCAGGGAGATCATAGATCGCCGGGAGATTGAGGTCTGGAGAGTTGCTACAGAGGAGAACACTGCAGATCCACTCACAAAGGCCTTACCCCAAACTCAGTTTTAGAGGCTATTCAAGATGATAGGTCTTCGATACGCCAGTATATGGCCCTAGTGCAAGTGGGAGATTGTTAGTGTATATGCCCTAGGGGCCATTATTGTATCATACTAGCTTGTATATTACTTAATGGAAGCTTGGGATATTCACAGTTATATTAACAGTCTTGCTAAACATGGTAGTACGCTACTTGGTTTGTATCTATCTTAATATGTGTATATGTTAGCATATCGAGAATACATATTGATAGAGCCTTTAGGATCTTGCTTGACTACTAGCGTTGTGATGATAGTCACACTAGTGGGGGCTGGGAAGTCTGCAAGCACATCCTTTTTCAGGTCCCTAGTCGTAGGATTATCGAGACAGGGCATTGATACTCCGGAGTAGACTAGTTTGTACGCTTCTCATCCCAGTTGGGGAGATGGTCTGTCCCACAGCCATCAGTATGTTGTATTGGAGATAGTATACAGGTGCTCGTTGGGTTACGGGTACACCGGACAGGACTCACAGGGAACTGTTGATTGGTATTATACCCATCGCCAGTTAACAGTTCCCAGGTGACATGAGTACAGCATAGTCTGCAGACTTGACACTGCTGCTTCGTCTCGAGTGTGTTCCCACTGTTTTTAAATTGCTACCCTACCACGGCTCAAAGGAGTCGTGCAAACAGGTAGCAGTTGGGTGCAGTCCTGAAGCACTTGGAGGTAGTGGCGATTAGATAGGATTCGTCTCTCTTGGTATTGGGAGTTTATATCACGTTGTGTTTGGAGAGCCATTACGCAAAGTCCCTGGCCAGAGAAAACAAGATTTACCGGTAGGATTTCCAGTAGTTTCTCAAGGTGTAATGGGCTTCACTCTGACACGACTTATACTGCTTTTAGGGGACTGACGCTTGCCGCCCCCTAGGCCCGATATGCGATAGTCCTAGACGAACAGACCGGACTGTACGGAGATTGTCACATCAAGCTCAGTAGGAGTTCGGATGGGTTTCCTCATCGGCCTTCTTATCGACATCTACCTGGAGACCGTTACGTACAGCTAGTACCGCTTGCGGCCTGTGGTTGAACCCACTACCAGCGTAGTCTCGAGTCTTTAGAGTCCCACACAAAGAGTTTCCCTGCTTCGGGCGAAATGATATAGAGGTCGTATGGTTTTACGACAGGCTTCGGACACATACGTGTATTTATGCACGTACGATGTTCGGACAGTTTTTACTAACGGGCTTTAGTTTAAGCCAGATTCTAGTATTGGATTTATACAGTCTCAGTATTTCCGTGTTTTCACGGATAGGAGGGGTGTTGTAATTACTCGAGAAGTTTCTAGAAGAAAGGTGACTTATTATGCTTTAATTAATTTATGAATTAAGCTTAATGAGGTGGAGAAGATGATGTGTAATTTGCATTAATTACATCATGAGTCATGAGGTGATTCACCTCAAAGTAATTAATGAAGCATGGTTGATATTTTGAGATATTATCATATAGATATTTTCATGCTTCATTATTTATCCAAATGACTTAAGATATTTATTCATTCTCACTTACACATTCTCTCTCCTCAAGCTCTCTCTCTCTCTCTCTTCGAGCCTAACTCTAATCCTCTCATGTGTTGAGATCATAGGGTTAGCAAGACTAATAGATCCCTAATCCTCTTCTATATCCTCTAGGTTACTTTGATTAGCACTCATAGCTACTTAGTTACCTCAAGTGTGAGGTTAAAGGTTGGAGAAGTAGCTCTCGGGTGGATCTTCTATCACAACGAGGAGGCCGACGAGGAGGTGAACTACAAGGACAAGAAAGACTTGAATCATCAGGTATAATCATCTATCATAGTAGCTAATCACTTCTATATAGTTGTTAGTTAGGATTTAACAAAGATCCGTAAAGTTTGTCGATGTTAGTTTAAACAAAATGATTGTTTTACCTATTCCGCCTCCCCGCATCATGTGGGGTGTCTAACGTCGACTTACAGAATATTTGTACGGCTGCCGACATGCATGGCTGGCTGTACAGGCTTCTTCTCTTTCTTCTTATTTTTCTTCTTGGAAGACTTCTTTACTTTGGGGATTTTCCCTTTATCAATAGCCTTTGGAGTGGTATGTGGCTTCAACACCCCTTCTACGATCTCCATTTCAAGCGGGCTATTCTACCTAATCGCAGGACATGCTTAGTGATCTTTTAACATTCTCTTCATTTTGGGAGACAATCATCTCCCATAAGGCTTCTCCAATGAACGTCATTGGCTTGGGCCGGTCGCCGTAGCTCGGGCAAAATCAGAAAGCTGCTCTTCATTGCAAGGTAGAATAACTTCTTTGTTTTATCACGCGGGAACGAATATTCTCATCCCATCTTTTCTTCAAGAGTGAGTGCTTTGACAACCATACGCTTTAGGACAGTTCAGTTGTTGTTGCGTATTAGCAGTAAACACTGCCTTACCCTTACTCTTGAAGTTTCACGAATCTCCATTAGAAGAGGCAGGACCTTCGTTCATCGCATTAAGCTGAGCTAACTTATCGATGAGCTCTTGAAAAGTTACAGGGCTGAGAAGGGACAGATATGGGAATACTTGCACCTTTTTATCGAGTGTGCTCACGAACATACTTATGGCCGGAGCTACAGTGATTCTTTGTCCACACTTGGCAAACGAGAAGGCTAAATTAAATGAGACATAGGTTCAGTACGCGATCACGTAGTGTACTCGCTCGCTCTAGCGACCCTCTAGCAAAAGAGGAGCTCCATCTCATCAAAGGTTTTGATTGAGTCATTAGGAATCTCCAAGTATTCGAAAGCCACGTCCGCTAGACTGCTAACTAACTGTAGAAGGAGCAATATATCGTTACTCCCAGTGTTGCCGCATTTGGACCTGAACTGGTTGATGTGGTGTTTCGGGTTTCTGGTTCCTTTATATATAGAGAATGTCGGGATCGTATTTCCTGACGGGTATTGTATTTAGTCATAATATGCTAGGTAAGGTCGATCGGTCTTTATCAACATGCCGGCAGCTTCATTGGCTAGGTGAGCTTTGAACTGCTGGGCGATATATTCGTCCAGCTGTGATTTGGAGATTATTTCCTCCTTTTTCGCTGATGAAGCTTAGAGGGGATTGGAAGTCTCTCCTTTATCTTTGATATTGACCACTAACAGTTCATCTACTGGTGGTTTGGGCTAACCTATCATCCCGATCACGCTGTAGAACAGGGCGACCATCTTTTCCAGCCTGGCATTCATTTCCTCAACTTTTTCATCTTTCTTCTGGAGCATGCACTTTAGGTGGTCAGTATCAGACTCCTACTTCTTTCTTTCTTTGGAAGCATCGTCCGGGTTCGTATGAGGCGATAGGCTCATAATTTCCACCGCTTAAGCCATTAACTCTTGCAGCTTCTAGGATCTTTGGTTATAGACTGTGTGACTGGTCTATGAGAGACAGAAGCTTTGTTTTCATCCTTGGGGTTCACCATATAAACTGTATGAACTACTAAGCCTCCAGACTTAGGGCGTTTGGAGTGTGGGACCTTGGAGTATGCTTTAGGTACTGCAGCTTTATATGGCTTCCCTCTTTTATGAGAAACCACTTTTGGAGAAACCATCATGGCAAGAACCCTTTGAGAATTCACCTCTGTATATTTGGGAGGGACCATCGTCGAAGGAGCCACTGTATGGGTAGGCACCTTTGGCTTAAAAGAAGAGTTATTGACATGAGCCTTCACTTTCTTGGATCAAGGAGAGTTGTCCTTGTTGATGACCAGCCCTTTAAGTTATTTCTATACCTTATGGATGGTGGAGGAAAGTCATTTCAAAGAGAGGGTCGACTTTGGCTCGCTTGATATCTCCAGAGGAGGTGGAGGCTTTTTAGCACAACAGTTGGAGAATTACGCTTCACCATATTCAGCGCTTCAAAGCTATTCCAAGTTAGAACAGCAGCTTGAATCACCGGAGCTGATGGAGTCATTCCAGATAGGGAACTGACCCCAATGTGCCTCACTTGGCGCCAATAGCGACGTTGAGTACCTCTGGTAATAAGAGTTTCTTCATTCTTGGGAGCTTTATGAACTTGCCCACTGCATAGCTTCAGAGTTAGGATATCCTGCCCCCCATGTAGCTTCGAGACTGGGATATGAGTCAGTCGCTGAAAGGTCGACATTCTCAGCTAAACCTTAGTAGAATCCTGGAGTGCCAGCCTATTAAAGACAAACTGGCATGGAGGTGACACCTTCTTTGATGCCTCAGAAGCTTCAGGAGCTGAGAGAGTCAATCGTTCAAACATAGCTTTCACGGAAATTGTGAGCTTCTTAGCAGGGCTTATAGCAATAGCTGCCAGTCTATTAAAGACTGACTTCTTCTTCGTATCATCTTTCGGCTTTGAGGCACTGAAGGCAGAAAGTGGAGAAACGGTTCCGAAAAACACTCCAATCATGTCTTAAGGGACTGGAAAGTCGTAGGTGGCCCATATGTGACCCCACGGGATGGGGTGACACCAGAGTTACACCTTGAGAAGGTGTTAAAGGTGAAAGCCATTGAGTCTATAAGGAGAGGAAACACCAACTTTAGTATCCTAAATATCTAAGGGCAACATAAACACAATATACCGTGATTGTTTCGCGAAACACGACACACGAAGTGTGGAGTAGAAAGAGAAAAAGGTCCCATCAGGCGTGTCAGAATTTGTTTACTGCCAGAAATGAGGAACTGAGACGTAGGGAGCGCGTCTATCTTGAATACAGGGGAAGATGCTATATGGAACATATCCATCCACCTCTCCGAAAATACCAAGTTGATTTATGGTACCGTATATCAGAGGTTTGGATGGATACGACCGATGTAGCTGAACTTACAAGATTCCCCCTCATATATAAGGGGTTTTTGATTATGGGGACGCTTTTTCCTATAGGCTCAAGCCCCTGCAATTAATTACGTTATCACAAAACGATACCAACTTTCTCCTTTTCCATGAATATCACTTCGTGGCATGTTATATGTATTGTTTATTTTGGGGTTGCACTTGGATTGCATATGGAGACTAATATATCATTTCCCATAGGGCACGGATTATTCCAAATCCGTAAATCTTAGATTTAGGATTGAACTTAGGCTATATCTGCCATCAGTTCAGAGGTTTAAGGATCGTTAATCTTGTTTTAGACTAAGATCGACCTGAAATATGGTTAAGAACCTTTAATCTTGTCATAGATTAAGGTCAACTTAAAATATATAAACATATAAGCTTGATTGATTTTTAAAATCAAAGAAGTTTAAAACTTCAGGGACTAAGTCTATTTTAAACTAAACATTGGGCTTTATGTTACCGAACAGTGTTAAGCACAAAGCCATATATTTTGTTTTGGGCTTTACATAACCCAATAGTGCTAAGCACTGGGTCTAGAAGCTTAAGTTTTAACATAGAATATAATATCCTTCCTGCTTCAATGCTCACGTAATATCACGTGAGTCGCTGGTTTTCTTTGGCGCTCACTTACTATAATGTGAGTAGTGTCATGTGAGCCACTGAGGTTTGGTCGCTCATGTGACTTTCACGTGAGCTGTTGAGTCCTGAACGTTCACGTGCCTTTCACGTGAGCTGCTGAGTTCGGGGCACCCATGTGCCTATCACGTGAGACGCACTTCTTTGATTTGTTCCTTGGCGCTCACGTGCATATCACGTGAGCTGATGTTTCCTTCTGTCTTTTTCTTTTTCATAAGAACTAAGTTCTATTAATTTCTTCATAAAAGAACCATCTTTCTTTTCTTTTCTCTTTTTTTATAAAATATATATTGAAGGAACTAAGTTCCTTGAGTATAAACTCCCTCTTTTCTTTTATTTTCTACTTTTTTGTTCTTTTCTTCTATTCGTATGTAGATGGTAAAACAATATTGTTCTCTCCTAGATCTTGAATATGAAGAACACGATCTTCCCAATGAGAATTAAAATCCTTTTATGGGAGATCTGTCTTATGGATCTCAGATCCAGAGGAACAACTAAGTTCTTTTAAAGGGTTAAACCCTTAGATATATATGATAAGTAAAGATGATTCTTTTATCTCTATAATTTCTTTACTTAGGATTTGAGCAAGGAGATGATCTTATTCTTTATGGAGAATTAAATTATCAGTTTTTGCAGAGCTTATGGGGGGTAATTTGTATTTGAGACTTGGAGTCTCAGATCCTTTATATGGTAGAGGAAAATTATCAATTAGTTTGAGTAAATCTCTTATTAAGAAATATAATTGATTTAATTGATCTTACAGATCACTCGGGAAATTTTATTCACCATTGGATCATTAATCCAGTGACTTTCTGTTTAACAGAAAATATTTCTTGTTCGTTTTAACAAGATTAGGAAATATTTTCCTAACATAAAATTTAATTCTATCAGATGATATGATCGATGATATTATAACCACCATTGGATTTTAAATCTAAAGGTTCTCTGTTTAACAGAGAAAATCTTAGTATATTAGAAAGATCAGGGAAAAATATTTTCCGAATAGAATATAATTATATCATATAGAATTTAATTCTACTAGAAACCAGCACTTCAAGCTGAGGCACACACATACTATCACGTGAATGCTGCCATATACATATATGGCAGCGGTACTCATGTGCTTAGCATATGAGCTCTACCATAAGAATACTGTAAGGGAACTCACGTGTTTAATACATGGTAATATCCCTAAATTATTTATTTATAGACAACAAAGGCTACGGCCAACCCATTGGATTTTGGATTATAGATGGAGGAATATCTCCGGTCTATCTTGTGTTGAGCAGCGAATCTTGAGACTTTGAAACTCTTGAAAGCGGGCCCGTTTTCAGAAATGATCCGTCTTGATGTGCCAAAATGGTATAACACATTTTGTCGGAAAAATATTAGAATAACCTCCACTTTGACTTCTTTTAGGGCAATGACTTCATCCCATCTGGAAAAGTAGTCCGTTGCTGCCAACACGAACCTGCGGCCTTTAGATGACGGAGGGTCAATTGGTCCAACTATGTCGGTGCCCCATATTTTGAATGGCCATAACACTACGGTAGGATGCGGTGGGTTAGGATGTTTGTGTATGAAGTTGTCGTGTATTTGGTAGAGGTAGCATTTCTTTCCATATTCTTCACAATCTTTTATCATAGCATACCAGTAATATCCAAGCCATTTGATTTGAAGCCGCATTTTAGGGCTGGATTGATGAGCTTCGTAGACGCCCGACTGAACTTCTTTCATAACTTTCTGGGCTTCAGCTAAGAACAAACACCTGAGCCAGAGCGGTCAAATGATCTTCGATATAGTGTGTCATTTACGAACACATATTGGAGAGCTCTTCTTTAGCTGAACTCTCGCAGGTTTCACTTCTGATAACTTGTCATATCGGAGATACTCTATGAAGGGTTCTCTCCAATCAGGATCGTCTTTGATCACCAGAGCTTCTCTAGCAGGACCGTTCTCTTATTCTAGAATTTCTACTCCTCGTAATGAACTGGAGTTAGGATCTGCCGGTTTCTGACTGTAATTAGAATTTCATCCATATTAGGGTCATCTAACTCTTTGGCCAAGCGAGCAAGTACGTCGACCTTTCTATTCAATGCCCGGGAAACGCTCATTAGTTCAATGTGGATGAACCATTTCATGAGCACTACAACCCGACTTCTGTATTACGCTAACTCGGATTTATATAGTTTGTAGTCACCGCTTACATGATTGAAGACCGGCTGAGAATCTCTATAGACGCGTTGTCGAGCGATCTCCATTTCTATGGCGAGCTCAAGACCGGCTATTAGCCATTCATACTCAACCCCGTTGTCCGTTCGAGGCTCCGTAAGAGCGAAGGAACATCATAGGATCCCTCCTAATGTTGTGATGAACACCAATCCTATCTCATATTTTGTCCGTGGGATGTTTAATTTGCTGGAAGACCTTATTGATGAAGATCCATCGAAATAGAGCTCCCAGCATGGCTCTTCATCTTCAAGGTGCAACGCTTGTTCATTGGGTAGCTCACAATTTAATGGTTACCCTTTAGGTATGGGATGAGCAGCAAGAAAGTTGGCGAGGGCTTGCTCTTTTACTGCCTTCTAAGGAGTATAGACTATATAAAACTCAAGAAGTATGACAGCCCATCTTGCCATTCTATCAATTAAATTAACTTTGGTCATCAAGTATTTTAGCAGGTCGATCTTGGAGATCAGCATAACCCGATGAGCGAGCAGATAATGCATCGGCTTCTTCACGGTGAATATCAAGGCCAAGCATTGCTTTTTGATCGAGGAATAGTTATGTTCCGCCCCGACTAATGTTCGACTGAGGTAGTATAGAGAATTTTATTTTCTCTCCTCATTATTCTGGGCAAGGAGCGTGCCGAGTGATTCATCTAACGCGGCAGTTTAGAGAATCGGCGATTTATTTGGAATGAGAGCAACAAGCACTAGAGAGTGCAACAGGTACTGTTTGATACTTTCGAACGTTTATTCACATTCGGCGTCCCAAACGAAGGAAGTTCCTTTCTTCATGAGCTTTGAAAAAGTCTTACATCTTCGCGATAGGTTCGAGATAAACCATCATATATAAGTAAGCCTGCCTTGAAAGAATCTTATCTGCATCAAATTCTTTGGAGGGAGCATCTCCATAATGGCCTTTATCTTTGATGGGTCAACTTCGATCCCCTGATGTCGGACTATGAAGCCCAAGAATTTTCCCGATGACACGCCAAAAGCACACTTTAGAAGATTCATCTTCAGATTGTACTCCCTCAGTTTGGTGAAGACGGTTCGGAGATCTTGGATGTGATTGGATTTGGATTTATTCTTGACGACCAAGTCATCGACGTAGCATTTGACGACTTTATGGATTAGGTCATCAAAGATCTTTGTCATTGCTCTTTGATATGTAGCGCCCGCATTCTTTAATCCGAACAGCATCACTTTGTAGCAGTATATTCCAATCAGGGTTCGAAATGCTGTGTGTTTCTCATCCTCGGGAGACATTTTGATCTGATTATATCCAGACGAGCCATACATGAAGGTGAATAGCTCGTAACTTGAGGTATCGTCGACCATCATTTCCATGAATGGGAGTGGGAAATCATCCTTAGGGCATGCCTTGTTAAATTCTCTAAAATCGACGCAAACACGGATCTGCCCATTTTTCTTCTTCACTGGGACAATGCACACGATCCAATCCGCATATTTCTCCTCTGATGAAGCCGACATCAATGAGTTTTTTGGATTCCTTGATGATCTTTTCTTCCAGCTCCCTTCTCATTCTTCGAGGAGCCTGCTTAACCGGCTTAGCATCGGAAGATATATCAAGCCTATGCATGGCCACCTCAGGTATCTCTTTTTATGTCCATGCGAAACAGTCAACAAACTCATGCAGCAGGGCGATTATTTGCTCTTTCAGTCATATGGCAGGGGCGAGCTGATATAGGTCGGCCTTGGGTTATCGGGTGTTCCCAAATCGATTTCAGTTAGCTCGTCAAATGTTACTTGTCTACCGCCTTCGAGCTCTTGGGGGGCTTCTTCTGGCTCGGCTAGCTCATCTTTATTTTCTAATTTTTCACTGGTCTCGCTGACATAGACCATGTAGAAAAAGTCGAACTTGGGTTCGATGAAACCTATACTCTATCTATCTGGGACTTATTCATTGATGAGTGATCGGGTTTGAGGTGGATAACATAGTCATTCTTAAAATTTTGATTCAGACTCCGTTTGATATAACGGGCATCCACATTTCTTGAAATACTCCCGCATTTTGGGCACTTAATATCTAGAGTTTAGGACTTCTCTTATACCTTTTTCATAAGAAAGGCATGTCACAGATCTATCTTTCCGGGGGAATGACAGGGTTTGACCCGTAAAACAAGATACCCTTCTGCCCACTCTTTCTCCCAGGGACGTAGAAGGTTTTCAATTGGTATACAATGGAGACTAACAGCACGTCAAGTTCTTCGCGCATCTGCTCTGGAACCCTTGTGACGGCCGGAGACCCTTCCATAATTTTAGGGGTTTCCCTTGGTTTTACTTTTTGCACGGAAGCCTTATCTGCACATTTGTTGGACGGATCATTTGCATCTGATTCTTCAGTATCACTGCCAATGCGAGGGTGAACATTGTTGATGGATGGGCCTTCAATATCAGACTCATCTGTATCGCTGCCAAAATGAGGGCGAGTTTTACGAAAGGATGGGCTCTCGGCGTCAGATTCATCCGTATCACTGCCGAGACGCGAGCGTACTTGAGGATCTTTGGTTTTGAAGACGACAGCCGGTTCAGAGTTGCTTTTGGAATTCAAGGCCATTTCTCCCCCAGCCGTTTGTAGCTTGGCATCTTGGAGATTCGTGAAGTACCGAGAATCTTCATATCGAACTTCGTGTACACCAAATGGCATTATGTCTCTGTCAATGCATTTTTCTTCACCATTTTTTGTATACTTCATGGATTGATGGAGTATTGACGGAACAATGCCATAATCGTGAAGCAATGACCGCCCCTAAAGAATTTCATAGGGTGTATCGGCATCGATGATATATATCTTAGCCTCCATCTGCAGCTCCCAAAATTTGATTGGCAAGGGTATGGATCCCAGGACTTGCTATAAGTTTTGGTTGAACCCCTTGATGACAATCCTTTCCCTTGACAGATGGCATACATCCATCGACAGACTTTTTAGGGTCCGTAGGTTTATAATATTTACTAAGGACTTTGAATCAATCAATATACGATTAATCCGATCTTCGTCACTGTATCCTATTACGTAAAGCGGCCGGTTATGCATAGTCGTCCCCAGTAATAGATCTTCATTATTGAACGCAACCGCAGCTACATGCAAAGTATACTGGGCCTCCTTCATGTTGATTTCCGTGAAGCGAGCCTGATACCGTGTTCACACCAAAATATTGCATTTAATACAGCACATTCTTCTGCTCGTTTGTTTATAGGTAGGTGCTTTTGATCCGTGTTTGCTACAAGATTACAGGTTACAAGTTCATAGTCCAAAATAACTCAAATCACGCAAAATCTCCACAGTTATGCCAAAATCCAGAGCATCTACCACAAACAGATAAAATTCGGGTTCCGGTCATCCACACCCGTCAAGTGCCACTTACTAGTTCAAGAGACAAGGCGAATAACAGCGGTCATTCATGCCTCAAACAAGCACAGAGTACGAGAAAGGTGGCACAAAGATCAAGGGGTGCGCGGAGCTCGAGAGAGATCGAGGCCAAAAAGATTAAATGAGTAGCCATTTTGGACTGTTAAAAATCTGAAAATATTTTGGAACCATTTTGCAATTTGGAACCTGTAAAACAGAAGAAGAAAGCAACATGAGAAGGAACAAGAAAAACGACACACTAATTCCCCAAAGTGGCGGCGGAACCGCGATCAAAAGGGGGATTAGGCGGCGGAATCGCGGCCTCCACGTGGCGTCTCACGACCATTTCTCAGGGGTAGTTTTGGAATTGTATATGGGCTGAGAATATGGCCTGAGGGTTTCACTCCTCTGCCAATAAATACTCTAAATTTAATCCAAACCAAGATTACTTTTATTTACTCAGTTTAGTGGGTAGTTTCTTCTTCTTCCTTATCTATTCTCCATGAATATTGTGGTGAGAGCTTTTTGAGTGGAAGATTAATGAAGATGGGGATTTTTTATAACTTATATTATTAAATTCTTGCATTGTAATTTTAATTCCTAGTGTAACTTTTATTTGTTGTTAAGTGGTTGTTGTTTTTTATTGTTCTTCTTTCTTTTCTTTTAATCCGTATTTTTCAAGCCATGATACTCAATGGAGTCTCTTGCTTAGATGAGGGCCTAAGTAGTTAGCTTTTTGTCTTTGTAAAACCATATTTTTCGTTCCTTCTTCTCTTCTTTCTTGTTTTATTTTTCTTTTAATGAGTGAATAATTTACACACTTGTTAGGGCTAAGGAAGGTTAGTATGAGGGATGGAAAAATCCCTTGTGCTTCTCTTTGCTAAATATCTTAAAATGAACCCAAACTAAATAAACACAACCACCTCACTTAGGAGCGGTATAAATGACATATAGCCGCGACCTAAATCGAGAATTCCTTTGGGCACACTACAACGTGACATGTAGTTGTGACCTAATTGGAGATTTGGTTGCGTATATTTGGCCTAGGGATGGAAATAACTGCATGTAGCGGACGGACAAGGGGCATTAGCAATGGATTTAGCGTTGGAAAGCTTTCTTAAACTCGCAAATCCCATTCCTAGGTCCTTCTAATCCCCGCTACTTCCGATTATCCCAACATTATTTCAAGAATGGCAAAAGATAAGCACAAGACTAATTCTAACTCTACTAACCAACCCTAACCCTAAAAAGTTTACTTGAATATAAAACACAAACACTTAGGATAGAATTGAACATACATATACATTCTTTAATTGACTCGTCTAATATAAGAACGCAAATACGAACTATCTCCCTATGAACGACCCGTACTCAACCGGCTAGCTACAAAGCGACACCGCCTTGATTGCAGTAAGTAGGACATATAGAACGCTTAGCATAGCACATAAAAACGCAGACAATCAAATGGCACCACTGCCGGGGAGATGGTAACGTATTTTTTCTTGTTATTCGGGTTAATTTTTGTATATAAACACTAAAAATACAATAAAATCCATCTTGTTATTCTTTAATTCTTTTGTGCGAGTGTGCAAGATAGGAAAAAGAGCAAGTTCAATGCCAAAGACGTAGGAAATTTGACCAACATCTCACGGCTACACAGCGGCGGATCAATGTGAAACCGTGCCAAAATCTGGAGCTACAGTGATCACATCAAAATACAGAGGCTACAAAACAGAAGACCAAAACTAAAGAAGTCAACCCAAGAATACTGGAGCCTCAACTCGACAATTTGACCGCTGATCCATGGCAATTAAAGCGCATTTGACCACGGTTCCGCGGCCAAACATTGGCTTCATTGCTCCGATTTTCTTTGTATGCCCTTCTCTTCTCTAAATTCCCCCTCTGAGCTCCAATAGATTACCTTCTCTGCAATATTCTTTGTGCAAACTCTCTCTCTCTCTCTCTCTCTTTCCAATAATTTTTTTGTACAGGATTTTTGGACCACCGCAAAATAATTTTTTTTTAAAGATTTTGTTTGTTTATTGCTTTGCATATAATAATACAAACATTAAGGGGATATAACACCAATTAAGATTGGCTGGAGATTTAATCACCCTTCCTAAGACCCCACAAATCACAAAATCATACGCATTACCTTGAGTTAGTAAAAATATATAGACCAAACCTATAAGGACTTGTCGCGCTCATTTAGGACAAGTGAAAGTTGCGGGGAATCGGTTGTTTATCTAAACTTGACTTTATGGTGCCTATGCTAGATAAGTGAGGAGGTAATTTTAAAAGGCCTGTCTCACGGTGATTCGTGAGCGGAACCCTCCTTACCTCCCTTTTGCTTATCTGGCCACAATTAGCAGTGAAGAGGCGATTCGAGGGTTATCCTGCAATTTATCGCATGGAAGTCTAGGAGCAGTCTAGTTGGACTTTGAAAACTCTAGTTTTAGGTGTCGTTTGTACATATTATGATTGTGATTGTTTAAAGTTTAGAAAATTCCATATTTTTCAAAAACAAAAAAAAATCAATCCAAAAATTTATAAAAATTCGCCCACTTTCCACCCTCCTTACCTTTCACTCTTTACATATCATGGCTACCCCAATACGACTAACTCTTGCTGAACTTTTGTACCCACAACCAGACATTTCTTCATACGGTTCTTTCTTTGGTCGAACTTCAAATGATCCATCCACGCCCAAAATTTCTTTGAGAAATCGAATAGACGCGTCTAGGACCAATAATTGGACTCTGCAGCCCACTTCGTATCAACTGTTTCAACCTCTCCCGCCTTCTTACGTTGATACCCTTTCTAAGAGTCATGTTGCGACTTCGAGACCCATATCCATTGCTGACAAAATCGAACAATCCTGTAGCCGGTCTTTCACTCCTTTCATCACTCCAAATTCGTTAGGACCACAATTCCAATCACCTTCTTATCATAATGTTGATCCTAATCATGTCCGTTTTTCGCATCCGTTCGATTCCTATCAATACTACCCAACGTTTGCACCTTCCCTAGACATTGCTTCTGAACATCACTATAGGAGTTTCACGTATCCACACGAATTTGAATCTTTTACTGAAACCCCTTCACAACCCATATCTTGTCTTGAACAGTTATTGGAAGAATTTTGGATAGCGTCGTGCTAACAGATAGAGGATTTGAATGCATCCATGGCCGCCCTCATATAACCTAACGAACTAGCAGCTGTTCTTAATTAGCTCCGCATTATACAATGTATGATGAGGCGATGGGAAAATTTGAGGATTTGAGTAGTGAAAGTGAGCATATCACCCTTCCAAATCAAACATACCCACTCCAAATTGAATTCCATGGCTCTAGTTTTGAAAGTCTATCGAGTGCCCCACATGATTCACCAATTGAAGATAGAATGTTAGATGAGTTGTGCGACTATATAGTGTTTGACTTACCCAATTATAAAGGGTCCATTTCAAGTGAAACCACAACCAATTCCTTTAATCTCTACACCTCCACTCAAGAACCAAAATTGATTGAAAATTATGCTTTTGATGAGGTGTCTAAGAAGTTTAACTTTCACTTGATTGAGCATATCGACGCTGAGAATATTTTGGATGATGAACCCATAATTTTGGATGAGTTATTCTCACCAATTCATCATGTCCTTTCACTTCTGTGTGGGCATCACACCAAACCATTAAATGTTTTTCCCGAACTCCATATGCCTTTTGATATCAATGATGATGAATGCATGAATGAGCAGAATTTTGAGGAGAATTTTGAGGATATCATTGAGAATGAACCAGTTTTTCTAGATGAGTCGGATTTTCTAATTCATCATGTCCTTTTCATTGACTGTGACCATTCTCATGAAGGTTTAAATGATGTCATTCCTGAATCACTTCCCTCCTTCCTTTCCATTGTTTCTACTTCGCAAGACACCATATCAACTTCTTTTCCTACGTCTGGTTCACCAAGTTCGGTTGACCAATATTTCCTTGCGAATCGTAAGAGATTTAACCCCATTTCTCAACATATTGATAGATTGGTACACTCCATTTTTTCACATCGATCATCATAAACTGTACTAATCTATTCAATCAATTTCCACACTCAAGTTCGAATTACATTTCTTTCTCCCCTTCCTTCATCTTCTCCTTCACCGAGACCATATACCGCTTCCATCCACATACGGTCCCGTGTATTCTTCATTTCCTCTCTCTACGCATTCTTTCTCCAACCACTGCATTATCACAATAAATTTTTTGAATGATTGGTATTAACTTTTGGCCTGTGTAAGCCCTTTTATAAATTGAAAGTGTTCTCTCCCCCCTAACTTTACACTTCAACGTTTAAATAGTGGGACCGCTGTTTCACTTAAGTTTGGATGGACTTTTTGTGTATATGTTTTTTGTTTGCTTTTTCTTTTAAAAAAAAAAACAGGAGAGCACCAACATATTTTAACTCCTCAACAATTTTGACCCTCTTGGTATAGTATGACGGTGAGGACAATATCCAGTTTAGGTTGGGAAGTGTGTTCGGTAAGCCTTCTATCTTTGCATTCATGTGTATATTTCGCATTTGCATACTTATTTAAAAAACCATAAAAACTGAAAAAATTTCCAAACATATAAAAACTTTGTCGTCAAGTTAGCTGGTAGGGTAACTTAGATTTTTATTCCGAAAATTTAGTTTGACAGCCTAGAAATAACTAAATCATAGGTTTAGGAATTGAAAACCCTAAAAATAACCATCCTTCAGTTTAATCTTAGGAAATATACGTCCTTTCAGGTTTTTTTAGAAGTAAGTAATTTTGAGTTCAGTTCGCAAATTAAGTCAAGATGAAGGAAAAAGTATTGAAAGTTTTATTGAAAGATAAGTCTGAAAAACAGTTTCTATTCTTGAGTCCAAATTCAAAAAGTATATACCCTACAAACCCTCTCCGATATGAGTTGAAAACATTTGGGTCCGCCGTTGGAGCACTTACACGGACCTTGAAATTTGGGACAGTAGAGGATACCTAGAAATACTCTTGCCTAAAAGCCTAGTACGAAAGAAAAAACAGTATTTAAAGCTAACCACCAAAAGAGCATCATTGAAAAATATATCCGGTTTTGAAAAGAAGAAGAAAAAAATAAAATAAATTACAAGATTTAGAAACTGCTATTTACGCTTTAATAAGCTCACACATCTAGTAATTGGCTGATTAGTGTCGTAGGAAGCAGTAATAGTCGCATGAAAGGTGCGTGAGCAAATCCGTCCATCATTACTGAAAAGAAGTAGTATTAGGTATTAGGGTAAGGGTACTATAGCTTGAAAAGAATTCTTGAGCGTAGGAGTGAAATTCACACACATGTACGGGTATACAATCGATATTTGGAGGAAAGATAGAGATAAAGAATAAGTCTTATGTTTTTCATAAAGATGATAAAAATTCCGGATTGGAGATTGTGCTTTAGAAGGAAACTCAAGAGAAACTAAGATCTTTCTAAACTGTCAAAACGTATAGAATCTTAGGTTGAATAAATAGGAGGTGTGAAAAATAAATGATGGATATTTCTAACTTATGATGATAGAGTTTCTAATTTAGATGCTAAACCGCAGGATTAAAATCAAGGTTAACTTATGAAACTAGCTTGACGGGATTTTACAGGTAGTATCCGCTGAAAACTCTCAGGAGACAACACTCCTCCTACTAGAGACACCTAGAGATTTAACGGCTTATTGCAGACGCTAAGTACAACCGTGGTGCCTATGAAAGTGAGCTTAGGACTTTTTGAAAATAATGGTTTTGCTCAGGATGACCAAAAGATAAGTTTGGAGGTATTTGTTCACACCAGAATATTACATTTATTGCTGCATATTCTTCTGCTCGTTTGTTTATAGGTAGGAGGTTCTGATCCGTATTTGCTACATGATTACAACTTACAGGTTCCTATTCCAAAATAATGCAAATCACGCAAAATCTCCACAGTTATGCCAAAATCCAGAACATCTGCCACGAACAGATAAAATCCGGGTTCCGGTCATCCACACCCGTCAAGTGCCGCTTACCAGTTCAAGAGACAAGACAAATAACAGCGGTCATTCGTGTCTCAGACAAGTACAGAGCACGAGGAAGGTAGAAAAAAGATCAAGGGGTGCACGGAGCTCGAGAGAGATCATGGCCAAAAAGATTAAATGAGTAGCCATTTTGGAGTGTTCAAAATCTGAAAATATTTTGGAACCATTTTGCAATTTGGAACCTGTAAAACAAAATAAGAAAGCAACATGAGGAGGCACAAGAAAAAATGACGCACTAACTCCCCAAAGTGGCGGCAGAACCGCGACCTCCACGTGGCGTCTCGCGACCATTTTTCAGGGGAAGTTTTGGAATTGTATATGGGCTCAGAATATAGCCCTTGGGTTTCACTCCTCTGCCTATAAATACTCCATTTTTTAGCCAAATCAAGAATGCTTTTCTTTACTTAGATTTAATGTAGTTTAGCGTGTAGTTTCTTCTTTTTCTTCTTCTTCATCTATTCACCATGAAAATTGTAGTAAGACATTTTTGAGTGGAAGATTAATGAAGATAAGGGTTTTTTATAACATGTATATTTAAATTCTTGCATTGTAATTTTAATTCCTAGTGTAATTTTTATTTGTTGTTGTTAAGTAGTTGTTGTTCTTTATTGTTCTTCTTTCTTCTCTTTTAATCCGTATTTTTCAAGCCATGATGCTTAATGAAGTTCTTTTGTTTAGGTGAGGGCTCAAGTAATTAGCTTGTTATCTTTGTAAATCCATATTTTCCATTCCTTCTTCTCTTCTTTCTTATTTTATTTTTCTTTTAATGAGGTAATAATGTACAAACTTGTTAAGGCTATGGAAGGTTAGTATGAGGGATGAAAAAAATCCCTTTTGCTTCTCTTCACCAAACTTCTTAAAATGAACCTAGACTGAAAAAACACAACTCCCTCACTTAGGCGCGCTATAAGTGACATATAGACGCGACCTAAGTCGAGAATTCTTTTGGACGCACTACAACGTGACATATAGTTGTGACCTAATTGGAGACTTGGTTGTGTATGTTTGGCCTAAGGTTGGAAATAAGAGTATGTAGCGGACGGATAAGGGGTACTAGAAATGGATTTAGAATTGGAAAGTTTGCTTAAACTCGTAAATCCCATTCCTATGTCCTCCTAATCCCCGCTATTTCTGATTATCCCAACATCATTTCAAGAATAGCAAAAGACAAGCATAAAACTAATTCTAACTCTACTAACTAACCCTAACCCTAAAAAATTTACTTGAACATAAAACACTAATACTTAGAATAGAATTGAACATATTGTTGGCTATAGTGCCCTCAAGGCAATTATTGTAATCGCAGGAAGGTGATTATGATGATTGAGGAGGACCTATATGGATAGAACAGTCTTACTCAAAATGATAGTATGCTATCTGGTTTGTCTTTATCATCATATACATGCATTAAGTGGTATTACAGATCACTATTAGATGTTGATAGAGCCCATATGATTCTTGCTTGACTACCTGTATTATGATGGCGATCATATACGTAGGAGCTGGGTGGTCTATAAGCACATCATTAAATGTTTCTAGTCGTGGGAGTATCGAGACTGGGCATTGATACTCCAGAGTAGACTAGTGTATACTTATCGAGATCCCGATGAGGGGCGGTGGCCGGTCTCACAAGCCATTGGTGTCAGTTTGTCACCTAAGATAGTATACAAGTGCTCATTGGGTTATGAGTACACTGGACGGACTCACCGGAAATATGCTAGTTGGTATTATACCTATTATCAGATAGCAGTTCGCAGGTGACATGTGTACAGGTTAGTCTATCGACCTGAGATCATCATTTGTCTCGTGTGAGTTCCCACTGTGCTTTGATTGCTACCCTACCACGGCTGAAAGGAGTCGTGCAAACATGTTTTAGTTGGGTACAGTCCCGAGCCACAAGGAGGCAGTGAGCGGATCGTCGGGGATTCGTCCCTTCCGGTATTGGGGGTTGATGTCGCGTAGTGTACGGGTAGCCATCACCAGAAATCCTTGGCCAAGGTAGTCAAGAATTATTGATTTGGATCAGTAGTTTCTCAGTTGGTGATGGGCTTCATACCGACATAAAATGTCGCGTTATTAGGGGCCTGACTTTATGCACCCCCTAGACTTGATATATGATACTCTTAGATGAATAGACCAGACTACACGGATATTGTCACAAACATGCTCAGTAGGGGTTCGGATGAGTTTGCTCATCGGCCTTCCTTTCGCTCAATACCTGGGTAGCCGTTACGTACAGCTAGTGCCACTGACGTGATTGTGGTTAAACCCACTGCCAGTGTATTGACGAATCTTTAAAGTCATACACAGAAGGTTTTCCTACTTCGGGCAAAACGATTTAGAGGCCATATAATTTTACGGCAGGGTTCGATCATATACTTGCACTTGTGCACAAATCATGATTCAGACGGATAATACTAGTAGGCTTTGGTTTAAGACGGATTATAGTATTATATTGTTGGATTATTTTCGTCTCTTTGTATTCGTATTTTTCGGAATACGGATACGGATATGTATATACGGATGAAGGGTATGCTTGTAATTTATTACAAGGTGCTTCTAGAAGATGACACCTCATTTTAGTTTTAATCATTTTGCTAAAATGGTTAAATGAGGTGGAGGGATGAGTTGTCCATTTGCATTTATTATAGCATGGCTACTTAGTGACTCATGGGGTGACTCATGGAGTGACTCATGATTTACTATTATGGCATGCTTGATATTTGTTTGGGTTGTGAGATTTTTTGTGATGATTGATTCATTTCTTTAGCACACAACACTTAAACATTTTTTTCATGGATTCTTCACACTCTCTCATCTCCTCAAGCTTGTTCTTTTATCTCCATCCTAAAAGTCTCATGTGTTGAGAAACTTAGGGTGTCATGAGACAAATTAATCCATCATTAGACTCTACATCCTCTAGGCTATCTAGTTTAGCGAACTAGGTATCCAAGTTACCTCGGTTTTGAAGTTGGAGCTCGAACTACATATCCTCAGGTGGATCATCTTCGATGGAGGGTGACCGGAGGCCAAACTCGATTCATGGCTCCTAGGAGCTTATATAGATGGAAGAACACCGAAGGACACGTATCATTCGATTTAACACTTCTATCACTTAGTTAAGCCCTTTAGTAGTTTGCTAGTTTAGGGTTTATGGTTCAATTCGAGCGGGTTTCGTTAGCGCCAAGTTTTTAAACGCCGGTTATGTTCCGCATTGGCTGCAATAGATGGCCAGGGCACCGGCGAAACCCAACATGGTATCAGAGCCATCCCATAAACCTTACTAGCTAGTTTGCACAAGGTTAAAATGTCGATCGACTCTTTTTTCCGAATCGTAATTCCATGTTGCCATGTTTGCTGTCAATTTTAAAACTTGTTCAAATTTTTTTCAGAGCATCGAAAAAATATGTACAGGAAAAACTATAGCTAAGAAAAAAAAATTGGGCACCTAACTCCAAAATTCGGCCGTGGAACCTAAGCAAAATGGCACATTTTGGCGCTGAACCACCGCGCTTTTTGGGCTACAGTGCCCTGAATTTTTTCTGGGGCACTAGTTCATAGAAATATGATTTTTGTGGCATATGGTATTGACCCCGATTTGTTTAAGTGCTGGATTTGCATTTGAGGCTAATTTGGAAAATTTTAGTCGATCGAAATTTTAAGTGTGTGTTTATCAGTGCATGTGATATATCTGCGACCGTGAATATCATTTGAGCGGTACAACCCGACTAGTTGCCATATGTTCGACTAGACGGGTTTGCGAACGTGATTTTCACGTTGATGTTTCGTGATGTGCTGATATTGTGGATCGGTTTGTCGTGATGGATAGCTTGCGGTGCAATGGTAGTAGTACCGTTCAGATTTAGTTATACATTTGATATTGCGGGGCGAGCATCCGACATGTAGACTGCCGTCTCTGTATATTATTTGTTTGGGGCACGACCGGGTTGAGGTCGATGTCGCCTTTGTATATACTTTTCTTTTCTGTACTAGGATTATCCCGCGATGGAGTGCTCGAATAGCCGAATTCTAGAGGGCAACGGGCCCGCATCTCATGGCGTTGAGATAGAGGGGGCCTCACTCTAGAATTGGTAGGCTATTCGCCGCACTCATAGGGGGTATAGGTAGACCCACGGAGGGGTGCCCAAGTTACCGGATTCCGTGCAGTGCTGGGTGGCCTATTCACGTTGTTGATTGGGGTTGCCTCATTTCTGGGATTGGCGGGTAACTTGCTGCGCTCTTAGGGGTCCAGGTTTACATCGCACAGGCTATCCACATGACCTAGGGAACGTCGGGTTTCACTTGCGACTTAAAGGAAACCCGGGGCTCCCAGATTATCCAGATGTTCCGTAATGCTTATCGCTTTTCTGTGATGTTGCTTATATCATGCCTGGGACGAATGTTATATATATTTATATATATATACTAGTAGATGTTGTATATGTTTTGCACCCATGCTAGTCCAACCCCGCTCTGCCGTTAGTTAAGTAAACTAACGGGGCATGATGGGGCCCCGTGGCGAATGCGGATGGAATATACGTACATTGTATTTTCGTTCTTTTCTGGTGTGATGTGTTTTAACTGATGGGACTGCATTAATTCTGATTAATGCAAGGAAAAAAAACCTATATAATGTTTTTGGAACCAAGTTTTTTGAAAACTGGCATTACAGATGTTTCCTTTTGCTTTGCACAGTGGTATTCGGTTATGAATATCCAGCACCTCATTCGACGAGGCAAGAGCCGAGATCCCTTCGCAAGGAGTGACCTCTTGAGCAAAAGTTTGCGTCAGTGTAATAACTTCACTATAGTCAATTCTTTTTCTTTGCATCGTGGTATTCAATTTGGAATATCCTGCACCTCATTCGATGAGGAAAGAGCCGAGATCCCTTCACAGGGAGTGAGCTCTTTAGAAAATGTTTGCGCCACTATATATTTATTAATCCACTCGGTTTCTTCAACGATATCAAGTTCATTACGTTAAAGGTATTTTGCCAAAAACCAGTCGTAGCCCTCCGTCATTTCTTACAGGTATTACTTAGTATTCATGCTATGTATGTTGGCCTGCGTCAAGATATAGTGAATGGTAGCGGGGTAATACTTGTTTGTTGTATAGATATGCGATTATTTAGAACACTCGTACAGTTATTTTGGCCTACGTCAAAGACTTATACAGGTGGGTCTAAGTTAATCCAGGATAATAACGTGTTGAACTGGACTCACGACTTGTGATATGTTGGCCTACCTCAAGGTCATAAGCGTTAGGGGTAAAAATTACATCAGGAGTTTCAAACATACAGGAAACTTTTCAGGCATGCGCACACCTTCTGGAGTGTGGTGACTTGAGTGGATTCCATTAAGTTATCATGTGATTATAGTTGAATCCTAATTCGCACTGATGAGTAGGATTACTCCTCGGGTGATTTTAGATGATCCCGACTAATTCTCCATTTAGGGTTTGAGGGAGAATTCGAGGAAACAGTGGGAGCCATCCTGATTAGATAAAGTGATTAACTAATCTGATCTAGGTTAGAGTGCACGCTGAGTGTTTCTTTTCTCTTTCTCTCTTTCTTTGGCAGCGATCATGGCATGACCCTAAATTAAAACTCATAAATCAATTTAACCGAACCTTCTTAAAATACTTTAGCTTTTGGATTTTCACGAAGTCGCATATATCATTGCCAATCCTACATCCCTTTTTGCATTTCTCCAGAACACTTCGTATCACTACGAAAATCCATCTTGCTTGGATATTCCATCGTATAGTTACATACGAACTCGAAGGAACTTTTTCCAATTCGAGGATGGATTATGGTTCTGAAGAAATTGAATAGGATTATTCGATTGTCTTTTCCTTTTACCTTCTCTCAGATTGGGAGAGCACTTAGGATTTGGAGAGTACACCTATTGTGCTTATTGGATAGTCTTCTTCCAAACCATAGGCAGGTGCCGAAAGGTGGGGAAAGAAGAAAACCGATTAGCCTAAGTGTGGTGCACAGAAGGTAATAAGTAAAGACATATAAAGGGTTTAGAGTAAGGTCAAAGGAAATTGCGACCACTATCATTCACGACAAAACCGTGTAACCCCTGCCACTCCTACTGCACCTTTGGATTTCTCCAGAACACTTCGTATCACTACGAAGATCCATAATATTTGGATATACCATCGTATAGTTACATACGAACTCGAAGGAACTTGTTTCAGTTCGAGAATGGATTCTGGTTCAGGAGAAATTGAATAAGGATTATTCAGTTGTATTTTCACTTAATCTTCCCTCAGGTTGCAAGCGCTCCTGGTATTAGGAGAGTACACCTATTATGCTTATTGTATAGTCTTTTTCAAAACCTTAGGCTGGTGCCGAAAGGTAGGGAAGGAAGAAAATCAATTAGGCTAAGTAAGGTGTATAAAAGGTAATAAGTAAAGACATATAATGGAATTGGAATGAGGGCAACGAAGTATACGTTTACTATCATGAATCTGGATAGTAGAAGAGACATTACTAGGAATACCGGGCTACCCCTTCGAAATATTTTTCATGTTTCAGTTTCACTGTGCGGTGTTAATTGAAAACTGTTTTCCTAATTAGATTCTAACTTCAGGATATATATTTACAAGACTTGATTCTCACATCTGTATGGCGTTACAGATGATGAGTGGGAGTAAGATATTGGGAATTAGGTGATTAGATCCTCTATATATCAGAATTCTTTATAATTCGTGATATTTGATGAAATCACCTGGGTTTTGCCAGACGGCAAATATTTGGTTTTGAATATCCATTGTTATGCACCAATTTTAAACTGATATATCTAAACGTTTATTTTATAAAGTGAGATATAACTTTTTGAAATTATGTCTATGACAATTACCTATATCAGTTGATGGTTAGGTAAGGTGCATTCAACAACAGTTTAATTCTTCTTAACAATAGTACAGTTTTTTAACCTACGACGTACAGGGTTTGAGTTATTGAACTCAGAGGACTTATACAAAGTATTGTATGTTGTCCGATTTCCGTTAGGACAAAAGGGTTGGTACTCATACTATATTCTGTTTACTCATGACTTCTCTAGTTTTAGACAAGTATTTCGATGAAATACAAGGTCTAAGTTTTGAGAAATTATAGATATAAGAATAAGGTAGAGAACCATATGTTGCAAGTATTAGGATTCTTCAAGATGATCGAACATGTAGATACTTGTGTTTGGTATTCCGTTGCAAGTAATAGTTTTGAGAACTTGCTTCTCTTTCAGATTACTCATACGTGGATGCATTCCTTGATGAATAATGTTGCATGGCCTTCTTCCATTTGGTTGGTATGCACTGGAAACAGCTGCATGATTTTTGAATCCGTTCCAATTAAATTAGTGCTTTTGTTTCTATATTGGATATATAGAATGGATTCATATCTTAACGATGTTAAGGTATATGGAGTTGTCTGGTTGATACTTAAAACTAGAATCTGGACAAACTCAAGGTACGTTTCAGTAATGGCAGTTTGTGGGTTATCCTGGTCTTTGACGAGGGTTAACTTTCTATCATCTGGAAAATCAATAGTTATATTGTTCTTGGCTCGCCACCAATTTTAGTTAATGGATTCTTTTCAGAAAACATTAGTGGGAGTATGGTAGAACTAGAAGTAATTCCAGAACCATAAACGATTACTGAAAATTTAATAGAACCTGAGGATTCAAATGGTTTCGACGATCCATTAGCCACTCCGCAGATTTGGTAAGTAACCTCAAGCACCCGAGAGATACTTCGGTCTCCTCAGAGACGATGACAGTGAGTTTTTTGATTACCCAAACTTGCCACTATTTTTGTTCTAGACTATGAGGTCTGGCAGGACGATGAGTATAACGTCGTTCTAAACTAGCTTTAGAAGTGCACGTGTATATGACTCTACCAGAGAGTTGTTGTAGTCAGTGGGAGCAGTGGAAGCATAGTGGGTAAGTAGCTTATATCTATTTATAGACTAAAACAGGTACAGTGGAAATAGATCATCTAGTTTTGATATGACAATCATAGAGTTTGACTTCATCAGAATAAGAGATCGACCTGGTAAGAAGGTAGTAGGGAGAGATGTCCTGGTATTTGGATGGCATGCTCTTGATAGGAAGTGATATTCTTATACTACGATCAGTTATACTCTGATTGTCACAAGTTTTTTCTTTATATAGGATTTGGATAAAATATCAGGGATTCTGGTGACTAGATTTATGGTTTTAGATCTAGATTTGGGAAGTATCCCAATTAGGGTACTTGATACTATTCTAAAATATTTTAGAATGGACGACTCCTGGCGTGGTGGTGTACTCACAGGTGAAAGAGTCACCCTCTCTAAAGAAATGTCTTCTAGACTGATGACGAGAGGGATTGGCAGGATTGGCATATCACTTGCTTAGACAATTGAGTCAATCATGAGATGTCAAGTACAACAATAGATATTGCTTTTGTACTGGCTGCAATAAGCGTATATATTAATCCAATCCTGGAGAAACATTGGGAAGCAGTTATGATCATAAGTGGATGTTCTTGGTATATGGTAACGACAGCCTCTATCAGGAGGCGGTTATCATTTAAGGCTTCCAAGGTGACATGGATGACAGAGTGACTGTCAGAGTTCTTGTTTTCCCTCTTTTGAGGGGCAGTATGTTGGACAGGTGGTCCAAGCGGACTGTGGAAGGCATGACGCAGGATCCTGATTAAATTCAGTGGATGATACAGTCTGAGAAGTTTGTTGGATTTGGAGTTCATTTGTGAACTGGGTCCCATCAGATATCCAAACAAATTCTAAGACAGGTATTTCTCATTTCGGGAGATAGTCTTTCTCCGCGAAGTTGAGATATAGAGAGAGATAAAGATAGAAACACTGGAGCGGATCCACTCACTGAGGCTATTTCTCGAACAAAATAGTTTCACAAACGAGCATTGCAAGACTTATTAGTAGAGAAGTTGGGCGTTCGGTATCATATGGGCTATGAGTATGCGACACCATAATTATTAGCCTTAAGTGCAAGTGGGAGATTGTTGGCTATAGTGCCCTCAAAGCAATTATTGTAATCGCAGGAAGGTGATTATGATGATCGAGGGAGGACCTATACGGATAGAACAGTCTTACTCAAAAAGATAGTATGCTATCTGGTTTGTCTTTTTCATTATGTACATGCATTATATGGTATTACATATTACTATTATATGTTGATAGAGCTCATAAGATTCTTTCTTGACTACCAGCATAATGATGGCGATCATATACGTTGGAGATGGGTGGTCTATAATCACATCCTTAAATGTCCCTAGTCATAGGAGTATCGAGACTGGGCATTGATACTCCAGAGTAGACTAGTGTATACTTATAGAGACCCCGATGAGGGGCGGTAGCTGGTCTCACAAGCCATTGGTGTAAGTTTATCACCTAAGATAGTATACAGGTGTTCATTGGATTATAAGTACACTGGACGGACTTGCCGGGAACATACTAGTTGGTATTATACCTATTGTCAAATAACAGTTTCTAGGCGACATGTGTATAGGTTAGTCTGTCGATATGAGATCATCATTTGTCTCGTGTGAGTTCCCACTGTGCTTTGATTGCTACCCTACCACGGCTAAAAGGAGTCGTGCAAACAGGTTTTAGTTGGGTACAGTCCCAAGCCACATAGAGGCAGTAAGCGGATCATCTGGGATTCGTCTCTCCCGGTATTTGGGGTTGATGTCGCGTAGTGCACGGGTGGCCATCAGCAGAATTCCTTGTCCAAGATAGTCGAGAATTACTAATTTGGATCAGTAGTTTCTCAGTTGGTGATGAGCTTCATACTGACACGAAATGTCGCGTTATTAGAGGTCTGACTTTATCCACCCCCTAGACTCGATATGCAATACTCTTAGATGAACAGACCAGACCACACGGATATTGTCACAGACATGCTCTGTAGGGGTTCGGATGAGTTTGCTCGTCGGCCTTCCTTTCGCTCAATACCTGGGTAGCTGTTACGTATAGCTAGTGCCGCTGACATGCTTTTGGTTAAACCCACTGCCAGCGTATTGACCAGTTTTTAGAGTCACACACAGAGGGTTTCCCTGCTTCGGGCGAAACGATGTAGAGACCGTATGGTTTTATGGCAGGGTTCAATCATATACGTGCACTTGTGCACGTATCATGATTCAAACGGATAATACTAGTGGGCATTGGTTTAAGCCGGATTCTAATATTATATTGTTGAATTATTTTCGTCTCTTTGTATTCGTATTTTTCAGAATAAGGATACAGGTATGTATATACGGATGAGGGGTATTCTTGTAATTTATTACAAGGTGCTTCTATAAAATGACACCTCATTTTAATTTTAATCATTTTTCTAAAATGGTTAAATGAGGAGGAGGGATGAGTTGTGCATTTGCATTTATTGTAGCATGGATACTTAGTGACTCGTGTAGTGACTCATGGTATGACTCATGAGTTACTATTGTGGCATGCTTGATATTTGTTTGGGTTATGAGATTTTTTATGATGCTTGATTCATTTCTTTAGCACACAACACTTAGCCATTTTTTTTATTGATGCTTCACATTCTCTCATCTCCTCAAGCTTCTTCTTCTATCTCCACCCTAAGTGTTGAGAAACATAGGGTGTCATGAGACAAATTAATCCATCATTAGACTCTTCATCCTCTAGGCTATCTAGTTTAGCGAACTAGGTACCCTAGTTACCTCGGTTTTGAAGTTGGAACTCGAACTACATATCCTCAGGTGGATCATCTTCGATGGAGGGAGACTGGAGGCCAAACTCGATCCATGGCGCCTAGGAGCTTATGTAGATGGAAGAAGACCGAAGGACACGTTTCATTCGGTTTAACACTTCTATCACTTAGTTAAGCCCTTTAGTAGTTTGCTAGTTTAGGATTTATGGTTCGATTCGGGAGGGTTTTGTTAGCGCCAAGTTTTTAAACGCCAGTTTATATTCCACACCGGCTGTATTAGATGGCCAGGGCGCCGGCAAAACTCAACAAATACATATACATTATTTAATTGACTCGTCTAAAACAAGAACGCAAATACGATCCATCTCCCAGTGGACGACTCGTACTCAACCGGCTAACTACAAAGCGACACCGTCTTGATTGCGGTAAGTAGGATATATAGAACGCTTAGCGTAGCACATAAAAACGCAGACAATCATACCATTCAAGATTTTGTACAGCGTGAATAGGAACTAAAAGTGTGTCTTAGCACCTCTACTAGGTTTCTACATGCATTAAATATGCAATTTTTAAAAAACTAGAGGTCTAAGCTACACTAAACAAGAATCGCACTAGAGAATTAGGGTTTTGTTAGCAAGAATACACTTTCTAAACTAAGTGAAGAGGGTTACAACCTTTGTAGACCAAGTCATTCACATCAATAGTTCCAAGTAGTAGTCCCTAAGCTCCAAATAATACTCCCTAGAACTCTTCTTAGCTCCACTTGAAGAAAGGAACGAAGTTGCTATGCGATCTTCGAAGCCGAAGATGATCCACCTTAAGGCCTCTTTAGGTCAAGCTAACTCTTCACTAATTAAGGTATTAGTGAAGAAAACAACCTAAACTAATGAGCTAGATTAGTGTAGGTTGATGAAATAGGAATTTAGCTCACTTTAGAAATATTTTCCTCTCTTTTTTATCAACTGAAGAAAAACCCTAAATAGGTTTCAGGAAGAAGAAGAAGAACTTGAGTGTGTGAGAAAAATATCTAATAATAAGTAAGAGAATGAACCATGGGCACTAGATAAATATGAGATGAATAAATATCTAAGGTAAAAACAAAAGAGAGAGATGGGTCATGGCTTCTCAATACTTCTACAAGCATCCAAGCCATGACTTATTTTCTCCTATTTTAATTTCCCTTTAAATATAAATCATTACAATTATCTTTACCCTAGTGTGAGTCTCATACACCCATATTCTATGTATCATCAACCATGATACATAATCCAATAACATATATAAATATATATCACATATATATTAAATGTATTTCAACAGAAGAAAATTATAAGTGAGCAATAATATTAGTTAATATATAAATATATCAAATATAAATTTATATCTAATTATTAAATCAATACTTGATTCAATAATCCGGTTATATAATCCGGTTATATCATATATAACTGATTAATATCATATAAATATTCAATATCAAATTATCAAATCAACACTTGATTCAATAATCCGGTTATATCACATATAACCGACAATATTCAATATTCAATATCAAATCAACACTTGATTCAATAATCCGGTCATATCATATATAACCGGCCAATATCAAATATATACACATATAACAAATCATTGAATCAAAACTTGATTCAATAATCCGGTTATATCATATATAAGCTAACCGATATCATATATCGCGAGATTAGAATACGGTATCACATACTCTTATTTAATCAAGCTCCCGCGCATAGCACCATATGTGCCCTATTTCGTTTCGCTTGAGTTAGGAAACCTTTATGTGGGACTCTAAAGACTCGTTAATACGATAGCAGTAGGTAATGATCACATCAGTCACCCACAAGCCGTCAGCGGTACTAGCTGGACGTAACGACTACCCAGGTATTAAACGAATAGAAGATCAACAAGCAAGCTTTTCCAAACTCCCGCAAAGCCTATAAGCAAAACTTACCGTACAGTCCGGTCTTTTCGTCTAATATGTCGCATATCGAGTCTAGGGGTGAAATCGTCAGAGCTCGGTAACTTGATAAGTCATGTCGATGCATGGCCTATAATCGTTCGAGAAACTACTGATAACACTTACCAGTATATCTCATCAGCCCTGGCCAGGGACTTCCTGTTATAGCCAATCGAGCATAACGCAACATCAACTCCCTATACCAGGAGAGACAAAAACCCTCATATCGCTCATTGCTTCCATGTGACTCGGGACTGTACCCAAAATCCACCTGTTTACACGACTCCTTTGAGCCGGAGAAAATCAAAGCACAGTAGGAACCGCACAAGACCCTATGACGATCTCGGGTCTACAGACTAACCTGTACAAATGTCACCAGAGAACTGCTATCTGACGATAGGTATGGTACCATCTAGGAGTTCTCGGTGAGTCCTGTTCGGTGTACCCATTCTCTAAAGAGCACTTGCGTACAATCTTTGATGTCAAACACAAATGGTTATGGGATCAACCATCGCCCCATACAGGGTTAATAAACATACACACTAGTCTACTTTGGAATATCGATACTCTGTCTCGATACTCTCTTGACTAGGAACTGTTAAAGGATGTGCTTACGGACTACACAAGCCCCATTAGTATGATCTGCATCATAGTCCTGGTAGTCAAGCTAACATCCTAAGGGTTTTATCAACATGTATCAGAGAGACAGAATAATAATAATAAGTGTACAAGTTAAGATAAAGAGCAACCAAATAGCATAATATCATGTCGAGCAAAAAATTGCTCTATATATATGTTCAAGCATCCACTATAATATACAATAATGGCCTCTAAGGCATACATATTCCTAACATGGACATCTCTAAGGTCTTTGGATAAAACAAGAGCATCATATATGCCTAAGAGGGACAGAAGCTTCCGGAGGTGAGCCAAGACATTATAGTCTACTGAGGAAGAGCTCGAATCTTCATGAACTACCTCTCCGCTTCCCCCTTCATTTGCAGCTTGCTTTTCCTTTTCTTTTGGAGCATTTTCCCTCTTCGGCGGGAGCACTTTGCCGCTACTGAGCTAGATTTGGTTGGCCTTTGCGGTGAGCTCCTCATCTTCTTTAGTAAAACAAGTTCTTTCTCAGAATCGCTACTGAGATGGATGGCATAGCAGGTCTTGATAGGGACCTCATCATTAGCATTCTCTTCGAGCTTTTCCAGAATTTATGCTTTATGCTGCTTCTATAGGGAAGAACTCCTTCAAGTGAATAAAGGTTCTTTCCTTTTGAACATGGTCATCGACGGAATCGACATATTTTTGAACGGTTGATTTCCTCACAGAACCTTCTTCGCATCGAGTTGCACTTTCTTTTCCTTTTTGCTATGTCTTTTGGACTTTGAGATCAATCGACCTGAATCGATGGCTGGAACAGCAAGCTCTTTTTGTCCCTCCCATTCGATTCTGGGCTCTTTCTGAAGCAGTTTCAATATTTTCTTCGTCTTCTTTGATATGTATACATCATGGAGGTTCTGACAGGTTTACATCGTTTTTTAGAGAATAAGATTCTATAGTAGGTTCCCAGAAGGCTTTGGCTTCTGTCTGTACAAAATTAGCGATTGTAGTTTGATTATTCGTTAACACGCCTTTAGACCGTTCGATTTCTCCTGCCCTATATTGCTTCTCAATCAAATCTTTGAAGACATAGCAATCCTCACTTGCGTGAATCAGCATTCTGTGATATGGGTAATATAGAGGATTATCGGTCATGTTTGCTTCGTGCAGCCTTTATGATTTTAGCAGTTGCAAACCATTCTTTTGGGCGTCCTCAAATATCTTTCGGACCTTGTCCCTTCTAAAGGAGTAGAACTTTTTCTTCCTCTCTTCTAGAGCAGGTCCTTCTCCTCCCAATAATGGCCTCCGAGGCCGGTCGGTCTTTGATCTGCCTCCTCTACGTTCGCCTTCATCATCAGACGTGTTGAAAGAATCGGCCTTAGTAGCACTCCCGCCTTTGCGATTGTCATCCTTCCGGTTCTTCCAGGATTTATTATTAGTTTGGGGGTCTGGAGTAGACACTTGCTATGAGCGTTCCAACATTTGAACCTTTTTGGTCAGCTTCTGGAATGTTTTGAGGCTCACGGTGCACAGAAACGGAACCGTCCAATTACTGAGATTCCCGATGAGTAGGATGATGGATTGGTCTTTCTCTAACGGTGGATCACATTTGATAATCAGATTGCGCCATCGGGATATGAAGTCTCTGTTGATTTCGTTTTTCTTTGGTTTGGTCCTCACAAGGTCAGCAATTGTGATTTTATCGCTAACACTCATGAACCTTTGCTGGAATAAAGATTCCATTTAGTCAAACGTAATAACGAAGCCATCCGGTATGCTTGCATACCATTTGAAAGAAATGTTGATCAAGCTATTAACGAACTGTCGAAGGAGAAGCGCATCATTTCCCCTAGTATTCCAGCATGATGCTTTAAAGTTGGCAATGTACAGGTTCACATTTCCATTCTTGTCAAATCTTCCGAATTTGGGAATGACATAGCCGCTTGGAAACTCTATAAGATCATACTGTGCAGGCTACGGCCTCCCACTACTGCCAACGTCTTTTTGAGCTTCAGTTTTGGTTACCAACGTTTTGACTTTGTTGGTGATCAAATTCATGATCCGGTCTTGCGCCAATGGGCTGCTATCATCGACAGTCAATACATTTCCAAAGGAGGAATGTGGCCGACTTTCATGAGATTCGCTTATTTTTGGACATAATGAGACAAGCGTCGACTGCTTTGGGTAATTGTCACCCGGCTTATGAGCTAAGCCCTGTGCTTGATTGGGCGTCTGAAAGGAAGCTTGGGACATGAGCTGCAAGATGACTGTTCTCCTCCGAACACAGAGACGCGACCGTATAGGTTCGTCTTGCCTGAATTTCGAGGGCAGATGCTAATTGGTGCTATCCGTCCACCTCTCCAAAGATACCAAGTTAATTTATGGCACCGTATACCGGAGGTTTAGATAGATGCGGTGGATATAGCAGACTTCGTCAGATTCCCCCTCGTTGAGGGGTTTTTGATTGTGGGGATGCTCTTCTCTGCAGGTGCAAGCTCCTACAATTAATTATGCTACCGTATCGCGGTAACCACTTTCTTCTTCTCCAGATGGTCACTTCGTGTCGTGTGTGTTTGTTTTATTTTTGGTTGCCCGTGGATTGTATACCATGACTAATGTATGTTGTCGCTCGTAGGGCGTGGATTAGTCCAAATCCGTATTTTCTTAGATTTGAGTTTGGGGTTGGGTTTAAGGATGTGTTGCTCTCATTTGAGACTAAGATCAACTTAAACATTTGTTAAGGATATGTTAGTCTAATTTTAGACTAAGATCAATATAACGGGATCATTTAGATCCAACAAAAGAGCATTTGGACTCTATTGTTTTAGTTTAGGGACTCTGTGGTCCAGTTTAAAGACATCATACTCTGTAAAGTTTAAGGACATCATAGTTCATGGGTTTAAGGACCCCACAGTCCGAGATTAAGGATATCATAGTCCATGGGTTTAAGGACCCCACAATCCAAGGTTAAGGACATCATAGTCCATGAGTTTAAGGACCCCACAGTCCATGGAATGTCTGGTTGTCGGGACCCGTCACCTCTCTGAAGACGTTGAAGGATTACAACGACAAATATCAGAGGAGTGAAGAGATGTACCCTTGAACCAATTTTGGTTGGGAGATCTGTAGTCCAATTGGGACTGTTTCCCCCAATCAGAGCAAGGCTCTACTGAATTTTGAAAATTCAAAATTCGAAGCAACGCTTCGGTTTCCGTGCGCAGCGCGCAATTTGCCACATGGCAGAAGGTGATTCGGCAGCGTAACGCCCGAGACAGTGCGTCCCATCAGAGCAAGGCTCTTCAGAAAACAAAATTAAGACTTAAACTGCGCAAATGCATGGCAGCGCGACACGTGTCTGCGCAGTTGCGCAATCGCAACTGCGCAAGCGCACGGACGCGCGACACGTGTCTTCGCAGTTGCGCAAGCGCAACTGCGCAAGCGCACGGACGCGCGACACGTGTCTGCGCAGTTGCGCAATCGCAACTGCGCAAGCGCACGGATGCGCGACACGTGTCACGCGCTGGTGAGTTGCGCAGCAACTGAATGAAGATTTAAGTAAATCTTTTCTGTTCTTCTGTAAAACAGGGACCCTTGGATCAGAGATCCAATGGTGGGAAAATTCCCAAAATTATTCAGGAAAGATCTTGATAACAAATTTAACAAATTTGTGAGTACTATAAATAAGAGCCCAGACCTCATTCAAAAAAAAAGAGGAGAATCATCAAGAGAAGGATAAACTTCTGAAAAGAAAGAATTCTTGAAGATTGATCAAGAACAAAAAAAAAAGAGAAGGTAAAAATTTCTGAAGAAAAGAATATTAAAAATTTAATAATAAAAAAAAAAGAAATAGTGCCTTGCACTTGATATGAACCCCTGGTTCTAAAAAATCAAAGAATAATAAATAGTGCCTTGCACTTGATATGAACCCCTGGTTCTAAAAAATCAAAGAATAATAAATAGTGCCTTGCACTTGATATGAACCCTTGGTTCTGTAAAATCAAGGAAAACAAGAAGAACTTGTTTTCCTTTGATCTAAATTTAGATCAAGAGTGCTATGCACATTTTGTTCTCAAATCAAGAAAATTCTTGAATTTCTGCACAAGTGCAACTCATCATTCAAAAGGGGCTGGCCCAACTCAAAAAATTATTGAGTTTCTGCAACTCATTATTTAAAGGGGCCTGGCCCAATTGCAGAATAATAAAAGGGCAAAGCCCTGTTCAGAAAATTCCTGAGTTTTTTTGTAACTCATTATTTAAAAGGGCCTGGCCCAAATCAGATTGCAAAATAATGAAGGGGCAGAGCCCTGTTTAGGTTGATTCTTTTAATCGGGCAGAGCCTAAAATAAAAATTGGACTTAACCCAATCCTGGCTGTAAGTCCTTAAATTAAATGCCTCTCATAAACCAAGTCACGACCGGTCCGAGGGTACATCTCCGAACTCCTTTGACACTTGTCGTTGTAATTCCTCAACGACGTCAAAGAGGCGACGGGTCCCAACGACCACTTATCTAAAAGCGGACCGAAACGTCCCTAAACTAATGACGGACCACTACGTCCCTAAACTGGCGACGGACCGAAACGTCCCTAAACTAAAATCGGACCGAAACGTTCCTAAACTAAAAGCGGACCGAAACGTCCCTAAACTAACGACGGACCGAAACGTCCCTAAACTAATGACGGACCACTACGTCCCTAAACTGGCGACGGACCGAAACGTCCCTAAACTAATGACGGACCACTACGTCCCTAAACTGGCGACGGACCGAAACGTCCCTAAACTAAAATCGGACAGAAACGTCCCTAAACTAAAAGCGGACCGAAACGTCCCTAAACTAATGACGGACCACTACGTCCCTAAACTGGCGACGGACCGAAACGTCCCTAAACTAATAATGGACCACCACGTCCCTAAATTGGAATATGGACCGCTACGTCCCTAAACTGACACAATAGGGCCCAAACACTCTTTTATCGGATCTAAACGGTCCCGTCTAAGTTGATCTTAACCCCAAATACGGTTAACGTGTCCTTAGACATCTAAATAAACAATAAAATCCCAAACCAACTTTGGTTCAAGGGTACACCTCGGAACTCCTCAGACGTATGTCGTTGTAATCTCTCAATGACGTCAGAGAGGTGACGAGTCCCGACAGCCAGACAATTAAATCAATCACTACGTCGAGTCGATCTTAGTCCAAAACAGGACTAACGTATCCTTGATGAACGTTTAAGTTGATCTTAGCCGCAACGCGACTAATGTATCCTTAAACCAAAAAACACCAAACCCAAATCTAAGTAAATACGGATTTGGACTAATCCACGTCCTACGGGCGACGGCATTACTCAGTCTCCGTATACAATCCACGGGCAACCACAAATAAAACAAACACACACGACACGAAGTGAAATTCTGGAGAAGGAGAAAGTTGTTACGGCGATGCGGTAGCGTAATTAACTGCAGGGGCTTGCGCCTGCAGGGAAGAGCGTCCCCACAATCAAAAACCCCTCACCCTGAGGGGGAATCTGACGAAGTCTGCTACATCGGCCGCATCCGTCTAAACCTCCGATACACGGTGCCATAAATCAACTTGGCATCTTCGGAGAGATAAACGGATAAAACCAAATAGCATCTGCCCCGAACCTCAGGCGCGGACGTCCTAACGTCGCAGGCCGCCGTTCGGAGGGGAACAGATTCTGGCACGCCCGGTGGGACCTTTTCCTCTTTCCACTCCACACTTCGTGTGTCGTCTTCGCGAACCAATCGCGGTTTGTTAAATGGTTGTCCTCGGATTTCAAGCTGCTAAGATTTGGTCTTTTGTCTGGCGCAGAACTCAAGATCCAATGGCCACCAACTGCTCGAAATGCCATTCCAGCGGACGTTCCACCTCACCGAGAGGTGTAGCGTATGGGCCCCAAGCGGCTTCCTTCCTGACTCTGCCGGTAGACCAGGTGACGTAAGCCACCACCGGCTTGTTCTTCGGGACCATGGTCCCACCTACAAGCTTCTCCATGCCGATATCCGCACCAGAAGTGAACAAGAAGTCGGTATTCGACCGGCTCACTGCTACCACGACCCCTGTCAACGGGTCGCCCGCTACTAAGCTGACAGCCTCTGTTTTCACCAGGCTAGGTCAGGATCATAAAGTGGCTGTCCCAAAGAGGGCAACGGCCACAGCTTCGGAAGTCGTTGAAGCGGCTTCTCCTATCAGAAAGTCAGTCTTCACAAGATTGACGGTTCCTACTCCTCCTTCAGCTGGTCAAAAAGCATCAGTCTTTGATAGGCTGACACCGGCAGTTACCCCACACCCAAACAGGGGGCAACAAGAAACTATCCCGATTTCCGAGCCAGTCCCAATGGCTCGTCGTGCGCGACATCGTCACTGGCAACGAATAAGGAAAGCAGGGGGCAACTCCCCTTCAGGGCTAACCCCGCCTGCTCCAGTGGCGGAGGTCAATGCTGCTGTTCCAACTGGGAACAGCTTTGAATTACTGAGGAAAGTGAGAAAGAACTCCCCAATCGCCGTATTGAAAAGATCTCCTCCGCACGTAGAGAAAGCTCCGGAGGCAAAACAAGAACAGCCCTCTCAACGGCTGTCGTCCAAAATTTATAAAGTCTGGCGGAGAGTTCAAGACTCCGTGATTGACTCAGACCACTTCCGTCGCCAGAAAAGGGCGAAGGTGGAAAAAGACAAGAACCACCCCATTAAACGGCAGGGGGCAACAAATGCTAGGAGGCCCACTTCAACGGCTCCTTCAACCTCAAAGGTCCATAAAAGGAAAAGACCAGAGAAAGCTCCCGCGACGATGACAAAATCTAAAAGCGGCGAACCTAAACGCCCCAAGTCAGGGGGCATGATAGTACATACGGTCTATATGGCTTCGGGAAAAGAAGAAAGTCGTACTTCTACGGGCCACCGACCGCTTACCCGGTCAGTGACCAAGTCTCAGGAGCAGCAACAAAAGCTCCAGGAGATGATGACTACAATGGCTGCACTCACGGGGCCAAAAGAGAATCCTGAGACGTCCTTAGATGAACGCCAAGAGGAAGAGACCGACGCCGAGTTCCTCCGCCGAACACTGGAAAAGAGAGACAAAGAGGCTGCGGAACAGGCAGCCAACATAAAGAAAATGGCCCTCCTGTTCCAGGATGTGGTGGGTATGATGATTCAACCAGATCCACCTGTTGGAGATCCCCCGATCATTCTTGAAGATGATAGGGGAGAGACATCGAATCCTCTACCGGCTCTATCCGCAGCTAAAGAGGATACCATATCAAAAGCTGATTTGGATGAATATATTGCTCAACAAATACGGGTGCATCAGGCGGCCGAAGCAGCCGGCCACGTTGTAAAAACGGGACGGCCATATCCGGGCTGGTATGACCAAATCAAGTACCCGCCAGGTTACACAATTCCTAAGTTTCATGTCTACAAGGGGACCGGCAATCCCCATCAACATGTTGCCCAGTTCAGGGCGCTTTGTGGTAACACTGGAGGCGACGACAAACTCTTGCTGCGCCAATTCGTTGGAAGCTTATCAGATACGGCTTTCGAGTGGTATTCCGAGCTCCCCAACGACTCTATTAAAACCTTTGCGGAGATGGAGCTGCTCTTCACCCAACGTTTTGCAAGTGCCAGCGAGCGTACCCCGATGACGGCATTGATCAATGCCAGGGTAAAACCCGGCGAGACATGGGTTCAGTACGCTATACGGTGGCGTAATCTATGGTCTAAGTGTGAACAGCGCATAGAAGAAGCCCCTGCAGTGGGAATGTTTGTTGGAACACTCGATCCACAAGCAACCATTTCACAATTTATGATGTTCTTCAAGCCGACTTCCTTCCAGGCTTTGATCGACAAATTGGCGCAGATGGACCAGATGGGCCATAAACCTCCTCTCCCGAAGCCGGATTCCCGAAACGACAAAGGAAAGGGAAAAGCGATCGTCGTCGCTAATGCCCAACAACAACCGAACGATTCGAAGCCGGTTGCTCGTCCAAATAATACACGCCCGTACGTACCCCTTGAGGACAGGATGGGACGGGCTTACTCCTTCCCCCGTGATAAAACAAGGAGGTTATTCGAGCTGGCATTGCGCAACAGGCTCATAAATCTGCCAGATCCAAAACGTCCGTCGCAACCAAGTGACGTTAACGATCCTAATTACTGCCCTTATCATAGAGTGTTGGGACATCCAATCGAAGACTGTTACGTCTTCAAAAATTGGCTGGAGAATCAGTACCGTCAGGGCAAATTTGCGCTATCTGACAAATGGAAGGTGAACCCTCCGCAGCCTCACACCTATAAGGGAACGAATGCGCCGGGGGCAACATGCTCCGTCATTGAAGAGGCTCCCTGGGAGGTTGTATTATCGGCCAAAACGAGGAGAATGCTAAATGATCGTCAAACCTGCCCAGCGGTCAAGTGGAAGAACCCCTTGGAACCGCAGGTTATTGAGGGGATGTTGATGCCACGACCGACTCCGAAGACCGATGGTGGTAGTTCAAGCGTTCATAGCCAGCCGTCAAAATCTTCGAAAAAGAAGAAGAAGAAATCTAAGAAGCCCGTGAAGCCTGATGACAAGCGCACGGACTTACAAAAGCGAATCGACGCGCTGGATGAATATAACCAAAAGGCGCGAACTCCCATTACGCTCCAAGATTTCCTTGATCACGTCTTCCAAAAAGAAGATGAAGGAGAAAGTTCATCGGATGAATCTGACGAATATGTGGCAAGCTGTCATATGATCTCCCATTCGACCACGAACGATGAAGGAACTTCTGGCACTGAAACGCTGGGGGCAAATGCCGAATCAGGAACCCCAGGGTTACCGGTTGAAATGATTAGCGCGTTTCTTAATGAAGCTCGGTTGAAAAGCAAGGCTGATCGAGAACGCGAGACGGCTATATTCGAAAGGGCTAAGCGTCAGCGACTTGAGGAAGGAGCTGAAATGATCCCGTTGGAGCAAAATGCCTCCACCACTGACAAAAGCCAATTCAAGATAAAAAAGAAGTTTGCTAAGGCCATATCGATGGGCATGAAGCTACCACCCTCTGAAGAAAAAGTTACCGGCGTGGTAGAAATGCACCCCTCTTATTGCTTATACCATCAGAAGGTCTCACATTCCACCCAAGATTGCAAAGCTTTCAATGGATGGTGGCAAGGATACGTCGCTAATCGACAACGATTTAAACGGGAAAAACGTAAAATTCGCCGAGAGCAAAGAAATACGACTAAAGAGCTTGAAAGAACTGCCGGCAATTGTCACATGGTTAACACTACCGGGTCACAAGTGCCTACATTTGGGAGCGACTCTGATGAAGAGCTAGAGCTTGGTCCCCTCTTCGAAGAATCCACTTCGGGAAAAGAAAAAGAACCAAAGGCCTGCGAGAATATACAGCTGCGCAATCGAAAATTACCCGAAAAGAACCTCGGACCCTTGAATAAGAAAAACAAAGGGAAAGAGAAGGTCTCTGAAGACATCGCTTTGGATGACCAAGTTGCGGAAGAGTTAACCGCCAAGAATCCCCCAAAAAGGAATAAAGTAGATTGCAATGTCTTGGCGCATCTGAGAAAGCTACCCTCACAACTCAGCATTCTCGATGCCCTATTGCTATCGAAAGAAGCGAGGGATTCTTTGATTAAGGCCCTACAAGATCCGGACCAGTTCCAAGCCTTCTTAGCCGAACAAAAGATGAAGGATGAATTGGAAGAGGTGCACACAGCCGACGTTGCTTTTGGTGATGAAGACCTTCTCCTCGGGACGTGTGAACACAATCGCCCCCTTTATGTCTCCGGATACTGCCATGACATAAAGATAGGAAAAATCTTGGTCGATAACGGATCGTCTGTCAATTTACTCAATGTGCGAGTGTTAAAGGAGATTTGCATGAGTGTCCAACACCTCGCCCGGGACAAAATCACCATCTCCGGTTTCGACTCTCAATCCTCAAAGACTCTTGGATCTGTGATTTTGACGCTACGCTTCGGGGTGCTCGTCACAGACATCAAATTCCATGTTATAGACGCCAAGACGTGCTACAATGCTCTGCTCGGCCGACCATGGCTACACGAATACAATATCATCCCTTCTACACAGCATCAGTGCATGAAGTATTCTAGGGACGGCCTCGAGTACACAGTGGCAGGAGAGTTGAATCCATTTTCCGTGAACGAAGTTCGCAAGTATGAAGATGCCAAATACTTCCTACCGAGTTTCGAAGATACGGAAAGGTGTCACAAACCGGAGAACAAAACTAACGCAACCATCCCTGTCTTCGGCAGTGACACCGAGGAGGAGGAGGATATAATTTATTCAGGTCCGTCCCAGTCCACCAGGCCAGGACCATCTGTTCCTTCATTGATCTTCGGTAGTGACTCAGAGGATGAAGTTCATGCTGTATTCCCCGCTCGGCCCTCAATACAGATTTCCACTGATGAAGAGCGAAGTCTGCAGGTAACCATGGTGCCGCTTGAACATTACAAAGAACTGGATGCACTCGACACCAACAGCGTAGAAGAATTGCAGACATTCTATATCCCTCCCGGAAGAAAAGACGAGAAGGCAATCCTATTCTACCGTTCTGAAGAAAACAAGGTGGAAAAAGAAATTTGGCATGGCGCGGATCTCACGCTCGACAGGCTTCAGCCTATCCGTCTTCCCAGATATTATACCGAAGGTTTGAAGAAACTGCTGAAACGCCAAGGGATGTCCTTCACACAGACCATCAGTAAAGCCAAATTCTATGACAAGGTCTGGAACGTTCCCGGAACTCAATGCAAACTGCCTAACGGGAGAACGGAAACAAAAGGGCTCGGGTACATCCGGCCAAATAAACGGGAGTTAATAAACAGCTGTTATGCCATGTATGACTTTGATGAAGAAGCGGACGCTCAATGGGAAGACGCTAATCCTGAATCGGCAAGAGTTCCTGATGCAAGACCTCCCAGTCCATCGTCTGAAGACCAGATGAGCAAACTTATAAAGGATGCGAGTCAAAAAGCCCGAGATGATCACGATCGTGAAATGGCAATCTATGAGAAAGCCAAGACACGGCGTCTCCTTCGACAGGCAGTAAAGAACGGAGATGTTACCCCACGTCAGCCTGCTACAAAAAGGGTTCGACGCGAAAGCGAAAACAAGTCGAGGGGCCGAAAAGGTGCTCGACAACCACAAGACAGAGCTAAGAAGCCACGCATATGAGAGGCGAGCGTTATTGACCTAGCCCTTATGAAGAAAATGGGTCGAGCATACTCGTTTCCTCGGAACAAAACAAGGAAAATACTTGATCTTGCTCTAAAACATCAAATGCTTACTCTGCCAGAGTCTAAACACCCTGAGCAAGCAGGCGAAGTCTCCAACCCAAATTATTGCTCTTACCATCGAGTAGTAGGGCATCCGCTTGAAGATTGTTTCACCTTTAAGAATTGGGTTGAGGACCAATATCAGCTTGGCAAATTCGCATTGTCTGACAGTTGGAAGGTAGCGCCGCCGCAAAAGCACGAACCCAAAAACACAAGAATAAAACCAACCCCGCATTGGGATTGGCAGAAAACTCGCACCTGTCATGTGATAACAACATTAAAAGAAGGGTCCGAGGACATGAACAACCTCCCTTGGTGCTTTGAAAACGACCGCGATGAGGTAATCTCAGAATTTCCCCCAGCTCCGAAAGAACTGGAGGATGGAATCCACACTACTGCAGATAACCTCAAGAAAATCGAGTTGGGGACGGCAAATGACCCGCGACCGACATTCATCAGCGAGCTGCTATCTGAAGAAAAGATGGCCGCGTTGAAGGATGTGCTTCTACAGCACAAAGATTGCTTCGCGTGGAACTATTCCGAAATGCCGGGACTAGATCCAGAAATTGCTGTACACAAATTGGCAATATCCCCGGACATCAAGCCAGTCAAACAGGCGCCAAGAAGAATGCGACTCGAGCTTGAGATGAGCATCAACGCCGAAGTCAAAAAGCTGATAGACTCTGGCTTCATCCAGGAAGTTCAATACCCTGAATGGATCGCTAACATCGTCCCAATGATGAAGAAAAATGGGACAGTGCGCATATGCGTAGACTTTCGGGATCTTAATAAAGCCTGCCCAAAAGATGATTTCCCAGTGCCAGTTACTGAACTTATGATAGACAATACATCCACTCATGAGGTTTTCTCCTTCATGGACGGCTCGTCGGGGTATAATCAAATAAAAATGCATCCTGAAGATCAGAAACACACAGCTTTCAGGACCCCTCTCGGGATATTTTGTTATAAGGTGATGCCCTTCGGTTTGAAGAACGCTGGTGCTACTTATCAGAGGGCCATGACGAAGATCTTCGACGACCTTATACACGAAATCGTTGAATGCTATATCGACGATCTCGTGGTTAAAAGCAAATCATACGAGGAACATCTCGAGCATTTGAAGATCGTGTTTCAACGCCTTCGGCAATACAACTTGAAGATGAATCCTCTTAAATGTGCGTTCGGGGTTTCCTCGGGCAAATTCCTAGGATTCGTCGTTCGACACCGAGGTATTGAAATAGATCCGTCAAAGATCAAAGCGATCATGGAAATGCCTCCGCCGAGGACTCTCAAACAGTTGCGGTCTCTCCAAGGGAAACTCGCATACATACGGCGATTTATAGCCAACCTTTCAGGAAAGTGCCGCCCTTATAGTCACCTAATGAAGAAGGGAACCCCATTCGTTTGGGATCAAAAATGCCAAGGCGCACTGGATGAGATCAAGCAATACCTGCAGAACCCGCCGGTGTTGGCTGCTCCGGTTAAGGGGAAGCCTCTTATTCTTTATACAACCGCCCTCGAAGGTTCCGTGGGCGCATTATGGGCACAAGAGAACGATCAAGGGAAAGAAAGGGCGCTCTACTACTTAAGTCGAGTGCTGCTGGGGGCAGAAAGCAACTATTCTCCCATTGAAAAACACTGCCTGGCATTGATCTTCGCAATAACAAAGCTTAGGCACTACGCGTTGGCCCACGAGGTCCGTCTGATTTCAAAAGTGGACCCTCTCAAATATTTAATGTCAAAAGCCATATTGACAGGACGACTCGCTAAATGGGCCCTGCTCTTGATGGAATTTTCCATAACATATCAACCTCTCAAGGCAGTAAAAGGCCAGGCCATCGCTGACTTCCTTGCTGAGCATCCCATACCTGCCGACTCTCCTTTAAACTGCGATTTGCCAGACAGACATGCATTTGACGCAATCGACAGTGGTGATACCCGTTGGGAGCTTTACTTCGATGGAGCGTCCTCTATGAAAAAGCACAAACAAAGTATGCCAACGATCAAATCGGGGGTGGGACTCATCTTTGTGACTCCCCAAGGAGGAATAATGCGCTTCGCCTTCTCCTTAACGGAGCCGAGAACGAATAATGAAGCTGAATATGAAGCTTTGATAGCAGGCCTCGAGATCGCCATCGATATGGGAATTGAGAGCCTCCTCATATACGGGGACTCCCAACTGGTCGTCAGTCAAGTGAACGGCGATTACCAAACATGCAAACCGGAATTGGTAAAATACGGTGAAAAAGTGCAACAACTGCTAACCCAAATTCCCTCCTACACGTTGGAAAGCATACCGCGCGCGGAAAACAGCAAAGCAGACGCACTAGCCAAACTTGCTAAAGAACTGGCTGACAAGAACCTCGACGACGTTAGAATCGTGGTGCAAAGCCGTCGAGTGCTCGCCCCAACAGAAATATCTCCGGAATCGTCTGAAGAAAAAGGAGCGAAAGAGGAGACAACCCTGCAAGTAAAAGACTGGGAAAATACCGGGGACTGGAGAGAAGTCTTCATAGATTACTTCAAGTTCCACCGAATACCTGAAGAAGCGTCCACAAGACATCAGCTCACGAAACGAGCTCTGTCTTTCGCCTTCGTCAATGATACTCTGTACAAGAGGTCATTCGATTCTCTGTGGTTGAGATGCTTAGGACCTGACGAAGCGAGAAGGGTCGTCCAAGAAGTTCACGACGGACTCTGCGGTTCCCACCAAGCAGGCCCTAAGATGAAGTTAAAGATAAAGCGGATGGGCTACTACTGGCCCACGATGATGCAGGATTGCCTAGAATACGCGAGGCAATGTCATTCATGCCAAATTCATGGAGACTTCATCCATCAGCATCCCAATCCACTGCATCCAACAGTGGCTAGTTGGCCATTTGAAATGTGGGGAACTGACATAGTCGGCCCCATCGAACCAGCATCGTCAAAGGGACATCGTTTCATATTGGCGACGACTGATTACTTCTCTAAATGGGCAGAGGCGGTACCGTTGAGGGAAGTAAAAACGGAGAACATCCTCCATTTCTTCAGAACGCATGTTATATACCGGTTTGGAACCCCGAGAAGAATCATCTCTGATAATGGGCCAGCCTACCGAAGTCATAAGATTAGCCGCTTCGCACAGCAGCACAATATAGACTGGAGATATTCCTCAGTTTATAACCCCCGAGCTAACGGTCTAGCTGAGGCCTTCAACAAGACCTTGACGAAGATCATGAAGAAAACGGTGTCACGAAATAAGAGAGATTGGCACGAAAGATTGCAAGAGGCGCTTTGGGTGTATCGAACTACATTTAAAACGGCCACAAATACAACGCCGTACGCGTTGGTATTTGGGACGGAAGCAGTACTCCCCCTCGAGATAGAATTACCCTCTCTACGAGTGGCAGTCCATTACGAGTTGACGGACGAAGAAAATGCTCACCTTCGGTTTGAAGAGCTTGACGCCCTTGATGAAATCCGGCTTCTAGCACAGCAAAATCTGGAAGCTTATAAAGCAAAGATGACGCGCTCATATGAAAGATTGAGCCGTCCGAGGACATTCCGCCAAGGCGAACTCGTGCTAGTCGTCAAAAGGCCCATGATCCCCAATCGCGCCAAGCGGGGAAAGTTTGAGCCAAACTATGAAGGACCGTACATCATTGATAAGGTTTACCAGGGCGGGGCCTATCTACTCATAGACATGCACGGTGAAAGGCCTTTCAGGCCAATAAACGGTCGCTTCCTAAAGAAATATTACGCTTAACGAGCCTTAGTTTAGGTCAATGATAGATGACGACTATGTCCGCTCGCTATCTTCCTAAGCTCAGGCTTTATAAGCAGTAGCCAGCCCTCTCAACGTCGGACCGAAATGTCCTTAAACTAATAGCAGACCGAAACGTCTTTAAACTACTACCGCAGCATCTTTAGGCTGACGAGATATATAAAAAAAAACATATAAAAATAAAATAAAATAAAACGGTATGTCCATAAGCAAAATGGGCACGGATGAAAATCCGAAAGGGCTCCGTGAGTAAAAACAGCAGGACTACCGACGAATGTTTGTGAAAACCCGAAAGGGCGCAACTTCGTTAAAGAACCCTTACAGAGTCCTCTCGACCCTGTAAGGAGAAACCACCCGCGTGAGATCCTTACGACTCATAAGGGAACAACACACTTAGGAATCCCCACGATTCCTAAGGAGAAAATACACTTGCGAGATCCTCACGACTCGTAAGGAGAACTCTCGTATGGGACCCTCACGGCTCATGAGATTTGAAAGTCTTAAGTTACAGAAACCTAAACCTGTGCTTAAGCAAGCCCCCACAAACTTCCAATATTGCCCTACAAGTGGCTCAATATTGACCCTTGTATACAATCCACGGGCGCGAATAAACATTTCCCTCGCCAAATTTCATCCATAACTGGGAATACGTTCGCATGGTAAACAACCCTTATAAATCCCCTCGATTTATGAGGAGAAAACCCTCCTGTAGGATCCTTACGACTTACAGAAGAACAAAACACTTAGGAACCCTCACGGTTCCTAAGGAGAAAATACACCTACAAGATCCTCACGACTTGTAGGGAGAAATACCTTTATGAGACCCTTACGGCTCATGAAATCGAAAGCCTTAGTCGACAGGTCCCTAACCCTGATCGCTAAGCCCCCTTTATTCGACAATAACGGAGGCAAATGATGATTCGCTCCTGGCAATATTCCAGTTGCAGCGGTGCTGATGCCGAAATCGGTGTCCAATTTCAGTTTTATGGCGAAAGCCAGTAGGCCGCTCATGCATACAAAATAGCCGAAATGATAAGGCAACTTTCAATAAAAAGCAGCAAGTAAAATGTATGCATGCAAAATAGCCGAAATGATCGGGCAACTCGTAATAAAAAGCAACGAGTAAAGATAAAATAAAAAAGCCGAAATGATTGGGCACCGCGAAAAATAGCCGAAATGATTGGGCAATCGCGACCTTCGCGATATAAAAGCTGAAATGATAGAGCATCGCGGAAATAAAATAAAACAAAAATAAGAAATGATGAAACTTCGGCCCTACAGTTAAGATCACATCGATCCCTGTATACAATCCAAGGGTGCAAACAAAGAGGAAACCATACTTCCCCAGCGGATTCCGTCGAATGACGAAGCCAAACCTCAACGGTTCATTTCAACCGAAGAAGCCAGCAAATTCCTCGACTCACGGATACAAACACTCCTTGACGAGAGCTTCCTGATCCGCGTCGACCCGCAGAGCCACCAGTGCCTCCGTAGGAACCATCGACTCGTTTCAAACCCCAGGGACACAAATAATCATTGGCGCTTGGGAAACAAATAATCCCTCGCAAAACTTCTCAACTCACGGATACAAACACTCCTTGACGAGAGCCTCCTGATCCGCGTCGACTCGCAGAGCCACCAGCGCCCTTGTGGGAACCATCGACTCGTTTCAAACCCCAGGGACACAAATAATCCTTGGCGCTTGGGAAACAAATAATCCCTCGCAAAACTTCTCAACTCACGGATACAAACACTCCGTGACGAGAGCTTTTCTGACTCACATCTCGGGCAGTAAGGATTCAAAAACTTGCTTCCTGAACAATGGGACCCTGCAAGTCAATCCTAAATGGTCTCTTGCATACTATTCACGGGTCTCACTCTCTGAAGTCGATTCTCGACAAAGAGGGAAACAACCGCTTACGAGCCCTCTCGACTCGTAAGAAGGGCAATGGGATCCTGTAAGTCAATCCTAAATGGTCTCTTGCATACTATTCACGGGTTTCACTCTCTGAAGTCGATTCTCGACAAAGAGGGAAACAACCGCTCACGAGCCCTCTCGACTCGTAAGAAGGAGAAATTCTCTCATAAGATCCTTTCGACCTATGAGAGAAAACTACACTTGGGAATCCTCACGATTCCTAAGGAGAAAATCCACTTACGAGATCCTCTCGATCCGTAGGGAGAAAAGTCTCTATGAGACCCTCACGGCTCATAGAGTTGAAAAGTCTTAGGCAGCAGATCCGAACCTGCGGCCTAAGCCATCGTTATATCTTGAAGAAACCAAAATGCTTACTCTGTTACCTGTCAATCATGTTTATCAAGACAGCATGCTGATAATAAGAGAAGGGAGAAAGCAAAGAAATGATACAAGACATCGCAAAAAAAAAATGTGTATCTTTATTTATTAACTCAATCAAGTACATGGCGAATCGTATAAAAGAATAAAGAATGTATACATCTTATTCGAAAAAGAAAATTACAAGTATATTGATACAATGGCAGCTACTGGGAAGGGAGCGTCTTGCACAGATGTAGCAATCGCTCGCATATCTCCTTCCACGCCTTCTCCTGCTCGGCTACCGCCGTCAACTCTGCCTCCACTTGGGCTCGTTGCCGCAAGACCAGTGCAAGCTGCTCCCTCACGCCCTGATAAGCAGCCTCCCGACTTGGGATATAGCGCTCAGCCACGTCAAGCTTCCTCTTTAAATTTAGCCCATGGGAGATGCGCTCCAAGAGACCCTCAAAGATAGTCTTCACTTGGGCAGCATTTGCCTCAACCTCAGCGCGCAGATGGGCCGTTTCGTTTGAGGTCTTTTGGCATTCCCTTAGTCTCCGAGCTGCTTCTTGCTCCAAGTGGCGGGAGTGCGAAGTGCTTTGCTCGAGCCAAGTTGTGCGTTGGGCGCTCAGAGCTAAAACTTCGGGAGCAGGGCGCGTCAACTCCAGCCGGTACAAGCAAGCCTCAATCTCCCTGCAGTGATTAACCCAAGATTCAACGACGCCTTCGCTGTGAAAAGTTACGAGCGCCGCTAACATGGGGTTAACATCCACAGCGAAATCTGCAGCGGAAGGGAGAGCGTCCATGCTGAGCTCGTCGATATACCCGCTCAGCATGCCTAGACTCATCACCGCACCCTTTGAAGACGGACGTCTCAAAAAGGGGCCTGCCGGTAAAAGGACGCGAGCCTCGAAGGGGACCGGAGCCGGAACAATAGCTGCAAAACAAAACAGGTTTAAACGATGGTTCAAAAGATGTTGAAGGATTACCAAAAGGAAATTTACCATACCAGGTACGGCGGACGGCAAAACCGGGAGGGCCGGTAGCGCGACAGGGCTTGCATCCCCTCCTTCGATTTGTGGCACTGCAATAAGAAAAGGAAAAGTTAGAAATCGTCCCATTGCTAGAAAAAAAGGGGTAAACAAAGATATTACCGGCGCCACTAGAGGGAGAAGCGAGTTCGGATGGGAAAGAGAAGTGCGGGAGCAACACTTGATATAGGTGATCAAAAAGCACTCCTGCAAAGGCACAATAGTGTAACGTTAGTACAAAAGCCGCATTTTTGAAAGATTAATGCATGAGTCGTGAACCCATACCTTCCAACATCCGTGACGGTACAAGGGAAGACGGGGAGGTGACTACTGCCAAAGCAGTAGTTGACGGTGCCCCCTCGAGCAATGGAGCATCGGTACTGGCCGCACCTGCTAGAACAAGCTTGTTAGAAGAGATCACAAGATATACAAAAAAAAGGGGAAACGCTGGTGACAAAAAATTTTTACCTGACGAGCTGCCAGCAGAAACTGAGGCAGTCCCTTCCTCCACTGACGGAAGACCACCGCCTGTAGCTTCATCACCCGACTCAAGGGGAACCGTTGTTATGCTCTCAAGCTCTGCAGGCGGCGGGGAACCATAGACAGGGAGGGCCAAGATAGGAACATTGCCAGATTCCTGAGAAGGAGCGCCTAGCTCGTCCTCAGGAATCATGGACGCCTCACCTGCTGCTCCCTCAGGATCAGCGATTACAGCTGCCCCGTCCATCGGCACCACGAGGTCCCCAGCCTTAAGTACCTCGCCCTCTACCGCCTTCGGCTCGGTCGAGACAATCATCTCATCTGCCGCCACTTCGGGTACGGCATCAATGACTTTCTCCGCGGTAGGTTCCTCAATCTCGGCTCCAGGCCCCATGGCCTCGACAAAGTTGTCCACTGTCGGTTCGGGTTCGGCGAGTACCGCTCCGTTAGGTTCGACGGTCGTCTCCGCCTCCCCCTCAATTGGACTCGACCCTGCAAGATGAGATATGTATAAGCCAATAGTTTTACAAGTCATACAACAAGGCTCTGAAAGGAGTACTACCTGAAGCGGATTTATCATTGGCGTTCCGAACCGCGCGCGCAACTTGCCGACGAGCGGTAGACAGGGCCACAGGGGGCTCTTCAGAAGGAGTACTAGCGTGAGGAACAGTGCTAGGGCCCGCTCCTGCGGCCAGAGCAGCTCTGCGCGCCTTAGCTTCGCGTCTGGACCGCTTCCGGTCCTCTTGAGCCGATGAGACAGGTGCCATTAGAGCTTCCTTGAGCGAAGCCTCCTCATCCGTGTAGAGGGATGCCTCCAGATTTTTCAGAGCATCCCTCGTTGTTGCATCAAGCCGAGGCTCTTGCGGCAGCTTCGACGGAGTTGGGACTTCGATGACGGGCTTGGGAAGGGTCCTTGCGCCGATTAATACAACCCCTGTAAAGAAACAAGAGAAGGTCAGGTCGACTATCATAAAAAGATAACGAACTTTCCGTATAGAAGAGAAAGGGATAAAACATACCGACGCTCGCTAGGGTACGCTTCTTCTCCTCCTCCTGGAAGGTCTTCAGAGAGGCAGCAATGGCCTCTTCAGTGGATACACCTGTTGAAAATGAGGCAAATATTAGCTAAAGATAATAACAAAAGTGGGATGAAATGACAAATAAGCAGGCTGAGGGTTACCTGACTCAGCGAATCTGCTTAACATTGCTTCAAGCCTCGCCGATCGCTCCGAAGCTGCAATGGCGGCGGCTAGGTTGGTGTCCTCAGGGTCCACCACGAAACCCTCGTTGCTGCCGTACTCACATATAGTCTCGGCAGGATGAGCCGCGGACTCTAAGTTAAGAATCGCGTCGAGGGATAAAGTGGACTTCTTCTTCTTTTGCCCGCCAGCTTTGGACCCACTGGGAGCAGCTTTGCGCTTGCCAGTTTTGGCAGTCACTTTCGGGCGGCGAGTCCCGATGTCCGCTCCTGCACCCGACTCCGGCGATGCCGCTTTAACCGTCTTTGTCGGAGCACGGGGCGCCGTTGGGGCATCCACCATAGTAGGCAGTGGCAGTCCACGCGGAGGGGCCAACACCCGTGGTCGATCAGCTCCGGCCTCTTTCGTCGGAGGGATAACCTGAACCCTGGGCTGCAATGGAGCCTTGCGATTGCCGCCGGGAGGCGCAGCCCTACGATCGACCAATAGACGTTTCTCCATCAAGATGATGGGGCCCATCGCGTGCGCGTACCAGGCCACATACGAATTGAGTATCTTAGGGGTACAGCTGGGCTCACTGATAAAAAAGTAGGAGCCTGTATTGAGCCGGATGAAATGATGCATCGCATTCCGTACTCCCTCTGGACCGACTGCAGGTGTTCTCAAGAAGGCTTCCAACGGGACTCCTTGGTTATAACTCGATTGCCGGGCAAATCGATGCGGGTTATACCTCATGAAGAGGGCCGTGTCATTCTGCCTAAATACCAAATAGCCCGGCCGAATGGAATAAAGATGGAGGATTTCCCGAGCCTTCAACACGGAGACACCGCCCTTAAAGTCATCACGCAGCGGCACCACCGACTTAGTGGTCTCGGAAGCCATGGTGATGACCTTATCCACAAAAGAGGTCTTCGCCCCGACTAGATGCGAACGCAGAAGCAGTCCCCTAGACTCCCGCGGAGGTGCAAACACGATGGAAGCCCCGACCAATCGCATGATTCTTGGGAGTGTGAATCTCTCAAAGAATGGAGGAGTCTTGTGGGCACCAAACACTCCTCGAACATGCAGCTCCATCCAAGAAGTGAAGTAGTGCATCGGGAAGTTAGCAGGCTGTACCCCAGGTTCATTAGCGTCCGCCGCTACGCTAAGTCCATTGTAGAGGTAAGCCAACCCGGCGATCCCCACTGATAACTGCAGACCGGCCACCATTTGATGCGCCGGGTAAAAGACAGAAGACCTCATGAGGCGTGGGTGCATGGGAAGCGCGAAGCTGCACAGCCACAGACCTAAGAACCCGATGAAGAAGGTCTCCTCATCCATGCCAGGAACGGCGATCTCTGAGAAAGGGACGCTAGCAGTGCCGGGAAGGTAAAAACTTCGCTGATCAATTTCCGATGAAGGTCGGCGGTCCAGGCCGAAACCAAAAGGATCAGCAAGTTGGGCGAACTTCTCACCTTGCTCTGATAAAAATTCCGGGCGAATAAAACGAGCAATGAAGTCCGCAAAACTAACTCCTCGGTCGCCCAATTCCAAATGAAGCTCCTCGTAAATCTCCAACACCTTCACCAGGCCCGGATGCTGATGCTGGATGGCATTTTCCGGAGTCAAGTCGAGTACCACTTGCTTGGTGGCAAAGACGTACTCATCAGGAGGAAGCAGCTCTTCGTAGTGCTCCCCCCTCGCCGGTAAACCTGAAAGCTCAACGAATTCCTCTAGAGAAATTGAAACTTCCCTATCCGCTGCCAGGAAAGTATGCGTGGGGATATTCCATTGTTCGATGAAGGCCTTTGTCCACCACGTTGGAGAAGTAGGATACTCGAAAAGCGAGACGTAGACGGCGGAATATAAACCTATCTTCGTCAGGAGAGCTCTTTTCGCCGCTAAAATGTATCGGGCCCATGGCAGGTATCCAGCAAGCGGTCGCGGATTCAATCCAATATTGTAAGCCTGTCCCCAAGGGCGTGCTTCACCCTGACAGATTCGTCTTCCCAAGATATCTATGGCCGGCGGCGGCTGTACCGGAATAGCGCCGATTGCAGGCTGGAGAAGGTCGTCTGAATTCCAATTTTTTACCTCCAAGGCATACTCCACCGGGGGTTTGTCCGCATAGGGGATCGTAACTATGGGTTCGGAAGGCGAGGCGGAACTAAAACTGCGGCGGCCTTGGATAATCTGGCTGTACCACCTTCCCCATAGGTGAAGTCTCTTGCACTCAGGATCGTGATCTTTAATCAAGGCGAACACTACCCGATCCACTGGTGCATGTGGGAACCCTCCTTCTGAGCGAACGAAGGGAAAAGACAAGTCGTCAGACATCTTTCCTGCATAAAATATATATATATCATTAGTGGCCTGGCGCTTAAACATTAAAAAAAAATAATGATAAAAAAATAATAATAAATAAAAATCTTGCTCCACACTGTGATGCAGAGGGTAGGGGACCAAAGGGGGACCCACAAAATCAAGATGACGGCGCATCATTTGATGAGACAATCCCACCATTGGATGAGACTATCAGTCAATAAAAAGAACTCCCAAGAGAATATCCTCATTGGGGGGGGACCCCTAGAGACAAGGAGAAGATCTCCTCTTTTCAGAGCAAAGCTCTGTCACAGAGTGACATTTGTCAAACTCCTGTTTCAAAAGAATAAAACTTCTTTAAAAAGAGCCTAACTCTGTAGCAGTAATAAAAATTCACAACTCCTAAGAATTAAAATTTTGGGGTCTTAAAGATCCATGGAAACTTTTAAAAAGTTTTCTAGTTGATCTGTGAGCAGGGCTCTGTTCATGGGTTAAAACCTAAGATCAGAGTCTCTGCAAATTTTTGAGAGCAAGGCTCTGTGAATAGAAACCCCAAAGGGGTTTCCTTTAGATCAAAGATCTATAAGAGCAAGGCTCTGTTGAAGAAACCCCAAAGGGGTTTCCTTTAGATCAAAGATCTATAAGAGCAAGGCTCTGTTAATTAAGTTTGATTTAAATTAAATTAATTTAATTTACCTAGAATGGTTCTAAGGATAGAACTTGGAAGTTCTTAAGGAATCGCAAGAGCAAGGCTCTGGAAGTTCTCAAGTAAGAGCAAGGCTCTGAAATTTAATTTCTTGAGAATGGTAAAAAAATTACCAAGGACCAAAGGTCCTATTTATAGGCGCCTGCGCCTGTTCACTTGACCCGTCAATCCGACGGTCAGGATCTTGCCACCGTTGCACTCACGCGCGCGCCACGTGAGCGCAACGGTGGGGGGGCATCTGTTTCCCCCAATCAGAGCAAGGCTCTACTGAATTTTGAAAATTCAAAATTCGAAGCAACGCTTCGGTTTCCGTGCGCAGCGCGCAATTTGCCACATGGCAGAAGGTGATTCGGCAGCGTAACGCCCGAGACAGTGCGTCCCATTAGAGCAAGGCTCTTCAGAAAACAAAATTAAGACTTAAACTGCGCAAATGCATGGCAGCGCGACACGTGTCTTCGCAGTTGTGCAAGCGCAACTGCGCAAGCGCACGGACGCGCGACACGTGTCTGTGCAGTTGCGCAAGCGCAACTGCGCAAGCGCACGGACGCGCGACACGTGTCTGCGCAGTTGCGCAATCGCAACTGCGCAAGCGCACGGACGCGCGACACGTGTCACGCGCTGGTGAGTTGCGCAGCAACTGAATGAAGATTTAAGTAAATCTTTTCTGTTCTTCTGTAAAACAGGGACCCTTGGATCAGAGATCCAATGGTGGGAAAATTCCCAAAATTATTCAGGAAAGATCTTGGTAACAAATTTAACAAATTTGTGAGTACTATAAATAAGAGCCCAGACCTCATTCAAAAAAAAAAAGGAGAATCATCAAGAGAAGGATAAACTTCTGAAAAGAAAGAATTCTTGAAGATTGATCAAGAACAAAAAAAAAAAGAGAAGGTAAAAATTTCTGAAGAAAAGAATATTAAAAATTTAATAATAAAAAAAAAGAAATAGTGCCTTGCACTTGATATGAACCCCTGGTTCTAAAAAATCAAAGAATAATAAATAGTGCCTTGCACTTGATATGAACCCCTGGTTCTAAAAAATCAAAGAATAATAAATAGTGCCTTGCACTTGATATGAACCCTTGGTTCTGTAAAATCAAGGAAAATAAGAAGAACTTGTTTTCCTTTGATCTAAATTTAGATCAAGAGTGCTATGCACATTTTGTTCTCAAATCAAGAAAATTCTTGAATTTCTGCACAAGTGCAACTCATCATTCAAAAGGGGCTGGCCCAACTCAAAAAATTATTGAGTTTCTGCAACTCATTATTTAAAGGGGCCTGGCCCAATTGCAGAATAATAAAAGGGCAAAGCCCTGTTCAGAAAATTCCTGAGTTTTTTTGTAACTCATTATTTAAAAGGGCCTGGCCCAAATCAGATTGCAAAATAATGAAGGGGCAGAGCCCTGTTTAGGTTGATTCTTTTAATCGGGCAGAGCCTAAAATAAAAATTGGACTTAACCCAATCCTGGCTGTAAGTCCTTAAATTAAATGCCTCTCATAAACCAAGTCACGACCGGTCCGAGGGTACATCTCCGAACTCCTTTGACACCTGTCGTTGTAATTCCTCAACGACGTCAAAGAGGCGACGGGTCCCAACGACCACTTATCTAAAAGCGGACCGAAACGTCCCTAAACTAATGACGGACCACTACGTCCCTAAACTGGCGACGGACCGAAACGTCCCTAAACTAAAATCGGACCGAAACGTCCCTAAACTAAAAGCGGACCGAAACGTCCCTAAACTAACGACGGACCGAAACGTCTGTTTCCCCCAATCAGAGCAAGGCTCTACTGAATTTTGAAAATTCAAAATTCGAAGCAACGCTTCGGTTTCCGTGCGCAGCGCGCAATTTGCCACATGGCAGAAGGTGATTCGATGGCGTAACGCCCGAGACAGTGCGTCCCATCAGAGCAAGGCTCTTCAGAAAACAAAATTAAGACTTAAACTGCGCAAATGCATGGCAGCGCGACATGTGTCTGCGCAGTTGCGCAATCGCAACTGCGCAAGCGCACGGATGCACGACGCGTGTCTGCGCAGTTGCGCAATCGCAACTGCGCAAGCCACGGATGCGCGACACGTGTCTGCGCAGTTGCGCAATCGCAACTGCGCAAGCGCACGGATGAGCGACACGTGTCTGCGCAGTTGCGCAATCGCAACTGCGCAAGCGCACGGATGAGCGACACGTGTCTGCGCAGTTGCGCAATCGCAACTGCGCAAGCGCACGGATGCGCGACACGTGTCACGCGCTGGTGAGTTGCGCAGCAACTGAATGAAGATTTAAGTAAATCTTTTCTGTTCTTCTGTAAAACAGAGACCCTTGGATCAGAGATCCAATGGTGGGAAAATTCCCAAAATTATTCAGGAAAGATCTTGGTAACAAATTTAACAAATTTGTAAACACTATAAATAAGAGCCCAGACCTCATTCAAAAAAAAAAAAGAGGAAGAAAAAGGAGAATCAATCATCATCAAGAGAAGGATAAACTTCTGGAAAAAAAAGCTCTTGAAGATTAATCAAGAACAAAAAGAGAAGGTAAAATTTCTATAAAAAAAATAGAAAATTAAAAGGGAATAATAAAAGAAAAAGAAAAATAGTGCCTTGCACTTGATATGAACCCCTGGTTCTGAAAAATCAAAGAAATAATAAATAGTGCCTTGCACTTGATATGAACCCCTGGTTCTAAAAAATCAAAGAATAATAAATAGTGCCTTGCACTTGATATGAACCCTTGGTTCTGTAAAATCAAGGAAAACAAGAAGAACTTGTTTTCCTTTGATCAAAATTTAGATCAAGAGTGCTATGCACTTTTTGTTCTCAAATCAAGAAAATTCTTGAATTTCTGCACAAGTGCAACTCATCATTCAAAAGGGCCTGGCCCAACTCAAAAAAATTATTGAGTTTCTGCAACTCATTATTTAAAGGGGCCTGGCCCAATTGCAGAATAATAAAAGGGCAAAGCCCTGTTCAGAAAATTCCTGAGTTTTTTGTAACTCATTATTTAAAAGGGCCTGGCCCAAATTAGATTGCAAAATAATGAAGGGGCAGAGCCCTGTTTAGGTTGATTCTTTTAATCGGGCAGAGCCTGAAATAAAAATTGGACTTAACCTAATCCTGGCTGTAAGTCCTTAAATTAAGTGCCTCTCATAAACCAAGTCACGACCGGTCCGAGGGTACATCTCCGAACTCCTTTGACACCTGTCGTTGTAATTTCTCAACGACGTCAAAGAGGCAACGGGTCCCAACGACCACTAAATTAAAATTGGACCGAAACGTCCCTAAACTAATGACGGACCACTATGTCCCTAAACTGGCGACGGACCGAAACGTCCCTAAACTAATAATGGACCACCACGTCCCTAAACTGGAATATGGACCGTTACGTCCCTAAACTGATACGATAGGGCCCAAACGCTCTTTTGTCGGATCTAAACGGTCCCGTCTAAGTTGATCTTAACCCCAAATACGGTTAACGTGTCCTTAGACATCTAAATAAACAATAAAATCCCAAACCAACTTTGGTTCAAGGGTACATCTCGGAACTCCTCAGACGTATGTCGTTGTAATCCCTCAACGACGTCAGAGAGGTGACGAGTCCCGACGGCCGGATAATTAAATCAATCACTACGTCAAGTCGATCTTAGTCCAAAACAGGACTAGCGTATCCTTGATGAACGTTTAAGTTGATCTTAGTCGCAACGCGACTAATGCATCCTTAAACTAAAAACACCAAACCCAAATCTAAGCAAATACGGATTTGGACTAACCCACGTCCTACGGGTGACGATATTACTCAGTCTCCGTACACAATCCACGGGCAACCACAAACAAAACAAACACACACGACACGAAGTGAAATTCTGGAGAAGGAGAAAGTTGTTACCGCGATGCGGTAGCGTAATTAACTGCAGGGGCTTGCGCCTGCAGGGAAGAGCGTCCCCACAATCAAAAACCCCTCACCCTGAGGGGGAATCTGACGAAGTCTGCTACATCGGCCGCATCCGTCTAAACCTCCGATATACGGTGCCGTAAATCAACTCGGCATCTTCGGAGAGATAGACGGATAAAACCAAATAGCATCTGCCCCGAACTTCAGGCAAGACGTCTTCACGTCGTCGCCGTCTTTCGGAGGGGAACAGATTCTGGCACGCCCGGTGGGACCTTTTCCTCTTTCCACTCCACACTTCGTGTGTCGTCTTCGTGAACCAATCGCGGTTTGTTAAATGGTTGTCCTCGGATTTCAAGTAGCTAAGATTTGGTCTTTTGTCTGGCGCAGAACTCAAGATCCAATGGCCACCAACTGCACCAACTGCTCGAAGTGCCATTGCAGCGGACGTTCCACCTCACCGAGAGGTATAGCATATGGGCCCCAAGCGGCTTCCTTCCTGACTCTGCCGGTAGACCAGGTGACTCAAGCCACCACCGGCTTGTTCTTCGGGACCATGGTCCCGCCTACAAGCTTCTCCATGCCGATATCCGCACCAGAAGCGAACAAGAAGTCGGTGTTCGACCGGCTCACTGCTACCATGACCCCTGTCAACGGGTCGCCCGCTACTAAGATGACAGCCTCTGTTTTCACCAGGCTAGGTCAGGATCATAAAGTGGCTATCCCAAAGAGGGCAACGGCCACAGCTTCGGAAGTCGTTGAAGCGGCTTCTCCTATCAGAAAGTCAGTCTTCACAAGATTGATGGTTCCTACTCCTCCTTCAGCTGGTCAGAAAGCATCAGTCTTTGATAGGCTGACATTGGCAGCTGCCCCACACCCAAACAGGGGGCAACAGGAAACTATCCCGATTTCCGAGCCAGTCCCAATGGCTCGTCGTGCGCGACGTCGTCATTGGCAACGAATAAGGAAAGCAGGGGGCAACTCCCCTTCAGGGCTAACCCCGCCTGCTCCAGTGGCGGAGGTCAACGCTGCTGTTCCAACTGGGAACAGCTTTGAATTACTGAGGAAAGTGAGAAAGAACTCCCCAATCGCCGTATTGAAAAGATCTCCTCCGCCCGTGGAGAAAGCTCCGGAGGCAAAACAAGAACAGCCCTCTCAACGGCTGTCGTCCAAAATTTATAAAGTCTGGCGGAGAGTTCAAGACTCCGTGATTGACTCAGACCACTTCCGTCGCCAGAAAAGGGCGAAGGTGGAAAAAGACAAGAACCCCCCCATTAAACGGCAGGGGGCAACAAATGCTAGGATGCCCACTTCAGCGGCTCCTTCAACCTCAAAGGTCCATAAAAGGAAAAGACCAGAGAAAGCTCCCGCGACGATGACAAAATCTAAAAGCGGCGAACCTAAACGCCCCAAATCAGGGGGCATAACAGTTCATACGGTCTATATGGCTTCAGGAAAGGAAGAAAGTCGTACTTCTACGGGCCACCGACCGCTTACCCGGTCAGTGACCAAGTCTCAGGAGCAGCAACAAAAGCTCCAGGAGATGATGACTACAATGGCTGCACTCACGGGGCCAAAAGAGAATCCTGAGACGTCCTTAGATGAACGCCAAGAGGAAGAGACCGACGCTGAGTTCCTCCGCCGAACACTGGAAAAGAGAGACAAAGAGGCTGCGGAACAGGCAGCCAACATAAAGAAAATGGCCCTCCTGTTCCAGGATGTGGTGGGTATGATGATTCAACCAGATCCACCTGTTGGAGATCCCCCGATCATTCTTGAAGATGATAGGGGAGAGACATCGAATCCTCCACCGGCTCTATCCGCAGCTAAAGAGGATACCATATCAAAAGCTGATTTGGATGAATATATTGCTCAACAAATACGGGTGCATCAGGCGGCCGAAGCAGCCGGCCACGTTGTAAAAACGGGACGGCCATATCCGGGCTGGTATGACCAAATCAAGTACCCGCCGAGTTACACGATTCCCAAGTTTCACGTTTACAAAGGGACCGGCAATCCCCATCAACATGTTGCCCAGTTCAGGGCGCTTTGTGGTAATACAGGCGGCGACGACAAGTTGTTACTGCGCCAATTTGTTGGAAGCTTATCAGATACGGCTTTCGAGTGGTATTCCGAGCTCCCCAACGACTCTATTAAAACCTTTGCGGAGATGGAGCTGCTCTTCACCCAACGTTTTGCAAGTGCCAGCGAGCGTACCCCGATGACGGCACTGATCAATGCCAGGGTAAAACCCGGCGAGACATGGGTTCAGTACGCTATACGGTGGCGTAATCTATGGTCTAAGTGTGAACAGCGCATAGAAGAAGCCCCTGCGGTGGGAATGTTTGTTGGAACACTCGATCCACAAGCAACCATTTCACAATTTATGATGTTCTTCAAGCCGACTTCCTTCCAGGCTTTGATCGACAAATTGGCGCAGATGGACCAGATGGGCCATAAACCCCCTCTCCCGAAGCCGGATTCCCGAAACGACAAAGGAAAGGGAAAAGCGATCGTCGTCGCGAATGCCCAACAACAACCGAACGATTCGAAGCCGGTTGCTCGTCCAAATAATACACGCCCGTACGTACCCCTTGAGGACAGGATGGGATGGGCTTACTCCTTCCCCCGTGATAAAACAAGGAGGTTATTCGAGCTGGCATTGCGCAACAGGCTCATAAATCTGCCAGATCCAAAACGTCCGTCGCAACCAAGTGACGTTAACGATCCTAATTACTGCCCTTATCATAGAGTGTTGGGACATCCAATCGAAGACTGTTACGTCTTCAAAAATTGGCTGGAGAATCAGTACCGTCAGGGCAAATTTGCGCTATCTGACAAATGGAAGGTGAACCCTCCACAGCCTCACACCTATAAGGGAACGAATGCGCCGGGGGCAACATGCTCCGTCATTGAAGAGGCTCCCTGGGAGGTTGTATTATCGGCCAAAACGAGGAGAATGCTAAATGATCTTCAAACCTGCCCAGCGGTCAAGTGGAAGAACCCCTTGGAACCGCAGGTTATTGAGGGGATGTTGAAGCCACGACCGACTCCGAAGACCGATGGTGGCAGTTCAAGCGTTCATAGCCAGCCGTCAAAATCTTCGAAAAAGAAGAAGAAGAAATCTAAGAAGCCCGTGAAGCCTGGTGACAAGCGCACGGACTTACAAAAGCAAATCGATGCGCTAGATGAGTACAACCAAAAGGCACGGACTCCCATTACGCTCCAAGATTTTCTTGATCACGTCTTCCAAAAAGAAGATGAGGAGGAAAGTTCATCGGATGAATCCGAGGAGTGCGTAGCGAGCTGTCATATGATCTCTCATTCGGTCACGAATGATGAAGGGACTTCTGGCACTGAAACGCTGGGGGCAAATACCGAATCAGGAACCCCAGGGTTACCAGTTGAAACGATCAGCGCGTTTCTTAACGAAGCTCGGTTGAAAAGCAAGGCTGATCGAGAACGCGAGACGGCTATATTCGAAAGGGCCAAGCGTCAGCGACTTGAGGAAGGAGCTGAAATGATCCCGTTGGAGGAAAATGCCTCCACCGCTGACAAAAGCCAATTCAAGATAAAAAAGAAGTTCGCTAAGGCCATATCGATGGGCATGAAACTACCACCCTCTGAAGAAAAAGTTACTCGCGTGGTAGAGATGCACCCCTCTTATTGCTTATACCATCAGAAGGTCTCGCATTCCACCCAAGATTGCAAAGCTTTCAATGGATGGTGGCAAGGATACGTCGCAAATCGACAACGATTTAAACGGGAAAAACGTAAAATTCGTCGAGAACAAAGAAATACGACTAAAGAACTTGAAAGAACTGCCGGCAATTGTCACATGGTTAACACTACCGGGTCACAAGTGCCTACATTTGGGAGCGACTCCGATGAAGAGCTAGAGCTTGGTCCCCTCTTTGAAGAATCCACTTCGGGAAAAGAAAAAGAACTGAAGGCCTGCGAGAATATACAGCTGCGCAATCGAACATTACCCGAAAAGAACCTCGGACCCTTGAATAAGAAAAACAAAGGGAAAGAGAAGGTCTCTGAAGACATCGCTTTGGATGACCAAGTTGCGGAAGAATTAACCGCCAAGAATCCCCCAAAAAGGAATAAAGTAGATTACAATGTCTTGGCGCATCTGAGAAAGCTACCCTCACAACTCAGCATTCTCGATGCCCTATTGCTATCAAAAGAGGCGAGGGATTCTTTGATTAAGGCCCTACAAGATCCGGACCAGTTCCAAGCCTTCCTAGCCGAACAAAAGATGAAGGATGAATTAGAAGAGGTGCACACAGCCGACGTTGCTTTTGGTGATGAAGACCTTCTCCTCGGGACGTGTGAACACAATCGCCCCCTTTATGTCTCCGGATACTGCCATGACATAAAGATAGGAAAAATCTTGGTCGATAACGGATCGTCTGTCAATTTACTCAATGTGCGAGTGTTAAAGGAGATTTGCATGAGTGTCCAACACCTCGCCCGGGACAAAATCACCATCTCCGGTTTCGACTCTCAATCCTCAAAGACTCTTGGATCTGTGATTTTGACGCTACGCTTCGGGGTGCTCGTCACGGACATCAAATTCCATGTTATAGACGCCAAGACGTGCTACAATGCTCTGCTCGGCCGACCATGGCTACACGAATACAATATCATCCCTTCTACACAGCATCAGTGCATGAAGTATTCTAGAGACGGCCTCGAGTACACAGTGGCAGGAGAGTTGAATCCATTTTCCGTGAACGAAGTTCGCAAGTATGAAGATGCCAAATACTTCCTACCGAGTTTCGAAGACACGGAAAGGTGTCACAAACCGGAGAACAAAACTAACGCAACCATCCCTGTCTTCGGCAGTGACACCGAGGAGGAGGAGGATATAATTTATTCAGGTCCGTCCCTGTCCACCAGGCCAGGACCATCTGTTCCTTCATTGATCTTCGGTAGTGACTCAGAGGATGAAGTTCATGCTGTATTCCCCGCTCGGCCCTCAATACAGATTTCCACTGATGAAGAGAGAAGTCTGCAGGTAACCATGGTGCCGCTTGAACATTACAAAGAACTGGATGCACTCGACACCAACAGCGTAGAAGAATTGCAGACATTCTATATCCCTCCCGGAAGAAAAGGCAAGAAGGCAATCCAATTCTACCGTTCTGAAGAAAACGAGGTGGAAAAAGAAATTTGGCATGGCGCGGATCTCACGCTCGACAGGCTTCAGCCTATCCGTCTTCCCAGATATTATACCGAAGGTTTGAAGAAACTGCTGAAACGCCAAGGGATGTCCTTCACACAGACCATCAGAAAAGCCAAATTCTATGACAAGGTCTGGAACGTTCCCGGAACTCAATGCAAACTGCCTAACGGGAGAACGGAAACAAAAGGGCTCGGGTACATCCGGCCTAAGAAACGGGAGTTAATAAACAGCTGTTATGCCATGTATGACTTTGATGAAGAAGCGGACGCTCAATGGGAAGACGCTAATCCTGAATCGGCAAGAGTTCCTGATGCAAGACCTCCCAGTCCATCGTCTGAAGACCAGATGAGCAAACTTATAAAGGATGCGAGTCAAAAAGCCCGAGATGATCACGATCGTGAAATGGCAATCTATGAGAAAGCCAAGACACAACGTCTCCTTCGACAGGCAGTAAAGAACGGAGATGTTACCCCACGTCAGCCTGCTACAAAAAGGGTTCGACGCGAAAGCGAAAACAAGTCGAGGGGCCCAAAAGGTGCTCGACAACCACAAGACAGAGCTAAGAAGCCACGCATACGAGAGGCGAGCGTTATTGACCTAGCCCTTATGAAGAAAATGGGTCGAGCATACTCGTTTCCTCGGAACAAAACAAGGAAAATACTTGATCTTGCTCTAAAACATCAAATGCTTACTCTGCCAGAGTCTAAACACCCTGAGCAAGCAGGCGAAGTCTCCAACCCAAATTATTGCTCTTACCATCAAGTAGTAGGGCATCCGCTTGAAGATTGTTTCACCTTTAAGAATTGGGTTGAGGACCAATATCAGCTTGGCAAATTCGCATTGTCTGACAGTTGGAAGGTAGCGCCGCCGCAAAAGCACGAACCCAAAAACACAAGAATAAAACCAACCCCGCATTGGGATTGGCAGAAAACTCGCACCTGTCATGTGATAACAACATTAAAAGAAGGGTCCGAGGACATGAACAACCTCCCTTGGTGCTTTGAAAACGACCGCGATGAGGTAATCTCAGAATTTCCCCCAGCTCTGAAAGAACTGGAGGATGGAATCCACACTACTGCAGATAACCTCAAGAAAATCGAGTTGGGGACGGCAAATGACCCGCGACCGACATTCATCAGCGAGCTGCTATCTGAAGAAAAGATGGCCGCGTTGAAGGATGTGCTTCTACAGCACAAAGATTGCTTCGCGTGGAACTATTCCGAAATGCCGGGACTAGATCCAGAAATTGCTGTACACAAATTGGCAATATCCCCGGACATCAAGCCAGTCAAACAGGCGCCAAGAAGAATGCGACTCGAGCTTGAGATGAGCATCAACGCCGAAGTCAAAAAGCTGATAGACTCTGGCTTCATCCAGGAAGTTCAATACCCTGAATGGATCGCTAACATCGTCCCAGTGATGAAGAAAAATGGGACAGTGCGCATATGCGTAGACTTTCGGGATCTTAATAAAGCCTGCCCAAAAGATGATTTCCCAGTGCCAGTTACTGAACTTATGATAGACAATACATCCACTCATGAGGTTTTCTCCTTCATGGACGGCTCGTCGGGGTATAATCAAATAAAAATGCATCCTGAAGATCAGAAACACACAGCTTTCAGGACCCCTCTCGGGATATTTTGTTATAAGGTGATGCCCTTCGGTTTGAAGAACGCTGGTGCTACTTATCAGAGGGCCATGACGAAGATCTTCGACGACCTCATACATGAAATCGTTGAATGCTATATCGACGATCTCGTGGTTAAAAGCAAATCATACGAGGAACATCTCGAGCATTTGAAGATCGTGTTTCAACGCCTTCGGCAATACAACTTGAAGATGAATCCTCTTAAATGTGCGTTCGGGGTTTCCTCGGGTAAATTCCTAGGATTCGTCGTTCGACACCGAGGTATTGAAATAGATCCGTCAAAGATCAAAGCGATCATGGAAATGCCTCCGCCGAGGACTCTCAAACAGTTGCGGTCTCTCCAAGGGAAACTCGCATACATACGGCGATTTATAGCCAACCTTTCAGGAAAGTGCCGCCCTTATAGTCACCTGATGAAGAAGGGAACCCCATTCGTTTGGGATCAAAAATGCCAAGGCGCACTGGATGAGATCAAGCAATACCTGCAGAACCCGCCGGTGTTGGCTGCTCCGGTTAAGGAGAAGCCTCTTATTCTTTATACAACCGCCCTCGAAGGTTCCTTAGGCGCATTATGGGCACAAGAGAACGATCAAGGGAAAGAAAGGGCGCTCTACTACTTAAGTCGAGTGCTGCTGGGGGCAGAAAGCAACTATTCTCCCATTGAAAAACACTGCCTGGCATTGATCTTCGCAATAACAAAGCTTAGGCACTACGCGTTGGCCCACGAGGTCCGTCTGATTTCAAAAGTGGACCCTCTCAAATATTTAATGTCAAAAGCCATATTGACAGGACGACTCGCTAAATGGGCCCTGCTCTTGATGGAATTTTCCATAACATATCAACCTCTCAAGGCAGTAAAAGGCCAGGCCATCGCTGACTTCCTTGCTGAGCATCCCATACCTGCCGACTCTCCTTTAAACTGCGATTTGCCAGACAGACATGCATTTGACGCAATCGACAGTGGTGATACCCGTTGGGAGCTTTACTTCGATGGAGCGTCCTCTATGAAAAAGCACAAACAAAGTATGCCAACGATCAAATCGGGGGTGGGACTCATCTTTGTGACTCCCCAAGGAGGAATAATGCGCTTCGCCTTCTCCTTAACGGAGCCGAGAACGAATAATGAAGCTGAATATGAAGCTTTGATAGCAGGCCTCGAGATCGCCATCGATATGGGAATTGAGAGCCTCCTCATATACGGGGACTCCCAACTGGTCGTCAGTCAAGTGAACGGCGATTACCAAACATGCAAACCGGAATTGGTAAAATACGGTGAAAAAGTGCAACAACTGCTAACCCAAATTCCCTCCTACACGTTGGAAAGCATACCGCGCGCGGAAAACAGCAAAGCAGACGCACTAGCCAAACTTGCTAAAGAACTGGCTGACGAGAACCTCGACGACGTTAGAATCGTAGTGCAAAGCCGTCGAGTGCTCGCCCCAACAGAAATATCTCCGGAATCGTCTGAAGAAAAAGGAGCGAAAGAGGAGACAACCCTGCAAGTAAAAGACTGGGAAAATACCGGGGACTGGAGAGAAGTCTTCATAGATTACTTCAAGTTCCACCGAATACCTGAAGAAGCGTCCACAAGACATCAGCTCACGAAACGAGCTCTGTCTTTCGCCTTCGTCAATGATACTCTGTACAAAAGGTCATTCGATTCTCTGTGGTTGAGATGCTTAGGACCTGACGAAGCGAGAAGGGTCGTCCAAGAAGTTCACGACGGACTCTGCGGTTCCCACCAAGCAGGCCCTAAGATGAAGTTAAAGATAAAGCGGATGGGCTACTACTGGCCCACGATGATGCAGGATTGCCTAGAATACGCGAGGCAATGTCATTCATGCCAAATTCATGGAGACTTCATCCATCAGCATCCCAATCCACTGCATCCAACAGTGGCTAGTTGGCCATTTGAAATGTGGGGAACTGACATAGTCGGCCCCATCGAACCAGCATCGTCAAAGGGACATCGTTTCATATTAGCGACGACTGATTACTTCTCTAAATGGGCAGAGGCGGTACCGTTGAGGGAAGTAAAAACGGAGAACATCCTCCATTTCTTCAGAACGCATGTTATATACCGGTTTGGAACCCCGAGAAGAATCATCTCTGATAATGGGCCAGCCTACCGAAGTCATAAGATTAGCCGCTTCGCACAGCAGCACAATATAGACTGGAGATATTCCTCAGTTTATAACCCCCGAGCTAACGGTCTAGCTGAGGCCTTCAACAAGACCTTGACGAAGATCATGAAGAAAACGGTGTCACGAAATAAGAGAGATTGGCACGAAAGATTGCAAGAGGCGCTTTGGGCGTATCGAACTACATTTAAAACGGCCACAAATACAACGCCGTACGCGTTGGTATTTGGGACGGAAGCAGTACTCCCCCTCGAGATAGAATTACCCTCTCTACGAGTGGCAGTCCATTACGAGTTGACGGACGAAGAAAATGCTCACCTTCGGTTTGAAGAGCTTGACGCCCTTGATGAAATCCGGCTTCTAGCACAGCAAAATCTGGAAGCTTATAAAGCAAAGATGACGCGCTCATATGAAAGATTGAGCCGTCCGAGGACATTCCGCCAAGGAGAACTCGTGCTAGTCGTCAAAAGGCCCATGATCCCCAATCGCGCCAAGCGGGGAAAGTTTGAGCCAAACTATGAAGGACCATACATCATTGATAAGGTCTACCAGGGCGGGGCCTATCTACTCATAGACATGCACGGTGAAAGGCCTTTCAGGCCAATAAACGGTCGCTTCCTAAAGAAATATTACGTTTAACGAGCCTTAGTTTAGGTCAATGATAGATGACGACTATGTCCGCTCGCTATCTTCCTAAGCTCAGGCTTTATAAGCAGTAGCCAGCCCTCTCAACGTTGGACCGAAATGTCCTTAAACTAATATCAGACCGAAACGTCTTTAAAACTACTACCGCAGCATCTTTAGATTAACGAGATGATGATAAAAAAATAAAAAAAATAAAAAAATAGAACGGTATGTCCATAAGCAAGATGGGCACGGATGAAAACCCGAAAGGGCTCCGCGAGTAAAAACAGCAGGACTGCCGGCGAATGTTTGTGAAAACCAGAAAGGGCGCAACTTCGTTAAAGAACCCTTACAGAGTCCTCTCGACCCTGTAAGGAGAAACCACCCGCGTGAGATCCTTACGACTCACAAGGGAACAACACACTTAGGAATCCCCACGATTCCTAAGGAGAAAATACGCTTGCGAGATCCTCACGACTCGTAAGGAGAACTCTCTTATGGGACCCTCACGGCTCATAGGATTTGAAAGTCTTAAGTCACAGAGACCTAAACCTGTGCCTAAGCAAACCCCCACAAACTTCCAATGTTGCCCTACAAGTGGTTCAATATTGACCCTTGTATACAATCCACGAGCGCGAATAGACATTTCCCTAACCAAGGTCCATCCGTGATCGGGGATATGTTCGCATAACCCTTGTAAGTCCTCTCGATTTACAAGAAGAAAACCCCCCTGTAGGATCCTTACGACTTACAGAGGAACAAAACACTTTGGAACCCTTACGATTCCTAAGGAGAAAATACACCTACAAGATCCCCACGACTTGTAGGGAGAAATACCTTCACGAGACCCTTACGGCTCATGAAGTCAAAAGCCTTAGCCGACAGGACCCTAACCCTGGTCGCTAAGCCTCCTTTGTTCGACAACGACAGAGGCAAATGATGATTCGCTCCTGGCAATATTCCAGTTGCAGCGGTGCTGATGCCGAAGTCGGTGCCCAATTTCAGGTTTATGGCGAAAGCCAGTAGGCCGCTCATGCATACAAAATAGCCGAAATGATAAGGCAACTTGCAATAAAAAGCAGCAAGTAAAATGTATGCATGCAAAATAGCCGAAATGATCGGGCAACTCGTAATAAAAAGCAACGAGTAAAGATAAAATAAAAAAGCCGAAATGATTGGGCACCGCGAAAAATAGCCGAAATGATTGGGCAATCGCGACCTTCGCGATATAAAAGCTGAAATGATAGAGCATCGCGGAAATAAAATAAAACAAAAATAAGAAATGATGAAACTTCGGCCCTACAGTTAAGATCACATCGATCCCTGTATACAATCCAAGGGCGCAAACAAAGAGGAAACCATACTTCCCCAGCGGATTCCGTCGAATGACGAAGCCAAACCTCAACGGTTCATTTCAACCGAAGAAGCCAGCAAATTCCTCGACTCACGGATACAAACACTCCTTGACGAGAGCTTCCTGATCCGCGTCGACCCGCAGAGCCACCAGTGCCTCCGTAGGAACCATCGACTCGTTTCAAACCCCAGGGACACAAATAATCCTTGGCGCTTGGGAAACAAATAATCCCTCGCAAAACTTCTCAACTCACGGATACAAACACTCCTTGACGAGAGCCTCCTGATCCGCGTCGACTCGCAGAGCCACCAGCGCCCTTGTGGGAACCATCGACTCGTTTCAAACCCCAGGGACACAAATAATCCTTGGCGCTTGGGAAACAAATAATCCCAGCAATTTCCTCGACTCACGGATACAAACACTCCTTGACGAGAGCTTCCTGATCCGCGTCGACCCGCAGAGCCACCAGTGCCTCCGTAGGAACCATCGACTCGTTTCAAACCCCAGGGACACAAATAGTCCTTGGCGCTTGGGAAACAAATAATCCCTCGCAAAACTTCTCAACTCACGGATACAAACACTCCTTGACGAGAGCCTCCTGATCCGCGTCGACTCGCAGAGCCACCAGCGCCTCCGTGGGAACCATCGACTCGTTTCAAACCCCAAGGACACAAACAATCCTTGGCGCTTGGGAAACAAATAATCCCAGCAAATTCCTCTACTCACGGATACAAACACTCCTTGACGAGAGCCTTCTGATCCGCGTCGACTCGCAGAGCCACCAGCGCCTCCGTGGGAACCATCGACTCGTTTCAAACCCCAAGGACACAAATAATCCTTGGCGCTTGGGAAACAAATAATCCCTCGCAAATCTTCTCAACTCACGGATACAAACACTCCGTGACGAGAGCTTTTCTGACTCACATCTCGGGCAGTAAGGATTCAAAAACTTGCTTCCTGAACAATGGGATCCTGCAAGTCAATCCTAAATGGTCTCTTGCATACTATTTACGGGTCTCACTCTCTGAAGTCGATTCTCGACAAAGAGGGAAACAACCGCTCACGAGCCCTCTCGACTCGTAAGAAGGGCAATGGGATCCTGCAAGTCAATCCTAAATGGTCTCTTGCATACTATTCACGGGTCTCACTCTCTGAAGTCGATTCTCGACAAAGAGGGAAACAACCGCTCACGAGCCCTCTCGACTCGTAAGAAGGGCAATGGGATCCTGCAAGTCAATCCTAAATGGTCTCTTACATACTATTCACGGGTCTCACTCTCTGAAGTCGATTCTCGACAAAGAGGGAAACAACCGCTCACGAGCCCTCTCGACTCGTAAGAAGGGCAATGGGATCCTGCAAGTCAATCCTAAATGGTCTCTTGCATACTATTCACGGGTCTCACTCTCTGAAGTCGATTCTCGACAAAGAGGGAAACAACCGCTCACGAGCCCTCTCGACTCGTAAGAGGGAGAAATTCTCTCATGAGATCCTTTCGACCTATGAGAGAAAACTACGCTTGGGAATCCTCACGATTCCTAAGGAGAAAATCCACTTACGAGATCCTCTCGATCCGTAGGGAGAAAAGTCTCTATGAGACCCTCACGGCTCATAGAGTTGAAAAGTCTTAGGCAGCAGATCCGAACCTGCGGCCTAAGCCATCGTTATATCTTGAAGAAACCAAAATGCTTACTCTGTTACCTGTCAATCATGTTTATCAAGACAGCATGCTGATAATAAGAGAAGGGAGAAAGCAAAGAAATGATACAAGACATCGCAAAAAAAATGTGTATCTTTATTTATTAACTCAATCAAGTACATGGCGAATCGTATAAAAGAATAAAGAATGTATACATCTTATTCAAAAAAGAAAATTACAAGTATATTGATACAATGGCAGCTACTGGGAAGGGAGCGTCTTGCACAGATGTAGCAATCGCTCGCATATCTCCTTCCACGCCTTCTCCTGCTCGGCTACCGCCGTCAACTCTGCCTCCACTTGGGCTCGTTGCCGCAAGACCAGTGCAAGCTGCTCCCTCACGCCCTGATAAGCAGCCTCCCGACTTGGGATATAGCGCTCAGCCACGTCAAGCTTCCTCTTTAAATTTAGCCCATGGGAGATGCGCTCCAAGAGACCCTCAAAGATAGTCTTCACTTGGGCAGCATTTGCCTCAACCTCAGCGCGCAGATGGGCCGTTTCGTTTGAGGTCTTTTGGCATTCCCTTAGTCTCCGAGCTGCTTCTTGCTCCAAGTGGCGGGAGTGCGAAGTGCTTTGCTCGAGCCAAGTTGTGCGTTGGGCGCTCAGAGCTAAAACTTCGGGAGCAGGGCGCGTCAACTCCAGCCGGTACAAGCAAGCCTCAATCTCCCTGCAGTGATTAACCCAAGATTCAACGACGCCTTCGCTGTGAAAAGTTACGAGCACCGCTAACATGGGGTTAACATCCACAGCGAAATCTGCAGCGGAAGGGAGAGCGTCCATGCTGAGCTCGTCGATATACCCGCTCAGCATGCCTAGACTCATCACCGCACCCTTTGAAGACGGACGTCTCAAAAAGGGGCCTGCCGGTAAAAGGACGCGAGCCTCGAAGGGGACCGGAGCCGGAACAATAGCTGCAAAACAAAACAGGTTTAAACGATGGTTCAAAAGATGTTGAAGGATTACCAAAAGGAAATTTACCATACCAGGTACGGCGGACGGCAAAGCCGGGAGGGCCGGTAGCGCGACAGGGCTTGCATCCCCTCCTTCGATTTGTGGCACTGCAATAAAGAAAAGGAAAAGTTAGAAATCGTCCTATTGCTAGAAAAAAGGGGTAAACAAAGATATTACCGGCGCCACTAGAGGGAGAAGCGAGTTCGGATGGGAAAGAGAAGTGCGGGAGCAACACTTGATATAGGTGATCGAAAAGTACTCCTGCAAAGGCACAATAGTGTAACGTTAATACAAAAGCCGCATTTTTGAAAGATTAATGCATGAGTCGTGAACCCATACCTTCCAACATCCGTGACGGTACAAGGGAAGACGGGGAGGTGACTACTGCCAAAGCAGTAGTTGACGGTGCCCCCTCGAGCAATGGAGCATCGGTACTGGCCGCACCTGCAAGAACAAGCTTGTTAGAAGAGATCACAAGATATACAAAAAAAAAGGGGAAACGCTGGTGACAAAAAAATTTTTACCTGATGAGCTGCCAGCAGAAACTGAGGCAGTCCCTTCCTCCACTGACGGAAGACCACCGCCTGTAGCTTCATCACCCGACTCAAGGGGAACCGTTGTTATGCTCTCAAGCTCTGCAGGCGGCGGGGAACCATAGACAGGGAGGGCCAAGATAGGAACATTGCCAGATTCCTGAGAAGGAGCGCCTAGCTCGTCCTCAGGAATCATGGCCGCCTCACCTGCTGCTCCCTCAGGATCAGCGATTACAGCTGCCCCATCCATCGGCACCATGAGGTCCCCAGCCTTAAGTACCTCGCCCTCTACCGCCTTCGGCTCGGTCGAGACAATCATCTCATCTGCCGCCACTTCGGGTACGGCATCAATGACTTTCTCCGCGGTAGGTTCCTCAATCTCGGCTCCAGGCCCCATGGCCTCGACAAAGTTGTCCACTGTCGGTTCGGGTTCGGCGAGTACCGCTTCTTCCGCTCCCTTGGGTTCGACGGTCGTCTCCGCCTCCCCCTCAATTGGACTCGACCCTGCAAGATGAGATATGTATAAGCCAATAGTTTTACAAGTCATACAACAAGGCTCTGAAAGGAGTATTACCTGAAGCGGATTTATCATTGGCGTTCCGAACCGCGCGCGCAACTTGCCGATGAGCGGTAGACAGAGCCATAGGGGGCTCTTCAGAAGGGGTACTAGCGTGAGGAACAGTGTTAGGGCCCGCTCCTGCGGCCAGAGCAGCTCTGCGCGCCTTAGCTTCGCGTCTGGACCGCTTCCGCTCCTCTTGAGCCGATGAGACAGATGCCATCAGAGCTTCCTTGAGCGAAGCCTCCTCATCCGTGTAGAGGGATGCCTCCAGATTTTTCAGAGCATCCCTCGTTGTTGCATCAAGCCGAGGCTCTTGCGGCAGCTTCGACGGAGCTGGGACTTCGATGACGGGCTTGGGAAGGGTCCTTGCGCCGATCAATACAACCCCTGTAAAGAAACAAGAGAAGGTCAGGTCGACTATCATAAAAAGATAACGAACTTTCCGTATAAAAGAGAAAGGGATAAAACATACCGACGCTCGCTAGGGTACGCTTCTTCTCCTCCTCCTGGAAGGTCTTCAGAGAGGCAGCAATGGCCTCTTCAGTGGATACACCTGTTGAAAATGAGGCAAATATTAGCTAAAAATAATAATAAAAAGTGGGATAAAATGACAAATAAGGAGGCTGAGGATTACCTGACTCAGCAAGTCTGCTTAACATTGCTTCGAGCCTCGCCGATCGCTCCGAAGCTGCAATGGCGGCGGCTAGGTTGGTGTCCTCAGGGTCCACCACGAAACCCTCGTTGCTGCCATACTCACATATAGTCTCGGCAGGATGAGCCGCGGACTCTAAGTTAAGAATCGCGTCGAGGGATAAAGTGGACTTCTTCTTCTTTTGCCCGCCAGCCTTGGACCCACTGGGAGCAGCTTTGCGCTTGCCAGTTTTGGCAGTCACTTTCGGGCGGCGAGTCCCGATGTCCGCTCCTGCACCCGACTCCGGCGATGCCGCTTTAACAGTCTTTGTCGGAGCACGGGGCGCCGTTGGGGCATCCACCGTAGTAGGCAGTGGCAGTCCACGCGGAGGGGCCAACACCCATGGTCGATCAGCTCCGGCCTCTTTCGTCGGAGGGATAACCTGAACCCTGGGCTGCAATGGAGCCTTGCGATTGCCGCCGGGAGGCGCAGCCCTACGATCGACCAATAGACGTTTCTCTATCAAGATGATTGGGCCCATCGCGTGCGCGTACCAGGCCACATACGAATTGAGTATCTTAGGGGTACAGCTGGGCTCACTGATAAAAAAGTAGGAGCCTGTATTGAGCCGGATGAAGTGATGCATCGCATTCCGTACTCCCTCTGGACCGACTGCAGGTGTTCTTAAGAAGGCTTCCAACGGGACTCCTTGGTTATAACTCGATTGCCAGGCAAATCGATGCGGGTTATACCTCATGAAGAGGGCCGTGTCATTCTGCCTAAATACCAAGTAGCCCGGCCGAATGGAATAAAGATGGAGGATTTCCCGAGCCTTCAACACGGAGACACCACCCTTAAAGTCATCACGCAGCGGCACCACCGACTTAGTGGTCTCGGAACCCATGGTGATGACCTTATCCACAAAAGAGGTCTTCGCCCCGACTAGATGCGAACGCAGAAGCAGTCCCCTAGACTCCCGCGGAGGTGCAAACACGATGGAAGCCCCGACCAATCGCATGATTCTTGGGAGTGTGAATCTCTCAAAGAATGGAGGAGTCTTGTGGGCACCACACACTCCTCGAACATGCAGCTCCATCCAAGAAGTGAAGTAGTGCATCGGGAAGTTAGCAGGCTGTACCCTAGGTTCATTAGCGTCCGCCGCTATGCTAAGTCCATTGTAGAGGTAAGCCAACCCGGCGATCCCCACTGATAACTGCAGACCGGCCACCATTTGATGCGCCGGGTAAAAGACAGAAGACCTCATGAGGCGTGGGTGCATGGGAAGCGCGAAGCTGCACAGCCACAGACCTAAGAACCCGATGAAGAAGGTCTCCTCATCCATGCCAGGAACGGCGATCTCTGAGAAAGGGACGCTAGCAGTGCCGGGAAGGTAAAAACTTCGCTGATCAATTTCCGATGAAGGTCGGCGGTCCAAGCCGAAACCAAAAGGATCAGCAAGTTGGGCGAACTTCTCACCTTGCTCTGATAAAAATTCCGGGCGAATAAAACGAGCAATGAAGTCCGCAAAACTAACTCCTCGGTCGCCCAATTCCAAATGAAGCTCCTCGTAAATCTCCAACACCTTCACCAGGCCCGGATGCTGATGCTGGATGGCATTTTCCGGAGTCAAGTCGAGTACCACTTGCTTGGTGGCAAAGACGTACTCATCAGGAGGAAGCAGCTCTTCGTAGTGCTCCCCCCTCGCCGGTAAACCAGAAAGCTCAACGAATTCCTCTAGAGAAATTGAAACTTCCCTATCCGCTGCCAGGAAAGTATGCGTGGGTATATTCCATTGTTCGATGAAGGCCTTTGTCCACCACGTTGGAGGAGTAGGATACTCGAAAAGCGAGACGTAGACGGCGGAATATAAACCTATCTTCGTCAGGTGAGCTCTTTTCGCCGCTAAAATGTACCGGGCCCATGGCAGGTATCCAGCAAGCGGTCGCGGATTCAATCCAATATTGTAAGCCTGTCCCTAAGGGCGTGCTTCACCCTGACAGATTCGCCTTCCCAAGATATCTATGGCCGGCGGCGGCTGTACCGGAATAGCGCCGATTGCAGGCTGGAGAAGGTCGTCTGAATTCCAATTTTTTACCTCCACGGCATACTCCACCGGGGGTTTGTCCGCATAGGGGATCGTAACTATGGGTTCGGAAGGCGAGGCGGAACTAAAACTGCGGCGGCCTTGGATAATCTGGCTGTACCACCTTCCCCATAGGTGAAGTCTCTTGCACTCAGGATCGTGATCTTTAATCAAGGCGAACACTACCCGGTCCACTAGTGCATGTGGGAACCCTCCTTCTGAGCGAACGAAGGGAAAAGACAAGTCGTCAGACATCTTTCCTGCATAAAATATATATATATCATTAGTGGCCTGGCGCTTAAACATTAAAAAAAAATAATGATAAAAAAATAATAATAAATAAAAATCTTGCTCCACACTGTGATGCAGCGGGTAGGGGACCAAAGGGGGACCCACAAAATCAAGATGACGGCGCATCATTTGATGAGACAATCCCACCATTGGATGAGACTATCAGTCAATAAAAAGAACCCCCAAGAGAATATCCTCATGGGGGGGAACCCCTAGAGACAAGGAGAAGATCTCCTCTTTTCAGAGCAAAGCTCTGCCACAGAGTGACATTTGTCAAACTCCTATTTCAAAGGAATAAAACTTCTTAAAAAAGAGCCTAGCTCTGCAGTAGTAATGAAAATTTATAACTCCTAAGAATTAAAATTTTGGGATCTTAAAGATCCATGGAAACTTTTAAAATAAAAAAAATAAAAAGTTTTCTAGTTGATTTATGAAGCAGGGCTCTGTTCATGGGTTAAAACCTAAGAACAGAGTCTCTGCAAATTTTTGAGAGCAAGGCTCTGTGAATAAAAACCCCAAAGGGGTTTTCTTTAGATCAATGATCTATAAGAGCAAGGCTCTGTTGAAGAAACCCCAAAGGGGTTTCCTTTAGATCAAAGATCTATAAGAGCAAGGCTCTGTTAATTAAGTTTGATTTAAATTAAATTAATTTAATTTACCTAGAATGGTTCTAAGGATAGAACTTGGAAGTTCTTAAGGAATCGCAAGAGCAAGGCTCTGGAAGTTCTCAAGTAAGAGCAAGGCTCTGAAATTTAATTTCTTAAGAATGGTAAAAAATTACCAAGGGCCAAGGGTCCTATTTATAGGCGCCTGCGCCTGTTCACTTGACCCGTCAATCCGACGGTCAGGATCTTGCCACCGTTGCACTCACGCGCGCGCCACGTGAGCGCAACGGTGGGGGGGCATCTGTTTCCCCCAATCAGAGCAAGGCTCTACTGAATTTTGAAAATTCAAAATTCGAAGCAACGCTTCGGTTTCCGTGCGCAGCGCGCAATTTGCCACATGGCAGAAGGTGATTCGATGGCGTAACGCCCGAGACAGTGCGTCCCATCAGAGCAAGGCTCTTCAGAAAACAAAATTAAGACTTAAACTGCGCAGTTGCGCAATCGCAACTGCGCAAGCGCACGGATGCGCGACGCGTGTCTGCGCAGTTGCGCAATCGCAACTGCGCAAGCGCACGGATGCGCGACGCGTGTCTGCGCAGTTGCGATTGCAGCGCACGGATGCGCTGGTGAGTTGCGCAGCAACTGAATGAAGATTTAAGTAAATCTTTTCTGTTCTTCTGTAAAACAGAGACCCTTGGATCAGAGATCCAATGGTGGGAAAATTCCCAAAATTATTCAGGAAAGATCTTGGTAACAAATTTAACAAATTTGTAAACACTATAAATAAGAGCCCAGACCTCATTCAAAAAAAAAAGAGAGGAAGAAAAAGGAGAATCAATCATCATCAAGAGAAGGATAAACTTCTGAAAAAAAAATCTCTTGAAGATTAATCAAGAACAAAAAGAGAAGGTAAAATTTCTATAAAAAAACAGAAAATTAAAAGGGAATAATAAAAGAAAAAGAAAAATAGTGCCTTGCACTTGATATGAACCCCTGGTTCTGAAAAATCAAAGAAATAATAAATAGTGCTTTGCACTTGATATGAACCCCTGGTTCTAAAAAATCAAAGAATAATAAATAGTGCCTTGCACTTGATATGAACCCTTGGTTCTGTAAAATCAAGGAAAACAAGAAGAACTTGTTTTCCTTTGATCTAAATTTAGATCAAGAGTGCTATGCACTTTTTGTTCTCAAATCAAGAAAATTCTTGAATTTCTGCACAAGTGCAACTCATCATTCAAAAGGGCCTGGCCCAACTCAAAAAAATTATTGAGTTTCTGCAACTCATTATTTAAAGGGGCCTGGCCCAATTGCAGAATAATAAAAGGGCAAAGCCCTGTTCAGAAAATTTCTGAGTTTTTTGTAACTCATTATTTAAAAGGGCCTGGCCCAAATTAGATTGCAAAATAATGAAGGGGCAGAGCCCTGTTTAGGTTGATTCTTTTAATCGGGCAGAGCCTGAAATAAAAATTGGACTTAACCCAATCCTGGCTGTAAGTCCTTAAATTAAGTGCCTCTCATAAACCAAGTCACGACCGGTCCGAGGGTACATCTCCGAACTCCTTTGACACCTGTCGTTGTAATTTCTCAACGACGTCAAAGAGGCAACGGGTCCCAACGACCACTAAACTAAAATTGGACCGAAACGTCCCTAAACTAATGACGGACCACTATGTCCCTAAACTGGCGACGGACCGAAACGTCCCTAAACTAATAATGGACCACCACGTCCCTAAACTGGAATATGGACCGTTACGTCCCTAAACTGATACGATAGGGCCCAAACGCTCTTTTGTCGGATCTAAACGGTCCCGTCTAAGTTGATCTTAACCCCAAATACGGTTAACGTGTCCTTAGACATCTAAATAAACAATAAAATCCCAAACCAACTTTGGTTCAAGGGTACATCTCGGAACTCCTCAGACGTATGTCGTTGTAATCCCTCAACGACGTCAGAGAGGTGACGAGTCCCGACGGCCGGATAATTAAATCAATCACTACGTCAAGTCGATCTTAGTCCAAAACAGGACTAGCGTATCCTTGATGAACGTTTAAGTTGATCTTAGTCGCAACGCGACTAATGCATCCTTAAACTAAAAACACCAAACCCAAATCTAAGCAAATACGGATTTGGACTAACCCACGTCCTACGGGTGACGATATTACTCAGTCTCCGTACACAATCCACGGGCAACCACAAACAAAACAAACACACACGACACGAAGTGAAATTCTGGAGAAGGAGAAAGTTGTTACCGCGATGCGGTAGCGTAATTAACTGCAGGGGCTTGCGCCTGCAGGGAAGAGCGTCCCCACAATCAAAAACCCCTCACCCTGAGGGGGAATCTGACGAAGTCTGCTACATCGGCCGCATCCGTCTAAACCTCCGATATACGGTGCCGTAAATCAACTCGGCATCTTCGGAGAGATAGACGGATAAAACCAAATAGCATCTGCCCCGAACTTCAGGCAAGACGTCTTCACGTCGTCGCCGTCTTTCGGAGGGGAACAACGTCCCTAAACTAATGACGGACCACTACGTCCCTAAACTGGCGACGGACCGAAACGTCCCTAAACTAATGACGGACCACTACGTCCCTAAACTGGCGACGGACCGAAACGTCCCTAAACTAAAAGCGGACCGAAACGTCCCTAAACTAATGACGGACCACTACGTCCCTAAACTGGCGACGGACCGAAACGTCCCTAAACTAATAATGGACCACCACGTCCCTAAATTGGAATATGGACCGCTACGTCCCTAAACTGACACAATAAGGCCCAAACGCTCTTTTATCGGATCTAAACGGTCCCGTCTAAGTTGATCTTAACCCCAAATACGGTTAACGTGTCCTTAGACATCTAAATAAACAATAAAATCCCAAACCAACTTTGGTTCAAGGGTACACCTCGGAACTCCTCAGACGTATGTCGTTGTAATCTCTCAACGACGTCAGAGAGGTGACGAGTCCCGACAGCCAGACAATTAAATCAATCACTACGTCGAGTCGATCTTAGTCCAAAACAGGACTAACGTATCCTTGACGAACGTTTAAGTTGATCTTAGCCGCAACGCGACTAATGTATCCTTAAACCAAAAAACACCAAACCCAAATCTAAGTAAATACGGATTTGGACTAATCCACGTCCTACGGGCGACGGCATTACTCAGTCTCCGTATACAATCCACGGGCAACCACAAATAAAACAAACACACACGACACGAAGTGAAATTCTGGAGAAGGAGAAAGTTGTTACCGCGATGCGGTAGCGTAATTAACTGCAGGGGCTTGCGCCTGCAGGGAAGAGCGTCCCCACAATCAAAAACCCCTCACCCTGAGGGGGAATCTGACGAAGTCTGCTACATCGGCCGCATCCGTCTAAACCTCCGATACACGGTGCCATAAATCAACTTGGCATCTTCGGAGAGATAAACGGATAAAACCAAATAGCATCTGCCCCGAACCTCAGGCGCGGACGTCCTAACGTCGCAGGCCGCCGTTCGGAGGGGAACAGGGACTACGATTTGAGATTTATAAGCATATGGGCTCAATTAATCTGAATGAGGGGTTTATGGCCACTTTGGGCTCGGCCCTGTTGATACTGGTCTTTAACCCAATTTTTGAAGACGTAGCAATTTTCGATCGGATGGCCCAATACTCGGTGGTAGGGGCAGTAATTGGGATTGTTGACATCGTTCAATTATAGTGCGTGTTTCAGCTCCGGTAGAGTGATATGCCCGTTGCGCACTGCTAGTTCGAACGGTCTCTTTGTTTTATCCCAGCGAAACGAGTAGGGACGTCTCAACTTCTCATCGAGGGATTGCCGCTTGTTGCTTTGGCGAACAACCGGTCTCGGGCCACTCGATTGTTGTTGATCGTTAGCGACGAAGGTCGCTTTTCCCTTCCCCTTATCCTTTTTGTTCGATTCCTTGTTTACGGGTCCGAGATTCTTTTCAGGTAGCGTGCGATTGCGTAGCTGAATGTTCTCACAGCTCTTCGGTTCTTCCTCTTTTCCTGGGGTGAATTCTTTGAAGAGAGGGCTGAGAGTCATTTCTTCTTCAGAATCGCTCCCGAAGGTAAGAATTTACGATCCCCTGTTATCAACCATGTGACAGTTGTCGGCAGCTCTTCCTCGTTCGTCTGTCGTATTTTTCCACTGTCGACGAGCTTCACGCTTCATCTACTTGAAGTGTTTCCTATGAGCGACATACCCTTGCCACCAATTTTTAAAGGTATTGCACTCTTCGGCGGGGTGTGCAATCCTTCGATGATATAAACAGTAATTAGGATGCACATCCTCTTCATTAAGGTGTATCTCATCAGAAGTGTTTCCTTCAGAGGGTGGCAGCTTCATTCCTATCGATATGGCTTTAGCGAACATTTTCCTTGTCTTCAACCTTCTTTTGCTTGTAGCCGAAGTGCTCCTATCTGGTTGGGGTGCTTCAATCTTTCCGTTCAGTCGCCGGAGTTTGGCTTTTCCAAATATGACTATTTCGCGCTCTCGATCAGCCTTGCTTTTTAGAAGGGCTTCATTCAAGAATGCATCAATCATCTCGTCTGACTGTCCTAGGAGCTCCGATTCAAGATCTGCCCCCAATTTCTCTGCGTCAGGAGCTTCTTCACCGTCTATCGACGAGTGAGAGATCACATGGCAGCTTGCCACATAATCCTCAGGTTCATCCGACGAGTCTTCTCTTTCATCATTTCCGTCCTCAAGGATGTGGTTGAGAAACTCTTAGAGTGTGACTGGGGTCCGCGCTTTCTGGTTATGTTCTTCCAGCGCGTCGATATGTTTCTGCAGGTCCGTGCGCTTGTCACGAAGCTTCACAGGCTTTCTGGTCTTCTTCTTCTTTTTCGAAGACTTTGACGGATGGGTATAGGCGTTTTGACCATCCCCACCAATTTTTGGCATCGGGTGCGGCTTCAGCATTCCCTTGATGACTTCGGGTTCCAGCGGACTTTTCCATTTGATCGCCAGGCACGTTTGGAGATCCTTCAGCATTCTTTTCATTTTGGCTGAAAGAATGACCTCCCATGGAGTTTCTTCTATAAAAGAGCATGATGCCCCCGATGTGTCCGCCTTTTTGAGAGCGTGTGTGTCACGACCCGAAAGTACGGAACGTGACTGGCACTTAGATTACGAGACGTCTAAAGGTGTACCGTAACCTAAGTCAGCCAAAGCCCAGAAAAATCTAAACCAAAATCAAAAGAGAGTGAAGGAAACCCTTACATGAAAACGATTTTTAAATCAATTAAGTTGCATTGAACCCCTTTTTAAAAACATCAAAAAATTTCAGAAAATTTCGGCAGAGTCTCCCTTGTAAATTCTATCCCTCAAAATGGGTACATCAAGATATATATAACCTGAAATCATAAAATGGCATCCCCAAGCGGGAGCTAGCTCTTCGCCCAAGGCGGATCATAACCACACGCAATATATAAGTAATATCAAGAAAAGAATATAAAAGAAATGCAAAATATCATAAAACACAACGTCGGCTCAAGTGAGCTCGACCCAAAAAAAACCACATATATACAAATCTCTCAGTCTCATCACTAGGTCGCATAAACAAATAGAATGTGGTAGATGGAGAATACTAGATATAATGATAGAGCAAAAGGAAATAAAGTGTGCTCGCAACCCACCTACGGGCGATGTCGCGAGTCTGAATAAAAGGAGCGATGATAAGATAGCCCGCCGCTACAAGGATGACGGGTCCGACCTGCAAGACACTGTGGCACAACGGGGGTGAGTTGCCAGCTCGTGAGTAGAATATAACATCTAACAAGGCAATCGTAAGAATGCACGCAAATGCGTCACAGCATGTATGTTCAGATGTGATATAATACCTCTAGTATGAATGCACATGTATGCAATGTCATTACTAAATCTTTAAGTGTTTTAAATGTTAAGAGTTCTGCATTCTTAACTTTAGGAAAAGGAATATCTGTATAATAGCTAAATACCATCAAGAATCATCTGAAAACCGTGTCAAGCATCGACACCAAATATGAAATCACCTCTGTCTCAATGTCTCACTGTATCAATGTCTCAAAATATCGGGCTCCGTCAGTCCGGATCGGCCCATGTCATAAAATCTCATGACAACGGTCGGTATCCTCCGGATATCCGCCGCGCCAGACATCACCGGTCGGTAGTCTTCCCCTGCCAGGCTCATCGTCTACAACTCGATCTTCTAGCCCCGGGGTACCATACCGGGCCCACCATATACCCGAGACGGTTCATCCACTCCTCGAATCGGGTCTCGAAATCCAACAGAAAACATGAAAACTCATGGTGGACGACACATACATCACGAGAAAACCGCAACTTTGTTTTAAAAATGATAAATATAAGCTTTTGTTAAATTCTTGCGGTTTTCCCCAAAAATCCAGAAATCGCAGCAATACTGAAATCCTCAAGAAAATCATAATGTCCAACATGTTGTATATGATAAATGTCTATGATATCAAGGTATGCGATGTGAATTGCGGCTAAAAATCTATGTAAGTATGATGATGTTGCAAGGTATATACATGCTATGCGATTTCATATATCATGTATGATGCAAGTGGCGATACTAAGCTAAACAGGTTCTATAGTGCACGTGGCATGGCAATTACCAAAGGCGTGTGTATCACATGAATAGTGCGCGTGTAACAGATGCCAATGGTAATGGTGTTCGTGTCCTACGAAGTGTTATCGCATATGTGTATATGAATATCCATGCAATCTAGCATACTATTAACTATAAGGGTATGCAATGTAAATGAAGGGATAAGCTAACTACCAATACAAGTCTTGCAAGAAATAAGATAATCCTAACTAGAGGGCGCCTCGCGCCATCCAGACGATTCCCCCATAGATGAATACATCTACTCACCTGAAGCCTCGCTAATCCGATCCCACCACCACCTTGCCTTTACGCGCCGTGTCCGATATTTCCCCGACCGATCCTATATTTGCACAACACCAAGCATAAGATTACATATCCTAAAACGATGCAAGTCACAATATACAAATATCGACGCTCTCGAATTAAACATAACGTGCACTCGGTGCGCGGAAAACACACGAAAATCGCTAAATCTTAACTAGAACCGTTATTTCGGGGCAATCGACAAAACCAAAACCTGACTAGACAAAACCCCGCATTCGCGCACACTAATAGTCGTATATGATGCCAATTACATCGTTCATATATCGCAATTAGATTACCTCCTAATTTACATAAAATCCTAGTAAGCATTTGCATACCGTTTTCGATGCAAATATCGAAATTTATCGATCTAGCGAGCGTAACATCGCACAATTAACCACTCTAACCAATTAGATAACCAAAACCCTAACTTTAATCCATCAACCATGCTACAAACCCTAATTAAAAATCAAATCCCTTTCTTGAATTTCCTAAACAAGCAATTACTACAAAATTAATACTTCAAAGTTCTATTTTAGCACAATTAAGCTACAATTTAACAACTAGTTTAGAATTTTCACCTCACAAGTTGAACCCTAGCTTGCTCAAGCCACCAAATATGCCTCCTTTCATCAAGTTTTTAAACTAAATTGGTTTGAGGAGAGATAGAATAAGGATTTGCTTTGAATTTGAGATGGAATTTGTGAATTTTTAATGGATTTTGATGTGAAAAATGAAGCAAGAAAAGTGAAAAAATTTAGGGCTGAAGGAGGGAGGGGCTCGGCCTGAGCAATTAGAGGAGGAAAATGAGAGAGTGTGTAGAAAATTCCATGAAGAAAATATCATCTAAGGTCAATTTAGGCTTTCACATCAAAACTTTTTCAAAAAAAACCCTTTTTCTTATCATTTTTCATATGATTCTTAAACCCTTGAAAAAAATCTTGAAAAGTCATGATGCAATTTTATTAACACTAAATTTTAGTTTATAAAGATTCCTAATTAAGAAATTTAACTAACTAAATTTGTATTTATCACTCATTTAATGTATTTTTAAAAGCTTAAAATAATATTAAAAATAATTAATTACGAATTTTTTTTTATTTAACTAGAAAATTATAAGTGGCATTTTAGTGACCAATTTATAGTAATATCTTATCTAAATTTTGTATAATTAGGTCTATAATGAAAAATACCTATTTTTACCTTTTACGGAAAAAGCTGCTAATTCAGCCGATTACCGAAAAACTGCCTAAACGATTTTCGAAGTGTTACAATCTTCCCTCCTTAAACAAATTCGGTCCCCAAATTTAGAATTTAACTACGCATACCTTCAAAAAGATGGGGATATTTCTTCCTCATCTCGACCTCGGTCTCCCAGGTGACCTCCTCGCTGTTCGGGCCACGCCAAAGGACCTTGACGGACGGTATAACCTTCGACCTCAATTTCTTCACCTGTCGATCCAGAATGACCACCGGCTGCTCGATGAATGAAAGATCATGCTCTAGCTAGATCGTCTGGTGCTGAATCGCATGGGAAGGATCATGAAGGTACTTGCGGAGCATCGAGACATGGAACACGGGGTGAACATCGGGGAAGCTGGGCGGAAGAGCTAACCGATAAGCGACTGGACCAACACGCTCTAGGATCTCGAAAGGACCAACATATCTAGGACTCAGCTTCCCTTTCCGCCCAAATCTCATCACACCTTTCATCGGAGAGACCTTCAGGAAAACATGATCGCCAACAGCGAACTCGAGTCGGCGACGGCGCCTGTCAGCATATGATTTCTGCCTGCTCTGTGCCGCTCTCATCCTGTCCCGAATCAGCTGTATCTTCTCAGTCGTCTCCTGTACAATCTGCGGGCCCAAAATACTGCTCTCCCTGAGCTCTGTCCAACACACAGGCGATCGACATCTCCTCCCATATAAAGCCTCGAAAGGTGCCATCTGAATTATCTCATGGAAGCTATTATTGTAGGAGAACTCGATCAAAGGCAAATGACGATCTCAGCTACCACCGAAATCTAAAACACAAGCTCTGAGCATGTCCTCAAGAGTCTGAATAGTACGCTCCGACTAACCGTCAGTCTGAGGATGAAAGGCTGTGCTAAAACTCAATCGGGTGCCCAATGCTTCCTGGAGTTTCTGCCACAATCGGCTGGTAAACTGGCTGCCCCGGTCAGACACGATGCAAGTCGGAACACCATGCAGTCGCACTATCTCATCAATATAAACCTGGGCGTACTGAGAAAATCCAAAAGTGGTCTTCACTGGCAGGAAGTGAGCCACTTTCGTCAGTCGATCCACAATCACCCAAATAGAGTCATACCCTCGACTGGTCCTGGGTAGACCCATAATGAAGTCCATGGAGACTTGCTCCCACTTCCACTCAGGGATAGGCAAAGGCTGTAACTCGCCGGCTGGCCTCTGGTGCTCGGCCTTGACTTGCTGACAAGTCAGGCATCTCGACACAAAGTCTGTAACATCCTTCTTCATCCCGTCCCACCAGTAAACCTCTCTCAAATCATGGTACATCTTGGTGGAACCTGGGTGAACACTGTATACCGATCTATGTGCCTCCTCAAGAATATCATGCCTCAGTCCCTCTGAATCTGGCACACACAGTCGAGTCCCAAATCGAAGTATCCCCTGATCATCAATCACGAACTCAGAAACTCTGCCCTGCCGAATCTGCTCAATAATCTCTAAGATACGGGCATCGCCGGACTGTGCCTCGTGGATACGGTCAAGTAACTGTGGGCGTGCTCTGAAATGGGCCAGCTGTCCCCCTGTAGAAGTAAACTCGAACTGCACTCTGCTATCACATAAAACCTGCCAATCCGCCATCGACTGCATCTGTACTGCGCTCAAACAAGATAAGCTACCTCCGGGCCTCCTACTCAAAGCATCTGCCACCACATTCGCCTTGCCCGGATGGTATAAAATCTCGCAGTCATAATCCTTCACCAACTCCATCCATCGGCGCTGTCTCAGGTTCAGATCTCGCTACTGGAAGATATACTTCAAACTCTTATGGTCAGTGAATATCTGGCACGACTCACCGTATAGATAATGTCTCCAGATCTTAAGTGCAAATACCACTGCAGCCATCTCTAAATCATGGGTGGGGTAGTTCTGTTCGTGTTTCCTCAGCTGCCGAGAAGCATACGCGATAACTCTGTCGTGCTGCATCAGTACACAGCCCAGCCCCACTCGAGAAGCATCACAATATACCACGAACCCGCCTGATCCTGAAGGCAATGCTAACACTGGTGCAGTAGTCAGACGAGTCTTCAACTGCTGGAAACTATCCTCACATGCCTGGGTCCAATCAAAAGGAACCCCCTTCCGGGTCAACCCGGTCAATGGTGCAGCAATGCGGGAGAAATCCTGGACAAAACGTCGATAATAGCCGGCCAGACCTAGAAAGCTGCGAACCTCTGTAACCGATACTGGTCTAGGCCAACGCTGAACTGCCTCGATCTTCTTCGGGTCCACACAAATACCATCTCTCGTCACCACATGACCCAAGAAGTCGACACTGTCTAACCAGAATGCGCACTTGGAAAATTTGGCGAACAGCTGATGCTCCCTCAAAATCTATAATGTGATACGTAAGTGCTACTCATGCTCCTCCCGGCTCCGAGAATAAACCAAGATGTCGTCAATGAACACAAAATGAACTGATCGAGATACGGCCTGAATACGCGGTTCATCAAATCCATAAATGCTGCAGGGGCATTGGTGAGCCCGAACGACATTACCAAGAACTCATAATGACCATATCGAGTACGGAAGGCGGTCTTCGGAATATCCTCCTTCCAAACCCGCAACTGGTGATAACCTGACCATAAATCAACCTTCGAGAAAAACCCTGCATCCTGAAGCTGATCGAATAAGTCATCAATGCGGGGTAGGGGATATTTGTTCCGCACAGTAACCCGGTTCAGCTGACGATAATCAATGCATAAACGCATACTTCCGTCCTTCTTCTTAACAAACAAGACGGGAGCACCCCAAGGTGACACACTCGGTCGGATAAGCCCTTTGTCCAGCAAGTCCTGTAACTGATCCTTTAGTTCTCTCAGCTCCGGCGGGGCCATCCGATAAGGCGGTATAGAGATAGGCCCCGTGCCGGGGACCAAGTCAATACAGAACTCAATCTCGCGCTCTGGTGGCAGACCAGGCAGCTCGTCACGGAATACATCAGGAAACTGTCTCACAACAGGGACCTGGTCCAACGGAACCTCTGTGGAGCTAGTATCACAAACATAGGCTAAGAATCCCTGACACCCTTTTCTTAAGAGCTGACCAGCGCGAAGAGAAGAAATCAAGCTGGGAAGGGTAGCGCTACGATCTCCCTGAATAACAAGTACCGGCTCACCAGGAAAACTGAATCTGACTGCTTTCTCATGGCAGTCCACAGATGCATAACAAGTGGCTAGCCAGTCCATACCAAGAAGAACGTCAAAGTCTAGCATATCGAGGAGAATCAAATCAACTGAAGAATCTCTCTCCCCGATACGAACGGAACACGATCGGTACAAAAAATGGGCAACAAAAGACTCGCCTACCGGTGTAATAACGACAAGCGGCTGATCTAACGGAGAAGACTCTCGGCCCAACCTCGGTGAAAAGTACGTGGATATATAGGAATGTGTGGAGCCTGGATCAAATAATACCCGTGCATCAAAAGAACATACTGGCAGAGTACCTGTCACGACGGCATTGGATGCATGTGCATCCTGAGGAGTCAACGCGAACACTCGGGCCTGTCCACCACTAATAGATGGATGTCCTATGCCACTACCTCGGCCTCTACCTCTGCCTCTGTCGCCTCATCTTCTCTGAACCGGACCGCCACGCCCACGGCCTCTAGAAACATCTGGCTGGCATGGAGTATCGTCAGGAGTAGGTAGTAGATCTCTCTGAGGAGGTGGTGAGGGTGGTAAGGTCACATGCGGGACTGTCGCCGTGCCCTGGCGTCCCATGGTACAGTCTCTGACACGGTGGTACTGACTCCCTCACCGAAAACATCCTGGAGACGACTGCTGGGTCTGTGGATATGAACCAAATAACTGACCTCGTCTCAATCCTCTGCCTCCACCATCTCCCGGAAATAATCTATCACGATGTCTACCCATCTGCCGCTGAGCTGGCGTATCAGTACGGATCCTCTTCGGCCCAGAAACGACCGGAGTCTCAGAAATACGCTCCTCCAAAAGTAAGGCTGCATCCATCGCGGCTGCGTATGTGTCAAAGTGCTGGGTGCCGATGGCAAGGAATAGCTGTGTATCAAGCCCTCGCACAAACCTCTTTATTCTCTTCTCTTCTGTGTCTACTAGGTACGGAGCATATCGAGACAACTGGGTAAACTGTATATCATACTCCGACACCGTCATCCCAGGAGTCTTGCGCAAAGACTCAAAACTACGGGCTCGAGCATCTCGGGCACTCTCCGGAAGAAAACGGGCAAGAAATGCAGCTGTAAACTCATCCCAGGTCATAGAAGGTAGACCTGCAGCTCGGCCTCTCTCTACTGAATCGTACCATGTCTGGGCAAGACCCTCCAGACGAAAACTCGCAAACTCCACCAATCTATCATCAGAACACCTCAACGAATGGCAAATCCGAGCCATCCTATCGAGAAATGCCTGTGGGTCCTCTGTCGCATCCGTACCAGTAAAAGCTGGAGGTCTCAATCTCATGAACTCCTGTAGTGAAACAGGGATAGTCTCCGTAATAGCAGCAGGAGTGACCATCTGTGCAGTAGGTACAATCATGGTCTGTGCGGTGGAAGGAACGTCCTCAGATCTCTGTGCCCGACTGGACTCAACTAAAGATCCCATCATCTATCGCAACTCTTGCACACCGGCCTCTAATCTGGCAATACGGTCAGGATAAAACGGATCAGTATGACCCTGAGGGGTAGGCGTATCATCCCGCTCGATCCTCGCCTCAGACGGGCCCACCCGAATCTCATCCCTAGCGGCAGCCCGCTGAGCTCTCTGTAACGCCTCGAAAAGTCGTTTTGGTGTTTTCCTGAAAATCGGTGAAAATTCGGTATTTTTCCGAAAACCGTCTTTTTTGTTATTTTGCAATTTAGGACTAATTATACCTAATTTGGATAGGAATTTGCTTGTTTTTAGTAGCAAATGAGTTACTTATGAAATTCTGGCCGTTTAAAAATTTTCCCTAATTTTTCAATTTTTAATATTATTTTAAGCCGGTAAGAAAATACATTAAATTAGCGATAAATACAATTTAAATGGGCTAAATTTAAGCTTTAAAATCATGTTAATTAAAATCTAGTTATAACATAAAATTTTAGTATTTTATTTCATGTTTTAACTAATTTTTATTATGGAAAACGAAATTTATTGAATTTTAAGCTAAAACTTGCAATTTTGGACTTGTGGGGGGTCTTTTTGCATAAAACCTTTTTGTATCCACTCACACTCACCCCCACTCCCTCTAGGTCGGCCCCACCATGATCAGGTCCAAAAATTTGCTTGCCTCACTTTGACTTTATTCATGTGATGAAATGAATTGTTTTGAGAATTGATTAAAATATAGTATTTGGAGGTATGGTGTATTGACTTTGAGGGGGTTTGACTTGGTGATTTCTTTCCACACACCCCACACCATCCCATCTCCCTTCTACTGGCCGAGAGCAGCCCCCCCCCCCCATTCCATTATTTTTCCTTCTCTTTTCTCTCATTTTCTTCAAAAAAATTGCAACAAAATTCAATAAAAATCAACAAATCCTTCACTATTTCAACACAAAACCTTATTCCCTCTCTTCTCAAACCCAAATTGGTTCAAATCTTGGAGAAAGATGGCATCTTGGGAGGCTTTAGCAACATAGGGTTTGGGCTTGTGAGGTATAATTTCAATCTTTGGTTAAATTGTAGTTTAAAGTGTGCTAATTAGAACTTTGAAAATTGTTTTAGTGTTAATTTTAGTGCTATTTGCATACTGGTTTTTTTTAAAGTTTGTGGTTTGAAATTAATTTAGGGTTTAGAACACCATTAATAGATTAATTAAGCTATTTTGTTACCTTGTTATTTTGATTAGCTTAATCTAAGTGGTTAACTTGCTAATTGGGCTAAAATCTAGTGTTAATTTAGTGTTAGTTTCTAATCTAGTTTTTAAAGGTTTATGGTTAGAGTTAAACTAGGGTTTTTAGAAACCATCATTTAGTTAATTAAAATTAATTAGCTATCTAGTTGTTTACTTAACCAATCTATAGGGTTACTTTGCTTAAGTGGCTTGATGTTATGCTAATCTATGTTAAACTTGTGTGAAATTTTCATTAAGATTGCTAATTACCAAAATTCAAGAGAAGGGTTGGTTGTGGAAAATATGTTTTGAAGCATAGTTAATGGTTTAAAATTAATGTAGTGGCTATCTAGTGAGTTAGTTTGGATTGTTGTGTTGGATTGTGTTAACTTTGTCGCTAATTGGCGATATTTGCACCAAATTGCAAATTCTAGCTTACTAGTTTTTATTAAAATATTGTGATGAATTATTTGTGATGTCTTGATGACATTTTTAGCGTATCCTATGACTTTTAGGATGTGTGAGTGCGGATTTTTGAGTGTCCGGGTTTTAGTTTTTCCGGGCGACCAAATCGACATTTTAGTAGATTTTTGCGATTTTCGCGTGTGTTCTGCGCACTTTGTGCACGTTGTACCTAGCTTGTGAACTATGGTATTTTCGTTAGGGAATTGCGTCATTCTTGATTTGTAACCTTATGTTTGTATTGATGTAAATTCCAGGTTCGGTCGCGGAGACGTCAGACACGGCACGAAAGGGGAAAGCGGTGATTGGACGTGACTAGTTAGGGATTCCGGTGAGTAGATATAACATCTACGGGGGACTATCGTTGGATGGCGCAAGTCGCCCGATAGTTTTAGTAGCTTAAAAAGATTCTTAGTAATGTTAGTAATTAGGGGTGTAATACTTGTATGATTATTTGCTTCATTCATGCCTTATATTGACATACATATACGAACCCATTCTATAGTACACCTGCACCATTACCAGGGTTTTTATATGCAGCACGAGCACCATTCATGCTTACACACACACCCTGGTAATTGCCATGCCACCATACTAGATAACCTTTAAATTGAAACCTTTTACTATAATTGATACTTAAACTTGCGCTATTGCTTTAATTCCTTAAAATGAAATCGTAGGATTGTTATTCATGTGCATGTACTTCATCATATTATTTGTTCATGCCTAATCTATTAATCACACATCGCAACTTGATTATTGATATCATATGCATCCATTATCATTGACATATGCACTTATGAGGATTTCTTGAGATTTTATGATATTTCTGGATTTCGGGGGAAAGCCGCAAAATTTCTAAACTTATTATATTTTTAAAATATATAAATTGCGATTTTCTAGTGATGTAAGTGTCGTCCACTATGAGTTTGCTATGGTTTTCGAGACCCGTTTCGAGGAGTTGGATGAACCGTCTCGGGTACATGGTGGGCCCGGTAAGGTACCCCGGGACAAGAAGCTCGTGGTGCTGACGATGAGCCTGGCAGGGGATGGATTACCTACCGGTGACTGTTTGGGACGGAGGATATGCAGAGGATACCGACCGTGGCCGCGAGATGATGAGATATTGATATTGAGATGGCTCAGCCGGATGGCTGAGGCCAGAGATACTATGACATGGATATATGAGATTTGTGATAGTTTGAGGTGTCGTTGCTGGACACAGGTTCTTGTTGATTCTATTGGTATTGTGCTGGTATTTCAAAAGAGATTCCTAAAGGAAAAACATGATTATTATACTTACACATTCAGGTCATGAGTTGATTCGCATTGCATTCATACCTGCTAGTATATTCATATTGCATACCTACCTGCTATTATGTCCTGCCTTATCTGTATTTTAGATGCTAGGATGCTTGTGTGCATGCATTCGATAGCCTGTGTAGATGTTATTTATTACTCACGAGTTGGCAACTCACCCCCGTTGTGCCACAGCCTTTTGCAGGTCCGCTCCATCAGTACAGTAGCGGCGGGCGCACTTGCTTCTTTTGTCTCCTTTGCCTGGACTCGAGTTTTTGCTCTTAGGTGGGTTATATCATTATTTTTGTACCACCTTGTATATTCTTTGTATCTAGTGTACTCCATCTACTGTATCTACCAGCATTATTGTATATTGACCTAGAGATGAGACTGTGAGATTTGTGGGCTTTTTATGCTGTATTTTGGGATCGAGCTCACTTGAGTCGACATGCTGTTTTCTCATGCTTCTTTATGATTATTTTGCATGTTGTTGTTTTATATTGCATGGGATTCGTGACCGCCTTGTGGCGAAGAGCTAGCTCCCGCTTGGGGATGCCTTATTTGTTGGATTCATATATATTCTTGTTGTACCCATTTTGGGGGCCAGTATTTACAAAGGAGACTCTGCCGAAATTTTCGGAAAAATTGATATTGTTTTTAAAAAGGGTTTTATATGACTTATTTGATAAACTCGCTTTCAATTGATTGGGTTTTCTTCACTCTTTTGCTTATTTGGTTTTGGTTTCTGGGCTTTGGCTTACTTATTTTACGGACGTCTTGAGACGTTTCGTAAACTTAAGTGCCAGTCACGTTCCGTACCCTGTGGGTCGTGACAAAGTTGGTATCAGAGCGATAGGTTACCTTTTTGAGTGTAGGATGACCCTTGGTAGATGGAGTAAGTAACTTAAGTAGGGTAACGTAGCGTGCGTATGTCCGCGGCATACTTGCGATACGGTACTCCGCCTATATGACTTTAGGATACTTGCTTGAAATTCCTTCTTCAATTCCGTGTATCCTATGATTCTATTGCACTGTTCTTATTATCCGTTTTCCTATAACAGCAACTATGCTGCCGAAGGCTACGAGGGCACAGAGGGCTGCCGCCCGAGACGAGATTCGAGCTGGCTCGTCCGAGACTAGGACTGAGCAGGGTGGTATGCCTACGCCGCAGGGACAGATCGATCCACCTTCCTCAGGCCGTATGGATAGGCTCAAGACTGGTATGGAGGAGTTGCGACAGATGATGGGGGGCATGCAGGAGCTACGTCAGATGGTAGGATCCCTAGTTGCAGCCAGTCGTACACCGAGGCCGGATGACGTACCTACTACATCACAGACGACCATGATACCTGCTCCTACTACTACCCCCGTGGCCATCCCGGTTTCACTACAGGATTTCATGAGGTTGAGACCTCCAGTATTCACCGGCACCGAGGCAGCGGAGGACCCACAGACGTTCCTTGACAGTTTAGCCAGGATCTGCCGTTCGCTGAGATGTTCGGATGATCGATAGGTAGAGCTTGCGAGTTTCCGACTAGAGGGTCTCGCGCAGACATGGTGGGAGTCAGTCTTGAGAGGTCGAGCTGCAGGTCTACCGCCTATGACTTGGGCCGAGTTTACAGCGGTCTTTCTAGCTCGTTTCCTCCCAGAGAGCGTTCGTGATGCCAGAGCTCGCAGCTTCGAGGCCTTAGTCAAGACACCTGGGATGACGGTGTCTGAGTATGACATCCAGTTTACACAGTTATCCCGATATGCTCCGTATTTGGTGGATACCGAAGAGAAGATGGTGAAGAGGTTCGTACAGGGACTTGATGCCCAGCTATATCTTGCCATTGGCGCCCAGCACTACGACACTTATTCAGCTGCTATGGATACGGCATTACGGATGGAGGCACGCATATCACAGACTTCGGCCGTTCTGGGCCGAAGAGGATTCGCACCGATGTACCGTCTCAGAGGCAGCGCGCCAGATTCTTTCCGAGAGAGAGGCCTGGCAGAGGATTTAGACGGGGACAGTTATATGGTTCTTATCCCCAGGGACAGCAGCCGTCGCCAGGGTGTTTTAGGTGCGGGAGTCCGCACCATCTTGTCAGAGACTGTCCGACGAGACGACAGGGAGCAGCGACAGTTCCGCATGTGACCCTACCACCATCACCACCCCCTCCTCAGAGAGCCCTACTTCCTACCACAGGCGATGCTCCACGCCAGTTAGGTGCACCCAGAGGCCGTGGACGCGGCGGTCCTGTTCAGAGAGGACGAGGAGGCAGAGGCCGAGGTCGAGGTCAGCCCGCTATCGGTGGAGGACAGGCCCGAGTATTTGCTTTGACACCGCAGGATGCGCAGGCATCCAATGCCGTTGTGACAGGTACCTTGCCAGTTTGTTCTTTCGACGCACGGGTATTATTTGACCCAGGTTCCACACATTCGTACGTCTCTACACACTTTGCACCAATGTTGGGCCGTGAGTCATCATCGTTAGATCATCCGCTTGTTGTTGTTATCCCGGTGGGCGAGTCGTTTGTCGCTCGTTATGTATTTCGATTGTGTTCCGTTCGTATCGAGGAGAGGGATTCATCGGTTGATTTGATTCTCCTCGATATGTTGGACTTTGATGTGCTTCTGGGCATGGATTGTCTCGCCACTTGTTATGCTTCGGTGGACTGCCGTGAGAAGGCAGTCAGATTTAGCTTTCCGGGAGAGCCAGTCCTTGTTATTCAGGGAGACCGCAGCGTCACCCTTCCCAGCTTGATTTCGTCTCTTCGCGCTGATCAGCTCATGCGGAAGGGATGTCAGGGATTCTTAGCGTATATTTGTGATACTCGAGCTGCAGAGGTTCCGTTGGACCGGGTCCCAGTTGTTTGTGAGTTCCCTGATGTTTTCCCTGATGAGCTACCTGGGCTACCGCCTGAGCGCGATGTTGAGTTCTGCATTGATTTGATTCCCGGCTCGGGGCCTATTTCTATACCGCCTTATCGGATGGCCCCGGCAGAGCTTCGAGAGCTGAAGGATCAGTTGCAGGATTTGTTAGATAAGGGGCTTATTCGACCTAGTGTTTCTCCGTGGGGTGCTCCGGTCCTGTTTGTTAAGAAGAAGGATGGAAGTTTGCGCTTATGTATCGACTACCGCCAGCTGAACAAAGTTACCGTTCGGAACAGATATCCGTTGCCACGCATTGATGATTTGTTCGACCAGCTTCAGGGTGCGGGGTATTTTTCGAGGATCGACTTACGATTAAGATACCACCAGCTGCGAGTCCGACAGGAGGATATACCGAAGACAGCCTTCCGTACACGCTATGGCCACTACGAGTTTTTGGTGATGTCGTTCGGACTCACCAACGCCCCAGCAGCATTCATGGATTTGATGAACCGTACATTCAGGCCGTATCTTGACTTGTTCATCATCGTGTTTATCGACGATATCTTGGTGTACTCCCGGAGCAGAGAGGAGCACGAGCAGCACTTGCGGATTACGTTACAGACTCTGAGGGAGCACCAGCCGTTCGCAAAGTTCTCCAAGTGTGCATTCTGGCTGGACAGCGTCGGATTCTTGGGTCACGTGGTTACGAGAGACGGCATATGTGTGGACCCGAAGAAGATTGAGGCTGTTCAGCAGTGGCCCCGACCTACATCGGTTACTGAGATCCGTAGTTTTCTAGGCCTGGCGGGCTACTACAGGCGTTTTGTTCAGGACTTCTCCCGTATAGCTGCACCTTTGACCGGTTTGACCCGGAAGGGAGTTCCTTTCGTTTGGACAGAGGAGTACGAGCGCAGTTTTCAGCAGCTACGGACATGTTTGACTACGGCGCTGGTATTATCTTTGCCTTCAGGATTAGGCGAATTCATGGTTTATTGTGACGCTTCACGGGTGGGGCTAGGGTGCGTATTGATGCAGCATGGTCGGGTGATCGCATATGCTTCTCGGCAGTTGAAGATGCATGAACAGAACTACCCCATTCACGATTTGGAGATGGCTGCAGTGGTCTTTGTACTGAAGATTTGGCGACATTACCTATATGGCGAGTCGTGCCAAATAGTCACAGACCACAAGAGCTTAAAGTACATATTTCAGCAGCGAGACCTGAACCTCAGACAGCGTCGTTGGATGGAGTTGGTGAAAGATTACGACTGCGAGATCTTATATCACCCAGGCAAGGCGAATGTAGTGGCAGATGCTTTGAGCAGGAGGCCCGGGGGTAGTCTATCCTATTTGCGCGCAGTGCAGAGGCAGTCGTCAGCAGATTGGCAGATGTTATGGGACAGCCGAGTTGAGTTCGAGTTCACTCAGACAGGGGGACAGCTCGCGCATGTTCGTGCACGCCCACAGTTGCTTGACCGTATATATGAGGCACAGCGCAGTGACGACCGTTGCTCAGAGATCATGGCACAGATGGGTCAGGGCAGATTTTCCGAGTTCGTGATTGACGATCAGGGGATTTTACGCTATGGATCTAGACTGTGCGTACCAGATGCTGATGGATTACGGCGCGACATTCTTGAGGAGGCACACCGATCAGTGTATAGTGTCCACCCCGGTTCCACTAAGATGTACCATGATATGAGAGAGACCTACTGGTGGGACGGGATGAAGAGGGAAATTGCGGAGTTTGTATCGAAATGCATGACTTGTCAGCAAGTCAAGGCCGAGCACCAGAGGCCCGCAGGAGAGCTGCAGCCGTTACCCATTCCGGAGTGGAAATGGGAGCAGATTTTGATGGATTTCGTTGTGGGTCTATCCAGGACCACTCGAGGGTATGACTCCATCTGGGTGATCGTGGATAGATTGACGAAAGCGGCTCACTTCCTACCAGTGAAGACCACTTTCAGCTTCGCTCAGTATGCTCAGCACTACATTGACGAGATCGTGCGACTATATGGCGTACCGACTTGTATCGTGTCAGATCGAGGCACCCAGTTCACCAGCCGACTTTGGCAGAGACTTCAGGAGGCTTTGGGCACTCGTTTGAGCTTCAGCACAGCGTTTCATCCGCAGACCGACGGACAGTCAGAGCGGACCATTCAGACTCTCGAGGACATGCTCAGAGTGTGCGTTTTAGACTTCGGCGGTAGCTGGGATCGTCATTTACCTCTAGTGGAGTTCTCCTACAACAACAGCTTCCAGGATACTATTCAGATGGCACCTTTCGAGGCATTGTATGGGAGGAGATGCAGATCGCCCGTCTGTTGGACAGAGCTCAACGAGAGCAGTATTTTAGGGCCGCAGCTTGTTGAGGTGACGACAGCGAAGATACAGCTGATCCGAGATCGGATGAGAGCGGCTCAGAGCAGGCAGAAATCGTATGCGGACAGGCGCCGTCGCAGACTAGAGTTCGCAGTTGGCGATCATGTTTTTCTGAGAGTCTCTCCGATGAAGGGCGTGATGCGTTTTGGGCGAAAAGGGAAGCTTAGCCCTAGATTCGTAGGTCCCTTCGAGATCCTCGAGCGTGTCGGCGCTGTTGCATATCGTTTGGCCCTTCCACCCAGCTTTCCCGATTTTCACCCCGTCTTCCACGTATCGATGCTACGCCGTTATCTTCATGACCCTTCCCACACGATTCAGCATCAGACAGTTCAGCTCGAGCCCGACCTTTCGTTCGCCGTGAAGCCAGTTGAGATCCTGGATCGGCAGGTGAAGAAGTTGAGATTGAAGATTATACCAACCGTCAAGGTCCTTTGGCGTAGCCCGAGCAGCGAGGAGGTTACCTGGGAGACCGAGGGCGAGATGAGGAAGAAATATCCCCATCTCTTTGAAGGTACGCGTAGTTATATTTTTAAATTTGGGGACCGAATTTCTTTAAGGAGGGAAGATTGTAACGCCTCGAAAAGTCGTTTTGGTGTTTTCCTGAAAATCGGTGAAAATTCGGTATTTTTCCGAAAACCGTCTTTTTTGTTATTTTGCAGTTTAGGACAAATTATACCAAATTTGGATAGGAATTTGCTTGTTTTTAGTAGCAAATGAGTTACTTATGAAATTCTGGTCGTTTAAAAATTTTCCCTAATTTTTCAATTTTTAATATTATTTTAAGCCGGTAAGAAAATACATTAAATTAGCGATAAATACAATTTAAATGGGCTAAATTTAAGCTTTAAAATCATGTTAATTAAAATCTAGTTGTAACATAAAATTTTAGTATTTTATTTCATGTTTTAACTAATTTTTATTATGGAAAACGAAATTTATTGAATTTTAAGCTAAAACTTGCAATTTTAGACTTGTGGGGTGTCTTTTTGCATAAAACCTTTTTGTATCCACTCAAACTCACCCCCACTCCCTCTAGGCCGGCCCCACCATGATCAGGTCCAGAAATTTGCTTGCCTCACTTTGACTTTATTCATATGATGAAATGAATTGTTTTGAGAATTGATTAAAATATAGTATTTGGAGGTATGGTGTATTGACTTTGAGAGGGGTTGACTTGGTGATTTCTTTCCACACACCCCCACACCATCCCCTCTCCCTTCTACTGGCCGAGAGCAGCCCCCCCCCCCCCATTCCATTATTTTTCCTTCTCTTTTCTCTCATTTTCTTCAAAAAAATTGCAACAAAATTCAATAAAAATCAACAAATCCTTCACTATTTCAACACAAAACCTTATTCCCTCTCTTCTCAAACCCAAATTGGTTTAAATCTTGGAGAAAGATGGCATCTTGGGAGGCTTTAGCAACATAGGGTTTGGGCTTGTGAGGTATAATTTCAATCTTTGGTTAAATTGTAGTTTAAAGTGTGCTAATTAGAACTTTGAAAATTGTTTTAGTGTTAATTTTAGTGCTATTTGCATACTAGTTTTTTTTAAAGTTTGTGGTTTGAAATTAATTTAGGGTTTAGAACACCATTAAGAGATTAATTAAGCTATTTTGTTACCTAGTTATTTTGATTAGCTTAATCTAAGTGGTTAACATGCTAATTGGGCTAAAATCTAGTGTTAATTTAGTGTTAGTTTCTAATCTAGTTTTTAAAGGTTTATGGTTAGAGTTAAACTAGGGTTTTTAGAAACCATCATTTAGTTAATTAAAGCTAATTAGCTATCTAGTTGTTTACTTAACCAATCTATAGGGTTACTTTGCTTAAGTGGCTTGATGTTATGCTAATCTATGTTAAACTTGTGTGAAATTTTCATTAAGATTGCTAATTACCAAAATTCAAGAGAAGGGTTGGTTGTGGAAAATATGTTTTGAAGCATAGTTAATGGTTTAAAATTAATGTAGTGGCTATCTAGTGAGTTAGTTTGGATTGTTGTGTTGGATTGTGTTAACTTTGTCGCTAATTGTCGATATTTGCACCAAATTGCAAATTCTAGCTTACTAGTTTTTATTAAAATATTGTGATGAATTATTTGCGATGTCTTGATGACATTTTTAGCGTATCCTATGACTTTTAGGATGTGTGAGTGCGGATTTTTGAGTGTCCAGGTTTTAGTTTTTCCGGGCGACCAAATCGACATTTTAGTAGATTTTTGCGATTTTCGCGTGTGTTCCGCGCACTTTGTGCACGTTGTATCTAGCTTGTGAACTATGGTATTTTCGTTAGGGAATTGCGTCGTTCTTGATTTGTAACCTTATGTTTGTATTGATGTAAATTCCAGGTTCGGTCGCGGAGACGTCAGACGCGGCACGAAAGGGGAAAGCGGTGATTGGACGTGACTAGCTAGGAATTCCGGTGAGTAGATGTAACATCTACGGGGGACTATCGTTGGATGGCGCAAGTCGCCCGATAGTTTTAGTAGCTTAAAAAGATTCTTAGTAATGTTAGTAATTAGGGGTGTAATACTTGTATGATTATTTGCTACATTCATGCCTTATATTGACATACATATACGAACCCATTCTATAGGACACCTGCACCATTGCCAGGGTTTTTATATGCAGCACGAGCACCATTCATGCTTACACACACACCCTGGTAATTGCCATGCCACCACACTAGATAACCTTTAAATTGAAACCTTTTACTATAATTGATACTTAAACTTGCGCTATTGCTTTAATTCCTTAAAATGAAATCGTAGAATTGCTATTCATGTGTATGTACTTCATCATATTATTTGTTCATGCCTAATCTATTAATCACACATCGCAACTTGATTATTGATACCATATGCATCCATTATCATTGACATATGCACTTATGAGGATTTCTTGAGATTTTATGATATTTCTGGATTTCGGGGGAAAGCCGCAAAATTTCTAAACTTATTATATTTTTAAAATATGTAAATTGCGGTTTTCTAGTGATGTAAGTGTCGTCCACCATGAGTTTGCTGTGGTTTTCGAGACCCGTTTCGAGGAGTTGGACGAACCGTCTCAGGTACATGGTGGGCCCGGTAAGGTACCCCGGGGCAAGAAGCTCGTGGTGCTGACGATGAGCCTGGCAGGGGATGGATTACCTACCGGTGACTGTTTGGGACGGCGGATATGCAGAGGATACCGACCGTGGCCGCGAGATGATGAGATATTGATATTGAGATGACTCAGCCGGATGGCTGAGGCCAGAGATACTATGACATGGATATATGAGATTTGTGATAGTTTGAGGTGTCGTTGCTGGACACAGGTTCTTGTTGATTCTATTGGTATTGTGCTGGTATTTCAAAAGAGATTCCTAAAGGAAAAACATGATTATTATACTTACACATTCAGGTCATGAGTTGATTCGCATTGCATTCATACCTGCTAGTATATTCATATTGCATACCTACCTGCTATTATGTCCTGCCTTACCTGTATTTTAGATGCTAGGATGCTTGTGTGCATGCATTCGATAGCCTGTGTAGATGTTATTTATTACTCACGAGTTGGCAACTCACCCCCATTGTGCCACAGCCTTTTGCAGGTCCGCTCCGTCAGTACAGTAGCGGCGGGCGCATTTGCTTCTTTTGTCTCCTTTGCCTAGACTCAAGGTTTTGCTCTTAGGTGGGTTATATCATTATTTTTGTACCACCTTGTATATTCTTTGTATCTAGTTTACTCCATCTACTGTATCTACCAGCATTATTATATATTGACCTAGAGATGAGACTGTGAGATTTGTGGACTTTTTATGCTGTATTTTGGGGTCGAGCTCACTTGAGTCGACATGCTGTTTTCTCATGCTTCTTTATGATTATTTTGCATGTTGTTGTTTTATATTGCGTGGGATTTCTGACCGCCTTGTGGCGAAGAGCTAGCTCCCGCTTGGGGATGCCTTATTTGTTGGATTCATATATATTCTTGTTGTACCCATTTTGGGGGCCAGTATTTACAAAGGAGACTCTGCCGAAATTTTCGGAAAAATTGATATTGTTTTTAAAAAGGGTTTTATATGACTTATTTGATAAACTCGCTTTCAATTGATTGGGTTTTCTTCACTCTTTTGCTTATTTGGTTTTGGTTTCTGGGCTTTGGCTTACTTATTTTACGGACGTCTTGAGACGTTTCGTAAACTTAAGTGCCAGTCACGTTCCGTACCCTGCGGGTCGTGACACTCCCGTAGTCTTTGGCGGCATCGAAGCTGGAATAAGAAACAGGACTGATAAGAACATTTCAATTGAATCAAGGAATGCAAGGAATCAAGAAAGGCAATACAAGCAATTATGTCCTAAGGTCACTTAGGCAGAGTACCGTATCGTAAGTATGCCGCGGATCATACCCACACTACGCCACTCTGCTTAATTTACCTACTCTATCTACCAAGGTCGTCCTACACTCAGAAAGGTAAAACCTACGCTCTAATACCAACTTTGTCACGACCCGAAAGTACGGAACGTGACTTGCACTTAGATTACGAGACGTCTAAAGGAGTACCGTAACCTAAGTCAGCCAAAGCCCAGAAAAATCTAAACCAAAATCAAAAGAGAGTGAAGGAAACCCTTACATGAAAACGATTTTTAAATCAATTAAATTGCATTGAACCCCTTTTTAAAAACATCAAAAAATTTCAGAAAATTTCGGCAGAGTCTCCCTTGTAAATTCTATCCCCCAAAATGGGTACATCAAGATATATATAACCTGAAATCATAAAATGGCATCCCCAAGCAGGAGCTAGCTCTTCGCCCAAGGCGGATCACAACCACACGCAATATATAAGTAATATCAAGAAAAGAGCATAAAAGAAATGCAAAATATCAGAAAACACAACGTCGGCTCAAGTGAGCTCGACCCAAAAGAAACCACATATATACAAATCTCTCAGTCTCATCACTAGGTCGCATATACAAATAGAAAGTGGTAGATGGAGAATACTAGATACAATGATAGAGCAAAAGGAAATAAAGTGTGCTCGCAACCCACCTACGGGCGATGTCGCGAGTCTGAGCAAAAGGAGCTGATGATAAGATAGCCCGCTGCTACAAGGATGACGGGTCCGACCTGTAAGACACTGTGGCACAACGGGGGTGAGTTGCCAGCTCGTGAGTAGAATATAACATCTAATAAGGCAATCGTAAGAATGCACGCAAATGCGTCACAGCATGTATGTTCAGATGTGATATAATACCTCTAGTATGCATGCACATGTATGCAATGTCATTACTAAATCTTTAAGTGTTTTAAATGTTAAGAGTTCTGCATTCTTAACTTTAGGAAAAGGAATATCTGTATAATAGCTAAATACCATCAAGAATCATCTGAAAACCGTGTCAAGCATCGACACCAAATATGAAATCACCTCTGTCTCAATGTCTCACTGTATCAATGTCTCAAAATATCGGGCTCCGTCAGTCCGGATCGGCCCATGTCATCAAATCTCACGACAACGGTCGGTATCCCCCGGATATTCGCCGCGCCAGACATCACCGGTAGGTAGTCTTTCCCTGCCAGACTCATCGTCTACAACTCGATCTTCTTGCCCCGGAGTACCATACCGGGCCCACCATGTACCCGAGATGGTTCATCCACTCCTCGAATCGGGTCTCGAAATCCAACAGAAAACATGAAAACTCATGGTGGACGACACATACATCACGAGAAAACCGCAACTTTGTTTTAAAAATGATAAATATAAGCTTTTGTTAAATTCTTGCGGTTTTCCCCAAAAATCCAGAAATCGCAGCAATACTGAAATCCTCAAGAAAATCATAATGTCCAACATGTTGTATATGATAAATGTCTATGATATCAAGGTATGCGATGTGAATTGTGGCTAGAAATCTATGTAAGTATGATGATGATGCAAGGTATATACATGCTATGCGATTTCATATATCATGTATGATGCAAGTGGCGATACTAAGCTAAACAGGTTCTATAGTGCACGTGGCATGACAATTACCAAAGGCGTGTGTGTCACATGAATAGTGCGCGTGTAACAGATGCCAATGGTAATGGTGTTCGTGTCCTACGAAGTGTTATCGCATATGTGTATATGAATATCCATGCAATCTAGCATACTATTAACTATAAGGGTATGCAATGTAAATGAAGGGATAAGCTAACTACCAATACAAGTCTTGCAAGAAATAAGGTAATCCTAACTAGAGGGCGTCTCGCGCCATCCAGACGATTCCCCCATAGATGAATACATCTACTCACCTGAAGCTTCGCTAATCCGATCCCACCACCGCCTTGCCTTTACGCGCCGTGTCCGATGTTTCCCCGACCGATCCTATATTTGCACAACACCAAGCATAAGATTACATATCCTAAAACGATGCAAGTCACAATATACAAATATCGACGCTCTCGAATTAAACATAACGTGCACTCGGTGCGCGGAAAACACACGAAAATCGCTAAATCTTAACTAGAACCGTTATTTCGGGGCAATCGACAAAACCAAAACCCGACTAGACAAAACCCCGCATTCGCGCACACTAATAGTCGTATATGATGCCAATTACATTGTCCATATATCGCAATTAGATTACCTCCTAATTTACATAAAAACCTAGTAAGCATTTGCATACCGTTTTCGATGCAAATATCGAAATTTATCGATCTAGCGAGCGCAACATCGCACAATTAACCACTCTAACCAATTAGATAACAAAAACCCTAACTTTAATCCATCAACCATGCTATAAACCCTAATTCAAAATCAAATCCCTTTCTTGAATTTTCTAAACAAGCAATTACTACAAAATTAATACTTCAAAGTTCTATTTTAGCACAATTAAGCTACAATTTAACAACTAGTTTAGAATTTTCACCTCACAAGTTGAACCCTAGCTTGCTCAAGCCACCAAAGATGCCTCCTTTCATCAAGTTTTTAAACTAAATTGGTTTGAGGAGAGATAGAATAAGGATTTGCTTTGAATTTGAGATGGAATTTGTGAATTTTTAATGGATTTTGATGTGAAAAATGAAGCAAGAAAAGTGAAAAAATTTAGGGCTGAAGGAGGGAGGGGCTCGGCCTGAGCAATTAGAGGAGGAAAATGAGAGAGAGTGTAGAAAATTCCATGAAGAAAATATCATCTAAGGTCAATTTAGGCTTTCACATCAAAACATTTTCAAAAAAACCCATTTTTCTTATCATTTTTCATATGATTCTTAAACCCTTGAAAAAAATCTTGAAAAGTCATGATGCAATTTTATTAACACTAAATTTTAGTTTATAAAGATTCCTAATTAAGAAATTTACCTAATTAAATTTGTATTTATCACTCATTTAATGTATTTTTAAAAGCTTAAAATAATATTAAAAATAATTAATTACGAGAAAAAAATTATTTAACTAGAAAATTATAAGTGGCATTTTAGTGACCAATTTATAGTAATATCTTATCTAAATTTTGTATAATTAGGTCTATAATGAAAAATACCTATTTTGACCTTTTACGGAAAAAGCTGCTAATTCAGCCGATTACTGAAAAACTGCCTAAACGATTTTCGAAGTGTTACAGTGTGGCTGAGGCGGGTTTACTTTCCAATTCTCGGACAGTGCGAATTTTCCCTGTTGGTATTGGTTCTTAATCCTCCCTTTGAAGACAATGCAATCTTCGATTGGATGGCCTATCGTTTGGTGATAGGGACAATAATTGGGATTATTAGCCTCACCGGGTTGCAATGGGTGTTTTGGATCCGGCGGGTTAATGGGCCTATTGCGCACCGCCAGGGCGAACAATCTCCTCGTTTTGTCCCGGGGAAACGAATAAGGGCGCTTCATTTTCTCATAAAAGAATCGTCGTCTCTCGTCTTGGCGATCAGTTAGTTTTGGACCACTGGGCTGCTGTTGAGCATTGGCGACGAAGGTCGCTTTCCCCTTACCCTTTTCGTTTCGAGGCTCCATTTTCGAGGAAGACGGTTTATGACCCATTTGATCCATTTAGGCTAGTTTGTCAATCAAAGCCTGAAAAGTAGTTGGCCTGAAGAACAACATGCATTACGAAATGGTTGCCTGAGGGTCGAGGGTCCCTACGGACATGCCTACCGCAGGCGCTTCTTCGATGCGCTGCTTGCACTTCGACCATAGATTCCGCCACCGTATCGCATACTGCACCCATGTTTCGCCTGGCTTCACTCTGGCATTAATTAACGCGGTGATCGGGGTGAGCTCACTAGCGCTTGCGAAACGTTGGGTGAACAGCAATTCCATCTCCGTAAAAGTTTTGACGGAGTCGTTGGGAATCTCCGAATACCACTCAAAGGCCGTTTCTGCTAAGCTGCCGACGAACTGGTGAAGCAGTAACTTATCATCCCCTCCAGTGTTGCCGCAGAGAGCCCCGAACTGAGCGACATGTTGATGAGGATTGCCTGTCCCCTTGTACACATGGAATTTAAGAATTGTGTATCCTGGCGGGTACTTTATCTGATCGTACCATCCTGGATATGGTCGCCCAGTTCTGACGACTTGGCCGGTTGCTTCATTTGCTTGATGAGCCTGTATTTGCTGAGCTATATAATCATCGAGCATGGTTTTGGAGATGGACTCCTCCTTGGCTGCTGAACAAGCAGGAAAAGGGTTTGATGTCTCTCCTCTGTCGTCTTCAAGGACAATCGGAGGGTCTTCAGCTGGAGGATCCGGCTGTATCATCATTCCGACCATATCTTGGAATAAAAGGGCCATTTGTTTTATGTTGGCTGCTTGTTCCGCAGCTTCTTTATCCTTCTTCTCAAGCATTCTCCGAAGAAATTCGGCATCAGTTTCCTGCTCATGACGTTGCTCCGAGGATGTTTCCGGGCTTGCTTTTGGTCCCGTGAGTGCGTCCATGGCTGTTATCATCTCTTGGAGTTTTTGTTGTTGTTGCTCCTGAGCCTTAGTCACTGATCACGTAAGCGGTCGATGACCTGTGGAGATACGGATGTCCTTTTTTCCGGATGCCATATAGACGGTATGCACCACCATGCCCCCAGACTTAAGGCGTTTAGGCTTAGTGCCCTTGACATTTATCGCGGACACGGGAATTTTCTCTGGCCTTCTCCTTTTGTGGACGGTCGAAGTTGAGGGAACCGTTGCAGCGGGCACCTAGGTAGACGATACCTTCTGTGGTACGACAGAGTGGTCCTTCTCTCGCCGAACTTTCATCTTTTTCTGTCGGTGGGGGTAGTATTGATCAATCACCGAGTCTTGGACTTGACGCCAGACTTTGTAAATTTTGGAGAACAGACGCTGAAGGGGCTGTTCAAGCTTCGCCTTTGTGGCATTCTCCACAGGTGGAGGAGATCTTTTCAGCACAGCAGTCGGAGAGTTCTTGCGGACCCTCCTGAGTGGTTCAAAGCTATTCCCAGTTGGAACAGCAGCATCGACTTCTACCATTGGAGCTGGCGGAGTCAATCCAGAAGGGGAATTGCCCCCAGCTTTCCTCACTCGGCGCCAGTGGTGACGTCGAGCATGTCGTGCGGCCGGGATCACCTCCGCTGTTGGATGAGCTTCTTCTTGCCCCTTACTTTGAGGAGAGGCTGCTATTGGCGCTATCCTATCGAAGACTGACGTTCGTAGAGAAGGGATAGTTAGTCTTGCGAAAGCCGACTTTTGAACAGGAGAAGCAGCCTTCGTGACTTCACGTGGAGTAAGGAGAGCCGCTTCGACGAACTCAACTGTAACAGGAGTGGAATGTCCTTCTTTGGTATTGCGAGCCTCTTTGCAGGCCCACTTGAGCTTTGACCTAGCCTGTCACAAGAGAGCACCAGGTCGTAAGACCGGAAGACTGCGCTGTCATTCTGACAATGATATAATTTATTTGTATGCTTAGTCACCAGTGGCACAACCGGGAAGTCGGGGCTCGTCCCCGGTCAATATTAAGTGCGCAAGCGCTCTCCTTCTTTCTAAAAAAAATGGGCAACAAAGGGCCTTACCGAGGTCGCTTCCTCTTGCTTTATAGCCAGCCGGTATGCCGGAAAGGTACGAAGTTGGACTAATTTGTTTTTTAGGTCTGGGGGAGGAAGGGAAAGAAAAGACAAAAAAGCTTGACTTCTATCGGGTCAGCGTCGAGGGAGAGTACACCAACTAGTTGGCTATGTAAAAAGAGTGAGGCTTTCATCCCCTCGCGGAGTACACGGAACGAGTTACCAGATTAGATTGGATTGATTGCGAGGCATCGGAGTTAGATGACCCGCTGAGAGGGGCCGTGGTGGTTGCAAGCCGATCAAAGACCAACTTCTTTGGAGCTTCGTGCGATGGCATTTGAACGTTGAAGCTCGTTGGTGGGATCATGGTCCCGAAGAATAGCCCAGTGGTGTCTTGGGTCACTTGTTCCACCGGTATTGTGAAGACGGAGGCCGCTTGGGGCCTATAGATTACTCCTCCGGATGGGGCAGAACGGGAGTTGTTGTTGCAGCTGGAGCAGTTAGAGGCCATTGATGTTCTCTTTTCTGCACGGGAGCAAGACACCAAATCTTAATACCTCGAATCCAGGGGCAACCAAAGCAAACCGCGATTCGTTCACGAAACACGACACACGAAGTGTGGAGTAGAAAGAGGAAAAGGTCCCACCGGGCGTGCCGGAATCTGTTTTCCTCCGAACACAGAGACGCGACCGCGTAGGTTCGTCTTGCCTGAATTTTGAGGACAGATGCTAATTGGTGCTATCCTTCAACCTCTCCGAAGATGCCAAATTGATTTATGGCACCGTATACCGGAGGTTTAGACAGATGCGGCCGATGTAGCAGACTTCGTCAGATTCCCCCTCGTTGAGGGGGTTTTGATTGTGGGGGCGCTCTTTCCTGCAGGCGCAAGCCCCTGCAGTTAATTACACTACCATATCGCGGTAACCACTTTCTTCTTCTCCAGATGGTCACTTCATGTCGCGTGTGATTGTTTTGTTTTTGGTTGCCCGTGGATTGTATACGGAGACTAATGTATGTTGTCGCCGGTAGGGCATGGATTAGTCCAAATCCATATTTTCTTAGATTTGGGTTTGGGGTTGGGTTTAAGGATGCATTGGTCTCATTTAAGACTAAGATCAACTTAAACGTTTGTTAAGGATACGCTAGTCTAATTTTAGACTAAGATCAACATAACGAGATCGTTTAGATCCAACAAAAAAGCATTTGGACTCTATTGTTTTAGTTTAGGGACTTTGCGGTCCAGTTTAAAGACATCATAGTCTGTAAAGTTTAAGGACATCATAGTCCATGGGTTTAAGGACCCCACAGTCCAAGGTTAAGGACATCATAGTCTATGGGTTTAAAGACCCCACAGTCCAAGGTTAAGGACATTATAGTCCATGAGTTTAAGGACCCTCTAGTCCATGGAATGTCTGGTTGTCGGGACCCGACACCTCTCTGAAGACGTTGCAGGATTACAACGACAAATATCAGAGGAGTGAAGAGATGTACCCTTGAACCAATTTTGGTTGGGAGATCTGTAGTCCAATTGGAACTAAAATCTGAGATTTATGAGCATATAGGCTCAATTAATCTGAATGAGGGGTTTATGGCCACTTTGGGCTCGGCCCACTCAGTAAAATGTTGAACATTTAGCAATGCTGAGCATTGATTTAGGTTCTGACAGCCTTTCTGTCTTTTATTGAATGCTGAGTATTCATCATAGCTCTAGGGCTTTATTTAAAGAACAATTTATGTTCTATCAACGCACGCATAAGGAACACATGGCGCGCTTGGCGCTAGCGCCTGTTAATGAGCGCAAAGCGCTTTTGTGATATAGCGCACACATGAGGAGCACGTGGCGCGCTTGGTGCTAGCGCCAGTTTATAAGTGCAAAGCGCCGGTTTATGAGCGCAAAGCGCTATTTGTTCAGTGGCGCACACATGAGGAGCACGTGGCGCGCTTGGCGCTTAGCGCTAGTCCATGAGTGCAAAGCGCTATTTGTTAAGTGGCGCACACGTGAGGAGCACGTGGTGCGCTTGGCGCTGTGCGCCAGTCCAAGAGCGCAGAAGCTCTTCTGATCAGTTTTATGATCTGAGAAATAAATTCTCGTTTATGAGAGACTTTGTCTTAAGGTTCTAAGAACAAAGTTCTTATTTTATAGGAGATGTTTCAATCTCTTATTTTAGTGAAAGGCTTTGCCTTTATAGATTTGTGATCCTAAGAGAATTGAATTATTCTCCTCCCTTTTTATAATGAGATGTTCATGATCTCTTTTTGTAAAAAGACCTTAGTCTTATAGATCTATGATCTGTGAGAAGAATTATGTTCTTCTTCTTTAATGAGATTTTTCTTATCTCTGTTTTTTTACCTTGAAAAAAGTTCTTCTTCTACCGAGTGCTTGCTCTTCTTTCTGAGATTTATCAAAGTTTATAGAGTGGTTCCTCTCTATGAGACTTGAAGTCTTGGCACCTTTATATAGGGCCAGCTGATTTGTTCAATCGGTTAAGGAGATCTTTTCTCCAATTGATTTGGGGATTTCCCCATCGTTGGATCTTTGATGCAAGTGCTTCTGATTTACAGAAGGCAATCTTCTTGTTTTTAACAAGATTAGGAAATCTTTTCCCATACAGAATTTATTCTGTATTTTGGTGATTTTTTTAATCACCATTGAATCATTGATCCACGGTGCTCTGATTTACAGAGCACAATCTTTTTGTTTGGAAAGATTTTGAGAAATCTTTCCTTAACAGAATTTCATTCTGGTCAATTGATGATTTATCATTTTTATTGGATCTTTGATCTGAGGTGGGAAACATTTAGTTCCAGCGCTAGCGCACTCATGCTTTGCACATGAGCGCTGCTTCAGAGCACTGGCGCTCTTTGCACTAGCGGACTCGTGCTTTGCACGTGTGCGCTGCTTCAGAGCGCTGGCGCCCTTTGCACTAGCACACTCGTGCTTTGCACGCGAGCGCTGCCTCAGAGCGCTAGCGCTCTTATGAAGCGCTACTCATTTCAAATTTTGAAAACTTGAACAGAGCTTTGCTCTGATTGGGGGAAACAATGACATTTATCAAATTGTTAGTCTTGGAGTAGAGCTTGGTCATCTCCTTATCTTTGTTTCTGAGCTGCCTCTTGAGCTCTTGGAGATGCTATTACTCTGCGGTCTTGGGAAGGAAAATCCGCTCCTCTTCGCTGTGAGAACCAGATTCCTCATGAGCTGAGGGATTTTTCTGTTTATCAGCCTCAACGAAAGGGTTTTCGTCATCTTCCGAAAGAGGCTGTTCTTGGAAAGTGGCATCCACACCGAATTGGGCTTGGGATTTGGTGGCCCCATCCTTGCTCTTGCTGCGCATGCCTTCCATATAAACTGTGTGATTCCGTTTTCTCTGGGACAATGCATTCCAAAAACCCGAACCTTCCTACGTCAAGTTGGCCATACATCCGACCAGATCTTCATTGTTGGCAGCTGACCTTCCGGACCGTCGTCGTGGCCCCTCTTCTCCGGGAAATGACAAACGACTAAAGATAGTCACCTTTGTTGAGTTTTAGGATGGCATCGATACACCTTTTCTGGCTTTTCCCCAATGCTTGCGCGCAGCCCAAAATGCTTGGTAGACTATCGAAGAAATGATGTCATGCTTTCTATGTTGGGGCTTGGACGCATCTCTTCGTAGCACCGTTCAAATTGTTGTTTCCTTGATTTTGGCATTCGTGGCATTCTCTTGAACCCACTTTAAGGGTTCGAAGGAGTTGCGACTTTCACGGCTGATTCGGCTTTTATCGCGAAGCAATATGGCTCTTGGAACTTCATGAAGTCCAACTTGGCCAGAGGCCGCGCCCTTTTGTTGGCTCTATACCTGAGCCGCTACTGCCTTAGATTTTCTTCTATGAGTGCCTAGTGGGCTTCCGCTCTTCGGGAACCCACGATAAGTAGACTGAGAGCCTTAAAAAGACATCCATTTGAGCACTTGTTAAAGGCATCGCCTGAGCTTGTCCCGACATCTGGTGATCTATTTCATTTTGATGACCTTGCTCCTAGCTGGAGCAACGGATAGCCATTCAAATATCGACTTAAGCTTGAGTTGTGGTGACTTTGCAATCACCACATTTGGCCTCCTTCCCCTTGAGGTTGGTTTGACCACTCTCTCTGGTAAGGGCTCTGTGATAAGAGTGTTGCCGACTAGGTAGATCATGACTGAACCGAACTGGCATGGAGGCTCCTCCCATTGCCTTATGAGACTTGCCGGGAGAATCACGCGTGCATTCGTCTTAACAACGTACGTGATTGGAGTTGCGTTGGAAACCGAGTTCATCTTCAGAGACATTGTGGAGCGATGTACTTGTTGTTGATTGTTGAAAGTTGATTGCTATATGAAAAAGTATTATTTCAGTACAAATATCGATATATATATATATATTGAATGAGTTCGCGCGAACGCTTGACCCAAAATAGAGGAGGAGAGATACGTCCCACTGGGCGTGTCAAAATCTGTAGAGTTTTTTTCTTCACCCTATTGAGATAGGAATGTACGCGTTTGTCAGGCCTATACAGATTCCCTCTGTCTGGAGGTGGGCTGGGGTTTATTAATTATGGAGATCCAAATCTCAAGCGGCCGCAGACTGAGCTGCAGTTAATTACCCCTTATTTTTATAGTAAGGGAATCTCCGATTGACGGGTCAAACTGATCATACTAACTGAATGTGATGTATTGGTGCTTGAAAGTAATGCAGAAGGGCATGTTCATTTCATTTTTTATTTATTCTATTTCTGACAAAAAGGTTTTATTTATTCAAAAAAAAACATTGTCTTTGCTTCTTTTTTACGTTTTATTTACATTTTATTATTATTATTATTATTTATTAAGGGTGAGAAGGGGGCATGTGCGCGGCATGTGCCGACGGGGGTAGCTCATGTGAGTGCCACATGAGCCTTAGCAAGGCGCGAACATGAGTCTCATGTGAGTCCTAGCAGGGCGCTCATATGAGCTCACATGAGCGCCCGTGGAGGATCTCATGTGAGCGCCACGTGAGCCCCAACGGGACTCTCATGTGAGTGCCATGTGAGGCATGAAGGGGGGGGGCTAAGCCCCCTACTTAGAGTTGAACTCCCCGAAAGATTCTGCTCGGAATTAAACTCCAAAAAAATATTTTTTTATTCGGAGTTAAACTCCTAAAATAAGATCTTTTTTCACAGTTAAACTCCTAAAAAAGGATTTTTATTCGGAGTTAAACTCCTAAAACATTTTATTTAGAAAACCAAAAGGGGGCCTCTTGAAACTTCAAGATCTATGTCTTGGATGATGAAAAGGGACCTATTTTTTCTCTTTTGAGCCTTGGATCCACCCAAAGTGAGATTTTCGGAGATAAGACTCCTTCTTCCTTCTCTCTCTCTTTTGGATCTTGGAGAAGAAGGGTGATGAGATTTAAAAACTTTCATTCAATGATTTAATGATGAAAACTATTTCTTTTTTTGAGAGAAGAAGTGTTAAACTCTTTATCTTATTCGGAAAAAAAAGAAAGAAGGTTTGAAAATCTTGATGGAGGAGGCATAAAATCCTAGGTTTTTTTAGGAGAGAATCAATATATTTTATTTCAACATGAGGGTTGGCTTTATAGTCTCGACACTTTACATTGGCCCCCTTGGACTTTTCAATTTTTGGCTATCTTGCCCAATTTAATTCTAACAAATTATATATTCATTCATTTACAACATATTTATTTTATTTTCAAGTTTCGCATGGGATCGGTCCCATGTTTAAAACTTGAACTTAGCTTCAGCCGGGTTTGGACCCGCTTGACTTGGACTTAGGCTTAAGCCCACTTATTCAGCCGTTGACTTTGACTTACTTGGACAAGGGGGTGTAAATTTTGACCCCAACAAAGTATGATAACTGAAGTGTATGTAAATAGAACATGAATCCAAGCAATAACGAACAGGTAAGAGTTTAATTAGACATGAGTATGTTAAAGCATGACAGGTATATGAAACTGGTTATTCTAATCTAACGTGGTTGTTTGTAGTTTAACAAAGAAGGTATGCATGTATACAAGAGCGGTCCATCGTAACCCACAGACCAAGGTACAAGAAGTACAAGGCCTCGTCATAATCCATGGAACAACAGCACAAGCATATTCAAGAGGTGTCTTTTAGTGGACTTTCGTGCCACATCATAAATTCATTACCAACCTACCCCTTATCCCCCGTGTATTTTAATTACAAGAGTTTATTACTATTCCTGCCCGAAATCTATGAATACAAGATAGTACAATTCAAGTTCGAGTCCAAGTATTCGATTCATGTTCAAGTTTTCAGGTTAAGTCGTATTCATGGTTCGGGTCAAGTCAAGTTCATATTCATTTAAGTTTGGGTTCAAGTTCAAGTTCAACTATGTGATTTGATTCAAGTGTTGTTACAATTTATACTTAGTAAGAATTTTTATCTTTTTGAAAACTTCTTAAATTTGGGAACAATCGGGCACCCCCTTTACATGGACAACAATATTTATGACTTTCTCAAAAATGATTGCCAACAATAATTTCTTTAATTTGAAGTTTTATCAAAACTAGATAGGTAAGCACCCACTTTCTCTGGCTCCCCGAGGCCTAAAGAATCGGTACTGCTCAACCTATTATTAAACTAAAGTCCTTAAACATTTATCAAGTTTTTTGTTATATGTATTTACATGTTTCGAATTTCTTGAGGGGATTTTATGTAAAATAGTTTATTTGAAAATAACCTCGAGAGTGTTTTTTATAAAAACATATTAATTAGAAAGTCAAGATTTAATAAAAGTATATTTTAGATTTTATGGTGTTTTAGTGATAAACCTAGCATTTAAAATTTTATGCTATTTTTATGAAAATTCTATCTTTTGGAAACTTGAGGGTGTTTTCTTATAAACATTAATTAAAAACATGCTTCTGTTTAATTATTTAGAAAATAGTGATAACCCAAATTAACATAACTTGTTATCTTTTCTTTTATTTTAAATTTTATAGAAATTATTTATTTTTCTTTAAAACCGTATTTTTTTTCCTTTTGAGACCGTATCTCCGTGAAGAGTTATGCATCCCACTCCACTAAACCCCGGGATGTGTGATAATCCATACCAACTATAAACGGGTTCTCCTAACGAGGGTTTTAGAGGCGTAATTGCAAATGATAGGGTTATTTTTAATAATAGAGGGTATTTTATTGAAATACGATTCTTTCGATCAACGTTAAAGAGCATGAGATCATGTTAAGAGTCCAAGTATGCATGTGTGGGGTAGTTCGTTGTCCCGTGCGTTTATGTCTAAATGTAACCATCTAGAATTCATGTTAACCACTATAGATTACAAGAAATTTACAATATGTATTCATGTTTAAGGAGAGGCGATTCATAACTTGGGTTTCATTGTAACAAGTTAACAACTTCACAAAAAATATCTTTTCCAAACGATAAAATGTTTTATATGTAGAGGATATTAATTAGGTATGAGTTTATTTGCTTAGAATGATATAGCTACTTAGTAAAGGATTGGATTCAAGGAGGAGAGATTAATATAATATAAAGGACTTACACGGGGTGCAGTACGGTATAACAACCGTATCGCCAAATAAAAAGGAATGGCAAGCTTCAAACGGTACTCCGACGTTACTAAGGTTGGCAAGATCTTAGGAGAAATTGGAAGAGAAGAAGGTTGATCCACGATACAGATGGTGCACAGTAAAAGCTTGAAGGAACAATGATGCGAGAGGAAGATGAGTTTGACTCCTTGAGGGAACTTCATATCTTGAGAATTTGAGAGAATAAGGTTTTAAGAGTAATATGCATAGAGGAAGAAAACTAGGACTGAGTTGGGTATTTATAGGAGCGATGGGAAGAGATATGAGAAATTAAAATAAATTTTAAAGACATTAAAATAGATTTAAATTGGGTATATGGAAGGTTGGAAGTTCTCTATTTAATTTCAGGAGTTTTAAAGTATCAAAACGAGCTAAAGGGAAGCCAAGGGTCACACATGCACGAGATTGGCTCAATTGGACTACCTTAGGCCGCCGAAACCTGCCCCCAGTAGGCCCTATGTCAGCTCTTGGTCTCGGGGTTCGTGCCATGTCTCGTTTTGAGTTTAAATAGCTTATTTATGTACCTCCTTTCTATTGCAATGTTTCGTAACCCTCGTGTAAATCTCGTACAAACTCTTGGGTTCCCAAAATGTTAAAAAGAAAAAATATTAAAAATATTGGAGATGATGGGATTTGAACACGCGGGCGACTGCAATGGAGAGTCTTAACCAATGGGCTATGAGTTTCTTGCTCCAATTTAACCAAAATAACTTATAACTTAATATCAGCTCAGAAATACACTTATTTATTAATATTGAATTAATACAAGTGTATAGGGATTTCAGGGTCATTACATTTACCAGTCTCAGACTGGACTCCCTCTGTATCTGAGTCCCCAAAATCCACTTGTTTCTCTTCCTCATCCATAGGAGAGGGACTTCTTAGAAGAGGAGGAAGCTCGGATACCCGAGGAGTAGGAGACAGAAGTTCTTCACCCTGTGTGATTGGCACTTAAGTCTCCATCCGGGCGACCCCATCACCACCCTGAGCAGAGGTTGGATTATTCTCAAGAGCAACGTTAATGTCAGCAGCATTATGGTCATTCGACATTTTAGCTATACAAGTTAAAACTTCATTTGTTAATAAATTACCAATGAGTATGAAGACACGCAAATGAACTTCAGCAAAACCTGAAACCCGAGTCAACCAAAAGTAAGAAGGCCTTACCAACATTTAAACCCCGTGAAAAGAAGAATTTTTATATGAACTATAAAATACCCCTATATAGGAAAACTTGGCCAAAATTAGCTAAGTGTCCATATAGATCACAAAAGTAATCCTATATATATGAACGCTTAGCCAAAATTGGCTAGGTGTCCACATGTATCACAAAAGTGATCCTATATAGGAACACTTAACCAAAATTGGCTAAGTTTCTACATAGATCACAAAGTGATCCCATATAGGAACACTTAGCTAAAATTAGCTACATGTTCACATGAATCACAAAGTGATTCTATAGGACTTAGCTAAATTTGGCTAAATCTAGAACCCAAAAATTAAGGTCCCGACTAAGTAAGGCTTGGTCGAGAGGGGTCCTAAGGCCTGCAGAGGCAAAAGTCTTTGCCGGAAGGCCTCCCAAAGCTATCAAGTGGCTTCCTAAGGTAGGGAAGCCTCTTCAGGGCACTTGCACATGAAATTTCAAAGAAATTGCAACACAGCCCCCTCCATTTTTGGCTATTTTCCAAAAAAAACTAGGAAAAACTCTAGTTCTCAAAATTGGGAGAAATCCCAATTCCATGAAAGGAAATGGCTAATCTTCATTTCAATGGAAGGAGAACAGTGATTACCCCTTGTTCTCGATGTCTGGCTAGACGACCCGTAAGGGCTCGTCACTCCTGCCGAGTCGATCTAAAAAAAGATCAATGGTAGGTTGTTAGAGAAGTCGAAAGACTTCTTATTATCCAAAGAGGCAAAGCCTCACCATCGGGAAACCTTCAAACCTACCATGATGGTGAAGGAAACGATGAAGATCTCAAAGAGATCGAAGAAGTTGATGATCTTCGAATGAGAAAACCCTAGAATTCTCTTGAATTCTTTCTCTTGGAAGGAAACAGCAACTCAAATGAGTTTCGCTCACCCCACCTTTTGTTTAAATAATAGGGGAGGAGAAGAAGCGATCCAACAAACCGCTGGATCACCGCCATGTGTACATATATGGCCCTTACATGCCATCGCCAAGCCCAGCAATTGCTTGGGCCGGCAGGCCTGAACTAGAAATTTGTTGGAGTTAAAAATTAGTGCATATCCTTTGTTAGGGAGTATTTGTTGGAGTAAAAATTCTTAACCAATGCCTATGAATACTTATAAGTATTCTGATGAAAATTTAATCAAGCTTGAAGCCCAAAATTAGGGTCAAATACACATGAACAAGTCAAATACTTGATCAAAAGTAAGCGGGCCCCCTATCTTGGGCAGTCCCCTTGAAACGGCTCAAAAAATGAGTTATTTTGGACATCCCTCATTAGGATTCCACCTCCCGATAGTGGGAGACCCCCTTCCGATGAGAGGCCTCTAAACGAAGGTGTCCCAACACAAAGCAATATTGGGACCCCTTCACTAAAATAGGGTTAACCTATTTTTCAGGAAATAGTTTGTGGATTTCAAACCCCCCTAACTTTCCTGATATTCAGGGAGTAGGTGCGCACTACTCTCCACTTACAAAGGGGTATAAATACCCCCTGTGAGCAACTGATTAAAGATCAAACTATTTTTCTCAAAGCTCTTGAACTTTTACTAAAGTTCCTTCTGAAGAAGAAGACAGAAAAAGAGAAAGAAGGTGAGATATAGGAATGGGATAACCCCATTCCTTCACTCTTCTCCCTGTTTCTACCTCTCCCTATCTTTCCTTATTCCCCCTTCCCCCCCTCTCTATTTCTTTCTGATCAGAGAGACAGAGGAATGAAAACTCATATGAGTTTTCAGCTCTCATTTGCAGAGCTTGAAATGCCATGGCCCTTGTTTTCACAGAGAAAGATGAAGACCTAGAATACAAAAGTGTTCTTGACTCCCCATAAACTGAACCAAAAACATGGAACGTCCCATATTCTGCATATTTGATAAATAGGTCACCCTATTTCCTAATATCTAAATAGAAATAGATATGTTATTTCTTGAAGAATATAGATCAAAACCCTATATTTCCTTCTTTTAAGCAATGAAAAATGAAAAATATGTCTTTAGAATATCTGTGAACAGGAAAACCCCATTCATTATTTTAGACATAAAATACATGTCTGATCCATGAATAGGAAAACCCTATTCATGAAACATGAAAATCATGTCTCCTGATCATGTGAATAGGAAAGCCCTATTCATTTTCAGATAAAAGCATGTTTGTGCATGATGCATGTACATAACAGACATGTATGAATGAAACCCTCCATTCATGTCCCGAGATATGAATTATATCTCCAGGACTTCCATGAATATGAAAAACATATTCTCAACCCACTTGTGAATAGGAATATCTTATTCACCTATCCGACATGAAAAAGAACATGTTTGTTTTAGTTAATGCAGTACCAAGGACACTGTATTCATCACTTAAACATGACCCAAAAGTCATGTATTCACTCTTGAACATAAATCCATGTATTGATGTTGAACAAACTATTGAGAATGATATCCCATATTCTGATTATGTGCATGAAACTTAAATAAATGAGTTTCATCAAAAGAAACTCTAAAGAGTTTCCGACTTGGCTTGAAGAAGCCTTCGGGGGTCCTAGAATGGCCTTTCGGCTACTTCGGGACCCCTCCCGGTCCACCGGGAGGTCTTAAAAAGGCTTCTCAAGATGGAAACATCTATATTTCTTTAACATATATGGACCCCATCCAGGGATCCCATCTTCACTTCAAATGAAGTGTTCCCTATTTCAAATGAAGTAGTGTGGACCCCGTCTAGGGTGTCTCACTCATGCTTGACCGGTGTGGACCCCACTTAGGGTGTTTCACTTGTATTTCAAATGAAATATTACATATACTTCAAACGAAGTGATACCCTTACCTTAAAGGAGATAGTGTGCACCCCATCTAGGATGTCCTATTTGCACACCAGCAGAAATGATATGGCATCCACCTAGGACAGTGCCTATCAATTTTCATCAAGTTGACACTAAAATATCGTCAAGTATTTCCATCTAACTCTCAAATGAGAGCTCTATATATTTTACATTCTTTTTCCAAATATCATTGTATTTACAATCAAATTGTATACAAACTTGAACAAAATAAATAAAATATACATTCTTTTGTTTGACCTATATTTGTTATTTACTTTACTAATATATACACAAACCCCTACGCTATAAATATGTGATTTGAAATGAGCTAGTACGGTATCCCGTCTAGATATGTCCTATGATAATAGAGTGTAATTAATGGTACGCGTTTGTACTGGCGGAAGTCTCGAAACTAAGACCTTCTGGTCAATTCTTAAAACACTAAATAACTTATTTTGTTTAAACTCACCTTTGTTTCAATGTTCATTCACTGGAGGTCCCAAAGAAGGTAAACAGGGAACAGAGAACAAATATCTAAAAAATTACTTTATTAAAAAACAATTTAATTTTAATGTTATAATAAGGCTTATATAGGCATAAGATAAATTAGATTTGATAGAATGAATTCTTCTCGAATCTAATTAAAATATTTTCAAACTTGTTCAATTAAATTTAAATAAAATAAAATCTAACTAAATCTAACCAAATTTAAATCTAATATAATTATTAAAATCTTCATATCTTAATCAAATCATCGTTTAAATCTTTTGCATGATCTATAATCAAATCTTTTCAAATATTCATTTAAATCTTCCGAACAGTCTACAATCAAATCTTTCCAATTTTTTGTCTAAATCTTCCTCCTAACACCAATATTCCCCTTGGGGTATCCGCATGCGGTATCCTTAGAGGGGTACCTCGAAGGTGGACATTCCCCTTGGAAAGCGTGCCCAGCGGGTATTTCCTTTGAGGGATACCTGACACAGTGTTTATGGCGTGGATGCCATGAACTGGACCATCGGTCTAATGGGTCTCGTGAAATATCCGAAGACGCTGAAACTCCTAAGGACTAAATCATTGGGTTTCACTCCAGAGTCATCGATTTTATGGTATTTGATGTTGAAAGACGATCCTGCTTCTTCACCGGGGATCTTTTCCGGGGTGAAAACAATGGGATTTTACCCCAAAAAACTCTTCTTGTTTCTTTTCTTTAGATTTGAGAAGGAAAGGCAATATCTTTTATTTTTGGTTTGCGACTTAATTTTGTGTTATTTGGATTTTAGGAAGAAAGGAGCTCTTTTCTCTGGGTTATTTTGAAAAAGAAAATGAGATGATAGCTCATCTCAAAAAGATGGAGATACAAAACCCTAAAAATATTTGAGAGAGAATAAAATTAGTTATCATTTTCTTATTTGGATGGGTTTTTATATCCTTACATGTGCACTTTTGGACTTTAGCCTTTGGTTATACAAATTTGGCTTTATTTTACATTTCTTTTCATTTTACATTTGCATATTACATCTTTTCTTCTCTAAGATAGGGCCGCCCTATGCTTGGGCTCTTCGCCTTTGTTGGAAAATACGGTGTATTTTTCGACTTCAACATATCCAATAGCATATTTGCTGACATGACCATTTAGGTCTCTTTTATAAATAACTTCTATTTTTCATAGATTCCCTCAATTAAGCCGTCCATCTTTTCCACAAATTTTTCACTTCGATAATCATACTGGAGTCGTATAGACGTTAAAAATATTAATTATCTATTCACATGGCTAGATAATTCAATTTTTCAATTTTTTTTACTTCAACCTCACTATTTTTGTGTTTTATCTATCAATACTCCCACTCCATTTATGTACTTGCCTATTCCCATAAAACATAATTTATATCATGTATTTTTTATCTCCTTAGAATTTTCGCCTATCCATTTAGCTTCTTGCAAACAAACTACACAAATATTTTTTCTAGTCATTTGTATATGCTAACTCAATCAATTTGCATTTAAGTATTCCTATATTCCATATAGCTAACCTAATTTTACTCTCATAAGGGTTATTTTCGCTAATTTATTATTACCTACAGTCTATCATTAAACTTATCCATGGTCATCCCTATATATAATCTTATTTCTAAGCCATCCTGCCCACTTGTCTTCGCACCATGATAATTAATGGTGATGCAATCTGTTAGAACAGATAATTGGTGGAAAAGAGATTTTCCTTAATAAATAATAGAGTGTATGCAAGTCCTAATTTATATAAGTTGTGAAACACCCAAATAGGAAAATCCTAAGAAAGAAAGAAAACCTGTAAATATACAATTATATATAACCTACCAAGTATAGCGATTATATACTATATTTAAAACGCCCCCTCCCTCCAACGAAAGAAAAGCTGTAAATATACAATTATATATAACCTACCAAGTATAGCGATTATATACTATATTTAAAACGCCCCCTCCCTCCTCAAACTCACGGTGGATCAAACACCGAGAGTTTAGATAAGAAAAACTGAAGCTGAGATTGTGTCTGAGCTTTGGTAAATAAATCAGTCACTTCTTCTTTGGAAGAAACAAAAGGAACAGATAGTCGATGTGCTTGATATTCTTACCGAACGAGATGACAGTCCACTTCAATATGTTTTGTGCGCTCATGAAATATTAGAATGGTTGCAATATGAATTGCACTTTGATTATCACGGTATAAGGGAACGCCAGGAAGTATATTGACACTCATGTCGTAGAGCAGACTTTGTATCCATTTGAGTTCAGCAGCAGTGTCAGCCATGGCACGATATTGTAATATTTTAAAAATAATTAAATAATTAATTAAATAAATAAAATCGTTTAAGTGAATTTTATAATTTTCGGTAAAATAAAACGTAGTTTTCATAAAACTAAACCGTAATTATTTTTCACTATAAATTTAAAAATACCTATTTTAATTATGTTATTACTAGTAAATGGTGTTTATTTAGCCACTTATAAATTTTTAGTTTAATTAAATATTTTTCTTAAATTAATTATTTTAAATATTAACATAAGCTTTATTTTTACACTAAATTAGTGTAAATTACAAATTTGAATGGTTTAAATTTGCAAAAATGAACCATTGCATCTTAGAATCAAGTGTGTTTCATGCAAAATTTATTTTCAAAATTTTACAATGGTTCTAGACCATTCTAGGTCGGAGTGAAGAAAATAAAGAATTTTTAAATAAATTCATGAAAAGACTTAATTGTGTGATATTTTTGTGAAACCTTCTACACTTTTCTTCACCTTTTCTCACTCTCCTCTCTTTTCCTCACCTCATGGCCGGCCTCACCTCCATGGGCAGCCCCAAAAATTTTCCCCCATCATTTTTGCATTAAAAATCATCAAAATTCATCAAAAATTCAATAAAAAATCCACAAAATCCTAATAAATTCCTACCCTCTATTCTTTGCTCATCTTTACATGGATTTTGGATATGGAAAGCATTAATTTTGGAGGCTTATTTTCATGTTTGGATTTAATGTTGTGGAGGTATAAATCTTCTTCTTTTGATTTATTGTTATTAGATGTTTCCTTTAAGCATAATTAGATTTAATAAATAATTTCTATCTACAAGTTTTAAAATTCAAGTTAGGGTTTATAAAATTAAGTTATGGTTTTTATTAATTAAGTAGGGTTATAATAACTAGTTTAACATTTTTAGTAGTGGAAAATCTTGTATGGATGATATATTGTAAATTGTTTATCCAAAAATTGTTTAAATTAATCCATTTTGAAAACTAGATTTCTATATATTGTATATATTGGTGAGATAAAATTCCAATTAATATTTGTAACACTAGATTGTGGTTTTAAAGAGGATATTAACTTGTTAGTGGAATGAAAAACTTAAATTGGTTACCAGTTTCTATTGATAATTGAAAAATAGTAATAAAAATGCTATTTTTGCTAACTAGAAATTGGAAATTCTTAAATAAATGAGGTTTAAAATCTAAATTATGATTTCATTATATTATTATCATCATGAATTGTAGTTTAATACATTAATTCATGCAAAATCAAGTTTAGTTGTGATATTATGAAATTGTGCTTAAAAGTATCGAAATCGGGTAAGTTTGCAAACTAGAATTTTCCAATTAATACAATTGGGGCGTTAAGAATATAGTAATGGGTTGTATAATCTAGTTATGCTATTTAATGAGTTTTATGACCATTAGTTTGATTTTAATGTCAAGGTTTGAAGTAAAACGGTAAATTGGCGTTTCCGGGTTTTTCGAAATCGGACGATTTGATTGATTTTTAGGGTTTTGATGGATTAAATCATGTTTTATATTATAAGTAACGAGTTTTTAAACTACAAGTTGTTTGTTGATGTTTATCTCGATTAATCGGAGTTTGTAAGCCGATATCGAGCGATATTTGGTTCTTTTGCATGAGCGGGACAGAGGTTTTAACCTATGCGCGTTTCGTGCGTCGTTTTGATTTTTGTTCGTGATTCAGTTTACGATATTATACATATTTGCGTATAGGTACCCCTCGTGTGGGCTTCGGACGAGGAAGAAGAGGAAGGCGACATCGTCTTCGGCAGACAAGGATCAGGTGAGTAGATATGTATCTACGGGCAAAATCGGGTGGATGGCGTTTAGCACCCCCGCGAACGTAGAATAGGAATAGTACTTATTGTCATTAGGAAGCCTGACGTGACCTTAGAATTTAGATGAGTAGGACCCTAGTAATGACCCTAGGTTGGACTAGATTGATTTAGAAAGAACTTACCAGAGGATGAATACCTTGAAAGAGATTCATAGGTTTCATGTAGATACACACACACACACTGAGATTCGACGTGGTGTATACGTGTATGTATATATATATATATATATAGGACTAGGTGTATGTATATATATACACAATACGTATATGTGATACAAGGATGTGATATGATACACGGGGATGAAACAATATAACTGGGCTGATGCCGTGATTCTTGGCTATACAGTCGTGTTATGATGTTAGCGGATCATTAGAAAATGAGATAATGGATTTGTATACATGAACAATAATATAAAAAATGGTGATGATATTGAAATATATGGGACTCTAAAATAGAACCCGGACCGTAACCTGTGCCTGAAATTCTGATATGATATATGTGTGACCCGATTACGACATCATATAGGTGTGACTTGATTTCGATATGATATATATGTGTAATTTGATTACGATATCATATAGGGGTGACATGATTACGATATGATTTAAGTGTGACTTAATCACAATATGATGCATATACATGATATTTATGAGGATAAATTAACGATGTATATTTATGCTGGTAATGATATATGCTTGATGTATGCGATTACAGTATAGCACCTTGATCTTGACATGTGTTGATGATGATATTATACGAATGATGAGACACGTAGGTGATACTTGACCCGTACCCCGATTTTGGGATGTCGTATGATGGATTTTACCGTACGAGGTATAGACGTGATGATTGATCCGTACTCTTGTTTCGAGGAAGTCGTACTACGTACGTGACGCTATTGAGGATGGATCGCCGACTATTAAAGACATGGACTCAGACTTTAGGTGTACTCTGTTTCCCCCAATCAGAGCAAAGCTCTGTTGAAATTCAAAATTCAAAATTTTGAAGCAACGCTTCAAATCTCGGACGCAACGCGCCATATGTCGGGCACTGATACGTCAGCACAGCGCCCAAGAAGGCGCGCCCAATCAGAGCAAAGCTCTATTTAAACTAAAATTAAATGAAGCAACGCTTCAGTTGCGCAAGCACTGCGCTGCGCGACACGTGTCAGCGCAGATGCGCTAGCACAGTTACGCTGCGCGACACGTGTCAGCGCAGATGCGCGAGCGCAGATGCACTGCGCTTTACGCTGCGCGACACGTGTCAGCGCAGATGCGCTGGCGCAGTTACGCTGCGCGACACGTGTCAGCGCAGATGCGCTGGCGCAGTTACGCTGCGCGACACGTGTCAGCGCAGATGTGCTGCGCTGCGCGACACGTGTCAGCGCAGATGTGCTGCGCTGCGCGACACGTGTCAGCGCAGATGCGCTGGCGCAGTTACGCTGCGCGACACGTGTCAGCGCAACTGCGCTAGCGCAGTTACGCTGCGCTGTGCGCTGCGTGACACGTGTCACGCGCTGGAGCATTTGCGCCAAACAGAATTAAAATTCTAAAGAAATCTTTTCTGTTCTTGTTAAAACAAGAAGAATTTTTTCTGTAAAACAGAAGCCCTTGGATCAAAGATTCAACGGGGGGGGAAATTCCCCAAATCACTCAGAGAAAGATCTCTTTAACAAATTTAACTAATTTATGGGCACTATAAAAAATACCCTAGTCCTCAATTCAAAGGCATCAACATTTTCAGAAAAAAAAGAGAACTCTGAAGAACTCCTCAAGAACAATAAAGGTAAAAAGCCTTTAGAGAAAAGAGAAAGTTCTCTTATGAACAGATCATAGATCTAAAAACAAGATCAATGATCTTTAATAAAAAAAAAAAAAAAAAATAGTGCTTTGCACTTTTTTTTATGAACCTATTGGTTCTCTGAGATAAGAAAGACAAGAAAAACCTATTTTTCTTTGATCTAAATTAGATCAAGAAATCAAATAGTGCTTTGCACTTGTGTTCTTGAATTTAAAAGATTCTTAGTGCTTTGCACTTCCAAATTGCGCTGTTGCGCTCTTGGGAAAGCGCCACGTGTCAACATCTGAACTACTTGCGCTATGCGCTTTAAGATAGAGCTTTGCTCTCTGTAATTGGAACAACTCACCAGAGTGCGCCATGTGTCAACGGCGCAGCGCACTAGCGCAACGCACTAGCACAGCGCACTGCGCCTGCGCGACACGTGTCAACACTACAAACGCTTGCGCTCTCTAATTAGTGCAAAGCGCCTGACAAATTCAATGCATTTCTTAAAGGGCCAGGCCCAAATCAAAAAGACCTAATAGGCCTAAATAAATTGCAAAGCAATAAAAGGGCAGAGTCCAATTTAAATTGATGCCCTGCATCATTCATAAAAGGGCAGAGCCCAAATAAAATTGGTGCCCTGCATCATTTATAAATGGGCAGAGCCCCAAAACAAATTGATGCTCTGCATCCTTTCTGGGCAGAGCTCAAATAAAAATAAAAAGAAATGCAATGCAAAAGCAAATAAAATGTTGAACATTTTCAACTGGACTTAGCCCAATTTTGGCCGTAAGTCCTCAAATTAAATTGACTGAGCAAGTTTGCTCTCTTAAATCAATTTACGACTGGTTCGAGGGTACATCTCCGAACTCCTCTGACACCCATCGTTGTAATCCTTCAACGACGTCAGAGAGGTGACGGGTCCCGACGACCACACATCAACATGGACTGCGGGGTCCTTAAACTCGTGGACCGAAACGTCCCTAAACTAATGTTGGACCGAAACGTCCTTTAACTAATGTTGGACCGCAATGTCCTTAAACTACCAATGGACCGCAATGTCCCTAAACTACCTATGGACCACTACGTCCCTAAACTGGAACAATAGAGCTCGCATATGCTCTTTTGTCGGATCTAAACGATCCCGTTTAAGTTGATCTTAGCCTCAAATATGGCTAACGTATCCTTAAACATTCAAACAGACTTTAGTCCCAAATTGGACTATAAGACCCCCAATCAACTTTGGTTCAAGTGTACATCTCCGAACTCCTCTGACACATGTCGTTATAATCCTTCAATGTCGTCAGAGAGGTGACGGGTCCCGACGGCCATATATTAAATGGACCACTACGTCCTTAAACTAGAAATGGATCTAGACGATCCCGTTAAGTTGATCTTAGTCTCAAATCAGACTAACGTATCCTTAACGAACGTTTAAGTTGATCTTAGTCTCAAATGCGGCTAACGTATCCTTAAACTAAAAACACCAAACCCAAATCTAAGTAAATACGGATTTGGACTAATCCACGTCCTACGGACGACGGCATTACCCAGTCTCCGTATACAATCCACGGGCAACCACAAACAAAACAAACACCCACGACACGAAGTGAAATTCTGGAGAAGGAGAAAGTTGTTACCGCGATACGGTAGCATAATTAACTGCAGGGGTTTGCGCCTGCAGGGAAGAGCGTCCCCACAATCAAAAACCCCTCAAGAGAGGGGGAATCTGATGAAGTCTGCTATATCGGCTACATCCTACTAAACCTCCGATACACGGTGCCATAAATCAACTTAGCATCTTCGGAGAGGTAGACGGATAAAACCATATAACATCTGCCCCGAAACTCAGGCAAGACGTCCCCGCGTCACGGCCGCCGTTCGGAGGGGAACATACTCCTATTTCTTATCAACTAGTTTCTTAGGTTTAGTTCCTTAGGGGGTTAGATGGACACTAGTTTAGATTCGAGTCATATAGTGGTAGTTGTACTTGTATATCACAGATGAGTGGTTATTACACATCCGTCTTTACATTCATACCGTAATCATAATGTTGCATGTTCATACATATGTTCTATAATCAGTATAAAACTCTGCCTGTTAGGACACCAGCACCATTACCGATGATGCGCATATTCCACGCACACTTATTTGTCAGCTCACACACATCATCATCGGTAATTACTATGTCACGTACACTTTAGATCATATTATTTTTTATTAATTCAATCAGCTAACAGATAGATCGATATAATATTGTAATTACTCTCTGGTGTTAATATAGACATGGTATTTATTACTTTAACATTTCATGCATTCGCATTTTCATGTTATCATGCAGTACTATGGGGCATATGCCGACACTTATCACATACTTACTCATGATTTTGGGATTTGGATTTCTATGAGATTTCTGGATTTTTGGGGGAAACCGCAAGAATATATAAAAACTTCTCTCTCTCCTCCTCTCTTTTTAAAACATAAGATGCGGTTTTCTCGTGATGTTTGTGTCGTCCACCATGAGATTTCATGTTTTTTGTTGGATTTTGAGACCCGATTCGAGGAGTGGATGAACCGTCTCGGGTACATGGTGGGCCCGGTATGGTACCCTGGGGCAAGAAGATCGAGTTGTAGACGATGAGCCTGACAGGAGAGAACTACCTACCGGTGATGTCTGGCGCGGCGGATATCCGGAGGATACTGACCGTTGTCGTGAGATTTGATGATATGGGCCGATCCGGACTGACGGAGCCCGAGATATTGAGACTATGAGACATTGAGATTATGAGGTATTGAGACTTGAGATTTACATGTTTTGTGTCGATACTTGACACGGATTTCCATGGATTTCATCGTTGATATTTCAGATTTCTATACACATTTTACCATGATAAAAGTTAAAGATTTCTTATACAGATATATCTAGATTTCAGGATTGGTTATTTCATATTCATGGTTCATGCATACTCATTCACATAACATAGTTCTATATGAGGCACTGATACGAGTACGGAGCATAGGCACTTACACGTAGCTTATTATCCTGTCTTTACTTGATGACTAGTAGTATATTAGTATATTATTATGACCTAGGACAGCGTCGTGCATTCGATTTCTTTTCGCAGATATCTTCTACTCACAAGTTGGCAACTCATCCCCGTTGTGCCAAATTTTATTACAGGTTCGATGTACAGGTTTTCCTGGCAGTTTGCTGGCACATCTTTTCATTCAGGATGATTTGCACGGTAGGTTGGTTCACTTGTATCTGGACCGCCATTGTACATTTATTATTTCATTTGTATCTAGAAAACTCTATCAACCAAACTTGTATTACTTGATAGGTTACTGGATCAGTTGTTTATTTCGACCTTAAAGTCGCGCTTGTATTATTATAGTATCTGGTGGATTTGTTTTCTTTTAAGTTTTGAGCCTCGCCCTTTGGCGTTGTATACTATTTTGCATTGGTATGGTTGTTTCCGCCTGTTGGCGTAGAGCTAGCTCCCGCTTGGGGATGCCTTTTTATTGTTATATGTATTTATACTTGTTTGTACCCGTTTTTACAAAGGAGACTCTGCCGAAATTTTTGAGAAATTGGATGATGTTTTTAAACTTGTTTTCTTCATGTTTTCCATTACTTCTTCTTCTTTTATGGTTTAGATTTCTTGGCTTCGGCTTACTTAGGTTACGTTGTGCCTCTAGACGCTTCGTAATCTAAGTGCCAGTCACGTTCCGTACTTTCGGGTTGTGACAAAGTTGGTATCAAAGCGCTAGGTTTAACCTTTCTATATGTCTAGGGTGACCCTTGGTTGATAGAGTAGGCGACTTAGGTAGAGTGACGTACCGTGGGTATGATCCGCGGCATACTTACGATACACTACTCTTCTTAAGTAGCTTTAGGATGTACATTTGTTTGCACCGCATTTCATTCGTTTCTTTGATCTATCTTCGTCGATATCGGAGGGTGGTTTCTGTTACCATGGGCGCACGGGCAGAAGGAGCTGCGGCTCGAATGCGATAACCATTAGGGTATCGGTTATTCTTGAGGATTGAAGCATTGTTTAGCGTGCGGGAGAAGGGTATTCACATGCCTTCCAGACGAAGCTAAAGGATTCGAACGATTGTCAGAAACCCATTTTCCCAAGTTTAAAGTATTCGGAAGAACATGCAGGTATTTCGATGGACCCTCTAGAAGAATGAAACCCTAACTCGACATAATGACCACGAGAACCCTCTTGAACCTTAGGGTTTACGGCAGTTCCGCGGTGCCATTAGTGAGGCTTGGGTTTGCTCTTCTACGGCTGGACCATCGATGCTGGGGTATGTACCGGATATTTTTAAACTGTACTTGAGTGTTGAGCTCTCGGGAAATTATGGGATTTTGATGGATCGATCGAAAAGTTTAATGTAGTCAGGATATCAGGTGAAGGGATCGACTACGTGGGAGACTCTAGATATGAGTATTGCCGTTGGTAGCACAGTCAGCACACCTATGAAGAGACGACTTCGAAGCAGTCGACACCAGAGGAAAGGGGGAAAGAGGCGCACATTGACGATAGTGTTTACGATTGTGATTTGGTGATTTGAATTTCATATTTCCGTTGATTGGATCTTTTTTTGGTATTTTGAGGATTTTGTTCTACGATTGGTATTTCTTATGTGTGCATTCATTACATTCTATTCATGCTTCATATATCAGTTGTATTGATGTTGTTTTGTACATACCCATTACACTCGATTTGGTTTTATACATTTTGAGATTTTGATTTGATTTCGTGCATATGGGTTACACATGATTTTGACATATGCTTCGACCTAGTTTTCATGCATTTTCGTACTGTGATTTCGATTTTGATATTCGGTGTATGTTTTCGTGCACCATGTGCACCTGATTGAGATTCTTGCGCACATTCGGTGCACCTGATACGATTTGTGCACACCAGATGCACTAAATTGTGGTTTTGTGCAGATTAGATGCACCTGATATTAGAGTCGTGCACGCCCGTTGCACTTGACAGATGTTTTTGGTGCACACCTGTTGCACTCAGTTTTATTTTTGTGTGAATTCGTGGCATCTGTATTTGGTTTCGATTTCAGTGCGCACCGGACGCACATAATATTTTTATGATTTGATTGGGATTGATTTCAATTTGATCAGTATGTTTTTATAATCATTACTATTGATTTGGTAACCAGGCGGGACGTATATGTTAAATAAAAGATATATATATATATATATATGGCTATTTTTTTTAAGATAAACATCCGCTACTTATGCCGTGGCACGTGCATCACACGGCGATTTTCAAAAGGGGTTCTTGCATGCTTCTTTATCCAGATGTTTGGACGATTTTACTATGATGCGCACAATATATAAGTTGTAGTTTTGATGTATATTATGTTGGTTTTCGTATTGGGTTTTGGTATTTTATTTTCTCCATAACTCCGATGATTGTGTTATGCTTGACGGAGTTGATTTTAGTTATGTATTGATGATTTCGGAGCCCCGACGATTTGAGTGTTTTGGCTGAATGTTTTAGTAATTGGGGGGAGTTTTAATTTAAATTCGGGGACCGAATTTCTTAAAGGGGGAAGATTGTAACATTTTAAAAATAATTAAATAATTAATTAAATAAATAAAATCGTTTAAGTGAATTTTATAATTTTCGGTAAAGTAAAACGTAGTTTTTATATAAAACTAAACCGTAATTATTTTTCACTATAAATTTAAAAATACCTATTTTAATTATGTTATTACTAGTAAATAGTGTTTATTTAGCCACTTATAAATTTTTAGTTTAATTAAATATTTTTCTTAAATTAATTATTTTAAATATTAATATAAGCTTTATTTTTACACTAAATTAGTGTAAATTACAAATTTGAATGGGTTAAATTTGCAAAAATGAACCATTGCATCTTAGAATCAAGTGTGTTTCATGCAAAATTTATTTTCAAAATTTTACAATGGTTCTAGACCATTCTAGGTCAAATGGAGTGAAGAAAATAAAGAATTTTTAAATAAATTCATGAAAAGACTTAATTGTGTGATATTTTTGTGAAACCTTCTACACTTTTCTTCACCTTTTTTCACTCTCCTCTCTTTTCCTCACCTCATGGCCGGCCTCACCTCCATGGGCAGCCCCAAAAATTTTCCCCCATCATTTTTGCATTAAAAATCATCAAAATTCATCAAAAATTCAATAAAAAATCCACAAAATCCTAATAAATTCCTACCCTCTATTCTTTGCTCATCTTTACATGGATTTTGGAGATGGAAAGTATTCATTTTGGAGGCTTATTTTCATGTTTGGATTTCATGTTGTGGAGGTATAAATCTTCTTCTTTTGATTTATTGTTATTAGATGTTTTAATTAAGCATAATTAGATTTAATAAATAATTTCTATCTACAAGTTTTAAAATTCAAGTTAGGATTTATAAAATTAAGTTATGGTTTTTATTAATTAAGTAGGGTTATAATAACTAGTTTACCATTTTTAGCAGTGGAAAATCTTGTATGGATGATATATTGTAAATTGTTTATCCAAAAATTGTTTAAATTAATCCATTTTGCAAACTAGATTTCTATATATTGTATATATTGGTGAGATAAAATTCCAATTAATATTTGTAACACTAGATTGTGGTTTTAAAGAGGATATTAATTTGTTAGTGGAATGAAAAACTTAAATTGGTTACCAGTTTCTATTGATAATTGAAAAATAGTAATAAAAATGCTATTTTTGCTAACTAGAAATTGGAAATTCTTAAATAAATAAGATTTAAAATCTAAATTATGATTTCAATATATTATTATCATCATGAATTGTATTTTAATACATTAATTCATGCAAAATCAAGTTTAGTTGTGATATTGTGAAATTGTGCTTAAAAGTATCGAAATCGGGTAAGTTTGCAAACTAGAATTTTCCAATTAATACAATTGGGGCGTTAAAAATATAGTAATGGGTTGTATAATCTAGTTATACTATTTAATGAGTTTTATGACCATTAGTTTGATTTTAATGTCAAGTTTTGAAGTAAAACGGTAAATTGGCGTTTTCGGGTTTTTCGAAATCGGACGATTTGATTGATTTTTAAGGTTTTGATGGATTAAATCATGTTTTATATTATAAGTAACGAGTTTTTAAACTAAAACTTGTTTGTTGATATTTATCTCGATTAATCGGAATTTGTACGCCGATATCGAGCGATATTTGGTTCTTTTGCATGAGCGGGACATAGGTTTTAACCTATGCGCGTTTCGTGCGTCGTTTTGATTTTTGTCTGTGATTCAGTTTACGATATTATACATGTTTGCGTATAGGTACCCCTCGCGTGGACTTCGGACGAGAAAGAAGAGGAAGGCGACATCGTCTTCGGCAAACAAGGATCAGGTGAGTAGATGTGTATCTACGGGGGAAATCGGGTGGATGGCGTTTAGCACCCCCACGAACGTAGAATAGGAATAGTACTTATTGTCGTTAGGAAGCCTGATGTGGCCTTAGAATTTAGATGAGTAGGACCCTAGTAATGACCCTAGGTTGGACTAGATTGATTTAGAAAGAACTTACCAGAGGATGAATACCTTGGAAGAGATTCGTAGGTTTCATGTAGATACACACACACACACTGAGATTCGACGTGGTGTATACGTGTATGTATATATATATATATATATATAGGACTAGGTGTATGTATATATATACACAATACGTATATGTGATACAAGGATGTGATATGATACACGGGGATGAAACAATATAACTGGGCTGATGCCGTGATTCTTGGCTATACAGTCGTGTTATGATGTTAGCGGATCATTAGAAAATGAGATAATGGATTTGTATACATGAATAATAATATAAAAAATGGTGATGATATTGAAATATATGGGACTCTAAAATAGAACCCAGACCGTAACCTGTGCCTGAAATTCTGATATGATATATGTGTGACCTGATTACGACATCATATAGGTGTGACTTGATTTCGATATGATATATATGTGTAATTTGATTACGATATCATATAGGGGTGACATGATTACGATATGATTTAAGTGTGACTTAATCACAATATGATGCATATACATGATATTTATGAAGATAAATTAACGATGTATATTTATGCTGGCAATGATATATGCTTGATGTATGCGATTACAGTATAGCACCTTGATCTTGACATGTGTTGATGATGATATTATATGAATGATAAGACACGTAGGTGATACTTGACCCGTACCCCGATTTTGGGATGCCGTATGATGGATTTTACCGTACGAGATATAGACGTGATGATTGATCCGTACTCTTGTTTCGAGGAAGTCGTACTACGTACGTGACACTATTGAGGATGGATCGCCGACTATTAGAGATATGGACTCAGACTTTAGGTGTACTCCTATTTCTTATCGACTAGTTTCTTAGGTTTAGTTCATTAGGGGGTTAGATGGACACTGGTTTAGGTTCGAGTCATATAGTGGTAGTTGTACTTGTATATCGCAGATGAGTGGTTATTACACATCCGTCTTTACATTCATACCGTAATCATAATATTGCATGTTCATACATATGTTCTATAATCAGTATAAAACTCTGCCTGTTACGACACCAGCACCATTACCGATGATGCGCATATTCCACACATACTTATTTGCCGGCTCACACACACATCATCGGTAATTGCTATGTCACGTACACTTTAGATCATATTATTTTTTATTGATTCAATCAGCTAACAGCAAGATCGAAATAATATTGTAATTACTCTCTGGTGTTAATATAGACATGGTATTTATTACTTTAACATTTCATGCATTCGCATTTTCATGTTATCATGCAGTACTATGGGGCATATGCCGACACTTATCACATACTTACTCATGATTTTAGGATTTGGATTTCTATGAGATTTCTAGATTTTTGGGGAAAACCGTAAGAATATATAAAAACTTCTCTCTCTTCTCCTCTCTTTTTAAAACATAAGATGCGGTTTTCTCGTGATGTTTGTGTCTTCCACCATGAGATTTCATGTTTTCTGTTGGATTTCGAGACCCGATTCGAGGAGTGGATGAACCGTCTCGGGTACATGGTGGGCCCGGTATGGTACCCCGGGGCAAGAAGATCGAGTTGTAGATGATGAGCCTGGCAGGGGAGGACTACCTACCGGTGATGTCTGGCGCGGCGGATATCCGGAGGATACCAACCATTGTCGTGAGATTTGATGATATGGGCAGATCCGGACTGACGAAGCCCGAGATTTGAGACTATGAGATATTGAGATTATGAGGTATTGAGACTTGAGATTTACATGTTTTGTGTCGATACTTGATACGGATTTCCATGGATTTCATCGTTGATATTTCAGATTTCTATACACATTTTACCATGATAAAAGTTAAAGATTTCTTATACAGATATATCTAGATTTCAGGATTGATTATTTTACATTCATGGTGCATGCATACTCATTCACATGATATAGTTCTATATGAAGCACTGATACGAGCACGGAGCATTTGCGTTTACACGTAGCTTATTATCCTGTCTTTACTTGATGACTAGTAGTATATTAGTATATTATTATGACCTAGGACATCGTCGTGCATTCAATTTCTTTTCGCAGATATCTTCTACTCACGAGTTGGCAACTCACCCCCGTTATGCCAAATTTTATTACAGGTTCAATGTACAGGTTTTCCTGACAGCTTGCTGGCACATCTTTTCATTCAGGGTGATTTGCACGGTAGGTTGGTTCACTTGTATATGGACCGCCATTGTACTTTTATTATTTCATTTGTATCTAGAAAACTCCATCAACCAAACTTATATTACTTGATAGGTTACTGGATCAGTTGTTTATTTCGACCTTAGAGTCGCGCTTGTATTAATATGGTATCTGGTGGATTTGTTTTCTTTTAAGTTTTGAGCCTCGCCCTTTGGCGTTGTATACTATTGTGCATTGGTGTGGTTGTTTCCGCCTGTTGGCGTAGAGCTAGCTCCCACTTGGGGATGCCTGTTTATTGTTATATGTATTTATACTTGTTTGTACCCGTTTGGGGCCCGTTTTTACAAAGGAGACTCTGCCGAAATTTTTGAGAAATTGGATGATGTTTTTAAACTTGTTTTCTTCATGTTTTCCTTTACTTCTTCTTCTTTTATGGTTTAGATTTCCGGGCTTCGACTTACTTAGATTACGTTGCGCCTCTAGACGCTTCGTAATCTAAGTGCCGGTCACGTTCCGTACTTTCGGGTCGTGACAGATATTCTGCTTCAGTACTGGAACGAGAGACAGTGTCTTGATGCTTGTTAACACCATAATATTGCATTTATTACCGCACATTCTTCTGCTCGTTTGTTTATAGGTAGATACTTTTGATCCGTGTTTGTTGCATGCTTACAGCTTACATGTTCCCAGTCCAAAATAATGCAAATCACGCAAAATCTCCATAGTTATACTAAAATCCGGAACATCTACGAAAAACAGATAAATCCGGGTTCCAGTCATCTACACCTGTCCAGTGCCGCTTACCAGTTCAAAAAACAAGACAAATAACAACAGTCATTCGTGTCTCGGACAAACATAGAGCATGAGAGGGACAACACAAAGATCAATAGGTGCATGGAGCTCGAGGGAGATAAAGGCCAAAAGTCAAAATGAGTAGTCATTTTGGACTATCGAAAATCTGAAGATATTTTGGAACCATTTTTCAATTTTGAACCTGTCAAACAGAAAAACAAGACAACATGAGGAAGCCCAAGTAATACGATGCATCAAGCCCTCCAAAGGACCGCGGAACTGCGGCCAATATGGCTTTTGGGTGGCGGAACCGCGGCCATATCATGTCTTCTCCAGACCAAATTTTACGGCCAGTTTGGTAATTATACATGGCCTCAGAATATGGCCCTAGGGTTTCATTTCTCTACCTATAAATACTCCAGTTTTGAGCCAAACCAAGAATGCCTTTTCTTTTCTAGGATTTAGTATAGTTTAGTGTGCAGCCTCTTCTTCTTCATCATATATTCTCCATGAAATTATAGTAAGAGTTTTTGAGTGGAAGATTAATGACGATGGGGTTTTTTTCCTTAACTTGTATCTTTATTTTCTTGTATTGTAATTTTAATTCCTAGTGTAATTTTATTATTTGTTGTTAAGTAGTTGTTGGTTTTCTTTTCTTTTTTTGTTTTCCTTCTCTTCTAATCCATATTTTCAAGTCATGATATTCAATGGAGTTTCTTGTTTAGGTGAGCGCTCAAGTAGTTAGCTTGCTACTATTTATAAAAAACCGTATTTTTCTATTCTTTCTTTTCTTCCTTCTTACTTTATTTTTCTTTTAAATGTGTGAATAAATTCCACACTTGTTAGAGCTAAGGAAGGTTAGCATGAGTGATGGAAAATTCTCATGTGCTTCTCTTCGCCAAACACCTTAAAATGAATTTAGACCAAACAAACACAACCCCTTCTCTTAGACGCGCTATAAGTGACATATAACCGTGACCTAACTCGAGAAATTATTTGGACGCAGTACAACGTGATATGTAGTTGTGACTTAATTGGATACATGGTTGCATATGTTCGGCCTATGATTGGAAATAAAAGCATGTAATGGACGGACAAGGAGCACTAGGAAGGGATTTAGCATTGGAAAGTTTATTTAAACTCGTAAATCTCATTTTTATGTCCTCCTAATCCGCGCTACTTCCGATTATCCTAACATCATTTCAAGAATGGTAAAAGACAACTACAAGACTAATTCTAACTCTACTAAGCAACCCTAACCCTAATAATTTTACTTAAACAAAATATACGAACAGTTAGGATAGAATTGAACATACACATACATTCGTTTAAAATAAGAATGGAAAATACACCATCTCCCAGTAGACGACCCGTACTCAACCGGCTAGCTGTAAAGCGACACCGTCTTGATTGCGGTAAGTAGATAACAAAGTGGAACGCATATCATAAAATATACAGCGGTCGTTCCGCTTGACAATCTATGCTTACTTCGCCAGGATATAAATGAAAATCCTAATATGCAATAGCCGGTAGTGGAGCGGAGAGTGTCGGGATCATCTGCCCAACCATGCATAATAGAGTGTATACAGGTAATTGGTGGAAAAGTGATTTACCTTAATAAATAATAGAGTGTATATAGGTCCTAATTTATACAAGTTGTGAAACGCCCAAATAGGAAAATCTTAAGAAATAAAGAAAACCTGTAAATATACAATTATATATAATCTACCAAGTATAGCGATTATATACTATATTTAACACAATCCATCTCTTTCAGGGGAAACTTAGAAAACCATTCGTTGCTTATCGTTATACCGGGATGGTAAGATGCAAATCTTCTCGACAGGAATTCCCTGGCGAAATTTTTGTAGTATTTATATCATACATATCCGGCTGCGTGTTTTATGCTTATCGGCTACCTAACAATGCCCTTCTTCTTTATCATGATTTGGGACAAGTATTGAAAGAACAAGAACTTTGAACACAATATTGGTAGAGTTATATTATAAACCAATATATAAATGAAAAACTCGAACTTATAAGGAGGTGAATTGATACATGTTGTATATTTACCTCTTATTAGATTCAAATATGCTTTTGTTACTCTTTTCTACCATATGGTTTCATTAAATCATTCCTTAATCAAACACGGACATGTTGAACTTCGATTTGTTCCCCCAAAAAATAAAAGATTCTAATATGTCTCTCTATAAGTCTATAAACACATGTAAGATATATTGCTTATGGAATTTTTCAACAGCAATAGTTATTTCAGAAAGTGCCTATGTTGCTACCAAATGATTTTAGTGTGTCATCAAGAACACCTATTTCATATGAAATTAGTCGGCATTAGGAGAAAGCTAGAAAGAGATTGAAATTGTCGGTTACTTTTCGGTCAATTTGATATGCTCTTTTTTTTCATAAGGGGACACAAATACTCGATCGGCACATGCAAGGATTATTTTCTTGTATAGATTGTTAATTTTGTAGTTTGGTTTAGACTGAATTAAAAACTTTGAGGCGTGTATGATACATTTTCCGAAATGTGATATTGCCCCCGTTATGGGAGTACAGCAGAAGGCAATCACCCCCAAGATACAACAAAGTCTCTGAAACTCTCTTAGAAAATAATGAGAAGGAGATGCAAAATCTGTGAAGAGAAAGACTTAATTTATAGCGTCGAACTGTTGTGATTGTTTAGACAACAAAACTGCAGTAGACCGTTTTCAGACAACATTTGATTTCAAAATTAAAATAAGGCAAACTCTGTCATCAAATCAAACACAGGATACCCCAAGTGCCGAGACAACAATAAATAAATATTATAAGCCCACTAGAAATTAGGCTCACTTAGCCCATAACTCATTTTGTTTAAAATATTGCTTAAATATTGGGAATTATTATAAAGGCTTGGGCATTCGGCTCTTCAGCCAATATAAGACTATTTCTCACATACAAATGTTACTAATAGATTCAAACTACCAACATAGATCGGGCTCCACATGTATGTGTATATACTGTGGCTATATACTGCTAAATTTGTGTATATATAGGAACTAGGACCACGCCCTCCATGAACGGAATATGTTGGCGGCTTACCCGGATGCATGCACATGAAGTTTGAAGCATATACGCATTGGAGTGCATGTAACCTAGAAATTAACACATCTAGATAACAACTGTTTCTCACTGAGCAGTGCAATCCAATAGATTTTTAGTTCTCAAGGCATTGCATGTGATCTTTTTCTTAATGATTGATGAGAGAGCGCCAATCACTTGGGAGTACCTATGGCTTGCTCCAAGGAAATGGATAAAACTTATACATGCAATTCTTGACTCCAAGTGTTCAAAGAAAAAATGCACACTTCAATATTACAATTTTGATTTGAAATAAAGCGACAAGATAGAAAAGATCCTTTTCTAAATACAATTGAGTCCCCCCCCCCCCCCCCTCTCTCTCTCTCTCAATTCCTCTCAATCTAAACATAGCCTTATAGAGACAATTGACAACATACTTTGAGCCATCATGCATCTTCCGTGTTACTCTTCTTGATTCCGAATAGATGTCAGAATATTGTCTATCAAAACGTCCATCACAATTCTGAAGTCTTCTTTAATATCAATACAGATTTAAGATGCTACTGGAGCAACCTATGGATTTAAATCCACCAAACACATTTGAATATGAATATATTAAAATTGATGTTGCGTGAAACATCAAAGTGATGCTCAACCTGTTGAACATGTTAAATATTAAGGTATGTCACTCAATTCTCATTCACAACCTTATGGTTTTGGTATATTGGTAGAAACTTATAAGTAGATGCTTGAGTGAGTTTTATAGGCATCCCTGACTGTCATGAGTTTGCACTACTACCGAGAAGGGCTACCCCTACAGTTAGGACCGTAAGGGCAATTCACTGCCTCTACGGTTCGCACCGTATGGACATAACAACACTACATTGGTTTAAAAAGCGTAGGGGCAAATTTCTGCCCCTACGGATGAAAAGTTTTCCCTACGGCTATAACGGTTGGGAAACTGTCTCTACAGTTTCATACGAAAGGACAGTTATTTTTCTTTAATTTACATTTTAAAAAATAGTAATTTCTTGCTTCTACGGTTAAGACTGTAGGGGCAAATTAAAATTATCCATAGGAATAGACTTTTATTTTAATAAAATATTTTTAAAAAAATTGGTAATTTATTCATTTACGGTTAAAACCGTAGGGACATAACTTTGGCTCTACAGATTACACCATACGGCTATACACTGCTACAAATAAGGGTTGTCCCTACGGATTTATCCGTAGGGGCAAACCACTGCCCCTACGGATATAGCCGTAGGGACAAGAAAATACCCTATAGGTACAGACGCCGTAGGTGCAAGTCGAAACCTTGAACTTGTCCCTAAGGAGTTCAGTATAGGTCCCTTTTACCCTACGGAATAGGCCGTAGGGGCAAAAAATTTATTTTACTTACGGTTTTTTAAAATAGTTTACGTGTACCTACGGATGAATCCGTAAGGCCAAGTAATAGCCCCTATGGATACATGCGTAGGTACATATCCGTAGGGGCAAAATATCAGGATTCCTGATATTTTGCCCCTACGGATAACTGGGTATGGGCATTTGTTGGCCCCTACGGATATATCCGTAGGGGCAAGCTCAACCCCCTGATACTGAGATCACAGGGGAAAATATCAGTTATCCTGATATTTTGCCCCTACGATTTAATCCGTAGGGGCAACGTTGGTACCTACGGATTAATCCGTAGGTACATATTATCAGTTTTTTTTTTAAAAAAAGGGCTGCCTCTTTTTTTCTCGCCCTGTGCACAATAATATATACATCGATCAAATATAATATTAATCATCACACAACATATATTGCAGTATTCATAATCACATCTCACGCATATAATATACAAAAGAAACCAAAAAACAGAATATGATATAAATATAAATACCGTAGGACCACCAATATCAATATCGTCCAAAATGTAGTACAATATGTATCATATAAATAAATACATGTTTCAAAAAATAAGAATAAAAAAGCTACCCTACCTCGGTCCAGCTCCACCTCTGATAAACGCTAGAATCTGGCGTGCCTGCTCCTCGGTCAATAAATCATGCAATTCGGAGCGTGCGGGAGTCTGAGCGGGCTGTGGAGCTGGCGATGTGGTCTGCGCAGCCGCGGTCGAGATAGTGGCTTGCGGAGCCGCAGCTGCGGGAGTTTGAGCGGACGGTAGAGCTATAGGAGCTGTCTGCAGAAGCACAGCCGATGTAGTGGCTTGCGGAACCGCAGCCGAAGGAGATGCATGTGAAGGCTCGGCCGATATACCCTGTCGCGTCTGGACCTAACGTGTGTAATAAGCGTGTAAGAACTGTGTATTATTCGAATTCGTATCATTATCAAGTTATTTCGAAACCCAATTTGGATATCTAGTTTGGAAAACCGTAGTTTATTTTAATTAGATATGTATGTATGATTAATCAAAACTAAGTTTACAACCAAATAAGCTCAGGCTACGTACTAATATTGGATATGTTGATATTTATAATATGACATGATATTTTACTATTAAGTAGTATACATACCAGCATCTCCTTCAACTCCTGAACGGTGGCCTTTAAGCTCTCCAGTTCCTGCTGGACACGTCGCTCACTGGAGACGGAGGAAGTAACCGCCGGGGTGGAGTCCAACCTCATATGGGCCCTGCCAGGGCCCAGTCCCCGGCCTCTCTCCCAACCTCCGTGGTGCCCTTCGTGTGCGGCGTCCAGGACTGGGGTCAGCAGCCTCGGATCGCTCTGTCCGGTAAAATCGATCCCCGATGCCTCTGCTTGCTCAACCACCCGCTTCTACACCCACATTAAGCAGTAAAGTATAAGTATAAAATTTAAATTTGAACCTTCCAAAACTAAAATTTCAAATAGGGGTTGAATAAATATTAACACTTACGCAATACTCCTGGGTAGCGACGTCGGGATATCGAAGCTCGCCCGTGGCGGGATCTGTCAAGTTGCCGTGGACGTCAAGATATGCGGACAGCACGCTCGGTGTACTACCTTGCGCCAGGGTCTGAGCTGTCTGCAATATTAGAAAATAACTCTTAATATTAGATATATTAGAAAATAACTCTTAATATTGCATTATATCACAAAGGCCGGTCTATTGTAATTTACCGATAACTCCATGGCTCGAGTAATATTCCTCTAGCCACCTGTATAAGTGGGGCGACCCTTCTTCGCCGACTTCCTATTCTCTATATTTTGAGCGGCCTGTTTCTGCACAATGCATTCACATTTAGTTTTCTAATTAAGGAACACAAAAAAATAAATTATATCCTAAACAATGAATTACATTTAAAATACATACCTGTTTGCGTTTGAGAGTCGAAATATTCGCACAATAGAGGTCATGTCTCTACGTCGACTCTCGCAAAGGCCGGAGTAGATAGGAGGGCCGCTCTCTCTGCCTCAGGGGGTCGCCATCCATAGGGAGTAGCAGTCGGCCTTCAGCTCATTCCTGTTGTATCGGACCTTGGTCTGCATGTTCTTCATCAGGCCATTGTACAGAGCATGAAGGTCGAGCACCCTCCCAGGGTGATCAGGGTCGGGTACAGGCTGAATATCGTAATCCAACTGAAAATACAAAAAAAAACATTGTTATTAGATTGCAAGTGTTAATAATAAATATATTGGATAAATCAAATGAAAATATATATTAATACCCGAGCCTGATCAAAGAAGAGGGCGAATGAGCGCCGGTGCTGCTCGCCCCACTCAACGTGAAGTGGATAGTTCTTTACGAGCCGGCTCTCATCCCCCATATACCGGCCGAACCTCTCGGCATGAGGACCGGTATAGCGATAATCAAAGGTAAAAAAGAGTGGGAATACTGCCTCCCCCTAGCTCTGTCAGGCCTTAGCCTATGGGACTGATTCAGGCCTCGAGTCCCCCTCTGGGGATTGGGAGGCCCTGCGTCTGCAAGAAATATCAAGACAATCAATATTAAGACAAAGTTGTATTAAGAAATCAAGGTTAAATGAAAATTGAAGTGTGATATATACCTCCGGTGACTAAAGTACGAGCCTGGGCCCGGGCAGCAGCACGAGCGGGACGATAGTTCCTCCGGTGAGGAACAGCCGGTGTCCCGGATGCGGACGCATCCCCTCCAACTAGAAAATAAAAATTGACGCTAAATTTCCATGAAGTTCATATTTATTCTATAGAGCATATGTAAAATGAATAAATATTTTATATTTATTCATACTAACCTATAGACGATGCGGAAGATACGGAAGTGGCAGGAGTGGCCCCTGCGTCAGATGTGGACGCACCACCTATAATTAGACAATTAAAAATAGATTATATAAGTAATTGCAAAAAGAATGTGTAGATCAATAATATAACATTCTAAATCAATATGCATGTACTATAGGATATATAAATATACCCGCAGGTGCGGTGGTGTCACCACGTATAGCTAGACAATAATAAAAATTACTATCTAAGTAAGAGCAAAAGGAATGTGTGTATATTTATGATATAGCATTCTAAATCAATATACATGCACTATATGATATATAAACATACCTGGAGGAGCGGGAGTGGCCTCTGTCCCTGATGTGGACGCATCACCAATAACTAGACAATCAAACATTGACAATATAAGTAATTTTGACATAAACATGCATGAATATCTATAATATTACATTCAAAATGGATATGCGTGCAATATACCTGGAGGTGTGGCAAAATCTACGCGGAAGGAGGCATCCGAAGGGGTCTCCGATTTGGGTGCAAGACCGGCCCTCTGAAGCTCCCTACGCAGCTCTCCGGGCGGCAGAACCGCTCTGCCTCTGCCTCTGCCTCTGCCGGTGCCACGGCTGGAGCTCCTGCCGCCCCTCGCTGCTCCCGTCATCGTCATCAAATCTAGATAAACGGTTCGTGGACGCATTAGACAATCATTAAAAGTATTGGCTATATATGTATAGATCGTAAAATATGAAGTAATAATATAACATTACTGATAACCTTTTTCGTTTCGTGGGCGCATTATACATATCTACTTGGATTTCATCGTCGATGTCATTTCTAACCCACGTAACTTCATGATCGGACGAAAACAACCCGTCCTTCGAAACAGACGGTCAGAGCACTCTAAGCCTTCTCTCTTCTTCATCCTCATCGCTGTCCTCGAATTCTGGGACATCGTAGACATCTCTGGGTTTCCAGCGGCATACAACACTCCATCCCGGATGCTTCAAACACTGTGAGTAGTATACTTGGAATGCTTGGTTCGGAAAGATAAACAGATCTTCCTGACCATAAAATCGAAGTGTGTTCACATTGGTCAATCCATATTCATCTTTCCAAGTCCCAAGATTGCTTCTCCACTTATCCGTATCGGTTCGCGTATCGTACCAAGTACACTGGAATATATAAAAGGGTTCTGATCGTTCGGGATAGTGGATGCCGAGTATACAATTTAAGTACTCATAATAAATCACACCGTCCGATCTTACCGTCGCAATCCCACTATTCTGAGTGGTTCTAGATGTTTCTATATCCTTAATTTCGAATTTGTATCCAAGGACACCAAATCCTTTGTAATATGCAACCTCCATACTTGAAAATTGAGCTAAACATCTTGAATCACTCTCAAATGATACAGACAAGTTCGGATCGTGGATCTAACAAAACAAATTTTACGAAAAATATATAACGATACAAGTTTAGATTAAAACTGATAGCAATAAAATGTTATTCGAATAACTTACATGATCTGTGACCCAATCACAAAAATTATCCTGATGATATTTTTCCAATCGTTCTCCGTTCCAATCAGGATGCCCCTCACGTACCTCGTTAAAATGAATTCTGTTTTCGACAAATAATGGCGACATTAATATTATATCATTTCATACACACACAAACAGAAATATAACAATTAATCCAAAAAAACTTACTCTCTAATTTGTTCAAGACAAGTGCAATTAAGCAAGATAAACCGGTATATCTTGTTGATAAACATAGTGTCTACCCTCTTATACTCGGCTTTACCATATGGCCCGTCTTGAATTCTTCGAGGCCGGTTAAGTCTTGTCTCAATGTTCTCGTTCAAATAGCGGGAACAAAATGTGGTTGTTTCATCAAGAAGATAACTTTGCATTGTAGAACCCTCTGGTCGATTTTTATTGCGTATATACTTTTTAAGAGTGTAGAGGTACCTAATGAAAATATGTTGAATAAATAAATACGGGCATACAGGAAAACAATAAATTTATAAATTGCGCGAAACGAAAAATTACACGTACCTCTCGACGGGATACATCCATCGATATTGTACTGGTCCGGCTAACTTAGCCTCAGTTGCAAGATGAACCGTCAAGTGTATTATGATATCGAAGAATGACAGTGGGAAAATACGCTCAAACTTGCAAAATATCAACGCAATAGAATTTTCTAGTTTATCCAGCGTCACAACCTCCAGTGTTTTAGCACACAACTCTCTGAAAAAACAACATAGGTCGTTGATTACTAGACCAACCGATTCGGGGAGAGAAGTCCTGAGGGCTAATAGAAGAAGGTGCTCCACGATAACATGGTGATCATGACTTTTCAGCCCATCGATCTTGTCTTTCACAATTTTTATTTTCTTGCTGAATGATCCTGAGAAACCTGTGGGAACTTTCAAATCATGCAACACCTGCAGAAATCTTTTCTTCTCCGGTTGTGACATATGATAAGCGGCATTGGGAAGTACAAATTTGCCAGGTTTACCCGCTACCGGTCTAGGGTGCAATTCACTTCTTATTCCCCACTCCTGTAGATCCATCCGAGCATTTAGGTTGTCTTTCGATTTCCCGTCTTTACAAAGAAGCAAGTTGAGTATGTGCTCTGATACCCCCTTCTCTATATGCATGACGTCCAGACAATGACGTACTAAATTTGTTGACCAATACGGAAGCTCGAAGAAAAAAACTTAACTTGTTCTAAAATGGTGGTTTGACCTGTTTCGTCGGATCCATCCCGAAGGTCACATTATTGTAACCATCCCATTGAGCAGTCATGTCCTCTCCGGACAATGGGGATGGAGGTCCAAGAAACTCCTGATGACCATCAAAGTGAACCGTGTCTAACTTATAGGGGTGGTCTGGAGGCAGAAAACGTCGATGGCCGCAATAACAAACCTTCCTGCTAAAATTCAAGAATTTCGATGTTGTGTGTTCATGGCAATGAGGACATGCTTTGTGACCATGTACGGACCAACCTGATAGCATTCCATACGCAAGAAAGTCATTAATTGTCCACATTAAAGCTGCACGCAGTATGAAGGTTGTATTTGTGTTTGCATCGTATGTCTCTACACCATCAATGAACAAAGATTTCAACTCCTCGATCAGAGGTCGGAGATAGACGTCGATATTGTTTCCCGGTGAGTTTGGTCCGTCGATAAGAAGAGACATCATAAAGTATGATTGGTCCATAGCCAACCAAGACGACAAATTATAAATTATCATTACAACGGGCCATGTGCTGTGACTTCCAGCCATATAGTTGAATGGGCAGAAGCCATCAGTAGACAGTCTGAGCCGGACATTGCGAGGATCGCTACTGAATATTGCGTGCCTCCTATCGAAATCCTTCTATGCCGGTGAATCTCTTGGATGGCTCATTTTTGGATCTTCACTTGGAGGAGCACGGTGATGCCAAATCATTGCCTCGGCTGTTTTCTTGCACCTGAATAGCCTCTGTAGCCTCTGTGTTATGGGAAAGTATCGTGCTATCTTGTCAGGTATATCAGGCTTCTTATCAGAATCTTTCGGCTTATACCTGGCCTCTCCGAATGTTGGATACTCTTTCAAATCTGAATTCTCTTTCCGATACAACACGCAATTTTTAGGACATACTTGAATCTTCTCACACTTTAGACCCAAATCAGACATCATCTTCTGGGCTCCGTACCAGCTGTCGGGCACGTTATTTCCCGGCGGCATAGAATCTTTCAAGAACGAAAGAAGCATTGTGAATGACTTGTTGTTCCATCCATTTAGGCACTTAATCTGGAAAAGTTGGACGAACCAGGTGGAATACTTCGCATTCTCATAAATTTAGGCACTTAATCCGGAAGGAATGTCATCTTCGGTACGAATAGATTCACCTAGGGCAGCCTCTACCATATTCTCCATTTCTTCTGATGGAAATAAATTACCGTCTTCTCCTTCTGCCGCATTACCGAATTCTCCTTCTTCTCCTGCCGCATTATTGTGTTCTCCTTCTTCTTCTGCCGCATTACTGCATTCTTCTCCTTCCCCGTGATATTTTCAAGTTGTATAAAGTCTAGTAAACCCATATTTTACAATATGAAGCTCTGCCAATTCTATCTTCTGCCAGTACTATTGCCACATCTATCGTACGGACAGAGAATCTTCTCTATTATGATCTTATTATGTGCGCGTGCAAATTCAATGAAAACAGCAACTCTTGCGACAAACTTAGGTTGCATACGTTATTGCCAATCCACATACATCCAGTCCTTAACTCTGACGTACTCATGGGCCATAAATTGTAGGTTATGGTGACAATATTGAGAAATATAAGAACGGGATAGTTACTGACAAAGGAGAAAATCCGTGTATATGCTTTGTGTGTGCGTTTGTCGTTGAAAAGAATAAATTATCGCATGTATGTTAACCGATAGACGGGGACTAAGTGGCGCTTTTAGTTTCATATATGAGTATCGATGAGAATATGAAGGTTTCATATTATCATCGAGTATCATATATTGGTTTTAACTTGAACATCTTGAATCACTCTCTAATTATGCGTTTGTTGTGTATTCTTGTTGTATGTGTGTGTTCTGGTTGTCGGGGGTAAGGCTTCTATCCCATTAAGAATGTATAGAGCGAACACCCATTCGCTTGTGCTTTCAACCGTTTCGAGTAAATTTCGGCAGCACCTCCCCGCTGTTCTCCGAGTACACTATAATAGAATAGATAATCATTTCAAAGCTGTGAAACAACATTGAAATGAACATCTAATCTATCTTTGTACATGGAGAACCAGCGGAAAGGTACCAACGAAATATCTCGAAATGGATGAAAATACAAGTGAATGAAGGTGTTTGCTTTATACATTCCTAACTTGTCCACACGGGACAAATCTATCGGTTACCATACGATTGAATCTTCTCGTCACATAGACTATACGACGGTTGTTAGTATCGAGCTATACCGTCCGATATTTAACAACCTTCGTATAGTTCTATGTCACGACGAACATCGCATGTATGTTAACCGATAGACGGAGACTAAGTGGCGCTTTTAGTTTCATATATGAGTATCGATGAGAATATGAAGGTTTCATATTATCATCGAGTATCATATATTGGTTTTAACTTGAACATCTTGAATCACTCTCTAATTATGCGTTTGTTGTGTATTCTTGTTGTATGTGTGTGTTCCGGCTGTCGGGGGTAAGGCTTCTATCCCATTAAGAATGTATAGAGCGAACACCCATTCGCTTGTGCTTTCAACCGTTTCGAGTAAATTTCGGCAGCACCTCCCCGCTGTTCTCCGAGTACACTGTAATAGAATAGATAATCATTTCAAAGCTGTAAAACAACGTTGAAATGAACATCTAATCTATCTTTGTACACGGAGAACCAGCGGAAAGGTACCGACGAAATATCTCGAAACGGATGAAAACACAAGTGAATGAAGGTGTTTGCTTTATACATTCCCAACTTGTCCACACGGGACAAATCTATCGGTTACCATACGGTTGAATCTTCTCATCGCGTAGACTATACGACAGTTGTTAGTATCGAGCTATACCGTCCAATATTTAACAACCTTCATATAGTTCTATGTCACGATGAACATCGCACGTATGTTAACCGATAGACTGGGTCTAAGTGGCGCTTTTAGTTTCATATATGAGTATCGATGAGAATATGAAGGTTTCTTATTATCATCGAGTATCATATATTGGTTTTAACTTGAACATCTTGAATCACTCTCTAATTATGCGTTTGTTGTGTATTCTTGTTGTATGTGTGTGTTCCGGCTGTCGGGGGTAAGGCTTCTATCCCATTAAGAATGTATAGAGCGAACACCCATTCACTTGTGCTTTCAACCGTTTCGAGTAAATTTCGGCAGCACCTCCCCGCTGTTCTCCGAGTACACTGTAATAGAATAGATAATCATTTCAAAGCTGTGAAACAACGTTGAAATGAACATCTAATCTATCTTTGTACACGAATAACCAGAGGAAAGGTACCAACGAAATATCTCGAAACGGATGAAAACACAAATGAATGAAGGTGTTTGCTTTATACATTCCTAACTTGTCCACACGGGACAAATCTATCGGTTACCATACGATTGAATCTTCTCGTCACATAGACTATACGACAGTTGTTAGTATCGAGCTATACCGTCCGATACTTAACAACTTTCGTATAATTCTATATCACGACGAATATCGCACGTATGTTAATCGATAGACGGGGACTAAGTGGCGCTTTTAGTTTCATATATGAGTATCGATGAGAATATGAAGGTTTCATATTATCATCGAGTATCATATATTGGTTTTAACTTGAATATCTTGAATCACTCTCTAATTATGCGTTTGTTGTGCATTCGTGTTGTATGTGTAACATGATTTTAAACCATTGAGATCAAGATTGATAGAATTGATCATCCACAAAGAGATTAAGGATTGACTTTTGACAGCTATATGAAGGAAAATTTTCTCCTATGGCAACCTAATAATATACCCATTATCCTCATATATACATATATGCAGGCAGGCATGGATACATACATGCAAATATTTGAAAAATTAATATATCAACTAAAAACTATTATTGCAATGGCATTCATCTATAACAATCAACAATTAAAACTACAAATGTAGGATACTAATATCATAAAGCGTTATACGCAATATATGAATTCACATGACTGAAACATGGATCAAAAAAATATGTTCATCCAAAAGAAATGCCACTATCAACAAATAAGGGTCAAATACGTCATAAAAACAGTAACTAATTAACAAGTTGATTAGCATCTGGATCAAGAAAATGATAGGAAAAACAATTGACTATGATCTACAATGACAAGTCTATTACCATGACTCTCGACTAACAAAGGTGGCTTTTCGTCCTCGGTAGCTTGATAATTGGGATTTCATGGCGAATAAAAATATGCATATGCCGTTTGACCGGGAACTTCAATAGGAAACTCAATGAGGTCGGGTGTACTGAAGTACGCTTTGTATTTTTCTATATCAGGTGATGAAGCCCAAGCCCTAGCTAGCCCCACCCCTACCCCAACCGAACCCTAGCCCCAGCCCCAGCCCAGCCCCAGCCCCAGCCCAGCCCCAACCCCAACCGAACCCTAGCCCCAGCCCAGCCCCACCCCAACCGAACCCTAGCCCCATCCCCAGCCCAGTCCCAACCCCAACCGAACCCTAGCCCCAGCCCAGCCCCAGCCCCAACCCCCAACCCCAACCCCAACCCCAACCCGAACCCAACCCCAGAACCGAACCCTCACCCTAACCGAACCCGATGCCGATGCCAAACCCTCACCCCTACCCAAACCTGGCCTGAACCCTAGACCTAACATCATCAAAATTAAAAATAATTTGAGATTTAATTATTAACCGGGCGCGCGGTGGAGGAGACGACAGAAATCGGTGGTCGACGATGATCGGCGAAGGTGGCGATGAGGCGCGGGAAGTCGACGAAGGTGTGGGAACGACCAACGAAGGTGGCGACGAGGCGCGGAGTGCGGTGGCGACGAGGCGCGGGAACAGGCGATATGAGGCGCGGGAGTGAGAGAGAGAAATTTTGGGAACGATGAATGACTTTTCTGTGCTTTTTTTATTAATAACCTATTTATATGCCCCTACGGACATAACCGTTGCGGCTCCGTAGGGATAAACAAAAAATTAGAACGTAAGGCACCGAAGGGACAACGATGTGGCCCTACGGATAAATCCGTAGGGACAAGAAATATTTGCCCCTACGGATTCCTGAGTCCGTAGGGGCAACCCCATATTGTAGTAGTGATACTTTCAGTTCAATAAAAAATATTTTAAAAATATACATAATTTATGTCCCTACTGTTTACAACGTAGGACATGTATTTCACCCAACAGAATCTACCGTAGGAGCAAATTATCAGTTTTTCCTGATATTTTGCACATACAGTTGCAGCTCCGGGTTAATCCATCACCCCTACGGTTGCCACGTAGGGGCAACTTTGCATTTATTTTTTTAAGGTTCTTCCCGTTTTTTCTCCACCCTGTACACAATAAAATATATATCGCACGATCATATAACGAAAAACATAAATATTTATAAACAATATTCCACGCACAATATATAACGAAATAAACAAAAATAATACTAAATCAATCTAATATACAACAACCGATATCCAAAATATATAATACGTATCAAAAAAGTACATACATCCACCAGAAATCCAAAAAATATAAATAAATCTACGCTAGCTCTGTCCAGATGCTCCACCTCTAAGTATCTGCAAAATCTGATACATCTGCTCCTCGCTGCAGCCCTGTGCCGACAAAATCGCGAGTACTGAAGTTGTAGGAGTAGCAGTGGCATGCGGAGCCGAAACCAAAGCCGAAAGAGTGGCCTGCGCAAAAGAAGCTAGATGAGTGGCCTGCAGAGACGAAACCGAAGGAGTGGCATGTGCAACCACAGCCGAAAGAGTGGCTTGTGGAGCCACAGCCAAAGAAGTGGCCTTTGTAGCCGCAGTCGAAGGAGTGGTCTACCGAATCTGTAAATTTTTTAAGTCTGTGTAGTAAAAAAATAAGAAACGAGGTACTAAACTTAGTTTATATGTCTTATTGTGAAATTCTAAGTCTATAAATTAAAGATATACATATAAGTATTGATTTATAGAATTCGTGTCAGATATGTATCAATATCGGATTGAAATGATATGTTATTGATTTATAGGATTCGTGTCGTATTTGTATCAATATCAGATTCTTGAGAATCAACGAATCCTACTGGTATCCATATTTTAATCCGTGCTATGTAAATTAGAAATATAAAGATATAAATATAAGTATTGATCTATAACTATAAACGAGTAAATAACAGTGTATTAGATTTACTCTATATGTATAGTTGTGAAATTCAAAGCCTAGATATCAAGTCTAGCGAATTGAAATGATGTGTAATTGATCTATAAGCTCGTCGCTCGGGTTTGTTATTGTGCTTGTTGTTGTTTTCGTAATTGTTGTTGCTGTTGTTGTGTGTGTCTTTTTGTGTGAGTGAGTGCACGCGCACTTATGTGTGTATGTGTATGTATATGGATCTGTCTGTCTATGTGTGTATGTTTTTGTGTATGTGTGTGCACACACTTATATGTGTATGTGTGTATGTGTCTATAACATAGGTACCATCATTTCTTGAAACGCCTTGAATTTGAAGTTCAGCGTGTCTAACCGCTGCTCCAGACGTCGCTCGCGGGGGTAGGAGTAGTAACCGCTGGAGAGGAGAACAATTTCAGATGGACCCTGCTGGGACCAAGTCCACGGTCTATCTCCCAACCACCATGGTGCCCTCCATATACGACATCTAGGACAGGGATCAGCACGGCCAGATCGATCTCCACGGTGAAATCAATCTCTGATGACTCTGCGTGTTGCACCACCCGCTCCTATACCATATAAAGTATTGAAACGTAACTAAACCAATTAAATTTAAACTATTCAGAACAAATTTCATTCGAATTGGAAGAAATTTTAACACTTACGCAATACTACTGGGTAGCAGTGTTGGGATATCGAAGCTCTCCCGTGGCGGAATCTGTCGATGTGGCGTGGACGGACAGGTAATCCGTCAACACGCTCGGTGTACCACCCTCCCCCACGGTCCGAGCTCTTTGCAATTCACCAAAAATTTACATATATAACATAACTTTTCACATTGCATTATACGAAAATAGATTTATTGTAATTTACTGCTGCGTCCATGGCACGAGTGATGTTCCTCGAACCACCCGTGTAGGTAGGTCGACCCCTTTTCGCCGACTTCCTGTTCTCCTTATTTTGAACGGCTTATTTCTGCACAACAAAATCAAATTTAATTTTCAAATTAAGTAACGAAAATATAAATTATATGCAAAACACAGAATTATATTTAAATTACAAACTTGCTTGCGCTCAGACGCAAAAACTGGCACAAGAGAGGCCATGTATCTACATCAACCCAGCTAAAGGCCGGAGTGTTAGAAATATGTATGCCCTAGAGGTCATTATTGTATGATATAGTGGATGCTTGGACATATATATAGAGGACTTTCTTGTCCGACATGATAGTATGCTATCCGGTTGCTCTTTATCTTAACATGTACACTTGTATTATTATACTGACTCTCTGATACATGTTGATAAAACCCTTAGGATATTTGCTTGACTACCAGGACTATGATGCGGATGATACTACTGGGATTTGTGTAGTCCACAAGAACATCCTTTAACTATTCCTAGTCAAGGAAGTATCGAGACAGGGCTTCGATATTCCAGAGTAGACCAGTGTGTACGTTTCTTGACCTTGTAGGGGGCGATGGCTAATCCCATAACCATTGGTGTTTGACATCAAAGATTGTATACAGGTGCTCATTAGAGAATGGGTACACCGAACAGGACTCACCGAGAACTCGTAGATGGTACTATACCTATCGTCAGATAGTAGTTCTCTGGTGACACTGGTACAGGTTAGTCTGTAGACCCGAGATCGTCATAGTGTCCTGTGTGGTTCCCGCTGTAATTTGATTTCCTTCCTACCATGGCTTAAAGGAGTCACGCAAACAGGTGGATTTTGGTTACAGTCCCGAGTCACATGGAGGCAGTAAGCGATAGGAGGGGTTTCGTCTTTCCCGGTATAGGGAGTTGATGTTGCGCTATGATTGATATGCTATAACAGTAAGTCCTTGGTTAGGGTTGATGAGATTTACTGGTAAGTGTTATCAGTAGTTTTTCGAACCGTTATGAGCCATACATCATGTAACGACTCTGTTTTTAATGTACATAAATTAGTTTAAAGTTAAAGTACTAAATATTGTATTTGCAACTCTGAGTATGCTATAAGTATTTAATTTCTTTTAGAACGACAAGAAAGCACTTATAACTCATTGATAAAGCCTTGCACTGTTGTGATGTAGCCCCTGTGATCGAATCTCCCAGCCACATATTATTTTTAATGATTTTTCTTTTAAAATTTCTGGAAGCCCAAAAATTTACACGTGCAATACACGTAAAAATGAAAACTCACTAAAATCAAACATGTAGAAAATATCATATAAACAGATAGGGACACGTTGCAAACATCCAAAACCCAGACCCCCTACATCGACCGGCGAGATTAGCCAAAGGTCCGGCGGCGCCGCCCTCCCCCCGTGGGGAATGCCTCCAATTCTTGAACCCTAGTCTCTTGGCCTCCTCCCATAACCCCAGTACTTTTTAATTTCTTTGTAAATTTACAGAGAGATTAAATTCACCTATTTAATCTATTTTAATGCATTTTTAATTCCCTAAACCCTAATTCTATCATATAAATACAACACCATACATAGCCCTCTCTATTCTGAAATCTATCATCAAAACTCTCAAATTTTCCAAGTCAAATTAGTTGAACTAGTGGAGTTAGCCCAAGGTCATCTTCCGGCAACGACTCGGGACAAATCCGTCGACCTTGCGACTCCATGAAGTTCTCAAACCTTTCCCATACCTTTCCTCTCATGTTTCAAACTGTAAGTCCTCTCTCCTCTCATCTTTTCCTATTCTAAAAAGATCTCTTTTCAAAACTCGTTGGAAGTGGAGTTAATCCAACTTCCGATTTTAATTTTGTTAAAAACATAACTTATCTTAATAACCAAACACCCATAGTATTACAACTTGTTTAGTAATAATAAACAAACATTTAGAGCAAGTTTCAATTCAAAATACAATACTATGCAACTTTTATTTCACTTTTACGGTTAAATAGCATAAAATTTCTATTCGACATCTTTCATCATATTTGCTCATATTACCTTTAGATAACTCACGAGGTAATGACCTATCTCATCACAACACTCATCATGATATAGCACGATGGTTTTTGGAACAATATTTTGTGGGATGAATACAATTTTACAATAAAATACCTTAAACTAAAAAAACCGTATTCTTTAAGATTGTTTTAATTAAATTCCTTGCAAATAATCCTCTACAATCGATTTTGGGGAACCCAATTTGGATGGTGCGGATTATCGCGCATCCTCGGTACTAGTATAGCGAGATGCAGACCTCCTCACGGAGCATCCTATCTCGATGGAATTTTTAATATAATTTTTAAGAATAATGTGATTTTCTATTTAATAAATAAATTCTATTTTTATATACATATATATATTATCAAAATATCTATTTTAAATATATATAATAAATTCCATGTTTTCTAAACAAAGGAATCACAAATTTCATGAATATACCATCACAAATCCATACAATTCCAATTTACACTAAAATACCCTATAATATTCAATCTAGGTTTATAATCATTAGATTACTTCACTTTTAAAAATTACATCCATGAAAACCCTAAATACGACTAATAAATACTTGAGTTTTATTTTGAAATTATATCAAAACCATTTTTTCATAAAACCCCCCTCAAGTTTATTAATTTACAATAAGGACCCTAATAAATATAGGTTTAAGCGGGACCAATTCTCTTGAGCCTCAGAGAACCGGAGAAAGTGCGTGCTTGTCTATTTAAGGTAGAAAACTAAAATGGGGTTATCAATGGTAATTGGCTTGGAAAAAGTCATAAATCTTGCTGTCCATATGCAACAGTTACCGATAACTCCAAAACCTAATTCATGAATCAAATTCTGTTTAAGTGTCTGGCTCAGACAGAGTCTCGGTCTAATCTGAAAACAATCCATACATGAATACAATCCAAATACAACATGAATCCATATATACTGAATACTATCAAATATCAACATGACTTGAACTGACCGAACCATGGATATACATTGACTTAATTACATGACTCTTCGTTTACATCCTTATCCGTTTATATGAGCAATTGATATCATGGTTTTGGCAAGTCTTACATCTATAAAACAACACAACAAACATTACGGAGTTTTTAATGGGGTAGATTGGTATGGAATGTGTTAAAAGTGGCACGATGATGGTCACTTTAATACACCTAACATGAATATCTGTTGCTGTTGTTCCGTGGCTTAACGGTTCCTTGTGCTCCGTATACCTTAGTCCACAGAATAGTTGGACTCCTTCTCGTATACACTAACATATTCTATACCATGTTACAAACAACTATGTTAGTGTAACAAACATACATTATACAGTTATATTCTCTCTTATCTGTCTATTTTATTTCTATCTCTTTGGGACTTACCGAGCGATTATTCACTGATGACATTCCCTTTCTATTCTTTCTTTGGAATGTTGTCAGGAGGACCCGACTCTCTGGAGATCGAGCCCAGCTTAAAAGACTTGAAGCAGTTCATCGAGGACCCCGAGCTCTGGTCACTTATATACACTTTTACTTTCAGTTCATATCATTGTTTAGGCATTGCTTTCCACATTGGATTTACTTTTCAGTTGTATTTTAAAGAATGTTTAATAAATAAAAAGTTGTTCATTTACATCTCATGTCATTCTTGTGTATATTTATATTATATTGCTTATTTACGCTTAACGTGTTTACTTCTGAGTTATACGTCGCGGGCCTAGTCACGTCTTCTTATCCATACACCAGGAAGCGAGGCTTGACAGGTTTTGTTTGCGGCCCATGCAAGTCAGTTCTGCATGGAAACCTAAGCAATATAACACAAGAATTAAAATACTCGGCAACTAAACATTTTTAATATTTCATATTTCTTGAATCTATCCTGACCCTATTTTTCTTTCAAGGTTATGGATTCTCCGAACAATACTAGCACCAACGTGAACGGCAACACCACTTCACCACCTCTTCCACTTACGCCTACCATTGTAGCTCCGATCAACGAGCATATGGTATTGCTTGAGGCATTAAAGAGCCTCTTGGAGGAACAGCAGCAACGGACTGCTATCCTAATGAACCGCTCAGAAGCTGAGGCACCTGGAGTGAAACAATTCTGGGCACTGCATCCTAAGCAATTTTCTGGGAAAGAGAGCCTTCTGGAAGCTGAAGAATGGGCTCAATCCATTGAGGACGATCTGGCAGCAGCACAAGTCCCAGACATCGCTTGGGTAAGAGTTGAAAAACTGCAACTAACTGACAATGCCAGGGTATGGTGGAAGGCGGAAGAAAGCCGTCTTGCCCAACCGATTGAATGAAGGATTTTTCGCGAGATGTTCGACGTGAAATATTTTTCTGAGACTTCCCACTTTGATATGTAACGACAATTCATCAACTTGCAACAAGGCTCTATATGGAGCAAATCCATGGATGAGTATGATGCTGAGTTCACTATGTTGAGCAGGTAAAATATGTCTCAAATATTCGAATTTTCTGATATCACATACTACACGGCTAACATAAGACTGTAACAGGTTCGCGGCACATCTCATACCGATTGCTGAGATCAGGACCAGAAAATTTCGGCAGGGGTTGGACCAGGAAATCTAAGCTGCTCTAGCTATAGGAGATTTCCCAACCCATGACCTAGCTTTGAAGGCTGCCTAAAATTATAAGGCAGTGGTGAAGAAGAAAGGCAGACCTCAATCTGCCGGTATGAAACACCCTGCTACTCAGATAGCAGGAGGAGCCTCTTTTAGGCCACCTTTTGTACCCAGGAAACCGGAAGTACCTTTCAACCGGCCCAGTTCAGACTTTTACACCTACTGCAGGAGGAATGGACACATGGCGAAGGGCTGCAGACGTGCTAATCGTCTTTTCTTAGTCTGTGGCTCATCCACACATGATACTGGAGCTTGTCCTCAAAGACTCAATCCAAATTCTACAACCATGCCAGCAATCATCTATCTGCAACAGCCAGCTATCCAGGCGCCTGCACAACGTCTTGCTCTTCTAGCTCCACCTCCTCGTGGACCTACAACACCTCCTCCTCGTCAGTTCCATCAAGCGCAAAGGAACGTACCTCAAGGACAGGGGAACGAATAGAGGAATGCTCCTCCAGCAAGAAGGAATATACCGAGGCGACAGGCTTTCACAATGACTGTGGAAAAAGTTGAAGCCACTGGCCAAGTCTTCACTGGTAACTCTTTTCTTTGAAACTTTCTTTCAATCCTTATACATATAAAATATCTTATCCTATACCAAAACATATTCTACACAACTTAGGTATAATCTTAGTAGCCTCACTATCTGCACTAGCACTCTTTGATACTAGAGCATCTCATTGCTTTATGTCGCAACGGTTTGTCCGAACTCATGTGATTCCAGTCAAACCGCTCGTATCCAGTTGGAATGTCAGTTTAAGGAATGACGTTCTAAAGGCAACAATTTGATACAACCTGCGTCCAGTGGTCGTTTGCAGCTGAGAATTTTATGCTGACTTCAAGGTGCTGTACATATGAACTTCGATGTAGTTTGGGGTTTGGATTGGCTAGGAACTTTCTATGCTACTATCGACTGTCGTCAAAGGAGGTTAGTGTTCGATATTCCAGAGAATCCGGTATTTTATTTCAAAAGTGGAGACCACACCCTGGAGCCTAGAGCATACAAAGCAAAACTGATGAAGGCAGTGATTGCAACTCTAAAGGCGGGAGAAGATAAGCCAGAGGTAGTTCGAGAGTTCAATGATGTATTTCCTGAAGACATATTAGGTTTACCTGATCAAGCTCTTGAATTTTTAATTGATTTAGTACCTAGAGCACAATCGGTGATCAAAGCATCATACTGATTAAGTCCAGAAGGTTTGAAGGAGATCCGTACTCTGCTGGACGAACTTCTGCAGAAAGGATGGATTCGCCACAGTACATCAAGTTGGGGATCTCCAGTGTTGCTTGTGAATAAGAAAGAAGATTCATATATAATGTGCATTGATTATAGAGTTTTGAACGAAATCACGATAAAGAACAAGTATCCACTACCAGGTGAAGGTCAAAGAGTCTGATATTCCGAAGATGGTATTCAGGACTCGCTATGGACATTATGAATTTCTCGTGATTCCATGTGGAGTGACCAATGCACCAGCCATATTCATGAATCTGATGAATCAAGTTTTCCGAGAGTACCTAGACAGGTTCATTGTCATATTCATCGACGACATCCTGGTGTATTCTAAGAATTGGAAAGAGCACGCTGAACATTTACAAATTGTTCTGGAGACTTTGCGACAGCATCAACTCTATGCCAAGTACAGCAAGTGGGAATTTTGGTTAGAACAAGTCGGATTTCTCGGACATATCGTTTCAAGTGAAGGAATCTCTGTAGATCCAGCTAAAGTATCAGCAGTACGCGAATGGCCAACACCAAAGACAGTGAAAGACATTCAAAATTTCTTGGATTTAGCAGGATACTAACGAAGCTTTATTGAAGGATTTTCGAAGATTGCAACATGCCTAACCAAGCTCACACGTAAAGACGAAGAATTTGTGTGGTCAGAAACATGCGAACAAAGTTTCGTAGAACTCAAATCAAGATTGACATCAGCACCTATTCTCGTAATACCGGACCAATCTGGATGTTTCATAGTACATTGCGATGCATCCGGTAAGAGATAAGGATGTGTTCTACCCCAACACGGTAAAGTTGTAGCTTATGTATCAAGACAGCTGAAAGTTCATGAGCGTAACTATCTGACGTATGATCTGGAGTTGGCAGCCGTTATCTTTGCACTCAAGATTTGGCGCTATTATCTTCTTCGAGAATGGGTAGATATCTATACAGACCACAAAAATCTGAAGTATGTGTTTACTCAGAAAGAGTTAAATATACTGCAGAGAAGATGGTTAGATCTTATGGTGGATTTCGACATCAACCTACAATATTATCCAGGGAAGGTGAATGTAGTACCTGATGCATTTAGTCGTCAACCACTATCAATGAATCTCACCGAACAGTGGAAACTACAGCAAGATTTGCAACAGATGGAGATAGAAGTGGTCATGCCAGGTAACCCTTCAAATTTGATGAACTTACATGTTCAGTCTACTATTGTTAATCAGATCAAATCAGCTCAAGCAAGTGATGTCAAGTTACAAAAGATCAGAGAACAAGTAGAAAGTGGATTTCGAATAGACTTCATCATTCACGAAGATGTATCTTTGAGATACGGAAGTAGATTTTGTGTACCATAAGGTCCTGTTCAGGAAGAGTTGATGAAAAAAACTTACAGCTTTCCTTACTCAGTACACCCTGGTGGTACAAAAATGTATAAAGATTTACGACAACATTAATGGTGGCATGGAATGAAGCATGAAGTAGCCAGAAGCATAGCCAAATGCTTGGTGTATGAGCAAGTAAAAGCTAAATATCACAGGACTGCTGGTTTACTTCAACCATTACCTATTCCAGAATGAAAGTGGCAACACATAGCACAAAAGGTAACGATGCAGTATGGTTATTTGGATTGACTCACAAAGTCGGTTCATTTCATCCCATTTCGAGTTGGCCAATCTACCGAGACACTAGCAAAGAAGTACATGGAGGTAAGTGTGAATCTAAGTAAGATTTAACTTTTCAATGTGTACTATCTCTGATACCCAGGAACTCATGCAGGAGATCGTAAGATTACATGGAGTACCGGTTTACATTGTCTCCGATCGTGACATCAGATTCTGATCGCAATTTTGGCAGAGTCTGTAAGCTAGCTTGGGAACGAATCTAAACTTTAGCACAGCTTATCATCCACAAACAGATGGTCAGTCTGAGCGAACAATTCAGATTCTTGAAGATATGCAAAGCACCAACACTTGGAGTTCCAACCGGGAGATCGTGTCTTTATGAAGATTTCTCCAAACCGTAGAGTGATTCGTTTTAGAATGAGTCGGAGAAGTGGCATATCGTTTGTCACTTCCACCCTCATTGGAAGGAGTACACAACGTATTCCACATATCCCAACTCCAAAGGTAAGTGAGTGACCCTAACCAAATCCTGGATCACTCGGAGCTCACTGTACAGCCAGACTTATCTTGTGAGCAACAACCCGTTGAAATCCTAGATAGAAAGGTAAAATCACTTAGGAACAAGGAAGTAAATTTAGTCCGAGTGATCTGGAGGAAAGACTCACCAGGAAAATCAACGTAGGAAAGAGAAGACGACATGCGTGCAAGATACCCTTTCTTATTTGTAAATTAGTCCTTAAATATTTGTAAATTTCGAGGATGAAATTTTTGTAAGGATGGTGGAATGTAACGACTCTGTTTTTAATGTACAGAAATTTGTTCAAAGTTAAAGTACTAAATGGAGTATTTGCAACCCTGAGTATGCTATAAGTATTTAATTTTATTTAGAACAGAAAGAAAGCATTTGTAGCTGATTGGTAAAGCATTGCACTGCTGTGACGTAGCCCCTGTATTAGAATCCCCCAGCCACAAATTATTTTTAATGATTTTTCTTTTAAAAATTTTGGAAGCCCAAAAGTTTACACATGCAATACATGTAAAAATGAAAAGTCACTAAAATCAAACATATAGAAAATGTCATATGAATAGATAGGGACACGTGGCAAACATCCAAGACCCAGACCCCCTACATCGACTGGCAAGATTGGCCAAAAGGCCGGCGGCGTCAGGGCCCCCATGGGGAATGCCTCCAATTCTTGAACCCAAGTCTCTTGGCCTTCCCCCTTAACCCCAGTATTGTTTGATTTCTTTGTAAATTTACAGAGAGATTAAATTCACCTCTTCAATCCATTTTAATGCATTATTAATTCTCATTTTTAATTTGCTAAACCCTAATTCTATCCTATAAACACCACCTCATACTTATCCTTCTCTATTATGAAATCTATCATCAAAACTCTCAACTTTTCCAAGTCAAATTAGTTGTACAAGTGGAGTTAGCCCAAGGTCATCTTCCGGCGACGACTCGGGACAAATCCGGCGAACCCACGACTCTACGAAGTTCTCAAACTTTTCCCATACCTCCCCTCTCTCTTTTCAAACTGTAAGTCCCCTCTCCTTTCCTCTTTTTCTATTCTAAAAAGATCTCTTTTCAAAACTCGTCGGAAGTGGAATTAATCTGACTTTCGATTTTAATTTGTTAAAAATATAACTTATCTTAATAACCAAACACCCATATTGTTACAACTTGTTTAGTAATCATAAACAAAAATTTAGAGCAAGTTTCAATTCAAAATACAATGCTATGCAACTTTTATTTCACTTTTACGGTTAAATACCACAAACCTTCTATTCGACATCTTTCATCAAATTTGCTTATGTTACCTTTCGAAAACTCATGAGGTAATGACCTATCTCATCACAACACTCATCATGACATAGCACGATAGCTTTTGAAACAATATTTTATGGGATAAATACAATTTTACAATAAAATACCATAAACTAATAAAACCGTATTCTTTAAAAAAATTTAATTAAATTCCTTGCAAATAAAGCTTTACAACCCATTTTGGGGAACCCAATTTGGATGGTGCGGGTTATCGCACATTCTCGGTACTAGTAGAGCGAACATTCGATCTCGATGGAATTTGTAATACAATTTTTAAGAATAATGTGATTTTCTATTTAATAAATAAATTCTATTTTTATCTACATATATATTATAAAAATATCTATTTTAAATATATATAATAAATTCCATGTTTTCTAAACAAAGAAATCACAAACTTCATGAATATACCATAACAAATCCATATAATTCCAATTTACACTAAAATACTCCATACTATTCAATCTAGGTTTATAATCATTAGAATACTTCACTTTTAAAAATTACATACATGAAAACCCTAAATACGACTAATAAATACTTGAGGTTTATTTTGAAATTATATCAAAACCATTTTTTCATAAAACCCCCACAAGTTTATTAATTTACAATAATGACCCTAGTAAATATAGTTTTGTCGGGACCAATTCTCTTGAGCCTCAGGGAGTTGGAGAAAGTGGGTGCTTGCCTATTTAAGGTAAAAAGATAAAACGGAGTTATCAATATTAATTGGCTTGGAAAAAGTCATAAATCCTGCCGTCCATGTGCAACAGTCACAGATAACTTCAAAATCTAATTCAGGATTCAAATTCGGTTTAAGTGTCTGACTCAGACGGAGTCTCAATCTAATTTGAAAACAATCCATACATAAATACAATTCAAATATAACTCCAATATAACATGAATCCATATATACTGAATACTATCAAATATCAATATGACTTGAACTGACCGAACCATGGATATACATTGACTTGATTACATGACTTTCCGTTTACATCCTTATCCGTTTACATGAGCAATTGATATCATGGTTTCGACAAGTCTTACATATATAAAACAACATAACAAACATTATGGGTTTTTTAATAGGGTAGATTGGTACGGAATGTGTTAAAAGTGGCACGATGTTGGTCACTTTAATACACCTAACCTGAATATTCGTTGCTGTTGTTCCATGGATTAACGGTTTCTTGTGCTCCGTATACCTTAGTCCACGGAATAGTTGGACTCCTCTCGTATACACTGACATATTCTGTACCAACCTACAAACAACTACATTAGTATAACAAACACACATTATACAGTTATATTCTCTCTCATATGTCTATTCTATTTCTATCTCTTTGGGACTTACCGAGCAATTGTTCACTGACGACATTCCCTTTCTATTCTTTCTTTGGAATGTTGTCAGGAGGACCCGACTCTCTGGAGATCGAGCCCATCTCAGAAGACTTGGAGCAGTTCATCGAGGACCCCAAGCTCTAGTCACTTGTATATACATTTACTTTCAGTTCATGCCATTATTTAGGCATTGCTTTCCACATTGTATTTACTTTTCAGGTGTATTGTAAAGAATGCTTAATAAATAAAAAATTGATGTTCATTTACATCTCATGTCTTTCTTGTATACATTTATATTATATTGCTTATTTACTGTAACAACTCCAATTTCAATGTACAGAAAATTTATTTAAAAGTTAATGTAAAAATGGAGTATTTGCAATCCTGTGAATGCTATAAGTATTTGAATTGCTTTTAAACAATAATAAATCACTTGTAGCTCATTGGTAAAGCCTTGCACTGCTGTGATGTAGCCCCTGTGTTCGAATCCCACCAGCCACATTATCTTTTTATTAATTTTTCTTTTAATCTTTTAGAAGCCCAAAGGTTTACATGTGCACTTCATGTAAAATAAAAATTTACACAGAAAATAAACATGTGCACTAGGGTACCAAACGACTAGGACACGCAGCCAAATTTCATAGACTCCTCACCGGATTTGGGCTGGCAACTTTGGCCCTTCGGCCGGCACCGCCAGGCCCCCCGTAGGGGATGGTCCCCAAACTTCAAGTCCACACCCCTCGACCTCCCCTCTTAACCCCTGTACTGTTTGTTTTTATTAAAAATAAATAGAGAATTTAAAAGTGGCATTAAACCGAATTTTTAATGCATTTTTAATTCATTCTTCATCACCCTAAACCCAAAATTTTCCTATAAATACCACCCTCCATTTTACACTTCCTCACTCAGAAATTCTCTACTAAAACTCTCTTAAAAATTCTAAGTCCTAAGTTGTGCAAGTGGAGTTACCAAGAGGCGAAGTTCCGGTAACGTTCCAAGAAAATTCCGGCGACGAAACGACGTCCCGACGCTTTCCTAATCTTCCCCTACCTCTCCTCCGTCTTAATAGCCTGTAATTCCCCTCTCCCATTCTCTTTTTCTATTCTAAAACTCCTCTTTTTCAAAAGTCGTCGGAAGCGGAGTTATTCCGACTTCCGATTCATTTTTTCTTTAAAAATTCCATATTTCTTAAATCATAAAATACCATATTCTCATATAATGTTGAACAAAAATAAATAATCACATTAGAACAAGTTTCATCTCAAAATAATTCATGTTGCAATTTTTATTTCACTTTTATAGTAAAATACCATAATATTACATACAACTTGTAAATGTTCAATTTAACCGTATTACCTTTAGAAAACTCACGAGGTAATGACCTATCTCATCACAACACACATTTTTGACATAGCACGATGAATTTTGGGATTCTATATTATGTGAAAAATACGCTTTTACGAATAAATACGCTAAACTTACAAAACCGTTTTCTTTAAAAAGTGTGTTATCTAATTCTTTGCAATTGTGCCTCTACAACCCATTTTGGAGATCCCCGATCGGGATGGTACGGGTTATCGCACGTCCTTGGGCCTAGTAGAGCGAGATGCAGACCTCCGCAAGGAGCATTCGATCTCGATGAAATTTTTAATGCAATTTTTAAAAAAATGAGATTTCTAAAATATAAATAAAATTATTTATATATATATATGAATATTAACAAAAAATCTATTTTAAATATATTATACAAATATTCCATATTTTCTAAATCAAAGGAATCGCCATTTCATGAACTACCATGACAATTCAATACAATATTAATATTTCACTAAAATACCATATACAAATAAAACTAGGTTCTACTCACTAGAAAATTTCATTTTTATAAAATATACATTTATGAAAACCCTAAAGACGATAATTAAATACTTGAGGCGTATTTTGAAAGTATATCAAAACTATTTTTATGTAAAACTCCCTCAAGCTATACTAAATTACAATAAGGACCCTAGTAAATATAGGTTTAAGCGGGACCAGTTCTCTTGAGCCTCAGGGAGCCGGAGAATATGGGTGCTTGCCTATTTAAGGTAGACAATCTAACAACGGTGTTACCAACATGGGGTAATTGTCTTGGAAAAATACACAAATCCTGCCGTCCATGTGCAGCAGTTACCGATAACAAAAAAAACCAATTCAGGACTTCAATTTCTTTTCAAAGTGTCTCACTCAGACAGAGTTTCAATCTAATTAATCTGACTTGAATATGATTCAAGTATAAACTACAATACAACATGAATCCATGAATATTAGAATTCAATATATATCAATCTATTTTGACTGAACCGAACGATGGATATACTCTGTTTACATGACTATCCATTTATATCCATTCTGTTTGCTGATATCATGGTTTCGGCAAGTCTTCCATTTACTATAAGACAAGACAAGATAATACAATCAATACAATAAACATTACGGGGTTTATAAAGGGGTAGACTGGTACGGAATGTGTTAGAAGTGGCACGAGACGGTAACTTTAATACACATAATCTGAATATCCATTGTCGTTGTACCGTGGCTGAACGGTTCCTTGTGCTCCATATACTTAGTCTCCGGATAGAGGGACTCCTCTTGTATAAACTGGCATATTCTGTACCAAGCTACAAACAACCGCGTTAACATTATAATCAAATATTACTAGTTATACTCTATTTCTGTCTATTCTATCTATCTTTGGGACTTACCGAGCGATTGTTTGCTGACGACATTCCTATTTCTCTTATTTCTTTGGAATGTTGCCAGGTGATTTAGACTCAATGGTGATCGAGCCCAGTACAGAGGATTTAGAGCAGTTTTCCTTGGACCGAGAGCTGTAGGCACTTATATATACTTTTTTTTATTTCAGTTATGCCATTGTTTAGACACTGCTTTCCATCCATGTATTTACATTTCCAGTTGTACTTGTAAATAATTGTTAAATAAATAAAAGTTGCAGTTCATTTATATTCCTATCTCTTGTGTACATTTTTACTTTATATTGCTTAGATACGCTTAGCGTGTTTATTTCGGAGTAAATACGTAGCGGGCCTCGCCACGTCCCCTCCCCGTACACTGTGAAGCGGGATGTGACAGGTTTTGTTGGCAGCCCTGTAGGTCAGTTCTGCATGGACATGCGGGTCAATTCTTCATGAAGTCCTAAGCAATATATACACAAGAATCAGCAACTAAAAACATTCTTTATAATCATATTCCTTGAATCTTACAATTTCATATACTTTGAATCTGTCCTAACCCTATTTTTCTTTCAAGGTTATGGATTCTCCAAACAACACCAGCACTAACTTCAACAACACACCACCACCTCTACCGCTTATGCCTACCGTCGCTGCTCCGATCAACGAGCAGACGGTACTGCTTAAGGCAATTCACAGCCTCCTGGAAGGAAAGTAGCAACAGACTGCTATTCTGATGAACCGTACAGAAGCGGACGCGCCTGGAGTAAAGCAATTCCGGGCATTGCACCCAAAACAATTTTTGGGAAAAGAGAGCCCACTGGAAGCTGAAGAATGGGCTCAAAATATTGAGGATTATCTGGCAGCGGCACAAGTGCCGGAGATCACTTGAGTTCGAGTTGCGAAACTACAACTCACTGACAACGCTCGAGTTTGGTGGAAGGAAGAAGAAAGCCATCTTGCCCAACCTATTGAATGGAGAACTTTTCGCGTCATGTTCGACGCGAAATACTTCCCAGAAACTGCCCGATTTGACATGGAGCAGCAGTTCATCCACCTACAATAGGGTTCTATGTAGACAAAATCGGTGGATGAATATGACGCTGAGTTTACCATGCTCAGTGGGTAAGAAATGTCTCAATTTTCGATTTTCAAATATCACATATTACAAATCTAACACAAGACATTAACAGGTTCGCGGCACACTTGATACCGACAGCTGAGATCAGGTCCAGACGATTTCAGCAAGGGTTAGATCCGAAAATCCAAGCTGTCATAGCTATAGGGGATTTTCCAACCCACGAGCTGTCCCTGAAAGCTGCCAGCCGATATGAGGCAGTGGTAAAGATGAAAGGAAGACCCTAATTTTCTAGGATGAAGCGCCCTACCACTCAGATGGAAGGAGGAGTCTCTTCAAGGCCAAAATTTGTCCTCAGGAGACCGGGAGTACCAAACAACCGGCCCAACCTAGCCTTTTGTATCTACTGCAGGAGAGATGGACATTTGGCGAAAGACTGCCGGCATGCAAATCGTCTTTGCTTAGTCTGCGGCTCAGCCACTCATGATATTAGGGTTTGTCCTCGTAGACACAATCCAAATGCTGCAACCAGACCGGCAATTACTTATCAGCGGCACCCAACTATCCAGGCTCCTGCTCCACGACTCACTTTCCCTGCTCCACTTCTTCATGAACCAACCGCACCTCCTCCTCGTCAGTTCCATCAAGACACCTAACCTGTATTCCATTGTTGTTGTATCGTGGCATGAACGGTTCCTTGTGTTCCTGATATCTTAGTCTCCGAGGCAAGTGAGACTCCTCTCGTATACACAGGCCTCTTCTGTACCAAGCTACAAATAACAGCGTTAACACTAAATACAACATTATAACAATATAATATAACTTTAAAAGTTACACACGCTCTCTCTCTCTCTCTCTCTGTCTATTCTACTTCTCTCTTATCTTTGGGACTTACCGAGCGATTGTTCGCTGACAACATTCTTCTCTTTCTTCTTTGGAATGTTATCAGGTGTTTCGGACCTTCAGGAGATCGAGCCCACCAGCGAGGACTTGGATCAGCTAGCCTTCGACCCGAAGCTCTAGATACTTGTACATTTTATTTCAGTACTTTCCATTTCTGTTATGTCACTGTTTAGGCATTGCTTTCCATGCCATGTATTTACTTTTCAGATGCATTGTACAAAAAAATGTTAATAAATAAAGTTGATATTCATTTACATCTTGTCTCTTGTGTACATTTTATTTTATATTTTTTAGATATGCTTAGCGTATTTACTTCTGAGTAAAGGAGCGGCCTCGTCGCGTCCTCTTCCCGTACACTGGGAAGCTGAGCGTGACAGGTTTTGTTGGCAGTCCATGCAGGTCAGAGCTGTATGGAACCCTACCATGCAGTTCAGTTCTGCGTGGACAACCTAAATAATATAACAAAAGAACCAGCAACTAAAAACATTCTTTACAATTCATATTTCTTGAATCTTATCATTTCATATATTTTGAATCTGTCATAACCCAAAATTCCTTCACCTCTTTTACAATCTTAACAAAACCTTCGCATTCTTTCATTCCTTCACACATTTTCACACACCACCAATAGTTACACCACCAAACTTTCCTTGAATCCGTTACACTTTCTTTTTAAAAATTTCGAGGACGAAATTTTTATAAGGAGGGTAGAATGTAACGACCCTAAACTTTCTGTACGAAATTTTTTTAAAATACGGAAAGGGGTACTTTTGCCTAAGCACAAGTTATAAGTTTGTTTTGCTTTTGAACAGCAAGAAGGAGCTTGTAGCTCATTGGTAAGATCTTGCACTGCTGAACCAAAGCACCAGAGTTCAAATCCCATCAGCCACATTATTTTTTATATTGATTTCTTTTAATCTTTTTAGAAGCCAAGAGTCTACACATGCATAACCCGTAAAACCAAAAGTCACATATAAAACAAACGAGCTCAGGAGGTAGACCAATCGACGGTGGACACGTGGTGACGAGCCCCGCCCGACTCGGCCGACTCGGGCCGGCGACTCGTCCAAATCGGCCGGCGGCGCCGGTTCAGGTGAGTCGGATCGCCGATTTTCCTTCTTGAAACCTATGTATTTTTGCCTCCCCATAACCCCTGTATGGTTTAATCCCCTGCACATTAACAGAGCCTTTTTAAAACCCCATTAATCTAGTTTTAATACAAATTTTTAATACAATTTTCAATACATCTTTTCATCTAACCTAACCCTAAAATTCTCCTATAAATACCCACACTCTTTTTCATCTCCTCACTCCAAATCTCTGTCCAAACTCTTAAGAAAAATCTATAGACTTTTTGTGTACATGTGGAGTTAGCGAAGGGCGAGACTCCGACGAACTTCCGACGACGACCCTAGGAGCTCCCAGCGACGAAACGACGCACCGGCACCTCCTACCACTCCCTCTTCCTCTTCTTTAATCTAAAATACAGTAAATCCCTCCTCTCTCTTCTCTTTTCTAAGCTAAAAACTTGTATTTCTAAAACCCGACGGAAGCGGAGTTAATCTGACTTCCGATTCGGTTTTCTTTAAAAAGTTCCAATTTTCTTAAATACAACAATACCAAACTTGCACATCATGACCATTAAATATTAACAAGACATATTGAATAAGTTCCATATCAAAAGAATGTATATTGTAATTTTTATCGCATCTTTTCAGAAAAAATACCATGTAGTTTAGTTTCGACATTAAATATCATAATTCCTTGCTATACCTTTAGTTAGTTCACGAGGTAATGACCTATCTCTTCACAACACTCATCTGTAACATAGCACGATATTTTTTTGGAAACTAGAATACAGAAATACGACGCTTACAAATAAATACCATGAACTACAAAACCTTTTTCTATAAGATTAAGTATTTTAAACAAATCTTTGAAAAGCGCCGCTACAACCCATTTTTGGGAACCCGTTCAGGATGGTGCGGATTATCGCACATTCTCGGGATTAGTAGTGCGAGATGCAGACCTCTACAAAGAGCATACGGTCTCGAAAGATTTAAAATATAAATATCTTAAGAAAATGAGATTTCTAGAAAATAATAAATTAAAATTATTTTATATATATATATATATATTTGTATCATCAAAATATCTAATTTTTGTTATAATATAAATATTCCAACTTTTCTAAATCAAAAGAATCACTTTACATGAAAACACCATGCAATTCTATACAAGTTCAATACTTTACAATTAAATACCATATATTATGAAATTAGATTTTATTCAGTAGAAATGTCAAAATGATAAAATATACATCAATAAAAACTTTAAAGACGATAATAAAAAACTTAAGGTGTATTTTGAAAATTATACAAAATTATTTTTACATAAAACCCCCTCAAATTATATTAAATTACAATAAGCACCCTAGTAAATATGGGTTTAAGCGGGACCCGTCTCTTGAGCCTCAGGGAGTCGGAAATATGGGTGCTTGCCTATTTAAGGTGGACAACTTAATAAACGGTGTTATCAACACAGTAATCGTCTTTGAAAAAGACACAAATCCTGTCGTCCATGTGCAGCGGTTACTGATAACACCAAAACCTAATTTAGGATTCAATTTTTTTTCTAATTGTCTGACTCAGACTAAGTCTCAATATAATCAATCTGACTTGAATGAGATTCAAGTATATATATAACAATTCAATATGAATCCATATATTCAATCTGTTCAATCTATCAATATATACAACTTGATTGAACCGAACCATGAATATACATCCAACTACATGATTCTCTAGTTACATCCATTTACCGATATCATGGTTTCAGCAAGTCATCCATCTATAATACAAGACAATACAATTTACAATACAATACAAACAATACAATCAAGACATCGCGGGGTTTAAGGGGTAGATTGGTACGGAAGGTGTTAGAAGTGGCACGAGACAGTAACCATAAGACACCTAACCTATATTCCATTGCTATTATATCGTGGCATGAATGGTTCCTTATGTTTCTGATACCTTAGTCTTCGGGGAAAGTGAGACTCCTCTTATATACACTGGCCTCTTCTATACCAAGCTACAAACAACAACGTTAACACTAAATACAACATTATAACAATATAATATAACTTTAAAAGTTACACACACTCTCTGTCTATTCTACTTCTCCCTTATCTTTGGGACTTACCGAGCGATTGTTCGCTGACGATATTCCTCTCTTTCTTCTTTGGAATGTTGTCAGGTGTTTCAGACCTTCAGGAGATCGAGCCCACCAGCGAGGACTTGGATTCGCTAGCCTTCGACCCCGAGCTCTAGATACTTGTACATTTCATTTCAGTACTTTCGATTTCTGTTATTCCACTGTTTAGGCATTGCTTTGCATTCCATGTATTTACTTTTTAGATACATTGTACAAAAGAATGTTAATAAATAAAGTTGTTGTTCATTTACATCTTGTCACTTGTGTACATTTTATTTTATATTGCTTAGATACGCTTAGCGTATTTACTTCTGAGTAAATACGTAGTGGCCTCGTCGCGTCCTCTGCCCGTACACTGGGAAGCGGGGCGCGACACTTTTCCTTATACCTAAAACCTATCCCACATAACTTAGGTACGATCTTAGTAGCCTCACTTCCTGCACTACTACTCTTCGATACTGGAGCATCTCATTGCTTTATGTCGCAACGGTTCGTCCGAACTCATGCGATTCCAATCAAACCGTTTGTATCCAACTGGAATGTCAGTTCAGGGAATGTCATTCTAAAGCAATAATGGGATACGACCTGTGTCCAGTGATCGTCTACAGCAGAGAATTCTATGCTGATTTCAAGGTACTGGACATACCGAATTTCGATGTCGTTTTGGGTATGGATTGGTTCGGAACTTTTTACGCTACCATCAATTGTCGTCAAAGGAGGGTAGTGTTCGAGATTCCAGAATAGCTAGTCTTTTATTTCAAAAGTGGAGACTGTACCGTGGAGCCAAGCACATACAAGGCAAAACCAAAGAAGACAGTGATTGCAACACTTCAAACGGAGGAAGGATCAAAGCCAGAGATAGTTCGAGAGTTCGATGATGTATTTCCTGAAGACATATCAGGTTTGTCTCCCGATCGAGCTCTTGAATTCAGCATTGATTTAGTACCTGGAGCACAACCGGTGATCAAAGCACCGTATCGGTTAAGCCCTAAAAGTTTGAAGGAGATCTGAACGCAGTTGGACGAATTATTGAAGAAAGGATGGAATCTTCCCAGCACTTCAAGTTGGGGATCTCCAGTTCTACCTGTGAAGAAGAATGAAGGTTCATATCAAATGTGCATTGATTATAGAGCTCCGAACGATGTAACTATAAAGAACAAGTATCCACTCCTACGCATCGACGACTTGTTCGATCAGCTAAGTGGATCTTGCGTTTTCTACAGGTTAGATCTTCGTTCGGGTTATCATCAGGTGAAGGTCAAAGAATGTGATATCCATAAAACGGCATTCAGAACTCACTATGGACATTAAGAATTTCTTGTGATGCCATTTAGAGTGACCAATGCACCGGCTATATTAATGAACCCAATGAATCAAGTTTTCCGAGAGTACCTAGACAGGTTTGTTGTCATCTTCATTGACGACATCATAGTGTATTCTAAGAGTCGGAAGGAACATGCCGAGCGCCTATGAATTGTCCTGGAAACTTTACGACAACATCAACTCTATACCAAGTACAGCAAGTGTGAGTTTTGGCTAGATCAAGTCGGTTTTCTCGGACATATTGTATCAGGTGATGGAATCTCTGTAGATCCAGCAAAGGTATCAGCAGTAAGCGAATGGCCGACACCGAAGTCAGGGAAGGACATTCGAAGTTTTTTGGGTTTAGCAGGATATTACAAAAGGTTTATTGAAGGATTTTCAAAGATTGCAATACCCCTGACCAAGAACACGCGTAAAAAAGAAGAATTCGTGTGATCAGAACCATGCGAACGAGCTTTCATAGAACTCAAGTCAAGATTGACATCAGCACCTGTTCTCGTCATACCGGACCAATCTGGAGGTTTCGAAGTGCATTGTGATGCATCCGGTAAGGAATTATGATGTGTTCTACATCAGCACGGTAAAGTTGTAGCTTATGCATCAAGACAGCTAAAGATTCATGAGCGCAACTATCCGACGCATGCTTTGGAGTTGGCGGCCGTAATCTTTGCACTCAAAATTTGGCGCCATTATCTTCTTAGTAAATGAGTGGACATATACACAGATCACAAAAGTCTAAAATATGTGTTTACTCAGAAAGAGTTGAATATGCGGTAAAGAAGATGGTTAGAACATATGGCAGACTTCGACATCAACCTACAATATCATCCAGGGAAGATGAATGTAGTACCTGATACACTTAGTCGCCAACCATTAGCGTTGAATCTCACTGCACAGTAGAAGCTTCAACAAGAATTGCATCAGATGGAGATTGAAGTGGTCAAGCCAGGTAACGCTTCAAGTTTGATGAACTTACAAGTTCAATCTACCATTGTTAATCAGATTCAAAGCAGCTCAGGCAAGTGATGCTAAGTTGCAAAAGATTAGAGAATAGTTAGAAAGTGGACTTCGAACAGACTTCATCATCAATGAACAAAGATCTTTGAGATACGGCAGTAGATTATGTGTACCAAAAAGTTCTGTGCGAGAAGAGTTGATGAAAAAAGCTCACAGCTCTCCTTATTCAGTATACCCTGGAGGTACAAAGATATACAAAGATCTGCTTCAAAATTACTGGTGGCATGGAATGAAGCATGAAGTAGCGAGAATCGTCGCTAAATGCTTGGTGTGTCAGCAACTAAAAGCTGAACATCACAGTACTGCTGGCTTACTTCAACTGTTGCCTATCCCAGAATGGAAGTGGAAACATATCACAATGGATTTCGTGACTGTACTTTCTCGCAGCACGAAAGGTAACGATGCGGTATGGGTTATTGTTGATCGACTCACAAAGTCGGCTCACATCATCCCATTTCGAGTTGGCCAATCTACTGAGACACTAGCAAAGAAGTATATAGAGGTAAGAATCTAAGCAAGATTTAAACTCTTCAATGTGTACCATCTCTGATACCCATGAATTTATGCAGGAAATCGTGAGATTACATGGAGTACCGGTTTGCATCGTCTCCGATCATGACATAAGATTTCGATCGTAATTTTGGCAAAGTCTGCAAGCTAGCTTGGGAACAAGTCTGAACTTCAGCACAACTTATCATCCACAAACAGATGGTCGGTCTGAGTGAACTATTTAGATATTAGAAGATATGCTAAGAGCGTGCATGCTAGACTTCGGAGGATCGTGGGAATATCGCCTACATCTTGTGGAGTTTTCATACAATAACAACTACCAAGCAAGTATCGGAATGGCACCATTTGCAACTTTATATGGAAGGAAGTGTCGATCGCCATTAAGTTGGGACGACATCGGAGATATGGAACTTCTTGGACCTGAGATGATAGTAGCAACAGTCGATATAGTTCACACTATCATGGAAAGAACACGCATAACCCAAGATCGACAGAAGCACTGGGCTGATGCAAAGCGCCGTCACATGGAGTTTCAACCGGGAGATCATGTATTTTTGAAGATATCTTAAAACTGTGGAGTGATTCGTTTGGAAGACGGGGTAAACTCAGTCCGAGGTATATTGGATCTTTCGACATACTCGAACGAGTCGGAGAAGTGGCTTATCGCATGGCACTTACACCTTCATTGGAAGGAGTGCACAATGTGTTCCACATATCCTAACTCAGAAGGTATGTGAGTGACCCCGGCCATATTCTTGATCACTCTGAGCTCACTGTACAGCCAGATTTATCATGTGAGCAACAACCTGTTGAAATCCTGGATAGAAAAGTGAAGTCACTTCAGAACAAGGAAGTAAACTTGGTTCGAGTGACGTGGAGAAAAGATTCACCAGGAGAATCAACATAGGAACGTGAGGAAGACATGCATGCAAGATACCCACATTTTTTTGTAAACTAGTCCTTAAAATAATTGTAAATTTCGAGGACGAAATTTTTATAAGAAGAGTAAAATATAACAACTCCAATTTCAATGTACAGAAAATTTATTTATAAGTTAATGCACAAATAGAGTATTTGCAATTCTGTGTATACTATAACTATTTGAATTACTTTTGAACAACAAGAAACCACTTGTAGCTCATTGGTAAAGCCTTGCACCGCTGAGACGTAGCCCCTGTGTTCGAATCCCTCCTGCCACATTATCTTTTTTTCAATTTTTCTTTTAATGTTTTAGAAACCCAAAGGTTTACACGTGCACTACACGTAAAATAAAATTTTACACAAAAAATAAACATGTGCACTGGGTATACCAAACGACTAGGACACGTGGCCAAATTTCACACTCCTCACCGGATTTGGGCCGGCGACTTTAGCCCTACGGCCGAGACCGCTGGGCCCCCCGTAGGGGATAGTCCCCAAACTTCAACTCCACACCCTTTCACCTCCTCACTTAACCCCTGTACTGTTTGTTTTTATTAAAAATAAATAGAGAATTTAAAAGTGGCATTAAACCAAATTTTTAATAAATTTTTAATTCATTCTTCATCACCCTAAACCCTAACTTTCCCTACAAATACCACCCTCCATTTTACACCTCCTCACTCAAAAATTCCCTGCCAAAACTCACAAAAAATTCTAAGCCCCAAGTTGTGTAAGTGGAGTTAGCAAGAGGCGAAATTCCGACAACGTTCCAAGAAAATTCCGGCGATGAAACGACGCCCCGACGCTTTTCTAATCTTCCCCTACCTCTCTTCCTTATTAATAGTCTATAAGTCCCCTCTCCCCTTCTCTTTTTCTATTTTAAAACTCCTCTTTTTCAAAACTCGTCGGAAGCGGAGTTATTCCGACTTCTGATTCGTTTTTTTCCTTTAAAAATTCCATTTTTCTTAAACCATAAAGTACTATATTCTCATATAATGTTTAACAAACATAAATAAACACAGTAGAACAAGTTTCATCTCAAAATAATTCATGTTGCAATTTTTATTTCATTTTTACAGTAAAATATCATCATGTTACATACAACCTGTAAATATTCAATTTAACCGTATTACCTTTCGAAAACTCATGAGGTAATGACTTAGCTCATCACAACACACATTTTTGACATAGCACGATAAATTTTGGGATTCTAGATTATGGGAAAATACGCTTTTACGAATAAATACCCTAAACTTATAAAACCGGTTTTATCAAAAAGTGTGTTATTTAATTACTTGCAATTGTGCCTCTACAACCCATTTTGGGGAACCCCGATCGGGATGGTGCGGGTTATCGCATGTCTTCGGGCCTAGTAGAGCGAGATGCAAACCTCCGCAAGAAGCATTCGATCTCGATGGAATTTTTAATGCGATTTTTAAGAAAATGAGATTTCTACAAAATAAATAAAATTATTTTTAAATATATATATATATATGAATATTAACAAAAGATCTATTTTAAATATATTATACAAATATTCCATGTTTTTTAAATCAAAGGAATCACTATTTCATGAAACCACCATGACAATTCAATACAATATCAATATTTCACTAAAATACCATATAGAATGAAAACTAGGTTCTACTCACTAGAAAATTTCATTTTTATAAAATATACATCTATGAAAACCCTAAAGATGATAATTAAATACTTGAGGTGTATTTTGAAAGTATATCAAAACTATTTGTACATAAAACCCCCACAAGTTATACTAAATTATAATAAGGACCCTAATAAATATAGGTTTAAGCGGGACCAGTTCTCTTGAGCCTCAGGAAGCCGGAGAATATGGGTGCTTTCCTATCTGAGGTAGATAATCTAACAACGGTGTAATCAACACGGTAATTGTTTTGGAAAAAGACACAAATCCTGCAGTTTATGTGTAGCAGTTACCGATAACAAAAAAAACTAATTCAGGACTTCAATTTCTTTTCAAAGTGTCTGACTCAGACAGAGTCTCAATCTAATCAATCTGACTTGAATATGATTCAAGTATAAACTACAATACAACATGAATCCATGAATACCAGAATTTAATCCATATCAATCTATTTTGACTGAACCGAACCATGAATATACTCTGTTTACATAACTATCCATTTATATCCATTCTGTTTGATGATATCATGGTTTTGGCAAGTCTTCCATTTACTACAAGACAAGACAAGACAACACAATCAATACAATCAATACAATAAAAATTACGGGGTTTATAAAGGGGTAGACCAGTACGGAACGTGTTAGAAGTGGCACGAGACGGTCACTTTAATACACCTAACATGAATATCCATTGCCGTTGTACCGTAGCTGAACAGTTCCTTGTGCTCTGTATACCTTAGTCTCCGGATAGTGGGACTCCTCTCTTATACACTAGCATATTCTGTATCAAACTACAAACAACTGTATTAACATTATAATCAAACATTACTAGTTATACTCTCTTTCTGTCTATTCTATCTATCTTTGGGATTTACCGAGCGATTGTTCGCTGACGACTTTCCTACTTCTCTTCTTTCTTTAAAATGTTGTCAGACGATTAGGACTCACTAGAGATCGAGCCCAGTACCGAGGACTTGAAGCAGTTTTCCTTCAACCCAGAGTTGTAGGCACTTGTATATACTTTTTTCATTTCAGTTATGCCATTGTTTAGGCACTGCTTTCCATCCTTGTATTTACATTTCCAGTTGCACTTGTAATGAATTATTAAATAAATAAAAGTTGCTGTTCATTTATATTCCTGTCCTTGTGTACATTTTTACTTTATATTGCTTAGATACGCTTAGAGTGTTTATTTCGGAGTAAGTACATAGCGGGCTTCGCCGAGTCCCCTCCACGTACACCGGGAAGCGGGGCGTGATATTTATGCTTAACGGGTTTACTTCTGAGTAAATACGCCGCGGACCGAGTCACGTCTCCTTATCCGTACACAAGGAAGCGGGGTATGACAGGTTTTGTTGGCGGCCTATGCGGGTCAGTTCTGTATGGAAACCTAAGCAATATAACACAAGAATTATAAGACTCGGCAACTAAACATTCTTTATATTTCATATTCCTTGAATCTACCCTAACCCTATTTTTTTTTCAAGGTTATAGATTCTCCGAACAATACTGGTACCAACGTGAACGGTAATACCACACCACTTCCTCTTTCACTTACGCCTACCGTTGTAGCTCCGATCAATGAGCAGACAGTACTGCTCGAGGTAATAAAGAGCTTCTTAGAGGGACAGCAGCAGCAGACTGCTATCCTAATGAACTGCCCAGAAGCTGAGGCACCTGTAGTGAAATAATTCCGGGCACTGCATCCTAAGCAATTTTCTGGGAAAGAGAGCCCTATGGAAGCTGAAGAATGGGCTCAATCCATTGAGACCGATCTGGCAGTAGCACAAGTGCCAGACATCGCTTGGGTAAGAGTTGCAAAGCTGCAACTAATTAACAATGCCAGGGTATACTGGAAGGTGGAAGAAAGCTGTCTTGCCCAACCAATCGAATGGAGGATTTTTCACGAGATTTTCGATGCAAAATATTTTCCCAAGACTACCTGCTTTGATATGGAGCAGCAATTCATCCACTTGCAACAAGGCTCTATGTGGAACAAATCCGTGGATGTGTATGATACTGAGTTCACTATGTTGAGCAGGTAAAATATGTCTCAAATATTAAAATTTTCTAATATCACATAATACACGGTTAACATAAGACCATAACATGTTTGCGGTACATCTCATACCGACTACTGAGATCAGGGCTAAAAGATTATGGCAGGGGTTGGACCAGAAAATCCAAGCTGCTCTAGCTATAGGGGATTTCCCAACCTATGACCTAGCTCTGAAGGCTGCCCGAAGATATGCGGCAGTGGTGAAGAAGAAAGGCAAACCTCAATCTGCCGGTATGAAACACCATGCTACTCAGATAACAGGAAGAGCCTCTTCCAGGCCACCTTTTGTATCTAGGAGACCAGGAGTACCTTTCAACCGGTCTAGTTCAGACTTTCGCGTCTTCTGCAGAAGGAATGGACACCTGGCGAAGGACTGCAGGTGTGCTAATCGCCTTTGCTTAGTCTGTGGCTCATCCACACATGATATTGGAGCTTGTCCTTGTAGACTCAATCCAAATCCTGCAACTAGACCAGCAAACACCTATCCGCAGCGACCAGCTATCCAGGCACCTGCACCATATCTTACTCTCCCAGCCCCACCTCCTCGTGGACCTACTGCACGTCCTCCTCGTCAGTTCCATCAAGCATAAATGAACCTACCTCAAGGACAGAGGAATGCTCCTCCAGTAAGGAGTAATGTACCGAGGCGATAGGCTTTTCCAATGACTGTGGAAGAAGCTGAAGCTACTGGCCAACTCATCACTGTTAACTCTTTTCTTTCAAACTTTCTTTCAATCCTTATACATATCAAATATTTTATCCTATATCTAAACATATTCCACACAACTTAGGTACAATCTTAGTAGCCTCGCTACCTGCACTAGCACTCTTCGATACTGGAGCATCTTATTGCTTTATGTCGCAATGGTTCATCCGAACTCATGTGATTCCAGTTAAACCGCTCGTATCCAGCTGGAATGTTAGTTCAGGAAACGACGTTCTAAAGGCAACAATAGGATACGACCTGTGCATGCAATAGTCGTCTGCAACAGAGAATTTTATGCTGACTTCAAAGTGCTAGACATACGAACTTCGATTTAGTTTTGGGTATGGATTGGCTAGGAACTTTCTATGCTACCATCGACTGCCGTCAAAAGAGGGTAGTGTTCGAGATTCCAGAGCATCCGGTCTTTTATTTCAAAAGTGGCGACTGTACCCTAGAGCCTAGCACATACAAAGCAAAACCGAAGAAGGGAGTGATTGCAACTCTAAAGGCGGGAGAAGATAAGCCAGAGATAGTTCGAGAGTTTGATAATGTATTTCCTGAAGACATATCAGGTTTTCCTCCTGATCGAGCTCTTCAATTCGGAATTAATTTAGTACTTGGAGCATAACCGGTGATCAAAGCACCATACTGATTAAGTACAGAAGGTTTGAAGCAGGTCCGTACTTAGTTGGACGAACTTCTGCAGAAAGGATGGATTTATCCCAGTACTTCAAGTTAGGGATCTCCAGTGTTGCTTGTGAAGAAGAAGAAAGGTTCATGCAGAATGTGTATTAATTATAGAGCTTTAAACGAAGTCACGATAAAAAACAAGTATCCACTACCGCGAATCGACGATCTGTTTGATCATTTAAGTGGGTCTTGCATTTTCTCAAAGTTAGATCTTCGTTCGGGTTATCATCAGGCGAGTGACCAATGCACCAGTCATATTCATGAATCTGATGAATCAAGTTTTCCGAGAGTACCTAGATAGGTTCGTTGTCATATTCATCGACGACATCCTGGTATATTCTAAGAATCGGAAAGAGCAGGCTGAACATTTACGAATTGGTCTGGAGACTTTGCGACAGCATCAACTCTATTACAAGTATAGCAAGTGCGAGTTTTGCCTAGAACAAGTCGGATTTCTTGGACATATCGTTTCAGGTGAAGGAATCTCTGTAGATCCAGCTAAAGTATCAGCAATAAGCGAATGGCCGACACCAAAGGTTGTAATCTCAAGTGGAGCCAAGAGGAGTCATAGGGACTACTATCCGGAACTATAGAAGTGAAGGACTTGGTCTACAAATATTGTAATCTCTTTCACTTAGTGTAGTTCTTATTATATCATTGCTTAAACCCTAATAATCTAGTAAGATCCTTGGTTAGTGTAGCTTAGAATCCAAGATTTTTTTAAAAATTGCATGCTTGATGCCGGTAAAAACATAGTGGTGGTACTAAGAAACACTTTCATGGTATCAGAGTCAAGCTAGAACATTCGGGGAAGTCTTTATGGCGTTAAAGTGTTCGATCGAGTTTCAAAACCTGCATTTTTTCTATGTTTCTGTCCATTTTTCAAAAGTTGAAATTTTCGATATTAAAAATATGCAGAAAATTATGCAGGGTATTTAGTGGAGCCCCAAGAAGGACGAGTCCCAAATTCTGACAAAGCGCCGCGGAACTGCGGCCTAAACCCCATTTTGGCCGCGGTTCCGCTGCATGTTTATGGTATTATGGGATCGTTTTTCTTGTGCTGCTCCATTGTCATATTTGGCACTTTCTGGGTATTTTTAGTGAGGCTCAAGTTGTTGAGGTCTCTATGATTTGTGGGTGTTTGATAAATTGATCGAAATATTTAACATCGTCTAGATTATTATGATATGTGATGCAATATTTGGAATCCACATTAATTAGTTTTGTGAAAACTAGTTTGTTGTTTGTAAATCTAGAGTTTAGTCTCATTTGATCGATTGCCACGGAGTTTCGATTCGGATCAAAACTCCGTCGCAATTTCGTATTGTACGCGAACACTCGTTGGGAAACATTACTAGATAGCTACGCTCCATAGCTCCGACCAAGTGACTATAGGAGAACTCCATAGCCAAAAGCATCCACTCAGGTGCTCGCGGCCGCAGTGTTCCGCCTAAGTGCACTTCGTCGACGGCATCGGGGGTGCGGCCATCTACTAAAGTTCCTGATGAGCATTCGATCATTCTGATCAGGAATCCTGTTTAATTACTCGACTGGTTGTTGAAAAGTTTTTTCAATTCGAGACTAAAATGCAAGGTTTATAGGGTTAGGCATGAAATCCGTAATATGTGATATTCCGGGTTTATAATGTCTAAGGAATTTGCGGATTTTAATTATTGTAGTTTTCATTTCTTTTCTGCGACCGTAAGTGTAATATGTAGGGTATCCCCAATCTTGTTGCTATATGTCAATGACATTCAGGATACGCATATTTACTTATGTTGATGACATGTGATGTCTATGTGTTGCTATGATATGTTATATTGGATCGTCGTGACTGAATAGCCAAGGATTTTTGCGTGAGATGAAAGTTTTTCAATTTTCATTCATGTAAAATTGTATGTAATATTCTTTTATTGGGACACTTCTGGGTTGAGGATGATGTGACCATTGATATATATTATTTACTTTTCGGCATTAGGATAGACCCAAGACGGGGAGCACAAGTAACCGGGTTCTAGAGTCCAGTGGGAGACCATTTCGAGGAGTCATGACCAGGTCTCCTAACTATAGAATTGGGAGGGTTACTTTCCGCTCTCGTAGGGGTCTAGGGATATGGGTTTGGCTATACGTCACATCCGTGGAATCCGTGTTTTTCATTACTGGTTTAATTTAAAACACGGACCTCCTAAAATATCTAATATTTCATATGTTGACTTCTATTGCTTGAGTTCTGTGATGTGATCATATTACTGTGTGAGACGAATGCTATATATATATATGATATATATAATAAACGTTGCTTATGTTTTGCACTCGCGCTAGTCCAGCCCCCGCTCTGCCGTTGGTTAAGTAATCTAACGGTGCATAACGGGGCCCCGTGGCGAATGCGGATGGAATAAACGTACGTTCTATTTTCGTTTCATCTGTGACATTTAGAAAACATAAATCATGGGACGTCATTAATGAGATTAATGAAAAGATAAGAAACCTAAAGATGTTGTAGAATCAAACTTTTCAAAAAGGTAGCTCTAGTTCTTGCTTTGCATAGCGGTATTCTTTTATGAATATCCAGCACCTCATTCGATGAGAAAAGAGCCTAGATCCCTTCACTGGGAGTGATCTCTTTAGAAAAACTAGCAAATGCAACAAACCACTCGATTTGTTTTGAAAACTACTCGATTTTAAAAAGCGGAGCTTAAACCACTCCTTTTCAAATCACTAGATTCTACAACGATATCAAGTTCATTACGTTAAAAGGTTTTCTCCAAAACTAAACGTACCCCTCCGTCATTTCAGATAAAGACTATTTAGTATTTGTGCTGTGTTTGTTGACTTTGTTAAGGCATAGTGTGCGGTAGCTAATTAGTGCTTATCTGCAGCATGTGATGCGATTGGATTAGGGTAGTCGTACGACCTTGTTGACCTTGTCAATGGTCGTGCGGTTGGGTTTAATTCAATCACGAAATGAACGGGTTGGACTTGACTTGCGGTTTATGGTTTGTTGACCTTGTCAAGATCATAAACTGCATGGGATAAAAATAGATATTGGGAATTTCAAGTGTTGAAATTTGCAATGAGATTGCATACCTTCTATGAGATAGTTGGATCCCAATACCCACTGTGAGTAAGAGTTACTTCTGAGAGAGTTTTCCACTTTACAATTAGCTGATCCAGTAGGCGTTTAAGAAAAGTGTTAACGGGGTTATGCCCCTGAGGAAACGAGGTTATTTAATTAGTTCCAAGCAAAAGCATGGGAAGACTCTCTCGGAGTACCAATACCTGTCTGGCTGACAGATTGGCGAACTTATAGGGTGTAATTAATCCCGGCTAATCTTACCTTTTAGGTTTTGAAAGAAGATTTGATAAAAACAGTGGGAGCGCACGCTAAAGCGTTTAAATAAGATAATAACAATCTAATCTTCAAGAAATATTGAATGGCGATGTGGGCGGCGGTTTCCGAGGAATACAAATAACCTCTGGGTTTTTCAGCTTTAAAGAGTGCACGCTAAAGCGTTTCCTTCTCTCTCTCTCTCCAGATAGCGACCATGATATGCCTTAATCAAGATAATAATATAGATATATTGACCCGCTTTTTCTTATGATTGTCATAAGTCTGAGTAAAGAATAGGGGAATATCAGGATTCCCACGCAACCCGAACAAAGAAAGAGCATGATGATGCATCTTTGGGTATGTTCATTACCGAGAACTGTTTCTCAGTATGCTCTACGTCCTGGGAATTGGATACCGGATCAGGATCCCACGTTTGTAATTTCTTACATGAGTTAAAGAGTGGTAGAGAACTGGGAAAGGGTGATATGTCTCTCAAAGTAGGGAATGGAGCAATTGTTGCAGCCAAAACAGTTTGTGAATATCACCTAGTATTATAAAATGGTAATACACTGATTCTGAACGACTGTTATTATGTGCCAAAAATGATGTGCAAAATTATATCAGTTTCTTTGTTACATAAAGAAGGATATATTTTTTTATTGGAGGATAATGTTATGAACATTTTCCTAAATCAAGTGTTGATTGGGTTTGATACATTATGTAATGGTATATACGTTCTAAATCAAACTACAGTTCTATACATACAGAACACACACAAGAGGAAAAGTTCAGAAATGAACAAAATTTTCTTGTGGTATTGTAGACTAGGTCATATAAATAGGAAAAGACTAGCTAAGTTACATAAAAATGGATATTTGAATCAGTTCAAATTTACATCTTATGAAACTTGCGAGTCATGTCTCAAAGGCAAGATAACCAAAACTCCATTTACAGGACACGGAAAAAGAGCTACTGAACTCTTGGGACTGATACATACTGATGTATGTGGTCCTATGTCTACACATGCCAGGAATGGTTCCTTGTACTTCATTACATTCACCGATGATCTCTCAAGATACAGACATGTGTTCCTGATGAATAACAAATCTAAATCTTTTGAGAAATTCAAGGAATATAAGTGCGAAGTAGAGAACCAAACGGGTAAAAGTATTAAAATCCTTCTATCTGATCGGGGAGGAGAATACTTAAGCACGGAATTCCGAGATTATTTAAAAGAGAATGGGATTCTCTCTCAGCTTACTCCTCCGTATACACCACATCACAACAGAGTATCGGAGAAGGGGAATCGCACCTTATTAGATATGGTGCGCTCTATGATGAGTACTGCTGAGTTATTTATTTCCTTTTGGGGTTATGCACTTGAGACAGCTGCATACCTATTGAATCAAGTTCCATTAAAATCTGTGCCTAAAACACCATATAAGATATGGAGTGGAAAGAGACCATATCTTAAACGAGTTAAGATATGGGGTTGTCCAGCCTATGTTAAAAAACAGAATCCGAAAAAACTCAAGGCATGATCAGTTATTTGCAAATTTGTGGAATATCAAAAGAATTCACATGGATATTTATTCTACCACAGTGAGGAACAAAAAGTGTTTGTTGCTTAACATGCCACCATTTTAGAAAAGGAATTTCTTGTAAAAGAAATTAGTGGTAATGAGGTAGAGCTAGAAGAAGTTCCAGCTACACAAACTACAACTGATGATTTGGTGGAACCGGAGGATTCGATAGTCCCCGACGAACCTCAGCCACTCTGCAGATCTAGTAGGGTTTCTCATCCATCTTAGAGATACTGCGGTTTTCTCATAGACGGTGGGAGCGAGAATTGCATCATGGAAAATGATGACCCAACTAGTTTTGAGCAGGCCATCACAAGTGAAGATTCTGTGAAATGGCTGGATGTTATACGTTCTGAGATGGAATCCATGTACACCAACAAAATATAGAATTTGGAAGTTGATCCTGAAAGGGTAAAACCTATTGGGAGCAAGTGGATCTTTAAAAAGAAAATTAGTGTAGATGGAAAGGTTGAGACCTTCAAAGCTAGACTTGTTGCAAAAGGTTTTCGTCAACGAACATGCGTCGATTATGATGAAACATTTTCTCCAGTAGCTATGCTTAAGTCCATCAGGATCCTACTTGCCATTGCTGCATACCATGACTACGAAATCTGGCAAATGGACGTCAAGACCACTTTTCTAAATGGTGATTTAGAAGAGAGCGTGTAAATAACATAGCCAGAGTGCTTCGTGGACAGTGGGAGCAGCAGAAAAGTATGTAAGCTGCTTAAATCAATTTATGGATTAAAACTAGCATCGTGGAGCTAGAACATCTGTTTTGATGTGGCAGTCAAAAAGTTTGACTTCATTAAAAACATAGATGAACCTTGTATATACAAAATGGTTGTATAGAGTAAGGTTTCCTTCCTCTTATTGTACATGGATGATATACTCTTGATAGGAAATGATATTCCTATACTACACTCGGTTAAGCTCTTCTTATCACAAAAGTTCTCCATGAAAGATCTAGGTGATACTTCCTACATCCTCGGGATAAAGATCTATAGAGATAGATCTAAGCAGATGTTGGGATTGTCCCAATCCAGATACATTGACACTATACTAAAGAGGTTTAGTATGGAAGATTCTAACCGTGGTAATTTACCCTCTTGTTCAGGAATCACTCTCTCCAAAGAGATGTCCCCCAAAACTGATTTGGAGAGGGCTCGCATGACAGTGATACCCTATGCTTCTGCAGTTAGGTCTATCATGTATGCGATGTTATGTACCAGACCGGATGTAGCTTATACACTAGGTATAGAGAGCAGGTATCAATCAGATCCTGGGGAAAAGCACTGGACAGCTGTGAAGAACATTCTTAAGTAATTGAGAAAGACTAAAGAAATGTTCTTGGTGTATGGTAACGGTGAACTCCAGGTGGAGTACTTTACCGATTCGAGCTTCCAGAGTGATAAGGACAACAGAAAGTCAATCTCGGGTTTTGTCTTCACCCTCAATAGAGGGGCGGTATGTTGGAAGAGTTCTAAGAAAGATACCATAGCAGACTCAATAATGGAGGCTGAATACAACGCTGCCAACGATGCTGCCAAATAGGAGGTCTGGATGAAGAAGTTCATTACTGAACTTGGTGTGGTTCCATCCATTGAGCATCCAATACCTTTGAATTGTGATAAAAATGGAGCTGTGGTTTTGGCCAAGGAACCCCGGTCCCATCAGCAATCCAGACATATTCTTATACGGTATCACCTGATTCGGGAGATAGTAGATCAACGGGAGATCGAGGTTAAGAGAGTTGACACGAAGGACAACACAACGGATCCACTCACGAAGGCCCTCCCCCAGATGCAGTTTGAGAGACTTTTTGGGATGTTGGGTATGAGATACTACAACAACTGGCCTTAGTGCAAATGAGAGATTGTTAGGAATATGTATGTCCTAGAGGCCATTATTGTATGATATAGGGGATGCTTGGACATATATATAGAGGACTTTCTTGCTCGACATGATAGTATGTATCTGGTTGCTCTTTATCTTAACATGTACGCTTGTATTATTATACTGTCTCTCTAATACATGTTGATAAAGCCCTTAGGATATTTGCTTGACTACCAGGACTGTGATGCGGATCATACTACTGGGACTCATGTAGTCCATAAGCACATCCTTTAACAGTTCCTAGTCGAGGAAGTATCAAGACATGGTATCGATATTCCAGTGTAGACTAGTGTGTTCGTTTCTTGACCCTGTAGGGGGCGATGGCTGATCACATAACCATTGGTATTTGACATCAAAGATTGTACACATGTGCTCATTAGAGAATAGGCATACCAAACAGGACACGCCGAGAACTGCTAGATGGTACTATACCTATCGTCAGATAGCAGTTCTCTGGTGACACTGGTATAGGTTAGTCTGCAGACCCAAGATCGTCATAGTGTCTTATGTGGTTCCCACTGTGCTTTGATTTACTTCGTACCACGGCTCAAAGGAGTCGTGCAAACCGGTGCATTTTGGGTACAGTCCCGAGTCACATGGAGGCAGTGAGCGATAGGAGGGGTTTCGTCTCTCCCGGTATAGGGAGTTGATGTTGACCTATACTTAATTGGGTATAACAGTAAGTTCCTGGCCAGGGCTGATGAGATTTACTGGTAAGCGTTATCAGTAGTTTCTCGAACCGTTATGAGCCATACATCGGCAAGACTTATCAAGTTACTGGGGTCTGACGATTCCACCTCTAGACTCGATATGCGATATATCAGATGAAGAGACCGGAGTGTATGGAAAGTGTTACTTATAGGCTTTATAGGAGTTTGGACAAGCTTGCTAGTTAATATTCTAATCGCTCAATACCTGAGTAGCCGTTACATCCAGCTTATACCGTTGACGGCTTGTGGGTAACTGATGTGATCATTACCTACTGTTGTCGTATTGACAAGTCTTTAGAGTCCCACACAGAGATTTCCTAGTTCATGTGAAACGAAGTCGGGCACATATGCTGATATGTGCGGGAGCCTGATTAAATACGAGTATGTGATACCGTATTCTAATCTGGCGACATTTGTTATCGGTTAGGTTATATATGATATAACCGGATTATTGAATCAAGTGTTGATTTAATAATGTGATATACAGATAAATGATATTAGTCAGTTATATATGATATGACCGGATTATTAAATCAAGTGTTGATTTAATAATTTGATATATATTAATATTTGATATAATTATATATTAACTAATATTAAGCTCACTTAAAATTTATATTCTCATGATATATATTTATACATATATATGTGATATATATATATATATACATATATATGTGATAAATATATATATATATATATACATATATATGTGATATATATATATATATATATTTGGATTTTCTATTTTGAGAAAATAGAAAATGATGTGGAAAATGGATAGATATTTGAGGAATGGGTGAAGCATGGCATATGCATTATTTTATTTGTTTGCCTTCACTATTGAAGCCTGGTGCATATTTTCTATGTGAAAATATTCATGCCTCAATGAATGAAGAATATATTTGAGCCATTCTTCATTCTTTACTTAAAACACTAGCTTATTTCTCTTACTCTCTCCATTTTCATCTTCTTCTTTCTCCAAGCCCTAACCATCACATGAGTTGTGAACCCTAGGGCTTAAGAGAGTTCTAAGTGAGCTAATACTCCTACTTCATCAACCTACACTCAATTAGCCATTAAGTATAGGTTGTTTTCTTCACTAATGATAGATTAGTGAAGAGGTAGCTTGAACTAGAGAAGCTTCAAGGTGGATCATTTTCGGCTTCGAAGATCGCGAAGCAAGCTCGTGCATTTCTTCAAGTGGAGCCAAAATGAGTCATGGGGACTACTACCCGGAGCTATAGAAGTGAAAGACTTGATCTATAAAGGTTGTAATCTCTTTCACTTAGTTTAGTTCTTGTTATATCATTGTTTAAACCTTAATAATCTAGTTAGTATAGCTTAGCACCCAAGATTTTTAAAAAAATTGTATGCTTGATGCCGGTAAAAACATAGTGGTGGTGCGCCGGAGACAGCAGGAGAGCCGCTCTATCCTCCTCGGGGGTCGTCCGCCATAGCTCATAGAAATCATTATTCAGCTCATTCCTATGATATCGGACCTTTGCCTGCATGTTTTTCATAAGGCCCCGGTAAAAAGCATGAAAATCGAGCGCTCGATCAAAGTGATCATGAACGAATACGGGCTAAAAGTCATAATCCGAATGTAAATACAAGAAATTAATGCCTTTAAATTATAAGTGTCAAATGATAGTAACTTTATTTGAACAATCAAATTAAAATATATAATAAAACCTGATCCTGCTCCCAGAACAGAGCAAAAGAGCGGGTGTACTACTCACCCCAGTCAACGTACAGAGAATACTTCTTCTGGATGCGGCTCTCATCCCCCGTATATCGGCCGAACCTCTCAGCATTATCGCTAAAATAGCGATGATTGGAGGTAAAAAAGAGGGGGAATGGTCCCTGACCCCTAACTGTATCGGGTCTAAGCCTGTGAGACTGATTGGACCTTCGAGTCCCCCTCTCAGGCAGTGGCTGTCCTGCATCTTAAAAATATATAGTTATACAAGCAATATCAGGATAAAAAAATATTTAGTTAGCGAGAATTAATGAAAAGTGAATAGCAATATATTCCTGCGGCGATATCACCATGAGCCTGAGCCCGGGCAGCCGCACGAGCGAGTTGATAGTTCCTCCGGTGAGGAATAGCCAGTGACCTGGACATGGATGCATCCTCTGTAACAAGATAATAAAAAATAATGATATAAGTTTCTTTTGAATAAAATAATACATAATCAATTTGACGTATTAAAATAATACAAACATGCCGACTGCGTGGAGGGCATGGATTGTGTGAGAGCTTCCTGTGCCTTGGATGTGGCGGCACCACCTACAAATAAAGAGTAAAAATTGACCATATAAATAACTTTAAAATGAATATGCTTGTATATCTATGATATAACATTCAAAATGAATTAATATGAGTGCAATATACCTGTAGGTGTGGCAAAGTCCATAAGGAATGACTCGTCTGGGGAAGGTATAGATGGTGTGGCTGCATCCACACATCCGGGGAGATCTAGAGGGGGTAAAGACGGGGGTGCAATGAAACCCCTCTGCTGTAGGATCTGCTGCTTACGTAGATCCCCGGGTGGCAGAATCCTTCGGCCAGTGCCCCTGGTGCCACTCGCTGCTCCTGATGTCGCCATCACCCCTAAATAGAAGTACAATCATTACATATGTATACAATACAAGTATAGATTGTAGAAAATGTGAAGTCATAATATAACATTAATGATAAATTTTTTCGTTTCATAGACGTATTAGACACATTAGGAATATCTACTTGGATCTCATCATCAATATCATTCGTAACCCACGTAACTTCACGCTCAGCCGAAGACAACCCGTTTACGGAGGCAGATGATCGGAGAACTCTAAGGCATTTCTCTTCTTCTTCCTCTTCGCTGTTGTCCATACGATCCTCGAATTCTGGGATATCATAAACATCTCTGGGTTTCCATCGGCATACGACACTCCATCACGGATGCTTCAAGCACTCTGAATAGTACACTTGAAATGCTTGTTGCGGAATGATAAATGGATCATCTTGATAGAAAAATCGACGTGTATTTACAGTAGTCAATTCACATTCATATTTCCAAGTCCTGAGTTTGTCTCTCCATCTATTCGTATCAGTTCTCGTATCGTACCAAATACACTGAAATATATAAAACAGATCTAATCGTCAAGGATATTGGATACCAAGTATGCAATCTAAATAACCATAATAAATCACACCATTTGATTCTACGGTCGCAATCCCGCTATTCTGGGTGGTTCGAGATTTTTCTATGTTCTTAACTTCAAATTTGCAGCCAACGACACCGAGTCCTTTATAGTATGCAACCTCCATGCTAGGAAACTGAGCTAGACATCTTGAACCTCTTTCTAATGATGCAAACATGTTCGGATCTTTGAGCTACCCAAAACAAATTATGTGTCAAATACATAACGATAACCATTTAGATTAAGACTATTTGCAAAAACATAATATTTTAACAAGTTACATGATCTGCAAAACTAGTCCCAGAAATTGTCATGATGATATATTTCTAACAGATCATCATTCCAATCAGGATGCGCCACACGTACTTCATTGTTATGAATTATGTTATCAACATTAAATTTTTACGTCAGCATTATATTATTTCATATATATGTATATATAAAGAACATTTAATGCAAAACAGAGTTACTCTCTAATTTCATCCAGACATCCGCTATTTAGAAGGATAAACTAATATATCTTGTTGATAAACATAGGTTCTACTCTTTTGTAATCAGTTTTACCGTACAGTCCATCCTGAATTCTTTGAGTCCTGTTAAGCCCCGTCTCAATATTTTCATCCAGATAGCAGGAACAAAATATGGTTATTTCATCTAGGAGATAATCATGCATGATAGAACCCTCTGGTCGATTTCTATTGCATATATAATGTTTTAGAGCGTAAAGATACCTAAAGAAATATACATTAAATAAATAAATACAAGCATATAAGATAGAAAAAAATTTAAAATATGCATGAACCGAAAAATTAAAGGTACCTTTCGATGGGATACATCCATCGATATAGCACCGGCCCGGCAAGCTCAGCGTCGGTTGTAAGATGAACCGTTAGGAATATAATGATCGAAGAACGATCGAGGAAAAGTCCGCTCAAAATTGCACAGTATCAAGGGAATCGCATTTTCTAGTTTCTCCAGCGCCACAACTTCGATATTTTTAGCACACAATACCCTAAAGAAGAAGCAAAAATCATTGATTACCAGACCAACCGATTCTTGAAGCGAAGTTCAGAGGGATAATGGGAGAAGGTGCTCCATAATAACATGGTGATCATGACTTTTCAACCCATCGATTTTACCTTTTACAATTTTTATTTTCTTACTAAATGATCCTGAGAAACCTGTGGGAACTCGCAAATCGTGTAACACCTGCAGAAACCTTTTCTTTTCCGGTTGGGACATATGATACGTGGCATTGGGAAGTAAAAACTTGTTTGCTTTACCCGCTATCGATTTATAATGCAAATCACTTCTAATTTTCCAGTCTAGAAGATCCATACGAGTACGGAGGTTGTTTTTCGATTTTCCATCTTTACAAAGAAGCAAATTATGTACGTGCTCGGAAACTCCCTTCTCGATGTGCATGATGTCCAGATAATGATGCACTAAATTGGTTGACCAGTAAGGTAGCTCAGAGAAATACTTAAGTTGTTCCAGTAGGAAGGAGTGTCCTGCTTCTCGGATCTATCCCAAATGTCATGTTATCGTAACCATCCCACAAACAATCACGTCCCCTCCATACAATGGGGATGGAGGCCCAAGAAGCTCCTGATGAGCATCGAAGTAAACATCGTCAAACCTGTATGGATGGTCTAGTGACAGCGCCGATGACCGCAATAACAAATCTTTTTGCTATGATTCAACCAAATCGATGATGTATCCTGGTGGCAGTAAGGACATGCTTTGTAACTATGTACAGACAAACTAGATAACATTCCATACGTAGGAAAGTTAATAATTGTCCACATTAAACCCATGCGTATCGTGAAAGTTATATCGGTGTTTGCATCGTAAGTCTCCACACCATCAACGAATAAGGATTTTATCTCATTGATCAGAAGTCGGAAGTAGACGTCGATATTATTTCCTGGTGATTTCAGACCGTCAATAAGAAAAGGCATCATAAAGTAAGACTGATCCATAGCCAACCATGGCGAAAGATTATAAACCATCATTACAACTGGCCATATACTGTGGCCTCCACCCATATAGTTGGATGGGTGGAAACCATCACTAGCCAGTCCGAGCCTGACATTGCGAGAATCACTACTGAATGTTGTGTGTCTCCTATCGAAATCCTTCCATACCGGCGAATATCTTGGATGACTCATTCTTTCATCTTCGCTTGGAGCAGCATGATGATTCCAAATCATTGCCTCCGCAGTCTTCTTACACCTGAATAGCCTCTGCAGCCTCTGTGTTATGGGAATGTATCTTACTACCTTGACGGGTATATCTGGCTTCATATCAAATACTCTCGGTCGATACCTGTCCTCTCCGCAGATGGGACACTCTTTCAAATCTGAGTTCTCTTTCTAATACAGCACGCAATCTTTGGGACATACATGAATCTTCTTACAGTTCAGACCCAAATCAGACATCAACTTCTGGGTGTCGTACCTGCTCTCGGGCACGTTATTTCCGGGGGCATAAAATCTTTCAGGAACATGAGAAGTATCTTGAATGACATGTTGCTCTATCTATTCAGGCACTTAATTTGGAAAAGTTGGACAAACCATGATAGCATGGAATACTTTGCATTCTCATAAATTGGTCTCTTGGTATCATTCATGTACTTCTCATAGTTATCCGCACGCTATCTTTGACCGGAAGAAATGTCTTCTTCTGTGGGATTACTATCACCGAGAGCAACGTCGATCATATCCTCCATTTGCTCTCCTAAAAAGAAGTTTTCTTCTTCTTTCACCGCATTACTATCTTCTTCTTCTACCTCCGTCGCATTACCGGCTTCTTCTTCTCCCTCCCCGTGATATAGCCAGGTTGTATATAATATGGTAAAACCATGCTTAAAGATGTGAAGCTCTAAGATTTCTATCTTCTGCTAGTACTTATTCTTACACTTGTCGGACAAAAGAACTTCTCAAATGCGACCTTATTATGTTTGCGTGCAAATTCGATGAAGGAAGCAAATCCATCGATAAACCTAGGGTTCATGCATTATGGCCAATCTACGTACATCCAGTCCTTAACTCTGATGTACTCATGGTCCATGTTAGACTGTATAACATATAAATTGTAAGTTTCACAAATTGAAGAAAATAGTGAATTTTTGGAAGTTGGTTTTTTATGGTGACTTGAGAAATTTAACAACGGGATAGTTATTAACAGAGAAAAGAATGGAAAGTGCAACTTTGTCGTTGATTTCAATTTATGATTTCGCTTAGGTGTAGGGTTGTTATTGTATATGTGCTTTTGTGTGTGTGTGTGTGTTGTGTGTATGTATTGTATGTGTGTATTTCGGCTATCGGGGGTAAGGCTTCTATCCTATTAAGAATGTATAGAGCGGACACCCATTTGCTTCTGCTTTCATCCATTTCGAGAAAATTTCGACAGTACCTCCCCGCTGTTCTCCGAGTGCACTATAATAGAACAGATAATCATTTCAATACTGTAAAACAATATTGAAATGAACATCTAATCTATCTTTGTACACGGAGAACCAGCGGAAAGGTACCGACGAAATAACTCGAAACAAATGAAAACACAAGTGAATGCAGGTGTTTGCTTTATACATTCCTAACTTGTCCACACTGGAAAAATCTATCTGTTATCATACGATTGAATCTTCTCATCACATAGACTACACGACGGTTGTTGGCACCAAACGATATCGTCCGATATTTAACAACTTTCGTGTAGTTTTATGTCACGACGAATGTCGAACGTATGTTAACCGATAGACGGGGACTAAGACGCGCTTTGATTTTCACATATGATCATCGATGATAATATGAAAAATTCATATTATCATCGAGTATCATATATAGACTTAGTATAAGATTTAACTTTAATTGGTTTTACGTTTACGTTTCAATTTCAAGGTTTTGAAGATTTTAGTTTCGGGTAAAGATTTTTAAAGTTTAGGATTTTCTTAATCAAGTTTAATATTTTGGATTTACGTTTAGTGTTACGTTTGGTTTTTAAACAATTCATAGGAGTTTTCAATAAATTCGCAAATAACAACACCCCTCACCCATAAACCCGGAAAAATGAAGGAATGAAATAGGAGATAAAGATTTTTAGGTTGGGGTTAGGGTGGGATTTGACAAGAGTTTAATGTAGAAGGGAATGATGATGAATTAAGGTTCGGCCTTGTTTGATCCGTGAGATCATCATCATTTTCTCTCTCTCTCTAACAACAACAGCAGCAACTTCTCCTTCTTCCCCACCGTCTCCCCTTTCTCTACCGCCCACCATGCCGAAGTCCACCGCGTACCCTCTCCCCACTCCCCCACCTTTAACTCCACCCCCATCACCTCCCCATTCCAACAACAAAAAAATAACAATATCGAATTCTCCCCCTTCCCTATCGTCTCCTCCCTCCATATTGCCCGCCCCGCCGAATTCCCCCAACCTTAACTCCACCATCCCCATCGCCTCCCTCCTCTCATCACCTCTCTCCTTCCCCACACTCGGGTCCACCCTTCCCCCATCACCTCCCCCTCCCCAACCCTCGGTTCCAGTACTTCCTTCTTCCCATCGCCTCCCCTTACCCCACCTTCAACCACACATCTTCTATCCGGATCCATCCCCAAAATTAAGCAATAAATTACAAATTTTATAATATTTAAAAAAATTACCTGAATCAGCGACGAAGAGCGGCGATGAACGGAGACGACGAGGGCAACGAACGGCAACAAGTGGCGATGAACAATGACGACGAGCGAGCGAGAGCAGCGACGGCGAATGACGAAGGTGAAGTAGCTGGAGGTGACGGCGGCGATGAAGTAACAGGAAGCGACACTGGCGAACGGCGATGGAGGCGGCACTGGCGAACGATGGAGGTGACGACGATGATGGAGGCGGCACTGGCGAACGATGGAGGCGGCGTGGAGGCGATGACAACGAACGATCGATGGAGGAGGTGTAACAACCCTAAACTTTCTGGAATTTTTTTTTTAAAAATACAAAAAGGGGTACTTGAGCCTGAGCACAAGTTATAAGTTTGATTTGCTTTTGAACAATAATAAAACACCTGTAGCTCATTGGTAAGACCTTACACTGCTAAAACAAAGCAACAGAGTTCAAATCCCATCAGCCACACATTCTTTTTATTTAAAACACTTTTAATCTTTTAGAAGACCAAAGGTATACATGTGTACAATCCATAAAACCAAGATTCACAGCCTAAACAAACATGTCCACGAGGCTAGACCAAGCGTAAGGGATACGTGGCACCAAGATAAGCCCCAACTCGCCCGACTCGGGCCGGCGAAACCTTCGACTCGGGCGCCGCCGCCGGTTTAACTTGGTCCAAGCCCAAATTTTTTTAAACCCTTGCAACTCTTGAACTCCCCCCATAACCCCTGTATTATTTGTTTTTACTGCACATTTACAGAGCACATTAAAACACACATTTAACCCATTTTAATACAAATTTTTAATATACCCTTTCACTACCCTAAAACCCTAATTTTTCCTGTTAATACCACCCTAAAATCACCCCTCCTCACTCCCAAATCCCTGCCCAAATACTCAAGAAAATTCCTAAGTCTTTTGTGTGCAAGTGGAGTTAGCAAAAGGGCGAAGCTCCGACAAACTTCCGACGGCAATTCGAGAAGTTTCCGACGACGAAACAATGCACGGGCAAAACCCACCTCTTCCTTTTTCTCTCGTATAGCCAATCATCCAGTAAGTCCCTACTTCTTCTTCCTTTCTCTATTTTAAAAACATTCAAAACTAAAAGCCGACGGAAGCGGAGTTAATCCGACTTCCGATTCGGTTTTTCCTTAAAAAGTTCTATTTTACTTAAACACAATAATACCAAACTCTTATGTCATGACCATTAAACATTAACGAAGATAATAGAACAAGTTTGGCATAAAAATAATAACCGTAAAAAGTTTTATTCTACTTTTACATTAAAATACCTACACGTTTCATTTCAACATGCTTAAACCTTTTAAACCGTATTATCTTAGAAAACTCACGAGATAATGACCTAGCTCCTCACAACACACATATCTAACATAGCACGATGGAATTTGGGAATATAAATTTCGGAAAATGCGACTTTACATATAACTATCTTCAACTTAGAAAACCTTTTTCTATAAGAAGTGTATTTAACAAATCTTTGCAATTGCGCCTCTACAACCCATTTTAGGGAACCTGTTCGGTATGGTGCGGATTATCGCACATCCTCGGGTCTAGTAGAGTGGAATGCAGACCTCCGTAAGGAGCATACGATCTCGAAAGATTTAAAATACAATTTTCTTTAGAAAATGTGATTTCTATTATAAATAAAACTTATATTTTTAATATATATATATATATGTAATTAATATCAAAATATCTTTTTTTTATATTTATAATATTCCACATTTCCAGAATTCAAGAAAAATATCTCATTTACAAGAAAATACCATACAATTACAATATTACAAATAAATACCATATATTATGAAATTAGGTTTATATCACTAGAAATGTTACATTGATAAAATATACATCAATGAAAACTATAAAGACGATAATAAAATACTTGAGGTGTATTTTAAAAATTATACAAAATTATTTTTACATAAAACCCCTCAAGTTATAATAAATTACAATAAGGATCTTAGTAAACATAGGTTTAAGCGGCACCAGTCTCTTGAGCCTCACGGAATTGGAGATATGGGTGCTTGCCTATTTAAAGTAGACAACTTAACAAACGGTATTATCAACACGGTAATTGTCTTTGAAAAAGACAAATCGCGCCGTTCATGTGCAACAGTTACCGATAGCACCAAAACATAATTCAGGACTTCAATTTCTTTTCTAATTGTCCGACTCAGACTGAGTCTCAATATAATCAATCTGACTTGAATATGATTCAAGTATAAACTAAAATTCAACATGAATCCATATATTCAAACTGTTCAATCTATCAATTTATATTGACTGACCGGAACCATGGATATATTCCATTTACATGTTCATCCATTATATCCGTTCCTTTACTGATATCATGATTCCGGCAAGTCATCCATCTATATAAATCAAGACAATACAATACAAACAATACAATCAATATATCGCGGGGTTTATAAGGGGTAGACTTGTACGGAAGGTGTTAGAAGTAGCACGAGACTGTAACCATAATACACCTAATCTGAATTCAATTGCCGTTGTACCGTGGCTGAACGGTTCCTTGTGTTCCGTATACCTTAGTCTCTGGAATAGTGGGACTTCTCTCGTATACGCTGGCATTCTTCTGTACCAAGCTACAAACAACTACATTAACATAACAAACAACATTATAATAGTTGTACTCTCTCTCTCTCTCTATTCTACTTCTCTCTCCTCTTTGGGACTTACCGAGCGATTTGTTCGCTGACAACATTATTTTTCTTCTTCTTTAGAATGTCGTCAGATGATTCGGACTCACTGGAGATCGAGCCCACCTTCGAGGACTTGGATCAGCCAGCCTTCGACCCATAGCTCTAGTTACTTATACATTTCATTTCAGTATTTTTCATTTCTGTTATGCCACTGTTTAGACATTGCTTTTCATTTCATGTATTTACCTTTCAGATGTATTGTAAAAAGAATGTTAATAAATACGTAGTGGCCTCGTCGCGTCCTCTGCCCGTATATTGGGAGGCGGGGCGTGACAGGAGACATAGGGGAATGTTTTGGGGCCGGGGAAGTTTTTGGGGGGGATTTTTTTTGGGCGCGTGGGGGAGGAAGACGATCGATCAATCAATATTGGGCATGGGGAAAGGATAAGGTATTTATTTCTGGTTTTTTTTAAATATCCCATCTCTGTCCCTACGGTGCCCATAGTAGGGAATTTTCTCATGGCACCGTAGGGACAACTGCAGAAAATAATTATTTTATAATTTCTAATATTAATATATTAATATATATATATATATATATATATATATATATATGCGCCTACGGTGGGAACCGTATGGGCAAACTGAAATTGACCTTACGGATTTTCCCATCCAGAGACAAACTATGTTGGAAATTGTTATGTAGCCTACGAAAGGTACTCACGCTCCCACAAAGGATGCCACAAAGAGCAAATGATGAACTTTTGACGTTGACTATGGGTGAGAATAAACAAATTTGACTTTGTGATTCAGAAAGGTTTGACCTGATTGATAATCTCGATGTGAAACCTGTAGTTAATTCAATATATGGGGTGTAAATTATGTAAGATTAGCACTTATTACGGGCCAAGTACTTTAAGCCTCCTTTTGGACCCATGATGTAACTGGCCTCCAATAGGAGACCAGGTACAATTCCTACCAGCCAGAGGCTTGTAGGAGACATATTACTCATTATGTAAAGGTTTACATTTCTACGTGAGAAAAGATAGCTGGCACCATTGATTTTGTAAAAAGGCTAAGGTGCCGAAAAATTCCAAAAGATTTAGCCCTTTGAAAACTATCAGAACTCAACAGGTTTCAAAATTATGAGAAACTACCGCAGTTCGTTGTGCTCTGCGAGGACTGCCACCTACATTGTCAAGTGAATGACATGTGATGCCAAGTCGGTCAATAAATTTCGGAAATACCATTCATATTCTTCTTGTCAATGTAGCGTTGGCTTGAGCAGATGTTGTTCTACAGATGGATGTGATATCACTACTATAAAAATTGGATGCCTCTGCGTTTAGGACCGGGGAGGCAAATCACCGCCGCTACGAGGGTAACCGTAAGGGCTAAATTAATAACCGTAGAGGCTAAAGACGAGAGGGAAAGTGTATACACCCACTGTTGAAATTTTGCCCATATGGTTCAAACTGTAGAGGCTTCTGCCCCAACGGTTTATTTCGTAGTGGAATTTTTTATTTCCAAATTATCTGATAAAAATAGTAATATGTTTTCCTCATGGTTTAATCCGTAGGGGCATCATATTGCCCCTACGGATTGAACCATAGAGGATAAGTTTAAAAATATTTTATTTTATTCTAATTGTTTTATATGTCCTTACGGACATAACCGTTGGGCCATATATTTGCCCCTACGGATTCTAACGTTGGGGCAAACATAAAAATTATAAATAAGCTTTTTAAAAATTATTTTTAATACGCCCCTACTGTCATACCGTGGGGGCAAGTAAATGTCTCTACGGCCGGTGCTTACCGTAAGGACTAAATATTAGAAAAAGTTAGGGATAAATATCAGAAAAACTGATATTTAGCCCATACGATACAACCGTAGGGGCATCACTTACCCCCACGGTCATAACCGTAGAGGCATGTAAAAAAAATTTAAATGGTTCTCCCATTTTCTTTTCGCCTTGTACAGGATAATATATATAACACACATGAATATAGAAATATTTATCCAAAACATCCTACGCATAATATATATGTAACGAAATAACTAAATAAAATGCAAAATCAGAATAAAAAAATCAAGACATATAACAAACAATATCCAAGATATACGATACGTATCAAATATAGTACATACATTACACAACAATAAAAAAAATATATAAATACATCGCTACTGCATCGGTCCAGATGCCCCATCTCCAAGTATTTGGGAAATCCAGCGCAGTTGGTCTTCGTTGTAGCCCCGAGCTGAAAAAAGCTGGAAAACTGGATTGTTAGGAATGGGGGTGGGTTGCGAAGCCGAACCAGGGGATACGGAGCCAAAGCAGCGGCCTGCGGAGCTGAAGCCAGAACCGAAGGAGTAGCCTACACAGCCGCAGCCGAAATAGTGGCTTGCAGAGCAGGATCCGCAACTGACGTAGTGGTTTGCGGAGCCGGAGCCGTAGCAGTGTCCTTCCGAGTCTGTAAAATTTAAAAGTTTGTGTAATTTAGGGTTTGGGATTAGAGTTTGGACTTTTATAAGTGTATGTCTGAGTGTGGGTATGTTTGTGTCTGTGAGCGTGTGTATGTGCGCGCGCGCGTGTGTGCGCACACACACACACACATACACATACACATACACAGGCACACATACATACACACATGTCCCTAACTATTGTTGTTTTTCACTAAAATACCTTGAAAATTTAATTAAACAATTCATTTTCTTAAATTAACTAAATTACTATAAATTTCACTAAAATACCCTTAACTATTGTTGTTTTTAACTAAATTATCATTAAAATTTTTAATAAAATCTCATATGCTCAATTTTACTTATTTACCCTAAGATACCGTTAACTATTATTCTTTTTCACTACACTACCTGCCGAATCTTAGAAATAAGGGTATTTTCTTAAAATTTAAGGGTATTTTCTTAAATATCTCATTTTGAAAATCTTATTTTTTAAACTAATTAACTTTTACCTAATTAACAAATTGTAAATAAAAATCCTAACCATAGATTTCATAAAAAATATAGAATTTCTTCTTGTGTGTTAGGGTTGGGGAGGGGGGGAAGGGTAGGTCATTACCACGTATGGTATCATCCAAATTATGTTTAATATATTCTAAAATTTATGTCAAAATATAATATAGTAGGGTTGGATTTGACAAGAGTTCAATGTAGACGAGAATAATGATGAATTACGATTAGGCCTTTTTTTTTGTGTGTGTGTATGCTTCTGTGTGTATGTGTGCGTGTGTGCGTGTTTAGGTGTGTGTGTATACGTACCATTGACTCCTCAAAAGCACGGAATTCGACGGTCATCTCGTCCAACCGCTGGTCCAGACATCGCTCGCGTGAGGTACTAGAAGTAACCGCCGGAGAGGAGAACAACTTTAGGTAGGATCTGCTAGGACCAGTTCCCTGGCCTTTCTCCTAACCCTCTTAACCACTATGGTGGCCTCTATGTACGCGGTCTATGACAGGGGTCAGAATGGCCGAATTGGTCTTTGCGCTGAAATCAATTCCAGATACCTCCGCCTCCTGCACCACCCGCGCCTACATGTAAAGCATTCAAATGTAAGTAAACCATTTAAATTTAAACTTATCAAAACAAATTTTCATTCAAATTAGAACAAATATTAACACTTACGCAATACTTTTGGGCACCAACATCAGGATATCGAAGCTCGTCCATGACCGGATCTCTAGATGAAGTATGGATGGACAGATAATCCGTCAACACACTCGTAGTGCCACGGTCTGAGCTCTCTGCAATTCACCAAATACACGCATATATAACATAACTTTTCATATTGCATTATATCAAAAGAGATATCTTATAATTTACCTTTGCCTTAATGGACTGATTCACGCTCCTCGATCCACCGGTGTAGGTTGGTCGACCCCACTTCGTCAACTTCTGATGCTCCTTATTCTGAACGGCCTGTTTCAACTGGCACTCAGATGCCCAAAGCTCGCACAAAAGAGACCACGTCTCTAAATCGACGTCGATAAAGGCGGAGAATGTTAGAGAGCCGCTCTCTTCGCCTTGGGGGTCGCCAACCACATATCGTAGCAATCAAACATCATCTTACCACCCCTATTATACCCAATATGACCCTACATGCTGATCGTGAGGCCTCGGTAAATAGCCTGAAGATCGATAGCTCTATGATGGTCATCGGGATCGAGGGTCTGAAAGTCGTAATCCATCTGCAAATACAAGAAATTAACGTCGTTAAATTATAACCTCCGAATGATAGTAAATTTATTTTGTTAAATCAAATAAAAATATTTAATATTACCTAGGCCTGCTCAAAGAAGAAGTCAAAGGAGCGCTTGTGTTGATCGCCCCATTCAAGGTGAAGGGGATACTTCTTGAAGTGACGGCTCTCATCCCCCATATACTGGCCGAACTTCTCGGCATTCTGGCCACTGGGTCGACATCTGGCTAAAGGGAGGGGGAATGGTCCTTAGCCCTTAGTGGTATCGGGTTGTAGCTTGTAGGATTGAGTCGACCCTCGAGTCCCACGGAAGGGTCGTGGCTGCCTTGCATAAGTAAATATATAGATATACATGCAATATCAAGACAAAATAAATTATGCGTATAATAATCAATAAAAAAAAGGATATATAGCTGGGGCGAAAACAACACGAGCCTGAGCCTAGGCAGCAGCACGAGCGGATAGATAGTTTCTCCCACGAGGAACAACCAATGGCCTGAACGTAGATGAATCCCCTCTAACTAGATGATAAACAATGAAGATATATGTAACTTCTGAATAAAATAATACATAATCAATTTGAAGTATTATATATGTAAAGAATACTAATCTGCAGACTGTGCGGAGGGTACAGTATATGCCCCGGATGTGGAGGCACCCCCTCCAACAATACGGATTTGTTTCATTTCTTGCGTAGAACATCGATATCTTGATTAATTGTTCTTCGCGAATGCTATGACAAGCCATACTTCACGTCGGAATCAACATAAGGATGGAACAAATCATGATCAAGAAAGCGTCTAAGAATTCGCAACGATTCAACCATCCGATTCGGATCCACGGCCGTTTCACGCTTTCTTAACTTTGTTCTTTAATTTTGTATTTTCTAATTGTTGTGACAAAACTCAATTCTTTTTCCTTGAACCTTTAACAATAACTCTTAAATAACTAATTTTGTGTGGATCGACACGTACTTGTGGGCTCACTACAACACGCCGTGTACTCACGGTTTATAAATTTTAAAACGAGACCGAGCAAGTGTGCGTCGCATTTCCAAACCCTTTCTTTCAAAACCATAAAAATGCGAGCGAGTAAAGTCCCAACAAGTTTTTGGCGTCGTTGCCTGGGAAACGATAGTCATTAGGGGTTGTTATTTCTGGTTCAATTGTATATACATGCTGACAAACTAACTTTAAATAAAAATTTTCAAAAACAAACAAAACTAACTTTTCTAACATTTGTTATCTGTCTTTTTATCTGCTGTCACTCTGGGTTTAATTGTAAGATTTTGCGTATAAAATTAGGACATTACAAGGACAAGATGCAAATCTCCCCACAAGTTCTTACCTGGCATAAAGAAAACAAGGGTTTAACTTTTTATAAAAAAGAACTTAGTTCCTCCTCTGATCTGATATTTGCAAAGCAAATCTTCGCACAAGTTGAGAATTTAATTCTCATCAGGAAGATTATGTTTTTGAAACTCAAAATATAAAGGAAAGAACTAGATTAAAAGAAAACGAGAGAAATGAACGTATGATCTAGGAATTTAATTCCTTTGCAAATAGGGTTTAACCCTACATGAAAGAACTTAGTTTTTATAGAAGAAACAGAAGAACTTAGTTTTCCAAAAAAAAAAACGATCCGAGAACTTCAAAACATAGATCTTGATGATCATTAATAGCCAAAATGCCATTAATAGAGATTAAATCTCTAAAAATAAAAGGACTCAGTGTCTCACGTGAAATACATGTGAGCGCCTAAAGGATTCCCTTAAATGGAACTCAGCGCTTCACGTGCTTCCCACGAGAGCACCAAAAATAAAGACCCAGTGCCTCACGTGCTTCCCATGTGAGCGTCCAAAGCAAATACTCAACGCCTCACGTGTTTCCTACGTGAGCGTTGTATAAAAGTGCTGAACACTATAAATTTAGTCGAAATGATTAAGTGCCTAGCACTGATTGGGCAGCGCCCATATCTGAGCGCCTTACGTGTTTCCCATATGAGCCCCAAAGCCACAAATAAGTGCTTAGCACTTCTGAATAAAGAGAGATAGCCCAAGGCTGAGCAAATAGAGCCCCAAACAAGTGCTTATTACTTCTGAATAAAAGAAAAAAAGACTGAGCAGACCAAGTCCAAATTGACTAAGTCTTTAAAGTTACTTCTAACTGAGTCCAAATGCTCTGTTGTTGGATCTTAATAAAATTTGATGATCCTAAAAATGTTTCTAAGTTGATTTTAGTCTCAAATAAAACTAACGTATTCTTAGTTAAAATAAATTGAGCCCAAATGCTCACATATTTAAGTTGATCTTAATCTCAAACTAGATTAACGGTCTTTAAACAAAACAAAATATTTTTTTGAATTGATGGAATGCATACATCCTAAGTTCAATCCCCAAATCTAAAATATACAAATTTGGACTAATCTACGCCCTACGGGCGATGACACAAACTAGTATCCGTATACAATCCACGGGCAAGCTTAGCAAACAAAATAACATACAACACAAAGTGAACTACTAGAGCAAGAGAAAGTGGTTATCGCAATGCGATAACATAACTAACTGCAGGGGCTTGCGCTTGCAGGGAAGAGCTGAAAGGTTCCTAGGCACCCTAGTGGGTTCACACAAGGCATCGAACATGCCAAATTAAATTTTTTGGTGCCGAGAAACCCTAGACTACGGATCTTAACTAGATGTTTTAGGCGAAATAGAAAGCTAGTTAACAGTTAACTACTAGGATACGGATATACAACCTTTGTAGATCCGGATTTCCGCCTCCTTAGCTCCACGTGGTCATGTCCTCGCTGTCCATCATGAATCCTCGACTCGATCATCGGCTTCATCGGGAAAGAAAGCGGAATAGCTCGTCGGCTTTGTGTCAAAGACGATCTACGTCGAGGTTGCACAAACTCAAGCTCCGACTTCACAAACTTGTGAAACTTGTGAAGTAAACACCCAAAACAACTTGGCAAGAGGTAGAGGGTGAAGAAATAGGAGGTGGGTTCACTTTAAATTATTTTTGAGGCTCGTAACGGGTCGAGAAACTACTGGTAACACTTACCAGCAAATCTCTAATCAGCCCTGGCCAGGGACTTCCCTGTTACGGCCAATCGAGCACAGCGCAACATCAACTCCCAATACCGGGAGAGACGAAACCCCTCCTATCGCTCATTGCCTCCATGTGACTCGGGACTGTACCCAAAGACCACCGTTTTGCACGCCCTCATGGACGTGGTAAGGTGGAGATCAAAGCACAGTGGGAATCACACAAGACTCTATGACGATCTCGGGTCTACAGACTAACCTGTACAAGTGTCACCTGAGAACTGCCATCTGACGTGAGGTATAATACCATCTGGGAGTTCTCAGCGAGTCCGTCCAGTGTACCCAGTCACCACTGAGCACCCGTACACCATCTCTGATGTCAAACACCAATGGATATGGGATCATCCATCGCCCATCACATGGGTCGAGAAGCGTATACGCTAGTCTAGTCTGGTATAACGATGCCCCGTCTCGATACACCCACGACTAGGGACCTTGAAGGATGTACTTATGGACTACCATGTCCCCACTAGTATGATCTGCATCATAGTCTAGGTAGTCAAGTACAAATCCTAAGGGCTTTACCAACATGTAACTATAAGACAGTATAAAGAGACTAGTGTACATGTTAAGATAAATAGCAACCAGATAGCATACTATCATGTCGAGCAAGAAAGTCATCTCTATATATGTCCAAGCATCCAATATAATATACATAATCTGTACAATACTGGCCTCTAGGGCATACATACAACTAACAAGAGCGTCCCCATAATAAAAAAACCACTCATAAATTTGGGGGAATATGATAAAGTCTGCTATATCGGTCGCATCAATTCAAACCTCCGATATATGGTGCCATAAATCAACTTGATATTTTCAGAGAGGTGGATGGATATATCCAAATAGTATATGCCCCCAAATTTAGGCTAGACGTCCTCCGCGTCTCGGTCCGGTCTTCGGAGGTAAATAAATTCTAGCACGCTCGGTGGGATCTTTTTCTCTTTCCACTCCGCACTTTGTATGTCATGGTCGTGAACAAAATTGTGGTACACTATGCTTGTCCATGGATTCAAGGTACTAAAACTCGGTGTCTTGCTTTTGTCTAGAAAATCAATGGATTCTCACTGCACAGCTTGCAACAACAACTCCCTCCCCGTCCCAACTAGAGGAATGGCGTATGGGCTTAATGCGGCCTCTATTTTCTCAATACCGGTGGGGAAGGTCAAACAAGCCATTACCGGACTCTTCTTCGGGACCATGGTCCCACCTATGAACTTTGCCGCCGCAACTCCGCAAGGAGAAACTCCCAGAAAGTTGGTCTTCAATCGGCTGGCAACCACGACGGCTCCTATCAGCAAGCCGTCAAACCCTGAATCTTCAGTCTTCAACAGGCTGAACAAGAACTTGAGCGGGCCAGAAAAGAAGCCCGAGATACTCGAAGGATCTACCCCAAAATGGCTAGCGCTCCCTACTCCTGCTGCGGGTGAGGCCGATAAAAGTGCTTCCCCTCCAAAATGGCCGGTCTTCGAAAGATTGGCCAATCTCGCTCAAACTCCAACAAGAATGTCAGTCTTCAGCAGGCTGACACCAACCGAAACCCCTGAGCAATACGAGGGAAGGATGAATACGCCTCCAAAACTGAGGTGATTCCCAATCCAAGGCATGCTCGACATCACCACTGGCACCGAGTAGGAGAAGCTAGGGCCAACTCTCCCTTTGGGCTCACCCCATTAGCTCCTGTAGTGGATATCAATGTTGTTGTTCGAACCGGGAATAGTTTTGACCCGCTCAGGAGGGTACATAAAAACTCTCCGACGGTGGTGCTAAAGAAATCACCTCCGCCAGTAGAGGCCCTAGTGTACAGTCAGAGCATCATCATCATCGTCTCACTTCGTAAATACAGAGGGTCTGGCAAAAAGTCCAAGACTCTGTGCTTAAGAAAAATTACTCTCGTCGACCTAAAAGATATAATGGCCGACAAGAAAAAGACCGCTCCTCCATCATACAACGGAGGGCCATTCCTAAACAGTTGCCTATCACAATGGCTCCTTCAGCTCCGAATTCTCATAAAAGAACGAGGCTGGACAAAATTCTACCGCCCACGGCAAATTCTAAAGGCGGTGAACCTAAATGCCTTAAGTCCGGGGGCATAACCGTACATACGGTATAAATGGCTAGTGGAAAATAAGAAAGCCGCGCTTCGGTGAGTCACTGACCATAAACTCTGTCGTTGACGAAGTCTCAGGAGCAGCAGCAAAAGCTCCAAGAAATGCTGACCAAAATGGCAGCGCTCACCGGACAAAAAGAAAGTCTGGACAAATAAGCTGAACAACGCCAAGTGCAAGAGACTGATATAGAGTTCTTGCGATGGGTGCTAAAAAGAAAAGATAAAGAAGCTGCAGAGCAAGCTTCTAATATCAAGCAAATGGCTTTTCTATTCCAAGACATGATGGGAATGATGATACAACCAGAATCCCCGGTCGAAGACCCGACAATAGTTATCGAGGATGACAGTAGGGAAATATCAAACTCTCCTCAGGCCTTGTCAGTGGCCAAGGAAGAAACCAACTCCAAGACGGCCCTGGATGACTATATCGCTCAGCAAATAAGAGCTCACCGGGCCAGTGAAGCCGCCAGCCAACTTGTCACGACCCTGAATTTGGCACGTGACCGGCACTTAAATCACCAACTTCTAAAGGCGTAATGAAATTCAAGTAACCCGAAATCAAGAAATCTAAACCTTTTTGCGGAAAATAGTGGAGGTGCAGTTTTGAAATATCGGCATAAGGAATTTAAGCCATCTTTTAAGTATAAATAGCATTATATGAAAATGCAACAGTTTGCAATCTATCTTTGAAAAAATTTTCGTCCTTGAAATTTGGGCATTCCCTCCCTTGTATATTTTGATCCAAAACCACATACATGCAATAAAATGGCATTCCCAAGCGTGAGCTAGCTCCTCGCCAATTGGCGGAATCACAAAAATGCAATAAACATATATACGACGCCCTACGGCGAAAATCAAACACATAAAGAATAATAAGTAAAGAAAGACATCATCAGTTCAAATAGCGAACATACACGCATCTCGCTCTAGGTCTCACAGATATACAAGTCTGTGTCTAGGTCTACCAATATGGAAAGTCTAGTTTCCGATTGATGGTGCTTATCTAGATACAATGGAAATAATAAGTATAAGAGTGGTCACGATCCAAATGTGTATCCTACCTACCAAAGCAAAATACGATGAAGAAAGCAGTATGCCAGCGATACCGCTACTGATCCGAGCTGTCGAACTTGCAAGGAAACTGTGGCACAACAGGGGTGAGTTTCCAACTTGTGAGTAGAAAATATCAGCTGGTAGAAATCAAATAGACAACGATCCCTAGGTCCTATTGTATTATAAAAGTAATACTATGGTATCTAGGGTGACTATGCATGCATATGTATCAACAATAGAGTCATGCCAATAAAAACATGTAATGATAGTCATCTGAAATGTATGCATGTGTATCAAGCAATGTGTGTCCATCAACGACACATCAACATCATGAAACCTGTGTCCAGCATCGACACTCGAAATATCATGCAACCCGTGTCCAGTATCGACACATCAATATCATGAAACCTGAGTGTCCAACATCGACACTCGAAACATTATAAAACCCATGTCCAGCATCGGCATGTAAATCCTCATATCTCAGGTGCTGCATTATTGGATCGACCCTCATATCCATCTGATCTCATGACTCCGGTCGGTATCTTCCGGATAATAGCCGGGTCCAAACTATCACCAGTAGGTAGTACATCCCCTGCCAGGCTCATCGTCTACTCCACGATCCTCTTGCCCCAGGGTACCTTACCGGGTCCACCATATACCCGCAGATGGTTGCTCCTCACTCCTCGAATCGAGTATCACACAGCTTAGAACCGAGAAAATCCATGGTGGACACGAAATATCATATCACGAGAAACCGCGTTTTTAAAACAATTCATAATTTCCTTTCAAATATAACGGCGGTTCTCAAATCCAGAGCTCTCATGAAAACAGCATCACAATGCATGCAACTATAAAATGCAGTATATGCAACATAGAACAGTACTGTAAACATCTCAAGTATTATCATGAATGTCATGTGATAATTACTGAACAATGAATGTATTTTGCATTTAAGAATAATACCGTGATATAGCATTTCTACTGTGTAAGCGGCATGGAAATTACCGATGATGAATGTGTGAGCCGGCAAATCGGTATAAGTGTAACATGCGCATCATCGATAATAGTGCAGGTATACTAGTAGACAAAGCCATATACAGGTAATGCTAGGAACATAGTACGTATGTTATGGGGAATGATACAGCATAACATGAACGGTAATATGATATGCAACTACCCCTAGATACATCAAATATAACTCATTATCCACTAAGGTGTTTAGCGGCAATGATTCCCCAAATCAAGACAAGTCCATAAGTTAGCAATCCAGCCTCATAATATCGGATGTGATATAATTCTCGTACATCATCCTCAATTTAAGAGTACGGATCAGTCATCCGGTATCCTATCACATACGGTATAATCTATCGTACGGTGTAATCAAATTAGAATAAGGATCTATCGTCCTATACATAAATAGGGGTACGGATCTATGGTCTCGTACGTCACATCATCTTTCATTCTCATATATATATATATATCATGTCATATCTATATCTATCTCGTATCATATCTATATCAACCTCACATCATATTCCATCAATTTCATAACATATCTTGGCATGTGTATCTATGTTTTCATATCGCCTCGCATCCTCATATCAAGCATATCCGCTCATGTTATCTTATTTCATCATGTCCTCATATCAATATATATCATCTCGTACTTGTCCTCTGTTCAATTATATATCTATATATCGCTTCACATCCTCATTTCATTATATCAATATATCAATCCGAGTCATCTCATATTTATCATATCATCTCATACTAAATCTTTTGGTCATATATGTAAGTTCAAAGCATAAGTTTCTAAAAAATGTATTCTATATATCGATTTTCCATTGTTAAGATTGCGGGGGTGCTATACACCATCCATCCGACTTCCCCCTTAGATATAAATTTACTCACCTGCAATATCCTCGCTTAGCCGAAGTCGATGAACTTCTTGATCTCCTCCGTCTTCTCGGAAGTCCACGCGAAGGTACCTACATTCAATACACATCGTAACAATATTAAAATCAAGTCCAAAAATCGATACGGCACATGAAGTGCTCATAGGTTGGAATCTATAGCCTACGCATACAAGAACAACCAAATAGCCCTCAGCGTTGATGTACGAACGTCCAACGACCAAGTCCATACTCAAATACCAAAACCAAGTTCTCAGAAATCGGAAACTTGAAATCAGCAACATAGAAATCACTCCCAGATTCTACCCTTGGTCAAATTAGGAGATTTTGCAAATATGATAGGTCTACATATCACATAAGAAATCCATGCATTAAAAATCAACAACATTCTCCACAATGTGGCCGCAAATTGTGGCCACAATAAATAAATCTTCGGCCAGGAATAGGAGGTAGGGGCTCGGATCTATGGGGAAAAATCTATGTGGCCTGCACGTCTCACTGTGATGGGAACTTATTTTATGAAGCTCTCGGGTCATAGCAGATCCTACAGAGTCATCACAAGCCACCCAAAAACCGATATTAGGAAAATTCTAGGTTCGTGATTTGGGTTTCTAGTCTCAAGTTTAGCCAGAATATCATTACTAATAGCTTTAGGTTCACTAACTAAATCTCAATTATATCTCTACTAGTCCATTTATCCACTAACACATTCTAGAATTTCCAAAGCCACTAAACTTGCTTAATCGATCTCTAAACATGAATAGGAAATTAAGAAACTAGATAACAAGAAGAAAGGTGAAGGTTATACCTCTTGGAGCAACTGAAAAAATTCCAAGATGGTTGAAAGTTCTCAAAATCCAACCTTGAGCTCACTAGGGGGTGTAGGATGAGGTTGTGCACCTTTTTTGTGAAGGTGAGATGGGATTTTGAGGTCGTTTTGGGGTAGTTTCATGGTGGTAGTGGACATGGAGGAAGAGGAAGATGGAGTTGAGGTAAAGAAATGAAGTGAAAAATGGTGAAGGATAGGAGCCATACACCCCCCCCTCTCTCTCTCATTCTCACTCTCTCTCATGCTCATGCTCTCTTGTCCCCTCCATTGACTTTTCTTTTCTCTTTTCTCTTTTTCTCGTTTTCTTTTAAATCCCAAATAACAACAAACATAACATGAAATCATGCATGAATCAAATACAACATGTCATGGTGCACTAGTCATGGTTAATACAAAAATAGATTTGGCTTAATCATGATTAGTAGTGCACTAATCAAGTTTAATATAAACTTGCATATAAATAATTGCATAATAATTTATAAAATGTCCACTCCAATAAATGCCTTTATAATTAATAATACATATTAATCTCCAATTATTTTCCAAATATTGGTATATAATTTTACCATTTTACGAAAACCCCAATTCGTAATCTAATAGTTTTTGTGAAATATATTATTTTATTATTTAAATTCCAAAAATAATATTTTGTATTTCTGAAATGTTACGATCTTCCTCCCTAAAATAAATTCGGTCCCCGAATTTAAATTTAAACCCTCAAATAATAAAATATTTTGATAATCGGTTAAAATCAACGGGGCTCTGAAATCATGGAATACTCAAATATAACACATCGCATCGAGTGCGCATGAAAACGAGTGTGAAACTCAAAATCGAATTCCGACAAGCGTCACGCAATCATAGGAGTTATAATGGAGATGTAAATCTCGAAATCCACTACTAAATCCGAATATACTATAATAAGGATCATAATACGTATCTAGTACGCATCCTTGTAAAACAATTTTAAAAGCTGAATAAAACACATGCAAAATCCTTTCCGAATTTCCTTGCGATGCGTAACTCACGGTACAAATGGCGGACGCTCATTTGTAAATAAATAGATATTTGTCTATATATATTTGCTTAAGATATACGTCCCGCCTTTTTGAAATATCCCAAAAGGTTCTCCTTGTAAGAGTTCGTGTCACTAGGGCACTGTTTAACGCTGAAAACGGAAGATGGGACCGCGTAGGCCGTCTCGCCTGAATTTGGGGGCAGATACTATTTGGTTTTATCTGTCTACCTCATCGAAAATGCCAAGTTGATTTATGGCACCATATATCGAAGGTTTAAACAGATGCGGCCGTTGTAGCAGACTTCGTCAGATTCCCCATCGCTGTGAGGGTTTTTTGATTGTGGGGATGCTCTTCCCCGTATGCGTAAGTCCCTGCAGTTAATTAAGTTACCGCGTAGCGATAACCAGTTTCTCCTGCTCCAGAAGGTCACTTCGTGTCGTGTGCGTTTGTTTTATTTTTGGTTGCCCGTGGATTGTATATAGAGACTAATTCATGTTGTCGCCCGTAGGGCGTGGATTAGTCTAAATCCGTATTTTCTTAGATTTGGGTTTATTTGATTTAAAGATCGTTAATCTCGTTTGAGATTAAGATCAAACTTAAATGTTTGTTAATGATATGTTAGTCTAATTTTAGACTAAAATCTACTTAACAAGATTTTAGGATCATTTAGATCCAACAAAAGAGCATTTGAGCTCTATTATTTTAGCTTAAGCACGTTGCGGTCCGTTATTAGTTTTGGGACGTTGCGGTCTACAGATCACCATTTTTAAGGTGAGGGTTTAGTTTATGGACGTTGCGGTCCACAGTAGTTTAAGGACGTTGCGGTCCGTTATTAGTTTAAGGACGTTGCGGTCCACAGATCACGATTTTGAAGGTGAGGGTTTAGTTTAAGGACGTTGCGGTCCACATTAGTTTAAGGACGTTGCAGTCCGTTATTGGTTTAAGGACATTGCGGTCCATTATTAGTTTAAGAACGTTGCGGTTCACAGTTGCTGGTTGTTGGGACCCACCACCTCTCTGAAGACATTGAAGAATTATAATGACATATATCAGAAGTGTGAAGAGATGTACCCTTGAACAAATAAATGTTCATCAGGGACTTGGTAGTACTGTTTGGGACTAAGGCCAAATTAGAAGAAGACATGTGGGCTTGGTCAATTTGGGGATTGTCCAACCTTGGGCTCAGCCCACTTGATTACTTATTTGGGCTTGATCCTCTTTCTGTATCAGCACTGCTGAGCATTGATTTGGGTTCTGATACCCCTTTTTCTTTTTGTTTTATTTATATTCTTTTATATGGAGTGTTAAACAATTTATGGCGCCCACGTGCAGAGCATGTGAGGTGCTCGTCGCTGAGCGCCAGACACTGAATGCTAAGCACTTTTTTATTAAATAGCGCCCATGTGAGGGGCACGTGGAGCGCTCGGCGCCGAGCGACAGACTTTGAGTGCTAAGCACTTCTTATTAAATAGCGCCCACGTGAGGAGTATGTCGAGCGCTCGGCGCTGAGCGTCAGACTTTGAGTGCTAAGCGCTTCTTATTAAATAGCGCCCACGTGAGGGGCACGTGGAGCGCTCGGCGCTGAGCGTCAGATTTTGAGTGCTAAACGCTTTTTATTAAATAGCGCCCACATGAGGAGCACGCGGAGTGCTCGGCGCTGAGCGCCAGACTTTGAGTGATAAACACTGAGTTTTCTATTCTGCTCAATTCAATTCACTGAGAATTAGATTCTCACTTGTGAAAGACTTTGTCTTATAGATCTGAGATCTGGAAAAAGAACTAAGTTTTTCTGATGTAAGAGTTAAACTCTTAGATATGGAGGAGATGTTATGATTTCTCTTATTTTTATTTACTTTGAGGAGAAATCGTTCTCGTCTTGATGTTTGAAATTTATGGGGGGGGTTCTTCTCTACAAGACTTGAAGTCTTGGATCCTTTATATAGTGGAGGCTGATTTGTTGATTTAGTTTTGGAAATCTCTCATTGAGAGATCTCTAATTGATTTGGGGATATTATCCACCGTTGGATATTTGATCCTAAGACTTCTGTTTTACAGAAAATATTTTTTTTGTTCTCAACAAGATTGGGAAAATATTTTCCTATACAGAGCTTATTCTGTTTCTTGGTGATTTTTAATCACCATTGGATCTTTAATCCAACAGTGCTCTGTTTTACAGAGATTAACCTTTCTTGTTTTTGGAAGATTCGAGGAATATTTCCTTAACAGAATTTAATTCTATAATTTGATAATTTATCATCTTCGTTGGATCTTTGATCCAAGGGTGGAGAACTTGTAGTTCTGGCGCTGGCGCTCTCGTGCTTTGCACGTGAGGCGCTACCTCAGAGTTTTTAACTCTTGGCATTGGCGCTCTCTTGCTTTTCACGTGAGGCGTTGCCTCAGTTTAAATTTTGAATAGAGCCTTGCTCTCTTATTGGGGGAAACAAATGCCCCCCCACCGTTGCGCTCACGTGGCTCACACGTGAGTGCAGCGGTAGGATCATCTTGGAATTTGGATTGTCTTCCAGCGCCTATAAGTAGGGCCTTTGGCCCTTGAGATGACTTCTGTTGATCTTCTTCCCTTCTTGTTTCTGAGAATTTAATTCTCCCTTTAGAGCTTAGATCTCTGCCTAAGAAAATTCCTTTTAGAGTTAGAACTCTGCCCAAATTTGGTAAGGATCGAACCTATTAACAGAGGTTTGCTCTTCTCAGATCGTAGATCTTAAAATGGATTTTTAGGATTACTTAACCCATTAATTAGAACACTGTTCATCTCTATGAAGAACTCTTAGAGTTTGTTTTGTAGATCTTAAAGATTTTGGAGTTTTTACTCGGCAAAAAGCTTTTCCTTTTAGGGTTCTGATGGATTACTCCATCGTTTTCGCAGAGCATGGCTTTTAAAAATTTTGAGGAATTTTTATTCCCCTCATAATTAAAGTTGACAGATATAATTTCTGTTTGCAGAGCACTGCTCTCGAGGGGGTTTAATTCCTTGGCCCAATGAGCTTCTCATTAAATGAGAATCTTTTTAGGATTTCCTCCTTAATGATTGACTGACTCATCAATGATGAGCCGTCACTTTGATTTTGTGGGTCCCCCTCGGTCCCTTTTTCCTGCATGGCAGTGTAGTATAAATTTAAAGTACCAAATGTCAGAATTTGTAATGTAGTATTGACATCTAACCCTTGTTTCTTTTCGCGCAGGTATTATGTCTTTTGACTCTTCTTTCCCATTTGTTCGCCTAGAGAGTGCATACGCCGACGCGCCCGTGGATCGGGATGTTTTTGCACTGATTAAAGATCATGACCTGGAGCAGAAGTCTCTTCACTTATGGGGGTTGTGGTACAAACAAATTTTTTGGGGTCGGAGCAGTTTCTCTTGTGCGGTGCCTTCAGAGCCAATTTCCTCCATTCATTATGCTGACTCGCCCCAGCTGAATTACGTTTTGGAGGAGGTTAACTGAACTACGGAGGGACGCCTCCGGCCCTCTATGGGCTCGATACCAGTACAGCCGCCGATGGCTTTAGATATTCTGGGGCGGCGCATATGTCAAGGTGAGTCGCGCCCTTGGGGACAGGTATACATGATAGGCTTGACTCCTCGCCATTCAGCCGGATACATGCAGTGGGCTTGATACATCTTGTCGGCCAAAAAGTTGCTGCTGCTGAAGCCCGGGTTATACCCTGTTATTTACGCGTCTCTTTTCCAGTATCCCGTGCCTCACGTATGGTGGGTCAAGGCTTTCTTAGAACAGTGGAATACCCCGACTCACACCTTTTTTTTATCGGACCGGGAGGTTTCGATTTCCTTGGAGGAATTTGCAGAAATTTCGAGCCTACCCGACAGAGGGGAACACTACGAGGAAATACTTCCCCCTGATGAGTACATCTTCTTTACCAAATCAGTGGTGATGGTTCACACTCCGGGGAATGCTATTCAACATGGATTCCCGAGTCTAATAAAGGTGTTGAACATTTACGAGAGTATGTTTCTCGAGTCCGGAGGGTACGGAGTCAGATTCACGGATTTCATCGCCCGCTTTCTTCGCCCGGAAGACTTGTCAAAACAAGCTGTGAAACTCGCCAAGCTTGACGATCCTTTTGGTTTTGGCTTGGACAACCAGCCGACAGCGGAAGCAGATCAAAGGAATTTCTTCATCCCAGACACCCCGGTCGTCCCCTTTGTAGAGCTCGCAGCTTCAGACGTCGACGAAGAGACGTTCTTTTTGGGGTTCCTCGAGCTATGGTTAAGCTGGTTTGTGCTCCCAATGCACCCTCTCTATATGAGGCCATCCGTCTTCTATCCGGCTCACCGAATGGTTGCTGGGACATGAGTGGCCATCGAGATCGTTAGGATGCCCTGCATCATGGCCTAAGCTTAGCGGCAGACCTTACTCAGCCGGGGGTATAGCCCGTACATCTCCCGCTGCACTATTTCACATCGTGGATCGAGCTGCATGTGCTTGGCGCTTTTAGAGTCCACAAACGGCCCCGTTTCTATGACAGTTATAATTTCCCCCGGGTTAGGTTTCTAGTTGATGCTTCTGCTTTAGATCCGTCACAGCGAGAGGCTCGGCGTCTGGTCTTTTGCCCGCGTATGGTTGGGGATAGCATGACTTTCGTCGATAAGGTCTTAACTATCGGCAAGGAATCCACCAAAACGGTGCAGCCACTGCGCGATACCTTCAAAGATGGGGCTCCTACATTGAAGGCTCGGGAGATTCTGCATTTGTATTTAATCAGGCCGGGCTTTTTAGCGTTCAGGAAGAACGACTCGGCGATATTCATGAGGTACAACCCGTACCGTTTTTCTCAACAGTCGGGTTACGATCAGGGTGTCCCTCTTGAGGCTTTTTTAGCCGAGTCGGTTGCTACGGAAAAGGGTATCCGCAGCATGCTGCACCACTTCATGCGGCTAAATACCGGGTCCAACTTTGTCATCAGTGAGCCGAGCTACGTTCCGAAAACCTTGAACGCATACGTGGCGTGGTACCAGCATGTGACGGATGCTGTTATTAGGGAAGAGAGGCAGGAACTGCTCGATCGCAAGGGTGCGGTCCCTGCTGGTAATCCTGCTGTCCCCTTAAAGTGACGGACCACTGTTCATCCTTCCTTAAGAGAAGCTGCTGCGGTTGTTGTCCTGCGCACCTTTCTTGAGGAGCCTCTACCCCACGTTCCTGTAGAAATGGTAGCTGCAGCGTCCTCGGAGTCTGGTGTTGGTGTAGAAATCGGGACCCGCCGCCCAAAAATACCCGTTAAGTGCAAGCTCTTGTCATCGGCTGCCGGCGCTCGCTCGCAAAAGAAGAAGAAGTCGTTGTTTTCTACTGACGTCATATTTGGCCAGGACCCACATGCTCCTTACAGCGAGAGTTTGTGTGAGTATGGGACCAATGGGGGTTTATTCATCGCGCCTGCGGATGATACTGATCTCCTGGCTGCCCTTGTGGCTTCCGAGCGACTGGCTCATGATGAAGTAGCACTGATCACTATCGCGAAGTCAGGTATATTTCAATTACATTCTTCCGCGGTTATTTTCTTTTATTATGCTTCTCAGGTATATTTCAATTATATTCTTCTGCGGTTATCTTCTTTTATTATGCTTCTACTGACGCTTTTTTCTTCAATGGGTATTTCTGCCGAAGAGGCTCTCATGGCTTCCCTCAAGACATTCGAAGAGGAAGAGAGGCTCCACGCTTCTCTGGGCCTTGGTCAAATTCCATCCATTATGCCTTGATTCCTTTCTTTATTCATGCTCTGACCTTTTCTTTCATCTTGTTGCAGGGACTACCTTGACTCAGGTTATTCCAAGTGTAGTGCTGATCTCGAGCAACGATGCGGCAAAACTTTTGGAGCCAGCTGTTGTGGCCCCATCTCTCCCATTGTCTCCACAGGAGGCTTTGCTGAAGCAGCCGATGAAGGATGCCGTAACGGCTCCAGAGGTAGAGCTTGGATCGGACGACGACGTCCCTTTATCAGAGGACTTGAGGATATCACTTCTCACTGCTCTGACCGAAAGGAAGCGTACGAAGCACGCGACGAGGGAATGCGATGCCGGTTGGCCATAGGTGCAGGCTCAAGCATCATTCTGCTTGCTGATGCTCCTTCGGCGGATGTTCCCTCTGCGTTGTCTACCGCCCGTAGACAGGTTGCGCACGCGGATCGGGAAGAAACCAAAAAGCTGCTCCAAGGTAACGTAACGCTGAGCCTTTTATTAGAACTTGATCTTCGAATTTTGACATATGCATTTTCTACAAGGCCAAGTCTTGGCGATGGGATGATGGGTGAAACCCCGGCGGTTACCATCCCTGAAGTTGCTACCTTTTCTTCGGAATCTAAGACTGTCCAGACTGCTACCCTTTCTCCTTATGGCTCATTGGTATCGACGGGCGTTGCAAGCATCACAATGGCCCTCGTCGAGTCACGGGATGAAGCTATGGGCGCAGAATCTACTCCTTTGAGAGAGAGCGAAGAAGCCGTTACATCTGGTGATGCCTCTGCCATGGTTTCGGTCCCTAATTTATCAGGTAATTGCCGAGTCTCTATTTTCAAGCTTTTCAATCTTCTTCAGCCCTTCTAATAATATTTTGTTTGTCTTAAGTACAGGCGTGGTGAATCCCGAGGTTGTGCCATCTGAAGAAGCGTCACCAGTCGCTGCTCTGATGGTCGCTGTCCTTTCACCTTCTCCCGTGCCCTCTCAAATGTTGGAAGGTATGGGTTTCCGACTTATTTAGTTTAACTGTGGATATCATCTTCCTTATACTGACAGTATATTGTCGCAATTCTACAGGAGTCCTTTTCGACCATCTATGCCAGGTGTTGAACCCGTATTTCTCCTTCCAGTCGGAAGTCATTCCGCCTCGTGGTACTGGTAACTATATCCTTCAGCTATTTTCTCCTTTTTTCTTTTATGAAAATCCATATTGTTGCTGAGTCTTCTTTATATTGATCGCAGCGTCACGGATTGGAGGAGGGGACGAGAGAATAGCCGTGCCTCCGGGACTCCCAAGTTTGCCACCTGCCACAGCCGGTATAGTAGACTCCATCGCTCGTGTATTTTCTTTACCTCCCGAGTCGACATTTGACCACAATTTGTTTTGCAGCAATTGCACCGGCTCCAGCTCCCTTTGAGTCTTGCATTCCAATGCCGGCAGGGCCCTTTGCTAAACGCGCATCTTCCAGGGGCGCTGCGAATAGCTGGTGAATGTTGAGCGAATTCATCGAAGATCTCGATGTCGAGGCCCTCAGTTCTGCTACGGATTTTGCTGTTGAAGTCAATCCAATGCTAGCGATACTCGTGAACTTCCATTCTGAAGATCTCGTCGGCTCTTAGGTTGATTACTGCAGAAAGATCGAGGCTTGCCTACATGAGATTGGGCTCAAGCGTCTCGCTCCTGAAGTATTAGCTTCGAACTCCCAGCGGGCTGCGTGGGTTGAGATTAAAGTTCCTTTCATCCGCCATTTCGAATATGATGTGACCCTGAAGCGAAAGGAACATGAAGCACCTTCACGCGAATCTGCCCGGTTACGCGCCCAGGTTGAAGCGAATGCTGCGCAGTTAAAATATGTCTTCGACAATCTCCAGCGATGCATTTCGGATGGGTTGACGCTGAGGTGGACGCTTGACTCTACCGAGCGGGTCGTGCTGGACTGCGAAGCCGCCATACTAGGAACCGATGAAAAGCTTTCGTCTTGTTTGTGACAACGGGCCCAAGTTAAAGCAGAGTTAGCCGCGGCGGCCGATCACGAGAAAGGATTGAGAGGAGCGCACGAGCGGCTGGCTGATTTGTTGAAGACGCCCCCTCCTCAATAACCGTCTTTGTACCCTTTTTTTTTGTAAACTTGCGGTTTATGAATAATATGTATTAATTTTGATTCCTTTGTGAAATGTATTTTGCTTTCACTTGAATTCATGAATAAAAGACATTCTTCATTTTATATGGGCATGTCCCTTTGGCAAATGTATCTTGTAGATAGTCTATCTTGATCTCCTTTGTAGGGCAACGATGTTAGTTGTATGTATGCCCTAGAGGCCAGTATTGTACAGATGATGTATATTATATTGGATGCTTGGACATATATAGAGATGACTTTCTTGCTCGATATGATAGTATGCTATCTGGTTACTCTTTATCTTAACATGTACACTTGTCTCTTTAAACTGTCTTATAGTTACATGTTGGTAAAGCCTTTAGGATGTGTACTTGACTACCTGGACTGTGATGCAGAACATACTAGTGGGGACATGGTAGTCCATAGGTACATCCTTCAAGGTCCCTAGTCGTGGGTGTATCGAGACGGGGCATCGATATACCAGTATAGACTAGCGTATACGCTTCTCGACCCATGAGATGGGCAATGGATGATCCCATATCCATTGGTGTTTGACATCAGAGATGGTATACGGGTGCTCAGTGGAGACTGGGTACACTGGACGGACTCGCCGAGAACTCCCAGATGGTATTATACCTCACGTCAGATGGCAGTTCTCAGGTGACACTTGTACAGGTTTGTCTGTAGACCCGAGATCGTCATAGAGTCTTGTGTGATTCCTACTGTGCTTTGATCTCCACCTTACCACGTCCATGAGGGCGTGCAAAACGATGGTCTTTGGGTACAGTCCCGAGTCACATGGAGGCAATGAGCGATAGGAGGGGTTTCGTCTCTCCCGGTATTGGGGGTTGATGTTGCGCTGTGCTCGATTGGCCGTAACAGGGAAGTCCCTGGCCAGGGCTGATCAGAGATTTGCTGGTAAGTGTTACCAGTAGTTTCTCGACCCGTTATGAGCCTCACATCGGCATGACTTATCGGTTACTGGGGTCTGACGTTTACCACCCCTAGACTTGATATGCGATATATCAGACGAACAGACCGGACTGTACGGTAAGTGTTACTGGTTGGATTCACAGGAGTGTGAGCGGGCTAGCTCGTCGATCTTCTGATCGCTCAATACCCGGATGGCCGTTACGTTTAGCAGACCGCTTGCGGCTTGTAGGTGCTTGATATGATCATCATCTGCTACCGGCGTATTGACGAGTCTTTAGAGTCCTACACAGAGGTTTCCTGGCTCAAGCGAAACGAAATAGGAGCGCATATGAGATATGTGCAGAACCGAGAATAATGCGTGTATGTGATACCGTATTCCATTCTCGCGATGAATGTTTCGATTGGTTATATGCGATATAACCTAGTTATCGAATCAAAGATTGATTCGATAAGTCGATGTATTGTATACTAGTCGGTTATGTGCGACATGACCGGATCATTGAATCAAGTGTTGATTTAATGATTTGATGTATAATTATATATTTGATATATTACTTTGCATTAACTAGTATTGGTTCATTTTAAAAGGATTTTCTCACTTGATGTGCACATTGTATATGTGATATATTTTTGTGTACACATGTTTGTATCATGTTTGATGATACATGTTAGCTTGTGCTTGTGTAAAGATTAAACCATGGTTATATGAATGGTTAGGGTTTTATTTACTTATTCATTTATTTATATTGATTTTTCATTTTGGAAAGGAAAAGAAAAATGGTGGCTTTATTTGTTTCTTTCATGAAGCTTCATGAAGAGTTGAATAATTGACCATTTTTGTTTTCTTCTCTTAACCTAACCATGCACCTAACCCTAGTTTGCTCTCTACACTTCACCATGGTTAGTATATGATAAGTAATGATATTATTCTCATTTTTAATCTAATACTTATCATATTCTATCTTTATCTTCTTCTTCTTCTTCAAAGAAAAAGCTTGACATCATTAATGGCACCTTGAGCTAAAGAGTGAGAAATCCAATTCTAAAGTGAACCCACCTCCTATTTCTTCATCCTCTACCTCTTGCCAAGTGGTTTTGGGTGTTTTCTTCACAAGTTTCACAACTTGGTGAAGTTGGAGCTTGAACTTGTGATGCCTCGACGTAGATCATCTTCGGCACGAAGCCGACGACCTAGCTTGCCCATTTCTCCGATGAAGCCGACGATTGAGTTCGGGATTCGAGATGGACAGCGAGAGGACGCCTACGTGGAGTTAAGGAAGTGGAGAAACGGATCTACAAAGGTTGTAGCCTCTCTCCTTTAGTTAAGTTGTTAACTAGTTTCGTTTTTCGCCTAAATTTCTAGTCAACGATCCGTATTAGGGTTTCGCGGCACTCATAAAATTTGAAATTGGTATGGTTGATGCCTTGTGAGACTTCATTAGCATGCCTAGGAACCCTACAGTGGTATCAGAGCCTAGCTAGAGCCTTAGGCGAAGTGTAGACGACGTTTGAAACCCGATCGAACCGAAACCCTAAAAACCCAAGTGCTCTCTGGACTTTTTCTAAAAACTGGGTTTTTTCCAGATTAAAAATGCTTAAAAAATTCAGCAGGACATTCTAAGAATTACGGTGCAAATTTTTTCCAATGAACGGTATAGTGTGCGGCGGAACCGCGGCAGAAGCATGGCTTCTGCGGCGGTTCCGCGGCCTGATGATGACGTCAGCCCTCCTCCTTTGCACAGTAATTCCTATTTCACAGTGCTGAGTTTTCTGGGAATTTTTAAATTGACTCAAGAGTTGAGTGTTCTGGGGTTGCATTGGGAATCGAAGATTCGATCGGATTATCAAGTTTTGTCTATGTGTTTTTCCGGATAATTTTTGAATATGTTAAAAAGTTCGACCGGATATAAATACCCAACTTTTCCCCTGTCGGAAAATTTCCAAGTGTTGGATTTTTCTGTGGTTTAAGGACGTTCTGAGTAGTGCAAGTAACGCGATGGTCCCTCTAGAAGACAACAAACCTTAACTCGATTATGTGACCGTCTTGAACTACCCTTTGAACCTTCGGGTTTGGGGCAGTACGGCGTGCCACATGTGAGGCGTTGGCTTGACCCTTCTACGGCTGGACCATTGGTACTGAGGCATGAAGTGAATGTATTTGAACCTATTTCATGTGTTGAACGGTTTCGGGAAAACTTGGGTGTTCGAATGTTCGATCGGAAAGTTTAATATTTTCTATTTATCCGGAATGGGATACAACAATTGGAATTCACATACAGTTATGAGATAACTGAATGAATGTTATAAATCTAGCGGTTTAGTCTCACTTGATATTGAAAAGAGTTTTCGATAATGGGACTAAAATGCGGGGTTTATAATTGTTAGGCATGTGATGTCTAAGTATTTCATTTGATTAGGCATGTGATGTCTAAACAGATTGCGGATTCCAATTATTGTAGTTTTACACTTTCTTTTCTGTGACCGTAAGTGTAATATGTGATATCGCCGGTTTCGTTGCTATATGTCAACGACAATTGGGATGCGCATATTTACTTACGTTGATGACATGTGATGTTATGTGTTGCTGGATATGTTATATTGGATCGTCGTGTTATGAATAGCCGAGGGTTTTTATGTGAGATGAGTGTTTTTCATTTTCATTCATGTAAAAACTTGTATGTAATATTCTTTTATTGGGGCACTTCCAGGTTGCAGAAGTTGTCACCTTTTGTATATTATTTACTTTTCTGCACTAGGATAGACCCAAGGAGGAGAGCACAAGTAACCGGGTTCTAGGGTCCAGTGGGAGACCATCTCGAGGAGTCGAGTCCGGGTCTCCTAACCCTAGAATTGGTAGGGTTGCTTGCCGCTCTCGTAGGGGTCTAGGGGTGTGGGATTGGCTATTCATCACGACCGTGGAATCCGTGTTTTATACTGGCTCGTATTGAAAACACGGACGTCCTAGTATATCCAATATTTCATATGATATTTTCTGCTGCGATATCTGTGATGTGATCATGTGATGTTCTGTGATAGATACTGTATATAGTATATATGATATATTATATAGACGTTACTTATGTTTTGCACCCGCACTAGCCCTGCCCTGCTCTGTCGTTAGTTACCTAACTTAACGGTGCATGAGGGGACATCCAGGAGAATGCGGATGGCATAAGTGTACGTCGTATTTATCTATGATGTTTAGGTGACATAAATGATGGGACTTAATTAATGTGATTAATGAAAGAAAAGAAACATAAGATGTTGTAGAATCAAATTTTAAACAAAACAGGTAGCTACAGTTCTTGCTTTGCATAGCGGTATATGTGATATATCCTGCACCTTATTCGATGAGGAAAGAACCGAGATCCCTTCACCGGGAGTGACTCCTTTAGCAATAACTGGCAGATGCTACATACTCGGTTTGCTTTTGACTGCTTTTGAGTTCTTGCTTTGCACAGTGCTATATATGATATATCCCACACCTCATTCGACGAGGAAAAGGCCGACGATCCCTTCACCGGGAGTGACCCCTTTACCAAAACTAGAAAAGCCTTAAAATCACTCAATTTCAAAACTTTATTTGATTCTACAACGATATCAAGTTCATTACGCAATAGGTTTTCAGAAAAAACCTGTCGTAGCCCTCCGTCATTTCAGATAAGTCCTGTTTAGTATTCGTGCTGCGTTTGTTGACCTTGTCAAGGCGTAGTGTGCGGTAGCTAACCAGTATTTATCTGCTTATGCATATGATGCAGATTGAGTTAGGGTAGTCGTACGGCCTTGTTGACCTTGTCAAGGGTCGTGCGGGTGGGTTTGATTCAATCAAGAAATGACGGGTTGAACTTGACTTACGGTCTATGGTTTGTTGACCTTGTCAAGGTCATAGATCGTTTGGGGCAAAATATTATCGGGAATTTCAAGTGTTGAAATTTGCAATGAGATTGCATACCTTCTATGAGATAGTTGGATCCCGATACCCACTGCGAGTAAGAGTTACTCCTGGGAGAGTTTTACACATTACAATTAGCCGATCAAGTAGGTGTCTAGAAAGGTGTCAACGGGGTTACGCCTCTGGGAAAACGAGGTTTACATTAATTAGGTTCGTGCGAAAGCACGGGGGACCTCCCTCAAAGTACCGACACTGGCCTGGCTGAAAGATTGGCGAACTTGTAGTGTGTAATTAATCCCGGCTAGTCTTTCCTTTTAGGGTTTGAAGGAAGATTTGATAAAAACCAGTGGGAGTCATCCTGATTAGACAAGATAATAACCAATCTGATCTTGCATGAGCATACGCTAAAGTGTTTTCTTCTCTCTCTCTCTCCAGGTAGCGACCATGTCATGCCCTAATAAAGATAATAATATGGATGTATTGACCGAACCCGCATGTTATACTGTGCTGGGGAACGTTGGTTCCGTTCTTTCCTATAAGAGTTATAGAACCGAACAGGATATAGGGGAATACCAGGATTCCCATGCCACCCGAATGAAGAAAGTACATGCTGATGCATTTTCTTCGGGTGTGTTCGTTACAGAGAACTGTTTCTCCATTTGCTCTACGTCCTGGGTATTAGATACCGGGTCGGGATCCCATATATGTAATCAGTTACATGGGCTTAGGAAAGGTAGAGAACTTGGAGAAGGTGATAAAGACATTAGAGTTGGAAATGGTGCAATTGTTGCAGCTAAGACTATCGGGGAATATCACCTTGTATTACCAACTGGTAATACATTGGTTCTGAACGAATGGTATTACATGCCGAACCTGATATGCAACATTATATCGGTTTCTTTGTTGAGTAAAGAGGGATATAATTTTGTATTACAGGACAATGTTATGAACATTTTCCGTAACCAAAAGTTGGTTGGATCAGGCACGTTGTGCAATGGCATTTATGTTCTAAATCAATCAACAGTTCTGAGCATAACAAACACGCACAAGAGGAAGAGTTCTGAACTAAATGAATCCTTCTTGTGGCATTGTAGACTGGGTCACATCAATGCGACACGACTGGCTAAGTTACATAAGGATGGATATTTGAAACCATTCGAATTTTCATCTTATGACACTTGCCAGTCATGTCTTAAAGGCAAGATGACCAAAACTCCGTTTACGGGACACGGAGAAAGAGTTACCGAACTCTTGGGACTGATACATAGTGATGTATGCGGTCCCATGTCTACACATGCCAGGGATGGTTCTTCGTACTTCATTACATTCACTGACGATCTCTCTAGATTCGGATATGTGTTCCTGATGAAACACAAATCAGAAGCTTTTGAGAAATTTAGAGAATATAAACAAGAAGTCGAGAACCAAACCGGAAAAAGTATTAAAATCCTTCGATCTGATCAAGGAGGTGAATACTTGAGCAATGAATTCCTGGACTTCCTAAAAGAGAATGGGATTCTCTTTCAGCTGACTCCTCCATATACACCACAGCACAACGGTGTATCAGAACGGAGGAACCGCACCCTATTAGATATGGTGCGTTCTATGATGAGCACAGCTGAGTTACCTATTTCCTTTTGGGGATATGCGCTGGAAACAGCAGCATACCTATTGAATCAAGTTCCATCTAAATCTGTACCTACCACACCATATGAGATATGGAGTGGGAAGAGGCCATATCTTAAACGAGTTAAGATATGGGGTTGTCCAGCCTATGTCAAAAGACAAAATCCGGACAAGCTCGAGGCACGGTCAGTTCTTTGCAAGTTTGTGGGATATCCAAAGAACTCATATGGGTATTTTTTCTACCACAGTGAGGAACAAAAAGTGTTTGTTGCTCAACATGCCACCTTTTTAGAAAAGGAATTCCTTGAAAAAGAAATTAGTGGCAAAGTGGTAGAGCTGGAAGAAGTTCCAGATACACAAACCGTAACTGAAGATTTAGTGGAACCAGAAGATTCAGAAGCTCCCAATGAACCTCAGCCTCTCTGCCGATCTAGTAGGGTTCCTCGCCAACCTGAGAGATACTACGGTTTTCTCATGGATGGTGGGAGCGAGGATTGCATCATGGAGGATGATGACCCAACTAGCTTCGAGCAGGCCATCACGAGTAGGGACTCAGTGAAATGGCTAGATGCTATGCGGTCCGAGATGGAATCCATGTACACAAAAAAAGTATGGGCTTTGGACGTTGCTCCTGAAGGGGTAAAACCCATTGGGAGCAAGTGGATCTTCAAGAAGAAACTTGGTGTAGATGGGAAAGTGGAGACTTTCAAAGCTAGACTTGTTGCAAAGGGTTTTCGTCAAAGACCAGGTGTGGACTATGACAAAACCTTTTCTCCAGTGGCTATGCTTAAATCCATCCGGATCATGCTTGCCATCGCTGCATATCATGACTACGAAATCTGGCAAATGGATGTTAAGACCGCCTTTCTAAATGGTGATTTAGAAGAGTGCGTGTACATGACTCAGCCAGAGGGCTTCGTAGACAGTGGGAGCAGCGGGAAGGTGTGCAAGCTGCTTAAATCTATTTATGGATTAAAGCCAGCATCGCGGAGTTGGAACATCTGCTTTGACGTCGTTATCAAAGAGTTTGATTTCGTCAAAAACCCAGATGAACCTTGTATCTACAAGAAGGTAGCAGAGAGTAAGGTTGTCTTCCTCGTATTGTACGTGGACGACATACTCTTGATAGGAAATGATATTCCTATGCTGCAATCGGTCAAGCTCTTCTTATCATAAAGATTCTCAATGAAAGATCTTGGTGATGCCTCCTGCATATTGGGAATTAGGATCTATAGAGATAGATCCAAACGGATTTTGGGATTGTCCCAATCCAGGTACATTGACACCATACTAAAGAGGTTTAGTATGGAAGAATCCAAGCATGGGAACTTGCCCACGATCTCTGGAGTCACTCTCTCCAAAGAGATGTCTCCCAAGACTGATTTGGAGAGAGCTCGCATGCAAGGGATACCCTATGCTTCGGCTGTAGGCTCTATCATGTACGTGATGCTATGTACCAGACCCGATGTTGCATACTCACTAAGTATAGTGAGCAGGTATCAAGCTGATCCTGGAGAGAGTCACTGGACAGCTGTGAAGAGCATTCTCAAGTACTTACGAAGGACTAAAGAGATGCTCTTGGTGTATGGTAACGGAGAACTCCAAGTGGAGTCCTTTACCGATTCGAGCTTCCAGAGTGATAAGGACGACTCTAAGTCGCAGTCGGGATTTGTCTTTACCCTTTACGGAAGGGCGGTTAGCTGGAAGAGTTCCAAGCAGGAAACCGTGGCAGACTCGACGATGGAGGCTGAATACATCGCTGCCAACGATGCTGCCAAAGAGGCTGTCTGGATCAAGAAGTTCATTACTGAACTTGGAGTGGTTCCATCCATTGAGCATCCAATACCTTTGTATTGTGATAACAATGGAGCGGTGGCCTTGGCCAAGGAACCCAGGTCCCATCAGCGATCCAGGCATATTCTGAGGCGGTATCACCTGATCCGGGAGATAGTTGATTGCCGGGAGATCGAGGTCAGGAGGGTTGACACGAAGAACAACACGGCGGATCCACTCACGAAGGCCATTCCCCAGATACAGTTTGAGAGACTCTTCGGGATGCTCGGTATGCGATACTACAGCAGCTGGCCCTAGTGCAAGTGGGAGATTGTTAGTTGTATGCATGCCCTAGAGGCCAGTATTGTACAGATGATGTATATTATATTGGATGCTTGGACATATATAGAGATGACTTTCTTGCTCGATATGATAGTATGCTATCTGGTTACTCTTTATCTTAACATGTACACTTGTCTCTTTAAACTGTCTTATAGTTACATGTTGGTAAAGCCCTTAGGATGTGTACTTGACTACCTGGACGGTGATGCAGATCATACTAGTGGGGACATGGTAGTCCATAGGTACATCCTTCAAGGTCCCTAGTCGTGGGTGTATCGAGATGGGGCATCGATATACCAGTGTAGACTAGCGTATACGCTTCTCGACCCATGAGATGGGCAATGGATGATCCCATATCCATTGGTGTTTGACATCAGAGATGGTATACGGGTGCTCAGTGGAGACTGGGTACACTGGACGGACTCGCCGAGAACTCCTATATGGTATTATACCTTACGTCAGATGGCAGTTCTCAGGTGACACTTGTACAGGTTAGTCTGTAGACCCGAGATCGTCATAGAGTCTTGTGTGATTCCCACTGTGCTTTGATCTCCACCATACCACGTCCATGAGGGCGTGCAAAACGATGGTCTTTGGGTACAGTCCCGAGTCACATGGAGGCAATGAGCGATAGGAGGGGTTTCGTCTCTCCCGGTATTGGGGGTTGATGTTGCGCTGTGCTCGATTGGCCGTAACAGGGAAGTCCCTGGCCAGGGCTGATCAGAGATTTGCTGGTAAGTGTTACCAGTAGTTTCTCGACCCGTTATGAGCCTCACATCGGCACGACTTATCGGTTACTGGGGTCTGACGTTTACCACCCCTAGACTTGATATGCGACATATCAGACGAACAGACCGGACTGTACGGTAAGTGTTACTGGTTGGATTCACAGGAGTGTGAGCGGGCTAGCTTGTCGATCTTCTGATCGCTCAATACCCGGATGGCCGTTACGTTTAGCAGACCGCTTGCGGCTTGTAGGTGCTTGATATGATCATCATCTGCTACCGGCGTATTGACGAGTCTTTAGAGTCCTACACAGAGGTTTCCTGGCTCAAGCGAAACGAAATAGGAGCGCATATGAGATATGTGCAGGACCGAGAATAATGCGTATATGTGATACCGTATTCCATTCTCGCGATGAATGTTTCGATTGGTTATATGAGATATAACCCAGTTATCGAATCAAAGATTGATTCGATAAGTCGATGCATTGTATACTAGTCGGTTATGTGCGACATGACCGGATCATTGAATCAAGTGTTGATTTAATGATTTGATGTATAATTATATATTTGATATATTACTTTGCATTAACTAGTATTGGTTCATTTTAAAAGGATTTTCTCACTTGATGTGCACATTGTATATGTGATATATTTTTGTGTACACATGTTTGTATCATGTTTGATGATACATGTTAGCTTGTGCTTGTGTAAAGATTAAACCATGGTTATATGAATGGTTAGGGTTTTATTTACTTATTCATTTATTTATATTGATTTTTCATTTTGGAAAGGAAAAGAAAAATGGTGGCTTTATTTGTTTCTTTCATGAAGCTTCATGAAGAGTTGAATAATTGACCATTTTTGTTTTCTTCTCTTAACCTAACCATGCACCTAACCCTAGTTTGCTCTCTACACTTCACCATGGTTAGTATATGATAAGTAATGATATTATTCTCATTTTTAATCTAATACTTATCATATTCTATCTTTATCTTCTTCTTCTTCTTCAAAGAAAAAGCTTGACATCATTAATGGCACCTTGAGCTAAAGAGTGAGAAATCCAATTCTAAAGTGAACCCACCACCTATTTCTTCATCCTCTACCTCTTGCCAAGTGGTTTTGGGTGTTTTCTTCACAAGTTTCACAACTTGGTGAAGTTGGAGCTTGAACTTGTGATGCCTCGACGTAGATTATCTTCGGCACGAAGCCGACGACCTAGCTTGCCCATTTCTCCGATGAAGCCGACGATTGAGTTCGGGATTCGAGATGGACAGCGAGAGGATGCCTACGTAGAGCTAAGGAAGTGGAGAAACGGATCTACAAAGGTTGTAGCCTCTCTCCTTTAGTTAAGTTGTTAACTAGTTTCGTTTTTCGCCTAAATTTCTAGTCAACGATTCGTATTAGGGTTTCGCGGCACTCATAAAATTTGAAATTGGCATGGTTGATGCCTTGTGAGACTTCATTAGCGTACCTAGGAACCCTACAAGCGATGGCTTAGAAGACAGGTTTAGATCTGCTGTCTAAGACTTTTCAACTTCATGAGCCGTGAGGGTCTCATAAAGACTTTTCTCCTTACGAGTCGATAGGATCCCGTAAGTGTAATTTCTTCTTAACGGTCATGAGGACTCCTAAGTGCGTTTTCTCTGGAGAGTCGTAAGGATCTCACAAGAGAGTTTTCTTTTTACTGGTTGAGAGGTTTGCGCAGGGTCATTGATTTCCCAGGGGGTCGAGACGAATCGAGAAATTATTGGTTGACTTGATTTCGAGACGGAGCATTGTTCTGGAGGGGAGGTCATCGGTTGACTTGTTTCCGAGATGGAGCATTGTTCCGGTAGGGAGGTCATTGGTTGACTTGTTTCCGAGATGGAGCATTGGTCTGGCGGGAAGGTCATCGATTGATTTGTTTCTGAGACGGAGCATTGTTCCGGCGGGGAGGTCATTGGTTGACTTGTTTCCGAGTCGGAGTATTATTCCGATGGGGAGGTCATTGATTGACTTGTTTCCGAGATGGAGTATTGTTCCGGCAGGGAGGTTTTTGGTTGAATTGTTTTCGAGACAGAGCCTTGCTCCGGCGGGGAGATCATTGGTTGACTTGTTTCCGAGACAGAGCATTGTTCCGGCGGGGAGGTCATTGGTTGACTTGTTTCTGAGACGGAGCATTTTTCCGGCGGGGAGGTCATTGGTTAACTTGTTTCCGGGTCAAAGCATTGTTCCGACGGGGAGGTCATTGGTTGACTTGCTCTGCTTTCTGCGGTGTAGGGAAGGAACGCCGCGTTGATCTTCTGGGATGCAGGTGTTGCTGTCGAGATTTGACTCTCCTTTTGACAGAGTCTGTTGGGAAATGTGATTCCCTTTTCGTTTATGCACATGGATTGTATACAGGGGTCAGTATGGACTCGCCTGTAGGGCAAAATTTTCATTCTTTCAATTATTTATTTCCTTCCGCAATGCTCTATCATTTCAGCTTTTTATATCGCAAAAGTCGCGATTGCTCAATCATTTCGGCTATTTTTCGCGATGCCCGATCATTTCGGCTATTTTTCTTTTTATTCGCTGTTTTTTATTGCGAGTTGCCCAATCATTTTGGCTATTTTTTTTAATGTATTTTTGGCTCGCTGATTTTGTTGCATGTATGGACTTGAGATCTGATACCAATCTTAGCATCAGTATCGCTGCGACTGGAATATTGCCAGGAGCGAATCATCACTTGCCGTGAAAGGACATGGAATTTGTTACCGATTTAGGCATCAGTATTGCTATTACTGGAACGTTGCCAGGAGCAAATCATCATTTGCCTTCACCGCTATCGAACAAAGGTGGCTTAATAGACAGGGTTAGGGACCCGACGACTAAGGTTTTTGACTTTGTGAGCCGTAAGGGTCTCATAAAGATATTTCTCCTTACGAGTCGTAAGGATCTCGTAGGTGTAATTTCTCCTTAGGGGTCATGAGGACTCCTAAGTGCATTTTCTCTTGAGAGTCGTAAGGATCTCACAAGAGCATTTTCTCCTTACAAGTCGAGAGGACCTACAAGTGTTGTTCACAAGAAAGGGGAATTTCACACCATTGCTGGAACTGGGCAAGGAAACCCTTATTTATGCCTATGGATTGTATATAAGGGTCAATATTGATCGCTTGTAGGGTAGTTTGGGGGATATGATGGCTTAAGAACAGGTTCATGCCCTTATATCTTAAGACTTTTGAATCCTGTAAGCAGTGAGGGTCTCATAAGGGGGGCATTCTCCTTAGAAGTCGTGAGGATCTCGTAAGTGTAATTTCTCTTTAGGGATCGTGAGGATTCCTAAGTGTTTTCCTCCATTGTGAGTCATAAGGATCTCATGCAGGTATTTTCTCCTTACAAGGTCGAGAAGACCCTGCAAGTGCACAGGAATTTTTTTATGAGTCTGCGCCCTTTCGGATTTTCACAAACTCGCCGGTAGCCCTGCTGTTTTTACTCACGGAGCCCTTTCGGGTTTTCATCCGTGCCCATTTCACTTATGGACATACCATTTTTTTTGCCGCGTTATCCTATGGATGCTGCGGTTCATAGTAGTTTAAGGACGTTATAGTCCGTAGATAGTTTCAGGACATTGCGGTCCATTGTTAGTTTAGGGACGTTCCGGCCCGTAGCTAGTTTCAGGACATTACGGTCCATTATTACTTTAGGGACGTTTCGGTCCGCTGTTAGTTTTTGCGGCGAAGTTATGCCGGATAGAACTTACAGAGTTTGGTACTCCGGAAGACAGCGAGCGGAAACAAGTATCGTCATCTATCATTAATCTGGGCTGTGACTCGTTAGGCGTAGTATTTCTTAAGGAATTGGCCGTTTATTGGCCGGAAGGGTCTTTCGCCATGCATATCCATGAGCAAGTAAGCCCCACCTTGGTAGACTTTGTCTATGATGTACGGGCCCTCATAGTTTGGCTCGAATTTCTCCCGTTTGGCATGATTTGGGATCATAGGTCTTTTGACAACTAGCACGAGTTCGCCTTGACGGAATGTTCTTGGCCTAGTTAATCTTTCGTATGAGCGTGTCATCTTTGCTTTGTAAGACTCCACGTTTTGTTGCGCCATGAGACAAGTTTCATCGATAGCTTCGAGATCCTCAAGCCGAAGATGAGCATTCTCTTCATCTGTTAGTTCGTAACGAACCGCCACTCATAGAGAGGGTAGTTCTATCTTTAAGGGAAGTATTGATTCCGTGCCGAATACCAATGCATACGGCGTTGTATTCGTAGCCGTTTTGAACGAAGTTCGATACGCCCAGAGAGCTCCATGCAGTTTCTCGTGCCAGTCCTTTTTATTTTTAGACATCGTCTTCTTTATGATCTTTGTCAAGGTTTTGTTGAAAGTCTCAGCTATATCGTTAGCTCGGGGATTATAGACCGAAGAGTATCTCCCGTCTATGTTATGTTGCTGTGCGATGCGGCTGATTCTGTGACTACTATAGGCCAGCCGGTTATCGGAGATGATCCGTCGTGGAGTGCCGAACTGGTAGATGATGTGTGTCTTGAAGAAATAGAGTATGTTCTCCGTCTTCACTTCTCTTAGCGGTATGGCTTCTGCCCACTTAGAGAAGTAATCATTTGTCGCCAATATGAACAGATGTCCTTTGGATGACGCTGGTTCGATGGGCCCAATTATGTCGGTTCCCAACATTTGGAACGACCAGCTAGCCACTGTTGGGTGTAGCAGGTTTGGATGCTGGTGGATGAAGTCTCCATGAATTTGGCATGAGTGGCACTGCTTCGCGTATTCGAGGCAGTCCTGAATCATCGTGGGCCAATAGTAGCCCATTCTTTTAATCTTCAGCTTCATCATTGGCCCGGCTTGGACGACTCTCCTTGCTTCTTCCGGTCTCAGGCATCTCAGCCACAGAGAGTCGAATGATCTCTTATATAGAGTATCATTGACGAAGGCGAAAGGCAGAGCTCATTTCATGAGCTGATGTCTTGAGGATGCATCTTCCAGTGTTTGAAGGGATTTAAAGTAGTCTATAAAGACTTCTCTCCAATCCTTAACCTTTTCTTGGTTCTCTATTTGTAGGGTTGTTTGCTTGGTCGCTTCCTTTTCTTCAGACGACTCCGTAGATATTTCTACTGGTGCAAGAACCGGACGGCTTTGTACAATGATCCTTACGTCATCGAGGTTTTCGTCAGCCAGTTCTTTAGCGAGTTTGGCTAATGCGTCCGCTTTGCTATTTTCTATACGCGGTATGCTTTCCAGGACGTAGGAGGGAATTTGAGTTAGTAACTGTTGCACTTTTTTGCCATATTTTACCAACTCTGGCTTGCACGTCTGATAATCACCGTTTACTTGGCTAACGACCAGCTGGGAGTCTTCGTATATGAGAAGGTTTTCGATTCCCATGTCGACATCAATCTCAATACCTGCTATCAAAGCCTCATATTCTGCTTCATTGTTTGTCCTCGGCTCTGTTAAAGAAAAGGCAAAGCGCATTATCCCTCCTTGTGGAGTCATGAAGATGAGGCCTACCCCAGATTTGATTATAGGGGAGCTGTACTTTTGCTTATTCGTAGAAGATGCCCCATCGAAGTAGAGTTCCCATTGGGTATTACTCTCTCCTCTCTCCCCGTCGATTGTGTCAAACGCACAATTTGCAATTTAGGGATGAATCGGCAGATATCGGATGCTCAGCAAGGAAGTCGGCAATGGCTAGGCCTTTCACTCCCTTGAGAGGTCGGTATGTTATCGAGAATTCCATTAAGAGTAGGTCCCATTTAGCGAGCCGTCCCATTTGTATGGCTCTTGACTTCAAATATTTGAGAGGATCAACTTTTGTTATGAGATGGACCTCATGCGCCAAAGCATAATACCGAAGCTTCGTTATCACGAAGATTAACGCCAGGATGTGTTTTCCGATAGGGGAGTAGTTGTTTTCTGCCCCTAGGAGAACTCGACTCAAATAGTAGATGACTCTCTCTTTCCCTTGGTCATTCTCCTGTGCCCATAGCGCGCCTAAAGAACCTTCAAGGGCGGTTGTGTACAGGATGAGGGGCTTTTCCTTGACCGGAGCAGTCAGTACCAGCAGATTCTGCAGGTATTGCTTGATTTCATCCAGTGTACTCTGGTATTTACGATCCCAAACGAACGGGGTTCCCTTCTTCATCAGGTGACTGTAGGGACGGCATTTTCCGGAGAGGTTGGCTACGAACCGTCGGATATACGCGAGCTTCCCTTGTAGAGACCGCAATTGTTTTAAAGTTCTTGGAGTGGGCATTTCTATAATCGCCTTGATCTTCAATGGATCTATTTCGATGTCCCGGTGTCGTATGATGAACCCTAGAAATTTTCCTGAGGAGACTCCGAATGTGCATTTCAGAGGGTTCATCTTTAGGTTATACTTACGAAGATGTTGGAACACTATTTTCAAATGCTCCTAATGTTCCTCGTATGATTTGCTTTTAACTACGAGATCAACGATATAGCATTCGATGATTTCATGTATGAGATCATCGAAAATCTTTGCCATGGCCCTCTGATAGGTAGCGCCGGCGTTCTTCAGACTGAAAGGCATCACTTTGTAGAAGAATATGCCCATAGGAGTCCAGAAAGCGGTATGCTTCTGATCTTCGGGATGCATCTTTATTTGATTGTACCCTGATGATCCATCTATGAAGGAGAAGACTTCGTGAGTGGACGTGTTATCTATCATCAACTCGGTAACCGGTACAGGAAAATCATCCTTTGATTAAGCTTTATTGAGGTCTCGGAAATCCACACAGATGCGCACCATCCCATTTTTCTTCATCACTGGGACAATGTTGGCGATCTAGTCATGGTATTGAACTTCTTGGATGAAGCCGGAGTTGATTAGCTTCTTGACTTCGGCGTTGATACTTATTTCAAGTTCGAGCCGCATTCTTCTTGGTGCTTATTTGACTGGCTTGACGTCCGGAAATATCGCCAATTTATGCACAGCTATTTTTGGATCTAGCCCCAGCATCTTGGAATAGTTCCATGCGAAGCAGTTTTTATACTGCATGGGCACGTCTTTTAGCATAGCCACCTGTTCTTTAGATAGTAGCTCACTGAGGAACATAGGCCGCGGGTCGTTTGCCGTCCCCAAGTCGATTTTCCTTAGGTTATCCGCAGTAGTGTGTATTCCATCTTCCAATTCTTTTGGCGCCGGTGGAAATTCTGAGATCAACTCATCTTCATCCTCATTTTCGAAGCACCAGGAGAGGTCATCCATATTCTCGTGCACTCCTTCTTCTGACAGAGTTATCACGTGACAGGTATGAGATCGTTTCCAAGACCGGTGTTGATCTGGTTCTACTCTCGCCATATACATTGCTTTTGGCACATGCCTTTGTGGTGGGGCTACCCTTTGACTGCTGGATAGAGCGAACCTGTCGAGTCGGTATTGGTCTTCGACCCAGTTTTTTGAAGGTGAAGCGGTCTTCAAGAGGATGTCCTACTGCTCGGTGATAGGAGCAATAATTCGGTTGATAGACCTCGTTTGCTTGTTCGGGCTGCTTGGACTCCGGGAGCGTAATCATTTGATGTTTCACGACGAGGTCGAAAATCTACCTTGTCTTGTCTTGAGGGAAGGAATATTCCTGATCCATCTTCTTCATCAGCGATGGATTTCGGTTGACCTTTTCTCAATCGTGTGGCTTTTTGGACCCGCTTCGCCGCTGCCGAATATTTTTTCCGTTCTTTAACTTGTTTTTTCCTCCGTGTTGGGCCTTTTTCTTGCTTTGGGAATGCATTGTGGGCTGACGGTAAAGGGCATTGTCATCCTCCGTAGCCTGCTGAAGGAGGCATTGCGTCTTGGTTTTCTTGTAAATGTCCATTTCACGCTCTTGATCAGCTTCGCTCATCTAACAGGCTTCGTTCAGCAGCATGTCAATCATCTCGTCTGACGGTTCTAAGGATTTTGGCACCGATCCTGCCCCCAGCTCATCTATATTATCTTCTGATGCCGAGTGAGCTTCTTCGTCATTTATTGGTGAATGAGAGGTTATGTGACAACTTGCCACATAATCCTCAGGTTCTTCTGATGAGTCTTCTCTCTCATCATTGTCATTATCTCCGCCCTCAAGGATATGATTGAGAAACTCTTGGAGTGTGACCGAGGTTCGCGCCTTTTGGTTATATTCTTCCAGCGTGTCCATATGCTTTTGCAGGTCCGTGCGTTTGTCGTCAGACTGCGCAGGCTTTTTGGTCTTCTTCTTTTTCTTCGAAGACTTCGACGGTTGGGCCTGGGTGTTTTGCCCATCGTTACCAATTCTCGGTGTTGGGTGCAGTTTCAGCATCCCCTCAATGATCTCGGGCTCTAGCGGGCTTTTCCACCTGATCGTCGGGCATGCTTGAAGATCCTTCAGCATTCTTTTGGTCTTAGCTGAAAGGACAACTTCCCACGGAGTTTCCTATATAAATGAGCACGATGCTCCCGGCATGTCCACCTTTTTAGGAGCGTGCTGTTGTGGTGGGTTTACCCTCCAGTTTTCAGAGAATGCGAACCTGCCCTGTTGGTACTAGTTCTCAACCCAGTTTTTGAAGATGAAGCAATCTTCGATTGGGTGGCCCACTATTCGATGGTAGGGGCAGTAATTAGGATTGTTGACGTCGCCCGGTTGTAGTAGGTGTCTCGGATCCAGCAGAGTGATGAGCCTGTTGTGCACCGCCAGTTCGAACAACCTTCTCGTTTTATCCCGAGGGAATGAGTAAGGACGTCTCAACTTTTCTCCGAGTGATCGCGGTTTATCGTTTTGGCGAGCAGCTGGTTTTAGATCACTCAGCTATTGCTGAGCATTGGCGATGAAGGTCGCTTTCCCTTTGCCCTTTTCATTTCGAAGCTCCATTTTCGAGGAGGGCGGTCTATGGCCCATCTGGTCCATTTGGGCTAGCTTGTCGATCAAGGCTTGGAAAGTGGTTGGCTTTAAGAACATCATAAATTGGGATATAGTTGCCTGCAGATCAAGGGTCCCTACGAACATGCCCACGGCAGGAGCTTCTTCTATGCCTTGTTCGCATCTCGACTATAGGTTCCGTCATCGAATTGCATACTGAACCTAAGTCTCTCCTGGCTTCACCCTGGCATTGATCAATGCCATGATCGAGGTGCTTTCGCTGGCGCTTGCGAAACGCTGGTTGAATAGCAACTCCATTTTTGTGAATGTTTTGATAGAGTCATTCAAAAGCTCTGAGTATCATTCAAATACTGCCTCTGCTAAGCTGCCGATGAACTGGCGAAGTAGCAATTTGTCGTCACCTCCAGTATTTCCGCAGAGGGCCCTGAACTGAGCGACGTGCTGATGGGGGTTGCCTGTCCCATTATACACGTGAAATTTAGGGATCGTATATCCCGGTGGGTACTTAATTTGATCGTACCAGCTTGGATAGAGTCGCCCAGTTCTGACGACTTGGCCAGCAGCTTAGCTTTCCTGATGAGCTTGTATTTGTTGAGCTATATAGTCATCAAGCGCAGCTTTCAAGATCGTCTCCTCCCTGGTTGCTGATAAAGCCGAAAGTGGGTTTGATGTCTCCCCTCTGCCGTCTTCAATGATTATTGGGGGATCTTCGGCTGGAGGGTCCGGCTGAATCATCATGCCCACCATATCTTGGAACAGGAGCGCCATTTGTTTTATATTAGCCGCTTGTTCTGTGACCTCTTTATCTTTTTTCTCAAGCATCCTTCGTAGGAACTCGGCGTCGGTTTCTTGTTCCTGGCGTTGCTCCGACGATGCTTCTGGGCTTTCTTTCTGCCCAGTAAATGCGGCCATCTTTGTCAGCATCTCCTGGAGTTTCCGTTGTTGCTCCTGAGTCTTTGTTACGGACCGCGTAAATGGTTGATTGGTTGTCATTTGGATACGTGCATTTTAAAATCAAAATTAATAATATACCGCAATCAATAACGGTGTCGCTTGGTAGCTAGCCGGTTGAGTACGGGTCGGTCCACAGGGAAAACGTGTTCTTTCTTTAAGTTCTTACGAGTTAAGTCCTATTTTTGGTAGGCTTTGATTTTTATAAAAACTAAGATTGAATTTAAATTGAATTAAAGCCTTGCTACGGTTAGGATTATGTTAGTTTGGAAATAAAACTCTACTCACTACTTCCTTTGCCCTAATTAAGAACATAGGTGTTAGGGTAATAGTTAACAAAGGGGATTACCACGACTAGGAAGAAACTTCGTTTCTTCCTTTTGGTCCTTGTCCGTCCTTTCTTAACTCTTAGCCCTAACCTCTATGTAAATCAACCACATCCGGTCTAACTAGGGAATCACTGCTATCTCGTAGGATAGGATGCCGTAGTGAGCGGTTTGTGTTTGATTCACATAGAGTCCTAATTTAAAATATTAAACGGGCAAGAAAGGAGAGAGATTTCCATCTCTCAAACCTACCCAATCCTAACCCTAACAAGTGAGGAATTCTTACTCAATAGGGAAATTACGATGAGATTCATTTTTATAATTTTTTCTTTTAAATAAACTAATTAACTTGCAGATAAATAAAGACAGATAAAAATTACAGAAAAATAAGTTTCAATTACGAAGAATGAAAGATAAAAAAAACTTACTTTTATTGACACCTCTTCAACGATTACAAGAAATAAAATTTAGATCTAGAAAAAATAAAAAAAGGTATGCCCCAAAAGAGGCTGTAGGCTTTCCTATTTATAGACAGGAGAAACCCTAGGTTTTACATCAGATCTATACTTGAAATTACAAGACTACCCTAACAAAGCCGGGTCAAAGCACCGACACCCACCGACACGTGCACTGCACGGCCGCGGAACCGCGGCGGAATGCCATGTTTGGCCGCGGATCCGCTGCCATATGGTGAAATCTCTGGCTCATTTCTTCAGGGTTACTTCATGTTGCCTTTTTCTTCTGTTTTCTTCACTTGGTTCTTCAGAATCTTTTCTACTTTCTTCCAGATTTCCAACAGTGCAGAATTTGTGGACTTTTACCGTAAGCTTCGCGTTGAAGTCTTGAATCTTGTGCTGCCCTCGTACTTTGTGCAATTGAACTGTTCATTAATCGGTGTTTGTTCCTTAAACTGGTAGGCGACATCATACAGATTCATCTATTTGTTTGTCGTTGTCTCACATTTGTAGCGTCTTTTCCTGAATTTCACTGTACTGTTCTGAGAACCTGTAACCTGCAATATTTAGCAGACATGGATCAAAAGCACCTATTTATTTGTAATATGATTAAGAATGGGGAATATAATAATGCAAAATTCTGATATGAACAGTGGTCGATGACCCACAGAAGCACGGTTTTCCTCTTTTCCGGAATCCATGTAGACGGTGTTGTCATGACCCAAAAAGTAAGAAACATGACCGGCACTTAAACTACGAAACGTCTCGAGGCGTACATAATCTAAGTAAGCCAAAACCCAGAAATTCAAACCAAGTAAAGCAGAAGAGTGAAGGAAAAACCAATTTTAAAATAAGAAGTTTAACAACATAAGCCGAAATATGCATTTTTAAAATCTCAAGTCTTTTCTGAAAATTTCGGTAGAGTTTCCTTTGTAAGAACTGACCCCAAACGGGTACAAACCTGATAAAGTATATATAATGAATAAAAGCATCCCCAAGCGGGAGCTAGCTCTTCGTCAATCGACGGACAAAACCACACAATGCAATATAATATACAACGCCGAAAGGTGAGGATCAAACTCAGGATAAAAATCCAACATCATCAAGAAAACCAGAGGAAAACCATAATAATATAGCGCGCGACTCTAAGGTCAAAAGAATATACACTGGTCATCTATCTCTATCAAATATACAAGTCTGGTTGATGGGGTTTTACTAGATACAACTGAAATAACAATTATACAATGGTGGTCTTGATGCAAAAGAACCTACCCACCAAAGCAATCACCCGGAAGGAACAGTGTGCCAGCAAAACTGCAACGAAACCTGTACGACAAAACCTGCAAGAAACTGTGGTACAACGGGGGTGAGTTGCCAACTCGTGAGTAGAAAACATTAACGAGTAGAAATCGCATGTATGACGCTATCCTAGGTCATAACGGGTAATATCCTCAAATAAATATCCTGGTCCATCTATGTATAAGTGTAATACTACATGCTCATGTCAGTACCTCAGATAGCAACATATTAGATATATGATGTATGAATGCATGACGAATGGAAATAGAATGCATCATGAAATCAACAGAGAAATCAGTGTCAAGCATCGACACAAAACATAAATCTCAGTATCTCAATATCTCAATCTCAAAATCTCAGTGTCTCAATCCAATATCTCAATATCTCAATATCTAGGGCTCCGTCAGTCCGGATCGGCCCATATCATCAATCACACGACCATGAACGGTATCCTCTGGATATCCGCCGCGCTAGGTAAAATCACCGGTCGGCAGTCTGCCCCTGCCGGGATCATCATCCTCCATGAAATCACTCTCGCCCCGAGGTACCATACCGGGTCCACCATGTACCCGAGACGGTTCATACTACTCCTCGAAACGGGTCTCGAAATCCAACAGCTATCATGAAAACTCATAGTGGACGACTCATACATCACGAGAAAACCGCAACTTGCATTTTAAAAAGAGAGAGAGAGAGAGAGAAGTTTATATATATTCTTGCGGTTTTCCCCCAAATCCTGAAATCTCATGAAAATCCGAAATCCAAAGTCAAGAGTAAGTAAACAGTGAACATCAGCATAAATCTCCAAAATACTGCATGACCAATGAATATATGAATGCATCTGATATCATGCAATTAATGCAATAGTTAAACTAGCATATGAAAACTATAACATATCGCAACTATCAACTAGCAAGCTATGTCAATGAAAAGTATTTTCTAAAGTGTACGTGACATGGCAATTACCAATGATGATATGTGTGAGGCGGCAAGCAGGTGTACGTGGAATATACGCATCATCGGTAATGGTGCAGGTGTCTTGACAGCAGGGTTTCATGATAATTACAGATAACATATGTACAAGCATGAAATGCGATGAAACATCATGAATATACAGAAAGTGATCTAGTAACAGCAACCCGGAAAAAAAATTCCTGCCAAATATACGAGTCATACAGTTTTGTATTTAAAATACTCACGATTCTCCCCTTTTGAAAATGAGTATGACTCAAGCCCAGTCAAAAGGGTAAGGGAATGCACCTAAGTCCGAGTCGATTTATATATATATCTAGTAGTTGGCGATCTCGCCTCAATAGTATTACGTACGATACAATAAATAATATGACATCCTCGAGTCAAGAGTGCGGATCTATCATCATAATTATATCTCGTACGGTAAATCCATCGTAAGGCATCCCAAATCAGGGTACGGGTCGAATATCACATATAACACAACATCCATATGGTATCATCATCACATATCATGAACTATCACATATAACACAATATCCATATGGTATCATCATCACATATCATGAACTTGGGGGGGGTACTGATCTAAAGTCTAGTACAAATTGATACCAATATCATCATACATATGTCCTCATGTGAATAAAATCACATCACCCAACGATCCACTATAATATCCTGTTGCATCTCATATCATGACCCAAACACATATCACAACTCACGGCATCATGCCCGATCATGTCGACTCGCCTCCAAATATTATATACTATCCTCAACATCCGTGTGTGTGTGTGTGTGTGTGTATATATATATATATATATATATATATATATATATATATATATATAAGCACCAAAACATCCACAAAAACCTATATATATATATACATATGGCGTATACACCCAAAACCAAATCCCGTGTGTATATATGTATGTGTACAACCTTACTCTAGGGTTCACGATTAAGAAACCAACTAAATCCTTCCTTCAATTCTCACTAACACTAACCCATGATCTCCTAAAGCTTTTCTTGCTAAGTGTTCATATCTCTCAAAAACACATCTAAGTAAATCTATATCATATCATACCATTTTTTACGACACTGCGGAGGTGCTATACGCCATCCACCCGACTTCCCCCATAGATATAAATCTACTCACCTTTTTCATCGCTTTCCGTTACCGACGTCGCCATGCGCTTATATGTCGTCTCGAAGTCCTCGTGAGGTACCTACATAGATAACACAATCGTAATGCACATTAAAACCAAGTCGGAAACCGAAACGGCACACCAACACTTATAGGTTAGAACCTATAGACTACGCCTTCAAAACCACCAAACAACCCTCGATATCGTCGTACAAACGTCAAGTGATTGAGGTAAAACGCAATACTAAAATCCAAAATACGAAAAATATAACTCCGAATCAAAACAGCAACTCATGAAAATGGTCCCAGATTTTACCCTAACTGAAATTAGCCAATTTTGCATACATGGAGGGTCTAGTTTACTAGAGATGGATGCATAAACCAAACACGAACCCCATTGCTCCAGGTCTGGCCACAAATTGCAGATAGAAGAAATATTTCTGTGGCCTGGGTAGAGGGTTAGGGGCTGGGATTTCAATGGTAGTCTCTTGGTCACTTGCACACATCACTATACTTGCTAAATATTTTTCAGGTGTCCCGTATGATAGCAAATGTCAATATACCCTCACAGAATCCACAATTCTCTGATTTTGGGGTTTCTAAATTCATATTCCGGGGTTTAAGTCTCAGGTTCAGTCCACTACATCATCACCGCAGGGGTTGTGTGGCCTCTACTAAGCTCAATTACACTTCACAACTCAAGAATCCCTCACACCCCCATCTTGGAAATTTCTAAACTCACAAAACTACACAATATCGGTTCTAAACAAACATAGGTGCTAAAGTGAATGGAAAATTAAGCTAAGGATGAAGGAAATACCTCATTTGGCAACTCAAGAATTTTCTTGAGTTGTCCCAAGTCTTCAAAATCAGATTTTGCTTGGTCCAAAGTGTTTGTGAGAAGTTTGTGCATATTTTTTGTGAAGAGCGAATAATGTTTTTGTTTGTTTTTCATGGTGTTTTGAGGGTTGTAGTGGAGGAGGGAGATGAGGAAGCAGCCATGAGAGGAGGGAGAGGAGAGATGATGAAGATGATGAATGATTGCAATGGCCCTTGGTCAAAGTTAACCCCCCACCCACTCGCACTCTCTCTCATGCCCATCCCTCAATATCTTATTCATTTCTTTTGTTTTCTTTTCTTTTTACAATAGGAAACCCAAAACAAATAACCATACACACAAGAATCATGTAGGAAAAATGTAACAAGTGTCAAAATGATAAGATGCATGTCATGTGCACAAAAATCGGATTAATGCAAAATTAGCTATATTTAATCGCGATTAGCACTAAATAGTGTATAAATAAATCATAAAAACTTATAATTTGCATGAATCACATAACGCACCCTCATTTCAGTAATTTCCATATTTTTCCAAATTTTCCCCAATTTATCGGTATTTAATTATACCGCCCTATTAAAATATTCAATATAATATTATTTAATTATAAAAAAATTCCCAAAAATAATATTTTATTTTCCTAAAATGTTACAGTCTTCCCCTCTTAAAGAAATTCAGTTCCCGAATTTAAATTTAAACCCCTCGAATACTAAAACATTTCAGTAAAAAGTCCAAGTCGTTGGGGCTCCGAAATCATCAATACATAAAACGCATCATAGCGCAATGCATGCGCATGAACAATGAGCAGATAACACCAAGTCAAAACTCCGCCAAGCATCCCGCAATCATCGGAGTCATGGTGAAGATACAAATGTCAAATCCGATACGATAACCAATATGATATACTTCAAAACTATACATGTAAACATCTGAAGGAAATGCATGCCAAACCTTTCATGTTGCTGTACGATGCGCGTATCGCGGCACAATGGCGGACGCCTATTATAAGAAAATAACTATATATATACTTATCCTTTGTTTATATGTACGTCTCGCTGTTTTGAAAACAATTTAGAAGGATTTCCTTGTTTTAAACGTTTCGGGTCATCTCAGACACGTAAGTAAATACTGAGACTATACCTCCTTTTTGAAAATCCCTTCGATATCTATCAATTCATACAGAATATATCCACGTACTGTCCTCTGAATAGTCCTGCTCAGTACGAAAACAAATAGCAATTATCATAAAAACGTACCGCTCCAAAAGAAATCAATCCCAAAATGTGCATAATAATGCCGCGTGCGTCTGGTGCGCACGGAAATCAGAATCCATGAATGTGCCATACATGTGCACAGAAACAACATCTAAGTGCAACGAGTGTGCACGAAACATCTGTCAAGGGCAACGGGTGTGCCTGACAGCAATATCAGGTGCATCTGATATGCACGAAGAATCTCGATTTAGTGCATCTGGTGTGCACCAAAATCGCATCAAGCGTCCAAACATGCGCAAGAATCCAAATCAAGTGCATCCATCATGCATGAAATCACGAAATCCAATATCAAGCACCGAACATGCGCAAAATCCAATCCAAGCGCGTCAGTCCGTGAAAAGTATCTAGTGCAGTAACATGCATGAAAACAAACATCAAGTGCAGACGCGCAAAAAACATAAATCTGGTAACACTAATTCTCAAGACATATATCGGGTGCAACCAAGGTACGGAGTATATGTCCGATGTAACCAATGCAAAAAATGCCTATATGGTGCAACAAATGCTCGAAATACGAATCCAGTGCATCCGGTGCATGAAATGCCAAATACAGTGTATCCAGTGCACGAAATACAATGTGGTGCAACAATGCACAGCGTAAAAACCTAGTGCAACAACTGCACAGAATACAAATCAGGTACAAAAAGTGCGCGGAAATGCATCAATAACTCAAATGCGTATAAAAAGCAACACCGAGTGTGCCAAGGTGTATAAAATCATAAACGCGTGTAACTGCGTGCACAAAACACATATCCACACACTGCAAGCACATGTAAGCTATACCGAGTGCAAAAACTAAATCGAGTGCATACCACCTGCACAAAAATCAAATCAGCTGTATGCAATCATAAATATGTGCAGCCAACGCTCAAAATCAATATCAAGTGCAATAAATACGCACAAATCATAAATCAACACGACGGTGTATAAAAACATATCTCAAGTGCAATAACTATGCACAAGAACGTAAATACCCAGTAGGTGCAACCATGGTGCACAAAAGCAAATATCATGAAACTCGGTCATCAAAACTCAATCATGCAATAAATCACTCAAAATACCAAAATCAAGTATGGCGGAATAGTCCCGCTCAAGCACATCCTCTCAGAATCTCTGGCCAACTGTCGTGGTCATTCATAACATGTTTCGTCGACGGTGCCAAACTCTGGCCTGTTGGGTGTGTGCAATATGACTGATCCTAGGTCCAAGTCTTCTCGTATAGTATTTCCAGAAAGGTCCTGTCAAGGTCTCTCCCCAATCTCGTTTCTGCCGAACTGCCTGAAAGTCATCATCTTTACTATATCCATTTCTTGTTCCGGAACGGCTGCATACTCATCATGACTCCTCCTGTAAGATATACCCATAGTCAATGCCTCTGCTTGCGTATCACATCTCTGATGTCAGCGGAGTGGAACGTCCTCTCGTCACGATCTCGTACGAACCTCTTACTCCACTTTCCTCCAATGTTGACTGATTCGGACTCGTCTCTTCGTGGCTGCATGGACAGTGCTCCAACGGCTACACTCGTATCTGGAGTCTCCCAAGCAATGTATCCCACCACATGATATCCGAATAATGTCGAACTTTTCGATCTATTCGTCAAGGCTCCATAATCCCCTGAGAGCTCAACATCTTGGGTATAGTTTAGTAGTATCGAATACATGCCACAGCACCTATGGACCAACTGTAAAAGGGCAAACCTAAGCCTCACTAATGGCACCGCAGAACTGCCGCAAACCCTAAGGTTCACCGGCGTTCCATGGTCATTATGTCGAGTTAGGGTTTCATTCTTCTAGAGGGTCCGTAGAATTACTTGCATTATCTTCTGAACACTTTAAACTTGGAAAATGGGTTCCTGACATTCGATCGTCTATATCGACTCTCAACGTATCAGCGTGAAGTCGTCTCTATCTGAAATCAATCAATCTGATGACCTCGCATCGGGGTAAGCGAACGAACCACATATCCTAGTCATTCATCCTCGGGTGACTAGCGATCTTCTATCATATTTTTAAGTACAACACGTGCGGCATTAGCTCCAAACATCTGGGATGATATCTCCTCATTTGCAGCAACGACTGGCTCATTCGTCCGTACGCTGAACAGTGCCTAAATCATCAAAATACGGTGCATTAACAGTCATCACATTCTGGCTGGCCTCTATTAGTGGCCCAATCCTCTGGTGTTGATCTGCACGCCCGAGTAATCTCGTAAAAGCGACCCATCAAACGCTCATGGCGCGAAAACATAATAAAATGACGCCTCTATGCAATCGTATGGCCCTGGAATCACGCCCTGGTCAGTCTTCGTCCGTGACGAGCTCGTGCTGACCGCAATTCTAGACGTAGTTCTCTGTGCTCGTACAACCATGGTAACAAAACCATAAACTGGTACTGAAGGGGATAGATCATAGGAATGAATATAATACTGTGCAAAGAAATGTACATCCTAAGGTTTCTTAAGCGGAGTATCGTATCGTAAGTATGCCGTGGAACATAAATACGGTACGTCACTCTACTTGAGTCACCTACTCCATCAACCAAGGGTCATCCTACACTCAGGAGGTAAAACCTAATACTCTGATACCAACTTTGTCACGACCCGAAAAGTACGGAACATGACCGGCACTTAAACTACGAAACGTCTCGAGGCGTACGTAATCTAAGTAAGCTAAAACCCAGAAATCCAAACCAAGTAAAGCAGTACAGAGAAAGAAAAACCAATTTTAAAGTAAGAAGTTTAACAACATAAGCTGAAGTATGAATTTTTAAAATCTCAAGTCTTTTCTGAAAATTTCGGCAGAGTTTCCTTTGTAAAAACTGACCCCAAATGGGTACAAACCTGATAAAGCATATATAATGAATAAAGGCATCCCCAAGCGGGAGCTAGCTCTTCGTCAATCAACGGAAAAAACCACACAATGCAATATAATATACAACGCCGAAAGGCGAGGATCAAACTCAGGATAAAAATCCAATATCATCAAGAAAACCATAATAATACAGCGCACTACTCTAAGGTCGAAAGAATATACACTGGTCATCTATCTCTATCAAATATACAAGTCTGGTTGATGGAGTTTTACTAGATACAACTGAAATAACAATTATACAATGGTGGTCCTGATGCAAAAGAACCCACCTACCAAAGCAATCACATTCTCGAGTCAAGAGTGCGGATCTATCATCATAATTATATCTCGTACTGTAAATCCATCGTACGGCATCCCAAATCAGGGTACGGGTCGAATATCACATATAACACAACATACATATGGTATCATCATCACATATCATGAGCTATCATATATAACACACCATCCATGGTATCATCATCATATATCATGAACTGAGGGTACTGATCTAAAGTCTAGTACAAACTGATACCAATATCATCATACTTTTGTCCTCATGTGAATAAAATCACATCACCCAATGATCCACTATAATATCCTGTCGCATCTCATATCATGACCCAAACACATATCACAACTCACGGTATCATGCTGGATCATGTCGACTCGTCTCCAAATATCATATACTATCCTCAACATCCGTGTATACGTGTATGTGTGTGTGTATATATATATATATATATATATATATATATATATATATAACCACAAAAACATCCACAAAAATCTATATATATACATATGACGTATACACCCAAAATCAAATCCCGTGTGTATATATGTATGTGTACAACCTTACTCTAGGGTTCACGACTAAGAAACCAACTAAATCCTTCCTTCAATTCTCGCTAACACTAACCCATGATCTCCTAAAACTTTTCTTGCTAAGTGTTCATATCTCTCAATAACACATCTAAGTAAATCTTTATCACATCATACCATTTCTTACGACATTGCGGGGGTGCCATACGCTATCCACCTGACTTCCCCTATAGATATAAATCTACTCACCTTATTCTTCGCTTTCCGTTGCCGACGTCGCAACGCGCTTACTTGTCGTCTCGAAGTCCTCGTGAGGTACCTACATAGATAACATAATCATAATGCACATTAAAATCAAGTCGGAAACCAAAACGGCATACCAACGCTCATATGTTAGAACCTATAGACTATGCCTTCAAAACCACCAAACAACCCTTGATATCGTCGTACAAACGTCAAGTAATCGAGGTAAAACACAATACTAAAATCCAAAATCCAAAATACGAAAAATATAACTCCGAATCAAAACAACAACTCATGAAAATCGTCCCAGATTTTACCCTAACTGAAATTAGCCAATTTTGCATACATGGAGAGTCTAGTTTACTGGAGATGGAGGCATGAACCAAACACGAACCCCATTGCTCCAGGTCTGGCCGTAAATTGCGGTCATAAGGAATATTTCTGCGGCCTGGGTAGAGGGTTAGGGGCTGGGATTTCAATGGTAGTCCTGCACACATCACTATGCTTGCTAAATATTTTTCAGGTGTCCCGGATGATAGCAGATGTCAATATACCCTCATAGAATCCACAATTCTCCGATTTCCGGGTTTCTAAATTTATATTCTGGGGTTTAAGTCTCAGGTTCAGTCCACTATATCATCACTACAGGGGCTGTGTGGCCTCTACTAAGCTCAATTACACTTCACAACTCTAGAATCCCTCACACCCTCATCATGGAAATTTCCAAACTTGCAAAACTACACAATATCGGTTCTAAACAAACATAGGTACTAAAGTGAATAGAAAACTAAGCTAAGGATGAAGGAAATACCTCATTTGGCAAATCAAGAATTTTCTTGAGTTGTCCCAAGTTTTCAAAATCAGATTTTTCTTGGTCCAAAGTGTTTGTGAGAAGCTTGTGCATGTTTTTTGTGAAGTGGGAATGATGTTTTGTGTGTTTTTCATGATGTTTTTAGGGTTGTAGTGGAGGAGGGAGATGGGGCAGCAGCCATGAGAGGAGGGAGAGGAGAGATGATGAAGAGATGAATGATTGCAATGGCCCTTGGTCAAAGTTAACCCCTCACCCACTCCCACTCTCTCTCATGCCCATCCCTCAATATCTTATTCATTTCTTTTGTTTTCTTTTCTTTTTTGCAATAGGAAACCCAAAACAAATAACCATACACAAAAGAATCATGTAGGAAAAATATAACAAGTGTGAAAATGATAAGGTGCATGTCATGTGCACAAAAACCGGATTAATGCAAAATTAGCGATATTTAATCGCGATTAGCACTAAATAGTATATAAATAAATCATAAAAACTTACAATTTGCATGAATCACATAAAGCACCCTCATTTCAGTAATTTCCATAATTTTCCAAATTTTTCCCAATTTATCGGTATTTAATTATACCGCCCTATTAAAATATTCAATATAATATTATTTAATTATAAAAAAATTCCCAAAAATAATATTTTATTTTTCTGAAATGTTACAGGTGTGCACTACCCTGCCCCCAGACTTGGGGCGTTTGGATCCACCACTCTCAGAATTTGTCGCCGGTGGTGGTTGATTCTCTGGCCTTCTCCTTTTATGGACGGTCGAGGTTGAGGGGGCTGCAACAAGCACCCCTGCAGACGACACCTTCCGTAGCATAGCGGAGGGATGGTCCTCCTCTTGTCGAACCTTCATTTTCTTTTGTCGGCGGGAGTATTCTTTGTCGATCACAGAGTCTTGGAGTCTTTGCCAGACCCTGTGGATTTTGGAGGACAGCCGCTGAGGTGGCTGCTCCGGCTTCTCTTTAGTAACATTTTCAGCGGGTAGAGGAGACCTTTTTAGTACGGCAATTGGAGAGTTCTTGCGCACCCACTTGAGCGGCTCAAACTTGTTCCCAGTTGGAATAGCAGCATCAACTTCCACCACTGGAGCTAGTGGAGTATGTCCAGAAGAGGAACTGCCCCCAGCTTTCCTCACTTGGTGCCAGTGACAACGTCGAGCATGTCGTGTCGCCCGGATCACCTCTATGGTCGGAGTAGCTTTTTCATGCCCCCTGCTTTGAGGAGAGGCTATTATTGGCGCCAGGCTGTCAAAAACTGACATCCGCTGTGAAGGAATGGTCAACTTGTCAAAGGCTAACTTTAGAGTAGGGGAAGTAGTTTGGACGACTTCACCTACAGCAGGAATTGGGATAGCCTTCTCCGGTATTGCGAGGCTCTTCGCGGGCCCATTTGAGCTTAGGCTCAGCCTGTTGAAGACTGAGCTAGTAGACTTGGACGATTCGTTGAGAGGGGCCACGGTAATTACAAGCCGATCGAAAACCGACTTCTTTGGAGCTTCCTATGACGGCACTGGAGCGTTGAAGCTCATTGGCGGGAGCATGGTCCTGAAGAACAACCCAGTGGTGGCATGTGTCACCTGTTCCATTGGCATTGCGAAGATGGAGGCCTCTTGGTGCCCATAAGTTACACCTCTAGATGGGACGGAGCAAAAGTTGCTGTTGCAGGTACATTTGGAAGCCATTGATCTTCTTTTCTCTGCACAGGAGCAAAACACCAAATCTTAGTACCTCAACTACAGGGACGACCACAGCAGACCGTGATTTGTTCGCAAAACACGACGCACGAAGTGTGGAGTGGAAAGAGGAAAAGGTCCCACCGGGCGTGCCAGAATCTATTTACCGCCAAAAATGGGAGACGGGACCGTGTAGGCCGTCTCGCCTGAATTTAGGGGCAGATGCTATTTAGTTTTATCTTTCTAACTCTTCAAAAATGCCAAGTTGATTTATGGCACCATGTATCGAAGGTTTAAACAGATGCGGCCATTGTAGCAGATTTCGTCAGATTCCCCCTCATTGTGAGGGTTTTTTGATTGTGGGGACGCTCTTCCCTGCAGACGCAAGCCACTGCAGTTAATTACGTTACCGCGTAGCGGTAACGACTTTCTCCTGCTCCAGAAGGTCACTTCGTGTCGTGTGCGTTTGTTTTATTTTTGGTTGCCTGTAGATTGTATACGGAGACTAATTCATGTTGTCGCCTGTAGGGTGTGGATTGGTCCAAATCCGTATTTTCTTAGATTTGGATTTATTTGATTTAAGGATCGTTAATCTCGTTTGAGATTAAGATCAAACTTAAATGTTTGTTAAGGATACATTAGTCTAATTTTAGACTAAGATCTACTTAACAAGGTTTTAGGATCATTTAGATCCAACGAAAGAGCATTTGGGCTCTATTACTTTAGTTTAAGAAAGTTGCGGTCCGTTATTAGTTTAGGGACGTTGCGGTCCACAGATCACCAATTTTAAGGTGAGGATTTAGTTTAAGAACATTGCGGTCCACAGTAGTTTAAGGACGTTGCGGTCCGTTATTAGTTTAAGGACGTTGCGGTCCACAGATCACCATTTTTAAGGTGAGGGTTTAGTTTAAGGACATTGCGGTCCACAGTAGTTTAAGGACGTTGTAGTCCGTTATTAGTTTAAAGGCATTGTGGTCTATTATTATTTTAAGGACGTTGCGGTCCACAGTTGCTGGTTGTCGGGACCCTCCACCTCTCTGAAGACGTTGAAGAATTACAACGACATATATCAGACGTGTGAAGAGATGTACCCTTGGACCAATGAAAGTCCATCAGGCACTTGGTAGTCCTGTTTGGGACTAAGGCTAATTTAGAAGAAGACATATGTGCCCGGTCAATTTTGGGATTGTCCAACCTTGGGCTCAGCCCACTTGATTACTCATTTGGGCTTGATCCCCTTTCTGTATCAGCACTGTTGAGCATTGAATTGGGTTCCTACACCCCTTTTTCTTTTTGTTTTATTTATATTCTTTTATATGGAGTGTTAAACGATTTATGGCGCCCACGTGCAGAGCACGTGATGCGCTCAGCGCCAAGCGCCAGACACTGAATGCTAAGCACCTTTTTTATTAAATAGCGGCCATGTAAGGGGCACGTGGAGCGCTCGACGCCGAGCGACAGACTTTGAGTGCTAAGTGCTTCTTATTAAATAGCGCCCATGTGAGGAGCACGTTGAGCGCTCGGCGCCGAGCGCCAGACTTTGAGTGCTAAGAATTTCTTATTAAATAACGCCCACGTGAGGAGCATGTGGAGCGCTCGGCGCTGAGCGCCAGATTTTGAGTGCTAAGCGCTTCTTATTCAATAGCTCCCACGTGAGGGGCACGTGGAGCGCTCGGCGCTGAGCGGCAGACTTTGAGTGCTAAGCGTTTCTTATTAGATAGCGCCCACGTGAGGAGCACGTGGAGTGCTCGGCACTGAGCGCCAGACTTTGAGTGCTAAGCACCGAGTTTTCTGTTCTGCTCAATTCAATTCTCTGAGAATTAGATTCTCACTTGTGAAAGACTTTGTCTTATAGATCTGAGATCTGGAAAAAGAACTAAGCTCTTCTGATATGAGAGTTAAACTCTTAGATATGGAGGAGATGTTATGATCTCTCTTATTTTTATTTACCTTGAGCAGAAATCGTTCTTATTTTAAAGTTTGAAATTTATGGGGGGTTCTTCTCTACAAGACTTGAAGTCTTGGGTCCTTTATATAGTGGAAGCTGATTTGTTGATTTAGTTAAGGAAATCTCTCATTGAGAGACCTCTAATTGATTTGGGGATTTTATACACTGTTGGATCTTTGATCCTAGGCCTTCTGTTTTACAGAAGATATTTTTCTTGTTCTCAACAAGATTGGGAAAATATTTTCCTATACAAAGCTTATTCTTTATCTTGGTGATTTTTAATCACCATTGGATCTTTAATCCAACGGTGCTCTGTTTTACAAAGATTAATCTTTCTTGTTTTAGGAAGATTTGAGGAATATTTCCTCAACAGAATTTAATTCTGTAATTTGATGATTTATCATCTTCATTGGATCTTTGATCCAAAGATGGAGAACTTTTAGTTCTGGCGCTGGCGCTCTCGTGCTTTGCACGTGAGGCGCTGCCTCAGAGTTTTTAACTCTTGGCGCTACCTCAGAGTTTTTAACTCTTGGCGTTGGCGCTCTCGTGCTTTGCACGTGAGGCGCTGCCTCAGTTCAAATTTTGAACAGAGCCTTGCTCTCTTATTGGGGGAAACATGCACGTAGGAAAATAGCGAGACTATAGCACTTTTTTGAAAACCTCTTGGTAAACATTTTATGCATGCAAAAGTACTCAGGTATTGTCCTCATATCAGTCCTGCTCGGCAACTATATAATATAGTACCTATCATGAAAATATGATACTCATGTGTAAAATCAGGCTCAAAAGGCGTATCCAATATCACGTGCGTCTGGTGCACATGGAATTCCAAGTCCAATACATTGCTACGAATGTGCACAAAAGTAAAACTAATTGCAACGGGTGTGCCCGAAAGCATCTGTCAAGTGCAACGGGTGTGCATAACAACAACATTAAGTACATCTAGAGTGCACGAAAATCTCAACCAAGTACAACTAACATGTATGAATAAAAATCTCGAACGAGTGCATCCGGTGTGCACAAAGTCATATCTCATACGCCAGTATGCACGAATATCTAAAACAAGTGCGTCAGGTCCGCACAAAAATATCTAGTGTAGTAGAGTGCTTGATAACGAACGTCAAGTGCACACGGTGTACGAAAACATAAATCTAGTGCAACAAATGCACGAAAACAACATCGGGTGCACTAGTTACCCGAAAACTCGTCAATGTACCTAAAGCGCATAAAAACAACACTGAACGTACCAAGGTGCATAAAATCATAATCGTATGCAACTGTGTGCACAAAACCCATATCAATACACTGCAAGCACATGTGAACTATACTGGGTGCATAAATCAAGTCGAGTGCATAAGTCAAGTCGAGTGCATACAACATGCACGAAATCAAATCGATTGTATCGAAATCCACGAAATCATAAATATGTGCAGCCAAGGCACAAAATCGATATCAAGTGCAACAGATATGCACAAATCATAAACCAACGTAACGGATGTATAAAGAAAAAATCAAGTGTAACAACTGTGCACAAATGAAAATATCCAGTAGGTGCAGCCATGGTGGACGAAAACAAATATCACGAAGCCAAATTATCAAAACTCATGTCCAAGCGATAAAAGTATGATACTCGGATCACTAAAACGCAAATTGCAATAACTGACATTGAGGTACACCTCCTTCAATATCGAAAAATGTTGGTGCGCCCAAAACTGGCAGAGCAAGAACATCTGCTTGCCACCTGCACACGGTCTGGCGTCCTCTGTCTCTAGGTCCTTGTTTTCTCTGTGGATTACCAATCCCATAATCATTCTGCTCATCGGCCCGGTTAGGTGTAATAACGGAACCATTCCGCTCTTGCACCTCTCTGATCATCGTTTGGTCAATCAACATGACCACTCATAAAGCAACATGTTACTGATGGCAGCATTTGGCCCTCTTATTATGCATGATACAAATGATCCTGGGTGCAAATTCTTATCGCTATGGCATCCTGGAAGGAACCTGCTTATGGTCTCTTCCGATCTCACATATACTGAACTGTACGGAGTTTAGCACTTATTACTTAAATTCCATTCTCATTTCCGGACAGCTGCGTCCTCAGCACGGCTTTCCTCTGAAATTGTGTCATATCCAATGCTTCTGTATACATATCAATCCTCTAGCATAAACGGGGAGTCACAACAGTTCGTTAATATCTCGCACGAACCTATTGTTCCACCCGTCTTCTTTATCGTCCACTTCGACATTATATCTTGCTGGCTAAGTACTGCAATTCGTTCTTGGCTACGGTCAATCCAGAGTCTTTCATACAGACTCGAAATTACGAACTCGGGTATCTTCACCACTCTGTGGAAGATATCCAACCGACTACATCCTCGGAAACTCGTCCAAAATATTGGAGGAATACGCTTCATTCGTCCATTCTCGATCAACTCACAACGCGTCTAAGTGCGGTCCTTCCCTCTGTAGCTGGTCAAGTTATTGATCTCACATCGGAGCACCCAATGAACAATGTCCTCTCTTGATTGATTTATTCTAGATCTGAGTAAGATCCTTCAACTGGAATTCTTCAACTCATCTGAGCCTGCGTCGGGTATCCAATTAGGCGAATCATCTCAGTCACTCTATTCAAGATGAACAAGCGATCTTTTGTCACATATCTATCTATAAGCTGCTGTGGTTTTAAATTATAAACTCTGGAGGCGACATCCCGTCAATTACAGCAACAGCTGGGTCATTTGTCTACACGGTAGATAACAGTCTTCTCAATCTGACAGCCTCTATCAATGGCCCGATCATCCAGTACAGATCCGAACACTCGCCTCAAACGAGAGATCTCAACATAAACAATACACCGATACGTTCCTAGGTCACCAGAAGTATATCATTGTCAGTCCTCATCCGTGAAGAGCTCGCTCTGATCACATCTCAAGCAGCAGCTCTCTCTGCTCTCGTAGCCATGGTGACAGGAACCTCAAGCAAGTATCGATCAAGATAGATCAATTGAATGAAAGGAATCAATAGATCTAAAATGGAAATATGATCATATGATGGAATGGAATCAATAGGAGTATGATCTTAGGAACGAATAGAAGCACGGATCTCAGGAAATAAACATCCTAAGGTCACTTAAGAGGAGCAGCGTGTCGTATGTATGCCGCGGAACATACACACGGTACGTCACTCTACTCAAGCTACCTACTCCATCAACCATGGTCAACCTATGAGTTGAAATCTCGGGTCCCAACCCCCCTTAGTCAAGTCTAAGTTCCGTAAGGTCAAGCCTAAACTCGAACCAAGGTTAAAGCTAACGCTCTGATACCAACTTTGTCACGACCCGGAATTTGGCATGTGACCGGCACTTAAATCACGTAACGTCTAAAGGCGTAACGTGATTCAAGTAAACCGAAATCCAGAAATCTAAACTTTTTTGCGGAAAATAGTGGAGGTGCAGTTTTGAAACATCGGATAAGGAATTTAAGCCTTCTTTTAAGTATAAATAACATTATATGAAAATGCAACAGTTTGCAATCTATCTTTGAAAATATTTTCGTCCTTGAAATTTGGGCACCACCTCCCTTATATATTTTCATCCAAAACCATATACACATAATAAAAAGGCATCCTTAAGAGAGAGCTAGCTCATCGCCAATTAGAGGAATCACAACCACGCAAAAAACATATATACGACGCCTTACGGTGAAGATCAAACATATAAAGAATAATAAGTAAAGTAAGACATCATCAGTTCAAATAGCGAACATATACCCATCTCGCTCTAAGTCTCACAAATATACAAGTCTGTGTCTAGGTCTACCAATATACAAAGTCTAGTTTCTGATCGATGGAGCTTATCTAGATACAATGGAAATAATAGGTACAAGAGTGGTCATGATCCAAATGTGTATCTCACCTACCAAAGCAAAACACCCTGAAGAAAGCTGTGTGCCAGCGAAATCGCTATTGATCTGAGCGGTCGAATCTGCAAGAAAACTGTGGCACAACGGGGGTGAATTGCCAACTCGTGAATAGAAAATATCAGCGGGTAGAAATCGAATAGACAACGATCCCTAGGTCCTGCTGTATCATAAAAGTAATACTATGGTATCTAGGGTGACCATGTATGCAAATGTATCAACAATAGAGTCGTGCCAATAACAACATGTAATGATAGTCATCTGAAATGTATTCATGTGTATCAACCAACGTGTGTCCATCAACGATACAACAATATCATGAAACCCATGTCCAGTATCGACCATCGAAACATCATGCAACCCGTGTCCAACATCGACACATCAACATCATGAAACCTGAGTGTCCAACATCGACACTCGAAATATCATGAAACCCGTATCTAGTATCGACATGTAGATCTTCATATCTCAGGCGCCGCATCATCGGATCGGCCCTTATATCCATCTGATCTCATGACTCCGGTTGGTATCCTCCGGATAACCGCCGGGTCTAAACTATCACCGGTAGGTAGTACATCCCCTGCCAGGCTTATCATCTACTCTATGATTTTCTTGCCCCGGGGTACCTTATCGGGTCCACCATGTACCCGCAGACGGTTCCTCCTCACTCCTCGAATCGGGTATCACATAGCTCAAAACCGAGAAAACTCATGGTGGACACGAAATATCATATCACGAGAAACCGCGTTTTTAAAACAATTCATAACCGCAGTTCTCAAATTCAGAGATCTCATGAAAACAGCATCGCAATGCATGAAACCATAAAGGACAGTATATGCAACACAGAAAAGTACTGTAAACATCTGAAGTATTATCATGTAAGCATGTTATGTGATAATTACTGAACAATGAATGTAACTTTGTAGTTAAGAATAATACCATGATATAGCAGTTCTACTGTGTAAGTGGCATAGCAATTACTGATGATGAATGTATGAGCCGGCAAATCGATGTAAGTGTAACATGCGCATCATTGGTAATAGTGCTAGTGTACTAGTAGACAAAGCCATATAAAGGTAATGCTAGGAACATGGTACGTATGTCATGGGAAATGACACGGCATAATATGAACGGTAATAAGATATGCAACTACCCCTGGATGCATCAAATATAACCCATTATCAACTAAGGTGTTTAGCAGCAAAGATTCCCTGAATCAAAACAAGTTCATAAGTCGGCGATCCAGTCTCATTTTATCAGATGTGATATAATCCTCGTACATCATCCTCGAGTTGAGAGTGAGGATCAGTTATTCGGTATCCTATCACGTACGGTATAATCTATCCTACGGTGTCATCAAATCAGAATAAGGTTCTATCGTCCTATATGCCATCCACCCGACTTCCCCCGTAGATATAAATCTACTCACCTGCAATATCCTCACTTAGCCGAAGTCGATGAACTTATTGATCTCCTTCATCATCTTGGAAGTCCACGCGAAGGCACAATCAGTACTGTGTAAGTTTGTGGGATACATAAAGAACTCCAGGGGGTATCTTTTCTATTATGCAGAGGAACAAAAGGTTTTTGCTTCTCGTCATGCCCACTTTTTGGAAAATCAATTTTTAGAAAAAGAGATAAGTGGAGCGCAATAGAACTGGAAGAAATTCCATAACCATAAGCTATTACTAAAAGCATGGTGGAACTAGAAGTTTCGAAAGACTAGGACATTCCCGCACCACTCCGCAAGACTAGTAGGCAGTCTCATCCGTCCGAGTGATACTACGGTTTTCTCATAGATGGTGATAGAGAGAATTGCATCATCGACGATGATGAGACAACTAGCTTCCAACAAGCCATTCAGAGCAGAGACTCCGTAAAATGACTGGATGCAATGCAGACCTAAATGGAGTCCATGTACACCAACAAAGTATGGACTTTGGGCATTGCACCAGAAGGGGTAAAACCCGTAGGCTGCAAATGTATTTTCAGAAAAAAATATTGGTGTAGATGGACAGGTTGAAATCTATAAGGCTAGATTTGTTGCAAAAGGTTTTCGTCAAAGATTTAGTTTGGACTATGATGAAACCTTTTCTCCAGTGGTTTTACTCAAATCCATTTAGATCCTTCTTGCCATTGCTGTCTTCCACGATTATGAAATTTGGCAGATGGACGTAAAGACTGCTTTTCTGAATGGAAATTTGGAAGAGTGCATCTATATGGATCAGCCGGAGGGTTTCATTCAGAGTGGGAGCAGTGGAAAAGTGTGCAAGTTGCTTAAGTCTATTTATGGACTAAAGCAGGCACCGCGGAGTTAGAACATCTGTTTTGATGAGACGGTCAAAGAATTCAACTTTATCAAAAATACAGATGAACCATGCATCCAGATGAAAGATGGTAGCGAGAACTGTGGTATTCCTCGTCTTGTACGTGGATGACATTCTCTTGATAGGAAATGACATTCCTAAACTACAATCAGTCAAACGATTCTAGTCATAAAGGTTCTCCATAAAAGACCCGGGTGATGCCTCCTACATTCTGGGGATCCATATCTACCGTGATAGATCTAAACGGATGTTGGGACTTTCACAGTCAAGGTACATCGACCCCAAACTGAAAAGATTCAGTATGGAAGATTCAAAGCGCGGTAATTTACCGGCTGTAAGTCGATGTACTACACCCCACGACTTGCGGGGAGGCAGAAAAATGAAAAACGATCTTATTCTTTACGTAAACATCGACTAACCGAAGAATCTTTGCTAAACTATAACTAACATGAAACATAGAAGTTGTTAACTACTATGAGAAGTGATTATACCTAATGAACCGTGTCCTTCGTCTTTTCGTTCTCCACCTCCTCTCCGGCCTTCTCTATGTAGTAGATGATCCACCCGAGAGCTTTACTCCAAGCTTCACCTCTAAACTTGAGGTAACTAGGTTTCTTTAGTTGCTAATCAAAGTACCTAGATGATATGAGAAGGGTTATGGATTAATTAGTTTATTCTAATCTTTGGTCTCAACACATGAGTGGTAGGATTAGGGTTTGAAGAGAGAGTGAGCTTGAGGAGAGAGAAGGTGAGCATGAGAATGAAAAGAGATAATGAACTCATTTGAATATATGAAGCATTATCTTTTATGAAATAAAATAAATAAAATGATTTAACAACCATGCTTCATTTATTCATATGAGTGATTCATCTCATGATTCATTAGATCAATAAATGATGCATTAACTCCATGGATGAATCACACAAATGAGTCATTAAAACAATAAATGCAAATGCCACATAAACCCTCAAGTCACCATCCTTCTAGAAGCTTCCCGTGAAATTACGAGAACGCCCCTCCTATCCGTGAAAACACGGAAAAACTTTAGACTGTATAAATCCAATAATCCGATACTACAATCTGGCTTAAACCAAAGCCGGCTAGTAAAAACTGTCCGAATGTCGTACGTGCGTAAACACACGTATGCGTCCGAACCCTTGCCGTAAAACCATACGACCTCTATATCGTTTCGCCTGGAGCAGGGAAAATCTCTGTGTGGGACTCTAAAGACTCGACTACTACGCTGGCAGTGGGTTTAACCACAGACCGCAAGCAGCACTAGCTGTACGTAACGGTTCCCAGGTAGATGTCGATAAGAAGGCCGATGAGGAAACCCATCCGAACTCCTACTGAGCCTGATGTGATAATCTTCGTACAGTCCGGTCTGTTCATCTATGACTATCGCATATCAGGCCTAGGGGGCGGCAAGCGTCAGTCCCTAATAGTGGTATAAGTCATGTCGGAGTGAAGCCCATTACACCCTGAGAAACTACTGGAACCTACCAGTAAATCTCGCTTGCTCTGGCCAGGGACTTTGCGTAATGGCTCTCTGACACAGCGCGATACCAACTCCCAATACCGGGAGAGACGAATCCTGTCTAACCGCCACTACCTCCAAGTGCTCGGGACTGCACCCAACTGCTACCTGTTTGCACGACTCCTTTGAGCCGTGGTAGGGTAACAATCTAAGAACAGCGGGACACACTCGAGGCGAAGTAGCAGTGTCAAGTCTGCGGACTATCCTGTACTCATGTCACCTGGGAACTGTTAACTGATGACGGGTATAATACCAACCAACAGTTCCCTGCGAGTCCTGTCCAGTGTACCCGTAACCCAACGGGCACCTGTATACTATCTCCAGTACGACGTACTGACGGCTGTGGGACAGACCATCTCCCCAACTGTGATGAGAAGCGTACACACTAGTCTACTCCGGAGTATCGATGCCTTGTCTTGATAATCCTACGACTAGGGGCCTGAAAAGGATGTGCTTGTAGACTACCCAGCCCCTACTAGTGTGACTGCCATCACAACGCTGGTAGTCAAGCAAGATCCTAAGGGCTCTATCAATACGTATACTCACATATTAAGATAGATAAAACCAAGTAGCATACTACCATATTTAGCAAGACTGTTATATAACTGTGAATATCCCAAGCTTCCATTAAGTAATATACAAGCTAGTATGATACAATAGTGGTCCCTAGGGCATATACACTAACAATCTCCCACTTGTACTAGGGCTATGTACTGGCATATTGAAGACCGATGATCTCGAGTAGCCTCTCAAACTGAATCTGAGGTAGGGCCTTTGTGAATGGATCAGCAATGTTCTCTTCAGTAGCAACTCTCCAAACCTCGATCTCCCGGCGACCTATGATCTCCCTGATCAGGTGATACCGCCTTAAGATGTGTCTGGACTTCTGATGGGACCTTGGTTCCTTCGCTAAAGCTATAGCTCCGTTGTTGTCGCAATACAGAGGTATTTGATCAACAATGGTAGGAACCACCTGAAGTTCTGTTAGGAACTTCTTCATCCAGATCGCTTCTTTTGTGGCATCGCAAGCAGCAATATACTCCGCTTCCATCGCCGAGTCAGCAACGGTGTCCTGCTTGGAACTCTTCCAGCACACCGCCCCTCCATTGAGGGTAAAGACATAACCTGACATGGACTTCGAATCGTTTTTATCACTCTGGAAGCCGGAATCAGCAAAGGCCTCCATCTTGAGGTCTTTTCCGCCGTAAACCAAGAACATCTCCTTATTCCTTCTCAGGTACTTGAGAATGTTCTTTACTGCTATCCAGTGCTTCTCCCTGGGTCTGACTGATACCGGCTTACCACGCTCAGTGCGTAAGCTACATCTGGTCCGGTGCACAACATCGCATACATTATAGAGCCTACCGCAGAAGCGTAGGGTATAATCGATATGCGATCCCTTTCCAAATCAGTCTTGGGAGACATCTCTTTGGATAGGGTGATTCCGTGACAAGCCGGTAGATTACCGCGCTTAGAATCTTCCATACTGAATCTTTTCAGTAAAGTGTTGATATACCTGGACTGCGAAAGTCCCAACATCCTCTTGGATCTATCACGATAGATCCGGATCCCCAGAATGTAAGAGGCATCACCCAGGTCTTTCATGGAGAACCTGTGTGACAAGAATCTTTTGACAGATTGTAGCATAGGAATGTCATTTCCTATCAATAGAATGTCATCCACGTACAAGGCGAGGAATACGACAGTTCTTGCTACAACTTTACTATATATACATGGTTCATCTGGATTTTTGATAAAGTCATATTCTTTGACCGTTTCATCAAAACAGATGTTCCAACTCCGTGATGCCTGCTTCAGTCCATAAATGGACTTAAGCAACTTGCACACTTTCCCGCTGCTCCCACTCTGATTGAAGCCTTCTGGCTTATCCATATAGATGCACTCTTCCAAATTACCATTTAGAAAATCCGTCTTTACGTCCATCTTCCAGATCTCATAATCATGGAAGGCAGCAATAGCAAGAAGGACCCGAATGGATTTAAGCATATCCACTGGAGAAAAAGTCTCGTTATAGTCCAAACCAGGTCTTTGACGAAGACCTTTTGCAACAAGTCTAGCCTTATAGGTTTCTACCTGTCCACCTACACCAATTTTTTTCTTGAAGATCCATTTGCATCCTAAGGGTTTTACCCCATCTGGAGCAAAGTCCAAAGTCCATACTTTGTTGGTGTACATAGACTCTATCTCGGTCCGCATTGCATCTAGCCATCGTACCGAGTTGCCGCTCTGGATGGCCTGCTGGAAGATAGTAGGTTCATCATCATCGATGATGCAATCCTCTCTATCCCCATCTATGAGAAAACCGTAGTATCTCTCAGGCGGATGAGACGGCCTACTACTCCTGCGGAGGGGTGCGGGAATGTCATGTTCTTCTTGAACTACTGGTTCTACCAAACTTTCAGTAGTAGTTTGTGGTTCTAGAATTTCTTCCAGTTCTATTTCGCTCCCACCTGTATCTTTTTCTAAAACCTGCTGTTCTAGAAAATGGGCATTACGAGAAACAAAAACCTTTTGTTCCTCTGCGTAATAGAATAGATACCCCTTGGAGTTCTTTGGATATCCCACAAACTTACACTGTACTGATCGTGCCTTGAGCTTGTCCACATGCTGCTTTTTAATAAAAGCTGGACATCCCCATATCCTCAGATACTGAAGATAGGGTTTCTTCCCACTCCACATCTGATATGGGGTGGTAGGCACAGTCTTGGTAGGAACCCTGTTCAGAAGATCTGCCGCTGATTCTAGCGCATAACCCCAGAAAGATCACGGTAACTCAGCATTACTCATCATGGAACGTACCATATCCAATAGGGTTCAATTCCGTCTCTCCGATACACCGTTATGCTGTGGAGTGTATGGAGGAGTAAGCTGAGAGAGAATTCCTTTCTCTTTTAGGTAACCTAGGAACTTGGCACTTAAGTATTCACCACGTCGATCAGATCTTAGTGTCTTGATACTTTTGCCAGTTTGGTTTTCTACTTCATTCTTATACTCTTGGAATTTCTCAAAAGCCTTGGATTTATGTTTCATCAGATAAATGAATCCGTACCTAGAGTAATCATCCGTAAAAGTAATGAAATAGGAAAAACCACCTCTTGCATGTGTAGACATTGGACCACATATATCGCTGTGTATGAGTCCTAAGAGCTCGCTCACTCTTACTCCATGTCTAGTGAATGGAGTCTTTGTCATCTTTCCTTTGAGACATGATTCATAAGTGGCATAAGTTTGATATTCGAACGAGTCCAAATATCCTTCTCTATGTAACTTAGTTAACCTTGTCTCATTGATGTGACCTAGTCTACAATGCCATAAGAAAGTCTTATTGTTATCTGGAGACTTTCTTTTTAGTGTGTTCTGGACATTGAAAATCTGTAGTTGGTTTAAGACATATATACCGTTATCCAGTGTACCGGACCCAATCAAACTATGATTAAGGTGGATGTTAACAACATCACTTACAAACGTGAAATCATAACCTTTATTTGATAATAAGGAAACTGATATGATATTACACGTTAAGCTAGGTACACAAATACAGTTATGTAAAACCAAAATGTGTCCACTTGTCAATCCCAGGTGATAATCCCCGACGGACATAGCTCCCACGCTAGCTCCGTTAGCAACCTTTAGTGTCATATCACCTTCCTTCAGCACCCTACGGTTTCTCAGTTCCTGTAATGAATTGCATATATGAGATCCTGATCCGGTATCCAATACCCAGGAAGTAGAGTTGATTGACAGACAATTCTCAATTACAAACACACCTGAAGTCGAAGCCACAACTTGCTTCGGTTCCTGGTTCTTGGCGTTCCACGCCTTGTAATCTTTCTTCCAGTGCCCTTTCCTATGACAATGGAAGCACTCATCCTGGGCCACTACTGGCACTGCGATCTTTTTCTTTCCCTTCACTCCCACCTTACTAACACCTCCTCTAGGTTTGGTGGCGGCCTTATTCTTCTTTCCTTTGGCCTTAGCCTTGGACCCGGAAGAAGAAGCACCGCGAACAAACATAGCGTGTGTTTCCCTTGCCTTCTGCAAGGTGCCCTTTGCACTCCTCAACATGTCAAGGAGTTCTGAAAGTTCAACTTCTTTTCTTTGAATGTTGAAGTTCAGAATAAACTGGGCGTAGGTGGAAGGGAGGGACTGGAGAATAAGGTCTGTATAGAGCTCATTATCCAAAGTCGTCTCAAGGTCTGCGAGCTCTTCAATATAGCCAATCATCTTTAGGACATGTTCTCCTACCGATGATTCGACGGCTAACCTCGCCTGAAACAACTTCTTTGAGGTCTCGTATCTTGCTATATGAGATTGCTCTCCATAGAGATCTTTTGTATGGAGAAATATGGATTCTAGATCCATATCCTCGTGCCTCTTCTGATGTTCATTGTTCATTGAGGCAAGCACGATGTACTTGGCCTTCGCGCAATCTAACTCCCAGGTTTTGCGGATTTTCTTATCCGCATTACTGGATTTGGGACCTGGGACTTCAGGTGCCTTAGTGGTGAGGACATACCCCAATTTGTCATAGGTCAAACCCATTTTGACATTCCGCAGCCAATCTTTATAGTTTGGCCCTGTCAGTATATTTTTTTCTAAAAGTAACTTAAGTCCAGTCATTTTCAGGGTCACTGCAAGTAGGAGAGAGAGAAGAAACACTTTAGCATGATGCTCTTGCAAGTTTAGAGTGGTTTTTAATTTATCTAAACTGGATGGCTCCCACTGTTTTTCGAATCCCTCCTCAAACCAAAAAGAAAGAACTAGCCAGGACTATTCTCACCGTACAATACTTGCTTAACCGTTCAGCCAGGCCAGTGTCGATACTTCGAGGGAGGTTTTCCAACGCTTTCGTGAAATTTCTTAATTAAATAACCTCTTTTCTCTGGGGGCGTAGCCCCGCTGACACCTTTCTTGACACCTACTTGGTTTATAGCATTGATCGTTAAGTGACGAACCTCCTGATAAGTAGCATATACTCACAGTAGGATCGGGATCCAAATATCATCGTATGATAATGTTGAAGGAATCCTACCAACATTCATCAAACTCCAAATGGTATGCACCTGTTTGCAAATTTCAGTTTCTTTAGAAATTCCCGATATTAATTTTTGCCCCATGCTCTTATGATCTTGGCGTTGGTCAAAATATCATAAGTCACATGTCAAGTTCTACCCATCATTATCTTGTTAATTTGAACCCATCCGTACATATCCCTGACGTTGGCCAAATGATAATACGACTGTCCCAAACTAACTCATCTATCTATGCAACAAAAGAATACCCAGCAGCTACCAAACACTATGCCTTAGCGTTGGTCAAACTGCATAGCTTGAATACTACTGAATACCTAAATGAAATGACGGAGGGCTACGAATGGTTTTGGGGAAACCGTGAACGTAGTGAACTTGATATAACCGAAGGAACCTGATAGCTTTTTAAAAGGAGTGGTTAAAGCTCCGCAATTAAAAATATCTTCTGTTTTAAAAATAACTGAGTGGGTTCTTTTAAATTGTTCCAACGATTAAACTTTGGTTTATTTTCTTTGCATTAATAATAATGCGTCCCATCATTAACCTATCATTGCAGAAAACAACGAAAATACAACGTCCTCTTATGCCATCCGCATTCGCCACTGGGTCCCGTCATCACCCGTTAGGTTACTTAACTAACGGCAGAGCGGGGGCTGGGCAAGCGCGGGTGTAAAACATAAGTGACGTCTAAATAGCTATCATATATAGATATTGTACATTCGTCAGACGCAATAATAGGCATTCCAGATCATAGATGAACATTATTGGATATGCAAGCAATCCGCGTTTCTTTTGAGCCTGCAACGAAAGACGGATTACACAGTCGTGATGAATAACCATAACCCCACCCTAGACCCCTACAGGTATGGCAAACTACCCGCCAAGTATCCAAAGTGAAGCGGTCTCCCTCAACGACGTGAGTAGGCCACTAAACACTTCAAAGTACCCGGTAGTTTGTGCACCCCACCATGGGTCTATCCTAGGAGCAAAAAAAGTAAAAAGAAATAATACAACGGTGGCAACAACCGCAACCTGGATGTGCCCCGCAAAAGAATATTACAACATATTACAATTACATCGAATGAATGAATATAACAACTCATCACAAACCCCGGCTAATCATCACAACAATCCAATACAGTTCATAATCACAAACAGTTAAAACCATTACAGAAATGTGCAACCCCCTGCCAACCGACATACTAGCAGTTAGGCGAGTTTTACGAACACATTATACAGTCACAGATATAATCAAATTAGCAAACATCATAAAATTTCGATCGAGCAAGCACTTTAGATTCTACTCCAAAACTTCTCTGTGCACCTGAGACTTGAGCAGAAAATAAACATTCCAGAAAATACAAAAACATCACAGAAGACCCACTGGAAAAACTTGGGCTGTATCGGCTTCAACTCGGCCGCGGATCCGCGGCGGATCGGTGGGATCGGCCGCGGTTCCGCGGCTGTTTGGCCGATTCATGCACCAATTTTTTTTCAGTGTTCTTATAATTTTCTGTAGGTTATTCTAAAGGTCCCTGAAAAATTTTTAGATCTCATTTTAAATTCGACAGAAACTATGTGATATCGATGTTTTTTCCGGTTCGTTTCGCGTTCAAAATTGTAACGACTTTGCTAATGAGTTAATTATGGTTTAGTGAGGCTCTGATACCACTCTAAGTCAATGTACTACACCCCACGACTTGCGGGGAGGCGGAAAAATGAAAAACGATCTTGTTCTTTGTGTAAACATCGACTAACCGAAGAATCTTTGCTAAACTATAACTAACATGAAACATAGAAGTCGTTAACTATTATGAGAAGTGATTATACCTAATGAACCGTGTCCTTCATCTTTTCGTTCTCCACCTCCTCTCCGGCCTTCTCTATGTAGTAGATGATTCACCCGAGAGCTTTACTCCATGCTTCACCTCTAAACTTGAGGTAACTAGGTTTCTTTAGTTGCTAATCAAAGTACCTAGATGATATAGAGAAGGGTTATGGATTAATTAGTCTATTCTAATCATTGGTCTCAACACATGAGTGGTAGGATTAGGGTTTGAAAAGAGAGTGAGCTTGAGGAGAGAGAAGGTGAGCATGAGAATGAAAAGAGATAATGAACTCATTTGAATATATGAAGCATTATCTTTTATGAAATAAAATAAATAAAATGATTTAACAACCATGCTTCATTTATTCATATGAGTGTTTCATCTCATGATTCATTAGATCAATAAATGATGCATTAACTCCATGGATGAATCACACAAATGAGTCATTAAAACAATAAATGCAAATGCCACCTAAACCCTCAAGTCACCATCCTTCTAGAAGCTTCCCGTGAAATTACGAGAACGCCCCTCCTATCCGTGAAAACACGGAAAAACTTTAGACTGTATAAATCTAATAATCCGATACTACAATCTGGCTTAAACCAATGCCGGCTAGTAAAAACTGTCCGAATGTCGTACGTGCGTAAACACACGTATGCGTCCGAACCCTTGTCGTAAAACCATATGACCTCTATATCGTTTCGCCTGGAGCAGGGAAACTCTCTGTGTGGGACTCTAATGACTCGACTACTACGCTGGCAGTGGGTTTAACCACAGACCGCAAGCGGCACTAGCTGTACGTAACAGTCCCCTGGTAGATGTCGATAAGAAGGCCGATGAGGAAACCTATCCAAACTCCTACTGAGCCTGATGTGACAATCTCCGTACAGTCCGGTCTGTTCGTCTATGACTATCGCATATCGGGCCTAGGGGGCGGCAAGCGTCAGTCTCCTAATAGCGGTATAAGTCATGTCGGAGTGAAGCCCATTACACCCTGAGAAACTACTGGAACCTACCAGTAAATCTCGCTTGCCCTGGCCAAGGACTTTGCGTAATGGCTCTCTGACACAGCGCGATACCAACTCCCAATACCGGGAGAGACGAATCCTGTCTAACCGCCACTGCCTCCAAGTGCTCGGGACTGCACCCAACTGCTACCTGTTTGCACGACTCCTTTAAGCCGTGGTAGGGTAACAATCTAAGATCGGTGGGACACACTCGAGGCGAAGTAGCAGTGTCAAGTCTGTGGACTATCTTGTACTCATGTCACCTGGGAACTGTTAACTGACGACGGATATAATACCAACCAACAGTTCCCTGCGAGTCCTGTCTGGTGTACCCGTAACCCAACGAGCACCTGTATACTATCTCCAGTACGACGTACTGACGGCTGTAGGACAGACCATCTCCCCAACTGGGATGAGAAGCATACACACTAGTCTACTCCGGAGTATCGATGCCCTGTCTCGATAATCCTATGACTAGGGACTTGAAAAGGATGTGCTTGTAGACTACCCAGCCCCCACTAGTGTGACTGTCATCACAACGTTGGTAGTCAAGCAAGATCCTAAGGGCTCTATCAATACGTATACTCACATATTAAGATAGATAAAACCAAGTAGCATACTACCATATTTAGCAAGACTGTTATATAACTGTGAATATCCCAAGCTTCCATTAAGTAATATACAAGCTAGTATGATACAATAATGGCCCTTAGGGCATATACACAAACACCGGCTTATCATGGAACCACCCTCTCCAAAGAGATGTCTCCCAAGACTGATTTAGAAAGGGATCGCATGTCTATTATACCCTACACTTCCGCAGTAGGCTCTATAATGTATGCGATGTTGTGTACCAGACCAGATGTAGCTTACGCTCTGAGCGTTTTAAGCAGGTATCAGTCAAACCCAGGGAAGAAGCACTGGATAGCAGTAAAGAACATTCTCGAGTACCTGAGAAGGACTAAGGACATGTTCTTGGAGTATGGCGGAAAAGACCTCAAGATCGAGGCCTTTGCTGACTCCAGCTTCCAGAGTGACAAGGATGACTCCAAGTCCATGTCGGGTTTTGTCTTTATCCTCAATGGAGGGGCGGTCTGTTGGAAGAGCTCCAAGCAGGACACCGTTGCTGACTCGATGATGGAAGCGGAGTATATCGCTGGATGTGATGTCGCAAAAGAAGCTGTATGGATGAGGAAGTTCCTAACAGAACTTCAGGTGGTTCCGTCCATTATTTATCCAATACCGCTGTATTGTGATAACAACGGGGCTATAGCTTTAGCGAAAGAACCCAGGTCCCATCAGAAGTCCAGACACATCTTGAGGCGGAACCACCTGATCAGGGAGATCGTCGATCGCCGGGAGTTCGAGATGTGGAGAGTAGAAATGGAGAACAACACTGCAAATCTACTCACAAAGGCCATCCTTCAGACGCAGTTTGAGAGGCTATTCGAGATGATAGGTCTGTGATATGCCAATACATGACCTTAGTGCAAGTAGGAGATTGTTAGTGATATATGCCCTAGAGGCCATTATTGTTTCATACTGGTTTGTATATTATATTTTGGAAGCTTGGGATACACACAGATATATTAACAGTCCTGCTCAATATGGCAGTATGCTAATTGGTTTGATTCTACCTCAGTATATATATATGTTTCTTTTAGCATATCGCTTATACATATTGGTAGGCCCCTTAGAATCTTTACTTGACTACCAGTGTTGTGATGGCGATCACACTAGTGGGGGCTGGATAGTTTATAAGCACATCCTTATATTAGTCCATAGTCATAGGATTATCGAGACGGGGTATCGATACTCCAGAGTAGACTAGTGTATATGCTTCTTATCTCAGCAGGAGAGATGGTCTATCCTATAGCCATTAGTATGTCGTACTGGAGATAGTATGCAGGTGCTCGTTAGGTTATGAGTATACTGGACAGGACTCGTGGGGAACTGCTGGTTGGTATTGTATCTATTTTCAGGTAGGAGTTTACAAGTGACATGAGTACTGCATAATCCGTTGACTTGACATCTCTAGTTTTCCTCGAGTGTGTTCCCACTTTTCTTAGACCACTACCCTACCAAGGCTCTAATGAGTCATGCAAATAGGTAATGGTTGGGTGCAGTCCCGAAGCACTGGGAGGCAGTATTGTTTAGATAGGATTCGTTTCTCCCGGTATTGGGGGTTGATATCGCGCTGTGTTTGGAAAGCCATTACGCAAAGTCCCTGGCCAGGGCAAGCGAGATTTAATGGTAGGTACTCCAGAAGTTTCTCAAGGTGTTTTGGGCTCTGCTCCGGCACGACTTATTGTGCTAATAGGGGGTCTGATTGTTACCATCCCCTAGGCCCAATATGCGATACTCTTAAACGAACAGACCAGACTGTACGTAGATTGTCACAGATAGGCTCAGTAGGAATTTGGATGAGTTTTCTCATCAGCCTGCTTATCGACAAATACCAGGGTAGCCGTTACGTGCAGCTAGTACCGCTGACGTGCTTGTGGTTAAACCCACTGCCAGCGTACCGTCGAGTCTTTAATGTCCCACACAGAGGGTTTCCTTTCTTCAGGCGATACGATGTAGAGGTCGTATGATTTTACGGCAGGATTCGATCACATACGTGTACTTGTGCACGGATGATGTTCGGGCGGATAATACTAGTGGGCTTTGGTTTAAGCCAAATCCTAGTATTATATTCTTGGATTATTTTCGTCTCGTTGTATTCGTATTTTTCGGAATACAGATATGAGTATGTATATACGGTGAGGGGTATTCTTGTAATTTACTAAAGGGTGCTTCTAAAAGAAGACACCTCATTTCTTGTATAACCATTTAGATTAAATGTTAATGAGGTGGAGTTATGGGGTATGGATTTTCATTAAATGAAGCATGGCTATTAGTGACTCATGGGGGTGACTCATCTTGTAACTATTGAAGCATACTTGATATTTTCATCCGTGAATTATTGGTATGCTTCATTCATCACAAGACTTAGCCATCTTCATTCCATTATCATCTTCAACACTCTCTCTCTTCCAAGCTCTCTTCTTCTTCCTCAAACCCTAATTGTCTCATGTGTTAAGAAACCTAGGGTTCTTGAGACTAAACAATCCATAATCACTCTCTACATCCTCTAAGCTATCTAGTTTAGCGAACTAGGTACCCTAGCTACCTCAGTATTGAGGTTGGAGCTCGAACAATAGACTCTCGGGTGGATCTTCTTTTACTTGAGGAGGCCGACCTAGCAAGTGCGATCCATACACTTCGAGGAGCTTAAGACGAGGAGGAGGAGAACAAGAAGACCCGAAGAACTTAATGCTAGGAGGTATAACTTTCTTCATAGTAGTTAAATCTCAAGGTAGTTTAGCTAGTTAGGCTTTAGTATCGATCCTGGAGTTTAGTTGGTGTGCGATATCGACTTACAGTGGTATCAGAGCCTACTAAACCTTAACTAGCTAGTTAGCAAGTAGTTAGAATTTCGATCGTCGGAAAAACCCGAAAACATAACATCAAAACCCAAGTTTGCTGTCGTTTTTAAAATCTGGTCTAAAAATTATTTCAGAGGCCTTAAAATTACAAGTAAGAAATTCTATGAACACACAAGAAAAACTAGCCAATAACTCGCCAAGACGACCGCGGAAGCGCGGCAAAACGGTGTGTTTCGCGGCTGTTCCATGGCCGAGTTGACTCGGTTTTCTTCTATAGGTCTTATTTATGGTGTTGTGATTTCTGGTATATTTGGTTTCTACCCAGTATTGTTTGTGTACTTGTTTGTACATGGGATAAACACGGAAAATATGTTTCGATCGAAATTCTAAAGTTCTTGGCTATTGCCTTTTCTTTGTTTTGATATATGTGTTCGTAAACTTCCGCTAATTGCTATATGTCGATTAGTTGGGGTTGCACATATCGATGATGTTGGTTTGTGTGTATGGAATATTGGATCGTTGTGGATGAATAGTCGGGGGATGTGAGAAGAGAGTTTTCTTTCTTTCATTCGATGTAAATTTATAAAGTGATATAATATTCTTTTGCGGGGTACATCCGGGTTGAGGTTGTAGCCACCGTTGTATTATTTCATTTATTGTTTTTGCTCCTAAGATAGACCCAAGGTGGGGTGCACAAACTACCGGGTTCTTGAAGTGTTGAGTGGCCTACTCATTTTACTGAGGGAGGTTGCTTCACTTTGGGAATTTGGCGGGTAGTTTGCCGCACCCGTAGAGGTCTAAGATGGGGTTTGGATATTCATCACGACCATGGAATCCGTTTTTCGTTATGAGCTTAAACAATGCTTGCTCGAAGGACGACTTCCCAGTGCCCGTTACCGATCTGATGATTGATAACACGTCCACTCATGAAGATTTCTCCTTCATGGATTGATTCTCAGGATACAGTCAAATAAAAATGGATCCTAAAGACCAGAAGCATACCGACTTCCGGACACATTGGGCATATTATGCTATAAGGAGATGCCCTTCAATTTAAAGAACGGCAGCTCTACCTACCAGAGGGCCATGACAAAGATCATCGATGACATCATACATAAGATTGTCGAATGGTACATCAATGACCTTGTGGTGAAGAGCAAATCTCATGATGAACATTAGGAACATTTAAAAATAGTGTTCCAACGTCTTTAGAAATATAATCTGAAGACGAACCCTTTAAAATGCGCGTTTGGAGTTTCCTCAGGCAAATTCCTAGGATTCATCATACTTCACCGAGGTTTCGAAATCAAGCCCTTAAAGATCAAGGCGATTATAGAAATGCCCACGCCAGGAACCCTCAAAAAACAATGGTCTCTCCAAGGAAAGCTCATGTATATCCGACTGTTCATTGCCAACCTCTCCGAAAAATGTTGTCCCTACCGTCATCTGATGAAGAAGGGGGCCCTGTTCATCTGGGATCAGAAGTGCCAAAACATACTAGACGAAATCAAGCAATACGTGCAAAATCCGCCGGTATTGGCCTCTCCGGTTAAGGGAAAACCCCTTATCTTATATACAACGGCCCTTGGGGGTTCTATAGATGCATTATGGGCACAAAAGAACGACCATGGAAATAAGAAAGCTCTGTACTATTTAAGTCGAGTTCTCCTAGGGGCAAAAAGAAACTATTCCCCATTGAAAAGCATTGCTTGGTACTGGTCTTTGTGATAACAAAACTCAAACATTACGCCTTGGCACATGAGGTCCACCTCATATCGAAAGTAGACCTCTCAAATGTCTGATGTTGAAGGCCATACTAACAGGAAGGATTACCAAATGGGCCCTTCTTCTGATGGAGTTCTCGGTAACATATCGAGCTCTCAAAGCAGTGGAATGACAGGCCGTCGCCGACTTTTTCGCAGAGCATCCGATACTAGCCGACTCCCCCTTAAATTGCGAGTTGCCGGATGAGCACGCATTCAACGCAATTGAAGAAGAAAAAGAAGAAGAAAAGACTCGGTGGGAGCTTTTCTTCGATGGAGCATCCTCCATGAAGCGGCGAAAGAAAAACACCCCCATAATCAAAGCTGGGATGTGCCTTATCTTCGTAACCCCGCAAGGAGGGATATTGTGTTACGCATTCTCTTTAACGGAGCCAAAGACTAACAACAAAACTGAATACGAAGCTTTAATAGCCGGTCTTGAGATCGCTATCGATATGGGAATCAAAGACCTCCTCATATATGGAGACTCCCAGCTGATCGTTAGCCAAGTAAATGGTGATTACCAAACATGAAAGCTAGAGCTGATAAGGTACGGCGTAAAAGTACAGCAACTCCTGACACAAATCTTTTCCTACACCCTAGACAGCATATCGTGAGTGGAAAATAGCAAAGCAGATGTGTTGACCAAATTGGCTGATGAAGACCTCGATGACGTAAGGATCTGTGCAAAACAACAAGGTCCTCGAGCCAATAGATATATCTTCGGAAGACTTGATAGAGCCGTCCGAAGGAAAAGAAACGACCGAACAAGTAGCCCTTCAAATAGAGGATGAAGAAAAAGTCAAGGAATGGAGGGAAGTCTTCATAGACTACTTCAAGTCCCAACAAACGCCCAAAAATGCGTCTCCTAGATATCAGCTCATGAAATGACATTTGTCTTTTGCCTTCATCAATGATACCCTATATAAGAGATCATTTGACCTCCTATGGCTAAGGTGCTTAGGGCCGAAAGAAGCATAGAAAGTCGTCCAAGAAATACATGATGGACTTTGCTGCTCTAATCAGGCGGTTCCGAAGATGAAGTTGAAGATAAAAAGAATGGGTTACTATTGGCTCACGATAATTTACGATTGCCTCGAATGTGCGAAGCAGTGTCACTCATGTTAAATTCATGGGGACTTCATACATCAACATCCAAATCCGCTGCAACCACAATGGCCAGCTGGCTGTTCAAAATGTAGGGAACCGATAAAGTTGGCCCCATCGAATCGGCATCATCCAAAAGACATCGGTTTATATTGGAAACAACCGATTACTTCTCTAAGTGGGCAGAAGCAGTACCACTAAGGAAGGTGAAGACGGAGAATATCCTCCACTTCTTCAAAACCCATGTCATCTATCGGTTCGGTATTCCGCGGCTCATTATCTCGGATAATAGACCAGCTTACAGAAGCCATAAAATCATCCGCTTCGTATAGAAGCATAAAATAGATTGGAGATATTCTTCAGTTTATAATCCTCGGGCCAACAATCTAGCTGAACCCTTCAACATGACCCTGACCAAGATTATAAAGAAGACAGTGTCCGGAATAAAAAAAGACTGGCATGAAAGGCTACACGAATCTCTCCAGGCATACCGAATAACGTTCAAGCCGGCCATGAATACATCCCCATACGGATTAGTGTTCGTCATGGAAGCAGTACTCCCATTGGAAATAGAACTCCCCTCTCTACGAGTAGCGGTTCGGTATGAGCTGACAGATGAAGAAAATGCTAATCTTAGTCATGAGGAGCTCGACGCCCTTGACGAAACCCGCCTTATAGCACAACAAAATCTGGAGGCTTAAAAGGCAAGGATGACACAGTCATATGAAAAATTGACCAGGCCAAGAACATTCCGCCAAGGCGTACTCGTGCTAATCGTCAAAAGACCAATGATCCCTATTCGTGCAAAACGGGGGAAGTTCGAGCTGAACTATGAAGGCTCGTACATCATAGGCAAAGTCTACCAGGGTGGAGCCTACCTGCTCATGGATATGCATAGTGAAAGGTCGTTTCGGCCAATAAACGGCCGATTCCCCAAAAAGTGCCACACCTAAAGAGTCATGACTTAGGTCAATGATAGATGACAATGCTTATGTTCACTCGCTATCTTCCTGAGTCAGAACTCTAAAAGTAGTACCAAAAAAAACTCATCCAAAATACGGCGATAATATACCGAAATGTCCCTAAACTAATAATAGAGTGAAATGTCTTTAAACTAATATTCATCCCAAAACATGGGAGTAATGGACCGAGAAGTTTTTAAACTAATAAGGGGCCAAAAAGTCCTTAAACTAAAAACTTGCCCATAAAATGGTGATAATGGACTGAAATGTCCCTGAACTAATAATAGACTGAAATGTCCTTAAATTAATATTTGTCCCTAAATTAATATTTGTCCCAAACATGAGAATGTAGGACCGAAATGTCCTCAAACTAATATTCATCCCAAACAAGGCGATAATGAACCGAAAAATCCTTAAACTAAAAACTCGCCCTAAAATACTGCGATAATAGACTGTCATGTCATTACACTAATATGTTTAGCCCGACGGTGGATTCCCATAACACGAGCATGCATGATTCATAACCTTCCCAGGTCCTTCATGATATAGTCCTTTGTAAAAGTTTGGGGCCTACAGCTAATGTTGCGTTACCTTACGGGCCACCTTAAAAAATGCTATATTCACAAGCAAAATGGGAATGGATGAAAAGCCGAATGGGCGCCGTCAGTAAAAACAGCAGGACTACCGGCGAGCTAGTGAAAATCCAAAAGGGCGTGAACTCGTTAAAAAAATGGTATGTCCACAAGCGAAATGGGTACGGATGAAAATCCGAAAGGGCGCCGTGAGTAAAAAAAAGCAAGACTACTGGCAAGCTAGTGATAACCCGAAAGGGCACGAACTAGTTTAAAAAAGCAACTACGAACTCCTCGCATGTTTGGAAGGAGAAAACACTAGAATAAGATCTTTACGACTGACAAAGGAGAAACACACTTAGGAATCCATACGGTTCCTAAGGAGAAAATGCACTTACGAGATCCTCACGACCCGTAAGGAGAATATATCCTCTATAAGACCATCACGGCATATAGAATTCAAATGCCTTAAGATACATGGATCTGAACCTGTTCTTAAGCCACTAAAACCCCACAAAACTTTACGTCCCTACAAGTAGTCTAATATTGACTCTTGTATACAATCCATGGGCATAAATAAATATATCCCCCACCGAGTTCCACCAATGGCGAGAAATATCCCCATATAGTGAACGACACTTGCAAGTCCTCCCGACTTGTAAGGAGAAAATACTCTTATAATATCCTTACAACTTATAAGAGAAAACACACTTCGGAATCCCCATGACTCCTAAGGAGAAAATACACCTACAAGATCCTCACAACTCGTAGGGATAAATACTTTTATGAGACCCTTACGGCTCATAAAGTCAAAAAACCTTAGTCGGCAGGATCCTAACCTTGCTTGTTAAGTCTCCTGTGTTTAAATCAACAAAGGCAAATGATGATTCGGTCCTGCCAAAGTCCCAATTGTAGCGATGCTGATACTTAAACAGGTGTCAAACTCCAAGTCCTCTCATGGGAAACGATGATTCGCTCTTGGCAACATTCCATTTGAAGCGATACTAATGCCAAAATTGGTATCAGAACCTAAGTCCCCGGCTCGCAATAAAAACCAGCGAGCAAAAAATATATATGCATTTAAAAATAGCCGAAATTGTTAGGAATATGTATGCCTTAATGGCCATTATTGTATGATATAGTGGATACTTGGACATATATATAGAGGAATTTCTTGCTCGACATGATAGTATGCTATCTGGTTTCTCTTTATCTTAACATGTACACCTGTATTATTATACTGTCTCTGATACATGTTGATAAATCCTTTAGATTGTTTGCTTGACTACCAGGACTATGATTTGGATCATACTACTGGGACTTGTGTAGTCCATAAGCACATCCTTTAATTGTTCCTAGTCGAGGGGATATCGAGACAGGGCATCGATATTCCAGAGTAGACTAGTGTGTATGTTTCTTGACCCTGTAGGGGGCGATGGTTAATCCCATAACCATTGGTGTTTGACATCAAAGATTGGGCACATGTGCTCATTAAAGAATGGGTACACCGAACAGGACTCGCTGAGAACTCCTAGATGGTATTATACCAATTGTCAAATAGCAGTTCTCTGGTGACACTGGTATATACTAGTCTGTAGACCCGAGATCGTCATAGTGTCTTGTGTGGTTCCCACTGTGCTTTGATTTGCTCCCTACCATGGCTCAAAGGAATCGTCTAAACAGGTGGATTTTGGGTACAGTCCCGAGTCACATGGAGGCAGTGAGCGATAGGAGGGGTTTCGTCTCTTCCAGTATAGGGAGTTGATGTTGCGCTATACTTGATTGGCTATAACAGTAAGTCCCTGGCCAGGGCTAATGAGATTTACTGGTAAGTGTTTTTAGTAGTTTCTCGAACCGTTATAAGCCATACATCGGCATGACTTATCAAGTTACTGGGGTCTGACGATTCCACCCCTAGACTCGATATGTGACATATCAAACGAAGAGACCAGACTGTACGGTAAGTTTTACTTATAGGCTTTACGGGAGTTTGGAGAAGCTTTCTTGTTGATTTTCTAATCGCTCAATATCTGGGTAGCCATTACGTCCATTTAGTACAGCTGACGGTTTGTGGGTCACTGATGTGATCATTACCTACTACTGGTGTATTGACGAGTCTTTAGAATCCCACACAGAGGTTTCCTAGTTTAAGAGAAACGAAGTAGGGCACACATACTGATATGTGCGAGAGCCTGATTAAATACGAGTATGTGATACCGTATTCTAATCTGGCGATATTTGATATTGATTAGGTTATATATGATATAACCGGATTATTGAATCAAGTGTTGATTTGATAATGTGATATACGGATAAATGATATTAGTCGGTTATATATGATATAACCGGATTATTAAATCAAGTGTTGATTTAATAATTTGATATATGTTTATATTTGATATAATTACATATTACCTAATATTAAGCTCACTTAAAGTTTATATTCTCATAATATATATATATATATATATATATATTTATATATATATATGGATTTTCTATTTTGAGAAAATAGAAATTGAGGTGGAAAATGGGAGATATTTTAGGCATGGCTGTGAAACATGGTTCATACATTATTTTATTTGTTTGGCTTCACTATTCAAGTATGGTGCATATTTTCTATTTGAAAATATTCATGCTTCAACGAGTGAAGGATATTTTGTGAGCCATTCTTCATTCATTACTCTTATGCAAGCTCATTTGCAAGCTCTCTCTATCTTCTTCATCTTCCTCCTCAAAGCCCTAACCCTCATATGAGTTGTGAACCCAAGGGCTTTAGAAAATTCCAAGTGAGCCATAATACCTACTTCATCATTCTAACCTAGATTAGCCATTTAGATTAGAGTGTTTTCCTCACTAATGCATGATTAGTGAAGAGGTAGCTTGATCTAGAGAAGGTTCAAGGTGGATCATTTTCGGCTTGGAATATCAAGAAGCAAGCTCGATCTTACTTTAAGTGGAGCCAAGAGGAGTCATAGGGACTACTACTCAGAGCTTGAGAAAAGAAGGACTTTGTCAACAAAGGTTGTAATTCCATCACTTAGTTGTAGATCTTGCTATATCATATGTTAAACCCTAATGCTCTAGTTAGATCCTAGGTTAGTGTAGCTTAGCACCCCAAAAATTTTAAAATGGCATACTTGATGCTTGTATACACCTTGTGGTGGTGCTAGAAAACACTTTCATGGTATCAGAGCCAAGCTAGAGCATTAGATGATGTATGTAGAATTGCGAAACCGAAACGACTCCGAAAACCGTAAACCAAATCCATGTTTCTGTAAATTTTTTAAAGTCCTCTGAAATTTTTTTAAACAAGTGCAGAATGTTACATGTGATGTAACTAGAACACTGAAGAAAAATGAGACCAAGACTCAATTATTTGGCCGGTGAAAACCCCCAAATGCCCGGCCTGGCCGGTCCCACTTTCTATTTTTGGTCCTGTATTTTTTTGGTGTTCTAGTAGCTTAGTTTTGGGGTTTCAGGTAATGTTTGATTTTGCCCAGATTGCATATGATGTTATCTTCCTGTTAGGGCAATTCGGAGTGTTTCGTAGTCACAATTTTAACATCGTTTCAGGTTTAGGTTTGATATGTGATACAATAGTTGGAATCCATATTAAATTAGCATTGTGAAAACTAGTTTGTAATTGGTAAATCTAGTGTTTTAGTCTCGGTTGATCGATTGCCACGGAGTTTCAATTTGGATCAAAACTCCGTCGCAATCTCGTATTGTACGCGGGCATTCGCCGGGTAACACTATAAGACGGCCAAGCCCCATAACCCCGACCATGTGACTGTAGGAGAAACCCGTTGCCAAAAGCATCCACTCGGGTGCTCGCGGCCACGGTGTTCAGCCTAAGTGCACATCGTTGATGGCATCGGTGGTGAGGTCATCTAATAAAGTTCCCGACGAGCATTCGATCAGGTAGCCGGGAATCTTTTTAAATTACCCGACTAAGTTATTGAAAAGTGTTTTCGATTTGAGACTAAAATGCAAGGTTTTTAGAGTTAGGCATGAAATTCGGAATATGAGATATTCCGGGTTTATGATGTCTAAGGTTAATGCAGATTCTAATTATTGTAGTTTTTCATTTCTTTTCTGCGACCGTAAGTGTAATATGTGGGGTATCCCCGATCCCGTTGCTATATATCAACGGAATTAAGGATACGCATATTTACTTGCGTTGATGACATATGATGTTATCTGTTACTGTGATATATTATAATGGATCGTCGTGATTGAATAGCCAGGGTTTTTTACGTGAGATGAGCGTTTTTCTATTTTCATTCATGTAAATTTGTATATAATATTCTCTTATTGGGACACTTCCGAGTTGAGATTGATGTCATCATTGATGTATATTATTTACTTTTCCGTGTAGAATAGACCCAAGGCAGGGATCACAAATAACCGGGTTCTAGAGTCCAGTGGAAGGCCATCTCAAAGAGTCGAGACCGGGTCTCCTAACTCTAGAATTGGCAGGGTTACTTGCCGCTCTCGTAGGGGTCTAGGGATATGGGTTTGGCTATTCATTACGACCCCGGAATCCGTGTTTTTCATTACTGGCTTAATTTAAAACACGGACCTCCTAGAATATACAATATTTCATATGTTGACTTGTACTGCTTCAGTTCTGTGATGTGATCATATAACTGCATGAGACGAATGCTATATATATATATATGATATATATAAAAAAATGTTGCTTATATTTTGCACCCGTGCAAGTCCAGCCCCCACTCTGCCGTTAGTTAAGTAACTTAATGATGCATAACGGGGCCCCATGGCGAATGCGGATGGCATAAGCGTACGTTCTATTTTTATTTCTTCTGTGATGTTTAGAAAACATAAATGATGGGACGTCAATGATGAGATTAATGAAAAGATAAAAAAACCTAATGATGTTGTGGAATCAAAATTTAAAAAAAGGTAGCTCTAGTTCTTACTTTGCATAGCGGTATTATTTTATGAATATCCAGCACCTCATTCGATGAGGAAAGAGCCGAAATCCCTTCACCGGGAGTGACTTCTTTAGCAAAAACTAGCAAATACTACAACCCACTCGGCTTGTTTTGAAAACTACTCGATTTTAAAAGTGGAGTTTAAACCACTCCTTTTTTAAATCACTAAATTCTACAACGAGATCAAGTTCATTACGATAAAGGTTTTCTTCAAAACCAGTCGTGGCCCTCCGTCATTTCAGATAAGTGCTATTTAGTATTCGTGCTGCATTTTTTGACCATAGCCAAGGCGTAATGTACGGTAGCTGATTAGTGCTTATCTGCCGTATGTGATGCGATTGGATTAGGGTAGTCATACTGCTTTGTTGACCTTGTTAAGCGTCGTACGGGTGGGTTTAATTCAATCACGAAATGACGGGTTGAACTTGGCCAGTGCTTATGATTTGTTGACCATAGCCAAGCTCATAAGTCGCTAGGGATAAAAACAGATATCGGGAATTTCAAGTGTTGAAATTTGCAATGAGATTGCATACCTTCTATGACATAGTTGGATCCTAATACCCACTGCGAGTAAGTGTTACTCCTGTGAGAGTTTTCCACTTTATAATTAGCTGATCCAGTAGGTGTCTAAGAAAGTTGTTAACGGGGTTATGCCCCTACGGAAAAGAGGTTATTTAATTAGTTCCATGCGAAAGCATAGGGAGAATCTATCGGAGTACCAATACCTGCTTGGTTAACCGATTGGCGAACTTATAGGGTGTAATTAATCCCGGCTAATCTTACCTTTTAGGGTTTGAAGGAAGATTTGATAAAAATAGTGGGAGCTATTCATATCATAATTTTGCATTATTATATTCCCCATTCTAAATCATATTGCAAATAAATAGGTGCTTTTGATCCATGTCTGCTAAATAGTTGCAGGTTACAGGTTCTCAGAACAATACAGTGAAATTCATGAAAAGACGCTACAAATGTGAGACTACGACCAACAAATAGATGAATCTGTATGATGCCGCCTACCAGTTTAAGGAACAAACAAAGATCAATGAACAGTTCAATTGCACAAAGCACAAGGGCAGCACAAGATTCAAGACTTCAAGCGAAGTTTACGGTAAAATTCCACAAATTCTGCACTGTTGGAAATCTGGAAGAAAGTAGAAAAGATTCTGAAGAACCAAGTGAAGAAAACAGAAGGAAAAGGAAACTTGAAGCATCCCTAAAGAACTGAGTCCAAAAGCTCACCATATGGCCGCGGATCCGCGGCCAAACATGGCATTCCGCCGCGGTTCCGCGGCCGTGCAGTGCACGTGTCGGTGCACGTGTCGGTGGGTGTCGGTGCTTTGACCCGGCTTTCTTAGAGCAGTCTTATAATTTCAAGTATGGATCAGATGTAAAACTTAGGGTTTCTCCTGTCTATAAATAGGAAAGCCTACAGCCTCTTTTGGGGCATACCTCTTTTTATTTTTCTAGATTAAATTTTATTCCATTGTAATCGTCAAGAGGTGTCAATAAAAGTAAGTTTTTTTATCTTGCAATTTTCCATTCGAATTTAATTTCTGCAATTTTATTATCTGTCTTTTATTATCAGCAAATTAGGTTATTAAATTAAAATTAGAAAAATGAATTTCATCGTAATTTCCCTAATGAGTGAGTAATTCCTCACTTGTTAGGGTTAGGATTGGGTAGGTTTGAGAGATGGAAATCTCTCACTCCTTTCTTGTCCGTATAATATTTTAAATTAGGACTCTATATGAATCACATACACACCGCTCACTACGGCACCCTATCCTATGAGATAGCGGTGATTCCCTAGTTAGACCGGTTGTGGTTGATTTACTTAGAGGTTAGGGTTAAACGTTAAGAAAGGACGGATAAGGACCAAAAGGAAGAAATGAAGTTTCTTCCTAGTCGTGCTAATCCCCTTTGTTGATTATTACCTTAACACCTATGTTCTTAATTAGGGAAAAGGAAGCAGTGAGTAGAGTTATTTTTCCAAACTAACCTAATCCTAACCCTAGCAAGGCTTTAAATCAAATTAAATTCAATCTTAGTTTTTCTAAAATCAAAACCTACCAAAAATAGGACTTAACTCGTTAGAACATAAAGAAAAGAACACGTTTTCCCTTTGGACCGACCCGTACTCAACCGGCTAGCTACCAAGCGACACCGTTATTGATTGCGGTATTCTTAATTTTTGATCTATCTTTTAAAACGCTCCCATACGCAAAAGACAACCAATCAAATGGCGCCGTTACCGGGGATTACGGTAGTTATTTTCTTTTTGTAATTTCGGGTTAATTGAAATTGAAAAAATTATAAAAACTGAAAAAAATAAAAAAATAGAAAAAAATCATCTTGTTATTTTTGAAGGGTTTTTGTGCAAATTGTGCAGGAACGGAAGACGGACAGATTCAGATCTGGAGCAGACCCAGTGAACAAATCAGCAAACAGAGGATCTGAACAGACAGAGGAGAACCATAACAGCAAACAGGAAAATTTTGGAAATCCAAACTAACAGAACCACCGCGGAACCGCGGTGGATATAGGTAGTTGACTGCGGAACCGTGGTCAACCAGTGACGTCATCATCCCAAAATTCTCTATAAGTATTTTTATCCTCTCTTCTACCCTTTGTACTCCTCTGAAAAATTTTCCTGCAGGGTTCTTTGCGCAAAACTTCTTCTCTCTCTCCAATAAATCAATTTTGTGCAGGGTTCTTTGCGCCACAAATACAAATAAAAAATTTTTGGCAAGTGTTTTAGATTTTGTGTGATTACTGCTTTGCATATTTAAAACGGAATTTAAGGGGCTATAACACCAACTCAGATTGGGTGGGGATTTCATCACCCTTCCTAAGACCCCAGAAATCACAAAAAGCATATGCATCAACCCTCGAGTTAATTAAAAAATATCTAGACTCAGCCAATTAAGGACTGTCACGCTCATTAGGACAGAGGAAGGTTGTGGGCATTCAGTCGTTTATCTAAACCTGATTTTGTGGTGCCTAGGCTAGACAAGTGGGAAAGGTAATTTTAAAAGGCCCGTCTCACGGTGATTCGTGAGCGGATCCCTCCTTTCTTTACTTGTGCTTACCTGGCCACAATTGGCGGTGAAGAGGCGATTTGAGGGATATCTCACAACTTGCCCTTTGGACCAGTTAGGAACAGTCTAATTGACTTAGGAGACCCTAGCTCTAGGCTTGATTGTGCATGTTTAAATTGTGATTTCTTGAAAGTGTGTCGTAGTTCCGTATAAAATATTTTGCAAAAACTATTTATAAAAAAAACCACAAAGCAAATTTTTTTACAAAAACTTGCCATTTGTCGCCAGAAATCCATTGCACCCAACTTTCACCCACATTTTCTCCATTGACGTTTTCTTACACCCACATTCTACGTTTGACTACTCTACACCTCATTTAGTGTATGTCTGGTAGGACTAGAGACACTAGCGCCCATTTAGTCCGTGTCTCGTTAGTCTCTACTGACGACGAGTTCGACTCCGAAGTCGAAATTCCCTCCACTTCTTTACCTTCATCTTCAAATTCATCATCTTCTAAGGAGATGTCAGGATTCAATCCTAATAACCACTTACCTATTTCGGGACTGATTCCGCCTCAACTAGGTGTGAATAACCCACAACACCCTCCTTTTGAAGTGCCCCAATGAATCGCGCCCCAGGATCTTTTCTATCCAACCCGCACCGCACTTCCTACCTGTCTTTCACTTCCGCCGGCTAATGGGGATAACTTCGGAATTAAGCCTCACTTCATCAATATGTTGCCCAAATTTCATGGGCTGGAATCCGAAGAAGTCTATATCTTCATTAAAAAATTCTATAATGTTTGTACAATGATGAAGATGACCCAACTTTCCGATGATGCTATAAGGCTACGAGTCATTCCCTTCATTTTATGTGACCTAGCTGAAAAGTGGCTCTATAGTACAGCATCACATTCTATAAAAAGTTGGGAAGAGTTTGTTAAGGCTTTTCTTAAAAAGTTTTACCGACATCACAAGACCGCGAGAATTCACAATGAAATTAACTAATTTTCCCAGCATCCTTCCAAACCTTTTTGGAAGTGTTTCGAACGATTTAAGGACCTTCTTATTCAGTGCTCTCACTACGGTATCGAGAGATGGAAACTTTGCCAAAGTTTATACGAAGGACTGAACCTAGCAACTAAGCAGTTGCTGGAAACCATCTGTCAAGGTCACTTCCTAACCAAATCTGACGAGGAGGCTTGGCAATTTCTCGACGATCTTGCTGAACAAACGCTTCAGTGGGAAAGCACTAGACATACCACTTCATCCGGTCAGTCTAGGGCAGGTGTTCATCAACTTGACATGTCAATTGCAATGAAAGCTGAAATGGCTGCAATTACACGTAAATTAGAAGCAATTGAGAGCAAATTCTCATCGCCTTCTCCTGCCCCCGCTTTACCCCCTCGCACTATATGCGCTTGTTGTTCGGATCCATCCCATTTGACCAAAGAGTGTGCTTACAACCCACCTGCTCAAGGACAGGATCAAGTCAATGCTGCCTTTCAGTAAAGACAAATAAATGATCCATACTCTTTAACTTACAATCTTGGTTGGAGGAACCACCCCAATTTTTCTTGGAATCAAAATCAACAACAATTCCAAGCCAATAACAATTTTCAGAGGCCTCCTCCACAACAACAAGCTCCTCAACAAACTCAATATCAGCAACCTTTCCAACCTCAACTTTACCAAAATCATATGAACAATTCTGCACCAAACAACTCTTATCCTCAAAACAATTTTGTTTAGCCAAATAACGATAAGGTTACCTCGCTAGAACGAAGTCTGGATGCGTTTTTAAAACAATCTACTCAATTCTCAGCCAACATCCAATCTTCCATTCAGTCTTTGGTGCAACACACCGCATCACATGGTCAAAGTATCAAAACCATTGAAGCCCAAATTGCACAACTGAATGCTGCACTAAGCGAGCGAGAGAAGGGGAAGCTTCCATCTCAACCACTGCCAAATCCTGGTCACACACAAAATGCACATGTTGCTCATGAATAACAAAATTATAACGTGAGTGTCGTGACTACATTGAGATCTGGAAGGACGTTGCACAACAATGTTGGCATTGATGATGGCAACCCGGCCGCCGATTCTTCTTCATCTTCATCTTCTTTGTCAGAGCCTGTTCTTCATTCTTCACAAGGTTCTACTTCTTCTACTGCTCCGAATGGACCCACATCTCACTCCACGAAAACGCCAACACCGAGATCCGTTCCTACTCCGTAATCTACTCCACAAACATTGGACTCAACAAATTTTCAAAATATTCCATTTCCAAACATGTTGAGATCCAATAAACAAACTCCACAAATGGAGAAGATTGTAGAGTTATTTAAACAGGTTAGTATTAACATACCTCTCTTGGATGCAATCCAATAAGTCCCTTCTTACGCTAAAATCTTGAAGGACTTATGCACAGGGTACCTAAGAAAGTTTTCTTAGCAAGTGCAGTAAGTGATGCTCTTACCCAACCATTACCTCAAAAACGAAAGGACCCTGGCTGTCCTACAATTTCAATAACTATTGGGGATAAGAACATCAACCGCACACTTTTAGATCTTGGTTCCAGTGTTAATCTGCTTTCTTATTCAGTATATGAGCAATTAGGCATTGGGGAGCTGAAACCCACATATTGAACTCTCAAAATGGCCGACCGATCCATCACCCATCGTAGGGGTGAGTTAGAGGATGTGTTAATCAAAGTAGGGGACTTCATATTCCACGTTGATTTTATTGTTATGGACACACAGCCTGTAGCTAACCCCCGGAGTTAAATTCCGGTGATACTCGGTCGACTATTCCTTGCAACTTCTAATGCGGTGATCAATTGTCAAAATGGTTCGATGAACCTATCTTTTGGAAACATGACAATTGAGCTCAACATTTTTAAGTTGGGGAATCAGCCCTCCGAACCTAATGCTAATATACTTGATATTTGCTCAATCCAAGAGATCACCCAGGAGGACTGTGAGCTCGAAAAATTTCTGTTCGATCACAGTAATTTTGACGCCACTAGTGCGTTCCTCCTCGAAACTGACACTGCTTTCACGCCCGATAATGATTACGAGTGTTTCACTTTCACGAACGATTTTGAAGAATCACCACCCGAGTTTGAATCCTTTGAATTTTCGGATGAGTCAGCTGAACCATCCGACTCGGTTGCTTACACTCGCTTTGAACCTCTGTTGGAATCCTTCGTGTTCGAGACAGTTTCACTAATTTTACCTTCAATTGTTTTGCCTCCAACACTCAAACTCAATCTATTGCCGTCTCACCTTAAATATACTTACTTAGGTGAGAATGAGACCCTTCCTGTTATCATCTTGGCTTCTCTAGCCCCCAAGCAAGAGAAAGCCCTTTTAACGGTCTTATAAAACAATCGACAAGCTTTTGGCTGGACTATGGCGGACATCAAGGGAATTAGTCCCCTAATAGTTGAACATCATATTCATATGATGGATGATGCCAAGCCAGCAAGGGATCCACAGAGACGACTAAACCCAATAATGAATGAGTTTGTTAAAAAGAATATTATAAAATGTCTTGATAGTGGTATCATTTACCCTATCTCTGATAGCCAGTGAGTTAGCCCCATTCACGTTGTCCCAAAGAAATCGGGCATAACGGTCATAAATAATGAGGCGAATGAGTTAATACCTACTCGCACCCAAAATAGGTGGCGAGTTTGCATCAATTATAGAAAACTCAACGCCGCAACACGGAAAGACCACTTTCCAATACCTTTTATTGACTAAATGCTAGAACGATTGGCTGGGCATGAATTTTACTGCTTTTTGGATGGCTACTCCGGATATAATCAAGTTCTCATCGCCGAAAAGGACCAAGACAAGACCACATTCACTTGTCCTTTCGGTACGTTTGCTTACCGTCGCATGCCCTTTGGGTTATGCAATGCACCCGCTACCTTTCAGCGGTGTATGATGGGTATTTTTTCAGACATGGTAGAAAAAATCATAGAGATTTTCATGGATGATTTCTCCATTTTCGGCGACTCCTTTAATGAGTGTTTGCTACATTTAGACCCAGTTCTTACCCGGTGTAGGGATAAGAACCTAACTTTAAATTGGGAGAAATGCCACTTTATGGTACGAGAATGTATTGTCTTAGGACATATTATCTCGCAAAATGGTATTGAGGTAGATAAAGCTAAGATTGAAGTCATTTCCAATCTTCCTCCCCCCAAATGCGTCCGAGACATTCGAGCTTTCCTTGGCCATGCCGGTTTCTATAGACAGTTCATCAAGGATTTTAGCAAGATATGAAGGGTTACCCTAGTGCCCCGGCCAACTTCCATGGCCAAATGCGGAACAAAAATTTTCTAACGAACAAAAACTTGGCACTAGTTTAACTCTAAAACCCGGATCTTTCCATAAAACTAACGAGCTACACTAGGAGAGCTATCTACTATGGTGAGGAATTCTTACCAAACGAACCAAGTCCTTCGGTCTTCGTTCTTCATCCTTAGCTCCTACTAGCCACCTTGAACTTGCTTGATCTTCTTTCCTTACTCCGTCGGTCCTCCGGGATCGAGCTTGTTCTCCGGCCTTCCTTGGTCCTTGATGATCCACCCGGGGAATATGATCCATGGCTCTAGCTCTTTGCTAAGTGTCAAAAGAGCAACTAGAGAACTTAGGATGCCAGTCCAAGTAATTTAGGATGTAGTTTGGATGTCTAAGTGTTTGCTACCTCTTTTCTAACCTCTTCACTTGTTTCTCAACACATGAGAATGTTAGTGAAGAGGAAGAAGATGAAGATGGAGGAAAGCAAGAGGAGGGAGGAGCTTGGAGAGAAAATGGAGCTCAAGAATATAATGATCAAGCATGAGGGAGAAATTCACACACAAAAGTTTTGTATGTTCATTTCTTTCATTAAACAATAGCAACCATGCTTCAATAGTAAACCCAAAATGAATTATAAATTCATTTGCAAACTATTAAAGCATGGTCAACTCTATACCTCCCTCACCTCTCACTTTACACCTCATTTCCATTTATCAAATAAATGGAAAATCCATAATGAGGTGGCCACCTTCTAGAAGTAAATCTGTAATAAATACGGATTTCAGTCTACTGTACAAATATACCGGCAATCAGATAAAAATCCAAACGCCCAAAAGAGATAGAATAACACGAAGAAGGTAATACTAGAATATATATATCAAAATATATATACGTAAATTATTAAATCAATACCTGATTTAATAATCCGGCTCAAACCCGAGCCGGCTAGTATTACAAATTGTCCGATCGAAAATTCGAGTAATAAGTACATCAATCGATCGAACCCTGCACGTATCCAATACGGCTACTACATCATTTTGCCTGAATCAGGGAAACCCTCTATGTGGGACTCTAAAGACTCGACAGTATTCTGGCAGTGGGTTTAACCACAAGCACGTCAGCAGCACTAGCTGTACGTAACGGCTACCCAGGTACTTGTCGAAAAGAAGGCCGATGAGCAAACTCATCCGGATCTTCTACTGGGCCTATCTGTGACAATATCCGTACAGTCCGGTCTCTTCGTCAAAGAGTATCGCATACCGGGTCTAGGGGATGGTGAACATCAGACCCTAACAACCTGATAAGTCGTGCCGATGTGGCACAGGACCAATCCGGGAAACTACTGATCAACCTTTCCGTAAATCCCAAGTGCCTTGGCCAAGGTCTTATGGTCCTGACCAATCGAATCACAGTGCGATATCGACTCCCTATACCGGGAGAGACGAATCCCCGACAATCGCTCACTTCCTCCATGTGGCTCGGGACTGAACCCAACCAAAACCTGTTTGCACGACTTAGTAGAGCCGTGGTAGGGTAGTGATCAAAGTTCAATGGGAACTCACATGAGACAAATGCCAATCTCGGGTCCAAAGACTAACCTGTACACATGTCACCTGAGAACTTCCATCTGACGATAGGTATAGTACCATATGGAAGTTCTCGGCGAGTCCGTCCAGTGTACTCACACCCAGTGAGCACCTGCATATGATCTTAGGTGCATCAGACCAATGGCTGTGGGACCAACCATCCCACGATGGGGGTAGAAACGTACACACCAGTCTACTCTGGAGAATCAGTGCCCAGTCTCGATACTTACGCGACTGGGAATTTTTTAAGGATGTGCTTATGGACTACCCTGCTCCCATAAATATGATCGCCATCACAACGCAGGTAGTCAAGCAAGATCCTAGGGGGTTTATCATCATGTAACCGTAATATGTAATAACGAGTATGACATATGCCATGTTAAGATAAAGACAAACCACAATAGTATACTATCGTATCGAGTCTTTATCAATATGTGCAAACCAGATAAAACAACAATACACATATCCCGATAAAGACAAGTCAAATAATATACTATAAAACTAAGCAAGATTGTTCTGTACATACATATCTCTAGTATCCATATGTATATATATACAATACTGGCCTCTAGGGCATATACATCCAACAATCTCCCACTTGCACTAAAGGACAGTGATTGGCGTACCGAATACCCAACGTCTGCTCTAAGGCCAGCTGCTGGCGTACCGCATACCCAACATCCTAAATAGTCGCTCGAACTGTGCTTGAGGGAGGGCCTTTGTAAATGGATCCGCCGTGTTGTCTTTCGTATCCACTCTCCGAACCTCGATCTCCTGACGATCTACAATCTCCCTGATCAGGTGATACCGCCTTAAGATGTGCCTGGATTTCTGATGGGACCGTGGTTCCTTCACTAAAGCTATAGCCCCATTGTTATCACAATACACTGGTATCGGATCAACAATGGACGGAACCACCTAAAGTTCAGCTATGAACTTCTTTATCCAGACTGCCTCTTTTGCGGCATCGCTTGCAGCAATGTATTCAGCCTCCATTGTCGAGTCTGCGACGGTATCCTGCTTGGAACTCTTCCAACATACCGCCCCTCCGTTGAGGGTAAACACAAAACCTGAGACAGACTTGCTGTCATCTTTGTCACTCTAGAAGCTTGAGTCGGTAAAGGACTCGACCCTGAGGTCTCCAATTCCATAAATCAGGAACATCTCCTTAGTCCTTCTCAGGTACTTGAGAATGTTCTTTACTGTTGTCCAGTGGTCCTCACCTGGGTTTGACTGATACCGGCTCACCACGCTTAGCGCATAAGTTACATCTGGTCTTGTACACAGCATCGCATACATTATAGATCCTACCGCCGATGCGTAGGGTATAGTGCTCATGCGAACCCTCTCCTCGTCAGTCTTGGGAGACATCTCCTCGGAGAGGGTGATTCCGTGCAATGCGGGAATGTTACCGCGCTTGGAATCTTCCATACTAAATCTCTTTAGTACGGTCTCTATGTACCTGGACTGTGAGAGTCCCAGTAATTTCTTGGATCTATCTCTGTAGATCTTGATCCCCAGAATGTACGAGGCATCACCTAGGTCTTTCATGGAGAACCTTTATGATAAGAATAGCTTGACCGATTGTAGCATAGAAATGTCATTTCCTATCAAAAGAATGTCGTCCACGTACAAGACTAGGAACACGACAGTTCGCCCTACAATCTTCTTATAAATACATGGCTCATCCTCGTTTTTGATGAAGTCAAAGTCCTTGACTGTCTCATCAAAATAGATGTTCCATCTCCGTGATGCTTGCTTCAATCCATAAATTGATTTGAGCAACTTGCACACCTTTCCGCTGCTCTCACTGTCTACAAAACCTTTCGGCTGATCCATATAAACGCACTCTTCTAAACTTCCATTTAAAAAGGCCGTTTTTACATCCAGATCTCGTAGTCATGGAAGGCAGTAATGGAAAGAAGGATCCTAATGGATTTCAGCATAGCCACTGGAGAAAAAGTTTCGTCATAGTCCACTCCTGGTCTTTGACGAAAACCTTTTGCAACGAGTCTAGCCTTATAGGTTTCCACTTGCCCATCTACACCAAGTTTCTTCTTGTAGATCCATTTGCATCCAACGGGTTTTACCCCCGGTGGAGCAACTTCCAGGGTCCATACTTTATTGCTGTACATGGACTCCATTTCAGATTGCATAGCATACAGCCACTTATCAGAGTCCCTATTGATAATGGCCTGCCTGAAACTAGTAGGATCATCTTCTTCCAAGATGCAATCCTCTTGATCCTCATCTATAAGAAAACCATAGTATCTATCGGGCGGATGAGAAATCCTACTAGATCTGCGGAGTGGCTGAGGTTCGTTGGGTTTAACTGAATCTAGCGGTTCCACCAAATCTTCAGTTATAGTTTGTGTCTCTAGAATTTCATCCAGTTCTACCGTGCTGCCACTAATATTTTTAACAAGAAATTCTTTTTCCAAAAATGTGGCGTTCCTGGAAACAATAATCTTCTGTTCCTCTACATGGTAGAATAGATACCCATTAGAATCCTTTGGGTATCTCACAAACTTACACAAAACTGACCGTGCCTCAAGTTTGTCTGGGTTCTGCGTTTTGACATAAGCTGGGCAACCCCAAATCTTAACACGTTTAAGATACAAACTCTTACCACTCCATATTTCGTACGGAGTTTTAGGCACGGATTTGGATGGAACTTGATTCAAAAGATGTGCTGCTGTTTGAAGTGCATATCCCCAGAATGAAAGAGGCAACTCAGCACTACTCATCATGGAGCGAACCATATCCAATAGGGTACGATTCCTCCGCTCTGATACACCGTTGTTCTGTGGAGTATACGGAGGTGTAAGTTGAGAGAGAATTCCATTCTCTTTTAAGTAATCTAGGAATTCCGAGCTTAAGTACTCCCCTCCTCTATCAGATCGGAGGATCTTGATACTTTTGCCAGTCTGGTTCTCTACTTCGTTTCTGAATTCTTTGAATTTTTCAAAAGTTTTAGATTTGTGTTTCAAAAGTTACACATATCCGAACCTAGAGAGATCGTCAATGAATGTGATGAAGTACGAGAACCCACCCCTTGCATGTATAGACATTGGACTACATACATCACTGTGTATGAGCCCCAAGAGCTTTGTTGCTCTTTCTCCATGTCCGGTGAATGGAGATTTGGTCAACTTTCCTATGAGATAAGATTGACAAGTTTCATAAGATGAAAACTCGAACATATCCAAAAATCCATCTTTATGCAACTTACTCAGTCCTTTCTCTCCGATATGACCAAGTCTACAATGCCACAAGTAGGATTCGTTCATATCTGAACTTTTCCTCTTGCGTGTGTTTTGTATATTGAGAACTGTATTTTGATTAAGAACGTAGATACCATTACACAGTGTACTTTCTGCAACCAGTACCTTATCAAGGTAAATGTTCATGATATTTCTATCAAGAACAAAGTTATATCCATCTTTATCAAGTAAAGAAACTGATATGATGTTGCAAACCATGAAAGGTACATAGTAGCAATTGTTCGAAATCATAGTATTGCCATTTGGCAACACTAGGTGATATTCACCGACGGCCGCAGCATTAACTTGTGCTCCGTTTCCTACTCTGACGGACATATCACCAGGTCCAACTATCCTACTTTTTCTCAGTCCCTGCAATAAATTACAGATATGAGATCCTGATCCAGTATTGATAGCCAGGAGGTAGGACTGACCGAAAAGCAGTTCTCAATAACAAGAATACATGAAGAAGACGCAACAGTGTGTTTCTTCTTCGATGGGGTCTTTAAGGAATTCAAACAATCCTCTTTCCCATGCTTATGCTTATGACCGTTGTCATAAGTTAGAACCGAACCGACGTTCCCCAGCCCCGAATAAGAATTCGGATCGGTCAAGCGATACATTTTATTATCTTGATTAGGGCGTGAAATGGTTGCTACCTGGAGAGAGAGAGGGAAAACACTCAGCGTGCGCTCTTGCAAGATTAGATTGGTTATTAATTTATCTAACCAGGATGGCTCCCACTGTTTCCTCAAATTCTTTTTCAAACCCTAAAAGAAGAATTAGTCAGGATTAATCGCACGTCACAATACTTACTTAACCTTTCAGCCATGCCGGTGTTGGTACTTCGAGGGAGGTTTTCCAATAGTTTCGCGAAGTTCCTTAATTATATAATTTCTTTTCCCTGGAGGCGTAGCCCCGCTAACACCTTTCTAGACACCTACTTGGTTTATAGCATTGATTGTGTAAGTGTGATAATCTTCCGAGAGTAATCCTACTCATCAGTGGGATCGGGATCCAACTATCATTGTGTGATGCACTAGATGGAATCCACTCTAGTCACCACACTCCAGAAGGCATGCTAAAATCTGCAAGTTTCCTGTACGTTTGAAACTCCCGATGTGGTTTTTCCCCCTAAGACCCAAGTGACCTTGACACAGTCATCAAATCAAAGAGTCCTAGTCAAGTTCAACCCATCATTATCTTGATTGCATTAAACCCACCCGCATAACCCTTGACACAGTCAACAAGGTTACACAACTGTCCTAACCAATCACATTGTATGCTACAAATAAGCAATACTCAACTTCCGTTCACTGCGCCTTGACACAGTCAACAAACGCAACACGAATACTAAGTATAATTTATAAGAAATGACGGAGGGCTACGGCTGGGTTTTTGGCGAAAAACCCGTTAACGTAATGAACTTGATATTGTTGAAGGAACCTTAGTGGTTTTATAAATATATAGTGGCGAAAACCTTTGGTAAAAAGAGGTCACTCCCTATGAAGGGATCTCGGCTCTTTCCTCGTCGAATGAGGTGCAGGATATTCCAAAATGAATACCACGATGCAAAGCAAAAACAATTGACTATAGTGAATTTATTACCCTGACACAAACTTTTACTCAAGGGGTCACTCCCGGTGAAGGGATCTCGGCCCTTGCCTCGTCGAATGAGGTGCTGGATATTCCAAACTGAATACCACCGTGCAAAGCAAAAGAGAACGTCTGTAATGTCAGTTTTTAAAGCTTGGTTCCAACAACAACTTTTAGGTTTATTATCTTGCATTAATCAAAATTAATGCGGTCCCATCAATTTGTAACCTATCACACCAGAAAAGAACGAAAATAAAATGTACGTATATGCCATCCGCATTCGCCACGGGGCCCCGTCATCACCAGTTAGGTTACTTAACTAAGGACAGAGCGGGGGCTGGACTACCGTGGGTGCAAAATATATACAATATCTACTAGTATATATATAAGTATATATAACATTCGTCCCAGGCATGATAATAAACAACATCATAGATAACAATACAGAATGGTGGATAATCTTGGAGCCCCGGGTTTCATTTGAGCCGCAAATAAAACCCGACGTTCCCTATCGTGTGGATAGCCTGTGCAATGTAAACCTGTACCCCCTACGAGTGCGGTGAATAACCCTGCCAATTCTAGAATGAAGCCCCCTCCGTCTCGACGCCTTGAGAATGAAACCCCCTCAGTCTTTACGCTATGAGATGCGGGCTTGTTGCCTCCTAGAATACGGCTATTCGTGCACTCCACTGCGGGGTAATCCTAGTACTGAATAAGAAAATAATATATACAAACGGTGACATCGAGCTCAACCCGGTCGTGCCCCAAAATAATACACAACCCGGCAAAGACGGTAGTCCACATGTCGGACGCTCGCCCCACAATAACAAATGTACAAATGAATTTAAACAGTACCAACAACATTGCAACACTTTCTATCCATCACGACTATCCAACCACAATCACAGAACAAGCACATAACATCAACGCGAATGTCACGTTCGCAAAACCCGTCTAAAAGAACAAAAAGCAGTCAGACGAGTTTTACCGATCGAGTGATATTCCCGGTCGCAGATAAAAGTGAATGTACTGAAAATAAAATACATATTTTAAAATTACGATTGACTAAACTTTCCAAGTGGGCCCCAAGTATTAAACCAACACTGTAACAAATCTGGGCCTAAAAAATAATTATTCCAGAAACCACAATTCCAAAAATAAGAGGCCCAGAAGAAAATTTGTTCACGTGGGCCCCAAAACGGCCGTGGAACCGCCGCCAATAGGGGGTTTGAGCGGCGGATCCACGGCGGTTTAGAGGGATCTAGTGACCAAATTTCTTCTGTCATCTTAAAAACGCCTGCTTGATTTTGTGAGAGTATAAAATTGATTTTTCGAGCACTTTTAAAATCGACAGAAAACCCATGAATGGAAATGCAGTTTTTGAAAAATCCGGTCGATCGTTATTTTAAACATGTTTAAACAAGCTAGTATAGGTTTTATGGGTGGCTTTGATACCATGAAGGGTTACCCTAGAGCCCCGGCCAACTTCCGTGGCGAAATACGGAACAAAAATTTTCTAACGAACAAAAACTTGGCACTAGTTTAACTCTAAAACCCGGATCTTTCCATAAAACTAACTGTAGGGTTCCTAGGCATACAAATGAGGTCTCACAAGGCATCAACCATGCCAATTTCAAATTTTACAAGTGCCGAGAAAGCCTAAAACGGATCGTTAACTAGATTTTAGGCGAAAACGATAACTAGTTAACAACTTAACTAAGAGTAAACGGAAAATACAACCTTTGTAGATCCGGTCCTCCACCTCCATAGCTCCGTGATGAAGTCCCCTCGCTGCGATCATCGGATCCCGGGCTCTAGCGTCGGCTTCATCGGAGAAATGGGCGGGCTAGGTCGTCGACTTCGATGCCGAAGATGATCTACGTCGAGGCAACACAAGATCAAGCTCCAACTTCACCAAGTCATGAAACTTGTGAAGAAAACACCCTATACTACTTGGCAAGTGGTAGAGGATGAAGAAATAGGAAGTGGGTTCACTTTAGAATTGGATTTCTCACTCTTTTTCTCATGTTGCCATTGATGGAGGCAAGGTATCTTCTTTGTTGAAGAAGAAGAAGAAGAAAGAATATGATGAGTATTATTATAAAATAGAAAACAAAAATGATACTTATCATAATCTCAACCGTGGTTTAGTGTAGAGAATTAACTAGGGTTTAGTTGAATGGTTAGGGTTAGTACATGAAGACAAAATTGTCACTTAGTCAAAGCTTCATGAAGCTTCAACAACAAAACAAACTAAGCCACCATTTCATTTTTGCCCAAAATGAATTAATGAATAAATAAATAAATGAATAAATAAGTAAATCAAAACCCTAACCTTTAACATAACCATGGTTTAATTCTTTACACAAACCCAAGTTTGCATGTATCATCAAACATGATACAAACAAGTGCACAAAAGTATATCACATATACAACTTGTGTACATCAAGTGAGAAAATCCATATTAAGTGAACCAATACTAGTTAATGCAAACTAATATATCAAATATATAATTATACATTAAATCATTAAATCAACACTTGATTTAACGATCCGGTCATATCGCATATAACCGACTAATATCCAATGTATCGGCTTATCGAATCAATCCTTGATTCGATAACTAGGTTATATCACATACAACCATTCGATACATTCATCGCGAGAATAGAATACGGTATCACATACCAGCATTATTCTCGGTCCCGCACATATCTCATATGCGCTCGTATTTCGTTTCGCTTGAGCCAGGAAACCTCTGTGTAGGACTCTAAAGACTCGTCAATACGCCGGCAGCAGATGATGATCATATCAAACACCCACAAGCCGCAAGCGGTCTGCTAAACTTAACGGCCACCAGGGTATTGAGCGATCAGAAGATCCACGAGCAAGCCCGCTCATACTCCTGTGAATCCAACCAGTAACACTTACCGTACAGTCTGGTCTCGTCGTCTGATATGTCGCATATCTCGCTTAGGGGTGGTAAACGTCAGACCCCAATAGCTCGATAAGTCGTGTCGATATGAGGTCTATAACAGTTCGAGAAACTATTGGTAACACTTACCAGTAAATCTCAGCAACCCTGGCCAGGGATTTTCGGTTATAGCCAATCGAACACTGCGCAACATCAACTCCCTATACCGGGAGAGACGAATCCCCTCCTATCACTCATTGCCTCCATGTGATTCGGGACTGTACCCAAAAAGCACCGTTTTGCACGCCCTCTTGGACGTGGTAAGGTGGAAATCAAAGCACAGTGGGAACCACATAAGACTCTATGACGATCTCGGGTCAACAGACTACTCTGTACCAGTGTCACCAGAGAACTGCCATTTAACGTTAGGTATAATACCATCTGGGAGTTCTCGGCGAGTCCGTCCAGTGTACCCAGTCTCCACTGAGCACCCGTATATCATCTCTGATGTCAAACACCAATGGATATGGGATCATCCATCACCCATCTGTATGGGTCGAGAAGGTATACGCTAGTCTACTCTGGTATATCGATGCCCCGACTCGATATACCCACGACTAAGGACTTTGAAGGATGTACTTATGGACTACCATGTCCCCACTAGTATGATCCGTATCATAGTCCAGGTAGTCAAGTACACATCCTAAGGGCTTTCCCAACATGTAACAGAGAGACAATCAGTATACACGTTAAGGTAAAGAGTAACCAGATAGCATACTATCATGTCGAGCAAGAAAGTCCTCCGTATATATGTCCCAGCATCCACTACAATATACATCCTATGTATAGCAATGGCCTCTAGGGCATACATATAACTAACAATCTCCCACTTGCACTAGGGCCATCTAGTAGCAGTGGTTGTAGTATCTCATACTCAACCATCCCATAAAAGTCTCTCTCTGGGAAAAGGCATTTGTGAGTGGATCCGCCGTGTTGTCCTCTGAGTCTACTCTCCTAACCTTGATCTCCTTGGAGATCAAACATCCCCATGATCAGGTGATGCTGCCTCAGAATATGTCTGGATCACTGGTGGGATGGAAGTTCCTTGGCATAAGCCACAACTCCATTGTCACACAATGGGAGGAACTAAGTTCATCTCATGAACAAATATACATCCAGACTGCCTCTTTGGTAGCATCTTAAGTAGCGATGTATCCAGCCTTTATCGTCTAGTATGCCACGGTATCTAGCTTGGAACTCTTCCAACATACCGTCCCTTTACTAAGGGTAAAGACAATGCCTGTGACTGACATTCAGTCGTCCTTATCACCCTGGAACACTTCCAGTGATTCTCCCCAGGATCGATTGATACCATCTCACTTCAACAAGTGAGAATCCTAACATCCATTTAGATCTATCTCATAGGTCCAAAACCCAGGATTTAGTAGGTATCACTTTGATCCTATGTGGAGAATCATTGTGATAAGCGGAGATTGATCGAGCGTAGCATAGGAAACTACTTCCCTATCAAGAGTATGTCATTCACGTACTCTACGAGGATCACCACCATACTCTCTACTACCTTTTTGTATATACAAGGTTCATCTACCATTTTGATGAAGTCAAACTTTTTGACTACGACATCAAAACAGACGTTCCAACTCCGCGATGCCTGCTTTATCCTATAAAGCATCTTGTACACGTTTCCGCTGCTCCCACTGTTTACGAAACCCTCTGGCTGTGTACTTATAGACGCTCTCTTCTAAAACATCATTTTAGAAAAGCTGTCATGACACCCAACCACCAGATATCGTAGTCATGGTATGTAGCCGTGGCAAGTAGGATCTGGATGGACTTAAGCATAGATCCTTAGAAAATGTTTCATCATGATCCATACCTGGTCAATGATGCAAACCTTTAAAAAGTCTAGCTTTGAAAGTCTCAACTTTTCCATGCACACCAAGTAATCTTCTCAAGATATACTTGCTCCTGATGGGAATTTAACCCTTCAGATAAAGCAAGTAAAGTCCATACTTTGTTGGTGTATAAGGATTCCATCTCAGATCGCTAAACATCCAGCCATTCTTACAGAGTCCCACTCCTGATGGCCAGCTCGAAACTAGTTGGGTCATCATCTCATGATGCAATCCTCGCTCCCACTGTCATAGAGAAACTGAAGTATCTCTCAGGTGGGTGAGGAACCCTACTAGATCGGCGGAGAGGCTGAGTTTCGTTGGAATCTACCGAATCCTTTGGTTCTATCAAATCATCAGCTGCAGTTTGTATAGCTGGAACATTTTCAGTTCTACATAACAGACCTTGCCTCGAGCTTGTCCGGATTTTGCTTTTAGACATAGGCCGGACAACCCCAAATCTTAACTGACTTAAGAGAAGGGCTCTTCCCTTTCCATATCACATATGAAGTGGTAGGCAACTGATTTGATTGGAACCCTATTCAATAGGTATGCAACTTCATAAGTGCATAACTCCTAAAAAGGAAATAGGAAACTCAGTAGTACTCATCATAGAGCATATCACATAGGGTGCTATTGCTCCGCCCCGATATACCATCGTGCTATGGTGTATACGGAGGAGTAATGCTGAGAGAGAATCTCATTCTCCTTTAGAATAGTTCAGGAATTCTATGCACAAGTATTCTCCTCCTTGATCACATCAAAGGACATAATACTTATACCCGTATTGGTTCTCTACTTCTAACTTATATTCTGTGAATATCTCAAAAGGTTCGGACTTGTGTCTCAACAGGAACATATGTCTGAATGTTAAGAGATTATCAGAGAATGTAATGAAGTACAATGAACCAGTCTTGGCATATATAGACAGGGGACCTACATACATCAACATGTATCATCCTAAGAGTTCACTAACTCTTTCTCTGTTTCCAGTAAACAGAGCTATGGTCATCGTATCTTTGTGACATGACTGGCAAGTTTCATAAGATGTAAATTCAAACTGATTTAAATATGCATTTACATGTAACTTCAGCTAGTCGGGTCGCATTGATATGACCTATTCTACAATGCCTCAAGAAGGATTCGTTCATTTCTGAACTCTTCCTCTTGTGTGTGTTCTGTATACTAAAAACTGTAGTTTGATTTAGAACATCAATACTTTTAGATAACGTTCCTGAACCGATCAACTTTTGATATAGGAAATGTTCAAAATATTATCTAAGAATACAAAATTTTATCGTTTCTTTACTAATAAAGAGACAGATATGATTTTGTATATCAGGTTCGGTATCTAATAGCATTTGTTCAGAATCAATGTATTGTAATACAGGGTGACAGTGACCAACAAACTTGGCTGCAACACTTGCCCCGTTTTCTGCCTCATGAAACTTATCACCCGTTCTCAGTTCTCTACCTTTCTGTAGCCCATGTAACGGATTACATTTGCGGGATCCTGATCCAGTATCTAATACCCAGGATGCGGAGGATACTGAGAAACAGTTCTTTGTAATGAACACACCCGAAGATGATGCATCAGCATGCACTCTCTTCGTTTGGGCGGCACGGGAATTCTGGTAATCCCCTATTTCCTGCTTTGTCTTATAACAATTATAAGTTGGAGCGGGACTAACGTTCCCTAGCTAAGTAAAACAAGCGGGTTTGGTCAATACATCCGTATTATTATCATGATTAAGGCGTGATATGGTCGCTACCTGGAGAGAGAGAGAAGAAAACACTCAGCGTGCGCTCTTGCAAGAATAGATTGGTTATTATTTTATCTAATCAGGATGGCTCCCACTATTTTTATCAAATATTCCTTCAAACCCTAAAAGGAAAGACTAGACAGGATTAATTACACACTACAAGTTCGCCAATCTTTTAGCCAGGCCAGTGTCGGTACTTTGAGGGAGGTCCCCCATGCTTTCGCACGAACCTAATTAATGTAAACCTCATTTTCCCAGAGGTGTAACCTCGTTAACACCTTTCTAGACACATACTTGATCGGCTAATTGTAATGTGTAAAACTCTCCCAGGAGTAACTCTTACTCGCAGCGGGTATCGGGATCCAACTATCTCATAGAAGGTATGCAATCTTATTGCAAATTTCAACACTTGAAATTCCCGATAATATTTAGCCCCTAGCGTGCTATGACCTTGACGCATGCCAAACAACCCATAGCCCGCTAGTCAAGTTCAACTCGTATATTTCTTGATTGAATTAAACCCACCCGCACGACCCTTGACGCATGCCAAACAACGCCGTACGAATACCCTAATCCAATCGCATCGTATGCTAGCTGATAAGCACTAGTTAGCTACCGTACACTACGCCATGACGCATGCCAAACAACCGCAGCACGAATACTAACTAGTACTTATCTGAAATGACGGAAGGCTACGACAGGTTTTTCTGAAAACCTATTGCGTAAAGAACTTGATATCATTGTAGAATCAAATGATTTTAAAATGGAGTGCTTTTGAGGCTTTTCTAGTTTTGCTAAAGGAGTCACTCCCGGTGAAGGGATCGTCGGTCCTTTCCTCGTCGAATGAGGTGCGGGATATATCATATATATCACTGTGCAAAGCAGAAACTATAGAAGCAATCAAAAGACAAACCGAGGGGTGTAGCATCTGCCAGTTATTGCTAAAGGAGTCACTCCCGGTGAAGGGATCTCGGTCCTTTCCTTATCGAATAAGGTGCAGGATGTTCTACAAGGAACACCGCGATGCAAAGCAAGAACTGTAGCTACCTGTTTTATTTTGAAATTCGATTCCACAACATCTTTAGGTTTCTTTTTCTTTCATTAATCATATTAATGAAGTCCCATCATTAAGTACCTAAACATCACAGATAAATACGACGTACACTTATGCCATCCGCATTCGCCTCGATGTCCCCTCGTGCACCGTTAGGTTAGGTAACTAACGGCAGAGCGGGGCAGGGCTAGCGCGGGTGTAAAACATAAGTAACGCCTATATAATATATCATATATACTATATACAGTATCCATCACAGAACATATCACATGATCACATCACAGATATCGCAGCAGAAGAATCATATGAAACATTGGATATACTAGGACGTCCGTGTTTTCAATACGAGCCAGTATAAAACACGGATTCCACGGTCGCGATGAATAGCCAAACCCACACCCCTAGACCCCTACGAGAGCGGCAAGCAACCCTACCAATTCTAGTGTTAGGAGACCCGGACTCGACTCCTCGAGTTGGTCTCCCACTGGACTCCAGAACCCGGTTACTTGTGCTCCCCTCCTTGGGTCTATCCTAGTGCGGAAAAGTAAATAATATACAAAAGGTGATATCTTCCGCAACCTGGAAGTGCCCCAATAAAAGAATATTACATACAAGTTTTTACATGAATGAAAATGAAAAACACTTATCTCACATAAAAAACCCCCGGCTATTCAAACACGACGATCCAATATAACATATCCAGCAACACATAACATCACATGTCATCAACGTAAGTAAACATGCGTATCCCAATTGTCGTTGACATATAGCAACGAAACCGGCGATATCACATATTACACTTACGGTCACAGAAAAGAAAGTGTAAAACTACAACAGTTGGAATCCGCAACCTGCATAGACATCGCATGCCTAATAAAATGAATTCCTTAGACATCGCATGCCTAACAATTATAAACCCCGCATTTTAGTCTCATTATCGAAAACTCTTTTCAATATCAAGTCGGACAATTCAACAAGATTCCCGACATTCTGATCGGATGCTCGTCGCAAACTTTAGTAGACGGCCGCACCCCCGATATCGTCGACGAAGTGCACCAAGGCGGAACACCGCTGCCGCGAGCACCCGAACGGATGCTTTCGGCGACGGGGTTCTCCTACAGTCACTTGGTCGGGGCTATGGGGTGAGGCTGTCTATTAAGTTTACCGGCGAGTATCCGCGTACGCTACGTGATTGCGACGGACTTTTGATTGCATCAAAATTCCGTGGCAACCGATCAAGTGAGACTAAAATGCTATGTTTATAACATTCATATCAGTTATCACATAACTACTTGTGGATTCCAAATATTGTATCACATTTCGGATAAAATAGTAAATGTTAAACTTTCCGATCAAACATTCAAACACCCAAGTTTTCCCGAAACAGATCAACACATGAAACAAGTTTAAAAACATCCAGTTCATGCCTCAGTACCAACGGTCCAGCCGTAGAAGGGTCAAGCCAACGCCTCACATGTGGCACGCCGTACTGCCCCAAACCCGAAGGTTCAAAGGGCAGTTCAAGACGGTCACATAATCGAGTTAAGGTTTGTTGTCTTCTAGAGGGACCATCGCGTTACTTGCACTACTTAGAACGTCATTAAACAACGGAAAAATCCAACAATTGGAAATTTCCCGGCAGGGGAAAAAGTGGGTATTTATATCCGGTCGAACTTTTTAACATATTCTAAAATTACCCGGAAAAGCACATAGACAAAATCAAAAATTCCGATCGAATTATCGAAGCCCCAAAGCATCCCAGAAAACTCAACTCTTGAGTGCAAATTAAAAATTCCCAGAAAACTCAGCACCTCAAGAAACAAATTACTGTGCAAAAATTGAAGAGTGATCTCATAATTTCGCCGCGGAACCGCCGCAGAAGCCAGGATTCTGTCGCGGTTCCGCCGCGCTTTTGGCACATCTTTTGGTCGTTTTTGCACCGTAATTCTTAAAATTCCCTGCTTAATTTTTTAAGCATTTTTAATCTGGAAAAAACCCAGTTTTTAAAAAATGTACAGAGAGGGGTCATTTTTAGGGTTTCGGGGTTCGATCGGAATTCTAACATCGTCTACACTTCGCCTAAGGCTTTAACTAGGCTCTGATACCACTGTAGGGTTCCTAGGCACACAAATGAGGTCTCACAAGGCATCAACCATGCCAATTTTAAATTTTACAAGTGCCGAGAAACCCTAATACGGATCGTTAACTAGATTTTAGGCGAAAACGATAACTAGTTAACAACTTAACTAAGAGTAAACGGAAAATACAACCTTTGTAGATCCGGTCCTCCACCTCCATAGCTCCGTGATGAAGTCCCCTCGCTGCGATCATCGGATCCCGGGCTCTAGCGTCGGCTTCATCGGAGAAATGGGCGGGCTAGGTCGTCGACTTCGATGCCGAAGATGATCTACGTCGAGGCAACACAAGATCAAGCTCCAACTTCACCAAGTCATGAAAATTGTGAAGAAAACACCCTATACTACTTGGCAAGTGGTAGAGGATGAAGAAATAGGAAGTGGGTTCACTTTAGAATTGGATTTCTCACTCTTTTTCTCATGTTGCCATTGATGGAGGCAAGGTATCTTCTTTGTTGAAGAAGAAGAAGAAGAAAGAATATGATGAGTATTATTATAAAATAGATAACAAAAATGATACTTATCATAATCTCAACCATGGTTTAGTGTAGAGAATTAACTAGGGTTTAATTGAATGGTTAGGGTTAGGACATGAAGAAAAAATGGTCACTTAGTCAAAGCTTCATGAAGCTTCAACAACAAAACAAACTAAGCCACCATTTCATTTTTGCCCAAAATGAATTAATGAATAAATAAATAAATGAATAAATAAGTAAATCAAAACCCTAACCATTAACATAACCATGGTTTAATTCTTTACACAAACCCAAGTTTGCATGTATCATCAAACATGATACAAACAAGTGCACAAAAGTATATCACATATACAACTTGTGTACATCAAGTGAGAAAATCCATCTTAAGTGAACCAATACTAGTTAATGCAAAGTAATATATCAAATATATAATTATACATTAAATCATTAAATCAACACTTGATTTAACGACCCGGTCATATCGTATATAACCGACTAATATCCAATGTATCGGCTTATCGAATCAATCCTTGATTCGATAACTAGGTTATATCACATACAACCATTCGATACATTCATCGTGAGAATAGAATACGGTATCACACACCAGCATTATTCTCGGTCCCGCACATATCTCATATGCGCTCCTATTTCGTTTCGCTTGAGCCAGGAAACTTCTGTGTAGGACTCTAAAGACTCGTCAATACGCCGGCAGCAGATGATAATCATATCAAACACCCACAAGCCATAAGCGGTCTGCTAAACGTAACGGCCACCCGGGTATTGATCGATCAGAAGATCGACGAGCAAGCTCGCCCATACTCCTGTGAATCCAACCAGTAACACTTACCGTACAGTCCGATCTCGTCGTCTGATATGTCGCATATCTCGCCTAGGGGTGGTAAACGTCAGACCCCAATAGCTCGATAAGTCGTGTCGATATGAGGTCTATAACAGTTCGAGAAACTACTAGTAACACTTACCAGTAAATCTCAGCAACCCTGGCCAGGGATTTCCGGTTATAGCCAATCGAACACAGCGCAACATCAACTCCCTATACCGGGAGAGACGAATCCCCTCCTATCGCTCATTGCCTCCATGTGATTCGGGACTGTACCTAAAAACCACCGTTTTGCACGCCCTCTTGGACGTGGTAAGATGGAAATCAAAGCACAGTGGGAACCACACAAGACTCTATGACGATCTCGGGTCAACAAACTACTCTGTACCAGTGTCACCAGAGAACTGCCATCTGACGTAAGGTATAATACCATCTGGAAGTTCTCGGCAAGTCCGTCCAGTGTACCCAGTCTCCACTGAGCTCCCGTATATCATCTCTGATGTCAAACACCAATGGATATGGGATCATCCATCGCCCATCTGTATGGGTCGAGAAGGTATACGCTAGTCTACTCTGGATATCGATGCTCCGTCTCGATATACCCACGACTAGGGACTTTGAATGATGTACTTATGGACTACCATGTCCCCACTAGTATGATCCGCATCATAGTCCAGGTAGTCAAGTACACATCCTAAGGGCTTTACCAACATGTAACAGAGAGACAATCAGTATACACGTTAAGGTAAAGAGTAACCAGATAGCATACTATCATGTCGAGCAAGAAAGTCCTCCCTATATATGTCCCAGCATCCACTACAATATACATCCTATGTATAGCAATGGCCTCTAGGGCATACATATAACTAACACTAACTAGCTACACTAGGAGAGCTATCTACTATGATGAGGAATTCTTACCAAACGAACCAAGTCCTTCGGTCTTCGTTCTTCATCCTTAGCTCCTACTAGCCACCTTGAACTTGCTTGATCTTCTTTCCTTGCTCCGTCGGTCCTCCGGGATCGAGCTTGTTCTCCGGCCTTCCTTGGTCCTTGATGATCGACCCGGGGAATATAATACATGGCTCTAGCTCTTTGCTATGTGTCAAAAGAGCAACTAGAGAACTTGGGATGCTAGTCCAAATAATCTAGGATGTAGTTTGGATGTCTAAGTGTTTACTATCTCTTTTCTAAGCTCTTCACTTATTTCTCAACACATGAGAATGTTAGTGAAGAGGAAGAAGATGAAGATGGAGGAAAGCAAGAAGAGGGATGAGCTTGGAGAGAAAATGGAGCTCAAGAAAATAATGATCAAGTATGAGAGAGAAATTCACACACGAGAGTTTTGTATGTTCATTTCTTTCATTAAACAATAGCAACCATGCTTCAATAGTAAACCCAAAATGAATTATAAATTCATTTGTAAACTATTGAAGCATGGTCAACTCCATACCACCCTCACCTCTCACTTTACACCTCATTTCCATTTATCAAATAAATGGAAAATCCATAATGAGGTGGCCACCTTCTAGAAGGAAATCTGTAATAAATACGGATTTCAGTCTACTGTACAAATATACCGGCAATCAGATAAAAATCCGAACGCCCAAAAGAGATAGAATAACACGAAGAACATAATACTAGAATATATATATCGAAATATATATACGTAAATTATTAAATCAATACCTGATTTAATAATCCGGCTCAAACCCGAGCCGGCTAGTATTACAAACTGTCCGATCGAAAATCCGAGTAACAAGTATATCAATTGATCGAACCCTGCACGTATCCAATACGGCTACTACATCATTTCGTCTGAATCAGGAAAACCCTCTGTGTGGCACTTTAAAGACTCGACAGTACTCTGGCAGTGGGTTTAACCACAAGCACGTCAGCGGCACTAGCTGTACGTAACGGCTACCCAGGTACTTGTCGAAAAGAAGGCCGATGAGCAAACTCATCCGGATCTCCTACGAGCCTATCCATGACAATATCCATACAGTCCGGTCTCTTCGTCAAAGAGTATCGTATACTGGGTCTAAGGGGTGGTGAACATCAGACCCTAACAACCTGATAAGTTGTGCCGATGTGGCTCAGGACCAATCAGGGAAACTACTGATCAACCTATCGGTAAATCCCAAGTGCCTTGGCCAAGGTCTTATGAACCTGACCAATTGAATCACAGTGCGATATCGACTCCCTAAACCGGGAGAGACGAATCCCTGACAATCGCTCACTGCCTTTATGTGGCTCGGAACTGAACCCAACCAAAACCTGTTTGCAGGACTCAGTAGAGCCGTGGTAGGGTAGTGATCAAAGTACAGTGGAAACTCACACGAGACAAATGCCGATCTCGGGTGCAAATACTAACCTGTACACATGTCACCTGAGAACTTCCATCTGACGATAGGTATATTACCATATGGAAGTTCTCGGCGAGTTCGTCCAGTGCACTCACACCCAGTGAGCACCTGCATAGATCTTAGGTGCATTGGACCAATGGCTGCGGGACCAACAATCCCCCGACGGGGGTAGAAACGTACATACCAGTCTACTCTGGAGTATCAGTGCCCAGTCTCGATACTCACGCGACTGGGGACCATTTAAGGATGTGCTTATGGACTACCCTGCTCCCACAAATATGATCGCCATCACAACGCAGGTAGTCAAGCAAGATCCTATGGGCTTTATCAACATGTAACCGCAATATGTAATAACAAGTATGACATATGCCATGTTAAGATAAAGACAAACCATAATAGTATACTACCGTATCGAGTCTTTATCAATATGTGCAAACCAGATAAAACAACAATACACATATCCGGATAAAGACAAGTCAAATAATATACTATAAAACTGAGCAAGATTGTTCTGTACATACATATCTCTAGTATCCATATGTATATATATACAATACTGGCCTCTAGGGCATATACATCCAACAAGCTAGACCATTGACTCTTTTGTTGGCCAAGGATACAACATTTGATTTCGACTCAAGCTGTATGAAGGCATTCAAGTCATTGAAAAATTCACTTATTTCCACTCCCATTCTTTCGTCTCCTGACTGGACGCATCCATTTGAAATTATGTATGATACATCTGATTTTTCCATTGGTGCTGTCCTTGGGCAGCACATTAATAAGATGTCGCATGTGATTTATTACGCTAGCCAAACATTGAATGAGGCCTAATTAAATTACACAACAACTGAGAAGGAATTCTTAGCTGTTGTGTTTGCATTAGAAAAATTCAGGCCCTATTTAATCGGTTCTCCATTCATCGTTTACACTGACCACTTAGCTCTTCGCCGTCTTTTCGCAAAGAAGGACGCTAAATCTCGGCTGATACGTTGGATCCTCTTACTGCAAGAGTTTTACCTTGTCATCAGAGACAAGAGAGAATGCGAAAACGTTGTCGCCGACCATCTTTCACGCCTCCCTTCTTCACCCACGCTTCAAATTCCTATTAAAGAAGTTTTTCCAGATGAGCAGCTCTTGACTGTGTCATGCGAACCTTGGTTCACAGATATTGTAAATTATTTAGCCACCGGACTTATACCAAACGAATTGTCGAATCAGGATAGACTCAGATTTCTATCCTAAGTAAAACATTTTTACTGGGATGTACCATATCTATTCAAATACTGTCCCGACCAAATTATTCGTCGGTGTGTCCCCGACAATGAGTTTAAGAGTGTGCTGTCATTTTGCCACGATCAAGCGTGTGGCGGGCATTTTGGCCCTAAAAAGGTAGCAGAAAAGATCTTGCAGTGTGGCTTCTACTAGCTACAACTTTTTAAAGACGCACATGATTACTGCAACACATGCTCCCGGTGCCAACACTTGGACCGGATATCTAGGAGAAATGAAATGTCGCTCCAACTAAAATTGGTTGTTGAAATTTTTGATGTTTGGGGGATATATTTTATTGGACCGTTTCCTAAATCTTTTGGGAACGTGTATATTCTCCTCGCTGTTGACTATATTTCTAAATAGGTCGAGGCTGTGCCCAGCCGAACTAATGACAACAAGATTGTCGTTAGATTTCTTAAAGAAATCATTTTTTCACGTTTTGGGCACCCCCGCGCGATTATCAGTGATAATGGATCTCATTTTTGTAATAGGACTTTCGAGTCCTTAATGCGGAAATACTCCATTACTCACAAGCTATCAACGCCCTATCATCCTCAAACATGTGGGCAACCCGAGATTTCAAATCGGCAAATTAAACAGATATTGGAGAAAACGGTTTCCAAAAACCGTAAAGATTGGTCGTCAAAATTTATTGATGCCCCTTGGGCATTTAGAACTGCCTATAAGACCGATCTTGGTATGTCTCCATATAGGCTTGTTTATGGAAAGGCTTGCCACCTTCCAGTTGAAATTAAGCATAAAGCATTTTGGGCAATAAAAGAGTTGAATCTATCTCTAGGAGATGCGTGCAGCAATAGAAAGCTGCAATTGAATGAATTGAACGAGCTTCGGGATGAAGATTACGAGAATGCGGTTGTCGCCAACAACCGAACGAAGGTGTTCCACGATAAACACCTTATGCGCAAAACTTTCAAACCTGGTCAACAGGTTTTACTTTACGATACTCGGTTACATTTCCATCCCGGCAAGCTCAGATCTCGATGGAAAGGGCCATTTTTGGTACGTACCGTATATCTGCACGGTGCGGTCGACTTAGAAAATCCGGAGGATGGTTCGCTATTTAAAGTGAACGGACATAGATTTAAACTGTTCCTCACTGCCGACCCTGTGGAGGAGCTCCTGCTTTTGCAGGAGCCGATTTACATTGACTGATCTTCCTCCATCTACCCCTAAATTTCGGTTATCCAGCCATAAACAGTGGAAACACTGATCCAAATAAGTTTGGGGGTATGTACCACTTGTAATTATATAAAAAACATAAATAAATAAATAAATAAATAAATTCAAATTTTTGTGGGTATTTTTGTAAATTTTCAGTTTTAATAAAAAAAATAAATAAAAAATAAAAAAATTTACAAATAAATTCCTCTTTTTAAGAGGACCTTTTTACAAATAACCAAAATATACCCCCTATAAATACAAGCCGACCCCTCTACTGTTGTTACCAAACCCTAAGTATTCTTCTCTCAAAACCCTAGCCGCCGCAGCAGCCAGAGCAAAGAGATCGCTTCATCCCGCCGCCCAACTGCTGCCAAACGCAGCATTTGACCGCGCATCCGCCGCTCCCTGGTGTCGTCTCCCTCTGAAAAATTTAGAGGTGGTTCGATCTCTAAACTCTTCTCTGTTAAGTTATAAATTCTGCAACTTTCATTCTCTGTGATGGCACCAAATTTACAATTCGAGAGGGACTTTTCCCAAATCTTTGCACACACGATCTACGGAAGTTATTTCGGTGAAGAGATCTGTAGACGCGGATGGAATTTTTTACTGTTTAACCATCCAAACTCCTTCGCTCTTCCAGATCTCGTCACACGATTTTACAAGTGCATGGAAGACGGATGCCTTTCACAATATGGATATATTAGTCTTATTTGGGGTTTAGGGAAATCATTATCGATAGAGACTTCATCCATGAAGTCACCTTAATACCTAGACTACCTACCCATGACCAACCCTTCCAATTCGAGGATTATTTACCCTTGATGGGTACTGACTGTTCGAGGGAGCCACGTAAGGGCATCCAAGCTAGAACCCTTTTTGCAAACGTACTGACTGTGTGCTGTTGGGCACAAAATAACATTTTTGGTAGTTCACACAATACTACCTTTTTCGCACCATCTCTTCATATCGTGCACACCTTAATGACTAGGAACCCCAGATATGATATGTGCACGGTATTGCTTAATTCAATTGGTGCTGGCAAAAGGGCTTCCAATTACCCATGCCCTATGTTAGTGACACAACTGTGTCGCTATTTCCTCCCTATGGAGGAATTTGAGTTTTACATACATGGAGGAATGCCCATTAGGCCTCTTATTGGGGGTGTATCCATGTCCTATACCCGCCTAAATGATGTATGGTCGCGAACTAAACCGGCCGAGCATGTACCCGCCAGAACACCCAGCTCCAGCTCGACCGCGAGCGAGGAAGAGCTTACCCCCGCAGAACATGCACGTCAGCTTAGGAAAGCCACTAGGGGGATTGACAGATTGGTAGGGATGGTGACCAACTTGGATCACCGTGTGACAGAGATTGAGCGCAGCGTGTCCACACTACTGGCGAAAGAGGAACGTTCCTGTTCACGTTCAAGGGGACGGCGAGGTCATGAGCAGTGAGGGCACTGCTTTTACTAAGTTTGGGGGAAGAGGTGGTTTGTAAATAGTTATCATTGCATTGCATATTTTAATTTTTGTATATATTTTTTTCTCTTTTCTTTCTTTGCATGTTTAATTCTGCATTGCATCTTTATAAAAAATTATAAAAATTGAAAAATGAAAATAAAAAAAATTATAAAAATCAAATCAAATAAATAATTGAAAAATTTTAAAAATTTTAAAAATTGAAAAATTCAATTTTGGCCATATTTGACTTAAGTTTGACAAGACGGTTAACCAGCTTGGAAAAACTAGATCCTTAATTTAGTAAATTAAAAAACCCTAAAAATAACCTTTCTTAAAGTTTAACGGTAGAAAATATATGTCCTTGTAGTTTATTTAGAAATAGGAAAATTTTAAGTTCAGCTCTTGGGCTAAGTCAAAATAAGAGAAGAGTATTGAATTTTTATTTGAAGTGTAAGTCTGAAAAATAATTCTGAACCTTAAGTCTAAATTCTGAAAATATATAGCCTACAATTAGCACATACACGCACTTTGAAACTTGGAATAGTAGAGGATACCTTGAAATGCTCTTGTCTAAAATCCTTAGTATGAAGGAAAATAAAATAAAAGTACAAGAGTGAATAAAGAGATATAAAAAAATGAACACTGGTTTTGTAATTACTTAAGCCTGCGTAAAATGAAAAAAATATATAGCGATGGTGCTTTATCACCTAGTGCCTTAAACCAACTGGTTTGGGAGTCACTGCTAAAGCCTTAGGTATTACAAGACGATGAATTACGCCTAAATGCGCGAACACATTTTGTAATCGGTTGTTAGTACCTTAAGAAGTATTAACGGTCGTATGAAGGATGTATGAGCAATTTCATCTAAATTCACTAACTAAAAGTACTTTGGACGATGGACAAGAGTATAATAGCTTGAATTGAATTTCCAAGTGTAGGGGTGATACATACACACACGTAGGGGTATATAATTGGGGTTTGGATGAGAGATATGAATGAAAGATATGGTTTATACCTTCAGTAGAGATGATATAAATTCCTAAGTTGAGATGGAACCTTAGAAGGAAAACTCAAGAGATGCTGAAAGCTTAATAAATTTACAGAACATATACGATCTTAACTTAAATGATAAGTGAGTGTGAAAAATACGGGTTGATGATTTCTAAGTTAAAGATAATAGAATTTCTTGCTAGAACACCGAATTGAAGAATAAAAATCAACAGGCCAAATTGACCGGATTTTGTTGGTAGTATCCGCTGAAAACCCTCAGTAGACAACACTCCTCCTACTAGAGACACCTAGAGGTTTAACGGCTTGTTGCACGAGCTCAGTGCAATCGCGATTCCCCACGAAAGTGAGGTTAGGATTTTTCGAGAATAAAATTAGTTTTTCTCGGGACGAGCAAAAGATAAGTTTGGGGGAATTTGTTCATATTAGAATTTTGCATTATTATGTTCCCCATTCTTAATCATATTGCAAATAAATAGGTGTTTTTGATCCATGTCTGCTAAATAGTTGCAGGTTATAGGTTCTCAGAACAATACAGTGAAATTCATGAAAAGATGCTACAAATGTGAGACTACGACCAACAAATAGATGAATCTGTATGATACCGCCTACCGGTTTAAGGAACAAATAAAGATCAATGAACAGTTCAATTGCACAAAGCATAAGGGCGACACAAGATTCAAGACTTCAACGCGAAGCTTACGGTAAAAGTCCACAAATTCTGCACTGTTGGAAATCTGGAAGAAAATAGAAAAGATTCTGAAGAACCAAGTGAAGAAAACAGAAGGAAAAGGTAACTTGAAACATCCCTAAAGAACTGAGTCCAAGAGCTTACCATATGGTCGCGGATCCGCGGCCAAACATGGCATTCCGCCGCGGTTCTGCTGCCGTGCAGTGCACGTGTCGGTGCACGTGTCGGTGGGTGTCGGTGGTTTGACCCGGCTTTCTTAGGGTAGTCTTGTAATTTCAAGTATGGATCAAAAGTAAAACCTAGGGTTTCTCCTGTCTATAAATAGGAAAGCCTACAGCCTCTTTTGGGGCATGCCTCTTTTTATTTTTCTAGATTAAATTTTATTCCATTGTAATCGTCAAGAGGTGTCAATAAAGGTATGATTTTTTATCTTGCAATTTTCCATTCGAATTTAATTTCTGCAATTTTATTATCTGTCTTTTATTATCAGCAAATTAGGTCATTAAATTAAAATTAGAAAAATGAATTTCATCATAATTTCCCTAATGAGTGAGTAATTCCTCACTTGTTAGGGTTAGGATTGGGTAGGTTTGAGAGATGGAAATCTCTCACTCCTTTCTTTCCCGTATAATATTTTAAATTAGGACTCTCTGTGAATCAAACACACACCGCTCACTACGGCACCCTATCCTACAGGATAGTGGTGATTCCCTAGTTAGACCGGTTGTGGTTGATTTATATAGAGGTTAGGGTTAAGAGTTAAGAAAGGACGGACAAGGACCAAAAGGAAGAAACGGAGTTTTTTCCTAGTCGTGGTAATCCCCTTTGTTGACTATTACCCTAACACCTATGTTCTTAATTAGGGAAAAGGAAGCAGTGAGTAGAGTTATTTTTCCAAACTAACCTAATCTAACCCTAGCAAGGTTTTAAATCAAATTAAATTCAATCTTAGTTTTTCTAAAATCAAAACCTACTAAAAATAGGACTTAACTCGTTAGAACATAAAGAAAAGAACACGTTTTCCCTGTGGACCGACCCATACTCAACCGGCTAGCTACTAAGCGACACCATTATTGATTGCGGTATGCTTAATTTTTGATCTATCTTTTAAAACGCTCGCATACGCAAAAGAAAACCAATCGGGAGCTGATCGCACACCAAAAGCGTGTCGGATGTTCAAAGTTCTAAAGTTTACCGCGATCAGGACGGTGTCGCTTTGCAGCTAGCCGGTTGAGCACGGGTCGATCCACAGGGAGATGGTTGTATTTCCGTTCTTGCCTTAGACGAGTCAATAAAGAATTTGTATGTGTTTTTTCAAACTAACCTATGTGTTTTATATGCAAGTATGAAGTTGTTAAGAAAAAGATACGAAATTGTAAGCTAAAGAAATCCGTACTCAAAACCTTTGAGCCGAGTCTTGACCAATTGAAGCTAGAGCAATTGGAAATAACGTGGATTAGGGGATTTAAGCACGGTATTCATGGAATCCGGTTTATTTACCCTTGTCCTTCCGTTCTTGTCTCTTGCTTTCGCCTCCGTCCAAACCGAACGCAACCGGTCGCGGTTAGGAATCACCGTTACCTTGGTAGGGTAGGGTGCCTAACGGAGCGCTTGCGTATCGTTTGGGCGGAGTTCAATGGAAAATAACGGGAAAAGGAAATGAGCAAAGAAACATTAACTTACAATACGTATTTATTCTTAACAACAATAATTACAACCATTCACAAAATGAACCAAAAAGAGAGAACAAAAAGATAAACAAAGAAAAGAAAAGATTACAAGCAAGTAATTAAAGTGCATGGTAATAAATTGCAAGTAATAAAAGACAAGAATGAAAAATGCAAGAAAGTAACACTAAGAACCATAGAGCTCAAGACAAGCATGGGATCAATAGCCAACCCTTAAACTTGCAAGCTCAATCAAGAGGTTGCAAGATCAAGAGAAGGGTAAAGAACTCATGTGAAATGAAGCACAAAAGAGAGAACAAAATGATACAACCCCTTGAGATTAATGACCAAAGCTTAAATTTGCAAGCTCACTTAAAAGGTTGCAAGATCAAGTTAAGGTAAAGAGCTCAAGGGGGAAGCTAAGCAAAAGAATGATACAAAAACCCTCATCTTCATTTAACATCCACACAATGCTCTCACTACATTTCCATGGAGGAAAGAATGAAGAAGAAGAAGAAAACTAAAAACTATCAAAAAGAGGCAAAAGAATGGACACCCTTGGCTTTGCTCAGAACCGGGGTATTTATAGGAGGAGGGTTGAAAACCTAGGGCAAGAATCTGGCTTAAAATGAATGTACCATTATACCCCCCAAAAAATGGCAGAAAGAGGAGTCAATACGGCCGCGGAACCGCGGCCTAGACCCCCTATTGGCCGCTGTTCCACGGCCCTTTAGTGGAGTTGGGTGGTCGTCTTTTGGGTGCTTCCCTGGTTTGGCTTTTCCTCGTGTTTGAAAACTTTATACTGCACAAAAGTCTTCCAGAATATCTTCAGATTTCTTAGTCAAAGATTGCATTATTTTCTTCACTTTTGACTTTTTCTCCCTCGAGCTCCGCGCACCCATTGATTCTTGTGCAGCCCTCCCTCGTGCTCTGTGCTTGTCCCAGACACGAATGACCACTGTCACATGTCTTGTCTCTGGAACTGGTACTCGGCACTGGACGGATATGGATGACCGGAACCCGGCTTTTATCTGCTGTGACAGATGTTCCGTATTTGGTGTAACTGTGGAGATTTTATCTTGATTTGCAATATTTGTACTGGAAACCTGTAATCTGTAAATATGTAACAAACACGGATTAAAAGCACCTACCTATAAACACACGAGCGTAAGAATGGGCGGTATAAAATGCAATATTCTGGTATGAACAAATACCCCTAAACTTAACTTTTGCTCATCCCGAGCAAAACCAATTATTCACAAAAATAAAATCCTAACCGCACTTTCGCAGGGAATGCGATTGCACTGAGCACGTGCAACAAGCCGTTAAACCTCTAGGTGTCCCTAGTAGGAGGAGTGTTGTCTCCTGAGGGTTTTCAGCGGATACTACCCACAAAATTCCGTCGAGCTAGTGTCATAAGTTAACATCGATTCTACTCCTACAGTTTAGTATTTACGTTAGAAACTCTATCATCCTAAGTTAGAAATATCCAACCCTTATGCTTCACACCTCCTATCTATTTAACCTTAGATCATATACATTCCAAAAAAGCTTAAAAAGATATTGGTATCTCTTGAGTTTCCCTTCTAAAGTGTGGTCTTAAATCAGGGATTTTTATCAACTTTACAGAAAACATAAGTCTTATTCTTTATTTCTATCTCTTATCCAAACATCAATTGTATACCCCTACATGTGTGTATATTTGCACCCCTACACTCAAGAATTCAATTCAAGCTATAATACCCTTGCCCTAATACCTAATACTACTTCTTTTCATTTAATGATGGACGGTGTTGCTCACACACCTTTCATGCGACTATTAATGCTTCTTGAGGCACTAATGGCCGATTACTGAATGTGTGAGCTTAAAGCGTAAATAGCAGTTTCCAGGTCTTGACTTTATTCTATTTTTCTTTTTATTTTTCTTTTTCTTTTTCTTTTTCAAGACCGGATATATTTTTCAACATGCTCTTTTGGTGTTTAGCTTTAAATACCGTTTTTTCTTTCATACTAGGCTTTCAGGCAAGAGTATTTCAAGGTATCCTCTACTATCCCAAGTTTCAAGGTGCGTGTAAGTGCAGTTTGTAGGGTATATACTTTCTAAATTTGAACTCAAGAAAAGAAACTATTTTTCAGACTTATCCTCCAGTAAAGCTTCAATATTTTCCTTTCATCTTGACTTGACTCAAGAACTGAACTCAAGATTACCTATTTCTCAAAAAAAAACTGTAAGGACGTATACTTACCAAAGTTAGACAGAATGGGGGTTATTTTTAGGGTTTTCAATCCCTAAGCCTAGAATTTAGTTATTTCTAACATATCAACTAAACTTTCAGAATAAAAATCTAAGTTACCCTATTAGCTAACTTGACGACAAAGTTTTTATATTTTTGGAAAATTTTTCAATTTTTGTGGGTTTTTAATAAGGTATGCAAATGCAAAATATACAAATGAATGCGAAGGAAGAAAACTTACCGAGCACACCCCCAAACTTAAACTTGACAGTGCCCTCACTGTCAGGCTACACCAAGAGGGTCAAAATTGTCGGCGCTCCCTAGAAACAAATTATATACAAAACAAAAAGGAAAACAAAAAATATATACAAAAAAGGAGTCCCCTCCAAACTTAAGTAAAACAGTGTTTCCACTGTTATGCGTTGAAGTTCAGGATTAGGGGGGAAAGAGAATAGTATCAAGCTATACAAGGCCTTACACAGGCCAAAAGAGAGCACCAACCATTCAAAGATTCTATCTCTATAATGTGCTGGTTGGTGAAAGAACGCGGAGAGGTAAGAAATGGAGAATAGGCGAGACCGTATGGAGAGAGAAGTGGGATACGGTCTCGGTATATGAGAAGAAGAATGGCGGAAGGGAAAAAGAAATGGAGTACGAACTTGAGGACGAAAATGGAGTGAATAGATTAGCACAATTTGTGATGACCGATGGGTGAAAAGCGATTGTGCCAATATATTAACCCGTTAAGAAATGGGGTCAAATCCCTCAAGATTCATGAGAAACCATGGGTACGCCGAACTCGGTAAACCAGACACAGGAAATGTAAGTGAGACGGGTTCTTGCAAGGTCGGAACGATGGAAAGGATGGAGGGAAGTGATCGAGGAGGGGTATCGGTTAAAGGTTCAGGAGGGTGTACACAGTCAATGACAGGGACATGATGAATGGGAAAATCCGACTCATCAATTAAAACTGGTTCATCCTCAAAACTATCCTCAACATTCTCCTCAAAATTTAGCACATCCATGCACTTCTCTTCAAAATCCAGACACATATGGGGTTCGGGAAAAACATTTAATGACTCGGGATGATGAATTGGATAGAAAAATTCAGCCAAATCTATGGTTTCATCATCCAAAATATTCCCAGCGTCAATATCCTCAATCAAGTGAAAATCGATATTCTCAGACACCTCATCAAAAGCATGGATATTAATCGATTCAGGTTCTAAGATGGAGGTGTAGAGGTCAAAAGGATTGGGTGTTGTTTCACTTGGCAAGGTCCCTTCACAATCTGGTAAATCAAACACTACAAAGTCGCACAACTCATTAATCATTCTATCTTCAATTGGTGAATCGTTGGGAACAGTAGATAGATATTCAAAACTGGAGTTGTGGGATTCAAGTTGAACTAGGTAGGCTTGATTCGGAAGGGGGTACAGCTCACTCTCTCCACTCAAATTCACAGCCTGTCCTACCGCCTCATCATACATTGAAAAATTATGAGCTAGTTGAAAACTAGCTACCGGGTCAGTATGTTGTACGAGAGCGGCCAAGGACGCATTCAAATCCATCATCTGTTGGCTTGACACTACCCTAAAGTCTTCCAACGACTGTTCTAGGCTAGACATTGGTTGTGAAGGGGTTTCAGTAAAAGATTCAAAGTTGTTTGGATACTGAAAACTCCCAAATGGCGGTTCTGATGCAATGTCCAGGGAAGGTGCAAAAGTAAGGTAGGTTTGGTAGGAATTGAATGGCTGGACAGGAGCAGGATCAACATTTGGATAGGAAGGTGAATGGAATTGTTGATCCCAAGAATTTGAAGCGGTGAAAGGAGTGAAAGATCGGGTACGGGATAGTTCAATTCGTTCAGCGAGAGACATTGGTCTCGGGGTTACAACTGGATTTTCAAAAGGTGTATCAACGCAAGAAGGGGTGAATGTTTGAAATAGTTGATACGAAGTGGATTGCGGGGTCCAGTTGTTCGTCCTAGACGCGTCTATCCGATCTTTCAAAGAAATTTTGGGCATGGAGGGATCGTTCGATGTTCGGCCAAAACAAGACCCGTAGGATGTAATGTCTGGTTGTGAGTACCAAAGTTCGGCAAGAGTTTTGCGAGGTGGGGTACCCATGATATGAAGAGAGAAAGAAAGAAAGGCAGAGAAAAGGAGGGGAAAAAGAATGATTTTTTTTAATTAGTTTTTTTTAGTTAGATATTAACAAAAGAATGAAATATACAAAAAAAGAATCTGGACAAAATAATCACGACACAAAAATACCACACACCTAATCGTTCTACGGTTCACCTAGGTCAACTAGACCTGCTCCAGAACTTGATTGTCGAAGTAAAACTGTGTCGAGAAACGGGCTCAAGATACACTGATCACGAGGCCAGGTAAGTGCAGAGATAAGGGGAGGTTTTCCAACGCTTTCGCGAAGTTCCTTAATTAAATAACCCTTTCTCTTTTGGCGGTTTCGCCGTTAACACTTTCCTAGACACCCCGTAAACAATGTACCGTTAAGCGAGGTTCTAAACACAGTTAACTTCTCCTAGTGAGCGCGAAGTCCTTAAGGCTTAAAGTCTAGTTTCTTTTAAATTTTGTGCGGGTAAGCGTTTTGCTCAAGTTCGTGATTTGTGGGCCACGGAAAAGGTGATGAAATCCTTTACCATATGTTGTGGAGTTCGCTTGCCCTTAAGTCCGTATTAATATATGCAATGCGCAATTCAATAAAAATTTTGTTCAAAGAATCAAACAATCGTTTTTTAGTTTAAGCACGGCACGGCAACAAATACGGGTTAGTTAATTTTTAGCGTTTGCTAGCGAACTTGCAAAGAATCCTGCAAAGAATAGTATATTGGATGCGTCGGATTTGAGAAGAAGGTGTTTAAGAAATACGTACCGTTAAGTTTTTGGGTTAGGAAACCCCCGTTGAATCAATTCCGGTAAGCTTGAAAAGTTCGCTTGCGCGGGTCAAACTTCCCGGATCTTTGGTACTATACTTCGTAATCACCTTAACCTTGAATGTACACTTTGCTCCCTACAATCGCAGTTTGCAAATCTGCAAAAATCTGCACTCTTGCCCACAAAAATGATCAAAAATAATAAAAAGTTTTTTTTATTTTTATAAATATATACAAAAAGAATATTAACCCGAATAATAAGAAAGAAAATACGCTACCGTTTCCCCGGCAATGGCGCCATTTGATCGCACGCCAAAAGCGTGTCGGATGTTCAAAGTTCTAAAGTTTACCGCGATCAGGACGGTGTCGCTTTGCAGCTAGCCGGTTGAGCACGGGTCGATCCACAGGGAGATGGTTGTATTTCCGTTCTTGCCTTAGACGAGTCAATAAAGAATTTGTATGTTTTTGTTCAAACTAACCTATGTGTTTTATATGCAAGTATGAAGTTGTTAAGAAAAAGATACGAAATTGTAAGCTAAAGAAATCCGTACTCAAAACCTTTGAGCCGAGTCTTGACCAATTGAAACTAGAGCAATTGGCAACAATGTGGATTAGGGGATTTAAGCACGGTATTCGTGGAATCCGGCTTATTTACCCTTGTACTTCCGTTCTTGTCTCTTGCTTTCGCCTCCGGCCAAACCGAACGCAACCGGTCGCGGTTAGGAATCACCGTTACTTTGGTAGGGTAGGGTGCCTAACGGAGCGCTTGCGTATCGTTTGGACGGAGTTCAATGGAAAATAACGGGAAAAGGAAATGAGCAAAGAAACATTAACTTACAATATCGTATTTATTCTTAACAACAATAATTACAACCATTCACAAAACGAACCAAAAAGAGAGAACAAAAAGATAAAAAAAGAAAAGAAAAGATTACAAGCAAGTAATTAAAGTGCATGGTAATAAATTGCAAGTAATAAAAGACAAGAATGAAAAATGCAAGAAAGTAACACTAAGAATCATAGAGCTCAAGACAAGCATGGGATCAATAGCCAACCCTTAAACTTGCAAGCTCAATCAAGAGGTTGCAAGATCAAGAGAAGGGTAAAGAACTCATGTGAAATGAAGCACAAAAGAGAGAACAAAATGATACAACCCCTTGAGATCAATGACCAAAGCTTAAACTTGAAAGCTCACTTAAGAGGTTGCAAGATCAAGTTAAGGTAGAGAGCTCAAGGGGGAAGCTAAGCAAAAGAATGATACAAAAACCCTCATCTTCATTTAACATCCACACAATGCTCTCACTACATTTCCATGGAGGAAAGAATGAAGAAGAAGAAGAAGAAAACTAAAAACTAACAAAAAGAGGCAAAAGAATGGACACCCTTGGCTTTGCTCAGAACCGGGGTATTTATAGGAGGAGGGTTGAAAACCTAGGGCAAGAATCTGGCTTAAAATGAATGTACCATTATACCCCCCAAAAATGGCAGAAAGAGGAGTCAATACGGCCGCGGAACCGCGGCCTAGACCCCCTATTGGCCACGGTTCCGCGGCCCTTTAGTGGAGTTGGGTGGTCGTCTTTTGGGTGCTTCCCTGGTTTGGATTTTCCTCGTGTTTGAAAACTTTATACTGCACAAAAGTCTTCCAGAATATCTTCAGATTTCTTAGTCAAAGATTGCATTATTTTCTTCACTTTTGACTTTTTCTCCCTCGAGCTCCGCGCACCCATTGATTCTTGTGCAGCCCCCCCTCGTGCTCTGTGCTTGTCCCAGACACGAATGACCACTGTCACATGTCTTGTCTCTGGAACTGTTATTCGGCACTGGACGGATATGGATGACCGGAACCCGGCTTTTATCTGTTGTGACAGATGTTCCGTATTTGGTGTAACTGTGGAGATTTTATCTTGATTTGCAATATTTGTACTGGAAACTTGTAATCTGTAAATATGTAACAAACACGGATTAAAAGCACCTACCTATAAACACACGAGCGTAAGAATGGGCGGTATAAAATGCAATATTCTGGTATGAATAGGAGCCAACTTGATTAGATAAGATAATAACCAATCTAATCTTCCAAAGAGTGCACGCTAAAGTGTTTTCCTCTCTCTCTCTCTCCTGGTAGTGACCAAGACACGCCTTAATCAAGATAATAATATAAATATATTGACCGAACCCGCTTATTGTACTGAGCCGGGGAACGTTGGCTCCGCTCTATCTTATAACTGTCATAAGTCTGAGCAAGAAATATGGGAATATCAGGATTCCCATGCAACCCGAATGAAAAAGGAGAATGATGATGCATCTTCTTCAGGCGTGTTTGTTACCGAGAACTGTTTCTCAGTATGCTCTACGTTCTGGGTATTGGATACCGGATCAAGATCCCATGTTTGTAATTTGTTATATGGGCTAAGAAGAAGTAAAGAACCGAGAAAGGGTAATATGTTTCTCAAAGTAGAGAATGGAGCAATTGTTGCAGCCAAAGAAGTTGGCGAATATTATCTTGTATTACCAAATGGTAATACATTGATTCTGAACGACTGTTATTTCGTACCAAAAATGATGTGCAATATAATAACAATTTCTTTAGTAGATAAAGAAGGATATAACTTTGTATTCGAGAAAAATGTTATGAAAATTTTTCTAAATCAAGTGTTGATTGGGTTTGGTACGTTGTGTAATAGTATATACGTTCTAAATCAAATTACAGTTCTAAACATACAGAACACACACAAGAGAAAAAGTTCAGAAATGAATTAATCTTTCTTATGGCATTGTAGACTTGGTCATATCAATGCGACAAGACTAGCTAAGTTGCATAAAGATGGATATTTAAATCCGTTTGAATTTACATCTTATGAAACTTGCCAGTCATGTCTCAAAGGCAAGATGACTAAAACTCCGTTTACTGGACACGGAGAAAGAGCTACTGAACTCTTAGGACTGATACATAGTGATATATATGGTCCTATGTCTACACATGCCAGGAATGTTTCCTCGTACTTCATTACATTCACCGATGATCTCTCAAGATTCGGACATGAGTTCCTCATGAAACACAAATCTGAAGCTTTTGAGAAATTCAAGGAATATAAGAATGAAGTAGAGTACCAGACGGGTAAAAGTATTAAAATCCTACGATATGATCGGGGAGGAGAATACTTAAGCACGGAATTCCGAGACTACTTAAAAGTGAATGGGATTCTCTCTCAGCTTACTCCTCCGTATACACTAAAGCACAATGAAGTATCGGATCGAAGAAATCGCACCCTATAAGATATGGTGCCAAAGGCTAACAACGAAGCTGAATACGATGCTTTAATAGTCGGTCTTGAGATCGCTATCGATTTGGGAATCAAAGACCACCTCATATATGGAGACTCCCAGCTGATCATTAGCCAAGTAAATGACGATTACCAAACATGCAAGCCAGAGCTAATAAGGTACGGCGAAAAAGTGCAGCAACTCCTAACACAAATCTTTTCGTACACCCTGGAAAGCATATCGCGAGCGAAAAATAGCAAGGCGGATGCGTTGACCAAATGTGCTAAGGAATTGGCTGATAAAGACCTCGATGACGTAAGGATCATTGTGCAAAACTGCATCGTCCTCGGGCCAATAGATATATCTTCTGAAGACCTAATAGAGCTATCCAAAGGAAAAGAAACGACCGAAATGGTAGCCCTTCAAATAAAGGATGAAGAAAAAGTCAAGGAATGGAGGGAAGTCTTCATAGACTACTTCAAGTTCCAACAAACGCCCGAAAATGCGTCGTCTAGATATCAGCTCATGAAACGAGCTTTGTCTTTCTCCATCATCAATGATACTCCATATAAGAGATCATTAGACCTCCTATGGCTAAGGTGCCTAGGGCCAAAGGAAGCAAAGAAAGTCGTCCAATAAATACATTATGGACTTTGCGGCTCCAATCAGACGGTTCCGAAAATGAAGTTGAAGATAAAAAGAATGGGTTACTATTGGCTGATGATAATTCAGGACTGCCTCGAATGTGTGAAGCAGTGTCACTCGTGTAAAATTCATGGGGACTTCATACATCAGCACCCAAATTCGCTGCACCCGACAGCGACCAGCTGGCTGTTCGAAATGTAGGCAATCGATATAGTTGACCTCATCGAATCGGCATCATCCAAAAGACATCGGTTTATATTGGAAACAACCAATTACTTCTCTAAGTAGGAAGATGCAGTACCACTAAGTTAGGTGAAGACGGAGAATATCCTCCACCTTTTCAAAACCCATGTCATTTATCGGTCCGGTATTCCGCGACGCATTATCTCAGATAATGGACTAGCTTACAGAAGCCATAAAATCAGCCGCTTCACACAGCAGCATAAAGTAGATTATAGATATTCTTCAGTTTATAATTCTCGGGCCAACGGTATAGCTGAACACTTCAACAAGACCCTGACCAAGATTATAAAGAAGACAGTGTCCGGAAACAAAAAGACTGGCATGAAAGGCTGCACGAATCTCTTTAGGCTTACCGAACAACGTTCAAGACGGCCATGAATACAACACTATACGCATAGGTGTTCGGCCTGGAAGCAGTACTCACATTGGAAATAGAACTTCCCTCTCTACGAGTTGCAGTTCGATATGAGCTGACAGATGAAGAAAATGCTCATCTTAGGCTTAAGGAGCTTGACGCCCTTGACTAAATCAGCCTTATAGCACAACAAAATCTGGAGGATTAAAAGGCAAGGATGACATAGTCATATGAAAGATTGGCCAGGCCAAGAACATTCGGCCAAGACGTACTCGTGCAAGTCGTCAAAAGACCAATGATCCCTAATCGTGCAAAACGGGGGAAGTTCAAGCCGAACTATGAAGGCCCGTACATCAGAGACAAAGTCTACTAAGGTGGAGTCTACCTGCTCATGGATATGCATAGTGAAAGGCTGTTCCGGCCAATAAACGGCCGATTTCCCAAAAAGTACTACACCTAAAGAGTCATGATTTAAGTCAATGATAGATGATGATGCTTGTGTCGTCTCGCTATCTTCCTGAGTCAAACTTTAAAAGTAGTACCAAAAAAACTCGCTAAAAATACGGCGATAATGTATCGAAATGTCCCTAAACTAATAATGGAATGAAATGTCTTTACACTAATATTCACCCCCAAAACATGAGAATAATGGACTGAGAAGTCTTTAAACTAATAAGGGGCTAAAAAGTCCTTAAACTAAAAACTTGCTCAAAATATAGCGATAATGGACCGAAATGTTTCTAAACTAATAATGGACCGAAATGTCCTTAAATTAATATTCGTCCCAAACATGGTAATGTGGGACCGAAATGTCTTCAAACTAATATTCGTCCCAAACACGGCGATATTGGACCGAAAAGTTCTTAAACTAAAAACTCACCCCCAAATACAGCGGTAATAGACCGTTATGTATACGTTTAGCCCAATGCTGTGGATCCCCATAACACGAGCATAAACGATTCATAACCCTCCCATGTCCTACATGATACAGTCCTTCGGAAAAGATCGGGGCCTACAGCTAATGGTGCGTTACCTTACAGGCCACCAAAAAATGCTATATTCACAAGCAAAATAGGCACGAATGAAAACCTGAAAGGGCGCCGTAAGTAAAAAAGTAGGACTATAGGCGCGCTAATGAAAATCCGAAAGGGCGCAAACTCGTTAAAAAAATGGTATGTCCACAAGCGAACTGGGCACAGATGAAAATCCGAAAGGGCGCCGTGATTAAAAATAGCAAGACTACTGACAAGCTAGTGATAACCCGAAAGGGCATGAACTAGTTTAAAGAAAAGCAACTATGAAGTCCTCACGACTTTGGAAGGAGAAAACACCTGCATGAGATCCTTATGACTCACAAAGGAGCAACACATTTAGGAATCCATACGATTCCTAAAGAGAAAATGCACTTACAAGATCCTCACGACTAGTAAGGAGAAAATACCCTCTATAAGACCCTCACGGCTTATAGAATTCAAATGCATTAAGATACAGGGATCTAAACCTGTTCTTAAGCCACCAAAACCCCACAAAACTTTGCGGCCCAACAAGTAGTCTAATATCGACTCTTGTATAGAATCCACAGGCATAAATTAATATATTCCCCACCGAGTTCCACCAATGACGAGAAATATCCCCATATGATGAACAATACTTATATGTCCTCTCGACTTGTAAGGAGAAAATACTCTTATAAGGTCCTTACAACTTATCAGAGAAAACACACTTCGGAGTCCCCATGACTCCTAAGGAGAAAATACACCTACAAGATCCTCACAATTCATAGGGAGAAATACTTTTATGAGATTCTTACGGGTCATAAAGTCAAAAAGCCTTAGTTGGCAGGCTCTAACCTTGCTTGCTAAGTCTCTTTTGTTCAAATCAACAAAGGCAAATGATGATTCGCTCCTACCAAAGTCCCAATTGTAGCGATGTTGATGCCTAAACAGGTGTCAAACTCCAAGTCCTCTCATGGCAAACGATGATTCGCTCTTGGCAACATTCCAGTTGATGCGATACTAATGCCAAAATTGGCATCAGAACCCTATTCCCCGACTCGCAATAAAAATCAACGAGCAAAATATATATATATGCATATAAAAATAGCTGAAATGATGGGGTAACTCGCAATAAAAATCAGCGACAAAAGATATATATGCATATAAAATAGCCAAAATGATGGCTTAACTTGCAATAAAAAATAGCGGGTAAAAATATTTAAAAAATGATTTTACCGAAATGATTTGGCACCGCGAAAAACAGCCGAAATGATTGTGCAATCGCGACTTTCGCTATATAAAAAGCTGAAAAGATAGAGCATAGCGGAAATAAATAAAAAGAATAATAATAAAACTTTTCTGCCCTTCAAGTAGGTCCATATTGACTCTTGTATACGATCTATGGGCACAAATGATATAAAGTGAACCATATTTTCCCACCACGCTTCGTCAAAAGAAGAACCGAGTCTTGATTGAAAATCTACAGCCCAGAGAGGACGTCTTTATTACTCCAGCAAAGTATAGACACAACGCCAACAAGGACCTAAGGGTCAAATAAAAGTGGGGTCATGGTAAAATCCTAGATCCAGATTTCGATGGCAACATCTATAGCCTAAAGATCATATCGACATTCCTTTTCATTCCGACAGGGTGCGGACTTTACGTCAACAAAAGACCCATAGGTCAAATAAAAGAAGAGTGATGGCAAAATCCTAGCTCCAGACCTCGATGACAATACATACAACATAGAGGTCATTTAGATGTCTACCTAACTTCAACAAAGAATCGATACGACATCATCAAAGCAAGAATGAAGTAATGACATATTCCTAGCTTCGGGTCTTGACGACAATACATACAAAGCCTAAAGACCATTGGAGATCATACCACCCCAGAAGGGTGTGGTTATGACTCATCGGGGCTTCAAATTAAGCCTAATCTCAAGTAAAAAGCGCCACAGTAAATACCTAACGCTTACTCTTCCGACGGTAAAATGGATACTCCAAGCGAAGAAGATTACTTGAAGACGTCTTGTCCAGCCTCAGAAGGGATCAGAGACACGACAGTCGCGGGGCTACTCGAGCAACAACCTAAAGAACTGCATATTGAGAAATATATCAGCCAACGCGACGGTACGATAGACTTAAATCTAGTACTACAAACCTAACGGACCCTTGTCATAAAAGAATAGGAGTTATCTATATCCAACATTAGGGCAAGTTTGCCTGTAAATTTAAGGGAGGTAAACTAAAAAATACTCCGAAACGAGTGCATAAACTAGAAACTCTAAAACGAGTGAAAAAAGTAGAAACACCGAAATGAGTGAATAAATAAGAAACTCCGAATCAAGTGAATAAATTAGAAACTCCAAAATGAGTAAATAAACTAGTGCATGCCAGTTCAGGACAAATAAAAAGCAGAGAGGTGCAAGCATAAAAAATAGATATCTTTTATTCATAAATCATAATGGGTGAAAGTTATAATAAAAAAGAAGAGGAGGAAAAACAGTTAAAGGGAAAGTTTAAGATGGTGGATGGTTCAACAATCTAGCCAGATCCTCGCTTTTCTGATGGACATCTTCCTCAAATTCTATCAGCGCCGCCAGCTGAGCACCTGCCTGTTCTTGCTGTTATTGATACAAAGAGAATCGGCGTTCAAGCTCCTTCTCGGCAGTTTTATCAGTCTCCACCATTTCTTTGTAAAAGTGACGGCTCTGTCTAAAGCCACCACTTCTGTGATAATTCATTGGCGGACTCGCCAAATCTCATAGGCCCGAATGGATTTAGCTGCAAACTGGACTTGAAGATCCTCCAAAGCCTTCGAGGCTATCTCCCTCTCCGAAAATTTTCGATTGAGCCTTTTCTCAAAATATCGGAGGTTAGAAGCACACCTTGCAGTCCGTTCATTCAATTTAGCATTCACAGATGCGATGTCCAAAGGAAGGCGTCGACATTCAAGTTCACGAAAAGAAGTTTCCACTAGTCGACAGTACTGAACCCAAGTATGCATCAGCGCCTTATCATGATAGGTAGCAAGGATGGACAAGGAAACATTAGCTTCGACAGCAAATTCCTCCGTAATGACTAAAGTTCCGGTGCGGAGATCTTCGATAAGAGCGGCTAGAGAATGTAGACTCTGCTTCGTCATCCTTTCAGACATATGTCTGGTGTAACTTTGAGTCAGACGGGGTCAGGGAATGCAAATATGGGACTCAAACGGGGTCAAAGTTGGTAGAACTTTAAGTATACAGAAAAGGTTAGACACGTTTCCAAAGTGGATATAAGCAAAAAAAATACCGGGGACTAAGGTCTCATTCACCTATGGCCACAGAAGGTGAATCTGAGAGATCCCTGGGCCTGTCTAGGACCTCGACTTCTTCGTCAGCCTACATGATTGTGGTTTACAACAGGGGCACGTCAGTATCGCTCTAGAAAATATAATGCATAAAGAAAAAGAATACCAACCATGTCCGGAAGAAAAGATGATACGCTGGGGGGTATCGCGTGCGGGGACGCCATATTAAGTAGGCGTGAGTAGGTTTCTTCTGGGGAACGATCCGCAATGGAGGACGCCAACTCCCGCAACTCTGGAAACACAAAAAAGGGGGGTCGGGCAATTTGAAAGACCATTAAGTAAAAAAGGAGTAAAATATAAGATTACGTTTAATACTTCGTCCATCCTGGACTGAAGGGGCGGTAGCATTGAGAATATCCTCTACATCCTATGGTGCACCACAAGTGATATTTATAGAGTTTGTAGTTGGTTTATGAACCTTTGCCGAAGGAATAAAAGTCATCACCGGGGTCTTAAAACGCGCTCTGGGCTCAAAACTGCGCCCGCCACGGAAGACCCTACAAAAGGAAAATATGTAAAGACGAATGTAATATGAGAGCAATATAAACCATTTACTGAAAAGGATTTTAAAAAGTATATACCGATACTTCAAGGAGCCTGGAGTATTGCTTTTTTGAGCCGCAGCTCTTTTCTTGTTAACCATGCTCGCCGGGCTTCAATTGAAGATAAAGCTTTACCTACTTTCAGAGCAGTCTCGTCTTAAGAAGCGGTTGATATCGATTGTTTAGGAGCCTTTTCTTCTGTCGGCATTAAAGGGACTGCCGGCAACACAGCAGGAGTCGAATCAATATCACGAAACTTGATGGGGGAAGCCTCCCTTCTTAGGGCACACATTCTCGGTCTCATCCTGAGACCGCTTAAAAGCCTCGGCCAACTAGCAACCTCCTCGGCAGACGTATCCAGAAAACGGAGGCCGTCGCCTGGTTCATGCACAGGCATAGACTCATCACAAACAAGAGGCTCAGGCTTGAGCAAAGCGTCGATTAAATGCACAATAGACTTCTTCTTTTGGGGCCTAAGCTAGCACTCGCAGAAGAACATTTACTCCCCCTAAGCACCTTTGGACGGCGTTGCCCAATTTCATTTTCGGGATCCGACTCTGGTAACGCTGCAGCTTATGTAGTATTCGGAATCCGTGCGTCGAGTTCAGTGTGAATGGGCATACCGACACTATGCGAAGTCGATACCGTTAGTAACAACCCTAATTTTCTTATACACTTTTTCCTATACAAATTTTTAAATTAATTTTTTCAAAAATCCATAAAGGGGTATTTATTAACTGAGCACAAGACTTAAGTAATTAATTAGCAATTTAATTACAAGAAAGAGCTAGTGGCTCATTGGTAATACCTTACACTACTGAACCAAGCCACCAGAGTTCAAATCTCATACCCCACATTATTTTTAATATTATTTTGTTTTAAATTCTTTGGAAGCCCAACAGCCCACAAACCATAACTCCCAAAACTTGAACTGAACTTCAAAATCTAAATATACCAGTGCTTACCCTACGAGACCCCCCACCTCCTCGACCCCCGACTCGACCGGGATCGACCGAGTCGGCCGGCGGACCGGCCGACTAGGACCGGCGCCGCTGGCCGGACTCGGCCGGACGGCAGAGTCCCAAACATGAAGGTTGGGGCTCTTCGTCTCCTGTACCCTCCTGTATACTTTAAACATTTGGATCGGTTCCAGAAACACAATAATACCTCATTTACTCCATTTTTTATTACTTTTTCCTATATTTTTACAATTTTTTTATTAAAAATCCTTCACCTACCCTACCCCTACCCTACCCTATAAATACACCCTCTACCCTCTACCCTCTCATCCCAAAATCTTAAACTCATTCTCTCAAAATTTTCCAAGAGTTGTGTGCTTTGAAAACAAGCTCGCGACAAAGCTCCGACGAAATTCCGGCGGAAATTCCGGCGACGGTTTTAGGAACAACCGGCCATAAAGCAACGCCTTGGCAACCCCTTTAGTCCCCCCTCACTCCCTTGCTTAATCGAAACCCATAAGTCCCATTCTATCTCTCTTCTTATTCTCTAAAATACGAAATTTCAAAACCCGACGGAATCGGAAAAAATTCGATTTCCGATTCTGTTTTCTATAAAATTTCACTTCTTACCAATACAATCATACTTAAACATCCTTATGTTGACTATTAAATATTTAACAAAAAATTTGAATAAGTTTCATCACATGAAATGATAGCGTTATCAAATTATCGTATTTTTTTCACTTAAATACCACAATGTTTTGATTTCACATTTATCCCCTTTAATCTTGCTATACATTTAAAGTAGAACACAAGGTAATGACCTACCTCCACATACACGCATATACAACCTAAAACGATATCATCAAAAACTTAGAATACGATAAAACAATACTTTCATTTAAATACCATATTCTTAATAAAACCATTCCTAAAAGTTTTAGCTTTGATACACTTTTAAATAAATACCTATTATTAGGAAAACACGATAAGTTTTGGGATCGTTTATCTAAACCTGACTTTGTGGTGTCTAGGCTAGGCAAGTGAGAAAGGTAAGTTTAAAAGGCCCGTCTCATGGTGATTCGTGAGCGGATCGCTCCTTTGTTCATTTGTACTTACCTGGCCACAATTGGCGGTGAAGAGGCGATATGAGGCATCTCACGACTTGTCTTTTAGACCATTTAGAAATATGCTAGTTGACTTAGGAAACCCTAGAATCTAAAATACGAAAAATTGACATTTTAAAAATAAATACCTTTTACTTTATAAAACCGTTTTCTAAAGGATTAATATTTTACAATCTTTGCAAAGCGCCGCTACAACCCATTTTTGGGGAAGCCGTTCGGGATGGTGCGGATTATCGCACATTCTCGGGCTTAGTAGTGTGAGATTCAGACCTCCGCAAGGAGCATTCGGTCTCGAAAGGTTTAAAATACGACATCTTAAGAAAATAAGATTTTTGGAATATAAAATATTTATTAAAATTATTTTTGTATAACTATATGTATATTTATCATTTAAATATCTATTTTATTATAATATAAATATTCCACCTTTTTCTAAAAATCACAAGAATAAATTTTACACTAAAATACCATGAACTTCAAATAAATCAATATTACAGATAAATACCTTTATTTATAAAAACTAGGATATTTTCAATAGAAATGTCACAATATAAAATCCACCGTCATTACAACTCTAAAAACGAGTAATAAATACTTGAGGTGTATTTTGAAAAGTATATAAAAGTGTTTTTACATAAAACCCCCTCAAGTTTTATAAATTACCATAAGGACCCTAGTAATTATAAGACTTCGATTCACATTTCTGATTATCTGACTCGGGCTTGAATCTGATTAATCTGACTTGAATATGATTCAAGTCAATCTATAATCTACAAGATTTCAATTCAATATGAACACATAAATCCAATTATCAATTTATACAACTTGACTGAACCGAACCATGGATATATTCCTTTTACATGATTCTCAGTTATTCCATTTACATGACTCTACAGTTATATCCGTTTACCGATATCGTGGTTTCAGTCAGTCAATCAATCTTACAATACAATTTACAAGATAACAATACAAAAAGATATCGCGGGGTTTAAGGGGTAGACTGGTACGGAATATGATAAAGGTGGCACGATGTGGTCACTTAAGACGTAATTACATCCGTGTCGTTGTTCCGTGGTATTATCGACGGAGCCTTGTACTACAGGTTACCAAGGTCCCCGGTATAAGTGGGACTCCCCTCGTATACACTGGCATCTTCTGTACCAGGCTACAAACTGCAGCGTTAATACAACATTACAATATTATAATACAACATTAAAAGCTACTCTCTCTCTCTCTCTCTTACTCTCTGTCTATTTCTCCCTTATCTTTGGGAATTACCGAGCAACCTGTTCGCTGATGACATTCTATTTCTTTTTTCTTTGAATGTTGTCAGGTAGTTTGGACCCGGCGGAGATCGAGCCTTCTGCAGAAGACTTGGACCAGTTTGCTGAAGAACCAGAACTCTAGTTTCATTATACATTTTCCATTCAGTACTTTTCATTTCCTGTTATGCCACTGTTTAGGCATCTTTTTATTTCAGTTGTATTTCCTTTCATGCATTGTACAAAGAATGTTAATAAATAAAAGTTGCTGTTCTTTTTATATCTTGTCTCTTGTGTATTTATTTTATATTGCTTAGATACGCTTAGCGTATGTACTTCTGAGTATATACGTAGCGGATCTCGTCGCGTCCCCTCCACCGTATACTGGGAAGCGGGGCGTGACAGGTTTTGTTGGTCACCCATGCAGGTCAGAGTTGTATGAATCCCTATCATCCAGTTCTGTTCTGCGTGAACAACCTAAGAAATATAACACAAGAACCTGCAACTAAAACATTCTTTATAATTCATGTTCCTTGAATCTTGCAATTTCATATTCCTTGAATCTTATCATTTCATGTACTTGAATCTGTCCTAACCCAAATTTTTCTTCAGGGTTATGGATTCCCCGAACAACACCAACACCAATGTCAACAACACACCTCCAACTCCAGCACTACCTCTCACACCAGCTATTCCTGCGCCACCCACCGATCAAATAATACTACTTGAGGCGATCCGCAGCCTTCTTGAGGGACAGCAACAACTCCTGAACCGTCCCGAGACTGACGCACCGGAAGTAAAGCAATTCAGGGCTTTACATCCCAAGCAATTCTACGGAAAGGGAAGCCCACTTGAAGCTGAGGAATGGGCATAAAGCATAGAAAATGATCTGGCAGCAGCTCAAGTGCCAGACATAGCTTGGGTCTGTGTGGCGAAACTACAGCTCACGGACAATGCTCGCAACTGGTGGAAGGCGGAAGAAAGCCATCTTGTACAGCCTATTGAATGGAAGACTTTTCGCGAGAAGTTCGACTTGAAATACTTCCCTGTGACTGCCAGGTTTGCCATGGAGCAGCAGTTCATTCATCTACAACAAGGTTCGATGTGGGACAAGTCAGTGGATGAATATGACGCTGAGTTCACCATGCTAAGTCGGTAAGATATGTCACAGTATTTCAAATTTCTAAAATATCACATACTACACAGCTAACACAATCCTTAAACAGATTTGCGGCACACCTGATACCGACGGATGAGATCAGAGCCCATCGATTTCAACAAGGTTTGGATACGGAAATTCAGGCTGCACTAGCCACAGGGAAATTTCCAACTCACGAGGATGCTCCGGAAGCTGCCCGCCGTTATGAAGCAGTGATAAAGGCGAGGGGCAGACCTCAATCTGCAGGAGTGAAATGCCCTGCCACTCAAATGGCAGGAAGGGCCTCTTCAAGGCCAGTTGTTGAACTCAGAAGACTGGAAGAAGTCAAGGATCGGCCAAGACCCGATTTTTGCTTTTATTGCAAGAGGGAAGAACACTTGTGGAAGGACTGTACGCGCGCAAAAGGCCTATGCTTGGTTTGTGGCGCGTCCAATCACGGAATTGGAAACTGTCCTTATAGACGCAACCCAGCACACACACTCGTCAACTACCCGCAGCAGCCAACTATCCAGGCTCCTGCAACTCGTCCTGCACTCCTAGCACCACCTCTACGTGGATTCCCTGCTCAGCCAAATCGCCAATTCTATCAGGCACTTAGAAACATGCCTCGGGTACAGGGGAATATGCCTCCAGCTAGGAGGAACGTGCCGAGATGCCAGGCTTACAATTTGGCGGCCGTAGAAGCTGATACGGTTGGTCAGGATAACCCTGGTAATTCTCTTCAACCTTTTCACACCCTTGCATCACTTTGTCATTCTTCACACACTCTCACCAAAATTTCCTTGAATCTGTTACACTTTCCTTTTACAAATTTCGAGGATGAAATTTTTATAAGGAGGGTAGAATGTAACAACCCTAATTTTCTTATACACTTTTTCCTATACAAATTTTTAAATTAATTTTTTCAAAAATCCATAAAGGGGTATTTATTGCCTGAGCACAAGACTTAAGTAATTAATTAGCAATTTAATTACAAGAAGGAGCTTGTGGCTCATTGGTAATACCATGCACTGCTGAACCAAGCCACCAGAGTTCAAATCCCATACCCCACATTATTTTTAATATTATTTTGTTTTAAATTCTTTGGAAGCCCAACAGTCCACACACCATAACTCCCAAAACTTGAACTGAACTTCAAAATCTAAATATACCAGTGCTTACCCCACGAGACCCCCCACCTCCTCGACCCCCGACTCGGCCGGGATCGGCCGAGTTGGCCGGCGGACCGGCCGACTCGGGCCGGCGCCGCCGGCCGGACCGCCGAGTCCCCAACATGAAAGTTGGGACTCTTCGTCTCTTGTACCCCCTATATACTTTAAACGTTTGGATCGGTTCCAGAAACACAATAATACCTTATTTACTCCATTTTTTATTACTTTTTCCTATATTTTAATAATTTTTTTATTAAAATCCCTTCACCTACCCTATCCCTAGCCTACCCTATAAATACACCCTCTACCCTCTACCCTCTCATCCCAAAATCCTAAACTCACTCTTTCAAAATTTTCCAAGAGTTGTGTACTTTGAAAACAAGCTCGCGGTGAAGCTCCGACGAAATTCCGGCGGAAATTCCGGCGACGATTTTATGAACAACCGGTGACGAAGCAACGCCTTGGCAACCCCTTTAGTTTCCCCTCACTCCCTTGCTTAATCAAAACCCGTAAGTCCCATTCTATCCCTCTTTCTTATTCTCTAAAATACGAAATTTCAAAACCCGACGGAATCGGAATAAATTCGATTTCCAATTCGGTTTTCTATAAAATTTCACTTCTCACCAATACAATCATGCTTAAACATCTTTATGTTGACTATTAAACATTTAACAAATAATTTGAACAAGTTTCATAACATGTAACGATAGCATTCTCAAATTATCGTATTTTTTTCACTTAAATACCACAATGTTTCGATTTCACATTTAAAGTAGAACACGGTAATGACCTACCTCCACACATACGCATATACAACCTAAAACGATATCATCAAAAACTTAGAATACGATAAAACAATACTTTCATTTAAATACTATATTCTTAATAAAACCATTCCTAAAAGTTTTAGCTTTGATACACTTTTAAATAAATACCTCTTATTAGGAAAACACGATAAGTTGTAGACACGATCGTTTATCTAAACCTGAATTTGTGGTGTCTAGGCTAGGCAAGTGAGAAAGGTAAGTTTAAAAGGCCCGTCTCACGGTGATTCGTGAGCGGATCCCTCTTTTGCTCATTTGTACTTACCTGACCACAAGTGGCAGTGAAGAGGCGATTTGAGGCATCTAACGACTTGTCTTTTAGACCATTTAGAAATAGGCTAGTTGACTTAGGAAAACCTAGAATCTAAAATACGGAAAATTGATATTTTTACAAATAAATATCTTTTACTTTATAAAACCGTTTTCTAAAGGATTAGTATTTTACAATCTTTGTAAAGCGCCGCTACAACCTATTTTTGGGGAACCCGTTCGGGATGGTGCGGATTATCGCACATCCTCGGGCTTAGTAGTGCGAGATTCAGACCTCCGCAAGGAGCATTCGGTCTCGAAAGGTTTAAAATACGACATCTTAAGAAAATGAGATTTTTGGAATATAAAATATTTATTAAAATTATTTTTGTATAAATATATGTATATTTATCATTTAAATATCTATTTTATTATAATATAAATATTCCACCTTTTTCTAAAAATCACAAGAATAAATTTTACACTAAAATACCATGAACTTCCAATAAATCAATATTACAGATAAATACTTTTATTTATAAAAACTAGGATATTTTCACTAGAAATGTCACAATATAAAATGCACCCTCATTACAACTCTAAAGACGAGTAATAAATACTTGAGGTGTATTTTGAAAAGTATATAAAAGTGTTTTTACATAAAACCCCCTCAAGTTTTATAAATTACCTTAAGGACCCTAGTAATTATAAGACTTCGATTCACATTTCTGATTGTCTGACTTGGGCTTGAGTCTGATTAATCTGACTTGAATATGATTCAAGTCATTCTATAATCTATAAAATTCTAATTCAATATGAACACATGAATCCATGAATCCAATTATCAATTTATACAACTTGACTGAACCGAACCATGGATATATTCCTTTTACATGATTCTCAGTTATTCCATTTAAATGACTCTACAGTTATATCCGTTTACCGATATCATGGTTTCGGTCAGTCAATCAATCTTACAATCAATACAATTTACAAGATAACAATACAAACAAGATATCGCGGGGTTTAAGGGGTAGACTGGTACGGAATATGTTAAAGGTGGCACGAGGTGGTAACATAAGACGTAATTACATCCGTTCCGTTGTTCCGTGGTATTATCGACGGAGCCTTGTACTACAGGTTACCAAGGTCCCCGGTGTAAGTGGGACTCCCCTCGTATACACTGGCATCTTCTGTACCAGGCTACAAACTGCAGCGTTAATACAACATTACAATATTATAATACAACATTAAAAGCTACTCTCTCTCTCTCTTACTCTCTGTCTATTTCTCCCTTATCTTTGGGACTTACCGAGCGACCTGTTCGCTGACGATATTCTATTTCTTTCTTTTTTGAATGTCGTCAGGTGGTTTGGACCCGGCGGAGATCGAGCCATCTGCAGAAGACTTGGACCAGTTTGCTGAAGAACCAGAGCGCTAGTTTCATTGTACATTTTCCATTCAGTACTTTTCATTTCCTGTTATGCCACTGTTTAGGCATCTTTTTATTTCAGTTGTATTTCCTTTCATGCATTATACAAAGAAGGTTAATAAATAAAAGTTGCTATTTTTTTTATATCTTTTCTCTTGTGTATTTATTTTATATTGCTTAGATACGCTTAGCGTATGTACTTCTGAGTATATACGCAGCGGACCTCATCGCGTCCCCTTCGCCGTACACTGGGAAGCGGGGCGTGACACCGTTCGAGAAGCCTTCAGGATAACTACTGTGTCGCTCTCTATCAGAGTAGGACAAACGACCGATCCTGGCCATAGTGGAGCATTGACAGCTAGGGCAGGCACCGAGGCCTTGTATTCGAAAAGTACCCGTCTCTCCTCCATAATGATCGGACTTACCCTGTGACGATACCAGCCCTTGGAGGGTTCCACAGGCCTTGGAATGTAATCAGACTCAGGGATCATGAAAAGTGAACCGGTATTCAGACGTATAAAATAATGCATAGCATCACGGGCAGTCTCCAGCAAGGGAGCAAGCTCGTCCAAAAATTCCTCAAGGGGCATACTCTAATTATAATCCAACGGTTGGGCAAAACGGTGTAGATTATATCGCATGAAGAGAGAGGCATCGTTCAGTCAGAACACCAAGTACCATGGCTTGATTGACTACAAGTGCATGATCCCCTTATGTTTTAAGTGTCGGCGCTTATTTCTTCAACAAGTCAAATAGTTGCTGAGTGGCCCCCGTTGACATAGAAAGAACTCGATTGTTGTAAACCATGCCATCCTCATTTGTATACGGGTTGAGCAGCACACGCAATGCCCTCAGCTGGGTCGAATCAGGAGTGGAAGCATTAACCTATCTTATGATTTGCAGGAAAGTATAAGACTCTTAGAAATCAGGCCGTCGGTGCACAGCGAATGCACCTAACACGTGCATCTCAATCAAAGATGTGAAGAAATTGAGAGAGAACTTCACGATGTCTACACTAGGATTCGAAGTGTTGGCCGCAGTATTCAAGTCATGATACAAGTGTGATAACCCTGCAACACCAACAACTAGTCATGCTCCGTCGGCTATGCGGTGTGCGGGGTAGAAGTCGGAGGCACTCATAAAACGTCGATGCATAGGCATCGCGAACCAGCTAAGCCAAAGACTGATGAAACCAATAAAAAAATGTTTTCTCGTCTATGCCGGGAGCGGCGATCTCGTCAAAAGCTACGATCGGCGTACTTGGAATATAAAATAGCGGCAAATCTTCCACATTGTTCAGAAGTTTACCCAGACCAAAACTTCGGAGCCTTCTTGGATAGAACATCGCCACGAAGAAAGCGGGCGATGAAATCTTCAAAACTGACCCCTTGCCTTTTCGATGCCACAAATAGCCTCTCATAAATGCTCAGCACTTTGATCAGACTTGGATGCTTGTGTTGAACGACATTCTCAGCTGTTAAGCTTTCTCGCATAGCTAGCACCATGGCGAAAACATACTCGTCTTGGGGTAGCAACTCCTCGTAATGTTCTCCCCTGATTTGCGGTCCAGAAATTTCTCGAAACTCTACCAGCAAAATAGAAACTTCTTGATCCCCTAATAGAAACGTATGTGTGGGAAGATTCCATTAGTTTATAAAAGCCTTAACCCACCATATGTGGGGAGAATGGTAGTAGAACAACGATGTATACACCACCTGGTACAGTCCAACTTTCTGCAACCGCAAGCATTGGGAGGAGAGAATATACCGAGACCACGGAAGGTAACCCACTGGATGCCGTGGGATGACGCCTATTTTATAGACTTTCCCCTAGGGTCGAGCTTCACCTTGGCATATCCGTCATCCCAAAATGTCGATAGCCACCAAGGGTTGATTGGATATCCCCGTCGTCGATGGTTCAAGACAACCCTAAGGAGTCCAGTTAGCCGCCTCCACTGCGTAAGCAACACACGGACGCTCCGTGAACTGAATTGAGCGGATGGGTTCTGTCGGTACTCCACAAGTAAAGCTACGACGGCCTCCTATAATGTGACAATACAAGACCCCCCATAAGAGAAAGCTCTTTTTGTCCTTGTCATGTTTTCTAATCATCGCCAATGCTTCCTCATTTGATGGTGACTGTGGGAAAGCGACTTCTGAACGAGTATAGGCGAAGTAAGGAAGTGTAGCCATTGTACCTGAATAAAAACAAAAGAACCGTCAGCAAAAGGATGTGAGTTCATTTGGTGGAATCGCTAAGCCTAAAAAAGCTATTGGACCCCAGAAAATCAAAGTGGCGCCTCATCAATGATGAGACATGTGCTCATTGTAAGAATCAAAAAGAATTCTCACTAAATGAATAGTTCTCATTAATTGAACAGTGGAGTTAAAACTCCCAATATCTCCAAAAAGCGGGTTCTTTTAAAAACGATAACAGATTCAAATCTATGGAATGGGTATTAAAACCCTAAAATTCCATCAAAAAAAGAGAAAGGGAAAATATCCAAGAAGAGTAAAAAGAAGTTAAAGGGAATAAAATTCCCAAACATCCTAAGAATCAAACCAGAGCTAAGCTCTGCAAAAAAGATGGAATCAAATTCCAGAAAACCGATTTCCTAAGATTAACAATAGGGTAGAACCCTAAGAAGAGAATCAACGATTCTCAAAGAATGTCCATTGACTCAAATCCTTGATATGGACATCAGGATCCACGATCTGCATTAAAAAGGTTTTTTTTTTAAGATCTCTAAGAGATCGATTGAAGAAAAGAACCAAGCTCTGTCAAATAAGTTAGTGGATTTAAAATCCAATATATATATATATATATATATATATATATATATACATACCCAAAAGATGTTAAGAGCTAAATTCAGTTCGTAGTCCTTACCAAAAAAAATTGCCAGAGTTTAACTCTGTTTAAAGGAGTTTTGAAGGCAGTGATCTAAGCTCTGAAACGGGAATTAAATTCTCAAAGAAAGAAAAACTCAAGGAAGAAGATGAAGAAATAGCAGTCATGTCAAGGGCCAAAGGCCCCATTTATAGGACATGAGGGGATCGGTTCGACTCCCCACTCCCCTAAGTGATCCAACGGTTGTAAAATTGGCATCGTTGTACTCACGTGTTAGCCACAATCAAAATAAGGCCAAATTGGCCTCACGTGTTAAACACGTGAGCGCTTATATGCAAAGCATATAAGCGCCGAGAATAAATAACCAAAAGAGGGCAAACCAACCTCATGTGTTAAACACGTGAGCGCTCATATGCAAAGTATATGAGCGCTAAATATAAGAAGGTTAAAAACCACACTTGGGTAATGTTTTAAACACGTGAGAACATAATTTTTAGTTTCTCATAGAATTAAATTCTATATAGAGAACCGTCAGATCAAAAGATTCAAGGGTGATTAAAATCATCAAATGATAGAATTAAATTCTATTGGGGGGGAAAATATCTTCCTGATCTTTCTAAATGAGAAAAATCTTTTCTGAGATGGGAAAATATGTCCCTATATCTTTCTAAATAGAGAAAGATGAGCTCTGTTAAAAAAATAACTCTTGGATTAAAAATCCAATGGCGATTAAAAACCACCGTATGATAGAATTAAAGTCTATTTATGGGAAAATATATCCCTAATCTTGTTAAGAATAAGAATATATATTCTGTAAAATAGAAATTCTTGAGATCAAAGATCCAATAGTGGATAAAATCCCCCGAACAATATTTGAGGCCAATTAAATCAATTGGTATGTCTCAAATGAGAGATTTTCTCAAAGTAATTAACAATTTGCATCCCCTATATAAATGATAGGAGACTTAAACAAAGGACAACCGACCCATAAACTTCTTTACAAAAGAAAACTGAGAATTCAATTTGCCAGAAAAAAGAAGAAGGTTCTCGCTCTCTCAAACCCTAGGTAAAGAAAAGGCAGAGATAAAATATATCTCATTTGCCTGGCATAAAGAAAATAAGGGTTTAACCTTTCATAAAAAAAATTTAGTTCTTCCTCTGATCTGAAATTTGCAAAGCAAATCTTCTCACAAGTTGAGAATTTAATTCGCATCTGGGAAATTCTGTTCTTCAAACTCAAAATCTAGAGAAAAGAACGAGATTAAAAGTAAAAGAGAGAAGAGAACGCATGTTCTAGGAATTTAATTCCTTTGCAAATAGGGTTTAACCCTACATGAAAGAACTTAGTTCTTATAAAAGAAACAGAAGAACTTAGTTCTCCAATGAAAACGATCCTAGATCATTAAAACATAGATCTTGGTGATCATTAGTGATCAAAATGCCATTACCAGAGATTAAATCTCTAAAAAGAAAAGGACTCAGCGTCTCACGTGAAACACACGTAAGCGCCCAAAGGATTCCCATAAATGGAACTCAGCGCCTCACGTGCTTTCTACGTGAGCGCCCAAAGAATTCCCTTAAATAGAACTCAGCACCTCACGTGCTTCCCACGCGAGCGCCCAAAACAAAAACCTAGAACCTCATGTGCTTCCCTCATGAGCGCCCAAAACAAAGACCCAGCACCTTACGTGTTTCCCAAGTGAGCACTATATAAAAGTGCCGAGCACTATAAATTTAGTCAAAATGACTAAGTGCCCAGCAATGATTGGGCAACGCCCATGTCCGAGCGTCTCACGTAATTCCCACATGAGTGCCAGAGCCAAAAATAAGTGCTTAGCACTTCTGAATAAAGAGAAACAGCCCAAGGCTGAGCAAATAGAGCCCCAAATAAGTACTTAGCACTTCTGAATAAAAGAAAAAAAGCTGAGCAGACCAAGTCCAAATTGGCTAAGTCTCTGAAATCACTTACAACTGAGTCCAAATGCTCTGTTGTAGGATCTTAATAAAATTTGCTGATCCTAAAAATGTTGCTAAGTTGATCTTAGTCTCAAATAAGACTAACGTATCCTTAGTTAAAATAAATTGAGCCCAAATGCTCATATATTTAAGTCGATTTTAATCTCAAACTAGATTAACGGACCTTAAACAACACAAATATTTTTTTGAACTGATGAAATACATACATCTTATGTTCAATCCCCAAATCTAAATTATATAGATTTAGACTAATCCACGGCCTAAGGGCGACGACACAAACTAGTCTCCGTATACAATCCACGGGAAATCTTAACAAACAAAATAACACACGATACGAAGTGAAATACTGGAGCAGGAGAAAGTGGTTATCGCAATGTGATAACATAATTAACTGCATGGGCTTGCGACTGCAGAGAAGATCGTCCCGGCAATCAAAAACCCCTCATAAATTAAGGGGGATCTGAAAAAATCTGCTACATCGTTCGTATCTATCCAAACCTCCGATATGTTGGCACAAATCAACTTGGTATCTTCGGAGAGGTGGATGGATATGTCTAAATAGTATCTGTCCCCAAATTCAGGCTAGACGTCCTTCGTGCCTCAGTCCGGTCATCGGCGGTAAACAATTGTAAAGGATTTCATCACCTTTTTTCGTGGTCCACAAATCACAAAACTGCATTTTTTCATACCCACGGTAATTTTAAAAACAATTATAACTCTGACACTAAGGATTCACGCTCAATAGAGAAATTTAATTGTATTTAGAATACCGCTTAATGTTATATTGTTCATGAGGTGTCTAAGCAAATGTTCACATCGAAACCGCCAAAAGAGAAAGCGTTATTCTAATTAATGAACTTCACGAAAGTGTTGGACAATCTCTCTTTATCTCTACACTTATCTGGCTTCGTGATCTTTATATCTTGAGCCCATTTCTCGACATAATTTTACTTCGACAATCAAGTTCTTGAGCAGGTCTAGTTGACTTAGCATAATATAGACTGCTAGGGGTGTGATATTCTTTGTTTTTGTGATTTTTTGAATGCTTATTGATATGGGTGATACACAGTTCAGTTCAGTTCTTCACGATCCATATTCTTTTGTTTGTACACATATCGAATTCTTTTGTTCAAATTACCAAGATTCTTCTCATATTCTTGAAAACTGTCTTTTCCTAAAAGGTGACCAACAATGCCAATATTTTGACATCGGTCACCCACCTAACACTCTTGAACCCAATCCCATTTCAAATATCGAGCAACTGATTGAAAATTTAGATAAAGAGGTCGACAAGATGAATACTTTAGTATCGCTACTATCACAACCCTCCCTTCCTGAAACAAGTGACACATCAATAGGGTATGATAATGAGATGGATGCTAGGTTGACCGCTTTAGAGAAAAATTTAGAAGTGATGATTGCAGTCGAGAATCAAACATCTTCGGTTCTAGCCATGTTTATTCAAAAATATGATCAATTGTTTCATGCTCAATCTCAACGGTTAGAATTGACGAACAAATGAAATATTTAGTTGTATAGATTTTAGAGATGAAAACAGTCAATATGAAACAAATAATGCCAATATCTGTTATCTAGGAAGTCACCTAAGTGAGATAGATGATCAAATAAATTTTGATAATTTCATAAAATATGATGATATAATTGATTTGACAAGTGTTTTCAGGACAAATAAGAAACCCCTCCGAGTCAGTCCGACACTAGCCTTCAGGTACCAAATAGGCCTCCTATCACTTGTGATCTTGAGAATAACTTAACTGATATAGTACTTGAAGATGAGATTCTTGCACCGTCTAACTATATCAAAGAAATTTTAGAAGAAGAGACTTATAAATTTCATGGGCATGGTTAAGATATATTGTTAAAGGAAATCAAGTATATGGAGCCCACGACTATAGTTTTACAAATTAAAGAAGTTTTTTATGAAACTTTAGAGTGGGAACCTATATTTTTAGATAATATGGACCTACCCATATGTGAATGTGATGAGTGAGAACTTGTATTGGGAGATGTGGGCCGTATTAATGACAATTTGATTGTGGACGATTATAGGAAGGAAGATAAATTTGATAAATATTCTTTCAAGCCAAGTTTTAAGGAGATATTTGCGGATGAACTTGATATTCTTTGTGAGTTTGAGTCACGATCACTTTAGGAATATCCTATGGACCATTCTTTTGCTGAACTCTTTGAGGATGAACTCCACTTTTTAAACAAGCTTGATCTCGAAACTCAACACATGATTCATTCGGGCAACAATTTTGTGACTCCTTCAAAACTTCGTCTTCATCTTCAGCGCCTTTTAATCCCTACTTTCACACACCCATCCCTTTACTAACATCTAACCATACCACTAACATGTATATTTTCTTTTTCTATTTCTTATACTTTTTTTTACCAGCCCTGGCCTTATATCGACAAAAATTTTGAATGGATGGTACTAATTTATGGACTAACGCAGTCTCTTAACGTGTAAATACTGTAATAAGCTCTTAGATTTTTCTTTTTGTGAATAAAAACTCACCCTGATGTCTAAGTCTAGCAACCGGAGATGGGGACAATGTTGAGGACATCGTAAAACTCGGGTATGGGGTTGAGCACTCCATTTACTTTTTGCACATCCTGTGTAAATTCTGCATTGCATATATATTGAAAACCCCATACAAATTTTGAAGAATTTTCAAAACATAAAAATGTTGTCTTCAGGTTAGCTAGCGGGGAAACTTAAACTCGAAGTTTGATGGTTTAGTAGATAAGATAGAAACAACTAAATCCTATTTTTAGTGATTGAAAACCCGAAAGATAACCCTCCTTTGAGTTTAACCGTAACTAATATACTTCTTTTCATCCCACTACATGCGTCTTGAATTTTTGAGAATTAGATGAAATGTCTTAAAACGTTTGAAAAATCGTTAAACTTCTTTAGGATCAAACATGTTTGTTCTGAAATAAGTAATATCAAGAATAGTTCATAAAGTGAAGTGAATATGAAGGATATTATTGAAAATATTAATAGAGGCTAAAAATCTGAAAAATAATCCATCCGGAACTTTGTAGGTGTGATTACACACATTATCCACAAAAACACGTCTTTGCAATAAGAAATTAAAAAAAACGGGCAATATCTCCGTTCGCACTACTTTCAGAATATTTTAAACGCAACAAAATGAGTCTTTTGTTTTATGGCCTTGGTGACTTAGGCAATTAAGTTCTAGGGGCGTCTCCACACCTAATTCTCTAAAGCCATCTAATTTGGGAGACATTGACCCAAATCTCGCTAAGTCTCCAATCGCCAAATAAAACAAGTCAAGCAAATATTCTCTCCGAGTTAAAAGTCCTCACGGTTCTTTATAGAAGAATAATTTGGCGGGGACGAATTTTCTATTATAATTGTTTTTTAGCGGAGATATGCAATTTTAATTTTTAAGATTATAAGACTTTTTACACGATCGCGAAAGGTATGTATGAATGAAGACAGGTGAAGGGTATGAGTGAAGAATAAGACTTAGTTTTTTGTTAAAGATAATAGAAATTCTGATTTGAAACTTAACTGGAGGATGAGAATTGAGAAAATTTTAAGTCTTTTCAAACTCGTGTGATCCTTTAAAAGTCTTTCCTGGTCCGTATTTGGGACATGATGACCCTGATCGAAGTTTTTAAAACTTGACGACACTATTAGCACAATCACGTAAAAACGTATATGAACTTATGTTAAATAAAATATGAGGAGTGAAAAATAAGGGCTGGACGTTTCTGACTAGGGTAATACAAGTTCTAGCTTTGATACTAAATCTTAGAATTAGAATCGATAGTTTCCTCATGAAACTAGCATGACGGTGTGAGTGTAATCCGCTGAAACCCTTAGGAGACAAAACTCTTCCTATTAGGGACACCTAGAAGTTTAATGGGTTGTTGCATAGGCTCAGTGCAATCGCGTTCCCTGCAAAAGTGAGGATATGATTTCATTTTACTCGGGACGAGCAAAAGATAGTTTTGGGGGTATTTGATCATCACGTTTTATTACATTTTAGTACCGCTCATTTCCTATCATTTTGTCAATAAACAGTGCTATTTAATCTGTGTCTGCTTATTAGTACAGATTACAGGTACACAGGTAAAAACACTGGAGACTGTACACAACATACACAGAAACAATGGTTTTTAGCGGAAACTGCAAACGGGACAGAATACAGATCAAGTCATGTGGGTTTTACAACAAATAAAGTTGTGTAAAATAATATTTCATTTTTGGTCCAACATGATTTTTCAAACGTTTTAAGACATTTAAGAGGATCAAGTAGACATGAGCCATTATGAGGATCAAGTGGGCATGAGCTATCGTGAGCATCAAGTGGGTAAACACCATCATGATGCAAGCAAGTGGGTGTGCTAGTAAACTGTGTGATAAAAAAGAATTGATGTGAAGTGTGAACACACACCCACTTGACTCTCTTCTCTGTGTTTTAGCTCCAGATTGCAATTGAAAGAAATTACAACTATAGGGAGATGCTCATGTGACCAGAAGACTACAGCGAAAAGGTAGGTCCCATCCTCCATTTCTTGGCCACAAATTGCGGTCAAGGCAGAGCCAATTTGGCTCGTGGTACTATTGTGGGTCCCTTGTTGTCATGTCAGTCTATTTTTATATACTATTTTTATATGCAACTTTTTATTTTGGGTTGTCTATATATAGCAAATCTCAGATTAAGTTATGGGTTGGATTCTTGAACTGAAAAATAGATTGTAATGCTTCCCAACTTCTTCTTCTTCCCTTTGCAAGCTCTCATTTGAGAGCTTGGAAAGTGGAAGTTGAATTGTAAGCTATCTTGTACTCAAGTCCTTCCAAATGTGAATAAAGAACTTGCAATCTTTTGTTTAAATTCTTTCTTGTTTCTTTACTTGCTTATTATTTCTTCTCTTGTGTTTTATTTTCTCTTGTTGTGATGCTTGAGTACTCTTCATGGTTGTGGTAATGGTAAGGATGTGAGATGAATGGTTTTACCTTCCTCCTTCTTTTATGAATATTTAATGTGCTTAAAATGAGATTGTAAGTTTAAGATTTCCTATTGGTTTTGGTTTGATATAGTATTGTGATTCCATGGTCACTTAGTAATCTCATCACATACCATATTCTCAACAAGTTTCCTTTAGGCAATGTTAAGTTTAGAATCAACTAGTGTTAAGATTGTTATAGGGTATTTTGTTAACAAATTGATTGACACTCTTCCTCCTTCATATACCCTATACTATCACCACTCACTTAGCAAGTTTAATGCTAAACCACTTGCTCTCAATGCTAATTTTGTGTATTTGTTGATAATTTATGCTTGCTAACCCTTGTGCATAGTTTGATACTTCATGCTTGGACATACAAACGATAAGTGAGAACAATATGGATTCGTTTCATTTCTTGCATAGAACTTCGATATCTTGTTGGCTTGCGCTTTGGGAACGCTTTGACAAGCCATACTTTACGTCAGAATCAACACAAGGAAGGAACAACTCATAATCAAGGGAGTGTCTAAGAATTCGCCAAAAGATAACCATCCGATTCGGAACCATGACCGTTTTACGTTTTCTTAACTTTGTTCTCTAATTTTGTATTTTCTAATTGTTGTGAAAAAACTCAATTCTTTCTCTTTGAACCTTTAAAAACTCTTAAATCACCAATTCCCTATGGATCGACCCAAACTTGCCGGCTCGCTACAACATGCCGTACATTTACGGTTTATAAATTTTAAAACGAGACCAAGCTCGCGTGCGCTGCATTTCCAAACCCTTTCTTTCAAAACAATAAAAACGCACGTGGGTGAAGTCCCAACATCGTGCAATATACTTGTGGGTGCGAACGGAATGGACGGAAGGGGTACGGACAGTGGTGCAACACCAGCCCTCTTGAGCTCCTTACGCAGCTCGCTGAGTGCAAGAACCGCTCTACCCCTGCCACCCTTGGTGCGTCCTCCGCCGCTGCCCCTACTGCTACTCCTACTATCCCTGCCCCTCGCTGCTCCCGACATCTCCATCACCCTTAGATCTATAGATAGTTGCAATCATTACATATGCATGCAATATATGTATGTAAGAGAAATAATAATAACAATACATGTACTGATCTTATAAAATTTAATGACATAATATAATATTAATGATAACCTTTTTCGTTTCATAGATGTAGTAGATGTTGTAGGAATATCTACTTAGATTTCATTATCAATATCATTCCTAACCCAAGTAACTTCACGTTCAGCCAAAGACAGTCTGTCTACAGAGACAGGCGGTTGGAGCACTCTAACTTTTCCCTCTTCTTCCTCCTCATCGATGTCATCTATATGATCCTCGAATTCTGGGAAATCAAAAATATCTCCTGGTTTCCATCGGCATACAACACTACATCCCGGGTGCTTCAAGCACTTTGAGTAGTATACTTGAAGCGTTTGAAACGGAATGATGAACGGATCATCCTGAAGGCAAAACTAACGAGTATTTACACTAGCTAATCTATATTTATCTTTGCAAGTCTCGAGGTTTTCTCTCCACCTATTCGTATCAGTTCATGTATCGTACCAAATACACTGAAATATATAAATCGATTCTGATCGTCGCGGATATTGGATACTAAGTATGTAATCTAAATACCTATAATAAACCATACCGTTCGATCATACGGTCGCAACCCCACTATTCTAGATGATTCGAGATTTTTCTATATCCTTAACATCAAATTTGTATCTAAGAACACCGAATCCTTTGTGTATGCAATCTCCATGCTTGGATACTGAACTAGACATGTGGCGTCTCTCTCTAATGATACAAACATGTTCGGATGTTGGATCTGAAAAAGAAAATTATGCGGAAAATACATAGCGATATAAGTATAGATTAACACTACTCGCAAAAACAAGAGATTCGAACATCTTACATGATTTGCAAACCAGTCGTAAAAAATTTCCTGATGATATTTATCCAATCGATCATCAGTCTAATTAGGATGCTCCTCACGTACTTCATTGTTATGAATTCTGTTATCAACATTAAATTTTGATATCAACATTATATTATTTCATATGTTTACATAAATAAAGAATAATTAATGCAAAATAGACTTACTCTCTAACTTCATCAAGACATCCGCTATTGAGGAGGACAAACCGATGTATCTTGTTGATAAACATGGGTTCTACTCTCTTGTTATCAGCTTTACCGTATGTCCCATCCTGAATTCTCCAAAACCTTTTAAGTTTCGTCTCAATGTCTTCGTCTGGACATAGTGGGAACAAAATGTAATTACTTCCTCTAGGAGATAACCTTACATGATAGAACCCTCTGATCGATTTCTATTGCGTATATAATTTTTTAGAGTATAGAGATACCTAAAAAAACATATGTTAAATAAACAAATACAAGCATATATATAAGATAGCAAATATTTAATAAAATGCGTGAACCAAAAAATTCAAAGTACCTTTCGACAGGATACATCCATCTGTACCGATCCGGGAAGCTTGGCCTCGGTTGTAAGATGAACCATCAGGTGTATTATGATATCGAAAAAAGACGGCGGAAACATCCGATCAAGCTTGTACAATATCAAGGGGACCGCAGTTTCTAGCTTCTCAAGCGCCACAACATCGATGTTTTTAGCGCACAATTACTTAAAGAAGCAACAAAAATCGTTAAGTACTAGACCGACCGAATTAGGAAGGGAAGTCCTGAGAGATAATGGGAGAAGATACTCCATAATAATATGGTGATCATGAATTTTCAGCCCATCGACCTTGCCTTTCACAACCTTTATCTTTTTACTAAATAATTCTGAGAAACCTGTGGGAACTTTCAAATCATGAAACAACTGCAAGAACCTTTTCTTCTCCGGTTGTAACTTATGATATGCTGTACTGGGAAGTACAAACTTGCTTGATTTACATGCTATAAGTTTAAGATGCAATTCACTTCTACTTTCCCAGTCATGAATATCCATCCGAGTTCGGAGGTTGACTTTCGATTTTCCGCCTTTATAAAGAAGCAAGTTAAGTACGTTCTCGAATACTCCCTTATCGATGTGCATGATGTCCAGACAATGACGCACTAAATTTATAGACCGGTACGGTAGCTTGTAGAAACTGTTTAACTTTTTTCAGCAAGGTGGAGTGTCCTGTCTTGCCGGATATATCCCAAAGGTCATATTATCGTAACCATCCCACCGAGCAATCACATCATCTCCGGAAAATAGGACTGGAGGCCCATGAAGCTCCTGATGACCATTAATGTGAGCACTGTCAAGCATGTAAGGATGGTCTATTAGTAAGAAATGCCAATGACCGCAATAAAAAATCTCAATCGTCTCGATGTTGTATCTTGGTGGTAGTAAGGACATGCTTTGTAACCATGTATGAACCAACCTCATAGCATTCTGTTCACAGCAGAATATTGCATTTAATACCGCCCATTCTTCTGCTCGTTTGTTTATAGGCAGGTACTTTTAATCCGTGTTTTCTATATATTTACAGGTTACAGGTTTCTAGTCCAAAATAACGAAAATCATATAAAATCTCCTCAGTTACGCAAAAATCCCGAACATTTGCCACAGACCGATAAAATCCGAGTTCCGGTGTTGCGAGCTTTGAAAAATCGTTTTTCCCCCTTCATATTCCACTTCCCCGCGGACACACGGGGTGCGCGACATCGACTTAAATTGGTATAAGAGCCTAACTAAACCATAGCTAACAGTTTAGACGAAGTGTAAAACTACCAAACCGAAATAACTCCGAAACATGAAACCTAAACTCCAAGTTTCTGTCAAATTTTTCCGAGCCTCTAAAATTTTTTTAAACAATTGCAGAGTGCTATTCGTCTTGTGAGATGAACACACACAAAAAATAAAGCAATTTCACCTGAATGTGACCGGCCAAAACCACATTTTTCCCGGCCTCAACTTTTTTATTTTGGTGGAATTTTTTGAATTTTGGTCTGTGTTCTAGTTGCTTGGATTTAAGGTCTCAGGTGTTGTTTGTTTTTGCCAATTTTGGATATACTGTTATCTTTTACTGTAGCAATATGGAGTGTTTCGAAGTCATAGTTTTAACGTCGTTTAAAGTTTAAAGTTTTGATATATGTGTTTGGAAACGTTGACTAATTTCTAAACGTCGATTAGTTGGGGTTGCACATATCTGTGTCGCTGTTTTTGTTGGTTTGTGTATATGAACTTTATTGGATCATCATGGATGAATAGCCGGGGATGTAAGATGAGGGTTTTCATTATTTCATTCGATATATATTTGTAAAGTAATGTAATGTTATTTTGCGGGGCACATCCGTGTTGAGATTGTAGCCACTGTTGTATTATTTCTTTTACTGTTTTCTACTCCTAGGATAGACCCAAGGTGGGTTGCACAAACTACCGGGTATTTTGAAGTGCCGAGTGGCATACTCATTTTACTGAGAGAGGTTGCTTCACTTCGGGTATTTGGCTGGTAGTTTTCCGCACCCGTAGGGGCCTGGGGTGGGGTTTGGCTATTCATCATGACCGTGGAATCCGTCTTTCGTTATAGGCTTAAACGAAACGCGAAATTCCTAGTATATCCAACATGTTCATCTGTGATCTGGAATGTCTATTATTGTGTCATACGAATGGTTATTATATATATATATGTGTGTGTGTATATATGTATATATATGTATATATATGTGTATATATATATATGTATATATATGTGTGTGTGTGTGTGTGTGTGTGTGTGTATTCTATATAATAGATGTTGCTTATGTTTTGCATTCGCACTAGTCCCGTCCCCGCTCTGGTGTTAGTTAAGTAACCTAACGGTGTTAGACGGGGCCCAGTGGCGAATGCGAATGGCATAAGTGGACGTGGTATTTTCTTCTTTTTCTGTGATGATAGGTATAAATGATGGGACTGCATTACATTAATGCAAAGCAAACGAAACAAAGCTAAATCGTTGGAACAAATTTTTAAACCACTCGATTATTTTAAAACAGGAGACTTTTAAATGCGGAGCTTAAACCACTCCTTTTAAAAGCTATCAAGTTCCTTCGATTATGTCAAGTTCACTACGTTCACGGTTTCGCCAAAACCATTCGTAGCCTTTCGTCATTTCAGTTGAATATTCAGTAGTATTCAAGCTATGTATTTTGACATTCGTCAAGGCATAGTGATTGGTAGTTGCTGGATATTCATTTGTAGCATAGATAGATGTGTTGGTTTCGGATAGTCGTACTACTGTTTTGGCCTTCATCAATAGTATGTATGGGTGGGTTCAAAAACTTGGACAATGACGGGTAGAACTTGACATGCGACTTATGATATGTTGGCCTTCATCAATGTCATAAGAGCATGGAGAAAAAATCCACATCGGGAGTTTCTAAAGAAACTGAAACTTGCTAATGCTGCATACCATTTGGAGTGTGATAATGTAGGTAAAATTCCTTCAGGATTATCACATAATGATATTTGGATGCTGATCCTACTATGAGTATATGCTACTCCTCAGAAGATTTTTCACTTAACGATCAATGCTATAAACCAAGTAGGTGTCTAGAACAGTGTTAGCGGGGCTACGCCTCCAGGAAAAAGAAGTTATTTAATTAAGGAACTTCGCGAAAGCGTCGAAAAACCTCCCTCAAAGTACCGACACTAGCCTGGATGAAAGGTTAAGCATGTATTGTACGGTGAGATTAATCCTGACTAATTCTTCATTTATAGTTTAATGAAGGATTCTAGAAACAGTGGAAGCCATCCTGTTTAGATAAATTAAAAACCAATCTAAACTTGCAAGAGCATCATGCTGAGTATTTTCTTCTCTCTCTCCTAATTGCAATGACCAGGTGACCACATTAGGTTACAGTTAGATAATAAAATAACTGAGTTATACTATATTAACTGGTAAAGGTTTTTCTAGATGTCCATTACCTATGACAAGATGGACCACCTCATTACTACTCAAGCCCCCGCCGTCCCAGGTCCAGTTTCCACCGTCACGAATGTTGATATCCGTAAAACATCGAAAAAGGATAGTGCGAATGCCAAGTGCCTTATGTTGGCCTCAGTAGATGGTGAATACCAGAGGCAGCACGAGAAGATAGACTTTATTTCCATCTTCTTCCATAACAAAGTATTATATGGAGAGCAATCTCGTATCGCAAGATATGAGACCTCGAAGGAATTGTTTCAAGCAAGGTTGGCTATCGGGTCGTCTGTAAGGGACCATGTCCCTACAATGATTAGCTATATTAAAAAGCTCGCAGGACCTGGAGACCACATGGGAGAACGAGTCATGTACTGACTTAATTCTACAGTCCCTACCTTCTACTTACGCCCAGGGGAAGAAAGTTATATTTCCAGTTGAGGGCACCCTGAAGAAAACCAGGGAGACACCAGCTCTGCTTATTGGGGAATCTTCCTCTTCTAGATCGAAGAAGAAAGCCAAGGTTGAGAAGAAGAAGACTTTTATAAAGCCGATAGGCGGTATCCGTAAGGTAGAAGGAAAGGGTAGGGAAAAAGTTTCGGGGTTAACAGTAGATAAGGAGGGATGTTCATATTGTCACGGGAAAGGGCATTTGGCAGAGAGAATGCAGGGATTGGAAAGCCAGAATCAAGGATCCGAAACATGTTATGGCTTCGAATTCGAATGTGTTTGTGATTGAAAACAGTCTGTCAATTAACTCTACTTCCTGGGTACTAGATACCTGATCAGGATCTCATTTCTGTAATTTTATACAGGCTTTGACAAACCGTAGAGTTATCAGGGCAGGTGGTTTGACTCTCACGGTTGCTAACGAAATGAGTGTGGACGCTGTATCCGTAGGGTATATCACCTAGGATTGACAAGTGGGCAGATATTGATTTTACATAACCGTTTGTGTGTACCTAGTCTAGTTTGTAAGCGATGTGGTCCACATCCACCTAAATCAAAGTTTGATTGGGTCAGGTACACTAGAGGACAGTATATACGTGTTAAATCAAGCTCAGGTTTTCAACGTTCAGAACACACATAAAAGAATGTCTCCAGAATTAAATAAAACTTTCTTATGGTATTGTAGACAGGGTCACATCAATGAAACATGGTTGTCGAAGTTATATAGAGAGGGATATTTGGATCCGTTCGAATATCAGTCTTATGCAACTTGTTAATCTTGTCTCATAGGAAAGATGACAAAGTCTCCGTTCACTGGACACGGAGCAAGAGCGAGCGAGCTCTTGGGACTCATACACAGCGACGTATGTGGTCGAATATCTACAGATGCATGAAGTGGTTATTCCTATTTCATTATTTTCACGGATGATTTCTCTAGGTTAGGACATGTCATCTTGATGAAGCATAAATCCGAGGCCTCTGGAAAACTCCGAGAATATAAGAATGAAGTAGAAAAATAAACAGGCAAAAGTATCAAGACACTGAGATCTGATCGATGTGGTGAACACTTAATTGCCGAGTTCTTAGGTTACTTAAAAGAGAATGGAATTCTCTCTCAGCTTACTCCTCCATACACACCACAACAAAACGGTGTATCGGAAAGGCAGAACAGAACCCTATCAGATATGGTTCATTCCATGATGAGTAACGCTGAGTTGCCGCGATCCTTCTAAAATTATGCACTAGAATCATCTGCATATCTTTTGAATAAGGTTCCTACCAAGACGTGCCTACCACACCATATTAGATGTGGAGTTGGAAGAAACCCTATCTTCAGTATCTGAAGATATAGGAGTGTCCAGCTTTTGTCAAAAAGCAGTATGTGGACAAGTTCGAGACACGCTCAGTACTGTGTAGGTTTGTGGGATACCCAAGGAACTCCACGGGTATCTTTTCTATTATGCAGAGGAACAAATGAATTTTTGTTCCTCATCATGCCCATTTTATAGAAAATCAATTTTTTGAAAATGAAACTAGTGGGAGTGCAATAGAACTGGAAGAAATTCCAGAACCACAAACTATTACTGAAACTATAGTAGAACCAGAGATTTCAAAAGAACAGGACATTCCTACGCCAATCCGTGGGACATGTAGGCAGTCTTATCCGCCCGAGAGATACTATGGTTTTCTCATAGACGGGGATAGAGAGGATTGCATCATTTACAATGATGAGCCAACTATCTTCCAGTAAGCCATTCAAAGCAGGTGACTCGGTAAAATGGCTGGATGCAATGCGGACCGAGATGGAGTCCATGTACACCAACAAAGTATACGCTTTGAACATTGCTCCCATAGGGGTAAAACCCGTAAGGTGCAAATGGATCTTCGGAAAGAAGATTGGTGTAGGTGGACAGGTTGAAACTTATAAGGCTAGACTTGTTGCAAAAGATTTTCATCAAAGACCTAGTTTGGACTATGACGAAACCTTTTCTCCAGTGGCTATGCTCAAATCCATTCGGATCCATCTTGCCATTGCTGCCTTCCAGGATTATGAGATCCGGAAGATGGACGTAAAGACGGCTTTTCTAAATAGTTATTTAGAAGAGTGCGTCTATATGGATCGGCTAGAGAGTTTCAATCAGAGTGGGAGCAGCGGGAAAGTGTGCAAGTTGCTTAAGTCCATTTATGGACTAAAGCAGGTATCACGGAGTTAGAACATCTGTTTTAATGAGACGGTCAAAGAATTCGACTTTATCAAAAATCCAGATGAACCATGCATTTATAGTAAGATTGTAGGGAGAACTGTGGGATTCCTCATCTAGTACATAGATGACATTCTCCTGATAGGAAATGACATTCTTATGCTACAATCAGTCAAAGGATTCTTGTCACTAAGGTTCTCCATGAAAGATCTGGGTGATGACAACCACATTCTCGGGATCCAGATCTATCGTGATAGATCAAAGAGGATAGTGGGACTTTTACAGTGAAGGTACATAAACACCATACTAAAAATATTTAGTATGGAAGATTCAAAGCACGGCAGTCTACCGGTTTATCACGGAATCGCCCTTTCCAAAAAGATGTCTTCCAAGACTAATTTGGAATGGGCTCGCATCACATCTATACCCTACGCTTCTGCGGTAGGCTCCATAATATATGAGATGTTGTGTACCAGACCAAATATTGCTTACACACTTAGGGTTGTAAGCCGGTATCAGTCAAACCCAAGGGAGAAACACTGGATAGCAGTAAAGAACGTTCTCAAGAACCTGAGAAGGACTAAGGAGATGTTCTTTGTGTATGGCAGAAATGACCTCCAGATCGAGACCTTTGCTGACTCCAGCTTCCAGAGTGATAATGATGACTCCAAGTCCATGTCGGGTTATGTCTTTACCTTCCATGGAGGGACAGTCTGTTGCAAGAGCTCTAAGCAGGACACCGTTGTTGACTCGATAATGGAAACGGAGTAGTTCGCCGCATGAGACGCCGCAAAAGAGGTATTCTTGATGAGGAAATTCTTAACTGAATTTCAGGAGGTTCCCTCCATTGTTGATCCAATACTTTAGTATTGTGACAACAAACGGCGCTACAGCTTTAGGGAAGGAACCCAGGTCCCATCAGAGATCCAGACATATCTTGAAATGGTAGCACCTGATCAGTGATCGTTAATCTCCAGGAGATCGAAGTGAGGAGAGTAGATACGGAGAACAACACAACAGATCCACTCACAGAGGCCACCCCTCAGACAGTGTTTAAGTGGCTATTCGAGATCTTAGGTCTGCGATATCCCAGTATATGGCCTTAGTCCAAGTGGGGGATTGTTAGTGATATATGCCCTAGAGGCCATTATTGTATCATACTAGTTTGTATATTACTTTATGGAAGCTTGAGATATACACGGATATAGTAACAGTCTTGCTCGAAATGGTAGTATGCTACTTGGTTTGTTCTACCTCAATATGTGCATGTGTTTTCTTAGCATATCGCTTATACATATTGGTAGAGCCATTGGAATCTTTTGCTTGATTACCAGCGCTGTGATGGCAGTCACACTAGTGGGGGCAGGGTAATCTATAAGCACATCCTATACAGGTCCCTAGTTGTAGGATTATTGAGACGGGGCATCGATACTCCAGAGTAGACTACTGTATACGCTTCGCATCCCAGCAGGGGAGATTGTCTGTCCCACAGCCATTAGTACGTCTTACTTGAGATTGTATGCAGGTGCTCATTAGGTTATGAGTACACTGGACAGGACTCGTCGGGAACTGTTGGTGGGTATTATACCTATCGTCGGGTAGCAGTTCCCAGGTGACATGAGTACAGCTTAGTCCGTCGACTTGACACTGCTACTTTGCCTCGAGTGTGTCCCCACTGTACATTGATTACTACTCTACCACGACTCAAAGGAGTCGTGCAAACAGATAGTAGTTAGGTGCAGTCTCGAAGCACTTGGAGGCAGTGGAGGTTGGATAGGATTCGTCTCTCCCCATCTTGGGGGTTGATATCGCGCTGTGTTCGGAAGGCCATTACACAAAGTCCTTGGCCAAGGCAAGCGAGATTTACATGTAAGTATTCCAGTAGTTTCTCAGGGTGTTTTGGGCTACACTCCGACGCGACTTATTGCGCTATTAGGGGTCTAAGGATTACCGCCCCTAGGCCCGATATGCGATACACTTAGACGAACAGACCGGTTTGTATGAAGATTGTCACATACAGACTCAGTAGGAGTTCGGATGAGTTAGCTCATCGGCCTTCTTATCGACACATACCTGGGTAGCCGTTACGTGCAGCTAGTAACGCTTGCGGCTTGTGGTTAAACCCACTGCCAGCGTAGTGTCGAGTCTTTAGAGTCCCACACAGAGGGTTTCCTGCACCGGGCAAAAGATGTAGAGTCCGTATGGTTTTACGACAGGGCTTCGATTACTTACGTGTACTTGTGCATGTATGATGATCGGGCGGATAATACTAGTGGGCTTTGGTTTAAGACGGATCCTAGTATTATATTGATGGATTATTTTCTTCTCTTTGTATTCGTATTCTTCGAAATGCGGATGCGGGTATGTATATACGGATGAGGGGCATTCTCGTAATTTCACGGGAAAGCTTCTAGAAGTGGAAACCTCATTTAGGGTTTTAATTCTTTTTGGATTAAAACAAATGAGGTGGAGTAAATGAGGTGCAAACTTGACAAAAGAAATTCATGGCTCTTGGTGACTCACACCCATGACTCACCTCTTGATATTTTAGAACCTCACAAGATATTTTGTGAGATTTTGTTTTTATCCCATCAATTATTAGTTTGGTTCAATTATTCAAGACAAATGAGCTATGGTTATTCTTGAGTTGCTTTCTACACTCTCATCTTCTTCAAGTGATCTTCTTCTTCCTCTAAATCCTAAAGCTCTCATGTGTTGAGAATCCTAGGGTTCCAAAAGACAAAGTAACTCATCTTCTCACTCTATACCATCTAGAACTTCTAGTTTAGCGAACTAGAAGCCATAGTTATCTCAGATTCGAGGTAGGAGCTCGGACTATAGACTCTCGGGTGGATCATCTTTGACTCGAGGAGGCCGTCGAGGTTGCCCAATCCGTTTTCGATCCTTGGAGCTGACGACGAGTAAAGGATAGCGATGACGACCCGAAGGACTTGGTATCATGAGGTATAACTTCCATCCGAGTAGTTAAACCTTATTGTAAGTTTGCTAGTTTGGGTTTAGTATTGATCCAAAAGTTCAAGTCGGTGTTGCGAGCTTTGAAAAATCGTTTTTTGCATATTCCGCCTCCCCGCGGACACGCGGGATGCGTGACATCGACTTACACTATTATCCTAACATCATTTTAAGAATAGCAAAAGAAAAGCACAAGACTAATCCTAACTCTACTAACCAATCTTAACCCTAACAAGTTTACATGAACATAAATACGAACACGTAAGATAGAATTGAACATACGCATATACAACTTCATTGACTCGTCTAAAGCAAGAACACAAATACAAACCATCTCTTGTAGACAACTCATACTCAACTGGATAGTTACAAGCGAAACCGTCTTGATTGCGGTAAGTAGAGAACAAAGTAGAACGCATATCATAAAACATATCTCGGTTTTTCTGTTCCAATAACATTCCATACACAGGAAAGTCATTAATTATCCACATTAAAGTCGCATGCAATGTGAAGGTAGTAGCTGTGTTAGCATCATAAGTTTCCACACCATCCATGAATAAGAATTTTAATTCATCGATCAGTGGTCAGAGGTCAACGTCGATATTTTTTCTTGGTGATTTTGGTCAATCAATAAGAAGTGGAATCATAAAATAGGATTGATCCATAGCCAACCATGGCGACAGATTATAAACCATCATTACAACGGGCCATGTGCTGTGTCCTCCACCTATATAGTTGAAAAGGCAGAATCCATCACTAGCCAGTCCGAGCCTGATATTGCGAGGATCATTACTGCATGTTGGGTGCCACCTATCAAAATCCTTCCATACCGGCGAATCTCTTGGATGGCTCATTCTTTTGTCTTCACTTGGAGCAGCACGGTGATGCCAAATCATTGCCCCCGCTATCTTCTTACACTTAAGTGGCCTCCACAGCCTCTGTCTTATTGGAAATTATCGTGCTATCTTGACATGTATATCTGGCTTCTTATTAGATTCTTTCGGCTTATACATATCCTCTTCGCAGGTGGGACACTCTTTCAAACCTGAATTCTCATTCCGGTACAGCACAGAATCATTGGGACATGCATGAATCTTCTTACATTTCAGACCTAAATCAGATATCATCTTCTGAGCTTCGTACAAGCCCTCGGGAAAGTTATTTCCCGGAGATATAGATTCTTTCAGGAATTTAAGAAGTATCTGTTTCCCCCAATAAGAGCAAAGCTCTGTTTAAAATTCAAATTTTTAAATAAAGCAATGCTTCATAAGCAGCGCACCACGTGCAAAGCACGTGTGCGCTAGCGCTAGGTGCGCTACGCTCTAAGCAACGCACCACGTGCAAAGCTCGTGTGCGCTTGCGCTAGGTACGCTGTGCTCTAAGCAGCGCACCACATGCAAAGCATGGGTGCGCTAGCGCTAAGTGCGCTGCGCAGCGCACCATGTGCAAAGCACGGGTGCGCTAGCGCTGGAACTAAAAGCTCCCTACCAACAGATCTAAGATCCAATAATAATGATGATTTATTAATTAATCAGAATTAAATTCTGTTAAGGAAAGATTCCTCAAAATCTTTCCAAACAACAAGATTGTGCTCTGTAAATCAGAGCACCGTTGGATCAATGATCCAATGGTGATTAAAAATCACCAAAATAAAGAATAAATTCTGTATGCAAAAGATTTCCCAATCTTGTTAAAAACAAGAAGACTGCCTTCTGTAAATCAGAAGCCCTTGGATCAAAGATCCAACGGTGGGGAAATCTCCAAATCAATTGGAGAAAAGATCTGCTTAACTGATTGAACAAATCAGCTTGCCCTATAAAAAGGCTCCCAGACATAAAGTCTCGATATACAGAAATATAGAGAGGAACCCCCCAGAAGCTTGAGAAAATCTCAGAAAGAAGAGCCAAGCTCTGGATAGAAGAATTTCTTTTTTTCAAGATAAAAGAACAGAGAGATGAAATCATCTCATAATTAAAAAGAAGAATTTACTTCTTTCTCACAGATCATAGATCTATAAGACTAAAGTCTTTCTCAAAATGAACATCCCACCATAAAAAAGGGGGAGAGAATAATTCAATTCTCTTAAGGATCATAGATCCATAAAGGCAAAGCCTTTCATCAATACAAGAGATTGAAGTATCTCATATAAATTAAGAACTTTTGTTCTTAGGATCTTGAGACAAAATCTCTCCTAAGGGAGAATTTATTTCCCAGATCATAAAATTGATCAAATACGTTTCTGCGCTCTTGGACTGGCGCTCAGCGCTAAGCGCAGCACGTGTCACTCATGTGTGCGCCATTCAACAGTTAGCGCTTTGCGCTCTGGAACTAGCGCTTTGCACTCATGGACTGGCGGTCAGCGCCAAGCACACCACGTGCTCCTTACATGTGCGCCAATGAACAAATAGCGCCATGCGCTCATAAATTAGCGCAACGTGCTCATGGACTGGCGTAAAGCGCCAAGCGCGCTACTTATCCCTCACGTGTGCGCTACTCGGCAGAAGCGCACCGCGTTCTTTGACTGGTGCAAAGCGCCAAGCGCATCACGTGCCCTTCACATGTGCGCTGATAGAACATAAATTTTTCTTTAATAAGCCCAGAGCTATGATGAATGCTCAGCATTCAACAAAAGACAGAAATACTGTCAGAATCCAAATCAATGCTCAGTATTGTTAAAAGTGCCAAACCCAAATAAATGCTCAACAGCGCAAAATAAATGTTAAACAGTTTAACTCGATTGGACTTAGCCCAAAATTGGCCATAATTCCTCAACTCAGATTGACTGAGCTTATATGCTCACAAATCTTTTAATAAACCTTAGTCCTAAATTGGACTACAGATCTCCAAACCAACCTTGGTTCAAGGGTACATCTCTTCACTCCTCTGATATTTGTCGTTGCAATCCTTCAACGTCTTCAGAAAGGTGACGGGTCCCGACATCCATACAATCCATAGACTATGACGTCTTTAAACTGGACTGTGGGGTCCTTAAAGCCACGGACTATAATGTCCTTAACCTCGTACTGTGGGGCCCCTTTAAACCAACGGACTATGATGTCCTTAACCTTGGACTGTGGGGTCCCTTTAAACCCACGGACAATGATGTCCTTAACCCTAGACTGTGGGGTCCCTTTAAACCTATGGACTATGATGTCCTTAACTTCGGATTGTAGGGTCCCTTTAAACCCACGGACTATGATGTCCTTATCCTTGGACTGTGGGTCTCTAAACCCATGGAATATGATGTCCTTAACCTTAGACTGTAGGGTCCTTAACCTTGGACCGTAATGTCCTTAAACTAATCGACCTCAATGTCCCTAAACTAAACAATAGAGCCCAAATGCTCTCTTATTAGATCTAAATGTTCCCGTTGAGTTGATCTTAGTCTAAAATTAGACTAACGTATTCTCAACGAACGTTTAAGTTGATCTTAGTCTCAAATGAGACTAACGTATCCTTAAACCCAACCCAAAACCCAAATCTAAGAAAATACGGATTTGGACCAATCCACGCCCTACGGGAGACAACATAAATTAGTCTCCGTATACAATCCATGGGGAACCAAAAACAAAACAAACACACACGACATGAAGTGACCATCTTGAGAAGGAGAAAGTGGTTACCGAGATGCGGTAGCATAATTAACTACAGGGGCTTACGCCTGCAGGGAAGAGCGTCCCCACAATCAAAAACCCCTCAACGATGGAGAATCTGACGAAGTCTGCTACATCGGCCACATCCGTTTAAACCCTCGATACATGGTGTCATAAATCAATTTGGAATCTTCGGAGAAGTGGACGGATAGCACCAAATAGCATCTGCCCTCGAAATTCAGGCAAGACGATCCCAGACAGTCGCGTCTCTGTGTTCGGCAGAGAACAGTATCGTGAATGACTTGTTGCTTCGTCTATTTAGACATTTAATATGGAAAAGATGTTCGAACCATGATAGTGTTGAATATTTTGCAATCTCAAAGATTGGCCTCCTGGCATCATTCATGTACTTCTCATACTCATCCGCAAGAGGAACTTGACCAGAAGGAGAATTACTATCACCGAGAGCAGCCTCTACCATATCCTTCATTTTCTCTTTTGGAAAAAATTATCTTCTTCTTCTTCCGCCGCACTATCATCTTATTCTTCATCTTCTCCTTCCCCGTGATATAACCAAGTCGAATAAAATTTGGTAAAACCATGCTTTACGATGTGAAGTTGTTATGTGTGTCTCACATTCATCCCTATTGATTTCCCGATTTGATCTGGCATTATAATGAAGCAAATTTGAAGTTACTTCCAGGATAGACGTATGGTATAGACGTCTGTTGGTTAGTTTTGCTCACTCTATATCGAAAGTAGAAAGGCAGAATGCAAAAAAAATTAAATTTTGAGCAAGCACAACCAACTAAATCCCTAATGATCAAAGCATAAGCCTAATTTAGCAACTAAAAAGAGTTAATCTATTCGGTTAGAATTTTATACCGAATTATCCGTGTCCTTCGGTCTTCTACCCTCTACCTTAGCTGCATGAGATCTCCATGATCGAGCTTGACCTCCGGCGAAGATGATCCACCCGAGAGATATGGTTCATAGCTCTGACTCTAAACAAAAACCTAGTGGAGCAAATAAAATCTCTAAGTTGCTAATCTAGAGTGTCTAATAATGTAGTGTGTTGTTCTAGTAATTTTTCTACCTCTCTTCACCCTTGATTCTCAACTCATGAGAGTCTAGGGTGAAGAGGAAGAAGTAACTCTAGAATAAGGAGAGAAAGAGAATGGTGTAGTGAAAATCACATTACAAAAACAATAATGCAAGCATGGATTTATCAAATGATTTTTGTAAATATAAAATCCAACCATACTTGAATAGTATAGGCAAATGGATTATACCCCTCTACCTCGTTTAAATTTTCTAGAAAAGAAAAACCATGAAAATGAGGTGTCCTCCTTCTAAAATGTTTTCCCTATAAATACGGAATATACTCTACCGTATATATATGCCTTTATTCGTATCAAAATATGAATACCCAAAGAGCGAGAATAATACAAAGAATATAATACTACAATATACATATCGAAATCTACATATGTAAATTATTAAATCAATACCGGATTCAATAATCCGGCTTAATCCCATGACTGCTAGTATAATCAACCGTCCGATCGAAAGCCCGGATAACACTAGAATATACATATCAAAATATATATATGTAAATTTTTAAATCAATACCTGATTTAATAATTCGGCTTAGTCCTAAACCGGCTAGTATTATCATTCGGATGCCTATGCAGAAGTCATTTCTCACCAAACTGGATTTACTCGTCATTCAGGCATAGGCGAGTCAGGTGATCAAGCAAGGCTAGCGAGACCTCCACGACCCCCTCTCCTGGAAAGGTAGACCAGCCAAGTGCTTGTAGATATTACTTGCTCCGTTCACTCGCGAAGGCTCTTCCGCTCTCTCACTCTTGCTGAGAGTTTGATCTCATTATCTACGTCAATGAATGAGACTATAGGCTGACTACTGTAACTACCTAATTGTCTTTATAACATCACTATAGACCTTCAACAAGTAGGTATCTAACCTACAATGTCACCCTTTTTTTTGAAAGCCGAAATCGTCGTACTGTCGTCATTCGCAAAAGTGGCTCTAGGCATCCAGAGCTGCTTACAATCTATCTCTTCGAAATGCTTACAATCTATCCCTTCGAAAGGCCTAGCTTAATTAATAGGCTGATCATCAAAGCGTACTTACTTATGTTAAGTTAAGGTTCTAAAGAGAGTTGACTGGCAAAAAGCAGATCGTCGGCTTAGGGCATAGACTGACTCCGAGTGACGATAAACTGCTATTTCGCCAGTTTGTCGGCAGCTTGTCAGAGACAGCGTTCGAATGGTACTCTGAACTCCCGAATGACTCTGTCAAGACATTTGCAGAAATGGAGCTGTTGTTCACACAAATATTTGCAAGCGCTAGCGAGCGTACTTCGATTACCACACTAATTAATGCCAGGGTGAAACCTGGAGAAACATGGGTTCAATACGTGATACGGTGGCGGAACTTATGGTCAAAATGCGAGCAGCGCATCGAAGAGGCTCCCACGGTAGGCATGTTCGTGGGTACTATCGACCCTCAGGCGACCATTTCCCAATTCATGATGTTTTTCAAGTCGACCACTTTCTAGGCCTTGATTGACAAGATGGCCGAAATGGACCAGATGGGCCACAGGCCTTCCTCTTCGAAGTCGGAGCCTCGAAACGAAACAGGGAAGGGGAAAGCAACCTTCGTCACCAACACTCAACAATGGCCGAGCAACTTAAAGCCGGTTGTTCGCCAAAACAACGTGCGTCCACTCACATCCCTCGAGGAGAGACTGGGTCGTCCTTACACGTTTCCCCGGGATAAAATGAGGAGACTGTTCGAGTTGGCAGTACGCAACAAACTCATCAATCTGCTGGATCCAAAACGTCCGTTGCAGCCAGGCGATGTCAACAATTCTAATTACTGCCGTTACCACCAAGTAGTAAGCCATCCAATCGAAGAATGCTTCATCTTCAAAGGCTGGATTGAGGACCAATACCAACAAGGCAAGTTCGCATTATCCGAAAACTGGAAGGTGAACCTGCCACAACCTCACGCCCCTAAAAAAGTGGACATGTCGGGGGCATCGTGCTCATTCATAAGAGAAGCCCCATGGGATGTTGTTCTTTCGACAAAAATGAAAAGAATGCTGAATGATCTCCAAACATGCCCGGCAATCAGGTGGAAAAATCCCCTGGAACCCGAGATTGCCGAGGGAATGCTGAAACCGCGCCCAACTACAACAATTGGTGGTGATAGTCAAAGCGCTCGCACCCAGCCATCAAAGTCTTCGAAGAAGAAGAAGAAGAAGAAGACCAAAAAGCCCGTGAAGCTTGATGACAAGCGCACGGACTTGCAAAAATAGATTGACGCGCTGGAAGAATATAACCAGAAGGCGCGGACCCCAATCACACTCTAAGAATTTCTCAGCCACGTCCTTGAGGACGGAGATGACGACAATGGAGAAGACTCGTGGGATGAACCTGAGGATTATGTGGCAAGCTGCCATGTGATCTCTCATTCGTTAATAAACGGTGAAGAAGCTCCTGACGCAAAGAATTTGGGGGCAGATCCTGAGCCGGAACTTCTAGGACCATCAGACGAAATGATTGACGCATTCCTGAACGAAGCTTTTCTGAAAAGCAAAGCTGATCGGGAGCGCGAGATGGCCAAATTTGAAAAGGCCAAACGCCACGACTAGACGAAAGAGCTGAAACATTACCACCGGATCAAAGCATCCCTATATCCAGCAAAAGCAGGCTTAAAGTAAGGAAACGATTCACTAGGGCCCTGTCAATAGGAATGAAGTTGCCCTCTTTCAGAGGAAATTCTCCTGGCGGCATAAATCTTAATGAAGCGGACATACATCCTAATTTCTGGTTATACCATCAGAGGATTGAACACCCTACCGAGGAGTGGATAGCCTTTAAAAACTGGTGGCAGGGATATGTTGCCCACCGACAACACGTTTAACGAGTGAAGCGCAAGGCTCATCAAGAACAGAAAAGCACGACAGATGAACGCAAAAGAGCCGCTGGCAACTGTCACACAGCCAACACAAAGGGATCGCAAGTTATCACCTTTGGAAGTGACTCTGACGAAAAAATCGCCCGCAACCCTTTCTTCAAGGAATCCACCTCCGACACAAAAGATGCGAAGAATTGTGAGAAAATCTAGCTGCGTAATCGTACGTTGTCCAAAAAATCTCAGAACTATGACCGAAACGCCTTTAAACTACTATAAACCCACGACATCACCAGGCTGACGTGGTAAACAAAAAAAAAACAGTATGTCCATAAGCGAAATGGGCACGGATGAAAACCCGAAAGGGCTCCGTGAGTAAAAACAGCAGGACTACCGGCGAGTTTTGTGAAAACCCGAAATGGTGTAATCTCGTTAAAAGACACTTGCAAGGTCCTCTCGACCCTGTAAGGAGAAACCACCCATGTGAGATCCTTACGACTCACAAGGGAGAAACACACTTAGGAATCCTCATGATTCCTAAAGAGAACTTACACTTACGAGATCCTCACGACTTGTAAGGAGAATTCCCTTTTTAGACCCTCACGGCTCATAGGGCTCAAAAGCCTTAAGTTACAGGGATCTGAACCTGTTCTAAAGCCATCACAATCTCCAATTTTGCCCTACAAGCGTCTCGACCCTTGTATACAATCCACGGGCACGAATAAACATTTCCCTAACAAAGTCCTACCAGCGACTTGGGATATGTTTACAAAGTGGACAGCCCTTGTAAGTCCTCTCGACTTATAAGGATAAAACACTCTTGTAAGATCCTTACGACTTATAAGAGAACACACACACTTAAGAATCCTCACGATTCTTAAGGAGAAAATGCACCTGCGAGATCCTCATGACTCGTTGGGAGAAATGTCTTTATGAGACCCTTCCAGCTCGTAAAGTCAAAAAGCCTTAGTCGACAGGATCTTAACCCTATTTCCTAAGCCACCTTTGTTTGAACCGACAAAGGCAAATGATGATTCGCTCCTGGCAATGTCCCAGTTGTAGCGATGTTGATGCCTACATCAGTATTAAGTTCTAAGTTCTTTCAAGGCAAATGATGATTCACCCCTGGCAATATCCCAGTTGTAGTGATACTGCTGCCTAAATCGGTATCAAATCCCAGATTCGCAGTGAAAAGCCAGCAACCCACAAATGCATATGAAATATCCGAAATGATGGGGCAACTTGCAACAAAATCAGCAAGTAAAAATGTATGCATACAGAAACAGCCGAAATGGTTAGGCAACTCGCAATAAAAAGCAGCGAGTAAATAAAACAAATAGCCGAAATGATTGGGCATCGCGAAAAATAGACGAAATGATTGGGCAATCGCGACTCTCACGATATTAAAGCTGAAATGAAAGAGCATCACGGAAAGAAAAAATATATATAAAAAGAAACTTTTTGCCCTACGGGTAAGATCACATAGATCCCTGTATACAATCCAGGGGCACAAACAAAAAGGAAACCACACCTTCCCCCCATGTTCCATCCGAAAGAGAGCCAAGTCTCGACAGTTCATAGACAACCTAGAGACCATCTCAACATTCGTCTTGTTACAGCAGACGCAACGTCAGCAAAGCGGAGTAATGGCAAAACCCCAGCTCCACCTTAGCATTCGTCTCATTACACCAAACGCTATGTCAATGAAGGCGTTCCTTCACAGTCCAGCAGGAAGCAGATGCAACGTCAATGAAAGACCTCATGGTCGAAACAAAGCGGAGTGATGGCAAAATTCCAGCTCCACCGCAGCATTTGTCTCGTTACACCAGACGCAATATCAACAACGGCGTTCCTTCGCAGTCTAGCAGGATGTAAATGCAACGTCAACGAAAGACCTCATGGTTGAAACAAAGCGGAGTGACGGCAAAATCCCAACTCCACCTCAGCATTCGTCTCGTTACACCAGACGCAATGTCAACAATGGCGTTCCTTCGCAGTCCAGCAGGAGGCAGATGCAACATAAACGAAATAACTCATGGTCGAAACAAAGCAGAGTGACGGCAAAATCCCAACTCCACCTCAGCATTCGTCACATTACACCAGACGCAATGTCAACAACGGCGTTCCTTCGCAGTCCAGCAGGAGGCAAATGCAACGTCAACGAAAGACCTCATGGTCAAAACAAAGCGGAGTGACGGCAAAATCCCAGCTCCACCGCAGCATTCGTCTCGTTACACCAGACGCAATGTCAACAACGGCGTTCCTTCGCAGTCCAGCAGGAGGCAGATGTAACGTCAACGAAAGACCTCATGGTCGAAGCAAAGAAGAGTGACGGCAAAATCCCAACTCTACCTCAGCATTCGTCTCGTTACACCAGACGCAATGTCAACAATGGCATTCCTTTGCAGTCCAGCAGGATGTAGATGCAACGTCAACGAAAGACCACATGGTTGAAACAAAGCAGAGTGACGGCAAAATCCCAACTCCACCTCAGCATTCGTCTCGTTACACCAGACGCAATGTCAACAACGGCGTTCCTTCGCAGTCCAGCAGGATGCAGATGCAACGTCAACAAAAGACCTCATGGTCGAAACAAAGCAGAGTGACGACAAAATCCTAACTCCACCTCAGCATTCGTCTCGTTACACCAGACGCAATGTCAACAACGGTGTTCCTTCACAGTCCAGCAGGAGGCAGATGTAACGTCAACGAAAGACCTCATGGTTGAAACAAAGTGGAGTGGCGACAAAATCCCAACTCCATCTCAGCATTCGTCTCGTTACACCAGACGCAATGTCAACAACGGCGTTCCTTCGCAGTCCAGCAGGATGCAGATGCAATGTCAACGAAAGACCTCACGATCGAAACAAAGCGGAGTGATGGCAAAATCCCAATTCCACCTCGACGTTCGTCTCGATACAGCAGACGCGACGTCACCCCAGCGTTCTTCCTCCAACAGGATTCGGACGCGCCAAAGCAACGAAGCAAAGACAATATTCCTAGCTTCACGGTCTTGACGGCAACTCATATAAAACCTGAAAGACTATCGGAGATCATCCCAAACCAGTGAGGAGTGGTCACCACCTCGACGTTCGTGTCGATACAGCAGATGAGATGTCACCCCAGCGTTCTTCCTCCAACAGGATTCGGACGCGCCAAAATAACGAAGCAAAGAAAATATTCCTAGCTTCAAGGTCTTGACAACAACTCATATAAATCCTGAAATACTATCAGAGATCATCCCACACCAGCGCGGAGTGGTCACTCCCTCGACGTTCGTCTTGATACAGTAGACGAGATGTCACCACAGCGTTCTTCCTCCAACAGGATTCGGACACGCCAAACCAAACAAAGCGAAGGCCAAATTCCTAGCTTCATAGTCTTGACGGCAACTTATATAAAACCTGAAAGACTATCGGAGATCATCCCACACCAGCGCGGAGTCGTCACCACCTCGACGTTCGTCTCGATACAGCAGACGAGATGTCATCACGGCGTTCTTCCTCCAATAGGATCGGACATGCTAAAAAAACCGAAGCGATGGCCAAATTCCTAGCTTCAGGGTCTTGACGGTAACTCATATAAAACCTGAAAAACTATCGGAGATCATCCCATACCAGCGCGGAGTGGTTATGACTCATCGGGGCTCCCCAAAATGAGCCTAACCTCAAGTAAATAGCGGCATGGCAAAATTCCTAATGCTTGCTCTTCCGATGGTCAAACTGCCTAAGAATATTGCTTGAAGACGTCTTGTCCATCCCCCGAAGGGATCAGAGACGCGACAGTCGCAAGGCTACTCGAACAGCAAGATTGCCTATCAAGGGATATATCAGTCAACGCGACGGTACAACGGGCAAAACCCTAGTACCACAGACCCTAACGGACCTCTGTAGTAAAGAGCAGAGGTTAACTGTGATGTTAGGACATTCTTGCGAGAACTTCTCGACTCGTCTCAACTCGTGAGGAAATTAGTGTCTTTGCAAGAACTTCTCGATTCGTCTCGACTCGTAAGGAAAAGCCTTAGGCAATGGGGATAAGGACCTGTTTCCTAAGCACTGGGGCTCTGCAAGTCGGTCCAAAATGGACTCTTGCATACTATTCACGGGCCACACTCTCCGAAGTCGAATCTCGACAAGGAGGGAAACAACCACTTACGAGTTCTCTCGACTTGTAAGAGGGAAAATTATCTTATGAGATCCCTACGACTCTCAAGAGAAAGCACACTTGGGAATCCTCACGATTCCTAAGGAGAAAATACACCTATGAGATCCTCTCGACTCGTAGGGAGAAAAGTCTTTATGAGACCCCCACGGCTCATAAAATTGAAAAGTCTTAGGCAGCAGACCTAAACCTGTTTCCTAAGCCATCGTTACCCTACAAAGAGTCTCAGATGGACCATCACTTACTATCTACAGGCCACATTTGCTGAAATTACATGGAAACGACAAAGCGAAGAGAAGAAAGCGACAATTAAGAGAACATTTGATTCACATTCAGTTAGACATTCAAAGCGCACCCATTCATGCATGAGCGAAAAGGTTTAATGCATAAGAAAAACACATGGAAATGGAAAAGCTTGCCATTCATACTTCAGAAAATTCCTACATTGATGAAAACAGTGAACAAAAACATTATTAAAATGATTACAATGGCAAGACATCAAATCCAGGACATGGATTGAGAAATTCAAAAGTGAGGCCGTCCAAAATTTTGCGGGCCTCTCGGACCATCTTCGTGTGCATCCTTTCACGATCACAAGCATCAGGATCCCTACTAATGTCCTCCACCCTTCGATAGGCAGCGAGTATCGCCGCCTGCTGAAAAGCTTGATGCAGGATATCAACAAGGTTGTCTCGCCTTTTCTTTGAGATTAAGCTCATCAGATACACCGAGTTCACCTTAGCTTCAGCGTCGGCCAACGCCTTAAGCGGCATGCCAGTATAAAATAGAGGAAGTGCTCCCCAGATCGCTCCCACAATAAGCTTCAAGAGAGAAGAACGACGAGGAAGCAGTCGACCATTGTATGCATCAAAGCAACCCATAATTTCAGCACACTGCGCGTTTGTGAATTCTCGGTTTTGGGAACGGCCGAGTGCACGAATGTCTCCATAAGAAATAATCTCGTCGAGATCATACATATGAGCGTCCATAACGTCTGAAAAAGAAAATCAGTGAGAGTTAGTGGACAGACTGACTAAGAAAAAGCTTATTGAAACAGACACGGGGTCTAAATAACTCTTGATATCCCCAAGGAGGAAATAAGTGCTAATTAATTTTATTCTGTGCAATTAAGAAAGGAATCCTAAAAAGGATTTTGCATTTAATAAAGAGGTTCCTCGAGCCAAGGAGTTAAATTTCTCGAGAGCAATGCTCTGCGGACGGGAATGACACCCGTCAAATTCAATTATGAGGGGATTTAAAAAATTCTCCGGGAATTTTAAGAGTCTTGCCCTTTAAAAATGATGGAATAACCCATCAGAAAAATTGAAATAAATCAATTTTTAATGAATTAAAATTCTGAGATCTACAAGATCCATGAACAAACACCTAAGAGTTCTTCATAAAAGATTAACAAATCTCCACTATTTAAGAGAGCAAAGCTTTGTTAATTGGTAAAACCCTAAAATATATTTTGAGATCTATGATCTGAGGAAGAGCAAAGCTCTATGGATAAAGTTCAAATTTTACAAAAAAATGTGACAGAGTTCAGTCCCTAAGAAAGTTCTTAAGCCAAAGAGCTATGCTCTGCAAGAGAATAAAAATTCTCAGAAGGAAGAAGATGAACAAAAATCATCTCAAGGGCCAAGGGTCCTATTTATAGGCACTGAGTGCCGTTTCAGCTTCTAAATTGATCTAATGGTGGAGATGTTGCCACCGCTGTACTCACGTGTGAACCACGTGAGCGCAACAGTGGGGAGGGGGGCATTTATTTCCCCCAATCAGAGCAAAGCTTTGTTTAAGAAGTATCTGTTTCCCCCAATAAGAGCAAAACTCTATTTAAAATTCAAATTTTTAAATAAAGCAATGCTTCAGAAGCAGTGCACCACGTGCAAAGCACGTGTGCGCTAGCGCTAGGTGCGCTACGCTCTAAGCAACGCACCACGTGCAAAGCTCGTGTGCGCTTGCGCTAGGTGCGCTGTGCTCTAAGCAGCGCACCACATGCAAAGCATGGGTGTGCTAGCGCTAAGTGCGCTGCGCAGCGCACCATGTGCAAAGCACGGGTGCGCTAGCGCTGGAACTAAAAGCTCCCTACCAACAGATCTAAGATCCAATAATAATGATGATTTATTAATTAATCAGAATTAAATTCTGTTAAGGAAAGATTCCTCAAAATCTTTCCAAACAACAAGATTGTGCTCTGTAAATCAGAGCACCGTTGGATCAATGATCCAATGGTGATTAAAAATCGCCAAAATACAGAATAAATTCTGTATGGAAAAGATTTCCCAATCTTGTTAAAAACAAGAAAATTGCCTTCTGTAAATCAGAAGCCCTTGGATCAAAGATCCAACGGTGGAAAAATCCCCAAATCAATTAGAGAAAAGATCTCCTTAACTGATTGAACAAATCAGCTTGCCCTATAAAAAGGCTCCCAGACTTCAAGTCTCGATATACAGAAGCATAGAGAGGAACCCCACCAGAAGCTTTGAGAAAATCTCAGAAAGAAGAGCCAAGCTCTCGATAGAAGAACTTCTTTTCTTCAGGGTAAAAGAACAGAGAGATGAAATCTTCTCATAATTAAAAAGAAGAATTTACTTCTTTCTCACAGATCATAGATCTATAAGACTAAAGTCTTTCTCAAAGAGATCATGAACATCCCACTACAAAAAAGGGGGAGAGAATAATTCAATTCTCTTAAGGATCGTAGATCCATGAAGGCAAAGCCTTTCAACAATACAAAAGATTGAAGCATATCCTATAAAGTAAGAACTTTTGTACTTAGGATCTTGAGACAAAGTCTCTTCTGAGGGAGAATTTATTTCCCAGATCATAAAATTGATCATATGCGCTTCTGCGCTCTTAGACTGCCGCTCATCGCCAAGCGCACCACGTGTCACTCACGTGTGCACCACTCAACAGTTAGCGCTTTGCGCTCTTGAACTAGCGCTTTGCGCTCATGGACTGCCGTTTAGCGCCAAGCGCACCACGTTCTCCTCATATGTGCGCCATTGAACAAATAACGCTATGCGCTCATAAATCAGCGCAATGCGCTCATAAATCAGCGCAATGCGCTCATGGACTGGTGCAAAGCGCCAAGCGCGCCATGTGTCCCTCACGTGTGCGCTAACCGGCAGAAGCGCACTGCGCTCTTTGACTGGCGCAATGCGCCAAGCGCACCACGTGCCCTTCACGTATGCGCTGATAGAACATAAATTGTTCTTTAATAAGCCCAGAGCTATGATGAATGCTCAGCATTCAACAAAAGACAGAAATACTGTCAGAATCCAAATCAATGCTCAGTATTGTTAAAAAGGCCAAACCCAAATAAATGCTCAACAGCCTAAAATAAATGTTAAACATTTTAACTCGATTGGACTTAGCCCAAGATTGACTACAGATCTCCCAACAAACCTTGGTTCAAGGGTACATCTCTTCACTCCTCTGATATTGTCGTTGTAATCCTTCGACGTCTTCAGAGAGGTGATGGGTCCCGACAACCATACATTGCCTAGACTATGAAGTGTTTAAACTGGACTGTGGGGTCCTTAAAGCCACGGATTATGATGTCCTTAACCTCGGACTGTGGGGTCCCTTTAAACCCACGGATTATGATGTCCTTAACTTTAGACTGTGGGGTCCCTTTAAACCCATGGACTATGATTTCCGTAACCTTGGACTGTGGAGTCCCTTTAAACCCACGGACTATGATGTCCTTAACCTCGGACTGTGGCGTCCCTTTAAACCCACAGACTATGATGTTCTTAATCTTGGACTGTGGGGTCCCTAAACCCATGGACTATGATGTCCTTAACCTTGGACCGTAAGGTCCTTAAACTAATCGACCTCAATGTCCCTAAACTAAACAATAGAGCACAAATACTCTCTTGTTGGATCTAAATGTTCCCGTTGAGTTGAGTTTAGTCTAAAATTAGACTAACGTATCCTCAACGAACGTTTAAGTTGATCTTAGTCTCAAATGAGACTAACGTATCCGTAAACCCAACCCAAAACCCAAATCTAAGAAAATACGGATTTGGACTAATCCATGTCCTACGTGCGACAACATAAATTAGTCTCCATATACAATCCACGGGAAACCAAAAACAAAACAAACACACACGACATGAAGTGACCATCTGGAGAAAGGGAAAGTGGTTACCGAGATGCGGTAGCGTAATTAACTGCAGGGGCTTGCGCCTGTAGGAAAGAGCGTCCCCACATTCAAAAACCCCTCAATGAGGGGGAATCTGACGGAGTCTGCTGCATCGGCCGCATCCGTTTTAAACCTTCAATACATGGTGTCATAAATAAATTTGGCATCTTCGGGGAGGTGGACGGATAGCACCAAATAGCATCTGGCCTCGAAATTCAGGCAAGACAAACCTACGCAGTTGCGTCTTTGTGTTCGGCAGAGAACAGTATCGTGAATGACTTGTTCCTTCGTCTATTTAGACATTTAATATGGAAAAGATGTTCGAACCATGATAGTGTTGAATATTTTGCAATCTCAAAGATTGGCTCCTGGCATCATTCATGTACTTCTCATATTTATCCGCAAGAGGAACTTGACCAGAAGGAGAATTACTATCACCGAGAGCAGCCTCTACCATATCCTTCATTTTCTCTTTTGGAAACAAATTATCTTCTTCCTCTTCCGCCGCACGATTATCTTATTCTTCATCTTCTCCTTCCCCGTGATATAACCAAGTCGAATAAAATTTGGTAAAACCATGCTTTACGATGTGAAGTTGTTATGTGTGCCTCACATTCATCCCTATTAATTTCCCTATTTGATCCGGCACTATCATGAAGCAAATTTGAAGTTACTTCCAGGACAGACGTATGGTATAGACGTCTGTTCAGACATCTGCTGGTTAGTTTTGCTCACTCTGTTTCGAAAGTAGAGAGGCAGAATGTAAAAAAATTAAATTTTGAGCAAGCACAACCAACTAAATCCCTAATGATCAAACATAAGCCTAATTTAGCAACTAAAAAGAGTTAATCTACTCGGTTAGAATTTTATACCGAATTATCCGTGTCCTTCGGTCTTCTACCCTCTTCTTTAGCTGCATGAGATCTCCATGATCGAGCTTGACCTCCGGCGAAGATGATCCACCTGAGAGATATGGTTCATGGCTCTGACTCCAAACAAAAACCTAGTGGAGCAACTAAAATCTCTAAGTTGCTAATCTAGAGTGTCTAATAATATAGTGTGTTGTTCTAGTAATTTTTCTACCTCTCTTCACCCTTGATTCTCAACTCATGAGAGTATAGGGTGAAGAGGAAGAAGTAGCTCTAGAATAAGGAGAGAAAGAGAATGGTGTAGTGAAAATCACATTACAAAAACAATAATGCAAGCATGGCTTTATCAAATGATTTTTGTAAATATAAAATCCAACCATACTTGAATAGTATAGACAAATGGATTATACCTCTCCACCTCATTTAAATTTTCTAGAAAAGAAAAACCATGAAAATGAGGTGTCCTCCTTCTAAAATGTTTTCCCTATAAATACGGAATATACTCTACCGTATATATATACCTGTATTCGTATCAAAATATGAATACCCAAAGAGTTAGAATAATACAAAGAATATAATATTACAATATACATATCAAAATATACATATGTAAATTATTAAATGAATACCAAATTCAATAATCCGGCTTAATCCCAAGCCGGCTAGTATAACCAACCGTCCGATCGAAAGCCCGGATAACACTACAATATACATATCAAAATATATATATGTAAATTTTTAAATCAATACCTGATTTAATAATTCGGCTTAGTCCTAAACCGGCTAGTATTATCATTCGATCGAAACCCTGCACGTATCAAAATACGGCCACCATATCATTTCTCCTGAACCAGGAAAACCCTCTATGAGGGACTCTAAAGACTCGACAGTACAGTGGCAGTCGGTTTAACCAGAAGCACGTCAGCGATACTATCTGTACGTAACGGCTCCCAGGTATCTGTCGAAAAGGAAGGCCGACGAGTAAGACCATCCGAATCCCTACTGAGCCTATCCGTGACAATCTTCATACAGTTCGGTCTCTTCGTTTAAGAGTATCACATACCAGGTCTAGGGGTGGTAAACGTCTGACCACTAATAACCTGATAAGTCATATCGATTTGGCTCAAGACCGATCTGAGAAACTACTGATCTAACCATCAGTAAATCTCAACTGCCTTGGCCAAGGTCTTATGGTTCTAGCCAACCAGACACAACGCAATATCGACTCCCAATACCGGGAGAAACGAATTCCTGACAATCACTTGCTGCCTATATGTGTCTTGGGACTGTACCCAACCAAAACCTATTTGCACGACTCTGTAGAGTCATGCTAGGGCGGTGATCAAAGTTCAGTGGGAACTCACACGACACAAATGATTATCTCAGGTCTAAAGACTAACATGTACTCATGTCATATGAGAATCGCTATCTGATGATACGTATAATACCATCTAGAGGTTCTCGGCGAGTCCATCCAGTGTACTCACCCTAGTGAGCACCTGTATACAATCTTAGGTGATCACACCAATGGTTAAGGGACCAACCACCGCCCCTCATCGGGGTCTAGAAATGTATACACAAATCTACTCTGGAATATCGATGCCCGATCTCGATACTCGTACGACGTACGACTTGGGACCTTTAAGGATGTGCTTATGGACTACCCAGCTCCCATGAGTATGATCGCCATCATAACGCTGGTAGTCAAGCAAAATCCTACGGGCTTTATCAACATGTATCAACCATATATGATATCGAGTATAACATAAGCACATGCTAAGATAAAGACAAACTAAAATAGTATACTACTGTGACGAGTCTTTAGCAACAATTATAAGCAATACAAAGCAGTAAGAAAAAAAATACACATGTTCAAATAAAGACAACACAAATAGTATACTATATATAACTGGGCAAGATTATCATGTACATACATATCCCCAACATCATATACGATACAAGCCTCTAGGGCATACAAATCCAATACATACATATTCCTAGCATCCTATATAATACAGGCCTCTAGGGTATACATATCTAACAATCTCCCACTTGCACTAAGGCCTATAATTGGCGTACAGAATACACAACATCTGCTCTATGGCCAGTTTTTGGTATATCGCATATCCAACATCTCAAAAAGTCGCTTGAACTGCGCTTGAGGGAGGGCCATGGTAAATGCATCAGCCGTGTTGTCTTTCGTATCTACTCTCTGGACCTTGATCTCCCGACGAATTACGATCTCTCTGATCAGGTCATACCACCTCAAGATGTGTACGGATTTCCGATAGGACCATGGTTCCTTCGTTAAAGCTATAGCCCCATTGTTATCGCAATACAAAGGTATCGGATCAATAATGGATGGATCCAGCTCAAGTTCAGTAATGAATTTCTTCATCCAGACCACTTCTTTTGTAGCATTGTTGGCAGCAGTGTATTCAGCCTCCATCGTTGAGTCTGCAATGTTGTTCTGTTTGGAGCTCTTCCAACAAACCGCCCCTTCGTTGTAAATACAAAATCCGAAACAGACTTGTTGTCATCCTTGTCACTCTAGAAACTTGAGTCGGTAAAAGATTTGAACTGGAGGTCTCCATTACCATAAACCAAGAACATCTTCTTAGTCTTTCTCAGGTACTTGAAAATGTTCTTCACAGTTGTCCAATGATTCACCTGGGTTCGACAGATACCGGCTCACCATGCTAAGCACGTAAGCTACATCTACTCTGGTACCCAGCATTGCATACATTATAGATCCTACCGCCGAAGCATATGGTATAATGCTCATGTGAACCCTCTCCACATCAGTCTTGGGAGACATCTCTTTCGTAAGGGCGATTCCGTGCAAAGCGGATATATTACCATGCTTAGAATCTTCCATACTAAATCTCATTAGTATGGTCTCTATATACCTGGACTGTGAAACTCCCAACAATCTCTTGGATCTATCTCTATAGATCATAATCCCCAAAATGTAGGAGGCATCATCCGGATCTTTCATGGAGAACTTTTGTGATAAGAACAACTTGACCGATTGCAGTATAGGAATGTCATTTCATATCAAGAGAATTCCATCCACGTACAAGACGACAAAATACAACAGTTCTCCCAAAAATCTTCTTGTAGATATATAGTTCATCCTCATTATTGAAGAAGTCAAATTCCTTGGCTGTCTCATCAAAACAAATGTTCCAGCTCCGCAATGCCTGCTTTAATCCATAAATGGATTTAAGCAACTTACACACCTTCCCGCTGCTCCCACTATCTATGAATCCCTCCAGCTGGTCCATATAAATGTACCCTTGTAAACATCCATTTAGAAAAGCCGTTTTAACGTCCATCTGCCAGATATCATTATCATGGTAGGCAGCAATGGCAAGCAGGACCCGAATGGATTTCAGCATAGCTACTGAAGAAAAGGTGTCGTCATAGTCCACTCCTGGTCTTTAGCAAAAACCTTTTGCAACAAATCTAGGCTCATAGGTTTCCACATATCCATCTACACCAATCTTCTTTTGAAGATCTACTTGCATCCAACGGGTTTTACCCCAGAAGGAGCAACATCCAAAGCCCAAACTTTGTTGGTGTACATAGATTCTATTTCGAATCGCATAGCATCCAGCCATTTATCAGAGTCCCTACTGGTAATGGCCTGCTTCAAATTAGTAGGATCATTTTCTTCCAAGATACAATCCTCTCGATCAACATCTATGAGAAAACTGTAGTATCTCTTGGGCGGATAAGAAATCCTTCTAGATCTGCAGAGTCGCGGAGGTTCATCCAGGATTACTGAATCTAAAGATTCCACCAAATCTTCAATTTCAATTTGTGATTCCAGAATTTCTTCTAGTTCTACCATGTCCCCACTAATTTCTTTTACAAGAAATTCCCTTTACAAAAAGGTGGCATGGCGAGACACAAACATCTTTTGTTCCTCAGTGTGGTAGAATAGATATTCTAGTGAATTCTTAGAATATTCCACAAACTTACAAAGAACTGATCGTGCCCCCAGTTTGTCCGGATTTTTCTTTTAAACATAAGCCGGACAACCCCTTATCTTAATGAATTTAATACATAGTTTCTTACCACTCCATATTTTATATGGAGTGGTAGGCACGTATTTGGTCGGAACTTGATTCAAAACATATGCTATTGCCTGAAGCGTATGTCCCCAAAATGAAAGAGGCAGATCAGCACTACTCATCATGGAGCGAACCATGTCCAACAGGGTTCGGTTCCTCCATTCCGATACACCGTTGTGCTGTGTTGTATATGGAAAAATAAGCTGAGAGAGAATACCATTCTCTTTCAGGTATTCTAGAAATTCCGTGCTTAAGTACTCCCCTGCTCTATCAGATCAGAGTATCTTGATACTTTTGCCAATCTGGTTCTCTACTTCGTTTCTGAGGTCTTTGAATTTCTCAAAAGCTTCAGATTTGTGTTTCAAAAGATACACATATTCGAACCTAGAGATATCGTCAGTGAATATAATGAAGTATGATAACCCACCCCTCGCATGTATAGACATCGGACCATATGCATCACTATGTATGAGTCACAAGAACTCTGTAGCTCTTTTTCCGTGTCCGGTGAACGGAGATTCGGTCATCTTTCCTTTGAGACAAGACTGACAAGTTTCATAGGATGAGAATTTGAACGGATTCAGATATCCATTCTTATGCGACTTACTTATTCTTTTCTCACCGATATGACCAAGTATACTATACCACAAGTAGGTTTCATTTGTATCTGAACTCTTCCTCTTGCGTGTGTTTTGTAAATTGATGACTGTGTTTTGATTAAGAATATAGATACCATTACACAATATACCTTCTGCAACCAATACCTGATTAAGATAAATGTTCATGATATTTCTATCTAGAATAAAGTTATATCCATCTTTATCAAGTAAAGAAACTGATATGATGTTGCAAAGCACGGAAGGTACATAGTAGCAGTTGTATAAAATCATAGTATTGGCGCTTGGCAATACTAGGTGATATTCACCGACAGCAGCAGTATCAACTTATGCTCCATTCCCTACTCTGAGGGACATATCATCCGGTCTAGCCATTCTAATTTTTCTCAGTACTTGTAATAAATTATAGATATGAAATACTGATCCGGTATCTAGTATCTAGGAGGTAGGGTTGACCGAAAAACAGTTTTCAATAATTGATACACCCAAAGAAAATGCATTAGAATGCTTCTCCTTCATTTGGTATATGGAATCCCTGATAGTCGTCTTTCCGTTGCCCATACCCGTGACAGTTGTCACAAGTTTGAGCCGAACCGACGTTCCCTAGCCCAGTGTAATAAGCTGGTTCGGTCAAGTGTACATATTATTATCTTGATTAAGATGTGAATTGGTTGCAACCTGGAGAGAGAGAGAAAAGAAACACTCAGTGTGCGATCTCGCAAGATTATATTGATTACTAATTTATCAAATCAGAATGGCCCCTACTGTTTCTTCGAATTTTCTTTCAAACCTTAAAAGGACAAGTGGTCGGGATCATTCGCACATTACAAGTTCACTAATCGTTCAGTCAGGTGGGTGTTGGTACTCCGAGTGAGGTTCCCCGTGCTCTCGCATGGACCTAATTAAAATAAACCCCATTTCCGCAAAGGCGTAGCCCCGTTAACACATTTCTAGACACGTAATAGGTTAGATAATTATGAAGTGAAAAATATCTCCCAAGAGTAATCCTACTCATCAGTGGGATCGGGATCCAACTATCATCGCATGATAACTTAGATGGAAGCCACTCTAGTTACCACACTCCAGAAGGTATACACACTAGCAAGTTTTTTGTATATTTGAAACTCCCGATGTGGTTTTTGCCCTTAGAACCTAAGTGAACATGGCGAATAAACAACAAATCAAAAGGTCCTAGTCAAGTTCAACCTATCATTATCCAGGATTGCATTAGACCCACCCGTATGGCCCTTGACGAATAATCAACAAAGTCATTCGACTTGAAGGACTACCTTACCACCATGATGAGGTTATAGAAGCATCTACCATACCAAATTCAAATTTTTCTTGGTGCTAAGCTAGACTAACAAGATCTTTAACTAGATTATTAGTGTTTTCTTTAGATGATATGTAAACTAGAGAGAAGGAAAGATGTTTATACCTTGATAGAACCAAGTCCTTTACTTCACATGCTCCTTGTAGTAGTCCTGTGACTCCACTAAGCTTATCTTGAGATATCGAACGAGCTAGCTCCGGTGATCTTTACGCCAAAGATGATCCACCATGAAGCTCCTGCAAGTTCAAGCTACCACTACACTAAACACCTTTAGTGTAAGAACACACTAGTGTAGAGTGCTAATCTGCACTAGGATCATGAAGTAAGGGATGTTAGAAGCTCACAAATGCATTCAAGAATCCATGGTTCACATCACATGTGAGGGTGTGGATCTTGAAGACATGAGGAGGAAGAAGAAGATGAGCATGAAGAAGCATGAGAGCAAAAATGACTAAGTCTTGAGAATGAGCAAGAATGAGAGCCAAGCCTCTACCCCTCACTCATTCAAGCATGGAATTATGCAATATAAAATTGCATCGATGCTTGAATAGTGAGTCAAGAAGAATAAATAATAGAAAATCCCATGCTTGCAACTATGCTTCCACTTTACACCTCATTTCAATTTTCATAAAATAGAAATTTAAATGCCATGCTTCATTATATATATATATATAAAGAAGAATAATTAATGAGCTAATGATATTAGTTAAGATATAATTATATCACATATAATATATATCACATTATTAAATCAACACTTGATTTAATAATCCGGTTATATAACATATGACCGGCTAATATCATTTATCTGTACATCTCATTATCGAATCAACACTTGATTCGACAATCTGATTATATCACATATAACCGCACTGATGACAGATTACTGTCAGATTACAATACGGTATCACATACTCGTATTTAATCAGGCCTACACACATATCACATATGTGTCCTACTTCGTTTCACTTGAACCAGGAAACTTCTGTGTGGGACTCTAAAGAATCGTCAATATGCCAGCAGTAGGTAATGATCATATCAGTCACCTACAAGCCGTCAGCGGTACTAGCTGGACGTAACGGCTACCCGGATATTGAGCGATATGAAGATCAATAAGCAAGCCTATCCACAGTCTCCATGAAGCCTATCAGTAACACTCCCATACAGTCCGGTCTTTTCGTTTGATATGTTGCGTATCATGTCTAGGGGTGGAAATCGTCAGACCCCAGTAACGTGATAAGTCATGTCGATGTCTGGCCTATAACGGTTCGAGAAATTACTGATAACACTTATCAGTATATCTCGGCAGCATCCCTGGCCAGGGACTTCCAGTTATAACCAATCGAACATAGCGCAACATCAACCCCCAATACCGGGAGAGACGAAACCCTTCCTACAGCTCATTGCCTCCATACGACTTGGGACTGTATGCAAAATCCACCTGTTTGCACGTCTCCTTTGAGCATGTTAGGGAGGAAATCAAAGCACAGTGGGAGCCGCACAAGACTCTATGACGATCTCGGGTCTACAGACTAACCTGTACCAGTGTCACCAGAGGACTGCTATCTGACGATAGGTATGCTACCACATAGGAGTCCTCAGCGAGTCCTGTTCAGTGTACCCAGTCTCCTCTGAGCACCCGTATACCATCTCTGATGTCAAACACCAATGGATGTGGGATCATCCATCACCAATCATATGGGTCAAGAAGCGTATACGCTAGTCCACTCTGGAATATCGATGCCCTGTCTCGATATTCCCTCGACTAGGAACAATTAAAGGATGTACTTGTGAACTACCCTGGCCCTACTAGTATGATCTCCATCATAGTCCTGGTAATCAAGTACATATCCTAAGGGCTTTATCAACATGTGAGAGCAAGACAGTATCACAATATAAGTCTACATGTTAAGATAAAGGTATCCAGATAACATACTATCATGTCGAGCAAGAAAGTCCTTTATATATATATATATATATATATATCCAAGCATCCACTATAATATACATCATATGTACAATAATGGTCTCTAGGGCATACATATAACTAACACGACTGTCCTAACCAATCGCATTATCTATGCTACAGACAATCATTACTTTGCTACCGTACACTACACTTTGACGAATAATCAACAAACGCGGCATAAATACTAAGTAACAATTATCTGAAATGACGGAGGGCTACGACTAGGTTTTTGGCAAAAACCCCTTTGACGTAATGAACTTGATATCGTTGAAGAAACCGAGTAGTTTTGAAAAGGAGTGGTTTAGGCTCCTCTTTTGAAAACTAGTGGTTTTGAAGAAAACCAAGTAATCTATAGTAACATAAACTTTTGCTTAAGAGGTCACTCTCCGTGAAGAGATCTAGGCTCTTTCCCCCTCGAATGAGGTGCGGGATACTCCTAAACGAATACCACTATGCAAAGTGAAAGAATATGACTATAGTTTCTCAAAAAGTGGTTCCGACAACATCTTATTAGGTTTATTTTCTTGCACTAATCAAAATTAGTGCGGTCCCATCAATTAATTCCTATCACACTAGAGAAGAACGAAAATACAATGAACGTATATGCCATCCGCATTTGCCACGGGGCCCCGTCATGCACCGTTAGGTTACATAACTAATGACAGAGCGGGGGCAGGGCTAGCGCGGATGCAAAACATATACAACATCTACTAGTATGTATGTATGTGTGTGTGTGTGTGTATGTGTGTATGTATGTATGTGTATATATGTGTGTGTGTGTGTATGTGTGTGTGTGTGTGTGTATAACCATTAATATGATATAAGAAACATCACAGAGAAGCGATAAGCAGAATGGAATAGTGGATAATCTAAGATCCCCGGGTTTCATTTGAGCCGCAAATGAAACTCGACGTTCCCCGATCGTGTGAATAGACAATGCAATGTAAAACCAAGACCCCCTACGAGTGCGGCAAGTTACCCTCCAATTCCGGAAGTGAGACAACCCCAATCAACGAAGTGAATAGGCCACCCAGCACTTCACGGAATCCGGTAACTTGAGAACCCCACCTTCATTCATCCTATACCCCCTACGAATGCGGCGAATAGCCTGCTAATTCTAGAGTAAGGCCCCCCGGTCTTAACGCTATGAGATGGATGCCCGTTGCCCTCTAGAACCCGGCTCTTCGAGCACTACTCCGCGGGGTAATCCTAGTACAGAAAAGAAATATATATACAATAGTGACATCGACCTCAACCCGGCCGTGCCCCAATAAAAAAATATAGAAACTGGCAGAAACGGCAGTCCACATGTCGAACGCTCGTCCCGCAATAATGAATATACAAATGAATCAAAATAGTACATCAAACATTGCACAAAAGGCCATCCATCAAGACAATCCATCCAAAATATCATAGAGATAAATATCTTAACAACCAGATGCGTGTAACCCCTACTAATCAACGTATAGAGATTATAAGATGTTCACAACACATATACGCATAATTACCAAGTAACGAAGGCTACGACAAAAGAATTTCGCACACAACTAGCAAACAAAGCAAGTTTTCCCAAACCTAAAAAAAACTGTTAACTAAGTCCTAAAATTTCATCATTTATAGCCAATCCAGGAGTCGAAACGAACTCGAAACTCGCCCGAATCATCACGATAGCGAATTACTTAAAATTAAATATCGCCTGGGGGCTAGGGGGTACCTACCCCTAGGGGCCACTATAACGTGGCCCACAGGGGGGCAGACCTAAGACAACCCCTATGGGGTAGTGCACGGGTCCCACCTCTCAAGGCCACCTTGTGGTGGTCTCGGGGGGTAAGGTTGACCTTCGTCGCCCCGTGGCGACCCTCGGGGTACCCACGCAACTCCTCGGTCCAAACCGTGAGCCGGCGAGGAGTGCAAATATCTAAAAACTTGAATTTTTAGGACAGTTTTCGTCAGCAGTTTTTGCACGACGAAAACGGCGGAATTAAAATGTCGTAACAACTAGTTAAGGCTTACGGAGTGGCTCTGATACCATGTTAGTTGTGCTCACTCTACATCGAATGTAGAGAGGAGGGAAAGCATAAAAATTAAATTTTAACCAAGCACAACCAAGTAAACCCCTAATGATCAAACCAAAAGCCTAATCTAGCAACTAAAAAGAGTTAATCTACTCGGTTAGAATTTTATACCGAATGATCCGTGTCTTTCGGTCTTCTACCCTCTTCTTTATCTCCATGAGATCTCCAATATCAAGCTTGACCTGTGGTCTTTCTCCATCGAAGACGATCCACCCGAGAGATGTGGTTCATGGCTCTAGCCCCACACAAAAACCTAGTGGAGCAACTAAAGGCTCTAGGTTGCTAATCTAGAGTATCTAATGATGTAGTGTATTGTTCTAGTAATTTTTCTATCTCTCTTCATCCTTAATTCTCAACTCATGAGAGTGTAGGGTGAAGAGGAAGAAGGTACTTTACAATGGAGAGAGAAAGAGAATGGTGTAGTGAAAATCCCATTACAAAAACAATAATGCAGGCATGGTTTTATCAAATGATTTTTGCAAATATAAAACCCAACCATACTTGCATAGTGTAGACAAATAAACCCTATTCAACCATGCTTCATACCATTCTCTTTGCCACCTCACCCCTCCACCTCATTTCAATTTTCTAGAAAAGAAAAACCATGGAAATGAGGTGTCCACCTTCTAGTATGTTTTTCGTATAAAAACGGAATACACTTTACCGTATATACATACCCGTATTCGTATCAAAATACGAATACCCAAAGATATAGAATAATACAAAGAACATAATATTAGAATATACATATCGAAATGTGCATATGTAATTATTAAATCAAGACATGATTTAATAATCCGGATTAATCCTAAACCGGCTAGTATAACCAACCGTCCGATCGAAATGCCGGATAACAATAGAATATACATATCGAAATATGTATATGTAAATTTTTATATCAATACCTGATTTAATAATCTGGCATAGCCCTAAGCCGGCTAGTATTATCATTCGATCGGAACCCTACACGTATCAAAATATGGCCACTACATCATTTCGTATGAACCAGAAAAACTCTCTGTGTGGGACTCTAAATACTCGAATGTACACTGGCAGTGGGTTTAACAACAAGCAAGTCAGCGGAACTAGCTGTACGTAACGGCTACCCAGGTACCTGTCGAAAATGAAGGCTGACGAGAAAGCTTATCTGAACCACTACCGAACCTATCTATGATAATCTTCATACAGTCCGGTCTCTTCGTCTAAGAGTATCGCATATAGGGTCTAGGGGTGGTAAACGTCAGACCTCAAATAACCTGATAAGTCATGTCAATTTTGCTCAGGACCGATCCAAGAAATTACTGATCTAACCATCAGTAGATCTCAACTGCCTTGGCCAAGGTCTTATTATTATGGCAAACCAAACACAGTACAATATCGACACCCAATATCGGGGGAGACAAATCCCTAACAATCACTCACTGCCTCCATGTGGCTCGGGACTGTACCCAACCAAAACCTATTTGCACGACTATGTAGAGCTGTGGTAGGGTGGTGATCAAAGTACAGTGGAAACTCACACAAGACAAATAATGATCTTAGGTCTAAAGACTAATTTTTACTTATGATACCTGAGAACCGCTATCTGACGACAGGTATAATACCATTTAGAGGTTTTCGGCAAATCCGTCAAGTGTACTCACCTTAGTGAGCACATGTATACAATCTTAAGTGATCACACCAGAAGCTGTGGGACCAACCACCACCCCTCGTCGGGGTCTAAAAACGTATATACAAGTCTACGCTGGAATAACGATGCCCGGTCTCGATACTCCTGCGACTCAGGACCTTTAAGGATGTGCTTATAGACTAACCAGCTCCCATAAGTATGATCGCCATCATAACGCTGGTAGTCAAGAAAAATCCTACAGGCTTTATCAACATGTATCAGCCATATGTGATATCGAGTATAACATATGCACATGGTTAAGATAAAGACAAACCAGAATAGTATACTACTGTGACGAGTATTTATCAACATATATAAGCAATACAAAGCAGTAAGAAAAACAAATAAACATGTTCAGATAAAGACAACTCAAATAGTATACTATATATAACTAAGCAAGATTATCATGTACATACATATCCCTAGCATCATATACGATCCAGGCATTTAGGGCATACATATCCAATACATACATATCCCTAGCATCCTATACAATACATATCCAACAATGTCTACCTCGCTCTGTCAATTCTGGAGTCTTAGTAAATACCCTACAAACGTTTGTCCTACTGTAGAGGACGTATGTAGGCCTGGACAGAAAGTTGATATTTCTGGATATATTCTGACAGACGTCTGCCCATAGGAGACAGACGTCTGTCGTCGGACCTGATACGAAATTTCCATAGTTAGGAAATTAGTTTTTGGGGAATATCTTTTGTATACTATATATATATATAAGATAGCTTATTTTAGAGCTAGACAGGATAGTAATTCGACTATTGGTGAGAACCCATTGCTATTGTTAGAGATCTAAGGTTTGAGAGGGATTTGTGTGTTCTCCATCGATTTGTACTCCTCCGTATTTGGATTATTAAAAAAGCTTGTCCTTCGCCTATTTATTTTGTAGTAAGTTCTCATATTTTCATATTCCCTGTGATTTGTTTCTTCTTCTCTTTATCGTTTGGTTTGTGCTTTGTGATTACCTTATTGAGAAAAAACTGGTATCAAAGCTAGTGTTATGTTGTTGAATTTTTTGTTGAACCATTAGGTCTTTGATTTTCCAATCTAGGTCATCGATGGGTAACGATAACTACATTCTCTTCCCCACTTTCTTAGATTGTGATTTTGAAGTATAAGGTTTGTTAGTACTCAAGGTATTTTGATCTCACATCATGTCTCCGACAATCAAGAAGTTCGATATCGAGAAGTTCGATGGGAATATGAGTTTCTGTTTGCGGAAAATCCATATGGTTGCTATTTAGACTCAAAACATTTTGTAGAAGGCGATTCATGGAAAAGGGAAGAAGCTTTCTACCATGACGGAGGAAGGTTGGGAAGAGATGGATGAAAAATCCCTCACAGCTATCCTCTTATTTCTGATGAATGAAATACTACAAGAAACTTTGGTAGAGAAGATGGCAGCCGATTTATAGAATAAATTGGAGTTATATTTAAGGAAATCTCTCACAAATCGACTCTTGTTTAAGCAGCGTCTTTACACATTTCGCATGACAGAAGGGACTCCAATAAAATCTCACGTTGGTGATTTAATGCGATCATTACGGATCTGGGTAAGATCAATATTAAGATTGATGGTGAAGATCAGGCTCAACTCTTGTTGTGTTCATTTCCACCCTCATATAAGCACTTCCATGATACTATGGTTTATGGACGAGATACGATCCCAATCAAGAATTTCAAGGATAATTTGATGAATAAAGAGAAAATCGACAAGGAGTTGACTTCCACCGAAGCGGATAATTCATCGTCTGGCTTATTTGTTAGAAGGCGAGCGGAGAAGAGAGATCTGGTAGCAAATAGAAAGAAGTCACGGTTAAAGTCCAGGGTTAAGAACGTGATCTAGAATTATTGTAAGAAGAAAATGCAATTCAAGGTCGATTGCTTTAAGTTGCAGAACAAGCATAAGCAGGAAGAGAAATCCAAGAAGGAGTTTTTGGCTGAAACAAGTATAGTAAAAGGATAATGAGATCTTCTTGTGGTCATCGACAACACACAGCGATCCAAGGACGAGTGGATCATGGATTCAAGTTGTTCTTACCACATGTGTCCCAATGGAGATTTGTTCACCATGAACGAGTCCGTTGACGGTGGGAGTGGTTTTGATGGGCAACAATAGCTCGTGTCGGGCTATTGGAAAAGAGACAATCCAAATTAAGATGTTCGATGGTATTTTGAGAACATTGGGCACGTACCTGACTTGAAGAAGAACCTCATCTTTTTAGGTGCACTCGACGACAAGGGCTATAAATTTTTGGCTGAAGGTGGAGTTTTGAAGTCAACCAAAGGTGCTCTCATTATGATGAAGGGCATGAAGAAAGGGTCATTGTATTCATTGCAGGGTTTTACAACTTCCGGATTAGCAGCGATTTTATCATACAAATCTATAACTGAATCAAAAACTTCCAGATTATGGTACATGAGACTCAGGGACATGAGTGAATGAGGATTAGACAAGTTATCGAAGCAGGTCCTACTGGTGAGAAGAGTTCGAAGAAACTGGAGTTTTATGAACATTGCGTCTTTGGAAAGCAAAAGCGCGTTAGTTTCAGTTCGGTGGTGCAAAAATTGAATGGTACTCTATATTATATCTATTTGAATCTTTGGGGACCCTCTCCGGTTGCTTCTAATGGAAGCGGTGCCAAGTATCTACTTTGCTTCATTGATGATTTTTCGAGAAAGATTTGGGTCTGCTCCTTGAAACACAAAAGTGATGTGTTTACTATATTCAAGCAATGAAAGGTGTTGCTTGAGAAGCAGACAGGGAAACAGATCAAAAAACTGATGACGGACAACGGGTTAAAATTTTACGGTGGGGATTTCTACAATTTCTGCAAAAGTGAAGGGATAGTTCGGTATCACACTGTTGTCTACACACCACAACAAAATGGAGTTATGGATCGAATGAACCTGATTCTTTAGGAGAAAGCGCGATATATGTTGTCCTACGGAGGGCCCGGAATTTTTTTTTGGGAAGAAGCGGTAAATACAGCATATTATATTATGAATTGGTCACCTCATACATCGCTAGGTTGTAAGAAACCGGAGCAGGTATGGTCGGGAAAACATGCTAATTATTCAACACTTAAGATGTTTGGTTGCCTTGCTTATGCACATTGCCATGAAGGAAAATTGGATTCTCAAGTGAAGAAATGTATATTTTTCGATTATGCTACCGGCGTTAAAATTTATAGGTTGTGGTATTCAGATCCTAAGTCGTCTAAATTTATGATTAGCAGAGATGTGACTTTTGATGAATCTGTTATGTTGAATCCGAACAACAAGGAATCTCCAGTTGAAGGCGATTCAAAGAAGAATGAGTTGAGAGTTGATATTGAGATCGGTGATATCTCAGGTTCGCATGAGATCTCTCCTTCACCATCGTCATTTGTCTCCTGTGAGTTCCCACTGTACTTTGATCACTACCCTACCACAACTCTACTGAGTCATGCAAACAGGTTTTGGTTGGGTACAGTCTTGAGCCACATGGAGGCAGTGAGTAATTGTTGGGGATTCGTCTCTCCCGGTATAGGGAGTCGATATCGCACTGTGTTCGATTGGCCAGGACCATAAGATCTTGGTCAAGACAGTTGGGATTTACTGATAGGTTGATCAGTGGTTTTCCGAATTAGTCCTGAGCCGCATCAGCATGAATTATCGGGTTATTAGGGTCTGACGTTTACCAAACCCAAGACCCAGTATGCGATACTCTCAGACGAAGAGACTGGACTGTATGGAGATTGTCACAGATAGGATTAGTAGGGATCCAAATGAGTTTGCTCGTCGGCCTTCCTTTTCGACAGGTACCCGGGCAGCCGTTACGTACAATTAGTGCCGCTGACGTGCTTGTGGTTATGGATTTATCCAGGAACTCACTGCCGGCGTACTGTCGAGTATTTAGAGTCCCAGGCAGAAGGTTTCCCTGGTTTAGGCCAAATGATGTGGTAGCCGTACGTGCAGGGTTCCGATCGATTTATTGTACTATGTACCCGGACTTTCGATCGGACAGTTGATAATACTAGCCGCCTCGGGATTGACCCGAATTAATAAATCAGATATTGATTTAATAATTTATATATATGTATTTCGATATGTATATTCTAGTATTATGTTCTTTGTATTATTCTATCTCTTTGGGTATTCGTATTTTGATACGAATACGAGTATGTATATATAGTAGACTGTAATCCGTATTTTTTATGGAAAACATTCTAGAAAGTGGACACCTCATTTTGGTCTTTTTCATTTATCTTTAAATGGATAATGAGGCGTAAAACAAGGTGAGGGGAGTATGGTGAGAACCATGCCTCAATAGTATTGACAAATGAATTTTTAAATCATTTGTGCTAACTATTGAAGCACGTTGGTGTATTATATTGTAAAAATTGTTTTACAAAACTAAGTGTGAGGATTTTCTCTCACATGCAAGATTCAATTTTCATACTCTCACCATTTGCTTCACTCTCCTCTATTTTTCTTGATCCCGTCCCCCTTCATCATCTACCTCCTCTCTACACTCTCATGTGTTGAGAATCAAAAAAGGATGTGAGATAGAAACACACCTTGAACCATACACTACATCTTAGATCCCTTAGAATAGCAATCTAAGGCATCTAGTTGCTCCACTTGGTACTTAGTGTGGAGCTAGAGCCATGGACCATATCACTCGGCTGGATCATCTTCGATGGAGGAGGATCGACGAACAAGCTCGATCCAGGAGAACCGAAGGAGAAAACAAAGAAGAACAAGCTCGATCAAGAAGATCTCTAGGAGGATACAAAGAGGAAAGAAGACTGAAGGACACGGATCTTTGGGTGAGAAACATCTATCATAGTATATAGATATTCTCTTTGCTAGCTAGTTTAGGTTTTTGGTAGATCCAACATCGGGTTATTCTAGCGCTAGTTTTTCGAAACCAAGAAAAAATTTGTTCCGCAAACGGTCACGGTAGATGGTCAGGGCACTAATATAACCCAACATGGAATCAGAGCCAACCTATGAACCCTTAATTAGCAATTTAAATGAAGTATAAAGTTATGAAACCGAAATAACTCCGAAACATCGAAACAAGAATCCAAGTTTCTGTCAATTTTTTAAAAGGCTCTAAAAAAATTTTAAAAAATTGCAGAGTGCTCTTCATGTAGTATTTTGAAAACCTGAGAAAATTGAGGCCAAAAATCAAAAATTTAGCCGGTCAAAATGAAGATTTTCCCAGCCTGGCCAGCCCCCTTCATGATTTTGATCTTCGATTTTGTTCGGTGTTTTGGAATCATGGATTTAAGGTTTAAGGTGCTGTTTGATTTTTCCCAGATTGCATATTTTGTTATCTTAGTGTTGGGGCAATTCAGAGTATTTCAAAGTCGTAGTTTTAACATCGTTTACATGTTTCAGTTACTATCTACGACCGTGAATGTTATTGAGCGGTATAACCCGTCTAACTGCTATATGTTCTATTAGACGGGTTTGCGAACATGACATTCACGTTGATGTTCTATGATTTCACTGATATTGTGATTGGATTGTCTTGGTGGATAGCTTGCGGTGCAATGGTAACATACAGTTAAGATTCATTTGTACATTTGTTATTGCGGGGCGAGCGTCCGACATGTGGACAGTCGTTTCGGCCGTTTTGTATATTATTTGATTGGGGAACGACCGGGTTGAGGTCGATGTCACCTTTGTACATATATTTTCTTTTTCTATACTAAGATTACCCAGCGGTGGAGTGCTCGAATAACCGGGTTCTAGAGGGCAACGGACCCGCATCTCATGGCGTTGAGAAGGAGGGGGCCTTACTCTAGAATTGTCAGGCTATTCACCGCACTCATAGGGGGTATAGGATGACCCAAGGAGGGGCGCTCAAGTTACCGAATTCCGTGAAGTGCTGGATGGCCCATTCACTTTGTTGATTGGGGTTGCTTCACTTCTGAGATTGGCGGGTAACTTGCCGCGCTCGTAGGAGTCCAGGTTTTCATTGCACGGGCTATCCACATGACCGGGAACGTTGGGTTTTATTTGAAGCTCAAATTAAACCCGAGGCTCTAAGATTATCCACTATTCTGTGTTGCTTGTTGTTGATCTGTGATGTTGCTTATCATACCTGAGATGAATGTTATATATATTTATATATACTAGTAGATGTTGTATATGTTTTGCACCCGCGCTAGTTCGGCACCCGCTCTGCCGTTAGTTAAGCATCCTAACGGTACATGACGGGCCCTGTGGCGAATGCGGATGGCATATACGTTCATTGTATTTTCGTTCTTTTCTGGTGTGATAGGTTAATTAATGGGACCACATTAATTTTGATTAATGCAAGAAAAGAAACCTAAAAAGATGTTGTTGGAAAAATTTTGAAAAACTATAGTCTTATTTTTTCGCTTTGCATAGTGGTATTCGGTTATGAATATCCAGCACCTCATTCTAGTAGGCAAGAGCCTAGATCCCCTCGTGGGGAGTGACCTCTTGAGCAAAAGTTTATACTGTAGATTACTCGGTTTTCTTCAAAACCATAAGTTTTAAAAATCAGATCCTATACCACTCCTTATCAAAACTACTGGGTTCCTTCAACGGTATCAAGTTCATTACTTTAATGGTTTTTCGCCTAAAACCAGCCATAACCCTCCGTCATTTCCTATGTGTAATACTCAGTATTCATGCTTCGTTTGTTGACTGTGTCAAGATGTAGTGAACGGTCGCTGGTTACTACTTATTTGTGTTACTTATGTATATGCCCTAGAGACAATTATTGTATATATGATGTATATTATAGTGGATGCTTGGATATATATAGAGAGGACTTTCTTGCTCGATATGATTGTATGCTATCTGGTTGCTCTTTGTCTTAATATATTGACTTGTATTGTGTTACTGTCTTGCTTTCACATGTTGATAAAGTCCTTAGGATGTGTACTTGAAAAATAGGACTATGATGGAGATCATACAAGTAGGGCCAGGGTAGTCCACAAGTACATCCTATAATTGTTCCTGGTCGAGAGTGTATCGAGACAGGGCATCGATACTCCAGAATAGACTAGCGTATACGCTTCTTGACCTATATGATGGGCGATGGATGATCCCACATCCATTGGTGTTTGACATCAAACATGGTATACGGGTGCTCAGTGGAGACTGGGTACACTGAACGGACTCGCCGAGAACTCCTAGTTGGTATTATACCTATCGTCAGATAGCTGTTCTCTGGTGACACTGGTACAGGTTAGTCTGTAGACCCGAGATCGTCATAAAGTCTTGTGTGATTCCCACTATACTTTGATTTCCACCTTACCACGTTCAAGAGAACATACAAAACGGTGGCTTTTGGGTACAGTCCCGAATCATATGGTGGCAATGAGCGATAGGAGGAGTTTCGTCTCTCCCGGTATTTGGGGTTGATATTGCGCTGTGCTCGATTGGCTATAACTGAAAGTCCCTGGCCAGGGCTGATATGGAGGTCTACTGGTAAGTGTTTTCAGTAGTTTCTCAACCCGTTATGAGCCTTACATCGACACGACTTATCGGTTACTGGGGTCTGATGTTAACCACCTCTAGACTGGATATGCGACATATCAGATGAAGAGACTGGACTATACGGTAGTGTTACTGATTGGACTCGTAGGAGTATGTACAGGCTTGCTTATTGATCTTCTGATCACTCAATTCCTGGGTGGCCGTTAGGTTTAGCTGACCGCTTGCGGCTTGTGGGTGTTTAATATGATCATCACCTACTGTGGGTGTATTGACGGGTCTTTAGAGTCCTACACAGAGGTTTCCTGGCTCAGGCGAAACGGAGTAGGAGCACATATGTAATATGTGCGGGACCAAGAATAATACGAGTATGTGATACCGTATTCTATTCTCGCGATATGTGATATCGACCGGTTATATGTGATATAGCCGGGTTATCGGATCAAGTGTTGATTCGATAAAATGATACATATTATATTAGTCGGTTATATGTAATATAGCTGGATTATTAAATACGTAATTGTTCTCCCCCGAAAGACGTGACCGGGACGTTGGGCCTGAATTCTGGGGGCAGATGCTATTTGGGTTTTATCCTTCCTCCTCTCCGAAGATGCCAAGTTGATTTATGGCACCGTATATCAGAGTTTTAGACGGATGCGGTCGTTGTAGCAGACTTCGTTAGATTCCCCCTCATTTACGAGGCGGTTTTAATTGTGGGGACGCTCTTCCCTGCAGGCGCAAGCCCCTACAGTTAATTACGCTATCGCATCGCGGTAACCACTTTCTCCTTCTCCAGCTGGTTACTTCGTGTCGTGTGTGTTTGTTTTATTTTTGGTTGCCCGTGGATCGTATACGGAGACTAATTTATGTTGTCACCCATAGGGCGTGGATTAGTCCAAATCCGTATTTTCTTAGATTTGGGTTTGGGTTGGTTTAAGGATCGTTAATCTTGTTTCAGATTAAGATCAACTTAAACGTTTGTTGAGGATACGTTAATCTAATTTTAGACTAAGATCCACTCAACGGGATTTTGGATCTTTTAGATCCAACAAAAGAATATTTGGACTCTATCATTTTAGTTTAGGACATTGCGGTCCATTGGGTTTAAGGACATCAGAGTCCATGGAGTTTAACGACATCATAGTCTATGTTTAAAGACATCATAGTCTGTGGGGTTTAAAGACATCATAATCTGTAAAGTTTCTGGTTGTCGGGACCTGCCACCTCTCTGAAGATGTTGAGGAATTACAATGACACATATCAAACGTGTGAAGAGATATACCCTTGAACTGATATTGGTTGAGAGATCTGTAGTCAAGGTTTGGAACTAAGACCAATTAAAGAGATTGTGAGCACATGGGCTCAGTTGATCTGAATTAAGGACTTATGGCCAACGTGGGCTCAGTCCACTCAGATTTGAATAAAATGTTGAACATTTGTTTGGGCTCAGTCCCTTTTGGTTTAATAATGCTGAGCATTAATTTGGGTTCTGACACCCCCTCTTTCTTTTGTTTTTTTATATTGGGTGTTGAACACTCTTTACGGTGCAGAGCGCTTTAAGTAAAGAACACTTTGTGTTCCCTCGGCACACACGTGAGAACCATATGGTGCGCTTGGCGCTGAGCGCCAGACCTGGAGTGGTAAGGCACTTCTTGTAAAATATTGCACACATGAAGATCATGTGGTGCGCTTGGCACTGAGCGCCAGACCTGGAGCGCTAAGACGCTTCTTATGAAATGGCGCACACGTGAGGAGAACGTGGTGCGTTTGGCGCTGAGCGCCAGTCAATGAATGTAGAGCGCTCTTCTAAAATAGTGCCCACGTGAGGAACACATGGAGCGCTTGGCGCTGATTGCCAGACTTGGAGCGCTAAAGCGCTTCTTATAAAATAGCGTTTGGAGCGATGGGCGCCGAGCGCCAAACTTGGAGCGCTGAAGCGCTTCTTTTAAATTGGAGCGCTAAGACTCTTCTTTGGTTGTTCTGATTAATTTTGTGCTCTGAGAATTAAATTCTCGTTCATAAGAGACTTTGTCTCATAGATCTAAGAACTGAGTTCTTTTTTCTGATGAGATGCTGCGCTCTCTTTGTTTTTGTAAAAAAAACCATGTCTTATAGATCTGTGATCTAGAAAAAGAACAGAGTTCTTATAATGTGAGAGTTAAACTCTCAAAAGTTGAAGAGATGTTATGATCTCACTTTTTAGCATTTACCTTTAAGAAAATTTCTTCTTCCTAGAGCTTGCACTTCTTTTTTCTTCTTTTTTTTGAGAACTTGAAGTTTATGGGGGGTTCCTCCGCGACAGACTTGAAGTCTTGGGTTATTTATATAGTGGAGGCTGATTTTTTGTATCAGTTAAGGAAATCTTTCTCTGATTCATTTGGGGATGTTTCCCCACCATTGGATCTTTGATCCTAGAGTTTCTGTTTTACAGAAAACAATTTTCTTGTTTTTAACAAGATTGAAAAAATATTTTCCCATACAGAACTTATTCTGTATCTTGGTGATTTTTAATCACCATTGGATCTCTGATCCAATGCTGCACTGATTTACAGAGCACAATCTTTCCTGTTTGGAAAGATTTGAGGAGTATTTCCTCAACAGAATTTTATTCTGCTAATTTGATGATTTTTAATCATCTTCGTTGGATCTTTGATCTAAGGGTGGAGAACGTTTAGTTCTAGCACTTGGCGCTCTCGTGCTTTGCAAGTGAGGTGTTGTCTCAGTGTTTTTGACTCTTAGTGCTGGCGCTCCTGGCGATAGCGCTCTTGTGCTTTGCACATGAGGCGCTGCCTCAAAGTCTTTGACTCTTAGCGCTGGCGCTCCTGGCGCTCGCGCTCTCGTGCTTTGCCCGTGAGGCGCTGTCTCAGAGTTTTTGACTCTTAGCGCTAGCGCTCCTAGCGTAAGCGCTCTCGTGCTTTACACGTGAGGCGCTGCCTCAGTTTAAATTTCAAATTTTGAACAGATCTTTGCTCTGATTGGGGGAAACAAATGCCCCGCCACCGTTGCGCTCATGTGGCTTACACGTGAGTGCAGCGGTGGCAGCCTTTCCACCGTTAGATCAACTTGGAAGTTGGATCGACTTCCCCTGCCTATATATAGGTCCTTTGGCCCTTTGAGATGACCGTTGTTCATCTTCTTGTTTTTTTATTCATGAGAATTTTATTCTTTCTTCAAAGCTATGCTCTCTGCCTTAAGAACTCTCTTAGAGTCGGAACCCTATCAAAATTTGAGGTAAAGATCAAATCTTTGAAAGGATTACTTCATAATCTAGGGTTTCACCCATTAACAGAGCTTTACTCTTCACAAATCATATAGAATTTTAATGTTTCTCAACAGAGCTTTTCTCTTCTTAGATCATCGATCTAAAGAGATCTTTTTTAGGGTTTCTTAACCCATTAATGAAGAACTCTTTGAGTTCATTTTGCAGATCTTAAAGATCTCGGAGTTTTTAACTCAGTAAAGCTTTGCTTTTTCAGCGTTTTGATGGATGATTCCATCGTCTTCACAGAGCATAACTCTTAAAAAATTTTAAGGAATTTTATTCCTCTCATGATTAGAGCTGACAGATGTCACTCTGTCTGCAGAGCGTTGCTCTCAAAGGAGTTTAACTCCTTGGCCCGAGAGACCTCTCATTAAATGAGAATCTTTTTAGGATTTCTTATTTAGTGAGTGACTGTCTCATCAATGATGAGCCGTCATATTGATTTTGTGGGTATAATTTGGTCCCTTTCCACGGCATTGCAGTGCGGTATGAATTTAAAGTACCAAATGCCAGAACTTAAACTGTAGCATTGACGGCTAACTCTTGTTCTTTTTCACGCAGGTATTATGTCTTTCGACATTTCTTTCCCGTTTGTTCGTTCGGAAAGCGGATTCTTTGAAGCGCCTGTGGATAGGGAATTCTTCGCATTGATCAAAGATGACGACCTAGAGCAAAAGAATCTTCATTTAAGGGGGGCATGGTACAATCAAATCATCCGGGGTTGACGCAGCTTTTCTTGTGCGGTGCCTTCGGAACCCATTTCTGCGATCTCCTATGTCGACTCACCGCCAGTGAACTATACCGTAGAGGAGGTCGACTGGACTTTGGAGGGTTGCCTTCAGCCCTCTATGGCCGCGATACCCGTACAGCCGCCGATGGCTTTAGATACTCTAGGGCGGCGTATATTTCAAGGTGAGTCGCGCCCTTGGGGACAGACGTATATTATTGGCTTAACTCCTCGCCATCCAGCCGGGTACTTGCAATGGACTCGGTACATTTTGTCGGCCAAGAAATTGCAGCTGTTGATGTTCGGGTTATACTCCGCGTTCTACGCCCCCTGTATGGTGGGTCAAAGCTTTCCTGGAACAATAGAACGTTCCGACCCATACCTTTCTTCTGTCAGATCGGGAAGTCTCAATCTCTTTGAAGGAATTCGCAGAGATCTCCGGCTTGCCTGTCAGGGGAGAGCATTACGAGGAGCTACTTCCTCCTGACGAGTTCATCTTTGCCGCCAAGTCAGTGGTGATGGGCCTTACCCCGGAGAATGCCATTCAACATCAATGCCCAAGTCTGATTAAGGTGTTGAATATTTATGAAAGTCTATTTCTCGAATCCGGAAGCCACAGGGTTAACTTCACAGAAATCATCGCCCGTTTTCTCCACTCAGAAGTCCTGTCGAAGGAAGCCACGAAATTCGCTAAACTCGACGATCCTTTTGGCTTTGGTTTGGACAACCAGCCGGCAGCAAAGGCGGACCAGAGGAATTTCTTTCTCCCTGACACCCCGGTCGTCTCTTTCGCAGAGCTCGCAGCTTCCGACATTGATGACGAGGCATTCTTTTTAGGGTTCCTTGGGCTATGGCTAAGCTGGTTTGTGCTCCCAATGCAACCTCACCATATGAGGCTGTCTGCCTTCTACCCAGCTTACCGAATGGCTATTGGGATGCGAATGGCCGTCAGGATCGCTGGGCTGGCTCACCTATGTCATGGCCTTTGCTTGGCGGCCAACACCACTCAGCCGGGGGTGTAGCCTGTAAACTTCACGCAGCACTATTTCACTTCATGGCTCGAGCTGCATGTGCTCGGCACTTTTGGAGTCCACAAGTGGCCCCGTTTCTATGGAAGTTATAATTTTCCTCGGGTTATGCGGCTAGTTGACGCTTCCACTTTGGAACCGACTCAGCAAGAGGCTCAGGGCTTGGTTCTTCGCCCGCGTATGGTCGGGGATGGCATGACCTTCGTCGATAAGGTCTTAACCATCGATAAAGAATCCGCAAAAACGGTGCAGCCTCTGCGCGACACTTTTAAAGATAGGGCTTCTACCTTGAAAGCTCAGGATATTCTTCATTTATATTCGATCAGGCCAGGCTTTCTAGTGTTTAGGCAGAACGATTCGGCGTTGTTCATGAGATACAACCCGCATGGTTTCGCTCAACAATCAAGCTATAATCAGCGCGTCCCGCTCGAGGCCTTCCTAGCTGAGCCAGTTGCCACAAAAGAGGGTATCTGCAACGCGCTACACCATTTCATGTGGCTCAACACCGGGTCTAACTTCTTTATCAGTGAGCCGAGCTGCATCCCGAAGGTGTTGAATGTATACGTGGTGTGGTGTCAGCACACGATGGGTGCTGTTATCAGGGAGGAAAAACGATTATTTCTTGATCGTACGGGCGTTGTCCCAGCTGGTAATCCAGCCGATCCTTTGAAGTGACGGACCATCGTTCGTCCTTCCTTGAGAGAGGCTGCTACGGCGGTGGTCTCGCACGCCTTTTCTAATAAGCCTCTACCCCGTCCTACAGAAACGGCAGTTATAGCGTCCCCGAATTCTGGGGGGGTTCGGAGATTGTGACTCGTCGCCCAAAATTGCCCGCTAAGCGTAAGCTCCTGTTGCCAGCTGCCGGCGTCCGCTCATAGAAGAAGAAGAATTCACCATTTTCTGCCGACGTTGTATTCGGTTAGGAGCCTCATGCTCCCTATAGCGAGGGCCTGAGTGAGTACGGGACCAATGAGGGTCTATTTATCGCGTCTGTAGACAATACCGATCTTCAAGCTGCCCTTGTAGCTTTCGAGCGACTGGCTCGCGATGAGGAAGCACTAATCACTATCGCACAGTCAGGTATACTTCAGTTATACATTTCCACGTTTATTCCTTCCTTACTTTTACTAATGTACGTTTTTTAACAGGTATCTCTACCGAAGTGGCTATCGCTGCTTCCCTCAAAGCATTTGAAGAGAAAGAAAGGCTCCGTGCTTCTTTAGGCCTTGGTATGATTTGGCTCATTATGCCTTCATTCCTTTTTCTTTATTTGTAGTCTGACCCCCTCCTTTATTTTGTTGCAGGGACTACTTTAACATGGGCTATCCCAAGTGCGGTGCCGATCCCGAGAGGGGATGCGGCGACGCTTTTAGAGCCGGCTATTGTGGCCCCAGCTCCTCCGCCAGTATTGCGAGAGGCTTCAATTAAACAGCCGATGACGGACGCCGTAGCGGCTCCAGAGGCAGAGCTTGGTTCGAACGATGACGTCCTTCTGACGGAGGTTTTGAGGAGATCGCTTCTCACCTCTCAGATCGAAAAGAAGCGTTTAGGAAGCGTGCGGATAGGGAACGTAATGCCAGCTTGGCTATGGGTGCAGGTTCAAGCATTACCCCATCCGTCGCTATTTCTTCAGAGGATGCTCCAGCCGCCCTGTCTACCGCCCATAGACAAGTTGTCCGCGTGGCTCGGGAAGAAACCAAAAGGCCGCCCCAAGGTAACGTAACGCTGAGTCTTTTATTAGAAGTTGATCTTTAAATTCTTATATACCATATCCTGTAAGGCCAAGTCCTGGCGATGAGGTGGCAGGTGAGATGATGGAATCTACGGAGCCTGAAGCGGCCACTCTGTCGAAAGAGTCTGGGACTGCCCAAACCGCCGCTCTGTCCCTCTGCGGTTCTCTGATATGTGCAGGCATCGCAAGCGTTTCAACAGCTCTTGCAGAATCATGGGATGAAGCTACGGGTGCCGAAACAATTCCTCTGAAGGAGAGCGAAGAAGATGCAACGTCCGGTAAGGCTTTTGTCATGGTTTTGGCTGCTGACCCGTCAGGTAGGTCTCGAGCCACTGTCCTCTTTTATTTCATAATCCCATTCAGCTTCTTCTGACGATATTTTGTTTGTAAGTGTGGCGAACGTGGAAATTGTTTCATCTGAAACACCTCTGGTTGCCGCCGTGATGGTTGTTGTTCCCTTGCCTTCTCCTATGTCCCCCAGAATGTTGGAAGGTATGGATTCGCGATCTATTTAATTGAACTATGAACACCGCCTTCTTTGTACTGACCATGTATCATTGCAACCTTCCAGGGGTCCTCTTTGATCATCTGTATCAGGTGCTGAACCCGTATTTCTCCTTCCAGTCGGAAGTCACTCTACCTGCCGGTGCTGGTGAGTATAGTTTTTAATCGACATCCTCTCCTTTCTTTTATGGGCAACCATATCATTGTTAATTCTTTTTTTTTGAATTAATTGCGGCGTTACAGATTGGAGGAAGGGACGAAAGAATAGCTGCGCCTCCGGTACTCCCAACTTTGCCACCTGTCGCAGCCGATATAGTGGACTCCATTGCTCCTGTGATTTCGTTATTTCGCGAGTCATCTTTTAACCATAATTCATTTTGCAGCAATCACACCGGCTACAGCTCCCTTCGAGTCTCGCATCCTAACGCCGGCAGGGCCCTTTTCTAGACGTCCATCTTCCAAGGGCGCTGTGACCAGCCTGCGTATGCAGAGTGAATCCATCGAGGAGCTTGACACGGAGGACCCTGCATTCACTACATATTTTTCTGCTGAGGTTAATCCGATATTGGCGACGCGTGTGCACTTCTATAGCGAGGGCGTCGTCGAATCTTAGGTTAATTACTGCAGACAGATCGAGGCTTGCTTGCACGAAGTTGAGCTCAAGCGCCCTGCACCCGAGGTTCTGGCTCTGAACTCCCAGCGGGCTGCTTGGGTTGAGCAAAGTGCCCTTTTCCTTCGCCATTTCGAACAAGAGGCGACCCTCAAGCAAAAGGAACGTGAGGCGACTTCCGCCGAGTCTGATCAACTGCGTCCCCAAGTTGAAGCGAACGCTGCACAGCTGAACTCTATTTTTGAAAACCTCTAACGATGTATTTCTGACGGGGTGGTGCTGAGGAAAAATCTTGACTTCACTCAGCAGGTTACGCAGAGTTAGGAAGCTGCTCAGCAGGAAATCGATGAGAAGCTTTCATACTACTTACAGCAACGAACTCGAATTGAAGCGGAGTTTGCCGCGGCGGCTGATCATGAAAAGGAGTTGAGAGGAGTGCGAGCGCGGCTTGCTGTTTGCTAAAAATGCCTCCTTCTTAGTAGCCATCTTTGTATCGATGGAAAATTTGTAACATGCCTTTATTCATTTTTTATTCTTTTGTATGATGTATCTTGTACACAATTGAATTCATGAATAAAATACACACATTTTTTTATTATCGCTTTCTTCTCTCTGCTGTGTCATTGGCATGTTACTCTAGCAAGTATAGCTTATAGATAATAGATACTAATTCATCTCGAACCCTTTGTAGGGTAGCGATGGTTTAGGAAATAGGTTCAGGTATGCTGCCTATGTCTTTTCATCATTATGAGCCATAAGGGTCTCAGAAAGACTCCCTACGAGTCGAGAGGATCTCGTAGGTGTATTTTCTCCTTAGAAATCGTGAGGATTACTAAGTGCATTTTCTTTTGAGAATCATAAGCATCTCATAAGAGAATTTTCTTTTCATGCACAGGGACACTAATTTCCCTAAGGTCGAGACGAATCAAGAGATCCTGCAAGGACACTGATTTCCTTGCGGGTCGAAACGAATCGAGAGGTTCTCGCCAAGAACGCTGATTTCCCTGAATCGAGGTTTTTTCCAAGTATACTAATTTCCCTGGGGTTGAAACGAATCAAGATATTCCTGCAAAGACACCGATTTCCTTACGGGTCGACGCGAATCGAGGTTCTCACCAAGGACGATGATTTCCCTGAATCGAGGTTTTTTCCAAGGACACTGATTTCCCTGGGGTTGAGATGAATCGAGAGATTCCTGAAAAGACACTGATTTCCTTACGGGTCGACGCGAATCGAGATGTTCTCGTCAAGGACGCTGATTTCCCTGAATCGAGATATTTTGCCTAGGATACTAATTTCCCTGGAGGTCGACGCGAATGAAGAGATTCCTGCAAAGACACCGATTTCCTTGCGGGTCGACACGAATCGAGATGTTCTCGTTAGGAACGTTGATTTCCCTGAATCGAGGTTTTTGCCACGGTCACTGATTTCCCTGGGGTTGAGATGAATCGAGAGATTCCTGCAAAGATACTAAATTCCTTGCGGGTCGACGCGAATCGAGATGTTCTCGTCAAGAACGCTGATTTTCATCAATCGAGAGGTTTTACCAAGGATACTGATTTCCCTGGGGGTTGGAGATCATTGGCTGACTTGCTCCGCTTTCCGCAATATCAGGGTTGACATTCTCCACTTTCTTCGGTGTCAGGGTTGGCATTCTCCGCTTTTTGCGGTGTCAGGGTTGACTATCTCCGTTTTCTTCAGTGTCGGGATCGACTTTCACCGTTTTCTACGGTGTCGGGGTTGACTATCTCCATTTTCTACGGTGTCGGGATCGACTTTCTCCATTTTCTATGGTGCCGGGGTTGACTTTCTCCATTTTCTACGGTGTCGGGATCGACTTTCTCCGTTTTCTACGGTGTCGGGATCGACTTTCTCCGTTTTCTACGGTGTCGGGATCGACATTCTCCGTTTTCTACGGTGTCGGGATCGACTTTCTCCGTTTTCAACGGTGTCGGAATCGACTTTCTCCGTTTTCTACGGTGTCGGGGTTGACTTTCTCCATTTTCTATGGTGTCGGGATCAACTTTCTCTATTTTCTACGGTATCTGGGTTGACTTTCTCCGTTTTCTACGGTGTCAGGGATCGACTTTCTCTGTTTTCTACGGTGTCGGGTCGATTTTCTCCGTTTTCTACGGTGTTGGGGTTGACTTTAGGTTGTCTGTGAACCGCAGAGTCTTGGAACTAGGGAGTTTGTCATGGCTCCGATTGGTAGTGTCGCGTCCGTGTCCTGCTAGCATGAGGAGGAATGCTGTTGCAGGTCTTCTGGGATGCAGATACAGCCGCTGAGACCTGATTCTTCCTTTGATAGAGTTTGTTGGGACATGTGGATCCCTTTTCGTTTATGCCCACGAATTGTATACAAGGGTCAGTATGGACTTGCCTGCTGGGCAAAAGTTTCATCATTTTTTATTTCTTTCCGCGATGCTCTATCATTTCAGCTTTTATATCGCGAAAGTTACGATTGCCCAATCATTTTGACAATTTTTCGCGGTGCCTAATCATTTCGGCTATTTTTCATTTTACTCGCTGCTTTTTATTGCAAGTTGCCCAATCATTTCGGCTATTTTTGTATGCATATATTTTAGTTGCTGATTTTGTTGCAAGTTTCCTTATCATTTCGGCTATTTCATATGCATTTATGGCTCACTGACTTTTCGCTACGAGTATGGAACCTGGAATCTGGTGCCAATCTTAGCATCAACATCACCGCGACTGGAATATTGTCAGGAGCGAATCATTTGCTGCCAAAGGACTTGGAATTTGTTACCGATTTAGGCATCAACATCGCTACTATTGGAACATTGCCAGGAGCGAATCATCATTTGCCTCTGTCGATGTCGAACAAAGGTGGCTTAGCAATCAGGGTTAGGATCCTGTCGACTAAGGCTTTTGACTTCAAGAGCCATAAGGGTCTCATAAAGGTATTTCTCCCTACAAGTCGTGAGGATCTCGTAGGTGCGTTTTCTCCTTAAGAATCGTAAGGATGCTTAAGTGTGTGTTCTCTTATAAGTCGTAAGGATTTTACAAGAGTGTTTTCTCTTCACAAGTCGAGAGGACCTACAAGTGTTTGTTTACCAAATGAGAACATTCCTCGTCGTTGGTGGGACTTGATGGGGGAGACGTTTATTTGTGCCCGTGGATTGTATATAAGGGTCAATATTGAACCGTTTGTAGGGCAATCTGGGAAATGTGATGGCTTAAGAACATGTTCTGATCCCTGTAGCTTAAAGCTTTCGAATCTTATGAGCAGTGAGGGTCTCATAAGAGGGTTCTCCGTACGAGTCATGACGATCTCGTAAGTGTAATTTCTCCTGGGGAATCGTGGGGATCCCTAAGTGTGTTGCTCCCTTGTGAGTCGTAAGGATCTCATACAGGTATTTTCTCCTTACAAAGTCGAGAGGACCTTGCCAGTATGCATGAATTTTTTTACGAGTCTACGCCCTTTCGGGTTTTCATAGACTCGCTGGTAGCCATGCTGTTTTTACTCACGGAGCCCTTTCGGGTTTTCATCCGTGCCCATATTGCTTCTGGATGTACTTTTTTTTACGATTCTGCGCCCTTTTGGGTTTTCACAAATATCGTCGGTAGCCTTGCTGTTTTTACTCACGGAGCCCTTTCGGGTTTTCATCCGTACCCATCTTGCTTATGGACGTATCGTTTTTTTTACGAGTCTGCGCCCTTTCGGGTTTTCACATACATCTCCTGTAGCCTTGCTGTTTTTACTCATGGATCCCTTTCACGTTTTCATCCGTGCCCATCTTGCTTATGGACGTACTGCTTATTTTTTTTACGAGTCTGTGCCCTTTCGGGTTTTCACAAATATCGCCGGTAGCCTTGCTGTTTTTACTCACTGAGCCCTTTCGGGTTTTCATCCGTGCCTATCTTGATTATGGACGTACCTTTTTTTTTATTTTCTACGAGTCTGCGCCCTTTCGGGTTTTCACAAACTCGCCGGTAGCCCTGCTGTTTTTACTCACGGAGCCCTTTCGGGTTTTCATCCTTGCCCATTTTGCTTATGGTCGTATCTTTTTTTTGCGCCAGCCTAAGGATGCTGCGATTTGTAGTAGTTTTAGAGACGTTTCGGTCCGTCATTAGTTGTAAGACATTGCGGTCCATAACTCATCATGTATGCACGTGTATCTGTCATACGACGGGATACATAATAATAAAGCGGGATACACCGAATTAGGGTGTGATTTGGTTTGGTTGGGGTGTTTTGTGATCCATCCCTACCGCGACTTCTTCCTCTTGACGTCGACGACTGGCTTTTTCGAATATGACCATTTTGCGTTCTCGATCAACTTTGCTCTTCTGACGGGCTTCGTTTAGCAGCACGACAATCAACTCATCGGGCAGTTCCAAGGATTTTGGTGTCGATTTTGCCCCCAGCTTCTCTGCATCAGGAGCTTCTTTATCATCTGTTGACGAGTGAGAGATCATGTGACAACTTGCCACGTAATCTTTGGGTTCTTCTGACACGTCGTCTCCCTCACCATTGTCATTGCCTCTGTTCTCATAGAGTGTGACTGGGGTCCGCACCTTCTGGTTGTATTCCTCCATCACGTCAATATGCTTTTGTAGGTCCGTACGCTTGTCATCAAGCTTCATGGGCTTTTTGGTCTCCTTCTTCTTCTTTGAAGACTTTGACGGTTGGGCCTGAGTGTTTTGACCATTGCTACCAATTCTTGGCGTCGGGCGCGATTTCAGCATTCCCTCAATGATCTCAGGCTCTAGCGGGCTTTTCCACCTGATTGCGGGGCATGCTTGAAGATCCTTCAGCATTCTATTCGTTTTTGCCGAAAGAACTACTTCCCAAGGAACTTCCTCTATAAATGAGCATGATGCCCCTGGCATGTCCATCTTTTTCGGGGCGTGTGGTTATGGCGAGTTTACCCTTCAGTTTTCCGACAACACGAATTTGCCTTCCTGGTACTGGCCCTCAATCCAGTTTTTGAAGACAAAGCAATCTTCGATTGGATGGCCCATTATTCAATGGTAGGGGCAATAGTTGGGACTGTTGAAGTCACCGGGCTGCAGTGGGCTTTTTGGATCCGGCAGGGTGATGAGCCTGTTGCGCATCGCCAGCTCGAACCGTATTCTTATTTTTTCCCGGGGAAACGAATAAGGGCGTTTTAGCTTCTCGTTGAAAAATCGCAGTTTATCGTTTTGGCGATCAGCTGGTTTTGGACCACTGGGCTGCTGCTGATATCACGCCTCACTTCCCAGAGTGCGCTAAGATCGGCACGTGATAGAGCCAACCATGCAACCTGTGGATAGGAAAGATCCTCCCACAGTCACATTATGGATGTTTAGAGATATCAAGAACGGAAAAATAAACCAAACTATCTAATACATGTCCATAAGCCAAAATAAACCAGTCATGAAATAAAATAATGCGGAAGCAAAAGATTCAAGTACAATAATGATCTGGAATGTACGTCCCATAATACGGGCTCATATCAGGAATGAAAACACTGAAAGAAAACTAACTAAACTACTAACAGGTCCTCACTACTCGGCCTACTGATCAAAATACTCTAAGACAGCCTGCGATAAGGATAAGGGATCAGGGCCATACAAAAACCCAGACGTCAGTGCGTCATAATATCAATAATTCTAAGCAAGCAGGATGTAATGAAATATGCAGGCATGAAATAAGAATAGTAACAAGTTATCAGTAACAAGTAAACGGTAACATGAATATAGGTCAGTGAACAGGATATAAACAGGTGAAGTACAGGGAGTAGTCTAAACTGTGATATAGGGTTATCTACTCTAAAATTATTCGAAATCAATTAATATAATTCTCATCGAAACCCATCGGTCTATACCCCGTTCATTCCCCACGGGACCACGGTAAAATGATATAATAGACTGTGAGTCTATGCCCCATTCATTCCCCATGGGACCATGGTAAAATGATATAATAGCCCTTTGAGTTACGTTCGACTACAATCTTGATTTTCCCATACCCCTAAGTTATGTGTTCAAGTCACGTATTGATAAATCTGGAGTTAATGCCAACCCAGGATCAAGCAGGTACAGGTTTGTCTAAATAGACAATAGGAAATGTCCGTAGGGACAACAGGTCAAGATTGTCGGCATTAGTAATAAGATCAGGTATCAAGTCAAGCAGTAATATATTAGGTCATGTCAGGTAGTGTTTATGTATCAAGTCATGTCCAATGGTGTATCAGGTCGTGCCAAATAGTGTACAGGTATCACGTGGGTGTTCATAATCAAACTGTAGTAAGCATGGGTGCACAAAATCAGATATGGAGTACTAATATAACAATAAATTGAGATAATGTGATATGGTATGCAAATAGATATAAGATCAATGATATGGATGCATAATTATCAATTAGGGTTAAATTTATAGTTCTAATACTAATTAAGATGCACTTTATTAAAAAATGGTGTGTTAATATAACAATATTATGTATTAATGTGATCTGTAAATGCAACTATATGTGTACTATATGATATGGATGCAAACGGATATCATATAACCGTAAAATGATAAACTGGTAAATACGGAATGTACAATTTAAACAATATGAACCATTATACTAAAATGGACGCAGTATATTATAGTCTAATAAGTAACAATACATGTTTTCATGCCCTAGATCTAAAACGATATGAATGGATGCATACGGACATCGTAAAATCGATAAAACTAAAAACAATAATGTGGATTGCAAAATTAACCATTTTGAAGTATTATAATTCAAATAGATATAGATTATAGTATTATAGCATATAGCGAGATTAACTTGCATGCCCTAGATCTGAAATGTATTATATGAATGTAAACGGACATCGAACAAATCGATAAAACTGAAAACAGTAATGTGGATTGCAAAATTAGCCATTTTTAAGTATTATAATTCAAATAGATATAGATTATAGTATTATAGCATGTAGCTAGATTAACTTGCCTAGACGGAACGTGAAACGGATATGTACGGTATGTCCTACGTCGGCGAAATGTCACGATGCACGCACGGCACACGCAACGGGTCCAAGCAACGCACGAGGGTGATCACGCAGGCAAGGCACATCTTCTAGGTCGTCTGGATCGTCGGTGACGATCACGGCTCCGGCGAACTATGAAAAACAGAGATCAAGAATCAAAGAAAGAAAAGAAAAGAAAAGAAAGAGAAGAAGAGAGGAAGAGGGATTGCTCACTGGATTGTGTACCATGTTTGCAGAGAGGGGGTGATGGTGTCGACGGCAGTGAATGGAGATCCGACGATCTAGGGTTTGCGTTAGGTTTCGGTTAGGGTTTGGGGTTGGTTTCTGTGTTCTGGGTTTCTTGATGTAGAGGGTGTGCAGGGTCTGGTGAAGGAGAAGAGAACATAAGAGAGGGAGAGAAGAGGGTGGTGACGAGACGAGGTGGTCGTCGGCGACGAGGTGGTGGTGATGGGTGTTCTCGGGTTGCAGGGTGTGTGTGTAGGGTGCTTGGGAGAACGAAGGAGGATGGTGGAGGAGGCAGAGGAGACTTGGTGAGGGGAGGAGCTGAGGGCTCTATTGAGGATATTAGGGTTAGGGTTTCGAGATGAGGATGGGTTGAAGTGAGAAGGCTCGTTGGGTTTTTAAAGAGGGGAGGAAGATGAGGAACGAAGGGGTTTGTTAAGGAAGGTGAGTGTAGTGTAGGGGGCGGTGGCGCGATCTAAGCTACCGCGAGAGGAGAGAGATAGACAGTAGCGAGAGGAGAGAGAGGGGGAGGAGAAAGAAAGTTGGATTTTAGTGGGAAGAGATAGAGAGAGTGTCTGCGAGTGAGGGGGGAGAAAAAGAGAGAGAGAAAGGGAAGAGAGAGGGATTGAGTGGGGCCCAAGGCACAGAGAGAGAGAGAGAGTTTGTTATTTCGTTAGGATAGAATTAATAAAATATTTAGTTAGTTTTTGTAAAATATGAACTGTTAAATGAAATGTTAAATATTTAAATAATTTGAATTTTTGACGGGATACAAAAATATTCCAAAACGTGCCCGGGTGAGGTCTAAAATTTCAAATTTAAAATATGAAAAATATATGTGACTTTTAAAATTCAAAATGAATGCTCGGGTAACGAAAATGCATACCCCCAAGAACGGATGCATGTATGTGCGCGTAGCCATCCCAACAATTCCGTTTCACTGAACGGGACGAGAACAAGATGCACAGATGCTACCACGGGGTTAGGGGTATCATGCAGGCCATGAAATGTATTTTTAAAATATTTTATATGACTTAAAATGTTTTATGGTAAAAGATGCAATGCCAGATAAAATGACAGTATGTACTAAACATGAAAATGCACCAGTCTACATAACAAATCAAGATAATTCATGAATTTGAATCAAACAAGTTTCAAGCAAGCGGGTTGGGTCGAATGCAATGTAAAATATAAAATACCATTCATACCCAAAACACGATAAATCAAGAAAATACCACAAATAAGGAAATACAGAAACTGGAATTGGTATAAATGAACTAAGGTGTTACATTATACCCAACTACAAAAACAATTTCGTCCTCGAAATTCCAAGAACAAAGAAAGATAAACACTCAGGAAACTACAAGAATAAGTATGGAAATTTCTATCGGATTTCATCTTCTCATTCCCAAGTCGATTCTCCGTGCGAGCGATTTCCCCAAAAAACAAGTACGAGAGGGATAACCTTCTTCTTAAGGACCTTTTCTCTTCGATCAACAATCGATATCGGTCGCTCTTCAAACGTAAAATTCTCTCTTACAGTCAGCTCCGAATGATCCAGCACGTGTGTTTCATCACGAACATACATATGGAGTTGAGCTACATGAAACACATCATGAACATTCGCTAAAGATGATGGTAACGCCAATCGATAAGCCACTTCTCCAACACGCTCCATGATCTTGAAAGGCCCCACAAATCGAGGACTAAGCTTGTCTCGACTCCCAAAATGAATTACTTCTATAGTAGGTGATATCTTCAAGAATACCAGATCACCAACAGCGAAACTCTAGTGGTCTTCTCGATATGTCGGCTCAACTCTTCTTCCGATCCTGTGTTGCCTTCATGTGATTTCGGATAGTATTAACTTTCTCTACGGTTTGCACGATCAAATCCGGTCCTAACAATCTTCGTTCTCCAACATCGTCCCAACAAACGGGTCAACGAAACTTGCGACCATACAACGCTTCGAATGGAGCCATCTGAATAGTCGTCTGAAAACTGTTATTGTAAGAAAACTCCACCAAGTGTAGATGATCCTCCCATGAACCCTTGAAGTCTAACATGCAAGCTCTCAACATGTCTTCAAGAGTTTGGATCGTTCTCTCCGACTGGCCATCTGTCTGAGTATGATAAGATGTGCTAAACTTCAATCGCGTCCCCAAACTTTCCTATAAACTCCTCCAAAAGTGCGATAAGAATCGGGTATCACGATCGTAAACGATGCTCACATATACTCCATGCAATCTCACAATCTCCTGCATGTACCGTTCAGCTAACGCTTCCGTTGACTGACCAACTCGAAATGGTATGAAATGAGCCGCCTTGGTCAATCGATCAACAATCACCCAAACTGCATTGTTGCCCTTTGGACTCCGTGGTAAAGCTGTCACGAAATCCATGGTTATATGTTCCCACTTCCATCGAGGAACGGATGTGGTTGCAATAAACCAGTTACCCTTTGATGTTCAGCCTTGACTTGCTGACACACCAAGCACTTCGCTACAAAGCGGGCAATCTCCCTTTTCATGCCTTCCCACCAAAAATGTTGTCTTAGATCGCGGTACATCTCCATGCCTTCTGGAAATATGGAATATGCGGAACTGCGTGCCTCCTTCATAACTTCTTCGCGAATGTCTCCTTTCGACACACACAAATGGCTACCATAACGCAACGAACCATCGAGAAGACCACTTCGAGATCAAGAATATTAGAGCAGCACAGTCACATGAATCAACAAGTCCGTTCGAAGTCCCGCTTCAACTTGTTCTCGAAACTTCTGCAATCTTAGGTCAAGTGACTGTGCTGCTCTAATATTCTTGATCAACAACGATTGTACTTGCAGCTGCATCAATTGTCCCGAAGAATGCGGTAGCACGATCTCCAACTCGAATCTCCGAAAGTCATTGATAAGCTCCTTCTGTGCAGTCAACATCCGAATTGCTGGCAACCGACTAAGTGCATCCGGCACCACATTAACATTCCCCGGATGGTATTTAAGATCAAGATCGTAGTCAGCCATCAGCTCCAACCATCTGCGCTGCCTCATGTTAAGCTCTTTCTGCGTGAACACGTACTTTAGGCTTTTGTGATCGGTGAATACTTCAACCCTTTCGCCTAATAAGTAGTGTCACTAAATCTTCAAAGCGAAAATCACGGCTGCTAGCTCCAAATCATGAGTTGAGTAATTCGTCTCATGGATCTTCAATTGTCTCGATGCGTAGGCTATAACCTTTCTATGTTGCATTAAAACACACCCCAATCCTTCCCTAGATGCATCGGTGTGAATCACCAATCCTCCGAAACCGTCTGGTACGGTCAAAATAGGAGCGTTTATCAATCTCTGATTCAACGCCTCAAAACTGACGAACATTTATCCGCGTACCGTCTTTTTACTAGAAAAACTGGAGCTCCCCAAGGTGAATTGCTGCTGCGAATCCAACCCTTCTCAAGTAATTGACTTCTTCCAACTCCATTGGTGCCATTGGATAATACGCCTTTGAGATTGGCGCTGCACCAGAAATAAGGTCGATCGCGAACTCCACATCTCGTTTCGGCAGTAAACCCGAGATGTCCTCGAACACGTGCATGAAATCTCGAACTGCAGCTGGCGCTTCTACTTCCATCGACGAAAGAACATTGTTTGTTGGCCTAGCCCTAAACTCGATCGGTCCGAAAGAACTGCTAACTCCAAAACAACCTCCGGATATTCGGGAATATGGAAAATCGCTTTCTTTGCTCTACAATTAATGTGAGCGTGGAAAGTGCCGAGAAAATCCATTCCCAAGACAACTTCATAACTACCGGTATCAATCACCAAGAAATCTGTGAATAACTCCCGTCTGCAAATAACTATAGAACAATCCTTACATTCTCTACTAGCTATGATTTTCCCATTCCCAGTGTGTATGTCCCAATAACTAGACAGGGTCGTGTAAGTAATCGAGTGTGTAGTATTAAACTTGGACGACATAAATCAATGGGATGCACTAGAATCGAATAACGCTAATACGAAAAAACCATGAACAAGTAGGATACCTGAAACGACTTCCTCTGAAGCCTTGGCTTCTTCAGCCATCAGGGTAAATGCTCGAGCTTGATTGGGTCCCTGAGTCAACTACTTCTACTCCTGAAACCGCTTTTGCGGTGCCTTCTGAATATCTTCCTTCAAACTTAGCCTTGACGGACAAGTATCAATGATGTGATCAGCTGATCCACAAACAAAACAAAGTCCAAGCCTCATACAACAATCCCTTCGATAGTGACCCGGTCGTTGGCAGTAATCGTACAACACTCTTCCTTTTTGCTTGGGCAAAACTGGCCTCTGAACACCTTCTTTCGTACGAAGCTTCGACGGACAAGCATTGATAGTATGATCCGCCGATCCACAAATTAAACAAAGTCCAAGCTTCCTCCGACACTACCTTTGCACATGTCCAGGTAAATGGAAAAAGTCAAAAATCACGCTCCTTCTCTGATCAGCAACGACTATTTTCTTCATCGGTGCTACGCTACGTCGGTTCACCGGAATACCTCTACGTACGGGCGTTTGGTTTGGTGCGAACGCCGGCTTCTGTTCGATCTGCTGCTTGTGGTCCTGTAGTAAGTCACGAATTGCTCCAAGAAAAGTCGCGTCATCCATACGCCTATGGTACGATCGTAGATTCCTGGCTGCCATGATCCTGCAACCAAGACACCAAAGGGGATTAGTATGATAAACAAGATTCAAAACATGCGCTGAACGATGATCATGAATCAAGGATATGCATCAAAACTAGAACTCCAAGTTACTTAAATAGAGTACCGCATTGTAACCATGTTGCAGTTCATAGTTACAATCACATAACTCAGTTTAAGTCGCCCAAATCCTAGCATCAGAATAGAGAGGGAACCAAAAGGTTTCAAGTCAAGATGCAAAGTGGTTTGCATATCGTCAAGGCAAAGGATAAAGAGAAAGTTAAGATTCAAGAATGGCAAAATGGTAGAGTGGCAGGATATGTTTCTAATCATGAGTATTCTGATTCGTGTATTGGGTTCAATACCCAACTACAAAGAATCAAACCCGACTAATCCTAAAACCATGTCTCTGATACCAAACAAACCCTGTCACGCCCCGCTTCCCAGAGTGCGCTAAGATCGACACGTAACAGAGCCAACCATGCTACCTGTGAATAGGAAAGATCCTCCCACAATCACATTACAGCTGTTTTGAGATATCAAGAATAGTAAAATAAACCAAACTATCTAATACATGTCCATAAGCCAAAATAAATGAGTCATGAAATAAAATAATGCGGAAGCAAAAGATTCAAGTACAATAATGATCTGGAATGTGCATCCCATAATACGGGCTCACATCAGGAATGAAAACAATGAAAGAAAACTAACTAAACTACTAACGGGTCCTCACTGCTCGGCTTGTTGATCAAAATACTCCTGGACAGCCAGTGATAAGGATAAGGGATCTGGACCATGCAAAACCCAGACGTCAGTGCGTCATAATATCAATAATTCTAAGCAAGCAGGATGTAATGAAAAATGCAGGCATGAAGTATGAACAGTAAAAAGTTATCAGTAACAAGTAAACAGTAACATGAATATAGGTCAGTGAACAGGATATATAAACAGGTGAAGTGTACGTAGTCTAAACTGTGCTATAGGGTTATCTACTCTAAAGTTATTCGAAATCAATTAATGTAATCCTCATCGTAACCCATCGGTCTATGCCCCGTTCATTCCCCACGTGACCACGGTAAAATGATATAATAGCCTTTTGAGTTACGTTCGGCTACATTCTTGATTTCCCCATACCCCAAGTTATGTGTTCAAGTCAGGTATTGATAAATCTGGAGTTAATGCCAATCCAGGATCAAGCAGGTACAGGTTTGTCTAAATAGACAACAAGAAATGTCCGTAGGGACAACAGGTCAAGATTGTCGATATTAGTAATAAGATCAGGTATCAAGTCAAGCAGTAGTATATCTGGTCATGTCAAGTAGTGTTTATGTATCAAGTCATGTCAAATAGTGTATCAGGTCATGCTAAATAGTGGACAGGTATCACGTGGGTGTTCATAATCAAACTGTAGTAAGCATGGGTGCACAAAATCAAGTATGGAGTATTAATATAACAATAAAACAAGATAATATGACATGGTATGCAAATAGATATAAGATCAATAATATGGATGCACAATTATCAATTAGGGTTACATTTATAGTTCCAATACTAATAGAAAGCACTTTATTAAACATGGAGTGTTAATATAACAGTATTATGTATTAATGTGATCTGTAAATGCAGCTATATGTGTACTATATGATATGGATGCAAACGGATATCATATAACCGTAAAATGATAAACTGGTAAATACGAATGTACAATTTAAACAATATGAACCATTATACTAAACTGGATGCAGTATATTATAGTCTAATAAGTAACAATACATGTTTTCATGCCCTAGATCTAAAACGATATGAATGGATGCATACGGACATCGTAAAATCGATAAAACTGAAAACAATAATGTGGATTGCAAAATTAACCATTTTGAAGTATTATAATTTAAATAGATATAGATTATACTATTATAGCATGTAGCAAGATTAACCTGTATGCCCCAGATCAGAAATGTATTATATGAATGTAAACGGACATCGAATAAATCGATAAAACTGAAAACAATAATGTGGATTGCAAAATTAACCATTTGAAGTATTATAATTCAAATAGATATAGATTATAGTATTATAGCATGTAGCAAGATTAACTTGCCTAGACGGAACGTGAAACGGATATGTATGGTGCGTCCTACGTCGGCGAAATGTCGAGACGCATGCACGGCACACGGAACGGCACACGAAATGTCGCGACGCATGCACGGCACAAGCAACGCACGAGGGTGATCACACAGACAAGGCACTTCCTCTGGGTCGTCTGGATCGTCGGCGGTGATCCCGGCTCCGGCGAACTATGAAAAACAGAGATCAAGAATCAAAGAAAGAAAAGGAAAGGAAAGAAAGAGGAAGTGGAAGAGAAGAAGAGAGGATGAGGGATTGCTTACTGGATTGTGCACTGTGTTTGCAGAGAGGGGATGATGGTGTCGACGGCCGTGAACGGAGCTCCGGCGATCTAGGGTTTGCATTGGGTTTCGGTTAAGGTTTGGGGTTGGTTTCTGTGTTCTGGGTTTCTTGATGCAGAGGGTGTGCAGGGTCTGGTGAAGGAGAAGAAAATAGAAGAGAAGGAGAGAAGAGAGTGGTGAGGAGACGAGGTGGTCGGCGGCGACGAGGTGGTGGTGATGGGTGTTCTCGAGTTGCAGGGTGTGTGTGCAGGGTGCTTGGGAGAACGAAGGAGGATGGTGGAGGAGGCAGAAGAGACTTGGTGAGGGGAGGAGATGAGGGCTCTGTTGAGGGTATTAGGGTTAGGGTTTCGAGATGAGGATGGGCTGAAGTGAGAAGGCTCATTGGGTTTTTAAAGAGGGGAGGAAGACGAGGATCGAGGGGGTTTGTTAAGGAAGGTGAGTGTAGCGTTGGAGGCGGTGACGCGATCTAAGCTACCGCGAGAGGAGAGAGATAAACAGTAGCTAGAGGAGAGAGAGGGGGAGGAGAAAGAAAGTTGGAATTTAGTGGGGAGAGAGAAAGTGTCTACGAGTGAGGGGAGAGAAAAAGAGAGAGAGAAAGGGAAGAGAGAGGGATTAAGTGGGGCCCAAGGCACAGAGAGAGGGAAAGAGTTTGTTATTTCGTTAGGATAGAATTAATAAAATATTTAGTTAGTTTTTGTAAAATATGAACTGTTAAACGAAATGTTAAATATTTAAATAATTTGAATTTTTGGCGGGATACAAAAATATTCCAAAACGCGCCCGGGTCGGGTCTAAAATTTCAAATTTCAAATATGAAAAATATATGGGACTTTCAAAATTCAAAATGAATACTCAGCTAACGAAAATGCATACCCCCAAGAACGGATGCATGTACGTGCATGTAGCCATCCCAACAAGTCCGTTTCACTGAACGGGACGAGAACAAGATGCGCGGATGCTACCGCGGAGTTAGGGGTATCATGCAGGCATGAAATGTATGTTTAAAATGCTGTATGGTAAAAGATGTAATGCCAGATAAAATACCAGTATGCACTAAACATGAAAATGCACCAGTCTACGTTACAAGTCAAGATAATTCATGAATATGAATCAAACTAGTTTGAATCAAGCGGGTTGGGTCGAATGCAATGTAAAATGTAAAATACCATTCGTACCCAAAACACGATTGTTTCCCCCAATCAGAGCAAAGCTCTGTTTTAAAATTCAAAATTTAAAAATTGAAGCAACGCTTCAAATTCAACGCAAGGCGCGCTGCGCGCCACGTGTCAGACACAGACGCGCTAGCTCCAGGTGCGATGCGCCCTAAGCAGTGCACCCCCAATCAGATCAAAGCTCTGTTTTAAAATTTCAAAACTCAAAAGTTGAAACAACGCTTCAGATCCAGCGCTCTGCGCTGCGCGCCACGTGTCAAACACGGGTGCGCTAGCGCAGTTGCTCTGCGCTGCGCGCCACGTGTCGAACCACAGACACAATCTGTGCTTTGCGTTTCTGAAACAGCGCACTGCGCTCATGGACTGGCGCTTAGCGCCAAGCGCACCACGTGTTATTCACTGGTGAGCCCCTAAATCAGTGCAAAGCGCCCATAAATTAAAAGCGCAATGCGCTAATAAACCAGCGCTTAGCGCTAAGCGCGACACGTGTCATGTTCATGTTCGCTACCTGACAGAAACGCAATGCGCTCTTTAATTGGCGCAAAGCGCCTGACGTGCCACGTGGCGCACTGTCAGAACACACTTTGTTCTGATGAAGACAAAAGATATCAGAACCCAATGCTTAGCATTATTAGACGGGCCAAGCCCAAATAAAGGCTTAAAAGCCAGAACAACAAAAATGTTAAATATTTTAATTAGACTTAGCCCAACTCTGGCCATAAGTTCTCAACTTATATTAAACTGAGCGCATCTGCTCACAAATATTCAACAGATCTTAGTCCCAAACTGGGCTACAGATCTTTCAAACAATTCACACCGGTTCGAGGGTACATCTCGTTACTCCTCTGATATTTGTCGTTGTAATCCTTCAACATCTTCAGAAAGGTGACGGGTCCCAATGACCACGCATTTCTACGAACTGTGGGGTCCTTAAACCCATGGACTACGATGTCCTTAAACTTTATAGACTACGATGTCTTTAAACCGGACTGTGGGGTCCCTAAACCCATGGACAACGATGTCATTAAACTTTATAGACTACGATGTCTTTAAACCGGACTGTGGGGTCCTTAAACCCACGGACGACGATGTCCTTAAACTTTATAGACTAAGATGTCTTTAAACCGGACTGTGGGGTCCTTAAACCCATGGACTACGATGTCCTTAAACTTTATAGACTAAGATGTCTTTAAACCGGACTGTGGGGTCCTTAAACTCATGGACTACGATGCCCTTAAACTCTATAGACTACGATGTCTTTAAACCGGACTGTGGGGTCCTTAAACCCACGGACTATGATGTCCTTAACCCGGACCGAGATGTTCTTAAACTAACATTGGACCGAGATGTTCTTAAACTAACAATGGACCGTAATGTCCTTAAACTAATTGACCGCAATGTCCCTAAACTAAGCAATAGAGTCCAATTGCTCTCTTGTTGGATTTAAACGATCCCGTTAAGATGATCTTAGCCTAAAATTAGACTAACATATCCTTAACTAACGTTTAAGTTGATCTTAGTCTCAAACGAGGCTAACGTATTCTTAAACCCAACCCCCAAACCCAAATCTAAGGAGATACGGATTTGGGCTAATCCACGTCCTACGGGCGACAACATAAATTAGTCTCCGTATACAATCCACGGGCAACCACAAACAAAACAAACACCCACGACACGAAGTGACCATCTGGAGAAGGAGAAAATTGTTACCGCGATGCGGTAGCGTAATTAACTGTAAGGGTTTGCGCCTGCAGAGAAGAGCGTCCCCACAATCAAACACCCCTCAAACAAGGGGGAATCTGACGAAGTCTGCTACATCGGCCGCATCCGTTAAAACCTTCGATATACGGTGCCATAAATCAACTTGGTATCTTCGGAGAGGTGGACAGATAACACCTATTAGCATCCTCCCCGAGCTTCAGGCAAGACGGACCTGCGCGGCCGCATCTACGTATTCGGCGGGGAACAGATTCTGGCACGCCCGGTGGGACCTTTTCCTCTTTCCACTCCACATTTCGTGTGTCGTGTTCGCGAACAAATCGCAGTTTGCTAATGGTTGCCCTTGGGTTCGAGTTACTAAGATTTGGTTTCTTGCTTGACGCAGAAAGCGAAACAGCAATGGCATTTACTTGTGTGAAGTGTTCCAACTGCAACTGCAACTCGCGCTCTGCCTCATTTGGAGGCATAGCCTACGGGCCCCAAGCGGCCTCCTTGTTCATGATTGATCAGTCGAAAATATTGCATTTTTAACACATCAATTTCCCTACTAATTGCAATCATCTAAAGGTGTTCGGTATAAATACAGCACATATTAGCAAAACAACTGAAAAATACCAAATAACACGTGTTATACTTTATAACCGGCACTTTGAGAGAAATTGAGTGTTTCTAATTGCACACATAATCTTTGTATAGCGCAACACTTGTCTCGAGAATCTATGCAGGAAATTCCAGGAAAAGAGCCGAAACTATGAAAAGTGCTGATATAAATACATCAAGTCTTTGACCTGAGATCTGGCAGAAATCAAGAAAGAAATATGAGATTCCACACATCAGAAAAGTGCCACAAATTCAGAACTATAATTACCTGAAAGTTCCATGCCCCAAGGCTATTAAAGAGCCGCGGATTCGCAGCCGTAGGGCCCTATTGGCGGCGGATCCGCAGCGCAATGGTGACGTCATCGCTTCACATTTCTCCACGTGCTTTCTCATAACGGCCAATGCTTCCAAAAGACTCCAGATGACCACGTGGCTTTATCCAGAAGGCTCGGCCTCACAACCTTACCCTAGAATATTCCTCATTCTAAAATATTCCCTCCAACAAACTTCTTCTAGAAGGCTCTCTCCAACAACCTTCTTCTAGAAGCCTCCTTGTAATAACCTCATTCTAGAATATTCCCTCCAACAAACTTCTTCTAGAAGATTCTTTCTAACAACCTCATTTTGGAGGGAAAATTCAAATGAGGTAGTTCATTTTGGAGGGAAAATTCAAATGAGATAGTTCATTTTGGAGGGAAAAGTGGTTCATTTTGGAGGGAAAAGTGGTTCATTTTGGAGGAAATTTGAATTTGAATTGAAAAGGAGAGAGGGCTATAAAAAGATATCTAGATCTAGGGTTTGAGGTGGTTGAAAGTGGAGGGAAAATTGTAGATCCAAATAAAATTCAAATCAAATTGAGTGACACAATTTGATCAAGTCAAGATCTTCGAGTACAATTCAAGCAAGAAGCCTTCAACCTTTTAGAAGCGACGCCGATCTTCAACCGAGCAAGTGATCCAAGACGATCCGCGACTCACGGAGACGATGCGAAGCTAATTCGACAATCGAGTTCTTTCCTCAATTCTTGTAGTTCTTGAGCAAATTGTAACGGAATTGTTGAATAATAAAAGGTGAAATTTTTTAATCTTGCTTTTCTTTATATTTGAGCATTATGATGAGATCTCAATTCTTTATTGTTTTCTTTGTTATGATGCTTGAGTAAAAACTCCGCTCGTGGAGGAATCGAGAAAATTGATAGATGACGATGATTAAATTCTTGAACGATTCTTAAATCCTATGAGTTTTGTAAACTCTAGAAAATTGAATCATCGACAACCTAGTTTCGAGCGAGATGCTTTCTTGAATGCTTTCGCTCTTAATTAGTGATCAACGATCGATGTTTGAATTACCTAGAGGCTAGAATGTGAATGAAATCAATGAAAGGATAAGGGATAGATGATGAAACCCAAGTTTCCGTAAGAAATCCCTAATTCTCGTTGATCGTCATCGATCTAGCAACAAATCATAAAAGGATAAGAATACGTAATCACAAGTCTTCTTCCTCATTATCGATTCGATCGATTCCTACGAGCCTCATTACAAATCTTGATAACTAACTCAATTGGATGATTCTTGATTCTTAATTTTGAGTATTCTTGATATTAGATCTAGATTTTGATAATTCTTGAAATTCAGTTTTAAATCTTGAATCGAATTCTCTTTTCTTTTGTCTTTTAATTTTCAATTCATCTAAATCAATTACGATCAAATCTCACTTTCCCCTGTGGACGATCCGCACTCGCTAACGAACCTACAATTGACACCGTTATTGATTGCGGTTTACAAATTTCTTTGGTTGTGATATCTATACATTTTCTACCTACACACCGAGAATCATTCAATCAACGATGCCGGGGGACCAGGTGACTCAGGCCACCACCGGATTGTTCTTTAGGACTATGATCCTACCGATGAGCTTCGGCACCCCTGTACCAACACCAGAAGCTCCCAAGAAGTCGGTCTTTGATCGACTTGCTACTACCGTGGCCCCTCTCAACGGGTCGTCCATCTCCAGCTCCTCGGTCTTCGGCAGACTGGGCCAAAGTTCATGTGGGCCCGTGATGAAGCCTGCAATCCCAGAGAAGGTTGTTCTGAAAAGGATAGCCATCCCTGCTCCTGAAGTCGTCAAGGCGGCTTCTCCCGCCAAAGGGTCGGTCTTTACAAAACTGACTGTTCTGGCTCCTACTACGGTTCCCGTCCCTGCTCAGAAGTCTGTTTTTGACCGGTTGGATACCGCTTCTCAACGGACAACAGTCTTCAAGAGCCTTCACCTGAACAGGGGGAAAGACATAGCCATCCGTATCACCGAACCAACTCCATCGGCTCGACAGGCTCGACGTCGCCACTGGCGCCGAGTAAAGAAGGCTGGGGGCAACTCCCCCTCTGGGCTGACTATACCAGCCCCAACAATGGAAGCCAATGCTGCTGTTCCAACTGGGAACAGCTTTGAATTGTTAAAAAAGGTGCGCAGGAACTCTCCAACCACCGTATTGAAAAGATCTCCTCCACCCGCAGAGAATATTACACAAGCAAAGCCGGAGCAGCCCCTTCAACGGCTATCTCCAAAGTTTACAAAGCCTGGCGACAGGTCCAGAACTCAGTGATCGATCAAGACTACCCTCGTTGACAGAAAAGGGCGAAGGTTCAGCAGGAAGAAAACCGTCCTGGTAACCCACAAAGGACGAAGACTGACTGGGTGCCCGTTGCAACGGCCCCCTCAACATCAACTGCTCAAAAGAAAAGGAGGCCAGAAAAAGCCCCTGTTCCCTTCCGAAAGATGGCGCACAAGACTGCGAAGTCCTGGCGCTGAGATTCGGGGAAGATGCTATTTGGTTTTATCCGTCTACCTCTCCGAAGATGCCAAGTTGATTTATGACACCGTGTATCGGAGGTTTAGACAGATGCGGCCGATGTAGCAGACTTCGTCAGATTCCCCCTCGCTTGAGGGGTTTTTTGATTATGGGGACGCTATTCCCTGCAGGTGCAAGCCCCTGCAATTAATTACGCTACCGCATCACGGTAACCACTTTTTCCTTCTCCAGAATTTCACTTCGTGTCGTGTGTGTTTGTTTTGTTTGTGGATGCCCGTGGATTGTATACGGAGACTAAGTGATGCCGTCGCCCGTAGGACGTGGATTAGTCCAAATCCGTATTTACTTAAATTTGGGTTTGATGTTTTAGTTTAAGGATACGTTAGCCATATTAAGGCTAAGATCAACTTAAACATTCGTTAAGGATACGTTAGTCTGATTTGAGACTAATATCAACTTAACGGAAAGAGCATTTAGGGGGCTCTATTGTTCCAGTTTAGGGACGTAGTGGTCCATTTAATATATGGCCGTCGGGACCCGTCACCTCTCTGACGACGTTGAAGGATTACAATGACAGGTGTCAGAGGAGTTCGGAGATGTACCCTTGAACCAAAGTTGATTGGGGGTCTTATAGTCCAATTTGGGACTAAAGTCTGTTTGAATGTTTAAGGATACGTTAGCCATATTTGAGGCTAAGATCAACTTAAACGGGATCGTTTAGATCCGACAAAAGAGCATTTGGGGGCTCTGTTGTTCCAGTTTAGGGACGTAGTGGTCCATAGGTAGTTTAAGGACATTGCGGTCCATCGCCAGTTTAGGGACATGGTGGTCCATTTCCAGTTTAGGGACATAGGGGTCCATCGTTCCCGTTTTAGGGACGGATATTAGTTTAAGGACGCATTAGTCTATGGGTTTAAGGACTCCATAGTCCATATAGATGTGTTTAAGGACGCGTTATTCCATTAGTTTAAGGACGCATAAGTCCATGGGTTTAAGGACCCCACAGTCCGTATGGGTGTGTTTAAGGACGCATTAGTCCATTAGTTTAAGGACGCATAAGTCCATGGGTTTAAGGACCCCACAGTCCGTATTAATATATGGTTGTCGGGACCCGTCACCTCTCTGACGTCGTTGAAGGATTACAACGATAGGTGTCAGAGGAGTTCGGAGATGTACCCTTGAACCGGATGTAAATTGATTTAAGAGAGCAGTCTTACTCAGTCAATTTAATTTGAGGACTTACAGCCATGATTGGGCTAAGTCCAGTTGAGAATATTCAACGTTTTTATCTTTGGCTTATTAGGCCTGCGCTAGGGCTTTTCCCCTATTTAATAGTGCACTGCATTTTCTTTTGGCCTGCTAAGCCTTTTTTATTTGGGCTCTGTCCCTTTTAAATGATGCACAGCATCTGTTTTTGTTTGGGCTTTGCCCTTTTTAAAATAATGCATTGCATTTTATTGGGCCTGTTAGGCCCTTTTTAATTAGGCTTGGCCCTTCTGTAAATAATGCAGTGCATTAATCATCTGATAGTGGCCTGTCAGGCGTTTTGCGCCAATGCGAAGGTGACACGTATCACACTCTGGTGAGCGCAAGCGCAGTTCGCTGCGCTGTTGCGCTGCTGACACATGGCGCGCTCTGGTGAGTTGCGCCAATTTCAGAGAGCAATACTCTATTTTAAAAGTGCGTAGCGCAAGTTATTCTGGTGCTGACACGTAGCGCTCTCTGGTGGCTTGCGCCAACCCAGGAGCGTAACAGTACAGATTTACAAGTGCAAGGCACTGTTTTAATATCTTGATCCAATTTTGGATTCAAGAAAAGAATCTTTAAGATTCCAGAACCAATTGTTCATAAAAAGGCAATACCTTTGTTATTTATTATATTTTTTATTGAAGATCCTTGATCTTGTTCTTAGATCAATGATCTTTTCAGAAGAAATTCTTCTTTTTATAAAGGTTTTACCTTCTTTTTCCTTTCTGAATTCTTTTCAAAGTTCTTTAGAGGAGTTCTCTCTTTTTTTCTGTGTTTTTTCTGTCTCTCTGTTCTCTCTGTTTTAGAATTGGGGTCTAGGGCCATTATATAGTACCCATTAATTTGTTAAAGGGATCATTCTCTGAGTGATTTGGGAATTTTTCCCCACCGTTGGATCTTTGATCCAAGGGCTTCTCTTTTACAGAAGACAATCTTCTTGTTTTAACAAGAACAGAAAGATCTTACTGTAATTTTAATTCTATTTGGCGCAAACACACGAGTGCTTGACACGTGTCACGCAGCGCAGAGCGCAGCGCAGAGCGCAGCGCAACTGCGCTGACACGTGTCGCGCAGCGCAAGGCGCAGCGCAACTGCGCTAGGCGCAACTGCGCCGACACGTGTCGTGCAGCGCAAGGCGCAGCGCAACTGCGCTAGGCGCAGCGCAACTGAAGCGTTACTTCCTTTAATTTTTTTTAAATAGAGCCTTGCTCTGATTGGGTGCGCTGCCTTGGGCGCTGCACTGACGTATCAGTTTTTGACACGTGGCGCGTTACGCGCAGCGCAAGTAATTTGAAGCGTTGCTTCAATTTTTGAATTTTTGAAATTCAAAACAGAGCTTTTCTCTGACTGGGGGAAACAGAAGCATTGCTTCGTTCCCGCCTTGGAATTCGAACAGAGCTTTGCTCTAATTAGGGTAAACAAATGCCCCCTCCACCGTTGCGCTTACATGGCCCTCCAAACGTGAGCGCAGCGGTGGTAGAATTCCAACCGTCGCGGTAACTCTTAGAAGTTGAAAGGGCATTTGATGCCTATAAATAGGACCTTTGGTCCTCCACAGATGATCATCATCTTTTAAGATTTTTACTTTCAAAATTTCAGAGTCTTGTTCATGCCTTTAAGAACCCCAAGAGTTAGAATTTCTTCAGAAAACACTTTTTAGGTAAAAATTTTAATTAAATTACATTAATTTTCATTGACAGAGCCTTGCTCTCAATAGATCCCTGATCTAAAAAAAACCCATTTAGGGTTTCACTTAGCAGAGCTTTGCTCTAAAAGGATCTAAAGAGAACTAAAGAGAACTAAAGAGAACCCTGTTAGGATTCCATCAATAGAGTTCTTCTCTCTGAAAGATTTCATTTATAATTTCTTGATTCGTTAATGGAGCTTTGCTCCTTTTAAATCATATAGCAGAATTCTTAAGAGTTGCTGATTTTTGTCGATCTTCTTTTATAGGAATGATGGACGCCCACATGTACGACCTCGACGAGATTATCTCCAACGGGGACATCCGCCGACTCGGCCGTTCCCAAAATCGAGAATTTACCAACGCCGAGTATGCCGAAATCATGAGCTGCTTCGACGCATACAACGGTTAACTGCTTCCTCGGCGCTCCTCTCTCCTGAAGCTTATTGTGGGAGCAATTTGGGAAGCGCTTCCTCTATTCTGTACTGGTATGCCACTTGGGGCATTGGATGCCGCCGAGGATAAGGTGCACTCGGTGTATCTGATGAGCCTAATCTCAAAGAGGAGGCGAAATAACCTTATCGATCTTCCGCACCAAGCTTTTCAACAGTCTGCAATACTTGCTGCATATCGGAGGGAGGAGGACATCAGTGGGGATCCCGACGCTCGTGCTCGCGAAAGAAAGCACACCAGGATGGTTCGCCAGGCTTGGAAAGTTTTAGATAAGGTTACTTTCGAATTCCTCAACCCATGTCCTGGGTCCGAGGTTATACCGTTGTAAACATTTCAGTAATGTTGTTGTTTATTTCTTTATTGATGTAAAAACTTTCCAAATATGAATGACAACTCTTTTGCCCCCTTCCTTTTATTTTCTTCTTTGTTACTGGCACATTCTTTAAATAAGCACAGCCTGTAAGCGATATATAACATTCTGTCTTGAACATCTTGTGGAGTAATGATGGCTCAGGAAGCAGGTTTAGGTCTGCTGCCTAAGGCTTCTCAACTTCATGAGCCATGTGGGTCTCATAAAGACTTTTCTTCCTACGAGTCGAGAGGATCTCGTAGGTGTATTTTCTCCTTAGGAATCGTGAGGATTCCTAAGTGCGTTTCCTCTTATAAGTCGTAAGGATCTTAAAAGAGAATGTTCCCTCTTATGAGTCGAGAGGACCCGTAAGCGGTTGTTTCCCTCCTTGTCGAGATTCGACTTCGGAGAGTGAGACCCGTGGATAGTATGCAAGAGACCGTTTTGGGCCCACTTGCAGGGTCCCAGTACTTAGGAAATAAGTTTTTTAATCCCTGCTGCCTAAGGCTTTATCTTGCAAGTCAAGACGAATCGGGAAGTCTTCGCGAAGACACTGATTTCCTCACGAGTCGAGACGAATCGAGCAGTTCTCGTCAAGGACACTAATTTCCCTGAGTTGAAGTATTTTGCCGAGGACACTGGTTTCCTCGAAGTTGAAACGAATCGAAGTACTCCTGTAAAGACATTGGTTTCTCTGCGGGTCGACGCGGATCAAGATGTTCTCGTCAAGGACACTGGTTTCCCTGAGTCGAAGTATTTTGCCGAGGACGCTGGTTTCCTCGAAGTTGAAACGAATCGGAGTATCCATACGGAGACACTGGTTTCTCTGCGGGACGAAGCGAATCAAGAAGCTCTCATCAAGGATGCTAGTTTCCCTGAATTGAGGTATTTGCCAAGGACACTGTGTTAGTTATATGTATGCCCTAGAGGCCATTACTGTACATTGGATGTATATTGTAGTGGATGCTGGGACATATATAGGGAGGACTTTCTTGCTCGACATGATAGTATGCTATATGGTTGATCTTCACCTTAACATGTATACTGTTTGTCTCTCTGTTACATGTTGGTAAAGCCCTTAGGATGTGTACTTGACTACCTGGACTATGATGCGGATCATACTAGTGGGGACATGGTAGTCCATAAGTACATCCTTCAAAGTCCCTAGTCATGGGTGTATCGAGACGGGGCATCGATATACCAGAGTAGACTAGCGTATAACTTCTCGACCCATACAGATGGGCGATGGATGATCCCATATCCATTGGTGTTTGACATCAGAGATGATATACGGGTGCTCAGTAGAGACTGGGTACACTGGACGGACTCGCCGAGAACTCCCAGATGGTATTATACCTCACGTCAGATGGCAGTTCTCTGGTGACACTGGTACAGAGTAGTCTGTTGACCCGAGATCGTCATAGAGTCTTGTGTGGTTCCCACTGTGCTTTGATTTCCATCTTACCACGTCCAAGAGGGCGTGCAAAACGGTGGTTTTTGGGTACAGTCCCGAGTCACATGGAGGCAATGAGCGATAGGAGGGGATTCGTCTCTCCCGGTATAGGGGGTTGATGTTGCGCTGTGTTCGATTGGATATAACAGGAAATCCCTGGCCAGGGTTGCTGAGATTTACTGGTAAGTGTTACCAGTAGTTTCTCGAATTGTTATAGACCTCATATCGACACGACTTATCGAGCTATTGGGGTCTGACGTTTACCACCCCTAGGCGAGATATGCGACATATCAGACGATCAGACCGGACTGTACGGTAGTGTTACTGGTCGGATTCACTGGAGTGTGAGCGGGCTTGCTCGTCGATCTTCAGATCGCTCAATACCCGGGTGGCCGTTACGTTTAGCAGACCGCTTGCGGCTTGTGGGTGTTTGATATGATCATCATCCGCTGCCGGCGTATTGACGAGTCTTTAGAGTCCTACACAGAGGTTTCCTGGCTCAAGCGAAACGAAATAGGAGCGCATATGAGATATGTGCGGGACCGAGAATAATACGTGTATGTGATACCGTATTCCATTCTCGCGATGAATGTATCGAATGGTTGTATGCGATATAACCTAGTTATCGATTCAAGCGTTGATTCGATAAGATGATACATTGTATACTAGTCGGTTGTGTGCGACATGACCGGATCATTGAATCAATTGTTGATTTAATGATTTAATGCATATTTATATATTTGATATATTACTTTGCATCAACTAGTATCGGTTTACTTAAGATGGATTTTCTCACTCGGATGTGCACATTGTATATTCGATATAGTTTTGTGCACTTGATTGTATCATGTTTGATGATACATGTTTGCTTGTGTTTGTGTAAAGATTGAACCATGGTTATTTAAATGATTAGGGTTTACATTTTCATATCTATTTATTTATTTATTTATTTATTATGGAAATGATAATGAGAAGAATGGTTGCTAGTTTTGTTTTATTCTTTGAACCTTCATGAAGCATTGACTTTAGTCAACCATTCTTATCTCATCCTTAACCCTAACCATTCAAACTAACCTTGGTTTAATCTCTACACCTAACCATGGTTTGCTTATGATAAGAATGGATTTTCTTTTCTTTTTTATTTTATTCTTATCATAACAATTTCCTTCTTCTTCTTCATTCCTTCAAGTGAAGAAAGCTTGCCTCCATCAATGGCAAGTGATGAAAAAGAGTGTGAAATCCAATTCTAAAGTTAACCCACTTCCTATTTCTTCATCCTCGACCTCTTGCCAAGTAGTAGAGTGTGTTTTCTTCACAAGTTTCTTGACTTGGTGAAGTCGGAGCTTGATTTAGCGATGCCTCGACGTAGATCATCTTCGGCATGGACATCGACGACCTAGCTTGCCCATTTTCCGACGAAGCCGACACTAGAGCCCGGATTCTTTTTGGACAGCGGAGACGACTTCGTTGCGGAGCTATGGAGGTGGAGCACCAGATCTACAAAGGTTGTATTTCCGTATCTCATAGTTAAGTGTTAACTAGTTAGCTTTTTCGCCTAGTTTTCTAGCAAACGATCCGTAGTCGGGTCTCTCGGCACCCGTAAATTTTTATATTGGCATGTTCGATGCCTTGCTAGACCTCCATAGGGTGCCTAGGAACCCTACAGTGGTATCAGAGACTAGCTAGAGCCTTAGACGAAGTCCAGACGGAATTTGAAGTCCGAACGAACCCGGAACCCCAAAACAAATATGCTCTCTGTACTTTTTCCGAAAATGCGGATTTTTGTGTATTAAAAATGCCTAAAAAATTCAATAAATAATTATAAGAATTACTGTGCAAACTCAGGTGAATAATTCATCAAACAGAGCGCGGAACCGCGGCAGAAGCCCAGCTTCTGCGGCGGTTCCGCGGCTAGGTGATGACGTCACCTCCCAATTGCTGCACAGTAATTCCTATTTTAATTTGATGGGTTTTCAGGGAATTTTTAATAATTTTTCAAGAGTTGAATTTTCTGCAGTTGATTTGGGGATTCGGTGTTTCGATCGGAGTATCAAATTTTGTCTGTGTGGCTTTCCGGATAAATTTTAGAATATGTTAAAAAGTTCGACCGGATATAAATACCCAATTTTTCCCCTGTCGGGAAATTTCCAAGTGTTGGATTTTTTCCGTAGTTTAACGACGTTCTAAGTAGTGCAAGTAACGCGATGGTCCCTCTAGAAGACAACAAACCTTAACTCGATTATATGACCGTCTTGAACTGCCCTTTGAACCTTCGGGTTTGGGGCAGTACGGCGTGCCACATGTGAGGCGTTGGCTTGACCCTTCTACGGCTGGACCGTTGGTACTGAGGTACGAACTGAATGTAGTTAGACTTGTTTCATGTGTTGAGCTGTATCGGAAAAACTTGGGTGTTCGATTGTTCGATCGGAAATTTTGACATTTTCTATTTATCCGGAATGGGATACAATAATTGGAATTCACAAGTAGTTATGTGATAACTGAATGAATGTTATAAATCTAGCGGTTTAGTCTCACTTGATCGGTTGCCACGGAATTTTGATGTGATCAAAAGTCCGTCGCAATCATGTAGCGTACGCGGATACTCACTGGATAAACTTAATAGACAGCCTCACCCCATAGCCCCGACCAAGTGACTGTAGGAGAACCCCGTCGCCGAAAGCATCCGTTCGGGTGCTCGCGGCAGCGGTGTTCCGCCTTGGTGCACTTCGTCGACGGTATCGGGGGTGCGGCCGTCTACAGAAGTTTGCGATGAGTATTCGATCAGGATGTCGGGAATCTTGTTGAATTACCCGACTTGATATTGAAAAGAGTTTTCGATAATGAGACTAAAATGCGGGGTTTATAATTGTTAGGCATGTGATGTCTAAGTAATTCATTTGGTCAGGCATGCGATGTCTGAGGTGGTTGCGGATTCCAACTGTTGTAGTTTTACACTTTCTTTTCTGTGACCGTAAGTGTAATATGTGATATCGCCGGTTTCGTTGCTATATGTCAACGACAATTGGGATGGACATATTTACTTACGTTGATGACATGTGATGTTATGTGTTGCTGGATATGTTATATTGGATCGTCGTGTTTGAATAGCCGGGGTTTTTTATGTGAGATGAGTGTTTTTCATTTTCATTCATGTAAAAACTTGTATGTAATATTCTTTTATTGGGGCACTTCCAGGTAGCGGAAGATGTCACCTGTTGTATATTATTTACTTTTCCGCACTAGGATAGACCCAAGGAGGAGGGCACAAGTAACCGGGTTCTGGAGTCCAGTGGGAGACCAACTCGAGGAGTCGAGTCCGGGTCTCCTAACTCTAGAATTGGTAGGGTTGCTTGCCGCTCTCGTAGGGGTCTAGGGGTGTGGGTTTGGCTATTCATCGCGACCGTAGAATCCGTGTTTTATACTGGCTCGTATTGAAAACACGGACGTCCTAGTATATCCAATATTTCATATGTTTCTTCTGCTGCGATATCTGTGATGTGATCATGTGATGTTCTGTGATAGATACAGTATATAGTATATATGATATATTATATAGACGTTACTTATGTTTTACACCCGCGCTAGCCCTGCCCCGCTCTGCCGTTAGTTACCTAACCTAACGGTGCACGAGGGGACATCGAGGCGAATGCGGATGGCATAAGTGTACGTCGTATTTATCTGTGATGATTAGGTACTTAAATGATGGGACTTCATTAATGTGATTAATGAAATAAAAGAAACCTAAGATGTTGTAGAATCGAATTTCAAAATAAAACAGGTAGCTACAGTTCTTGCTTTGCACAGCGGTATATATGATATATCCTGCACCTTATTCGATAAGGAAAGGACCGAGATCCCTTCACCGGGAGTGACTCCTTTAGCAATAACTGGCAGATGCTACACACTCGGTTTGTCTTTTGATTGCTTTTAAGTTTTTTTGTTTTGCACAGTGATATATATGATATATCCCGCACCTCATTCGACGAGGAAAGGACCGACGATCCCTTCACCGGGAGTGATTCCTTTAGCAAAACTAGAAAAGCTTCAAAAACACTCCATTTCAAAATTCATTCGATCCTACAACGATATCAAGTTCATTACGCAATAGGTTTTCAGAAAAACCTGTTGTAGCCCTCCGTCATTTCAGATAAATCCTGTTTAGTATTCGTGCTGCGTTTGTTGACCTTGTCAAGGCGCAGTGTGCGGTAGCTAACCAGTATTTATCTGCTTATGCATATGATGCAGATTGGGTTAGGGTAGTCGTGCGGCCTTGTTGACCTTGTCAAGGGTCGTGCGGGTGGGTTTGATTCAATCAAGAAATGACGGGTTGAACTTGACTTGCGGTCTATGGTTTGTTGACCTTGTCAAGGTCATAGATCGTTCGGGGCAAAATATTATCGGGAATTTCAAGTGTTGAAATTTGCAATGAGATTGCATACCTTCTATGAGATAGTTGGATCCCGATACCCGCTGCGAGTAAGAGTTACTCCTGGGAGAGTTTTATACATTACAATTAGCCGATCAAGTAGGTGTCTAGAAAGGTGTTAACGAGGTTACGCCTCTGGGAAAACGAGGTTTACATTAATTAGGTTCGTGCGAAAGCACGAGAGACCTCTCTCAAAGTACCGACACTGGCCTGGCTGAAAGATTGGCGAACTTGTAGTGTGTAATTAATCCCGGCTAGTCTTTCCTTTTAGGGTTTGAAGGAAGATTTGATAAAAAGCAGTGGGAGCCATCCTGATTAGATAAAATAGTAACCAATCTATTCTTGCAAGAGCGCACGCTGAGTGTTTTCTTCTCTCTCTTTCCAGGTAGCGACCATATCACGCCTTAATCAAGATAATAATACGGATTATTGACCGAACCCGCTTGTTATACTGAGCTGGGGAACGTTGGTCCCGCTCCAACTTATAAATGTTATAAAACAGAGCAGGAAATTGGGGAATACCAGATTTCCCGTGCCGCCCAAACGAAGAGAGTGCATGCTGATGCATCATCTTCGGGTTTGTTCATTATACAGAACTGTTTCTCAGTATCCTTTACGTCCTGGGTATATGATACCAGATCAGGATCCCAGATATGTAATCTGTTACATAGGGCTACAGATAGGTAGAGAACTGAGAACGGGTGATAAGTTTCATGAGGCAGAAAACGGGGCAAGAGTTGCAGCCAAGTCTGTTGGTCACTGTCACCCTGTATTACAATACATTGATTCTGAACGAATGTTATTAGATACCGAACCTGATATACAAAATCATATCACTCTCTTTATTAGTAAAGAAATGATATAATTTTGTATAGTTGGATAATGTTTTGAACATTTCCTATATCAAAAGTTGATCGGTTCAGGCACGTTATCTAAAAGCATTAATGTTCTAAATCAAATCACAGTTATGAGTATACGGAACACACACAAGAGGAAGAGTTCAGAAATGAACGAATTCTACTTGAGGTATTGTAGACTAGGTCATATCAATGTGACCCGACTAGCTAGAGTTACATATAGATGCATATTTAAATCAGTTTGAATTTACATCTTGTGAAACTCGCCAGTCATGTCACAAAGATATAATGACACTAGCTCTGTTTATTGGAAACAGAGAAAGAGTTAGTAAACTCTTGGGATGATACATGTTGATGTATGTAAGGTCTCCTGTCTACATATGCCAAGAATGGTTCTTAATACTTCATTAAATTCTCTGATGATCTTTCGAGATTCAGACCTATGTTCCTGTTGAAACACAAGTCCGAACCTTTTGAGATATTCACAGAATATAAGTTAGAAGTAGAGAACCAAAATACGGGTATAAGTATTATGTCCTATGATGAGATCAAGGAGGAGAATACTTGAGCACGGAATTCCAGGACTATTCTAAAGGAGAATGAGATTCTCTCTCGGCATTACTCCTCCGAATACACCATAGCACGCTGGTATATCAGGGCGGAGCAATCACACCCTATATGATATGGTGTGCTCTATGATGAGTATTACTGAGTTACCTATTTCCTTTTTGGGGGTTATGCACTTGATAAGTTGCATACCTATTGAATAGGGTTTTAATCAAATCAGTTGCCTACCGCTTCATATGTGATATAGAATGGGAAGAGCCCATGTCTTAAGTTAGTTAAGATTTGGGGTTGTCCGGCCTATGTCTAAAAGCAAAATCCGGACAAGCTCGAGGCAAGGTCAGCTATGTAGAACTGGAAAGGTTCTAGCTACACAAACTACAGCACATGATTTGATAGAACCAAAGGATTCAAAAGATTCCAACGAACCTCAGCCTCTCCGCCGATCTAGTAGGGTTCCTCACTCACCTGAGAGATACTTCTGTTTCTCTATGACAGTGGGAGCGAGGATTACATCATGAGATGATGACCCAACTAGTTTCGAGCTGGCCATCAGGAGTAAGACTCTGTAAGAATGGCTGGATGCTTAGCGATCTGAGATGGAATCCTTATACACCAACAAAGTATGGACTTTAGTTGCTATATCTGAAGGGTTAAATCCCCATCAGGAGCAAGTATATCTTGAGAAGATTACTTGGTGTACATCAAAAAGTTGAGACTTTCAAAGCTAGACTTGTTAAAAGTTTGCATCATTGACCAGGTTTGGATAATGATGAAACCTTTTCAAGTAGCTATGCTTAAGTCCATCAAGATCCTACTTATCACGGCTACATACCATGACTGCGATATCTGGTGGTTGGGTGTCTTGACTGCTTTTCTAAATGATGATTTAGAAGAGAGCGTCTATAAGTACACAGCCAGAGGGCTTCGTAGACAGTGGGAGCAGCGGAAACGTGTGCAAGATGTTTTATATGATAAAGCAGGCATCGCGGAGTTGGAACATCTGTTTTGATGGATTAGTCAAAGAGTTTGACATCATCAAAATGGTAGATGAACCTTGTATAAACAAAAAGGTAGTAGGGAGTATGGTGACGATCCTCGTAGAGTACGTGGATGACATACTCTTGATAGGGAAGAAGTTTCCTATGCTACGCTCGGTCAATCTCCGCTTATCACCAGGATTCTCCATATAGGATCAAAGTGATACCTCCTAAATCCTGGGTTTTGGATCTATGAGATAGATCTAATTGGATGTTAGGATTCTCACTAGTTGTAGTGAGATGGTATCAATTGATCCTGGGGAGAATCACTGGAAGGGTTCCAGGGTGATAAAGACGACTGAATGTCAGTCGCAGGCATTGTCTTTACCCTCAGTAAAGGGACGGTATGTTGGAAGAGTTCCAAGCTAGATACCATGGCATACTAGACGATAAAGGCAGGATACATCGCTACTAAAGATGCTACCAAAGAGGCTGTTTGGGTGTATATTGGTTCATGAGATGAACTATGTTCCTCCCATTGTGTGACAATGGAGTTGTGGCTTATGCCAAGGAATGCAGGTCCCATCAGTGATCCAGACATATTCTAAGGCAGTGTCGCCTGATCATGGAGATAGTTGATATCCAGGGTGATCGAGGTTTGGAGAGTAGACTAAGAGGACAACACAGCGGATCCACTCACAAAGGCCTGTTCCCAGAGAGAGACTTTTATGGGATGGTTGAGTATGAGATACTACAACCACTGCTACAGATGGCCCTAGTGCAAGTGGGAGATTGTTAGTTATATGTATGCCCTAGAGGCCATTACTGTACATTGGATGTATATTGTAGTGAATGCTGGGACATATATAGGGAGGACTTTCTTGCTCGACATGATAGTATGCTATATGGTTGATCTTCACCTTAACATGTACACTGTTTGTCTCTCTGTTACATGTTGGTAAAGCCCTTAGGATGTGTACTTGACTACCTGGACTATGATGCGGATCATACTAGTGGGGACATGGTAGTCCATAAGTACATCCTTCAAAATCCCTAGTCGTGGGTGTATCGAGACGGGGCATCGATATACCAGAGTAGACTAGCGTATAACTTCTCGACCCATACAGATGGGCGATGGATGATCCTATATCCATTGGTGTTTGACATCAGAGATGATATACGAGTGCTCAGTAGAGACTGGGTACACTGGACGGACTCTCCGAGAACTCCCAGATGGTATTATACCTCACGTCAGATGGCAGTTCTCTGGTAACACTGGTACAGAGTAGTCTGTTGACCCGAGATCGTCATAGAGTCTTGTGTGGTTCCCACTGTGCTTTGATTTCCATCTTACCACGTCCAAGAGGGCGTGCAAAACGGTGGTTTTTGGGTACAGTCCCGAGTCACATGGAGGCAATGAGCGATAGGAAGGGATTCGTCTCTCCCGGTATAGGGGGTTGATGTTGCGCTGTGTTCGATTGGCTATAACAGGAAATCCCTGGCCAGGGTTGCTGAGATTTACTGGTAAGTGTTACCAGTAGTTTCTCGAATTGTTATAGACCTCATATCGACACGACTTATCGAGCTATTGGGGTCTGACGTTTACCACCCCTAGGCGAGATATGCGACATATCAGACGATCAGACCGGACTGTACGGTAGTGTTACTGGTCGGATTCACTGGAGTGTGAGCGGGCTTGCTCGTCGATCTTCAGATCGCTCAATACCCGGGTGGCCGTTACGTTTAGCAGACCGCTTGCGGCTTGTGGGTGTTTGATATGATCATCATCCGCTGCCGGCGTATTGACGAGTCTTTAGAGTCCTACACAGAGGTTTCCTGGCTCAAGCGAAACGAAATAGGAGCGCATATGAGATATGTGCGGGACCGAGAATAATACGTGTATGTGATACCGTATTCCATTCTCGCGATGAATGTATCGAATTGTTGTATGCGATATAACCTAGTTATCGATTCAAGCGTTGATTCGATAAGATGATACATTGTATACTAGTCGGTTGTGTGCGACATGACCGGATCATTGAATCAAGTGTTGATTTAATGATTTAATGCATATTTATATATTTGATATATTACTTTGCATCAACTAGTATCGGTTTACTTAAGATGGATTTTCTCACTCGGATGTGCACATTGTATATTCGATATAGTTTTGTGCACTTGATTGTATCATGTTTGATGATACATGTTTGCTTGTGTTTGTGTAAAGATTGAACCATGGTTATTTAAATGATTAGGGTTTACATTTTCATATCTATTTATTTATTTATTTATTTATTATGGAAATGATAATGAGAAGAATGGTTGCTAGTTTTGTTTTATTCTTTGAACCTTCATGAAGCATTGACTTTAGTCAACCATTCTTATCTCATCCTTAACCCTAACCATTCAAACTAACCTTGGTTTAATCTCTACACCTAACCATGGTTTGCTTATGATAAGAATGGATTTTCTTTTCTTTTTTATTTTATTCTTATCATAACAATTTCCTTCTTCTTCTTCATTCCTTCAAGTGAAGAAAGCTTGCCTCCATCAATGGCAAGTGATGAAAAAGAGTGTGAAATCCAATTCTAAAGTTAACCCACTTCCTATTTCTTCATCCTCGACCTCTTGCCAAGTAGTAGAGTGTGTTTTCTTCACAAGTTTCTTGACTTGGTGAAGTCGGAGCTTGATTTAGCGATGCCTCGACGTAGATCATCTTCGGCATGGACATCGACGACCTAGCTTGCCCATTTTCCGACGAAGCCGACACTAGAGCCCGGATTCTTTTTGGACAGCGGAGACGACTTCGTTGCGGAGCTATGGAGGTGGAGCACCGGATCTACAAAGGTTGTATTTCCGTATCTCATAGTTAAGTGTTAACTAGTTAGCTTTTTCGCCTAGTTTTCTAGCAAACGATTCGTAGTCGGGTCTCTCGGCACCCGTAAATTTTTATATTGGCATGTTCGATGCCTTGCTAGACCTCCATAGGGTGCCTAGGAACCCTACACACTGGTTTCCCTGGAGTTGAAACGAATCGATGTATTCCTGCAAAGACGCTAGTTTCTCTGCGGGTCGACGCGAATCAAGATGTTCTTGTCAAGGACACTGGTTTTCCTGAGTCGAAGTATTTTGCCGAGGATGCTGGTTTCCTCGAAGTTGAAACGAATCGGAGTATTCCTGCGGAGACACTGGTTTCTCTGCGGGCCGACGTGAATCAAGGTGTTCTCGTCAAGGATACTGGTTTCCCTGAGTCGAAGTATTTTGCCGAGGACGCTGGTTTCCTTAAAGTTGAAACGAATCGGAGTATTCTTGCGGAGACACTGGTTTCTCTGCGGGCCGACGCGAATCAAGAAGCTCTCATCAAGGATGCTAGTTTCCCTGAATTGAGGTATTTGCCAAGGACACTAGTTTCCCTGGGGTTGAAACGAATCGATGTATTCCTGCAAAGACGCTAGTTTCTCTGCGGGTCAACGCGAATCAAGATGTTGTCGTCAAGGACACTGGTTTCCCTGAGTCGAAGTATTTTGCCGAGGATGCTGGTTTCCTCGAAGTTGAAACGAATCGGAGTATTCCTGTGGAGACACCGGTTTCTCTGCGGGCCAACGCGAATCAAGGTGTTCTCCTCAAGGATACTGGTTTCCCTGAGTCGAAGTATTTTGCCAAGGACGCTGGTTTCCTCGAAGTTGAAACGGATCGGAGTATTCCTGCGGAGACACTGGTTTCTCTGCGGATCGATGCGAATCAAGATGTTCTCATCAAGGACACTGGTTTCCCTAAGTCAAAGTGGTTGCCAAGGACACTGATTTCCCTGGGGTTGAAACGAATCAAGATGTTCTCGTCAAGGACACTAGTTTCCCTGGGTCAAAGTATTTTGCCGAGGACGCTGGTTTCCTCGAAGTTGAAATGAATCGGAGTATTCCTGCGGAGACACTGGTTTCTCTGCGGGTTGACGCGGATCAAGATGTTCTCGTCAAGGATACTGGTTTCCCTGAGTCGAAGTATTTTGCCGAGGACACTGGTTTCCTCGAAGTTGAAACGAATCAGAGTATTCCTGCGGAGACACTGGTGTCTCTGTGGGCCGACGCGAATCAAGAAGCTCTCATCAAGAACGCTAGTTTCCCTGAATTGAGGTATTTGCCAAGGACACTGGTTTCCCTGGGGTTGAAACGAATCGATGTATTCCTGCAAAGACGCTATCTTCTCTGCGGGTCGACGCGAATCAAGATGTTCTCGTCAAGGACACTGGTTTCCCTGAGTCGAAGTGGTTGCCAAAGATACTGATTTCCCTGGGGTTGAAACGAATCGGGGTATTCCTGCAAAGACGCTAGTTTCTCTACGGGCCGACGCGAATCAATATGTTCTCGTCAAGGACACTGGTTTCCCTGAGTCGAGGAGGTTGCCAAGGACACTGATTTCCCTGGGGGTTGAAACGATCTCTGGTGGTCTTTCAGGTTTTATATGAGTTACCGTCAAAACCGTGAAGCTAGAAATTTGATCTTCGCTTCGTTTGCTGGCACTGCGTCTGCTGTATCGAGACGAACGTCACGGTTGTCTCTAGGTTGTTGGTGAACCGTCGAGATTTGGCTTCACTCTCTGGCGGAGCCTGTTGGGAAGGTATGGTTCCCTCTTTATTTGTGCCCTTGGATTGTATACAGGGATCGACGTGATCTCACCTGTAGGGCAAAAGTTCATCATTTTTTTATATTATTGTTTTATTTCTGCGATGCTCTATCATTTCAGCTTTATATCGCGAAAGTCGTGATTGCCCTATCATTTCGGCTATTTTTCGCGGTGCCTAATCATTTCGGCTATTTATTTTATTTTTACTCACTGCTTTTTATTGCGAGTTGCCCAATCATTTCGGCTATTTATTTTATTTTTACTCGCTGTTTTTTATTGCGAGTTGCCCAATCATTTCGGCTATTTTGTATGCATACGTTTTTACTTGCTGCTTTTTATTGCAAGTTGCCCCATCATTTCGGCTATCTCATATGCATTTTTACTCACTGCTTTTTATTGCGAGTGTAGAACTTGAAATCTGGTGCCAATCTCAGCATCAGCATCGCTACAACTGGAATATTGCCAGGAGCGAATCATCATTTGCCATAAAAGGGCTTAGAATTTGATACTGGTTTAGGCATCAGCATCACTACAGCTGGGATATTGCCAGGAGCGAATCATCATTTGCCTCTGTCGTTGTCGAACAAAGGTGGCTTAGCAAACAGGGTTAGGATCCCGTCGACTAAGGCTTTTGACTTCATGAGCTTTAAGGGACTCACAAAGGTATTTCTCCCTACAAGTCGTGGGGATCTCGTAGGTGTGTTTTCTCCTTAGGGATCGTGAGGATTCCTAAGTGCATGTTTCTCTGTAAGTCGTAAGGATCCTACAAGAGGATTTTCTCCTTGTAAATCGTGGGGACTTACAAGGGTTGTTCATCATGCGAACATATCCCTAGACACGGGTGAGACTTTGTTAGGGAAATGTTTATTCGTGCCCGTGGATTGTATACAAGGGTCAGTACTGATCCACTTGTAGGGCCATATCGAAGGTTATGGGAGTTGCTTAAGAACAGGTTCAGATCTCTGTAACTTAAGACTTTCAAATCTTATGAGCCGTGAGGGTCTCATAAGAGAGTTCTCCTTACGAGTCGTGACGATCTCGCAAGTGTAGTTTCTCCTTAGGAATCGTGAGGATCCTTAAGTGTGTTGCTCCCTTATGAGTCGTAAGGATCTCACGCGGGTGGTTTCTCCTTACAAGGTTGAGAGGACCCTATAAGTGTCTTTTAACGAGGTTGCGCCCTTTCAGGTTTTCACAAACACTCACCGGTAGCCCTGCTGTTTTTACTCACGGAGCCCTTTCAGGTTTTCATCCGTGCCCATTTTGCTTATGGACATACCGTTTTTTTTATTCTTTTTATTCTTCTTTTTTTTTCTAACGAGGTTGTTAGTTATGTATATGCCGTAGAGGCCATTGTTTTACATATGATGTATATTATGATGGATGCTTAGATATATATAGAGAGGACTTTCTTGCTCGTCATGATAGTATGCTATTTGGTTTCACTTTATCTTAACATGTTGACTTGTACTGGTTTACTGTTTTTCTCTCACAAGTTGATAAAGCCCTTAGGATCTGTACTCGACTACTGGGACTATGATGAGATCATACTAGTGGGGCCATGGTAGTCGATGAGTACATCCTATAACTGTTCCTAGTCGAGGGTATATCGAGACAGGGCATCGATACACCAGAGTAGACTAGCGTATACGCATCTTGACCCATATGATGGACGATGGATGATTCAATATCCATTGGTGTTTGACATCAAGGATGGTGTACGGGTGCTCAGTGAAGACTGGGTACACTGGACGGACTCGCCGAGAACTCCCAGATGGTGATATACCACACGTCAGATGGCAGTTCTCCGGTGACACTGATACAGGGTAGTCTGTAGACCCCAGATCGTCATAGAGTCTTGTGTGATTCCTACTATTCTTTGATTTCCACCTTACCACGTCCAAGAGGGCGTGCAAAACGGTGGCTTTTGGGTGCAGTCCCGAATCACATGGAGGCAATGAGCGATAGGAGGGGATTCGTCTCTCCCGGTATAGGGAGTTGATGTTGTGCTGTGTTCGATTGGCTATAACTGAAAGTCCATGGCCAGGGCTGATATAGAGATTTACTGGTAAGAGTTACTAGTAGTTTCTCGACCCGTTATGAACCTCACATCGACATGACTTATCGGTTACTAGGGTCTGACGTATACCACCCCTAGACTTGATATGCGACATATCAGAAGAACAGACCGGACTGTACGGGAGTGTTACTGATTGGATTCACAGGAGAACGTACAGGCTAGCTTGTTGATCTTCTGATCGCTCAATACTTGGGTGGCTGTTACGTTTAGCTGACCGCTTGCAGCTTGTGGGTGTTTGATATGATCATCACCTGCTACCGGCGTATTGACGATTCTTTTGAGTCCTACACAGAGGTTTCTTGGCTCAGGCAAAACGGAGTAAAGGCACATATGTGATATGCACAGGACCGAGGATAATGCGATATGAGATACCGTATTATATTCTCGCGATATTTAGATATGAACCGGGACATCGGATCAAGTGTTGATTCGATGAATCGGTACATAATATATTAGTCGGTTATATTTGATATAGCCGGATTGTCGGATTAAGTGTTGATTCGATGATTTAATGTATAATAATATATATGATATATTATATTACATTATCTAATATTGGCTCGCTTTATTATTTCATTTTCTCACCGTATAATACATTGATATATATATGCGATATATGTTAATTGTATTATTTTCTTTTGTTGCAAATATATAATATATATGTGATATATATTATTGTGACATGATATGATTAATAATGGAACATGTTTAGTGAAGATTAAACAAGGTTAGGGTTTGATTAGGGTTAGCTCCTTCTTGCACATTCTAGAAGGAATTCCTTTTGTCTTGGTTAAGATATTATGGTTGATATTTATCCATGACTCATTTTTAACATAACCATACCCTAGCTCTAGTTTATTCTCTATAAGGGTTATCCTTGTCATACAAAAGTATGGTTACATTATTAATTCATATATACATTTCATTATTCATGACAAAAGAATTATCTCATTATTCATCATCTTCTTCTCTCTTGAGCTTTGAGAAAGCTTTCTAGATTTTCCTTTTGTGATGATTTCTTGTGAGAATATGATATAAAAGGATAGCATAAATACTACTCCATCATCCTCATCTAATCTAGCCCATTAGATTAGGGTGTTCACCTCATTAGAGTGAGAGAGCTTGAGTTATAGCAACTTCGACGTAGATCATCGGAGAAACGGAATACTACAAGCTAGCATGGATCGTTCGAGTCGTGGAGCCTCTCTTAAGTCCGGGAGATCGTGGATCGCGGTGAAGGGACTTCTACTCGGAGCATATAAAGCGAAGGAGCAGACTACAAAGGTTGTAATCACTCACACTTAGTAGTAAAGATGTTTACTTGCATGTTAAACCCTAAAAATCTAGCAAAGATTCCGGCTTTGGGTTGTTCGGCACGTCTAAAATTTTATTCGGGCATGGTTGGTACCTTATGAACCTTCACAAGAGTGCCTAGAAACCGTACAGTGGTATCAGAGACGGGCTAGAGCATTAGGCGACGTGTATACGAAGTTAAAACTCCGATCGAACCCGATACGACGAAATAGAACCCCTCTCTGGAAATTTTGTAAAAATATGATTTTTTCTGCATTAAAAATACTCAAAAAAATCAGCAGGGAATTCTAAGAATTACCATGAAATACGAGCCCACAATTCCATGAAGTCGCCGCGGAACCGCTGCGGGAACCTGCTTCACGCGGCGGTTCCGCGGCCGATCTTTGGGATTGCGACACGTGTCTTCAGGGTAATATCCGTAGGTGCTTGTTGCTGCTTCTGGGTATTTTTAATCTGTCTCAAGTGTTGAGTGTTCTGGGGTTTATTTTGTAATCCTTGATTCGATCGAAAAATTTAAATTCGTTATGATTTCGGGATATTTAGAAACTGTTAAAAAGTTCGAGCGGATATCATTAACTCACTTTTTCCCGGCACGAAAAACTTTCAAGTGTTGAATTTTTATCGAGTTTAAATCTTTCGGAAAAATGTGCAAGTAACGCGGTGAACCCTCTAGAAGAACACAAACCTTAACTCGATTATGTGACCGTCTTGAACCGCCTCTAAACCTTAGGGTTTGGGGCAGTACGGCGTGCCACATGTGAGGCGTTGGCTTGACCCTTCTACGGCTGGATCATCGGTACTGTGACAGTTTCTGGGATTATTTGAACTCCGCTCAAGTGTTGAGCTATTTAGGAAATCTTGGGTATTTGATTATCCGGTCGGAAAGTTTAATACTGTCTATTTATCTGGAATGTGATACAATATGTGGAATTCATATAGTTAGGCATGAAATGCGAAGTATGTGATATTTCGGATTTACGATGTCTAAAGTGATTGTGGATTCCAAATATTGTAGTTTTACAATTTCTTTTCTGTGACCGTAAGTGTAGTATGTAGTTGTATTGCCGGTTTTCGTTGCTATACATCAACTACGATCGGTGTATGCATACTTACTTACGTTGATGATATGTGATATTATGTGTTGCTGTGATATGTTATATTGGATCGTCGTGTTCTGAATAGCCGGGGGTTTTATGTGAGATGAGGGTTTTTATTTTCATTCATATAAAATTCATTTGTATGTAATATTCTTTTATTGGGGCACTTCCGGGATGAGGTTGATGTCACCATTGTATATTATTTACTTTTCCGCATTAAGTAGACCCAAGGAGGGGAGCACAAGTAACTGGGTTCTAGGGTCCAGTGGGAGACCATCTCGAGGAGTCGAGACCGGGTCTCCTAACCCTAGAATTGGCAGTGTTACTTGCCGCTCTCGTAGGGGTCTTGGGATGTGGGTTTGGCTATTCGTCGCGAAATTTGGCGTCTACCGATCACCGAATCAAACCGTGGAATCCGTATTTTATACAGGCTCGTATTAAAAACACGGACGTCCTAGTATATCCAATATTTCATATATGTTCTTCTACTGCAATGTTCTGTGATGAGATCATATTACTGCCTGAGACGAATGCTTATACTATATATATATGCTGATATATAAATATTACTGCTTTCGTTTCTTCTGTGATGCTTAGGAAGCATTAGCTGATGGGATTTTATTAATGAGATTAATAAAAAGAAAAGAAACATAAAAGATGTTGTAGAATCAAAACTTTATAAAAAGGGTAGCTACAGTATTGCTTTGCATAGCGGTATATATGATATACCCTGCACCTTATTCGATGAGGAAAGAGCCGAGATCCCTTCACCGGGAGTGACCTCTTTAGCGAAACTGGCAGATGCTAAAAACTCACGGTTTAGTTTTTGACAGCTTCTATAGTCTTGCTTTGTATAGCGGTATATATGATATACCCTGCACCTTATTCGATGAGGAAAGAGCCGAGATCCTTTCACCGGGAGTGACCTCTTTAGCGAAACTAGAAAAGCCTCAAAGAGACTCCTTTTTCAAAAACTTCTAGATTCTACGACGATATCAAGTTCATTACGCTCATGATTTTCTGAAAAATCTGTGTAACCCTCCGTCATTTTAGGAAAATAGAGTACTTAGTAATCGTGCTGCGTTTGTTGACCATAGTTAAGGCGCAGTGTACGGTAGCTAAGTGATGTTTTCCTATTTAACATTAGATGTGATTAACTAGGACAGTCATATGACTTTGTTGACCATAGTTAAGGGTCATATGGGTGGGTTTAAATTAATCAAGAAATGACGGGTAGAACTTGACTAGTGCTTATGATTTTTTGACCATAGTTAAGGTCATAAGACACTAGGGGTAAAAGCATTATCGGGAATTTCAAGTGTTGAAATTTGCAATGAGATTGCATACCTCCTATGAGATAGTTGGATCCCGATACCCACTGCGAGTAAGAGTTACTCCTGGGAGATTTTTACACAGGACAATTAGCCGATCAAGTAGGTGTCTAGAAAAGTGTTAACGAGGTTACGCCTCTAGGAAAACGAGGTTTACTTTAATTAGGTCCGTGCGAAAGCACGGGGAACCTCCCTCAAGTACCGACACTGATCTGGCTGAAAGATTGACGAAATTGTAGGGTGTAATTAATCCCGGCTAATCTTACCTTTTAGGGTTTGAAGGAAGATTTGATAAAAATAGTGGGAGACAACCTGATTTGATAAGAAAATAACCAATCTAATCTTGCAAGAGCATACGCTAAAGTGTTTTCTTCTCTCTCTCCAGGTAGCGACCATGTCAGGCCATAATCAAGATAATAATATGGATGTATTGACTGAACCCACTTTTTATACTGAGCAGGGGAACGTTGGACCCGTTCTTTCTTATAAGAGTTATAAGACTAAACCGGGAATATGAGAATATCTGGATTCTCACGCCGCCCAAACGGAGAACATGCATGTTGATGCACCTTCTTCGGGTGTATTAGTTATTGAGAACTGTTTCTCAGTTCACCCTACGTCCTGGGTATTAGATACCGGATCAGGATCCCAAATATGTAAACTGTTACATGGGCTACGGAAAGGTAGAGAACTGGGAAAAGGTGATCATTCCGTTCAAGTAGGGAATGGTGCAAGTATTGCAGCCAAAGCAGTTGGCGAATATCATCTAGTATTACCAAGTCGTAATACACTGATTCTGAATGAGTGTTATTATATACCGAACATGATGTGCAACATTATATCAGTTTCTTTATTAAGTAAAGAAAGATATAATTTTGTAGTACAGGATAATGTTATGAACATCTTCCTAAATCAAAAGTTGATTGCATCAGGCTCGTTACATAATGGCATATTCATTCTCAATCAAAATGCAGTCCTCAATATACAAAATACTCACAAGAGGAAAAGTTCAGAAATGAACGAATCCTTCTTGTGGCATTGCAGACTTGATGATATCAATGCGACACGACTAGCTAAGTTACATAAGGATGGATATTTGAAACCGTTCGAATTATCATCTTATGATACTTGCCATTCATGTCTCAAAGGAAAAATGACCAAAGCTCCGTTTAGTGGACACGGAGAAAGAGTTACAGAACTCTTAGGACTGGTACATAGTGATGTATGCAGTCCCATGTCTACGCATGCCAGGAACGGTTCTTCCTACTTCATTACATTCACTGACGATCTCTCAAGATTCGGACATGTGTTCCTGATGAAACACAAGTCTGAATCTTTTGAGAAATTCAGAGAATATAAGCACGAAGTAGAGAATCAAATGGGCAAAAGTATTAAGATTCTTCAATCTGATCGAGAAGGAGAATACTTGGGCAATGAGTTCCGGGATTATCTAAAAGAGAATGTGATTCTCTCTCAGCTTACTCCTCCTTATACACCACAGCACAACGGTGTGTCGGAGCGGAGGAATCACACCCTATTGGATATGGTGCGCTCTATGATGAGCACTGCTGAGTTACCTATCTCCTTTTGGGGTTATACGCTGGAGACAGCCGCATATCTATTGAATAGAGTTCCAACTAAATCGGTGCCTACCACTCCATATGAGATTTGGAATGGGAAGAGACCATCTCTTAAACGAGTTAAGATATGGGGTTGTCCGGCCTATGTTAAAAAGCAAAATCCGGACAAACTCGAGGCAAGATCAGGTCTATGTAAGTTTGTTGGATATCCAAAAGATTCTTATGGATATATCTTCTACCACGGTGAGGAACAAAAGGTGTTTGTTTCTCAATATGCCACCTTTTTAGAAAAGGAATTTCTTGCAAAAGAAATTAGTGGCAAAGAGGTAGAGCTGGAAGAGGTTCCAGCACAAACTACAACTGATGATTTGTTGGAACTAAAGGATTCAGTAGTACCCGACGAACTCCAGCCTCTCTGCCGATCTAGCAGGGTTTCTCGTCCACCTGAGAGATACTACGGTTTTCTCATTGATGGTGGAAGCGAGGATTGCATCATGGAAGATGATGACCCGACTAGTTTCGAGCAGGCCATCATGAGTGGTGACTCAGTGAAATGGCTGGATGCAATGCGATCTGAGATGGAATCCATATACACCAACAAAGTATGGACTTTGGAAAATGCTCCTGAAGGGGTAAAACCCATAGGGAGCAAGTGGATCTTTAAAAAGAAATTTGGTGTAGATGGAAAAGTTGAGACTTTCAAAGCTATACTTGTTGCAAAGGGTTTTCGTCAAAGACCAGGTGTGGATTATGACGAAACCTTTTCTCCAGTGGCTATGCTTAAGTCCATCCAGATCTTACTTGCCATTGCTGCATACCATGACTACGAAATCTGGCAAATGGATGTTAAGACCGCCATTCTAAACGGTGATTTAGAAGAGTGCGTGTACATGACTCAGCCAGAGGGCTTCGTAGATAGTGGGAGCAGCGGAAAAGTGTGCACGCTGCTTAAATCCATCTATGGGTTAAAGCAAGCATCGTGGAGTTGGAACATCTGTTTTGATGTTGTAGTCAAAGAGTTTGACTTCATCAAAAATATAGATGAACCCTTGTATCTACAAGAAGGTAGCAGAGAGTAAGGTTGTCTTCCTCGTATTGTATGTGGATGAGATACTCTTGATAGGAAATGATATTCCTATACTGCAATCAGTCAAGCTCTTCTTATCATAAAGATTCTCAATGAAAGATCTAGGTGATGCCTCCTGCATATTGGGAATCATGATCTATAGAGATAGATCTAAACGGATACTGGGATTGTCCTAATCCAGGTACATTGACACCATACTAAAGAGGTTTAGTATGGAAGAATCCAAGCATGGGAACCAACCCACAATCTCTGGACTCACTCTCTCCAAAGAGATGTCTCCCAAGACTGATTTGGAGAGAGTTCGCATGCAAGAGATACCTTATGCTTCGGCAGTAGGCTCTATCATGTATGCGATGCTATGTACCAGACCCGATGTAGCATACTCACTAAGTGTAGTGAGTCGGTATCAAGCAGATCCTGGAGAGAGTCACTGGACAGCTGTGAAGAACATTCTCAAGTACTTACGAAGGACTAAAGAGATGTTCTTGGTGTATGGTAACGGAGAACTCCGGGTGGAGTCCTTTACCGATTCAAGCTTCCAAAGTGATAAGGACGACTCTAAGTCACACTCGGGATTTGTCTTTACCCTCAATAGAGGGGCGGTATGTTGGAAGAGTTCCAAACAGGATACCGTTGCAGACTCGACGATGGAGGCTGAATACATCACTGCCAACGATGCTGCCAAAGAGGCTGTCTGGATAAAGAAGTTCATTAGTGAACTTGGTGTGGTTCCATCCATTGAACATCCAATACCTCTGTATTGCGATAACAATGGTGATGTGGCTTTGGCCAAGGAACCCAGGTCCCATCAGAAGTCCAGACATATTCTGAGGCGGTATCACCTGATCAGGGAGATAGTTGATCGCCGGGAGATCGAGGTCAGGAGAGTAGATACGAAGGACAACACTGCGGATCCACTCACGAAGGTTGTTCCCCAGATACAGTTTGAGAGATTATTCGGGTTGCTAGGTATGAGATACTACAGCAGCTGGCCTTAGTGCAAGTGGGAGACTGTTAGTTATGTATATACCCTAGAGGCCATTGTTGTACATATGATGTATATTATGATGGATACTTGCATATATATAGAGAGGACTTTCTTGCTCGTCATGATAGTATGCTATTTGGTTTCACTTTATCTTAACATGTTGACTTGTACTGGTTTACTGTTTTTCCCTCACATGTTGATAAAGCCCTTAGGATCTGTACTCGACTACTGGGACTATGATTAGATCATACTAGTGGGGCCATGGTAGTCGATGAGTACATCATATAACTGTTCCTAGTCAAGGGTATATCGAGATAGGGCATCGATACACCAGAGTAGACTAGCGTATAGGCATCTTGACCCATATGATGGACGATGGATGATCCCATATCCATCGGTGTTTGACATCAAGGATGGTGTACGGGTGCTCAGTGGAGACTGGGTACACTGGACGGACTCGCCGAGAACTCCCAGATGGTGATATACCACATGTCAGATGGCAGTTCTCCGGTGACACTGGTACAAGGTAGTCTGTAGACCCGAGATCGTCATAGAGTCTTGTGTGATTCCCACTGTGCTTTGGTTTCCACCTTACCACGTCCAAGAGAGCGTGCAAAACGGTGGCTTTTGGGTGCAGTCCCGAATCACATGGAGGTAATGAGCGATAGGAGGGGATTCGTCTCTCCTGGTATAGGGAGTTGATATTGTGCTGTGTTCGATTGGCTATAACTAGAAGTCCCTGGCCAGAGCTGATATAGAGAATTACTGGTAAGAGTTACTAGTAGTTTCTCGACCCGTTATGAGCCTCACATCGACACGACTTATCGGTTACTAGGGTCTGACGTATACCACCCTTAGACTTGATATGCGACATATCAGACGAACAGACCAGACTGTACGGGAGTGTTACTGATTGGATTCACAGGAGAACGTACGGGCTAGCTTGTTGATCTTCTAATCGCTCAATACCTTGGTGGCTGTTATGTTTAGCTGACCGCTTGCAACTTGTGGGTGTTTGATATGATCATCACCTGCTACCGGCGTATTGACGATTCTTTAGAGTCCTACACAGAGGTTTCTTGGCTCAGGAAAAACGGAGTAGAGGCACATATGTGATATGCGCAGGACCGAGGATAATGTGATATGAGATACCGTATTATATTCTCGCGATATTTAGATATGAACCGGGACATCGGATCAAGTGTTGATTCGATGAATCGGCACATGATATATTAGTCGGTTATATTTGATATAGCCGGATTGTCGGATCAAGTGTTGATTCGATGATTTAATGTATAATAATATATATGATATATTATATTACATTATCTAATATTGGCTCGCTTTATTATTTCATTTTCTCACCGGATAATACATTGATATATATGCGATATATGTTAATTGTATTATTTTCTTTTGTTGCAAATATATAATATATATGTGATATATATTATTGTGACATGATATGATTAATAATGGAACATGTTTAGTGAAGATTAAACAAGGTTAGGGTTTGATTAGGGTTAGCTCCTTCTTGCACATTCTAGAAGGAATTCCTTTTGTCTTGGTTAAAATATTATGGTTGATATTTATCCATGACTCATTTTTAACCTAACCAAACCCTAGCTCTAGTTTATTCTCTACAACGGTTATACTTGTCATACTAAACTATGGTTACATTATTAATTCATATATACATTTCATTATTCATGATAAAAGGATTATCTCATTATTCATCATCTTCTTCTCTCTTGAGCTTTGAGAAAGCTTGCTAGATTTTCCTTTTGTGATGATTTCTTGTGAGAATATGATATAAAAGGATAGCATAAATACTACTCCATCGTTGTCATCTAATCTAGCCTATTAGATTAGGGTGTTCACCTCTTTAGAGTGAGAGAGCTTGAGTTATAGCAACTTCGACGTAGATCATCGGAGAAACGGAATACTACAAGCTAGCATGGATCGTTCGAGTCGTGGAGCCTCTCTTGAGTCCGGGAGATCGTAGATCGCGGCGAAGGGACTTCTACTCGGAGCATATGAAGTGAAGGAGCGGATTACAAAGGTTGTAATCTCTCACACTTAGTAGTAAAGATGTTTACTTGCATGTTAAACCCTAATAATCTAGCAAAGATCCCGGCTTTGGGTTGTTCGGCATGTCTAAAATTTTATTCGGGAATGGTTGATGCCTTATGAACCTTCACAAGAGTGCCTAGGAACCCTACAGAGGTCGCCCCCTTTCGGATTTTCACGAACACTCGCCGGTAGCCCTGCTGTTTTTACTCACGGAGCCCTTTCGGGTTTTCATCCGTGCCCATTTCGCTTATGGACTTACCGTTTTTTTTTATTCTTTTTTTTAATTCTTTATTCTTTTCTCTTTTTTTTATCTCGTCAGTCTGAGGATGCTGCGGTAGTAGTTTAAAGACGTTTCAATCGTCAGCTAGTTTTAGGACGTAGTGGTCCGTCATTAGTTTAAGGACATTTCGGTCCGTCATTAGTTTAAGGACGTTTCGGTCCGAACGGAAAGAAGGACGGCTACTACTTATAGAGTTTGGGCTTAGGAAGATAGCCAGCGGATATAGTTGTCGTCATCTATCATTGACCTAGGCTGTGACTCGTTAAGCGTAGTATTTCTTTAGGAAGCGACCGTTTATTGGCCTGAAAGGTCTTTCCCTGTGCATATCCATGAGTAGATAGGCTCCACCCTGGTAGACCTTGTCTATGATGTACAGGCCTTCATAGTTCGGCTTGAATTTTCCACGCTTGGCGCGATTGGGGATCATAGGTCTTTTGACCACTAGCACGAGTTCGCCTTGGCGGAATGTCCTCGGCCGGGTCAATCTTTCATATGAGCGCGTCATCTTTGCTTTATAAGCTTCTAGATTTTGTTGCGTTATGAGCCGGGTTTCATCAAGGGCATCAAGCTCCTCAAGCCGAAGGTGAGCATTTTCTTCGCCGGTCAGCTCGTAGTGGACTGCCACTCGCAAAGAGGGTAACTCTATCTCGAGGGGGAGTACTGCTTCTGTACCGAATACGAACGCGTACGGCGTTGTGTTCGTGGCCGTCTTGAACGTAGTTCGATACGCCCAGAGTGCCTCTTGCAGTCTGTCCTGCCAGTCCTTCTTATTTCGGGACACCGTCTTCTTCATGATCTTTATCAAGGTCTTGTTAAAGGTCTCAGCTAGACCGTTAGCTCGCGGATTATAAACTGAGTAATATCTCCAGTCTATGTTATGCCGTTACGCAAAGCGGCTGATCTTGTGGCTCCTGTAGACTGGCCCGTTATCGGAGATGATCCGTCGCGGAGTTCCAAACCGGTAAATAACGTGCGTCTTGAAGAAATGGAGGATATTCTCCGTCTTCACTTCCCTCAGTGGTACCGCTTCTGCCCATTTGGAGAAGTAATCAGTCGTCGCCAGGATGAAACGATGTCCCTTGGACGATACTGGTTCGATAGGGCCGACTATGTCAGTTCCCCACATTTAGAACGACCAGCTAGCCACCGTTGGATGTAGTGGATTTGGATGCTGGTGGATGAAGTCCCCATGGATTTGGCATGAGTGGCATTGCTTCGCATATTCGAGGCAGTCCTGAATCATCGTGGGCCAATAGTAACCCATCCGTTTAATCTTCAACTTCATCTTTGGGCCTGCTTGGTGAGAACCACAGAGTCCATCATGAACTTCCTGAACGACTCTTTTCGCTTCGTCAGGTCCTAGGCATCTCAACCACAGAGAATCAAACGACCTCTTGTACAGAGTATCATTGACGAAGGCGAAAGACAGAGCTCGTTTCATAAGCTGATGTCTTGAGGACGCATCTTCAGGTGTTCGACGGGATTTGAAGTAGTCTATTAAGACTTCTCTCCAATCTACAGGCTTTTCTTGGTCATTTATTTGCAGGGCCGTCTGCTTAGTCGCTTCCTTTCCGTCGGATGATTCCGGAGATATCTCTGCCGGAGCAAGAACTCGCCGGCTTTGTACCATGATTCTTACATCATCGAGGTTCTCATCGGCCAGCACTTCAGCGAGCTTGGCTAATGCATTCGCTTTACTATTTTTCACACGCGGTATGCTTTCCAGAGTGTAGGAAGGAATCTGGGTCAGCAGTTGCTGCACCTTCTCGCCGTACTTCACTAGCTCTGGTTTACATGTTTGGTAGTCGCCATTCACTTGACTAACGACCAGTTGGGAGTCTCCGTATATGACGAGGTTCTCAATTCCCATGTCGATGGCGATCTCGAGACTTTCTATCAAAGCTTCGTATTCAGCTTCATTGTTCGTCCTCGGCTCTGTTAAGGAGAAAGCAAAGCGCATTATCCCTCCTTGGGGAGTTACGAAGATGAGGCCTACCCCCGATTTGATTATAGGGGTACTTTGTTTGCGCTTCTCCATGGAGGATGCTCCATCAAAATAAAGCTCCCATCGGATATCACCGCCGTCGATCGCGTCAAACGCATGTTCGTCTAGCAGTTCGCAATTCAGAGGAGAATCAGCAGGTATCGGATGCTCAGCGAGGAAGTCGGCGATGGCCTGGCCTTTCACCGCCTTGAGAGGCTGATAGGTTATCGAGAACTCCATCAAGAGTAGGGCCCATTTAGCGAGCCTCTCTGTCACTATGGCCTTCGACATTAAATATTTAAGGGGGTCCACCTTCGAAATCAGACGGACTTCATGTGCCAACGCATAGTACCTGAGCTTTGTTATCGCAAAGATCAACGCCAGGCAGTGTTTTTCAATGGGGGAATAGTTGCTTCGGTGAGCAACATATCCCTGCCACCATCTATTGAAAGCTTTGCACTCTTCGGTGGGGTGCGAAAACTTCCGATGATACAAGCAGTAGGAAGGGTGCATTTCTGCTTCACCAGCAATATTTCCTTCAGAGGGTGGTAGCTTCATACCCATTGATATGGCTTTAGCAAACCTTTTCCTCGTCTTGAATTTGCTTTTATCTGCGGTGGATGTATTTTTCTCCAGTGGGAGTGTCTTAACTTTTTCGTCAAGTCGCTGGCGCTTTGTCCTTTCAAATATGACTGCCTCGCGTTCCCGATCAGCTTTACTTTTCAACAGAGCTTCGTTGAGGAATGCATCAATTGTTTCATCCGATGGCCTCAGAATTTCTGGTTTAGGATCTGCCCCCAGCTTTTCAGTGCAAGGAGTTTCCTCATCATTTGTAAACGAATGGGAAATCATATGACAGCTCGCCACGTATTCCTCGGATTCATCCGACGAGCTCTCCCCCTCATCTTCTTCTTGAAAGACGTGGTTTAGGAATTCTTGAAGTGTGATGGGAGTCCGTGCTTTCTGGTTGTACTCCTCCAGTGCGTCAATTTAATTTTGTAAGTCTGTGCGCTTGTCGCCAGGCTTCACGGGCTTCTTAGATTTCTTCTTCTTCTTCGTCGAAGATTTTGATGGCTGGTTGTGAGTGCTTGGGCCACCACCATCGATCTTTGGAGTTGGGCGCAGCTTCAACATCCCTTCAATGATCTGAGCTTCCAACGGGTTTTTCCACCTGATCGCTGGGCATGTTTGAAGATCGTTCAGCATCCTTTTTGTTTTGGCTGGTAGCACAACCTCCCATGGAGCTTCTTCAACGAGGGAGCACGTTGCCCCCGGCATATTCACCTTTTTAGAGGTATGAGGTTGCGGCGGGTTCACCTTCCATCTTTCAGATAACGCGAACTTGCCTTGCTGATATTGATCTTCAATCCAGTTTTTGAAGACGTAGCAATCTTCAATCGGATGACCCAATACTCGGTGACAGGGACAGTAATTGGGATCACTGAAGTCGTTTGGCTGCGACGGACGTCTTGACTCCGGCAGATTAATGAGCCTGTTGCGCAATGCCAGCTCAAATAGACTTCTCGTTTTATCTTTAGGAAACGAGTAAGGATGCCCTAGCCTCTCCTTAAGGGGTACGCATGGACGCATATTACTTTGACGGACAACCGGCTTCAAGTTGCTCGGCTGTTGTTGAGCATTGGCGACGACGATCGCTTTGCCCTTCCCCTTCTCGTTTCGAGAATCCGGCTTTGGAGGAGACGGTCTATGGCCCATTTGGTCCATCTGGGCTAGCTTATCGATCAGGGCCTGGAAGGTAGTCGACTTGAAGAACATCATAAATTGAGATATGGTCGCCTGCGGATCAAGAGTGCCTACGAACATGCCCACCGCTGGAGCCTCTTCTATGCGTTGTTCGCACTTTGACCAAAAGTTCCGCCACCGTATTGCATACTGAACCCATGTTTCGCCTGGCTTTACCCTGCAATTAATTAATGCTGTTATCAGGGTGCGTTCGCTGGCGCTGGCGAATCGTTGCGTAAATAGCAGCCCCATCTCCACAAATGTTTTGACGGAGTCGTTCGGGAGTTCAGAGTACCATTCGAACACTGTCTCCGACAATCTTCCGACAAACTGGCGAAGTCGCAGTTTTTCGTCGCCTCCAGTGTTGCCGCATAAGGCCCTAAACTGGGCAACATGTTGATGGGGATTGCCCGTCCCCTTATAGACATGGAATTTCGGTATTGTATAGCCCGGCGGGTAATTGATCTGATCGTACCAGCTCGGATAAGGTCGTCCCGTTTTTACGACCTGACCGGCTGCTTCAGTCGCCTGATGAACCCGTATCTGCTGAGCTATATATTCGTCCAGGTCAGCTTTGGAGATTGTCTCCTCCTTGGCTGTTGACAGAGCCGGTGGAGGATTTGACGTTTCTCCCCTGTCGTCTTTAAGGACGATCGGAGGATCTTCAGCAGGAGGATCTTGTTGGATTATCATACCCACCATGTCCTGGAACAGGACGGCCATTCGCTTTATGTTGGCTTCTTGTTCCGCAGCCTCTTTATCTTTCTTTTCCAGTATCCTGCGAAGGAATTCAGTGTCAGTTTCTTGTTCCTGGCGTTGATCCGAGGACGCTTTGGGGCTTTCTTTTGGCCCAGTGAGTGCGGCCATCGCGTTCATCATTTCTTGGAGCTTCTGCTGTTGCTCCTGAGCTTTGGTCACTGACCGTGTAAGCGGTCTATGACCTGTAGATGTACGGCTGTCCTCTTTACCAGACGCCATGTATACCGTGTGTACCATGATGCCCCCGGACTTAAGGCATTTAGGTTCACTGCTTTTGACATTTGCTACGGGCGTGGGGATCTTCTCCGGCCTTCTTCTCTTGTGGGTCGTTGAAGTTGAAGGGGCCGTTGCAGCGGGCACCCTGGCGGTTGTCGTCCTTTGTTGTTTGACAGGACGGTTCTTTTCTTCCCGCACTTTCGCCCTTTTCTGCCGGCGAGAGTGATCTTGGTCGATTACGGACTCTTGAACCCTCCGCCAGACCTTATAAATTTTGGAGGACAGCCGTTGAGGGGGCTGCTCCAGCTTTGTTTCTATAACCCTCTCCGCAGGTGGAGGAGATCTTTTTAGCGTGGCAGTCGGAGAGTTCTTGCGTACCCTCCTTAGTGGTTCAAAGCTGTTCTCAGTAGGAACAACAGCATTAACTTCCACCACTGGAGCAGGTGGGGTTAGCCCTGAGGGGGAGTTGTCCCCGGCCTTCTTTACTCGGCGCCAGTGGCGACGTCGAGCATGTCGAGCTGTTGGGACTAGCTCGGCGATAGGGATAATTTCGTTTTGCCCCCTGTCCAGATGAGGCGCCGCTGGTGCCAGCCTCTTAAAGACTGATGTTGTCTTTTGAGTGGAGATGTTCAGTCTGTCAAAGACAGACCCTCGAGTAGGAGCGGGAGCCGGAATAGTCAGCCTTGAAAAGACCGACTCTTTAACAAGAGAAGCCGCCCTGACGACTTCAGGAGCAGAAGTGGCTGTCTTCCTCGGGATGGCCATTTCAGGGTTCATGAGCTTCTTGGCGGGGCCATCAGAGTTTTGGTTCATCCGGGTAAAGACAGAGGCTGCCGTCTTGATATTAGACAACCCGTTGAAAGGGGCCGTTGTAGCAGTGAGACGATCGAAGACCGACTTCTTATGCGCTTCCGGTGCGGGCACTGGAATAGTGAAGCTTGATGGCGGGAGCATGGTCCCGAAAAACAGACCGGTGGTGGCCTGAGTTACTTGTCCCACCGGCATGGCAAGGATGGAGGCCGCTTGAGACCTATAGGCTACACCTCCAGGTGAGGCGGAGCGTTGGTTTCACTTGCATCTGGAGCAGCTCGAGCAGTTGGAGGCCATTGATGCTTGATTTCTGCGCCAGGCAAAAGACCAAATCTTAGTAACTTGAAACCCAAAGGCAACCCTTAACAAACCGCGATTCTTTCGCGAAGACGACACACGAAGTGTGGAGTGGAAAGAGGAAAAGGTCCCACCGGGCGTGCCAGAATCTGTTCCCCTCCGAAAGACGGCGCACAAGACTGCGAAGTCCTGGCGCTGAGATTCGGGGCAGATGCTATTTGGTTTTATCCGTCTACCTCTCCGAAGATGCCAAGTTGATTTATGACACCGTGTATCGGAGGTTTAGACGGATGCGGCCGATGTAGCAGACTTCGTCAGATTCCCCCTCGCTTGAGGGGGTTTTTGATTATGGGGACGCTCTTCCCTGCAGGTGCAAGCCCCTGCAGTTAATTACGCTACCGCATCGCGGTAACCACTTTTTCCTTCTCCAGAATTTCACTTCGTGTCGTGTGTGTTTGTTTTGTTTGTGGATGCCCGTGGATTGTATACGGAGACTAAGTGATGCTGTCGCCCGTAGGACGTAGATTAGTCCAAATCCGTATTTACTTAGATTTGGGTTTGATGTTTTAGTTTAAGGATACGTTAGCCATATTGAGGCTAAGATCAACTTAAACATTCGTTAAGGATACGTTAGTCTGATTTGAGACTAAGATCAACTTAACGGAAAGAGCATTTAGGGGGCTCTATTGTTCCAGTTTAGGGACGTAGTGGTCCATTTAATATATGGCCGTCGGGATCCGTCACCTCTCTGACGACGTTGAAGGATTACAACGACAGGTGTCAGAGGAGTTCGGAGATGTACCCTTGAACCAAAGTTGATTGGGGGTCTTATAGTCCAATTTGGGACTGTTTCGCCCAATCAGAGCAAAGCTCTGTTCAAATTCAAAATTCAAAATTTTGAAGCAACGCTTCAAGTCTCGGGCGCAACGTGCCACGTGTCAGGCGCTAATACGTCAGCGCAACGGCCAAGAAAGCGCGCCCAATCAGAGCAGAGCTCTATTTTTCTGAAGCAACGCTTCAGTTGCGCTGCGCCCTGCGCTGCGCGACACGTGTCACGCGCTGGGGCATCTGCGCCAAACTGAATTAAGATTTTAAGAAATCTTTTCTGTTCTTGTTAAAACAAGAAGATTTTCTTCTGCAAAGCAGAAGCCCTTGGATCAAAGATCCAACGGTGGGAAAAATTCCCCAAATCACTCAGAGAATGATCTCTTTAACAAATTTAACTAATTTGTGAGCACTATAAAAAGGACCCTAAGCCTCAATTCAAAGGCATCAACATTTTCTTGAAAAATCAAGAACTTTAAACAGAGAGAACTCTGAGAAGATTTCAAGAAAAAGGTAAAGAACCTTCATGAAGTAGAAGAAATCCTTCTAATAGATCATTGATCTAAAAACAAGATCAATGATCTTTACATAATAAACAGTGCTTTGCACTTCTTGTGAACCTCTGGTTCTTTAAAACAATAAAAATAAAAAATAGTGCTTTGCACTTTTTAAGAACCTCTGGTTCTTCAAACAAAAGAAAAATTTATTTTTCTTTGATCTAATTTAGATCAAGAAATTAAATAGTGCTTTGCACTTCCGTTCTTGAATCTAAAAGATTCTTAGTGCTTTGCACTTCCAAACTGCGCCGTTGCGCTCTTAAGAGAGCGCCACGTGTCAGCTATAGAACCACTTGCGCTAAGCGCTCTTAAGATAGAGCTTTGCTCTCTGGAATTGGTGCAACTCGCTGAGAGCGCGCCACCTGTCAGCAGCGCAACAGCGCAGCGCGCTGCGCTAGTGCGCTTGCGCTCACCAGAGCATGACACGTGTCATCACCATATGAGCTTGCGCTCATTACTCGGCGCAAAGCGCCAGACAAATGCACTGCCTTGGTTACAAAAGGGGCCAAGCCCAATTAAAGAAGGCCTAACAGGTCTAATAAAATGCAATGCATTGCTTTAAAAAAGGGACAGAGCCCAAACTAAAATAGATGCTCTGCATCATAAATAAAGGGACAGAGCCCAAATCAAAAGCCTAGCAGGCCAGAATAGAATACAGTGCATTATTAAATATGGGCAAAGCCCCAGCACAGGCCTAATTGGCCAAAAATCAAGAAAAATGTTGAATATTCTCAACTGGACTTAACCCAATTTTGGCCGTAAGTCCTCAAATTAAATTGACTGAGCAAAATTGCTCTCCTAAATCAATTTATCTCCGGTTCGAGGGTACATCTCCGAACTCCTCTGACATCTATCGTTGTAATCCTTCAACGACGTCAGAGAGGCGACGGGTCCCAACGATCACACATGAATATGGACTGCGGGGTCCTTAAACTCGTGGACCGAAACGTCCCTAAACTAATATCGGACCGAAACGTCCCTAAACTAATATCGGACCGAAACGTCCCTAAACTAATATCGGACCGAAACGTCCTTAAAACTAATATTGGACCGAGGCGTCCCTAAACTAATATCGGACCGAGACGTCCCTAAACTGGAACATGGACCACCACGTCTCTAAACTGGAACAATAGAGCCATTTGCTCTTCTTTCGGATCTAAACGATCCCGTTCAAGTCGATCTTAGTCCAAAATAGGATTAACGTATCCTTGGCGAACGTTTAAGTTGATCTTAGCCGCAACGCGACTCACGCATCCTTAAACTAAAAAAAACACCAAACCCAAATCTAAATAAATACGGATTTGGACTAATCCACGTCCTACGGGCGACGGCATTATTCAGTCTCCGTATACAATCCACGGGCAACCACAAACAAAACAAACACACACGACACGAAGTGAAACTCTGGAGAAGGAGAAAGTGGCTACCACGATGCGGTAGCGTAATTAACTGCAAGGAAGAGCGTCCCCACAATCAAAAACCCCTCTAGCGAGGGGGAATCTGACAAAGTCTGCTACATCGGCCGCATCCGTCTAAACCTCTGATACACGGTGTCATAAATCAACTTGGCATTTTCGGAGAGGTAGACGGATAAAACCATATAGCATCTGCCCCGAATCTCAGCGCCAGGGCATCGCGGTCCTGTGCGCCGCCTTTCGGAGGGGAACAGATTCTGGCACGCCCGGTGGGACTTCGCTTCCTCTTTCCACTCCACACTTCGTGTGTCGTCTTCGCGAACCAATCGCGGTTTGTTAAATGGTTGTCTTCGGATTTCAAGTTACTAAGATTTGGTCTTTTACCTGGCGTAGAATTCAAGATTCAATGGCCTCTAACTGCACCAACTGCTCGAAATGCCACTGCAACAGACGTTCCACTTCACCAGGAGGTGTGACGTATGGGCCCCAAGCGGCTTCCTTCCTTACTCTGCCGGTAGACCAGGTGACCCAAGCCATCACCGGCTTGTTCTTCGGGACCATGATCCCACCTGCAAGCTTCTCTGCACCAATACCTACACCGGAAGTAAGTAAAAAGTCGGTCTTCAACCGGCTCACTGTTTCGACAGCCCCTGTCAACGGGTTGCCCGTTACTAAACCGACAGCCTCCGTTTTCACCAGGCTAGGTCAGAACCATAAAGTGGCCGTCCCAAAGAGGGCAACGGCCACTGCTCCGGAAGTCGTTAAAGCGGCTTCCCCTGTCAAAGAGTCAGCCTTTTCAAGACTGACGATTCCTGCTCCTGCCCCTGCTCAAGGATCCGTCTTCGGCAGGTTGAATATCACCCCTCAAAAGACAACCTCAGTCTTTAAGAGGTTAACACCGGCAGCGCCTCATTCAGACAGGGGGCAAAAAGAAACTATCTCTGAGCCAATCCCAACGGCTCGCCGTGCTCGACGTCGCCATTGGCAACGAGTGAGGAAGGCAGGAGGCAACACTCCCTCAGGGCTAACTCCACCGGCTCCAGTGGTGGAAGTCAATGCTGCTGTTCCAACTGGGAACAGCTTTGAGCTGTTGAGAAGGGTATGGAAGAACTCTCCAACCGCTACATTGAAAAGATCTCCTCCGCCTATAGACAAAGCTCCAGAGACAAAGCTGGAACAGCCCCCTCAACGGCTGTCGTCAAAAATATACAAGGTTTGGCGTAGGGTTCAAGACTCCGTGATTGACCCGGACCACTTTCATCGCCAGAAAAAGGCAAAGGTGGAAAAAGACAAGGATTGTCCCATTAAACAGCAGGGGACAGCAGCTGCTAGGGTGCCCCCTACAATGGTTCCTTCAACCTCAACGGCCCACAAAAGGAGGAGGCCAGAGAAAACCCCCGCGTCAATGGCAAAGTCTAAAAGCGGTGAACCTAAACGCCCCAAGTCAGGGGGCATAACAGTTCATACGGTTTATATGGCTTCTGGAAAGGAAGAAAGCCGCACTTCTACGGGTCACCGTCCGCTTACCCGATCAGTGACCAAGGCTTAGGAGCAGCAACAAAAGCACAAGAAGATGATGACTACAATGGCTGCACTCACGGAGCCAAAAGAGAACCCTGAGACGTCCGTAGATGAGCGCCAGGAGGAAGAGACCGACGCCGAGTTCCTTCGCCGAGTACTGGAAAAGAGGGACAAAGAGGCTGCTGAACAAGCGGCCAACATACAGCGTATGGGCCTCCTCTTCCAGGACATGATAGGGATGATGATACAACAAGATCCTCCCGCTGAAGAACCCCTAATCATCCTTAGAGATAATAAGGGAGAGACGTTGAATCCGCAGCCCGCTCTATTAACAGCTAAAGAGGATACAATCTCTAAGACTGATCTGGACGAATACATAGCCCAGCAAATAAGGGTTCATCATGCGGCCGAAGTAGCCGGCCACGTCGTAAAAACGGGGCGGCCATATCCAAGCTGGTATGACCAAATCAAGTACCCGCCGGGTTACACAATTCCCAAATTTCATGTCTACAAAGGGACCGGCAATCCCCATCAGCATGTCGCCCAGTTCAGGGCGCTTTGCGGTAACACCGGCGGCGATGACAAGCTTTTGCTCCGCCAGTTTGTTGGAAGTCTATCAGATACGGCGTTCGAGTGGTACTCTGAACTCCCTAATGATTCTATCAAAACCTTCGCGGAAATAGAGCTGTTGTTTACCCAGCGTTTTGCAAGTGCCAGTGAACGTACCCCGATGACGGCACTGATTAACGCCAGGGTAAAACCCGGCGAGACATGGGTTCAGTACGCTATACGGTGGCGTAATCTATGGTCGAAATGTGAGCAGCGCATAGAAGAAGCCCCTGCGGTGGGAATGTTTGTCGGAACCCTTGATCCACAAGCAACCATCTCACAGTTTATGATGTTTTTCAAGCCGACTTCCTTCCAGGCTTTAATTGACAAACTAGCGCAGATGGACCAAATGGGCCATAAACCCCCTCTCCCAAAGCCGGATTCCCGAAATGACAAAGGAAAGGGAAAAGCGATCGTTGTCGCTAATGCTCAACAACAACCGAACGACTCGAAGCCGGTTGCTCGTCCAAACAATACGTGCCCGTACGTACCCCTTGAGGATAGGATGGGACGTCCTTATTCCTTCCCCCGCGATAAAACGAGGAGGTTATTCGAGCTGGCATTGCGCAACAGACTCATAAATCTGCCGGATCCAAAACGACCGTTGCAACCAAGTGACGTCAACGAGCCTAATTACTGCCCTTATCATCGAGTACTAGGCCATTCGATCGAAGATTGCTACGTTTTCAAGAATTGGCTTGAAAACCAGTACCGACAGGGCAAGTTCGCGTTATCTGACAAATGGAAGATGAATCCCCCGCAGCCCCACACCTCTAAAGGGACGAATACGCCGGGGGCAACATGCTCTGTCAATGAAGAAACTCCGTGGGAGGTTGTATTATCATCGAAAACAAAGAGAATGCTAAATAATCTTCGGACATGTCCGGCGATCAAGTGGAAGAACCCATTGGAACCGCAGGTCGTTGAGGGGATGTTGAAGCCACGTCCAACTCCAAAGACCAATGATGGGGGTTCGAGCACTAGTAGCCAGTCGTCAAAGTCTTTGAAGGAAAAGAAGAAGGCCAAGAAGCCGGTGAAGCCTAGCGATAGGCGCATGGACTTGCAAAAGCAAATTGATGCGCTGGAAGAGTACAACCAGAAGGCGCGGACTCCCATTACATTGCAAGAGTTCCTCAACCATGTCTTCCAAGAAGAAGATGAGGGAGGTAGTTCGTCAAATGAATCTGAAGAACATGTGGCAAGTTGCCATGTGATTTCCCATTCGATCACGAACGATGAGGAGACTCCTTGCACCGAAAAGCTGGGGGCAGATCCTGAACCAAAAGTTCTGGGACCATCAGATGAAGTAATTGACGCCCTCCTTAATGAAGCTCGGTTGAAAAGTAAAGCTGATCGGGAGCGCGAGGCGGCTATATTTGAAAGGGCCAAGCGCCAGCGACTTGATGAAGGAGCTGAGACGATCCCGCTGGAGCAAAACACCTCCACTACCGACAAAAGCCAACTCAGGATGAGGAAAAAGTTCGCTAAGGCCATATCAATGGGCATGAAGCTACCATCCTCTGAAGGAAACATCGCCGGTGAAGTGGAAACGCACCCCTCGTATTGCTTATATCATCAGAGGATTTCGCACCCCACTCAAGAGTGCAAAGCTTTCGATAGATGGTGGCAAGGATACGTTGCTCATCGACAACGCTTTAAGCGGGAAAAACGTAAAACTCGTCGGGAGCAGAGAAATACGACCGAAGGGCTTAAAAGAACTGCTGGCGATTGTCGCATGGTTAACACCGGTGGATCACAAGTGCCTACAATCGGGAGTGATTCTGTTGAAGAGCTAGAACTTGCTCCTCTCTTTAAAGAGTCCGCTTCAGGAAGAGAAGAAGAACCGAAGGTCCGCGAAAATATCCGGCTGCGAAATCGGACGCTGCCTGAAAAGAACCTCGGACCCTTGAACAGAAAAGATAAAGGGAAAGAAAAGGTCTCTGAGGATATTACTCTCGATGACCAAGTTGCGGAAGAGTTAACCGCTAAGAACCCACTAAAGAAGAATAAGGTGGATTACAACGTTTTAGCACATCTGAGGAAACTGCCCTCGCAGCTCAGCATTCTTGACGCCCTTTTGCTATCAAAAGAGGCGAGAGATTCATTGATTAAGGCACTCCAAGACCCGGAACAATTCCAAGCATGCCTGGCCGAGGAAAAGATGAAGGATGAGTTAGAGGAAGTACACACGGCTGATGTTACTTTTGGCGATGAGGACCTTCTACTTGGGACTTGCGAACACAATCGCCCTCTCTATATTTCGGGATACTGCCATGATATAAAGATAGGCAAAATCCTGATCGATAACGGGTCGTCTGTTAACCTACTCAACGTGCGGGTGTTGAAGGAAATCTGCATGAGCGTCCAGCACCTTGCTCGGGACAAGATCACCATATCCGGGTTCGACTCCCAATCGTCAAAGACTCTTGAATCTGTGATACTGACGCTACGCTTTGGACTACTCGTCACGGACATTAAGTTCCACGTCATAGATGTCAAGACATGCTACAACGCTTTGCTCGGCCGACCATGGTTACACGAGTACAACATCATCCCTTCTACACAACATCAGTGTATGAAGTATTTTAAGGATGGTTTCGAGTATACCGTGACGGGAGAACTGAACCCGTTCTCTGTGAACGAGGTCCGCAAATACGAAGATGCCAAATACTTCTTGCCGGATTTCGAAGATACGGAGAAGTGTCACAAGCCGGAAAATAAAACTAACGCCACCATCCCTGTCTTCGGCAGTGATACCGAGGAAGAAGAGGAGATCGTTTATTCGGGTCCGCCCCAACATAACAAGCCAGGACCGTCCACTCCTACATTGGTCTTTGGTAGTGACTCGGAGGATGAGGTCCATGTCGTATTCTCTGCTCGACCTTCAATACAAGCTTCCGCTGACGAAGAGCAAAGTCTGCAAGTTGCCATGGTGCAGCCTAAACATCATAAAGAACTGGACGCACTTAATATCTACAGTATAGAAGAGCTGCGGATATTCTACATCCCTCCCATGCAAGAAAACGAGAAAGCAATTCTGTTTTACCGCTCTGAAGAAACCAAGATGAAAAAAGAAATATGGTATGGCGCAGAGCCTGCGCTCGACAGGCTTCAGCCTATCCGTCTTCCCAGATATTATACAGAGGGTTTGAAGAAGCTGCTGAAACGCCAGGGGATATCCTTCAAACAGACCGTTAGAGAGGCCAAATTCTATGACAGGGTCTGGAATGTTCCCGGGACTCAACGCAAACTGCCTAATGGGAGAATGGAAACGAGAGGGCTTGGATACATCCGGTCAAAGAAACGAGAGTTACTACCTGGCTGCTACGTCATATATGACCTTGATGAAGAAGCGGATGCTCAATGGGAGGACGCTAATCCTAAGCCAGTGAAGGTTCCAGATGCAAGAGAGCCCAGTCCGTCGTTCGAGGAACAAATGGACAGACTTTTAAAGAAAGCTGGTCAAAAAGTCCGAGATGATCACAACCGTGAGATGGCCATCTACGAGAAAGCCAAGACGCAACGCCTTCTCCAACAAGCTGTAAAGGATGAAAATGCCGCTCCTTGTCAACCTGTTATAAAGAAGACTCAGCTCAAAAGCAGAAATAAGTCGAAAGGCCAAAAAGGCACTCAACAACAACAAAGCAGGGCTAAGAAGCCACGCAAACGGGAGTCGAGCGTTATTGATTTATCCCTCTTGAAGAAAATGAGTCGAGCATACTCTTTTCCTCGGGATAAGACAAGGAGGATATTTGAGCTTGCTCTAAAACATCAGATACTCGCGCTGCCGGAGTCTAAACACCCTGAACAAGCAGGCGAAGCCTCACACCCGGACTATTGCTCTTACCATCGAGTAGTAGGCCATCCTCTTGAAGATTGCTTCACCTTCAAGAATTGGGTCGAAGATCAATATCAGCTTGGTAAATTCGCTCTGTCCAACAACTGGTGGGTAGCACCACCACAAAAGCACGAGCCTAAGGCCACGAAAGAAAGACCAGTTCCACATTGGGATTGGAAGCGAATTCGTACCTGTCACATGATAACGATGCTACAAGAAGAATCCGAGAACATGGGCAGCCTTCCCTGGTGCCTCGAAAACAGCAATGATGAGGTGATCTCAGAATTTCCCCCAGCTCCGAAAGAACTGGAGGACGGCATACATACCACTGCAGATAACCTCAAGAAAATTGAGTTGGGGACGATAAACGATCCGCGACCGACATTCGTCAGCGAGCTGCTGTCTGAAGAAAAGGTGGCTGCGTTAAAGGACGTCCTTGTACAGCATAAAGATTGCTTCGCATGGAACTATTCCGAGATGCCGGGACTTGATCCAGAAGTTGCTGTACATAGACTGGCAATATCCCCGAGTGTCAAGCCGGTCAAACAAGCGCCGATAAGAATGCGGCTTGAGCTCGAGATGAGCATCAACGCGGAAGTCAAAAAGCTGATAGACTCCGGCTTTATCCAAGAGGTTCAATACCCTGAATGGATTGCTAATATCGTCCCAGTGATGAAGAAAAATGGTACGGTGCGCATATGCGTGGACTTTCGGGATCTCAACAAAGCCTGCCCGAAGGATGATTTCCCAGTACCAGTCACCGAACTGATGATAGACAATACGTCCACGCATGAGATTTTCTCATTCATGGACGGCTCATCAGGATATAATCAAATAAAAATGCACCCTGAAGACCAGAAACATACGGCTTTCCGGACTCCTTTGGGAATATTCTGTTACAAGGTGATGCCCTTCGGTTTAAAGAACGCCGGTGCAACCTACCAAAGGGCCATGACGAAGATTTTCGATAACCTTATACACGAAATCGTTGAATGCTATATCGACGACCTTGTTGTTAAAAGCAAATCATATGAGGAACATCTCGAGCATCTGAAGACCGTATTTCAACGTCTTCGATAATACAACTTGAAGATGAACCTTCTGAAGTGTGCATTCGGGGTTTCCTCGGGCAAATTCCTGGGATTCATCGTTCGACACCGAGGTATCGAGATAGATCCGTCCAAGATCAAGGCAATCATGGGAATGCCTCCGCCGAGAACTCTCAAACAGCTGCGGTCTCTCCAAGGGAAGCTCGCGTACATACGGCGATTTATAGCCAACCTCTCAAGAAAGTGCCGTCCTTACAGCCACCTGATGAAGAAGGGAACCCCGTTCGTCTGGGATCAAAAGTGCCAAAGCGCACTAGATGAGATCAAACAGTACCTGCAAAACCCTCCTATGTTGGTTGCTCCAGTGAAGGGAACGCCTCTCATTCTTTACACGGCCGCCCTTGAAGGTTCTTTGGGCGCATTATGGGCACAAGAGAATGACCAGGGGAAAGAAAGAGCACTTTACTACTTAAGTCGAGTGCTGCTGGGGGCAGAAAGCAATTACTCCCCCATTGAAAAACACTGCCTGGCGTTGATCTTCGCAATAACAAAGCTTAGACATTACGCATTAGCGCATGAAGTCTATCTCATTTTAAAGGTGGACCCTCTCAAATATCTAATGGCAAAGGCCATATTGACAGGACGACTCGCTAAATGGGCCCTGCTCTTAATGGAGTTCTCGATAGCATATCGACCACTCAAAGCAGTAAAAGGCCAGGCCATCGCCGACTTCCTTGCTGAGCACCCGATACCGGCCGACTCTCCTTTAAACTGCGATCTTCCAGACGAACATGCGTTTGATGCAATCGATGGTGATAATACCCGATGGGAGCTTTATTTTGACGGAGCATCTTCCGTGAAGAAGCGAAAACAAAGTACCCCTATAATCAAATCGGGGGTAGGACTCATCTTTATAACTCCACAAGGAGGGATAATGCGCTACGCGTTCTCCCTGACGGAACCGAGGACAAACAACGAAGCCGAATACGAAGCTCTGATAGCAGGCCTCGAGATCGCTATTGACATGGGAATTGAAAACCTCCTCATATACGGAGATTCGCAACTGGTCGTTAGTCAAGTAAACGACGATTACCAAACATGCAAACCGGAATTGGTAAAATACGGTGAAAAGGTGCAGCAACTGCTAACCCAAATTCCCTCCTATACTTTGGAGAGCATACCACGCGCGGATAACAGCAAAGCGGACGCGTTGGCCAAACTTGCTAAAGAAATGGCTGACGAGAACCTCGATGACGTTAGAATCATGGTACAAAGTCGTCGGGTGCTCGCCCCCGCAGAAATACCTTCGGAATCACCCGAAGAGAAGGGAGTGACTGAACAAGCGACCTTGCAAATAAAAGATCATGAGAAGGTTGAGGATTGGAGGGAAGTCTTTATAGACTACTTCAAGTCCCACCAAATGCCCGAAGATGCGTCCGTAAGTCATCAACTCATAAAATGAGCTCTGTCTTTCGCCTTTGTCAATGATACTCTATACAAGAGGTCATTCGATTCTCTATGGCTGAGATGCTTAGGACCGGACGAATCGGAAAGAGTCGTTCAGGAGGTTCATGACGGAATCTGCGGTTCTCACCAAGCAGGTCCAAAGATGAAGTTGAAGATCAAACGGATGGGCTATTACTGGCCCACGATGATTCAAGACTGCATCGAATATGCGAAGCAATGTCACTTATGCCAGATTCATGGGGACTTCATCCACCAGCACCCAAATCCGTTGCATCCAACGGTAGCTAGCTGGCCATTCGAAATGTGGGGGACTGATATAGTTGGCCCCATCGAACCAGCATCGTCTAAACGACATCGTTTCATCCTAGCGACGACTGACTACTTCCTTAAGTGGGCAGAAGCAGTACCATTGAGAGAAGTGAAGACGGAGAATATCCTCCATTTCTTCAAAACGCACGTCATATATCGGTTTGGAACTCCGAGGCGGATCATCTCCGATAACGGGCCAGCCTACCGAAGTCATAAAATCAGCCGCTTGGCACAGCAGCATAACATAGACTGGAGATATTCCTCAGTCTATAATCCACGAGCTAACGGTCTCGCCGAGGCCTTCAACAAGACCTTGACGAAAATTATAAAGAAAACAGTGTCCCGAAATAAGAAAGACTGGCATGAGAGACTGCAAGAAGCTTTTTGGGCATATCGAACCACGTTCAAGACAGCCACAAACACAACGCCATACGCGTTGGTGTTCGGTACGGAAGCAGTACTCCCTCTCGAGATAGAGTTACCCTCTCTACGAATGGCAGTTCACCACGAGCTAACGGACGAAGAAAATGCTCACCTTCGGCTTGAGGAGCTTGACGCCCTTGATGAAACTAGGCTCATAGCACAACAAAATCTGGAAGCTTATAAAGCAAAGATGATGCGCTCATACGAAAGATTGACCCGACCGAGGACATTCCACCAAGGCGAACTCGTGCTAGTGGTCAAAAGGCCTATGATCCCCAATCGCGCCAAGCGGGGAAAATTCGAGCCGAACTATGAAGGCCCGTACATCATAGATAAAGTTTACCAGGGTGGGGCCTATCTACTCATGGACATGCACGGTGAAAGGCCTTTCAGACCAATAAACGGTCGCTTCCTAAAGAAATACTACGCTTAATGAGCCACAGCCTAGGTCAACGATAGATGACGACGACTATGTCCGCTCGCTATCTTCCTAAGCTCAAACTTTATAAGCAGTAGCCATCTTCTCAATAGCGGACCGAAATGTCCTTAAACTAACAGCGGACCGAAATGTCCTTAAACTAACAGCGGACCGAAATGTCCTTAAACTAATAGCAGACCGAAACGTCTTTAAACTACTACCGCAGCATCTTTAGACTGACGAGAAATAAAAAAATATATAAAAATAAAATAAAATAAAAACGGTATGTCCATAAACAAAAAGGGGCACGGATGAAAACCTGAAAGGGCTCCGTGAGTAAAAACAGCAGGGCTACCGGCGAGTGTTCGTGAAAACCCGAAAGGGCGCGACCTCGTAAAAAAAAGAGAAAAAGGAAATAAAAAGAATAAAAAAAATGGTATGTCCATAAGCAAAATGGGCACGGATGAAAACCCGAAAGGGCTCCGTGAGTAAAAACAGCAGGACTACCGGCGAGTGTTTGTGAAAACCTGAAAGGGCGCAACCTCGTTAAAGGACACTTATAGGGTCCTCTCGACCTTGTAGGGAGAAACCACCTGCGTGAGATCCTTACGACTCACAAAGGTGCAACACACTTAGGGATCCCCATGATTCCTAAGGAGAAAATACACTAGCGAGATCCTTACGACTCGTAAGGAGAACGCTCTTATGGGACCCTCACGGCTCGTAAGATTTGAAAGTCTTAAGTTACAGAGATCTAAACCTGTGCTTAAGCAACCCCCACAACTTTCGATATTGCCCTACAAGTGGCTGAATACTGACCCTTGTATACAATCCACGGGCGCGAATAAACATTTCCCTAACCAAGGTCCATCCGAGACTGGGGATATGTTCGCATAACCCTGGTAAATCCTCTCGATTTACAAAGAGAAAACCCTCCTGTAGGATCCTTACGACTTACAGAGAAACAAAACACTTAGGAACCCTCACGATTCCTAAGGAGAAAATACACCTATGAGATCCTCACGACTTGTAGGGAGAAATAGCTTTGTGAGACCCTTACGGCTTATAAAGTCAAAAGCCTTAGTCGACAGGACCCTAACCCTGGTCGCTAAGCCTCCTTTGTTCGACAATGACAGAGGCAAATGATGATTCGCTCCTGGCAACATCCCAGTTGTAGCGGTGCTGATGCCAAAATCAGTGTACAAGTTCAGGTTTACGGCGAAAAGCCAGTAAGCCGCACATGCATACGAAATAGCCGAAATGATAGGGCAACTTGCAATAAAAAGCAGCAAGTAAAATGTATGCATGCGAAATAGCCGAAATGATTGGGCAACTCGCAATAAAAAGCAGCGAGTGGAAATAAAATAAACAGTCGAAATGATTGGGCACCGCGAAAAGTAGCCGAAATGATTGGGCAATCGCGACCTTCGCGATATAAAAGCTGAAATGATAGAGCATCGCGGAAAGAATAAAAAAAAATGAAAGAATGAAACTTTTTGCCCTACAGTTAAGATCACATCGATCCCTGTATACAATCCAAGGGCATAAACAAAGAGGGAACCATACCCTCCCAGCAAATTCCTCGACTCACGGATACAAACACTTCTTGACGAGAGCTTCCTGATCCGCGTCGACCCGCAGAGCCACCAGAGCCCCCGTGGGAACCCTCGACTCGTTTCAAACCCCAAGGAAACAAATATTCCTTGGCGCTTGGGAAACAAATAATCCCTAGCAAACTCCTCGACTCACGGATACAAACACTCCTTGACGAGAGCTTCCTGATCCGCGTCGACCCGCAGAGCCACCAGAGCCCCCCTGGGAACCCTCGACTCGTTTCAAACCCCAAGGAAACAAATAATCCTTGGCGCTTGGGAAACAAATAATCCCTAGCAAACTCCTCGACTCACGGATACAAACACTCCTTGACTAGAGCTTCCTGATCCGCGTCGACCCGCAGAGCCACCAGAGCCCCCGTGGGAACCCTCGACTCGTTTCAAACCCCAAGGAAACAAATAATCCTTGGCACTTGGGAAACAAATAATCCCTAGCAAACTCCTCGACTCACGGATACAAACACTCCTTGACGAGAGCTTCCTGATCCGCGTCAACCCGCAGAGCCACCAGAGCCCCCGTGGGAACCCTCGACTCGTTTCAAACCCCAAGGAAACAAATAATCCTTGGCGCTTGGGAAACAAATAATCCCTAGCAAACTCCTCGACTCACGGATACAAACACTCCTTGACGAGAGCTTCCTGATCCGCGTCGACCCGCAGAGCCACCAGAGCCCCCGTGGGAACCCTCGACTCGTTTCAAACCCCAAGGAAACAAATAATCCTTGGCGCTTGGGAAACAAATAATCCCTAGCAAACTCCTCGACTCACGGATACAAACACTCCTTGACGAGAGCCTCCTGATCCGCGTCGACCCGCAGAGCCACCAGTGCCCCCGTGGGAACTCTCGACTCGTTTCAAACCCCAAGGAAACAAATAATCCTTGGCGCTTGGGAAACAAATAATCCCTAGCAAACTCCTCGACTCACGGATACAAACACTCCGTGACGAGAGCTTCTTAACTCATGTCAACTGTTCCGCTACAACCGCAAACAAACCCCCGATTCGTCTCAATTTGTAAGAAGAAGTCTCAGACAGCAAGGATTGAAAAGCTTGCTTTTTGAGCAATGGGGCCCTGCAAGTCAATCCAAACTGGTCTCTTGCATACTATTCACGGGTCTCACTCTCTGAAGTCGAATTTCGACGAGGAGGGAAACAACCGCTTACGAATCCTCTCGACTCGTAAGAGGGAAAATTCTCTTATAGGATCCTTACGACTTATAAGAGAAAACCACACTTAGGAATCCTCATGATTCCTAAGGAGAAAATCCGCCTATGAGATCCTCTCGATCCGTAGGGTGAAAAGTCTCTATGAGACCCTCACGGCTCATAGAGTTGAAAAATCTTAGGCAGCAGACCAGAACCTGCGGCCTAAGCCATCGCTATTTCCTAAGGAAGTCGGAATACTCGTTTTAGACATCCATCAACCATGGTTATTAAGACAGCCTGCTGACAATAAAAAAAAGAAGATGACAGAAAGAATATCCGATCTACATTTGATCTGGCGTGCGTGACGCATTCATTTATGCATGGGCAGAAGACTCAGGACGAGAAATAAAAAAAGGGAAGGGTTTCCATTTATACTGCTAAAAAAAAAATTTTTTTTTACAAGCACAAGAAACATTATTCAAATTATTACAACGGTATAACCTCAGATCCAGGGTACGGATTGAGGAAATCAAAAGTAAGACCATCCAGAGTTCTTCTGGCCTTTCTAATTATTCTTAAGCGCAGTCTTTCTCGCTCCTCTGTATCGAGATCATCGGCGAGCCCTCCTGGCCTTTGATAAGCAGCAACTATCGTCGTCTGCTGGAAGACTTGGTGTAGGATGTCAATAAGGCTGTTCCGTCATTTCTTTGAAATCAGCCCTGTCAGGTAAACTGAATGCACCTTGTCTTCGGCATCATCCAGCGCGTTGAGCGGTAAGGCCTCATGAAGACCCGGAAGTGCTCTCCATATGGCTCCCAACACGACTTTCAAAAGGGCCGAACGACGAGGCAACAGCCAACCACCGCTTGCGTTCAGACGACCCTTGACTTCTGCACATTCGGCGTCTGTAAATTCCTGGTTTTTTTGACGACTCTGAGCGCGGATATCGTCGTAGGTAATAAACTCGTGCAAACTGTATAGATGCACCGCCGCCATTATGCCTGGAGGAAATATTACAGGAAGATCAGCAATAGAAAAGCAATAATATACATAGAGGACTAAATTCCTAGAGAGCGAAACTATGTTCAAGGATAAAGTCCCCTGGATGAAAGCTCTGCTGGTTAAGATTAATCTAAGAATCGATTTTACCTAAAGTTTTCCTAAAAAACTTTGAAAAAAAAAAGGAGGAGCAAGGCACCGGAATTCTTGAAGGCAAGAACAAAGCTCTGAGGTCTTCGAAAATAGAAATCTGAAAGATGATAAATATCTGGGGGGGACGAAAGGTCCTATTTATAGGCATCAAGTGCCTCTTCGACTTCCAAGAGTTGTCACGGCAGTTTACCTTAATTGGAGCGAACTTCTGTTCAAATTCCGAGGCGGGAGATGAAGCAACGCTTCGTCTTCCCCCAATCAGAGCAAAGCTCTGTCTTGAAAATTAATTTAATGAAGCGACGCTTCAGATTATTTGCGCTGCACAATACGCCACGTGTCTAACGCAGACGCATCAGCGCAACGCCCAAAACAGCGCACCCAATCAAAGCAAAGCTCTAATTCAAGCAAAACTAAAGGAAGCAACGCTTCAGCGGCGTATGCGCCGTGCGCTGCGTGACACGCGTCGGCGCAGATGCGCTAGCGCAGTTGCGCTGCACTGTGCGCTGTGCGACACGCGTCATACCCTGGAGCATTTGCGCTAAACAAAAATTAAGGTTCTGAAGAAATCTTTTCTGTTATTTTTAAAAAAACAAGAAGATTATCTTCTGTAAAACAGAAGCCCTTGGATCAAAGATCCGACGGTGGGGGAAATCCCGCCAAATCTTCCAGAAAAGGGATTTCTTCAACAAATTGAACTTACTTCTTAATTTGCAAGATGAGGTCTCACGCAGTAAGGATTGAAAAGCTTGCTTCTTGAGCAATGGGGCCCTGCAAGTCAATCCAAAATGGTCTCTTGCATACTATTCACGGGTCTCACTCTCCGAAGTCGATTTTCGACAAGAAGGGAAACAACCGCTTACGAATCCTCTCGACTCGTAAGAGGGAAAATTCTCTTATAGGATCCTTATGACTTATAAGAGAAAACCACACTTAGGAATCCTCACGATTCCTAAGGAGAAAATCCACCTATGAGATCCTCTCGATCCGTAGGGAGAAAAAATCTCTATGAGACCCTCACGGCTAATAGAATTGAAAAGTCTTAGGCGGCAGATCTGAACCTGCGGCCTAAGCCATCGCTATCTCTTGGAAAAAGTTGAGTTGTCTGCCAATCAGGTTCATCGACAACATCATGATGTAAAGGCAGAAAACAAAAGAGCATACAAGATATTGCAAAAGAAAGTGTGTATCTTTTATTCATAAACTTGATCGGATACAGGATACATTATGTCAAAGGATAAAAAAAAATATACATATACATTCTTTTAGCTATAAGAACGAACGATACAAAAATGGATAGCTACTGAGGAGGAAGTGTCTTTAGTAAGTTCACAAGCTGCTCTCGCACTTCCTTCAGCGCTTCCTCTCGAGTGACAGCCGCGGCCACCTCCGCCTCCACCTGAGCCCGCTGCTGCAAGAAGGATGAAAGTTGCTCCTCTGCCGCCTTCTGGGCTGCTTCCTGGCTGGCTGCAGCTTGCTCGACAACGTCAAGGTTTTGCCTCAATGATAACCCTTCGGAGAGGCATTGCAAGAGGCCCTCAAAGATAACCTTCAGCCGTGCGGCATTGGCCTCCACCCTAGCATGCAGTTGAGCAGACTTGCTCGAAGTCTCACCACGCTCCTTACGCCTTGAAATGACTTCTTGTTCGAGATGGCGGAAGTAAGGAGCGCTCTGCTCAATCCACGCTGTCCTTTGATTACTGGCAGCCACGGTCTCGGGAGCGGGACGCCGCGACTCCAACTGATATAGGCGACCCTCGATCTCCTTACAATGGTTAACCCAGGATGCAATGATGCCCTCATCATGAAAGTTCACGAGTATTGCTAGCATCGGGTTAACCACCATAGCGAAGTCTGCGGCAGATGTAGGAGTTTCAACGTCGAGTTCCTCGACATAGTCACTCAACATGCGCAGACTATTCGCGGCGCTTTTTGAAGACAGACTCCTCAGATAAGGACCTGCCGGCATTGTGATGTGAGGTTCGAAGGACGCCGAAGCCAGAACGACAGCTGAAAGAAACAGGATGCAATCAGATAACAGTACAGAAAATAAAGAGAGGAAAGTTACCAATATGATGGTCATTGTACCAGTTGAGACAGGTGGCATGGTCGGAAGGGCCGGTGGCGCAGCTGATCTTTTATCCCCTCCTTCAATCTGTAGCACTGCAGTTGAGATGAGAAAAAGAGGTTAGAGGTAATTCCATCAATAAGAAAAAAAAGAGGAGGGATGTCAACGGAAATCATACTCACCAACGCCACCAGAGGAAGAAGCAAGCTCAGATGGGAAGGAAAAGTGTGGGAGCAACATCTGATATACATGATCAAAAAGCACTCCTGGAAGATACAACAGTGTGACTTTAGTACACAAATTATATATCTGGAAGATAAGATTAATAAATCGCAAACACATACCTTCCAACATCTTCGAGGGTATAAGAGAGGGTTGAGAGGTGACCACCGCCAAGGCAGTCGTTGAAGGCGTTCCCTCGAGCAGTGGGGCATCGGCACTGGCTGCACCTGCGTTACGAAAAGGTGAACTTGTCAGAAAAGATAGTAAAGTAAAGAAAAGCAGCAACTTGGGGTTTACCTGAGGAGCTCCCGGCTGAAACAGAGGCGACTCCCTCCTCTATCGACATGAGACCACCGCCCATGACCTCATCGCCCGACTCGATGGGGACCGTTGCGGTGCTCGCAAGACCTGGAGACGGCGGAGGACCACAGATGGGGAGGGCTATGACTGGAGTATTGCCAGATTCCAGAGAAAGAGCGGTTGGCTCGTCCTCGGGAATCATGGCCGCCTCACCCACCACTCTCTCAGGTTCAGTAGTGGCGGTTGTATCGTCCACCGTCGCCGGGGGATCGTCGGCCTCGAGCGCTTCATTCGCCGCCACCCTGGACTCATTTATAATGATCATATCATCTGCCACCACTTCAGGTTCAGCATCAATGACCTTCTCGGCGGCAGGCCCCTCGACCTCCGCCTCAGGCTCCAAAGCCACAACGACGTTGCCCACCGTCGGCTCGAGTTCGGCAAGTACCGCCTCCTCTGCTTCTTTGGGATCAACGGTTTCCGCCTCTCCCTCGATCGGACTTGGCCCTGCAAAGATAAGAGATATAAGGACCAATGACATTAAAATCTTTATAACAGAGACTCTGAGAGAAATATTATCTGAAGCGGATTTACCGTTTGCGCTCTGAACTGCTCGCGCCACCTCTCTGCGGGCAGTGGATAGGGCGACAGGGGCCTCTTCGGAGGAAGTATCAGCTCGAGGGGCGGTGCTGGGGCCCGCTCCCATAGCCAAGACAGCCCTACGCGCCTTCGCCTCATGCCTCAACCGCTTCCTCTCCTCCCGAGCGGTCATGAGGGACCTCTGTGACGCCTCTTTCAAGGCATCATCATCTTCATTCAGGGATGCCTCCAAAGCCTTTAAGGCATCTCTCATCGGCTCTTCAAGACGAACCTCCTGCGGTGGCCCAGAAGAAGCAGGAACGTCGGCAGCTGGTAGAACATCTGCGTCGCTAGGAGGGAACGGCATTGAGGTTCCTGTAATTAAAAGAGAAAGGTTAGATCGACCATAACATGAGGAAGATGGAAACTTGATGGATTAAAACTTACTAAGGCCCATAGACGCTCTGAGACGTTCCTCTTCCTGGAAAGTCTTCAGAGAAGCGGCAATGGCTCCTTCATCAGTGATGCCTGTTAAAAGAAAGGAAAGAAAAGCGTTAGTCAAAGACAATGGAGAATACATATTGTAATAAAGAAAGGCGATTAGTAGTTACCTGACTGCGCAAGCTTAGCTAACCACGCATCACGCTTTGCCAACCATGCCGAAGCTTTGAGAGCAGCCTCCAAGTCTGTATCGTCCGGCGGCGGCATCACTAATCCTGTGTTAGTCCCATATTCGAGCAGACCCTCGGCATAGGGAGCATGGGGTTCCTGGCTGAACACAACGTCCGCGGCGAAGAGCGACTTCTTTTTCTTTTGCCCTCCGACCCTAGGCTCGCGAGGGATCGACTTCCGCTTAGCAGCCACTTTGGGACGACGGGTCCCAATGTCCGCACCCACGCCAGACTCCGGAGAGGGTACAACCACTGCCTCCACTGGAGCACAGGGTGCGGAAGGTGCGTCTGTGATATCAGGGAGCGGCAGCTCACGTGGAGGACTTTGCGCACGTGATGGTCTGCCCCCAGCATCTTTTAGAGGAGGAACCACCAGGATCCTTGGCGCTAAGGGAGCGTTATGATTGGTACCGGGGGGTACTTCTTTACGGTCGATCAACACTCGCCTCTCTTCCTTTATAACAGCCCCCGTCGCATGATTGTACCACTCTTTATATACATTAAGGAGTCGTGGAGCACAGGCCGGCGTGCTAATGAAAAAACGAGAACCCGTGTTCAGGCGCATGAAGTGGTGTAACGCGTTCTCCATCCCTTCTTCATTTACAGCAGGTTCCAGTAAGAAAGCTTCTAAGGGTACCCCTTGATCGTAACCCAGTTGTCGGGCAAAACGATGCGGGTTATATCTCATAAAGACTGCTGCACCGCCCTGCCTGAAAACTAGGAAACCCGGTCTAATAGAATACAAATGAAGGATCTCCCGGGCTGTTAACACTGAAACTCCATCCTTGTAGGAGTCCTGTAGTGGTCGCACCGCAGTGGTGGACGCTTTTCCAATGGTTAATACCTTATCAATAAAGGACATCCCGACTCCAACGGTGTGAGGGCGAAGCAGTAAACCTCTGGCGTCCCGTGGTGAAGGGGTCACGATTGATGAGCCAATCAGCTGTAAAATGCGAGGAAAACCGCACTTGTCAAAGAATGAAGGCCTTTTATGCATACCGAAGACACCCGCCGTGTGTAGCTCGAGCCACGATGCAAAGTAATGCATCGGGAAGACCACGTGCAGTACCCCGGGCTCGTTGGCATCCGCTGCTCGGCTGAGGCCATGATATAGGTGTGCCAGGCCGGCAATCCCCACGGCCACCTTTACCCTGATGACCATGCGGTGGGCTGGATAAAAGACAGAGGGCCGCATGCGATGAGAATGCATTGGGATCGCGAACCAACTCAGCCACAGCCCGAGAAATCCTAAGAAAAAGGCCTCCTCATCCATCCCAGGGGCTGCAATTTCCGCGAAAGATATGGTAGGGAGGTCTGGGAGGAAGAAAGCCTTTTGGTCTATCTCCTTCGTCGGCAGGTTATCCAAACCTAGGCCAAAAGGATCATCCAGGATGGCAGATTTGACGGCTCCTGGCGAAATAACGCTCGGACGGAGGAAGCGAGCAATGAAGTCCTCAAAATTAACTCCTTGGCTCCCGTGTTCGATGAAGAGGGACTCGTAGATGTTCAACACCTTGATCAGGCTCGGGAATTGGTGTTGAACGGCATTTTCCGGCGTAATCCCCCTTACCATCGGCTTAGCACCAAAGATGTACTCATCTGTCGGGAGCAGCTCTTCATAGTGTTCCCCCATGACCGGTAGGCCGGATACCTCCGCGAATTCCTCCAAAGAAATAGACACTTCCCGATCCATGGCAAGGAAAGTGTGGGTGGGAATATTCCATTGCTCCAAGAAAGCCTTGAACCACCAGGTGGGGAGCGTAGGGTATTGGAAGAGAGAGACGTAGACCGCGGTATACAGTCCTAGTCTTATCAACTGCGACTTCTTCGTCGACAGGATGTACCGGGCCCACGGCAGATAGCCAATCGGGTGACGGGGAATCAAACCAAGGTTATATGATTGCCCCCAGGGCCGTGCTTCCCCCTGACAGATACGGCGTCCTAGGATATCCAAAACCATAGGACGCTGAACCGGAACCGCATCCATAGCGGGATGAAGAAAGCTGTTCACGGTCCAGTCTATCATCTCCACGGCATACTGCACTGGAGGTGGGTTAGCGTAGTGAATTGCCGTGATAGGTTCTGACGGCACCGCGCAGGTGAAGCTGCATCGACCCATAATAATCTGGTTATACCAAGACCCCCAAAGGTGGAGTTTCTTGTACTCAGGGCCGTACTCTCTAATCATGGTTAGGGCTTCACGGTCCAAGGGCGCCTCGGGAAATCCCTCCTCCGAGCGGACGAACGGGAATGAAGTGTCTTCAGACATGATCGCTGCAAAAGAACAATGTAGCCGTTAGTATTGTAATCCCAACGTTTGGCATTGAAAGAAGAAAATGCATTAATTAAATTAAAATCAAAATTAATTAATTACACCGCACCACAGTGCAGTGAGTAGGAGACCAAAGAGGGACCCACAAAATCTAAATGACAATACGTCAGTTAATAAGACAAACCCATCATTGGATGAGATTGTCAGTTGGTCCCCGGGGAAACATTCCCATTTTAAAAAGGGGGGGAAGAATCCCTAAAGACAAGGAGAAAATCTCCTCTTTCAGAGCAAAACTCTATCACAGAATGACACCTGTCAAATTCTGGTCTCAAAAGAATAAAATTCCTTAAAAACGAGCACAGCTCTATGGTAATAATGGAAAGGTCCATTAGAAAATGTCTACATTTAAAAGAATTAAAAAATTTGAAATCTTGGAAAATCCACAAAAAACCAGCGCAAATTTTTCATTTTTTTTATCTGATCTAAAAGATCTACAGATGATCTATGAGCAAAGCTCTGTTCATGGGTTAAAACCTATGAACAAAATCCCTATAGATCTGCAAGTTTTTTGAGAGCGAAGCTCTGTTTATAAAATCCCAATGGGGATCTCTTTAGATCGAAAGATCTGTAAGAGCAAAGCTCTATTAGTTAATTAAAATATTTAATCTAAGATTAAGTTTACCTAAAATTTTCTAACTTGGAAAATGAGAGCAAAGCTCTAAAGTTCTGGAAACGAGAGCAAAGCTCTGGAGTTTCAAGCGAGAGCAAAGCTCTGAAAATCAAAATCTAGGAAAATGGTGAGATTTTCTAAGGGTCAGAGGCCCTATTTATAAGGCGCTTGCGCCCCTTGAGCTCGCCTCTTGATCCAACGGTCAAGGGCTTGCCACCGCTGCACTCACGTGTGCGCCACGTGAGCGCAACGGTGGGGGGGAATTTGTTTCGCCCAATCAGAGCAAAGCACTGTTCAAATTCAAAATTCAAAATTTTGAAGTAACGCTTCAAGTCTCGGGCGCAAGGTGCCACGTGTCAGGCGCTAATACGTCAGCGCAACGCCCAAGAAGGCGCGCCCAATCAGAGCAGAGCTCTATTTTTCTGAAGCAACGCTTCAGTTGCGCTGCGCCCTGCGCTGCGCGACACGTGTCAGCGCAGATGCGGTAGCGCAGTTGCGCTGCGCGACACGTGTCACGCGCTGGGGCATCTGCGCCAAACTGAATTAAGAATTTAAGAAATCTTTTCTGTTCTTGTTAAAACAAGAAAATTTTCTTCTGCAAAGCAGAAGCCCTTGGATCAAAGATCCAACGGTAGGAAAAATTCCCCAAATCACTCAGAGAATGATCTCTTTAACAAATTTAACTAATTTGTGAGCACTATAAAAAGGACCCTAAGCCTCAATTCAAAGGCATCAACATTTTCTTGAAAAATCAAGAACTTTAAACAGAGAGAACTCTGAGAAGATTTCAAGAAAAAGGTAAAGAACCTTCATGAAGTAGAAGAAATTCCTTCTAATAGATCATTGATCTAAAAACAAGATCAATGATCTTTACATAATAAACAGTGCTTTGCACTTCTTGTGAACCTCTGGTTCTTTAAAACAATAAAAATAAAAAATAGTTCTTTGCACTTTTTAAGAACCTCTGGTTCTTCAAACAAAAGAAAAATTTATTTTTCTTTGATCTAATTTAGATCAAGAAATTAAATAGTGCTTTACACTTCCGTTCTTGAATCTAAAAGATTCTTAGTGCTTTGCACTTCCAAACTGCGCCGTTGCGCTCTTAAGAGAGCGCCACGTGTCAGCTATAGAACCACTTGCGCTAAGCGCTCTTAAGATAGAGCTTTGCTCTCTGGAATTGGTGCAACTCGCTGAGAGCGCGCCACGTGTCAGCAGCGCAACAGTGCAGCGCGCTAGCGCAGCGCACTGCGCTAGTGCGCTTGCGCTCACCAGAGCATGACACGTGTCATCACCATATGAGCTTGCGCTCATTACTCGGAGCAAAGCGCCAGACAAATGCACTGCTTTGGTTACAAAAGGGGCCAAGCCCAATTAAAGAAGGCCTAACAGGTCTAATAAAATGCAATGCATTGCTTTAAAAAAGGGACAGAGCCCAAACTAAAATAGATGTTCTGCATCATAAATAAAGGGACAGAGCCCAAATCAAAAGCCTAGCAGGCCAGAATAGAATACAGTGCATTATTAAATATGGGCAAAGCCCCAGCAAAGGCCTAATAGGCCAAAAATCAAGAAAAATGTTGAATATTCTCAACTGGACTTAACCCAATTTTGGCCGTAAGTCCTCAAATTAAATTGACTGAGCAAAATTGCTCTCCTAAATCAATTTATCTCCGGTTCGAGGGTACATCTCCGAACTCCTCTGACATCTATCGTTGTAATCCTTCAACGATGTCAGAGAGGCGACGGGTCCCAACGATCACACATGAATATGGACTGCGGGGTCCTTAAACTCGTGGACCGAAACGTCCCTAAACTAATATCGGACCGAAACGTCCCTAAACTAATATCGGACCGAGACGTCCCTAAACTAATATCGGACCGAGACGTCCCTAAACTAATGACGGACCACCACGTCCCTAAACTGGAACATGGACCACCACGTCTCTAAACTGGAACAATAGAGCTATTTGCTCTTCTTTCGGATCTAAACGATCCCGTTCAAGTCGATCTTAGTCCAAAATAGGATTAACGTATCCTTGGCGAACGTTTAAGTTGATCTTAGCCGCAACGCGACTAACGCATTCTTAAACTAAAAAAAACACCAAACCCAAATCTAAATAAATACGGATTTGGACTAATCCACGTCCTACGGACGACGGCATTATTCAGTCTCCGTATACAATCCACGGGCAACCACAAACAAAACAAACACACACGACACGAAGTGAAACTCTGGAGAAGGAGAAAGTGGCTACCACGATGCGGTAGCGTAATTAACTGCAGAGGCTTGCGCCTGCAGGGAAGAGCGTCCCCACAATCAAAAACCCCTCTAGCGAGGGGGAATCTGACGAAGTCTGCTACATCGGCCGCATCCATCTAAACCTCCGATACACGGTGTCATAAATCAACTTGGCATTTTCGGAGAGGTAGACGGATAAAACCATATAGCATCTACCCCGAATCTCAGCGCCAGGGCATCGCGGTCCTGTGCGCCGCCTTTCGGAGGGGAACAGGGACTAAAGTCTGTTTGAATGTTTAAGGATACGTTAACCATATTTGAGGCTAAGATCAACTTAAACGAGATCGTTTAGATCCGACAAAAGAGCATTTGGGGGCTCTGTTGTTCCAGTTTAGGGACGTAGTGGTCCATAGGTAGTTTAAGGACATTGCGGTCCATCGCTAGTTTAGGGACATGGTGGTCCATTTCCAGTTTAGGGACATAGGGGTCCATCGTTCCCGTTTTAGGGACGGATATTAGTTTAAGGACGCATTAGTCTATGGGTTTAAGGACTCCATAGTCTATATAGATGTGTTTAAGGACGCATTATTCCATTAGTTTAAGGACGCATAAGTCCATGGGTTTAAGGACCCCACAGTCCGTATGGGTGTGTTTAAGGACGCATTAGTCTATTAGTTTAAGGACGCATAAGTCCATGGGTTTAAGGACCCCACAGTCCGTATTAATGTGTGGTCGTCCGGACCCGTCACCTCTCTGACGTCGTTGAAGGATTACAATGATAGGTGTCAGAGGAGTTCGGAGATGTACCCTTGAACCGGATGTAAATTGATTTAAGAGAGCAGTCTTACTCAATCAATTTAATTTGAGGACTTACCGCCATGATTGGGCTAAGTCCAGTTGAGAATATTCAATGTTTTTATCTTTGGCTTATTAGGCCTGTGCTAGGGCATTGCCCCTGTTTAATAATGCACTGCATTTTCTTTTGGCCTGCTAAGCCTTTTTGATTTGGGCTCTGTCCCTTTTAAATGATGCACAGCATCTGTTTTTGTTTGGGCTCTGCCCTTTTTAAAATAATGCATTGCATTTTATTAAGCCTGCTAGGCCCTTTTTAATTGGGCTTGGCCCTTCTGTAAATAATGCAGTGCATTAATCATCTGATAGTGGCCTGTCAGGCGCTTTACGCCAATGCGAAGGTGACACGTGTCACACTCTGGTGAGCGCAAGCGCAGTGCGCTGCGCTGTTGCGCTGCTGACACGTGGCGCGCTCTGGTGAGGTGCGCCAATTTCAAAGAGCAATGCTCTATTTTAAAAGCGTGTAGCGCAAGTTATTCTGGTGCTGACACGTAGCGCTCTCTGGTGGCCTGCGCCATCCCAGGAGCGCAACAGTGCAGATTTACAAGTGCAAGGCACTATTTTAATATCTTAATCCAATTTTGGATTCAAGAAAAGAATCTTTAAGATTCCAGAACCAATGGCTCATAAAAAGGCAATGCCTTTGCTATTTATTATATTTTTTTATTGAAAATCCTTGATCTTGTTCTTAGATCAATGATCTTTTCAGAAGAAATTCTTCTTTTTATAAAGTTTTACCTTCTTTTTCCTTTCTGAATTCTTTTCAAAGTTCTTTAGAGGAGTTCTCTCTTTTTTCAATGTTTTTTCTGTCTCTCTGTTTTCTCTGTTTTAGAATTGGGGTCTAGGGGCCTTTATATAGTGCCCATTAATTTGTTAAATTTGTTAAAGGGATCATTCTCTGAGTGATTTGGGGATTTTTCCCCACCGTTGGATCTTTGATCCAAGGGCTTCTGTTTTACAGAAGACAATTTTCTTGTTTTAACAAGAACGGAAAGATCTTACTGGAATTTTAATTCTGTTTGGCGCAAACGCACCAGCGCTTGAGCGTTGCTTCCTTTAATTTTGTTTTAAATAGAGCCTTGCTCTGATTGGGTGCGCTGCCTTGGGCGCTGCGCTAACGTATCAGTTTTTGACACTTGGCGCGTTGCGCGCAGCGCAAGTAATTTGAAGCGTTGCTTCAATTTTTGAATTTTTGAAATTCAAAACAGAGCTTTGCTCTGATTGGGGGAAACAGAAGTGTTGCTTCGTTTCCCGCCTTGGAATTTGAATAAAGCTTTGCTCTGATTGGGGTAAACAGCCCCTATGACCAGGGCAGAATGCAAAGACGCTGAGCCTAGATACCCAAAGTCTGGGGGCATAGCAGTACATACTGTTTACATGGCTTCCGGAAAAGTGGAAATCCGCACTTCGACGGGCCACCGACCGCTCACCCGATCGATAGCAAGGGCTCAGGAACAACAACAGCAGAAGCTTTAGGAGATGCTGACTGCAATGGCCGCACTTACCGGGCCAAAAGAAACCCCGGAGGCATCATCAGAACAGTGTCACGAACAAGAAACCGATACTGACTTCCTACGCAGAGTCCTTGAAAAGATGGACAGAGAAACAGCAGAATAAGCTGCCAACATAAAACAAATAGCGGTTCTCTTCCAAGACATGGTAGGAATGATGTTGCAGCCGGATCCTCCAACTGAAGACCCTCCGATCATTATTGAAGACGATAGAGGGGAGACATCTAATCCTCCTCCAGCTCACTCAGCAGCCAAGGAGGAAACAATTTCCAAGGCCGCACTGGACGACGATATAGCTTAGCAAATACGAGCTCACCAGACGAATGAAGCGGCCGGCCAAGTCGTCAAAAACTGGGCGACCATATCCAAGCCGGTATGACCAAAATAAAATACCCGCCGGGATACACAATCCCCAAATTCCATGTGTACAAGGGGACAGGCAATCCTCACCAGCACGTCGCCTAGTTCAGAACTCTTTGCGTCAACACCGGGGGCGATGACAAGCTTTTGCTCCGTCAATTCGTCGGCAGCTTGTCGGAGACAGCCTTCGAATGGTACTCTGAACTTCCAAACGATTCCATCAAGACTTTCGCAGAAATGGAGTTGTTATTCACCCAGCGATTCGCAAGTGCTAGTGAACGCACCCCGATAACGGCATTAATTAATGCCAGGGTGAAGCCAGGCAAGACATTGGTCCAATACGCCATACGATGGCGGAATCTGTGGTCAAAGTGCGAACAGTGCATCGAAGAAGCAGCGGCGGTGGGTATGTTCGTAGGCACTCTGGACCCTCATGCGACTATCTCCCAGTTCATGATGTTCTTCAAGCAGACTACTTTCCAGGCCCTGATCGACAAACTGGCCCAAATGGACCAGATGGGTCATAGACCGTCTCCTCCAAAGCCAGACTCTTGAAATGAGAAGGGAAAAGGGAAGGCGATCGTTGTCGCCAATGCTCAACAGCAACCCGGTGGCCCGAGACCAGTTGATCGCCAAAATAACAGAACTCGATCTCTCGAAGATAAAATGAGTCGCCCTTACTCATTCCCGCGAGACAAGACAAAGAGGTTATTCGATCTTGTACTGCGCAACAGGCTCATCAATCTGCCGGAGCCAAGACGCCCAGCGTAACCAGGCGACATTAGCAATCCTAACTATTGCCCTTATCACCGAATGATGGGCCATCCAATCGAGGATTGTTATATTTTCAAAAGCTGGATAGAAAATCAATACCAGCAGGGCAAATTTGTATTATCTGAGAATTGGAAGGTGAACCCGTCTCAGTCATGCACTCCCAAGAAAACAGATACACCGGGAGCATCATGCTCTTTTGTAGAGGAAGCTCCATGGGAGGTCGCTTTTTCAGCCAAGACAAAAAGAATGCTGAAGGATCTCCACACATGTCCGGCAATTAGGTGGAAAAATCCACTGGAACCTGAGATCATCGAAGGGATGCTGAAGCCGTACCCAACTCCAAAGATTGGTGGTGATAGCCAAAGTACACACACTCAGCCGTCGAAATCTTCGAAAAAGAAGAAGAAATCAAGAAGTCCGTGAAGCCTGGTGACAAGCGCACGGACCTGCAAAACCAGATTGACGCGCTGGAAGAGTATAACCAGAAGGCGCGGACTCCAATCACGCTTCAAGAGTTCCTCAGCCACGTCCTTGAGAACGGAAATGACGATAATGGAGAAGACTCGTCGGATGAATCTGAAGGTTATGTGGCAAGTTGCCATGTGATCTCTCACTTGTCGATAGACGATGAAAAGGCTCCTTGCACAAAGAAACTGGGGGCATTTGATTGAGTGATTTAGCGTGCTTGCGCTTTCTAAAAGATAGATCAAAAATATTTGTAACCGCAATCAAGAACGGCGTCGCTTTGCAGCTAGCCGGTGAGTACGGGTCGGTCCACAGGGATTTTGTGATTTCCTAATCGCGCTAACGAGTTAATTCCGAAGGGTGTTCGGATTGATTATTACTAAAAACCTAATTATTCTACCTAGGGCAATTAATTGAAAGTTATAACTAGGGCAGATAAATAAAATCTATACTAGAGAAAGAAAATAAATTTAATCTAGGGCATGAATTGAAATTATCTAGGGCAAGAAAATAAACAAATCTACTTACTTTACAGATGGATCTCTCCAAACATTTACGCAGGGTTGTCAGATCTGAATAGATGCATTGAAGAGAGGCACCGATACTCTCCATAAAGAATTCTGGAATTTATTATTAAAAGGAGGCATGAAGAGTTACAATGATTAGAGTTCCTATTTATAAAGAATAGGAAACCCTAGGGTTACATTTGACCCGCATGTCTACATTTACACAAATACCCCTAGGTAGACCCATTCAGCACCACACAAGACTTGGTAAAATTTTCTGCCATCAAATCCTCAGACCCACCGCGGAACCGCGGCCCCATCCAGTGTTTGGCCGCGGTTCCGCGACCAAACTAGAGAGTTGGGCTCTGGGCTTTTGGTTCTTGATTTCTGGATCTTTGGTCTTCTGAATTCTGTGGTTCTTTTCTGAATTTGGCTTCTGATTATTTCCCAGATTTTCCAGTGAACATTGTTGTGGATTTTAACTGTTTTTTCGAGACGAAAACTTGGACCTTGCGTTGCCTTGTAGTTTGTGAACTGATCTTTATGTAGGCTTGATCAAGATCCTTCTATTTGTTGGTTGCAGTTCCACTTTTGCATCGTCTTTTCTCTTTTTCACTGTTTTCTGTCCAAAAGCCTGTAACCTGTAACATGTAGCAGACATGCGTCAAAAGCACCCGTTTATTTGTAAAATATATAAGAATGGGGAATATAATAATGCAATATTATGGTGTGAACAAATACCCCCAAACTTATCTTTTGCTCGTCCTCGAGCAAACTTATTTTTATTCACTAAAATCCTAACCACACTTTCGCAGGGAAATGCGATTGCACTGAGCACGTGCAATAAGCCGTTAAACCTCTAGATGTCCCTAGTAGGAGGAGTGTTGTCTCCTGAGGGTTTTCAGCGGATACTACCCACAAAATCCTATCAATTCAGCCCATTGACTTTTGTTCTCCAATTAGGTTTTCTAACTAAGAATTCTATTATCATCGACTCGTAAAGTATCCACCCATATTTTTCACGCTTCCTCATCATCTAACTTAAGATTATATATTTTCTGTAGACTTACTTAGCTTTCGGCATTTCTTAAGTTTTCCTTCTACGGTTCCATCTCCACTTAGGAATTTCTATCAACTCTATTAAAGATACAAGTTCTATTCTTCATTCCTTTCTCTCATATAAACTCCAATCACATATCCCTACGTGTGTGTTTAAGTTACCCCTACACTTGGAAATTCAAATCAAGCAATCATACTCTCGTCCACTGTCCAAAGCACTTCTTAATTGGTGAATTTTTAATTGAATTTTGCTTACACATCCTTCATGCGACCGTTAATACTTCTTGAGGTACCAACGACCGATTACAAGATGTGTTTGCACATTAAAGCATAATTCCTAGTCTTGCAACACCCAAGGCTTTAGCAGTGACTCCCAAACCAGTTGGTCTAAGGCACTAGGTGATGAAGCACCCTCGCTAAGTATTTTTCTATTTTTTGCAGCCTTAAGTAATCACAAAAACCAGTGTTCATTTTTTTTATTCTTTATTCACACTTTTTTTCTTTTATTTTATTCGTACTAAGAACTTTAGACAAGAGCATTTCAAGGTCTCTTCTACTATTCCAAGTTTCAAGGTGCGTGATTGTGCAAATTGTAGGGTATACGTTTTCAGAATCTAGACTTAAGCTAGGAACTATTTTTCAAACTCATACATTAATAAAAATATCAATACTCTTCTCTTGTCTTAACTTAGCCCAAGAAGTAGACTCAAAATTTGCCTATTTCTAAATAAGCTACAAAGGCATATACTTTCTACCGTTAAATTTTAAGGAAGGTTATTTTTAGGGGTTTTAATTTACTAAGTCTAAGATCTAGTTGTTCCTAGCCAGTTAACGTATTTGTCAAACTCAAATCAAATATGGCCAAAATTGAATACAATTATTTTTATAATTTTTTTGAAATTTTTCAATTTTTATGGTTTTTCAAATAAATATGCAAATGCAAAAATATGTACAAATGAATGCGAAGGAAGAAGACGTACCGAGCATACCCCCAAACTTGAACTTGACAGTGTCCTCACTGTCATGCTAAACCAAGAGGATCAAAATACCGATACTCCCCTGTTTATTTATTTACAATTTTTTTTATTATATTGTTTTGAAATTTTTTTTTTATTTTTTTATAGAAAAAGAAAACAAAAAATATATACACATATATACAAAGGTTCCCCCCAAACTTAAGCTTGGCCTTACACAAGCCAAAGGTTAGCACCAACCATTCAAAGATCTTATCGTGGTAGTGGTATAGTTGGTGCAAGAATGGGGTGTGGATGAAAGAAATGAGAAACACACGAGACCGTGTGGAAAGAAGAATGGCAGAATATGGTCTCGGTGGGGGAGAAGAAGGGCGGAAAGGAGAAAGAAGAGTCGCGCGATCTTGAGGGTGTAAATCGAGTGAATAAATTAGCGCAATTTGTGATGACCGATGTGTTAAAAGCGATTGCGCTAACCTATCAACTCGTCGTGAAATGGGGTCAAATCCCTCAAGATTCGCAACAAAACATGGGTACGCCGAACTTGGTATAGGAGATGAAAGCGTAACGGTCACTTGTTCGGTCGGAACAATGGGAAAAACGAAAGGGAGTAAATTAGGGATAGTCTCATTCTCACCGTAATAAACTGTTTCGAACTTGAAAGATTTCATTAATGGTTCGAAACTACTATAATCAACCGAGTCTGATGGCTCATCTGAAAATGTAAAGGACTCAAACTCGGGCGGTGAGTCATCAACATCGTCCGAAAAAGTGAAACACTCGTAGGTGCTATCGTCTATGAGAATTGTGTCAGATTCAAAGGAAAAGGTTTCAAGCTCACAGTCTTCAAGCGGGGTCGGAACGATGGGAAGGAGGGAGGGTGATATAACAGTCAAAGGTTCAGGAGGATGAATTGGAAAATCAGACACATCAAACAAAAATGATTCAACCTCAATATTATCCTCAAGACTCTCCTCAATACTATCCTCAATATTTAACTCATCCATGCCATTATCATCAAAATCAAGACGCATGTGAGATTCGGGAGAAACATTTAATAACTCGGGGTGATGATTTGAACATAAAATCTCAATTAAATCGACAAGTTCATCATCCAAAATATTCCCGGCGTCTATATCCTCAATCAAGTGAAAATCAATTTTCTTAGACACCTCATCAAAAGTATGGATATCTATCGATTTAGGTTCTAGAGTGGAGGTGTAAAGGTCGAAAGGATTAGGTGCGGTTTCACTCGAAAGAGGTTCCTCACAATTTGGCAAATCAAACACAACAAAATCACACAACTCGTTTTTATTTTGAACTTGTGTATCATTTAGGACATTCGATGGAAAATTGGAGTTGTGGGCTTCAATTGGGTAAGGGTAAGTTTGATTTGGAACTCCTCTCTCATTCTCACTCTGTCCAACCGCCTTCTTATACATTGAAAATTTTTGAGCTAGCGGGAAACTAGCTACCGGTTCAGTAGGTTGCATAAGGGCGGCCAAGGACGCTTCCACATTCCTAGTCATTTTATTTGTTGCTGCAATATAAGCCTCCAACGACTCTTCCAAACTAGACTTAGGTGGTGAGGGGGTTTCGGTAAAAGATTCAAAATGGTGTGGATATGCAAAACTCCCAACAGGCTGTGTAGAAGCAGTGTCTAGTGAAGATGGGAAGGTCGGGTAAGACTGGTAGGAAGTGGGTGGTAGGACAGGGGTAGGGTCAACATCTGGATAAAAAGGTGAAAAGTCGTGTGGATCCCTAGAACTAGATGAGTGGAGAGGGGTGAAAGATCCGCTGCGAGATTGAGCAATATGCTCAGCAATGAACATCGGCTTAGGAGTTATATCTGAACTTGAAAAAGTGGTGTCAACATACGAAGGTGGTGAAGGTTGACTTGGTTGACACAAAGTGGGTTGAAAATTCAAACTGTTTCTCCTAGACGCCTCTATGTGATCTTTCAAAGATTTTTTAGGCATGGAGGGATCGTTTTTAAATTGACCGAACAAATTGACATATGACGCAAAATTAGGTTCGGGATACCAAAGTTCGGCTAATGATTTATTATGTGGGGTACCCATGTTGTAAGAAAAGGGGAAAGAAGGAAAGTTTATTGTGTGCAAGGATTTATTTGCGGCTAAAAATTTTGCAAGTTTCTATAAAATATTTGTCCTTTTTATTTTCATTCTTTTTCTCTTTATTTGGAAAAATTTTGTTGCAAAAAGATTTTAGAGAAAAGATATGCAACAGCAAAATATTTTATAGAAAAGATATGCAACAGCAAAATATTACTTGCAGTCTAAATTCATTTCAAGCAAGGCACAAAAATCCTGCACAAGATCGTTATTTGGAAGGGAAAAAAATTTTGAGCGTAAAGAAATCCTGCAGGCAAATTTACAGAAGATATATCAAGATTTGCAGAGGAGGAGAGAGAAAACTCACAGAAATTTGCAGTGGCAGAACTGTTTTTTTTTTTTACCGCGCTTCTGCCTTTTTTTTCTGGCCCTGAATCGACCAGGCCGCGGCGGTTACACGGCCAAAAGGCAGTTCCGGCGGCGGTTCCGCGGCGGTTCAGGCGGTTCAGATTTTTTTTTTTTTGCAACAGATCACCGCGGTTGACTTGTAGACTTGGTCCTCTAAATTTTTTTCTGTTCCCTCTGTTTTTGCAATCTTCTGTAGATAGGATCGTCTATTTGCTGTTTCGGTTTATGTAGATTTCCAGATCCGAATTTGTGCGTAGATCCTGCAAAATTCACACAAAGATACCCTTTCCAAAAATAACAGATGATATATTTTTATATTTTTTTTGTGATTTTTCATATTTTTTTTAATTTTATGATTAACCCGAAATCGCGAAAAGAAAATTCTACGTCATCCCCGGCAACGGCGCCATTTGATTGAGTGATTTAGCGTGCTTGCGCTTTCTAAAAGATAGATCAAAAATATTTTTAACCGCAATCAAGAACGGCGTCGCTTTGCAGCTAGCCGGTGAGTACGGGTCGGTCCACAGTGATTTTGTGATTTCCTAATCGCGCTAACGAGTTAATTCCGAAGGGTGTTCGGATTGATTATTACTAAAAACCTAATTATTCTACCTAGGGCAATTAATTGAAAGTTATAACTAGGGCAGATAAATAAAATCTATACTAGAGAAAGAAAATAAATTTAAACTAGGGCATGAATTGAAATTATCTAGGGCAAGAAAATAAACAAATCTACTTACTTTACAGATGGATCTCTCCAAACATTTACGCAGGGTTGTCAGATCTAAAGAGAGGCACCGATGCTCTCCATAAAGAATTCTGGAATTTATTATTAAAAGGAGGCATGAAGAGTTGCAATGATTAGAATTCCTATTTATAAAGAATAGGAAACCCTAGGGTTACATTTGACCCACATGTCTACATTTACACAAATACCCCTAGGTAGACCCATTCAGCGCCACAAAAGACTTGGTAAAATTTTCTGCCATCAAATCCTCAGACCCACTGCGGAACCGCGGCCCCAGCCAGGGTTTGGCCGCGGTTCCGCGACCAAACTAGAGAGTTGGGCTCTGGGCTTTTGGTTCTTGATTTCTGGATCTTTGGTCTTCTGAATTCTGTGGTTCTTTTCTGAATTTGGCTTCTGATTCTTTCCCAGATTTTCCAGTGAACATTGTTGTGGATTTTAACCGTTTTTTCGAGACGAAAACTTGGACCTTGCGTTGCCTTATAGTTTGTGAACTGATCTTTATGTAGGCTTGATCAAGATCCTTCTATTTGTTGGTTGCAGTTCCACTTTTGCATCGTCTTTTCTCTTTTTCACTGTTTTCTGTCCAAAAGCCTGTAACCTGTAACATGTAGCAGACATGCGTCAAAAGCACCCGTTTATTTGTAAAATATATAAGAATGGGGAATATAATAATGCAATATTATGGTGTGAACAGCAGGTCCTGAGCCAGAACTTCTGAGGCCATCAGATGAAATAATTTATGCATTCCTGAATACAGCTCTTCTGAAAAGTAAAGCTGATCGGGAGCGTGAGATAGCCATATTTGAAAAGGCCAAACACCGGCGACTGGACGAAAGAGTCGAGACACTCCCGCCGGAACAAAATACATCTGCCGCAAACAAAAGCAGGTTCAAGACGAGGAAGAGGTTCGCCAAAGCCATATCAATGGGAATGAAGTTGCCATCCTCCGAAGCGAACGCCCCTGGTGAAGCAGAAACACATCCTAACTACTGCTCATATCATCGAAAGATTTCGCACCCCACCGAAGAGTGCGACGGTTTTAAAAGATGGTGGCAGGGATATGTTGCTCACCGACAACATTTCAAGCGATTGAAACGCAAAACTCGTCGGGAGCAAAGAAATACGACCGAGGAGCATAAAAGAACTACCGGCAACTGTCGCACAGTCAACGCCGGGGGATCGCAGGTTATCACCTTCGGGAGCGAATCCGACGAAGAGATGACTCTTGGCCCTCTCTTCAAAGAATCCACCCCGGGGAAAGAGGAAGAGTCAAAGACCTGTGAAAATATCCAGCTGTGCAACCGTACGCTGTCCAAAAGAATCTTGGGCTCTAGAACAGTGGGTCAAATAGAAAAGATAAGGGCAAAGAAAAGGTCCCTGAAGATATCATCCTTGATGACTAATCCGTCAAAGAACTGACAGCCAAGAACCCACCAAAGAAAAGTAAGGTGGATTACAACGTTCTCGCACACTTAAGGAAGATACCTTCGCAGCTCAGTATTCTCGACGCCCTTTTGCTATCCAAAGAGGCGGGGGATTCTTTAATCATGGCATTACAAGAGCCCGAGCAATTCCAAGCTTTCTTCGCCGAAGAAAAGATGAAAGTCGAGCTGGAAGAAGTGCACACAGCCGATATCACCTTCGGCGATGAAGATCTCCTCCTTGGGACATGCGAGCACAACCGTCCCCTATATGTCTCTGGATACTGTCATGACATCAAGATAAGTAAAATCCTGGTCGACAATGGGTCCTCCGTCAATCTCCTTATCGTAAGGGTGTTAAAGGAAATCTGCATGAGCGGTCAACACCTCTCTCGCGATAAAATCACCATCTCCATATTTGATTCCCAGTCATCACGGACGCTTGGGTCCGTAATACTGGCTTTACGCTTTGGGCTTCTCATCACGGAAATCAAGTTCCATGTCATTGACGCCAAGACATGCTACAATGCTTTGCTCGGTCGGCCCTGGTTGCACGAATACAACATCATCCTTTCTACACAACATCAGTGTTTGAAGTATTTCAAGGACGGTCTCGAGTATACTGTGACAGGAGAGCTAAACTCATTCTCCGTGAACGAAGTCCGCAAGTATGAAGATGCAAAATACTTCTTACCAGACTTTGAGGACACAGAGAGATGTCACAAACTGGAGAACATAGCTATCCCTACCATTCCGGTCTTCGGGAGTGATACCGAGGAGGAAGAAGAGATAGTTTACTTAGGTCCGCCCCAGTGCAACAAGCCAGGACCGTCCGCTCCTATGTTGATCTTCGGAAGTGACTCGGAAGATAAGATCAATGCCGTGTTCTCTGCCCGGCCATCCATACAAACCTTCGCTGAAGAAGAGCAATGTTTGCTAGTTGCCATGGTTCCGTCCAAGCATCATAAAGAAATAGACGCGCTTGATACCTACAATTTTGAAGAGCTACAGACGTTCTATGTCCCTCCCAGGCGAGAAGGTGAAAAGGCGACCCTATTCTACCGATCCGTGGAAACCAAAGTGGAGAAAGAAATCTGGCATGGCGCGGATTCTACACTTGACAGGCTCCAGCCTATCCGTTTGCTCAGATATTACACAGACGGACTAAGGAGACTCTTGAGACGCCAAGGTGTACCCCTTAAGAAAACTGCTCGACAAGCACGGTTCTATAACAGAATTTGGAACGTTCCTGGAACTCAGCGAAAGTTGCCCAACGGGAAAATGGAAATGAACGGGCTTGGATATGTTCAATCCAAGAAGCGGGAACTACTCCACGACTGCTACGTCATACATGACTTTGCTGAAGAAGGAGATGCTCTGTGGGAAGATGCTAACCCTGAACCAGAAAGAGCTCCCGCCGTGAAAATTCCCAGTCCGTCGTTCGAAGAACAAATGGACAAGCTTATAAGGGAAGCGGGTCAAAAGGTTCGAGATGACCATAATCACGAAATGGCCATCTACGAGAAAACCAGGACGCAACGCCTCCTTCAGCATGCTGTGAAAAATGAAAATGCTCCTCCTTGTCAACCCGTTGTACAAAAAGCCCGATGCAGAGGCAGAAACAAACCAAAGAGCGGGAAAGGCGTTGGACAGCGACAAGGCGGGTCCCAGAAGCCATGCGATCAGGAACCGAGCAATCAAGATTCATCACTTATAAAGAAGATGGGTCGAGCATACTCTTTTGCCCAAGACAAGACAAAGAAAATACTTGATCTTGCCATAAAACATCAACTGATTACACTCCCGAAGTCCAAGCACCTTGAGCAAGAAGGCGAAGTCTCTTATCCGGACTATTTCTCCTATCATAGGGCAATAGGACATCCTATTGAAGACTGCTTCACCTTCAAGAACTGGGTCGAAGATCAATATCAGCAAGGCAGGTTCGCTCTATCCAGCAGCTGGAGGGTAACCCCGCCGCAGAAGCATGAACCCAAATCTACGAGGGTAGAACCAGATCCACATCAGTCTTGGAAGCAAGCTCGTACCTGTCACATGATAATGTTATCAAAAGAAGAACCTGAGGATATGGATGACCTCCCCCGGTGCTTCGACAACGATGATGACGAGGTTATCTCAGAGTTTCCACCGGCGCCAAAGGAGCTGGAAGATGGGATATATACTACTGCAGATAAGCTCAAGAAAATTGATTTGGGGACAGCAAGTGACCCTCGGCCGACGTTCGTCAGTGAGCAGTTGTCTGACGAAAAGGTGGCTGTGCTAAAAGACGTGCTCATGCAGCATAAAGATTGTTTCGCATGGAACTATTCCGAGATGCCAGGATTAGATCCAAAGATTGATGTGCACAAATTGGCAATATCCCCGGACGTCAAGCCGATCAAACAAGCACCGAGAAGAATGTGGCTCGAGCTTGAGATGAGCATCAACGCCGAGGTCAAAAAGCTAATCGACTCCGGCTTCATTCAAGAGGTTCAATATCCTGATTGGATCGCCAACATCGTACCAGCGATGAAGAAAAATAGGACGGTACGCATCTGCGTGGACTTTCGGGATCTCAATAAAGCCTGCCCGAAGGATGACTTCCCAGTACCGGTTACCGAACTGATGATAGATAATAAGTCTACTCATGAGGTTTTCTCCTTCATGGATAGCTCATGAGGATACAATCAGATAAAGATGCACCCTGAGGACCAGAAACATACTGCTTTCCGGACCCCTTTAGGCATATTCTGCTACAAGGTGATGCCCTACGGTCTAAAGAACACCGGTGCCATCTATCAGAGGGCCATGACGAAGATCTTCGATGACCTCATACATGAAGTCGTCGAATGCTATATCGACGACCTCATGGTTAAGAGCAAATCATACAAGGAGCATTTAGAGCATCTGAAGACCGTATTTCAATGCCTTCGGAAATACAACTTGAAAATGAACCCTCTCAAATGCGCGTTCGGAGTGTCCTCAGGAAAGTTCCTGGGATTCATCGTACAATACCGAGGCATCGAGATAGATCCGTCGAAGATTAAGGCGATTATGGAAATGCCTCCGCCAAGGACTCTCAAGCAATTACGGTCTATCCAAGGAAAGCTCGCGTATATTCGGCGATTTATGGCCAATCTCTCAGGCAAGTGCCGTCCCTACAGTCACCTAATGAAGAAGGGAACCCCGTTCGTCTGGGATCACAAATGCCAAAGCGCACTAGACAAAATCATGCAATACCTGCAGAATCTGCCAGTACTAGCCGCTCCCGTTAAAGGAAAACCTCTCGTCCTATACACAACAGCCCTCGAAGGTTCTTTAGGTGCGCTATGGGCACAGGAGAACGACTATGGGAAGGAGAGAGCCCTCTGCTATTTGAGTCGAGTTCTACTGGGGGCAGAAAGCAACTACTCCCCCATTGAAAAACGCAGCCTGGCGTTAATCTTCGGAATAACGAAGCTCAGACACTACGCGTTGGCACATGAGGTCCATCTCATATCAAAAGTGGATCCTCTCAAATACTTGATGTCGAAGGCCATATTAACGGGACGACTCGCTAAATAGGCCCTGCTCTTGATGGAGTTCTCAATAACTTATCGGCCTCTTAAGGCAGTGAAAGGCCAGGCCATCACCGACTTCCTCGCTGAGCATCCGATACCTGCCGATTCTCCTTTGAATTGCGAGCTGCCAGACGAACATGCGTTTGACACGATCGACGGTGGTGATACCCGGTGGGAACTCTATTTTGATGGGGCGACTTCCATGAAGAAACGCAAACAAAGCACCCCCATAATCAAATCAGGGGTAGGCCTCATCGTCGTGACTCCATAAAGAGGGATAATGCGCTTTGCCTTCTCCTTAACAGAGCCGAGGACGAACAATGAAGCCGAATACGAAGCTTTGATAGCCGGTCTCGAGATCGCTATCGACATGGGAATTGAAAACCTTCTCATATACGAAGAATCCCAACCGGTCGTTAGTCAAGTAAACGGCGACTATCAGACGTGCAAGTCAGAGTTGGTGAAATACGGAGAGAGAGTACAGCAACTGCTGACTCAAATTCCTTCCTACACCCTAGAAAGCATACCGCGTGCGAAAAATAGGAAAGCGGATGCATTAGCCAAGCTCGCTAAAGAATTGGCTAACGAAAACCTCGATGACGTGAGAATCATTGTGCAAAGCCGTCGGGTTCTCGCACCGGCAGAAATATCTCCGGAGTCGTCCGAAGAAAAGGGAGAGACCGAGCAAACGACTCTACAAATAAAAGACCAGGAAAAGATTACCGATTGGAGGGAATTCTTTATAGACTACTTCAAATCCCGTCGAACACCTGAAGTGCATCCTCAAGACATCAGCTTATGAAACGAGCTCTGTCTTTCGCTTTCGTCAATGATACTCTGTATAAGAGGTCATTTGATTCTCTATGGCTAAGATGCCTGGGACCTAAAGAGGAAAAGAGAGTCGTCCAAGAAACTCACGATGGACTCTGCAGTTCTCACCAAGCCGGGCCGAAGATGAAGCTGAAGATCAAACGGATGGGTTATTATTGGCCCACGATGATCCAAGACTATCTCGAATACGCGAAGCAGTGCCACTCGTGCTAGATTCATGGGGACTTTATCCATCAGCATCCGAATCCACTACATCTAACAGTGGCTAGCTGGCCGTTTGAAATGTGGGGTACTGACATAATCGACCCCATCGAACCAGCATCGTCCAGAGGACATCGATTCATTTTGGCGACAACTGATTACTTCTCCAAATGGGCAGAAGCAGTACCGCCGAAGGAAGTGAAAACGGAGAATATCCTCCATTTCTTCAAGACACGAGTCATTTATCGGTTTGGAACTCCGAGACGGATCATCTCCGATAACGGGCCAGCCTATAAAAGCCACAAGATCAGCCGCTTTGCACAACAGCATAACATAAATTGGAGATACTCCTCAGTCTATAATCCCCGAGCTAACGGTCTAGCTGAGGCTTTTAAAAAGACCTTAATGAAGATCATGAAAAAGATGGTGTCCCGAAATAAGAAGGACTGGCACGAGAGACTGCATGAAGCTCTCTGGGCGTATCGGACTACGTTCAAAATGGCCACGAACACAACGCCGTACGCATTGGTATTCGGTACGGAGGCGGTACTCCCCCTCGAGATAGAGCTACCCTCTCTACGAGTGGCAGTTCATTACGAGCTAACGGACGAAAAGAATGCTCACCTTCGGCTTGAGGAGCTCGATACCCTTGATGAAACCCGGCTCATAGCGGAACAAAATCTGGAGGCTTATAAAGCGAAGATGACGCGCTAATACGAAAGATTGACTAGGCCGAGGACATTCCGCCAAGGCGAACTCGTGCTAGTGGTTAAAAGACATATGATCCCTAATCGCGCCAAGCGGGGAAAATTCGAGCCGAATTATGAAGGCCCGTATATCATAGACAAAGTCAACCAGGGTGGAGCCTATTTACTCATGGATATGCATGGCGAAAGGCCCTTCAGACCAATAAATGGTCGCTTCCTAAAAAAGTACTACGCCTGACGAGTTACGGCCTAGGTCAATGATAGATGACGACTATGTCCGCTCGCTATCTTCCTAAGCCTAAACTCTATAAGTAGTAGCCGGCTAACGGACCAAAACGTCCTTAAACTAACAACGGACCGAAACGTCCTTAAACTAACAACGGACCGAAACGTCCTTAAACTAGCGATGGACCACTATGTCCTAAAACTAGCTGTTGACCGAGACGTCGATAAACTACTGTGGGCTACAGCATCCTAAAGCTGATACAAAAAAAAGAGAACAAAAAGAAAGAGAATAAAAAAAGAAGAAAAAAGAAAACGGTATGTCCATAAGCAAAAAGGGCACTGATGAAAACCCGAAAGGGCTCCGTGAGTAAAAACAGCAGGGCTACCGGCTAGTTTTGTGAAAACCCGAAAGAGCGCAATATCGTTAAAAGACACTTGCAAGGTCTTCTCGACCTCGTGAGGAGAAACCGCCTGTGTGAGATCCTTACAACTCACAAGGGAGCAACACACTTAAGGATCCCCACGATTCCTAAGGAGAAATTACACTTGCGAGATCCTCACGACTCGTAAGGAGAACTCTCTTATGGGACCCTCACGGCTCATAAGATTTGAAAGCCTTAAGCTACAGGGATCTGAACCTGTTCTTAAGCAGCCCCTACAACCTCCAACACTGCCCTACAAGCGGCTCAACGCTGACCCTTGTATACAATCCACGAGCGCGAATAAACATTTCCCTAACAAAGTCCCATCCGTGACTAGGGATATGTCTACACGGTGAACAACCCTTGTAAGCCCTCTCGACTTATAAGAAGAAAGCACTCTTGTAAGATCCTAATGACTTATAAGAGACCATGCACTTAGGAATCCTCATGATTCTTAAGGAGAAAAAAAAAGAAGAAGAAAGAAAACGGTATGTACACAAGCAAAATGGGCACGAATGAAAACCCTAAAGGGCTCCGTGAGTAAAAACAGCAGGGCTGCCGGCGAGTTTTGTTAAAACCCGAAAGGGCGCAGCCTCATAAAAAAAGAGAAAAAAAAAGAAAACGGTATGTCCATAAGCAAAAAGGGCATGGATGAAAACCCGAAAGGGCTCCGTAAGTAAAAACAGCAAGGCTACCGGGGAGTTTTGTGAAAACCCGAAAGGGCGCAATCTCGTTAAAAGACACTTGCAAGGTCCTCTCGACCTTGTGAGGAGAAACCGCTTGGGTGAGATCCTTACGACTCATAAGGGAGCAACACACTTAGGGATCCCCATGATTCCTAAAGAGAAATTACACTTGCAATATCCTTACGACTCGTAAGGAGAACCCTCTTATGGGACCCTCACGGCTCATAAGATTTGAAAGTCTTAAGCTACAGGGATCTGAACCTGTTCTTAAGCAGCCCCCACAACCTCCAACACTGCCCTACAAGCGGCTCAAAGCTGACCCTTGTATACAATCCATGGGCGCGAATAAACATTTCCCTAACAAAATCCCATTCGTGACTAGAGATATGTCTACACGGTGAACAACCCTTGTAAGCCCTCTCGACTTATAAGGAGAAAGCACTCTTGAAAGAGCCTTATGACTTATAAGAGACTATGCACATAGGAATCCTCATGATTCTTAAGGAGAAAACGCACCTACGTGATCCTGACGACTCGTAGGGAGAAATACCTTTATGAGACCCTTACGGCTCATGAAGTCAAAAGCCTTAGTAGACTGAATCCTAACCCTGTTCGCTAAGCCACCTTCGTTCGACATCGATCGAGGCAAATGATGATTCGCTCCTGGTAAGATTCCAGTTGTAGCGGTGCTGATGCTGAAATTGGTGTCTAATTCCAAGCTTGCAGTAAGAAGCTAGCGAGCCACATATACATACGAAATAGCCGAAATGATGGGGCAACTTGCAACAAAACCAGCAAGTAAAAAAAATATATGCATGCAAAATAGCCGAAATGATTGGGCAACTCGCAATAAAAAGCAGCGAGTAAAAATAAAATAAATAGCCGAAATAATTGGGCACCGCGAAAAATAGCCGAAATGATTGGGCAATCACGACCTTCGCGATATAAAAGCTGAAATGATAAAGCATCGCGGAAAGAAAAAAAATGAAATGAAATTTATGCCCTACAGGTGACATCCCATCAATCCCTATATACAATCCACGGGCACAAACAAAGAAGGGATATACCTTCCTTCCCCAGGCTCCATCGGAAGAAGAAGCCAAATCTCAACGGTTCACAGACAATCTGGAGACTGCTCCGATGTTCGTCTCATTACAACAGACGCTACGTCATCTACATGACCCCGTTCGGAAATATGTCATCAGCATGACCCAGTTCGGAAATACGTCATCCACATGACCCCGCTCGGAAATACGTCATCAGCATGACCTCGCTCGGAAATACGTCATCAGCATGACCCCTCTCGGAAATACGTTATCCACATGACCCCGTTCGGAAATACGTCATCCACATGACCCCGCTTGGAAATACGTCATCCATATGACCCCGTTCGGAAATACATCATCCATATGACCCCGTTTGGAAATACGTCATCCATATGACCCTGTTCGGAAATACGTCATCAGCTTGACCCCGCTCGGAAATACGTCATCCATATGACCTCGTTCAGAAATACGTCATCCATATGACCCCGTTCGGAAATACGTCATCAGCCTAACCCTGCTCAGAAATACGTCATCCACATGACCCCGCTCGGAAATACGTCATCCATATGACCCCGTTCGGAAATACGTCATCCACATGACCCGCTCGGAAATACGTTATCCATATGGCCCCGCTCGGAAATACGTCATCCACATGACCCCGTTCGGAAATACGTCATCCATATGACCCCGTTCGAAAATACGTCATCCACATGACCCCGCTCGGAAATACGTCATCCACATGACCCTGTTCGGAAATCTCATTCGGAAATACGTCATCCACATGACCTCGTTCGGAAATACGTCATCCATAAGACCCCGTTTGGAAATACGTCATCCACATGACCCTGTCATGGAAATACGTCATCCATATGACCCCGTTTCGGAAGTATGTCATCTACATGTCTATCCCACTAAACACTTACGGGTCCTCTCGACTCGTAAGGAAGAAAAACTCTCTTATAAGATCCTTACGACTTATAAGGTAAAACACACTTAGGAATCCTCATGATTCCTAAGGAGAAAATACACCTATGAGATCCTCTCGACTTGTAGGGAGAAAAGCCTCTATCAGACCCTCACGGCTCATAAAATTGAAAAGTCTTAGGTAACAGATCCTAACCCTGTTACCTAAGCCATCACCACTCTACAAAGAGTCCAAGATGGGCAGCTATATACTATCTATAGGTCACACTTGCTAAAATCACATGGCAATAACACAGCAAGGAGAAGAAAGCGACAGAAAGAACATCTAATTTGCATTTAATTAAGCGTTCGAGGCATACCCATTCATGCATGTGCAGAAGATTTAGTACATAAAATAAAACACGCTGGAATGAGAAATTTGCCATTCATACTGCGAAAAAGTCCTTACAATTATGAAAGCAGTAAACAAAAACATTATCAAGATGGTTACAAAGGCAAAACCTCATACCCAAGGCATGGATTGAGGATTTCAAAAGTGACCTTGTCCAGAATCTTCCAGGCCTTTCGAACCATCCTAGTATGCTTTCTTTCATGATCACAAGCGTTGAGATCCTCACAGATGTCCTCCTCCCTCCGATAGGCAGCAAGTATTGCCGACTGTTGAAAAGCTTGATGCAGAAGATCGATAAGGTTGTCTTGCCGTTTTTTTGAGATTAGGCTCATCAGATACACCGAGTGCACCTTATCCTCGGCAGCATCCAGTGCCTTAAGTGGCACGCTAGTACAAAATAAGGGAAGTGCTTCCCAAATTGCTCCCACGATAAGCTTCAGGAGAGAGGAACGTCGAGGAAGCAGTCGATCATCGTATGCGTCAAATCGACTCATGATTTCGGCACACTGGGCGTTTGTGAATTCTCGATTTTGAGAACGGCCGAGTGAGTGAATGTCTCCGTAAGAGATGATCTCATCAAGGTCATACATGTGAGCGTCCATAACTCCTGAAAAAGAAAATTAACAAGAATTAGTGGACAGACTGATTAAGCAAATTCTTATTAAAAAACAGGCAACAAATCGTAATTATGACACCTAATAAGGTCGAATTTGTGAGAAATCCTGAAAAGGGAATCTCATTTGATAAGCGATCTTTAGAGTCGAAGAGTTAAACTCCTTGAGAGCAATGCTCTACAAACAGGAAGGACATCTATCAAAGTCAATTATGAAAGGAATTTAAAAGAAATTCCCCGAAAATGCTAAGAGCATGACTCTGTAATGATGATGGGAAAATCCATCAAGAATTAATTAAAATTAATTTTTGTACATTAAAATTTCTGGGATCTTCAAGATCCATGAAAAAACTCTTAAGTTTTCTTCATCAAAGATGAAGAATTCTACACATGATTTAGAAGAGCAAGGCTCTGTTCAGGGGCTAAGAAACCCCAAAAGATCTCTTTAGATCTATGGGTTCATGAGAGCAAAGCTCCGCCAATAAAACCCTAAATGGGTTTTCTGTAGATCAAAGATCTACAAAGAGCAAGGCTCTGTTAATAGGTAAAACTCTAACTTATTAAAACTTATTAAAGTTTTACCTAAGTTTGGGAAGAGTTTTTACTCTTGAGAAATTCTTAAACAAGAGAGCAGTGCTCTGAACAAAATTCTCAAAGAAGATGATAATCATCTAGAGGGCCAAAGGTCCTATTTATAGGCGTTAAGCCGCCTATTCAACTTCTAAGTTGATCCAAGGGCATGGATGTTGTCACCGCTGCACTTAAGTGTGCGCCACGTGAGCGCAACGGTGGGGGAGCATTTGTTTCCCCCAATCAGAGCAAAACTCTGTTTTAAAATTCAAAATTTGAAAATTGAAGCAACGCTTCAAATTCAGTGCTAGGCGCGCTGCGCGCCATGTGTCAGACACAGACTGTCACGATCCAAAGTTCGGCCCGTGACCGGCACTTAACCACGCAACGTCTACAGGCGTAACGTAACTAAGTAAGCCGAACCCAGAAAACAAAACCATTAAAATTTGGAGTGTTAAAGCATTTAGAAAACTTTAAGTTGTTTAGTAGAAATCCTTTTTGGTTCAAGTTATTACTTAAATAATTTTAGCAACATTTCCTTTACCAAAACTTTGTCCCGAAGTCGAGAAAAGGCGAGATATAAGTAAAAGTAACATGTGAAATAAATAGAGCATCTCATTGGGAGAATCGCGCCCAACGGCGGAGAAATCACCACAATATAATATACGACGCCGAAGCGAAGAATGAGCAGTAAAGTGAAAACAAATATCATAAGAGGTAAAACTGCATAAATAAAGTCGGCTCACAACGAGCTCGACACCAGAGTACAAATAACATACATCGTCCTCACAACTGTCTCTAAGTCAATACATGAAGCTAGATGGAGAGTACTAGATACATCAAGATGTAACTGAAAAGTAGACAGATACCGTACAAAACCCACCTAATGGCAAAAAGGGCTAACACGCCTCAGCAATGGTATCTGTGTCAAAAGATGCGGTAAACAGCCACCCGCGACTACTCCAAAGGGCAACCTGCAAGCACTGTGGCACAACGGGGGTGAGTTACCAACTCGCGAATAGTAGATAACATATAAAAGTAATCGCGAGTATGCACGTGCTGCGATACTCTAACCTATACCAACAGATAACATCTATATGATGAACTGAATGCTCACATCAGGCAACAAGTGCAGTCTAAAAGTCTCTCCATATGATGTGCAAGATATGCAATAATCATGTCTGATATGGAATCTAACAACCCTATATAACATGAGCAGGGTATGCGATAATCATGTATAGCATGTGTACTATATCAGGTACAATAGGTACAGGATGAGATGTCAATACTAAATGCTGAGCATGGGAATAAATAGTGGCTACACGGAATATCAACGTGGAAAAATAACCGGTGTCCCTCAATAAACCCAAATCCCAGTAAAACTCAGGCGCCGTCATCCACATCGGCCCTCAAATCCTGTGAATCTCATACAATCATGAATGCCCAACATCGGCACCCAAATCTCATAAAATCAGCCGTGTCCAGCATCGACGCCCAAATCCTCCAATATGGGGCGTCCGTCCATCGGATCTGCCTACGGGCTCCATCTGTGGAAACGGCCCTCGGCCCCCGGCAGTACGCGTCGTCTCGTATCCATCTATCAACTCTGGTCGGTATCCTCCGGATAATCGCCAGGTCTAACCAATCACCGGTAGGTAGTAGTCCCTTCGCCGGGCTCACCGTCTAACAATACAAGTCTTCTCGCCCCGGGATATCGTACCGGGTCCACCATGTACCCGCAATCGGTGCCTACCTCTTCTCGAATTGGGTATACTCACACAAGCCCTCTGGAACCGAGAAAACTCATGGTGGACGCACTAAAATATCATCTCAAGGGAAACCGGGTTTTTAAACAGTGCGTATTCTCTTAAAATAGTACCCCGGTTCCCAAATCCAGAAATCATATAAATCAAATACAATGCGTAATCCATGTAATGTGTCGTATGACGCTAAGAGTAAAAGAAAGGGAAAACCGCTCTTTTGAAAGATCTAGTTTTGAAAATATCGCTTGCGGTCCCTTAGTTTTAAATCAAGTCAATATCATCCATGTATGTAGCATATGAATATGTGTATAGGTATGGATGTGCGAATGGATAAGTATACAAAGTGAATATAGCAATGTACATATGCACTATTGTAGATATATGATGCATATGTGCCCAAGTAGTGATATATCAATGAAGGTACTCACAAAAGTGCATATACAGTGTGCATGGTATGAATATCCATATGATAGTATGCGGCAATCATGACAACGTCAAATAAGCAGAATCAAATATGCGGTTTATAGCAATCCTATAATGTGAGCGTCATGGCAATCACTAACGGTGTGAGTGTAGCATATAAATTATGCTCGTGCAACTTGGACCGTTAGTGACAGTGCAGTGTTCTATACTACCAGTTCTATATATATAAGGAGGTATGCTACACTAGTATGTCTACATGAACACATAAAACTAACATCCTAGTACGCCCTGACGCTTAACGCCATACGGGCGATTTTCCCGTAGATGTTAAATCTACTCACCTGGTCGCATGCTAAGTATAGCCGACCACCTACTTCCCTTTCCTGGCGGCGTCTGACGTACCCGCCTGCAAACCTGGAATTAACATAAGAATCCCAATATATCAAAATCTCGTAAAACGCGATATCGGAACGAAACGAGAAACTCGCGTCGCGAATTAACGCGCGTGCGCACGATACGCTGGAACGTGTGTGTGACTAAAACCCAACCCGATACGCCTCGATACGCTGAATCACAAAATCCACTCGCGTATCGCGTGTATCGCGCAAACTAAAAATACCAGAAAACGACATACTGTCCCAGATTTTACCCAGGTTAGAATATTACAAAACTATATATACCATGGACCTACAAAATGTAGCAGACACCTGTACCAAAAACCCTAGCTCCAAACTCCCTGGTCTGGCCGCAATATGCGGCCAGAATGAATTTTCCGGCGGCCGTGGGTTGGAGTGGTGCGGACGGGCTCTGGTGGTGGGGTCAGGGTGTCACCAATAGGCTATGGTCCACTCAATTTTATTCTGAACTTACAGGGGTAACAGCAGATCTCAAAAAGCTAAGTTTTGCTCAAAAACGTCAAGTTTTGCACAATTTGAAAACTGAGGGTATTTTAATGTAATCTGGGGTTTTCCTATGTTAATTGACCCTAACAACACTTACTTAGGCTAGTCAACCCAACACTAACATCACTTAAACAAAACTTCACACATATCACCAAAACAAGCACAAAATCTCACATTTTACACTAACCGAAGCTATTTCTACATATAAACTTAGCAAGCTAAGAAGCTAAGCAAAAGAAGTATACCTCACTTGACCCCTACACCAAGGAGAAGAGAAGAAGTGGAGGGAGGGAGTTGCTGCAGCTGCTGGAGCTACCTGAAGCTGCGGCTAGTGCCGCTGCTCACTGCACAGGCTGATGCAGTTCAGGCTGCAGCTTGTGTTATGTTTCTTTGTGTTGGTGTTGCTGTTGTTTTGGTGTTGTGTGGCTGTAGTAGAAGAAGAAGGAGTTGTTGTAGGTGTGGGAATGGTTGTGGTTACAGCTGCTGCTGCTGGGGCTGAACACTGCTGCTGCTGTTACAGGCAGCTGATGCTGTTGTTATGTTTTTATTGTTGTGTTTGGGGCTGAGGTAGTAGCAGCTACTGCTGTAGGGTTTGAGTGAGAGGGTGAGTGAGAGAGTTTGAGTGTATGTGTGAGTGAGAGATGTGAGGGATGTGAGTGAGAGGGTTTGAAAGATAAGCAAAAAGTGTTGAAGTGAAATGGGTGTGACACTTCCTTAAGCCACCATTCTCTCTCTCTATCAAATGCTAACATGACACCCATCATGCCCTCTCTCTCTCAACCCAAGTCAACCAAAAGAAATTTTAAATCCCTTTTTTTTTTGAAAACCAAATTCTTAATTTAAAACTAATTAGCTTAACAAAAGGGGTTAGACCACCATGGTTGCCAAAACATGGTTTAACCCAATTTTAACCCTAGGTCACATGCACATGTTTGTGCAAGCTTAGGAAAATTCTAGAAAAATGTTTATTAATTTTGATAAAATATTTGAAAGTCAGTTTGGTAAACTTTTATTAAAAATTTCACTTATTAAAATATAATTAGTTACTAATATAATCCCAGTTGTTACAGTCTTCCCCCCTTAAGAAAATTCGTCCCCGAATTTAAAATATATAACTACGCTTACCTTCAAAGAGATGTGGGAATTTCTTCCGCATCTCCCCCTCGGTCTCCCAAGTGATCTCCTCACCATTCGGGCTGCGCCAAAGAACCTTCACCGACGGCAGGACCCTAGAGCGAAGTTTCTTCACCTGCCGGTCCAATATCTCCACTGGCTGCACGGTGAACGAAAGGTCGGGCTCAAGCTGAACTGTCTGATGCTGGATCGTGTGGGAAGGGTCATTAAGATATCTGCGTAGCATCGATACGTGGAAGACGGAGTGGACATCCGAAAGACTGGGTGGAAGAGCCAAACGATACGCTACTGCGCCGACACGCTCAAGGATCTCGAAAGGACCTATGAATCTGGGGTTAAGCTTCCCCTTCCGTCCAAACCTCATCACTCCCTTCATCGGAGAGACCCTCAGAAAAACCCGATCGCCAACTGCGAACTCTAATTTGCGGCGGCGTCTGTCGGCATACGATTTCTGCCTGCTCTGAGCTGTCCTCATCCTGTCTCGAATCAGCTGTATCTTCTCGGTCTTCTCCTGTACGATCTGTGGCCCTAAAATACTTCTCTCACTGAGCTCTGTCCAACAGACGGGCGATCTACATCTCCTCCCATACAAAGCCACGAAAGGTGCCATCTGAATAGTGTCCTGGAAGCTGTTGTTGTAGGAGAACTCCACCAAGGGTAAATGATGATCCCAGCTACCACCAAAGTCTAAAATGCACGCTCGGAGCATGTCCTCGAGAGTCTGAATAGTTCGCTCTGACTGTCCGTCGGTCTGCAGATGAAATGCCGTGCTGAAACTCAAACGAGTGCCCAAAGCCTCCTGAAGTCTTTGCCATAATCTGCTGGTAAACTGGGTGCCTCGATCGGACACAATACACGTCGGGACCCCATGCAGTCATACAATCTCGTCGATGTAAATCTGGGCGTACTGAGCAAATCCGAAAGTCGTCTTCACCGGCAGGAAATGAGCCGCTTTCGTCAAACGATCCACGATTACCCAAATTGAGTCATACCCCCGCCTAGTCCTGGGTAGACCCACAATAAAATCCATCGAAATTTGTTCCCATTTCCACTCCGGAATGGGTAACGGCCGTAGCTCTCCTGCGGGCCTCTTGTGCTCGGCCTTGACTTGCTGACAAGTCAGGCATCTCGATACGAAATCTGCGATGTCCCTCTTCATTCCGTCCTACCAGTAGACCTCTCTCATATCATGGTACATCTTGGTGGAACCGGGGTGGACACTGTACACCGATCGATGTGCCTCCTAAAGAATATTGCGCCGCAATCCCTCAGCATCTTGTACGCACAGTCTAGACCCAAATCGTAATATCCCCTGATCATCGATCACGAACTCGGAGAATCTGCCCTGTCCAATCTATGCCACGATCTCTGAGCAACGGTCATCACTGCGCTGTGCCTCATATATACAGTCAAGCAACTGTGGGCGTGCACGAACGTGCGCAAGCTGTCCCCCGATCTGTGTGAACTCGAACTGCACTCGGCCGTCGCGTAGTATCTGCCAATCTACTGATGACTGCCTCTGTACTGTACTCAAACACGATAGACTACCCTCGGGCCTCCTGCTCAAAGCATCCGCTACTACATTAGCCTTGCCCGGGTGATACAAGATCTCGCAGTCGTAGTCCTTCACCAGTTCCATCCAACGGTGCTGTCGGAGATTCAGGTCTCACTGCTGAAATATATACTTTAGGCTCTTGTGATAAGTGAATATTTGGCACGACTCGCCATAGAGGTAATGTCGCCAGATCTTAAGTGCAAAGACCACAGCAGCCATCTCCAAATCGTGAGTGAGGTAGTTCTGTTCTTGTTTCTTCAATTGCCGGGAAGCATATGCGATCACCCTGCCATGCAGCATCAATACGCACCCTAGCCCCACTCGTGAGGCATCACAATAGACTACAAACCCGCCTGATCCTGAAGGCAATGATAACACTAGCGCCGTAGTCAAACAAGTCCATAGCTGCTGGAAACTGTGCTCGCACTCCTCCGTCCAAACGAAAGGAACACCCTTCCGGGTCAAACCGGTCAAAGGTGCAGCAATACGGGAAAAATCCTGTACAAATCTCCTGTAGTAGCCGGCCAGTCCTAGAAAGCTGCGCATCTCAGTAACGGATGTAGGTCTGGGCCAACTCCGCACGGCCTCGACCTTCCTCGGGTCTACACATATACCATCCCGTGTAATCATGTGACCCAAGAAGTCAACGCTGTCTAGCAAGAACGCGCACTTGGAGAATTTTGCATACAGCCGGTGCTCCCTCAAGGTCTGCAGTGTGATCTGCAGGTGCTGCTCGTGCTCCTCTCTGCTCCGGGAATACACCAATATATCGTCAATGAATACGATGATGAACATGTCAAGATACGGCCTAAATATACGGTTCATCATGTCCATGAAGGCTGCTGGCACGTTGGTGAGTCCGAACGACATCACCAAAAACTCATAATGGCCATAACGCGTACTGAAAGCTGTCTTCAAAATGTCCTCATGTCGAACTCTCAGCTGATGATAGCCTGATCGCAAATCGATCCTCGAAAAATATCCTGCCCCCTGAAACTGGTCGAACAAGTCGTCGATGCATGGCAACGAATATCTATTCCTCACGGTCACCCGGTTCAGCTGCCAGTAGTCGATACACAGACGCAAACTGCCGTCCTTCTTCTTAACAAACAGGACCAGAGCACCCCAAGGAGAAACACTGGGCCGAATAAGTCGCTTGTCCAGCAAATCTTGCAAATGACTCTTCAACTCACTAAGCTCCGCCGGGGCCATCCGATAAAGCGGTATAGAAATAGGCCCCGTGCCAGGAATCAAATCAATACAGAACACAACATCACGCTCTGGCGGTAGCCCAGAAAGCTCGTTAGGGAACACGTCAGGGAACTCACATAAAATCGGAACCTGATCCAACGGAACATCCGTAGCTCTAATATCAGAAAAATAGGCTAGGAATCCCTGACATCCCTTCCTCAAAAGCTGTCCAGCGCGAAGAGAAGAAATCAAAAGGTGGGGGGTGGCACCACGGTCACCCTGCACAACAAAAGTCGACTCGCCGGGAAAACAAAACCTAACAGTCTTCTCGCGGCAGTCCACAGACGCATAGCACGTGGCCAACCAATCCATGCCCAAAAGAACGTCGAAGTCCAACATCTCCAGAAGGATCAAGTCGACAGGCAAGTCTCTCTCGCCAATACGGACAACACAGGATCGGAACACGTGCCTAGCAACAAACGACTCTCCCACGGGAGTGGTCACAACAAGCGGCTGATCAAGCAACCCAGACTCTCTACCAAAACTCGGCACAAAATGTATGGAAACGTATGAGTGCGTGGATCCGGGATTGAATAATACGTGTACATCAACAGTACATACTGATAAGGTACCTGAGACTACTGTATTGGACGCCTACGCGTCCTGATGCGTCAACGCAAAAACCCGTGCCTGTCCTCCACCTGTAACTGGCGGTCCCCTGCTAGCAGCTAGCTGTACTCTGCCGGTAGCTGGCTGTCCTCTGCCTCGGCCGCATCGTCCTCTAGGAACAAACCCTCCGCGACCATGGCCTCTCTGTGCATGAGTCTGACGCGGAGCAACTGTGGGTACAACAGGTAACGCCCTCTGGGATGGAGAAGGTGGAAGTGTGACATGCGGTACGGCGGGCTCCCTCTGGCGTGTCTCAGTACAATCTCTGACGCGGTGATGAGGACTACCACATCCAAAGCATCCACGGGACGACTGCTGACCCTCCTGGGGGTATGAGCTAAACATCTGACCTCGTCCCGAGTCTCTGCCACCTGTATAACGTCTATCACGGCGTATGAACGGATGTCTCTGAGCTGCTGTGTCAGTACGAACCCTCTTCGGCCCTGGGACTACTGAAGTCTCGGCAAGGCGCTCCTCGACTAATAGGGCTGCGTCTACAGCTGCGACATATGTCTCGTAATGTTGTGCGCTGATCACAAGGAACAGTGGGGTAAGCATTCCTCGGACAAATCTCTTGACTCGCAGTTCCTCAGTAGCCACTAGGTACGGAGCATAAACTGATAGCTCGGTGAACAGCACGTCGTACTCCGCCACGGTCATCTCTGGCATCTGGCGCAAGGACTCAAATCTGCGTGCTCGGGCATCCCTGACACTCTGGGGAAGGAAGCAGGCAAGAAAGATCATCACAAACTCTGTCCAGGTCATAGGAGGAAGACCTGCTGCTCTGCCCTTCTCGACCGATTCGCACCATTTCTGCGCAAGTCCTTCCAGGCGAAAGCTCGCGAACTCGACCCATCTCGTATCTGAGCATCTAAGAGAACGGCATATCCGGGCCATCCTATCAATGAAGGACTGCGGGTCCTCGGCTGCGTCGGTGCCTGTGAAGACCGGAGGCTTCAGCCTTATGAATTCTGCTAACGATACTGTAATCACCTCCGTGGCTGCAGGGGCAACTGCTGGTGCTGCAGATACCATCGCGGTCCCCGTGACTGGTGAAGCTGCCTCTGGTCGCTGCGCTCGAAGCGTCTTAACTAGCGACCCTATCATCTGACGCATCTCTTGCATGCTGGATCCCACTGTCTGGCGCATCTCCTTCATACCAGCCCCTAATGTGGCGATCTGATCTGTCATAGGAGGGATAGTCTGCTCGGGTGCAACAGGTGCACCGCCCGGATCAGTCCTCGTCTCGGACGAGTCAACACGAGCCTCGGCTCTCGCAGCCGCTCTCTGGGCCCTCATAGTCCTTGGCGGCATAGTGGCTGAAAAGGAAGGTAGGATTCGATAAGGATACGGAAATCGAATCGCAAGAATGTATACAGTCAAGAAGGAATTTTAATCAATAAGTCCTAAGGTCTCTTAGGCGGAGTACCGTGTCGTGAGTATGCCGCGGAACATACACACGCCATGCCACCCTGCTGCAGCTACCTACTCCATCATACCAGGGTCATACTACACTCCGAAGGTAAAACCTGGCTCTGATACCAACTTTGTCACGACCCAAAGTTCGGCCCGTGACCGGCACTTAACCACGCAACGTCTACAGGCGTAACGTAACTAAGTAAGCCGAACCCAGAAAACAAAACCATTAAAATTTGGAGTGTTAAAGCATTTAGAAAACTTTAAGTTGTTTAGTTGAAATACTTTTTGGTTCAAGTTATTACTTAAATAATTTTAGCAACATTTCCTTTACCAAAACTTTGTCCCGAAGTCGGGAAAAAGGCGAGATATAAGTAAAAGTAACATGTGAAATAAATAGAACATCTCAATGGGAGAATCGCGCCCAACGGCGGAGAAATCACCACAATATAATATACGACGCCGAAGCGAAAAATGAGCAGTAAAGTGAAAACAAATATCATAAGAGGTAAAACTGCATAAATAAAGTCGGCTCACAACGAGCTCGACACCAGAGTGCATAATAACATACATCGTCCTCACAACTGTCTCTAAGTCAATACATGAAGGTAGATGGAGAGTACTAGATACATCAAGATGTAACTGAAAAGTAAACAGATACCGTACAAAACCCACCTAATGGCAAAAAGGGCTAACACGCCTCAGCAATGGTATCTATGTCAAAAGATGCGGTAAACAGCCAGCCGCGACTACTCCAAAGGGCAACCTGCAAGCACTGTGGCACAACGAGGGTGAGTTACCAACTCGTGAATAGTAGATAACATATAAAGGTAATCGCGAGTATGCACGTGCTGCGATACTCTAACCTAAGCCAACAGATAACATCTATATGATGAACTGAATGCTCACATCAGGCAACAAGTGCAGTCTAAAAGTCTCTCTATATGATGTGCAAGATATGCAATAATCATGTCTGATATGGAATCTAACAACCCTATATAACATGAGCAGGGTATGCGATAATCATGTATAGCATGTGTACTATATCAGGTACAATAGATACAGGATGAGATGTCAATACTAAATGCTGAGCATGGGAATAAATAGTGGCTACACGGAATATCAACGTGGAAAAATGACCGGTGTCCATCAATAAACCCAAATCCCAGTAAAACTCAGACGCCGTCATCCACATCGGCCCTCAAATCTTGTGAATCTCATACAATCGTGAATGCCCAACATCGGCACCCAAATCTCATAAAATCAGCCGTGTCCAGCATCGACACGCAAATCCTCCAGTATAGGGCGTCCGTCCATCGGATCTGCCCACGGGCTCCGTCTGCGGAAACGGCCCTCGGCCCCCGGCAGTACGCGTCGTCCCGTATCCATTTATCGACTCTGGTCGGTATCCTCCGGATAATCGCCAGGTCTAACCAATCACCGGTAGGTAGTAGTCCCTCCGCCGGGCTCACCGTCTAACAATACGAGTCTTCTCGCCCCGGGGTACCGTACCGGGTCCACCATGTACCCGCAATCGGTGCCTACCTCTCCTCGAATTGGGTATACTTACACAAGCCCTCTGGAACCGAGAAAACTCATGGTGGACGCACTAAAATATCATCTCAAGGGAAACCGGGTTTTTAAACAGTGCGTATTCTTTTAAAATATTACTCCGGTTCCCAAATCCAGAAATCACATAAATCAAATACAATGCGTAATCCATGTAATGTGTCGTATGACGCTAAGAGTAAAAGAAAGGGAAAACCGCTCGTTTGAAAGATCTAGTTTTGAAAATATCGCTTGCGGTCCCTTAGTTTTAAATCAAGTCAATATCATCCATGTATGTAGCATATGAATATGTGTATAGATATGGATGTGCGAATAGATAAGTATACAAAGAGAATATAGCAATGTATATATGCACTATTGTAGATATATGATGCATATGTGCCCAAGTAGTGATATATCAATGAAGGTACTCACAAAAGTGCATCTACAGTGTGCATGGTATGAATATCCATATGATAGTATGCGGAAAATCATCACAACGTCAAATAAGCAGAATCAAATATGCGGTTTATAGCAATCCTATAATGTGAGTGTCATGGCAATCACTAACGGTGTGGGTGTAGCATATAAATTGTGCTCGTGCAACTTGGACCGTTAGTGACAGTGCAGTGTTCTATACTACCAGTTCTATATATATAAGGAGGTATGCTACTCTAGTATGTTTACATGATCACATAAAACTAACATCCTAGTACGCCCTGACGCTTAAGGCCATACGAGCAATTTCCCCGTAAATGTTAAATCTACTCACCTGGTCGCGTGCTAAGTATAGCCGACCACCTACTTCCCTTTCCTGGCGGCGTCTGACGTACCCGCCTGCAAACCTGGAATTAACACAAGAATCCCAATATATCAAAATCTCGTAAAACGCGATATCGGAACGAAACGAGAAACTCACGTCGCGAATTAACACGCGTCCGCGCGATACGCTGGAACGTGTGTGTGACTAAAACCCAACCCTATATGCCGCGATACGCTGAATCATAGAATCCACTCGCGTATCGCGTGTATCGCGCAAACTAAAAATACCAGAAAACGACATACTGTCCCAGATTTTACCCAGGTTAGAATATTACAAAACTATATAAACCATGGATCTACAAAATGTAGCAGACACCTATACCAAAAACCCTAACTCCTAACTCCCTGGTCTGGCCGCAATTTGCGGCCAGAATGAATTTTCCGGCGGCCGTCGGTTGGAGTGGTGGAGTCGGGCTCTGGTGGTGGGGTCAGGGTGTCACCAGTAGGCTATGGTCCACTCAATTTTATTCTGAACTTACAGGGGTAACAGCAGATCTCAAAAAGCTAAGTTTTGCTCAAAAATGTCAAGTTTTGCACAATTTGAAAACTGAGGGTATTTTAATGTAATCTTGTGTTTTCCTAGGTTAATTGGCCCTAACAACACTTACTTAGGCTAGTCAACCCAACACTAACATCACTTAAACAAAACTTCACACATATCACCAAAACAAGCACAAAATCTCATATTTTACACTAACCGAAGCTATTTCTACACATAAACTTAGCAAGCTAAGAAGCTAAGCAAAAGAAGTATACCTCACTTGACCCCTACACCAAGGAGAAGAGAAGAAGTGGAGGGAGGGAGTTGCTGCAGCTGCTGGAGCTACCTAAAGCTGCTGCTAGTGCTGCTGCTCACTGCACAGGCTGATGCAGTTCAGGCTGCAGCTTGTGTTATGTTTCTTTGTGCTGGTGTTGCTGTTGTTTTGGTGTTGTGTGGCTGTAGTAGAAGAAGGAGTTGTTGTAGGTGTGGGAATGGTTGTGGTTACAGCTGCTGCTGCTGGGGGTGAACACTGCTGCTGCTGTTACAGGCAGCTGATGCTGTTGTTATGTTTTTGTTGTTGTGTTTGGGGCTGAAGTAGTAGCAGCTACTACTGTAGGGTTTGAGTGAGAGGGTGAGTGAGTGAGTTTGAGTGTATGTGTGAGTGAGAGATGTGAGGGATGTGAGTGAGAGGGTTTGAAAGATAAGCAAAAAGTGTTGAAGTGAAATGGGTGTGACACTTCCTTAAGCCACCATTCTCTCTCTCTATCAAATGCTAACATGACACCCATCATGCCCTTTCTCTCCTCAACCCAAGTCAACCAAAAGAAATTTTAAATCCCCTTTTTTTTTGAAAACCAAATTCTTAATTTAAAACTAATTAGCTTAACAAAAGGGGTTAGACCACCATGGTTGCCTAAATATGGTTTAACCCAATTTTAACTCTAGGTTACATGCACATGTTTGTGCAAGCTTAGGAAAATTCTAGAAAAATGTTTATTAATTTTGATAAAATATTTGAAAGTCAATTTGGTAAACTTTTATTAAAAATTTCACTTATTAAAATATAATTAGTTACTAATATAATCCCAGTTGTTACACAGACGCGCTAGCGCCAGGTGCGCTGCGCCCTAGGCAGCGCACTCCCAATCAGAGCAAAACTCTGTTTTAAAATTTCAAAACTTAAAATTGAAGCAACACTTCAGATCCAGCGCTCTGCACTGCACGCCACGTGTCAAACACGGGTGCGCTAGCGCAGTTGCGCTGCGCTCTGCGCTGCGAGCTACGTGTCAAATACGGATGTGCTAGCACAGTTGCGTTGCGCTCTGCGCTGTGCGCCACATATCGAACGTAGGCGCACTAGCGCAAGGTGCGCCAGCGCTGGAATTAAAAATTCCCCACCGTTAGATCGAAGGATCTAATAATAATGATAAACCATTAATTAACCAGAATTAAATTCTGTTGAGGAAAGATTCCTCAAAATCTTTCCAAACAACAAGATTGTGCTTTAAGCACCGATGGATCAACGATCCAATGGTAAATAAAAATTACCAAAGACAGAACAAATTTTGCATGGAAAGATTTCTCAATCTTATTAAAACAAGAAGATTATCTTCTGCAAAACAAAAGCCTTAGGATCAAAGATCCAACGGTGGGAAATATTCCCAAATCAATCAGAGAAAGATCTATTAAAACTGATTTAACAAATCAATTGGCCCTATATAAAGGCCCAAGACTTCAAGTCTCAGATAGAGAAAACCCTCTGCAAACTCTGCGAAAAACTCAAAGAGAAAGAAAGGCAAGCCTTTAGTGAAAGAAGATCATTTTCTTCAAGGTAAAGAATTAATTCTTGAACAACAGAGATGAAACTATCTCGTAAAAAGAAGAACCATCTTCTAAAAAGATCATAGATCTACAAAAGACCAAGGTCTTTGATAAAATGAAAAGACCAAAAGATCTAATCATAAAAATAAAAGAAGTTTTTACTTCATTCACAGATCCTTAATCTACAAAAGCAGAGCCCTTTTATAAACAAGAAATTTTGTTCTTGAATCTTGAGGCAAAGCCTCCTTTAAAAGAAGAACATAAAATTGTTCTCTGATCATAAATTTGATCAAGTGCGCTTTGCGCTACTGAACAGTGCCTTGCACCCATGAATTGCACTTTTGCGCTTCTTGGACCGGCGCTTAGCGCCAAAACATGCCACGTGTCAACCACAGACACAATCTGCGCTTTGTGCTTCTGAAACAGCGCACTGCGCTCATGGACTGGCGCTTAGCGCCAAGCGCACTACGTGTCACTCACTGGTGCGCCCCTAAATCAGCGCAAAGCGCCCATAAATTAAAAGCGCAATGTGCTAATAAACTAGCGCTAAGCACGACACGTGTCATCTTCGTGTGCGCTACCTGACAGAAGCGTAATGCGCTCTTTAATTGGCGCAAAGAGCATTGGGTTCTGACATCTTTTGTCTTCATCAGAACAAAGTGTGTTCGGATAGCGCGCCAAGACAAAAGATGTCAGAACCCAATGCTCAGCATTATTAAAAGGGCCAAGCCCAAATAAAGGCTTAAAAGCCAGAACAACAAAAATGTTAAATATTTTAATTGGACTTAGCCCAACTCTGGCCATAAGTCCTCAACTTATATTAAACTGAGCACATCTGCTCACAAATATTCAACAGATCTTAGTCCCAAACTGGGCTACAGATCTTTCAAACAATTCACACCGGTTCGAGGGTACATCTCGTTACTCCTCTGATATTTTTCGTTGTAATCCTTCAACGTCTTCAGAGAGGTGATGGGTCCCGATGACCACACATTTCTACGGACTGTGGGGTCCTTAAACCCATGGACTACGATGTCCTTAAACTTTATAGACTACGATGTCTTTAAACCGGACTGTGGGTTCCTTAAACCCATGGACTACGATGTCCTTAAACTTTATAGACTACGATGTCTTTAAACTAGACTGTGGGGTCCTTAAACCCACGGACTACGATATCCTTAAACTTTATAGACTACGATGTCTTTAAACCGGACTGTCGGGCCCTTAAACCCATGGACTACGATGTCCTTAAACTTTAGTCCTTAAACTTTATAGACTACGATGTCTTTAAACCGGACTGTGGGGTCCTTAAATCTATGGACTACGATGTCCTTCAACTCTATAGACTATGATGTCTTTAAACCGGACTGTGGGGTCCTTAAACCCACGGACTACGATGTCCTTAACCCGGACCGAGATGTCCTTAAACTAACATTGGACTGAGATGTCCTTAAACTAACAATGAACAGTAATGTCCTTAAACTAATCGACCGCAATGTCCCTAAACTAAGCAATAGAGCCCAATTGCTCTCTTGTTGGATCTAAACGATCCCGTTAAGTTGATCTTAGCCTAAAATTAGACTAACGTATCCTTAACTAACGTTTAAGTTGATCTTAGTCTCAAATGAGGCTAACGTATCCTTAAACCCAACCCCCAAACCCAAATCTAAGAAGATACGGATTTGGCCTAATCCACGTCCTATGGGCGACAACATAAATTAGTCTCCGTATACAATCCACAGGCAACCACAAACAAAACAAACACCCATGACACGAAGTGACCATCTGGAGAAGGAGAAAGTTGTTACCGCGATGCGTTAGCGTAACTAACTGCAGGGGCTTGCGCCTGCATGGAAGAGCATCCCCACAATCAAAAACCCCTCAAACGAGGGGGAATCTGACGAAGTCTGCTACATCAGCCGCATCCGTGTAAACCTTCGATATACGGTGCCATAAATCAACTTGGTATCTTCGGAGAGGTGGACGGATAGCACCTATTAGCATCTTCCCCGAACTTCAGGAAAGGCGGACCTGCGCGGTCGCATCTCCGTGTTCAGCGGGGAACAACGATAAATCAAGAAAATACCACAGATAAGGAAATACGGAAACTGGATTTGGTATAAATGAACTAGGGTGTTACAGCTGAGCATTGGCGACGAAGGTCGCTTTCCCTTTCCCCTTTTCATTTCGAGGCTCCATTTTCGAGGAAGACGGTCTATGGCCCATCTGGTCTATTTGGGCCAGCTTGTCAATCAAGGCCTAAAAGGTAGTCGGCTTGAAAAATATCATGAACTGGGATATGGTCGCCTGAGGATCAAGGGTTCCTACGAACATGCCTACAGCAGGAGCTTCCTCTACGCGTTGTTCACACTTTGACCATAGGTTCCGCCACCAAATTGCATACTGAACCCACGACTCTCCCGGCTTCACTCTGGTATTGATCAACGCCGTGATTGGGGTACGTTCGCTGGCGCTTGCGAACCTTTATGTAAACAGTAGCTCTATTTCTGTAAAAGTCTTGACAGAGTCATTCGAGAGCTCGGAGTACCATTCGAATGCTGTCTCCGACTTGCTGCCAAAAAACTGGCGAAGCAGCAGTTTGTCGTCACCCCCTGTATTGCCACGCAGAGCCCTGAATTGAGCAACGTGCTGGTGTAGATTACCCGTCCCCTTATACATATGGAATTTAGGGATCGTATATCCTAGCGGGTACTTTATTTGATCGTACCAACCCAGATAGGGTCATCCAGTCTTGACGATTTGGCTGGCTGCTTAGCTCGCCTGATGAGCTCGCATCTATTGAGCTATATAGTCGTCAAGGGCGGCTTTGGAGATGGTCTTTTCCCTGGATGCTGATAAAACCGGAAGAGAATTTGATGTCTACCCTCTATCGTCTTCAATTATTACTAGAGGATCTTCGGCTGGGTGGTCTGGCTGGATCATCATGCCCACCATATCTTGGAACAATATCGCCATTTGTTTTATGTTGGCCGCTTGTTCCGTGGCCCCTTTGTCTTTCTTCTCGAAAATTCTTCGGAGGAACTCGGCGACGGTTTTCTGTTCCCGGCGCTGCTCTGACGACGTCTCCGGGCTTTCTTTCAGCCCAGTGAGTGCGGCCATCTTCGTTATCATTCCTGGAGCTTTTGCTGTTGCTCCTGGGATTTTGTCACAGATCAGGTGAGTGGTCGATGACCCGTAGAGATACGGCTATCCTTCTTTCCGGAAGCCATATAGATGGTGTGCACTACCATGCCCCCAGACTTGGGGCGTTTGGATTCAGCACCCTTGAGATTTGTCGTAGACACAGGGATCTTCTCCGGCCTCCTCCTTTTATGGGCGGTGGAAGTTGCGGGGGCTGTTGCAGCCGATGCTTTCCGTGGTACGACGGCGGTGAGATCTCTTCTTGCCGGATCTTCATTCTCTTCAGTCGGTGGGAGTAGTCTTGGTCGATCATAGAGTCTTGGATTCTTCACCGGACCCTGTGGATTTTGGAGGACAGCCGCTCAGGGAGCTGCTCTAGCTTTGTTTTAGTAACATTCTCAACAGACGGAGGAGGTCTTTTAAGCACGGCGGTCGGAGAGTTCTTGCGCACCCTCCTAAGTGGTTTAAAGCTGTTCCCAGCTGGAACAACAGCTTCAACTTCCACCGTTGGAGCTGGTGGGGTAAGTCCAGAAGGGGAACTGCCCCCAGCTTTCCTCACTCGGCACTAATAGCGACGTCGAGCATGTCTTACAGACTGTACTGGCTCAGTTACGGAGGCGGCTTCATCATGCCCCCTGTTGTGGTGAAGGATTGCTGTTGGTGCCAGCCTATCGAAGACTGACGTCCGCTGAGAAGAAACGTCCAACCTATCGAAGACTGACTTTTGAGAAGGGAAACCAGCCTTGGTGACTTTGCCTGAAGCGGGAGTTAGAGCGGCCAGTATTGCAAAGACTGATCTTTTAGCAGGAGAAGCCGCTTTGGCGATTTCTTTTACTTGAGCCAGAATAGCTATCCGCTTTGGGATAACCCCTTTGGATATTGCAGGCTTCTTTGTAGGCCCACTTAAGCTGAGTCTCAGCCTGTCGAAGACTGATGCAGTGGATTTATAATTGGACGACCCGTTGAGAGGGTCCATGGTAGCAGTAAGCCGATCAAAGATCGACTTCTTCGGAGCTTCTTATGATAGTACTGGTGCGTTGAAGCTTATCGACGGGAGCATGGTCCCGAAGAACAGTCCAGTGGTGGCCTGAGTCAGCTGTTCCACTGGCATGGCGAAGATGGAGGCCGCTTGGGGCCCATAGGTCACTCCTCCGGCGAGGACAGAGTGGGAGTTGCTGTTGCAGTTGGTGCAGTTGGAAGCCATTTTCTCTGCCTGCACGGAGCAAGACACCAAATCTTAGTACCTCGAATCCAGGGGAAACCATATTAAACCGCGATTCATTCGCGACCACAACACACGAAGTGTAGAGTGGAAAGAGGAAAAGGTCCCACCGGGCATGCCAGAATCTGTTCTTCACCGAAAGACGTGACCGGGACGTTGGGACGTCTGGCCTAAATTTTGGGGGCAGATGCTATTTGGGTTTTATCCGTCCATCTCTCCGAAGATGCCAATTTGATTTATGGCACCGTATATCAGAGGTTTAGACGGATGCGGCCATTGTAGCAGACTTCGTCAGTTTCCCCTCGTTTACGAGGGGGTTTTGATTGTGAGGACACTCTTCCCTGCAGGCGCAAGCCCCTGCAGTTAATTACGCTACCGCATCGCGGTAACCACTTTTTCCTTCTCCAGCTGGTCACTTCGTATTGTGTGTGTTTGTTTTATTTTTGTTTGCCCGAGGATCGTATACAGAGACTAATTTATGTTGTCGCTCGTAGGGTGTAGATTAGTACAAATCCGTATTTTCTTAGATTTAGGTTTGGGTTGGTTTAAGAATCGTTAATCTTGTTTCAGATTAAGATCAACTTAAACGTTTGTTGAGGATACGTTAGTCTAATTTTAGACTAAGATCTACTTAACGGGATTTTGGATCCATTAGATCCAACGAAAGAATATTTGGACTCTATCGTTTTAGTTTAGGGACATTGCGGTCCATTGGGTTTAAGGACATCGTTGCCCATGAAGTTTAAAGACATCATAGTATGTGTTTAAAGACATCATAGTCTAGTTTAAAGACATCATAGTCTGTGGGGTTTAAAGACATCATAGTCTGTAAAGTTTCTGGTTGTCGGGACCCACCACCTCTCTGAAGATGTTGAGGAATTACAACGACAAATATCGAAGGTGTGAAGAGATGTATGCTTGAACCGATGTTGATTGAGAGATCTGTAGTCAAGGTTTGGGACTAAGACCAATTAAAAGATTGTGAGCATATGGTCTCAGTTGATCTGAATTGAGGACTTATGGCCAACTTGGGCTCAGTCCACTCAGATTTGAATAAAATGTTGAACATTTGTTTGGGCTCAGTCACTTTTGGTTCAATAATGCTGAGCATTAATTTGGGTTTGGACACCCCTCTTTCTTTTGTTTTTTTATTAGGTGTTGAACACTCTTTACGGCACAGAGCGCTTTAAGTAAAGAACACTTTGTGTTCCCTCGGCGCACACGTAAGGATCACGTGGTGCGCTTGGCGCTGAGCGCTAGACTTGGAGCGCTAAGGCGCTTCTTATAAAATAGCGCACACGTGAAGAGCATGTGGTGCGCTTGGCGCTGAGCGCCAGACCTGGAGCGCTAAGGCACTTCTTATGAAATAGCGCACATGTGAGGAGCACGTGGTGCGCTTGGCGCTGAGCGCCGGTCAATGAATGCAGAGCGCTTTTCTAAAATAGGGCCCACGTGAGGAACACGTGGAGCGCTTGGCGCTGATCTCCTGACTTGGAGCGCTAAGGTGCTTCTTATAAACTACCGCATGGAGCGCTGGGCGCCGAGCGCCAAACTTGGAGCGCTGGGCGCCGAGCGCCAAACTTGGAGCGCTGAGGCGCTTCTTTTTAAATTGGAGCACTGAGGCGCTCCTTTTTAAATTAGAGCGCTAAGGCTCTTCTTTGGTAGTTCTGATTAACTTTGTGCTCTAAGAATTAAATTCTCGTTCATAAGAGACTTTGTCTCATAGATCTAAGAATTAAGTTCTTCCTTTTTCTGATGAGATGCTGCGCTCTCTTTGTTTTTGTAAAAAAAAAATCCTTGTCTTATGGATCTGTGATCTAGAAAAAGAACTGAGTTCTTATGATGTGAGTGTTAAATTCTCAAAAGTTGAAGAGATGTTATGATCTTACTTATTATCATTTACCTTGAAGAAAATTTCTTCTTCCTAATGCTTGAACTTCTTTTTTCTTCTTTTTTTTTTTTGAGAACTTGATGTTTATGGGGGGTTCCTCCGTGCAAAACTTGAAGTCTTGGGTCCTTTATATAGGGGAGGCTGATTTGTTGAATCAGTTAAGAAAATTATTCTCTGATTGATTTGGGGATATTTCCCCACCATTAGATCTTTGATCCTAGGTTTCTGTTTTACAGAAAACAATCTTCTTGTTTTTAACAAGATTGGGAAAATATTTTCCCATACAGAACTTATTCTGTATCTTAATGATTTTTAATCATCATTGGATGTTTGATCCAACGGTGATCTGATTTACAAAGCACAATCTTTCCTGTTTGGAAAGATTTGAGGAGTATTTTCTCAACAGAATTTTATTCTGGTAATTTTATGATTTTTAATCATCTTCGTTGGATCTTTGATCCAAGGGTGGAGAACGTTTAGTTCTAGCGCTTTGCGCTCTTGTGCTTTGCACGTGAGGCGTTGTCTCAGAGTCTTTGACTCTTAGCACTGGCGCTCCTGGCGCTAAAGCTCTCGTGTTTTGCACGTGAGGCGCTGCGTCAGAGTCTTTGACTCTTAGCGCTAGCGCTCCTGGCGCTGGCGTTCTCGTGCTTTGCACGTAAGGCGCTGCCTCAGAGTCTTTGACTCTTAGCGCTGGCGCTCCTGGCGCCAGCGCTCTCGTGCTTTGCACGTGAGGCACTGCCTCAGTTTAAATTTCAAATTTTGAACATAACTTTGCTCTAATTGGGGGAAAGAGAATTGATTTAATAATTTAATGTATAAATATATATTTGATATATTAAATTACATTAACTAATATTTGCTCACTTAATTGTTTCTTTTTCTCATTTTTGTGTACACTTTACATATATGTGATATATGTGATTGTGTCATGGTTTTTAATACATGCAACATGAGTGTATAAGACTTACACTATGCCTTATATAAATTAGGGATTTGCTCATTTAAAGTAATTCAAAATGAATTGGATTTTGTCATGACAAAGAAGCTTGGAGAAGGTAGGGTTTGCCATTGACTTAGTCAACTCAATTTGGATTACTTAAGATATTTATTAACCTTACCATTTATCCTTGACCATGGTTTATTCTCTACAAGAGTTAGTATGAGATATTATCTCACCATGGTTGCTATTCTCACACAACGAATTCACTTGTTCATTTTCTCTCTTCATCTTCTTCCCCATCTCAAAAGCTTTCTAGGGTTTCATGAGGTGATGAATCCTGGTGAGAAAATAAAATCTAAAGTGAGCAAAATTCCTACTTCATCATCCTCTTCTATACTAGTTATATAGTTTAGTGTGTTGGCTTCACTAATTCATTATTAGTGAAGAGATAGCTTGAGTTCGTGTTTCCTCGAAGTAGATCATCTTGGATTTCAAAGACTACAAGCAAGCATGTATCATTCACCTTGTGGAGCTTCTCAAGTGTCCAGGAGTTATTCGATCGCAGTGAAGGGACCACTACTTGGAGCTAATGAAGTGAAGGAACGGACTACAAAGGTTGTAATCTCTACTCACTTAGTTGTAAAGTTGTTTACTTTAAGTTTCCGTATGAATCTCTAGTTAAAGATTTAGGTTAGGGTTCTTTTAGAATGGTAAAAATTTAATTTGGCATGTATGATGCCACCCGAAACCTTGCTATCGTGCTTAGGAATCCTATAGTGGTATTAGAGCCTAGCTAGAGAATTAGGCAGATTGTGTAGGATTACGAAACCGAAACAATTTCGAAACACCCGATTCTAAACCCGAGTTTCTGTCGAAATTTTCTAGGGGTCAAAATTTTTTTTAAACAACTGCAGAATATTGTATGAGATACAATATGAACACAGTAGAAAATTGAACACCCCTCGCCAGATTTTGGCCAAGCAAAACCCTACAAAAACCGAGTAGGCCGGCCGTACAGTGTCTTTTGGGGTTCAATTTTTTACAGTGTTCTAGTCTCTGGGTTTTGTTATTTCAGGTATTGTTTATTTTTGCTAAATTTGCATGTGATGTTATCTTTGTATAATGGAAATTCGGAGTGTTTCGTATTCATAATTCTAGCTTGTTTTCTGGTTATTTAGACGGTGTTAAAAAGTTAGATCGGATATCAAATACCCATTTTAACCCTTACCGGAAAATTTTCCAAGAGTTGGATTTTTTAATAGTTAAAGAACATTCAAATATCGTGCAAGTGATGCGGTGGACCCTCTAGAAGAAAGAAACCCTAACTCGATTCTGTGACCGTAAGAACCACCGCTAAACCCTAGGGTTTGCGGTAGTTCCGCGGCGCCACAGGTGAGGCATTGGTTGACCCTTTTACGGCTGGTTCATAGGCACTGTGGCATGTACTGAGTATTTTTAAACTGCGCTCAAGTGTTGAGCTTTTTGGGAAATTTTGGGTGGTTGTTGATTCGATCGGAATGTTTAACATCGTCTAGCTTTTTATGGAATGTGATACAATATGTAGAATTCAAATAGTTACGCATGAAATCCGAGATATGTGATATTTCGGGTTTATGATGTCTAAGGTGATTGTGGATTCCAAATGTTGTAATTTGACATTTTCTTTTCTGCGACCGTAAGTGTAATATGTGGTGTATCGCCATTTTCGTTGCTATATGTCAATAAAAATTATGATACACATATTTACTTACATTGATGACATGTGATATTATGTGTTGCTACGATATGTTATATTGGAACGTCGTGTTTTGAATAGCTGCGGTTTTTATGTGAGATGAGAGATTTTATTTTCATTCATGTAAAATTCAATGTATGTAATATTCTTTTATTGGGTCACTTCCGGGTTGAAGATGATGTCACAATTGTTGTATATTATTTACTTTTCCGCATTAGGATAGACATAAGGAGGGGAGCACAAGTAACCGGGTTCTAAAGTCCAGTGGTAGACCAACTCGAGGAGTCGAGTCCGGATCTCCTAACTCTAGAATTGGTAGGGTTGCATGCCGCCTCTCGTAGGGGTCTAGGGATGTGGGTTTGGCTATTCATCGCGGCCGTAGAATCCGTGTTTTATACAGGCTCAAAATAAAACACGGATCTCCTAGTATATCCAATATTTCATATGTTATCTTCTGCTGCTATGTGATGTGATCATTTTATATGCATGAGACGAATGCTTTAGTATTGTATATATGATATATAATAAACGTTGCTTATGTTTTACACCCGTGCTAGTCCCGCCCCGGTATGTCGTTAGTTAAGAAACCTAACGGTGCATAACAGGACACTGTAGCGAATACAGATGGCATAAGCGTACGTTGTATTTTTGTTTCTTCTGTGATGCTTAGGAAGTATAAATGATGGGACTTCATTAATAAGATTAATGAAATAAAAGAAACCTAAAAGGTGTTGTAGAATCGAATTTTCAAAAAGGGTAGCTCTAGTTTTTGCTTTGCATAGCGGTATTCCTTGTAGAATATCCAGCACCTTATTGGAAAGAGCCGAGATGCCTTCACCGGGAGTGACCTCTTTAGCGAAAGTAGCAGATGATACAACTCACTCAGTTTAGTTTTTGACTGCTTCTATATCTCTTGCTTTGCATAGTGGTATTTTTGAAATATCCTGCACCTTATTCGATAAGGAAAGAGCTGAGATCCCTTCACCGGGAGTAACCTCTTTAGCGAAACTAGTAAAAGCCTAAAAAACACTCCTTTTCAAAATCACTTATTTCTACAACGATATCAAGTTCATTACGCAAAGGGTTTTCATAAAAACCTGTTGTAGCCCTCCGTCATTTCAGATAAGTCCTACTTGGTATTCGTGTTGCGTTTGTTGACCTTATCAAAGCTTAGTGTACGGTAGCTAATTAGTGTTTATCTGCTAAAGCATGAGATGCGATTGGATTAGGGTAGTCGTGCGGCCTTGTTGACCTTGTCAAGGGTCGTGCGGGTGGGTTTAATTCAATAATGAAATGTACGGGTTGAACTTGACTTACGATTTATGGTTTGTTGACCTTGTCAAGGCCATAGATCACTAGAGGAAAAAGATATTATCGGGAATTTCAAGTGTTGAAATTTGCAATGAGATTGCATACCTTCTATGAGATAGTTGGATCCCGATATCCACTGCGAGTAAGAGTTACTCCTGAGAGAGTTTTATACATGACAATTATCCGATCAAGTAAGTGTCTAGAAAAGTGTTAACGGGGTTACGCTCCTGGAAAACGAGGTTTATTTTAATTAGGTACGTGCGAAAGCACGTGGAACCTCTCTCAAAGTACCAACACTGGCCTGGCTGAAAGATTGGAGAACTTGTAAGGTGTAATTAATCCCGGCTAGTCTTACCTTTTAGCGTTTGAAGGAAGATTTGATAAAAACGGTGAGAGCCATCCTGATTAGATAAGATAATAAACCAATCTAATCTTGCAAGAGCATACGCTAAAGTGTTTTCTTCTCTCTCTCCAGGTAGCGATCATGTCAGGCCTTAATCAAGAGAATAATATAGATGTATTGACTGAACCCGCTTGTAATACTGAGCAGGGGAACATTGGTTCCGTTCTTTCTTATAATTGTTATAAGACTGAGCAGGAAATAGGGGAATATCCAGATTCTTACGCCGCCCAAACGAAGAATAAGCATGTTGATGTATCTTCTTCGGGTGTGTTAGTTATTGAGAACAGTTTCTAAGTTCACTCTACGTTCTGAGTATTAGATACCGGATCAGGATCCCACATATGTAATATGTTACATGGGCTAAGGAAAGATAGGGAACTAGGAATTGGTGATCATTCCGTAAGAGTAGGGAATGGTGCAAATGATACAGCCAAAGCAGTTGGCCAATATCACCAAGTATTACCAAATGGTAATACATTGTTTCTGAACGAATGCTATTACTTACCGACCCTGATATGCAATTTTATATCAGTTTCTTTATTAAGTAAAGAAGGGTATAATTTTGTAGTACATGATAATATTATGAACATCTTTCTAAGTCAAAAGTTGATTGGATCAGGCTCGTTAAATAATGACATATACGTTCTAAATCAAACCACTACTCTTAATGTACAGAACACACACAAGAGAAAGAGTTTAGAAATTAACGAATCCTTCTTATGGAATTGTAGACTAGGTCATATCAATGCGACACGACTGGCTAAGTTACATAAGGATGGATATTTGAATTCGTTCGAATTTTCATCTTATGACACCTGCCAGTCATGCCTCAAAGGCAAGATGACCAAAACTCCGTTTAGTGGACATGGAGAAAGAGTTACGGAACTCTTAAGACTGATACATAGTGATGTATGCGGACCCATGTCTACACATGCCAGGAATGGTTTCTCGTACTTCATTACATTCACCGACGATCTCTCAAGATATGGACATGTGTTCTTGTTGAAACACAAGTCTAAAACTTTTGAGAAATTCAAAGAATATAAGCACAAAGTCGAGAACCAAACGAGTAAAAGTATTAGATCCTTCGATCTGATCGAGGAGGAGAATACTTGAGTAATGAGTTCCTGGATTATCTAAAAGAGAATGGGATTCCCTCTCAGCTAACTCCTCCGTATACACCATAGCACAACGGTGTATCGGAACGGAGGAATCCCGCCCTATTAGATATGGTGCGTTCTATGATGAGCACCGTTGAGGTTCCTATTTTCTTTTGGGGTTATGCTCTTGAGACAACAGCATACCTATTGAATCAAGTCCCATCTAAATCTGTACTTACCACACCATTTGAGATATGCAGTGGGAAGAGACCATATCTTAAACGAGTTAAGATATAGGGTTGTCCGGCCTATATCAAAAGGCAAAATCCGGAAAAACTCGAAGCACGATCAGTTCTTTGCAAGTTTGTGAGATATCCAAAGAATTCATATGGATATTTTTTTTTACCACAGTGAGGAACAAAATGTGTTTGTTGCTCAACATGCCACTTTTTTAGAAAAGGAATTTCTTGTAAAGGAAATTAGTGGCAAAGAGGTAGAACTAGAAGAAGTTCCAGCTACACAGACTAAAACTGAAGATTTAGTGGAACCAGAGGATTCGATAGTTCCCGACGAACCTCAGCCGCTCCACCGATCTAGTAGGGTTCCTCATCCACCTGAGAGATACTACGGTTTTCACATTGATGGTGGGAGTGAGGATTGCATCATGGAAGATGATGACCCAACTAGCTTCGAGCAGGCCATCACGAGTGGGGACTCAGTGAAGTGGCTGGATGCAATGCGATCAGAGATGGAATCCATGTACATCAACAAAGTATGGACTGTGGAAGTTGCTCCTGAAGGGGTAAAACCCATTGGAAGCAAATGGATCTTTAAGAAGAAACTTCGTGTAGATGGAAAAGTTGAGACTTTCAAAACTAGACTTGTTGCAAAAGGTTTTCGTCAACGACCAGGTGTGGATTATGATGAAACATTTTCTCCAGTAGCTATGCTTAAGTCCATCCGGATCCTACTTGCCATTGCTGCATACCATGACTACGAAATCTGGCAAATGGATATTAAGACCGCCATTCTAAATGGTGGTTTAGAAGAGTACGTGTACATGACTCGGACAGAGGGCTTCATGGAAAGTGGGAGCAGCGGAAAGGTGTGCAAGCTGCTTAAATCTATCTACTGGTTAAATCAGGCATCGCGGAGTTGGAACATCTGTTTTGATGTGGTAGTCAAAGAGTTTGACTTCATCAAAAACGCAGATGAACATTGTATATACAAGAAGGTGGCTGAGAGTAAGGCTGTCTTTCTCGTATTGTGCGTGGATGACATACTCTTGATAGGAAATGATGTTCCTATGTAGCACTCGTTCAAGCTCTTCTTATCATAAAGATTCTCAATGAAAGATTTAGGTGATACCTCCTGCATCTTAGGGATTAAGATCTATAGAGATAGATCTAAACGGATATTGGGATTGTCCCAATCCAGGTACATTGACACCATACTAAAGAGGTTTAGGTTGGAAGAATCCAAGCGTGGGAATTTACCCACGATTTCAGGACTCACTCTCTCCAAAAAGATGTCTTCCAAGACTGATTTGGAGAGAGCTCGCATGTAAGAGATACCCTATGCTTCAGCAGTAGGCTCTATCATGTACGCGATGCTATGTACCAGCCCGATGTAGCATACTCACTAAGTATAGTGAGTAAGTATCAAGCAAATCCTGGAGAGAGTCACTGGACAGCTGTGAAGAATATTCTCAAGTACTTGAGAAGGACTAAAAAGATGATTTTGGTGTATGGTAACGGAGAACTCCATGTGGAGTCCTTTACCGATTCCAGCTTTCAGAGTGATAAGGAAGACTCTAAGTCGCACTAAGGATTTATCTTTACCCTCAATGGAGGGGTGGTTTGTTGGAAGAGTTCCAAACAGAAAACTATGGTAGACTTGACGATAGAGGCTGAATACATCGCTACTAACGATACTGCCAATGAGGCTGTCTGGATGAAAAAGTTCATAAACGAACTTGGAGCGGTTTCGTCCATTAAGTATACAATACCTTTGTATTGTGATAACAATAGAGCTGTAGCTTAGTCCAAGGAACCCATGTCCCATCAGAGATCCGGGCATATTCTGAGGCGGTATCACCTGATCCGGTAGATACTTAATCGTCGGGAGATCGAGGTCAGGAGAGTTGACACGAAGGAAAACACTGCGAATCCACTCACGAAGGCCATACTCTAGATACAATTTGAGAGACTCTTCGGGATTTTGGATATGAGATACTACAACAGTTGGCCTTAGTGCAAGTAGGAGATTGTTAGTTATGTATATGCCATAGAGGCTATTATTGTACATATGATGTATATTATAGTGGATGCTTGGATATATATAGAGAGAACTTTCTTACTCGATATGATAGTATGTTATCTGGTTGCTCTTTGTCTTAACATGTTGACTTGTATTGTGTTACTATCTTGCTCTCACATGTTGATAAAGCTCATCGGATGTGAACTTGACTACTAGGACTATGATGGAGATCATACTAGTGGGGCCATGGTAGTCCACGAGTACATCCTATAATTGTTCCTAGTCGAGGGTGTATCGAAACAGGGCATTGATACTCCAGAATAGACTAGCATATATGCTTCTTGACCTATATGATGGGCGATGGATGATCCCACATTCATTGGTGTTTGACATCAAAGATGGTATACGGGTGCTCAGTGGAGACTGGGTACACTGAACGGACTCGCCGAGAACTCCTAGTTGCTATTATACCTATCGTCAGATAGCAGTTCTCTGGTGACAATGGTACAGTTTAGTCTGTAGACCCAAGATCGTCATAGAGTCTTGTGTGATTCCCACTTTGCTTTGATTTCCACCTTACTATGTTCAAGAGAACGTGCAAAACGGTGGCTTTTAGGTACAGTCCCGAATCACATGGTGGCAATGAGCGATAGGAGGGGTTTTGTCTCTCCCGATATTTGGGGTTGATGTTGCGCTGTGCTCGATTGGCTATAACTGGAAGTCCCTGGATAGGGCAGATATAGAGATCTATTAGTAAGTGTTATAAGTAGTTTCTCGACCTGTTATGAGCCTCATATCGACACAACTTATCGGTTACTGGGTTCTGACGTTAACCACCCTTAAACTGGATATACGACATATCAGACGAAGAGACCGGACTGTACGGTAGTGTTACTAATTGGATTCGCAGGAGTATGTACATGCTTGCTTATTGATCATCTGATCACTCAAAACCCGAGTGGCCATTATGTTTAGCTGACCGCCTGCGGTTTGTGGGTGTTTGATATGATAATCACCTACTGCCGGCGTATTGACGAGTCTTTAAAGTCCAACACAGAGGTTTCCTGGCTCAAGCGAAACGGAGTAGGAGCACATATGTGATATGTGCAGGACCGAGAATAATACGAGTATGTGATACCGTATTCTATTCTCGCGATATGTGATATCGGCCGGTTATATGTGATATAGCCAGGTTATCGGATCAAGTGTTGATTCGATAAAATGATACATATTATATTAGTCGGTTATATGTAATATAGCCGGATTATTAAATCAAGTATTGATTTAATTATTTAATGTATAAATATATATTTGATATATTAAATTACATTAACTAATATTTTCTCACTTAATTGTTTCTTTTTCTCATTTTTGTGTACACTTTACATATATGTGATATATGTGATTGTGTCATGGTTGTTGATACATGCAACACGGGTGTATGAGACTTACACCATGCCTTGGATAAATTAGGGTTTTGCTCATTTAAAGTAATTCAAAATGAATTGGATTTTGACATGACAAAAAAGCTTGGAGAAGCTAGGGTTTGCCGTTAACTTAGTACACTCAATTTGGATTACTTAAGATATTTATTAACCTTACCATTTATTCTTGACCATGGTTTATTCTCTACAAGAGTTAGTATGAGATATTATCTCACCATGGTTGCTATTCTCACACAACTAATTCACTTGTTCATTTTCTCTCTTCATCTTCTTCCTCATTTCAAAAACTTTCTAAGGTTTCATGAGGGGATGAATCTTGGCGAGAAAATAAATTCTAAAATGAGCAAAATTCCTACTTCATCATCCTCTTCTATTCTAGCCATATAGTGTAGTGTGTTGGCTTCATTAATTCATTATTAGTGAAGAGATAGCCTGAGTTCGTGTTTCCTCGGAGTAGATCATCTTGTATTTCGAAGACTACAAGCAAGCATGCATCGTTCACCTTGTGGAGCTTCTCAAGAGTCCGGGAGTTATTTGATCGCAGCGAAGGACCACTACTTGGAGCTAATGAAGTGAAGGAACGGACTACAAAGCTTGTAATCTCTACTCACTTAGTTGTAATGTTGTTTACTTTAAGTTTCCATATGAATCTCTAGTTAATGATCTAGGTTAGGGTTCTTTTAGCATTGCAAAATTTTTAATTTTGTATGGATGATGCCACCCGAAACCTTTCTGTCGTGCTTAGGAACCCTACAATTTGTAGCATACGATGCGATTGGTTAGGACAGTCGTGTAACCTTGTTGACTGTGTCAAAGGTTATACAGGTGGGTTTAATGCAATCAAGATAGTGACGGGTTGAACTTGAGTAAAACTTTTTGATTTGTTGACTGTGTCAAGATTACTAAGGTCCTAGGGGCAAAAACCACATCGGGAGTTTCAAACATACAAGAAATTTTCTAGTGTTGCATACCTTCGGGAGTGTGGTGATTAGAGTGGCTTCCATCTAGTTTATCATGCAATGATAATCAGATCCCGATCCCACTGATGAGTAAGATTACTCTTGGGATATATTTTTCACTTCACAATTAGCTAACTTATAAGGTGTCTGGAAAAATGTTGACGGGGCTACGCCTCTGCGTAAATGATGTTTATTTTATTTAGGTCCGTGCGAGAGCACGAGGAACCTCCCTCGGAGTACCAACACTCACCTAGCTTAACGGTTGGCGGACTTTTAAAGTGTTAATGATCCGAACTAGTTCTCCTTTTAAGGTTTGGATGAGAATTCGAGGAAACAGTGGGAGCCATCCTGATTAGATAAACTAATAACCAATCTAATCTTGCAATAGCGCACGCTGAGTGTTTCTTTTCTCTCTCTCTAAGGAGCAACCATTTGACACCCTAATCAAAATAATAAAATGTATAACTTGACCGATCCGAATTCTTATTCGGGGCTTGGGAACGTCAGTTCGGCTCTAACTTATAACAACAGTCAAAAGAGTGAGCAAAGGAAAGAGGACTGCATGAATTCCTTGATGACCCCAACGAAGAAGAACCGTACTATTGCATCTCCTTCAGGTGTTCTTGTTATTGAGAACTGTTTTTCGGTCAGTTCTACCTCCTAGGTACTAGATACCGGATCAGGATCTCATATCTGTAATTTATTACAGGGAATGAGAAAAAGTAGGATGGTTGGACCTGGTGATATGTATCTCGGAGTAGGGAACGGAGCATAAGTTGATGATGCTGCCGTCGGTGAATATCACCTACCATTGACAAGTGGAAATACTATGATTCTGAACAATTGCTACTATGTATCTTTCATGGTTTGCAACATCATATCAGTTTCTTTACTTGATAAAGATGGATATAAGTTTGTTCTTGATAGAAATATCATGAACATTTACCTTAATCAGTTGCAGAATGTACATGTGTAATGGTATCTATGTTCTAAATCAAAACACAGTTTTCAATATACAAAACACACGCAAGAGGAAGAGTTCAGAAGTGAACGAATCTTACTTGTGGCATTGTAGACTTGGTCATATCGGAGAGAAAAGACTAAGTAAGTTGCATAAAGATGGATATTTGAATACATTCGAATTTTCTTCTTATGAAACTTATCAGTCTTGTCTCAAAGGAAAGATGACCAAATCTCCGTTCACCGGACACGGAGAAAGAGCAGCAAAGCTCTTAAGACTCATACACAGTGATGTATATGGTCCAATATCTATACATGTAAGGGGTGAGTTCTCGTACTTCATCACATTCACTGACGATTTCTCTAGGTTCGGATATGTGTATCTCATGAAAAAAAAATCTGAAACTTTTAAGAAATTCAAAGAATATAGAAACGAAGTGGAGAACCAGACAGGAAAAAGTATCAAGATCCTCAGATCTGATAGAGGAAGGGAGTACTTAAGCACTGAATTCCTAGAATACCTAGAAGAGAATGGAATTCTCTCTCAACATACTCCTCCGTATACACCATAGAATAACAGTGTATCGGAGCGGAGGAATCTGTAAGTCGATGTCGGGCACCCCGTGTGTTCGCGGGGAGGTAGAATATTTACAAAAAGATTTTCAAAGCTCGCAACACCGACTTGAACTCCAGGATCGATACTAAACCTTAACAAGCTAACTTGCAATGAGGTTTAACTACTCGGATGAAAGTTATACCTCACGATACCAAGTCCTTCGGGTCTTCATCGCTGTCCTCCACCTCGTCATAGCCTCCAAGGATCGAAACGGGTCGGGAAACCTCGACGGCCACCTCGAGTCAAAAACAATCCACCCGAGAGTCTATATTCCGAGCTCCTACCTCGAATCTGAGATAAATACGGCTTCTATTTCGCTAAACTAGAAGTCATAGGTGGTGTAAAGTGAGAAGATGAATTGATTTGTCTCTTGGAACCCTAAGATTCTCAACACATGAGTGCTTTAGGGTTTAGAGGAAGAAGAAGATCACTTGAGGAAGATGAGAGTGTAGAAAGCAACTCAAGAATAACCATGGCTCATTTGTGTTAAATAGTTGAACCAAACTAATAATTGATGAGATAAAAAAAAATACCTCACAAAATATCTTGTGAGGTTCTAAAATATCAAGAGGTGAGTCATGGGTATGAGTCACCAAGAGCCATGAATTTCTTTTATCAAGTTTATAACTAATTTCCTCTACCTCATTTGTTTTCATTCAAAAAAAATTAAAACCCTAAATGAGGTTTCTACTTCTAGAAGCCTTCCCGCGAAATTACGAGAATGCGCCTCATCTGTATATACATACCCGCATCCGCATTCCGAAGATAATCCATCAATATAATACTAGGATCCGGTTTAAACCAAAACCCACTAGTATTATCCGTCCGATCATCATACGTGTATAAGTACACGTAAGTGATCGAAGCCCTGTTGTAAAACCATACGGCCTCTACACCTTTCTCCCGGTGCAGGGAATCCCTCTGTATGGGACTCTAAAAACTCGACACTACGCTGGCAGTGGGTTTAACCATAAGCCACAAGCGGTACTAGCTGCACGTAACGGCTACCTAGGTATGTGTCGATAAGAAAGCCGATGAGCTAACTCATCCGAACTCCTACTGAGCCTATCTGTGACAATCTCCGTACAGTCCAGTCTGTTCGTCTGAGAGTATCGCATATCGGGCCTAGGGGCGATAAATGTCAGACCCCTAATAGCGCAATAAGTCGTGTCGGTGTATAGCCCAAAACACCCTGAGAAACTACTGGAATACCTACCAGTAAATCTCGCTTGCCTTGACCAAGGACTTTGTGTAAAGGCCTTCCGAACATAGCGCGATATCAACCCCCAATACCGGGAGAGACGAATCATATCTTACCGCCAATGCCTCCAAGCGCTTCGGGACTGCACCCAACTACTACCTATTTGCACAACTCCTTTAAGCCGTGGTTGGGTAGTAATCAAAGTACAGTGGGAATACACTCGAGGAGAAGTAGCAATGTCAAGTCGACGGACTAAGCTGTACTCATGTCACCTGGAAACTGCTACCCGACGATAAGTATAATACCCACCAACAGTTCCCGACGAGTCCTGTCTAGCGTACTCATATACGAATGAGCACCTGCATACTATCTCCAGTACGATGTACTGATGGCTGTGAGACAGACCATCTCCCCTACTGGGATGAGAAGCATATACACTGGTCTACTCTGGAGTATCGATACCCCGTCTCGATAATCCTACGACTAGGAACCTATATAGGATGTGCTTATAGACTACCCAGCCCCCACTAGTGTGACTGTCATCACAACTCCGGTAATCAAGCAAAAGATCCTAACGGATCTACCAATATGTATAAGCGATATGCTTAGAAAACACATGCACATATTGAGGTAGAAACAAACCAGGTAGCATACTACCATTTCGAGCAAGACTGTTACTATATCCTTGTATATCCCAAGCTTCTATTAAGTAATATACAAACCAGTATGATACAATAATGGCCTCTAGGGCATATATCACTAACAATCTCCCACTTGCACTAAGGCCATGTACTGGCACATCGCAGACCTAAGATCTCGAATAGCCTCTCGAACTATGTCTCAGGGATGGCCTCTGTGAGTGGATCTATAATGTTGTTCTCCGTATCTACTCTCCTCACCTCGATCTCCTGGAGATCAACGATCTCCCTGATCAGGTGGTACCGCCTCAAGATATGTCTGAATCTCTGATAGGACCTGGGTTCCTTCCCTAAAGATATAGCGCCGTATGTTGTCACAATTCTAAAGTATAGGACCAACAATGGAAGGAACCACCTGAAGTTCAGTTAAGAACTTCCTCATCCAGACTGCCTCTTTTGCGGCGTCTCAAGCAGCGAACTACTCCGTTTCCATCGTCGAGTCAGCAACGGTGTCCTAGTTGGAGCTCTTCCAACATATCACCCCTCCACTGAGGGTAAAGACATAACCCGACATAGACTTGGAGTCATCCTTATCTCTCTGGAAGCTGAAGTCAGCAAATGCCTCAATCTGGAGGTCCTTTTCCGCCATACACCAAGAACATCACCTTATTCCTTCTCAAGTACTTGAGAATGTTCTTTACTGCTATCCAGTACTTCTCCCCTGGGTTTGACTGATACCGGCTTAGCACGCTGAGTGCGTAAGAAACATCTAGTCTGGTACACAATATCGCTTACATTACAGAGCCTACCACAGAAACGTAGGGTATAATCGACATGCGAACCCTTTCCAAATTAGTCTTTGGGAGACATCTCTTTGGAGAGGGTGATTACGTGACAAGTCGGTAGACTACCGTGCTTTGAATCTTCCATACTAAATATTTTTAGTATGGTGTTGATGTACCTTGACTGTGAAAGTCCAACCATCCTCTTTGATCTATCGCGATAGATCTGGATCCCCAGAATATAGTTGGCATCACCTAGTTCAATCATGGAGAACCTCTGTAACAAGAATCCTTTGACTGCTTATAGCATAGGAATTTCATTTCCTATCAAAAGAATTTCATCCACGTACCAGACGAGGAATCCCATAGTTCTCGCTACAATCTTATTATAAATGCATGGTTCATCTGAATTTTTGATAAAGTCGAATTCGTTTGATTGTCTCATTAAAACAGATCTTCCAACTCCGTGATGCCTCCTTTAGTCCATAAACGGACTTAAGCAACTTACACACTCTCCCGCTGCTCCCACTCTGATTGAAACCCTATGGCTGATTCATATAGACGCACTCTTCTAAATAACCATTTAGAAAATCCATCTCTACGTTCATCTGCCAAATCTCAAAATCTTGGAAGGCAGCAATAGCAAGAGGGATCCGAATGGATTTAAGCATAGCCACTGGAAAAAAGGTTTCATCATAGTCCAAACCAGGTCTTTGACAAAATCCTTTTGCAACAAGTCTAGCCTTATAGGTTTCAACCTGTCCATCTATACCAATCTTCTTTCTGAAGATCCATTTGCAGCCTACGGGTTTTACCCCTTCTGGAGCAATGTTCAAAGTGCATACTTTATTGGTGTATATGAACTCCATCTCAGTCCTCATTGCATCCAGCCATTTTACCGAGTCGCCGCTCTGAATGGCTTGCTGGAAGCAAGTTGGCTCATCATTGTCAATAATGCAATCCTCTCTATCTCCGTCTATAAGAAAACCGTAGTATCTCTCGGGCGGATGAGACTGCCTACTAGTCCTGCGGATTGGCGCAGGGATGTCCTGTTCTTTTGAAATCTCTGGTTCTACCATACTTTCATTAATAGTCTGTGGTTCTGGGTTTTCTTCCAGTTCTATTGCGCTCCCACCGGTCCTTTTTCAAAAAATTGATTTTCTAAAAAATGGGCATGACGAGGAACAAAAAACCATTTGTTCATCTGCGTAATATAAAAGATATCCCCCGGAGTTCTTTGGGTATCCCAGAAACCTACACAGTACTGAGCGCGCCTCGAACTTGTCTGCATACTGCTTTTTGACAAAAGCTGAACATCCTTATATCTTCAGATACTGAAGATAGGGTTTCTTCCCATTCTACATCTGATATGGTGTGGTAGGCACAGTCTTGGTAGGAACCTTATTCAAAAGTTATGCAGCTAATTCTAGTGCATAACCTCAGAAAGATCGCGGTAACTCAGCATTACCCATCATGGAACGAACCATATACAATAGGGTTCGGTTCCGCCTTTCCGATACACCGTTGTATTGTGGTGTGTATGGAGGAGTAAGCTGAGAGAGAATTCCATTCTCTTTTATGTAATCCAAGAACTCGGCACTTAAGTATTCACCACCTCGATCAGATCTCAGTGTCTTGATACTTTTGCTTGTTTGTTTTTCCACTTCATTCTTATATTCCTGGAATTTCTCAAAGTCCTCTGATTTATGCATCATCAAAAAGACATGTCCTAACTTAGAGAAATTATCTGTAAAAGTAATAAAATAGGAATAACAACTTCGTGCATCTAAAGATATTTGACCACACACATCGCTGTGTATGAGTCCTAAGAGCTCTCTCGCTCTTACTCCGTGTCCACTGAACGGAGTCTTTATCATCTTTCCTATAAGACAAGATTGAAAAGTTGCATAAGACTAATATTAGAACGGATCTAAATATCCCTCTCTATGTAACTTCGACAACTGTGTTTCATTGATGTGACCCAGTCTACAATGCCATGAGAAAGCCTTATTTAATTCTGGAGACTTTCTCTTAGGTGTGTTCTGGACGTTAAAAACCTGAGCTTGATTCAACACGTATATACTATCCTCTAGTGGACCTGACCCAATCAAACTGTGATTTAGGTGGATGTGAACCACATCGCTTACAAACTAGACTAGGTACACACAAACAGTTACGTAGAATCAATATCTGCCCACTTGTCAATTCTAGGTGATATGCCCTACGGATACAGCATCCATGCTTATTCCGTTTAGCAACCCTAAGAGTCATATCACCTTCCCTGATAACTCTATGGTTTCTCAAAGCCTGTAATGAATTACAGATATGAGATCCTGATCCGGTATCTTATACCCAGGAAGTAGAGCTAATTGACAGACCGTTTTCAATCACAAACACACCCGAAGTCGAAACCACAACGTGCTTCGGATCCTGGATTCTGACATTCCAAGCCCTGCATCCCTTCTACTAATGCCATTTCCCATGAAAATAAGAACATCCCACCTTCCCTACTGTTAACCCCGAAACTTTTGCCCTGCCCTTTCCCTCTACCTTATTGACACCGCCTATCGGCTTTGTAGAGGTCATCTTCTTCTCACCTTTAGCTTTCGCCTTGGATCCAGAAGAAGAAGATTCCCCAACAAGCAGAGCGGGTGTCTCCCTGGTTTCCTTCAGGGTGCCCTCAACTGGAAGTATAACTTTCTTCCCCTAGGCGTAAGTAGGAGGTAGGGACTGTAGAATTAAGTAAGTACATGACTCGTTCTCTAATATGGTCTCAAATTCTGTGAGCTGTTTAATACAGCTGATCATTGTAGGGATGTGGTCCCTTAAAGATGACCCGATAGCCAACCTCGCTTGAAACAATTCTTTTAAGGACTCATATCTTGCGATACGAGATTGCACTCCATATAAACTTTTGTCATGGAGGAAGACGGAAACTAAGTCCATCTTCTTGTGCTGCCTCTGGTATACACCATCAACTGAGGCCAACACGAGGCACTTGGCATTCGCACAGTCTTTTTCCCTTGTCTTACGGATATCAACATCCGTGACGATGGAAACTAGACCTGGGACGGTGGGGGCTTGAGTAGTAATGAGATGATCCAGCTTGTCATAGGTAATAGACATCTGGACAAATCTTTGCTAGTCAATATAGTACAACTCGGTCATTTTATTATCTAACTGTGACCTAATCTGGTCACCTGGTCACTGCAATTAGGAGAGAGAGAAGAAAACACTCAGCATGATGCTCTTGCAAGTTTAGATTAGTTTTTAATTTTTCTAAATAGGACGGCTCCAACTGTTTCTCGAATCCTTCCTCAAAGCATAAAAGAAGAATTAGTCAGGATTAATCTCACCGTACAATACTTGCTTAACCGTTCGGCCAGGCTAATGTCGGTACTTCGAGGGAGGTTTTACGATGCTTTTGTGAAGTTCCTTAATTAAATAACCTCTTTTCCATGGAGGCGTCGCTAACACTTTTCTAGACACCTACTTGGTTTATAGCATTGATCGTTAAGTGAAAAAATCTTCCGAGGAGTAGTGGATACTCACAGTAGGATCGGGATCCAAATATCATTTTATGATAATCCTGAAGGAATCCTACCAACATTATCACCTCCAAATGGTATGCAGCACTAGCAACTTTCAATTTCTTTAGAAACTCCCGATGTGGAATTTTGCCCCATGCTCTTATGACCATGACGAAGGCCAACATATCATAAGTCACATGTCAAGTTCTACCAGTCATTGTCCAGGTTAATTTGAACCCATCCGTACATACCCTTGACGAAGGCCAAAATAGTAGTACAACTATCCCAAACCAATGCATCTATCTATGCTACAGATGAATATCCAGCAGCTACCAAACACTATGCCTTGGCGAAGGTCAAAATACATAGCTTGAATACTACTGAATATTCAACTGAAATGACAGAGGGCTACGAATGGTTTTGGCAAAACCGTGAACGTAGTGAACTTGATATAATCGAAGGAACCTGATAGCTTTTAAAAGGAGCGGTTTAATCTCCGAATTTAAAAGTCTCCTGTTTTAAAATAACCGAGTGGTTTTAAAATTTGTTCCAACAATTCAACTTTGGTTTGTTTGCTTTGCATTAATGTAATCCAGTCCCATTATTTACACCTATCATCACAGAAAAAGACGAAAATACCACGTCCACTTATGCCATCCGCATTCGCCACTGGGCCCCGTCTAACACCGTTAGGTTACTTAACTAACGCCAGAGCGGGGGCTGGACTAGCACGGATGCAAAACATAAGCAACATCTATTATATAGCACATATATAATAAATATTCGTCTGGCGCATTAATAGGCATTCCAGATCATAGATGAACATATTGGATATACTAGGAATTCTGTGTTTCGTTTAAGCCTGTAACGAAAGACGGATTCCACGGTCGTGATGAATAGCCAAACCCCACCCCAGACCCCTACAGGTGCGGCAAACTTCCCGCCAAATACCCGAAGTGAAGCAACCTCCCTCATCAAAGTGAGTAGGCCACGCGGCAGTTCAAAGTATCCGGTAGTTTGTGCACCCCCACCTTGGGTCTATCCTAGGAGCAGAAAATAATACAACGGTAGCTACAAGCTCAACCCGGATGTGCCCTGCAAAAGAAGATTACATCACTTTACAATTTATATCGAATGAAAGATTAAAAAACCCTCATCTCACATCCCCCAGCTATTCATCCACGGCGATCAAAGAAGTTCATATATAGAAACCAATGTCATAGCAACACAGATATGTGCAACCCCGACTAATCGACGTATAGCAATTAGTCAACGTTTCCAAACACATATATCACAACTTAAAACTTTAAACGACGTTAAAACTACGACTTCGAAACAACCCGTATTGCCACAGTAAAAAGATAACGGTATATCCAAAATTGGCAAAAACAAACAATACCTGAGACCTTAGATCCAAGCAACTAGAACACAGACCAAAATTCAAAGAATTCCACGAAAATAAAAAGGGGAGGCCGGGAAAAATGAAGGTTTGGCTGGTCACATTTAGGTAGAATTGCTTCATTTTTTGTGTGTTCATATAACAACAAGTAGAGCACTCTACAATTGTTTTAAAAAAAAATTAGAGGCTCGGGAAAAATTGACAGAACCTTGGATCTTTGTCTCGATGTTTCGGAGTTATTTCGACTTCGCAGTTTTACACTTCGTCTAAACAGTTAGCTAGGGTTTAGTTAGGCTCTGATACCACTGTAAGTCGATGTTGTGTACCCCGCGTGTTCGCGGGAAGGCGGAATATTTTAAAAAATGAATTTCAAAGATCGCAACATCGACTTGAACTCCAGGATCGATACTAAACCTTAACTAGTTAACTTGCAATGAGGTTTAACTGCTCGGATGAAAGTTATACCTCACGATACCAAGTCCTTCGGGTCTTTCTCGTCATAGCCACCAAGGATCGAAACGGATCGGGCAACCTCGACGGCCTCCTCGAGTCAAAGACGATCCACCCGAGAGTCTATAGTCCGAGCTCCTACCTCGAATCTGAGATAACTACGGCTTCTAGTTCGCTAAACTAGAAGTCCTAGATGGTAGAAAGTGAGAAGATGAATTGATTTGTCTCTTGAAACCCTAGGATTCTCAACACATGAGAGCATTAGGGTTTAGAGGAGGAATAAGATCACTTGAGGAAGATGAGAGTGTAGAAAGCAACTCAAGAATAACCATGGCTCATTTGTGTTGAATAGTTGAATTAAACTAATAATTGATGAGATAAAAAAAATATCTTACAAAATATCTTATGAGGTTCTAAAATATCAAGAGGTGAGTCATGGGTATGAGTCACCAAGAGCCATGAATTTCTTTTGTCAAGTTTACACCTCATTTCCTCCACCTCATTTGTTTTAATCCAAAAAGAATTAAAACCATAAATGAGATTTCCACTTCTAGAAGCTTTCCCGTGAAATTACGAGAATGCCCCACATCCGTATATACATACCTGCATCCGCATTCCGAAGAATACGAATACAAAGAGATGAAAATAATCCATCAATATAATACTAGGATCCGGCTTAAACCAAAGCCCACTAGTATTATCCACACGATCATCATACGTGTATAAGTACACGTAAGTGATCGAAGCCCTGCCGTAAAACCATATGGCCACTACACCTTTTGCCCGGTGCAGGGAAACCCTCTGTGTGGGGCTCTAAAGACTCGATACTATGCTGGCAGCGGGTTTACCCACAAGCCACAAGCGGTACTAGCTGCACGTAACGGCTACCCAGGTATGTGTCGATAAGAAGGCTGATGAGCTAACTCATCCGAACTCCTACTGAGCCTATCTATGGCAATCTCTGTACAGTCCAGTCTGTTCATCTAAGAGTATCGCATATCGGGTCTAGGGGGCAGTAAACGTCAGACCCCTAACAACGCAATAAGTCGTGTTGGTGTATAGCCCAAAACATCCTGAGAAACTACTGAAATACCTACCAGTAAATATCGCTTGCCTTGACCAAGGACTTTGTGTAAAGGCGTTCCGAACATAGCGCGATATCAACCCCCAATACCGGGAGAGACGAATCATATCTAACCGCCACTTCCTCCATGCACTTCAGGACTGCACCCAACTACTACCTGTTTGCACGACTCCATTGAACCATGGTAGGGTAGTAATCAAAGTACGGTGGGAACACACTCAAGGCGAATTAGTAGTGTCAAGTCAACGGACTAAGCTATACTCACATCACCTGGGAACCGCTATCCGACGATAAGTTAATACCCGCCAACAGTTCCCGACGAGTCCTGTCCAGTGTACTCATAACCTAATGAGCGCCTGTATACTATCTCCTGTACGACGTACTGATGGCCGTGGGACAGACCATCTCCCATGTTGGGACGAGAAGCGTATACACTAGTCTACTCAGGAGTATCGATGCCCCATCTTGATAATCCTACGACTAAAGACCTGTATAGGATATGCTTATAGGCTATCCAGCCCCCACTAGTGTGACTGTCATCACAACGTTGGTAATCAAGCAAAAGATCTTAAGGGCTCTACCAATATGTATAAGCGATATGCTAAGAAAACACATGCATATATTGAGGTAGAAAAAAATCAGGTAGCATACTACCATTTCGAGAAAGACTGTTCCTATATCCGTTCATATCCCAAGCTTTCATTAAGTAATATACAAACCAGTATGACACAATAATAGCCTCTAGGGCATATATCACTAACAGAATCATGCCCTATTGGATATGGTTCACTCCATGATGAGTAGTGCTAAATTGATTCTTTCATTCAGGGGATATGCGCTTCAGACAGCGGCACATCTTTTGAATCAAACTCCATCTAAATCCTTGCCTAAAACTCCATATGAAATATAGAGTGGAAAGAGTTTGTATCTTAAACGTGTTAAGATTTTGGGTTGCCCTGCTTATGTCAAAAAGAAAAACCCAGACAAACTCGAGACACGATCAGTTTTGTGTAAGTTTATGGGACACCCAAAGAATTCTAATGGATATCTATTCTACCACGCAAAGGAACAAAGGATTATTGTTTCTCGGAACGCCACATTTTTGGAAAAAGAATTTCTTGCAAAAAACATTAATGAAAGCGTGGTAGAACTGGATGAAGTTCTAGAAACACAAATTATAACTGAAGATTTAGCGCTAGATTCACTAGTACCCGACGAACCTCAGCCACTCCGTAGATCTAATAGGATTTCTCATCCACCCGAGAGATACTATGGTTTTCTCATACACGGGGATCAAGAGGATTGCATCTTGGAAGAAGATGATTCTACTAGTTTCAAGCAGGCCATTATCAGTAGGGACTCTGAAAAATGGCTAGATGTTATGCGATCCGAAATAGAGTCCATATACACTAATAAAGTGTGGACCTTGGATATTGGTCCACCTGGGGTAAAACCCGTTGGATGCAAATGGATCTACAAAAGAAAATTTTGTGTAGATGGGCAGGTGGAAACCTATAAGGCTAGACGTGTTGCAAAAGGTTTTCGTCAAAGACCAGGTGTGGACTATGACGAAACATCTTCTCTAGTAGCTATGCTTAAATCCATTCAGATCTACTTGCTATTGCTACCTTCCATGACTATGAAATCTGACAGATGGACGTAAAAACAGTTTTTCTAAATGGAAGTTTGGAAGAGTGCGTTTATATGGATCAGACGGAAGGTTTTGTAGACAGTAGGAGCAGCGGGAAAGTGTGCAAGTTGCTTAAATCCATTTATTGATTAAAACAGGTATCGCGGAGCAGGAACATCTATTTTGATGAAATGGTCAAGGAATTTGACTTCATCAAGAACGAGGATGAGCCTTGTATATATAAGAAGATTGTGGGAAGAAATTTCATACTCCTTGTCTTGTACGTGGACGACATTCTTTTGATAGGAAATGATAATCCTACGCTACAATCGGTCAAGTAGTTCTCCATGAAAGACCTGGGTGATGTCTCGTACATTCTGGGGATTAAGATCTACAAAGATAGATCCAAGATATTATTGGGACTTTCGCAGTCCACGTACATAGAGACCATACTAAAGAGATTTAGTACGGAAGATTCCAAGCGAGGTAACATACCCGCATTGCACGGAATCACCCTCTCCAAAGAGATGTCTCTCAAGACTGATGAGGAGAGGGTTCGCATGAGCACTATACCCTACGCTTCGGTGGCAGGATCTACAATGTATGCGATGCTATGTACCAGACCAGATGTAGCATACGTGCTTAGTGTGGTGAGCCGGTATCAGTCGAACCCAGGTAAGAATCATTAGACAGCTGTTAATAACATTCTCAAGTACCTGAGAAGTAATAAGAAGATGTTATTGGTTTACAGTAATGGAGACCTTAAGGTCGAGTCCTTTACCGATTCAAGCTTCCAGAGTGACAAGGATGACAGCAAATCTGACTTGGGTTTTTTGTTTACCCTAAATGGAGAGGCAGTGTGTTGGAAGAACTCTAAATAGGACACCGTCGCAGACTCGACGATGTAGGCTGAATACATTTCTGCGAAGGATGCCACAAAAGAAGCGATCTGGATGAAGAATTTCATTACTGAACTTCAGGTAGTTCCGTCCATTGTTGATCCGATACCTTTGTATTATGATAACAATGGGGCTATAGCTCTAGCGAAGGAACCATGGTCCCATCAGAAATCCAGACACATCTTGAGGCGGTATCACCTGATCAGGAGGATCGTTGATCGCCGGGAGATCAAGGTGCGGAGAGTGGACACAAAAGACAACACGGCGGATCCAATCACAAAAGCCCTCCCTCAAGCGCAGTTCGAGCGACTTTTTAAGATGTTGGGTATGCGATACGCCAACAACTGGCCCTAGAGCGGATGTTGGGTACTCAGTACGCCAATATATAGCCTTAGTGTTGTTCCCACCAAAATTTTCGGCCAAGAGCTACTTGTCCCCTTGAAAAAAAGAGGGAGAATCCTCAAAAAAATAGGCATCACGTGCTCACACATGACCAGGCCTCACGTGCAGACACATGACCATTTACAGGAAAAGCTTATAGACACGGAACAAAATAAATAAATTGGAAATGATGTGTTAGCGGGGTCACGTGCTCACATGTGACCAGGCCTCACGTGTAGACACGTGACCATTTACAGACAAAGCTTGTAGATACAGAACAAAATAAACAAATTAGAAATGCTATGTTAGTGGGGTCACGTACCCACACATGACCAGGTCTCACGTGCAGACACGTGACCATTTACAGGCAAAGCCTGTAGACACAGAACAAAATAAACAAATTGGAAATACTGTGTTAGTGGGGTCACGTGCCGACACGTGACCAGATCTCACATGCAGACACGTGACCATTTACAGGCAAAGCCTGTAGATACTGAATTAAATTCTAAATGAAATGCTTAATCAAGTGGGGTCACGTGCCAACACGTGATAAACTCTTAAACCCTGTGAACAATAGAATTAAATTCTAATTAAAAGGGAAACAAAAACCCTAATTTGAAAAATATTTCTCTAGATCTTTCCAAACCAAAAAAAGAATTGTGCTCTGTAAAGTGGAGCACCGTTGGATTAAATATCTAATGGTGATTAAAAATCACTAATTTATAGAAAGATCCTATACAAGGAAATATTTCCCTAAAATCTGTCAGGAACAACAAATAAAATATCTTTTGGATTAAAAATCCAATGGTAAATAAAATTCACCGAGTGATCTAACAGATCATGTTGGTTATAAAATCAATAAAATCTTTCAATCAAAGATTGACTAAACAAACTAATTCTTTTCTTTCTCCTATAAATAGGAGGCAAGGGGGAAGAAATAAAAAGGAGAGATACAACAACAGAGAGAGAATACAAAAAAGAAAAGAGAATTTAATTCTCCAGAGAGAAAAGAAGGTCTCTTCAGAAAAGAAAGAAATCCTAGGTAAGAGAGGAAAAGAGATCATCTTATAAGCTCCCACAAAATAAAAAGAGAATTTAATTCTCAAACTAAGAGTTTAACTCTTCTGAATAAGAACTTAGTTCTTCCTTTGGTAGAAGGTCTGCAGAAGTAGATCTCCCCATAAGTTGAGAATTTAATTCTCATCGGGAAGATTCTGCCATGCAGATCTAAAACCTAAGAGAAGACCTAAGTTCAGAGAATTATATTCTCCCACAAAGCACATAAGAATTTAATTCCTTCAACAAAATTAGGGTTTAACCCTATAAAAGAATTTAATTCTTCCAAATACATAGGAATTTAATTCCTCTAAATAAAATTAGGGTTCAACCCTATAAAATAATTCAATTCTTAAACAAAGGACTTAGACTTTTCATGCACCCAACATGATCACGTGGCAACACGTGACCCTCCCATGGTCAAAAAAGAATGAATGAGATGGGGTCACGTGCTCCCACATGACCTTGGATAAATCCCTCAAAATAAAGAGAACAAAACCAAGTCAGAACAGATTTTGGGCGCCATCACGTGTCCCCACGTAACCCCTAGCAAATCCTTTCAATATCCAGTGCATGGGTACCCATCACTTGCCCACACGTGATTGCCATGAAGATTAAGTGTTTAACACTTGTTTAAATATTCTTAGAATAAAATAAAGGAAGCCTGGCCTAATCCTCAGGTGCCTTACGTGACCCCACGTGAGTGCTTCACTTTTAATGTTTAACACTGTTTTGAGTGCATCACGTGGGAACACGTGATCGTCAAATATATGCTAGTGTTTAACACTATATTCGAACCAGTCTTCCAGAGGCAAGACTTCCCTTTGAATGAACCTCAAATACACTCTTGTCTTCCAAAATTGGTCATCTCATATCACATTCAAAGCAAAACCCAGAGCCTTTCAATCAACTTTGGTTCAAGAGTACATCTTTTCAGACCTCTGATATATGTCGTTGTAATTCTTCAACGTCTTCAGAGAGGTGGTGGGTCCCAATGACTAATAACTATCTGGTGCATTTCTAAACCCATGTTTGCATCTGAACTTGGACCGTAATGTCCCTAAACTAAATAATAGAGACCAAATACTCTTTTTTTGGATCTATATGATCCTGTTAAATAGATCTTAGTCTAAAATTAGACTAACGTATCCTTAACAAACATTTAAGTTGATCCTAATCTCAAATGAGATTAACGATCCTTAAATCAATTCAATTACAGATCTCCCAACCAAAATTGGTTAAAGGGTACATCTCTTCACTCCTCTGATATTTGTCGTTGTAATCCTTCAACGTCTTCAGAGACGTGACGGGTCCCGACAACTAAACACTTTACGTACTGTGGGGTCCTTAAACCCATGGACTATGATGTCCTTAACCTCGAACTATGGGGTCCTTAAACCGATGGACTATGACGTCCTTAACCTCGGACTGTGGGGTCCTTAAACACATGGACTATGACGTCCTTAACCTTGGACTATAATGTCCCTAAATTAATCGACCGTAAAGTCCCTAAACTAAAATAATGGAGTTCAATTGCTCTTTTGTTGGATCTAAATGATCATGTTAAGTAGATCTTAGTCTAAAATTAGACTAACGTATCCCACTAGTAAAATAAGGGGCTGCCCCTACGGATAACAACATCCGTAGGGGCAGATAAAGTTTGGCCCTACGGATTAATCCGTAGGGCCAAACGGTTGCCCCTACGGTCCTTCCATATTTATTTACAAATTATTAAATCTTAAAGTGTTGTTTGCTCCTACAGAGCCGCAAACCAAGCACCTACGGTTATATCCGTAGGGGCATCTAAATAGGGATTTAAGTGATCGATCCCTACGCTGATTATTTCTTATTCCCTTTATCGATCACAGTTGCGTGCAAACCCAAATCCCCAAACCCTCGACGTTCCCGCCGATCGCCGTTCTCGTCGTCGTCGCCAGCGCCGGCCGAATCGTCATTGCCACCGCCTGCTTCTTCCTCATCTCCGTTCGTCGTCGCCATCGCCTGTTTCTTCAACCCACGGCCGATTCATCGTCGCCACCGATTCGTCGTCGCCACCGCCTGCACAGGTTAGGAAATCTTAATTAAACAAATTTTTGATTGTTTTAGGTCTATGGTTCATGGTTTGGGTAGGCATTGGTTGGGGTTAGCGTTAGGGTTAGGGGTGGGGCCGGGGGGCTACTGTTACGGTTGGGGTTGGGGTTCGGCAGGGGGTAGCGGTTGGGGTTGGGGTTGGGGTTGTGTGTCCCCGAGCACTTCTTGATTGGGGCTTAGGCTGGGGCTGCGGGCTGGGGCTAGGGCTGGGGCTGGGGCTCCGGCTCGGGCTAGGGTTGGGGCTGGGGCTCGGGCTGCAGCTAGGGCTGTGGTTGGGGTTGGGGCTCGGGCTCGGGCTGCGGTTAGCGTTAGAGTTGGGGCTGGGGCTGGGGCTCGGTCTGCAATTGGGGTTGGGGTTCGGCAAGGGGTTGCTGTTGGGGTTGGGGTTGGGGTTGGGGTTTGGGTTAGGGTTAGGGTTGGGGTTGGGGTTTTGGATTTTAGGGTCTAAGCTTTTTTCTTTGAATTGTTTTGTTTTGTTGCTGGTTCTTAGGTGAAGGGTGAATTTAGGGTTAGGTATTAGCTATCTGGTTGATCTTGGAACGCAATTTTGAAGATCAAATATTTACTTTATAATTTGATCAGGTTTGAATTGTTGGGTTCTTGTCGTTTGTGTTGCAATGTTAGTATTTTCTAATGTTGTCTAATGAGATTGGAGGGCTTTGATATACTCTACGATATGCATTTCTAACGATTTGTCCTGCAGTCTGATACCAAGAACAACAAGTAACGAATAATAGAAAGGATGAGTCGTGTATTTAGGAAAAAGCAGAAAATGTTTTTTCTGACACCATGTACCCAATTTTCCCACACACACCCCTTCACACATGAAGGTTGGTAGAAGATGTTTTTCTGGTAACATCTTTAGCATCATCGAGACTTAATTGCATTTGAAAAGAGGATATATATTCTTTCAACTTAAATTTATATTATATTCATCTTGTTTATTGATTTCTTTTTTATGTTGTAGGTATGTATCTCAATCTCAAGTCTAATCCATCTTAGTTCTTTAATACTTAATTCTCAAAGGAGCTTAGTTCTCCATAGGAGCTTAGTTGTCCAAGATAGGAGCATGCTCCTCCCCATAATGCGCATATGCACAAGCGCCACGTTCACTACATGCAACGCACGTGTGCCTGCCATGCGCCACCACGTGCAATGCACGTGCGCACCACATGAGAATATTTAATAATATTAAAAGGAGCTTAGTTCTCCATAGGAGCTTAGTTCTCCAAGATAGGAGCATGCTCCTCCCCAAAATGAGCATACGCGCAAGCGCCATGTGCGCTACGTGCAACGCACGTGTGCCCGCCGTGCGCGCACCACGTGCAATGCACATGCGCACCATATGAGAATATTCAATAATATTAAAAGAAGATTAGTTCTCTAAGTTAGGAGCCTGCTCCTCCCCATAATGCGCATATGCGCAAGCGCCATGTGCGCTACGTGCAACGCACGTATTCCCGCTATGCGCGCACCACGTACAATGCACGTGCGCACTACATGAGAACATTTAATAATATTAAAAGGAGATACGTTCTCCGTAGGAGCTTAAGTCTAATGCATATACACGGATTTTCTTTTTTGTCAGTAACTATCCCGTTCTTATATTTCTCAATATAGTAAGCATAACCTACAATTTATATGTTATACAGTCTAATATGGCCCATGAGTACGTCAGAGCTAAGGACTGGATGTATGTGGATTGGAAACAACGTATGCAACCTAAGTTTGTCGCAGGGGTTGCTGCTTTCCTTGAATTTGCACGCGCATATAATAAGATCATAATATATAAGATTCTCTGTCCGTGCGATAGATGTGGCAATAAGTACTGGCAGAAGGTAGAATTGGCAGAGCTTCGTATTATAAAACATGGGTTTACTAGACTTTATACAACTTGGAAATATCACGGGGAAGGAGAAGAATGCAGTACTGCGGCAGAAGAAGTAGAACACGATAATGCGGCAGGAGAAGAAGAATTGCGGCAGAAGGAGAAGGCAGTAATTTATTTCCATCAGAAGAAATAGAGGATATGGTAGAGGCTGCCCTAGGTGAATCTATTCATACCGAAGATGACATTCCTTCCAGTCAAGGACCTCGTGCGGATAAATATGAAAATTTCATGAATGATGCTAGGAAACCAATTTATGAGAATGTGAAGTATTCCACCCTCTCATGGTTCGTTCAACTTTTCCAGATTAAGTGTCTAAATGGATGGAGCAACAAGTCATTCACAATACTTCTTTCGTTCTTGAAAGATTCTATGCCTCCGGGAAATAATGTGCCCGACAGCTGGTACGAAGCCCAGAAGATAATGTCTGATTTGGGTCTAAAGTGCGAGAAGATTCAAGCATGTCCTAAAAATTGCGTGTTGTACCGGAAAGAGAATTCAGATTTGAAAGAGTGTCCAACATGCGGAGAGGCCAGGTATAAGCCGAAAGATTCTGATAAGAAGTCTGATATACCTGTGAAGATAGCACGATACTTTCCCATAACACAGAGGCTACAGAGGCTATTCAGGTGCAAGAAAACAGCCGAGGCAATGATTTGGCATCACCGTGCTCCTCCATGTGAAGATGGAAAAATGAGCCATCCAAGAGATTCACCGGCATGGAAGGATTTCGATAGGAGGCACGCAATATTCAGTAGCGATCCTCACAATGTCCGGCTCGGACTGGCTACTGATGGCTTCTGCCCATTCAACTATATGGCTGGAAGTCACAGCACATAACCCGTTATAATGATAATTTATAATTTGTCGCCTTGGTTGGCTATGGACCAATAATACTTTATGATGCCTCTTCTTATCGACGTACCAAACTCACCGGGGAACAATATCGACGTCTATCTCCGACCTCTGATCGAGGAGTTGAAATCTTTGTTCGTTGATGGTGTAGAGACATATGATGCAAACACAAAGACAACCTTCATACTGCGTGCGGCTTTAATGTGGACAATTAATGACTTTCCTGCGTATGGAATGCTATCAGGTTGGTCCGTACATGGTCACAAAGCATGTCCTCATTGCCATGAACACACAACATCGAAATTCTTGAATTTTAGCAGGAAGGTTTGTTATTGCGTCCATCGACGTTTCCTACCTCCAGACCACCCCTATAGGTTAAACACGGTTCACTTTGATGGTCATCAGGAGCTTCTTGGACCTCCATCCCCATTGTCCGGAGAGGACGTGGCTGCTAAATGGGATGGTTACAATAACATGACCTTCGGGATGGATCTGACGAAACAGGTCAAACCACCATATTGGAACAAGTTAAGCATTTTCTTCGAGCTTCCGTACTGGTCTACAAATTCAGTGCGTCATTGTCTGGACGTCATGCATATAGAGAAGGGAGTATCAGAGCACATACTTAACTTGCTTCTTTGTAAAGACGGGAAATCTAAAGACAACATGAATGCTCGGATGGATCTGCAAGAGTGGGGAATAAGAAGTGAATTGCACCCTAGACCGGTAGTGGGTAAACCGGGCAAGTTTGTACTTCCCAATGCCGCTTATCATATGTCACAACCGGAGAAGAAAAGATTCCTGCATGTGTTGCATGATTTGAAAGTCCCCACAGGTTTCTCAGGATCATTCAGTAAGAAAATAAAAATTGTGAAGGGCAAGATCGATGGGCTGAAAAGTCATGATCACCATGTTATCTTGGAGCACCTTCTTCCCTTCGCCCTCAGGACTTCTCTCCCCGACTCGGTTGGTCTAGTAATCAACGACCTATGTTGTTTTTTCAGGGAGTTGTGTGCTAAAACATTGGAGGTTATGACACTGGATAAACTAGAAAATTCTATTGCGTTGATACTTTGCAAATTTGAGCGTATTTTCCCACCGTCATTCTTCGATATCATAATACACTTGACGGTTCATCTTGCAACTGAGGCGAAATTAGCCGGACCGGTACAATATCGATGGATGTATCCCGTCGAGAGGTACATGTAATTTTTTGTTTCGCGCAATTTAAAAATTTATTGTTGTCCTGTATGCCCGTATTTATTTATTCAACAAATTTTCATTAGGTACCTCTACACTCTTAAGAAGTATATACACAATAAAAATCGACCAGAGGGTTCTATCATGCAAGGTTATCTTCTTGATGAAGCAACCACATTTTGTTCCCGCTATCTGGACGAGAACATTGAGACAAGGCTTAACCGACCACGAAGAATTCAAGACGGACTATATGGTAAAACCGAGTATAAGAGGGTAGACACTATGTTTATCAACAAGATATACCGTTTTATCTTGCTTAATTGCGAATGTCTTGAACAAATTAAAGAGTAAATTTTTTTGGATTAATTGTTATGTCTGTGTTTGTGTGTGTATGAAATGATACAATAATAATGTCACCATTATTTGTCGAAAACAGAATTCATTTTAACGAGGTACGTGAGGGGCATCCTGATTGGAATGAAGAACAATTGGAAAAATATCATCAGGATAATTTTTGTGATTGGGTCACAGATCATGTAAGTTATTCGAATAACATTTTATAGCTAGCAGTTTTAATCTAAACTTGTATCGTTATGTATTTGTCATAAAAAAAAATTTTGTTAGATCCACGATCTGAACTTGTCTACATCATTTGAGAGTGATTCAAGATGTTTAGCTCAATTTCCTAGTACAGAGGTTGCATATTACAAAGGATTTGGTGTCCTTGGATACAAATTCGAAGTTAAGGAATTAGAAACATCTAGAACCACTTAGAATAGTGGGATTGCGACGGTAGGATCGGACGGTGTGATTTATTATGGGTACTTAAATTTTATACTCGGCATCCACTATCCCGGATGATCAGAACCCTTTTATATATTCCAGTGTACTTGGTACGATACGCGAACCGATACGGACAGGTGGAGAAGTAATCTTGGGACTTGGAAAGATGAATATGGATTGACCAGTGTGAACACACTTCGATTTTACTGTCAGGAAGATCCGTTTATCTTTCCAAACCAAGCGTTCCAAGTATACTACTCACAATGTTTGAAGCATCCGGGGTAGAGTGTTGTATGCCGATGGAAACCCAGAGATGTCTACGATGTCCCAGAATACGAGGACGAAGAAGAGAGAAGGCTTAAAGTGCTCCGACCGTCTGTTTCGAAGGACGGGTTGTCTTCGACCGATCATGAAGTTACGTGGGTTAGAAATGACATCGACGATGAAATCCAAGTAGATATGTATAATGCGCCCACGAAAGGAAAAAGGTTATCAGTAATGTTATATTATTACTTCACATTTTACGCTCTATACATATATAGTCAATACTTTTAATGATTGTCTAATGCGTCCACGAACCGTTTATCTAGATTTGATGAAGATGTCGAGAGCAGCGAGGGACGGCAGGAGCTTAAGCCGTGGCTGAGGCAGAGGCAGAGCGGTTCTGCCTCCCGGAGAGCTCCGTAGGGAGCTTCAGAGGGCTGGTCTTGCACCCAGATCGGAGACCCCTTCAGATGCCTCCTTCCGTGTGGATTTTGCCATACATCCAGGTATACTGCACGCATGTCCATTTTGAATGTAATATTACAGATATTCATGGCTGTTTATGTCAAAATTACTTATATTGTCAATGTTTAATTGTCTAGTTATTGGTGATGCGTCCACATCTGGGACAGAGGCCACTCCCGCTCCTCCAGGTATGTGTATATATCATATAGTGCATGTATATTGATTTAGAATGCTATATCATAAATATACACATATTCCTTTTGCTCTTACTTAGCAATTTTTATTATTGTCTAGTTGTAGGTGGTGACACCACCGCACCTGCGGGTATATTTATATATCCTATAGTGCATGCATATTGATTTAGAACGTTATATTATTGATCTACACATTCTTTTTGCAATTACTTATATAATCTATTTTTAATTGTCTAATTATAGGTGGTGCGTCCACATCTTCCGTAGGGGCCACTCATGCCGCTTCCATACCATCCGCATCGTCTGCAGGTTAGTATGAATAAATATAAAATATTTATTCAGTTTACATATGCTCTATAGAATAAATATGAACTTCATGGAAATTTAGCGTCAATGTTTATTTTCTAGTTGCAGGTGATTCGTCCGCATCCGGGACCCCGGTTGTTCCTCAGCGGAGGAACTATCGTCCCGCTCGTGCTGCTGCCCGGACCCAGGCTCGTGCGATAGTCACCGGAGGTATATATCACACTTCAATTTTCGCTTAAGCTTGATTTCTTAATACAACTTTGTCTTAATATTGATTGTCTTGATATTTCGTGCAGATGCAGGGCCTCCCCATCCCGAGAGGGGGACTCGAGACCCGAATCAGTCCCATAGGCTGAGGCCTGACAGAGCTAGGGGGAGGCGCCATTCCCCCTCCTTTTTACCCTTGACTATCGCTATACCGGTCCTCATGCCGAGAGGTTCGGCCGGTATATGGGGGATGAGAGCCGGCTCGTGAAGAACTATCCACTTCACGTTGAGTGGGGAGAGCAGCACCGGCGCTCATTCGCCCTCTTCTTTGATCAGGCTCGGGTACGTATTAACGGCCTATTTTCATTTGATTTATCCAATATATTTATTATTAACACTTGCAATCTAATAACAATGTTTATTTTGTATTTTCAGTTGGATTACGATTTTCAGCCTGTAGCCGACCCTGATCATCCTGGGAGGGTGCTCGATCTTCATGCTCTGTACAATGGCCTGATGAAGAACATGCAGACCAAGGTCCGATACAACAGGAATGAGCTGAAGGCCGACTGCTACTCCCAGTGGATGGTGACCCCCGAGGCAGAGAGAGCGGCCCTTCTATCTACTCCGGCGTTTGCGAGAGTCGACGCAGAGACATGGCCTCTATTGTGCGATTATTTCGACTCCCAACGCAAACAGGTATGTATTTTAAATGTAATTCATTGTTTATGATATAATTTATTTCTTTGTGTTCCTTAATTAGAAAACTAAATGTTAATGCGTTGTGCAGAAACAGGCCGCTCAGAATACAAAGAACAGGAAGTCAGCGAAGAGGGGTCGCCCCACTTACACAGGTGGCTCGAGGAATATTACTCAAGCCATGGAGTTATCGGTAAATTACAATAGACCGACCTTTCTGAAATTCTGCAATATTAAGAGTTATTTTCTAATATTTCTAATATTAAGAGTTATTTTCTAATATTGCAGACAGCTCGGACCGTGGCGCAAGGTGGTACACCGAGCGTGCTGTCCGCATATCTTGCCGTCCACGGCACCTCGACAGATCCCGCCACGGGCGAGCTTCGATATCCCGACGTCGCTACCCAGGAGTATTGCATAAGTGTTAAATATTTATTCTACCCATATTTGAAATTTTGGTTTTGGAAGCTTCAAGTTTAAATTTTATACTTATACTTTACTGCTTAATGTGGGTGTAGGAGCGGGTGGTTGAGCAGGCCGACGCCTCGGGGATCGATTTTACCGGACAGAACGATCCGAGGCTACTGACCCCAGTTCTGGACGCCGCACACGGAGGGCACCACGGAGGTTGGGAGAGAGGCCGGGGACTGGGCCCTAGCAGGGCCCATATGAGGTTGGACTCTACCCCGGCGGTTACTTCCTCCGTCTCCAGTGAACGACGTGTCCAGCAGGAACTGGAGAGCTTGAGGGCCACCGTTAAGGAGTTGAAGGAGATGCTGGTATGTATACTACTTTATAGTAAAATATCATGTCATATTATACATATTAACATATCCATAATTAGTACGTAGCTTGAGCTTATTTGGTTTTAGAGTTAGGTTTGATTAATCATACATACATATGTAATTAAAATAAACAACGGTTATCCAAACTAGATATCCAAATGGGATTTCGAAATAAATTGATAATGATACGAATTCGAGTAATACACAGTTCTTACACGCTTCTTACACACGTTAGGTCCAGACGCGACAGGGTACATGTCATGCATCTCCTTCGGCTGTGGCTTCGCAAGCCACTACATCGGCTGCGGTTCCGCAGACAGCTCCTATAGCTCCAGCGCCCGCTCAGACTCCCTCAGCCACGGCTCCGCAAGCGACTCCCTCGACGGCGGCTGCGCAGACCACATCGCCATCTCCACAGGACGCTCAGACTCCCGCTCGCGCCGAATTGCAAAGTTTATTGACCGAGGAGCAGGCGCACGTTATTCTATCGTTATTCAGAGGTGGAGCTGGACCGAGCTAGGGTAGCTTTTTGGTTCTTATTTTTTGAATATTGGTTTATATTGATATTGATATTGGTTTATTTTTTGAATATTGGTTTATATTGATATTGATATTGGTTTATTTACATATTGTACTATAGTTTTAAACGATATTGATATTGATATTGGTTTATATTTATATCATATTCAGTATTTGGGTTTCTTTTGTATATTATATGCGTGAGATGTGATTATGAATACTGCGATATATGTTGTGTGATGATTAATATTATATTTTACTGATATATATATTATTGTGCACAGGGCGAGAAAAAAAATAAGGCAGCCCCTTTTTTTAAAAAAAAACAGATAATGTGTACCTACGGATTAATCCGTAGGTACACATGTTGCCCCTACGGATTAAGCCGTAGGGGCAAAATATCAGCAGTAACTGATATTTCCCCCTGATCTCAGTGTCAGGAGGGTTGGGCTTGTCCCTACGGATATATCCGTAGGGGCAAACAAAGACCCCTACGGATATATCCGTAGGGGCAAAATATCAGGATTCCTGATAATTTGCCCCTACGGATATGTACCTACGCAAATATCCGTAGGGGATACTTCTTGGCCCTACGGATATATCCGTAGGTACAGTTAATATAATTAAAATAACTGTAAATAAAATAACTTTTTTCCCCTACGCCCTAATCCGTAGGTGCAAGTGTACCTACACAGAACTCCGTAGGGGCAAGTTTTTGTCCGTAGGGGCAAGTGTAGGGCTTCGACTTGCACCTACGGCGTTTGCATCTACAGATGAATTTTTTGCCCCTACGGATATATCTGTAAGGGCAGTGCTTTGCCCCTACGGATAAATCCGTAGGGGCAACCCTTATTCGTAGTAGTGTCCTTAACAAATGGTTAAGTTGATCTTAGTCTAAAAATTAGACTAACGTATCTTTAACAAACGTTTAAGTTGATCTTAGTCTCAAATGAGACTAACGTATCCTTAAACCCAAACCAAAAACCCAAATCTAAAAAAATACGGATTTGGACTAATCCACGCCCTATGACCGACAACATAAATTTGTCTTCGTATACAATCCACGGGCAACCAAAAATAAAACAAACACACATGACACGAAGTGACCATCTAGAGAAGAAGAAAGTTGTTACCGTGATGCGGTAGCATAATTAACTGCAGGGGCTTACGCCTGCAGGGAAGAGCGTCCCCACAATCAAAAACCCCTCAAACGAGGGGGAATCTGACAAAGTCTGCTACAACGGCCGCATCCATCTAAACTTTCGATACATGGTGTCATAAATCAACTTCGCATCTTCGAAGAGAGGGACGGATAGCACCTAATAGCATCTGCCCTCGAAATTCAGGCCTGACGTCCTAACGTCCCGGTCGCGGGTTTCGGCGGAGAACAAGTGCAAGTGGGAGATTGTTGGATATGTATGCCCTGGAGGTTATTATTGTATATGTATACACGTGAATGCTTGGACATATGTATGTACAGGACAATCTTGCTCGATATGATAGTATGCTATCTGGTTTGTCTTTATCTTAACATGTACAGATGTTTTACTTGTTATTATGTATCATCTATACTTGTTGATAAAGCCCGTTGGATCATTGCTTGACTACCTGCGCTGTGACGACGATCATACTTGTGGGAGCAGGGTAGTCGATAAGCACACCCTTAAAAGGTCCCTAGTCATGGGAGTTTCGAGACTGGGCATCGATATCCCGGAGTAGACCGGTGTAGACGTTTCTAGACCCCGACTAGGGGCAATGGTTGGTCCCGCAGCCATTGGTCTTTTGCACCTAAGATCGTATACTGGTGCTCACTGGGGTGAGTGCACTGGACGGACTTGCCGAAAACTTCTAGATGGTACTATACCTATCGTTAGATAGCAGTTCTCAGGTGATATGAGTACAGGGTATTCTTCTGAACCGAGATCGTCATTTATCTCGTGTGAGTTCCTACTGTACTTTGATCACTACCGTACCATGTCTCTACTGAGTCGTGCAAACAGGTTTTGGTTGGGTACAGTCCCGAGCCACATGGAGGCAGTGAGTGGTTGTTGGGGATTCGTCTCTCCCGATATAGGGAGTCGATATCGCACTGTGTTCGATTGGTCAGGACCATAAGACCTTGACCAAGGCAGTTGAGATTTACTGATAGGTTGATCAGTAGTTTTTCGGATTGGTCCTGAGCCGCATCGGCACGAATTATCGGGTTATTAGGTTCTGACGTTTACAACCCCCTATACCCGGTATGTGATAATGTAACACCTGAGCCCAATGCTACTAATTCCTGCTACTTTATGAATGGAGTGTGACCTTTATTTTTTTGTCTTGCTTGATTGTTACTTACTGTAAAACTTTACCCGGCAAATTCATTTCTGCATATAACAATTTTTCGCATCTAAAATAAAATTAAAAATATTCATCTTGGCCTGCTTGACACCCTTAACCCTGTTGTAGCGTCCGTGCATCGTGTTCTCGTCTCGTCCAGGGAAACGGACGCGTTTGGGCGGCTACGTGCACGTACGTATGTCCGTTTTGGGGGTATGCTTTTTGATCTTAAAACACTTCATTTTCACTTTTGGATCCCGCTTAAAATCCTATTATTTCAATTTCAAATTTTTGGACCCGACCCGGGCGCGATTTGGAAATGTTTCATTTTGCGCCAAAATCCCAAATTTTATATTTTATAACCGTCACATATATTTTACTTAACCATCTGAATTTCTATAATCTTATAAAACTTTACTTAAAACTTTCCCACTCAACCAATCGCAAACCTTCCTTTTACCCGTGGGCCCCTCTCTTTTTCTCTCTACCTCTCACCGTATCTCTCTCTCTCTCCCTCAAATGTCTCTCTCTCTCTCTCTCCCTCAAATCTCTTTCTCTCTCTCCTATATTTTAAAACTCCTTTTCCCTCCTCCATTCTTTTCCAGAACGCGAACCCATCACCCTCATCGAACCCTAGCCACCGCCGTCTCCTTCCTCGCCGCCGCAGCCCCAACACCGGCATCACCATCACCTGCACCCTCTCCTACTCAGCCTCATCGCACCCACATCCTCTTCCTCCTTTCCCCCACGTTCCCGTGCACCCTCGACCAGACCCGCACACCCCCAGCACACGCGTTGCACGCCGGATCTGTTGCCGCCGACGGTCTCGCCTCCGTGCCCGGCCCTCATACAACCCTGTAATCTTACCTATCCGTCTCCTTCCTCTTTCCTTTCCTCTCTTTCCATTTTTCTGTAAAGTTCTGAACTGCAGGATCTCATCTGCGCCACCGTGTGTCGCCGTCGGCGACCCCGTCCCCGCGTCCCCGGCCTCGCAAGCACCCCCTCGGTGAGTTCACATCCCCTCACCTCCTCCTCTCTCCTTTCCTTGCTGATCCGGTTCTTGATCTGAAAACACTTCGTCCACTATTGGCGTAGGCCACCGCCTGAGTTCGTCGACACCGTCGACCATCACCACCCGTCCCACAGAACATTGTAAGCCTTCCCTCTCCATCATCTTTCCCTTTCTTCTTCATTTTTCCCTTTCTTTTCTTGATTGCAACTCTTAACATTCGCTGTTTTGATCTCGGCCGGAATCCGACGATACCGACGTCGTGACCCGACGTTCCAGCAAGGTGCCCCGACCCGTGTGGTTCCTTTGTTCGTCGTTTGGGTTCATTCCGTGAACCGTGCGCCCGTCGCGAGTTTCCCCGCCGGCGTTTTACGTTCCGTTTTTTTCCCGGTTCGCAACCCATCGAGGAAAGTATCCCTTGCTACATTCTATACAATATTTACAGATATATTGTGACACCCTAAATCTGTAAATTTAGTTTTGGTACAATCATTTCTCATTTTCATGTACAATATTGTATTATATCATTTTATCTTTAAACTTGGAACCTACAGTCTGCAATTGAACCTAATAACCACATTTACCTGTTTAATCACATTTTAATATTGACCTAGCTTATGGCAACTATCTCTATAGTTTTGTTCCATTTGGACACCCGTGTGCATTTTAACCTGTAATAGCTGTATTGAACCTGTATATATAAATCATTGCACCTCTCAAGTTCTTAAACTTGTTAACATGATTAAAAGGCCATAATTGTCATCCTGCATTCGCATAACATTGAAATCATCTCTGTGACACAACTGATAGCTGTACTGCAAATTGAGTAAATATGCCTATTGCTTAATTCATTGCTTATATCATGTTGATGATAACCATGCTTGATTATATAACTAATTGTGAGCACACCTATGACATTGTTTACATCTTGACTTGACTTGCTACACGCATATTGATTGACCCGACAAGGTACCGTACACTGCTTGACTTGACCTGATGTACCATGACCTGACTCGTTACCTGATCTTGTGTCTAATGCCAACAAACCTGACATGTAGTCCTCATGGACCGTTCCTGTTGTCTATCCAGACAAACCTGCTTTTGCATGATCCTGTGTTGGCATTAGTTCTTGATTACTGAATACCTGACTTGACATACATAACTTGGGGGTATGGGGAAATCAAAAGTGAAACCTGACTTGTAACTCAACAGTTCGATACCTGTTCTGATCAGTCTTACGGGCTAGGCCAGCCCCGGAGTGATGATGCTGACATCACTCGCCTGTACCTGCTACCTTTTACTGCCTAGCGGCACATCTCGGTTTCAGCCCGAGAGTCTTAGACCGTGGTCCCGGGCATGCACGGGATACTATTGAGTTACATCGATGATTCATCAATTGGTTTCAAAGACTTTAGAACAGAAAACCTGATAGAACAGTTCAGTTTACCCACTGCACATTACCCTGCACTGCTCTGACTTATATTGTTGTTACTCTTGTTTTATTCATGTTTATATTGCATTGCCTGCTACACTGTTCATATTATATTACTTGACGACTTGACGCGCTGACGTCTGGGTTTTGCATGGCCCAGATACTGTACCGCTGTCGCAGTCCGAGCAGGAGTACTTCAGCCGACAGGCTGAGCTGTGAGTGTCAGTAGCAGTTAGTTTTCTTTCCTGCACATATTTTTCTGATGTGAGCCCGCATTATGGGACATACATTCCATTTATTTTGTATTGGATACTTCGCTTCCGCATTTATTTATTATTGACTCATGTTATCTTGGATTATGGACATGTCTAGATAGTTTTATTTTTGTTCTTGATATCTCTACAGCCGTAATGTGACTGTGGATGGATACTTCCTACCCACAGGTAGCATGGTTGGCTATGTCATGTGCCCATTTTAGCGTACTCTGGGAAGCGGGGCGTGACATGGTTCTTTTGGTATCAGAGACATAGGTTAGTTGGGTTGATTCTTTTGTAGTTGGGTATCGTACCCAATACACGAATCAAAATACCCGTGTTTAGGAAACATGTCCTGCCACCTTGCCGTTTAACCATTCTTGAATCACATTCTTCCTGATTACATCTTTTACGATGTGCAAACTTCCTTTGCATATCGACTCGAAAACCTGATTCCTTGTTATCTCTAGGACTTAGGCGACTTGGGTGGAGTTATGTAATTGTGGCTATGATACCGCGGCATAGTTACAATGCGGCACTCTATTTAAGTATCTTCGAGTTCTAGCCTTGATCTATATTTTGAATCTATCATCAAGCTAATGTTGGGTATTTTGATTCCAGGAATATGGCCGGTAAGAATTTGAAGATGTACCAAAGACGTGCGGACAAAGACGCCATGCGTAGAGTGATAAGGGGATTGTTGGAGAATCTAAAGAAACAGACCGAGCTGAAACCGGCGTCTGCACTAAACCAAACGTCCGTACGTGGAAGTGTTCCAGTGAACAGACACAGCATAGCACCAATGAAGAAAACAATTGTGGTTGATCGGAAAAGGAGCGTGATTTGTAACTACTGCCATGTACCCGGACATGTGCGAAAGGATTGTCGATGGAGGTTGGGACTCTGTTTTGGTTGTGGAGCGGCAGATCACGCCGTTAGTGCTTGTCCGTCGAAGCTTCGTACAAAGGATGATATTCAGAAGCCTCCGCATAGACCGTTTCAGGGACAGAAGTAGCTGACTCAAGGACCCAATCAGGCTCGAGCTTTTACCTTGACAGCTGAGGAAGCTAAGGCGTCAGGAGAAGTTGTTTCAGGTACTTTACTCGTTCATGGTTTTCCCGCATTGGCGTTATTTGATTCTGGTGCATCCCATTGTTTTATGTCATCCAAGTTTTTAACTACACACTCGATTGACTACGCGACCCTGTCTAGTTTCTAGAACATACACATTGGGAATGGGAAAATCATAGCTAGTAGGGAATGTAAAGATTGTACAGTTGTTGTTTGCGGACGGGAACTTTTTGCAGATTTCTTGGTGATTGATACGGGCAGCTATGAAGTCATCTTGGGAATGGATTTTCTTGGCACTTTCCACGCTCACATTGATTGTAGGGCAAAAAAAGTAATTTTCCAGATTCCCGGACATCCCGAGTTTACCTTCACTGGAGGAAGCAATTCTGTCGGGCCAGTCGAGTTTAGGGCTAGGCCGACAAATGATATTCTTGCAGCAATGGAAGTTGATGAAAGTGAAGAGCCGGCTGTTGTTCGCGATTTTATGGACGTATTTGAAGATATATCGGGTTTACCGCCGAAGCGAGACGTGGAGTTAGCAATTGATCTATTTCCTGGTGCAGCGCCAGTATCCAAAGCGTATTATCCAATGGCACCAATAGAGTTGGAAGAAGTCAAGAAACAGGTTGCTGAATTGCTTGAGAAGGGTTGGATTCGAAGCAATAACTCGCCTTGGGAAACTCCAGTTCTTCTAGTAAAGAAGAAGGATGGCACAAGAAGGATGTGCATCGACTATCGAGAATTAAACCGGGTGACTATTAAGAACAAGTACCCGATCCCTCGCATTGGCGAACTTTTCGAGCAGCTTAGTGGCGCGAGGGTATTCTCGAAGCTGGATTTGCGATCTGGATATCATCAGGTCCGAGTGAAAACAGAGGATATTTGCAAGACGGCGTTCCGAACTCGGTACGGACATTACGAGTACTTAGTGATGCCCTTCGGAGTAATGAATGCGCCGGCAGTATTCATGGATTTGATGAACCGAATCTTTTCACCGTTCTTGGATCAGTTCATTGTGGTATTCATTGACGATATTCTGGTTTACTCGAAGAGTTTTGAAGAACATGCTGAGCATTTGAAGATCGCACTGCAGACGTTGAGACAAGAGAAGTTGTATGCAAAGATGAGTAAGTGCGAGTTTTGGCTGCAGGAAATGAAGTTTTTGGGGCATGTCGTTTCTGGCGATGGAATTGCCGTCGACCCAGAGAAGATTGTAGTAGTTCGAGATTGGCCGACTCCAAAAAATGTTGCTGAGATAAGAAGTTTCCTTGAACTGGCCGGATACTACAGGAGATTGTGGAGAACTTTGCTCGTCTGGCAGAGCCGTTGACCAAGCTTACGCGCAAGGAGGTACCTTTTGTATGGACGGACAAATGTGTGTTAGCTTTTGAGACGTTGAAGCAGAAGTTGATAACCGCCCCTTTTCTGACCGTGCCAGAAAATTCCGGAGGATTGGTGATTCACAGCGACGCATCTGGGAAAGGATTAGGATGTGTTTTGATGCAGCATGGAAAGGTTGTAGCGTACGCATCAAGACAATTGAAGACCCATGAGAAGAATTACCCAACTCATGACTTGGAACTTGCGGCTGTGATTTTCGCTTTGATGATTTGGAGACACTACCTTTTGGGCGAAAGGGTCGAAGTTTTCACAGATCATAAGAGTTTGAAGTATGTGTTCATACAGAAGGAGCTTAATATGAGGCAGCGTAGATGGTTGGAGCTTATGGCTGACTACGATCTTGATCTTAAGTACCATCCGGGAAAGGTTAATATCGTGCCGGATGCGCTTAGTCGGTTACCAGCAATTCAGGTGTTATCTACGCAGAAAGAGATCGTTGCAGATTTTCGAAGATTTGACTTGGAGGTTGTGCTACCGCATTCTACGGGACAGTTGATGCAGCTGCAAGTACAGTCATCGTTGATCGAGAATATTAAAGCAGTACAATCGCAGGACCCTAGACTGCAAAAGTTTCGAGGACAGGTTGAAGCCGGACTACGAACAGATTTACTGATCCACCAAGATGGTTCGTTGAGGTATGGTAGCCGTTTTTGTGCGCCAAAGGGGGATATTCGTGAAGAGCTTATGAAGGAGACACACAGTTCAGCTTATTCTGTACATCCAAGAGGCACCAAGATGTACCGAGATATTCGACAGCATTTCTGGTGGGAAGGCATGAAACGGGAGATTGCTCGCTTTGTGGCTAAGTGCTTGGTGTGTCAGCAAGTTAAGGCTGAACATCAAAGGGTTGCTGGTTTATTGCAACCACTTCCGATTCCTCAGTGGAAGTGGGAACATATAACCATGGATTTCGTGACGGCTTTACCGCGGAGTCCAAAGGGCAACAATGCAGTATGGGTAATTGTTGATCGATTGACCTAGGCAGCTCACTTTATTCCTTTCCAGGTTGGTCAATTAACAGAGACTTTGGCTGAGCGGTACATGCAAGAGATTGTAAGATTGCATGGAGTACCGGTGAGCATCATGTCCGATCGGAACACTCGGTTCTTGTCGCACTTTTGGCGGAGTTTACAGGAAAGTTTAGGGACTCGATTGAAGTTTAGCACAGCTTATCATCCTCAAACTGATGGTCAGTCGGAGAGAACGATCCAAACTCTTGAGGATATGTTGAGAGCATGCATGTTGGACTTCAAGGGCTCTTGGGAGGATCATCTACATTTGGTGGAGTTTTCTTACAACAACAGTTTCAGGCAACTATCCAGATGGCTCCATTTGAAGCTTTGTATGGTCGTAAGTGCCGTTCACCTATTTGTTGGGACGATGTCAGTGAACGAATATTGTTGGGACCAGATTTGGTTGTGCAGACAGTTGGGAAGATTAACACTATCAGAAATCATATGAAGGCAGCACAAGACAGACAGATGAGTTGGGCAGATACGTCGAGAAGACCTCTAGAGTTCGCCGTGGGTGATTTGGTGTTCTTAAAGATATCACCTACGAGAGGGGTGATCCGTTTTGGAAGTCGAGGAAAGCTTAGTCCTCGATTCGTTGGACCCTTCGAGATCTTGGAGCGTGTTTGTGAGGTAGCGTACAGTTTGGCGTTACCGCAGTCCTTAGCGAATGTGCACGATGTGTTTCACGTATCTCAACTACGAAGGTATGTTCGAGATGAAACGCACGTATTGGATCATTCGGAGCTAACTGTACGAGAAGACTTGACTTTTGAGGAGCGACCGATTGAAATCGTGGACCGAAGGAAAAAGGTTCTTAAGAACAAGGTGATCCCTCTTGTGCTTGTTTCTTGGGGTAATCGCTCGCATGGAGAGTCCACTTGGGAACGAGAAGATGAAATCCGGCAGAAGTTTCCTCACCTTTTCTTGTAGTTTTCTGTCTTTGTATTCTTGGAATTTCGAGGTCGAAATTCTTTTTGTAGTTGGGTATAATGTAACACCCGAGCCCAATGCTACTAATTCCTGCTACTTTATGAATGGAGTGTGACCTTTATTTTTTTATCTTGCTTGATTGTTACTTACTGTAAAACTTTACCCGGCAAATTCATTTCTGCATATAACAATTTTTGGCATCTAAAATAAAATTAAAAATATTCATCTTGGCCTGCTTGACACCCCTAACCCTGTTGTAGCGTCCGTGCATCGTGTTCTCATCCCGTTCAGTGAAACGGACGAGTTTGGACGGCTACATGCACGTACGTATGTCCGTTTTGGGGGTATGCTTTTTGATCTTAAAACACTTCATTTTCACTTTTGGATCCCGCTTAAAATCCTATTATTTCAATTTCAAATTTTTGGACCCGACCCGGGCGCGATTTGGAAATGTTTCATTTTGCGCCAAAATCCCAAATTTTATATTTTATAACCGTCACATATATTTTACTTAACCATCTGAATTTCTATAATCTTATAAATCTTTACTTAAAACTTTCACACTCAACCAATCGCAAACCTTCCTTTTACCCGTGGGCCCCTCTCTCTTTCTCTCTACCTCTCACCGTATCTCTCTCTCTCTCTCCCTCAAATCTCTTTCTCTCTCTCTCCCTCAAATCTCTCTCTCTCTCTCTCTCTCCCTCAAATCTCTTTCTCTCTCTCCTATATTTTAAAACTCCTTTTCCCTCCTCCATTCTTTTCCAGAACGCGAACCCATCACCCTAATCGAACCCTAGCCACCGCCGTCTCCTTCCTCGCCGCCGCAGCCCCAACGCCGGCACCACCGTCACCTGCACCCTCGCCTACTCAGACTCATCGCACCCACATCCTCTTCCTCCTTTCCCCCACGTTCCCATGCACCCCCGACCAGACCCGCGCACCCCCTGCACACGCGTTGCACGCCGGATCTGTTGACGCCGACGGTCTCGCCTCCGTGCCCGGCCCTCGTACAACCCTGTAATCTTACCTATCCGTCTCCTTCCTCTTTCCTTTCCTCTCTTTCCATTTTTCTGTAAAGTTCTGAACTGCAGGATATCGTCTGCGCCGCCGTGTGTCGCCACCAGCGACCCCGTCCCCGCGTCCCCGGCCTCGCAAGCACCCCCTCGGTGAGTTCACATCCCCTCACCTCCTCCTCTCTCCTTTCCTTGCTGATCCGGTTCTTGATCTGAAAACACTTCGTCCACTGTTGGCGTAGGCCACCGCCGGAGTTTGTCGACGCCGTCGACCGTCACCATCCGTCCCACAGAACATTGTAAGCCTTCCCTCTCCATCATCTTTCCTTTTCTTCTTCATTTTTCCCTTTCTTTTCTTGATTGCAACTCTTAACATTCGATGTTTTGATCTCGGCCAGAATCCGACGATGCCGACGTCGTGACCCGACGTTCCAGCGAGGTGCCCCGACCCGTGTGGTTCCTTTGTTCGTCGTTTGGGTTCATTCCGTGAACCGTGCGCCCGTCGCGAGTTTCCCCGCCGGCGTTTTACGTTCCGTTTTTTCCCCGGTTCGCGACCCGTCGAGGCAAGTACCCCTTGCTACATGCTATACAATATTTACAGATATATTGTGACATCCTAAATCTGTAAATTTAGTTTTGGTACAATCATTTCTCATTTTCATGTACAATATTGTATTATATCATTTTATCTTTAAACTTGGAACCTACAGTCTGCAATTGAACCTAACAACCACATTTACCTGTTTAATCACATTTTAATATTGACATAGCTTATGGCAACTATCTCTATAGTTTTGTTCCATTTGGACACCCGTGTGCATTTTAACCTGTAATAGCTGTATTGAACCTATATATATAAATCATTGCACCTCTCAAGTTCTTAAACTTGTTAACATGATTAAAAGGCCATAATTGTCATCCTGCATTCGCATAACATTGAAATCATCTCTGTGACACAACTGATAGCTGTACTGCAAATTGAGTAAATCTGCCTATTGCTTAATTCATTGCTTATATCATGTTAATGATAACCATACTTGATTATATAACTAATTGTGAGCACACCTATGACATTGTTTACATCTTGACTTGACTTGCTACACGCATATTGATTGACCCGACATGGTACCGTACACTGCTTGACTTGACCTGATGTACCATGACCTGCCCGTTACCTGATCTTGTATCTAATGCCAACAAACCTGACATGTAGTCCTCATGGACCGTTCCTGTTGTCTATCCAGACAGACCTGCTTTTACATGATCCTGTGTTGGCATTAGTTCTTGATTACTGAATACCTGACTTGACATACATAACTTGGGGGTATGGGGAAATCAAATGTGAAACCTGACTTGTAACTCAACAGTTCGATACCTGTTCTGATCAGTCTTACGGGCTAGGCCAGCCCCGGAGTGATGATGCTGACATCACTCGCCTGTACCTGCTACCTTTTACTGCCTAGCGGCACGTCTCGGTTTCAGCCCGAGAGTCCTAGACCATGGTCCCGGGCATGCACGGGATACTATTGAGTTACATCGATGATTCATCAATTGGTTTCAAAGACTTTAGAACAGAAAACCTGATAGAACAGTTCAGTTTACCCACTGCACATTACCCTGCACTGCTCTGACTTATATTGTTGTTACTCTTGTTTTATTCATGTTTATATTGCATTGCCTGCTACACTGTTCATATTATATTACTTGACGACTTGACGCGCTGACGCCTGGGTTTTGCATGGCCCAGATTCTGTACCGCTGTCGCAGTCCGAGCAGGAGTACTTCAGCCAACAGGCTGAGCTGTGAGTGTCGGTAGCAGTTAGTTTTCTTTCCTGCATATATTTTTCTTATGTGAGCCCGCATTATGGGACATACATTCCATTTATTTTTTATTGGATCCTTCGCTTCCGCATTTATTTATTATTGACTCATGTTATCTTGGATTATGGACATGTTTAGATAGTTTTATTTTTGTTCTTGATATCTCTACAGCCGTAATGTGACTGTGGATGGATACTTCCTACCCACAGGTAGTATGGTTGGCTATGTCACGTGCTCATTTTAGCGTACTCTGAGAAGCGGGGCGTGACAGATAATCCCAGACGAAGAGACCAGACTGTACGGAGATTGTCACAGATAGGCTCAGAAAGGATTCGGATGAGTTTGCTCGGCGGCCTTCCTTTTCGACATGTACCCGGGTAGCCGTTACATACAGCTAGTGCCGCTGACGTGCTTATGGTTATGGATTTATCCAGTAACTCACTATCGGCGTACTGTAGAGTCTTTAGAGTCCCACACAAAGCGTTTCCATGGTTCAGATGAAATGATGTAGTAGTCGTATTGAATGCGTGCAGGGTTCCGATCGATTGATTGTACAATGTACCCTGACTTTCGATTGAACAGTTAATAATACTAGTCGCCTCATGATTGAGCCGGATTATTTAATCAGGCATTGATTTAATAATTTACATATATATATTTCGATATTTATATTCTAGTATTATGTTCTTTGTGTTATTCTATCTCTTTGGGTATTCATATTTTGATACGAATACGGGTATGTATATACAATAGACTGTAATCCGTATTTTTTACGGAAAACATTCTAGAAGATGGACACCTTATTTTGGTCTTTTTCATTTATCTTTAAATGGATAATGAGTTGTAAAACAAGGTGAGGGGATTACGGTGAGAACCATGCCTCAATAGTATTGACAAATAAATTTTTAAATCATTTATGCTAACTATTGAAGCATGGTTGGTATATTATATTGTAAAAATTGTTTTACAAAACCAAGTGTGAGGATTTTCTCTCACATGCAAGATTCATTTTTTATACTCTCACCATTTGCTTCACTCTCCTCTCTTTTTCTTATGCTCGTCCACCTTCATCATCTACCTCCTCTCTACACTCTCATGTGTTGGGAATCGAGAGAGGAGGTGAGATAGAAACACACCTTGAACCTTACACTACATTCTAGATCCCTTAGACTAGCAATCTAAGGCCTCTAGTTGCTCCACTTGACATTTAGTGTGAAGCTAGAGCCATGGACCATAACCCTCGGGTGGATCATCTTCGACGGAGGAGGACCGACGAACAAGCTCGATCCAGGAGAACAGAAGGAGCAAACAAAGAAGAACAAGCTCGATCAAGAAGATATCTAGGAGCATACAAAGAGGAAAGAAGACCGAAGGATATGGATCTTTAGGTGAGAAACATCTATCATAGTAGATAGATTTCCTCTTTAATAGCTAGTTTAGGTTTATGGTAGATCCGACATCGGGTTATTCTAGCGCCAGTTTTTCGAAACCTAAAAAAATTTTGTTTCTCAAACGGGCACGGTAGATAGTCAGGGCACTAGTATAACCCAACATGTAGCAATACATGTGGAGTATTCCATATTTATACGGGAATGCTTCTAGAAAAAGGACATCTCATATTTGTTTTCTTTTTAGAAAAATAAATGGGAAATGAGGTGGCATGAAGCATGCTTGTGATTGTAGAGAGGAATGGCTTGGATTGTGGTGTGCATTTATTGGTGCACTATTGCATCATGGTTGTTATTTATGTAGCCATTCACTTTTCATTTCGACTTGATCATTTTTTCCTGCCAACATGCTGCATGCCTCATAGTGTGGAGAAAAAAGACTTAGCCGTATTTTTCTCTTCTCCTTCTTCTTCTTCTTACCCTCATGAGCATGGATTCTAGAGAGAAATTTTTAATGATATATTCCAAAATCACCAACCATCTACACCTAGCAAGTTTGAATCATCGGTTAGAATCTCCTGCGGCTTCCCTCAGGTGAATCATCTTCGGTGAGGGTGGTCAATTTTCAAGTGCGATCCCGACTGCTACGAGCTTGGGGGGGTCTTCCACAATTATGAAGACACGCGACAAAGGTTGTAGTTTCTCAACCCTTGTATTTCTAATTAGCTAGTTTAGGTTTTTGGATCGTATCCTAGGTTACGAGTGTTTGGTGCTCATGTAAATTTTTTGTTTTCGCTTCCTCCTCGGCCGCGTCTTTTGCGCTGCGGGGACCGAAACCCAATATGGTATCAAAGCCACTCCATAAACCTTTACTAGCTTGTTAGCACTAATTTAGAGTTTTGATCAACGGAATTTTCCGATTCACATTTCCATTTTATTGCTTGTTGTTCGAATTTTAAAGTTGTTCAAAAAATTGTTTAGGTTGCACTAAAATTATGTGCAGACAAAATTAGAGACCAGAAAGAAATTTGGGCACCTAAGTCCAAATTTGACCGCTAAACCACCACCAAACGTGCCATTTGGCCGCGGTTCCGCGGTCCAATTTTGGCTTCAGTGCCCCAAATTTTTTCTGATGCTCTAATTCATGGAAATGTGATTTTTGGAATATTCAGTTTTGATCCAGATTTGTTTGAGTACTGGTTTGTACTTGGGGCCAATGCGGAAAGTTTTAATCGATCGAAATTTTAAATTCGTGGTTTTCAGTGCTTTTGTTTATTTTCACGACCATAAATATCATAGCGCGGTATAATCTGACTGGTTGCGATATGTACAATCAGACGAGTTTACGAACATGATACCCGCGTTGATATTCTGTGTTGCGCTGATCTTTTGGATGGATTGTCGTGATGGATAGCCTTGTGTGCAATATTAGATGTACAGTTCAGATTCATTTGTATATTCATTATTACGGGGTGAGCGTCCGACATGTGGACTGCTGTTTCTGCCAGCTTGTATATTCTTTTATTGGGGTAAGACCGTGTTGAGGTCAACATCACCGTTGTATATATATTTTCTTTTCTGTACTAGGATTACCCCGCGAAAAAGTGCTCGAATAGCCGGGGTCTAGAGGGCAACGGGCCCTGATCTCATGGCGTTGAGACTGGGGGACCTTACTCTAGAATTGGCGGGCTATTCGCCGTACTCATAGAGGTTATAGGTTAACCTATGTAGGAGTGCTCAAGTTACCGGATTCCGTGAAGTGCTGGTTGGCCCATTCACTTTGTAGATTGGGCTTGCCGCACTTCCAGAATTGGCGGGTAACTTGCCGCACTCGTAGGGGTCTAGGTTCTTCATTGCACCGGCTATCCACACAACCGGAGAACGTCGCGTCTCATTTATGGCTCGAATGAAACGGAGGGCTCCTAGTTTATCCTCTATTCCATATTGTTGTTCGCATGCCTGTGATGATTTTATCTACCTATGATGACTATTATCTGCCTGCGATATTTATATATGTATATATATATATATATATATATATATATATATATGTTTTGCATCCGCGCTAGTCCTGCCCCCACTCTGCTGTTAGTTAAGTAACCTAACGGTGCATGACGGGGCCCCGTGACGAATGCGGGTGGCATATAAAAGCATGCTATTTTAGTTGTTTCTTTTGTGGCTTGGAAACTTAAAATGATGGTAACGCATTACCTGAATAATGCAAGAAAAATAAACCTAAATAATGTTGTCGGAACCAATTCTAAAACTACTCATTTTTTTCAAAACTCATAGTCGTATTCGTTTGCTTTATATAGAGATATTCGGTTAGGAATATCTCGCACCTCATTCTATGAGGGAAGAGCCTTGATCTCTTCATTGCGAATTCGCTCTTAAGCAAAGGTTTATGTTACTATTTTTAAAAAGCGGAGCTTAAACCACTCCATTTCAAAACCACTCGAGTTCCTTCAACGATATCAAGTTCATTACGTTTAAGGGTTTTTCGCCAAAAACGGAACCATAGCCCTCCATCGTTTCTTACAAGTATCACCCAGTATGCATGCTATGTATGTGGACCTCTGTCGAGGCATAGTGAATGGTAGCTAAGTAATGCTTGTTTGTTGTATAGAGATGCGATTATTTTGGACAGTCACACGGTCATGTTGACCACTATCAAGGGCTTGTGTAGGTGGGTCTAAATCAATCTAGGATAATGACGGGTTGAACTTGACTTGCGACTTATGATATGTTGACCTCTGTGAAAGTCATAAGCGGCTTGGAGAAAAAACCATATCGGGAGTTTCAAACATACGGGAAACTTGCCTAGTTCGTGCATACCTTCTAGAGTGTGGTAATTTTGGTCGACTTCCGTCAAAATTATGACACAATGATAGTTGGGTCCCGATTCCCACTGACGAGCATGTATTACTCCTCGGGAGATTTTTCACTACATAATTAGCTAACCTATTAGGTGTTTAGAAAGTGTTAACGAGGTTACGCTTCTGCGGAAATGGGGTTATTAATTAGGTCTGTGCAAAAGCACGGGGGACCTCCCTCGGAGTACCAACACTGGCCTGGCTGAACGGTTAGCGAACTTGTAGAGTGTAAATGATCCCGACTAGTTCTCCTTTTAAGTTTTGAAGGAGAATTCGAGGAAACAGTAGGAGCCATCCTGATTAGATAAAGTGATAACCAATCTAGTCTTGACAGAGTGCACGCTGAGTGTTACTTTTCTCTCTCTCTCTCTGGTACATCGACCCATGACTTACCTTAACCTTAAAAACTCATGAACCAAGTTAACTGAATCTTCTAACACACTTGGGCTTCGGATTGTCATGGTTCACGATAAATTCGCACATATCCATGTCACTCCTACTTTACCCTTTGCATTTTTTCAGAACACTTCGTATCACTACGATGATCCATATCGCTTGGAACGACTATCGTATAGTTACATAAGAACTCGAAGAAATTACTCCATTCGAGAATGACCATAGGTCCTAAATTGAATATGATTATTCAGTTGTCTCTTCCCTTTACCTTCCCTTAGGTTGCGAGAGCTCCTTATACTAAGAAAGTACACCTATTACGCTTATTGGATAGTCTTCTTTCAAACTTTAGGCCAGTGCCGAAAGCTAGGGAAGGAGGAAAATTAATTAGCCTAAGGACGGTGTGTAGAAGGTAAAATGTAGAGACGTATAAAGGGATTGAAGTGAGGGCAAAGAAAATCGCGACTACTGTCGTGAATCTAGATAATGGAGAAGGCATTACTAGGGATATTGGATTAAATCGCCTGGTTTTGCATAACGGCAAATATTTGGTCTCGAATAACCATTGTTATGCACCAAATTTTAAATTGAAATATTTGTACCTTTATTTTATAAAGTAAGATATACATTTTGAAAATTGTGTTTTAAACATTTACCTTTATCAGTTGAGATAAGATAAGGTGCATTGAATAACTGTGTAAGATATTCTTAACCAAGTTACAGTTTTCAATTTACAAAATACCGAATTTGTGCAACGACTTTGATTTTACTGTACGAAAATTTTCAATTTAATGTACAGAAAGGAGTTTACGAGCTTTAGTACACTTTAAAAGTTAATTTTTATTTAAGAACAGCAAGAAACAATTTGTAGCTCACTGGTAAAGCCTTGCACTTTTGTGACGTAGCCCCTGTGTTCGAACCCCATCAGACATATTATATTTTTTCAATTTTTTCTTTTAAACTTTTCAGAAGCCCAAAAGTTTACACGTACACTGCATATAAAAATGAAAAGTCAGAGAAAACTAACATGTGCAAACTGTTATGCATACTGAAGTGAACACGTGTCCAAGATCCAACGACACCCCTCCACCATTGGACTGGCGAGATTGCATTGATGGTCGGCGCCGACAGGCCCTCGTAAGAGAAAAGACCCCGTGTTTTGCCCACATTACTCTTCCCCTACCCCTATCACCCCTGCACCGTTTGATTACTCTGAAATTAAACAGAGACTTCAATTTCACCTTAAAATAAAATTTAAATGCATTTTAATTCATTCTTTCAATTCTTAAACCTTAATTTCACACTATAAATACTAGCCCATGCCCTAACCCTTCCACATTCAGAAAATTCTAGCCAAAACCCTCAAATTTTCTCAAGTACAAGTGGAAGAGAAGGGGGTTAGCCAACGACCAACTTCCGGCGAGGAATCGAGGCTTTTTAGGCGACCCCACGACGCCACGAATACAAACCTCTTCTCTTCTACCTTTTCATAAGATAAGTCACTAGTAAGTACCTCCCAATCTCTTTTTTTCTTCTTTGAAATCTTTTTTCAAAACAAATATCGGTAAGTGAAGTTAATACCGATATCAATCTTCTAAACCTTAAAAACTCACCTTTTTACTTACGTACATATTGTTCATCCAACTTTCACACAATCTTTGTAACACTAATATAAATGTTTAGAATAAATTGTAACCTAAAATATCATGAAAAATAACTTTAATTTAAGTTTTTCGTTAAAATACCATGAACTTTACATATCACCTTTTAGATGTTGTTAATACTTTATCTTTAGAAAACTTCACAGGATAATGACCTACCCCTCAAATACACGCATGTTTTCATTGCACGATATCTCTTGAGCATACTTTTGTTACCATATTATATTAAAATACCATCAATAATTGAAAACGGTTTTCTTTGAATTGTATTTTAAAATCCCTTTGCAAATAAGCCTCTACAATCCTTTATAGGGGACCCGCTATTAGATGGTGCAGATTATCGCACATTCTTGGGCTAGTAAAGCGAGATGCAGACCTCCTCACGGAGCATTCGGTCTCGAAAGGTTTTTAATACGATTTTTAAGAAAAACTAGATTTTCTACTTAATAATCAAAATTAATTTTTAATTAGATAAATGTTAAAAAATCCACATATTTTCAAAATATAATAACTTTATATTTTTTTTCAAAGGAAAAAATTACAAGTTTCATCAAAATACCATCAAGATATCAATACAAGACAATTTTACAGTAAAATACCATGAAGTATTTAAGTTAAGATAATTATCACTAAAATACCTCAATTCTTAAAATACACATCCATAGAAACCTTAAAGAATATAAATAAATTTCTCGAGATTATTTTGAACTATATTAAAAATATTTTTCATAAAACCCCCTCGAACTATATAAAACACTATTAAGGACTTTATTAAATATAGGTTTAAGCGGGATCAATTCTCTTGTGCCTCAGGAAGCCGGAGAAAGTGAGTGCTTGCCTATTTAAGATAGAAAAACTTAACAGTGTTATCAATGGTAATTGTCCTGGAAAAGACACAAATCATGTCGTCCATATGTAGCAGTTACCGAAAACTCCTGAACCTAATTCAAAATTCAAATCAGTTCTAAGTGTCTGACTCAAGTCTGAGTCTAAATCAAGTTTGAATTCAACTTAAACCAGAATCCAATTCAAATATGAATCCAAACTCAAACATGTATACTTGAACCTGAACCTGAATACCAGAACAAGATTAACATGCAAACATGACTTGACTTGACCGAACCATGGCTATAACTTGACTTAATTACATACCTACTTGTTTACATCCTGAACCTGATTATAAGAAACAACTTGTATCTATGGTCTCGGCAAGTCTGATAATTATAATCTATACAACACATTACAGGGTTAAAGGGGTAGATTGGTACGGAATGTATTAAAAGTAGCACGATGATGGACACTAAAAGTCACCTATATGAACTCTCGTGTCGTTGTCCCGTGGGTTTTGACGAGACAACATACTTACATGTTACCATAGTCCATAGGATAGTTGGACTACTCTCGTATACACTGATACCTTCTGTACAAAACTATAAACAACTATATTAGAATAATAAACCGATACCTGTATAACTTAACAGTTTCCTTCCACATTACTTGTTATATTCCTTCCTTTCTTTTGGGACTTACCGAGCGCTAGTTCGCTGATGACGTTCATGTCTATTTCTTTCTTGGAATATTCGTTAGGAGGACAGGCCCTCAGGAGACCGAGCCCAGTTAGGAGTACCTGCATCAGATTGAGGCACAGACAGACTAATAGCTTTACTTTTACTTACCTTCCAGTTTATATGCTACTGTTTAGGCATTGCTTTGATCATTTTACATTTCCTTTTCAAATCAGTTGTGTTGTAAAAATGAATGTTAATAAAAGTTGTTATTTACATTATATCTCCTTCCATTTCTTGTGCATTTTATATTATATTACTTATTTACGCTTAACGTGTTTACTTCTGAGAAAATACGTCGCGTGCCCGCCACATCTCCTTCCCCGTACACTGGGAAGCGGGGCATGACAATTTGAGCTAGTATACTCTTAGGGTTTATACAAGAAAATGTATGTTGTCCAGTGTCCTTCGGGATAAGGGGTTAGTACTCTTATTTCATTCAGGTTTTCCTAAAAGTTCTCTAGTTTTAGACACGCATTCGTAGTAATGCAAAGTCAAAGATTTTGAGAAGTTTATAGGTATAAGAATAAAATAGAGAACCATATGTTAGAAGTATCAGGATTCTTCGAGGTGATAAAAAATGTAGATACATATGCTAGGTATTCCATCATAGTAATATTGAGAACTTGATTCTCTCACAGGTTGCTCTTCCTTGGATGCGCTCCTTGATGAGTAATGTTGTATTGGTCTTTTTTCCATTAGGTGATATGTACTGGAAACAGCTACATGACTTTTGAATCAGGTTCCATCTAAATTAATGCCTTGATTCTATATAAACATAGAATGGTTACATATCTTGAGGTTGTTGAGATATAGAGTTATCCGGTTTCTATTTAAAAGCATAATCCGGACAAACTCAAGGCACGTTTCGGTAATGGCAGTTTGTGGATTATCCCAAGCATTTGCTAGAATTTTGTTTTCTATCATTTTCAAAATCAATGATTACACTGTTCTTGACTCGCCACCTTTTTATAAAAAGAAACTAGTGGAAGTATGGTAAAATTGGAAGTGATTCCAGAACCATAAACGGTTATCGAAAATTTAGTAGAACTTAAGCATTCAATTGAACTTGACAAACCATTAGCCGCTCCACAGATTTAAGTAGGTGACCTCAACCACGAGAGAAGTACTTCGGTTTTCTCGTAGGCGGTGACAAGGAGGTCAGCATCATGGTGTTGATAACCCTACTAGTTATCAGTAGATCAAAAGTAGTGGTAAATTCCAGGTGACCAGATACTTTATATCCAAGATGGACTCCACGCACTTCAACAAATCATGAATTTTGGACTTTTCTGGATGCTCCTGAAGGGGTAAAACCCATTAGGAGTAAGTAGATCTTTCGAGATTTATGCAAATGGAAAGGTACTAATCTAATAAGGTTAGACATGTTGTAAAGAGTTTTCATCAAATACCGTTATGAATTGTGATGAGACTTTTACTTCGGTGTCTATGCTGAAGACCATACGGATATGGATTGACACTAATGTTCTCCCTACTTGTTATCAGCAGGTCATAGAAAGTGGTAACATCCAGGTGACCAAATATTTCATATCCATGATGGACTCTACGCACTTCAGCAAATTATGAATTTTAGACTTTGCTGGGTGCTCCTGAAAGGGAGAAGCCCATTAGAAGCAAGTAGATATTTCGGGATCTATGCAAGTGGAAAGGTACTAACCTAATAAGGCCGGACTTGTAGTAAAGAGTTTTTATTAAATACCCGTTGTGGATTATGATGTGACTTTTACTTCAGTGTCTATGCTGATGTCCATTTAGATATGACTTGGTACTGATACAGTTCTTGGCTATGATATCTGACAGGTAGATGACTATAACGTCTTTCCAAGTGAGAATTTGGAAGTGTATGTGTATATGACTCTGCCAGAGGGTTATCGTAGCCAGTGGGAGCAGCGGAAGGTATGCATGTTTGTTATGTCTATTCGTAGACTAAAGCATGGATAGCGGAGACGGATCATCTATTTTGATATAACAGTCAAGGTAATTGACTTCATCAAAACAATAGATGAACCTAATAAGAATGGTGTGGGGAGTACTGTTTGGGATTTGGATGACATACTCCAAATAGGAAATGACGTTCCTATACTACAATCGGTCAAATTTTGGTTGTCACATAGTGTTTTCTCCACGTTGGATATAGATAGTATATTAGGAATTCTGGTGACTAGATCTAGATTTGGGATGTTTCCTAAATCGGGTAGTTAGACGGCATTCTAAAAGTATTTTAGAATGGACAACTACTAGCATGATAGTACACCCACAGGTGTCACGACCCGAAATGGCACGTGACTGGAATTTGAATCATATGAAGTCTATAGGACCCCATCTAATTCAAGTAAGCCAAAACCCAGAAATCTAAACCGTTTAAAAGAAGAAGTGAAGGAAAACTTGTTTTAAAGCGAGTGGTTTTAATACAAATTGGCATTAACATTTTTAAAGCAACATCATATTTTTCCGAAATTTTCGGCAGAGTTTCCTTTGTAAATACTGGCCCCAAAAGGATACAACACATGAAATATACATAAAGGCATCCCCAAGCAGGAGCTAGCTCTTCGCCAATAGGCAGTCACAACCACGCAAGCAATATAATATACAACGCCGAAGGGCGAGGATCAAAACTCAAAAGGAAAATCAAAATCATCAAGAAAACCATAATAATACAACGCGCGACTCTAAGGTCGAAAGAATAAACAACTGGTTTTCTAAGTCTGAAATAATATACAAGTCTGGTTGATGGAGTTACTAAATACAACTGAATATAAATAAAAGGTACATTGGTGGTCACAATGCGAGTGAACCCACCTACCAAAGCAATCACCCGAAAAGGAGCAATGTGCCAGGAAAGCCGCAACGAAACCTGTATAGCAAAACCTGCAAGAAACTGTGACACGACGGGGGTGAGTTGCCAACTCGTGAGTAGAAAACATCACAGAGCAGAAATCGCATGTATGACTCAATACTAGGTCAATACGATCAGTAATAAATATCCTCTAAATAATAAAATAACCTGAAACATCTGCTAATGGCCAAGGTAAACATCTATACATAAGTGTAATACCAAGTGCTCGTGTCAGTGCCTCAGGTAGCAATAAATCATATATATGATGTATGAATGCATCGAAATGAAAACAGAATACATCATGAATGGAAAGTTGTTTTCTTAAAATAGTGAGATTTCTGTATATTTAAATCGAGGTATCATCAATGAAATCAACATAAACTAGTGTCTAGCATCGACACAAAATTATATCTCAATATCTCAGGCTCCGGCTATCCGGACTGGCCTGTATCATCAAATCTCAATATCTAGGGCTCCGGCTATCCGAACTAGCCCATATAATCAAATCTCAAGACCACGTCGGTATCCTCCGGATATCCGGCGCGTCACAATAAAATCACCGATCAGTAGTGCTCTCCCAGCCTCAACGTCATCATCTGCGACCTTCTAGCCCCGGGGTACCGCACCGGGTCCACCATGCACCCATGGACGGTTCCTCCTCCTCCTCGAATCGGGTGTATGATATCGCTCAAGAACCGAGAAAACTCATGGTGGACATATCTCAAATCATATCATGAGAAAACCGCATTTTCTATCTTTTAAAAAGATGATAAGTTTATAAAATCTTTGCAGTTTCTCTAAATCCAGAAATCTCATGGAAATCCGAAATCATAAATTACGATGTAAATAAATAATGAATAATAGGCTCCGACAATCCGGACTGGCCCAAACTATCGCATGGCAAATAAATATATGAATATACATGCATGAGATAATACAGTAAATAAATGCAATGTCTAAGCAATCATATAAAAGCAAGCTCACCAGTACCATGTCGAAACTATCAACTAACAAACAATATCAATGAAGTAGTATTTTATAATGTGTACGTGACATGGAAATTATCGGTGATGATGTGTGTGAGCCGGCAAGTAAGTGTTCGTAGACATACGCATCATCGGTAATGATGCTGGTGTCCTAATACATGATTTTAATAATAACTAATGAAAACACAATATAAGCATGCAATACGATGCGAACAGCAAAAATATGCAGAACATGAATAATAACGCAACATGTAAGAATATACAGCTATATATATGAGTCATACAGTTTTGACATTTAAAATAACACGAATCGTGGAGTTTAGAAAAATATGGGCTACGGTGTTTTTAAAAAAAGGTACGTCCTTTGAAATGTCCGTAGAATCCCTTGGCCTGTCTTTAAAATACTCACGATTCGTTAGTTTGAAATAGGTATGACTCAAGTCTAGTCTAACATCTACAAGTAAATTACAGGACTAAACTAACAAACAAATCGAAAGGAGTAAGGAAAACCACCTAAGTCTGAGTCGATATATATATATAATAGTCAGTGATCCCGCCTTAATAGTATCACATACGATACAATATATAACATGATATTCTCAAGTCAAGAGTGCGGATCTATCATCAATATTTAGCTTGTACGGTAAATCCATCGTACGGCATCCCAATCTGGGTACGGTTCGAATATCACATTTATCTCATCATTTATCTGGTATCCTTATGATCATATCTTGTATTAGGGGTGCTGATCTAAGTCTAGTACAACTCATACCATCTACATATATATATGCGTGTGTATGACAACACATCGCCTAAAGACCAGCTATAACATCATGTCGTATCTCAAAATATGATCCAAATCATATCACCGATCTCGTGGCATCATGCCCAAACACATCGACTCATCTCCATATACCATATACTATCCTCATCATCCATGTATATGTATACATATATATATATATACACATAGTCCCATACCTATGTGTATATATATATACACATCCCAATATACGCACAAGAAAACAAAATGCATGCGAGTGTGTGTGTGTGAGTGTAAACCTTATTCTAAGGTTCGCGACTACAACTAACTAACGACACTATCAATCAATTACACTAAAATTTAATCCATGATCTCCTAAATCTTACTTGCTAACTATCCATGTTTCACATAACACATAATCATATATATATATATATATATATATATATATATATATCGTATACTACACTTCGAACTGCGGGGGTGCTATATGCCATCCACCCGACTTCCCCCGTAGATATAAATCTACTCACCTGATCATCACTTGCCGAATTCGATATCACCATCCTCTTCTTCGTCGTCCGAAGTCCACGTGGGGGTACCTACATATATACATATATAGCATCGTAAACGGAAATCACGCACGAAAACCAAAATGTCGCACGAATCACACATAGGTTAAAACCTATGATCTCGCATGCAAGACACTATCAAATAACCCTCGTTGTTGAAGTTCAAACGCCACACAACGGAACACAATAGCAAATACCAAATCCCAATTCATTAAAAGCCGCAAAACGAATTCAGAAACTTCCTAAAAGACTTCCAGATTTTACCCTAGGTGCAATTAGCCAATTTTGCATATGGGAGGGGTCTAGTTTACTAATGAATGATCCATGAACCAAACAACACCCTAATCCTCTCTACCCTGGCCGCAAATTGTGGCCAGATGGAATATATTTGCGGCCAAGACGTCACTTAGGGGTCTCGGGTCTTGTGGTTATCTCCTATGTTGCCTGCTCTACTCACTGTGTTTGCTAAATAATTTTCAAAGGCTCCGGATGTTAGCAGTTCTCCAAATATCACCACAGTTCTCACAATCATCCGATATCGGGGTTTCTAAGTTTGGTGTTTGCGGTTCTAGCCTCTGGTTTAGTTCAAAATACTAACACTACAGGGGTTTAAGGTCACTATAAAGCCTCAATTTCATCTTTGGATTCAAATCAAACCCTAATCCTCAACTTGGAATTTTCAAAGTTCACTAATCCAAACTAAAACACTTCTAAACATGAATGGATACTAAAGTGAATAAAATACTATGCTACTGGTGAAGAAAGTTCCTCATTTGGCAACTCAAGAAAATTCTTGAGTTGCCCCAAGTCTTCAAAATCCAATTTTTCTTGGTCCAAAGTGTTTGTAGTAAGCTTGTGTAAGTTTTTAATGAAGGGAATGAAGTGTTTTAAGTTGTTTTTGGTGGTGTTGTGAAGGTTGAAGAGGAGGAGAGAGTGAGACAGCCATGGAGGAGGAAAGGGGAGGAAAGATGAAGAAAATGAGGAGGGAAAAGAATGGCCAGGTCAACAGAAACCCCTCACCTCTCTCTCTCTCTCATGCTCATCCCCCTTTGTTTATTCATTTTCTTTTCTTTTTCCTTTTTCCTTTCTTTTTCATTTCATTTAAAAACAAAACCATGCATGAAAATAAGGAAAAAGCCAGGGTAAAAAATGTGTAAAAGTATAATGTGGCATGGTGCATGTCATGTGTACAAATCAAGCTTAATGCACGATTAGTGATATTTAATTGCGATTAGCATTAAAATGAACTATAATTAATCATAAAGAATTTATAATTTGATTAAATCATATAAAACACTCTCATTTCAGTAATTCCTATAATTTTCCAAATATTTCTCAATTTATCGGTATTTAATTATACTGCATTATCAAAATATTCATAATATTTATTATTTAATTTTATAAATTCCCAAAAATAATATTTTATTTTTCTGAAATGTTACAACAGGCGATGGAGTCACCCTCTGTAAAGAGATGTCTTTCAGACTGATGAAGAGAGGGACTGGCATGAATGACATATCATTTGTTCAGGCAATTGAGTCAATCATGCAATGTCTTGTACAAAACCAGATGGATAATATATCAGGGATTCTAGTTTTAGATCTAGATTCGGGAAGTTTCCCAATCGGGTATTTGGACAGCATTCTAAAAATGTTTTAAAATCGTCAACTCCTGGCTTGATGGTGTACCCGCAAGTGATGGAGTCACCCTCTCTAAAAAGGATGTTTTCTAGACTGATGAGGAGAAAGACTAGCATGAATGACATATCATTTGCTTAGGCAGTTGAGTCAATCAAGCAATGTCTTGTAAAACACCAGATATTGCTTTTGCACGAGCTGCAATAAGCATATATTAATCCAATCCTCCAGAAACAAAAAGAAGCTATCATGAACATAAGAGGATATTCTTTGTATAAGATAACGGCAGGCTCCTCTAGAAGGCGGTTATCGGTTAAGGCTTCGAAGGTGACCTGGATGACAGAGCTGCTGTCAGGGTTTTGAGTTTAACCTCTTCTGAGGATCAGTATATTGGATAGTTTTCCAATAGGGATACCGAGATAATCATGGTGCAGATGTTGATTATAACTCAACAGAGGATACAACCCAAGAAATTTGTTAGATGGAGGTTTTCATTTATGAACATGGTCCCATCAAGTATCCAGACAAATTCTTGAGGTAGGGTATCGCTCAGTCTAGAAGATTTTTGGTCTTCGTAAAGTTGAGATATAAAGAGACGAAGTTGGAACATTGTAGCAGATCTACTCACTGAGACTATTTTTCGAACAAATTAAGTTTCATAAATATGGTTTGCGAAACTGATTATTATAGAAATTGGGTATTCGGTAGTGCACGAGCTGTGGGTATGCGATACCGCAATAATTGGCCTTAAGTGCAAGTGGGAGATTGTTGGATATAGTGCCCTTAAGGTAATTATTGTATTCGTAAGTAGGCAATTATGATAATTGAGGGAGGACCTATACAAGTGTAATAGTCTTACTCGAAATGATAGTATACTATCTGGTTTGTCTTCATCATTGATGAAACCCGTTGGATTGTTCCTTGACAACCAGCATTATGATGGCGATCATATATATGGGAGCTGGGTTGTCCATAAGCACATCCTTAAATGTCCCTAGTCGTGGAAGTATCGAGACTGGACATCGATATTCCGGAGTAGACTAGTGTATATATTTCTAGACTCTGACAAGGGGCGGTGGCCGGTCTCATTAGCCATTGGTGTTGTGTCACCTAAGATAGTATACAGGTTCTCATTGTAGGTGAGTAAACTGGACGGACTCGCCGAGAACTTCTAGATGGTATTATATCTATCATTAGATAGAAGTTCTCTGGAGGCATGAGTACAGGTTAGTTCTTTGACCTGAAGTCGTCATTTGTCTCATGTGAGTTCCCACTGTATTTTGATTACTACCCTACCACGGCTCAAAGGAGTCGTGCAAACAGATTTTAGTTGGGTGCAGTTCCAAGCCACATGGAGGCAGTGGTCGATTGCCATGGACTCGTCTCTCCTGTTATTAGGAGTCGATGTCGTGTTGTGTTCAGTTGGCTATCACCAGAAATCTGTGGCCACAGTGGATGAGATTTACTGATGAATTGATCGGCAGTATCTTTGTTGGTGATGAGCTTAACTCAGACACGACTTATCGGGTTAGTAGGGGTCTGACGTTATCCATCCCCTAAACCCGATATGCGATACTCTTTAACGAAGAGACCGGACTGTATGGAGATTGTCACATTCAGGCTCAGTAGTGTAAGGACGTACTTGATTATCGACCCCCTCTCGATAAGTATCTGGATAGCCGTTACGTACAGCTAGTGCCGCTGATGTGCTTGTTGTTAAATCTACTGCCAGCGTATTGTCGAGTGTTTAGAGTCCCACACAGAGGGTTTTTCCGGTTCAGGCAAAAGATATAGGAGCCATACGTTGGTATATGCAGGGGTCTAATTAAATGCATGTACGGGATACACAGATTTTAATCGGGCGGTTGATAATACTGGCCAGTTTAGGATTAAGTCGGATTATTAAATTAAGTTTTGATTTAATAATTTATATATGTTTTTTAATACATATATTTTAGTATTATTTTTCACTATTCATTTTCTCTCTTTGGTGCTATCCGTATTTTTATACAGATATGCGTATATGTAGCGATACATATACCAGGTGAAGTATTCCGTATTTATACGGGAATGCTTCTAGAAGAAAGACACCTCATAATTGTTTTTCCTTTAGAAAAATAAATAGGAAATGAGGTGGCATAAAGCATGCTTGTGATTGTAGAAAGGAATGGCTTGGATTGTGGTGTGCATTTATTGGTGCATTATTGCATCATGGTTGTTATTTATGTAGCCATTCTCTTTTCATTTTGACTTGATAATTTTTTCCATCCAACATGCTTCATGCCTCATAGTCTGGAGAAAAAAGACTTGCCCTATTCTCTTCTCCTTCTTCTTCTTCTTACTCTCGTGAGCATGGATTCTAGAGAGAAATTTTTAGTGATATATTCCAATATCACCGACCGACCACACCTATCAAGTTTGGATCATCGGTTAGAGCCTCCTCCGGCTTCTCTTAGGTAGATCGTCTTTGGCGAGAGTGGTCAATTTTCAAGTGCAATCCCGGTGGCTACGAGCCTGGAGGGTCTTCCACAATTGGGTGGACACGCGATAAAGGTTGTAATTTCTCAACCATTATATTTCGAGTTAGCTAGTTTAGGTTTTTGGATCGTGCTCGCGTAAAAAAAAAATCGCTTCCGCCTTGGCCACAGCTTCCAGGGCGCGGGCACCGAAACCCAACAGTCAACTAGACAGTGGTATAAGAAGTTCGACTCATTTATGATAGAAGTTGGGGTTATGAGAAGTATGGACGATAGTTGTGCCTATATGAAGAAGCTTGCCGATGGTTCTTTCATATATTTGCTATTTTATGTTGATTATATGTTGATAGCAGTAAAATATATGGTTGATATTAAAATTTTGAAGGAACAGGTAAAAGGAAAATTTGAGACCAAGGATTTGGGAGCAGCCAAGAAAATACTTGGTATAGGGATCAGGTGATTTCGTAAAGGAAGAAAGTTATAGTTGTTTCAACAACGATATTGATAAAGTTTTGGAACGTTTCGGAATGGCAGACGCTAAATCTGTAAGTACTATGTTGGCAGCTCATTTTAAACTTTCAGCATATTCATCACCGCAGACAGAGGATGAGATTAGATATATATCAAATGTTCCATAATCGAGTGCGATGGGTAGCATTATATATGCCATGGTTTGTACACGACCCGAAATTTCACACGTCGTTAGTGTTGTTAGTCGCTATATGTCATCTCCTGGCAAAACCCATTGGCAGGTGGTAAAATGGATATTACGATACCTGCGAGGTACGTCTGACGTGGGGTTGGTGTTTGGAAGGAACGATGATAATTTAGTTGGATTCAGCGACTCCGACCATATGAGTGATCTTGACAGATGCAGATCGATCACCATTTATGTGTTCTCCTTGGGAGGATGTGTCATTAATTGGCGTGCTTCTTTGCAGTCTACAGTAGCGTTGTCTACGACAGAGGCGGAGTATATAGCAGTTGTTGCGGCAGTTAAGGAGGTGATCTGGTTGAAGAGGCTATTTTCGGAACTTGGTATTCCAAAAGATACCATAATAGTCTACTGTGATAGCCAAAGCGCTATTCACTTGACAAAAGATCAGATGCATCATGATAAGACGAAGCATATTGACGTAAGGTACTGGTTTGTTTAGGAGATCGTTGAGAAAGAAGAGATTGCAGTGAAGGTTGCCACGGCGGATAATCCGGCTGACTTGTTAACGAAGTCTCTTTCAATTGTTAAATTTAAGCATTGCTTAAATTTTATTGGAGTGTGTTGCACTCATTGAGCCCATGAAGGGTTTTGTAGTGAAGGTGGAGCTATTATTATTTTGATGGAAGAGTTTGTGGAATGCGAGACAAGGTGGAGATTTGTTATGTGTGTCTCATATTCATCCCTATTGATTTCCCTATTTGATCCGACGTTATCACGAAGCAGATTTGAAGTTACATCCATGACAGACGTCTGGTACAGACGTCTGCCTCACTCAGTCAATTTTGAAGTTTCGGTAAATACTCTATAGATGTTTGTCCCACTGTAGCGGATGTCTATAGTCCTGAACAGAGAGTTGATGTTTCTGGATATATTCTGACAGACGTTTGCCCACAGGAGACAGATGTCTGTCGTCGGACCTAATGCGAAATTTCCTTAGTTAGGAAATTAGTTTTTAGGGAATATCTTTTGTATGCTATGTATATTATAGCTTATTTTAGACCAAGTCAGGATAGCAATTTAATTATTGGTGTGAACCCATTGTTATTGTGAGAGAACTAGGATTTGAGAGGTATTTGTGTTTTCTCCATCGATTTGTACTCCTCCGTATTTGGATTATTAATAAAACTTCGCCTTCGCTTATTTGTTTTGTATTAAGTTTTCATATTTTTATCTTGCCTGTGATTTGTTTCTTCTTCTCATTATAGTTTGGTTTGTGCTTTGTGATTGTCTTATTCGCAACAGAAGCTCTACTACTTCTATGTTCTGCCAATACTTATTCCCACACCTGTCACACGGACAAAGAATCTTCCCTAAAATTTCCTTATGATGTTCACGTGCAAATTTGATGAAAGCAGCGACTCCGTCGGCGAATTTAGGGTTCATGTATTGATGCAAATCCATGTACATTCAGTCCTTAACTCTAATGTATTCATGGGTTATGTTAGACTGTATGAAAAATAAATTGTAAGTTATGAAAGTTCGTTTTTTATGGTGACTTGAGAAATCTAAGAACGAGATAGTTATTGACAAAAAAGAGAATGGGAAGAGCAAGTTTGTTATTGATTTCAATTTTTGATTTCGCTTATATAGGGTTGTTATTGTGTATGTGTGTGTTGTGTATGCGTGTTCTATGTGTGTGTTTCGGCTGTTGGGGGGTAAGCTTTCTATCTCATTAAGAATGTATAGAGCAGACACTCATTCGCTTGTGCTTTCATCCGTTTCGAAACAATTTCGGCAGCACTTCCCCGCTATTCTCCAAGTACACTGTAATAGAAAAGATGATCAATATTGAAACGAACATCTAATCTTTCGTTATACACGAAGAACCAGCGGAAAGACACCGAAAAAATATTTCAAAATAAATGAAAAACACAAGTGAATGCAGGTGCTTGCTTTATACATTCCTAATTTGTCCACACGGAACAAATCTATCGGTTATTATACGATTGAATATTCTCGTCACATAGACTATGCGACGGTTGTTAGAAATTAAAAGATACCTTCCGATATTTAACAATTTTCGTGTAGTTTTATATTACGACGAACATCGAACGAATGTTAACCGATAGACGAGAACTAAATCGCGTTTTGATTTTCACATATGATTATCGATGATAATATGAAAAATTCAAATTATCATCGAGTATCATATATACACTTAGCGTAAGATTTAACTTGAATTGGATTTACCGTTTACATTTCAATTATACACGGTTTTGGAGTTTTTAATTTAGGGTAAAATCTTTTACGTTTACGGTAAAATTTTACGTTTACATTATCATCGTATATCATATACATAGCTATTGTTGTTTTCCACTAAACTACCTTAAATTTTTCCTAAGCAACTTATTTCTTCAACTTTACTAAATTATACTAAAATACCCTTAACTATTGTTGGTTTTTCACTAAACTAACTTAACAAATTTAACTAATAATTCATCTTCTTAAATTAACTGAATAACTATAAATTTCACTAAAACCCCCTTAACTATTGTTGTTATTCACTAAACTATCACTAAAAAAATTTAATAAAAACTCGATGCTAAATATTATTTTTTTACACTAAAATACCCTTAAGAATTATAGGTTTTTCACTAAAATACTCTAAACTATTGTTTCTTTTCACTAAACTACCTACAAAAATTCACTAAAAAGTTACCCTAACCATAACACTTAAACCTAATTGATAATAAGTTTAGCCATAAACCAAGTCATAATAATAACCCTAACCATTAACCCCTAATTAACCCTAATTAACTCTAACCCTACCTATAATCGTAAATCTAACCCTAACCCTAATCAAAACCCTTACCCCTTAATTAACACAAACCCTAACTCTAACCCTAATCATCCTAATTAACCCCCAACCCAGCCCCTAACTGACCCCATACCCCTAACACTAACCCTAAATTCAACAACATTAACAACAAAAACAACCGAATAATAAATTACAATTAAAGAAACCAAAATCAAAATTAATTAGGAAAATTAAAATTCAAAATGGAATAAAAAACTAACAGGTGGAGAAATCAACGACCGGTTAGGCTGCGAGGCGGTGGAGGAATCGACTGTTTCTGCTCGACGAGACTACGCCAAGAAGGAGGAGGAAGAGGATGGGCTTCGACGGCGCTGGAGGATCGAAGGAGAGACGTTGGAGGTGATGGAAGCGGCGCTAGAGGTCGGAGGAGACAACGGTGGACGAGGCGACGGGGTTGGAGGAGGCAACTCGAGGGCGGGGAAATTTTGGAGGGAAATAAATTTGGGGAATAGTTAGGTATTGTGGAATCGGGAAGGGGGAAATTTTGGTTTTTATTTTTTTTAAATGCCCGACTTTATCCCTACGGTGATAACCGTAAGGCCTTCTCTTGCGGTACCGTAGGAGCAACTGCATATGTTAAAGTTTTACAATTTTTATGTATATATGCCCTTACGGTTTAGACCGTAGGGACATTCGTTGTCTCTACAGTAGGAACGGTAGGGGCAACCTAAAATTGCCTTTACGGATTTTCTCATCCGTAGTGGCAAGCTATTTTTGTACTAGTGTATACATCTCCCTACCAGACGGAGCATAAAGACCTAAATTTGAAGCGACAGAGAAAACTCTTCGTTTCATTTTTAAAACATATATATTGAATACAAAGGCAAAACATCTTTAAATATTCAAATCCTATCAAACCCTAATAATGGAAAAGTATAAAAATTCCTAACTCGTTATTACAGACAAATTTTAACACACTCCATCTGTAGAACAACATCATAATATTCTTCTTCCTCGTCTAACAAATTTATTGTGCAAATTTGCCCTCAAGGCAGGCATCCGAGGAGCTAATTCTATAAATATATCTCCGTTCCTTCTCCTTTTAACAACCCTAAACATGATCTCAAGCGTAGAACCTCTCCAGAAAAAAATTATGTCAAAGGTCAGAGTTGCAGTGGAGAACTCACCAACCGTTTGGCTAGGAAAATTGTGCTTTGTAAAAGTTAATTTACCTATTATTATTCGTCTAGTGATTATAAAGATTTTTCATTTTTGATAAGAGACGCAAGGATTTAAAAAGAATGCAGATGCGACGAAATGAAATAAGAAAAGGAAGTGAGGGAACACGTTCACTGAGCGGTAGGGAGTAGTCTGTTCACTTAATTTTCCCCCCATTTTGATTCGTTTGAAAAGTATTTTGAAAATTTGTATATAAAAAGAAATAAAAAGATGTCACTTCCTTGAATGGTCGATCGAAGACCGTTCATAGAGCTATCTCCTAATACTGTAAACTTTATCATTTTGGACAATACATAACTTTGTCATACTTTACATACACAATATATATATAGTGCCTAAATCGGTCAAAAATGGTGTATCGATATTCTGTTCAACCATCCGCGTCCATATCTCACTCACTCTACACTAAAACACTAATTTTCTTAAAACTTCTTAATCCTAAGCAATTACTCACCACCGACATGATTTTTTTTGGGACTAGCACTACTATAAAAGCGTTCAAAGGTAACGATGATTTCGTCACGGTTCAAACCATGACCATTTTATCGCAACGGTCATAAAAAAAATTGGTCACGGTTAGAACCGCGACCAAATGCATAATGTGGCGGGCCCCTCATCTCACTGGTGACAAATAAACCCAAATTTCCCCTTTCTATCCCCGAGCCTTCATTTCCATCAAACAAAAAAATTTCGCCCTAAATTCTCCCCCATCTCGCCTCCTGCCTCCCCAACTCCGGTCGCCTCGTCGCCACGGCATCTCTCTCCTCACTACCGTGGCCGTCCCGTTCGAAGCTCCCGCCGCCTCTGGATCGAAGCCAAGCCATGATCGAAGCCCTAGCCGTCGCTAGAGCTCGCCGTGAGGTAATCATCGTCGCTGAAGTTGTAGCTACCACATCTTGCTCCTCGCCGTTGTGGTTGTCCGCTTCGAAGCCCTCGCTGCCTCTGGATCGAAGCCAAGCCACGATCGAAGCCCTAGCCATCGCTAGAGCTCACCAGAGCGAGGTCGTCATCGCTAAAGTCGTAGACTACGTCACTATGACGAGGTCATCGCTGAATTCGTAGCTTCCGTCTTCGCCACCAATCGTGAAGCGGTAAGTTTTGATTTTTTTGGTTTAATTATATTTTTCCCTAAATTAAATTAAAGTTTATATTGTTGAATTGATGTTGATGCTGCTGTTTTTAATGTAGTTCCCGGTGTTGTTAGTGTTGGTGTTGATTTTGTTGGTATTGTTTTTTGTAGTGATGTTGGTGATGATGTTGTAGGCAAGGGAGAGTTAGGGTTTAGGTTGAGATCTAGAAGGGTTAGGGTTAGGGTTAGGGTTAGGCAGGGTTTGGTTGAAGGTTAGGGTTATGATTAAGGACATAACTAAGTGTTAGGGTATTTTAGTGTAAAATTACAACAATAGCAGTTAAGGGTATTTTAGTGAAATTTTATATTAACTTAGATAATTTAAGATTATGTGTTGTTTATTTAAATTATTTAAAATAGTTTTGTGAAAAAACCACAATAGTTAAGGGTATTTTAGTGTAATGCACACACTCATACATACACATACACACACACAGATACACACACGAACAAGGACATACCATAATTCATCTTCACTATTCTCCACATTGAACTTTTGTCAAATACCACCCTAATCCAAACCCTAAATCCAAAATGTTAAACCCGATTAAGAAAACTCTAAGTTTTAAAAACTTTACCCTAAAATAAAAGCTTTAACAAATTGAAATCAAAACGTAGACATAAAACTAATTCAAATTAAATATTAAACTTCCACGTATGATATGTTAGTTATATGTATGCCCTAGAGGCCATTACTATACATAGGATGTATATTGTAGTGGATGCTGGGACATATATAGGGAGGACTTTCTTGCTCGACATGATAGTATGCTATCTGGTTACTCTTTACCTTAACGTGTACATTGATTGTCTCTCAGTTACATGTTGGTAAAGCCCTTAGGATGTGTACTTGACTACCTGGACTATGATGCAGATCATATTAGTGGGGACATGGTAGTCCATAAGTCCATCCTTCAAAGTCCCTAGTCGTGGGTGTATCGAGACGGGGCATCGATATACCAGAGTAGACTAGCGTATACCTTCTCGACCCATACAGATGGGCGATGGATGATCCCATATCCATTGGTGTTTGACATCAGAGATGATATACGGGTGCTCAGTGGAGACTGGGTACACTGGACGAACTCGCCGAGAACTCCCAGATGGTATTATACCTTACGTCAGATGGCAGTTCTCTGGTGACACTGGTACAGAGTAGTCTGTTGACCCGAGATCGTCATAGAGTCTTGTGTGGTTCCCACTGTGCTTTGATTTCCACCTTACCACGTCCAAGAGGGCATGCAAAACGGTGGTTTTTGGGTACAGTCCCGAATCACATGGAGGCAATGAGCGATAGGAGGGGATTCGTCCCTCCCGGTATAGGGAGTTGATGTTGCGCTGTGTTCGATTGGCTATAACAGGAAATCCCTGGCCAGGGTTGCTGAGATTTACCGGTAAGTGTTACCAGTAGTATCTCGAATTGTTATAGACCTCATATCGACACGACTTATCAAGCTATTGGGGTCTGACGTTTACCACCCCTAGGCGAGATATGCGACATATCAGACGATCAGACCGGACTGTACGGTAAGTGTTATTGGTTGGATTCACAGGAGTGTGAGCGGGCTTGCTCGTCGATCTTCTGATCGCTCAATACCCGGGTGGCCGTTACGTTTAGCAGACCGCTTGCGACTTGTGGGTGCTTGATGTGATCATCATCTGCTGCCGGCGTATTGACGAGTCTTTAGAGTCCTACACAGAGGTTTCCTGGCTCAAGCGAAACGAAATAGGAGCGCATATGAGATATGTGCGGGACCGAGAATAATGCGTGTATGTGATACCGCATTCTATTCTCGCGATGAATGTGTCGAATGGTTGTATACGATATAACCTAGTTATCGAATCGAGGATTGATTCGATAAGCCGATACATTGGATACTGGTCGGTTATATGCGATATGACCGGATCATTGAATCAAGTGTTGATTTAATGATCTAATGCATAATTATATATTTGATATATTGCTTTGCATTAACTAGTATTGGTTCACTTTAAATGGATTTTCTCACTCGCTTGTGCACATTGTATATGTGATATATTTTTTGTGCACTTGATTGTATCATGTTTGATGATACATGATTGCTAGGGTTTGTGTAAAGAGTTAAACCTTAGTTAAGTAAATGGTTAGGGTTTTTATATATTTATTCTTTCATTTATCTTTTAATTTGGATTAAAAGAAATGAGAAAAGAAAAACAAAAGGGTTGCTTTCAACATGAAGCTTGTTGAAGCTTCATGAAGCTTTGACCAAAGTGACTCTTTTGTCTTCATCTCCTAAACCCTAACCATTCATTTAACCTTAGTTATTTCTCTACACATTACCATGGTTAATTTTATGATAAGAATCATTTTATTATTCTTTTCATAAAAAAACTTATGATAAGATTATCATCTTCTTCTTCTTCTTCTTCAAGATGAAGAACCTTGACTTCATCAATGGTGATTGATGAAAAAGAGTGAGAAATCCAATTCTAAAGTCTACCCACTTCCTATTTCTTCATCCTCTACCTCTTGCCAAGTAGTAGAGTGTGTTTCCTTCACAAATTTTCATAGCTTGGTGAAGGTGGAGCTTGATCTAGTGATGCCTCGACGTAGATCATCTTCGGCATCGTCGTCGATGACCTAGCCCACTTTTTCTCCGATGAAGCCGATGCTAGAGTCATGGTTCGATTTGGACAGCGGAGAGGACTTCATCATGGAGCTATGGAGGTGGAGAAACGGATCTACAAAGGTTGTATTTCCGTTCTTTTAGTTTAGTTGTAAACTAGTTTCATTTGTCGCCTAAAATCTAGTTAACGATCCGTATTAGGGTTTCTCGGCACCCGTAAAATTTGAAATTGGCATGGTTGATGCCTTATGAGACCTTCTTAGTGTGCCTAGGAACCCTACAGTGGTATCAGAGCCTAGCTAGAGCCTTAGGCGATGCGTAGACGAAGTTTGAAACCCGAACGAACCCGAAACCCTAACACAAACATGCTCTCTGGACTTTTTCCAAAATCTGGAGTTTTTCGATATTAAAAATATGCAGAAAAATCAGCAGGAGTTTCTAAGAGTTTCTGTAAAATTCGATCTCCCAATTCCACAAAATCGCCGCAGTTCCGCGGCACGAGCATGGCTCGTGCGGCGGTTCCGCGGCCGTACGGCATCCTTGTATAAGGAATTTTGCACAGTAATTCTTAGTTTCCAGTGCTGGTTTTCCTGGGAATTTTTAATATTTTTCAAGAGTTGAATATTCTGAGTTGTTTTGGGGATTCGTTTATTCGATCGGATTATCGGACTTTGTCTATTTGTTTTCCGGGTAGATAAATAGAATATGTTAAAAAGTTTGACCGGATATAAATACCCACCTTTTCCCCTGCCGGAAAATTTCCAAGTGTTGGATTTTTCCGTGGTTTCAAGACGTTCTAAGTAGTGCAAGTAACGCGATGGACCCTCTAGAAGACAACAAACCTTAACTCGATTATGTGACCGTCTTGAACTGCCCTTTGAACCTTCGGGTTTGGGGCAGTACGGCGTGCCACATGTGAGGCGTTGGCTTGACCTTTCTACGGCTGGACCGTTGGTACTGAGGCACGAAGTGAATGTTTTTAAACTTATTTCATGGGTTGATCTGTTTCGGGAAAAACTTGGGTGTTCGATTGTTCGATCGAAAAGTTTAGCATTTTCTATTTATCCTGAATGTGATACAATAATTGGAATTCACAATAAGTTATGAGATAACGGAATGAATGTTATAAACATAGCACTTTAGTCTCACTTGATCGGTTGCCACGGAATTTTGATGTGATCAAAAGTCCGTCGCAATCACGTAGCGTACGCGGATACTCGCCGGGTAAACTTAATAGACAGCTACACTCCATAGCCCCGACCAAGTGACTGTAGGAGAACCCCGTCGCCGAAAGCATCCGTTCGGGTGCTCGCGGCAGCGGTGTTCCGCCTTGGTGCACTTCGTCGACGGTATCGGGGGTGCGGCCGCCTACTAAAGTTTGCGACGAGCATTCGATCAGGATGTCGGGAATCTTGTTGAATTGCCCGACTTGATATTGAAAAGAGTTTTCGATAATGAGACTAAAATGCGGGGTTTATAATTGTTAAGCATGCGATGTCTAAGGAATTCATTTGATTAGGCATGCGATGTCTATGCAGGTTGCGGATTCCAACTGTTGTAGTTTTACACTTTCTTTTCTGTGACCGTAAGTGTAATATGTGATATCGCCGGTTTCGTTGCTATATGTCAACGACAATTGGGATGCGCATATTTACTTACATTGATGACATATGATGTTATGTGTTGCTGGATATGTTATATTGGATCGTCGTGTTTGAATAGCCGGGGGTTTTTATGTGAGATGAGTGTTTTTCATTTTCATTCATGTAAAAAACTTGTATGTAATATTCTTTTATTGGGGCACTTCCAGGTTGCGGAAGATGTCACCTTTTGTATATTATTTACTTTTCCGCACTAGGATAGACCCAAGGAGGGGAGCACAAGTAACCGGGTTCTGGAGTCCAGTGGGAGACCAACTCGAGGAGTCGAGTCCGGGTCTCCTAACTCTAGAATTGGTAGGGTTGCTTGCCGCTCTCGTAGGGGTCTAGGGGTGTGGGTTTGGCTATTCATCGCGACCGTGGAATCCGTGTTTTATACTGGCTCGTATTGAAAACACGGACGTCCTAGTATATCCAATATTTCATATGTTTCTTCTGCTGCGATATCTGTGATGTGATCATGTGATGTTCTGTGATAGATACTGTATATAGTATATATGATATATTATATAGATGTTACTTATGTTTTACACCCGCGCTAGCCCTGCCTTGCTCTGCCGTTAGTTACCTAACCTAACGGTGCACGAGGGGACATCGAGGCGAATGCGGATGGCATAAGTGTACGTCGTATTTATCTGTGATGTTTAGGTATTTAAATGATGGGACTTCATTAATATGATTAATGAAATAAAAAGAAACCTAAGATGTTGTAGAATCGAATTTCAAAATAAAACAGGTAGCTACAGTTCTTTCTTTGCACAGCGGTATATGTGATATATCCTGCACCTTATTCGATGAGGAAAGGACCGAGATCCCTTCACCGGGAGTGACTCCTTTAGCAATAACTGGCAAATGCTACACACTCGGTTTGTCTTTTGATTGCTTTTAAGTGTTTTGCTTTGCACAGTGATATATATGATATATCCCGCACCTTATTCGATGAGGAAAGGACCGACGATCCCTTCACCGGGAGTGACTCCTTTAGCAAAACTAGAAAAGCCTCAAAGACACTCCATTTTAAAATTCATTCGATCCTACAACGATATCAAGTTCATTACGCAATAGGTTTTCAGAAAAACCTGTCGTAGCCCTCCGTCATTTCAGATAAGTCCTATTTAGTATTCGTGCTACGTTTGTTGACCTCCGTCAAGGCGTAGTGTGCGGTAGCTAACTAGTATTTATCTGCTTATGCATATGATGCAGATTGGATTAGGGTAGTCGTGCGGCCTTGTTGACCTCCGTCAAGGGTCGTGCGGGTGGGTTTAATTCGATCAAGAAATGATGGGTTGAACTTGACTAGTAGCCTATGGTTTGTTGACCTCCGTCAAGGTCATAGGGTGCTAGGGACAAAATATTATCGGGAATTTCAAGTGTTGAAATTTGCAATGAGATTGCATACCTTCTATGAGATAGTTGGATCCCGATACCCGCTGCGAGTAAGAGTTACTCCTAGGAGAGTTTTATACATTACAATTAGCCGATCAAGTAGGTGTCTAGAAAGGTGTTAATGAGGTTACGCCTCTGGGAAAACGAGGTTTACATTAATTAGGTTCGTGCGAAAGCACGGGGGACCTCCCTCAAAGTACCGACACTGGCCTGGCTGAAAGATTGGCGAACTTGTAGCGTGTAATTAATCCCGGCTGGTCTTTCCTTTTAGGGTTTGAAGGAAGATTTGATAAAAAGCAGTGGGAGCCATCCTGATTAGATAAAATAATAACCAATCTATTCTTGCAAGAGCGCACGCTGAGTGTTTTCTTCTCTCTCTCTCCAGGTAGCGACCATATCACGCCTTAATCAAGATAATAATACGGATATATTGACCGAACCCGCTTGCTATACTGAGCTGGGGAACGTTGGTCCCGCTCCAACTTATAATTGTTATAAGACAGAGCAGGAAATTGGGGATTACCAGAATTCCCGTGCCGCCCAAACGAAGAGAGTGCATGCTGATGCATCATCTTCGGGTGTGTTAATTACAAAGAACTGTTTCTCAGTATCCTCTGAATCCTGGGTATATGATACCGGATCAGGATCCCAGATATGTAATCTGTTACATAAGGCTACAAAAAGGTAGAAAACTGAGAACGGGTGATAAGTTTCATGAGGCAGAAAACGGGATAAGTGTTGCAGCCAAGTCTGTTGGTCACTGTCACCCTGTATTACCAATACATTGATTCTGAACGAATATTATTAGATACCGAACCTGATATACAAAATCATATCTATCTCTTTATTAGTAAAGAAATAATAAAATTTTGTATAGATGGATAATGTTTTGAACATTTCCTATATCAAAAGTTGATCGGTTCAGGCACGTTATCTAAAAGCATTGTAGTTCTAAATCAAACTACAGTTCTATAGTATACGGAACACACATAAGAGGAAGAGTTCAGAAATGAACGGATCCTTCTTGAGGCATTGTAGACTAGGTCATATCAATGCGACCCGACTAGCTGAAGTTACATTTAGATGCATATTTAAATTAGTTTGAATTTACATCTTATGAAACTTGCCAGTCATGTCACAAAGATAAGATGGCTATAGCTCTGTTTATTGGAAACAGAGAAGGAGTTAGTAAACTCTTGGGATTGATACATGCTGATGTATGAAAGGTCCCCTGTCTACACATGCCAAGACCGGTTCTTTATACTTCATTACATTCTTTGATAATCTCTCGAGACTCAGACATATGTTCCTGTTGAAACACAAGTCTGAACCTTTTGAGATATTCACAGAATATAAGCTAGAAGTAGAGAACCAAAATACGGGTATAAGTATTATGTCCTTTGATGCGATCAGGGAGGAGAATACTTGAGCACAGAATTCCTGGACTATTCTGAAGGAGAATGAGATTCTCTCTCAGCATTATTCCTCCGTATACACCATAGCATGATGGTATATCGGGACAGAGCAATCACACCCTATATGATAAGGTGTGCTCTATGATGAGTACTACTGAGTTTCCTATTTCCTTTTGGGAGATATGCGCTTGAGAAGCTGCATACCTATTGAATAGGGTTTGAATCAGATCAAAGCCTACCACTTCATATGTGATATGGAAAGGGAAGATCCCATATCTTAAGTTGGTTAAGATTTGGGGTTGTCCGGGCTATGTCTAAAAGCATAATCCGGACAAGCTCGAGGCAAGGTCTGTTATGTACAACTGGAAAAGTTCCAACTATACAAATTACAGCAGATGATTTGGTAGAACCAAAGGATTCAGTAAATTCCAACGAACCTCAGCCTCTCCGCCGATCTAGTAGGGTTCCTCACCCACCTGAGAGATACTTCGGTTTCTCTATGACAGTGGGAGCGAGGATGGCATCATAAGATGATGACCCAACTAGTTTCGAGCTGGCCATCATGAGTGGGACTCTATAAGAATGGCTGGATGCTTAGCGATCTGAGATGGAATCCATGTACACCAACAAAGTATGAACTTTGATTGCTATATCTGAAGGGTTAAATCCCCATCAGGAGCAAGTATATCTTGAGAAGATTACTTGGTGTAGATGGAAAGGTTGAGACTTTCAAAGCTAGACTTGTTAAAGGTTTTCGTCATCGACTAGGCGTGGATAATGATGAAACCTTTTCCAGTGACTATGCTAAAGTCCATTCGGATCCTACTTGCCACGGCTACATACCTTGACTACGATATCTGGCGGTTGGGTGTCATAACTGCTTTTCTAAATAATGTTTTAGAAGAAAGAGTCTGTAAGTACACAGTCAGAGGGCTTCGTAGACAGTGGGAGCAGCGGAAACGTGTGCAAGATGGTTTATGTGATAAAGCAGGCATCGCGGAGTTGGAACATCTGTTTTGATGAGTTAGTCAAAGAGTTTGACATCATCAAAATGGTAGATGAACCTTGTATATACAAGAAGGTAGTAGGGAGTATGGTAGTAATCCTCGTAGAGTACGTGGATGACATACTCTTGATAGGGAAGGAGTTTCCTATGCTACGCTCGGTCAATCTCCGATTATCACAAAGATTCTCCATATAGGATCAAAGTGATACCTCCTAAATCCAGATTTTTCATCTATGAGATAGATGTAATTGGATGTTAAGATACTCACTAGATGTAGTGAGATGGTATCAATCGATCCTAGGGAGAATCACTGGAAGTGTTCCAGGGTGATAAACACGACTGAATGTCAGTCACAGGCATTGTCTTTACCCTAAGTGTAGGGACGGTATGTTGGAAGAGTTCCAAGCTAGATACCGTGGCATACTAGACGATAAAGGCTCGATACATCGCTACTTAAGATGCTACCAAAGAGGCAGTCTGGATGTATATTTGTTCATGAGATGAACTTAGTTCCTCCCATTGTGTGACAATGGAGTTGTGGCTTATGCCAAGGAACGCCGGTCCCATCAGTGATCCAGACATATTCTAAGGCAGTATCACCAGATCATGGAGATGGTTGATCTCCAAGGAGATCGAGGTTAGGAGAGTAGACTCAGAGGACAACACAGCGGATCCACTCACAAAGGCCTGTTCCCAGAGAGAGTTTTTTATGGGATGGTTGAGTATGAGATACTACAACCACTACTACCAGATGGTCCTAGTGCAAGTGGGAGATTGTTAGTTATATATATGCCCTAGAGGCCATTACTAAACATAGGATGTATATTGTAGTGGATGCTGGGACATATATAGGGAGGACTTTCTTGCTCGACATGATAGTATGCTATCTGGTTACTCTTTACCTTAACGTGTACATTGATTGTCTCTCAGTTGCATGTTGGTAAAGCCCTTAGGATGTGTACTTGACTACCTGGACTATGATGCAGATCATACTAGTGGGGACATGGTAGTCCATAAGTCCATCCTTCAAAGTCCCTAGTCGTGGGTGTATCGAGACGGGGCATCGATAAACCAGAGTAGACTAGCGTATACCTTCTCGACCCATACAGATGGGCGATGGATGATCCCATATCCATTGGTGTTTGACATCAGAGATGATATACGGGTGCTCAGTGGAGACTGGGTACACTGGACGGACTCGCCGAGAACTCCCAGATGGTATTATACCTTACGTCAGATGGCAGTTCTCTGGTGACACTGGTACAGAGTAATCTGTTGACCCGAGATCGTCATAGAGTCTTGTGTGGTTCCCACTGTACTTTGATTTCCACCTTACCACGTCCAAGAGGGCGTGCAAAACGGTGGTTTTTGGGTACAGTCCCGAATCACATGGAGGCAATGAGCGATAGGAGGGGATTCGTCTCTCCCGGTATATGGAGTTGATGTTGCGCTGTGTTCGATTGGCTATAACCGGAAATCCCTGGCCAGGGTTGCTGAGATTTACTGGTAAGTGTTACCAGTAGTATCTTGAATTGTTATAGACCTCATATCGACACGACTTATCAAGCTATTGGGGTCTGACGTTTACCACCCCTAGGCGAGATATGCGACATATCAGACGATCAGACCGGACTGTACGGTAAGTGTTACTGGTTGGATTCACAGGAGTGTGAGCGGGCTTGCTCGTCGATCTTCTGATCGCTCAATACCCGGGTGGCCGTTACGTTTAGCAGACCGCTTGCGGCTTGTGGGTGCTTGATATGAACATCATCTGCTGCCGGCGTATTGACGAGTCTTTAGAGTCCTACACAGAGGTTTCCTGGCTCAAGCGAAACGAAATAGGAGCGCATATGAGATATGTGCGGGACCGAGAATAATGCGTGTATGTGATACCGCATTCTATTCTCGCGATGAATGTGTCGAATGGTTGTATACGATATAACCTAGTTATCGAATCGATGATTGATTCGATAAGCCGATACATTGGATACTGGTCGGTTATATGCTATATGACCGGATCATTGAATCAAGTGTTGATTTAATGATCTAATGCATAATTATATATTTGATATATTGCTTTGCATTAACTAGTATTGGTTCACTTTAAATAGATTTTCTCACTCGCTTGTGCACATTGTATATGTGATATATTTTTTGTGCACTTGATTGTATCATGTTTGATGATACATGATTGCTAGGGTTTGTGTAAAGAGTTAAACCTTAGTTAAGTAAATGGTTAGGGTTTTTATATATTTATTCTTTCATTTATCTTTTAATTTGGATTAAAAGAAATGAGAAAAGAAAAACAAAAGGGTTGCTTTCAACATGAAGCTTGTTGAAGCTTCATGAAGTTTTGACCAAAGTGACTCTTTTGTCTTCATCTCCTAAACCCTAACCATTCATTTAACCTTAGTTATTTCTCTACACATTACCATGGTTAATTTTATGATAAGAATCATTTTATTATTCTTTTCATAAAAAAACTTATGATAAGATTATCATCTTCTTCTTCTTCTTCTTCAAGATGAAGAACCTTGACTTCATCAATGGTGATTGATGAAAAAGAGTGAGAAATACAATTCTAAAGTCTACACACTTCCTATTTCTTCATCCTCTCCCTCTTGCCAAGTAGTAGAGTGTGTTTCCTTCACAAGTTTTCATAGCTTGGTGAAGGTGGAGCTTGATCTAGTGATGCCTCGACATAGATCATCTTCGGCATCGTCGTCGATGACCTAGCCCGCTTTTTCTCCGATGAAGCCGATGCTAGAGTCATGGTTCGATTTGGACAGCGGAGAGGACTTCATCATGGAGCTATGGAGGTGGAGAAACGGATCTACAAAGGTTGTATTTCCGTTCTTTTAGTTTAGTTGTAAACTAGTTTCATTTGTCGCCTAAAATCTAGTTAACGATCCGTATTAGGGTTTCTCGGCACCCGTAAAATTTGAAATTGGCATGGTTGATGCCTTGTGAGACCTCCTTAGTGTGCCTAGGAACCCTACATGATACTCGATGAAAATATGAAATTTTCATATTCTGATCGATAATTAATCATATGTGAAAATGAAAATGCGACTTAGTTCCCGTTTATCGGTTAACATATATTCGGTGTTCGTCGTGACATAAAACTACATGAAGGTAGTTAAACACCGGACCTTATTGTTCACTTTTTAACAACCGTCGTGTAGTCTATATGACGAGAATTAATATTCGATCGTATGATAACCGATAGATTTGTCCCTATAGGGTTAGCCAGCGCCCCGGCCATCAATCCGTGGCCAAACGCGGAACAAAAACTTTTAAAACCCTGCGCTAACGGAACCCGATTTTCGGATCGAACCATTAATCCTATACTAGTTAACTGTAAAGTGTATAGAGAGGTTATACCGAACAATCCGTGTCGCTCGGTCTTCAACCTCTGTCCAAGTTCCTCGCAGCTGCCCCGAACAAGTTCGCTCTTTGGTATCCCTCGTCGAAGACGATACACGTCGAGAATTCTTAATATGGGCTCCCACTTCAAAACAGAAGCAACTCGGGCATCCAGTTTGCTAGCATGCACAAGATGAAGTAGAGAGAGTGTGTGATCATTTTGACTCAAGGCATCTATGGATTCTCAACACATGAGAGGGTATGGATGGAGGTGAAGAAGAAGCCATGTGAAGTGAATAGAGTGAACTCAAGACTTGGCATGTGAAGAAAATAGCAACACATGAAAGAAAATGTAGTGGCTGCCTTTGTTTTGTGTTGTATGTTATTTTGTGTTAGCTAGCAACTAAAGAAAATCAACCTCCGCAAAATATCTCACAACCCCAACAAAGTCAAGCATGGTTCAATAGTGTCACCATGAGTCACCACTTGAGCCATGCCATCATTAAATGCACCATGCCAAGACTTAACCTCACACTTTACACCTCAACATAATATTAAACATTTATAAAACAAAACCCTAAATGTTTAATACTAGAAAAAGAAATGGTATCTTCAAAAGTAATCTTGTAATGGATTACAAGAATACCCATCTTCCGTATATACATACATGTATCCGTATTATATTTGAATACAAATACAATGAGACGAAAATAATCCAACAATATAATATTAGGATCCGGCTTAAACCAAAGCCCACCGATATTATCCATCCGATCATGACCAATGCACAAGTGCATGAATATGATCGAACCCTGCCATAAAACCATATGGACATTACAAAGTTTCGCCCGAACCAGTGAAACCCTCTGTGTAGGACTCTAAAGACTCGTCAATACGCTGGCAGTGGGTTTAACCACAAGCACGTCAGTGGTACTAGCTGTACGTAACGGCTACCTAGGTATTGAGCGAAAGGGAGGCCGACGAGCAAACTCATCCTGAAACTCTACTAAGCCTGACAGTGACAATATCCGTACAATCCGGTCCGTTCATCTATGAGTATCGCATGTCGAGCCTAGGGGGTGGATAAAGTCAGACCCCTAATAACTTGACATTTAGTATCGGTATGAAGCCTATCACCAACTGAGAAACTACTGATCCGAATCAGTAATTCTCGACTATCCCGGCTGAGGATTTCTGGTGATGGCCACCCGTGCACTCCGTGACATCAACCCCCAATACACCGGTAGAGACGAATCCCGTGACGATCCGCTCACTGCCTCCATGTGGTTCGGGACTTTACTCAACTAAAACCAGTTTGCATGACTCCTTTGAGTCATGGTAGGGTAGTAATCAAAGCACAGTGGGAACTCACACAAGACAAATGACAATTTCAGGTAGATAGACTAACCTATACACATGTCACCAGAGAACTGCTATCTGACAATAGGTATAATACCAACTAGCATGTTCCCGGCGAGTCCATCCGGTGTACTCATAACCCAATGAGCACCTGTATACATCTTAGGTGAACCAACTGACACCAATGGCTTATGGGACCGACCACCGCCCCTCGTCGGGGTCTCGATCCGTATACAGTAGTCTACTCTTGGAGTATCGATACCCGGTCTCGAAACTCCCACGACTAGGGACACTTTAAAGATGTGCTTATAGACCACCCAACTCTCACTATATGATCGCCATCATACTGCTGGTAATTAAGCAAGAATCCTATGGGCTCTATCAATATGTAATAGTGATCTGTAATGTCACTTGAAGTATATACATGATGATAAAGACAAATCAGATAGCATACTATCATCTCGAGTAAGACTGTTCTACCGGTATAGGTCCTCCCTCAATCATTGCAATTACGTGTCTGTGATCCAATAATTGACTTGAGGGCACTATAGCCAACAATCTTCCACTTGCACTTAAGGCTAATTATTGGGGTGTCGCATACTCACAGCCCGTGTGATACCGAACACCCAACTTCTCTACTAATCTGTTTCACAAAACTTGTTTGTAAAACTATTGCATTCTAGAAATAGCCTCAGTGAGTGGATCTGCTCCAATGTTTCTTTCTATGTCACTCTTTATCTCAAGTTCGTGGAGAAAGCCATCTCCCGAAATGAGCAATACCTGTCTTAGAATATGCCTGGATATCTGATGTGACCCAGTTCACCAATGAACTTCAAATCCAGTATACTTCTTAGACTGTATCATCAACTGAATTTAATCAGTATCCTGCACCATGCCTCCCTCAGTATCCGTTTGGAGCACCTGTCCAAACTACTGCCCCTCAAAAGAGGGAAAACTATAACTCTGTCAGTCACACTTTCATTTAGGTCACCTTGGAAGCCTGGAATGATAACCATCTCCAGAAAGAGGCTGCCATTACCATATCCCTAGAACATTTACTTATATTCATAAACTGCTTCAGAACGTTTTTCCAGGATTGGATTAATATATCAACGTATTGCATCTGGTGCAAAATCAACACCTGGTGTGGCACTTGACATCTCATGATTGACTCAATTGCCTAAGCAAGTGATATGCCAATCATGCACATCCCTCTCCTCTTTAATCTGTAAGACACCTTCAGAGAGGGTGACTCCATCACCTGCAGTTGCACCACCTTGCCAGGAGTTGTCCATTCTAAAACACGTTTAGAATACTGTCTAACTACCCAGATTGGGAAACTACCTAAATCTAGATCTAGTTACCATAATGCCAGATATAATATCCATATCCTATATGGAGAAACCACTGTGTGACAAGCACAGTATAACCGATCGTAATATTGGAATTTCACTTCCTACTAAGTGTATGTCATCCAAATACCAGGACATACCACCCTACTAGTTTCTTAACATATCCATCTCCTATTCTGATGAAGTCAAAGCCTATGACTGTCATATCAAAAATAGAAGATCTCTCTCTGGTATACTTGCTTTAGTCTATAAATAGACATAAGCTACTTGTCCACTATGCTTCCGCTGCACCCACTGACTACAATAACCCTCTGGCAGAGTCATATACACGTGCACTTCTAAAACTAGTTTAGAATGACGCTATACTCATCCTCCTGTCGGGTCACATAGTCTGGAACAATAGTAGTGTCAAGTCTGGGTAAACAAGAACCTCCCTATCACCGTCTTTGAGGATATCAAAGTACCTCTCGGGTGCTTGAGGTTACCCACCATATCTGAGGAGTGGTTAATGGAATGTCTAACCCGATTGAATTTCTAAATTCTATTAAATTTTCAGTAATTGTTTATGGTTCTGGAATCACTTCTAGTTCTACCATACTCCCACTACTATTTTCTGAAAAAGTCCATTTTACTAAAACTGTGGTGAGTCAAGAATAATATCACTATTGATTTTTCAGATGGTAGAAAGTTAACCCTCGTCATAGCTGTAACAACCCTAAACTTTCTATACAATTTTTTTTTTTCAAAAATACAGAAATAGGTACTTTTGCCTGAGCACAAGTTATAAATTTGTTTTGCTTTTTAATAGCAAGAAGGAGCTTGTAGCTCACTGGTAAGACCTTGCACTGCTGAACCAAAGCACCAGAGTTCAAATTCCATTAGCCATATTATTTTTTAATTAGTTTTCTTTTAAATTTTTAGAAGCCCAAGAGCCTACACGTGCATAACTCGTAAAAACCAAAAGTCATATATAAAACAAACTAGCCCAGGGGTTAGACAAATCGACAAGGGACACGTGGTCCCAAGACCCAGCCTGACTTGGCCGGATCGGGCCGGAGGCGCGGCTGACTCGGCCGGCGCCGCCGGGTTGACTCGGTCGGATCGCCGAGTCTCCTTCATGAAACCTGTGCCTCTTGATCTCCTTATAACCCTTGTACAATTTAAAAACCCTGCATTATTCCATAGACTTTAAAATACAATTAAAACCTAATTAAAATCTATTTTTAATGCATAATTTTTAATACAATTCTATCAAACCTTAATCCTAACCTTTTCCTATAAATACCACTCCAATTCACATCCCCGTCACTCACAAACTCTGTCCAAACTCTCAAGAAAAATCCCTAGAACTTTTGTATACAAGTGGAGTTAGCGAAGGGCGAAACTCCGGTGAACTTCCGACGACGACTCTAGGAGTTTCCGACGACGAAACGACACACCGGCACCTCCTACCACTCCCTCTTCCTCTTCTCTTAACTCTAAACAAGTAATTCCTATTCTTACATTCCATCTTGATCTTTAAAAAGTTCTCTTTCTAAAATCCGACGGAAGCGGAGTTATTCCGACTTCCGATTCGGTTTTTCTTAAAAACTTCATCTTTTCTTAAATACAAACATACCAAACCCTCACATCTTGACTATTAAATATTAACAAAATATCATGAACAAGTTTCATAGTAAAATATTTCGTGTTGTAGTTTTTATCGTACTTTTTCAGTAAAATACCATGTAATTTAGTTTCGACATTAAACATCATAATTCCTTACTAAACCTTTAGATAGTTCACGAGATAATGACCTAACTCCTCACAACACTCATATGCAATATAGCATGATGACATTTGGGAAACATACTTTTGGAAAAATACGATTTACACAAAACTACCTCAACTTATAAAAAAACCATTTTCTACAAGATCATGTATTTTTATAAATCTTTGCAAAGCGCCGCTATAACCCATTTTGGGGAACCCGTTCGGGATGGTGCGGATTATCGCACATTCTCGGGCTTAGTAGTGTGAGATGCAGACCTCCGCAAGGAGTATACGGTCTCGAAAGATTTAAAAATACAAATATCTTAAGAAAATGAGATTTCTAGAAAAGTAATAAATTAAAATTATTTTATATAAATATATATGTGTGTGTGTGTATCATCAAAATATCTACTTTTGATATAGTATAAATATTCCAACTTTTCTAAATCAAAAGAATCACTTTACATGAAAATACCATGCAATTCCATACAAGTTCAATACTTTACAATTAAATACCATTTATTATGAAATTAGGTTTTACTCACTAGAAATGACACATATATAAAATCTACCTCCATGAAAACTCTAAAGACGATAATTAAATACTTGAGGTGTATTTTGAAAATTATACAAAATTATTTTTACATAACCCCCCTCAAGTTATATAAATTACAATAAGGACCCTAGTAAATATAGGTTTAAGCGGGACCGGTCTCTTGAGCCTCAGGGAGCCGGAGATATGGGTGCTTGACTATTTAAGGTAGACAACTTAACAAACGGTGTTATCAATATGGTAATCGTCTTTAAAAAAGACACAAATCCTGCCGTCCATGTGCAGCGGTTACCGATAACATCAAAACCTAATTCAGGATTTCAATTTCTTTTCTAATTGTCTGACTCAGACTGAGTATCAATATATACAATCTAACTTAAATGAGATTTAAGTATACAACTACATTACAATATGAATCAATGAATCCATATATTCAATCTATTCAATCTATCAATCTATACAACTTGACTGAACCGACCATGGATATACATCCATCTACATGATTCTACAGTTACATCCATTTACTGATATCATGGTTTCGGCAAGTCATCCATCTATACAATTCAATTACAAGACAATACAATTTACAATGCAATACAAACAAGACAAACAAGTCATCGCGGGTTTAAGGGGTAGATTGGTACGGAAGGAGTTAAAGGTGGCACGAGATGGTCACTTAAGACGTAATTACATCCATTCCGTTGTTCCGTGGTATTATCGACGGAGCCTTGTACTCTTGATTCCGTTCACCTTAGTCTCTGGTCTACTAAGACTCCTCTCGTATACATTGGCCTCTTCTGTACCAAGCTACAAACAACAGCGTTAACACTAAATACAACATGATAACAATATAATACAACTTTAAAAGTTACACACTCTCTCTCTCTCTCTCTGTGTCTATTCTACTTCTCTCTTATCTTTGGGACTTACCGAGCGATTGTTCGCTGACGACATTCCTCTCTTTCTTCTTTGGAATGTTGTCAGGTGTTTCGAACCTTCAAGAGATCGAGCCCACCAGCGAGGACTTGGATCAGCTAGCCTTCGACCCAGAGCTCTAGATACTTATACATTTCATTTCAGTACTTTCCATTTCTGTTATGCCACTATTTAGGCATTGCTTTCCATTCCATGTATTTACTTTTCAGATGCAATTGTACAAAAGAATGTTAATAAATAAAATTGATGTTCATATACATTTTGTCGCTTGTGTATAATTCTTTTATATTGCTTAGTTACGCTTAGCGTATTTACTTCTGAGTAAATACGTAGCGGGCCAGTCGTGTCCCCTTCGCCGTACACCGGGAAGCGGGGTGTGACAATAGCCCGAGATAATCCACAAACTGCCATTACAGAAACGTGCCTTAAGTTATCCAGAGTCTGGTTTTAAGCATAAGCCGAACAACTCCATATACCTTAACATCGTTAAGATATGAACCATTCTATATTTAATATAAAAACAGAGACACTGATTTAATTGGAACCAGATTCAAATCATGCAGCTGTCTCCAGTGCATGTTAACTAAATGGAAAGAGGCCGATCAGCATTACTCAACTTAAGAGTGAATCCAAATATGAGTAACCTGAAAGAGAAGTAAGTTCTCAAAACCATTACTATCAACTGAATACCAAACACAAGTATCTACCTCTTCGATCATCTAGAAGAATCCTGATACTTGCAACACCTGATTCTCTACTTTAATCTTGTACCTATAACTTCTCAAAACTTGGACCTTATATTTCTACGAAACACTTGTCTAAACCTGGAGAAGTCATAAGTAAACAGAATATAGTACGAGTACAATCCCCATTGTCCTAATGGACACTGGACATCATACAATACTTTGTATAAGTCTCCTGAGTTGAATAACTTAAACCCTGTGCGTCGTAGGTTGAAAACTGTACATGGTTAAGAAGAATTACACCGCTGTTTAATACTCCTTACTCAATCATCAACTGATACAGGTAAATGTCATGGACATAATTTCAAAAAGTTATATCTCACTTTATAAAATAAACGTACAGTGTAACGTTTTGAAAATCGTTTCGGTGAAATTTCGGAAAAACGGTAAAATAAGGGGCTTTTTTGTAAAATGTCAAAATGCAAATATCTTTATTATAAAATTAAATATACATATTCTAGCTATGTAATTGCTAGTATTTGGTGTTTATTGAGCCACTGCTGAAATTTCAAATTTTCTGAAAAATTTTCCGAAATTAATTATTTTAATATTATTTTAAGCCAGTAAGAAAATACATTAAATTAGCGATAAATACAAATTTAAATGGGCTAATTTTAATCTTTAAAATCATGTTAATTAAAATCTAGTTGTAATATAATTTTTTAGTATTTTATTTCAAGTTTTAATTGGTTTATTTTATGGAAAACAAAAATATAGTTATTTTGAACTAAAACTTGCAAATATGTAATTATGGGGGGTCTTTTTGCATAGAATTTTTTTGTAAAGTCTCTCACAATCACCCTCACTCCCCTTGGCCGGCCCCACACTATTGTAGCAGCCCAAGAATTTTATTTCCCACTTTTTGACCTTAAATCATGTGAGAAATGGGTTAAAATAAGGTTTTTATATATAGTAAAGTAGGTGGGGGTATTATGGTAATTGGGAGGGGCTTTGTCTTGGATCTTTTGGCATAATCCCCTCACCTTTTTCCCCCTCTTCCTCTGCTAAAACCAGCAGCAGCAGCCCCCTATTTCTTCTTCTCTTTTCTCTTCAAAATTCCATCAAAAAATCATCAAAAATGCTTGAAAAATCCACAAAAAATCAAGCAAAAATCCAAATCAAAATCCACCACCTACCCATTTTTCCTTGGCTACCATAGCATGGATCTAGGGATTTAGATTTCAATTTGGGAGGCTAAGTGTGCTTGTAGGATCTTCAAATTATTTGGGTATAAATTCTAACCTTTGTGTTAAATTGTTGTTAATTGTTTTAAGTTAGCTTAATTAGGTGTTTAAATAGGTTTTTATTTTAATTCCAAGTGCATGATTTGAAATTCAAGAGTGGGGTTTGAATTCAAATTGGGGTTTGTGTTGTGAGTTTAGGGTTGTGTGATGTATTTGACATATTAGGTTATGCTAAATCCAATTTAAATTGCTAGTTGCATATTTGTTGATTTAAATTGTGATAAGTATATAAATGGTAAACTAGGTTTTGAAAATAATTATATTCTTGTGAGATAAAATTCAAATTTAGGTTTCATGTCATTATAAAGATTATATTGAGTGGTTTAATGCCTTTAGTTCATGAAAATCCAAGCTATATTGTAGTTTGTGCATTTTTGCTATAAAATTGTTAAAATTTAGGTATTTTGTGAACTAGAATTTTAAGGTTTATGGAAATTAATGAGATTAAATTATGGGAATTGTTTTTATGACTTAATTAAGATATTTAGTGAATATTGTGGCCGCTAGATTCGTTTATATATCGAGTTTTGTACTAAAACGGTTAATTTTGCTTGCTAGATTTTCGGAAAAATAGCTTTTAAAGCGAGTTTGAGGTTTTTGTGAGTTTTTAAGCTATTTTATATTATAATTAGTGCTTGTAATTGTACAAATGAGTGTGTTTGGGTTTTTCTCGATGGTTTGGCGTTTGTACGCCGACTTCGAGGGTTTTGGGGTTGATTTGTGAAAGCAATCATAGGTTTTGACCTATGTGGGATTCACGTGTCGTTTTGGGTCATGAGTCGGATTTTAATACGACACGGTGCGTTATGATATGTAGGTACCCCATGTGGACTTCGAGACGACAAGCAAGCGCGTGGCGACGTCGGCACCGGCTAGCGAGGACCAGGTGAGTAGATTTATATCTACGGGGAGAAGTCGGGTGGATGGCGTATAGCACCCCCGCAGTCCGTAGTGTAGCTCATATATATGTTTATATAGGTGTTTTATGATACGAGAATGTTTATTCATGTTATGTTTATGTGTTCATGGGTTACCTTTGGGTTAGTTGCGTAAACCTAGAGTAGTTGTTATACCCACATACGCACACACAGACTTGCATACTTTACTTTCTTGTGCGTAGATTGGGATGTGTATATATGTATATATGCGTGGGTATAGGACTATGCATATGTACATTCATATACGCATGCATGGATAATGAGGATAGTACTTGGGATTTAAGATAAGTCGATGAGATTTGATTTGAGGCCGTGAGATCGGTGATATAGCAGGGTTCGTATTTGAGATACGACATGACGTTGTAGAGGGTCCTTGACGTAGTGTTTCACACACGTGCATGCATGCTTAGGCGGTATCAGTATTGTACTAGACGTAGATCAGTACCCCGATCATGATATTTGATAAAGAGGATACCAGGCGAATAGTATAATGAATGTGATATTGACCCGTACCCAGATTTGGGATGCCGTACGACGGATTTACGTACGAGCTATATTGATGATTGATCCGCACTCTTGACTTGGGATGCCTGATTATAGATATGGTATCGGATATGATATTATTAAGGCGGGATCACCGACTATACATATACTGGTATGTATATGTATCGACTCAGATGATAGGCGGTTTTCTTACCTGTAGTTCAGCTTGTTTGTTCAGCCGTATAGTTTAGTGTAGTTGTTAGATTAGATTAGACTCCTACCTATTTCAAAACTAGCGGATCGTGGGTATTTTAAAAGACAGGTCAAGGGATCTACGGATATTTCAAAAGATGTACCCTTTCTTAAAGACCACCGTAGCCCCTATTTTCAAAACCCCGCGATTCGTGTGTAGGGTTCCTAGGAACTCTAGTGAGGTCTCACAAGGCATCGAACATGCCATTTTCAAAAATTCTAGGTGCCGAGAGACCCGACTACGGATCGTTTGCTAGAAAACTAGGCGAAAAAGCTAACTAGTTAACACTTAACTACAAGATACAGAAATACAACCTTTGTAGATCCGGTGCTCCACCTCCATAGCTCCGCAACGAGGTCCTCTCCGCTGTCCAAATCAAATCCGGGCTCAAGCGTCGGCTTCGTCGGAGAATGGGCAAGCTAGGTCGTCGATGTCCATGCCGAAGATGATCTACGTCGAGGCATCGAAAGATAAAGCTCCACCTTCACCAAGTCATGAAAACTTGTGAAGGAAACACACTCTACTACTTGGCAAGAGGTAGAGGATGAAGAAATAGGAAGTGGGTAGACTTTAGATTTGGATTTCTCACTCTTTTTCATCACTTGCCATTGATGGAGGCAAGCTTTCTTCACTTGAAGAAATGAAGAAGAAGAAGAAGCTAATTATGATAAGAATAATTAGAAAAGAAAAGAAAAAACCATCCTTATCATAATAGTAACTAGGGTTATGTGTAGAGAATTGACCAAGGTTAAAGGAATGGTTAGGGTTAAGGAATCATGAAGCTTCCACTAAACAACAAAAAAAGCCACCATTCTTTTTCTCCTTTTTCCATCTTTTTCCAAAATGAATAAATAGATAAAGGAAAAGAGAAAAGGAAATAAAACCCTAATCATAAGTTTAACCATGGTTTAATTCTTTACACTTAACCAAGTAAACATGTATCATCAAACATGATACAAACAAGTGCACAAAAATATATCGCATATACAATGCGCACATCCGAGTGAGAAAATCCATTTAAAGTGAACCGATACTAGTTAATGCAAAGTAATATATCAAATATATAATTATGCATTAAATCATTAAATCAACACTTGATTCAATGATCCGGTCATGTCTCACACAACCGACTAGTATCAACAGTAACAACTTATCGAATCAACACTTGATCCGATAACCCGGCTATATCACATATAACCGATCAATGTCACATATCGTGAGAATCGAATACAGTATCACATACTGGTATCATTCTCGGTCCCGCACATATCTCATATGCGCTCCTATTTCGTTTCGCTTGAGCCAGGAAACCTCTGTGTAGGACTCTAAAGACTCGTCAATACGCCGGCAGCAGGTGATGATCATATCAAACACCCAGAAGCTGCAAGCGGTCTGCTAAACGTAACGGCCACCCGGGTATTGAGCGATCAGAAGATCGACGAGCAAGCCCGCTCACACTCCTGTGAATCCAACCAGTAACACTACCGTACTGTCCGGTCTGATCGTCTGATATGTCGCATATCTCGCCTAGGGGTGGTAAACGTCAGACCCCAATAGCTCAATAAGTCGTGTCGATATGAGGTCTATAACAATTCGAGAAACTACTGGTAACACTTACCAGTAAATCTCAGCAACCCTGGCCAGGGATTTCCTGTTATAGCCAATCGAACACAGCGCAACATCAACCCCCTATACCGGGAGAGACGAATCCCCTCCTATCGCTCATTGCCTCCATGTGACTCGGGACTGTACCCAAAAACCACCTTTTGCACGCCCTCTTGGACGTGGTAAGATGGAAATCAAAGCACAGTGGGAACCACACAAGACTCTATGACGATCTCGGGTCAACAGACTACTCTGTACCAGTGTCACCAGAGAACTGCCATCTGACGTGAGGTATAATACCATCTGGGAGTTCTCGGCGAGTCCGTCCAGTGTACCAAGTCTCTACTGAGCACCCGTACATCATCTCTGATGTCAAACACCAATGGATATGGGATCATCCATCGCCCATCTGTATGGGTCGAGAAGGTATACGCTAGTCTACTCTGGTATATCGATGCCCCGTCTCGATACACCCACGACTAGGGACTTTGAAGGATGTACTTATGAACTACCATGTCCCCACTAGTATGATCCGCATCATAGTCCAGGTAGTCAAGTACAGATCCTAAGGGCTTTACCAACATGTAATAGAGAGACAATCAGTATACACGTTAAGGTAAAGTTCAACCAGATAGCATACTATCATGTCGAGCAAGAAAGTCCTCCCTATATATGTCCCAGCTTCCACTACAATATACATCCTATGTATAGTAATGGCCTCTAGGGCATACATATAACTAACAATCTCCCACTTGCACTAGGGCCATCTGATAGCAGTGGTTGTAGTATCTCATACTCAACCATCCCATAAAAATCTCTCTCTGGGAACAGGCCTTTGTGAGTGGATCCGCTGTGTTGTCCTCTGAATCTACTCTCCTAACCTGGATCACCCTGGAGATCAATTATCTCCATGATCAGGCGATGGTGCCTTAGAATAAGTCTGGATCACTGATGGGACCGGCGTTCCTTGGCATGAGCCACAACTCCATTGTCTCACAATGGTAAGAACGTAGTTCATCTCATGAACTAATATACACCCAAACAGCCTCTTTGGTAGCATCTTAAGTAGCGATGTATCCTGCCTTTATCGTCTAGTATGCCACGGTATCTAGTTTGGAACTCTTCCAACATACCGTCCCTTTACTGAGGGTAAAGACAATGCCTGCGACTGACATTCAGTCGTCTTTATCACTCTGGAACCATTCCAGTGATTCTCCCCAGGGTCGATTGATACCTTCTCACTACAATTAGTGATAATCCTAACATCCATTTAGATCTATCTCATAGATCCAAAACCTAGGATTTAGTAGGTATCACTTTGATCCTATATAGAGAATCATTGTGATAAGCGGAGATTGACCGAACGTAGCATAGGAAACTCCTTCCCTATCAAGAGCATATCATCCACGTACTCTACGAGGATCGTCACTATACTCCCTACTACCTTTTTTTCTATACAAGGTTCATCTACCATTTTGATGATGTCAAACTCTTTGACTAACACATCAAAACAGATGTTCCAACTCCGCGATGCCTGCTTTATCCTATAAAGCATCTTGCACACGTTTCCGCTGCTCCTACTGTCTACGAGGCCCTCTGGCTGTGCACTTATAGACGCACTCTTCTAAATCATCATTTAGAAAAGCAGTCAAGACACCCAACCACCAGAGATCGTAGTCATGGTATGCAGCCGTGGTAAGTAAGATCGGGATGGACTTAAGCATAGCCACTGGAAAAGGTTTCATCATTATCCACGCCTGGTCAATGAAGAAAACCTTTAACAAATCTAGCTTTGAAAGTCTCAACTTTTCCATCTACACCAAGTAATCTTCTCAAGATATACTTGCTCCTGATGGGGATTTAACCCTTCAGATATAGCAACAAAGTCCATACTTCGTTGGTGTATAAGGATTCCATCTCAGATCGCTAAGCATCCAGCCATTCTTACAGAGTCTTACTCTTGATGGCCAGCTCGAAACTAGTTGGGTCATCATCTCATGATGCATTCCTCGCTCCCACTGTCATAGAGAAACCGAAGTATCTCTCAGGTGGGTGAGGAACCCTACTAGATCGGCGGAGAGGCTGAGGTTCGTTGGTATCTACTGAATCCTTTGGTTCTATCAAATCATCAGCTGTAGTTTGTATAGCTGGAACCTTTCCAGTTCTACATTACAGACCTTGCCTCAAGCTTGTCCGGATTTTGCTTTTCAGACATAGGCTGGACAACCCCAAATCTTAACTAACTTAAAAGATGGGCTCTTCCCTTATCATATCTAATATGAAGTGGTAGGCATCTAATTTGATTGGAATCCTATTCAATAGGTATGCAACTTCGTAAGTGCATAACTCCCAAAAGGAAAAAGGTAACTCAGTATTACTCATCATAGAGCACACCATATCAAATAGGGTATATCTGCTCCGCCCCGATATACCATCGTGCTATGGTGTATCCGGAGGAGTAATGCTGAGAGAGAATCTCATTCTCCTTTAGAATAGTCCTGGAATTCCGTGCTCAAGTATTCTCCTCCTTGATCTCATCAAAGGACATAATACTTATACCCGTATTTCGGTTCTCTACTTCTTACTTATATTCTATGAATATCTCAAAAGGTTCGGACTTGTGTTTCAACAGGAACATATGTCTGAATCTTGAGAGATTATCAGAGAATGTAATGAAGTACAAAGAACCGGTCCTGGCATGTGTAGACAGGGGACCTACATACATCAACATGTATCATCCCAAGAGTTTACTAACTCTTTCTCTGTTTCCAGTAAACGGAGCTATGGTCATCATATCTTTGTGACATGACTGGCGAGTTTCACAAGATGTAAATTCAAACTAATTTAAATATGCATCTTTATGTAACTCTAGCTAGTCGGGTCACATTGATCTGACCTAGTCTACAATGCCTCAAGAAGAATTCGTTCATTTCTGAACTCTTCCTCTTGTGTGTGTTCAGTATACTAAAGAACTGTATTTTGATTTAGAACATCAATGCTTTTAGATAACGTGCCTGAACCGATCAACATTTGATATAGGAAATGTTCAAAACATTATCCAACAATACAAAATTTTACCGTTTCTTTACTAATAAAGAGACAGATATGATTTTGTATATCAGGTTCGGTATCTAATAACATTCGTTCAGAATCAATGTATTGTAATACAGGGTGACAGTGACCAACAGACTTGGCTGCAACACTTGCCCCATTTTCTGCCTCATGAAACTTATCACCCGTTCTCAATTCTCTACCTTTCTGTAGCCCTATGTAACAGATTACATATCTGGGATCCTGATCTGGTATCACATACCCAGGACGTAAAGAATACTGAGAAACAGTTCTGTATAATGAACACACCCGAAGATGATGCATCAGTATGCACTGTCTTTGTTTGGGTGGCACGGGAATACTGGTATTCCCCAATTTCCTGCTCTGTCTTATAACAATTATAAGTTGGAGCGGGACCAACGTTCCCCAGCACAGTATAACAAGCGGGTTCGGTCAATAATCCGTATTATTATCTTGATTAAGGCGTGATATGGTCGCTACCTGGAGAGAGAGAGAAGAGAACACTCAGCGTGCGCTCTTGCAAGAATAGATTGGTTATTATTTTATCTAATCAGGATAGCTCCCACTGCTTTTTATCAAATCTTCCTTCAAACCCTAAAAGGAAAGACTAGCCGGGATTAATTACACACTACAAGTTCGCCAATCTTTCAGCCAGGCCAGTGTCGGTACTTTGAGGGAGGTCCCCCGTGCTTTCGCACGAACCTAATTAATGTAAACCTCGTTTTCCCAGAGGCGTAACCCCGTTGACACCTTTCTAGACACCTACTTGATCTCCTAATTGTAATGTATAAAACTCTCCCAGGAGTAACTCTTACTCGCAGCGGGTATCGGGATCCAACTATCTCATAGAAGGTATGCAATCTCATTGCAAATTTCAACACTTGAAATTCCCGATAATATTTTGCCCCTAACGTGCTATGACCTTGACGAAAGCCAACAAACCATAGCCCGCTAGTCAAGTTCAACCCGTACATTTCTTGATCGAATTAAACCCACCCGCACGACCCTTGACGAAAGCCAACAAAGCCGCAGGACTACCCTAATCCAATCGCATCGTATGCTAGCAGATAAGCAGCATATAGCTACCGCACACTGCACCTTGACGAAAGCCAACAAATGCAGCACGAATACTATATACAACTTATCTGAAATGACGGAGGGCTACGACAGGTTTTTCTGAAAACCTATTGCGTAATGAACTTGATATCGTTGTAGGATCGAATGAATTTTGAAATGGAGTGCTTTTGAGGCTTTTATAGTTTTGCTAAAGGAGTCATTCCCGGTGAAGGGATCGTCGGTCCTTTCCTCGTCGAATGAGGTGCGGGATATATCATATATATCACTGTGCAAAGCAAAAACTCTTAAAAGCAATCAAAAGACAAACCGAGGGCGTAGCATCGACCAGTTATTGCTAAAGGAGTCACTCCCGGTGAAGGGATCTCGGTCCTTTCCTTATCGAATAAGGTGCAGAATATATCATATATTCCGCTGTGCAAAGAAAGAACTGTAGCTACCTGTTTTATTTTGAAATTCGATTCTACAACATCTTTAGGTTTCTTTTATTTCATTAATCACATTAATGAAGTCCCATCATTTAAGTACCTAAACATCACAGATAAATACGACGTACACTTATGCCATCCGCATTCGCCTCGATGTCCCCTCGTGCACCGTTAGGTTAGGTAACTAACGGCAGAGCAGGGCAGGGCTAGCGCGGGTGTAAAACATAAGTAACGTCTATATAATATATCATATATACTATATACAGTATCTATCAAAGAACATCACATGATCACATCACAGATATCGCAGCAGAAGAAACATATGAAATATTGGATATACTAAGACGTCCGTGTTTTCAATACGAGCCAGTATAAAACACGGATTCAACGGTCGTGATGAATAGCCAAACCCACACCCCTAGACCCCTACGAGAGCGGCAAGTAACCCTACCAATTCTAGAGTCAGGAGACCCGGACTCGACTCCTCGAGTTGGTCTCCCACTGGACTCCAGAACCCGGTTACTTGTGCCCTCCTCCTTGGGTCTGTCCTAGTGCGGAAAAGTAAATAATATACAACGGGTGACTACTTCCGCAATCTGTAAGTGCCCCAATAAAAGAATATTACATACAGGTTTTTACATGAATGAAAATGAAAAACACTCATCTCACATAAAAAAACCCGGCTATTCAAACACGACGATCCAATATAACATATCCAGCAACACATAACATCACATGTCATCAACGTAAGTAAATATGCGCATCCCAATTGTCGTTGACATATAGCAACGAAACCGGCGATATCACATATTACACTTACGGTCACAGAAAAGAAAGTGTAAAACTACAACAGTTGGAATCCGCAACCACCTCAGACATCGCATGCCTGACCAAATGAATTACTTAGACATCGCATGCCTAACAATTATAAACCCCGCATTTTAGTCTCATTATCGAAAACTCTTTTCAATATCAAGTCGGGTAATTCAACAAGATTCCCGATATCCTGATCGAATGCTCGTCGCAAACTTCAATAGGCGGCCGCACCCCCGATACCGTCGACGAAGTGCACCAAGGCGGAACACCGCCACCGCGAGCACCCGAACGGATGCTTTCGGCGACGGGGTTCTCCTACAGTTACTTGGTCGGGGCTATGGGGTGTAGCTGTCTATTAAGTTTACCCGGCGAGTATCCGCGTACGCTACGTGATTGCGACGGACTTTTGATCACATCAAAATTCCGTGGCAACCGATCAAGTGAGACTAAACTGCTACGTTTATAATATTCATTCCGTTATCTCATAACAACTTGTGAATTCCAATTATTGTATCCCATTCCAGATAAACAGAAAATGTTAAACTTTTCGATCGAACAGTCAAACACCCAAGTTTTCCCGATACAGCTCAACACATGAAACAAGTCTAACAACATTCCGTTCGTGCCTCAGTACCAACGGTCCAGCCGTAGAAGGGTCAAGCCAACGCCTCACATGTGGCACGCCGTACTGCCCCAAACCCGAAGGTTCAAAGGGCAGTTCAAGACGGTCACATAATCGAGTTAAGGTTTGTTATCTTCTAGAGGGTCCATCGCGTTACTTGCACTACTTAGAACGTCGTCAAACTACGGAAAAATCCAACACTTGAAAATTTCCCGACAGGGGAAAAGTTGGGTATTTATATCCGGTCGAACTTTTTAACATATTCTAAAAATTTATCCGGAAAGCCACACAGACAAAATTCGATAATCCGATCGAACATTCGAATCCCCAAAACAACCCAGAAAATTCAACTCTTGAATAAATTTTAAAAATTCCCAGAAAATCCAGAAGAATTTATCAGGTATTACTGTGCAAACAGTAAGGGATGACGTCATGATTGAGCCGCGGAACCGCCGCATAAGCAGGGCTTATGCCGCGGTTCCGCCGCCTAAGTTACTGTTCATCCAATAATTTTTGCATCGTAATTCTTATTTTTCCTTACTGAATTTTTTAGCAATTTTTAATTCACAAAAATCCAGAAAAACAGAAAATGTCCAGAGAGCTATTTTTGGGTCGGGTTTCGGTTCGATCGGACTTCAGATTCCGTCTGGACTTCGCCTAAGGCTCTAGCTAGGCTCTGATACCACTGTAGGGTTCCTAGGCACTCTAGTGAGGTCTCACAAGGCATCGAACATGCCATTTTCAAAAATTTTAGGTGCCGAGAGACCCGACTACGGATCGTTTGCTAGAAAACTAGGCGAAAAAGCTAACTAGTTAACACTTAACTACAAGATACGGAAATACAACCTTTGTAGATCCGGTGCTCCACCTCCATAGCTCCGCAATGAGGTCCTCTCCGCTGTCCAAATCAAATCCGGGATCAAGCGTCGGCTTCGTCGGAGAATGGGCAAGCTAGGTCGTCGATGTCCATGCCGAAGATGATCTACGTCGAGGCATCGAAAGATCAAGCTCCACCTTCACCAAGTCATGAAAACTTGTGAAGGAAACACACTCTACTACTTGGCAAGAGGTAGAGGATGAAGAAATAGGAAGTGGGTAGACTTTAGATTTGGATTTCTCACTCTTTTTCATCACTTGCCATTGATGGAGGCAAGCTTTCTTCACTTGAAGAAATGAAGAAGAAGAAGAAGCTAATTATGATAAGAATAATTAGAAAAGAAAAGAAAAAACCATCCTTATCATAATAGTAACTAGGGTTATGTGTAGAGAATTGACCAAGGTTAAAGGAATGGTTAGGGTTAAGGAATCATGAAGCTTCCATTAAACAACAAAAAAAGCCACCATTCTTTTTCTCCTTTTTCCATCTTTTTCCAAAATGAATAAATAGATAAAGGAAAAGAGAAAAGGAAATAAAACCCTAATCATAAGTTTAACCATGGTTTAATTCTTTACACTTAACCAAGTAAACATGTATCATCAAACATGATACAAACAAGTGCACAAAAATATATCGCATATACAATGCGCACATCCGAGTGAGAAAATCCATTTAAAGTGAACCGATACTAGTTAATGCAAAGTAATATATCAAATATATAATTATGCATTAAATCATTAAATCAACACTTGATTCAATGATCCGGTCATGTCACACACAACCGACTAGTATCAACAGTAACAACTTATCGAATCAACACTTGATCCGATAACCCGGCTATATCACATATAACCGATCAATGTCACATATCGCGAGAATCGAATACAGTATCACATACTGGTATCATTCTCGGTCCCGCACATATCTCATATGCGCGCCTATTTCGTTTCGCTTGAGCCAGGAAACCTCTGTGTAGGACTCTAAAGACTCGTCAATACGCCGGCAGCAGGTGATGATCATATCAAACACCCACAAGCCGCAAGCGGTCTGCTAAACGTAACGGCCACCCGGGTATTGAACGATCAGAAGATCGACGAGCAAGCCCGCTCACACTCCTGTGAATCCAACCAGTAACACTACCGTACAGTCCGGTCTGATCGTCTGATATGTCGCATATCTCGCCTAGGGGTGGTAAACGTCAGACCCCAATAGCTCAATAAGTCGTGTCGATATGAGGTCTATAACAATTCGAGAAACTACTGGTAACACTTACCAGTAAATCTCAGCAACCCTGGCCAGGGATTTCCTGTTATAGCCAATCGAACACAGCGCAACATCAACCCCCTATACCGGGAGAGACGAATCCCCTCCTATCGCTCATTGCCTCCATGTGACTCGGGACTGTACCCAAAAACCACCGTTTTGCACGCCCTCTTGGACGTGGTAAGATGGAAATCAAAGCACAGTGGGAACCACACAAGACTCTATGACGATCTCGGGTCAACAGACTACTCTGTACCAGTGTCACCAGAGAACTGCCATCTGACGTGAGGTATAATACCATCTGGGAGTTCTCGGCGAGTCCGTCCAGTGTACCAAGTCTCTACTGAGCACCCGTACATCATCTCTGATGTCAAACACCAATGGATATGGGATCATCCATCGCCCATCTGTATGGGTCGAGAAGGTATACGCTAGTCTACTCTGGTATATCGATGCCCCGTCTCGATACACCCACGACTAGGGACTTTGAAGGATGTACTTATGGACTACCATGTCCCCACTAGTATGATCCGCATCATAGTCCAGGTAGTCAGGTACAGATCCTAAGGGCTTTACCAACATGTAATAGAGAGACAATCAGTATACACGTTAAGGTAAAGTTCAACCAGATAGCATACTATCATGTCGAGCAAGAAAGTCCTCCCTATATATGTCCCAGCATCCACTACAATATACATCCTATGTATAGTAATGGCCTCTAGGGCATACATATAACTAACATCGTGTTATTTCAAATGGCACCATTGTTTAATATTTAGCTCCCGCTCATTTTGGTTGCTCGGTCCGCATCGCATATTTACATTGTTATTTCATATTGCATTGTTGATATTATGTTGTTAGAACACCAGCACTATTACCGATGATGCATATGTACCACATACACTTACTTGCCGGCTCACACACATCTTCATCGGTAATTACCATGTCACGTACACCTTAGAAACTATTATTGCTTAACTTAGCTTGATAGCCAGTAGTTTGACATAATATTTGTGTACATACCTTATATGCCAGCTTAGATATTGTAGTTATTACTTGTCGCTTCATGCATACTGTTATTCATTCTCATGCTTATATTCATGGTTGTACATGCTATTGATGATTCGGATTTCCATGATATTTTCTGGATTTGGAGGAAAACCGTAAAACATATATAAACTGTGTTCTCTCTTTTTAAATAAAAATGCGGTTTTCCCATGATGTATGAATCGTCCACCATGAGTTTGCTGATGGATTTCGAGACCCGATTCGAGGAGTTGGATGAACCGTTTCGGGTACATGGTGGGCCCGGTGCGGTACCCCGGGGCGAGAAGGCCGTGTTGTTGACGTTGAGCCTGGCAGGGGAGCACTACCGACCGGTGATATTACCCGACACGTCGGATATCCGGAGGATACCGTCGTGGTCTTGAGATGGATGGTAGGGGCCGGTCTGGACTGACGGCGCCCTAGATATTGAGATTGAGACATTGAGATTTCAAGATATTGAGGTACTGAGATTTGATGATACAGGCCAGTCCGGATAGCCGGAGCCTGAGGTTTCGAGACTTTGAGATTTATGTTTTGTGTCGATACTAGACACTGTTGATGCTGATTTCATTTATGATACCTCATTTTAAAAATTCAAAGGAAATCTCACTAAATTATGAAAACAGTTTCTTCATTTACATGTAATCTGTTTTCATGCATTCATACCTCATTCATGATATATTGCTACCTGAGGCACTGACACGGGCACATGAGATTATACTCGGGTTAGATATTTACCGTAGTCATTGTTATAGACTGCTGGTTTTATTTGAGAATTATATATATTGATCGTATGACCTAGGATTGCGTCATACATGCGATTTCTATTCGTAGATATTTTTCTATTCACGAGTTGGCAACTCACCCCCGTTGTGCCCCATTTTCTTGCAGGTTTCGCCGTACAGGTTTCTTTACGGCTTTGCGGGTACAGTTTCGTTCGGATGACTTGCTAGTAGGTGGGTTTATTTGTATCGTACCCATCATTATACATTGTATATTATTATTCAGTTGTATCTAGAAGTTCCATCAACCAAACTTGTATTTATCTCAGATAGAGACCAGTGATGTTTATTCTTTCGACCTTAGAGTCGCGCGTTGTATTTATATGGATTTCTTGCTGTTTTGAGTTTCCTTTTGAGTTTTGATCCTCGCCCTTGGCGTTGTATATTATATTGCTTGTGTGGTTGTGACCGTCGATTGACGAAGAGCTAGCTCCCGCTTGGGGATGCCTTTTATTTGATTTCGTATACTATTCATGTTGTATCCCGTTTGGGAGCCAGTATTTACAAAGGAGACTCTGCCGAAATTTTCAGGAAATACTTGATATTTTTAAAACCGCATAACTCGGCTTATGCTATTAAAACTACTTGATTTTAAATTGGTTTTCCTTCACTCTACTATTTTTCTTGGTTTGGATTTCTGGGTTTTCGGCTTACTTAGATTACGTGCGCCTCGAGACATTTCGTAGTTTAAGTGCCGGTCATGTTCCGTACTTTCGGGGCGTGACAAAGTTGGTATCAAAGCGTTAGGTTTTACCTTCGGAGCGTAGGATGACCCTTGGTTGATGGAATAGGTGACTAAAGTAGAGTGACGTACCGTGGATATGTTCCGCGGCATACTTACGATACGCTACTCCACTTAAGAAGCCTTAGGATGTACATTTCTTTGCTCAGTATTATATTCATTCCGATCTAGCCTCATCAGTACCAGTTATGGTTTTGCTGTCACGATTACGGGCAGGGAAAGCTACGGCTAGAGTTGCGGTCAGCACGAGCTCGTTACGAACGAGGACTGACCAGGGCATAATTCCGGCGACACACGATTGCAGAGATGTGTCTTTTATTGTGTTTTCGCGCCACGAGTGTTTGGATGGATCGCTGTACGAGATTTCTCGGACGTGCCGATCAGTACCAGAGGATCGAGCCAATGATAGAGGCCAGCCAGATTTTGATGACTGTTGGTGTATTGTTTATTCATGATGGTCGAGGCACTGTTCAGCGTGCAGACGAGCGAGCCAGCTATTGCTGCGAACGACGAGATATCGTCCCAGATGTTGGAGCTATTGCAGTACGAGTTGTACTAAGAGATGATAGAAGGTCACTAGTCATCGAGAATGAATGACTAGGACATGTAGTTCGTTCGCTACCCCGATGCGAGATCATCAGATATATTGATTCCAGCTAGAGACGACTTCACGCAGAGACGTGAGGGTCGACAGAGACGATCGAAGATCGGAAACCTATTATTCCAAGTTTAAAGTATTCGGAAAGACATGCAGGCAATTCTATAGTCCCTCTAGAAGAATGAAACCCTAACTTGACATAATGACCGTGTGAAAGCCTTTGAACCTTCGGGTCTGTGGCAGTTCCACAGCGCCATTAGTGAGGCTTGGGTTTGCCCTTCTACGGCTGGACCACCGATGCTGTGGTATATATATTCGATACTATTAAACTGTACCAAGATGTTGAGCTCTTGGGGGATTATGAGGTTTCGACGAATCGATCGAATGGTTCGACTCCAATCGGATGCTAGGTGGTGAGATGCATTCTTGGGAGACTCCAGATACGAGGATAGCCGTTGGAGCTCAGTCCATACAGCCACGAAGAGACGAGTCCAAAACAGTCGACGTTAGAGAAAAGTGGAGTAAGAGGTTAGTACGAGATCTTGATGAGACGACGTTCCACTCATCCAACATTAGAGATGCGGTACGCATGCCGAGGCATTGTACTTGAATTTACCTTTCAGAAGGAGTCGCGATGAGTATGCAGTCGTTCCAGAGCAAGATGCAGATATAGGAAAGGACGATGACTTCCGGACAGTTGGCAGAGACGAGACATGGAAGAGACCGTGAGCAGGATTCCTTCCAGGACACTGCTGCAATGATACTTGCACCCAGGATCAGATGTGTCACGTACATTCAGAGAGCCAGAGGCCGATGCCAGTGATATACTGTCTTACGAGTGGTCGCGATGATTGACCGAGAGATGACCAGAGAAGTGCCAGAATGGAATCATCCCCGTTAGCATACCTGACAGGGCCGATGAGCCGATGGACCGAGAGATTGGTAATTCACAGTGAAGACCTTGACCCAGGAGTGGTCATTGTTACACACACCAGCAGGCCAGAGTTCATGATCATCGACGAGACGTCCCACTAGTGACCGCGACAGTTGGCCCGAGATTCTTAGAGGATGCGCTTGAGCGGTACTATTCCGCCATTATTGATTTCGATGTTTTGGGTGATTTATTCGCATGATTTGATTTTGATGATTGAGGATTTACGATCTTTGCACAGTGTTGCACTTGATATCGTTTTCGTGCTTTGGTTTCATATGTTTGTGATTTTACGGTTTTAGACATTTGAGTTGATTTTGTGCGTATGCACGCACACAATTTGGTTCCTGCACTCTGTATAGTTTATATATGCTTGCAGTGCAGTGATACGCCTTTTGTGCACTTAGATGCACTGGACTTCGATTTCGATTGTGATACTCGATATTTGTTTTGTACAACTTGCGCACCTGATTTGATTTTGCGCATATTCGGCGCTTGATATTGGATTTCATGATTTCGTGCGCTATGGATACACCTGATTTGGATTTTCGCGCATGTTGGGCGCATGTTTTGAGGTGCGATTTTGGTACACACCAGATGCACTAAATCCAGATTCTTCGTGCATGTCAGATGCACCTGATTTCACTGTCAGGCACACACGTTGCCTACGACAGATGCTTTGTGCACACCCGATGCACTTAGATCTTGTTTCTGTGCACTTGTATGGCACTATATGGATTTTGATTGTCGTGCGCACCAGACGCACGTAGTATTCATACGCGTATTTTGGGATTGATTTTTCTTATAGAGAAGTACGTTTTTATGATATTGCTATGTTTTTTCGTACTGAGCAGGACTAGTCAGAGGACAGTACCTGAATATATTTTGCATGCATTGATAGTTATTGAAAGGATTTCCAAAAAGCGAGCTATAGCCTCAGTATTTACCCACGTGCCTGATATGACACGAAATGTTTAAAAGAAGGAGACCCTTCTAAATTATTTCCAAAATGGCGGAACGTACATTTCAAACAAAGGTATATATGTATATAGTTATTTTCTTATGATAGACGTCCGCCACTGTGCAGTGTTATACGCGTTGCACAGCAACTTAAAGAGATTTGGCATGCATTTCCTTCAGATACTTACATATATAGATTCGATATTTACATGTATAGTTTCGAGTTATATCATATTGGTTTTTCTTTGGATTTGGCATTGATGTATTCCCCATGACTCCGATGAATGCGGGATGCTTGACGGAGTTTTGATTTGAATTTTATGCTCATTTTTCATGCGCATGCGCTGCGCTACGATTTGTTTTATGTATTTACGATTTCGGAGCCCCGACGACTTGATGGTTTTGTTTAGATGTTTTAGTATTTGGGGGGAGTTTTAATTTAAATTCGGGGACCGAATTTCTTTAAGGGGGGAAGATTGTAATGTTTTGAAAATCGTTTCGGTGAAATTTCGGAAAAACGGTAAAATAAGGGGCTTTTCTGTGAAATGTCAAAATGCAAATATCTTTATTATAAAATTAAATATACATATTCTAGCTATATAATTGCTAGTATTTTGTGATTATTGAGCCACTGCTGAAATTTCAAATTTTCTGAAAAATTTTCCGAAATTAATTATTTTAATATTATTTTAAGCCAGTAAGAAAATACATTAAATTAGCGATAAATATAAATTTAAATGGGCTAATTTTAATCTTTAAAATCATGTTAATTAAAATCTAGTCGTAATATAATTTTTTAGTATGTTATTTCAAGTTTTAATTGGTTTATTTTATGGAAAACAAAAATATAGTTATTTTGAACTAAAACTTGCAAATATGGTATTATGGGGGGTCTTTTTGCATAGAATTTTTTTGTAAAGTCTCTCACACTCACCCTCACTCCCCTTGACCGGACCCACACTATTGTAGCAGCCCAAGAATTTTATTTCCCTCTTTTTGACCTTAAATCATGTGAGAAATGGGTTAAAATAAGGTTTTTATATATAGTAAAGTAGGTGGGGGTATTATGGTAATTGGGAGGGGCTTTGTCTTGGATCTTTTGGGATCATCCCCTCACCTTTTTCCCCCTCTTCCTCTACTGAAACCAGCAGCAGCAGCCCCCTTATTTCTTCTTCTCTTTTCTCTTCAAAATTCCATCAAAAAATCATCAAAAATGCTTGAAAAATCCACAAAAAATCAAGCAAAAATCCAAATCAAAATCCACCACCTATCCATTTTCCCTTGGCTACCATAGCATGGATCTAGGGATTTAGATTTCAATTTGAGAGGCTAAGTGTGCTTGTGGGATCTTCAAATTATTTGGGTATAAATTCTAACATTTGTGTTAAATTGTTGTTAATTGTTTTAAGTTAGCTTAATTAGGTGTTTAAATAAGTTTTTATTTTAATTCCAAGTGCATGATTTGAAATTCAAGAGTGGGGTTTGAATTCAAATTGGGGTTTGTGTTGTGAGTTTAGGGTTGTGTGATGTATTTGACATATTAGGTTATGCTAAATCCAATTTAAGTTGCTAGTTGCATATTTGTTGATTTAAATTGTGATAAGTATATAAATGGTAAACTAGGTTTTGAAAATAATTATATTCTTGTGAGATAAAATTCAAATTTAGGTTTCATGTCATTATAAAGATTATATTGAGTGGTTTAATGCTTTTAGTTCATGAAAATCCAAGCTAGATTGTAGTTTGTGCATTTTTGCTATAAAATTGTTAAAATTTAGGTATTTTGTGAACTAGAATTTTAAGGTTTATGGAAATTAATGAGATTAAATTATGGGAATTGTTTTTATGACTTAATTAAGATATTTAGTGAATATTGTGGCCGCTAGATTCGTTTATATATCGAGTTTTGTACTTAAACGGTTAATTTTGCTTGCTAGATTTTCGGAAAAATAGCTTTTAAAGCGAGTTTGAGGTTTTTGTGAGTTTTTAAGCTATTTTAAATTATAATTAGTGCTTGTAATTGTACAAATGAGTGTGTTTGGGTTTTTCTCGATGGTTTGGCGTTTGTACGCCGACTTCGAAGGTGTTTGGGTTGATTTGTGAAAGCAACCATAGGTTTTGACCTATGTGGGATTCACGTGTCGTTTTGGGTCATTAGTCGGATTTTAATACGACATGGTGCGTTATGATATTTAGGTACCCCATGTGGACTTCGAGACGACAAGCAAGCGCGTGGCGACGTCGGCACCGGCTAGCGAGGACTAGGTGAGTAGATTTATATCTACGGGGAGAAGTCGGGTGGATGGCGTATAGCACCCCCGCAGTCCGTAGTGTAGCTCATATATATATGTTTATATAGGTGTTTTATGATACGAGAATGTTTATTCATGTTATGTTTATGTGTTCATGGGTTACCTTTGGGTTAGTTGCGAAAACCTAGAGTAGTTATTATACCCACATACGCACACACAGACTTGCATACTTTACTTTCTTGTGCGCAGATTGGGATGTGTATATATGTATATATGCGTGGGTATGGGACTATGCATATGTACATTCATATACGCATGCATGGATAATGAGGATAGTACTTGGGATTTAAGATGAGTCGATGAGATTTGATTTGAGGCCGTGAGATCGGTGATATAGCAGGGTTCGTATTTGAGATACGACATGACGTTGTAGCGGGTCCTTGACGTAGTGTTTCACACACGTGCATGCATGCTTAGGCGGTATCAGTATTGTAGTAGACGTAGATCAGTACCCCGATCATGATATTTGATAAAGAGGATACCAGGCGAATAGTATGATGAATGTGATATTGACCCGTACCCAGATTTGGGATGTCGTACGACGGATTTACGTACGCGCTATATTGATGATTGATCCGCACTCTTGACTTGGGATGCCTGATTATAGATATGGTATCGGATATGATATTATTGAGGCGGGATCACCGACTATACATATACCGGTATGTATATGTATCAACTCAGATGATAGGCGGTTTCCTTACCTGTAGTTCAGCTTGTTAGTTCAGCCGTATAGTTTAGTGTAGTTGTTAGATTAGATTAGACTCCTACCTATTTCAAAACTAGCGGATCGTGGGTATTTTAAAAGACAGCTCAAGGGATCTACGGATATTTCAAAAGACGTATCCTTTCTTAAAAACCACCGTAGCCCCTATTTTCAAAACCCCGCGATTCGTGTTATTTCAAATGGCACCATTGTTTAATATTTAGCTCCCGCTCATTTTGGTTGCTCGGTCTGCATCGCATATTTACATTGTTATTTCATATTGCATTGTTGACATTATGCTGTTAGGACACCAGCACCATTACCGATGATGCGTATGTACCACATACACCTACTTGCCGACTCACACACATCTTCATCGGTAATTGCCATGTCACGTACACCTTAGAAAATATTATTGCTTAACTTAGCTTGATAGCCAGTAGTTTGACATAATATTAGTGTACATACCTTATATGCCAGCTTAGATATTGTAGTTATTACTTGTCGCTTCATGCATACTGTTATTCATTCTCATGCTTATATTCATGGTTTTGCATGCTATTGATGATTCGGATTTCCATGATATTTTCTGGATTTGGAGGAAAACAGAAAAACATATATAAACTGCTTTCTCTCTTTTTAAATAAAAATGCGGTTTTCCCATGATGTATGAGTCGTCCACCATGAGTTTGCTGATGGATTTCGAAACCCGATTCGAGGAGTTGGATGAACCGTTTCGGGTACATGGTGGGCCCGGTGCGGTACCCCGGGGCGAGAAGGCCGTGTTGTTGACGTTGAGCCTGGCAGGGGAGCACTACCGACCGGTGATATTACCCGACGCGTCGGATATCCGGAGGATACCGTCGTGGTCTTGAGATGGATGGTAGGGGCCGGTCTGGACTGACGGCGCCCTAGATATTGAGATTGAGACATTGAGATTTCGAGATATTGAGGTACTGAGATTTGATGATACAGGCCAGTTCGGATAGCCGGAGCCTGAGGTTTCGAGACTTTGAGATTTATGTTTTGTGTCAATGCTAGACACTGTTGATGCTGATTTCATTTATGATACCTCATTTTAAAAATTCAAAGGAAATCTCACTAAATTATGAAAACAGTTTCTTCATTTACATGTAATCTGTTTTCATGCATTCATACCTCATTCATGATATATTGCTACCTGAGGCACTGACACGGGCACATGAGATTATACTCGGGTTAGATATTTACCCTAGTCATTATTATAGACTGCTGGTTTTATTTGAGGATTTTATATATTGATCGTATGTCCTAGGATTGGGTCATACATGCGATTTCTATTCGTAGATGTTTTTCTATTCACGAGTTGGCAACTCACCCCCGTTGTGCCCCATTTTCTTGCAGGTTTCGCCGTACAGGTTTCTTTACGGCTTTGCGGGTACAGTTTCGTTCGGGTGACTTGCTAGTAGGTGGGTTTATTTGTATCGTACCCATCATTATACATTGTATATTATTATTCAGTTGTATCAAGAAGTTCCATCAACCAAACTTGTATTTATCTCAGATAGAGACCAGTGATGTTTATTCTTTCGACCTTAAAGTCGCGTGTTGTATTTATATGGATTTCTTGTTGTTTTGAGTTTCCTTTTGAGTTTTGATCCTCGCCCTTGGCGTTGTATATTATATTGCTTGTGTAGTTGTGACCGTCGATTGACGAAGAGCTAGCTCCCGCTTGGGGATTCCTTTTATTTGATTTCGTATACTATTCATGTTGTATCCCGTTTGGGAGCCAGTATTTACAAAGGAGACTCTGCCGAAATTTTCAGGAAATACTTGATGTTTTTAAAACCGCATAACTCGGCTTATGCTATTAAAACTACTTGATTTTAAATTGGTTTTCCTTCACTCTACTATTTTTCTTGGTTTGGATTTCTGGGTTTTCGGCTTACTTAGATTATGTGCGCCTCGAGACGTTTCGTAGTTTAAGTGCCGGTCATGTTCCGTACTTTCGGGGCGTGACATACAGATATATCAGTTTGAAATTGGTGCATAACAACGGATATTCAAAACCAAATATCTGCCGTCAAAAAACCCCAGGTGATTTCCTCAAATATCACCAATTACAACGAATTCCGATATAATGAGGATATAATCACGTAATTCCCAATAATTTACTCCCACTCATCATCTGTAAAACCATACATATGTGAGAATCAAAACCTAATAAATACATACTCTAGAGTAAGGATCTAATTGGGAAATCAGTTTTCAATTAACAACGCATAGTGAAACTGAAACATGAAAATGTTTCGAAGGGGTATCTGGGTATTCCAAGTGATGCCTCTTCCACTATACTGATTCATGACTGTAACCGTATATTTTTTTGTCATCAGTCCAAATCCTTTTATTTGTCTTTACTCATTACCTTCTGTACACCACCCTTAGGCTAAATGATTTTCTTCCTTCCCTACCGTTCGGCACCAGCCTATGGTTTGAAAGAAGACTATCTAATAAGCGCAATAGGTGTACTCTCCTAATTCTAGGAGTACTTGCAACTTGAGAGAAGGTAAAGATAAAAGACAACCTGAATAATCATATTCTATTTCTCCTAAACCGGAAAAATGCAAAGGTGAAGTAGGAGTGGCGATGAACTACGCGGTTCAGTCGTGAATGATAGCAGTCGTATTTTACTTTGCCCTCTTTCAAATCCCTTTATTTGTCTTTACTTATTACCTTCTTTACACCACACTTAGGCTAATCAGTTTTCTTCATTCTCCACCTTTCGGCACCTGCCTATGGTTTAGAAGAAGACCATCCAATAAGCGCAATAGGTGTACCCTCTCCTTATCCTAGAAGCCCTCATAACATGAGAGAAGATAAAAGGAAAAGACAAATGAATAGTTCTATTCAATTTCTTCATAACCGGAAACCATCCTCGAATCTGAAACAAGTTTATTCGAGTTCGTATGTAACTATACGATGGTCATATCCAATAAATGTGGATCTTCGTAGTGATACGGAATGTTCTGGAGAAAAGTAAAGGGTAAAAGTAGGAGTGGCAATGAGGTATGCAACTCAGACAATTCAAAAGTCAATATGTTTTAAGAAGGTCCGGTTAACTTGGTTTATGAGTTATAGTCTAGGGTTGGGCCATGGTCGCTGCCAGAGAGAGAGAGAGAGAGAGAAAAGAAACACTCAGCGTGCACTCTAACCTATATCAGAATAGTCAATCACTTTATCTAATCAGGATGTCTCCCACTGTATCCTCAAATTCTCCTCCAAACCCGAAAGAAGAATTAGTTGGGATCATCTAAAATCACCCGATGAGTAACCCAACTCATCAGTAGGAATCGTGATCCAACTATCATCGCATGATAACCTGATGGAATTCACTCAAGTTATCACACTCTAGAAGGTATGCGCATGCCTGGTAAGTTTCCTGTATGTTTGAAACTCCCGATGTGATTTCTACCCCATGCTCTTATGATCTTGACGAAGGCTAACATATCATAAGTCGCATGTCAAGTTCTACCCGTCATTATCTAGGTTAATTTGAACCCACCCGTACATACCCTTGACGAAAGCCAAAATTGTAGTACGACTGTCCTAAACCAACATATCTATCTATGCAACAGAAAAGTAACAAATAGCTACCATACACTATGCCTTGACGAAGGCCAACATACATAGCATGAATACTAAGTGGTACCCGTCCGAAATGACGGAGGGCTATGAATGGTTTTTGGCGAAAAACTGTTAACGTAATGAACTTGATATCGTTGAAAGAACCGGATAGCTTTTAATAAATATATAGTGGCGAAAACCTTTGCTAAAGAGGTCACTCTCGGTGAAGGGATCTCGGCTCTTTGCTCGTGGAATGGGGTGCAGGATATTCCAAACTGAATATCTCGATGCAAAGCAAAAAGTAATCGACTATAGTAAAGTTATTACCCTGACGCAAACTTCTGCCGAAGGGGTCACTCCCGATGAAGGGATCTCGGCCCTTACCTCATCGAATGAGGAGCTGGATATTCATAACTGAATACCGCTGTCCAAAACAAAAGAAAACGCCCTTGTAATAATAACTTTTTGAAAATTGTTCGAACAATATCGAATAGGTATGTTTTCCTTGCATTGATCTGAATCAACGCAGTCCCATCAATTAATCACACCACAAAAGAACAAAAATATGATGTACGTATATGCCATCCGCATTCGCCACAGTGTCCCGTCATCACCCGTTAGGTTACTTAACTAACAACAGAGCGGGGACTAAACTAGCGCGGGTGTAAAACATATACAACATCTACTTGTATATATATAGCAATATATAATAATCTCTTCAGGCGTGATAAATGCAACATCACAGATAAGCGATAAGTATCACAGAACAATACAGATAATCTGGGAGCCCCGGGTTTCCTTTGAGCTGCAGGTGAAACTCGACGTTCCCCTGGTCATGTGGATAGCCTGTGCAATGAAAACCTAGACCCCTACGAGCGCGGCAAGTTACCCGCCAAGACCAGAAACAAGGCAGCCCCCTTCATCAAAGTGAATAGGCCACCCAGCACTTCACGAAATCCGGTAACTTGAGCACCCCTCCTTGGGTTAACCTGTACCCCCTACAAGTACGGCGAATAGCCCACCAATTCTAGAGTGAGGCTACCTCCTTCTCAACTTCATGAGATGCGGACCCGTTGCCCTCCAGAATCTGGCTATCCGTGCACTCCATCACGGGGTAATCCTAGTACAGAAAATAAAATATGTACAACGGTGACATCGACCTCAACCTAGTCGTGCCCCAAACAAATAATATACAAACAGGCATGTTCCCCTCCGAATGGCGGCGCGATGACAGAGAGACATCTTGCCTGAGATTCGGGGCAGATGCTATTTGGTTTTATCCGCCCACCTCTCCGAATATGCCAAGTTGATTTATGGCACCGTGTATCAGAGGTTTAGACGGATGCGGCCGATGTAGCAGACTTCGTCATATTCCGCCTCGTCTGAGGGGTTTTTGATTGTGGGGACGCTCTTCCCTGCAGGCGCAAGCCCCTGCAATTAATTATGCTACCGCATCGCGGTAACAATTTTCTTCTTCTCCATAATTTCACTTCGTGCCGTGGGTGTTTGTTTTGTTTGTGGTTGCCCGTGTATTGTATACGGAGACTAATTTATGTCGTCGCCCATAGGACTTGGATTAGTCCAAATCCGTATTTTCTTAGATTTGGGTTTGGGGTTTTGGTTTAAGGATACGTTAACCATATTTGAGGCTAAGATCAACTTAAACGTCGTTAAGGACACGTTAGTCTAATTTGAGACTAAGATCAACTTAACAGGATCGTTTAGATCCGATAAAAGTGCATTTGGGCTCTATTGTTCCAGTTTAGGGACATAGTGGTCCATTTCCAGTTTAGGGACTTGGTGGTCCATTGCCAGTTTAGGGACTTGGTGGTCCATCGCCAGTTTAGGGACATGGTGGTCCATTTAATGTATGGCCATCGGGACCCGTCACCTCTCTGACGACGTTAAAGGATTACAACGACAGATGTCAGAGGAGTTCAAAGATGTACCCTTGAACCAAAGTTGGTTGAGAGATCTATAATCCAATTTGGGACTAAATTCTATTTGAAGGTTTTGGTTTAAGGATACGTTAGCCATATTTGAGGCTAAGATCAACTTACACGTTTGTTAAGGATACGTTAGTCTAGTTTTTGACTAAGATCAACTTAACGGGATCATTTAGATCCAATAAAAGAGCATTTGGACTCAATTGTTTAGTTTAGAGACATTACGGTCGGTTACCAGTTTAAGGACATGGTGGTCCAATACCAGTTTAAGGACATAGTGGTCCAATACCAGTTTAAGGACATAGTGGCCCATCGTTAGTTTAATGACGTTTCGGTCTATCGTTGCCATATTTGAGGCGAGTTTCTAGTTTACGGACTTTTTGGTCCATGGGGCTTTTTTTATGAAAGAGCACGATGCCCCCGGCATCTCCATCTTTTTTGGAGCATGTGGTTGTGGTGGGTTCACCTTCCATTTTTCGGACAGCACGAACTTTCCCTGTTGGTACTGGTCTTCAACCCAGTTTTTGAAGACGTAGCAGTTATCGATCGGATGGCCCAATACTTGGTGGTAAGGGCAGTAATTAGAATTGTTAACATCATTCAGTTGTAGCTGGTGTTTTGGCTCCGGTAGAGTGATAAGCCTGTTGCGCGCTGCTAATTCGAACAGCCTCCTTGTTTCATCCCGAGGAAATGAGTAAGGACGTTTCAACTTCTCATAGAAGGGTTGCCACTTGTTGCTTTGGTGAACAACCGGTCTAGGGCCACTCGATTGTTGTTGAGCGTTAGCGACGAAGGTCGTTCTTCCCTTCCCTTTATCCTTTTTGTTTGATCCCTTGTGTGCGGGTTCGAGATTCTTTCCGGGTAGCGCGCGATTGCACGGCTGAATGTTCTCGCAACTCCTCAATTCTTTCGTTTCAGAGATGGATTCCTTGAAGAAAGGACCGTGGGCTACTTTTTCTTCGGAGTCGCTCCCGAAGGTGAGAACTCGCGATCCCCCAGGCTCAACCCTATGACAATTGCCGAAAATTCTTTTACGCTCATCTGTCGCATTTTTCCGCTGTCTACGAGCTTCACACTTTGTCCTGTTGAAGTGTTGCCTGTGAGCGACATACCCTTGCCACCAACACTTAAAGGAGTCGCAGTCTTCGGTAGGATGTATGATCTTCTGATGATATAAGCAGAAGTTAGGATGCATCTCTACTCCACCGAGAGTATTTTCTTCAGAGGGTGGTAGCTTCATTCCCACTGATAGGGCTTTGGCGAACCTTTTCCTCGTCTTGAATTTGTTTTTATCCACAGCGGATGACTTTTGATTTGACGAGAGTGCCTCGATTCTTTCGTCTAGTCGGCGGTGCTTGGCTCCTTCCAGTATGGCCATCTCACGCTCTTGATTGGCTTTAACTTTCAGACGAATCTCATTCAGGAAGGCATCGATCAACTCGTCTGACGGCCGCATTATTTCTGGTTCAGGTTCCACCCTCGGTTTCTCGGTGCAAGGAGCCTCTTTATCATCCGCCGGTGAGTGAAAGATCACATGACAAGTTGCCCCCGGTGCGTCCGTCTTCTTTGGAGTGTGTGGCTGTGGTGGGTTTACTTTCCACTTTTCAGACAGCGCGAACTTGCCTTGTAGGTACTGATCCTCGATCCATCCCTTAAAGACGAAACAATCTTCGATCGGGTGACTTACCGTTTGGTGGTAAGGGCAATAATTGGGATTATTGAGATCGCCTGGCTGTAACAGACGTTTTGGACTCGGCAAATTGATGAGTCTGTTGCGCACTGACAGCTCGAACAGTCTTCTCGTTTTATTCTGAGGAAACGAGTAAGGACGTCCCAGTCTCTCCTCGAGGGATGGGCGTGGACGCACGTTGTTTTGGCGAACAACCGGCTTTGAGTTGCTCGGCTGTTGTTGAGCATTCGCGACGACGATCGCTTTCCCTTTTCCTTTCTCATTTCGAGAGTCCGGTTTTGGAGGAGACGGTCCATGGCCCATCTGGTCCATTTGGGCTAATTTGTCGATCAAGGCCTGGAAGGTGGTCGGCCTGAAGAACATCATGAATTGGGATATGGTCGCCTGCGGATCGAGGGTTCCTACGAACATGCCTACCGCGGGTGCTTCTTCGATGCGTTGTTCGCATTTTGACCATAGGTTCCGCCATCGTGTTGCATATTGGACCCACGTTTCGCCTGGCCTTATCCTGGCATTGATCGGTGCTGTTATCGGGGTGCGTCCACTAGCACTCACGAATCTTTGTGTAAACAGTAGCTTCATCTCCGCAAATGTTTTGACAGAGTCGTTAGGTAGCTCCGAATACCATTCAAAAGTTGTTTCTGCTAAGCTGCTGACGAATTGTCGATGCAACAATTTGTCATCGCTTCCAATATTGCCGCATAAGGCCCTGAATTGAGCGACATGCTGATGTAGATTCCCTGTACCTTTATATACATGGAACTTAGGGATCGTATATCCCGGTGGGTAACTGATTTGGTCATACCAGCCCGGGTAGGGTCGTCCGGTTCTAGCAATTTGCCCAGCCGTCTCATTCTCCTGATGAGCTCGTATTTGCTGAGCTATATAGTCGTCCAGTGCGGCCTTGGAAATGGTTTCCTCCTTGGCTGCTGAAAGAGCCGGAGGAGGATTGAATGTCTCCCCTTTATCGTTTTCAATAATAATTGGAGGGTTATCGGCTGGAGGGTCCGGCTGTAACATCATCCTTGTCATATCTTGGAAGAGGAGCGCCCTTTGTTTTATGTTAGCCGCTTGCTCTGCAGCTTCTTTGTCCTTCTTTTCGAGAACTCTGCGTAAGAAGTCAGCGTCAGTTTCTTGTTCGTGGCGCTGTTCTGATGATGCCTCTGAGCTTTCTTTTGGCCCGGTAAGTGTGGCCATAGCAGTCATCATCTCTTAAAGCTTCTGTTGCTGCTCCTGAGCTTTTGTCACGGATCGGGTGAGCGGTCGGTGACCCCTCAAAGCGCGGCTTTCCTCCTTTCCGGAAGCGATATAAACAGTGTGCACCACCATGCCCCCAGACTTGGGGCGAATGTGCTCAGCGCTTTTACGGTTCTCCATGTTCACAGGGGCTTTTTGCGGCCTCCTTTTCTTTTGAGTAATTGACGTTGAGGGTGTCGTTGCAGTGGGCACCCAAGTAGCCGTTGCTTTTTCTGGCCTGCCAGAGTAGTCTTTCTCCTGCCGAACCTTCATCTCATTCTGTCGGCGGAGATAGTTTTCATCAATCACCGACTCTTGGACCTGTCGCCAGACCTTATAAATTTTAGAGGACAGCCGTTGAGGGGGCTGCTCTAGCTTCTTCTCTGGAGTATTCTTCACAGGTGAAGGAGTTCGCTTCAGCACCGCAGTAGGAGAGTTTCTGCGCACCGTGTTCAACAATTCAAAGCTGTTCCCGGTTGGAACAGCAGCATCGATCCCCACCGTTGGAGCTGGCGGAGTTATCCCAGAGGGGGAGTTGCCCCCAGCCTTCTTCACTCGGCGCCAGTGGCGATGTCGAGCATGTCGTGCGGATGAGATCACCTCCGTTGTTGAATAAGCTTCTTCATGCCCCCTCTTGGCAGCTTTGATGACCTCGCCTGGAGCAGCAACCGGAATGGCCAGCCTTGTAAAAACTGACTTCTTGGAAGGAGGAGCCTTTCCAATGATTTCGTCCGCTTGAGCCGGGGTGGCTATCTGCTTTGGGATGGCCGCTTCGGGTATCGCGGGCTAGTAGATGTTCTGGCCCAGTTTGTTGAAAACTAAAGTGTTGGAGTTGGGCGACCCGTTGAGAGGGGTCGCGGCAATGGTAAGTCGATCAAAGACCGACTTCTTTGGGGCTTCTTGCAACGTCATTGGGGCATTGAAGCTCATCAGTGGGAGTATGGTCCCGAAGAATAGTCCAATGGTGGCTTGAGTTAATTACTCCACTGGCATCTTGAAAAGGGAGGCCGCTTGTGGCCCATAAGTCACTCCTCCAGCAAGGACGGAGCGAGAGTTGCAGTTGCAGATAGGGCAGTTTGAAGCCATTGATCTTCTGTTTTCTGCATGGAGCAAGACACCAAATCTTAGTACCTCGAATCCACAGGCAACCACAGCAAACAGCGATTCGTTCGCGAACACGACACACGAAGTGTGGAGTGGAAAGAGGAAGAGGTCCCACCGAGCGTGCCAGAATTTTTTCCCCTCCGAACGACGGCCAAGACATGGGCGTCTTGCCTGTGATTCGGGGCAGATGCTATTTGGCTTTATCCGTCTACCTCTCCGAAGATGCCAAGTTGATTTATGGCACCGTGTATCGGAGGTTCAGACGGATGCGACCGATGTAGCAGACTTCGTCAGATTCCCCTACCTTGAGGGGGTTTTGATTGTGGGGACGCTCTTCCCTGCAGGCGCAAGCCCCTACAATTAATTACGCTACTGCATCGCGGTAACAACTTTCTCCTTCTCCAGAATTTCACTTCGTGTCGTGTGTGTTTGTTTTGTTTGTACCGCCCGTGGATTGTATACGGAGACTAAGTTATGCCGTCGTCCGTAGGACGTGGATTAGTCCAAATCCGTATTTTCTTAGATTTGGGTTTGGGGTTTTTGTTTAAGGATACGTTAACCTTATTTAAGGCTAATATCAACTTAAACTTTTGTTAAGGATACGTTAGTCCAGTTTGAGACTAAGATCAACTTAACGGGATCGTTTAGATCCGACAAAAGAGCATTTGGGCTCTATTGTTCCAGTTTAGGGACATAGTGGTCCATTGAATGTATGTCCGTCGGGACCCGTCACCTCTCTGACGACGTTGAAGGATTACAACGGCAGATATCAGAGGAGTTCAGAGATGTACCCTTGAACCAAAGTTGGTTGGGAGACCTATAGTCCAATTTGGGACTAAAGTCTGTTTGAGGGTTTAAACATACGTTAGCCCTATTTGAGGCTAAGATCAACTTAAACATTTGTTAAGGATAGGTTAGTCTAATTTGAGACTAAAATCAACTTAACGGGATCGTTTAGATCCGACAAAAGAGCATTTGGGCTCTATTGTTCCAGTTTAGGGACATAGTAGTCCAACATTCCCATTTTGGGGACGGATGTTAGTTTAAGGACACGTTAGCCATATTTGAGGTTAAGATCAACTTAAACGTTTGTTAAGGATACGTTAGCCTAATCTCCAGACTAAGATCAACTTAACAGGATCGTTTGGATCTGACAAGAGAGCAATTGGCTCTATTGTTCCAGTTTAGGGACATAGTGGTCCATTGCCAGTTTAGGGACATAGTGGTCCATTGCCAGATTAGGGACATGGTGGTCCAAGTTCCAGTTTAGGGACGTGGTGGTCCAAGTTCCAGTTTAGGGACGTGGTGGTCCATTGAATGTATGGTTGTCGGGACCCATCACCTCTCTGAAGACGTTGAAGGAATACAACGACAAATATCAGAGGAGTTCAGAGATGTACCCTTGAACCAATAAGTTGGTTGAAAGAGCAGATGTGCTCAGTTCAAGATGATTTGAGGACTTCTGGCCAATTTGGGCTAAGTCCAATTAAGTTAGAAATATTGGCTCTTGTTGGACCATTAAACATTTGTTTGGGTTTAAACCAACATTATTTAGCAATGCTAAACATTTTCATCTTTGATTTTCTCAGTTCTGAGATTCATTTGGAGGAGGGACTTTTGCCTCTAGAAAATTAGCCAATTTGGCAAAAAGTAGTGTTAAACACTAAAGAACAACAGTATTAAACACTGGAGATAGAACTCTCAAATTAGTGTTAAACACTAAAAGATAATCAGTGTTAAACACTGGAAATATAATCTTCAATTTAGTGTTAAACACTAGAAACAATCAGTGTTAAACACTGGAAATATAATCTTCAATTTAGTGTTAAACACTGGAAATATAATCCCCAAATTAGTGTTAAACACTAAAGAAAGAGGGGTCACGTGTGGACACGTGAGAGCGTCCAAAGGGGAGACCAGATCCCTTTCTTCGTTCTGCAATTAAGTATTAAACACTTTTCATTTCCTGGCCATCACGTGTGGGCACGTGAAAGGCATCCACCCATTGGATATTAAAGGGATTTGTTAGGGGTCACGTGGGGACACGTGAGGGCGCCCTAAATGTGGAGCCAGATCTCCTTTTGTTTTATCCTCAAATCTGCGAATAAGTGTTAAACACTTTTCATCTTTATTTTAGAGCATCACGTGTTGGCACGTGATGGGGATTTATGCATCGATAATTACAGCACTTGCTGAGGGGTCACGTAGGGACACGTGAGAGCGCCCAAAGCTTCTTTTCTTTTGTTTTTTCTTTCTGCATTTTGGGAGTCACGTGGGAGTACGTGAGGCATTGCCTCAAAGCTTCTTTTCTTCAGGGATCTTTTCAAGGATCACATGGGGGCACGTGACCCTAGTTCTTTTCATGAACAGAGATCTTTTAAGAATTGAATTCTCTGTAGGGTTAAACCCTAATTATGATTTTGGAGGAATTAAATTCCTATTGTGAAAGAATTAAATTCTTATTTAGGATAAAACCCTGATTTCTTTTTAAAAGAATTAAATTCCCAAATATGTAAAAGAATTAAATTCTTGATTAGGGTTAAACCCTAGTTTTGTTTTAGGAGAATTAAATTCTCAAAACTCAATTCCCCTTCTAAGTTTAGGATCTGCATGGCAGGATCTCAACCCGATGAGAATTAAATTCTCAACTTATGGGGAGATGTGCTTTGTGCAGATCTTCAACCAGAAGAAGAACTAAGTTCTTTTTTGTATAAGAGTTAAACTCTTGGATTTTGAGAATTAAATTCTCTGTTTGAAATTTTGATCCCCTTTCTTTTCTCACCTAGGGTTTTTCTCTGTTGAGAATTAAATTCTCCTTTCTTTCCTCTCTGCGATTTCAAGATCCCAGAAATTCTCTCCAAAGTTTTCTCTCTCCAAATTCTCCACCCCTTCTCTTCTCTTGGCTCCTATTTATAGGAGGAGGAAAAGAATCAATTTGTTTAGCAAATCTCTTATTGAAAGATTTGATTTGTTTTCATCATTAATATGATCTTTTAGATCGTTCAGTGAATTTTATTCACCGTTGGATTTTAAATCCAAAGATATTATATTTGTTATTTCTGGTGAGATTTTAGGGAAATCTTTCCTTGTATCAAATCTTTCCATAAATTGGTGATCTTTAATTACCCTTGGATTTTTAATCCAACGGTCCCCATAATCCTTTTCCATTTGGAAAGATTTAGAGAAATTTAGAATTTTAATTCTATTTGGAAAGATTTAGAGAAATTTAAAATTTTAATTCTCTTAAACTGTAAGGCTTTCAAAGCCTGTCACGTGCTGGCACGTGACCCTTGGTCACGTGTGAGCACGTGACCCCCAAATTGGTTCCTTTAACAGCCGCTTGTTTATATTGTTGTTTTAACCATCACGTGTCAACACGTGACCATTGGTCACGTGTGAGCACGTGACCCCAAATTGAGTCATCTTTCAACCATTTGTTATTTCTGTTTTAGCTATCACGTGTCAACACGTGATCATTGATCACGTGTGAGCACGTGATACCTTATTGAGGTAATTCCTGATTTTTAATCAGGGAACAGTGCATAGCGTATTTGCCTATAACTTTTGATCCCGGATGAATTATGAAGCCCGTAATATATCAAATCGAAGGGTTTTTCGAGACACTTTTGATACCATCAGAATTTATCTGTTTCTCATTCGGGAGTTTGTCAAAAAACAGCCCGGAAGATACTGGTTCGCATTTCCTTAAGTGTATTGCTGCCATTTGATACCTTGGACTCTTCTGCACAGAAATTTTTGGCGGGAACAAGGCAGTGACGGCAGTCCAAATATCGGACGCTTGCCCGTGATATCAAATGTACAAATGAAACTAAATTGTACTAACATCGCACCCAAGCTATCCACCATGACAAATCCCCAACAACACAGCACAACACAGAATATCAACGTGAATGTCACATTCAAAAACCCGTCTAAAAGAACTATAGCAATTAGACAAGTTGTACCGTTGTAATGATATTCACGATCGTAGATAGTAATGCAAGTACTGAAAAATACACATTTAAAATTTTGATCGACTGAAATTTTCCAAATTGGCCCCAAATGCAAATCCAGCACTCAAACAAATATAGGCCAAAACCATATATCACAAAAATCATATTTCCATGACCTAGAGCCTCAGAAAAATTTTGGGGTACTGTAGCCCAAATAGCGCGATGGAAGCACTGCAAAATGTGACATTTTACTCCGGTTCCACGGCGGAATTTTGGAGTTAGGTCACCAAATTTTTTCTGTAGCTCTAGTTTTGCCAGCATATAATTCTAAGATACCCAAAAAAAAATTTAGAACAACATTGAAAATCGACAGCAAGCACATGAACAAAAATTCATGATTCGGAAAAATTGGTCAATCGAGATTTTAATCTTGTGCAAACTAGTTAGTAGGGTTAATGGGCTGGCTCTGATATCATGAAGGGTTACGCCAGCGTCCCGACCATCAATCCGTGGCCAAACACGGAACAAAAACTTTTAAAACCCGGCGCTAACTGAACCCGATTTCTGGATCGAACAATTAACCCTATACTAGTTAACTGTAAAGTGTTTAGAGAGGTTATACCGATCGATCTGTGTCCTTCGGTCTTCAACCTCTGTCCAATCTCCTCGCGGCTGCCCCGAACAAGTTCGCTCTCCTGTCTCCCTCGTCGAAGATGATCCACGTCGAGGATTCTTAATACGGGCTCCCGCTTCAAAACCAAAGCAACTCGGGCATCCAGTTTGCTAGCCTAGATACACAAGATGAAGTAGAAAGAGTGTGTGATCATTTTGTCTCAAGACATCCATGGATTCTCAACACATGAGAGGGTATGGATGGAGGTGAAGAAGAAGACATGTGAAGTGAAGAGAGTGAACTCAAGACTTGGCATGTGAAGAAAATAGCAACACATAAAAGAAAATGTAGTGGCTGCCTTTGTTTTTGTGTTGTGTGTTATTTTGTGTTAGCTAGCAACTAAAGAAAATCAACATCCACAAAATATCTCACAACCCCAAAAAAGTCGAGCATGGTTCAATAGTGTCACCATGAGTCATCACTTGAGCCATGCCATCATTAAATGCACCATGCCAATACTTAACCTCACACTTTACACCTCAACATAATATTAAACATTTATAAAACAAAACCCTAAATGTTTAATACTAGAAGAAGAAATGGTATCTTCAAAAGTAATCTTGTAACGGATTACAAGAATACCCATCATCCATATATACATACCTGCATCCGTATTCCAACTGAATACGAATACAACGAGACGAAAATAATCCAACAATATAATACTAGGATCCGGCTTAAACCAAATCCCACCAGTATTATCCGTCCGATCATGACCCGTGCACAAGTGCACGAATATGATCGAACCCTGCCATAAAACCGTACGACATCTACAACATTTCATCCGAACCAGGGAAACCCTCTGTGTGGGACGCTAAAAACTCATCAATACGATGGCAGTGGTTTTGACCACAAGTACGTCAGTGGCACTAGCTGTACGTAACAGCAACCCAGGTATCGAGCGAAAGGGAGGCCGACGAGCAAAATCATCACGAAACCCTGCTGAGCATGACAGTGACAATATCCGTACAGTCCGGTTCGTTCGTCTATGAGTATCGCATGTCAAGCCTAGGGGTGGATAAAGTCAGACCCCTAATAACTTGACATTTAGTGTCGGTATGAAGCCTATCACCAACTGAGAAAGTACTGATCCGAATAAGTAATTCTCGACTACTCCGGCCGAGGATTTCTGGTGATGGCCACCTGTGCACTCCGCGACATCAACCCCCAATATACCAAGAGAGACGAATCCACTGACGATCCGCTCACTGCCTCTATGTGGCTCGGGACTGTACCCAACTAAAACCTATTTGCATGACTCCTTTGAGCCGTGGTAGGGTAGTAATCAAAGTATAGTGGGAACTCATAGGAGACAAATGACGATCTAAAGTCGATGGACTAACCTGTACACATGTCACCAGGGAACTGCTATCTGACAATAGATATAATACCAACTAGCATGTTCCCGGCGAGTCTGTCCGGTGTACTCATAACCCAATGAGCACCTGTATACATCTTAGGTGAACCAATTGACACCAATGGCTTGTGAGACGGGCCACCGTCCCTCGTCGGGGTCTCGATCTGTATACACTAGTCTACTCTTGGAGTATCGATGCCCGGTCTCGAAACTCCCACGACTAGGGACACTTTAAGGATGTGCTTATAGACCACCCAACTCTCACGTATATGATCGCCATCATACTGCTGGTAGTCAAGCAAGAATCCTATGGGCTCTATCAACATGTAATAGAGATCTGTAAAGTCACCTGAAGCATGTACACGATAATAAAGACAAACCAGAGAGCATACTATCATCTCGAGTAAGACTGTTTTACCGGTATAGGTCATCTCTCAATCATTGCAATCGCGTGCCTGTGATCCAATAATTGACTTGAGGGCGCTATAGCCAACAGTCCCGTGTGAAAAAGTTAGAAATGTATAAAGCAGACACCTTGTGTTTTTCATTCATTTCGGGATATTCCGTCGGTACCATTCCGCCGGTTCTCCGTGTACAACGATAAATTAGATATTCGTTTCAATGTAGTCTGACAGCATTGAAACGATTATCTTTTCTATTACAATGTACTCGGAGAATAGCGGGGAGGTGCTGCCGAAATTTTCTCGAAACCGATGAAAGCACAAGTGAATGGATGTATGTTTTATACATTCTTAAGGGGATAGGTGTCTAACCCCCGACAACCGCTACCTTCGACATCCAATATAGAACATTTAATATCAGCATCATCTTTCTTGGAAGAAGAATCCAACTCCCTACCTATGAGATTTGCTCTCGGTCCTTGATAATCTTTATAGCTAAATCATTAATTGAAACTTAAATTACCCAAGTCGTCAATTAAATCTAGCAATAATGCTTCTTAGTATCTCATCTATCGCGTATCTATCAAGAAATCTTAATCCGATACATCTTGTCTATGAACCTTTCTTCGTCTGGGCTGTTCCAATATGGCATTTCCGTACCTCCACTACAAGAGTTGGATGTATGTCGATACTCCCTCGAGAGTCAACCATTTTTTTGTTGATGGAGTTAGCTTTATCATCGATTTTTCCTATGCATGTCTTGGGTTACCGAAAAAACATGAAATCTATTGTCCTTGTTCTAAGCGTATGAATAAGTGATTGCTCAAGGAGTCGAAAGTTGAGTTATAAATCATGAGACACGGTTTCGTTAGAGATTACATTACGTGGGAACTTCATGGAGAAAAATTCGTAGTAACGGGAGACGAGGCATGAGTGCAAAAGACGAGAAACGAATTCATCGAAACGGAAACCGTGGAATGGCAAAGGATGGTAAAAGAAGAGGAAGAAGAGGAATGGCAGTTTGAAGAAGACAAAACCGTCGAAGAAGATGATGTTGTATTCGCGCTGATCGATGACATAGATGATCTTATAAATATTGCTGGACTTCCTTATGATACGGAAAGCACTGGACCCTCATTATTGGAGAAGTATAAGGCTGACTCTAAGATCCCGCTATATCCAAATTGCAAAGAGTTTTAAAGACTGCCATTTCTTGTTCGTCTCTTCCAAATCAAGTGCAAGAATAAATGATGTGACTAGTCTTTCACCGATCTCCTAGAACTCCTGAAGGAAGCTTTTCCTGATGGAAATGAAGTGCCACTGAACGGGTATGAGGCGCAAAAGATAATCACAAATATCGGCTTGAAGTATCATAAGATACATGCATGTAAGAATGATTGTGTTTTGTTCCGGAATGAACACGCAACACTCAGAAACTGCCTGGTGTGCAGGACCAGCCGATTCAAGCCTAAGAAAGACCCTCGGTCGAATGATGTGCCCGTGAAGATTCTTCGTCATTTTCCATTAATACTGAGGCTGCAACGATTATTTATGTGTGAGGAGACAGCATCCTAAATGCAATGGCACCATAAACCGCCTCGTAAAGAAGGAAAAATGAGTCATCCCAGAGATTCGATGTCGTACAAAATTTTAGATGAAAAACATCCTTCACTCGGCGCAGACCCTCATAACGTGTGTCTGGGAATTGCGAGCGACGGTTTCAATCCATTTGGGATGGTTCGTGGCGGGTGTACTCACAGTACCTGGCCTGTTATTGTGACTATATACAACCTACCGCCATGGAGAGCTATGACGCAGTCTTATTTTACATTGGCGCTTTTAATCGACGGTCCATCGTCCCTTGGGAAAAACATCGACGTGTACCTTCAACCCTTAATTGATGAGTTAAACTTGTTGTGGGAACCTGACGTGAGAACTTATGACGCAGATGGTAAACAATTTTTTCAGATGCGGGCTGCTTTGTTGTGGACTATTAATGATTTTCCTGTATACGGCATACTGTTGGGGTGGACAACTCAAGATAAGCTTGCTTGCCCCAGTTGTTACACGCATACGAGCGCCGTACACTTGAAGTTTAGCGGGAAAGAGTGGTTTATAGGCCACCGACGTTTCTTGCATATAACTCACAGATTTAGAAAGAATAAAAAATTGTTCAACAGCAAGACAGAGACTGATAGGCCTCCTAAACCATTATCCGGTAACAACATATTGCAGCAATGGAGAGATTATCAGAATATCACATTCGGAAAGAAACAAAATAAAGATGCAATGTCATGCCCAACCGGTGGGAAGAAATTAAGTGGATTATTTCAACTTCTGTACTGATCCAATCTACCACTCCGCCACAATTTAGATGTTATGCATATCGAGAAGGGCGTCTCTGAACACGTCATTAATCTTCTGCTTTGTAAGGATGGAAAAACGAAGGCCAATCTTAACGCCCGCCGTGATGTGGCAGATTTGGATGGTTTGTCCATTAAAGAAGAATTGCATTCTCGGCATGTGGCTGGTAAACCAGGTTGTTATGAGATTCCACCAGCAATTTACAACTTGGACAAAGAGGAGAAGCGGTGGTTCCTGCGGGTGTTGAAAGAATTGAAAGTCCCTGATGATTTCTCATCAAACATTTCCAAACGGCTACAAATAGAAAATGGAAAAATTGTAGGACTCAAGAGACACGACTATCATATATTGATGCAACATCCTCTTCCTTTCTGCCTGAGAATATCGGTAAAATCCGAAATTGGTCTCGTTCTTAAAGACTTCTGCAGGTATTTTCGACAACTGTATTCCAAGAACGTCGACGTCGATGAGATAGCAGAGCTCGAAAAAGATATTCTTATGATCCTTTGCAAGCTCAAAACTATCTTTCCATTTTCATTTTTCGATATTATTATTCACATGTCCGTCCATTTGGCAACCGATGTCAAGATTGGCGATCCGGTGCATTACCGTTGGATGTATCCCATCGAGATGTATGAAAATGTTTATTATTAATTATTTAAATTGCAAAATATTATCGTAGATTATTAATATCTATCATTTTCAACAGATATCTATTAACTTTAAAAAACTATATCCGCAACAAGTATCGTCCTAAAGATCCGATTGCGGAAGGTTATCTTTTGGAAGAAATGACGTCTTTCTGTGCTCGTTTCCTGAACGACAATCTCAGGACGAAGCTGAACAAACCGCCGCGTGTTCCTGATGGTCCAATTGGTGCAGGAAGGCTAAAAAACATGTCTTACAATCTTATTGGCGGTTTACATGTGTTCATCATGCTAAACAACAAATATTTTACTAAATATACAGAGTAAGTTTTTCTAATTTCATCCTTTTAAACCATTAAAAATTGAGTATAATATAACCGATATAACTGTAATTAACAAACAGAGCACACAAAACTATACTCAAGAGATCGAATCGTAAGACATGGTCGGATGACAGAATCGAGGAAGTATAGAGATGCACTTTCGTCGCTTGGTGTAGAAAAAAGTTGATGAACAAATGAATCATGGTAAGCAGATTGATAGAGAGGTCTAGGACCTTTTCATCAATCCATCGATTACAGCTACGTTTTACAGAGGGTATGGGGTTTCCGGCTATAAATTTCAGATCGAAAGGACGGAACACATTAGACCTACACAAAATAGCGGTGTCGTAACCTCCGACGACAGAGGAAATCCCTAATACGGTGTTCTTGAGCAGATTATAGCAGTCTCATACATTCATAAGGCTGCTTTATTTTTTATATTCCAATGCAGATAATATGATACCAAGTCTGAACGGGGTATGAAGGTCGATGAATACAAACACACTTTGGTAAAAACCAAACGGACAGCCTACGAATACGATAACTTTATCTTTCCATCGATGGCAACACAAATATATTATTCTCGGGACCTGAAGAAGGCTGACTGGAGTGTTTTTTGTCGTTGGAAACCAGGAGAATATTATAATGTGCCGACGTTGAGTTACTCTGAAGATGAAAGTGATGAGGAAGAAACGATAACACGTCTCAGACCGTCTATTGAACGTACTAATGATCCAAACCATTCTACACCGTCCATCAATACATTAGTAAGACGTGAAATCGACCAAATGATTGTCACATATCAAGATTTCGATAATCCACCCAATGAATCTTCCGCTATTGCACCGAACAAACGCGCTGGATAATGAAATTGAATTAAATGTTTTAAATTGTATAATGTTTATAAGCAAATTTTTAATATTTGAATAAATATGTAGGATCTGATGGGAGGATGTGGATCCGGCTCTAGACGTCATAGGAAACGACGTCTAAACGAGATTGACAAGATGTCAGTATCTGCAGCGGTGGCGGCGACGGTGCCTACTCTTACCCGCGCTCCACAAACTAGCGCCCCTCCTACTGGCGACCCTCCTACCGCCCCTTCTACCGGCACCCCTACTATAGGACCTCCATTACCCTCAGTACCCGTAGCGCCACTGGACCCACTGCCTACCCCTATTAGCGAGATAGCAGATCCTCCTATCCCAATCACTTTTCCTGCACATGATATATAGCTATATATTCATATTTCAGTTTTCTATTAAAATAACTCTATCGAATCATCTAACAGTTTATTATTTGCAATCATATATGGTACTAATGGGACGAGGTCTAGCGTCGGTTCTAGCGCCATGCCGGGAACGTCAGGTATAATCATTATTACTTAAATATTTTAAATAACGATTGTAATTTAAATATGTCAAATTCTATATACATACTCTGAATATTATACTATTGTGTCCGTATATCTATCTTTTTTCAGGCTCCAACAGTGTTAAGTAAAGCGGTCCTACTGGGCCCTCCTCCTCCAAACCAGCCCCAGGCGCTACTCCATGGACGGTGGAATGGACCGCATCAGGTGTTCCCGTTGGTGACTACTCGACTAAGTGGGGGATTACATGGGAACGGAGATCCGTACCTACTATAGGTACCCCTCCATATTGACGGAGCCCACGCCAGACCGACTATGTTCGACGGTTTTTTGCAACAACCACGGTATCACATAACCTTCTATACATTTAAATTTAATCGTCCTTATATATATATATATATATATATATATATATAAAATTAAATTTTTTTAATTTCAGACGCAGGGACATTGCAGATTCATTGGCGTCAACGGCGGGGATGGCGTTCCTACGTCGTTCGATGCACATCGGGCCATAGACTGGCTCATATCCGAGTGCCAGGCTACCAAAAGGAGACGCCGATATGAAGTATGTTAGTTATATATATGCCTTAGAGGCTATTATTATACATGTGATGTATATTATAGTGGATGCTTGGACATATATAGGGAGGACTTTCTTGCTCGACATAATAGTATGCTATCTGGTTACTCTTTATCTTAACATGTAGACTTATTGTCTCTCTATTACATATTGATAAAGCCCTTAGGATGAGTACTTGACTACCAGGATTATGATGAAGATCATACTAGTGGGGCAAAGGTAGTTGGTAAGTACATCCTTCAAATGTACCTAGTCGTGGGAGTATCAAGACGGGGCATCGATATTCCCGAGTAGACTAGCGTATACGCTTCTCGACCCATGTGATGGGTGATGGATGATCCCATATCCATTGGTGTTTGACATCAAAGATGGTATACGGGTGCTCAGTGGAGAATGGGTACACTAAACGGACTCGCCGAGAACTCCTAGATGGTATTATACCTATCGTCAGATAGTAATTCTCTGGTGACACTGGTACAGGTTAGTCTATCGACCCAAGATCGTCATAGAGTCTTGTGTGATTCCAACTGTGCTTTGATTTCCACCTTACCACATTCAAGAGATCATGCAAAATGGTGGTTTTTGGGTACAGTCCCGAGTCACATGGAGGCAATGAGCGATAAGAGCGGATTTCGTCTCTCCCGGTATTGGGGGTTGATGTTGCGCGATACGATTGGCCATAACAGGAAATCCCTGGCCAGGATTGCTGAGATCTACTGGTAAGTGTTATCAGTAGTTTCTCAAACCGTTATGCACCACACATCGGCAGGACTTATCAGGCTATTGGGGTCTGACGTTTACCATCCCCAGGCTGTGATATGCGACATATCTGACGAAGAGACCGGACTGTACGGTAGTGTTACTTATTAGATTCATAGAAGTATGAGCAGGCTTGCTTGTTGATCTTCTGATCTCTTAATACCCGGGTGTCTGTTACGTTTAGAAGACCGCTTGCGGCTTGTGGGTGACAGATATGATCATCACCTACTGCCGGCGTATTGACGAGTCTTTAGAGTCCTGCATAGAGGTTTCCTGGCTCAGGTGAAACGAAGTTGGAGCACATATGTGATATGTGCGGGACCGAGATTAATACGCGTATATGATACCGTATTCTATGCTCACGATATGTGACATCGATCGGTTATATGTGATATAGCCGGGTTATCGGATCAAGTGTTGATTTGATAAGTTGATACATATGATATTAGTCGGTTATATGTGATATAGCCGGATTATTAAATCAAGTGTTGATTTAATAATTTAATGTATAATTATATATATTTGATAAATTGATTTACATTAATTAATATTAGCTCACTTAAGAATTCTTTTTCTTACTTGTGCATTTAGTATATATGTGATATATATTAATGTACACTCTTTTATCTCATGCTAGATGATACATGAGACATGGGTGTATGACACTCACACCATACTTATAATAATGTAAGACTTTATTTATTTAAAGTAAATCAAAATTAGTTGGAAATTAGTCACATGGTTGATACTTAGTGGAAGCTTGTAGAACCCATTGACTTAGTCCACTAATTTTGTCTCACTCTAGATATTTATTAACTTAACCATTATTGTTAGTCATGGTTTAGTCTCTACATGAGTTAGTATGAGATATTATCTCACCCATGGTTGCTATTCTCACCACTTGATTCATTCTTCACTTGCTTCCCTCCATGGATGCTTTTCTTCATCTCCTTCCTCAAGCCCTCTAGCTTTTTGGGAGGTGAAGAAAATGAATGAGAAAATAATTTCTAAAGTGAGCAAAATTCCTACTTCATCATTCTCTACTAGACTAGCCATTTAGTTTAGGGTGTTTGCTTCCCTAATTCCATATTAGTGAAGAGCTAGCTTGAGTTGGTGTTTTCTCGACGTAGATCATCTTCGACCTCGAAGACTTCAAGCAAGCTTGTTCCTTTCATCTTGTGGAGCCTTTGTAGAGTCCGGAAGTTCACTACTTGGAGCGAAGGGACTACTACATGGAGCTATTGAAGTGAAGGACCGGTCTACAAAGATTGTATTCCTTGTTCACTTAGATGTAAAGATGTTTACATACTAGTTTCGTCTAATTCTATAGTTAAGATTCTAGGTTAGGGATCTTTAACGTGCCAATTTTTTAAAAATGGTATGGACGATGCCTCCCAAAATCCAGCGGCGACCCTAGGAAACCCTGCAAAGTAAGGATGCAACATTACATTCCCTGGGCCACGGCTACTGAGCAGGAGCTGGAGGCGATGATGAAAGCCATTTTTCGGAATGTCCCGAGAGAGGATTAGCCGTAGCTAGTCACGTATTATGAGTGCAATGATATTCAGGTATAAATTTAATTTTTAAGATTATAATAATATAAAATGAAATCATATTTTTTGATATACAATAATATCTTCTTTATATTTGCAAGGCGGAGTCAGTTCGCAACAACGGGAACCAGAACAAAGGCGTCAGAGAACGCGTTATCCCGATCGAAGGGAAGCGGTCGCAGGATAGCGCTCAGCACTAGCTCGTGAGTATTTCAACGTTTAAAAATATATGTTTTCTTTGCCGAAAATTACTTATTGAAATAAATCCTAATTTTATCGCAGAAAAAGAAAGACCCCGCCAACTACGCTGCTGCCAGGAGATGGTCCGCGTTAAAAAGGGGCACGGACGAGTACATAGTAAGTTTCATATAATCAAGTCAACACTGTATTTAAGTTAACACATTTATATATATATATATATATATATATATATATTTTCTTCACAGACCCAGTTCCAGGAAAGGACGGACGCCTTAGGACTTGGCCCCGACAACTCGATTACTGCAATTGTCCTTGAAATACAATTCAAAAGAAAACCGTATTTTATAGTAGATGGTATTTTAATGAAATATATTGTAATCGCCACAAAAAATACGTTCAAAGAGTATCGTGCTATGGAACCATGTGTGTTTGTGAGGGGTAGGTCATTACCCCATGAAGTTTTCTAAAGGTATGTTTAAACAAAGGAATATAAGATGACATATCTAAAATTCATGGAATTTTAATGAAAAGTTAAATTAAAGTTATGTTTCATGATTTTTTTGAGTGAAAATTGGTTCTAAACATTAGTTTTATGTTAACAAGTAAGGTGCAAAAATATGAATAAGCAATACTTAAGAAAAAGTGTAATTTCTATGGTTTATAATAAAATTTCGGTATTAACTCCACTTACCAACATGTTTTGAAAAAAAAGATTTTTAAAGAGGAAGAAGAGAGATTGGAAGGGACTTGCCGCTTGATTTTGTTAAGAAGAGGAAGAAGAAGAGGGGAAAAGCTTTGGGATGCCGTGAGAGCTCCGGAATCGGCTTCGATCTTCGCCGGAAGTTTCTTGTTTGCTAACTCCACTTTACTTCACTTGCACGTAGGAACTTTTGAGAGAATTTTGGCTAGAATTTTCAGAATGAAGATGGGCTAGGCCATGGGTAGTATTTATTGCAAGGTTACCTAGCACGGCAACTAGGTTTCAGGAGGCATCGTCCATGCCATATTTAAATTTTTGCCGTTCTAGCTAACCCTAACATAGAATCAAAACTAGAAAATCCGACGAAACTAAATGTAAACACTTTACATTTAAGTGAATGAGGGAATACAACCTTTGTAGACCGTTCCTTCACTTCTAAAGCTCCATGTCGTAGTCCCTTCGCTGCAAGTTGTGAAGACCCGAACTCTAGTAAGGGTTCACATGAAGAACCGAACAAGCTTCCTCAATGCCTTCGAAGCCGAACATGATCTACGTCGAGGAGACTCGAGCTCATACTACCTCTTCTCTAATGTGTGAAATTAGTGAAGCAAACACCCTAAACTAAATGGCTAATAGTAGAGGATGATGAAGTATGAAGTGGGCTCACTTTAGATTTATTTTTCTCACAAGGTTTCATCAGTTAGAAAAAACTAGCAAGCTTTTTCTTAAGTGAGGAAGAAGATGATGAATGAAACTCATGAGGTTAGAAATGCAACCATGGTAAGTGTATGTCATGCACTAACCATTGTAGAGACTAAACCATAGCTATAAGTTAAGGGTTGGGTTAACAAATATCTTAAGTTAGACAAACAAGTGGACTAAGTCAATGAAGACTACAAGCTTAACCATGACTCATTATCCAAGTTGTTTGAATTACTTAAAATAAATAAAACCCTAACTTTAAGCTAGCATAGTGTGAGTCTCATACTTACATGTTGCATGTGTAACCTAGCATGACACAACAATATATATCACATATATATTTTGTGTGCAAAAAGAAAGCAATACATTTAATATATATCACATATATATCAATGTATCATAAGTGAGAAAAATGAATACTCAAGTGAGCTAATATTAGTTAATGTGATATAATATATCAAATATATAATTATACATTAAATTATTAAATTAACACTTGATTTAATAATCCTGCTATGATTCATATAACCAACTAATATCAACAGTAACAACTTATCGAATCAACACTTGATCCGATAACTTGGCTATATCACATATAACCGACGAATGACACATTTCGCGAGAATAGAATGCGGTATCACATACTCGCATTAATCTCGGTCCTGCACATATCACATATGTGCTCCTACTCCGTTTCACATGAACCAAGAAACCTCTGGGTAGGACTCTAAAGACTCGTCAATACGCCGGCAGTAGGTGATGATCATATCAAACACCCACAAGCCGCAAACGGTCTGCTAAACATAACGGCCACCTGGGTATTGAGCGATCAGAAGATCAAAAAGCAAGCCTGCTCACACTCCTGCGAATCCAATCAGTAACACTACCGTACAGTCCGGTCTCGTCGTCTGATATGTCACATATCACAGCCTGGGGATGGTATAACGTCAGACCCCAATAGCCTGATAAGTCATGCCGATGCAAGGTCCATAACGGTTCGAGAAACTACTGATAACACTTACCAATAGATCTCAGCAACCCTGGCCAGGGATTTCCTGTTATGGCCAATCGAGCATAGCGCAACATCAACTCCCAATACCGAGAGAGACGAAACCCCTCCTATCGCTCATTGCCTCCATGTGACTCGGGATTATACCTAAAAACCACCTTTTTGCACGATCTCTTGACCGTGGTATGATGGAAATCAAAGCACAGTGGGAATCACACAAGACTCTATGACGATCTCGGGTCTATAGACTAACCTGTACCAGTATGACCAGAGAAGTGCTATCCGACGATAAGTATAATACCATATAAGAGTTCTCGGCGAGTCCGTTCAGTGTACCCAGTCTCCACTGAGCACCCGTATACCTTCTCTTATGTCAAATACCAATGGCTATAGGATCATCCATCGCCCATCTTATGGGTCGAAAAGCGTATACTCTAGTCTACTCTGGAGTATCGATGCCCTATCTCGATACTCCCATGACTAAGAACAATTATAGGGTGTACTTGTGGACTACCCTTGGCCCCACTAGTATGATCTCCATCATAGTTCTGGTAGTCTAGTACACATCCTAAGGGCTTTATCAACATGTGAGAGAGAGACAATAAGTGTACATGTTAAGATAAAGTGCAACCAGATAGCATACTATCATATCGAGCAAGAAAGTCCTCCCTATATATGTCTAAGCATCCACTACAATATACAGCCCATGTACAGTAATGGCCTCTAGGACATACATATAACTAACAATCTCCCATTTGCACTGAGGCCGTCTGTTGTAGTATCCAATACCCAACAATATAGCAGTGGTTGTAGTATCCTATACTCAACCATCCCAAAATCTCTCAAATAGTATTTGGGGAAGCAGGTCTTGGAGAGTGGATCCGCCGTGTTAACTTCAAAATCTACTCTCCTTACCTCAATCCCTTGGAGATCAACCATCTCCCTGATCGGGTGATACTTGGCTCAGAATATGTCTGGAACGCTGATGGGACCTGCGTTCTTAGGCCAAATCCACAACTCCATTGTTGTCACAATAACAGTTATTGGATGCTCAATGGTAGGAACCTGGTTCATCTCATGAACAAGAAATGCCCAGACAGCCACTTTGGCAGCATCAATGGTAGCAATGTATTCAGCCTTTATCGTCTAATATGCTCGGTATCTAGCTTGGAACTCTTCGAACATACCGTCCCTTTACTGAGAGTAAAGACAATGCCTGTGACTGACTCTCAGTCGAACTTATCACTCTGGAAGCTGGAACCAAGAACATTCATTTAGTGCTTCTCAAGTACTCAAGAATGTCCTCCACAGCTATCCAGTGATTCTTCCATGATCCGATTGATTCCTGATCACTACACCTAGTGATTCATCTGCATCTAGTCTGGTACATAACATCACACACATGATAGAGCCTACTGCCAAAGCATAGGATATCCCTTGCATGCGAGCTCTCTCCAAATCAGTCTCTGCAGACATCTTTTTGGAGAGAGTGATTCATGAGTAAGTGGACGAACCACCACGCTTAGAATCCTCCATACTAAACCCTTTTAGTATGGTGTTAATGTACCTGGATTTAGGAAACTCCCAACATCCACTTAGATCTATCACCATAGATCATAATCCACAAGATGTGGTAAGTATCATCCAGATCTTATATTGAGAATCCTCGTAATAAGAGGAGCTTGACCGAGTGTAGCATAGAAATCCATTTCCTATCAAGAGCATGTCATCTACGTACAATACGTGTAAGATAACCTCACTCTCTACAACCTTCTTGTATATACAAGGTTCATCTACCATTTTGATGAAGTCAAACTCTTTGACTGTCACATCAAAACAGATGTTCCAACTCCGCAATACGCGCATTGATCCTGATGGACTTAAACATAGCTTTGAAAGTCTCAAATTTTCCATCTACACCAAGAATCTTCTCAAGATCCATTTGCTCCCAATAGGTTTTACCCCTTCAGGTGCAACATGCAAATTCATACTTTGTTGGTGTACATGGATTCCATCTTTGATCGCATAGCATCCAGCCTTTTCACAGAGTTGATTGATCTCAAAAACTATCTATAACTGCAATCAAGAACGGCGTCGCATGAAGCTAGCCGGTGAGTACGGGTCGGTCCACAGGGATGTTATGAATTTCCTAATCGCGCTAACGAGTTAATTCCGAAGGGTGTTCGGATTGATTATTAAATCTAAAAATTGAAGTTGTATGATACTAGGATTAGAAACTTGCTAGGATTAGGTTTAGGGAAAATTTGGTAAACAAAGATCTACATCTCTTTCCATTGCCTTTAATTAAAGATATCATATTAGTGTTATGGTAAATCTTAACAAAGGGAATTAGGATGATTGGGAAGATTGATTCTTCCTCTAGATCCTTGTCCTTCCTTTCTTAATCTTTACCCTAACCTTCATGGAAAACCTTAGAATCCGGGCCTTTAGACTACGGAATCACCGTTACCTCGAGGGTAGAGTGCCGTAGGGAGCGGAATAAGAAGGTATGCATGGAGTTCTAATGTTCATAAAAGATTGGCAACAGAAACGAGATGAGAGATCTTCATCTCTCAAATCCTTCCCTATTCCTAACCCTAACAAGCGAGGAAACTACTCGCTCATTGAAGGGATGAAGAAAGACATGATTTTATTAAAGAGAAGAAATATCTATTGCAAGTTAATAAAATTCTTAAACTAAATTAAACTAAAGCAAGAAAATAATTTACCTACAAAAATGATGCTCTCCAAAAGAATGCTGAAATTTATTAATGAAGGGAGGCATGAAAAGAATACAATGATTTGGGCTTCTATTTATAGGAGATAGAAACCCTAGGTTACAATTGATTTGCATGTCTACATTTACCAAAATATCCTTAGGAAGATCTAGTCAAAGTAGACTTCAAGCTTTGGTAAAATTTTATGTCTCTGTCTTTTATTAAAAGGAAGTATTGGGCCTTGGATCTTTGGGCTTCCTTATTATTTGGTTCTTTATTAAAATAGCTTCTATGTTTCTTCCAGATCTCCAGTGAATAATTGCGGTGGATTTTTAACCATTCGCTTTGTAATCTTGGACCTTGCATTGCCTTGTACTTTGTGAATTTTATCTTTGATGTAGGCTTGATCAAGAGTCTTCTATTTGTTGGTCAAAGTCCACTTTTTCATCGTCTTTACATCGTTTTCACTGTTTTATGTCTAAGAACCTGTAACCTGTAACATGTAGCAGACATGCGTCAAAAGCACCTGTTTATTTATAAAAAGAATAAGAATGAGGAATATAATAATGCAATATTATGGTGTGAACAAATACCCCCAAACTTATCTTTTGCTCGTCCTCGAGCAAACTTATTTTTATTCACTAAAATCCTAACCGCACTTTCGCAGGGAAACGCGATTGCACTGAGCACGTGCAACAAGCCGTTAAACCTCTAGGTGTCCCTAGTAGGAGGAGTGTTGTCTCCTGAGGGTTTTCAGCGGATTACACCCACAAAATCCTATCAATTCGGCTTTTCGACTTTTGTTCTCCAATTAAGTTTTCCAACAAGGAATTCTATTATCTTCGACTCGTAAATTATCCACCCATATTCTTCACACTTCCTCATCATTTAACTTAAGATTATATATATATTGCAGATCTACTTAGCTTTCGGCATTTCCTAAGTTTTCCTTCTAGGGTTCCATCTCCACTTAGGAATTTCTATCAACCCTACTAAAGATACAAGTTCTATTCTTCACTCCTTTCTTTCATCTAAACTCCAATCACATATCTCCACGTGTGTGTATAAATCACCCCTACACTTGAAAATTCAAATCAAGCAATCATACCCTTGTCCGTTGTCCAAAGTACTTATTAGTAGGTGAATTTTTAATTGAATTTTGCTTACACATCCTTCATGCGACCGTTAATACTTCTTGAGGTACCAACAACCGATTACAAGATATGTTTGCACTTTAATGCGTAATTCCTAGTCTTGCAACACCCAAGGCTTTTAGCAGTGACTCCCAAACCAGTTGGTCTAAGGCACTAGGTGATGAAGCACCCTCGCTAAATATTTTTCTATTTTTACAGCCTTAAGTAATCACAAAAACCAGTGTTCATTTTTTTCTTTTCTTTATTCACTCTTTTTTTTATTTTCTTTTATTTTCTTCGTACTAAGGACTTTAGACAAGAGCATTTCAAGGTCTCTTCTACTATTCCAAGTTTCAAGGTGCGTGATTGTGCATTTTGTAGGGTATACGTTTTCAGAATTTAGGCTTAAGCTAGGAATTATTTTTCAAACTTATACTCTAATAAAATATCAATACTTTTCCCTTATTTTGACTTAGCCCAAGAAGTGAACCCAAAATTTGCCTATTTCTAAATAAACTACAAAGACATATACTCTCTACCATTAAACTTTAAGGAAGGTTATTTTTAGGATTTTTTAATTTACTACGTCTAAGATCTAGTTGTTCCTAGCCAGTTAACCTGTTTATCAAACTCAAGTCAAATACGGCCAAAATTGAATACATTGATTTTTATAATTTTTGAAAATTTTCAAATTTTTATGGGTTTTCAAATAAGTATGCAAATGCAAAAATATGTACAAATGAATGCGAAGGAAGAAGACGTACCGAGCATACCCCCAAACTTGAACTTGACAGTGTCCTCACTGTCATGCTAAACCAAGAGGATCAAAATACCGATACTCCCCTGTTTATTTATTTACATTTTTTTTTATTTTATTGTTTTGAAATTTTTTTGTTATTTTTTTATAGAAAAGAAAACAAAAAATATATACATATATACAAAGATTCCCCCAAACTTAAGGTTGGCCTTACACAAACCAAAGGTTAGCACCAACCATTCAAAAATCTTATCGTGGTAATGGTCTAGTTGGTGAAAGAATGGAGTAGAAAGAAAAGAGATGAGAAACACATGAGACCGAATGGGAAGAAGAGAATAGGGTCTCGGTGGGGGAGAAGAATGGCGGAAAGAAGAAAGAAGTGGGGTACGATCTTGAGGGTGTAAAGCGAGTGAATAAATTAGCGCAATTTGTGATGACCGATGTGTTAAAAGCGATTGCGCTAACCTATCAACCCGTCGAGAAATGGGGTCAAATCCCTCAAGATTCGCAAGAAAACATGGGTACGCCGAACTTGGTATTTGAAATGAAAGCGTAACGGTCACTTGCACGGTCGGAACAATAGGAAGGACGAAAGGGAGTGAATTAGGGATGGTCTCATTCTCACCGTAGTAAACTGTGTCGAACTGGAAAGATTCCATCAATGGTTCGAAACGACTGTAAGCAACCGAGTCTGATGGATTAACTAACTCATTTGAAAATGCAAAGGACTCAAACTCGGGCGGTGAGACTTCAACATCATCCGAAAAAGTGAAACACTCGTACGTGTCATCGGCTGTGAGAACTGTGTCAGATTCAAAGGAAAAGTTTTCAAGCTCACAGTCGTCAAGCGTGAAATGAGGAGTGGTCGGAACGATGGAAAAGAGGGAAGGTGATTTAGGTAATGGTTCAAGAGGATGAATTGGAAAATCCGACACATCAAAGAAAAATGGTTCAACCTCAATATGATCCTCACTATTCTCCTCAATATTCAACTAATAATTCTCCTCAATATTCAACTCATCCATGCCATTATCATCAAAATCAAGACGCATATGAGATTCGGGAGAAACATTTAATAACTCGGGATGATGATTTGAACATAAAATTTCAATTAAATCGACAGGTTCATCATCCGAAATATTCCCGGCGTCTATATCCTCAATCAAGTGAAAGTCAATATCTTTAGACACCTCCTCAAAAGCATGGATGTTTATCAATGTAGGTTCTAGAGTGGAAGTGTAAAGGTCAAACGGATTGGGTGTTGTTTCACTCGAAGGGGGTTCCTCACAATTTGGCAAATCAAACACTACAAAATCACACAACTCATTTTTATCCTTAACTGATGAATCATTTGGGACAATCGATGGAAAACCGGAGTTGTGGGCTTCAATTGGGTATGGGTAGGTTTGATTTGGAAATCCTCTCCCATTCTCACTCAGTCCAACCGCCTCCTCATATATTGAAAAATTTGGGGCTAGCGGGAAACTAGCTACCGGTTCAGCAGGTTGCATAAGGACGGCCACGGACGCTTCCACATTTCTAACCATTTTGTTTGTTGCTGCAATATACGCCTCCAACGCCTCTTCCAAACTAGACTTTGGTGGTAAAGGGGTTTCGGCAAAAGATTCGAAATTGTTTGGATATGTGAAACTCCCAAAAGGCTGTGTAGAAGCAGTGTCTAGTGAAGGTGGGAATGTTGGGTAGGACTGGTAGGAAGTGGGTGATTGGACAGGGGTAGGGTCAACATATGGATAAAAAGGTGAATAGTCTTGTGGATCCCTAGAACTAGATGAGTGGAGAGGGGTGAAAGATCGGCTGCGAGATTGAGCAATATGCTCAGCAATGGACATCGGCTTAGGAGAGGCGGTATGACTTGAAAAAGTGGTATCAACATATGGATGTGGTAAGGGTTGACTTGGTTGACACAAAGTGGGTTGCAAAGTCGAACTGTTTCTCCTAGACGCTTCTATTTGATCTTTCAGCGAAATTTTGGGCATGGAAGGATCGTCTTTAAATCGACCGAAACAATTGACGAACGACGCAAAGTTAGGTTCGGGATACCAAAGTTCGGCAAGAGATTTATGATGTGAGGTACCCATGATAGAAGAAAGAAGGTAGGTGGTGCACGGATTTCTCAGCGACAAAAGTTGCAAGTCTTTTTATAAAAAATTCCTTTTATTATTTTTTTATTTGTTTTGCAAAAATTTTCGATAATGGGCTAAGACACAAATGCAAATAACCAGAAATGCACAATCAGTCCTAGATCTAGGGTCACCTAGGTCAGCTAGACAGCTCCTAACTGTTCTAAAGGGCTAGAAATAGGACCTCAAACCGCCTCTTCACCGCCAATTGCGGCCAGGTAAGTGGGAAGGAACCACCACTACAGTGGGCCTAATTAATAACCACTAGCCTAGACACCGCAATGTCAGTTAGGATAAACGGTCGATGCCTATACTAGTCCTTTTCCTATTGAGCACGATGTCCTTAGGTCTGAGTCTAATATTTTTTAATTAATTGTGGTCAATGCATATGCTTTAGGTGTTTTCTGGGGTCCTGGGAAGGGTGATGAAATCTCCACCCAATTTGAATTGGTCAAAAGCCCCTTAAAGTCAGTTTTAAAGATATGCAAAACAGAAAAAATCACTTACAATCAAATCTTTTTTTTTTTGTGAATTTCAAAGTTTGCAAGTTTTCTAATTAAAACTTTCCTTTTTTCTCTTGCTCTTTATTTGGAAATTTTGCAAGAAGATTTTCGATAAAAGATATGCAAAACAAAAAATATTACTTGCAATCAATTATTATTTTAAGCATATCACAAAGAATCTTTATTTGGAAAAAAATTGTTGCAAAAAGATATTCGAGAAAAGATATGCAACAAAAAAGATTACTTGCAATCAATTATTATTTTAGACGAGGCATAAAAATCCTGCACAAGATTGTTATTTGGAAAGAGAAAGATTTTTAAAGCGCAAAGAATCCTGCAGGAGATTTTTCAGAAGATATATCGGAGATTTGCAGAGGAGGAGATCAGAAGACTTACAGATTTTTTTTTTTTACTGCTGCACCAGATCGCGCGGTTGACTTGTTGACTCGGTCCTCTAAATTTTTTTCTGTTCCTCTGTTGTTGCAATCCTCTGTTGATAGGATCGTCTATTTGCTGTTTCGCTTTCTGTAGATTTCCAGATCCGAATTTGTGCGTAGATCCTGCAAAATTCACACAAAGATACCCTTTCCAAAAATAACAGATGATATATTTTTATATTTTTTTGTGATTTTTCAGATTTTTATGATTTTTTTAATTTTCTGATTAACCCGAAATTGCAAAAAGGAAATAACACGCCATCCCCGGCAACGGCGCCATTTGATTGATCTCAAAAACTATCTATAACCACAATCAAGAACGGCGTCGCATGAAGCTAGCCGGTGAGTACGGGTCGGTCCACAGGGATGTTGTGAATTTCCTAATCGCGCTAACGAGTTAATTCCGAAGGGTGTTCGGATTGATTATTAAATCTAAAAATTGAAGTTGTATGATACTAGGATTAGAAACTTGCTAGAATTAGGTTTAGGGAAAATTTGGTAAACAAAGATCTACATCTCTTTCCATTGCCTTTAATTAAAGATATCATATTAGTGTTATGGTAAATCTTAACAAAGGGAATTAGGATGATTGGGAAGATTGATTCTTCCTCTAGATCCTTGTCCTTCCTTTCTTAATCTTTACCCTAACCTTCATGGAAAACCTTAGAATCCGGGCCTTTAGACTACGGAATCACCGTTACCTCGAGGGTAGAGTGCCGTAGGGAGCGGAATAAGAAGGTATGCATGGAGTTCTAATGTTCATAAAAGATTGGCAACAGAAACGAGATGAGAGATCTTCATCTCTCAAATCCTTCCCTATTCCTAACCCTAACAAGCGAGGAAACTACTCGCTCATTGAAGGGATGAAGAAAGACATGATTTTATTAAAGAGAAGAAATATCTATTGCAAGTTAATAAAATTCTTAAACTAAATTAAACTAAAGCAAGAAAATAATTTACCTACAAAAATGATGCTCTCCAAAAGAATGCTGAAATTTATTAATGAAGGGAGGCATGAAAAGAATACAATGATTTGGGCTTCTATTTATAGGAGATAGAAACCCTAGGTTACAATTGATTTGCATGTCTACATTTACCAAAATATCCTTAGGAAGATCTAGTCAAAGTAGACTTCAAGCTTTGGTAAAATTTTATGTCTCTGTCTTTTATTAAAAGGAAGTATTGGGCCTTGGATCTTTGGGCTTCCTTATTATTTGGTTCTTTATTAAAATAGCTTCTATGTTTCTTCCAGATCTCCAGTGAATAATTGCGGTGGATTTTTAACCATTCGCTTTGTAATCTTGGACCTTGCATTGCCTTGTACTTTGTGAATTTTATCTTTGATGTAGGCTTGATCAAGAGTCTTCTATTTGTTGGTCAAAGTCCACTTTTTCATCGTCTTTACATCGTTTTCACTGTTTTATGTCTAAGAACCTGTAACCTGTAACATGTAGCAGACATGCGTCAAAAGCACCTGTTTATTTATAAAAAGAATAAGAATGAGGAATATAATAATGCAATATTATGGTGTGAACAAGAGTCGCCACTTGTGATGGCTTGTATGAACCTAGTTGGTCCATCATCTCATGATACAATCCTCGCCCCCACTATCACCGAGAAGACCGTAGTATCTCTCAAGTGGATGAGGAACCCTACCAGATTCACGGAGAGGCTGAGGTTCGTTGGAGACTAATGAATCTTTTGGTTTCACCAAAATCATTAGCTGTTAATTTGTCTAGCTGGAACACCTTCCAGTTCTACCTCATAACCACAAATTTCTTCACAAGAAATTCCTTTTCTAAAAAGGTGTCATGCTAAGAAACAAAACACCTTTTGCTCCTCGGTCAGGTAGAAGATATACCCTCGCAAATGTTTGGGATATCCTAACAAAATTATATAGAACCGACCTTGCCTCGAGCTTGTCCGGATTCTGTCTTTCAACATAGGCCGGACAACCCCATATCTTAACTCGTTTAAGACATGGACTCTTCCCATTCCATATCTCATATGTAGTGGTAGACCCTGATTTGGAGGGAACCCCATTCAATAGGTATGCAGCTTCTCAAGTGCATAACACCCAAAAGAAAACAGGTGACTCGGCAGTACTCATCATAGAGCGTGCCATATCTCATAAGGTGCGATACCTCCGTCCCGATACACCATTGTGTTGTAGTGTATACGAAGGAGTAATCTGAGAGAGAATCACATTCTCCTTTTAGAAACTCCAGGAGCTCCATGCCCAAGTATTCTCCTCCTCGATCACATTGAAGGACTTTAATATTTCTACCCGTTTGGTTCTTAATTTCAAGCTTGTATTCCTTGAATTTCTCAAAAGCTTCAGACTTGTGTTTCAACAGGAACACATGTCCGAATCTCAAGAGATAGTCGATGAATGTAATGAAGTACCAAGAACCAACCTTGGCATTTGTAGACATTGGACTGAATACATCATCATGTATCCGTCCCAAGAGTTCAGTAACTCTTTCTCTATTTCCAGTAATCGGAGTATTGGTCATTCTACCTTTGAGACAAGACTGGCAAGTATCATAAAATGAAAATTCGAACAGATTCTCATACTCATCCTTATGTAACTTAGCTGGTCGTGTCGCATTGATATGACCTAGTTTACAATGCCTTAAGAAGGATTCGTTCATTTCTGAACTACTTCTCTTGTGTGTGTTCTAGATACTTTGAACTGTGGTTTGATTTAGAACGTATATACTATTATATAACGTGCCTGATCGAATCAACTCTTGATTCAGGAAAATGTTCACAGCATTATCCTCCAATACAGAATTATATCTTTCTTTAACTCATTAATGAAACCGATGTAATGTTGTATATCAGGTCCGGTATGCAATAACATTCGTTCAGAATCAATATATTAATACAAGGTGATATCTGCCAACTGACTTGGCTGCAACATTTGCACCATTCTATACACTTAGAGACATATCACCCAATCCCAGTTCTCTACCTTTCTGTAACCCATGTAACATCTTACATATGTGGAACCTGATCCGGTATTACATACCCAGAACGTAAAGGATACTGAGAAACAGTTCTCGGTAATGAACACACCCGAAGAATATACATCAACATGATCATTTCTCGAATGGGTGGCATGGGAATCCGGATATTCTCCTATTTGCTACTCGGACTTATAATAATTATAAATAGAGCGGAACCAACGTTCCCTAGCTCAGTATAACAAGTAGGTTCGGTTAATGCATCCATATTATTATCTTGATTAAGGCGTGACATGGTCGCTACCAGGAGAGAGAGAGAAGAAAAAACTCTGCGTGCGCTCTTGCATGATCAGATCGGTTATTATTTTATCTAATCAGGATGGCTCCCACTGTTTTAGTCAAATCTTCCTTCAAACCCTAAAAGGTATGACTAGCCGGGATTAACTACACCCTATAAGTTCGCCAATCTTTCGGCTAGGCCAGTGTCGGTACTTTGAGAGAGGTTCCCAGGGGCGTAACCCCGTTTTCCCAGGGGCGTAACCCCGTTAACACCTTTCTAGACACCTACTTGATCGTCTAATTGTAATGTGTAAAACTCTCCCAGGAGTAACTCTTACTCGTAGTGGGTATCGGGATCCAACTATCTCATAGAAGGTATGCAATCTCATTGCAAATTTCAACACTTGAAATTCCCGATAATATTTTGCCCCTGGCTTCCTATGACCTTGACGAAGGCCAACAAACCATAGGCCGCTAGTCAAGTTCAACCTGTACATTTCATGATTGAATTAAACCCACCTGCACGACCCTTGACGAAGGCCAACAAAGTCGAACGACTACCCTAATCCAATCGCATCTCATGCTTAAGCAGATAAGCACTAGTTAGTTACCGCACACTATGCCTTAACGAAGGCCAACAAACGTAGCACGAATACTTAGTAGCACTTATCTGAAATGATGGAGGGCTACGACGGGTTCTTAAGAAAACCCTTTGCGTAATGAACTTGATCTCATTGTAGAATCGAGTGATTTTGAAAAGGAGTGTTTTTAAGACTTTTACTAGTTTTGCTAAAGAGGTCACTCCCGGTGAAGAGATCTTGGCTCTTTCCTTATCGAATAAGGTGCAGGATATTTCACAAATACCACTATGCAAAGCAGAAACTATAGAAGCAATCAAAAGACAAACCGAGTGGGTTGTAGCATCTGCCAGTTTCGCTAAAGAGGTCACTCCTGGTGAAGGGATCTCGGCTCTTTCCTTATCGAATAAGATACTGGATATTCTATAAGGAATACCGCTAAGCAAAGCAAGAAATAGAGCTACCAGTTCTTAAACAAGTTTCTACAACATCTTTAGGTTTCTTTTATTTCATTAATCTCATTAATGAAGTCCCATTTATTATGCTTCCCAAGCATCACATATGAAACGAAAGCAGCAATATTAATTATATCTCATATATATAATATAGGCTTTCGTCAGAACATATCACAGTGATCACATCACAAAGCGGCAGAAGATAACATATGAAATATTGGATATATTAGGATTTCCGTGTTTTAAATTAAGCCAGTATAAAACACGGATTCCACAGTCGCGATGAATAGCCAAACCCGCATTCCTAGACCCCTACGAGAGCGGCAAGCAACCCTTCCAATTCTAGAGTTAGGAGACCCGGTCTCGACTCCTCGAGATGGTCTCCCTCTGGACCCTAGAACCCGGTTACTTATGCTCGCCGCCTTGGGTCTATCCTAATGCGGAAAAGTAAATAATATACATCAATGGTGACATCATCATCATCAACCCGAAAGTGCCCCAATAAAAGAATATTACAAATAACATTTTACATGAATGAAAATGAAAAACTCTCATCTCATATTAAAAACCCCGGCTATTCAGAACACAACGATCTAATATAACATATCACAGCAACACATAACATCACATGTCATCAATGTAAGTAAATATGCGTATCCCAGTTGTCGTTGACATATAGCACCGAAACCAGCGATACACCACATATTACACTTACGGTCGCAGAAAAGATAGTGAAAAACTATAACAATTGGAATCCGCAACCACCTTAAATATCATAAACCCAATGTATCACATGCGTTGGATTTCATCCCTAACCAAATGAATTCCTTAGACATCACATGCCCAACAATTATAAACCCCGTATTTTAGTCTCAATATTGAAAACACTTTCCAATAACCTATCGTGTAATTCAACAAGATTCCCGATAACCTGATCGAATGCTCATCGGAAACTTTAGTAGACGGCCGCACCCCCCGATACCGTTGACGAAGTGCACTAAGGCGGAACACCGCGGCCGCGAGCATCCGAACGGATGCTTTTGGCGACAGAGTTCTCCTACAGTCACTTGGTTGGGGCTATGGAGCGTGGCTATCTAGTAAACTTATCCGGCGAGTATCCGCGTACACTACGTAATTGCGACGGATTTTTGATCAACATCAAAATCCCGTGGCAACCGATCAAATGAGACTAAACTATTATATTTATAAAATTCAAACTAGTTATCACATAACCAATTTTATGGATTCCAAATATTGTATCACAATCACAGATAGCTAGACGAAGATAAACTTTTTGATCGAATAATCAAACACCCAAATTTTCCTAATAAGCTCAACACTTGAGCGGAGTCTAAAAAAGCACCCAGAACATACCACAGCACCTATAATCCAGCCGTAGAAGGGTCAACCAATGCCTCACATGTGGCACCGCTAAACTACCATAAACCCTAGGCTTTAGTGGCGGTTTTGACGGTCACAGAATCGAGTTAAGGTTTCGTTCTTCTAGAGGGTCCACAGAATCGCCTGCATGATTTTCTGAATATTTTAAACTCGGAAAAATCCAACTCTTGGAAAATTTCCAGCGAGGCAAAATATGGGTTATTGATATCCGTTTGAACTTTTTAATGTCGTCTAAATAACCTGAATACATGTTAGAATTACGAATATGAAACACTCCAAATTGCTTTTGCAAAAATTTAACATCACATGAAAATTTAGCAAAAACAAATAACACCTGAAACACCAAAACCAAGACCCTGGAACACTAAAAAAATTTGAAGCCCAGAAACCAAAATGGGGCGGGCCTAATTCCGGCAAGGGGGGTGAGTTTTGTACTGTGTTAATGTTATATCACATACAACATTCTGCAGTTGTTTAAAAAAAATTTAGAGCCCTTTAAAAATTCGACAGAAACTAGGTCATCGTATCGGGTATTTCGGAGTAGTTTCGGTTTAGTAATCCTAGCAAATATCGTCTAATTTTCTAGGATGACTTTGATACCACTGCAAGGTTACCTAGCACGACTACAAGGTTTTTGGAGGCATCGTCCATGCTATATTTAAATTTTTGCCGTTCTAGCTAACCCTAACTCTAGAATCGAAACTAGAAAATCCGACGAAACTAAATGTAAACACTTTACATCTAAGTGAATAAGGGAATACAATCTTTGTAGACCGGTCTTTCACTTCTAAAACTCCATGTCGTAGTCCCTTCGCTGCAAGTTGTGAAGACCCAGACTCTACTAAGGGTTCACATGAAGGACCGAATAAGCATGCTCAATGCCTTCGAAGCCGAACATGATCTACGTCGAGGAGACTAAAGCACATGTTACCTCTTCACTAATGTGTGAAATTAGTGAAGCAAACACCCTAAACTAAATGGCTAATAGTAGAGGATGATGAAGTAGGAAGTGGTCTCACTTTAGATTTATTTTTCTCACAAGGTTTCATCACTTAGAAAAAAACTAGCAAGCTTTTTCTTAAGTGAGGAAGAAGATGATGAATGAAACTCATGAGGTTAGAAATGCAACCATGGTAAGTGTATGTCATGCACTAACCATTGTAGAGACTAAACTATATCTATGAGTTAAGGGTTGGGTTAACAAATATCTTAAGCTAGACAAACAAATGGACTAAGTCAATGAAGACTACAAGCTTAACCATGACTCATTATCCAAGTTGTTTGAATTACTTAAAATAAATAAAACCCTAACTTTAACCTAGCATGGTGTGAGGCTCATACTTACATGTTGCATGTGTAACCTAGCATGACACAACAATATATATCACATATATATTTTGTGTGCAAAAACAAAACAATACATTTAACATATATATCAATGTATCATAAGTAAGAAAAATGAATACTGAAGTGAGCTAATATTAGTTAATGTAATATAATATATCAAATATATAATTATACATTAAATTATTAAATCAACACTTGATTTAATAATCCGGCTATAATTCATATAACTGACTAATATCAACAGTAACAACATATCGAATCAACACTTGGTCCGATAACTTGGCTATATCACATATAACCAATGCATATCACATTTCGCGAGAATAGAATGCGGTATCACATACTCACATTAATCTCGGTCCCGCACATATCACATATGTGCTCCTACTCCATTTCGCATGAACCAAGAAAGCTCTGTGTGGACTCTAAAGACTCGTCAATACGCCGGCAGTAAGTGATGATCATATAAAACATCCACAAGCCGCAAGCGGTCTGCTAAACGTAACAGCCACCTGGGTATTGAGCGATTAGAAGATCAACAAGTAAGCCTGCTCACACTCCTGCGAATCCAATCAGTAACACTACCGTACAGTCCGATCTTTTCGCCTGATATGTCACATATCACAGCCTGGGGGTGGTATAACGTCAGACCCCAATAGCCTGATAAGTCATGCCGATGCAAGGTCCATAATGGTTCAAGAAACTACTGATAACACTCACCAGTAGATCTCAGCACCCATGGCTAGAGATTTCTTGTTATGGCCAATTGAGCATAGCGTAACATCAACTCCCAATACCGGGAGAGACGAAACACCTCCTATCGCTCATTACCTCCATGTGACTTGGGACTATACCCCAAAATAACCTTTTTGCACGATCTCTTGACCGTGGTATGGTGGAAATCAAAGCACAGTGGGAATCACACAAGACTCTATGACAATCTCGGGGCTACAGACTAACATGTACCAGTGTCACCCGAGAACTGCTATCCGACGATAGGTATAATACCATTTAGGAGTTCTCGGCGAGTCCGTTCAGTGTACCCAGTCTCCACTGAGCACTCGTATACCTTCTCTGATGTCAAACACCAATGGATATGGGATCATCCATCGCCCATCTCATAGGTCGAGAAGCGTATACGCTAGTCTACTCTGGAGTATCGATGCCCTATCTCGATACTCCCATGATTAGGAACAATTATAGGGTGTACTTGTAGACTACCCTTGGCCCCACTAGTATGATCTCCATCATAGTCCTGGTAGTCAAGTACACATCCTAAGGGCTTTATCAACATGTGAGAGAGAGACAATAAGTGTACATGTTAAGATAAAGTGCAACCAGATAGCATACTATCATATCGAGCAAGAAAGTCCTCCCTATATTTGTCCACGCATCCACTTCAATATAAATCCCATGTACAGTGATGGCCTCTAGGGCATACATATAACTAACATTTGTAGTATGGAATTAGGGTTTTGGAATTAAAAAATGAATTAAAATGCATTAAAATGAGGATAAATGAGGAATTGAAAGGTCTCTGCTTGATTGCAGAGCAATCAAATAGTGCAGGGGAGTTAGGGGAAGGAGAAGGGTCAAGTGTGCAAAGCACGGACAGCATTGGCAACGGGGGACCGTCGACGCCGGCCCAATCAAGGGTTCTGTCGGTCGATTTGGTGAGTAGAGCCGTCGTATTTGACTCACGTGTTCACACCAGAATATAAAACATTGTACACATGTTTATTTCTTCAGACTTTTCATTTTTATGTGCATTGCACGTGTAAACTTTTGTGCTTCCAAAAAGTTTAAAAAGAAAATCAGAAAAAAATTATTGTGTCTGATGTGATTCGAACACATGGGCTACGTCAAAGCAGTGCAAGGTTTTACCAGTGAGCTACAAGCTTGTTTCTTTCTGTTCTTAAACAATATATAGTTATAACTTGTACTCAGGCTTGTAAACTTCTTTCTATACATTAAAAAGAAAAATTTTGTATAGAAAATCCAGAGTCTTTACATTCTACCCTCCTTATAAAAATTTCGTCCTTGAAATTTATAGAAGGAAGCTGTAACAGATTCAAGAAAATTTGATTACAGCGGTGGTGAAAGAACTATTGGTATTGTGCCAAAAGTGCATGAAAATGTTTGAATGAACGAAAGTATGCAAAAATTTGAAAAGGCTGAAAAGATGGGAAAAGATTTACCAGTGTTACCTTAACCTATAGTCTCGGCTTCCACGGCCGCCAAAGTGTAAGCCTGACGTCTCGACACATTTCTCTGTGCATGCTAGTATATCGATAGCTAACAAGGTAAAGGTGGTCAACATGAAGGTGGTGCAGGAAGGGCTAAACGAGTAGGTGGAGCTTGAATAACTGGTCTAGCTACGGGGGCTGGGCCAGTTCGATTGTGTGAGAAAGTTCCTATAGTATGTGAGGATAATCCACATATCAGACAAAGACCGTTTGCTCGACGGCAATCCTTGACTTAATGTCCGGTCCTCTTACGATAGATGCAGAAGTTCGGTTCAGTCTCAGAAAATAATCCTCCTGGCCTCATAGCTGGTGCTGGGAGAGTTAGCCTAGAAGAGGCTCCTCCAGTAATCTGATAGGCGGGACATTTCATCCCGACCGACTGTGGCCTTCCCTTCTTCTTAATGACAGCTTCATAGCGACGGGCAGACTTCAAAGCTACTTCATGTGTTAGGTATTCTCCCGTTGCTAGGGCAGCCTGGATCTCTGGGTCTAATCCTTGCTGGAAGCGCCTGGCTCTGATTTCTGCAGTAGAATTTAGATGGGCGGAAAATCTGCTGAGCATGGTGAATTCAGTATCGTACTCGTCCACTAACTTATCCCATATGGATCCTTGTTCCAGGTGGATGAATTTCTGTTCTATCTCGAAGTGCGAGGTTTCTAGAAAATACTTGGCATCAAAGAGATCACGAAAATTCTTCTACTCTATTGGCTGCTCAAGGAGGCTCTCCTCGGCCTTATACCAGATTCTGGCATTGTCAGTAAACTGGAGTTTCGCTATTCTGACCCAAGCCACTTCTGGAACATGAGCGGCGGCTAGGTCGTCTTCAATACTCTGGGCCCATTCCTCGGCCTCAAGTGATTTCTCCTTCCCTGAGAAGTTGTTCGGATGTAACGCCCGAAATTGTTTCACTCCCGGTGCATCTACTTCAGAGCGGATGAAACTCTGTTGAAGGAGAACGGCCTGCTCCAGCAAAATCATGCTTTGAGCCTGCTGACCCTCAGTAAGCTTTTGATAGCCTCCAGAAGTATTGTCTTTCTGTGAGTAGAGCGGCTACTGTAGGTGGAGGTGGTAGAACGGTAAAGATAGGTGGCGGTGGTGTACTTCCATCATTGGTGTTAGGGTTGCTGGGAGAATCGATCAGCTTAGGTAGAGAAGAAAGATTAAGATAGATTCAACGGAAATTGAATTGTAAGGAATGTAAAGTTGTTGAATCTCATATTTATTGTTATATATTGCTTATGACTTCATGCAGAATTGGACCTGCATGGGCTACCAACAAAACATGTCACGTCCCGCTTCCCAGTAGACGGAAGCAGTGACGTGGCAAACCCGAGACGTATTTATTTCGAGAACGTCATTTCCCGGAATAAATACGCTAAGCATAAAATAAGCAATATAAAATGACAAGAAAATTAACATGACTTTGAAACATCAACAATTTTATTTACATTCAACTTGATTCATTTACAATACATGATTTTAGCTGGAAAAAATACAAGGATGGAAATGCCTAAACAGGTGGCATACATAAACTGAGAAAAGGTAACTGGTCTAGGCCTGGGACTCGGTCTGATCATGCTCTTCCTCTGAGATGTCTACCTCTTCAGTCTCCACAGTATCTGATGAACATTCCAAGAAAACAGAGAAGTTTGCCCATCAGTGAACTTTCACTCGGTAAGTCCCTAAGAAATGAAATGAAGTATAAAGTGTAATGATAAAGGAAAATGTATAACATGACAAGTGAGTATGAAGTATGTTGTGTCAGCATATCGTTTAATGTAAACATGGCAAGTTTATTTAGCATGCAGTTCTATCGTAATATATGTGAACAAGTATGATAAGTAGGTAAACATGACAGTATATCATGAGCATGGCAAACAATTATAACATGGCCGTGTAGTATAGGTATGGTGAACATGCAGTGAATGTAAGTATCTTAACAGTCTCTACTTAGGTATACAAATTTAACGTAAGTTCAAGGATGAATGTCAATCAATTTCAAGAGTGTTCTCGAACCCAACAGGCTGTAATCCAGAGGTAAGGAACCACGGGCCCGAATCATGTGTTAGTAATAGGACTTCGGCCGTCGTCAAAGTATACCAAACTCAACAGGCTGTAATCCAGGAGTAAGGAAAAACGGGCTCTCATGATAGCTTGCTTGTGTTAATAGACATGGATTCATGATCTAGTGGGACTCCTGAAATTTCGTTGGATTCACACAAAAACTACCCCAGCACCCCGTATATGCTAAGTTACGGCTAGAAATTACCAGCCTTGCTCGAATCCATGGATACATCAGTTTGCAAGATAGAGTTCATGTATATATCAAGTATTCATGTCAAGTATTCTTGAATTCATGTCAAGTTATATTCATAGTTTGAGTCAAGTCAAGTCAAGCATTCAGGTTTGATATATGTGTTTGAATTCAGGTATTTAGGTTCATATTCAAGTATGCATTCTAGACTTTGGGTTCATGTTTGAATTGGATTCTGATATGAGTTTGGATTCAAGTTCATGATCAAGTATTCATATTTGGTTTTAGATTCAGTTTTGAGTTTGGATTTAGACATGAGTTAGACTCGGACTTGAGTCAGACATTTTAAACTGATTTAGATCTTGAATTAGGTTCAGGAGTTACCGGTAACTGCTGCATATAGACGGTAGGATTTGTGTCTTTTTCTAAGACAATTACCATTGATAACACCGTTAAATTTTCTATCTTAAATAGGCAAGCACTCACTTTCTTCGGCTCTCTGGGGCTCAAGAGAATTGATCCCGCTTAAACCTATATTTACTAAAGTTTTTAAATGTAATTTTATATAACTCGAGAGAGTTTTATGAAAAATATTTTTAATATATAGTTTCAAAATAATATTAAGAAATTATTTATATTATTTAGGGTTTTCATGGATGTGAATTTTAAGGGTTTGAGATATTTTAGTGATAATTACCTTAACTTGAATAGTTCATGCTATTTTATTGTAAAACTTGCATTGCATTAGCATCTTGATAGTATTTTGATGAAACTTGTGAACTTTCAACTTTTAGAAAAAAAAATGTAAGTTTGTTGAATTTTGAAAATATATGGATTTGTAATATTTATATAATTATAAAAATTAAATTTTATTAAAGTAGAAAAATGCGTTTTTCTTAAAAACCGTATTTAAAACCTTTCGAGATCGAATACTCCATGAGGAGGTCTGCATCACACTCTACTAGCACAAAGATGTGCAATAATCCACACCATCCAATAGCGGGTCCCCTAAAAAGGGTTGTAAAGGCATATTTGTAAAGGGTTTTGAAATACAATTCAAAAGAAAACCGTTTTTAATAGTAGATGGTATTTTAATGAAATATATTGTAATCGCCACAAATATACATTCAAAGAGTATCGTGCTATGGAACCATGTGTGTTTGTGAGGGGTGGGTCATTACCCCATGAAGTTTTCTAAAAGTATGTTTAAACGAAGGAATATAAGATGACATGTCTAAAATTCATGGTATTTTAATGTAAAAGTTAAATTAAAGTTATGTTTCATGATTTTTTTGAGTGAAAGTTGATTCTAAATATTGGTTTTATGTTAACAAGGTGTAGAAATATGAATGAGAAATACTTAAGAAAAAGTGTAATTTCTTGGGTTTAAAATAAAATGTCGGTATTAACTCCACTTACCGACATGATTTGAAAAAAAGAGATTTTTAAAAAGGAAGAAGAGAGATTAGAAGGGACTTATCGCTTGATTTTGTTAAGAAGAGGAAGAAGAAGAGAGGGAAAGTTTTGGGATGCCGCGGGAGCTTCGGAATCGGCTTTGATCTTCGCCGGAAGTTGCTTGTTTGCTAACTCTACTTTACTTCACTTGCACCTAGGAACTTTTGAGAGAATTTTAGCTAGAATTTTCGGAATGAAGATAGGCTAGGACATGGGGTAGTATTTATAGTGTGAAATTAGAGTTTGAGAATTAAAAAGATGAATTAAAATGCATTAAATTGAGGATAAATGGAGAATTGAAAGGTCTCTGTTTGATTACAGAGCAATCAAACAGTGCAGAGGAGTTAGGGGTAGGGGAAGGGTCAAGTGTGCAAAGCACGGGCACCATTGGCGACGGGGGGACCATCGGCGCCGGCCCAATCAAGGGTTCTGCCGGTTGATTTAGCTAGTGGAGTCGTCGGATTTGAGCCATGTGTTCATGCCAGTATATACAACATTGTGCACATGTTTATTTCTTCAAACTTTTCATTTTTATGTACATTGCACGTGTAAACTTTTGGGCTTCCAAAAAGTTTAAAAAGAAAATCAGAAAAAAATTAATGTGTCTGATAGGATTCGAACACAGGGGCTACATCACAGCAGTGCAAAGCTTTACCAGTAAGCTACAAGCTTGTTTCTTGCTGTTCTTAAATAAGATATACTTATAACTTGTACTCAGGCTTGTAAACTCCTTTCTATACATTAAAAAGAAAATTTTTGTACAGAACATTTAGAGTCGTTACAAGTAACGCGCGTGGGGCGTGCAGATTCTAGCTTAAAAATTGATAATGTATTTGGTCGCGGTTATAACCGTGACCAAATAATATATGGTCACGGTTACAACTGTAGCCATAGGATATAGTATCGGTTACCTACAAGTAGCAGATAACCTCCACTATGGTTTCCCCTTATGGTCACAGTTTAAACCGTAACCATAGGGACTATATAATCACGGTTACCTACTATAGCAGGTATTCTATATTACGCTTTAATCTTTTGATCACGGTTATAACCGTGACCATATATCACCTATGTTCACGGTTTAAACCGTGAACATAAATTGGTCACGGTCTTAACCGTGACTATATATGTGGGCGCCACACATGTTTTACTTAGTTCTTTGAACCGTTTTTGGTAACGCCACGTATATGGTCACGGTGTTAACCGTGACTTAAAAAACATATGGTCACGGTTACAGGCGTGACTAAGGTTCTCGTGACGGGATTTTAGGCGACATTTGTTTCATGATTTTAACCGTGGCCATATATATCTGTGGTCACGGTTAAAACCATAACCAAATCCGTACTCTGTATTAGTGTAGCCCATAAGCCTAATCCATGCATACAACACACAAACACATAACATGAAAGCTTTCTTCTTTTTCTTCTTCTTTAACCTGCGTCCATCCACCCCCATCTCGTCCTCCGACCATCTTATACCTCCATCTCCTCTACCTGCTCCTCTTTTCCCCATCCTCAACCCCAACTTCTTTCTTCTTCATTCTTATCCATCTTCTTCCGTTTGTCTCCACCTCCTTCCCAACCAACTGCTCTATCTCCTCTACCTTTTCCCTAGCAAATTAATCCAAATCTCCAAACCTAATTCAGATGGTCAACACCATAAAAAAAAAGGGATTTATGTAATTATTTTAAGCACGATTAATGATTTTAGATTCCAAGCAAAGGCTCTTAGCTTTTCACCACTGTCCATTCACTACTACAATAATGGGTTGCCCCTATGAATTTAACCATAGAGGCAAACCACTGCCCCTACGGATATGTCCGTAGGGACATAAAATTCCCTCGTAGGGGCAAAAACCGCAGGTGCAAGTCTTCGCCCTGAACATACCCCTACGGAGTAATAATTGCCCCTACGCCTTACTCCGTAGGAACATATATCCCTACGAATTACTCCGTAGGGACAAAATATTTATTTAATTTATTGGTTTATAAAATAAAATACTTTCCCCTACGGATTTATCCGTAGAGCCTGATACTTACCCCTACGGATCTATCCGTAGGTCCAGATATATACCCCTACAGATTAATCCGTAGGGGCAAGTTTTACCCATGTTACTGAGTCCATAGGGACAAAATATCAAGTAACCTGATATTTTGTCCCTACGGCTAACTGTGTAGGGGCAAACCTTGCACCTACGGATTAATCTATAGGTGCAATAGATGGCCCTACGGATTAATCCGTAGGGACAAAATATCAGGGGTTTTTTTAAAAAGGGCTTCATGTTTTTTCCCCACCCTGTGCACAATAATATATACATCATATAACCAAATACAGAAATATTCATAATCAATATCTCACGCATAATATATAAAAGAAATAAACAAACAGAATACGATATCAATCTAAATTATCGTGAACAAGCAAACAACACCAATATCGTCCAAAATATATACAATATGTATCATATATGTACATACATCCTCAAAATATAAAAAAAGCTACACTAGCTCGGTCCAGCTCATCCACCTCTGATAAACGCCGCAATCTGGCGCATCTGCTCCTCGGTGCAGCCTTGAGTCGTCAAAAACTCGTCTAATGAAGGAGCGAACAATGCGGGGGTCTGAGAAAGCTGTGGAGCTACAGGAGTGGTCTGCGCAACCGCAGCCAAGGTTGTGGCTTGCGGAGCCGCGGCCGAAGGAGATGCATGTAGAGCCACAGCCGAAGTAGCATGTCGCATCTGTTAAATTTTGTGTGTAATAAACAAGTAAGAATGGTGTATTAGATTTTAATCGAATTCATATCATTATCAGATTATTGTGAAACCCTAATCAAAGAATACTTAAAGACTTAGACCTCATTTGGATATCTAGTTTGGAAAACCGTAGTTTATTTTAATTAGAGAATTTTATATAAGTATGATTAATCAAAGCAAAGTCTACAACTAAATAAGCTCAGGCTACTAATATTGCATATGTACTATCTATAATGTGATATAATATTTTACTATTAAGTAGTATACATACCAACATCTCCTTCAACTCCTCGACGATGGTCTTCAAGACGGCAATATTATGCTCTGGATGTCGCTCACATGGGGTAGGGAAAGTAACCGCCGGAGTGGAGTCCAATCTCATATGGTCCCTGCTAGGACCCAGCCACGGCCTCTCTCCCAACCTCCGTGGTGCCCTCCGTGTACGGCGTCTAGAACTGAGGTCAGTAGCATCGGATCGGTCTGTCCCGTAAAATCGATCCCCGATGCCTCCGCCTGCTCCACCACCCGCTCCTACAACCATATTAACCATTAAAATATAAGTATATCATTTAAATTTGAACTTTTCAAAACAAAAATATCAAACCTGTTAGAATAAATATTAACACTTACGCAATACTCCTGGGTAGAGGTGTCGGGGAATCGAAGCTCACCCATGGCGGGATCTGTCGAAGTGCCGTGGACGGCAAGATACGCGATCAGCACGCTCTGTGTACCACCCTGCGCTAGGGTCTGAGCTCTCTATAATTCGCCAAAAATTTACATATATTATAAAATAACTCTTAATATTACATTATATCAAAATAGATCATTACAACGGGTCATGTGCTATGGCTTCTAGCCATAAAGTAGGATTGATCCATAGCCAAGCAAGACGACAAATTATAAACTGTCATTACAACGGGCCATATGATGTGGCTTCCAGCCATATAGTTGAATGGGCAAAAACCATCAATAGCGAGTCCGAGCCTAACATTGCGAGAATCACTACTAAATATTTCATGCCTCCTATCCAAATCCTTCCATGCCGGTGAATCTCTTGGATGACTCATTTTTCCATCTTCACTTGGAACAACACGGTGATGTCAAATCATTGCCTCGGCTTTTTTCTTGCACCTAAATAGCCTCTGCGGCCTCTGTGTTATGGAAAAATATCGTGCTATCTTGACAAATATATCAGACTTCTTATCAAATTCTTTCAGCTTATACCTGGCCTCTCCGCATGTTGAACACTGTTTCAAATCTGAATTCTATTTCCGGTACAACACGCAATTTTTAGGACATGCATGAATCTTCTCACACTTCAAACCCAAATCAGACATCATCTTCTGGGTTTCGTACCAGCTATCGGGCACGTTATTTTCCAGGGGCACAGAATCTTTCAGGAACTTCAGAAGTATCGTGAATGAATTGTTGCTCCATCCAATTAGGCACTTAATCTGGAAAAGTTGGACGAACCATATAGGGTGGAATACTTTGCATTCTCATAAATTAGTTTTCTAACATTATTCATGAACTTTTCATACTTATGCGCACGTGGTCCTTGGCCAGAAGGAATATCATTTTCGGTAGGAATACTATCACCTAAGGCAGCCTCAACCATATCCTCCATTTCTTCTCCTGGAAAGAAGTTATTGTGTTCTTCTTCTTCTGCCGCATTACCGTCTTCTCCTTCTTCTTCTGCCACATTACCGTCTTCTTCTTGTCCTTCCCCATGATATATCCAAGTTGCATAAAATCTAGTAAAACCATGTTTAACGATATGAAACTCTACGATTTCTATCTTCTGCCAGAATTTATTCTCACATCTATCGTACGGGCAGAGAATCTTCTCTAACACGATTTTATTTTATGCGCATGCAAATTTAATGAAAGCAGCAACTCTTGCGACAAACTTAGATTGCATACGTTGTTGCCAATCCACGTACATCCAGTCCTTAACTCTGATGTACTCATGAACCATATTAGACTGTATAACATATAAATTGTAGGTTATGGTGACTATATTGAGAAATCTAAGAACGGGATGGTTACAGACAAAGAAGAAAATCCGTAACAGCAAGTTTTTCATTGAAAAGAATAAATTATCGATAAACAAAATTAGATTTGAAGATACTCAAGTATGAGTTGTATTCTGTGTATATGTGTTTCAATTTATGATTTCGCTTAGGTGTAGGGTTGTCAGTATGTATGTGTTTTGTTTGTGCATTTGTTGTGTATTCGTGTTGTATGTGTGTGTTTCGGCTGTCGGGGGTAAGGCTTATATCTCATTAAGAATGTATAGAGCAGACACTCATTCGCTTGTGATTTCATCCTTTTCGACTAAATTTCGGCAGCACCTCCCTGCTGTTCTCCGAGTATACTGTAATAGAATAGATAATCATTTCAATGCTGTGAAACAACGTTGAAATGAACATCTAATCTATCTTTGTACATTGAAAACCGGCGGAAAAGTACCAAAAAAATAACTCGAAACGAATAAAAACACAAGTGAATGCAAGTGTTTGCTATATACATTCCTAACTTGTCCACACTGGACAAATCTATGGTTATCATACGATTGAATCTTCTCGTCATATAGACTACACGACGGTTATTAGTACTGAACTATACCGTCCGATATTTAACAACTTTCGTATAATTCTATATCACGACGAATATCGAACATATGTTAACCGATAGACGGGGATTAAGTCGCGCTTTAATTTTCATATATGAGTATCGATTAGAATATGAAAGTTTCATATCATCATCGAGTATCATATACTGGTTTTAACTTGAACATTTAACTTGAATAGGTTTTACGTTTACGTTTTGTTATTAAGGGTTCGAAGTTTTTAGTTTAAGGTAAATTTTTCTTGCGTTTACGGTAAACTTGTACGCTTACGTTACATCGAGTATTCTACTGAAGAAACTAATGCACCCTAAACCCTAACCCAAATTAATCCAAATTAACCATAATCATCATCCTAACTCGAATTATCCCTAATTAACTCAAAATTAATCCAAATTTACCTAATTAACCCAAATTAACCATATCATCACCCTAACTCAAATTATCCCTAATTAACCCAAATAAACCCTAATCAACACCCTAAAACAAATACACTCTATTTTACCTATTAACCCAAATTAACCCTAACCTAAACCCCAACCCAAATTAAGCTAACCCTAATCATCACCCAAACTCCAACCCAAATTAAATCTAACCCAAACCAAAATTAACCCTAATTAATCTAATTAACCCTAACCAAAATCATCACCAACTCTATTTTACCTAAGTAACCCTAACTAAGCCTAACTCTAACCATAAACCGAACCCTAACCCTAAATCGAACTCTAACCCTACCTAATTAACCCTAACCCTCACCCTAATCCTAATTAACCTCCAATTAACCCGGAACTAACCTTAATCCTAACCCTAAAATCAACAATAACACAAAAAAACATAATTATAAGTTCAAAATGGAATTAACTCACCTCAGTTGTAGTTTTGTCGGCGGATAGAGCTCGACAAGATGGAGGAGGCCGGAGATGGAACTCGACGAGACTGTGGTGGCGGCAAGATGGCGACGAGCGAGAAATTTTTGCGAGGCTGTGGTGACGGCGGCGGCGGCGGCGGGAAATTTTGGCGACGCGGGGTGAAGGAGGCGGGTGACGATACTGAGATGGAGGAGCGGGTGATCGATCGCGCGGAGGGAAGGGGAGTGGGGGGTTGGTGGGAAAAATTGAGGCAAATGGGAAATTACTGAGCTTTATATTTTTTTATAAATAACCCTTTAATGTCCCTGCGGATTACTCCATAGGGCCTTCTTTTGCAACTCCATAGGACCAAATAAAAGATTACATTTTAATATTTTATAGTTAATCCGTAGGACACCGTAGAGACAAATCGATGGCCCTATGAATTCCAATCTCCGTAGGGACAACCCCCTTATTATAGCAGTGATTATAGTTTCTTGTAATTTTGCAACCGCCTCGCAGTTAGACCAAATCTTTTGACAGTTTTTGGAAAATAAGCGTTTTCAAAAGTGGAACTTCTCTGCTGCAATTTTTTTTATTCTCTTCTAAACAACGTTTTAACCGACGAAGATGATTAGATGGACCCGGATCTGTTCTCTTCTATAGCACAAGAGTGTCTCAATAAAATTCTAAGTAGGGTTTGTCCCGTCCCTCCTCCCATACCAAAAGACTTTGACTAATTTCCTATATCCCTCTTTTATATATTCTCTCCAAAAGGTTTTAGTTAATTAAACTGAATACCATAAACATATTAATTAATTTAACCTAATTTAACCTATAATATATAATATATGAAGAAGAAAAAGAATATTCCGCTAATTGCCATTTTTAGGGAAGGGATGCCTTTCAAATCGATCTACATCCCTCATCTTATCTTTCCTCAAACCCACTATAATTTTTTTCCGAAAATTTTTTTTTACTTACCAATCAAGCGGATGCCATCTAGGATACCAGTTGGTGATTGATTATGTTAGAATATAATCCAAATCCGCCCAAATCAAGTGGCTCAATCTTTAGATGGTTGTGTTGTTGGTTAGGTGGAGCTCTTAGTTAGACTAATAGATTATATTTGGAACTAACAGTATATATATTTCCCTGTTGAAATATGAGATAATACTGTTGAGCTTACTCAACAGTATTAGTCTCTATAAAGAAAACCTAGCGTACTTTAATTAAAAAATACAGTGAAACCACAATATCTCCTAGAACGAAACCCTTTGCTCTCCTTATCCCGATCAAATTAGCACCGCTGTGAAGAGTGGAGGTTTCTCGTTCAAGTTTTAGTGTGGTCATCTCCCGGCCTTCGAAGGAGTGTCGCAAATTCGTGGTGTGGGCAAAACAACAATCCAAGATGTAAGGTATGCCTAATTTCCGCTACTAGATTGTCATGCTAATCTACCCATGTTCATACCTTTTACATTAAACACTACACATTGTAAAGATGAGGACAAAAGTATAAGTCCAGGATTATGATTTTGTCTCCAGCCAACAACCAACACGGTAGTCTACCTGAAATATATAAAATATTTCTCTCTTTTTCCCCTTTGTTTCCGCATTCTCCTTCTTACTCGCTTTCTCTTCTTTAAGTTTTTTGAAGCTTTGTTCTCTACCTAACAAGTTTCGATTTTAAAATCAAAGTTTGATTCTCAAGCCAATCTTAAATTGATCAAACACATGACACGAGTCAAATTCAAATCAAATAATCAGTTCTTAACCAGTGCTGTGAAACTCAGTTAAATACTTATCATTGTTATATCGTGTTCATGCCTGATCATGCCTGATGGAGCTCTGGATCTCCTTCAGATGTTGTCTTCTGCCGATCTGCTGACGGCGTAGATGAACGGCTGAGATTGGATTTGAGAGCTGTCTCCTGAGGCGTGTGGATCTCAATGGGTTTGGTTTGGTGAGAAGCCGAGCTACCTGCAAAGAAGTCCCGGGATGGTTGTACCACCATGGACCCTCCGACGATCAAATTAGTCGAGGTATTTGGGCAGAGTAGCGGCCTATTAGATAAGAATTGCCTTACCTGAGTCGTCTGAGAGAGAGGTTTATATAGTTGCAGCCATGGGCTAGCGGGCACGAGATTCTCGCCGGCCATTACAGACCTGGCGTTGCGCCCGCGAGAATGGCGGGATCCTCCATTAATGACGAGATACGCTCATTATTGGGGATGTGACGGCGTAGAACGCGGGATCGTGGGACGACGGATATCTCGTGTTTGGCGAGATTCACGGAACCGTCTGTGTTCTGGGTCGCCCAATAGAACCGAAGAATTTTAGCTCGGCGGGGGCTCGGAGGCAATCAGGAGGCCGAGGAAGTTCGGTGCCGTGATAGCTCGGAGACAAGCTGGGAGGGATGAGAAAGCTCAGCGTGCAGGAGGGCTCGGAGATGAGCCATCGGTCGTTTACAGGACTCTTCAGGGAATTCTCGGTGGTCGGGTCCAAACAACGGGAAGATCGTCCGGGAGACACCTCCAATGTGCAGTCCTCGTCCCGTTTCTGTGTGCATCGGGACGTGTTTTCTGTCACGTGTCATGATCTTAGGAGCTCCCACTTATAAATATCATCAAATGCCTGATCATCACACACACTCTCTCTCTCTCATGCACATTCATAGTTTTCTGCAACGACTGCTGCAGTTGCCTCCTTATCCTTGAGAGATCAAAACAAGAAGAGAACGTTAAGTAACGCGCCTTGTCTCATTAATGGAGCTGCAGTTACTTACCTCGAAAAGGAGCTCAAACTTTCAGAACAAATTTATATTCGTGCACGTGCAACATTAACCCTGTCCTCTCACTCATTTAATTACTCTCTCCCCGATTAAGGTTTACAAACACAATATTATAACTCCTCCTAAGACTAGATCTCCCATCTCTTTGCTCTAATTATTCTGCACCAAACAAACATATAAGTATTTTTTTCTTGCTATAATTTTCTTTCTTTGGCAAATAAAAAAAAGCAAGTATTTTTAAAGTTAAGAGTCTTAAGACACTTAAATTTTGTAATTTGATGCGTCCCTCCTATCATAATACCTACATGTGATTTTTTTTCTTTATTTTTTTGTAAATATAAATTCGAAAAACAGAAATAATTTCACCATCAAACAAATGGTCCAGTTCATCAAAAGGTTTACTCTTTCTAATTTTTCTATTTCTCTCCTCTCCAATTCTCCATCTCTCTCTCTCTACCTGCCTGACAGGAACGATTTTTTAAATGTTTAAATGAGTATATGCTAATTTTCTAGGTAAGGATCCTATAGAAATTGGTAATCAACCGTCCACATTGTGATTGGAAGCAAAAGATTTGGTAAGAGAGAAACAATATCCTAAGACAGTGGATAACCAATTTCGTACGTGCCAGTTAAAGAAATAGCAAGAGATAAAGGAAGAAGAAGATATTGAAGCAAGAAAAAGCCTCGAGAGATTTTCTCTCTATTGTGGCTATATAATCCTATAGAATCCCTATTTTGACATTTACAGGTAATAATAAACCAAAGCAATTACACCGTGAATTAGACGACAAATGTCTGACCACTTCAGGTCAGACGTCTGACCATGTCGACAAACTTCTGAACCTTTCAGGTCAAACGTATGACCATGGCTAACAGAGAGCATTCAGACATCTGTCTTCAATCCAGACGTCTGAATTAGAGTCTCGAGTTGAGATAAATATTGTAGACAGACGTCTACCATATATGGGTCAGACGTCTATCCCTGTTGAGCACAGGATTGTTTGGAAAAATTTCATTGGAAGATTTTGAGAGATTCAATTGTAACAATATATTTGAGAGATTGTATATAATTGATCTGGTTGTAACCAAAAGATAAATATGAAATAATATATAAAGAAAAGCCACAAAGAGAAAATCTCTCAAGGCTTCTTCTTCCTTCCATATCTTCTTTCTCCTCTATCTCTTGCAATTTCTTTATGGTATAAAAATCATAAATCTAACGCCATTAAAAAATTTCTTCTCTCTATATTTCTACTACAATGACAACCAACCCAGATCAATTCTCCGTCTCATCAACTCCGCTCCTCATCCCAATACCAATTCTTACCTCTAATGCATCGTCGTCCTCTTCGACACATGGACCGAATGTCATGCCACTTCTCCACATCAAACTCATCACCAACAACTACCTCAGCAGGAAGATGCGGTTTGAAGCTATCCTCAAGTCGCAAGGGTACGTGGGCATCGTCGACGGCACCGAAAATTCCCTGGACATGACTGATCCTAATGAACAAAATCTGCTTGTTCCAGCATACAATCCGGCATATGTTGTATGGATCCAAAAGGATCAATTGACCGTGAGTTGGATGTTAGCGTCTCTGACAGAATCACCAGTTTTCTTGGTAGTTAGTCGAAATACAGTATAGACGGTATGGGAAACACTAGCCAAAACCTTCATATCGCACTCTCGTGCTCGCATCATTCAACTGAAAACATAACTTCAGAATATCAAACGAGGATCTGCCTCCATCACAGAGTACATTCAGGACATCAACTGTCTCCGACAATCTTGTGATCATTGGATAGAATTTCCGATGCCGATCTTGTCATGCATGTTTTGGCCGGCCTGGGATTAGCCTATGACTCCTTTGTTTCTACTATCACAACACGCATACATAATATCTCGCTTGAAGATTTACATGGTATGCTACTTGCAAACGAGATCTTACCAGCAACAAGATAAGTCTCTTGATACAACTTTCTTTCCATCTGTCAACACCAAAACCATAGGTCGTGGAGGTTTCTCTTCAGATTCCTATCAGCGCGGTTATAATAACCAGCACGGTGGTCGTGGTGGTCGCAATGGCCGAGGCCGCGGTCGTGGTACTCCTCGATTCCAAATATGCATGACAACTAGTCACTATGGCAATAACTGCCCACAGTGCTTCAATCAGACCTTTTCTGGTGGTCCAAGAGGTGTTCCGCTATTTTCTGCCCCGCGGTCTCAAAATGGAAGACCGGATGGGTATTATCAAGGACCTGCACCATATGCCATACTGTCATATACACCTTCACCATATTCCTCGAGCGGTCTAAGCGTTGCCTTTTCTAATTGATACCCTGACTCGGGAGCAGCTCATCATATCACATCAGACTACACTCAACTTCTCTCGGCAGCCCCTTACAAAGATACGGATATAGTACGCGTAGGTAATGGTACAGGTTTATGTATTCTTAACTATGATCACACTGCAATTCTATCGTTTTCTCGATTACTTCACATGAACAATGTTCTTCATGTTCCTTCAATAATGAAAAATCTCTTATCTGTTCATAAATTTACTAAAGATAACAATGTTATTTTTGAGTTTCACCCATTTGACTGTTTTGTGCAAGATCCGAAGTCAGAGACAAATCTACTTCAAGGCCACCTTAATAATAGATTGTACCAATTTCCTCTTCCAAATATCTCGTCTTCCACTACGTTTGTTGGTGAATGTATCTCTACTTTCTCATGGCACACTCGCTTATCTCATCCTGCCTTAAAAACTATAGTCAGGAGTCTATCCAGTTTTCATTTACCAACTATAAAAAGTCATAAAGAGTCGATCTGTTCTAATTACATAAAGGCTAAAAGCCATAAACTATATTTTGAATTGTCATCAACAGTGTTTTCGGCACCTTTAGATTTAATTTATTCTGATATTTGGGGCCCAGCTTCTATTTTATCCTATTCCGGTTTCCATTATTATGTTGCTTTTTCTGATAACTATAGCAAATTTACCTGGTTAATTTTTATTCATAATAAGACTGATTTATTTGATATTTTTTGTCGCTTCCAACGACATGTTGAACGCTATTTCAATAGGAAAATACGTATGTTTTACTCTAATTAGGGTAGTGAATATCAATCCCTTCATCGTCATCTAGTCACGGAGGGTATCCTCCATCGTGTTTTCTGCCCCCTCACTCCCGAACAAAACGGAGTAACGGAACACAAACACCGTCACATTATAGAGATCGCGCGTGCTCTTCTTTCTCATACCTTCATCCCTTCACATTACTGGGATGAGGCCATACAAACTGCCGTCTTTTTAATTAATCGTCTCCCTGTACCAGCCGTTCGCAATGATAACCCTCTCTACAAATTATTTGGTGACCATCCTACTAATACCTTCCTACGTACATTTGGTTGTGCGTGTTATCCCTGGTTTCGTCCCTACGCCCCACACAAACTTGCTAATTGATTCGAACGATGTGTATTCATGGGTTAAAGTACTCAACACCATGGTAACCGTTGTCTTCACGTACAATCCGGCCGAATGTATGCGTTTAGGCATATTATTTTTGATGAAAATTGCGTCCCCTTTTTAAGCTCAGATTCTCCCACAGGCTTGCCGCAAAACTCTGAGCCCCTTCCAGGAGCGGGCATCCTTAGGTCTGGTCCTGTTCCAAGCCCCACTTTAAGGCTAGTTTCGGCCATCGCCTTCCCTAATGCGACTGGCATCCTTGGATCTTCCCCACGCCATTCGCCGCAACTTGCTCAACCCAGCCGCTCGTCTACGGTCGCTCCTTCTATAGCGAGCTCCCCATCATCAACTCTCGGTCCCACTTGATTATAGAGATTTTACGATCAAAAATATAATTACCGCAATCAGAAACGGCGTCGCTTCGCAGCTAGCCGGTGAGTACGGGTCGATCCACAGAGACGGGTAAATTTCTTTAAAGTGTTTTAACGAGTTGATTCTATTTGTAGTTTTGGTAGGTTTATAAAAATCTAAAGACTGGATCTAATTAATCTAATTAAGAATCTTGCTAGGGTTAGGATTAGGGGAAGTTTTGGAAATTAATATTTTTCCTCACCGCTTTCAATACCTTCCTTTTTTAGATCTATTAGGTGTTAAGTTAATTATCAATAAAGTGGATACAAATCTTTTGGGAAGATGTTTCTTCCTCTAGATTTGTACCCTACCTTTGTTGATAATTATCCTAACCCTCACGGAAAACGTGCGGAACCGGCCCTTTATACTACGGTTCATCGTTACCTCGAAGGGTAGGATGCCGCAGGGAGCGGTTGTGCTCGTATGCGTGAAGTTCTAATTCATTAGGTGAAGGTGGCATTGAAAGGGGCGAGAGATTTCATCTCTCAACCCTTTCCCTAAGGCTAACCCTAACAAGCGAGGAGACTACTCGCTCATTAGGGGATGAGAAGACATTAAAAGAAATAAAAGACTTACTAGGTTGACGGCTCCCTTCAAACAAGAAGAACAGATCTGAAATTTACTCCCAGAAATTCTGAATTTTATTGATTGAAAAGAGGCATGAGAAAATACAAGGTCTTGGGTTCTATTTATAGGACATAGAAACCCTAGGTTTACAATTGCACCGCATGTCTAAAATTACAAATATACCCCCAGAAAATCTTTCCATAGCCGCCACTAAAATTTGGTAAAAATTTCTTCTCGCATGGGCTTCAAACAGCCGCGGATCCGCGGCCTTGGTGGGCTTTGGGCTGCGGATCCGCGGCCCAATGATGGGTTCATCACTTGGATTTTCTTGGGCTTGTTTAGGTTACTCTGGGCTTCTTATTTCTTTATTTCTTTTTCCACTTGGGCTTCTGCAGTAATTCCAGATTTCAGTGAACTCTTTGCAATGGATCTTTTACCCGTCTTTCTTGTAAATTTGGATCTTGCGTCGCCTTGTTGATGGTGAACCGTTCTTCTGCTGGGCTTTACTAAGATCCTCTTAATTGTTGGTCAAAAGTCCTTCTTTTGTGTCGTCTTTTGTGTTTTTCACTGTTTTTGCTCCAACAACCTGTAACCTGTAACATGTAGCAGACATGGGTCAAAAGCACCTGTTTTTATTGTAAAATGCATAAGAATGGGGAATACAAAATGCAATATTATGTAATGAACAAATACCCCCAAACTTATCTTTTGCTCGTCCTCGAGCAAACTTATTGTTTTATTCTCTACAAAAAACCTAACCGCACTTTCGCAGGGAAACGCGATTGCACTGAGCTCGTGCAACAAGCCGTTAAACCTCTAGGTGTCCCTAGTAGGAGGAGTGTTGTCTCCTGAGGGTTTTCAGCGGATTACACCCACAAAATCCTATCAATTTGGCCCATTGATTTTTGTTCTCCAATTAGGTTTTCTAACAAGGAATTCTATTATCTTTTGACTCGCAAATTATCCACCCATATTCTTCACACTTCCTCATCATTTAACTTAAGATTATGCAGATCTACTTAGCTTTCGGCATTTCTTAAGTTTTCCTTCTAGGGTTTTATCTCCACTTAGGAATTTCTATCAACTCTATTAAAGATACAAGTTCTATTCTTCATTCCTTTCTCTTATCTAGATTCCAATCACATACCCCTACGTGTGTGTATAGATCACCCCTACACTTGGAAATTCAAATCAAGCAATCGTACTCTCGTCCATTGTCCAAAGTACTAATTAGTTGGTGAATGAAATTTGCTTACACATCCTTCATGCGACCGTTAATACTTCTTGAGGTACCAACGACCGATTACAAAATGCGTTTGCACTTTAAAGCGTACTTCCTAGTCTTTGCAACACCTAAGGCTTTAGCAGTGACTCCCAAACCAGTTGGTCTAAGGCACTAGGTGATGAAGCACCCTCGCTAAATATTTTTCTATTTTTGCAGCCTTAAGTAATCACAAAAACCAGTGTTCATTTTTTTCTTTTCTTTATTCACTTTTTTTTTCTTTTATTTTCATTGTACTAAGGACTTTAGACAAGAGCATTTCAAGGTCTCCTCTACTATTCCAAGTTTCAAGGTGCGTGATTGTGCAAATTGTAGGGTATACGTTTTCAGAATCTACACTTAAGTTAGGAACTATTTTTCAAACTTATACTCTAATAAGAACATCAATACTCTTCCCTTATTTCAACTTAGCCCAAGAAATGAACCCAAAATTTGTCTATTTCTAAATAAACTAGAAGGCATATACTTTCTACCGTTAAACTTTAAGGAAGGTTATTTTTAGGGTTTTTAATTTACTAAGTCTAAGATCTAGTTGTTCCTAGCCTGTTAACCTATTTGTCAAACTCAAATCAATTAGCCAAAATTGAATACATTAATTTTTATAATTTTTGAATTTTTTCAGTTTTTATGGGTTTTTCTGTTTTCTAATTTTTTTATTTTTCAAATTTTCAAATTTTTATGATTTTTTTATATAAAGATGCAATGCAGAAATATGTACAAATGAATGCGAAGGAAGAAGACGTACCGAGCGTATACCCCCAAACTTGAACTTGACAGTGTCCTCACTGTCATGCTAAACCAAGAGAGTCAAAATACCGATATTCCCCTGTTTATTTATTTATATATATATTTTTTTTATTGTTAAGAAAAACAAAAATATATACAAAAAGACCCTCCCCCAAACTTCAATTAAACTATGTTAGACAATACTGCCCAACTTTGCATCGGCCAAAAGTCAACACCAACCATTTGAAAAATTTATCAGTAAAGAATATTGGTGGGTGAAAAAATAAGTTGTGGTTGTCCGCAAAGAATTGGGGAAGATAGAAGTAGTGGTACGGGAGGTGTGGAGGTAAATATACAGGTGATGGTGATGTATCGATACGAGAATGTAAATGATCAGCAATCAGTGGAGTGTTGGCATTCTCGTACCTTATTAAAAGAAATGGGGGTATTTCAACTTCTAAGGGAGGAAGTTGGCTCACCACAATACCCCCAAGATGTCCCTGTGGGTCCTCTATTGACATGGCATCATCCATCAATTGTGTATGATATTCACTTATGAGGAAACTGATCTCCTCGATGTCCGCCATAGTCCAACTGAAAACTTGCCGCCTATCTTGTAAGACTTTTAAAATAGCGTTCTCTTGCTCGAAGGCTATAGAGGCTGATATGATAATGGGAAAAGTCTCATTCTCACCTATGTAAGCATATCTACGGTGAGACGGCAAGGGCATGAGTTCGAATTTCTGAGGCGAAAGAACCATTGCGGAATCTACCTCGAACTCAAAGGACTCTAACACAGGTTCGAAATCACTGCAAACAACCGATTCGGATGGTTCGACTGACTCATCCAAAAATTCAAACGACTCATATTCGGGCTGTGAGTCGTCGTCATCCGAAAAAGTGAAACATTCATAATCAGCATCGGTTGTGTCAACGGTAGTAGGCTCAAGGAGGGACGCACTAGTGGCGTCAAAAATGTTTTCATCAAATAGAAATCTTTCAAGCTCGCAGTCCTCCTGCGTGATTTCGTGAATAGAGCAAACTTCTCGTGTACTAGTTTTAGGCACGGGGGGCAGACTTCCCATCTTATAAATATTGAACTCACTGGACCTCTTTCCGAAGGATAGAGTCATGGAGCCATTGCGACAATTTATTATGGCATTGGAAGTGGCCAAAAATGGTCGACCAAGAATCACCGGAATTTGGTTTCTTGGGTTAGCAACAGGTTGTGTATCCATAACGATAAAATCAACGGGGAATATGAATTCCCCGACTTTGATCAACACATCCTCTAGTTGACCCATTGGATAGGTGATTGATCGATCAGCCATTTGGAGAGTGCAACGAGTGGGTTTCAACTCTCCAACCCCTAATTGTTCGTACACGGAGTAAGGAATCAGGTTAACACTAGACCCAAGATCTAAAAGTGCACGATTAATTTGCTTATCCCCAATTGTGATTGAAATAGTAGGACAGCCGGGGTCCTTTCGTTTTTGGGGTAAGGTTTGATGGTAGTTAATAGCATTGCTCACTGCACTAGCCACTAGCACTTTCTTGGGTACTTGAGATGCCTTTCTCTTTGAAGTGCATAAGCCCTTTAAGATTTTCGCATAAGAAGGGACTTGTTGGATAGCATCCAAGAGAGGTATGTTTATGCTAACCTGCTTAAATATCTCCACAATCTTTTCCACTTGTGTATTTGGTTTATTAGGACTCAACCTGTTTGGAAATGGTGCATTTTGAAAATTAGTTGAGTCAAATGTTTGTGGAGCAGACTGTGGATTAGGAACGGATCCCGGTGTAAATGTGTTCGTGTTGTGAGAAATGGGTCCGTTCGAGTCAGAAGAAGTAGAGCCGTGTGAAGGGTGGAGAATAGGCTCTAAAGAAAAAGATGAAGAAGGAAGTGAAGAAAATGAAGAAGGGGAAGAAGAACCACCGGCGGGGATGTCATCACTAGTTTCCACATTATTTTGCAACTCTCTTCCGGATCTCAACGTGGTCACCGCATTTACATTGTGATTGTGATATGCATTTTGTGGGTGACCGGGATTGGGCAATGGTTGAGATGGAAGCTTTCTCTTTTCTCTCTCGCTCAACGCAGCAGTTAATTGTGCAATTTGTGCCTCAATAGATTTGATACTTTGATCGTGTGAGGCATTGTTATTCATTAAAGATTGAACATAACTTTCAAATCTTGCTACGGATTCTGTAGTTTGCTTGAGAAATGCTTCAAGACTTTTCTCGAGCGAGCTAACCTTATCATCATTAGGTTGAACCAAATTGTTCGTTTGATTTGTATAAGGTTGTTGTTGGAAAGGTTGCTGGTTTTGAGTTTGTAAGGGTGCTTGTTGTTGTTGTGGAGGAGCTCTTTGAAAATTGTTATTCCCTTGGACTTGTTGATTTTGGTTCCAAGCGAAATTTGGGTGACTCCTCCACCCCTGATTGTATGTCGAAGAGTAAGGATCGTTTCTTTGTCTTTGCTGGAATGCAGCATTGACTTGATCCTGCCCTTGAATGGGTGCATTATAAGGGCACTCTTCGGTGAGATGTGATGGATTAGAACAACAAGCACAAACAGTTCGTGTGGGTAGAGTAGGGGCAGGAGAAGTCGATGAGATTTTGGTCTCAATGGCTTCTAGCTTTTTCATAAGTGAGGCCATCTCGGCCTTCATAGCAATCGACATATCTATTTGATGTATGCCTGCCCTAGATTGACCAACTGAAGAAGATGATGTGGTCTTGGTACTCTCCCACTGAATTGTTTGCTCACTTAGGTCCTCAAGAAACTGCTAAGCTTCGTCGCTAGACTTGGAGAGAAAATGACCTTGACAAATTGTTTCTAGCAACTGCTTCGTTGCTGCGTTCAATCCTTCGTATAAAGTTTGGCAAAGTTGCCAATTTTCTATCCCATGATGAGGGCATTGAACAAGTAGGTCTTTAAATCTCTCGAAACACTTCCAGAATGGTTCGGACGGAAGCTGTGAAAATTGTATAATCTCGTTTCGGATTCTAGCAGTTTTATGATGAGGGTAAAACTTTTTCAGAAAAGCTCTCACAAACTCGTCCCAATTTCTAATGGAATGTGATGCGGTGCTGTATAGCCACTTCTCGGCTAGGTCACATAAGGTAAAAGGAATGACCCTTAGCCTTATTGCGTCATCACTTAATTGGGTTGTCTTCATCATGCCGCAAACGTTTTGGAATTTATTAATAAAAATATATGCATCTTCGGATTCCAAACCATGAAACTTAGGCAGCATATTGATGAAATGTGGTTTTATTTCAAAATTATCCCCATTCGCCGGTGGGGGTGAAAGACATGTAGGTAAGGAAGTGCGGACGGGGTAGAAGAGATCCTGGAGCGCGACTCGTGCGGGCGCTACAACAGGCGGGAGATTCGGGTTATTCGCACCTAACGGAGGCGGAATCATTCCCGTCGGCAAGGTATAGTTGGGGTCGTGTCCCGACATACCTTCGAAAGAAGAATTTGAAGATGGAGGTAAGGAGAAGGAGGGAACGTCGACGAAGGGTTCATCGAAGGGTTCGTTGATCGGTACCAACGAAACACGGACTAATCGGGCGTTAGTATCCCTAGTCCAAGATGACATACACTAAAGGGTAGTGCAGTCAGAAAACAGAATGTGGGGGTAAGATAACGTCAGTGAGAAGAAGTGGTGGAAGTGAGTTTGCAAGTTTTCTTAGCGGTAAGTTGCAAGTTTTGAAAAGCTTTTTCTTTATTTTTTTGTTTATTGGAAAGTTTTGCAAGACGGTTTTAGAAAACGGACTCGTGACACAAAAGTATCAACCACAATGCACAATCAGGCCTAAATCTAGGGTTGCCTAGGTCTGCTAGACAGCTCCTAACTAGGGCTAGAAATAGACCTCAAACCGCCTCTTCACGGACAAATACGGCCAGGTAAGTGGGAAGGAACCACCACTACAGTGGGCCTAATTAAAAACCACTAGCCTAGACACCGCAATGTCGGTTAGGATAAACGGCTGATGCCTACCCTAGTCCTTTTCCTATTGAGCTCGCCGTCCTTAGGTCTGAGTCTAATCTTTTTTAATTAAAGGTGGTCGATGCAAAATGCTTTAGGTGTTTTCTGGGGTCCTGGGAAGGGTGATGAAATCCCCACCCAATCTGAGTTTGGTCAATTAGCCCCTTAGAGTCCGGTTAAATTATGCAAAACAAATAAAATTTCACTTGCAATCAGAATTTTTTTTTAGCGCGGCGCAAAGAAACCTGCAGAAATCTGTTATTTAGAAGGGGGAAAAAGATTTTTACGCAAAGAAATCCTGCAGGAAACATTTTACAGAGAGATATATGGGAGATTCCAGAGGAGAGAGAGAGAAATCAAACCAGAAGAATTTGGTGCGCTGACGTGGCACAACGAGCGCGGATGCGCGGCGTGGGACCCCTATATGCGGCGGAAGAGCGGTCCAATGGTGGAATCGCACTGTGAAAAAAATTCTGTGGTTCTGTACTTTGAATTGCTCTCTGTTCTTATGTACCAAATTTTGATTTGCCCTCTGTAAATCTCCAGATCTACGATTCTTCGCTGTTCTGCAAGATCCAAAAGATACACCCTTCAAACAGATAAATTTGATATTTTTTTTATTTTTTATATTTTCAGATTTTTATAATTTTTAAATTTTATATCAACCCGAAAATTCACAAAAAGAAAGATTACGCCGTCACCGGCAACGGCGCCATTTGATTATAGAGATTTTACGATCAAAAATATAATTACCGCAATCAGAAACGGCGTCGCTTCGCAGCTAGCCGGTGAGTACGGGTCGATCCACAGAGACGGGTAAATTTCTTTAAAGTGTTTTAACGAGTTGATTCTATTTGTAGTTTTGGTAGGTTTATAAAAATCTAAAGACTGGATCTAATTAATCTAATTAAGAATCTTGCTAGGGTTAGGATTAGGGGAAGTTTTGGAAATTAATATTTTTCCTCACCGCTTTCAATACCTTCCTTTTTTAGATCTATTAGGTGTTAAGTTAATTATCAATAAAGTGGATACAAATCTTTTGGGAAGATGTTTCTTCCTCTAGATTTGTACTCTACCTTTGTTGATAATTATCCTAACCCTCACGGAAAACGTGCGGAACCGGCCCTTTATACTACGGTTCATCGTTACCTCGAAGGGTAGGATGCCGCAGGGAGCGGTTGTGCTCGTATGCGTGAAGTTCTAATTCATTAGGTGAAGATGGCATTGAAAGGGGCGAGAGATTTCATCTCTCAACCCTTTCCCTAAGGCTAACCCTAACAAGCGAGGAGACTACGCGCTCATTAGGGGATGAGAAGACATTAAAAGAAATAAAAGACTTACTAGGTTGACGGCTCCCTTCAAACAAGAAGAACAGATCTGAAATTTACTCCCAGAAATTCTGAATTTTATTGATTGAAAAGAGGCATGAGAAAATACAAGGTCTTGGGTTCTATTTATAGGACATAGAAACCCTAGGTTTACAATTGCACCGCATGTCTAAAATTACAAATATACCCCCAGAAAATCTTTCCATAGCCGCCACTAAAATTTGGTAAAAATTTCTTCTCGCATGGGCTTCAAACAGCCGCGGATCCGCGGCCTTGGTGGGCTTTGGGCCGCGGATCCGCGGCCCAATGATGGGTTCATCACTTGGATTTTCTTGGGCTTGTTTAGGTTACTCTGGGCTTCTTATTTCTTTATTTCTTTTTCCACTTGGGCTTCTGCAGTAATTCCAGATTTCAGTGAACTCTTTGCAATGGATCTTTTACCCGTCTTTCTTGTAAATTTGGATCTTGCGTCGCCTTGTTGATGGTGAACCGTTCTTCTGCTGGGCTTTACTAAGATCCTCTTAATTGTTGGTCAAAAGTCCTTCTTTTGTGTCGTCTTTTGTGTTTTTCACTGTTTTTGCTCCAACAACCTGTAACCTGTAACATGTAGCAGACATGGGTCAAAAGCACCTGTTTTTATTGTAAAATGCATAAGAATGGGGAATACAAAATGCAATATTATGTTATGAACACCACTCTGTCATGCCCCGCTTCCCAACAGATAAAAACGTTGACGTGGCAAGTCTGCGATATATTTATCCAGAGAAAGTCGTTCCCTAAATAAATATACTAAGCGTATTGAAACAATAATACACAATACAAAAATAAATTAAGACTGTAAAACATTTCAACAAACATCTTTATATACATTCAACTTCAAATATGTACAAGTACATGAGTTTACACTGGAAAGTAAATACAATTAGGAAAATGCCTAAACAAGTGGTATACATAAACTGAAGAAAAATGAAGCCGAGCTAGCCCTGAGTAGCTATCTGGTCGTAGTCCTCCTCTATGGCTTCAATTTCCTCCGTCTCGACAGTATCTGACGAACATTCTAAGAGAAGAAAGATGTATGGAATGCCCGTCAGCGAACTAGCACTCGGTAAGTCTCAAATATAGGTAAGAGTAAAGAAAATGACAAGTGTAGAATATATATATATATATATGACGAGTAAGAGTATATGATCATGGGTAAATATATACTATAGGTTTCTAGATGGTCATTATGTTAACGTTAAGTTCTAGGTGTGAATGTCAACGCAGCCATAGAAAAATTCACGAGCTCAAGAGTGGGACCCCAGGAGCAAGGAAATACGGGCCCATTTCATGTGTTAGTATCGGGGTTCTAGGCTGTGGATGAGTCAATCCGAATGATATTCGAGTAAAATAAAAAAAAAGGTTAATACAGGACTCCTAAAGCTCCGTTAGATTCACACAAGAAACTATCCCAAGCACCCCGTGTATAATATATTATAACTGGTTAATAGACTTATTTGATTTGATTGATTGATTGACATGTCTTGATCGAAATCCTAAATTACAAAAGGTGTAGATTGTATTCGAGTGAGTCGAGTAATGTGTGAGTCATGACAATTGCAATCTGGATTCGAGTCAAGTTGGTTCGAGTAGATTGGATTCGAGTACATATTCGAGTTTAGATTCGCGTTAGGTTAGAGTTCAAGTTTGTATTCGAGTTCGAGTTCAAATTTAGATCTGAGTTTGGATTTGAGTTCATGTCTTTTCATGTGAATTGATGTAAATTGTTAAACTCTTATGTTCGGGAGAAATCGGCAACAGCTGCATATGGACGGCAGGATCTGTGTTTTTTCCCAAGACAGTTGACATTGATAACTCTGTTAAATTGTCTAACCGGAATAGGCAAGCACTCACTTTCTCTAGCTCCCTGGGGCTCAAGAGAATTAATCCCACTTAAACATATATTTATCTAAGATCTTTAAAATATTGTTTGCATATCTCGAGGGAGTTTTATGAAAATATTTTAATATATTTTCAAAATAAACCTCGAGGGCGATTTGTAACATTTAGGGTTTTCATGAGCATGTATTTTAATTATTGGGGTATTTTAATAATACAACCTAGCTTTTAGAAAGTTTGTTGTATTTTTATTAAAACTACTACTTTTGGAAACTTTGTGGTATTTTATTTACAATTTTTAATCTTTAATTTAAAATTATAGTTTCTTAATATGTTTTTATTGAAAATACGGGTTTATATTTTTATACTTTTCCAAAAAATTAGTTTTTATTAGAGAAAGTCACGTTTTTTAAAAACCGTATTTTTATTCTTTTCGAGACCGAATACTCCGTGAGGAGTTCTGCATCTCGCTCTACTGTCCTAAGAATGTGCGATAATCTGTACCATCCATTAGCGGGTCCCCTAACGAGGGTTGTAAAGACGTAATTGCCAAGGATTCGAAATACCGATTTAAAGAAACCCGCTTTGAAACGGTGTGGTATTTTAATGAAAAACTTATTTCTTTAACTTAGCCATACATCTAGAATACCGTGCTACGGAAACATGATGTGCGTGTGGGGTAGATCATTATCCCGTGAAGTTTTTATAAAGGTATTTAAACTAATAATCGATGAGAGGGTGATACTAAATTTCATGATATTTTAATGAAAAAGTTTGTTATATGTTCGTTTCATATGAAAATTTTGTTAAAACTAAAAACTAAAAGATGTGAAATAAGGTTAGGATTATTATAATATGTTAGTTGATCTCATTTGCTTATCACATGGCTTGCAAAAGTTAAAATGAAAGCGATATCGGAGACAACTCCTCTTTTGTCGGTTTATTTTAAAAAGTGGTTTGAGATAGAAAGAGAGAGGGATGAAGAGACTTGCTGTTTTTATATGACTAAGAAGATATTGAAGAAACTCTCGGGGGTCGTGCTTTCGACGGAGATGCTCCGGTCGTCGAGTATGACTCGCTACTCCACTTGGCACTTAGAAATTTTTGAGAGAATTTTTGCTAGAATTTCAGAATGGGGGAGAGCTATGCCATGGGGTGGTTTTTATAGTGGAGAATTAAGATTTGGGAATTAAAATTATAGATTAAAAAGTATTAAAAAAATATTAAATGGTGAAATGAAAGGTTTCTATTTGATTGCAAGGAAATCAAACAGTGCAGAGGAGTTAAGGGGAGCTGAAGAGACGAGTGTGTGTAATACCCGGTCTTCATCTACACCAATACCTGTATTCAAGTAAAATATTTTATCCATTTTACATTTTATATTAATTTCCAATTATTTTTTCTTTCCTATGAACCCAACCCTAAGCCCAAGTCCAAATTTAAATCCCACACCTTTCCTTTAAATTTTCTTAAGCCCAAGCCCAACAACCCAAAGCCTTACTTTAAAAACAACAAATTATATTCAAATTATTTACTCTCTCCTCCCTTTTCAAAATTCAAAATTTTATACCCTCATTTAAACCCAAATCTTACCCAATTAAAATCTCATTAAAAACCTATTAAATTATATTCCCGTTATCTCTCTCTCTTCTTTATTTTTAATTAAAACCCACGATTTATTCTTCTAAAATTCCTCTCGTAACTCTCTCTCTCTCTCCTCACGTACGTTATCTCTCACCTCTATTCTCACCCCCTCCTCTATTTTCCACCATTTCCATCGTTCTTCCTTTCTCCTCCTCCCTTCCCGCTCCTTCTCTCGAACCCACACCCACGCCCACGCCGCGCTCGCCCCGTCGCCATCGCCGCCGCCGCCGGCATCACCTCCGACCTTCCTCCCTCTTCCCTTTCTCCTCTCTCTAAAACCCCAAGTCCCTCCTCCCCACTTCACCTGCATACCCAACCGCTGCCCTCCTCCTCCGAGATTTGAGCTCCTTCCCGACGACCCAACTTCGAGCCACCTCCCTCCATCATCCACGTCAACCCCACCTCCTGTCCCGAGCACTTCGTCGTTGCAACCCATCTAGCTGACCTCCCCTCACAGCAATCTCCACGACATCAAACCTAACACCGAGCCCCTCGGCCTTCATCTTTGGCGTTGTCTACTCCACCGAGCACCAATCTCCATAGCCAAACCTAACCACCACGGCGGCGTCTCCCTCATCGAAGCTGAAGCCACCCCATCTCTGCCGTCACCATCGATCATCGGCTATACCAACACCTGCAACCCCTCCGCGTCAACTCTCACCTCCTCTGAAGCTCGAGCGTCGACAACAGCGACCAACACCACCTTCACCGTCAAGACCCCAACAACCAAGCCGTCGCTGCCGAGAACTCGAGCTTGAGCCAAGTCGAGTTATCGTGCCGCGCTTGTGTTGCGATCACGCCGTTGACGCTGCCGTACCGTCGTCGATACGTCGTCAGGCAAGCATAATGCTTGATTCATGCTAATATTACCTATTCAATTCAATTACCAATCAATTTCTTATATACTTTTCGTGCGAACCAAAGTAATATAAGTGTTCGATGCAAAACCCGATTTGAAAACCCCCGTTAAATTGATGAAAACTAATCACATAGGATGGCCCGAGTGATAACGAATGTTGTGTTATGATTTGGCTGGAAAATACGGTCTTTAAAGATGTGATAGGTCTTTCCCATTTAGACCCATTAAAACTGAAATTTTCCCGTACCTGAACCTTGTAAAAATCATAGTTAATTACATATCGGAATGTTGCGTTCGAGGGCTCATATCGAAAACGACTCGACGACCTAGAACCCCATAAGAGTTTTAATCTGTTTCTATGCTAAAAAGGTGACGGAAACTGGTTCGGAGTACGGCTCTGGACTGCAATCCAGAGCGGCACTGGCTGTCGATTCTCGTTTTGTAATACTTTCATCCTGCTGTATGAACATGTTATGATGCGGAAACCTATACCATAGCGAAGATAAATCTGTTAGCTAACCATTGAAAGAGGTTTCATTCGTTTTTACTGTCATTTACTATTTTAATTATATTTTAAATCAACAGAATATATAGCAGTCCCAAACAGGGACAAAACGTATACCCTTTTATTGTACAATGGATAACTTCCAGTACACCATGGATATTATCAATCCGTCTGGTGCGTTGGAAATCTAACTGATAACCCTAAATATTGTTCAACTATAGTGTCACCTAATTTTGAGCCCAACAGAGTGAAAACTGTGTTACGAAATGGACTTTGAGTTAAGGAACTGAATGTCCAGCAGCGAACACTTAAAATGAAACGACTGTAACTTGCGAACCCGAAACCCGATTAACTTGAAATCAATTTTGTTGAACTGCCAACTGAGTTACTTATTACTGCTTTTGTATCTTTTGCTTAATTCTGAATGCATGATTTAATACGAATTTTCTATGTTCATAAGATGCATAACGACTTGTACTGCATATAAACTGTTTAGCGGCATGATTCACAGTTTTACCCGACTACAATACCTCTAGTGATAGTGAACATTCGTGTTAATTCTCAGTGTATATTGCATTGTCGAACGTGTACAGTATCGGTGTGGTTGTGTCAAATACGCCAGTGAATAGCGAGTGAATCGTGACAATGAACCATACAGTGAACAGTGAATAAAATCGTGTTATTGATACGTACTTGTACACAACTAGCTCATACTCATAAATAGTAAAATCTGGGGGGAAATGGGAAATCAAAATGGAAAGGAAATTGTATTTAGCGAGATTAGCGATTTTAGAGGATGATCATTCGAACAGCGACTCTTATATATATTAGGTTAGACCTAGCGGTCCGGCTGACAGGGTTATGTCCCAGGCATCGTGGGCCGTAGTCGCGGTACGAGACCCCCGTTAAACATGATCACTCCTTTACGCATCTTAATTTCAAAATGACTTAAAGACCGATAGGGATACAGATCATACATTGCATCGCTAGTGACATATTGATTGCCTGCATTTATTTATCTCCACCGTTATTACTGTTATTTTCCTTGTCCTTTGTGATTATTATAATATTGCTATTGTGTCGCCCTGACAACCTAAGTATGCATGCTCAGAGTTTGAAGAAGACCGGATTCAAGAGTCAGGCCTACCTTTCGAGCTCGCAGAGATCTAGACGGTCGTGCCTTCAGTATTATTACCGCTTTCAATAAGTCAACCTTGTATTCACACTTGGTTAATAGTTTCTTTTATTTCATTCTATTGTAAACTGTGAAGAATGAAAGATAGTGTAATAAACTAGTAATGTATTTCTTTTACTCCTGTGCTGTAATTACTGATTACCATGTAGTGCTAGAAGCCGAAGTGTAACTACGGCGGGATTATCCTTGACCGTAGGAGTATGGCTAGCCTAGTCGCCTCCCGTATTCCGTATTTTGGGAAGCGGGGCGTGACATGGTTTTGTTGGTATCAGAGCCCAGGCTTAATATTAAAGGATAACATTAACTATGGTTTATTATATGTTCACTTCACTATTTCTCACTTTCATTCTTGAATCTAATCCTATCCGTTCATCTATTTTCAGCGACATGACTTCTCCAAACGACCTCTCCTCAGACTCTAGTTCTCAGGATCGCACAGAAAGGATCCTGAATGCACTAACGACTCTCACGGAAGCCCAAGAGAGAAAGACGGACCTACTTAACGAAGGACTCAGGGCGATTACTGCATTAAGGGGATCCACCTCTCTCATTACCGCTCCCGAGGGCACCGCTACACCAGTTATGCCTGCCAGGACTGGCACAGTGTCGGATTTTTGAAGGTTACACCCAGCTGTGTTTACGGGACTAGCCGAACCACTCGAGGCCAAACAATGGCTGGTCAATGTGGAGAACCTACTGACGGCCGCACGGGTACCCGATGAAGAGAAAGTGAATGTAATAAAGATTCAGCAGGAGGGCGAAACCTGTACTTGGTGGTCCGTCGAAGAGAGTAGACTTGATGGGCCGATCGAGTGGAGCAAGTTCAAAGAGTGCTTCTTGGACCACTACTTTCCCCCCACCGCCAAGGCAGAGATGGAAGAGAAATTTATCTTACTGAAGCAGAACGACCGTCCTGTTGACGTGTATGCGGCAGAATTCAACCGGCAAAGCCGATTCGTTTCATATATGGTCACTTCAGAGGCCATCGGGGCCAGGCATTTCTTACAGGGACTTGACTTTGAACTACAACAGTTAATTGCGTCACTCGAGTTGCAGACCTTCGCGCAAGTGCTCAACGCTGCACGAATTCAGGAGAATCTAATCAGTAAATTCAGGGGGCCTAGCTCGAGTGATAGGAGGCACCCAGTTGTTCCGGCGCGTACTCACACACTGTCTCGAGGGGTCATACCAGTTCACAGGCCAGGAACGATATAGATGAAGCGTGCCTTCATGCCCCAGTATCGTCCACAGAGTAATGCCTTAGTCTGCGGCTACTGCCATAGGGATGGACATACCCAGAAGGACTGTCGCCGTGCCAAAGGACAGTGTTTAATTTGCGGATCCAACCAGCACCGGGTGAGTGGGTGTCCTCAGCGAGCAGAGCTACAGGGAGGGCCTGGACCGCAGCAGCAGAGATTGCTAGAACAGAGGCAGACCAACACAAGCCGTGGTCAAGGGAGGGCTTTCACCCTGACCGCTGAGCAGGCAGAAGCCTCAGGAGAAGTTGTTACAGGTATTCTACTCGTACATGTTTACCTCAATCAGAGCAAAGCTCTGCTTAAATTCCAAGGTGGGAAAAGAAGTAATACTTCTGTTTTTCTCCAATCAGAGCAAAAGCTCTGTCTTGAAAATTAAAAAGAAAATTAAAATTAAAATAAATGAAGTAACGTACTCTATAAGAGCTTATAGAGCAAAGCTCACAAAAAAAAAAGAAAAAAGAAAAAAAAAAGAAAAAAAAAAAAAGAAAGAAAAAGAAAAAAAAGTGCGCAACTGTTCACGCAGCTGCGCAACTGCGCAAGTGCGCAGTTGCGCGACACGTGTCACGCAGCTGCGCAGTGCGCAAGTGCGCAGTGCGCAACTGCGCAAGTGCGCAGCTGCGCGACACGTGTCACGCAGCTGCGCAGTGCGCAACTGCGCAGCTGCGCGACACGTGTCAACGCGCAGTTGCGCAAGAAAAAAAAAATTAAAAAATTAAAAAATTAAAAAAAAATTAAAAAAAATAAAATTTTTTATTGCAAAAACAGAATAAAGATTTGAGAAAATCTTTTCTGTTTTTGTTAAAACAATAAGATTTCTTCTGTAAAACAGAGACCTTTGGATTAAAAATCCGACGGTGGGGAAAATTCCCCAAATCACTTAGAGAATAATCTCTTTAACAAACTTTAACTAATTTATGGGCACTATAAAAAGGACCCTAGACCTCAATTCAAAGGCATCAACATCTTGCTAAAAAGAAAAGAGAAGAGAACTCTTGAAGAATAAAAAAAAAAGGTAAAAACCTTTTAAAGAAGAGAAAATTCTTTTATGAACAAGATCATAGATCTTTAACGATAAATAAATAAATAAATAAAAATAGTGCCTTGCACTTGTTTTATGAACCATCGGTTCTTGAACCTAAAAGGTTCTTAAATTAATAGTGCTTTGCACTTTCATGAACCTTTGGTTCTCTAAGATAAGAAAAACAAGAAAAACTTGTTTTTTCTTAGATCTAAAAAAAAAAAGTAGTGCCTTGCACTTGTTTTATGAACCATCGGTTCTTGAACCTAAAAGGTTCTTAAATTAAGAGTGCTTTGCACTTTTATGAACCTTTGGTTCTTGAAATAAAAAGGAAAAAACTTGTTATTCTTTGATCTAAATTAGATCAAGAAATCAAATAGTGCTTTGCACTTCTTTTATGAACCATTGGTTCTTGAATCTAAAAGATTCTCAAATTAATAGTGCTTTGCACTTATAAATTTGCACTGTTGTGCTTTTTGATTGGCGCAAATCGCTTGATAAATGCAATGCATTTTCTAAAGGGCAAGGCCCAAACCAAAATGACCTGACAGGCCAAAATAAATTGCAAGGCAATAAATGGGCAGAGCCCAAATAAATTGATGCTTTGCATCCTTTATACAAGGGCAGAGCCCAAATAAAATTGATGCCTTGCATCATTCCTAAAAGGGCAAAGCCCAAAACAAATTGATGCTCTGCATCCTTTCTGGGCAAGGCCCAAATAAAAATAAAAAAAAAGAAATGTAATGCAAAAGCAAATAAAATGTTAAAAATTTCAACTGGACTTAGCCCAATTTTGGCCATAAGTCCTTAAATTAAATTGACTGAGCAAAATTGCTCTTCTAAATCAATTTACATCCGGTTCGAGGGTACATCTCCGAACTCCTTTGACATCCGTCGTTGTAATTCCTCAACGACGTCAAAGAGGTGACGGGTCCCAACGACCACACATCGATATGGACTGCGGGGTCTTTAAACTTGTGGACCGAAATGTCCATAAACTAACATCGGACCGAAATGTCCATAAACTAACATCAGACCGAAACGTCCCTAAACTAATATCGGACCGAAACGTCCCTAAACTAATATCGGACCACCACGTCCCTAAACTGGCGATGGACCACCACGTCCTTAAACTGGAATATGGACCACTACGTCCTTAAACTGGCGACGGACCGAAACGTCCCTAAACTAATAATGGACCACCACGTCCCTAAAACTGGCAATGGACCGTCACGTCCTTAAACTGGCACAATAGAGCCCAAATGCTCTCTTATCGGACCTAAACGGTCCCGTCTAAGTTGATCTTAGCCCCAGCTACGGCTAATGTGTCCTTAGATCTTTAAATAAACAATAAAACCCCAAATCAACTTTGGTTCAAGGGTACATCTCTGAACTCCTCAGACGCCTGTCGTTGTAATCCCTCAACGACGTCAGAGAGGTGACGAGTCCTGATGGCCAGATAATTAAATCAAACACTACGTTAAGTTGATCTTAGTCTAAAACAGGACTAATGTATCCTTAACAAATGTTTAAGTTGATCTTAGCCGCAACGCGACTAATGCATCCTTAAACTAAAAAACACCAAACCCAAATCTAAGCAAACACGGATTTGGACTAATCCACGTCCTACGGGCGACGACATCACTAAGTCTCCGTATACAATCCACGGGCAGCCACAAACAAAACAAACACACACGACACGAAGTGAAATTCTGGAGAAGGAGAAAGTTGTTACCGCAAAGCGGTAGCGTAATTAACTGCAGGGGCTTGCGCCTGCAGGGAAGAGCGTCCCCACAATCAAAAACCCCTCAAGCGAGGGGGAATCTGACAAAGTCTGCTACATCGGCCGCATCCGTCTAAACCTTCGATACACGGTGCCATAAATCAACTTGGCATCTTCGAAGAGGTGGACGGATAAAAACCAAATAGCATCTGCCCCGAACCTCAGGCACGTGACGTCCTAACGTCGCAGGCCGCCGTTCGGAGGGGAACAGATTCTGGCACGCCCGGTGGGACCTTTTCCTCTTTCCACTCCACACTTCGTGTGTCGTGTTCGCGAACGAATCGCGATTTGCTGTGGTTGCCTGTGGATTCGAGGTACTAAGATTTGGTATCCTGCTTCGTGCAGGAAACAGAAGATCAATGGCTTCAGACTGCACTACCTGCAACTGCATCTCTCGCTCCATCCCGTCCGGAGGAGTGACTTATGGGCCCCAAGCGGCCTCCCTTTTCAAAATGCCGGTGGAGCAGGTGGCTCAAGCCACCACTGGACTATTTTTTTGGGACCATGCTCCCATCAATGAGCTTCAACGCCCCAATGACATTGCAAGAAGCTCCAAAGAAGTCGGTCTTCGATCGACTTACCACTGCCGCGACCCCTCTCAACGGGTCGTCCAACTCCACTGCTTCAGTTTTTAACGGACTAGGCCAGAGCTCTAACAGGCTCATGAAGAAGCCTGCCATACCAGAAGGCGTTATCCCGAAGCGGATTGCCATTCCAACTCACGTTCCTGGCAAAATCACCAGGGTTGCTCCCCATGTTCAGAAGTCCGCTTCTGACAAGTTGGCCGTCCCCGTTCAACGGACGTCGATCTTTAAAAAGCTGGTACCAGTATATTCTGACCAACACATGGGGCATGAGGAGGTCGCCCCTATAGCTGAAACAACTCCATCAGCACGACATGCCCGACGTCGCTACTGGCGCCGAGTGAGGAAGGCTGGGGGCAACTCCCCCTCTGGGATAACTCCGTCAGCTCCGATGGTGAGGATCGATGCTGCTGTTCTAACCGGGAACAGTTTTGAATTGCTAAACAAGGTGTGCAGAAACTCTCCTACTGCAGTGCTGAAGAGAACTCCTTCACCTGTGGAGAATACTCAAGAGAAGAAGCTGGAGCAGCCTCCTCAACGGCTGTCCTCTAAAATTTACAAGGTCTGGCGACAGGTCCAGGAGTCGGTGATTGATCAAGACTATCCCCGCCGACAGAAAAAGATGAAAGTTCGGCAGGAGAAGGACTACTCTGTCAAGCCACAAAGAATGACGGCTACTTGGGTGCCCGCCACAACGGCTCCCTTAACTCCAACCACTCAAAAAAGGAGGCCGCAAAAAGCCCCTATGTCTTCGGCAAATCGCAAAGACACCGAACACAAACGCCCCAAGTCTGGGGGCATGGTGGTGCACACTGTTTATATGGCTTCTGGAAAGGAGGAAAGCCGCACTTCTACGGGCCACCGACCGCTCACCCGATCCGTGACGAAAGCCCAGGAGCAACAACAAAAGCTTCACGAAATGATGACTACAATGGCTGCACTCACTGAGCCAAAAGAAAGCTCTGAAACGTCTTCGGATGAGCGTCAAGAACAAGAAACCGACGCTGACTTTTTACGCAGAGTCCTCGAAAAGAGGGACAAAGAAGCTGCGGAGCAAGCGGCTAACATAAAACAGATGGCGCTCCTCTTCCAAGATATGGTAGGGATGATGTTACAGCCGGACCCTCCTGCTGAAGATCCTCCGATCGTCCTTGAAGACGACAGAGGAGAAACGTCAAATCCTCCGCCGGCTCTATCAACAGCCAAGGAGGAGGCAATCTCCAAAGTCGACCTAGACGAATATATAGCTCAGCAGATCCGGGTTCATCAGGCGAATGAAGCGGCTGGGCAAACTGTTAGGACCGGACGACCATATCCGAGCTGGTATGACCAAATCAGTTACCCGCCAGGATATACGATCCCTAAATTCCACGTATATAAAGGGACAGGGAATCCGCATCAGCATGTCGCTCAATTCAGGGCCTTATGCGGCAATACTGGAGGCGATGACAAATTGTTGCTACGTCAATTCGTCGGCAGCTTAGCAGAAATAGCCTTTGAATGGTATTCGGAGCTACCTAACGACTCTGTCAAAACATTTGCAGAGATGGAACTGCTGTTTACACAAAGATTCGCAAGTGCTAGTGAACGCACCCCGATTACAGCACTGATAAATGCCAAGATAAGGCCCAGCGAAACGTGGGTCCAATACGCAACACGATGGCGAAACCTATGGTCGAAATGCGAACAACGCATAGAAGAGGCACCTACGGTAGGCATGTTTGTGGGCACTCTCGATCCGCAGGCGACCATCTCACAATTCATGATGTTCTTCAGGCCGACCATCTTCCAGGCCTTGATTGACAAATTAGCCCAAATGGACCAGATCGGCCATAGACCGTCTCCTCCAAAATCAGATTCCCAAGATGAGAAAGGAAAAGGGAAAGCGATCGTCATCGCCAATGCTCAACAACAGTCGAGCAACTCAAAGCCGGTCGTTCGCCAAAACAACGCGCGTCCACGCCCATCCCTCGAAGAGAGGCTAGGACGTTCTTACTCGTTTCCTCAGAATAAAACGAGAAGACTGTTTGAGCTGGCAGTGCGTAACAGACTCATCAATCTGCCGAGTCCAAAGCGTCTGTCGCAGCCAGGCGACCTTAATAATCCCAATTATTGCCCTTACCACCAAACGGTAAGTCACCCGATTGAGGATTGTTTCGTCTTTAAGGGATGGATCGAGGATCAATACCTGCAAGGCAAGTTCACGCTGTCTGAAAGCTGGAAGGTAAACCCCCCACAGCCGCACTCTCCAAAGAAGACGGACACGCCGGGGGCAACTTGTTCTTTCGTCGAGGATGAAAACGATGGAGAAAACTTATCGGATGAATCCGAAGACTACGTAGCGACTTGTCATGTGATTTCTCATTCACTGATGGATGATGAGGAGGATCCTTGCGCTGAGAAATCAACGGCGGACCCTGAAACAGAAATTCCTCGGCCGTCAGACAAGTTGATCGATGCCTTCCTAAATGAAATTCGTCTGAAAGCAAAAGCCAATCAAGAGCATGAAATGGCCATACTGGAAATAACCAAGGTATTCCCGTCAAATCAAAAGCCATACACTGCGGGTAAAAACAAATTCAAGACGAGGAAACGGTTCGCCAAAGCTCTATCAGTAGGAATGAAGCTACCGCCCTCTGAAGAAAATCCTTTCTCTGAGGTAGAAATGCACCCTAACTTCTGTTTATATCATCAGAAGATCATACATCCTACCGAAGACTGCGAATCGTTTAACTGTTGGTGGCAAGGGTATGTCGCTCAAAAGCGACACTTCGACAGGACAAAGTGTGAAGCTTGTGGACATCGGAAAAATGCGATAGATGAGCGCAAAAGAGCCACCGCCGACTGTCATATAGCCGACTTCAAGGGATCACAAATTATCACCTTTGGAAGCGACTCTGACGAAGAAGCTACCCCTAACTCTTCCATCGGGGAATCTATTTCAAAAATAAAGGAATTGAGAAGCTGCGAGAACGTTCAGCCGTGCAATCGCATGCTACTCGGAAAAAATCTCGGCCCCGTAAACAAAGGATCGAACAAAAAGGATAAAAGAAAAGGAAAAAAGGCCCTCGTCGTCAGCACTCACCAACAATCAGGTGACCCTGGACCGGTTGCTTTCCAAAGCAACAAGCGGCAATCCCTCCAGGAAAAGTTGGAACGCCCTTACTCATTTCCGCAAGATAAAACAAGGGGACTGTTCGAGCTGGCAGTGCGCAACAGACTCATTAATCTGCCGAATCCAAAACGTCCGTTGCAGCCAGGCGACGTTAATAATCCTAATTATTGCCCTTACCACCAAACGGTAGGTCACCTGATCGAGGACTGCTACGTCTTCAAAAACTGGGTTGAAGACCAATACCAACAGGGCAAGTTCGCGTTGTCCGAAATTTGGAAGGTGAACCCGCCACGACCACATGCTCCGAAAAATATGGACACGCCGGGGGCATCATGCTCATTCATAGAGAAAGCCTCACGGACCACTACGTCCTAAAACTGGATAACGGACCGAAACGTCCTTAAACTGACAACGGACCGAGATGTCCTTAAACTAATGATGGACCGCAATGTCCTAAAAACTTGCAAATGACCGAAACGTCGTTAAACTACTCCCAACCCGCAGTATCTTCAGGCTGACGTTAAAAAAAATATATAAAAATAAAAAAATAATAATAACGGTATGTCCACAAGCAGAATGGGCACGGATGAAAACCCGAAGGGGCTCCGTGAGTAAAAACAGCAGGGCTACCGGCGAGTGTTCGTGAAAACCCGAAAGGGCGCGACCTCGTTTTGGGGAAAAAAAAAACAAAAAAAACGGTATGTCCATAAGCAAAATGGGCACGGATGAAAACCCGAAAGGGCTCCGTGAGTAAAAACAACAGGGCTACCGGCGAGGGTTTGTGAAAACCTGAAAGGGCGCAACCTCGTTAAGAAACACTTATAGGATCCTCTCGACCCTGTAAGGAGAAACCACCTGCGTGAGATCCTTACGACTCACAAAGGAGCAACACACTTAGGGATCCCCACGATTTCTAAGAAGAAAATACACTTGCGAGATCCTCACGACTCGTAAGGAGAACTCTCTTATGTGACCCTCACGGCTCATATGATTTGAAAGTCTTAAGTCACAAAGACCTAAACCTGTGCTTAAGCAAACCCCCACAAACTTCCAATATTGCCCTACAAGCGGCCCATAATGACCCTTGTATACAATCCACGGGCACGAATAAATATTTCCCTAACAAAGTCCCATCCGTGACTAGGGATATGCTTGTACAGCAAACAACACTTGTAAGTCCTCTCGACTTACAAGGAGAAAATCCTTTTGTAAGATCCTTACGACTTACAGGGGAACATACACTTAGGAATCCTCACGATCCCCAAGGAGAAGACACACCTACAAGATCCTCACGACTTGTAGGGAGAAATACCTTTGTGAGACCCTTACGGCCCATGAAGTCAAAAGCCTTAGCCGACAGGACCCTTAACCCTGTTTACTAAGCCACCTTTGTTTAACATCGACAGAGGCAAATGATGATTCGCTCCTGGCAATATCCCAGTTGCAGCGATGCTGATGCCTAAACCGGTATCAAATTCCAAGTCCTTTCACGGCAAATGATGATTCGCTCCTGACAATATTCCAGTCACAGCGATGCTGATGCCAAGATTGGTATCAGATCCCAAATCCCCTACTCATAAAAAAAATGCATACGAAATAGCCGAAATGATGGGGCAACTTGCAAACAAAATCAGCAAGTAAAAATGTATGCACGAGTAAAAAGAAAAATAGCCGAAATGATTGGGCAACTCGTAATAAAAAAAAACAGCGAGTAAAAATAAAATAAACAGTCGAAATGATTGGGCAACTCGCAATAAAAAGTAGTGAGTAAAAATAAAGTAAATAGCCGAAATGATTGGGCACCGCGAAAAATAGCCGAAATGATTGGGCAATCGCGACCTTCGCGATATAAAAGCTGAAATGATAAAGCATCGCGGAAAGAATAAAAAAAAAATGAAAGAATAAAACTTTTTGCCCTACAGGTGAAATTACATCGATCCCTGTATACAATCTATGGGCACAGATAAAAGGGAACAATACCTTCCCAACAGGCTCCACCAGAAAGCGAAGCCAAATCTCGACGGTTCATAGATAACCTAGAGACCTTCTCTCGACATTTGTCGCAATATTACAGACACGATGTCAACAAATGAAGCAAACGAAGATCCCGAGCTTCAGGGTCTCGACGTCAACGTCTACAGCCTATAGACCAACAACGGTGTGCCTCCTCATTCCAACAGGACACAGATGTTACACCATCAAGCGGAAATATGGCAAAATCCCAGCTTCACCTCAGCATTCGTCTCGATACAGTAGACGAGATGTCAACAATGGCGTTCCTTCGCAGTCCAACGGGATGCAGAAGCAACATCAACAAAAGACCTCATGGTCGAAACAAAGCGGAGTGATGGCAAAATCCCAGCTCCACCTCAGCATTCGTCTCGATACAGCAGACACAGTCAAAGCAAACGAAGCGAAGGCCACATTCCTAGCTTCAATGTCTTTACGGTAACTCACATAAAACCGGAAAGACAATCGGAGATCATCTCGCACCAGCACAGAGTGGTCACCACCTTGACGTTCGTCTCGATACAGCAAACGAAATGTCAACCCTAGCATTCTTCCTCCAACAGGGATTCAGACGTGACAAAGCAAACGAAGCGAAGGCCACATTCCTAGCTTCAACGTCTTGACGGTAACTCACATAAAACCGGAAAGACAATCGGAGACCATCTCACATGAAGTGGTCACCTCCATGACGTTCGTCTCGATACAGTAGACGAAATGTCAACCTCAGCGTTCTTCCTCCAGCAGGGATTCAGACATGACAAAGCAAATGAAGCGAAGGCCACATTCCTAGCTTCAACGTCTTTACGGTAACTCACATAAAACCGGAAAGACAATCGGAGACCATCTCACATGAAGTGGTCACCTCCATGACGTTCGTCTCGATACAGTAGACGAAATGTCAACCTCAGCGTTCTTCCTCCAGCAGGGATTCAGACATGACAAAGCAAATGAAGCGAAGGCCACATTCCTAGCTTCAACGTCTTTACGGTAACTCACATAAAACCGGAAAGACAATCGGAGATCATCTCGCATCAGCACAGAGTGATCACCACCTTAACGTTCGTCTCGATACATCAGACGAGATGTCACCCCAACGTTCGTCTCGACACAGCAGACGCAACGTCATCAAACAAACGGAGCCACGGCAAAATCCCTAGTTCCCACCATGACATTCGTCTCGATACAGAGGACGCAATGCCAGCAAACGAAGCAAAGGCCAAATTCCTAGCTTCAGGGTCTTAACGGCAAGTCATATAAAGCCTGAAAGACTATCGGAGATCATCCCACACCAGCGCGGAGTGGTTATGACTCATCGGGGCTCTCCAAAATGAGCCTAACCTCAAGTAAAAAGCGGCATGGCAAATTCCTAGCGCTTGCTCTTCCGACGGTCAAACTGCCAAGGAGGATTGCTTGAAGACGTCATGTCCAGCCCCCGAAGGGATCAGAGACACGACAGTCGCAGGGCTACTCGAACAGCACGATTGCCTATCGAGGACTATATCAGCTTATGCGACGGTACGATGGCCAAAACCCTAAGTACCACCAACCTTAACGGGCTTCTGTCGTAAAGAGCAGAGGTTAAATGCGACGTTAAGATGTTCTTGTGAGAAACGTTCGATTCGTCTCGACTTGTGAAAAATTGTCGAGGCGGCTCGACTCGTGAGATAAAGCCTTAGGCAGTAGGCATAAAAGAAGTCTGTTTCCTAAGCACTGGGACCCTGCAAGTTGGCCCAAAACGGTCTCTTGCATACCATCCACGGGTCTCACTCTCCAACATCGAACTTCGACAAGGAGGGAAACAACCGCTTACAAGTCCTCTCGACTCGTAAGAGGGAAAAATTCTCTTGTAGGATCCTTACTACTTACAAGAGAAAACCACACTTAGGAATCCTCACGATTCTTAAGGAGAAAAAACCCGCCTACGAGATCCTCTCGATCCGTAGGGAGAAAAGTCTCTATGAGACCCTCACGGCTCATAGAGTTGAAAAGTCTTAGGCAGCAGATCTGAACCTGCGGCCTAAGCCCTCGCTATCTCATGAAGAAATCAAGAAGCTTACTCTATTACCTGCTAATTGTGACGACATGCTGAGAAAGAGGAAAAGCAACAGAAAGAACACCCGATTTACGTTTGATCAAGCGTTCAGGACGTATTCATTCATACATGGGCAAAAAGACTCAGGACAAAAGATATATAATAAAGACAAGCTGGGGTATGAAAAAAAAAATTCCATTAATATTGCCCGAAGTTCTTACAGTCATAAGAATAATAAACGAAAGTTATAATGGAATAACCTCAGATCCAGGGCATGGATTGAGGAATTCAAAAGCGATCCTATCTATGACTTTCCAAGCCCCGCAGACCATCCTAGTGTGCTTCCTTTCGCGAGCACAAACGTCAGGATCCCTTCCGATGTCTTCCACCCTCCGATAAGCAGCGAGTATGCCAGACTGTTGAAAGACCTTGTGCAAGAGGTCGATAAGACTGTCTCGCCGTCTCTTCGAGATAAGGTTCAATAGGTACACGGAGTACGCCTTGTCCTCAGCGGCATCCAACGCCCTAAGCGGCACGCCGGAACAGAATAGGGGAAGCGCTTTCTAGATAGCTCCCACGATAAATTTAAGAAGAAAGGAACGTCGGGGATGCAGTGAACCGTTGTATGCGTCGAAACGACTCATTATTTCAGCACACTCCTCGTTTGTGAACTCCCGATTTTGAGAGCGGCCAAGTCGGCGGATGCCCTCACGAGAGATGATCTCGTAAGAGTATACATGTGGGCATTCATTGTTCCTATGAAAGAGGATCAACAAAATTATCAGAAAGACTAATTAAGTAAAATGATATAATGCACTGAGGAATAAAATGTCATCTTTAACTTCCAAGATCCATGAAGAATTCTTAAGAGTTCTTCTATATGATTTGGGAGGAGCAAAGCTCCATTAATGAAATGAGAAAATACAGGGAAAATCTTTTAGAGAGCAAAACTCTATTAATGGAACTCTAATAGGGCTCTCCTTAGTCTTCTATAGACCCCCTTAGAGCAAAGCTCTACTAAGTGAAACCCTAAATGAGTCTTCTTTAGATCTGGGATTTATTGAGAACAATGCTCTTAAAATTGATTTAATTTAATTAAAATTAATATTTTTACCTAAAATTCTCTAAAAGTTTGAACTTTTAAAAGTGTTTAAACAAGAGAGCAGGGCTCTGAGTTCTGAAAGTAAAATTTTAGAGATGAGAATCATCTAAGGGACCAAAGGCCCTATTTATAGGCATCAAGTGCCCTTTCAGCTTCCAAAAGATAGCGCGATGGTTCGGAGTCTGCCACCGCTGCACTCACGTTAGGAGACCACGTAAGCGCAACGGTCGGGGGGCATTTGTTTACCTCAATCAGAGCAAAGCTCTGCTTGAATTCCAAGGTGGGAAAAGAACTAATACTTCTGTTTTTCTCCAATCAGAGCAAAAGCTCTGTCTTGAAAATTAAAAAGAAAATTAAAATTAAAATAAATGAAGTAACGTACTCTATAAGAGCTTAGGGGCTGTTTGGTTGCAGGATTATGGGTTTGGATTAGGATTTTGGATTGTGGAATCCTAGGATTCCACAATTTTGTGTTTGGTTGCAGGATTAGGATTTCTAGAATTCCTTTATTTTATATGGGGGGCCCACCACAAATGAAGGATTCATGAATCCTAAAAATTTTCATGGATTCTCAAGGATTTGGCACTATTCATTGTACTTTTAGATGGGGCCATGCACTTTATTTATTTAACAATCCTCTCTCTCTCTATCTCTCTCTAAAATCCTCAAATCCAAATCCTATTTTTTTTCCAACAACCAAACAAAGATTACAAGGATCTACAAATCCAGATCTACAAATCCAAAACCAACCAAACAACAAATTACCAAATCCAGAAATTTCAACCGTACTATTTTTGGAATCCAAATTCCATAATCCTGCAACCAAACAGCCCCTTATAGAGCAAAGCTCAAAAAAAAAAAAAAAGAAAAAGGAAAAAAAAAAAAAAGTGCGCAACTGTTCACGCAACTGCGCAAGTGCGCAGTTGCGCGACACGTGTCACGCAGCTGCGCAGTGCGCAAGCGCGACACGTGTCCCGCAGCTGCGCAAGTGCGCAGTTGCGCGACACGTGTCACGCAGCTGCGCAGTGCGCAAGCGCGACACGTGTCCCGCAGCTGCGCAAGTGCGCAGTTGCGCGACACGTGTCCCGCAGCTGCGCAGTGCGCAACTGCGCGACACGTGTCACGCAGCTGCGCAACTGCGCAGTTGCGCGACACGTGTCAACGCGCAGTTGCGCAAGCAAAAAAAAATAAAAAAATAAAAAAAAAATTAAAAAAAAATAAAAATTTTTATTGCAAAAACAGAATAAAGATTTGAGAAAATCTTTTCTGTTTTTGTTAAAACAATAAGATTTCTTCTGTAAAACAGAGACCTTTGGATTAAAAATCCGACGGTGGGGAAAATTCCCCAAATCACTTAGAGAATAATCTCTTTAACAAACTTTAACTAATTTATGGGCACTATAAAAAGGACCCTAGACCTCAATTCAAAGGCATCAACATCTTGCTAAAAAGAAAAGAGAAGAGAACTCTTGAAGAATAAAAAAAAAAGGTAAAAACCTTTTAAAGAAGAGAAAATTCTTTTATGAACAAGATCATAGATCTTTAACGATAAATAAATAAATAAATAAAAATAGTGCCTTGCACTTGTTTTATGAACCATCGGTTCTTGAACCTAAAAGGTTCTTAAATTAATAGTGCTTTGCACTTTCATGAACCTTTGGTTCTCTAAGATAAGAAAAACAAGAAAAACTTGTTTTTTCTTAGATCTAAAAAAAAAAAGTAGTGCCTTGCACTTGTTTTATGAACCATCGGTTCTTGAACCTAAAAGGTTCTTAAATTAAGAGTGCTTTGCACTTTTATGAACCTTTGGTTCTTGAAATAAAAAGGAAAAAACTTGTTATTCTTTGATCTAAATTAGATCAAGAAATCAAATAGTGCTTTGCACTTCTTTTATGAACCATTGGTTCTTGAATCTAAAAGATTCTCAAATTAATAGTGCTTTGCACTTATAAATTTGCACTGTTGTGCTTTTTGATTGGCGCAAATCGCTTGATAAATGCAATGCATTTTCTAAAGGGCAAGGCCCAAACCAAAATGACCTGACAGGCCAAAATAAATTGCAAGGCAATAAATGGGCAGAGCCCAAATAAATTGATGCTTTGCATCCTTTATACAAGGGCAGAGCCCAAATAAAATTGATGCCTTGCATCATTCCTAAAAGGGCAAAGCCCAAAACAAATTGATGCTCTGCATCCTTTCTGGACAAGGCCCAAATAAAAATAAAAAAAAGAAATGTAATGCAAAAGCAAATAAAATGTTAAACATTTCAACTGGACTTAGCCCAATTTTGGCCATAAGTCCTTAAATTAAATTGACTGAGCAAAATTGCTCTTCTAAATCAATTTACATCCGGTTCGAGGGTACATCTCCGAACTCCTTTGACATCCGTCGTTGTAATTCCTCAACGACGTCAAAGAGGTGACGGGTCCCAACGACCACACATCGATATGGACTGCGGGGTCTTTAAACTTGTGGACCGAAATGTCCATAAACTAACATCGGACCGAAATGTCCATAAACTAACATCAGACCGAAACGTCCCTAAACTAATATCGGACCGAAACGTCCCTAAACTAATATCGGACCACCACGTCCCTAAACTGGCGATGGACCACCACGTCCTTAAACTGGAATATGGACCACTACGTCCTTAAACTGGCGACGGACCGAAACGTCCCTAAACTAATAATGGACCACCACGTCCCTAAAACCGGCAATGGACCGTCACGTCCTTAAACTGGCACAATAGAGCCCAAATGCTCTCTTATCGGATCTAAACGGTCCCGTCTAAGTTGATCTTAGCCCCAGCTACGGCTAATGTGTCCTTAGATCTTTAAATAAACAATAAAACCCCAAATCAACTTTGGTTCAAGGGTACATCTCTGAACTCCTCAGACGCCTGTCGTTGTAATCCCTCAACGACGTCAGAGAGGTGACGAGTCCTGATGGCCAGATAATTAAATCAAACACTACGTTAAGTTGATCTTAGTCTAAAACAGGACTAATGTATCCTTAACAAATGTTTAAGTTGATCTTAGCCGCAACGCGACTAATGCATCCTTAAACTAAAAAACACCAAACCCAAATCTAAGCAAACACGGATTTGGACTAATCCACGTCCTACGGGCGACGACATCACTAAGTCTCCGTATACAATCCACGGGCAGCCACAAACAAAACAAACACACACGACACGAAGTGAAATTCTGGAGAAGGAGAAAGTTGTTACCGCAAAGCGGTAGCGTAATTAACTGCAGGGGCTTGCGCCTGCAGGGAAGAGCGTCCCCACAATCAAAAACCCCTCAAGCGAGGGGGAATCTGACAAAGTCTGCTACATCGGCCGCATCCGTCTAAACCTTCGATACACGGTGCCATAAATCAACTTGGCATCTTCGAAGAGGTGGACGGATAAAAACCAAATAGCATCTGCCCCGAACCTCAGGCACGTGACGTCCTAACGTCGCAGGCCGCCGTTCGGAGGGGAACAGTACATTCTATGCCGGCTAGAGTACTGTTTGATTCTGGAGCATCACACTGTTTCATATCTGCACATTTTGTCGATACACACTCCATACCACACGAAGCATTGACCAAGGGATGGGAAATACATACGGGTAATGGTGTTATAGTATCCAGTCAAGAATGTAGATCTTGTCCAGTGGTAGTATGTGGTAGGGAATTCTATGCGAATTTCCTTTTAATCGTAACAGGAAGCTATGACGCAATTCTCAGAATGGATTGGATGAGTACATTCCACGCGATTATTGATTGTCGGGCCAGGAATGTGACTTTCCGCATTCCCAATCACTTAGAATTTGTCTTTGAAGGAGGGAGCGAGTCTTTGGAGCCAGCCAAGTATAGAGCCAAACCGAAAGTATTGACGGTTATGGAGATTGATGAAGACCCCGCACCAGAAATCGTTCGGGATTTTCTTGACGTGTTTCCTGAAGATTTACTAGGTTTACCATCTCCATGCGTTTTAGGATTCTCGATAGATTTGATCCCAGGTACATCTCCAGTTTCCAAGGCATCGTACAGAATGGCACTAGTGGAGTTAGCTGAATTAAAGAAGCAAATTGGAGAACTCCTGGAAAAAGGATTTATTCGCCCAAGCGCTTCACCGAAGGGTGCACCAGTCTTGTTAGTGAAGAAAAAGGATGGATCGCTACGGATGTGCATAGACTACCGGGAGCTGAACAGAGTAACGATAAAGAATAAATACTCCATTCCACGCATCGACGATTTATTTGATCAGTTGGGTGGTGCCAAGGTATTTTCGAAGCTGGACCTTCGTTCGGGCTATCACCAGATCAGAGTAACGGCCGAAGATATATGCAAGACGGCTTTCAGGACCTGATACGGACACAATGAGTTTCTGGTGATGCCGTTCGGTGTCACCAATGCCCCAGCTATATTTATGGATCTGATGAATAGAGTATTTACAAAATATTTGGACACTTTTTTAGTTGTATTCATTGATGACATACTAGTCTACTCTAAGACTCGAGAGGAGCACGTCGAACACTTGTGAACGGTACTACAAATTCTTCGGGAAGAGAAGCTATACGCGAAATAGAGCAAGTGTGAGTTCTGGCTCGACAAAGTGCAATTTTTGGGACACGACGTTTCGGGCGAAGGCATCTCAGTGGACCCAGTAAAGATAGAATCTGTTAGAGATTGGCCGACACCGAAATCAGTGGCCGAAATCAGGACCTTCTTGGGATTGGCAGGATATTATCGGCGGTTCGTTCAAGATTTTGCACGAGTCGCTGAACCTCTGACAAAACTGACACGGAAGGGAGAACCGTACGTATGGACGGAGGAATGTATTCAGGCTTTTGAAATACTGAAACAGAAATTGACCACAGCACCTATTCTTACAGTGTCAGACAATTCGGGTGGTTTAGTGATATACAGCGATGCTTAAGGAAAAGGCTTAGGCTGTGTTCTGATGCAGCACGGTCGGGTAATTGCTTATACCTCACGACAGCTGAAGAATCATAAGAAGAACTACCCAACACACGACTTGGAGTTAGCCGCAGTGGTTTTTGCATTGAAGATCTGGAGACATTACCTGCTGGGCGAAAAAGTGGAGGTGTACATGGATCACAAGAGTCTGAAATACGTTTTCACTCAAAGGGAACTGAATATGAGACAACGCCGATGGCTAGAACTAATGGCGGACTACGACTTGGACTTACAGTATCATCCGGGAAATGTAAATGTCGTACCCGACGCCCTCAGCCACAAGCCAGCGGTCATGATGTTGACCGAGCAGAGGAGCATCATTGAGGATTTCAGTAGCTCGAACTAGAGGTTATTACACCGAGTGCAATCAAGCAGTTTTGGCAGTTACAGGTGCAGTCTTCTCTTGTAGATCGTATTAAGGCTGCGCAAGCTGATGATCCTCGACTGCAGAAGTTCAGAGAGCAGGTGGAAGCCGGGATGAGGACAGACTTACTCATATATCGAGATGGTTCTTTGAGATTCGGTAGCAGACTCTGCGTTCCCAAGGGAGATGTTAGAGAAGAAGTACTAGCTGAGGCTCACAGTTCATCTTATTCTGTACATCCGGGAGACATGAAGATGTATCGAGATCTAAGGCAGCATTATTAGTGGAATGGGATGAAGCGAGAGATTGCACGATTTATATCCAAGTGCTTGGTGTGTCAGCAAGTAAAGGCTGAACACCAGAGAACGGCTGGACTGTTGCAACCGCTTCCAATACCAGAATGGAAATGGGAGCACATCAGTATGGATTTTGTGACTGCTTTACCGCGGAGTCCACGAGGCAACAACGCTGTTTGGGTTATCGTCGACCGTCTTACAAAAGCAGCATACTTTATACCCTTCCGGATGGGACAATCGACAGAGTCACTTGCGGAGAAATACATGCAAGAGGTAGTGCGACTACACGGAGTTTTAGTTAGTATAGTATCAGATCGGGACACTAGACTCATTTCACACTTTTGGAAGAGCTTACAGGAGAGTCTGGGTACACGTCTCAAGTTTAGCATGGCTTACCATCCACAGATGGACGGACAGTCCGAGCGTACTATTCAGACACTCGAGAACATGTTGAGGGCGTGCATGCTTGACTTTCAAGGTTCTTGGGAGGATCACCTCCATCTAGTGGAGTTTTCTTATAACAAAAGTTTCCAAGCGAGCATCCAGATGGCCCCATTCGAAGCACTGTACGAACGGAAATGTCGATCTCCTGTTTGTTGGGATGACGTGGGTGAGCGAAGACTATTGGGTCCCGAACTTATTTTTCATACGGTAGACAAGGTTCAGATGATCAGACAGTGCATTAAGACGGCTCAAGACCGACAGAAGAGTTGGGCGGATGTCAGCAGGAGAGCACTAGAATTCGAAGTCGGAGATCATGTGTTTCTGAAGATTTCTCCTACCCGCGGTGTTATCAGGTTTGGAAGTCGCGAGAAACTCAGTCCCCGATTCATCGGACCATTTGAAGTTTTGGAACGGGTCGGAGAAGTGGCTTACCGGCTTGCCTTACCCCCTTCGTTAGCAGGCGTACACAACACATTTCATGTGTCACAGCTGCGGCGCTACGTTCTAGACGACGATCATGTTCTTGATTATTCTGAATTGACCTTGGGTGCCGATTTGACTTATGTGGAGCAGCCTACTACTATACTCGACCGTAGAGAGAGGATACTGAAGAATAAAGTCATTCCGTTAGTCCGAGTATTTTGAGGCGGCCGTTCACCGAGGGAATCTACCTGGGGATGTGAGGAGGATATCCGTTCACGATTCCTACATCTTTTCGAGTGACCGTTTTGTATCGCCATTTTCTTTTCGTCCCTTTAATTTCGAGGACGAAATTTTTGTAAGGGTGGTATGATGTAATACCCGGTCTTCATCTACGCCAATACCTGTATTCAAATAAAATATTTTATCCATTTTACATTTTATATTAATTTCTAATTATTTTTGCTTTCCTATGAACCCAACCCTAAGCCCAAGTCCACATTTAAATCCCACTCTTTCCTTTAACTTTTCTTGAGCCCAAATCTAACAACCCAAAGCCTTATTTCAAAAACAACAAATTATATTCAAATTATTTACTCTCTCCTCCCTTTTCAAAATTCAAAATTTTATACCCTCATTTAAACCCAAATCTTACCCAATTAAAATCTCATTAAAAACCTATTAAATTATATTCCCGTTATCTCTCTCTCTTCTTTATTTTTAATTAAAGCCCACGATTTATTCTTCTAAAATTCCTCTCATAACTCTCTCTCTCTCCTCACCTACGTTCTCTCTCTCACCTCTATTCTCACCCCCACCTCTATTTTCCACCCTCTCTCTCGTTCTTCATTTTTCCTCCTCCCTTCCCACTCCCTCTCTCGAACCCACACCCACGCCCATGCCCACGCCGCGCTCGCCCTGTCGCTGTCGCCACCACCGCCGGCATCACCTCCGACCTTCCTCCCTCTCCCCTCCTCCTCTCTCCAAAACCCCGAGTCCCTCCCTTCACCACACTTGCACACCCGACCGCTGCCCTCCTCCTCCGAGCTTCAAGCTCCTTCCCAACGACCCAACTTCAAGCCACTTCCGGCCACATCCCTCCATCATCCGCGTCAACCCCACCTCCTCTCCCAAGCACCTCGTCGTTGCAACCCATCTAGCCGACCTCCCCTCATAGCAACCTCCACGACATCAAACCCAACACCGAGCCCCTCGGCCTTCATCTTCGGCGTTGTCTACTCCAACGAGCACCAATCTCTATAGCCGAACCTAACCACCACGGCGGCGTCTCCCTCATCGAAGCTGAAGCCACCCCATCTCTGTCGTCACCATCGATCATCGGCTATACCAACTCCCGCAACCACTTGTTCCCCTCCGAACGGCGGCGCACAGGACCGCGATGGCCTGACGCTGAGATTCGGGGCAGATACTATTTGGTTTTATCCGTCTACCTCTCCGAAGATGCCAAGTTGATTTATGACACCGTGTATCGAAGGTTTAGACGGATGCGGCCGATGTAGCAGACTTTGTCAGATTCCCCCTCGCTTGAGGGGTTTTTGATTGTGGGGACGCTCTTCCCTGCAGGCGCAAGCCCCTGCAGTTAATTACGCTACCGCATCGCAGTAGCCGCTTTCTCCTTCTCCAGAATTTCACTTCGTGTCGTGTGTGTTTGTTTTATTTGTGGTTGCCCGTGGATTGTATACGGAGACTGAATAATGCCGTCGCCCGTAGGACGTGGACTAGTCCAAATCCGTATTTACTTAGATTTGGGTTTGGTGTTTTTAGTTTAAGGATGCATTAGTCGCGTTGCGGCTAAGATCAACTTAAACGTTCGTTAAGGATACAATAGTCCTGTTTGAGACTAAGATCAACTTAACGTGATAATCCATTTAATATCTGGCCATCGGGACTCGTCACCTCTCTAACGTCGTTGAAGGATTACAACGGCAGATGTCAGAGGAGTTCAGAGATGTACCCTTGAACCAAAGTCGATTTGGAGTTTTATAGTCCATTTAAATGTTTAAGGATATGTTAGCCGTATTTGGGGCTAAGATCAACTTAAACGGGACCGTTTAGATCCGGCAAAAGAGCATTTGGGAGCTCTATTGTTCCAGTTTAGAGACGTAGTGGTCCATGTTCCAGTTTAGGAACGTGGTGGTCCACCATTAGTTTAGGGACGTTTCGGTCCAACATTAGTTTAGGGACGTTTCGGTCCACGAGTTTAAAGACCCCGCAGTCCGTATTGATGTGTGGTCATTGGGACCCGTCACCTCTTTGACGTCGTTGAGGAATTACAACGATGGATGTCAAAGGAGTTCGGAGATGTACCCTCGAACCGGATATAAATTGATTTGAGAGAGTGCATTTGTGCTCAGTTCATTTTAATTTAAGGACTTACGGCCAGAATTAGGCTAAGTCCAGTTGAAAATGTTCAACATTTTATTTATTTTTAGTCCATTAGACCTGTGCTAGGGCTTTGCCCACACTTAAATAATGCATTGCATTACTTCTATTTTCTTGTTTGGGCTCTGCCCATAAAAGATGCAGAGCATCAATTTATTTTGGGCTCTGCAAGGCATCTGCATAGCATTTTATTATTTTTGTTTGAGCTTTGCCCATTTATAAATGATGCAGAGCATCAATTTAATTAGGCATGTTTGGTCTTTTAATTGGGCTTGGCCCTGCATTGCATTTGTTAGGTGCTTTGCGCCACTCACTGAGCGCAAGCGCTTGTGGTGAAGACACGTGTCCTGCTCTGGTGAGTTGCGCCAACTCCAGAGAGCAAAGCTCTTATTTCAAGAGCGTATAGCGCAAGTGATTTAGATGCTGACACGTGGAGCTCTCCCAAGAGCGCAACAGCGCAGTTTGCAAATGCAAAGCACCAAGAATCTTTTCGATTCAAGAACAGAAGTGCAAAGCACTATTTGATTTCTTGATCTAATTTAGATCAAAGAAAAATAAGTTTTTTCTTGTTTTTCTTATCTCAGAGAACCAAAGGTTCATGAAAAGTGCAAAGCACTATTTTTATTTTATTTTTATTAAAGATCATTGATCTTGTTTTTTAGATCTATGATCTGTTCCTAAAAGAACTTTCTCTTTTTTCTAAAGGTTTTTACCTTTTTTATTCTTGAGGAGTTTCTCAGAGTTCTCTTCTCTCCTTCTTTTTTTTAGAAAGATTTTGATACCTTTTAATTGAGGCCTAGGGTCCTTTTTATAGTGCCCATAAATTAGTTAAATTTGTTAAAGAGATCTTTCTCTGAGTGATTTGGGGAATTTTCCCCACCGTTGGATCTTTGATTCAAGAGCTTCTGCTTTGCAGAAGAAAATCTTCTTGTTTTAACAAGAACAGAAAAGATTTCTTAAAATTTTAATTCTGTTTGGCGCAGATGCCCCCAGCGAGTGACACGTGTCGCTCAGCGCACAGCGCCGCGCAACTGCGCCAGCGCATCTGCGCTGACACGTGTCGCGCAGCGCACAGCACAGCGCAACTTGCGCTAGCGCATCTGCGCTGACACTTGTCGCGCAGCGCACAGCACAGCGCAACTGAAGCGTTGCTTCCTTCAATAGAGCTTTGCTCTGATTGGGTGCGCCTTCTTGGGCGCTGCGCTGACGTATCAGCGCCTGACATGTGGCGCGTTGCGCCCAAGACTTGAAGCGTTGCTTCAGAATTTTTGAATTTTGAATTTCAACAGAGCTTTACTCTGATTGGGCGAAACAAATGCCCCCCCACCGTTGCGCTCACGTGGCGCACACGTGAGTGTAGCGGTGGCAAACTTCTGATCGTCGCGCCATCCCTTGGAAGCTGAAAGGGCACTTCATGCCTATAAATAGGACCTTTGGTCCCTTAGATGATTCTCATCTCTAAAATTTTACTTTCAGAACTCAGAGCCCTGCTCTTTATTTTCAAGAACTTTAAGAGTTAAACTCTTAAAACTTTTAGGTGAAAATTTTAATTTGGATTAAATTAAATTAATTTTCATTGATAGAGCCTCGCTCTCAATAGATCCCTGATCTAAAGGAAACCTATTTAGGGTTTCACTTAGCAGAGCTTTGCTCTACAGGTCTTAAAGGGATCTAAAGTGAACTAAAGGGGACCCTACTAAGGTTCCATAGAGCTCTGCTCTCTGAAAGATTTTTCTTGGATTTTCTTAATTCATTAATGGAGTTTTACTCCTCCCAAATCATATAGAAGAACTCTTAAGAATTCTTCATGGATCTTGGAACTTAAAGATGGCATTTTATTCCTCAGTGCATTATATCATTTTGCTTAATCAGTCTTTCTGATAATTCTGTTGATCCTCTTTCACAGGAACAATGAACGCCCACATGTATGCTCTTAACGAGATCATCTCTCATGAGGATATCCGCCGACTTGGCCGCTCTCAAAATCGGGAGTTCACAAACGAGGAGTGTGCTGAAATAATGAGTCGCTTCGACGCATACAATGGTCCACTGCTTCCCTGACGTTCCTCTCTTCTTAAACTTATCGTGGGAGCTATCTGGGAAGCGCTTCCCCTATTCTGTTCCGGCGTGCCGCTTAGGGCGTTGGATGCCGCTGAGGACAAGGTGCACTCTGTGTACCTATTGAACTTTATCTCGAAGAGACGGCGAGACAATCTTATCGACCTCTTGCACGAGATCTTTCAACAGTCTGCCATACTCGCTGCTTATCGGAGGGTGGTAGGCATCGGGAGGAACCCTGACGCTTGTGCTCGCGAAAGGAAGCACACTAGGATGGTCCGCGAGGCTTGGAAAGTCATAGATAGGGTCGCTTTTGAATTCCTCAATCCATGCCCTGTATCTGAGGTTATTCCAATGTAACTTTCGTTTATTGTTTATATGACTGTAAGAACTTCGGGCAATATTAATGGAAATTTTTTTTTTATCCCAGCTTGTCTTTATTATATATCTTTTGTCCTGAGTCTTTTTTCCCATGCATGAATGAATGTATCTTGAACGCTTGATCAAATGTAAATCGGATACTCTTTCTGTTGCTTTTCCTCTTTCTCAGCAAGTCGTCACAATTAGCAGGTAATAGAGTAAGCTTCTTGATTTCTTCACGAGATAGCGAGGGTTTAGGCCGCAGGTTCAGATCTGCTGCCTAAGACTTTTCAACTCTATGAGCCATGAGGGTCTCATAGAGACTTTTCTCCCTACGGATCGAGAGGATCTCGTAGGTGGGTTTTTCTCCTTAGAAATCGTGAGGATTCCTAAGTGTGGTTTTCTCTTATAAGTCGTAAGGATCCTACAAGAGAATTTTTCCCTCTTACGAGTCGAGAGGACTTGTAAGCGTTTATTTCCCTCCTTGTCGAAGTTCGATGTTGGAGAGTGAGACCCGTGGATGGTATGCAAGAGACCGTTTTGGGCCAACTTGCAGGGTCTCAATGCTTAAGAAACAGGCTTCTTTTATGCCCACTGCCTAAGGCTTTATCTCACGAGTCGAGCCGCCTCAACAAGTTTTTTTTTTTTTACAAGTCGAGACGAATCGAGTGTTTCTCACAAGAACATATTAACGTCGCATTTAACCTCTGCTCTTTACGACAGAAGCCCGTTAAGGTTGGTGGTACTTAGGGTTTTGGCCATCGTACCGTCGCATAACCTGATATAGTCCTCGATAGGCAATCGTGCTACTCGAGTAGCCCTGCGACTGCCGTGTCTCTGATCCCTTTGGGGGCTGGACAAGACGTCTTCAAGCAATCCTCCTTGGCAGTTTGACCGTCGGAAGAGCAAGCGTTAGGAATTTGCCATGTCGCTTTTTACTTGAGATTAGGCTTATTTTGGTGAGCCCCGATGAGTCATAACCACTCCACGCTGGTGTGGGGATGATCTCCGATAGTCTTTCGGGCTTTATGTAAGTTGCCGTCAAGACCCTGAAGCTAGGAATTTGGCCTTTGCTTCATTTGCTGGCATTGCGTCTGCTGTATCGAGACGAATGTTGCGGTGGGAACTAGGGATTTTGCCGTGGCTCCGTTTGTTTGATGACGTTGCGTCTGCTGTGTCGAGACGAACGTTGGGGTGACATCTCGTCTGCTGTATCGAGACGGACGTCGAGGTTGTCTCTAGGTTGCTGGTGAACCGCCGAGGTTTGGAACTAGGGATTTTGCCGTGGCTCCATTCGTTTAATGACGTTGCGTCTGCTGTGTCGAGACGAACATTGGGGTGACATCTCGTCTGCTGTATTGAGACGGACGTCGAGGTGGTGACCATTCTGTGCTGGTGCGAGATGATCTCCGATTGTCTTTCCAGTTTTATATGAGTTACCGTCAAGATGTCGAAGCTAGGAATGTGGCCTTCGCTTCGTTTGCTTTGGTGTGTCTAAATCCTGTTGGAGGAAGAACGCAGGGGTTGACATTTCATCTGCTGTATCGAGACGAACGTCAAGGTGGTGACCACTCTGTGCTGGTGCGAGATGACCTCCGATTGTCTTTCCGGTTTTATGTGAGTTACCGTAAAGACGTTGAAGTTAGGAATGTGGCCTTCGCTTCGTTTGCTTTGTTACGTCCGAATCCCTGCTGGAGGAAGAACGCTGGGGTGACAACTCGTCTGCTATATCGAAACGAACGTCGAGGAGGTGACCACTCCATGTGAGATGATCTCCGGTGGTCTTTCAGGCTTTATATGACTTGCCGTTAAGACCTTGAAGCTAGGAATTTGGCCTTCGCTTCATTTGCTCACACTGCGTCTGGTGTATTGAAACGAATGCTGAGGTGGAGCTGGGATTTTGCCGTCACTCCGCTTGGTTTCGACCATGGGGTCTTTTGTTAACTTTGCATGTACACCCTGCGGGATCCGCTTTGTTTCGACCGTGAGGTCTTTTGTTGACGTTGCATCTGCCTCCAGCTGGACTGCGGAGGAACGCTGTTGTTGACATTGCGTCTACTGTATCGAGACGAATGCTGAGGTGAAGTTGGGATTTTGCCATCGCTCCGCTTGATGGTGTAATATCTGTGTCCTGCTGGAATGAGGAGGCACACCGTTGTTGGTCTCCAGGCTGCAGATGTGGCCATTGAGATTTGGAACTAGAAACTTTGCCATGGTTCCGTTTCGTTGCGATTCTGAGGTCGGTTGTTGACGTCATGTCTGCATCTAGTTGGAGTGAGGAGAAACGTCGTTGGTGATCTCTAAGTTGTCGATGTTGACGTCGAGACCCTGAAGCTCGGGATTTTCGTTTGCTTCATTTGTTGACATCGTGTCTGTAATATTGCGACAAATATCGAGATTGTCTCTAGGTTGTCTATGAACCGTCGAGATTTGGCTTCGCTTTCTGATGGAGCATGTTGGGAAGGTATGGTTCCCTCTTTATCTGTGCCCCTGGATTGTATACAGGGGTCGATGTGATTTCACCTGTAGGGCAAAAAGTTTCATTCTTTCATTTTTTTTTATTCTTTCCGCGATGCTCGATCATTTCAGCTTTTTATATCGCGAAAATCGCGATTGCCCAATCATTTCGGCTATTTTTCGCGGTGCCCAATCATTTCGGCTATTTTTTTTTTACTCGCTGCTTTTTATTGCGAGTTGCCTAATCATTTTGGCTATTTATTTTATTTTTACTCGCTGCTTTTTATTGCGAGTTGCCCAATCATTTCGGTTGTTTATTTTATTTTTACTCGTTGTTTTTTTATTGCGAGTTGCCCAATCATTTCGGCTATATATATTTTTTTTACTCGCTGTTTTTTTATTGCGAGTTGCCCCATCATTTCGGCTATTTAATATGCATTTTCAGCTCGCTGATTTTTATCGCGAGCGTAGAACTTGGAATCTGGTGTCAATCTCAGCATCAGCATCGCTACAACCAGAATATTGCCAGGAGCGAATCATCATCTGCCATGAAAGGACTTGGAATTTGATATCAATTTAGGCATCAGTATCGCTACAACTGGGATATTGCCAGGAGCGAATCATCATCTGCCATGAAAGGACTTGGAATTTGATACCGATTTTAGGCATCAGTATCACTACAACTGGGATATTGCCAGGAGCGAATCATCATCTGCCTCCGTCGATGTCGAACAAAGGTGGCTTAGCGAACAGGGTTAAGGTCCTGTTGACTAAGGCTTTTGACTTCATGAGCCGTAAGGGTTTCACAAAGGTATTTCTCCTTACAAGTCGTGAGGATCTTGTAGGTGTATTTTCTCCTTAGGAGTCGTGAGAATTCCTAAGTGTATGTTCCTTGGTAAGTCGTAAGGATCTTACAAAAGGGTTTTCCCCTCATAAGTCGAGAGGACTTGCAAGGGTCGTTCACCGTATGGACATATCCCCAGTCACGGATGGGACTTGGTTAGGGAATGTTTATTCACGCCCGTGAATTGTATACAAGGGTCAGTATCGAGCCGCTTGTAGGGCCATAACGAAAGTTGTGGGGGTTGCTTAAGCACAGGTTTAGGTCTCTGTAACTTAAGACTTTCAAATCTTATGAGCCGTGAGGGTCCCATAAGAGAGTTCTCCTTACGAGTCGTGAGGATCTCGCAAGTGTATTTTTTCCTTAGGAATCGTGGGGATCCCTAAGTGTGTTGCTCCCTTGTGAGTCGTAAGGATCTCACGCGGGTAGTTTCTCCTTACAAGGTCGAGAGGACCTTATAAGTGTCTTTTAACGAGGTTGTGCCCTTTCGGGTTTTCACGAACACTCGCCGGTAGCCCTGCTGTTTTTTACTCACGGAGCCCTTTCGGGTTTTCATCCGTGCCCGTTTCGCTTATGGACATACCGTCTCTTTTTTTTTGTGTTTACGAGGTCGCGACCTTTCGGGTTTTCACGAACACTCACCGGTAGTCCTGCTGTTTTTACTCACGGATTCCTTTCGGGTTTTCATCCGTGCCCGTTTTGCTTATGGACATACCGTCTCTTTTTTTTTTTACGAGGTCGCGCCCTTTCGGGTTTTCACGAACACTCGCCGGTAGTCCTGCTGTTTTTACTCATGGAGCCCTTTCGGGTTTTCATCCGTGCCCGTTTTGCTTATGGACATACCATTTTTTACATTTTTTATTATTATTTTTTTTTATTCTTTATATATATATATATATATATTTTTTTTTTTATCTCGTCAGCCTAAGGATGCTGCGGTAGTAGTTTAAAGACATTTCGGTCATTTGCAAGTTTTAGGACATTGCGGTCCATCATTAGTTTAAGAACATCTCGGTCCCCCGTCGCCGTATTTGAGGCGAATATCTAGTTTATTGACTTTTCGGTCTATGGGTCTTTCTCTATGACTGACCATGATGACCCCGGCGTATCCATCTTTTTCGGAGCATGCGGTTGTGGCGGGTTCACCTTCCAATTTTCGGACAGCGCGAACTTACCTTGTTGGTATTGGTCTTCAACCCAGTTCTTGAAGACGTAGCAATTCTCGATCAGATGACCTACTGTTTGGTGGTAAGGGCAATAATTAGGATTATTAGCATCGCCTGGCCGCAACGGACGTTTTGGACCCGGCAGATTGATGAGTCTGTCGCTCACTGCCAGCTCGAACAGTCCCCTTGTTTTATCTTGCTGAAACGAGTAAGGACGTTTCAACTTTTCCTGGAGGGGTTGCCGCTTGTTGCTTTGGCAAGCAACCGGTCTAGGGTTACCTGATTGTTGTTGAGCGCTGGCGACGAGGGCCGTTTTTCCTTTTCCTTTATTCTTTTTGTTCGGTCCCTTGTTTACGGGGCCGAGATTTTTTTCGAATAGCGTGCGATTACCTGGCTGAATGTTCTCGCAGCTTCTCAATTCCTTTATTTTCGAAATAGATTCCCCGAGAGAAAAGTTGGGGATAGCTTCTTCGTCAGAGTCGCTTTCAAAGGTGATAATTTGTGATCCCTTGAAGTCAGCTATATGACAGTTTGCGGCGGCTCCTTTGCGCTCATATATCGCATTTTTCCGATGTCTACAAGCTTCACACTTTGTCCTGTCGAAGTGTTGCTTTTGAGCGACATACCCTTGCCACCAACAGTTAAAGGACTCGCAGTCTTCGGTAGGATGTATGATCTTCTGATGATATAAACAGAAGTTAGGGTGCATCTCTACCTCAGAGAAAGAATTTTCTTCAGAGGGCGGTAGCTTCATTCCTACTGATAGAGCTTTGGCGAACCGTTTCCTTGTCTTGAATTTGTTTTTACCCGCAGTGTATGGCTTTTGATTTGACGGGAATACTTTGGTTCTTTCTAGTATGGCCATTTCACGCTCTTGATTGGCTTTTGCTTTCAGACGAATTTCACTTAGGAAGACATCGATCAACTCGTCTGATGGCTGTAGAATCTCCGGCTCAGGATTCGCCATTGGTTTCTCAGCGCAAGGAGCATCTTTATCATCCGTCAGTGAATGAGAAATCATATGACAAGTCGCTACGTAGTCTTCGGATTCATCCGATGTGTTTTCTCCATTGTTTTCATCCTTGACTAAAGAACAAGCTGCCCCCGGCGTGTCCGTCTTCTTTGGAGAGTGCGGCTGTGGTGGGTTTACCTTCCAGCTTTCAGACAGCGCGAACTTGCCTTGCAGGTATTGATCCTCGATCCATCCCTTAAAGACGAAACAATTCTCAATCGGGTGACTTACCGTTTGGTGGTAATGGCAATAATTGGAATTATTAAGATCGCCTGGCTGCGACAGACGCTTTGGACTCGGCAGATTGATGAGTCTGTTACGCACTGCCAGCTCGAACAGTCTTCTCGTTTTATTCTGAGGAAACAAGTAAGGACGTCCTAACCTCTCTTCGAGGGATGGGCATGGACGCACGTTGTTTTGGCGAACGACCGGCTTTGAGTTGCTCGACTGTTGTTGAGCATTGGCGACGACGATCGCTTTCCCTTTTCCTTTCTCATCTCGGGAATCTGATTTTGGAGGAGACGGTCTATGGCTTATCTGGTCCATTTAGGCTAATTTGTCAATCAAGGCCTGGAAGGTGGTCGGCCTGAAGAACATCATGAATTGTGAGATGGTCGCCTGCGGATCGAGAGTGCCCACAAACATGCCTACCGCAGGTGCCTCTTCTATGCGTTGTTCGCATTTCGACCATAGGTTCCGCCATCGTGTTGCGTATTGGACCCACGTTTCGCTTGGCCTTATCCTGGCATTTATCAGTGCTGTTATCGGGGTGCGTTCACTAGCACTCGCGAATCTTTGTGTAAACAGCAGCTCCATCTCCGCAAATGTTTTGACAGAGTCGTTAGGTAGCTCCGAATACCATTCAAATGCTGTTTCTGCTAAGCTGCCGACGAATTGGCGAAGCAACAGTTTGTCATTGCCTCCAGTGTTGCCGCATAAGGCCTTGAATTGCGCGACATGTTGATGTGGATTTCCTGTCCCTTTATATACGTGGAATTTAGGGATCGTGTATCCCGGCAGGTAACTGATTTGGTCATACCAGCTTGGATAGGGTCGTCCCGTTCTAACAGTTTGCCCAGCCGCTTCACTCGCCTGATGAGCTCGTATTTGCTGAGCTATATAGTCGTCAAGCGCGGCCTTGGAAATGGTTTCTTCCTTGGCTGCTGAAAGAGCCGGAGGAGGATCAGATATTTCCCCTCCGTCATTTCCGATAATGACTGGAGGGTCTTCAGCTGGAGGGTCCAGCTGTAACATCATCCCTACCATGTCTTGGAAGAGGAGTGCCATTTGTTTTATGTTAGCCGCTTGTTCTGTGGCTTCTGTGTCTTTCTTTTTGAGGATTCTACGTAAGAAGTCAGCATCAGTCTCTTGTTCGTGACGCTGCTCTGATAATTCTTCCGAACTTTCTTTCGGTTCGGTAAGTGCAGCCATCACAGTCATCATTTCCTGAAGCTTCTGTTGCTGCTCCTGGGCTTTCGTCACATATCGGGTGAGCGGTCGGTGACCCGTCGAAGCACGGTTTTCCTCCTTTCCGCAAGCCATATAAACAGTGTGCACCACCATGCCCCTAGATTTGGGGCGTTTGTGTTCGGTGTCTTTGTGATTTGCCAAAGACACAGGGGCTTTTTGCGGCCTCCCTTTTTGAGTGATTGGAGTTAAGGGAGCCGTTGTAGTGGGCATCCAAGTAGCTTTTGTTTTTTGTGGCTTGACAGAGTAATCCTTCTCCTGCCGCACCTTCATCTTTCTCTGTCGATGAAAATGGTTTTCATTAATCACTGACTCCTGGACCTGTCGCCAGACCTTGTAAATTTTAGAGGACAGCCGTTGAGGGGGCTGCTCTAGCTTCTTCTCTGGAATATTCTTCACAGATGAAGGAGTTCGCTTTAGCACCGCAGTAGGAGAGTTTCTGCACACCGAGTTCAGCAACTCAAAGCTGTTCCTGGTTGGAACAGCAGTATCGATCCCCACCATTAGAGTTGGAGGAGTAAGTCCAGAGGGGGAGTTGCCCCCAGCCTTCCTCACTCGGCGCCAGTAGCGACGTTGGGCATGTCGTGCTGATGGAGTTGTTTCAGCTATAGGGGTGACCTCCTCATGCCCCCTGTGTTGGTCAGAATATACTGGTACCAGCTTTTTAAAGATCGACGTCCGTTGCACGGGGATGGCTAACTTGTCAGAAGCAGACTTCTGAACATGGGAAGCAACCTTGGTGATTTTGCCAGGAACGGGAGTTGGAATGGCTATCCGCTTCGGGGTAACGCCTTCTGGAATGGCAGGCTTCTTCATGAGCCTGTTAGTGCTCTGACCTAGTCCGTTAAAAACTGAAGCAGTGGAGTTGGACGACCCGTTGAGAGGGGTCGCGGCAGTGGTAAGTCGATCGAAGACCGACTTCTTTGGAGCTTCTTGCAATGTCATTGGGGCGTTGAAGCTCATTGGTGGGAGCATGGTCCCAAAAAATAGTCCAGTGGTGGTTTGAGCCACCTGCTCCACCGGCATTTTGAAAAGGGAGGCCGCTTGGGACCCATAAGTCACTCCTCCAGCAATGACGGAGCAAGAGTTATCGCTGCGGGCGGTGCAGTTCGAAGCCATCGATTTTCTGTTTTCTGCATAAAGCAAGACACCAAATCTTAGTACCTCGAATCCACGGGCAACCACAACAAGCCGCGATTTGTTCGCGAACACGACACACAAAGTGTGGAGTGGAAAGAGGAAAAGGTCCCACCGGGCCAGCCAGAATCTGTTCCCCTCCGAACGGCGGCGCACAGGACCGCGATGGCCTAACGCTGAGATTCGGGGCAGATGCTATTTGGTTTTATCCGTCTACCTCTCCGAAAATGCCAAGTTGATTTATGGCACCGTGTATCGAAGGTTTAGACGGATGCGGCCGATGTAGCAGACTTTGTCAGATTCCCTCTCGCTTGAGGGGTTTTTGATTGTGGGGACGCTCTTCCCTGCAGGCGCAAGCCCCTGCAGTTAATTACGCTACCGCATCGCGGTAGCCACTTTCTCCTTCTCCAGAATTTCACTTCGTGTCGTGTGTTTTTGTTTTGTTTGTGGTCGCCCGTGGATTGTATACGGAGACCGAATAATGCCGTCGCCCGTAGGACGTGGACTAGTCCAAATCCGTATTTACTTAGATTTGGGTTTGGTGTTTTTAGTTTAAGAATGCATTAGTCGCGTTGCGGCTAAGATCAACTTAAACGTTCGTTAAGGATACAATAGTCCTGTTTGAGACTAAGATCAACTTAACGTGATAATTCATTTAATATCTGGCCATCGGGACTCGTCACCTCTCTAACGTCGTTGAAGGATTACAACGGCAGATGTCAGAGGAGTTCAGAGATGTACCCTTGAACCAAAGTCGATTTGGAGTTTTATAGTCCATTTAAATGTTTAAGGATACGTTAGCCGTATTTGGGGCTAAGATCAACTTAAACGGGACCGTTTAGATCCGGCAAAAGAGCATTTGGGAGCTCTATTGTTCCAGTTTAGAGACGTAGTGGTCCATGTTCCAGTTTAGGGACGTGGTGGTCCACCATTAGTTTAGGGACGTTTCGGTCCAACATTAGTTTAGGGACGTTTCGGTCCAACATTAGTTTAGGGACATTTCGGTCTACGAATTTAAGGACCCCGCAGTCCGTATTGATGTGTGGTCGTTGGGACCCGTCACCTCTTTGACGTCGTTGAGGAATTACAACGATGGATGTCAAAAGAGTTCAGAGATGTACCCTCGAACCGGATATAAATTGATTTGAGAGAGAGCATTTGTGCTCAGTTCAATTTAATTTAAGGACTTACGGCCAGAATTGGGCTAAATCCAGTTGAAAATGTTCAACATTTTATTTATTTTTAGTCCATTAGACCTGTGCTAGGGCTTTGCCCACATTTAAATAATGCATTGCATTACTTCTATTTTCTTGTTTGGGCTCTGCCCATAAAAGATGCAGAGCATCAATTTATTTTGGGCTCTGCAAGGCATCTGCATAGCATTTTATTATTTTTGTTTGAGCTTTGCCCATTTATAAATGATGCAGAGCATCAATTTAATTAGGCATGTTTGGTCTTTTAATTGGGCTTGGCCCTGCATTGCATTTGTTAGGTGCTTTGCGCCACTCACTGAGCGCAAGCGCTTGTGGTGAAGACACGTGTCATGCTCTGGTGAGCGCAGGCGCAACAGTGCAGCGCGCTGCGCTAGTGCGCTGCGCTGTTGCGCTGCTGACACGTGGCGCGCTCTGATGACCGCGCGCGCAACAGTGCAGTGCGCTGCGCTAGTGCGCTGCGCTGTTGCGCTGCTGACACGTGGCGCGCTCTGGTGAGTTGCGCCAACTCCAGAGAGCAAAGCTCTTATTTCAAGAGCGCATAGCGCAAGTGGTTTAGATGCTGATACGTGGCGCTCTCCCAAGAGCGCAACAGCGCAGTTTGCAAGTGCAAAGCACCAAGAATCTTTTAGATTCAAGAACAGAAGTGCAAAGCACTATTTGATTTCTTTATCTAATTTAGATCAAAGAAAAATAAGTTTTTTCTTGTTTTTCTTATTTCAGAGAACCAAAGGTTCATGAAAAGTGCAAAGTACTATTTTTATTTTATTTTTATTAAAGATCATTGATCTTGTTTTTTAGATCTATGATCTGTTCCTAAGAGAACTTTCTCTTTTTTCTAAAGGTTTTTACCTTTTTTTGTCTTGAGGAGTTTCTCAGAGTTCTCTTCTCTCCTTCTTTTTTTTTTTTAGAAAGATATTGATGCCTTTTAATTGAGGCCTAGGGTCCTTTTTATAGTGCCCATAAATTAGTTAAATTTGTTAAAGAGAACTTTCTCTGAGTGATTTGGGGAATTTTCCCCACCGTTGGATCTTTGATCCAAGGGCTTCTGCTTTGCAGAAGAAAATCTTCTTGTTTTAACAAGAACAGAAAAGATTTCTTAAAATTTTAATTCTGTTTGGCGCAGATGGCCAAGCGCGTGACACGTGTCGCTCAGCGCATCTGCGCTGACACGTGTCGCCCAGCGCAGCGCAGCTGAAGCGTTGCTTCCTTTAATAGAGCTTTGCTCTGATTGGGTGCGCCTTTTTGGGCGCTGCGCTGACGTATCAGCGCCTGACATGTGGCGCGTTGCGCCCGAGACTTGAAGCGTTGCTTCAGAATTTTTGAATTTTGAATTTCAACAGAGTTTTGCTCTAATTGGACGAAACACCCCTCAGCATCAACCTCACCTCCTCTGAAGCTCGAGCGCCGACAACAGCGACCACCACCACCCTCACCGTCAAGACCCCAGCAACCAAGCCGTCGCTGCCGAGAACTCGAGCTCGAGCCAAGTCGAGTTTTCGTGCCGCCCTTGTGTCGCGATCGTGCCGTTGACACTGCCATACCATCGTCAATACGCCGTCAGGTAAGTATAATACTTGCTTCATGCTAATATTACCTATTCAATTCAATTACCAATCAATTTCTTATATACTTTTCGTACGAACCAAAGTAATACAGGTGTTCGATACAAATCCCGATTTGAAAACCCTCGTTAAATTGACGAAAACTAATCACATAAAATGGCCTGAGTGATAACGAATATTGTGTTATGATTTGGCTGGAAAATACGGTCTTTAAAGATGTGATAGGTCTTTCCCATTTAGACCCGTTAAAACTGAAATTTTCCCGTACCTGAACCTTGTAAAAATCATAGTTAATTGGTTACATATCGGAATATTACGTTTGAGGGCTCATATCGAAGACAACTCGACAATATAGAACACCATAAGAGTTTTAATCTGTTTCTATGCTAAAAAGGTGACGGAAACTGGTTCGGAATGCGGCTCTGGATTGCAGTCCAGAGCAACACTGGCTGTCGATTCTCGTTTTTTAATACTTTCATCCTGCTGTATGAACATGTTATGATGCGGAAACTTATACCATAGCAAAGATAAATCTGTTATCTAACCATTGAAAGAGTTTTCATTCATTTTTACTATTGTTTACTATTTTAATTATATTTTAAATCAACAGAACATATAGCAGTCCCAATCAGGGACGGAACATATACTCCTTTATTGTACAATGCATAACATCTAGTACACCATGGATATTATCAATCCGTCTAGTGCGTTGGAAACCTAACTGATAACCCTAAATATTGTTCAACTATAGCATTGCTTAATTTTGAACCTAACAGGGTGAAAACTGCGTTACGAAATGGACTTTCAGTTCAGGAACTGAATTTCCAGCAGCGAACACTTAAAATGAAACGACTGTAACTTGCGAACCCGAAACCCGATTAACATGAAATCAATTTTTTTGAACTGCCGACTGAGTTACTTATTACTGCTTTTGTATCTTTTGCTTAATTCTGAACGCATGATTTAATACGAATTTTGTATGTTCATAAGATGCATAACGACTTGTACTGCATATAAACTGTTTAGCGGCATGGTTCACAGTTTTACCCGACTACAATACCTATAGTGATAGTGAACATTCGTGTTAATTCTCAGTGTATATTGCATTGTCGAACGTGTACAGTATCGGTGTGTTTGTGTCAAGTACGCCAATGAATGGTGAGTGAATCGTGACAATGAACCATACAGTGAACAGTGAATAAAATCGTGTTATTGATGCGTACTTGTACACAACTAGCTCATACTCATAAATAGTGAAACCTAGGGGAAAAGGGAAAATCGAAGTGGAAAAAAAATTGTATTTAGCGAGATTAGCGATTTTAGAGGATGATCATTCGAACAGCGACTGTTATATATATTAGGTTGGACCTAGCGGTCCAGCTGACAGAATTATGTCCCAGGCATTGTGGGCCGTAGTCTCGGGTATGTACGAGACCCTCGTTAAACATGATCACTCCTTTCTGCATCTCGCTTTCAAAATGACTTAGAGACCGATAGGGATACAGATCATACATTGCATCAGCTGGTGACATATTGATTGCCTGCATTTATTTATCTCCACCGTTATTACTGTTATTTTCCTTGTCCTTTGTGATTATTATAATATTGCTATTGCATCGCCTGACGACCTGATTATGCATGCTCAGAGTTTGAAGAAGACTGGATTCAGGAGTCAGGCCTACCTTTCGAGCTCGCAAAGATCTAGACGGTCGTGCCTTCAGTATTATTACCACTTTCAATAAGTCAACCTTGTATTCGCACTTGGTTAGTAGTTTCTTTTATTTCATTCTATTGTAAACTGTGAACAATGAAAGATGGTGTAATAAACTAGTAATGTATTTCCTTTACTCATGTGCTATAATTACTGATTACCATATAATGGTAGAAACCGAAGTGTAACTACGGTAGGATTATCCATGACCGTAGGAGCATGGCTGGCCTAGTCGCCTCCCGTATTCTGTATTTTAAGAACTTGGGTGAATGGTATCAGAGATGGTTCTTCAATAGTAGGTCTGTAGTTCGAAAACGAACCATTGTTCAAAGGTGGGGAGAATGTCGGGACCCGGTTCTTGCTCACGGAGCAAACTGCCACACGGAACAAAGTGCCATGCCAAGTGTCGTATTAAGCTGGCGGGGGCCACCTCTTGAATCCGTGGGGGCCACCTCTTGAGTCCATGGGACCCACTGTAGAACAATGGGGAATTTTCGGAATACATTCCGAAAGGGAACAGATCTGTACTATAAATGGAATGGTATCACTCTTCAAAACAGAGGCGCCTTTTAAGTGAACCGGAGCTACAGGAGCTTGAGAACTCCGTAGTTAAGCGTGCTCGGGCCAGGAAAGTGTTGGGATGGGTGATCTCCTGGGAAGTGGCCCCTGGTCGGGTTCGGTTCGCCCCGAAGGACAAAACCGTGCGGTTTCGGCTAAAGCGGACAATACTCTCTGTATTGGGGGTGAGGCGTGACAGTGTGCAAAGCACAGATCAAGTTGGGCTTATCAGGACCGTCGGCACCGGCCCAAGGGGCATTTTGGCCGGTCGGATCTCGAGGTCTTGTCTCGAGATTCGTGCCATGTTGGTATTTCTGTGTTTACTCCATTTTGCACATGTTTGATTTTTCTGAAACTTTTCATTTCTCCGTGTATTGCACGTGCAACTCTTGGGCTTCCAAAAATTAAAAAGGAAAATCGAAAAAAATAATTAGGTCTGAAGAGCTTCGAACATACAGGTTATGTCACGGCAGTGTAGAGACTTTACCAGTGAGCTACAAATTACTTCTTACATTTATTAAACAAATTTAACTTATAACTCTACACAAGCTGTAATACCCTTTTCTGTATAATAACAAGAATTTTCTATACAGTGATTTTAGAGTCGTTACACGTTCACACCCGTGCTCCTTGGTCGCCACCTGCAGACAAACCTGGTCCCCTACAATCAGCACAATCCTCCCTGCTCCTGGACTCCCCTTCCACCACCTCGCTGAGCACTTCCGATGAGTCTCATATTCTTCGCATGTGCTCTCTTACCGACATCTGTGCCTCTACTGACCCGGTCGTTGATTCTCCGCAACCTCGCGTGCTCACCAGCTGTCACACATTACCTATAACACTTCTTGCCACGGTTTCGGTCGAGCCCACCTGCTTTACCTAAACATCCAAGGACCCGTCGTGGCATGCAACTATATCCTCTAAATTCGATGCTCTACTTCGCAATGGCACATGGTCGCTCCTCCCTCACCAATCTCATTTCAATATCATCAGGTGCAAATGGGTGTTTAAACTGAAACATCATACTGATGGTTCGATTAAGCATGACAAGGCACAGCTCGTAGCCAAGGGGTTTCAGCAACAACCCGGTGTCAGCTATTTCGACACTTTCAGTCCAGTTATCAAGTTCACGATGGTTCGCTTGATCCTTGCAATTGCGATTAGTTCGGGTTGACTAGTGTGACAGCTGGATGTATCAAATGCATTTTTATATGGTCGTTTCGAGGAAGTGGTCTATATGGATCAGCCCCCGGGCTTCACTCACCCCCCAATTTCTCAATCATGTCTGTCGACTGCATCCTCTCTTCATGGACTTCGTCAGACTCCTCGTGCTTGGTTCAACTGAGTACCAGACTCCTTCATCTCAGCTTCCTTAGTTTCAAGACAGATACTTCGCTGTTCTTTCGTTGAAACCGACGCTCACGAATTTATATCTTGAATTATGTCGACGATATTTTAATCACTGGTTCCGATCAAGAGGGTGTCACTGACCTTATTGCCTCTCTTCAACAGGACTTCTCCATTCATGACCTTACCGCCGCTCACTATTTCCTTAGGATAAAACTCTGTCTTCATCCCGACGGTTGCCACTTAATTATCTCAATCTCAATATATTGTGAATATTCTTAAATGCTTCAAAATGATTGTCATGCGCTTGATGTCCACACCCACAGCCACCATTACGACTACCGATGATCCGCTTTCCACTCCCCACACCGATCCATCTATGTATCATAATATTGCCGGCGCTCTTCAATATGTCACCATCAGTCACCCCGATATCTTCTTCACAGTTAATCAGGCATGTCAGCATATGCATGCTCCTAAAGAGAACCAGTGACCGCTGGTTAAGCGAATACTTTGCTATCTTCAAGGTATGCATTCTCATGGCCTTCTTCTCAACAGAGATTCACTGCGTCATTTGCATGCTTTCGGTGATGCTGACTGGGCTGAGAATAATGAGGATCGTCGTTCCACCAGCGGCTACACTATTTTCTTGGGTCGCAATCTCATTTTATGGAGCTCCAAGAAATAAGTAATGGTCGCTCGCTCAAGCACAGAGGCTGAATACAAGATACTTGTGAATGCCACGGCTGAACTCATTTGGCTTCAATCCTTACTTCACGAGCTTGGGTTCAATCATTTCCCATCGGTGCTGTGGTGTGAAAACATTGGCGCTATTTATCTTGTTGTTAATCCTGTTTTTCATGCTCGCACTAAACACAATGAAATTGACTTTCATTTTGTTCGCGAACGTGTCGCTGAAAACCAACTCATTGTGCGCTACATCTCTACGCATGATTAACGTGTCGATACTCTTATCAAGCCCCTATCGAGACAACTCTCTATCGAGCAACGAATCAAGCTCAACGTCGTCCAGCCGCCGTTCGGCTTGAGGGGGCGTAATAACGAACCAAAGCAATTAGGTCCAGAATCAGACAACAGACGTCTAACCATATCGACAGAGGTCTGATCCTTTCAGGTCAGACGATTGACCATGGCTAACAGAGCGCGGCCAGATGTATGTCTCCAATCCAGACGTCTGGGTTAGAGTCTCAGGTTGAGATAAAAACTATCGGCAGATGTCTGTCCATATATGGATTAGACATCTATCCCTGTCAAGTGCAGAATTGTTTGGAAATATTTCATTGGAAGATTTTGAGAGATTCAGTTGTAACAATATATTTGAAAATTTGTGTATGATTGATCTGGTTGTAATCAAAATACATATATGAAATAATATATAAAGAAATTAGTTTCTCTACAAGATATATATCCAGCACATACACATGGAGCAAATGTGCAAACCCCTAGTGCATATATAATGATGGCACAATAACAAGCATGTTGGGTTCATGAAAATGCCTGCAAATGCTGCAATGCGATGTTTCAAGAAAGGCAAAGCAAGTGCGTGGGCATCATGAGATTGAACAGCAAGAAATGAAGCAGCATGAGTTGTCAAGTGGAGAGCCACAGTGAAGAAATTAACTATATGTAGCTAGCTACAGCATAAGCTTTGATTGCTTTCAAAGACCAGAGAAAGAAATGGCCAGAGAGCTACATATATATTATCAAAAACCTTATTATTACCCTTTTGAGACATCGATGCAATGATGCAGATCTACATAGATACAGTGCATGCACTATATGCACACATCTAGATACAGTAAACTTGCAATTAATAATAATGAAGCACAATGTAGAGAGCCCATATAGCCAACTGGTAAATAATCTTTGCAATCCAGCAAGATGCCTGTAGTTCAAACTCCACCAGATATATATATGAAATTGGACAACATGCATACGGTAGTAATTAATCAGAAAATTAACTTTACTTAACTGAAGAAAAATCCTCATCATTCTTCCATTCTCTTCTTCCTCTAGATGATGAGAAGTTTATCATATGAGAAACCAACAATTCTTAGACTTTAGTAACATGATTAAAACATAGAAAAAGTAATTAATACATCTAACAACATAGTAATGAAAATAGGAAAGAAGAAGAAAGAAGAAGAAAACGAAGAAATGTTTGGATATCCCAATATTTCCAAACTCAATATGGAGGCCGAGCATTGCCTCCGCTTGCCCAGCCGTAGGCATCGGCCGGCAGCTGCACATTGTTAAGTACGTTCGGCGGGAGCGTGTTGAACATGGCGGCGGCTCCGTTAGGATCCGGCAGCAGCTGCTGTGGCTGCATCTGAGGTGGCGATCCCAGCGCCTGCGGCTGGCCTTGGTTCTCCTCCTCCTCGAGCGGCAGCCTCTCGTAGGCTGCGTTTCCAAAAGAAGCAGCCATGATCACGACAGGGCCGGATGCGATTAATGCCCCGACTACACTTCCTCCGACAACTTGGCCTTGCCCGCCTGCTAAGTATACCGTTAGGCCGGTTGCTGCAGGTAAGGCCGGCGGGGGTAAGAAAGATCCCGAAACGGATAGAATCTCAAACCTGCATAGCAAGACATATAAGATTAGTCGGAAGATATTATCTGATATGAAGTGAAAACATAACATTATTTATAGAAAAAAAATTATCTGATATTAATTAGAAGCATTCCTTTGATATTTCCAAACAATATATCTAATGATTTCTGGTTCACCAAAAATCCTTACAAAAAATAAGGAAACTTGTTATTTCCAAACAATATATCTAATGATTTCTGGTTCACCAAAAATCCTTACAAAAAATAAGGAAACTTGTTATTTCCAAACAATATATCTAATGATTTCTGGTTCACCAAAAATCCTTACAAAAAATAAAGAAACTTATTACTGGTGTATTCATCGAAAATTGGAAACAGTGGTATATATCTTTTAGATGGTTGTCTTTCTGATTGTACCGAAACAAATAATAGGTCTTAATGTTCTTACATGCTTCGTTACAAGCACTAATAGCCTTTAATATTTCCGGCAAAAAATGGTTTGAGGATCATCATATATATCATAGTATTTGTACTTAATTCTTTCTAAAATGTAGAAATTTAAAGTTAATTAATTATTCCTTTTATTGGAATTGAACAAGCCACCCTCAGATCTTAAACTCACCGGCCATGAAGGCTGACAACGGCACCAGGGGAGGCAGGCTGACGGAGGGTGACGTTGGTTACGGAGCCCGCCCCACTGAGGACGCAAACCCCGCACTGCCGGCGGAGAGCGAAGGTCGATACACTCTCCACGATGTCGCACCCTCCGGCGATCTCGATCACATGGGACCTCAAAGCATTGGCGCTGTCCCGGGTGATGATAATCGGCGGCTTCGGCTTGTTCTTCGATCCAGCAGGCCGGCCGCGGGGCCTACGGGTGATCTCCCCGTCCCCGCTCGAATTGTTCAGCATGGGGATCAGCTCTTTGCTGCCGCTGCCGTTGTGATCTCCGTTGCTGCTTCCATTGTTGTTGATGTTTTCATCGAGCTCTCGTTTCTTGCTTGTGTTGCTGTTGTCGTCCTCGGATTTCGGCTGCTGTTGCTGGTGATGCAGCTGTTGGAACTGGTGGTGGAAGTCGCGTGTGTGGAATTGTGGAAGAAGATGATGTCCATGCGACGACGCTGTTACTCGATCCATAATAGGATTTTGTTTATTTTGATCGTAATAATTTTAATTTCTTGAATCCTACGATATAGAACAGTGAAAAGAGAGCATAATTAAGGAACTTAAATAAGAAGAGAAAAAAGAAAAGACCAGCCTCACCTTTAGCTTTCTCTTTTCTAAGGATGGAATCAAGAACTAGCTAGCGAGGATAGCTATAAGCTATATCTAGAGATGGATCTAGGCAACTTGTCATGCCGCAAGAGACTCATGATCGTATAATTTACTAACTTCTTGTTGATGTTGGTGTTGGTTCTATATATGATGGCATGCATGTGGTTGAGGATTTGGAGGGAGAGCAGGAGGAGGATGGAATGAGTTTGGGATGTGTTTTTTTCTTCTTTTTTTCCTTTCCTTTTCTTTCTTTCTTTCTTTTTTTTTTGTTGGGAGTTTTAGGGGAGAGTTATGGTTAGGGTTAGTTCAAAGGGGATGAATAAGCATATAGGGAAGAAGGAAGAGAGAGAGAGAGAGAGAGAGAGAGAGAGAGAGTACACAAAATGAATGGATGTGTTTGGTTTGGATAATAAGCCAGCGTGCGCACATGTGCGGTGGATGGGGCCCACACCTCTCTCCCTGTTTGATGATCCTCTTTGTTTTCTTCCTCCCTCCCTTCAATATTTGTCTTTCCTTTTTTATTTAGAGCATGTTTGGCAAATATAAATGGATTAGAGTTGAGGAAAAAAAGAAAGTAAAGAAAAAAAATGAGATTATAAGAAAATAGTGGATTTGTTTGTATGGAAAAAAGAAAGTGAAAAGGATGTAGACACTGCTGCAGATCCTCATATGGACGGTTTAATCTGTTACCATAAACCATTTGGGTCTCGATTGTGACCGTTACAGACCCGTTATGCAAAACTCTGTAACCATATGTCCGGCAACGATTTAAACCGCTACTGTAGATAAATATAGTAATGGTTTAATATGTTACCATAGAGGAGGCGTTGCCTATACCGGTTCAGATTATTGAACCAATCCTGGATAGGTCCCACATCTATGGTAATGGTAATAACGGTTACCATTTGAAAAGGTAACTGTTTAAACCGTTACAATTAGGAAGATATGGTAACAGTTTTCACCGTTACCATATCTTATAAGCTAATTGATACCTGATGTCTTTCACGTATCGGTTAGTTGATGTCCCCTATGGTAACGGTTATACACGTGACTATAGAAAAGCGGTCACGGTTATAACTGTTACAACTGAAGAACTGATTCTTTTTAAAATGGAAAATTCCATGCCCCATGCACGATGCTTTTAATCACAAGCAGCAACAGATAATAATATCCAGAATATCAAATCTCACGCAGTTATAATAAACAACAAGTAATATTAACTGAAGCGCAAGTAGTAATAAACAAAAAATATATACAATATGTAGAATCACCAAATCAACCGACAAGCAAATGTTTGTATCAACAAAAAAATAAGTTTATGATCCACGGGACGATCCACCTGCATCGTCCCATAGCCTGAAGAAACTCCCTAACTCTTCCGGTGTGGTCTGGCGGATGGACTCGGCGTGCGACTGCCTCAGATCCCAAACTTCCACCATAAGGTTCTGCAGCCGCTTCCACATCTGCTGATGCTCATGCTGATGCTGCGCCACCTGGTCGCAGAGATAACGAATATCCTCCTGCGACGTAGCTGCCGCATCTGCCTGCATCAGGGTCACGGTGTACTCGTGAACGGACGCATGCCTAGCAAAGTGTCGGTGGGCCCCGGGACCAACCCCGCGCTTAAAGCTACCGTGATGCCCGCCGGATAGCGAATCCATAACAAGGACAATGGCGGTAATCGGGTTGTCGGGGCCACATCCTAAGGCTTCCGTCCTCTCCAAGAACCGGATCTGTAAAAAAAACACATACGTGTTAACTTAAAATATAGGATCGGCTAATTATATGAAACTTACCATGTACTCATCCGTGCGAACCATCCCTTGGCAGCATTGTAGTTGGCAGGGTTTTTTCATTTCTCTAATAAAATCAGGATTTATTTTAATAAGTAATTTGCGACAAAGAAAACATATATTCTTAAACGTTGAAATACTCACGAGCCGGTGCTAAGCGCTAGCCTGCAAGCGCTTTCTTTGGATTGAAACATCGTGGTTTCTGATGTCGTTATTTCGGTTCTTCTTGTTGCGAAACGTCGCCGCCTTGCAAATATAAAGAAGATTATATTATATAATTCAAAATATGATTTCATGTTATATTATTATAATCTTAAAAATTAAGTTTATACCTGAACTTCCTCACGCTTATAATATGCGATCAGTCACGGCCAATCCTTTCTCAGGACATCCAGCACTATGGAATCTATCATCGCGCTCCGCTCCTCCTCAGTCGCTACGGCCGGGGAAATGTAATGACGCATCTTTACGTCATTTCGGCGCCTTCTCTTAAGAACCTGACACTCGGATATGTCCCAGCTAATGGCGCGATGTAGATCGAACGGCACGTGCACGCCATCCTCGCCAGTGACGCCGATGAATCTTTAATGTCTCTCGGCTTGAAATTACAAAATTTTAAGTATATATATATATATAACGACAATTAAAATTTCAATGTATAAAAGGGTATGTGATACTGTAGCATTCGCAAAAAACTGTCGAACTAACTCGGTCTTATGTGGGGTCCACATCTGATGGAGCGGGTATTTATAGTAAGTATGGATCTCCATTCCCATGTAATCCCCCCCACTTGGTCGAGTAATCGCTAATAGGCACACCGTGCTTGTTCCACCCAAGCATCCATGGAACAACGCCTGTGGGTGGCCTGGAGCAGGCGGGTGTAGTAAGACCGCTCCTCCTAACACTGGTGGAGCCTGCAAAAAAATAGATATACAAACACAATATTATAATAATCAGAATATATATATATAGCATTTGATAAATTTAAATTACAATAGTTATTTAAAAATTTTAGGCAATAACGATTATACATGTCGTTCCTAGGGTGGCGCTAAAACCGGCGACAGACGCCAGCATGCCAATACTATGCAGACCTGTAAACAATAAACTGTTAAATGATTCGATAGAATTATTTTAATAGATAACAAAAAAATCAATATATAACTATATACCATATGCAGAAAGAGTGACTGGAGTAGGAGGATCTGCTATCTCGCTAATAGGGGTAGGCAGCGGGTCCTGTGGCGCTGCGGCTGTTGATGGTGTCGAGGGTCCTGTAGCGATGGTAAGCGGGACGCTGGTCGGGCCTGCTGCAGCTGCTGGGGCGCTAGTATAGAGCGTGCGGGAAGGGATAGGTGCTGCTGCAACAGCTGCTACTACTGAGCTCCCATCTATCTGGTCAAGATATTTTTTCTTATGACGTTTAGAGCCTGAGCCATAACCTCCCATCAGACCCTACATATTTATCTAAATATTAAAATTTTACTTATAATCATTATATAATTTAAAATATTTAGTTTAATTTCATTACCTAGCACGTTTGTTCGGTGCATTAGCTGAAGAATCGTTAGGCAAATAATCGAAATCTTGATCTGTGACAATCAATTAGCCGATGTCACGTCTTATTAACGTATTGGATGGCACATAATAGTTTGGATCGTTGGTACGTTTAACAGAAGAACTGAGATGAGTTATCACCTCTTCCTCGTCACTCTCATCTTCAGACTTATTCAACGTCGGCACATTATAATAATCTCTTGGTTTCCAATGACAAACAGCACTCCAGTCAACCTTTTTCAAGTCATGAGAATAATATATTTGTGTTGCCATTGAGAGAAAGATAAAATTATTGTATTCGTAGAATGTCCGTTTGGTGTTTACCAAAATGAGTTTGTATTCATCGAACTCATACCCCATTCAGACTTGGTAACGTACCATCTACATTGGAATATAAAAAAGGGGACAATCTTATACGTGTATGAGACTGCCATAACCTTCTCAAGAACGCTGTAGTAAGAATTTTCTTTGTCTCCGGAGGCTGCAACACCGCTATTTTGCGTAGCTCAAATACATTCCGTCCTTTCGATCTCAAATTTGTAGTCGAAAATCCCATACCCGTTGTAAAATGTAGCTGCAATCGATGGATCGATTAAAAAGTTCTGAACCTCTCTATCAATCCTCTCTCCACTATTCATTTGTCTGTCGACTTCTTCTCTACACCAAGTGACAAAAATGCCCCTATATTCTTCTTCGATACTATCATTCGACCACGTCTTAGGATTCAATCTCTTGAGTATAGTTTTGTACGATCTGTTCGTTAATTTACAGTTTTAACAGTTAAATTATATTTAATTTCAAATGGTTTAAATGGATGAAATTAGAAAAACTTACTTTGCATATTTAGCAAAACATTTGCTGTTTAACAAGATGAATGCTTGTAAACCGCTAATGAGATCGTAAGACATGTTTTTAACCTTCCTGCTCCAATGGGACCGTCGAGAACACGCGGCGGTTTCTTCAACTTTGTCTTGATATCGTCGTTAAGGAAACGAGTACATAAAGACGTGATTTCTTCCGAGAGATAACTTTCCATAATAAAATCTTCAAGGAGATACTTGTTGCAGATATAGTTTTTTAAAGTTTATAGATATCTGTTGAAAATAATATATATTAATAATTCACGATAATATTTTGCAATTTAAATGATTAATAATAAGCATTTTCATACCTCTCGATGGGATACATCCAACGGTAATACACCGGACCACCAATCTTGAGCTCGGTTGCCAAATAGACGGACAGATGAATAATAATGTCGAAAAAGGAAGGTGAAAAGATAGTTTCGAACTTGCAGAGGATCAAAGGAAAATCTTTTTCGAGCTCTACTATCTCATTGACGTCCATGATTTTGTAACACAATTGGCAAAAATACATGTGAAAGTCGTTAAGAACGAGACTAACTTCGAATTTTACCGATACTCCGAGGCATAAACGAATAAGATATTGCATCAATATGTGGTAGTCATGACTCTTGAGTCCTACGATTTTCCATTTTCTAATTATACCTGTTTGAAAATGTTTGATGAGAAACTATCGGGTACTTTCAATTCTTTCAATACCCGCAGAAACCGCCGCTTCTCCTCGTTGTCCAGATTGTACATTGCCGGTGAGATATCGTAATAACCCGGTTTACCAGCCACATGCCGAGAATGCAATTCTTCTTTAATGAACAAACCATCCAAATTCATAAAATCACGACGGACGTTGAAATTGTCCTTCATTTTTCATCTTTACACTGCAGAAGATTGATGACATATTCAGAGACAACCTTCTCGATATGCATGACATATAAATTATGGTGCAGCGGTAGATCAAACCAATACGAAAATTGAAATAAACCACTTAGTTTCTTCCAATCGGTTGGGAATGGCATTACTTCTTTATTTTTTTTCTTTCCGAATGTGACATTCTAATAACCTCTCCATTATTGCAATATGTCGTTATCGTACAATAGTTTAGGAAGCCTACCAATCTGCGTCTTTCCGTTGAACAATTCTTCATTCTTTCAGAATCTACGAGTGATAATCAAGAAAGGTCGGTGACCCATAAACGACTCTTTCCCGCTAAATTTCAAGTATACAACGCTCCTATGAAAATTACAACTGGGGCACACAAGCTTACCTTGACTTGTCCACTTCGACAGTATGCCGTAGGCAGTGTTTCCCTACTAAAAGAGTAAAGCTCTGTTCAAAACTCAAGAGGCAGCGCCTCACGTGTCTGCCACGAGGGCGCCAGCGCCAGAGTTAAAAACTCTCAAATGAGCAGCGACCGTGTGCAAAGCACACAAAACTCAAGAGGCAACGCCTCACGTGTCTGCCACGAGAGCGCCAGCGCTAGAGTTAAAAACTCTCAAATGAGCAGCGCCCGTGTGCAAAGCACATAAAACTCAAAAGGCAAGGCCTCACGTGCCTGCTACGAGGGTGCCAGCGTTAGAATTAAAAACTCTTATTGGCGCCACACATGCACAGTACGTGAGCGTCGGCGCCTAATAGAATTAAATTATACTCTCTGTTAAACAGACCCATTGGATCAAAAGATCCAACGGAGATGATAAATTATCAGAATGCAGAATTAAATTCTGTTGAGAAAATATTTCTCAAATCTTTCTAAAGAAGAATGATTGCCCTCTGTAAAATAGAGTGTCGTTGGATTAAAAATTCAATGATGATTAAAGAATCACCGATCTACAGAATAAATACTGTGTGAGAAAATATTTCCCTAATCTTGTTAAAAACATAAAAAAATACCTTCCGTAAAACAGAAACTCTTGGATCAAAGATCCAATGATGGGTGAAATCCCCAAATCAATTAAGATCTCTCAATGAGAGATTTCTTCAACTAATCAATAGGCTTGCCTCTACTATATAAAGGACTCAAGACTTCAAATGTAATGCAGAGGAACCCCCCTCCATAAGTTTTGAGAAAAAAGCAGAAAACTTCAAAAAAGAAGGGAGAAGATCTCCCTTCTAAAAAATAACTCTAGGTAAATAAAAAAAAAGAAGAAATCAAAGCATCTCTTTTGCCTATTGAAGGGTTTAACCCTTTTAAAAAGAAGAACTTAATTCTTTCTCTAGATTTAAGATCCACAAGACAAGTCTCCCATCAATTGAGAATTTAATTCTCATTGGGACGAACTTGTTCTTGGAGATCAAACATTCAGAAAAGAACAAGAGAATTGAACTCCTCAGAACAAAATATACAAGGAAAAGAACTCAGCGTCCAACGCCTCACGTGCCCCTCACGTGGGCGCTACAAAATAAGGAATTCTTAGCACTCATTGGCTGGCGCACAGCGCCCAGTGCCTCACGTGCCCCTCACGTGGGCGCTACATAATAAGGAGTGCTTAGCACTCAGTAGCTAACGCCCAGCGCCTTACGTGCCCCTCACGTGGGTGCTACAAAATAAGGAGTGCTTAGAACTCAGTGGTGCGGCGTCCAGCGCCCAACGTCTCACGTGACCCTTACGTGGGTGCCACAGAACATAAAAGTGCTTGACACTCATCATTCTGTGTGTAGCGCCTCACGTGCTTCGCACGTGGGCGCCATAAATAGTGCTCAGCACTCTATATAGGCAAAAGAAAAGAAAGAGTAAAGTGTGAGCGTCAGAACTTACATAAGTGCTCAGCACTTTTTGCAAGAAAAGGGGACTGAGCCAAAACCAGGGCTTAGCACTTCTTTTAAATAAAAGAAAACTGAGTGGGTCAAGCCCAAGTTGGCTAGGTCTCTAATTCAGATCAATTGAGACTATGGGTTCATTGTTTCCCAAATATGACTCTTGATATCCAAGATGATATTCATTCCATATTTCATAAGTTAATCTTAGTCCCCCAAAAATGGCTTATGATTTTTTGATGGTCCACCATGATCTCTTCTCTCAGACACGGGAATTGGTTCAAGGGTACATCTCTCCATACCTCTGATGTATGCCATTGTAATTCCTCAAAATCTTCAGAGAGATGGCGGGTCCCAACAAGTTGCTTTTGGGTGCACTTCCCAAGCTGACGTGCACACCTTAAACCAAACCACGCCCAAAATAGGTGTATCCTATATCATCGCCGTACATCCCGTCACGTAACAAATATTCGGGCATAAAATGGTGATCTACGGACCGAAACGTCCTAAAACTAACTACGGACTGTAACGTCCTTAAACTAAAACCCTCACCTCAAAAATGGTGATCTACGGACTGTAACGTCCTCAAACTACTACGGACCGTAACGTCCTTAAACTAAAACCCTCACCTCAAAAATGGTGATCTACGGACCGTAACGTGCTTAAACTAAAACCCTCACTTCTAAAATGGTGATTTATGGACCGGAACGTCCTTAAACTAAACCCTCGCCTCAAAAGTGGTGATCTACGGACCAAAACGTTCTTAAACTAACAACGGACCATAACGTCCTTAAACTAACAACGGACCGTAACGTTCTTAAACTAAAACAATAGAGCCTACATGCTCTTCTGTTGGATCTGAATGATCCTAAAACTCTGTTAAGTAGATCTTACTCTCAAATTGGACTAACGTATCCTAAAAAAAAATTTAAGTCGATCTTGATGTCAAAACAGATTAATGATCCTTAAATCAACCCAAACCCAAATCTAAGATATACGGATTTGGACCAATCCACACTCTACGGGAGAAAACATAAATTAGTCTCCGTATACAATCCATGGGCAACTAAAAATAAAACAAACACACACGACACGAAGTGAACTTCTGGAGCAGGAGAAAATGGTTATCACGATGCGATAACGTAATTAATTGCAGGGTCTTGCGCCTACAGGGAAAAGCGTCCCCACAATCAAAAAACCCTCGCAAACGAGGGGAATTTGACGAAGTCTGCTACAACGGCCGCATCCATCCAAACCTCCGATATACGGTGCCATAAATCAACTTGGCATTTTCGAAGAAGTGGATGGATAAACCCAAATAGCATCTAACCCCAAATTCAAGCAAGACGATCCATCCCGGTTTCTTCTCTGTTTTTGGCGGGAAACAGATTCTGGCACGTCCGGTGGGACCTTTTTCTCTTTCCACTCCACACTTCATGTGTCGTGTTCGCGAACAAATCGCGGTTTACTATGGTTGCTCTTGGATTCGAGATACTAAGATTTGGTGTCTTGTTCCTCTGCAGAGAAAAGAAGATCAATGGCTTCCAATTGTACCTGCAACAGCTACTCCCGCTCCGTCCCCACTGGAGGAGTGACATACGGGCCAAATGCGGCCTGCATCTTTTCAATACCAGTGGAACAGGTGACTCAGGCCACTACTGGATTATTCTTCGGGACCATGCTCCCGCTAGCAAGGTTCAGCGCCCCAGTGCCATCACTGGAAGCTCCAAAGAAGTCGGTTTTCGATCGACTTGCAACCACCACGGCCCCTCTCAACGGGTCATCTAGGTCTGCCACCTCAGTCTTTAAAAGGCTGAGCCAAAGCTCAAGTGAACCCGTAAAGAGGCTCGGAATACCTGAAGGGGTTATCCCGAAATGGATAGCCATTCCAGCTCCTGCAGGTGAAGTCGTCAAAGGGGCTTCTCCTACTAAAAGATCGGTCTTCGCAAGATTGGCCATTCCAACTCTTGCTGTAATTCCCCGTTTTCTTCAATGAGAATCGTTCTATACTTTTCCTAGTTCCCCAAATATTAACCCTATTTTTCTTCTATTTATCTTGTGTGAAAATATGTTGATTAGGTTTTAATATTTAAAGTTTCTTCCAAAACAAAATAAACACAAAGAAAATACTGAAACCTAAAACCCTTAAACCAACCCAGCCCAAAACGAGGATTTAAATTAACTTAAAACGAGCCCAAAAAAAAATTTATGTATATATATATATAAAACCCAGCCCACCCAAATTTTTAAATAAAATCCCTAAATTCATTTAGCCCCAGCCCGTTCCTTGCTCAGCCAACTTCTGATTTTATTTTTTTTAAAGGGAATTGTTTTTTTTAAACCGGCCCAATCCCTTCGGCCCGCCTCCATCAAACCCGACCCGACCGCACTCCTGTTCATCTCCTTCACTCCAACGGTAACCTCCACTGTTCACGCGCACGATCCCTTTCCTCCGCCGCGCCTCACGCCCACGCCCACGCCCCCGCTCCTGCCGTTACACCCACGGTTTCAACCTCGTCTCCAACTCCTCTCGTCACTCTCCCTCTCCAACTCACTTCTCATCTCTCTCTCTACACCCACCGAGCCCCCAACCTCGAACAATCCACTGCAACCTCCACCTCCGACGACGACAACCCCCTCGGCAACCCTTGATCACTCCTCCTCCACCAACCTTCTCCTTCTACGACTTCACACCCTTCATCAACCGAGCCCTCGCCAAGCATCCCCTGCACTCCCAAACCCACTTGCACCCAACCACGGTCACCGCTGCAACCGACGCCAACGAGCCCCCCCACTTCACCTGAACCACCTCTGCGACGCTCTACATCCTCAGCACCATCCTCATCACTCCAAACCCAACCCCCACTGCTCCCCCTCTTCAAAATTCCAAAACCCATTTTCAAACATTTTCCCCCTCACTGTGAACTTCACTGTGCACGTTGCCGGAGCGACGCCGTCGACCGTCGTCGACCCCAGTACACTCGCAAAGGATTATCAAGCACCCCTCAACGTCCAGTGACCGTGCAACGACTCCAGACAACTCCGACGCAAGATCCGCATCTCGATCCAAGCTCGCACGAATCGGTTTCACGGCGTACATCGCGCGTTTGTGACGCTGTTGCTGCCTTGCGACCCCGAGGCGTTTCCAGGCAAGTGTTTACTTGCTTCATGCTAATATATTAGTGGTACAAACCTAAAATATCTAGTTTACGGAATTGCCGATTACCGATACATAATGTGACCTATGTGTTCGATGCTAGATCCCAATGGAAATAATAATTTATTTTGACGGAAACTGATATTTTCTATTGGCCCATTTGATGATAAATATTGTGTATGAATCTCGCTGGAAAACACGATTGTTAGTGGCAAAAATGGATACCCCCAAATATGATGTTAAAACTAATATTTTTCTCGTATCTGAAAATGAATAAAATCACCGTATATTACATACATACTGGAATGATGCGTTCGAGGGCTTAAATCGAAGCCGACTCGACGAACTTTAACCCTATGTAAAATTTCAATGATTTCTATTCTGTAACCGTGATGATAATCAGATCGGAATGCGACTCTGGACTGCAGTCCAGAGCGTTTCTGATTATTGTGTACTGTCCCAATACCTGTGTCACTGTGGTTCGTGAAGTTGTATGTTGCGGAACTCTACAGTAGATTAAAGATAACTCTGTTATCTAAATAAAACAGGTGGTTCCATTCCGTTTCATCACCATTTGCTATTTTAAACTGTATTTAAAAGGGCAGAACGTGTAACTGTCCAGAACAGATCCAGAAATGACACACTGAGGTTAAACTGTGTATAACTTTCAACGTAAAGATGCGATTGAGGATCCGTCTATTGCGTTGAATACTCCATTGAAAACCCTAGATTTCATTCACTATAACATCGCTAAATTCTAAGCCCAAATGGGTGCAATTCGTGTCGCGAAACGGACGTTCAGTTCTGAAACTGAATTTCCAGCCGCGAGCACTTAAAATGAAACAGCTATATCTTGAAAACCGGAATCCCGATTGAACTGAAACAAATTCTGATGAATTGCTGACTGAGTGTTCTATTTATCTTACTTGTATCATTTTGCTGAATTCTTAACATATTAATTCATGCAATTTATTTTAGTTAATGACATGCATGTTGATTCATAACATACAGAGTTTATTAGTAATATACATACATATATCATACCCTTGCCATATACTCAGTGTTAGTGCGTGTGGACATTGCATTATCATGCGTGATAGATGTTGGTTTAGGAGTGACGAGTACACCAATGGAAAGTGAATATTCGTGACAGTGATTGATACAGTGAACAGTGATAAAACCATGCCATTGGTATACTTGTACACGACTAGATCAAGATCATAAATAGTGTAAACCTGGGAAAAAAGGGGAAATCAAAGTGGAAAGAGTATCATATTTAGCGGGACCGTGTTTAGAGGATGATCATTCGAACCGTGATACTGATACATGTAGGATAGGATCTAGCGATCCGGCTGACAGGGTTATGTCCCGAGCATGTGGGGCGTTGTCTCGGGTATGTACGAGACTCCTGTTAAACATGATCCTCCTTCCACTATGTGATTTCAAACATGACCTAGAGACCGATAGGGACACTTAATATATTCTGCATCATATAGTGACATAGTGATTACTTGCATTGTTCCTACACCAGTATTACCTCATTATATCTGTTTCATCTTATTATGATAATATTGTTATTGTGTCGCTCTGACGACCTGAGTATGCATGCTCAGATTCCGCGGAAGGACCAGTACAGGAGACGGATCTACCCTTTGAGTTCACGGAGATATAGTTTGGTGTACTTTCTTCATTTACTGCTTTCCATAAAAGTGATCGTGAGATTGAATTTGGTTAGTTATTGTTCTTATTATCTGTAATTTGTGAACAATGGAATTTTAATGTAATAAATTAGTGATGTGATTCCTTTAGTACTGTGCTTTATTTACTGATTACCATGTAATGCTAGAAACCGAAGAGTGACTACGGCGGGATGATTCCTTGACCGTAGGAGCATGGCTGGCCTAGTCATCCCTCGTTTTCCATATTTTGGGAAGCGGGGCGTGACATGGTTTTGTTGGTATGAGAGCCTGTGTTTAGTATCAAGGAATAACATTAACTATACTGTATTACGTTATTCTTGTTTCACTACTCTTAATTTTCATCCTTGAATCTGATCCTATCCTTTTGAATTTTCTAGTGATATGACGTCCCCGAACGACCCCTCCTCGGACTCCAGCTCTCAGGACCGCACGGAAAGAATACTTAGTGCACTGACCACTCTCGCGGAAGCTCAGGAGAGAAAGACAGATTTACTTACTGAGGGACTCAGGGCGATTACCGCCGCAGGAGGACCCTCCGCACTTATTACCGCTCCCGAGGGCGCTACTCCACCAGCTTATCAGACTAGGGTTGGTACCGTATCAGACTTCCGACGGCTACACCCAGCTGCATTCACAGGGCTAGCTGAACCCCTTGAGGCTGAGCAATGGCTGGTGAACATGGAGAATTTATTGACAGCCGCCAGGATTCCAGAGGAAGACAGAGTGGACGTGATAAAGATTCAATTAGAAGACGAAGCCCATACATGGTGGTCGGTGGAAGAAAGCAGACTTGATGAGCCGATTGAATGGAGCAAGTTTAAGGAGTGCTTCCTAGATCATTATTTCCCTCCCACAGCCAAGGCAGAAATGGAGGAAAGGTTTATTCTTTTGAAGCAGAATGGACGCCCAGTGGACGTATATGCGGCAGAGTTCAACCGTCTGCGCCGCTTTGCTCCATACATGGTTAAATCAGAGGCCACCAGGGCCAGACGCTTCCTTTAGGGGTTAGATTTCGAGTTGCAGCAGTTGATTGCATCGTTAGATTTGCAGACTTTCGCACAGGTACTCAACGCAGCGAGAGTTCAGGAGCAATTGATTAACAAGTTCAGAAGACCCCCAGTCGTTCCAGCACGTACCCACGCGCCTTCTCGAGGAACCATACCGGTTCACAGAGCAGGAACGACACAAATGAAGTGCCCGTTCGTACCACAGCATCGCCCCCAGAGACAGGGCGTAGTTTGCGGCTATTGCGGTAGAGTAGGGCATACCCAGAAGGACTGTCGCCGTGCCAAGGGACAGTGCTTGATTTGTGGTTCCAGTCAGCACAGGATTAACAGTTGCCCTGAGCGAGCAGAGATACAGGGAGGTTCTGGACCGTCACAGCAGAAGCCGCAGGAGTAGAGGCAAACCTTTACAGGTCGCGGTCAGGGACGGGCTTTCACCTTGACCGCCGAGCAGGCAGAGGCGTCAGGAGACGTGGTTACAGGTACTCTACTCGTACATTCCTTGCCGGCTAGAGTACTATTTGATTCGAGAGTATCGCATTGTTTCTTGTCTGAGCATTTCACTAATACACACTCAATACCACATGAACCACTAACCAAGGGATGGGAAATTCATACGGGTAATGGCATTATTATATCTAGTCGAGAAAGTAGATTATGCCCGGTTGTAGTGTGTGGCGGGGAATTCTATGCGAATTTCCTTCTGATTGGGACAGGCAGTTACGATACAATTCTCGGAATGGATTGGATGAGCACTTTCCATGCAGTTATCGATTGTCGTGCAAAGAAGGTGATCTTCCGCATTCCCAATCACCCGGAGTTTATTTTCGAAGGCGGAAGCGAATCTTTGGAGCCAGCTAAGTACAGAGCAAAGCCTAAGGAGCTGACAGCTATGGAGATTGATAAGAGCCCAGTCCCAGAAATTGTTCGGGACTTTCTGGACGTATTTCCTGAAGATCTACCAGGCCTACCACCTCCTCGAATTTTGGAGTTCTCAATCGATTTGATTCCAGGTACAGCCCCAGTATCCAAAGCCCCATACAGAATGGCACCAGTTGAGTTGGCGGAATTGAAGAAGCAGGTTGAAGAATTATTGGAGAAGGGATTTATTCGGCCAAGCGCTTCACCGTGGGGTGCACCAGTCCTGTTAGTAAAGAAGAAGGATGGATCGCTCCGAATGTGTATAAATTATCGGGAGCTGAACAAGGTCACAATAAAGAACAAGTACCCAATACCGCGCATTGACGACCTATTCGATCAGCTAAGTGGAGCCAAGGTATTCTCGAAGTTGGACCTCCGTTCTGGATATCATCAAATCAGAGTAGCAGCCGAGGATGTATGCAAGACGGCTTTCAGGACCCGATACGGACACTACGAGTTTCTTGTGATGCCGTTCGGTGTTACCAATGCCCCAGCAATATTCATGGACTTGATGAACAGAGTGTTCGCAAAGTACTTGGACACGTTTGTCGTTGTGTTTATCGACGACATACTTGTCTACTCGAAGACCCGGGAAGAGCACGCTGAACATTTGCGCACGGTACTACAAATTCTTCGGGAAGAGAAGCTGTATGCGAAGCTGAGCAAGTGTGAATTCTGGCTCGATAAGGTTCAGTTTTTGGGACATATTGTTTTGGACGAAGGCATCTCGGTGGACCCGGCAAAGATAGAATCTGTCAGAGATTGGCCAACACCGAAGTCAGTAGCCGAGATCAGGAGCTTTCTGGGATTGGTAGGTTATTATCGGAGATTCGTCCAAGATTTCTCAAGAATCGCGGAACCATTGACGAGGCTGACATGGAAGGACGTGCCGTTTACATGGACAGAGGAGTGCACTTAGGCATTCGACACACTGAAGCAGAAGTTAACCACGACACCTATACTTACAGTACCAAATAATTCCGGTGGTTTGGTGATACACAGTGATGCCTCAGGGAAGGGATTAGGCTGTGTCCTAATGCAGCACGGCCGTGTGGTTGCTTACGCCTCTCGACAACTGAGAAACCACGAGAAGAACTACTCTACGCATGACTTGGAGTTAGCTGCGGTAGTCTTTGCGTTGAAGATTTGGAGGCACTATCTTTTGGGTGAGAAAGTGGAGGTTTACACGGATCATAAAAGTTTGAAGTATGTTTTCACTCAGAAGGAACTAAACATGAGGCAGCGCCGATGGTTAGAGCTAATGGAAGATTATGACTTGGACCTTCAGTACCACCCGGGGAAGGTCAATGTTGTACCAGATGCGTTCAGTCGCAAACCAGCGGTCATGATGTTGACCGATCAGAGGAGCATTATTGAGGATTTCCAGAGACTTGAACTTGAGGTCGTTACGCCGAACGCACTCAGTCAATTTTGGCAACTACAGGTGCAATCTTCCCTTGTGGATCGCATCAAGATTGCACAAGCGGATGATCCCCGATTGCAAAAGTTCAGAGAGCAAGTGGAAGATGGACTGAGAACGGATTTGATTATACATGAAGATGGCTCTCTGAGATTCGGTAGCAGACTCTGCGTACCTAAATGAGATGTTCGAGAAAAAGTCTTGGCTGAAGCACACAGTTCAGCTTATTCTGTGCATCCAGGAGGTACAAAAATGTATCAGGACCTAAAGCAGCACTTTTGGTGGAACGGAATAAAGCGGGAAATCACGAGGTTCGTATCCAGGTGCTTGGTATGTCAGCAGGTGAAAGCGGAACATCAGAGGACAGCAGGATTGTTACAACCATTGCCGATACCTGAATGGAAGTGGGAGCACATTACTATGGATTTTGTGACGGCCTTACCACGGAGCCCTAGGGGCAATAACGCTATTTGGGTTATCGTCGATCGCCTCACAAAAGCTGCACACTTCCTACCTTTCCGAGTGGGACAGTCGACAGAATCACTGGCAGAGAGATATATGCAGGAGCTTGTGCGACTTCACGGTGTTCCAGTCAGCATTGTGTCAGACCGGGACACGAGATTCTTGTCGCACTTTTGGAAGAGCTTACCGGAGAGTTTGGGAACCCGCCTTAAATTCAGCACAGCTTATCACCCACAGACGGATGGACAATCCGAGCGTACGATTCAGACGCTCGAGGATATGCTGAGAGCTTGTATGTTGGACTTTCAGGGTTCCTGGGAGGACCATCTGCATCTAGTCGAGTTCTCTTATAACAATAGTTATCAGGCTAGTATTCAGATGGCTCCTTTTGAAGCACTATACGGGCGGAAGTGTCGATCCCCAGTATGTTGGGATGATGTGGGAGAACGAAGATTACTGGGCCCCGAACTCATTGTTCAGACAGTTGACAAGGTCCAAATGATCAGGCAGCGTATTAAGACGGCTCAGGATCGACAAAAGAGTTGGGCAGATACCAGCAGAAGGGCACTAGAATTCGAAGTCGGAGATCATGTGTTCTTGAAGATTTCCCCTACTCGTGGAGTTATCAGGTTCGGAGGAAGGGGAAAGCTTAGTCCCCGTTTTATCGGACCTTTTGAGGTGCTAGAGCGAGTGGGAGAGGTGGCCTATCGACTTGCCTTGACTCCATCGCTAGCTGGTGTGCACAATACCTTCCACGTGTCACAGTTGCGGCGTTATGTTCGGGATGAAAGCCATGTCCTGGACCATTCGGAACTAGTTCTGGGTACCGATCTATCGTACGAGGAGCAGCCTACTACCATTCTCGACCGCAGAGAGAAAGTGCTGAAGAATAAGGTCATTCCGTTAGTCCGAGTGTCTTGGGGCGGTCGTTCCCCAGGAGAATCCACCTGGGAGCTAGAGGAAGACATCCGTGATCGTTATCCACATCTTTTTTTTTTAGTACATTGCATTCTTGTATCCTTGTTAAATTTCGAGGACGAAATTTTTGTTAAGGGGGGTATGATGTAAATCCCCGTTTTCTTCAATGAGAATCGTTCTATACTTTTCCTAGTTCCCCAAATATTAACCCTATTTTTCTTCTATTTATCTTGTGTGAAAATATGTTGATTAGGTTTTAATATTTAAAGTTTCTTCCAAAACAAAATAAACACAAAGAAAATACTGAAACCTAAAACCCTTAAACCAACCCAGCCTAAAACGAGGATTTAAATTAAATTAAAACGAACCCAAAACAAAATTTATGTATATATATATAAAACCCAGCCCACCCAAATTTTTAAATAAAATCCCTAAATTCATTTAGCCCCAGCCCGTTCCTTGCTCAGCCAACTTCTGATTTTATTTTTTTTTTAAAGGGAATTGTTTTTTTTAAACCGGCCCAATCCCTTCGGCCCGCCTCCATCAAACCCGACCCAACCCCACTCCTGTTCATCTCCTTCACTCCAACGGTAACCTCCACTGTTCACACGCGCGATCCCTTTCCTCCGCCGCGCCTCACGCCCACGCCCACGCCCACGCCCCTGCTACTGCCGTTACACCCACGATTTCAACCTCGTCTCCAACTCCTCTCGTCACTCTCCCTCTCTAACTCACTTCTCATCTCTCTCTCTACACCCACCGAGCCCCCAACCTCGAACAACCCACTGCAACCTCCACCTCCGACGACGACAACCCCCTCGGCAACCCTCGATCACTCCTCCTCCACCAACCTTCTCCTTCTACGACTTCACACCCTTCATCAACCGAGCCCCCGCCAAGCATCCTCTGCACTCCCAAACCCACTTGCACCCAACCACGGTCACTGCTGCAACCGACGCCGACGAGCCCCCCACTTCACCTGAACCACCTCTGCGACCCTCTACATCCTCAGCACCATCCTCATCACTCCAAATCCGACCCCCACTGCTCCCCCTCTTCAAAATTCCAAAACCCATTTTCAAACATTTTCCCCCTCACTGTGAACTTCACTGTGCACGTTGCCGGAGCGACGCCGTCGACCGTCGTCGACCCCAGTACACTCGCAAAGGATTATCAAGCACCCATCAACGTCCAGTGACCGTGCAACGACTCCAGACAACTCCGACGCAAGATCCGCATCTCGATCCAAGCTCGCGCGAATCGGTTTCACGGCGTACATCGCGCGTTTATGACGCTGTTGCTGCCTTGCGACCCCGAGGCGTTTCCAGGCAAGTGTTTACTTGCTTCATGCTAATATATTAGTGGTACAAACCTAAAATATCTAGTTTACGGAATTGCCGATTACCGATACATAATGTGACCTATGTGTTCGATGCTAGATCCGAATGGAAATAATAATTTATTTTGACGGAAACTGATATTTTCTGTTGGCCCATTTGATGATAAATATTGTGTATGAATCTCGCTGGAAAACAAGATTGTTAGTGACAAAAATGGATACCCCCAAATATGCCGTTAAAACTAATATTTTTCTCGTATCTGAAAATGAATAAAATCACCGTAAATTGCATACATACTGGAATGATGCGTTCGATGGCTTAAATCGAAGCCGACTCGACGAAATTTAACCCTATATAAAATTTCAATGATTTCTGTTCTGTAACCGTGATGATAATCAGATCGTAATGCGACTCTGGACTGCAGTCCAGAGCATTTCTGATTATTGTGTACTGTCCCAATACCTGTGTCACTGTGGTTCTTGAAGTTGTATGTTATGGAACTCTACAGTAGATTAAAGATAACTCTGTTAGCTAAATAAAACAGGTGGTTCCATTCCGTTTCATCGCCATTTGCTATTTTAAACTGTATTTAAAAGGGCAGAACGTGTAACTGTCCAGAACAGATCCAGAAATGACACACTGAGGTTAAACTGTGTATAACTTTCAACGTACAGATACGATTGAGGATCCGTCTATTGCGTTGAATACTCCATTGAAAACCCTAGATTTCATTCAACTGTAATATCGCTAAATTCTGAGCCCAAATGGGTGCAATTTGTGTCGCGAAACGGACGTTCAGTTCTGAAACTGAATTTCCAGCCGCGAGCACTTAAAATGAAACAGCTATATCTTGAAAACCGGAATCCCGATTGAACTGAAACAAATTCTGATGAATTGCTGACTGAGTGTTCTATTTATCTTACTTGTATCATTTTGCTGAATTCTTAACATATTAATTCATGCAATTTATTTTAGTTAATGACATGCATGTTGATTCATAACATACAGAGTTTATTAGTAGTATACATACATATATCATACCCTTGCCATATACTCAGTGTTAGTGCGTGTGGACATTGCATTATCGTGCGTGATAGATGTTGGTTTAGGAGTGACGAGTACACCAATGGAAAGTGAATATTCGTGACAGTGATTGATACAGTGAACAGTGATAAAACCGTGCCATTGGTATACTTGTACACGACTAGATCAAGATCATAAATAGTGTAAACCTGGGAAAAAAGGGGAAATCAAAGTGGAAAGAGTATCGTATTTAGCGGGATCGTGTTTAGAGGATGATCATTCGAACCGTGATACGGATACATGTAGGGTAGGATCTAGCGATCCGGCTGACAGGGTTATGTCACGGGCATGTGGGCCGTTGTCTCGGGTATGTACGAGACTCCTGTTAAACATGATCCTCCTTCCACTATGTGATTTCAAACATGACCTAGAGACCGATAGGGACACTTAATATATTCTGCATCATATAGTGACATAGTGATTACTTGCATTGTTCCTACACCAGTATTACCTCATTATATATGTTTCATCTTATTATGATAATATTGTTATTGTGTCGCTCTGACGACCTGAGTATGCATGCTCAGATTCCGCGGGAGGACCAGTACAGGAGACGGATCTACCCTTTGAGTTCACGGAGATATAGTTTGGTGTACTTTCTTCATTTACTGCTTTCCATAAAAGTGATCGTGAGATTGAATTTGGTTAGTTATTGTTCTTATTATCTGTAATTTGTGAACAATGGAATTTTAATGTAATAAATTAGTGATGAGTTTAAGGACCTCATTGTCCATGTTTAAAGACATCATAGTCTGTAGGATCTTGGTTTGACAGTTTGGGGATGTGCCAAGAGTTATTGATTATTGGGACACTCCACCTCTCTGAAAACGTTGAAGAATTACAAGGACATATATCAGAGGTGTGAAGAGATATACCCTTGAACCAATGTTGGTTGGGAGATCTGTAGTCAAGTTTTGGACTAAGACCAACCAAAGAGATTGTGAGCGCATGTGCTTGGTTGATCTGAATTAGGGACTTGTAGCCAACTTGGGCTCAGTCCACTCAGTTTTGAATAAAATGCTGAGTATTTATCTGGGCTCAGTCTCTTTTTGTTCAACAATGCTGAGTATTGATTTGGGTTCTGACACCACTCTTTTTTTGTTTTTTTGTTGAGTGTTGAACACTCTTTATGGCGCCGAGTTCTATGTACAAAGCGCTCTCTTTTTTTTTGTTTTTTATTGAGTGTTGAACATTCTTTATGGCGCTTGGTTCTTCTTGAGGAGCGCAGAGCGCTCTGTGTTAAGTAGCGTCCATGTGAGGGGCACATGGGGCGCTTGGCACTGAGCGCTAGCATTTGAGCGCTAAGCGCTCTTTTTATTTTGAGCAACGTCGACGTGAGGGGCACGTGGAGTGCTTGGCGCTGAGTGCCAGCATTTGAGTGTTGAGCGCTCTTATTAAATAGCGCCTACGTGAGGAGAACGTAGAACGTTCGGCGCTGAGCGCCACATTTGAGTGCTAAGCACTGATTTTTTTTTGTTTGCCCAATTCAATTCTTTGAGAAATTTGATTCTCCCTTATGAAAGACTTCGTCTTATAGATCTAAGATCTGGAAGAAGAACTAAGTTCTTCTGATGTGAGAGTTAAACTCTTAGATGTGGAGGAGATCTATGATCTCCCTTCTTTTCTTAAAGACTTTGTCTTATAGATCTATGATCTGGGAAAAAAACTAAGTTCTTCTGGTATGAGAGTTAAACTCTCAAATATAGAGGAAATGCTATGATCTCTCTTCTTTTTATTTATCTTGAAGAAGATTCTTCTTCTTAGAGCTTACTCTTCTCTTTTTCTTTTCTGCGAACTTGAAGTTTATGGGGGTTCTTTTTTTTAAGACTTGAAGTCTTGGGTCCTTTATATAGGGGAGGCTGATTTGTTGAATCGGTTAAGGAAATCTATTATTGAGAAATTTCTCAATTGATTTGTGGAATTTATCCACCGTTGGATTTTTGATCCAAAAACTTCTATTTTACAAATGACGTTTTCCTTATTTTTAATAAGATTGGAAAATATTTTCCCCAAACATAACTTATTCTATATCTTGGTGATTTTTTAATCACCATTGGACCTTTGATCCAACGGTGCTCTAATTTACTGAGCACAATCTTTCTTGTTTAGAAATATTTGAGGAGTATTTCCTCAATTAGAATTTAATTCTGTATTTTGGTGATTTTTAATCACCATTGGATCTTTGATCCAACGGCAGAGAACTTTTTGTTCTGGTGCCAGCGCTCTTGGTGCTAGCGCTCTCGTGCTTTGCACGTGAGTCGCTGCCTCAGAATCTTTGACTCATGGCGTTGGCGCTCTTGGAGCTAGCGCTCTCGTGCTTTACACGTAAGGCGCTGCCTCAGAGTCTTCGACTCATGGTGCTGGTGCTGCCTTAGTTCAAATTCTAAATTTTGAATAGAGCCCTGCACTTCTTATTAGGGGGAAACAAATGCCCCCCACCGTTGCGCTCACATGCTCACACGTGAGTGCAGCGGTGGCTGCTTTTACACCGTTGGATTTTCTTGGAAGTTGGATCGATTTTCCCTTCCTATAAATAGGGCCTTTAACCCTTTGAGATGACCGCTGTTCATCTTCTTACTTTCTTGTTCTTGAGAATTTAATTCTTCTTCAGAGCTAAGCTCTCTGCCTTAAGAAACCCTTCTAGAGCCAGATCCTTGCCAAAAATTTTGGTAAGGATCAAATCTTCGAAGGAATCATTTCATATTCTACGGTTTTACCCATTAACAGAGCCTTGCTCTTCTCAGATCATATATCTTACAGTGGACTTTAGGGTTTCTTAACCCGTTAAATGAAAACAGAGCTTTGCTCTTCTTAGATTATAGATCAACAAATCTTCTTTTAGGGTTTCTTAACCCATTAATGAAGAACTCTTAGTGTTCATCTTACAGATCTTAAAGATCTCAGAGTAAAAGCTTTGCTTTTTAGGGTTTTGATGGATGACTCCATCGTTTTCACAAAGCATAGCTCTTAAAAATTTTTAAGGAATTTTATTCCTCTCATTATTAGAGTTGACAGATGTCACTCTTATTTGCATAGCGCTGCTCTCGAGAGAGTTTAACTCGTTGGCCCGAGGGGTCGCTCATTAAATAAGAATCCTTTTTTAGGATTTCTTTTTTAATGAGTGGCTGTCTCATCAATGATAAGCCGTCACCTTAATTTTGTGGGTCCTCTTTGGTCCCTTTCCACTGCATTGCAGTGCGGTACAAATTTAAAGTACCAAGTATCAGAATTTGAACTGTAGTGTCCATCTCGTAAAACTGCATTTTAATACCTCTCAATCATTATCTATTTTGTTATATATCGGTGCTATTAATCAGTGTCTGCTCAGTAATTACAGTTAATAGGTATTCATGATACAACACTGAAAACACACTCAATATCACGGATATAGCATTTGGAAGCCGACACTGCAAACAGAATAGGGAAACGACTGATATCCCAAGAGCTTTTGTAAAACAAATATGTGCACACTTTTTGGTCCAACACAATGCATGTTGCACACAACTCTTGGGCAAGGACCAAGTGGGGGCAGCCATGGCATGATGGGTTGTGCAAGTGGACATGGTGTGATGTGCATTAATGGGCATTGAATGCATAAAGATATGATGTGATTTGAAGCATCTTGTTTCCTCCAAAACTCTAAAGACAAACCAGGTTAAATTAGACCAAGCAAACAACACCAGAGTGATATTGGGATGCACACAAATCCCCACTGCAAACACGAACCCCAGTGCTCGGATTTTGGCCGAGCGCATGCCCTCCAAAACCGGTGAGCTCGGCCCAAAAATGTCCAATGGTCCCAATCTTTTTACTGAGCCTCCCTTGTTACCACGTAGGCTTGTTTTTATTGTTTGTTTAATTTTCTTTTGAGCCTATAAATAGCATATCAGTGGCAAGAGAGAGGACTACCATGTACATACAATTCTATCATTTTGTTTTGCTTTTCTTTTGGTTTAGCTTGAGGGTGAGTGGGCTTCAATCTTAGTTTTTTCTTCTTCTTCCCTCTTGAAGCTCTCTTTGGAGAGCTTCATTAAGGAGCTTGAATAAGCTACCATAACCTTGTACCTCTTCTTCAAGTATTAATACATTGTTGTTTCTTTTATTTACTTGCTTTCTTTACTTGCTTCATTATCATGCTTAACTAATCTCTTTATTTGGTTGTGGTGCGGTGAGGAAGTGAGATGAAAGGCTTTGCCTTCTCCACCTCTTAATTATGTTTAATGTGCTAAAATTATGATTCTAACTTGAATATTATTTATGCATTGATATGATACGGTATTTTGAACCATGGTTACTTGTAACCTCCTCATATACCGTATTCATTCCCTTTCCCCATTTTCAATATTTAAGTTCAAATCTATTTAGTGTTAAGTTTGCTAAGCTTGGATATCATATCTTGTGATTAAGGACTTGACAAATCTCTTAATTTCATATACGATATACCATCACAACTTCTTAGCAAACTCAACACTAATATCATTTGCTCTCACTAACCACTTTGTGTTTTTGTTGTTGCGGTATACTTGCTAACCCTTATGTTTAGTGTTGATACCCCAAGTGTGGACATACAAACTGCAAGTGATCAAAAGGACTCGTTTCGTGCTTCGCAGCGAATATCGGACTTTGACGGTTTGTGCTCCGCAACCGCATTGATAAGTCGTGCTCCATGCCGGGATCAAGGTAAGGCCGGACAACTCATGACCAAGGAAGTGTAGAAGTAAACGTCGCGATTCAAGTTTCCGAGCCAAGCCACAACCATTCTTCTCTTAAACTCTCTTACTTGTTTTCCTTGTTTTCTTCATTTCCGTATTCTTTTATATTTTGTGACAAACAACCCAATTCGTTCATTTGTTAACCTTAAATAACAATACTTAATACATAATTCCCTGCGGATCGACCCATGCTTGCCGGCTCACTACAACGCACCGTGCACTTACGGTTATAAATATTTAAAACGAGAACGATCTCGCGTGCGCATTCCGTTTCATTAAAACCATATCTCTATTTCCAAAACATACGCGTTTGCGCGTGCGGGTGAATTCCCAATAAGTTTTCGGCGCCGTTGCTGGGGATTTGTAGTCATTAGGTATTGTTATTTCTGGTTCTACTAACAAAACTAACTTTTTAACTCAAATTTTTTTTCAAACTAACAAAACACATTCTTTCACTTTTGTTCTCTGTTCTGAAAACCACCAATCACCCAAAATTTCAATTTTATAATCCAGTAATACCTTTAGAATACTTATATTTCCTATAGAACACACACTAAATTCGAGCACAAGCACTTGGATTTTTACTGGCGACAATGAGGAATAATCCGAGCTCGCCGGCCCCTTGTGGGTGTTTGTGATTTTTTGTTCTAGTGTGACCTCCAGTGAAGGGTTGGTAATCTATTGATATTGTTTGATTTTTCTAATTTTGAGTGTGCAGGTATTGGGGCACATATATCGCTTTTTAACACTAATATCGTATTTTCTGATATTTCAGATTTTTCACGGATATATGACCAGCGATCGTGCGGAGCGAGATTCAAATTCAATTTCAAGACGTTAGCGAAATATAGTGCCAAAGATCCGGGTCGTTTGACCCGTGCAAGCGAATATTCAGCGACTCGGATCACTTTCAAAGGGGTTTTCTTAAGCCAAATCATATCGGTATGTATTTCCTAACACCTTTGCTCGAATCCGACGCAATCCAATTTTCTATCTTTTGCAGGATTCTTCGCACAATTTTTGCCGCCAATTGAACAAGAGAACTAACCCGTATTTTTGCAGTGCTTAAACTTAAACTTGAAAAAGAATTGATTTATTCGCTTGATTTCTTGAATTCTTTTCTTTGATTGCGCATTGCATATTAATACGGATTTAAGGGAAAAATTGACCAAACAAGATACGGTAAAAGATTTCATCACCTTTTCTCCGTAGCGCACAAATCACAAAACTCCATTCTTGCATACCCCCAGTAATTTAAAATTAATTAGAACACTGACTTTAAGGACTTCGCGCTCATTAGGAGAAATTAACTGTTTCTAGAACTTTGCTTAACGGTATATCGTTCACGGGGTGTCTAGGCAAGTGTCAAGAGAAAGGGTTATTTAATTCAGAAACTTCGCGAAAGTGTTGTAAAACCTTCCCTTCTCTCTAGCATTTACGTGGCTTCTTAATCAGTATATCTTGAGCCTATTTCTCGACACATTTTTACTTCGTCAATCAGGTTCTTGAGCAGGTCTAATTGACTTAGAATAACAGAGACTGTTAAGGGTGTGATATTCGTTATTTTTGTGACATTTGTGAAATTCTTGTTAATATGGGTGACACACGATTCAATTCATTTTTTCACGATTCTTATTCTTTTGTTTATACTCAGTCCTAATCCCTTTGTTTAAATTGCGAAATCTCTTCCCACATTCATGATAATTGTGCTTTTCTAGGTGGTGAGTAACCGTCCCAAATTTTTTATAACGGTCACCCACCTAACACTCCTGAACCCAGTCTCACTTCAACCATAGACCAACAGATTGAAAATTTAGAGAAAGAGGTCGACAGAATGACTATTTTAGCATCACCACCATCACAACCCTTCCAACCTGAAACAATTGAACCATCTTTAGGGAGTGACGGTGAGATGGATGCTAGGTTGACCGCTTTAGAAAAGAGTATTGAAGTGATGAATGCGGTTGAGAATCAAGCTGCTGCAACGCTGGCCCTGTTCATACCCAATCATTTCTTGCTCAGGCCTAATCATTGGCTAGCATTAAGGAACAAGTAAAATATTTAGCTGTGAAGATTTTAAGGAGTGAACACAGTCAATCGGAACCTAATAATTTTAATATCTGCCATCTAGGAAGTCACCCGAGTGATGTAAATGATCCAATGAATTTTGATGATTTCATAGATGATGATACGATTGTATTGATTGAATGTTATCAGGAAACACAAGAAAAACCTCCGACTGATTTTTGCAGTCCAATTTTAGAGGAGGAGCCTTATGAATTTATCGGGTATGGTTGGGATAAATTATCGGAAGAGATGATCAGGAACCCACAATTTTTGTATCACCTAGTGCTATTGTTTCAGAAGAAACATTAGGGTGGGAACCGACCTTTTTAGATGACATATACCTACCCATTTTTGAATGTGATGAGAAGGAAATTATATTGGGAAATTTAGTAAATGTTGAGAGTAAGATTGTGGAAAATAATAGGGAGGAAGACAGTATTGAAAAACATTCTTTCGTGTCGGGTTTTAAGGAAATTTTTACTGATGAACTTGATATTTTAGGTGAGTTGGAGTCAGGATCAATTTGGGAACATCCTAATAATCTTTCTTTTGCCGAACTTTTTGCGGATGAACTCCAGTTTTTACACGAACTTGACTTTGGAACTCAACATGTGCTTATTGAACATTCAATTCATTCAGAAAACAATTCTTCAACCTTCTCAAAATTTCGTCTTCACCTTCAACGTATTCCGATCCCTACTTTCACACACCCATGCCATGTACTAACATCTAACCATTTTTTATATATTCTCTTTTTCTTTTTATTATACCTATTCTTTTGCCAGCCATGGCACAATATTGACAAAATTTTTGAATGGCTGGTATTAATTTCTGGACTAACCCAATTGTTTCACTTATATATGTTGTAATTAGTCGTAGGTTTTTTCTTTTTCTGTGAATAAAAGTTTCACACCGATGTCTAATTCTAGCTACCGAAAACGGGCAACGATGAGGACATCGTAAAACTCACGTTTGGGGGTGAGCACTCCGTTTATTTTGCTGCATCATGTGTATATTCTGCATTGCATACATATTAAAAAACCCATAAAAATTAAAAATTATTCCTAAAAATATATAAAAAAAATTCATCATGTTAGCTAGCGGGGGAACTTAGACTCAAAATCTGACGGTTGGTTAATAAGATAGAAATAACTAAATCCTTTTTGAGAGATTGAAAACCCGAAAGATAACCCTCCTTTGTGTTTAACCATGGCTGATATACGTCTTTTATAACACTTTACACGTGTCGTATGTTCTTTGAGAATTAGATGAAAGTTTGACATGTCTGTAAAACTTTTAAAATTGATAAATATCTTTAGAATCAAACAGATTTGTCTGAGTTAAGTAATATCAAGATAAGTTCATACAGTGAAGTTGATATGGAGAATTTTATAGAAGTTTTAACAGAAGATATAAGTCTGAAAATTAACCCATCTGAAACCTTGTTGGAGTAATTACACACCTTATCACATGTAACGTCTTCAGATTTAAAAGAAAAAGCTGGATATATCTCCGTTTTCACTGAGTGCAGAATTATTATAAAATGAGTCTTTTGTTTTGTAGCCTTGGTAACTTGGGTAATTAAGTTCTTGGGGTGTCTCCACACCTAATGCCCTAAAACCATCTGGTTTGGGAGTCATTGACCCAAACCTCGCTAAGTTTCCAATCTCCAGATAAAACAAGATTCTCTCCGAGTTAAAAGTCCTAACGGTTCTTTGTGGGAGAATAATCTTAGCGGGACGAATTTTTTATTAAAATAGTTTTTTCGCGGAGATATGAAGGTTTGTATTTATTAAGATGTTTTGCACGATAACGAAAGGTGTGTATATACAAAAACAGGTGAAAGGTACGAGTAAAAAATAAGACTTAGGTTTTCTGTTAAAATTGATATATATTCTCACTTGAAATCTAACTAGAGAATAAAACTTGAGAAAATCTTAACTCCTTTCAAACTCGTGTGATCCTTCAGAAATTTATCATGGTCTGTAATTATGACATGATAACCCTAATCAAGTTCTTAAAAACTTATGGACACTATTCACACAAATCATGTAAAGACGCGTATAAGCTTATGTTAAACAAATTGCGAGGAGTGAAAAATAGGGTCTAACGTTTCTGACTTGGGTAATAGAACTTTTAACTTTGATCTCTAACCTTAAGATTAGAATTAACAGTTTTTCCACGACCTAACTTGACTGGATTTTGTGGGTGTAATCCGCTGAAAACCCTCAGGAGAAAACACTCCTCCTACTAGGGACACCTAGAGATTTGACGGCTTGTTGCATATACTCAGTGCAATCGCGTTCCCTGCGAAAGTGAGGCTAGGATTTTTATATTTCTTGGGACGAGCAATAGATAATTTTGGGGATATTTGTTCATCTCATAAAACTGCATTTTAATACCTCTCATTCATTGTCTATTTTCTTATATGTCGGTGCTATTAATCAGTATCTGCTCAGTAATTACAGTTAACAGGTATTCGTGATACAACACTGAAAACACACTCAATATCACGGTTATAGCATTTGGGAGACAACACTGCAAACAGAAAAGTGAAACGACCGATATCCCAAGAGCTTTTGTAAAAAAATGTTTGCATACACTTTTGGTCCAACACAATGCATGTTACATACAACTCTTGGGCAAGGACCAAGTGGGGGCAGCCATGGCAGGATGGGTTGTGCAAGTGGGCATGGTGTGATGTGAATTAATGGGCATTGAATTCATAAAGATATGATGTGATTTGTGTTGGGCCACGGCAGCGCCCCGGCAGTCTAACCGAAGCCAAATGCTGAATAAAAACTTTTTTTATAAAACCGGCGCTACCGCAACCCAAATTCCTGAATCGTTCCATTAACCGTAAACCAGTAAACTGTAAAAGGAGTTTGGAAATTATACTGATCGATCCATGTCCTTCGGTCTTCAATCTCTGCGCCAAACTCTCCGTTGTTGCGCCGATGAAGCTCGCTCCCCGATCTTGCTCATCGATATGGCACCACGTCATCGAATCTTTATACGGGCTCCAGCCTCAAAACCGAGGCAATTCGGACATGAAGTTTGCTAGCCGACATGTCTAAGAATGAAGTAGAGAGAGTGGAATATTTTATCTCAGGATGCCCAAGCATTTGGGCGGAGGTTAACAGAGTTGCCATGGATGTAATGTGAGCAAAAGGATTTTTAGCAAAGAAAAATTCAAGCTTGCTTCAAAGAGAAGGAGCTCGGCCAGTGAGTGGAAAAGGTTCTCTGGCAATGTAAGTGTGGTAGTGAGGGAAAAATCATGTAATGATTAAAAAAACAAGACCAAATGAAATAAAATCCATCACCAATAATTTAATCAAGCAACCTCACTCCAAAAAAGAAAATACCAGCACACCCTAAGACCCATGCTGCTTCTGTTCACTCAAGCCCATGCTAATCACCCAAGCTGCCCATGCCCACTAACAGTGCTCGAAATGGGCAAAGAAAAAAAATGGTCAAAGGAAAAAAAAATTGGCTCACATAAATAAAGATATATCAAGATGTTTGAGACGGAAAAAGGAAACTGGCAACTCCTAGAATAATCTCGTAACGAATTATGAGATTACACCTCAACTGTAAATACATACCCGCATTTGTATTCCGACCGAATATGAATGCAATGAGACAAAAATATTCCTGCACAATATAATACTAGGATTCGGCTTAAACCAAAACCCGCTAAAATTATCCGTCCGATCATGATCCGTGCACAAGTGCACGAATATGATCATGATCTGTGCATAAGTGCACGAATATGATCGAACCCCACCATATATCCATACGGCCTCTACAACGTTTCGCCCGAACTTGGGAAACTTTCTGTAGGGGACTCTAATGACTCATCAATACACTGGCACTGGGTATAACCACTAGCACATCAGAGATACTAGCTGTACGTAACGGTTGCCCATGTATTGATCGGAAGGAAAGCTGACGAGTGAACTCATTCAGAAACCCTACTGAGCCTGACAGTGACAATATCCGTACAGTCCAGTCTGTTCGTCTATGAGTGTCGCATATAGGGCCTAGGGGGCTGGTAAACGTCAGACCCCCAATAGCGGTATAAGTCGTGTCGGAGAGTAGCCCAGAACTCCCTAAGATACTACTGAAATATGTACCAGTAAATCTCGATTACCCTGGCCAGGGATTTCGTGTAATGGCTCTCCTAAACATAGTGCGATCTCACCCCCAATATCGGGAGAGACGAATCCCCGACGATCCGCTCACTGCCTCAATGTGGCTCGGGACTGTACCCAACTAAAACCTGTTTGCACGACTCCTTTGAGCCATGGTAGGGTAGTAATCAAAGCACAGTGGGAACTCACACGAGACAAATGACGATCTTAGGTCGACAGACTAACCTGTACACATGTCACCAGGGAACTGCTATCTGACGATATGTATAATACCAACTAGCATGTTCCCGGCGAGTCCTGTCCGGTGTAATCATAATCCAATGAGCACCTGTATACATCTTAGGTGAACCAACTGACACCAATGGCTTGTGAGACTGGCCACCACCCCTCGTCGGGGTCTCGACTGTATACACGAGTCACTCTGGAGTATCGATGCCCTGTCTCGAAACTCCCTCGACTAGGGACCATTTAAGGATGTGCTTATAGACCCCAGCTCTTACGTATATGATCGCCATCATACTGCTGGCAGTTAAGCAAAAATCCTATGGGCTCTATCAGCATGCAATAGTGAACTAAAGTATGTACACGATGATAAAGACAAACCAGATAGCATACTACCATCTCGAGCAAGACTGTCCTACTAGTATAGGTCCTCCCTCAATCATTACAATCACATACCTGCGATCCAATAATTGACTTTGAGGGCACTATATCCAATAATCTCCCGCTTGCACTTAAGCTAATTATTGCAATGTCGCATACTCATAGCTCGTATGATACCGAACATCCAACACCTCTACTAATCAGTTTCACAAAGTTCGTTTGTAAAACTATTGTGTTCGAGAAATAACCTCAGTGAGTGGATCCTCCCTGATGTTTCTTTCTATGTCTCTCTTTGTCTCAAATTCGTTGAGAAAGCCATCTCCTGAAATGTGCAATACCTGTCCTAGAATATGTATGGATATCTGATGGGACCCAGTTCATAAATGAACTCCAAATCCAGCAAACTTCTTAGACTGTATCGTCAACTGAATTTAATCAGTATCTTGCACCATGCCTCCCTCAGTATCCGCTCGGACCACCTGTCCAAACTACTACCCCTCGTCAAAGGGAAAACTATAACTCTGACAGCCACTCTGTCATCCAGGTCACCTTGGAAGCCTGGAATGATAATTGTCTCCCGAAGGAAGCTGTCGTTATCAAATCCCTAGAACAACCGCTTATGTCCTAAAACTGCTTTCGAACGTTTCTCCAGGATTGGATTAATATCAACTTATTGCATCTAGTGCAAAAACAACATCTGGTGTGGTACTTGACATCTCACGATCAACTCAATTGCCTAAGCAAGTGATCTGCCAATCATGCGCATCCCTCTCCCCTTTAGTCTGTAAGACACCTTTAGAGAGGGTGACTCCATCACCTGCAGGTACATCACCATGCCAGAAGTCGTTCATTCTAAAATACCTTTATAATGCTGTCAAAATACCCAGATTGGGAAACTACCCAAATCTAGATCTAAAACCATAGATGTAGTAACCAGAATGCCTGATATTATGTCCATATCCTATGTGGAGAAACTACTGTGTGACAACCACAGTATGACCGATCGTAGTATAGGAATTTCACTTCCTACAATGTGTATGTCATCCAAGAACCCGGACATCACACCTTACTACCTTCTTAACAGATCCATCCCCTATTTTGATGAAGTCAAAGCCCATGACTGTCATATCAGAAATAGATGATCTATCTCCGCTTTATCTGCTTTAGTCTATAAATAGACATAAGCTACTTGTCCACTATGCTTCTGCTGCTCCCACTGACCACAACAACCCTCTGGCAGAATAATATATACGTGCACTTCTAAAGCTGGTTTAGAACGACGCTATACTCATCCTCCTGCCGTGTCTCATAGTCTGTAACAGCAGTAATGGAAAGTTTGGGTAAATAAGAACCTCCTTGTCCCCATCCTCGAGGATACCGGAGTACCTCTTTGGCGCCTTAGGTTACCCACTATATCTGCGGAATGGGTAATAGAATGTCAATCCTGATTGAATCTTTAGGTCCTATTAAATTTTCCGTAGTCGTTTGCGGTTCTGGAATCTCTTCCAGTTCTACCATACTCCCACTATTGTTTTCTGAAAAAATCCATTTTACTAAATTGTGGCGAGTCAAGAACAATATCACTATTGATCTTCCAGATGGTAGAAAGTTAACATTCATCATAGCCCGGGTTAACCCACAAACAGCCATTATAGAAACGTGCCTTGAGTTATCCAGAGTCTGGTTTAAGCATAAGCCGAACAACTCCCCGTACATTAACATCGTTAAGATATGAACTATTCTATATACAATATAGAAATAGAGGCACTGATTTAATTGGAACCAGATTCAAATCATGCAGCTGTCTCCAGTGCATGTCAACTAAATGGAGAGAGGACGATCAGCATTACTCAACTTAGGAGTGCATCCAATTATGAGTAACCTGAAAGAGAAACAAGTTTCTCAAAACCATTACTATCAACTGAATACCATACACAAGTATCTACATCTTCGATCATCATGAAGAATCTTGATACTTGCAACACATGGTTCTCTACTTTATTCCTGTACCTATAACTTCTCAAATTTGGACCTTGTATTTCTACGAAACACTTGTCTAAAACTTGAGAAGTCATAAGTAAACAGAATATAGTGCGAGGACCAACCCCTTTGTCCTAATGGACACTGGAGAATATACAATACTTTGTATAAGTTCCCTGAGTTGAATAACTCAAACTCTGTGCGTTGTAGGTTGAAAACTGTACCCAGGTGATTTCCTCAAATATCACCAATTACAACGAATTCCGATATAATAAGGATGATCACCTAATTCCCAATAACTTACTCCCAATCATCATTTGCAAAACTATACAGATGTGAGAATTATACCTGGTAAATACATACCCTGGAGTAAGGATCTAATTGGGAAATCAGTTTTCTATTAACAATACACAGTGAAACTGAAACACAAATATGTTTAGAAGGGGTATCCGGGTTTTCCTAGTAATGCCTCTTCCATTATCTAGATTCATGACTGTAACCGTATATTTTCCTGCCATCTCACCAATTCCCTTTATTTGTCTTTAGTCGTTACCTTCTGTACACCATCGTTCGGCTTAATGGTTTTCTTCCTTCCCTACCGTTCGGCACCAGCCTATGGTTTGGAAGAAGACTATCCAATAAGCATAATAGGTGTACTGTCCTAATCCTAGGAGCACTCGCAACCTAAGAGAAGGTAAGTATAAAAGACAACTGAATAAACTTTATTCCTATTTCTCTTGAACCAGAATCCATCCTCGAAAAAAGTTCCTTCGAGTTCGTATATAACCATACGAAGGATTTATCCAATGGAATTGGATGTTCATAGTGATACGGGGTGTTCTGGAGAAATACAAAGGTGAAGTAGGAGTGGCGATGAAATACGTAGTTTGGTCGTGAATGACTACAGTCGCAATTTACTTTGCCCTCTAGAAGATCCCTTTATTTGTCTTTACTTATTACCTTCTGTACACCCAACTTAGGCTAATTGGTTTTCTTCATTCCCTACCTTTCGGCACCTGCCTATGGTTTGGAAGAAGACTATCCAATAAGCGTAATAGGTGTACCCTCTCCTAATCCTAGAAGCCCTCACATCCTGAGAGAAGGTAAAAGGAAAAGACAACTGAATAATCATATTCAATCTCTCCAGAACCAGAATCCATCCTCGAAGAAGTTCCTCCGAGTTCGTATATAACCATACGATGGATTTATCCAATGGAAGTGGATGTTCGTAATAATACGGGGTGTTCTGGAGAAACTCAAAGGGTAAAAGAAGGAGTGTCAATAATGTATGCAACTCAGACAGTCCAAAAGCCAGTGTTTTAAGAAAGTTCGGTTAACTTGGTCACTGAGTTATAGTCTAGGGTCAGGTCATGGTTGTAGTTAAAGAGAGAGAGAAGAAATACTCTGCGTGAACTCTAACCTGAATCAGAATGGCTAATCATTTTATCTAATCAGGAAACCTCCCACTGTATCCTCAAATTCTTCTCCAAACGTGAAAGAAGAATTAGTCGGAATCACCCGAGAAGTAAACTAACTCATCAGTGGGAATCGGGATCCAACTATCATCACATGATAACTTGATGGAAGCCACTCAAGTTACCACACTCCAGAAGGTATGCACATGCCTGGCAAGTTTCCTGTATGTTTGAAACTCCCGATGTGATTTTTACCCCAAGCAGCTTATGACCTTGACGGATGCCAACAAATCATAAGTTGCAAGTCAAGTTCTACCCGTCATTGTCCTGATTAATTTAGACCCACCCGTACTCGCCCTTGACGGATGCCAACAAGGCTGCACGACTGTCCTAGATTAATGCATATCCATGCTACAAAAAAGTAACACATAGCTACCGCACACTATGCATTGACGGAAGCCAACAAACATAGCACGAATACTAGGCGCTGCTTTTCAGAAATGATGGAGGGCTACGGCTGGTTTTTGGCAAAAAACCTTTAGCGTAATGAACTCGATATCGTTGAAAGAACCGGAAAGCTTTTTATAAATATATAGTAGCAAAAACCTTTGCTAAAGAGGTCACTCCCGGTGAAGAGATCTCGGCTCTTTCCTCGTCGAATGAGGTGCAGGATATTCCAAACTGAATTCCACGATTTAAAGCAAAAACTAATCGACTATAGTGAAGTTATTACCCTGACGCAAACCTCTGTCTAAGGGGTCACTCCCGATGAAGAGATCTCGGCCCTTGCCTCGTCGAATGAGGTGCTGGATATTCATAACCGAATACCATTGTGCAAAACAAAAGAGAACGCCCTTGTAATAACAGCTTTTTGAAAAAAATGGTTGCAACAACATCAAATATAGGTTTGTTTTCCTTGCATTGATAAGAATTAACGCAGTCCCATCAATTGATCACACCAGAAAAGAACGAAAATATGATGTACGTATATGCCATCCGCATTGGCCACTGGGTCCCGTCATCACCCGTTAAGTTACTTAACTAACGACAGAGCGGGGACTGGACTAGCGCGGGTGCAAAACATATACAACATTTACTAGTATATATATATCAATATATAATAATCGTTCCAGGCGTGATAAATGCAACATCACAGAAAAGTAATAAGCATAACAGAACAATACAGATAATCTGGGATCCCCGGGTTTCATTGAGCCGCAAGTGAAACATGACGTTCCCTTGGTCGTGTGGATAGCCTGTGCAATGAAAACCTAGACCCCTACGAGTGCGGCAAGTTACCCACCAAAACCAGAAGCGACGCACCCCCTTTCAGCAAAGTGAATGGACCACCAAGCACTTCATGGAATCCGGTAACTTGAGCACCCCTCCTTGGGTCAACCTATACCCCCTATGAGTGCGGCGAATAGCCCGCCAATTCTAGAGTGAAGCCCCCTCCGTCTCAACGCTATGAGCTGCGGGCCCGTTACCCTCTAGAACCCAGCTATCCGTGCACTCCACTGCAGGGTAATCCTAGTACAGAAAAGAAAATATATACAACGGGTACATCGACCTCAACCCGGTCGTGTCCTAAAAGAATAATATACAAACAGGCAGTGACGGCAGTCCACATGTCGGACACTCACCCCGCAATATCAAATGTACAAATAAATCCAAACTGCACTACCATTGCACACAAGCTATCCACCACGACAAATCCGTAACATCACAGCACAACACAGAACATCAACGTGAATGTCACGTTCGCAAATCCCGTCTAAAAGAGCTATAGCAATTAGACAAGATTTACCGCTCGAATGACATTCACGATCACAGATAGTAACGTAATGCACTGCAAAACTTTAAACAATGTTAGAAAATATCGAATCCGAAATAACCCCCGAATAGCCTAAATAAACTGATAAAACTTTATCCAAACTGGGCTAATTTAAACAACACCATAGGATCAACTTCCCAGAGACCAGAGCACACCCAAAACACCAACACAAAAGGCCAATACTGGGCTGGCGACGCCGGATCTGGGGCTATGGAGATCGGCCAAAAACCGATGGCTTGGGTCCGGGTAACGTTTTAAAAATAAATAAATAAATAAAAATCATTTAGGCGAATTTTCTGATTTTCGGTAAAATAAACCGTATTTTTCGTAAAACTTAACCATAATTATTTTTCATCATAAATTTAAAAAGACCTATATTAATTATGTAATTACTAGTAAATGGTGTTTATTTAGTAACTTATAAATTTTTAGTTTAATTAAATATTTTTCCTAAATTAATTATTTTTAATATTAACATAAGCTTTAATTATACATTAAATTAGTGTAAATTACAAATTTGAAATGGGTTAATTTTATAAAATGAGCCATGGCATATTAGAATCAAGTGTGTAATATGCAAAATCATTTCTCAAATTTCTCCATGGTTCTAGACTTTTCTAGGAAAAGGTTTAAATTAGAAAAGTTTATATAATTAAGGTTTTAAGTGAAAAGATGACATTTATTTGTGATGTTTCTAGACAAATCCACATACTCCTCTCTATTTTTCCTCTCTCCCATGCTAGTGGCCAGCCTCCTCACCCCCATGGCAGCCCCCTCACCCCCATGGCAGCCCCCCCATTTTCCAAGCTCATTTTCCCTTCAAAAATCATCAAAAATTCAACAAAATTCCAAAAATAAACCTCAAAATCAATATTCAATCTCTACCATTTTCCTTTGACCTATTTAGCATGGATTTTAGAGTTGGAAACCATTATTTTGGAAGCATAATTTCATGTTTGGATCTCATGTTTTGGAGGTATAATTTTTATTCCTATGATTAATTGTTGTTAAATGTTTTTATCTAGCATATTTAGATTTTCTTAATTAATTCTATTTGCAAGTTTAAAATTCAAGATAGGATTTCTAAAATCAAGTTAGGATTTTTATTATTAAGTGGGGTTATAATAAGAAGTTTAAAATTTTTAGAAATGGAAAATCTAGTACGGTTGAAGTATTGTAAATTGTTCTTTCAAAATTGTTTAAATTAAACAATTTTGCAAACTAGATTTTTATAAATTATATATATTAATGTGATAAAATTATAATTAAGGTTTTTATCATTAGAATGTGGTGTTAATGAGGAGATTAACATGTTATTTGAGTGTGAAACATAATCTAGTTACAATTTACTAACTTTCACTTTCAAATTTTCACAAAATTGCTATTTTTATTAAACTAGGTTTTTGAAATTCATTTAAAATGTAGGATTAAAAATCTAGTTAAGGTTTTAGCACATCCTTAAGGTTTCATGGAGTGGTTTAACACTTTAAAATATGCAAAATCAATTTTAGTAGTGGAATTGTGAATTCTGGCTTAAAAAGTGTTAAATTTGGCTAAAATTGCAAACTAGAAATTTCAATTTAAGACAAAATGGTGTGATAAAAATATAGTAATGATTTATATAATCTAGTTATGTTATTTAATGAATATTATGATCATTAGTTTCATTTAAATATAAAGTTTTGAAGTAAAACGGTAAATTGACATTTTCAAGGTTTTGCGAAATAGGACGATTTGATCGATTTTAAGGTTTCGATGATTTAAACCATGTATTATATTATAAATAATGAGTTTTGAAACTACGAGTTATTTGTTGGTGTTTTATCTCGATCAATCGGCGTTTGTACGCCGATATCGAGCGATTGCATGAGCGGGTCATAGGTTTTAACCTATGCGCGTTTCGTGCGTCTTTTTGGTTTTATCTGTGATTCAGTTTACGATATTATATATGTTTGCGTATAGGTACCCCTCACATGGACTTCGGACGAGAAAGAAGAGGAAGGCGGCATCGACTTTGGCAGACAAGGACCAGGTGAGTAGATGTATATCTACGGGGGAAGTCGGGTGGATGGCGTTTAGCACCGCCGCAAACAAAGAATAGGAATATTACTTATTGTCATTAGGAAATCGGACGTGACCTTACATTCTTGGCGAGTAGGACCCTATTAAAGAATTTAGGTTGGACTAGACGGATTTAGAAGGACTTTACCAGAGGATGAATGTCTTGGAGAGGATTCGTAGGTTTCAGGTAGACACACACACACGCACACACAGAAACTTGACATGGTGTATATGTGTATGTGTATATATATATAGGAATGTGTGTAGGTATATATATATACACAACATGTATATGTGAGATAAGGATATTATATGATACATGGGGATGAGACAATATAACTGGGCTTGATGTCGTGATCTCTTGGCTATACAGCCGAGTTATGATGTTAGCGGATCGTTGGAAATGAGAAAATGGATATGTATACATAAACGATAATAGGTGATGATGACATTGAGATATACGAGACTCTAGAATAGAACCCGGACTGTAACCTGTGACTTGATTACGATATGAGATATGCGTGACTTGGTTACGATATGATATATGTGTGACTTGATTACGATATGATATATGTGTGACCTGATTACGATATGATATATATGTCATGATATTTCTGAGGAACAATTGACGATGTATATGTACGCAGACAATGATATATGATTGATGATATTGGGATGTATGCGATTACATTACAGTACCTTTGATCATGACATTATTTGATGATGATAATATACGAATGATGATGTATGTAGGTGATACTTGACCCGTACCCCGATATTGGGATGCTGTACGATGGATTTTACCGCACGAGGCATAGATGTGATGATTGATCCGCACTCTTGATTCGAGGAAGTCGTACTACGTACGTGACGCCATTGAGGCTGGATCGCCGACTATTAGAGATATGGACTCAGACCTTAGGTGGATTTTTATTTCTTATCGACTAGTTTCTTTAGTTTAGTTCCTTAGGGGGTTAGATAGATACTAGTTTAGACTCGAGTCATATAGTTGTAGTTTGACATGTATATTACAAATGAATGGTTAATACACATCCATCTTTACATTCAGATCGTAATCATCATGTTGCATGTTCATACATATGTTTTTTTAGTCAGTATAAAACTCTCCATGTTAGGACACCGGCACCATTACCGATGATGTGCATATTCCACGTACCCTTATTTGCCGGCTCACACACATCATCATTGGTAATTGCTATGTCACTTGCATTTTAGAACATATTATCTTTTATTGGTAGAATCAGCTAAAGGCTAGATCAATATAATATTGTGATTACTCTCAGGTGTTAGTCTAGACATTGCATTTATTACTTAGACACTTCATGCATTCACATTTTTTACGTTATCATGTGGTATTGTGGAGCTTATGCCGATACTTATTATTTACTTACTCATGATTTTGGGATTTTGGATTTCTATGAGATTTCTGGATTTTGGGGAAAACCGCAAGAATATATATAAAAACTTCTCTTTCTCTCCCTCTCTTTTTTAAATATAAGTTGCGGTTTTCTCATGATGTAAGTGTCGTCCACCATGAAATTTCATGTTTTCTGATGGATTTCGAGACCTGATTCGAGGAGTGGATGAACCGTCTCGGGTACATGGTAGGCCCGGTATGGTATCCCGGGGCAAGAAGATCGGGTTGTAGACGATGAGCCTGGCAGGAGAAGACTACCTACCGGTGATGTCTGGCGCGGCGGATATCCGGAGGATACCGACCGTTGTCATGAGATTTGATGATATGGGCCGATCCGGATTGACGGAGTCCAAGATATTGAGACTATGAAGTATTGAGACTTGAGATTTACATGTTTTGTGTCGATGCTTGACACGGATTTCTATAGATTTCATCGATGATGTTTCAGATTTTTATACAAATTTTACTATGATGAAAGTTAAAGACTACTTATACAGATATATCCAGATTTCAGGGTTGATTGTTTTACATTCATGGTGCATGTATACTCATTCACATGATATATTACTATTTGAGGTACTGACACGAGCACGGAGCATTTGCACTTACGCGTAGTTTATTACCCTGCCATTACTAGATGACTAGTGATATATTGGTATATTATTATGACCTAGGATAACGTCGTGCATTCGATTTCTTTTCGCAGATGTCTTCTACTCACGAGTTGGTAACTCACCCCCGTTGTGCCAAATTTTATTACAGGTTTGATGTACAGGTTTCCTTAGCAGCTTGCTGGCACATCATTTCATTCAGGATGATTTGCATGGTAGGTTGGTTCACTTGTATCAGGACCGCCGTTGTACTTTTATTATTTCATTGGTATCTAGTAAGCTCCATCAACCAAACTTGTATTACTTGATAAGTTTAAAGGACCAGTTATTTATTTCGACCTTAGAGTCGCGCTTGTATTATTATGGTATCTGGTGGATTTGTTTTCTTTTGAGTTTTGAGCCTCGCCCTTTGGCGTTGTATATTATTGTGCTTGGTGTGGTTGTTTCCGCCTGTTGGCGTAGAGCTAGCTCCCGCTTGGGGATGCCTTTTTATTGTTTGTATATATATTATTCTTATTTGTACCCGTTCGGGGTCAGTTTTTACAAAGGAGACTCTGCCGAAATTTTTTAGAAAATTGGATGTTGCTTTTAAACTTGTTTTTCTACATGTTTTCCTTTACTTCTTCTTTTATATGGTTTAGATTTCTGGGCTTCGGCTTACTTAGATAACGTTGCGCCTCTAAACGCTTCGTAATTTAAGTGCCGGTCACGTTCCGTATTTTCGGGTCGTGACAAAGTTGGTATCAGCGCGCTAGGTTTAACCTTTGTATAAGTCTAGGGTGACCCTTGGTTGATGGAGTAGGTGACCTAGGTAGAGTGACGTACCGTGGGTATGATCCGCGGCATACTTACGATACGCTACTCTGCTTAAGGAGCCTTAGGATGTACATTTCTTTGCACCGTATTTCATTCGTTCTTTTGATCTATCTTCGTCGATATCGGATGATGTTTCTGTTACCACGGTCGCACGGGCAGAGGGAGCTGCGGCTCGAATGCGATAACCCTTAGGGTATCGTTTATTCTTGAGGATTAAAGCATTGTTTAGCGTGCGGATGAAGGGTATTCACATGCCGTCCAGACGAAGTTAAAGGGTTCGAACGATTGTCAGAAATCCATTTTCCCAAGTTTATGGTATTCGGAAGAACATACAGGTATTTCTATGGACCATCTAGAAGAATGAAACACTAACTCGACATAATGACCACAATAACACCTTTGAACCTTAGCGTTTACGGCAGTTCCGCGGTGCCATTAGTGAGCCTTGGGTTTGCCTTTCTACGGCTGGTCCGCAGATGCTGGGGCATGTACTGGATATTTTTAAACTGTACTTGAGTGTTGAGCTCTCGGGGAATTTTGGGATTTTGATAAATCGATCGAAAAGTTTAATGTAGTCCGGATATCAGGTGAAGGGATAGATTACGTGGGAGACTCTAGATATGAGTATTGCCGTTTGTAGTGCAGTCAGCACAGCTACGAAGAGACGAGTTCGAATCAGTCGACATCAGAGGAAAGAGGCGCACATTGACGATAGTGTTTACGATTGTGATTTGGTGATTTGAATTTCATATTTCCGTTGTTTGGATTTTGCTATTTTGAGGATTTTGTTCTACGATTGGTATTTCTTATGTGTACATTCATTACACTCTATTCGTGTTTCATATATCAGTTGTATTGATATTGTTTTGTACATACCCAGTGCACTCGATTTGGTTTTATACTTTTTGAGATATTGATTTGATTTCGTGCATATGGGTTGCACATGATTTTGACGTATGTTTCGACAAAGTTTTCATGCATTTTTTCGTACCGTGATTTTGATTTTGATATTCAGTGTATGTTTTTCGTACACCATGTGCACTTGACTGAGATTCTCGCGCACACTTGGCGCACTTGATGCGATTTTGTGCATACCAGATGCACTAAATCGGGGTTTTGTGCAGATTAGATGCACCTGATATTAGTGTCGTGCACGCCCGTTGCACTTGACAGATGTTTTTGGTGCACACCCGTTGCACTCAGTTTTGTTTCTGTTCATATTCGTGGCATCTGTATTTGGTTTCGATTTCAGTGCGCACCGGACGCACATGATATTTTTATGATGTGATTAGGAATAATTTCATTATGAGCAGTATGTTTTTTTTATAATCATTGCTATTTCATTTAGTAACCAGGCGGAACGTGTATGTTAAATAAAAGATATATATGTATAGCTATTTTTTTTTAAAAATAAATAAATAAACGTCCGCTACTTATGCCGTGACACACGTATCGCACGGCGATTTTAAAAAGGGGTTTTTGCATGCTTTGTTATTAAGATATTTGGACGATTTTACTACGATGCGCACTATATATAAGTTATACTTTTGATGTATATCATGTTGGTTTTCGTATTGGCTTTGATATTTTATTCTCACCATAACTCCGATGATTGCGTTATGTTTGATGAAGTTTTGAGTATGAGTTATGTACTCGTTTTTCATGCGCATGCATTGCGCTAAGATGTGTTTTACGTATTGATGATTTCGGAGCCCCGACGATTTGAGTGTTTTGGCTAAATGTTTTAGTAATTGGGGGGAGTTTTAATTTAAATTCGGGGACCGATTTCTTAAAGGGGGGAAGATTGTAACGTTTTAAAAATAAATAAATAAATAATTAAATAAATAAAAATCCTTTAGGCGAATTTTCTGATTTTCGGTAAAATAAACCGTATTTTTCGTAAAACTTAACCATAATTATTTTTCATCATAAATTTAAAAGGACCTATTTTAATTATGTAATTACTAGTAAATGGTGTTTATTTACTGACTTATAAATTTTTATTTTAATTAAATATTTTTCCTAAATTAATTATTTTTAATATTAACATAAGCTTTAATTATACATTAAATTAGTGTAAATTATAAATTTGAAATGGGTTAATTTTATAAAATGATCCATGGCATATTAGAATCAAGTGTGTAATATATAAAATCATTTCTTAAATTTTTCCATGGTTCTAGATTTTTCTAGGAAAAGGTTTAAATTAGAAAAGTTTATATAATTAAGATTTTAAGTGAAAAGATGACATTTATTTGTGATGTTTCTAGACAAATCCACGCACTCCTCTCTCTTTTTCCTCTCTCCCATGCTAGTGGCCGGCCTCCTCACCCCCATGGCAGCCCCCCATTTTCCAAGCTCATTTTCCCTTCAAAAATCATCAAAAATTCAACAAAATTCCAAAAATAAACCTCAAAATCAATATTCAATCTCTACCATTTTCCTTTGACCTATTTAGCATGGATTTTGGAGTTGGAAACCATTATTTTGGAAGCATAATTTCATGTCTGGATCTCATGTTTTGGAGGTATAATTTTTATTCCTATTCTTAATTGTTGTTAAATGCTTTTATCTAGCATATTTAGATTTTTTTAATTAATTCTATTTGCAAGTTTAAAATTCAAGATAGGGTTTCTAAAATAAAGTTAGGGTTTTTATTAATTAAGTGGGGTTATAATAAGTAGTTTAACATTTTTTGAAATGGAAAATCTAGTACGGTTGATATATTGTAAATTGTTCTTTCAAAATTGATTAAATTAAACAATTTTGCAAACTAGATTTTTATAAATTATATATATTAATGTGATAAAATTTTAATTAAGGTTTTTATCATTAGAATGTGGTGTTAATGAGGAGATTAACATGTTATTTGAGTGTGAAAGATAATCTAGTTACAATTTGCCAGCTTTCACTTTCAAATTTTCACAAAATTACTATTTTTATTAAACTAGGTTTTTGAAATTCATTTAAAATGTAGGATTAAAATTCTAGTTAGGGTTTTAGAACATCCATAAGGTTTCATGGAGTGGTTTAACATTTTAAAATATGCAAAATCAATTTTAGTAGTGGAATTGTGAATTTTGGCTTAAAAAGTGTTAAATTTGGCTAAAATTGCAAACTAGAAATTTCAATTTAAGACAAAATGGTGTGATAAAAATCTAGTAATAGTTTCTATAATCTAGTTATGTTATTTAATGAATATTATGACCATTAGTTTCATTTAAATATCAAGTTTTGAAGTAAAACGGTAAATTGACATTTTCAAGGTTTTGCGAAATAGGACGATTTGATCGATTTTAAGGTTTCGATAATTTAAACCATGTATTATATTATAAATAATGAGTTTTGGAACTACGAGTTGTTTGTTGGTGTTTTAACTCGATCAATCGGCGTTTGTACGCCGATATCGAGCGATATTTGGTTCTTTTGCATGAGCGGGTCATAGGTTTTAACCTATGCGCGTTTCGTGTGTCTTTTTGGTTTTGTCCGTAATTCAGTTTACGATATTATATATGTTTGCGTATAGGTACCCCTCACGTGGACTTCGGACGAGGAAGAAGAGGAGGGCGACATCGTATTCGGCAGACAAGGACCAGGTGAGTAGATGTATATCTACGGGGAAGTCGGGTGGATGGCGTTTAGCATCCCCGCAAATGTAGAATAGGAATATTATTTATTGTCATTAGGAAGTCGGACGTGACCTTAAATTCTTGGCGAGTAAGACCCTATTAAAGAATTTAGGTTGGACTAGACGGATTTAGAAGGACTTTACCAGAGGATGAATGTCTTTGAGGGGATTCGTAGGTTTCAGGTAGACACACACACACGCACACACAGAAACTTGACTTGGTGTATATGTATATGTGTGTATATATATAGGAATGCGTGTTGGTATATATATATATACACAACATGAATATGTGAGATAAGGATGTTATATAATACATGGGGATGAGACAATATTACTGGGCTTGATGCCGTGATCTCTTGGCTATACAGTCGTGTTATGATGTTAGCGGATCGTTGGAAATGAGAAAATGGATATGTATACATAAACGATAATAGGTGATGATGACATTGAGATATACGTGACTCTAGAATAGAACTCGGACTATAACCTGTGACTTGATTACGATATGAGATATGTGTGACTTGGTTACGATAAGATATATGTGTGACTTGATTACGATATGATATATGTATGACCTGATTACGATATGATATATATGTCATGATATTTCTGAGAAACAATTGACGATGTATATGTACGCAGACAATGATATATGATTGATGATATTGGGATGTATGCGATTACAGTACAATACCTTTGATCATGACATTATTTAATGATGATATTATACGAATGATGATGTATGTAAGTGAGACTTGACTCGTACCCTGATATTGGGATGCCGTACGATGGATTTTACCGTACGAGGCATAGATATGATGATTGATCCGCACTCTTGATTCGAGGAAGTCGTACAACGTACGTGACGCTATTGAGGCTGGATCGCCCACTATTAGAGATATGGACTCAGACATTAGGTGGATTCTTATTTCTTATCGACTAGTTTCTTTAGTTTAGTTCCTTAGGAGGTTAGATAGATACTAGTTTAGGCTCGAGTCATATACTTGTAGTTAGACATGTATATTACAAATGAGTGGTTAATACACATCCATCTTTATATTCAGATCGTAATCATCATGTTGCATGTTCATGCATATGTTTCTTTAGTCAGTATGAAACTCTGCCTGTTAGGACACCAGCACCATTACCGATGATGTGCATATTCCACGTACACTTATTTGCCGGCTCACACACATCATCATCGGTAATTGCTATGTCACGTACACTTTAAAACATATTATCTTTTATTGGTACAATTAGCTAAAGGCTGGATCAATATAATATTGTGATTACTCTCAGGTGTTAGTCTAGACATTGCATTTATTACTTAGACACTTCATGCATTCACATTTTTACGTTATCATGCAGTATTGTGGAGCTTATGCCGATACTTATTATTTACTTACTCATGATTTTGGGATTTTGGATTTCTACGAGATTTCTGGATTTTGGGAAAAACTACAAGAATATATATAAAAACTTCTCTCTCTCCCTCTCTTTTTTAAATATAAGTTGCGGTTTTCTCGTGATGTATGTGTCGTCCACCATGAGATTTCATGTTTTCTGTTGGATTTCGAGACCCGATTCGAGGAGTGGATGAACCGTCTCGGGTACATGGTGGGCCCGGTATGGTACTCCGGGGCAAGAAAATCGAGTTATAGACGATGAGCCTGGCAGGGGAAGACTACCTACCGGTGATGTCTGGCGTGGCGGATATCCGGAGGATACCGACCGCTGTCGTGAGATTTGGTGATATGTGCCGATCCGGATTGACGGAACCTGAGATATTGAGACTATGAGGTATTGAGACTTGAGATTTACATGTTTTGTCTCGATGCTTGACATGGATTTCCATGGATTTCATCGATGATGTTTCAGATTTCTATACAAATTTTACTATGATGAAAATTAAAAACTACTTATACAGATATATCCAGATTTCAGGGTTGATTGTTTTACATTCATGGTGCATGCATACTCATTCACATGATATATTACTATTTGAGGCACTGACACGAGCACGGAGCATTTGTACTAACGCATAGTTTATTGCCCTGCCATTACTAGATGACTAGTGATATATTGGTATATTATTATGACCTAGGACAATGCCGTGCATTCGATTTCTTTTCGCAGATGTCTTTTACTCATGAGTTGGCAACTCACCCCCGTTGTGCCAAATTTTATTACAGGTTCGATGTACAGGTTTCCTTGGCAGCTTGCTGGCACATCATTTCATTCAGGGTGATTTGCATGGTAGGTTGGTTCACTTGTATCAGGACCGCCGTTGTACTTTTATTATTTCATTGGTATCTAGTAAGCTCCATCAACCAAACTTGTATTATTTGATAAGTTTAAAGGACCAGTTATTTATTTCGACCTTAGAGTCGCGCTTGTATTATTATGGTATCTGGTGCATTTGTTTTCTTTTGAGTTTTGAGCCTCGCCCTTTGGCGTTGTATATTATTGTGCTTGGTGTGGTTGTTTCCGCCTGTTGGCATAGAGCTAGCTCCCGCTTGGGGATGCCTTTTTATTGTTTGTATATATATTATTCTTATTTGTATCCGTTCGGGGCCAGTTTTTACAAAGGAGACTCTGCCGAAATTTTTGAGAAAATTGGATGTTGCTTTTAAACTTGTTTTTCTACATGTTTTCCTTTACTTCTTCTTTTATATGGTTTAGATTTCTGGGCTTCGGCTTACTTAGATAACGTTGCGCCTCTAGACGCTTCGTAATTTAAGTGCCGGTCACGTTCCGTACTTTCAGGTCGTGACAGTCCGTGTTTGGGGTGTGTTCATGTGTCCTTCTGAGTAGTCTTCTGCACATGTTTAAAATATTTTTCTTGACCATTTTAAAACAACAGAGAACAGAATTCCAGTGGCATCGTTTGGGTTTGTTCCGGTTTTGATACTTTAACATTGTCTAAAACAACTACAATACAGTTAATAGTTTGGCTCTGATACCATGTTGGGCCACGGCAGCGCCCCGGCCGTCTAACCGAGGTCAAATGCAGAACAAAAACTTTTTTCTATAAAACTAGCGCTACCACAACCCAAATGCCCAAATCGTTCCCTTAACCGTAAACTAGTAAACTGTAAAAGGATTTTGGAAATTATACCGATCGATCCATGTTCTTCGGTCTTCAATCTCTGCGCCAAACTCCCCGTTGTTGTGCCGACGATGCTCGCTCCCCGATCTTGCTTGTCGATGTGGCACCACGTCATCGAATCTTTATACGGGCTCCCGCCTCAAAACCGAGGCAACTCGGACATGAAGTTTGCTAACCGACATGTTCAAGAATGAAGTAGAGAGAGTGTGGAATATTTTATCTCAGAATGCCCAAGCATTTGGGCAGAGGTTAACAGAGTTGGCATGGATGTAATGTGAGCAAAAGGATTTTGAGCAAAGAAAAATTCAAGCTTGCTTCAAAGAGAAGGAGCTCGGCCAGTGAGTGGAAAAAGTTCGCTGGCAATGTGAGTGTGGTAGTGAGGGAAAAATCATGTAGTGATTAAAAAAAAAACAAGACCAAATGAAATAAAAACCATCACCAATTATTTAATCAAGCAACCTCACTCTAAAAAAGAAAATACCAGCATACCCCAAGACCCATGCTGCCTCTGTTCACTCAAGCCCATGCCAATCACCCAAGCTGCCCATGCCCACTAACAGTGCTCGAAATGGGCAAAGAAAAAAATGGTCAAAGGGAAAAAAATTGGCTCATAAAAATAAAGATATATCAAGATATTTGAGACGGAAAAAGGAAACTGGCAACTCCCAGATTAATCTCGTAACGAATTACGAAATTACATCTCAACTGTAAATGCATAACCGCATTTGTATTCCGACCGAATACGAATGCAATGAGACAAAAATATTCTTACACAATATAATACTAGGATTCGGCTTAAACCAAAACCCGCTAGTATTATCCATCCGATCATGATCCATGCACAAGTACACGAATATGATCATGATCCGTGCATAAGTGCACGAATATGATCGAACCCCGCCATATATCCATACGGCCTCTACAACGTTTCGCCCGAACTTGGGAAACTTTCTGTGGAGGACTCTAATGACTCATCAATACACTGGCACTGGGTATAACCACTAGCACGTCAGAGGTACTAGCTGTATGTAACGGTTGCCCGTGTATTGATCGGAAGGGAAGCTGACGAGTGAACTCATCCAGAAACCCTACTGAGCCTGACAGTGACAATATTCGTACAGTTCGGTCTGTTGACTTAGAATAACATAGACTGTTAGGGGTGTGATATTCGTTATTTTTGTGACATTTTTGAAATTCTTGTTAATATGGGTGACACACGATTCAATTCATTTTTTCACGATTCTTATTCTTTTGTTTATACTCAGTCCTAATCCCTTTGTTTAAATTGCGAAAATTCTTCCCACATTCATGATAATTGTGCTTTTCTAGGTGGTGACTAACCGTCCCAAATTTTTTATAACGGTCACCCACCTAACACTCCTGAACCCAGTCCCACTTCAACCATAGACCAACTGATTGAAAATTTAGAGAAAGAGGTCGACAGAATGACTTTTTTAGCATCACCACCATCACAACCCCTCCAACCTGAAACAATTGAACCATCTTTAGGAAGTGACGGTGAGATGGATGCTAGGTTGACCGCTTTAGAAAAGAGTACTGATGTGAGGATTACGGTTGAGAATCAAACTGCTGCAACGCTGGCCCTGTTCATACCCAATCATTTCTTGCTCAGGCCCAATCATTTGCTAGCATTAAGGAACAAGTGAAATATTTAGCTGTGAAGATTTTAAGGAGTGAACACAGTCAATCGGAACCCAATAATGTTAATATCTGCCATCTAGGAAGTCACCCGAGTGATGTAAATGATCCAATGAATTTTGATGATTTCATAGATGATGATACGATTGTATTGACTGAATGTTATCAGGAAACACAAGAAAAACCTCCGACTGATTTTTTCAGTCCAATTTTAGAGGAGGAGCCTTGTGAATTTATCGGGTATTGTTGGGATAAATTGTCGGAAGAGATGATCAGGAATCCACAATTTTTGTATCACGTAGTGATATTGTTTCAGAAAAAACATTAGGGCGGGAACCGACCTTTTTAGATGACATATACCTACCCATTTTTAAATGTGATGAGAAGGAAATTGTATTGGGAAATTTAATAAATGTTGAGAGTAAGATTGTGGAAAATAATAGGGAGGAAGACAGTATTGAAAAACATTCTTTCGTGTCGAGTTTTGAGGAAATTTTTACTGATGAACTTGATATTTTGGGTGAGTTGGAGTCGGGATCAATTTGGTAACATCTTAATAACCTTTCTTTTGCCGAACTTTTTGCGGATGAACTCCAGTTTTTACACGAACTTGACTTTGGAACTCAACATGTGCTTATTGAACATTCAATTCATTCAGAAAACAATTCTTCAACCTTCTCAAAATTTCGTCTTCACCTTCAACGTATTCCGATCCCTACTTTCACACACCCATGCCATGTACTAACATCTAACCATTTTTTATATATTCTTTTTTTCTTTTTATTATACCTATTCTTTTGCCAGCCATGGCACAATATTGACAAAATTTTTGAATGGCTGGTATTAATTTCTGGACTAACCCAATTGTTTCACTTATATATGTTGTAATTAGTCGTAGGTTTTTTCTTTTTCTGTGAATAAAAGTCTCACACCGATGTCTAATTCTAGCTACCGGAAACGGGCAACGATGAAGACATCGTAAAACTCACGTTTGGGGGTGAGCACTCCGTTTATTTTGCTGCATCATGTGTATATTCTGCATTGCATACATATTAAAAAACCCATAAAATTAAAAATTATTCCTAAAAATATATAAAAAAAATCATCATGTTAGCTAACGGGGAAACTTAGACTCAAAATCTGACGGTTGGTTGATAAGATAGAAATAACTAAATCCTTTTTGAGAGATTGAAAACCCGAAAGATAACCCTCCTTTGTGTTTAACCATAACTGATATACGTCTTTTATAACACTTTACACGTGTCGTATGTTTTTTGAGAATTAGATGAAAGTTTGACATGTCTGTAAAACTTTTAAAATTGATAAATATCTTTAGAATCAAACATGTTTTTCTGAGTTAAGTAATATCAAGATAAGTTTATACAGTGAAGTTGATATGAAGAATTTTATAGAAGTTTTAACAGAAGATATAAGTCTGAAAATTAACCCATCTGAAATCTTGTTGGAGTAATTACACACCTTATCACATGTAACATCTTCAGATTTAAAAGAAAAAGCTGGATATATCTCCGTTTTCACTGAGTGCAGAATTATTATAAAATGAGTCTTTTGTTTTGTAGCCTTGGTAACTTGGGTAATTAAGTCCTTGGGGTGTCTCCACACCTAATGCCCTAAAACCATCTGATTTAGGAGTCATTGACCCAAACCTCGCTAAGTTTCCAATCTCCAGATAAAACAAGTTAAGTAAGTATTCTCTCCGTGTTAAAAGTCCTAACGGTTCTTTGTGGGAGAATAATCTTGGCGGGACGAATTCTTTATTAAAATAGTTTTTTCGCGGAAATATGAAGGTTTGTATTTATTAAGATGTTTTGCACGATAACGAAAGGTGTGTATATACAAAAACAGGTGAAAGGTACGAGTAAAAAATAAGACTTAGGTTTTCTGTTAAAATTGATATATATTCTCACTTGAAACCTAACTAGAGAATAAAACTTGAGAAAATCTTAACTTCTTTCAAACTCGTGTGATCCTTCAGAAATTTATCATGGTCTGTAATTATGACATGATGACCCTAATCAAGTTCTTAAAAACTTATGGACACTATTCACACAAATCATGTAAAGACGTGTATAACCTTATGTTAAACAAATTGCGAGGAGTGAAAAATAGGGTCTAACGTTTCTGACTTGGGTAATAGAACTTTTAACTTTGATCTCTAACCTTAAGATTAGAATCAACAGTTTTTCCACGACGCTAACTTGACTGGATTTTGTGGGTGTAATCCGCTGAAAACCCTCAGGAGACAACACTCCTCCTACTAGGGACACCTAGAGATTTAACGGCTTGTTGCATATGCTCAGTGCAATCGCGTTCCCTGCCGAAGTGAGGCTAGAATTTTAATATTTCTTGGGACGAGCAATAGATAAGTTTGGGGATATTTGTTCATCTCGTAAAACTGCATTTTAATACCTCTCATTCATTGTCTATTTTCTTATATGTCGGTGCTATTAATCAGTGTCTGCTCAGTAATTACAGTTAACAGGTATTCGTGATACAACACTGAAAACACACTCAATATCACGGATATAGCATTTGGGAGACGACACTGCAAACAGAAAAGAGAAACGACCGATATCCCAAGAGCTTTTGTAAAATAAATGTTTGCACACACTTTTTGGTCCAACACAATGCATATTGCATACAACTCTTGGGCAAGGACCAAGTGGGGGCAGCCATGGCATGATGGGTTGAGCAAGTGGGCATGGTGTGATGTGAATTAATGGGCATTGAATTCATAAAGATATGATGTGATTTGTGTTGGGCCACGGCAGCGCCCCGACCGTCTAACCGAAGCCAAATGCTGAATAAAAACTTTTTTTTATAAAACCGGCGCTAGCGCAACCCAAATACCCGGATCGTTCCATTAACCGTAAACTAGTAAACTGTAAAAGGAGTTTTGAAATTATACTAATCAATCCGTGTACTTCGATCTTCAATCTCTGCGCCAAACTCTCCGTTGTTGCGCCGACGAAGCTCGCTCCCCGATCTTGCTCGTCGATATGGCACCACGTCATCGAATCTTTGTAAGTCCATGTCACGCACCCCACGAACTTGCGGGGAGGCGGAATATATGAAAAATGATTATCAAAGCTTTGTAACACGGACTTGAGCTCATGAATCGTATTTAAACCGTTACTAACAAACTACTTGAGGTTTAACTACTCGGATTCAAAGTTATACCTCACGTTACATGTCCTTCGGGTCTTCTTCGCTGTCCTCCACTCCTCGTAGGCTCCTTGGAACACCGGCACCTCAACGGCCTCCTCGAGTCAAAGACGATCCACCCGAAAGCTCCTACGCCTAGCTTGATCTCTAACTTGAGATAAGTAGGTTACTTAAATTGCTAATCTAAGCTACCTAGGGGATATAGAGTGAGGTTATGGATGTATTAGTCTAGCTAACCCTTGATCTCAACTCATGAGAGGTTAGGATTAGGGTTTGAAGAAAGAGTGAGCATGAGGAGAGAGAAGGTGAAGATGATGATTATCATGATATTGTTTCTCACTTGATATATATGAAGCATAATGAATAACGAATAAATCACTAAAAGAGATTATTCATCATGCTACATAAATGCAATATGAGTGATTCACTATGTGAGTCATTAAGCATTTAATTATGCATTAATGACATGATGAATCACACATAATGAGTCACAAAATCATTAAATGACAATGCCACCTTACCCCCCCAAGTCACCATGCTTCTAGAAGCTTCCCGACAAATTACGAGAACGCCCCTCCAATCCGTGAAAACACGGAAAAACTTTAGACTGTATAAATCCAATAATCTGATACTAGAATCTGGCTTAAACCAAAACCGGCTAGTAAAAACTGTCCGAACGTCGTACGTGCGTAAACACACGTACGCGTCCGAACCCTTGTCGTAAAACCATACGAACTCTATATCGTTTCGCATAGAGCAGGAAAACTCTCTATGTGGGACTCTAAAGACTCGACACTACGCTGGCAGTGGGATTAACCACAGACCGCAAGCGGCACTAGCTGTACGTAACGGTCCCCAGCTAGATGTCGATAAGAAGGCCGATGAGTAAACTCATCCGAACTCCCACTAAGCCTGACGTAACAATCTCCGTACAGTCCCGTCTGTTCATCTAAGACTATCGCATATCGAGCCTAGGGGGCGGCAAGCGTTAGTCCCCTAATGGCGGTATAAGTCGTGTCGGAGCGAATCCCATTACACCCTGAGAAACTACTGGAACCTACCAGTAAATCTCGCTTGCCCTGGCCAGGGATTTTGCGTAATGGCTCTCTGACACAGCGCGATATCATCTCCCAATACCGGGAGAGACGAATCCTGTCTAACCACTACTGCCTCCAAGTGCTCGGGACTGCACCCAACTGCTACCTGTTTGCACGACTCCTTTGAGCCGTGGTAGGGTAGCAATCTAAGAACATTGGGACACACTCGAGGAGAAGTAGCAATGTCAAGTCTGCGGACTATGCTGTACTCATGTCACCTGGGAACTGTTAACTGATGACGGGTATAATACCATCTAACAGTTCCCCCACGAGTCCTGTCCGATGTACCCGTAACCTAACGAGCACCTGTATACTATCTCCAGTACGACGTACTGATGGCTGTGGGACAGACCATCTCCCGATGAGAAGCGTACACACTAGTCTACTCTGGAGTATCGATGCCCTGTCTCGATAATCCTACGACTAGGGACATGTATAGGATGTTGCTTATAGACTACCCAGCCCCCACTAGTGTGACTGCCATCACAACGCTTGTAATCAAGCAAAGAACCTATGGGCTCTACTAATATGTATAAGTGATACGTTACAAGAAATATATGCACATATTAAAGTAGACACAAACCAAGTAGCATACTACCATTTTTAGCAAGACTGTATATACAACTGTGAATATCCCAAGCTTCCATTAAGTAATATACAACCTAGTATGATACAATAATGGCCCCTAGGGCATATACACTAACAATCTCTCACTTGCACTAGGGCCATGAGCTGGCATATCGTAGACCTATCATCTTGAATAGCCTCTCGAACTGCGTCTGAGGAATGGCCTTTGTGAATGGATCAGCAATGTTATTCTCCGTCTCTACTCTTTTCACCTCGATCTCCCGGCGATTTACGATCTCCCTGATCAGGTGATATCGCCTTAAGATGTGTCTGGACTTCTGATGGGACCTGGGTTCCTTCGCTAAACCTATAGCGCCGTTGTTGTCGCAATACAGAGGTATTGGACCAACACTGGTAGGAACCACCTGAAGTTTTGTGAGGAACTTCTTTATCCAGACAGCTTATTCTGCGGCGTCGCAATCAGCTATGTACTCCGCTTCCATTGTTGAGTCAGCAACGGTCTCCTGCTTGGAACTCTTCCAACAGACCGCCTCTCTATTGAGGGTAAAGACATAACCCGACATGGATTTGGAGTCATCTTTGTCACTCTGGAAGCCGGAGTCCGCAAAGGCCTCAATCTGGAGGACTTTTCCGCCATACACCAAGAACATCTCCTTAGTCCTCCTCTGGTACTTGAGAATGTTCTTTACTGCTATCCAGTGATTCTCTCTTGGGTTTGCTTGATACCGGCTTACTACGCTCAATGCGTATGCTACATCTGGTCTGGTACATAACATCGCATACATTATAGAGCCTACCGCTAAAGCGTAGGGTATAATCGACATGCGATCCCTTTCCAAATCAGTCTTGGGAGACATATCTTTGGAGAGGGTGATTCCATGACAAGCCGGTAAGTTACCGCGCTTAGAATCTTCCATACTGAATCTTTTCAATATGGTGTATATGTACCTGGACTGCGAAAGTCCCAACATCCTCTTTGATCTATCACGATAGATCCGGATCCCCAGAATGTAGGTGGCATCACCCAGGTCTTTCATGGAGAATTTCTGTGATAAGAATCTTTTGACTGACTGTAACATAGGAATATCATTTCCTATTATGAGAATGTCATCCACGTACAAGACGAGGAATACTACAGCTCTCCCTACAATCTTACTGTATATGCATGGTTCATCTGGATTTTTGATAAAGTCGTATTCTTTGAGAGCATCATCAAAACAGATGTTCCAACTCCGCGATGCTTGCTTTAGTCCATAAATAGACTTAAGCAACTTGCATACTTTACCGCTGCTCCCACTCTGAATAAATCCCTCTGGCTGATCCATATAGACGCTCTCTTCCAAATTTCCATTTAGAAAGGCCGTCTTTACGTCCATCTGCCAGATCTCATAATTGTGGAAGGAAGCAATAGCAAGAAGGACCCTAATGGATTTTAGCATAGCTACTGGAGAAAAGGTTTCGTCATAGTCCAAACCAGGTCTTTGACGGAAACCCTTTGCAACAAGTCTAGCCTTATAGGTTTCAACCTGTCCATCTACACCAATCTTCTTTCTGAAGATCCATTTACATTCTTCGGGTTTTACCCCATCTGGAGCAATGTCCAAAGTCCATACTTTGTTAGTGTACATGGACTCCATTTCGGTCCGCATTGCATCCAGCCATTTTACCGAGTCGCCGCTCTGAATGGTTTGCTGGAAGCTAGTAGGGTCATCATTATCAATGACGCAATCTTCTCGATCCCCGTCTATGAGAAAATTGAAGTATCTCTCAGGTGGATGAGACTGCCTACTACTTCTGCGGATAGGCGCTGGTATGTCCCTTTCTTCTGAAACCTCTGGTTCTACCATACTTTCAGTTGTAGTTTGTGGTTCTGGAATTTCTTCCAGTTCTATTTCGCTCCCACTTGTTTTCTTTTCTAAAAACTGATGTTCTAGAAAATGGGCATTACGAGAAACAAAAACCTTTTGTTCCTCTGCGTAATAGAAATAATATCCTTTGGAGTTCTTCGGATATCCAACAAACTTACATTGTACTGATCGTGCCTCGAGCTTGTCCACATGCTGCTTTTTAACAAAAGCTGGACATCCCCATATTTTCAAATGCTGAAGATGGGGTTTCTTCCTACACCATATCTGATATGGCGTGGTAGGCACAGTCTTGGTAGGAGCCCGGTTTAAAAGGTATGCAGCTGATTCTAGTGCATATCCCCAGAATGATCGTGGCAACTCAGCGTTACTCATCATAGAACGTACCATATCCAATAGGGTTCGGTTCCGCCTTTCCGATACACCGTTATGCTGTGGTGTGTATGGAGGAGTAAGCTGAGAGAGAATTCCATTCTCTTTTAAGTAGTCCAGAAACTCGGCACTCAAGTATTCACCACCTCGATCAGATCTCAGTGTCATGATACTTTTGCTTGTTTGTTTCTCAACTTCATTCTTGTATTCCCGAAATTTCTCAAAAGCCTCGGATTTATGCTTCATCAGGAAGACATATCCATACCTAGAGAAATCATCTGTGAAAGTAGTGAAGTATGAATAACCACTTCGTGCATGTGTAGACATTGGACCACACACGTCACTGTGTATGAGTCCTAAGATCTCGCTTGCTCTTTCTCCGTGTCCAGTGAACGGAGTCTTTGTCATCTTTCCCATGAGACAGGATTGACAAGTTGCATATGTTTGATATTCGAACGGATCCAAATATCCTTCTTTATATAGCTTAGTCAACCTTCTCTCATTAATGTGACCCAGTCTACAATGCCATAAGAAAGCCTGATTTAACTCTGGAGACTTTCTTTTAAGTGTGTTCTGGACACTGAAAATCTGAGCTTGATTTAATTCGTATATTCCGTTTTCTAATGTATCTGACCCAATCAGAACTTGATTTAGGTGGATGTGGACCACATCGCTTATAAAAGTAAAATCATATCCTTCTTTAGAAAGTAAGGATACAGATATGATATTACAAGTTGTACTTGGTACATAAAAACAGTTACGCAGAACCAATATCTGCCCAGTTGTCAGTCCAAGATGATATTCCCCTACGGATTCAGCGTCCATGCTCATTCCGTTAGCAACCGTGAGGGTCATATCACCTATCCTGATAACCCTACAGTTTCTCAGAGTCTGTAATGAATTACAGATGTGAGATCCTGACCCGGTATCCAATACCCAGGAAGTAGAGTTAACTGACATACAGTTCTCTATCATAAACACACCAGAAGCCGAAACGACAACATGCTTCGAATCCTGGCTACTGGCTTTGCTAGCCCTGCAATCATTCTGCCAATGCCCAATCCCGTAACAATAGGAATGTCTCTCTTTTACTACATTCAGTCCCGAAACTTTTGCCCTTCTCTTTCTTTCTACTTCCCTGGTTTCCTTCAGGGTAGAAGGTAGAGACTGTAGAATCAAGTCAGTATCCGACCTGTTCCCCAACGTGGTCTCCAGGTCCTGGTGCTCATTAATATATCTAGTCATTGTAAGGACGTTGTCCCCTATAAATGACCCGAAAGCCAATCTCGCTTGAATTAATTCGTTCGAGGTCTTATATCTTGCGATATGAGATTGCTCTCCATATAAATATTTGTTATGGAGAAAGATGGAAACTAAGTCCATCTTCTCATACTGCTTCTGGTATACACCATCAACTGAAGCTGACACGAGGCACTTGGTTTTCATTTTATCCTTTTCCCTTGTCGACGGATATTCATATCCGCGACGGTGGAAACTGGACCTGGGACGGCGGGATCTTGAGTAGTAATAGGGTGGTCCAGCTTGTCATAGGCAATGGACATTTGGACAGACCTTTTCCAGTCGTATAAGTCAGATTCAGTCAATTTGTTATCTAGATGTAACCTAGTCGTGGTCACAAGGTTGCTGCAATTAAGAGAGAAAGAAGAAAACACTTTTAGCATGATGCTTTTGCAAGTTTAGAGTGGTTTTTAATTTATCTAAACAGGATGGCTCCCACTGTTTCTCGAATCCTTCCTCAAACCATAAAAGAAAAATTAGCCAGGACTATTTTCACCGTACAATACTTGCTTAACCGTTCAGCCAGGCTAGTGTCGATACTTCGAGGGAGGTTTTCCAATGCTTTCGCGAAGTTCCTTAATTAAATAACCTCTTTTCTCTGGGGGCGTAGCCCCGCTGACACCTTTCTAGGCACCTACTTGGTTTATAGCATTGATCGTTAAGTGACGAATCTCCTGATAAGTAGCATATACTCACAGTAGGATCGGGATCCAAAATATCATCGTATGATAATGTGAAGGTATCCTACCAACATTCATCAAACTCCAAAATGGTATGCATCTCTCTGCAAATTTTAATTTCTTTAGAAATTCCCGATATTAATTTCTGCCCCATGCTCTTATGACCTTGGCTTTGGTCAAAATGTCATAAGTCACATGTCAAGTTCTACCCGTCATTATCCAGGTTAATTTGAACCCATCCGTATATACCCTTGACTTTGGTCAAATGATAATACGACTGTCCCAAACTAACTCATCTACATATGCAACAAGTGAATACCCAGCAGCTACTAAACACTATGCCTTAACTTTGGCCAAAATACATAGCTTGAATACTACTGAATACCCAAATGAAATGACGGAGGGCTACAAATGGTTTTGGCGAAACCGTGAACGTAGTGAACTTGATATAATCGAAGGAACCTGATAGCTTTTTAAAAGGAGTGGTTAAAGCACCGCAATTAAAAAATCTGCTCTTTTAAAATAACCGAGTGGTTTCTTTTAAATTTGTTCCAACGATTTTAACTTTGGTTTATTTTTCTTGCATTATAATAATGCGTCCCATCAATTATCCTATCATTGCAGAAAACAACGAAAATACCACGTCATCTTATGCCATCCGCATTCGCCACTGGGTCCCGTCATCACCCGTTAGGTTACTTAACTAACGACAGAGCGGGGGCTGGGCTAGCGCGGGTGTAAAACATAAGTGACATCTAATAGCTATCATATATAGATATTGTACATTCGTCAGACGCAATAATAAGCATTCCAGATCGCAGATGAACTTTATTGGATATGCAAGCAATCCGCGTTTGCTTTGAGCCTGCAACAAAAAACGGATTACACAGTTGTGATGAATAGCCATTACCCCACCCTAGACCCCTACGAGTACGGCAAACTACCCGCCAAGTACCCAAAGTGAAGCGGTCTCCCTCAACAACGTGAGTAGGCCACTAAACACTTCAACGTACCCGGTAGTTTGTGTACCCCATCTTGGGTCTATCCTAGGAGCAAAAACAGTAAAAAGAAATAATACAACGGTGGCTACAACCGCAACCTGGATGTGCCCCGCAAAAGAATATTACATCATATTACATTTACATCGAATGAATGAATATTAAAAACATCTCAAACCCCAGCTAATCATCACAACATCCCAATCAAGTCCATATACACATACAGTAAACATTTCAGAAATGTGCAACCCCCTGCCAACCGACATACTAGCAGTTAGGGGAGGTTTACGAACACATTAAACATTACAGAAAAAAACCCAATTAGCAAATAACTTAGAACATCGATCAACAACCTTTTTCCGTGTCTACCCCAAAAGCAAACCAGCACTGAAGTAACCTAAGCAGAAACAGAACATACAGGAAAACAGAACACCAGAATATATGAATTGTAGAGCAAATCAGAGTCAACTCGGGGTTGACTCCGCCGCGGATCCGCGGCCAAAAGCACACTCTTGCCGCGGATCCGCGGCCATCAAGCCGAGTTAGAACTCCGTATTTTCACAGAATTCTTATATTTCCCTGCTGTGAATTTTAAGGCATATCAAATATTTTTTTCGACACGTTTAAAATTTATAGAAACTGTTAGGGTCCGGGGTGTTTCGTTTTCGTGTTTTCCGTCGATCGAACTTCTAATTAGTTGCTAACAAGCTAGTAATGGTTTAGTTGGCTCTGATACCACTGTAAGTCCATGCCACGCACCCCACGAACTTGCGGGGAGGCGGAATATATGAAAAACGATTATCAAAGCTTCGTAACATGAACTTGAGCGCATGAATCGTATCTAAACCGTTACTAACAAACTACTTGAGGTTTAACTACTCGGATTCGAAGTTATACCTCACGTTACATATCCTTCGGGTCTTCATCGCTGTCCTCCACTCCTCGTAGGCTCCTTAGAACATCGGCACCTCAACGGTCTCCTCGAGTCAAAGACGATCCACACGAAAGCTCCTACGCCTAGCTTGATCTCTAACTTGAGATAACTATTTTGCTTAAAGTGCTAATCTAAGCTACCTAGGAGATATAGAGTGAGGTTATGGATGTATTAGTCTAGCTAACCCTTGATCTCAACTCATGAGAGGTTAGGTTTAGGGTTTGAAGAGAGAGTGAGATTGAGGAGAGAGAAGGTGAAGATGATGATTATCATGATATTGTTTCTCACTTGATATATATGAAGCATAATGAATAATGAATAAATCAATAAAAGAGATTATTCATCATGCTACATAAATGCAATATGAGTGATTCACTATGTGAGTCATTAAGCATTTAATTATGCATTAATGACATGATGAATCACACATAATGAGTCACAAAATCATTAAATGATAATGCCACCTTACCCCCCCCAAGTCACCATGCTTCAAGAAGCTTCCCGACAAATTACGAGAACGCCCCTCCAATCCGTGATAACACAGAAAAACTTTAGACTGTATAAATCCAATAATCCGATACTAGAATATGGCTTAAACCAAAGCCGGCTAGTAAAAATTGTCCGAACGTCGTACGTGCATAAACACACGTACGCGTCCGAACCCTTGTCGTAAAACCATACGACCTCTATATCGTTTCGCCTGGAGCAGGAAAACTCTCTGTGTGGGACTCTAAAGACTCGACACTACGCTGGCAGTGGGTTTAACCACAGACCGCAAGCGGCACTAGCTGTACGTAACAGTCCCCAGCTAGATATCGATAAGAAGGCCGATGAGTAAACTCATCCGAACTCCCACTGTGCCTGACGTGACAATCTCCGTACATTCCGGTCTGTTCGTCTAAGACTATCGCATATCGATCCTGGGGGCGGCAAGCGTCAGTCCCCTAATGGCGGTATAAGTCGTGTCGGAGCGAAGCCCATTACACCCTGAGAAACTACTGGAACCTACCAGTAAATCTCGCTTGCCCTGGCCAGGGACTTTGCGTAATAGCTCTCTGACACAGCGCGATATCATCACCCAATACCGGGAGAGACGAATCATGTCTAACCACTACTGCCTCCAAGTGCTCGGGACTGCACCCAACTGCTACCTGTTTACACGACTCCTTTGAGCCGTGGTAGGATAGCAATCTAAGAACAGTGGGACACACTCGAGGCGAAGTAGCAGTGTCAAGTCTGCGGACTATGCTGTACTCATGTCACCTGGAAACTGTTAACTAACGATGGGTATAATACCATCTTACAGTTCCCCCATGAGTCCTGTCCAGTGTACCTATAACCTAACGAGCACCTGTATACTATCTCCAGTACGACGTACTGATGGCTGTGGGATAAACCATCTCCCCAACTGGGATGAGAAGCGTACACACTAGTCTACTCTGGAGCATCGATGCCCTGTCTCGATAATCCTACGACCAGGGACATGTATAGGATGTTGCGTATAGACTACCCAGCCCCCACTAGTGTGACTGCGATCACAACGCTGGTAATCAAGCAAAGAACCTATGGGCTCTACTAACTTGTATAAGTGATACATTACAAGAAACATATGCACATATTAAAGTAGACACAAACCAAGTAGCATACTACCATTTTTAGCAAGACCGTATATACAACTGTGAATATCCCAAGTTTCCATTAAGTAATATACAACCTAGTATGATACAATAATGGCCCCTAGGGCATATACACTAACAATCTTTATACGGGCTCCAGCCTCAAAACCGAGGCAATTCGGACATGAAGTTTGCTAGCCGACATGTCCAAGAATGAAATAGAGAGAGTGTGGAATATTTTGTCTCAGGATGCCCAAGCATTTGGGCGGAGGTTAACAGAGTTGCCATGTATGTAATGTGAGCAAAATGATTTTTAGCAAAGAAAAATTCAAGCTTGCTTCAAAGGGAAGGAGCTCGGCCAGTGAGTGGAAAAGGTTCTCTGGCAATGTAAGTGTGGTAGTGAGGGAAAAATCATGTAGTGATTAAAAAAACAAGACCAAATGAAATAAAAACCATCACCAATAATTTAATCAAGCAACCTCACTCCAAAAAAGAAAATACCAGCACACCCTAAGACCCATGCTGCCCCTGTTCACTCAAGCCCATGCCAATCACCCAAGCTGCCCATGCCCACTAACAGTGCTCGAAATGGGCAAAGAAAAAAAATGGTCAAAGGAAAAAAAAATTGGCTCACATAAATAAATCGGAGAGTAGCCCAGAACACCCTGAGATACTACTGAAATACCTACGAGTAAATCTCGATTACCCTGGCTAGGGATTTCGTGTAATGGCTCTTCTAAACACAGCGCGATCTCACCCCCAATACCGGGAGAGACGAATCCCCGACGATCCTCTCACTGCCTCAATGTGGCTCGGGACTGTACCCAACTAAAATCTATTTGCACGACTCCTTTCAACCGTGGTAGGGTAGTAATCAAAGCACAGAGGGAACTCTCATGAGACAAATGACGATCTCAGGTCGATAGACTAACCTGTACATATGTCACCAGGGAACTGCTATCTGACGATATGTATAATACCAACTAGCATGTTCCCGGCGAGTTCTGTCTGGTGTACTCATAATCCAATGAGCACCTGTATACATCTTAGGTGAACAAACTGACACCAATGGCTTGTGATATCGGCCACCGCCCTTCGTCGGGGTCTCGACTGTATACACTAGTCGCTCTGGAGTATCGATGCCTTGTCTCGAAACTCCCTCGACTAAGGACCATTTAAAGATGTGCTTATAGACCCCAGCTCCCATGTATATGATCGCCATCATACTACTGGCTGTCAAGCAAGAATCCTATAGGCTCTATCAACATGCAATAGTGAACTAAAGCATGTACACGATGATAAAGACAAACCAGATAGCATACTACCATCTCGAGCAAGACTGTTCTACCAGTATAGGTCATCTCTCAATCATTGTAATCATGTACCTGCGATCCAATAATTGACTTTGAGGGCACTAATATCCAACAATTTGAAGCATCTTGTTCCCTCCAAAGCTCTAAAGACAAACCAGGTTAAATTAGACCAAGCAGACAACACTAGAGTGATATTGGGATGCACACAAATCCCCACTGCAAACACGAACTCCAGTGCTCGGATTTTAGCCGAGCACATACCCTCCAAAACCGGCGAGCTCGGCCCATAAATGTCCAATGTTCCTAATCTTTTTACTGAGCCTCCCATGTTGCCACGCAGGCTTGTTTTTATTGTTTGTTTAATTTTCTTTTGAGCCTATAAATAGCAGATCTGTGGTAAGAGAGAGGACTACCATGTACATACAATTCTATCTTTTTGTTTTGCTTTTCTTTTTGTTTAGCTTGAGGGTGGGTGGGCTTCAATCTTGGTTTCTTCTTCTTCCCTCTTGAAGCTCTCTTTGGAGAGCTTCATTAAGGAGGTTGAATAAGCTACCATAACCTTGTACCTCTTCTTCAAGTATTAATACATTGTTGTTTGTTTTATTTACTTGCTTTCTTTACTTGCTTTATTATCATGCTTAACTAATCTCTTTATTTGGTTGTGATGTGGTGAGGAAGTGAGATGAAAGGCTTTGCCTCCTTCACCTCTTAATTATGTTTAATGTGCTAAAATTATGATTCTAACTTGAATATTGTTTATGCATTGATATGATATGGTATTTTGAACCATGGTCACTTGTAACCTCCTCATATACTGTATTCATTCCCTTTCCTCATTTTCAATGTTTAAGTTAAAATCTATTTAGTGTTAAGTTTGCTAAGTTTGGATATCGTATCTTGTGATTAAGGACTTGACAAATCTCTTAATTTCATATACTATATACCATCACAACTTTTTAGCAAACTCAACACTAATATCATTTGCTCTCACTAACCAATTTGTGTTTTTGTCGTTGCGGTATACTTGCTAACCCTTATGTTTATTGTTGATACCCCAAGTGCGGACATACAAACGGTAAGTGATCAAAAGAACTCGTTTCGTGCTTTGCGGCGAATATCGGACTTTGACGGTTTGTGCTCCGCAACTGCATTGACAAGTCGTGCTTCATGCCGGGATCAAGATAAGGCCGGACAACTCATAACTAAGGAAGTGTAGAGGTAAATGTCGCGATTCAAGCTTCCGAGCCAAGCCACAACCATTCTTCTCTTAAACTCTCTTACTTGTTTTCCTTGTTTTCTTCATTTCCGTATTCTTTTATATTTTGTGACAAACGACCCAATTCATTCATTTGTTAACCTTAAATAACAATACTTAATACACAATTCCCTGCAGATCGACCCGTGCTTGCCGGCTCACTACAACGCGCCGTGCACATGGGGTTATAAATATTTAAAACGAGAATGATCTCGCGTGCGCATTCCGTTTCATTAAAACCATATCTCTATTTCCAAAATATACACGTTTGCGCGCATGGGTGAATTCCCAACAAGTAGCCTTGACAGCTAACTCTCGTTCTTTTTCGCACAGGTATTATGTCTTTTGACACATCTTTCCCATTTGTTCGTCCGGAGAGCGCATTCCCTGACGCGCCCATGGATAGGGAAGTCTTCACACTCATTAAAGGTCACGACCCAGAGCAAAAATCTCTTCATCTATGGGGGATCGTGGTATAATCAAATTATCTAGGGTCGGCGTAGCTTCTCTTGTGCAGTACTGTCAGAGCCCATCTCAGCGATTCATTATGCTGACTCACCCCCGGTAAACTACACTGCAGAGGAGGTCAACTGGACCTCGGAGGGTTACCTTCAGCCTTCTATGGCCTCGATACCCGTACAACCACCGATAGCTTTGGATATTCTAGGGCGGCGCATATGTCAAGGCGAGTCACGCCCTTGGAGACAACTATACATGATAGGCTTGACTCCTCGCCATCCAGCCGGATACATGCAGTGGGCTCGATACATCTTGTCGGTTAGGAAATCACTGCTGCTGAAGCTCGGGTTGTACCCCGCAGTTTACGCTTCTCTCTTCCAATATTCCATGCCCCATGTATGGTGGGTCAAAACTTTCTTGGAACAATGGAATGTTCCGACTCACACTTTCCTTCTATCAGATCGAGAAGTTTCTATCTCTTTGGAGGAGTTCACGGAGATCTCCGGCTTACCGTCAGGAGAGAACATTACGAGGAGCTATTTCCTCTTGACGAGTAGATCTTTACCACCAAATCAGTTGTGATGGGACATACCCTGGAGAATGCCATTCAACATCAATTCCCAAGTCTGATTAAGGTGTTGAAAATTTACGAAAGTCTGTTTCTCAAATCCGGAGGGCACGGAGTCAGCTTTGTGGATTTCATCGCTCGCTTTCTCCGTCCGGAAGTTTTATCAAAACAAGCTGCGAAATTCGCCAAGCTTGACGACCTATTGGGTTTTGGCTCGGATAGCCAGCCAACAGCGGAGGCAGATCAAAGGAATTTCTTCCTCTCGGATACTCCAGTCGTCCCCTTTGCAAAGCTCGCAGCTTCAGACATTGACGAAGAGGCATTCTTTTTTGGGTTTCTCGGTCTATGGTTAAACTGGTTTGTGCTTCCAATGCACTCTCGTCATATGAGGGCATCCGTCTTCTACCCGGCTCACCGAATGGTTGTTGGGATGCGAGTGGTCCTCGGAGTCGCTAGGCTGGCTCACCTGTATCATGGCCTTAGCACAGCGGCAGACACCACTCAGCCGGGGGTGCATCCCGTAAATTTTCCGCTGCACTATTTCACTTCGTGGATCGAGCTGCATATGCTCAGCGCTTTTGGAGTCCACAAGCGGCCCCGTTTCTACGACAGTTATAACTTTCCTCGGTTTATACGGCTAGTTGACGCTTCCGCTTTGGAAACGACTCAGCAAGAGGCTCGGGGTATGGTTCTTCGCCCGCGTATGGTTGAGGATGGCATGACCTTCGTCGATAAAGTCTTAACCATCGGCAAAGAATCCATAAAAACGGTGCAGCCTTTGCGCGACATCTTCCAAGACGGGGCTTCTACCTTGAATGCTCGGGAGATTCTTCATTTATATTCAATCAAGCTGGGCTTTTTAGTGTTTAGGCAGAACGATTCGGCGTTGTTCATGAGATACAACCCGCACCGTTTCGCTCAACAGTCTAGCTACAATCAAGGTGTCCCGCTAGAAGCTTTTTTAGCTGAGCCTGTCGCGACGAAGAAGGGTATCCGCAACGCGCTACACCCTTTAATGCGGCTGAACACCGGGTCCAACTTCTTTATCAGCAAGCCGAGCTGCGTTCCAAGAATCTCGAACGCATACATGGCATGGTACTCGCATGCGACGAGTGCTGTCATTAGGGAAGAAAGGCGGTTACTGCTTGATCGCAAGGGTGCAGCCCCTGCTGGTAATCCTACTGTCCTCTTGAAGGAACGGACCATTGTTCATCCTTCCGTAAGGGAAGATGGTATGGTTGCGGTCCCGCGCACCTTCCCTGATAAGCCTCTAACCCGTGTTCCTGTAGAAGTGGTAGCGGCATCGTCTCCAGAGTCTGGAGTAGGTACGTAGATCAGGACTCGTCGCCCAAAGTTGCCCGCTAAGCGTAAACTCCTGTCATCAGCTGCCGGTGCTCGCTCACAAAAAAAGAAGAAATTGCTCTTTTCTGCTGACATTGTACTCGGCCAGGAGCCCCATGCTCCCTATAGTGAAGGCTTGTGCGAGTATAGGACCAATAAGGGTCTATTTATCGTGCCCGCAGACGATATTGATCTCCAGGCTGCCCTTGTGGCTTCTGAGCGATTGGCTCGCGATGAAGCGGCACTGATCACTATAGCGAAGTCAGGTATATTTCAATAGTTTCTTTCCGCGGTTATCTTTTTTTATTATGCTTTTACTGACGCTTCCTTCTTCAACAGGTATTTCTGCCGAAGAGGCTCTCATGGCTTCTCTCAAAACATTTGAATATGAAGAGAGGCTCTGCGCTTCTTTGGGTCTTGGTATACTTCAGCTCATTGTGCCTTCCTTTCCTTTTTCTTTATTCGTGGTTTGACTCTCTCCTTTATTTGGTTGTACGGACTATCTTGAACCGGGTTATTCCAAGTGCGGTACCGATCCCGAGCAGCGATGCAGCGATGCTTCCAGAGCCGGATATTGCGGCCCCAGCTCCCCCGACAGTACCGCAGGAGGCTTCACTTAAGCAGCCGATGACAGACACCGTAACGGCTTCAGAGGCAGAGCTTGGTTTGAACGATGACGTCCCTTTGACGGAGGTCTTGAAGAGATCGCTTCTCAGTGCTCAGACCGAAAAAAAGCGTAGGAAGCGTGCGGCGAGGGAACGAGATGCCATCTTGGCCACGGGTGCAGGTTCAAGCACTACCCCATCTGTCGCTATTCCTCCAGAGGATGCTCCAGCTGCCCTGTCTATTGCCCATAGACAGGTCGCGCACGCGGCTCGGGAAGAAACCGAAAATCTTCCCGAAGGTAACGTAACGAGAAGTCTTTTATTAGAACTTGACCTTCGAATTCTTATATACCATATTCTGCAGGGCCAAGTCCTGGCGATGAGATGGCAGGTGAGATGATGGCGATCCCAGAGCCCGAAGCGGCTACTCTCTCTCGGGAGTCTGGGACAGCCCAAACCACCGCTCTTTCCCCTTATGGTTCCTTACTGTCGGCGGGCATCGCAAGCGTCACGACGGCCCTAGTTGAATCAGGGGACGAAGCCATGGGCACAGAGACTACTCCTCTGAAGGAGAGAGAAGAAGCTGCTACACTCGGTGATGCTTCCGTCGCGGCTTTGGTTGGTGACCCGTCAGGTAAGTCCTGAGTCACTGTTCTTTTTGTTTCACAATCTCGCTCAGCTTATTCTGACGATGTTATGTAGGTGCAGCGAATGCTGAGATCGTGCAATCTGAAGCACCTCCGGTCGCCGCCATGACGGTTGTTGTTCCCTCATCTTCTCCTATGTCCTCCGAAATGCTGGAAGGTATAGCTTTGCGATTTATCGATCTCATTGTGGGTATCATCCCCCTTGCACTGATAATATATTGTCAAAACTTTGCAGGAGTCCATTTTGATCATCTGTATCAGGTGCTGAACCCGCATTTCTCCTTCCAGTCGGAAGTCACTCCACCCGCTGGTGTTGGTTAGTATATCCTTCAGCTATTGTTTCTTTCTTTCTTTTACAAATAGCCATGATGTTACTAAACCTTCCTTGTATTGATCACAATGCCATGGATCGAAGGAGGGGACGAGAGAATAGCCTCGCCTCCTGTACTCCCAACTCTGCTATCAGCCACAGTAGGTATAGTAGATTCCATCGCTCGTGTATTTTCTTTTACCTCCCGAGTCGATATTTGACCATGATTTGTTTTGCAGCAATCACACCGACTCCAGCTCCCTTCGAGTCTCGGATCATAATGCCGGCAGGGCCTTTTGCAAGACGCACATCTTTCAGGGGTGCTGCGACTAGCCTGCGAATGTTGAGCGAGTTCGTCGAGGATCTTGATGCCATGGCCCTCGCATTTGCTGCAGACTTTACTACTGAGGTTAATCCTATGCTGGCGACGCTCGTGAACTTCCATGACAAAGGCACCGTCAAGGCTTGGGTTAATTATTGCAGAAAGATCGAGGCTTGCCTGTATGAGATTGAGCTCAAGCGTCCCGCTCCGGAAGTATTGGCTTTGAACTCCTAGCGAGCTGCATGGGTTAAGCAGAGTGTTCCTTTCCTTCTCCAATTTGAACAAGAGGCGACCCTGAGGCGAAAGGAACATGAGGCGGCTTCCATCGAATCTGTCCAATTGCGTGCCCAGGTCGAAGCGAACGCTGCAAAGCTGAAAGCTATTTTTGAAAACCTCAAACGATGTATTTCTGACGGGCTGGTTGCTGAGGAAGAAGCTTGACTCCACTGAGCAGGTTAGGCAGAGTCATGAAGCCACTCAGCAGGAAATCGATGAGAAGCTTTCCTCCTGTTTGTAGCAACGTGCTCGAATTGAAGCAGAGTTGGCCGCGGCGGCTGCTCATAAAAAGGAGTTGAGAGGAGTGCGCGAGCGGCTTGTTGATTTATTAAAAACGCCTCCTTCTCAGTAGCCATCTTTATATCAAGTGAAAATTTGTAATCTATGAATAGCATGCATTCATTCCTTTTTTTATGATGTATCTTGTATTCAATTGAATTTATGAATAAAAGACACATTTTTTATCTCCTACTATCGCCTTCTTTTCTTTGTTGTGTTGTTGGCATGTTACTTTTGGAAAGTGTAGCCTGTAGATGATAAATAACGGTTCATCTTGAACTCTTTGTGGGGTAGCGATGGCTTAAGAAATAGGTTCGGGTCTGCTGCCTAAAACTTTTCAACTTCATAAGCCGTGAGGGTCTCATAAAGACTTTTCTCCCTATAAGTCGAGAGGATCCCATAGGTGTATTTTCTCCTTAGGAGTCGAGAGGATTCCGAAGTGCGTTTTCTCTTGAGAGTCGTAAGGATCTTACAAGAGAATTTTCTCCTTTACAAGTCGAGAGGACTCGTAAGTGGTTGGTGAGTTGACTTGTTTCCGAATCGAAACGTTACTCCGACGGGGAGGTCATTGGCTGACTTGTTTCCGAGACGGATGTCGTTGGCTGACGTGTTTCTGAGATGGGGTAATTTGATGACGTATTTCGGAGACGAGGTCATTGGATTACGTATTTCCGAGACGGAGGTCATTAGATGACGTATTTTCGAGACGGAGGTCACTGGCTGACGTGTTTCTGAGACGGTGGTCGTTTGCTGACGTGTTTCTGCGACGAGGTCACTGGATGACGTATTTTCGAGTCAGGGTCATTGGATGACGTGTTTCCGAGATGGAGGTCGTTTGCTGACGTGTTTCCGAGGCGGAGGTCGTTTGCTGACGTTTTTCCGCGACGGGGTCACTGGATGACGTATTTCCGAGTCGGGGTCATTGGATGACGTGTTTCCGAGACGGGGTCACTGGATGACGTATTTCCGAGTCAAGGTCACTGGATGACGTGTTTCCAAGATGGGGTCATTAGATGACGTATTTCCGTGACGGGGTCATTGGATGACGTATTTCCGAGACGTAGGTCATTTGCTGACGCATTTCTGCGATGGGGTCATTGGATGACGTATTTCCGATACGGAGGTCACTGGTTGACGTATTCCGCTTTCTGCGGTGTCGGGTTGACTTGCTCCGCTTTCCGCTTTCTGAGGTCACTGGTTGACTTGCTCCGCTTTCTGTTAACCGTAGAGTCTTGTAACTAGGGACTTTGCCGTGACCTCGATTGGTAGTGTCACGTCCGTGCCCTGCTGGCATGAAGAGGAACACCGTTGTTGATCTTCTGGGATGCAGATGTTGCTGTCGAGATCTGACTTTTCCTTTGACAGAGTTTGTTGGGACATGTGGTTCCCTTTTCATTTATGCCCATAGATTGTATACAGGGGTCAGTATGGACTTACCTGCAGGGCAAAAGTTTCATTCTTTTATTTTTTTATTTCTTCCTACGATGCTCTATCATTTCAGCTTTTTATATCGCCAAAGTTACGATTGCTCAATCATTTCGGCTATTTTTCTTTTTACTCGCTTCTTTTTACTGCGAGTTGCCCAATCATTTCGGCTATTTTTGTATGCATATATTTTACTCGCTGATTTTTATTGCGAGTTGCCCAAACGTTTCGGCTATTTCATATGCATTTTTTTTTGCGAGTATGGAACTCAAGATCTGATATCAATCTTAGCATCAGCATCGTTGTGACTGAAATATTGCCAGGAGCGAATCATCATTTACTGTGAAAAGACTTGGAATTTGATTCCGATTTAGGCATCAGTATCGCTACAAATGGGATATTGCCAGGAGCGAATCAACATTTGCCTTTGTCGATTTAAACAAAGATGGATTAGCAAACAGAGTTAGAATCCTGTCGACTAAGGCTTTGGACTTCATGAACCGTAAGGCTCTCATAAAGCTGTTTCTCCCTACGGGTCATGAGGATCTCGTAGGTGTGTTTTCTCCTTAAGAATCGTGAGGATTCTTAAGTGTGTGTTCTCTTATAAGTCGTAAGGATCTTACAAGAGTGTTTTCTCCTTATAAATTGAGAGGACTTGCAAGTATCATTCACTATATGAGGAAATTTCACGCCATTGGTGGAACTGGGTGGGGGAAGCGTTTATTTGTGCCCGTGGATTGTGTACAAGGGTCAACATTGAACCGTTTGTAGGGCAGTCTGGGAAATGCAATGGCTTAAGAACAGGTTCAAATCCCTGTAGCTTAAGGCTTTTGAATCATATGAGCCGTGAGGGTCTCATAAGAGGGCTCTCCTTACGAGTCGTGAGGATCTTGTAAGTGTAATTTCTCCTCAGGAATCATGGGGATCCCTAAGTGTGTTGCTCTCTTGTGAGTCATAAGGATATCACGCATGTATTTTCTCCTTACAAGGTTAAGAGGACCTTGCAAGTGTGCATGAATTTTTTACGAGTCCACATCCTTTCGGGTTTTCACAAACTCGCCGGTAGCCCTGCTGTTTTTACTCACGGAGCCCTTTCGGGTTTTCATCCATGCCTATTTTGCTTATCGACGTACCCTTTTTTTTGCCGCGTTAGCCTAAGGATGCTGCGGTTCATAGTAGTTTAAAGACGTTTCGGTCCGTAGTTAGTTTCAGGACATTTCGGTCCATTATTAGTTTAGAGATATTTCAGTCCACAGCGATTTTGAGGCAAGTTTTCGCTGGATACTACTTATAGAGTTTAGGCTTAGGAAGATAGAGAGCGGACATAGGCGTCGTCATCTATCGTATCTAGGCCGTGACTCGTTAGGCGTAGTATCTCTTCAGGAGCCAACCGTTTATTAGCCTGAAGGGTCTTTCGCCATGCAAGTATGCCCCACCTTGGTAGAATTTGTCTATGATGTACGAGCGCTCATAGTTCAGCTCGAATTTCCCCCGTTTGGCATGATTGAGGATCATAGATCTTTTGACCACTAGCACGAGTTTGCCTTGGCAAAATGTTCTCGGCCTGGTAGTCTCTCGTATGAGCACGTCATTTTTGTTTTGTAAGCCTCTAAGTTTTGCTGCGCCATGAGACGAGTTTTATCGAGGGTGTCGAGCTCCTCAAGCCGAAGATGAGCATTCTCTTCATCTGTTAGCTCATAATGAACTGCCACTCGTAGAGAGGGTAGCTCTATCTTCAAGAGGAGTACTGCTTCAGCGCTGAATACCAATGCATACGGCGTTATATTTGTAGCCATTTTGAAGGTGGTTCGATAAGCCCAGAGAGCTTCATACAGTCTCTCGTGCCAGTCCTTTTTATTTTTGGACACTGTCTTCTTTATGATCTTTGTTAAGATCTTGTTGAAATCCTTAGCTAGACCGTTAGCTCGAGGATTATAGACCGAAGAATATCTCCAGTCTATATTATGTTGCTGTGCGAAGCGACTGATTTTGTGACTTCTGTAGGCCAGCCCGTTATCAGAGATAATTCGTCGCGGAGTGCCGAACCGATAGATGACGTGTGTCTTGAAAAAATGGAGAATGTTTTCCGTTTTCACTTATCTTAGCGGTATGGCTTCTTCCCATTTAGAGAATTAATCAGTTGTCGCCAATATGAACCGATATCCTTTGGATGACGCTGGTTCGATGGGCCAAATTATGCCGGTTCCCCACATTTCGAACGGCCAGCTAGCCACTGTTGGGTGTAGCGGATTTAGATGCTGGTGGATGAAGTCTCCATAGATTTAGCATGAGTGGCACTGCTTCGCGTATTCGAGGCAGTCCTGGATCATCGTGGGCCAATAGTAGCCTATCCTTTTGATTTTCAGCTTCATCTTCGGTCCGGCTTGATGAGAACCGTAGAGTCTGTCATAAGTCTTAGACGACTCTTCTTGCTTCTTCTGGCCCCAGGCATCTCAGCCATAGAGAGTCGAACGATCTCTTATATAGAGTATCATTGAAGAAGGCGAAAGACAGAGCTCGTTTCATGAGCTGATGTCTTAAGGATCCATCTTCAGGTATTCGACGGGATTTGAAGTAGTCTATAAAGACTTCTCTCCAATCCTTAACCTTTTATTGGTCCTCTATCTGTAGGGCCATTTGCTTGGTCGCTTCATTTCCTTTAGACGACTCCGGAGATATTTCTGCAGGTGCAAGAACCCGACGGCTTTGCACGACAATCCTTACGTCATCGAGCTTTTCGTCAGCCAGTTCTTAGGCGAGTTTGGCAAATGCATCCGCCTTGCTATTTTCTGTACACGGTATGTTTTCCAGAATGTAGGAAAGGATTTGAGTCAGCAATTGTTGCACTCTCTCGCCCTACTTCACCAACTCTGGTTTGCACGTTTGATAGTCTCCGTTTACTTGACTAACGACCAACTGGAAGTCTCCGTTTATGAGGAGGTCTTCGATTCCTATGTCGACAGCGATCTCGAGACCTGCTATCAAAGCCTCATATTCCGCTTCATTGTTTGTTCTTGGCTCCATAAAAGAAAAGACAAAGCGCATTATCCCTCCTTGTGGAGTCACGAAGATAAGGCCCACCCCCGATTTGATTATAGGGGTGGTGTGTTTTCGCTTCTTCATGGAAGATGCCCCATCGAAGTAGAGTTCCCATCGGGTATCACTCCCTCCTCTCTCCCTGTCGATCGTGTCAAACACGTGCTCATCCGGCAATTTACAATTTATGGGTTAATTGGTAGGTATCGGGTGCTGAGCGAGGAAGTCGGCGATGGCCTGGCCTTTCACTGCCTTGAGAGTTCGGTATGTTATCGAGAATTCCATTAAGAGTAGGGCCCATTTAGCGAGCCGTCCCGTTAGCATGGCTATTGATATCAAATACTTGAGAGGATCCACCTTTGATATGAGATAAACCTCATACGCCAAAGCATAATGCCGAAGCTTCGTTATAGCGAAGATTAACGCCAGGCAGTGTTTTTCGATATGGGAGTAGTTGTTTTCTGCCCCTAGGAGAACCCGACTCAAATAGTAGACGGCTCTCTCTTTCCCTTGATCATTCACCTGTGCCCATAGCGTGCCTAAAGAACTTTCAAGGGTTGTTGTGTATAGGATGAGGGGATTTCCCTTGACTGGAGCGGTCAGTACCGGCGGATTCTACAGGTATTGCTTGATTTCGTCGAGTGCACCCTGGCATTTACGATCCCAAACGAACGGGGCCCCTTTCTTCATCAAGTGACTGTAGGGACGGCATTTTCCGAAGAGATTGGTTATGAGTCGCTGGATATACGCGAGCTTTCCTTGGAGTGACCGCAATTGCTTGAGAGTTCTTGGCGAAGGTATTTCCATAATCGCCTTGATCTTTGATAGATCTATTTCGATGCCCCGGTGTCGGATGATGAACCCCAGGAATTTGCCCGAGGAAACTCCAAATGCGCATTTGAGAGGGTTCATCTTCAGATTGTATTTCCGAAGACGCTGGAACACTATTTTCAAATACTCCCAGTGTTCCTCATATGATTTGCTTTTCACCACAAGGTCATCGATATAGCATTCGACGATTTCATTTATGAGGTCATTGAAAATCTTTGTCATGACCCTCAGATAGGTAGCGCCGGCGTTCTTCAGACCGAGAGGCATCACTTTGTAGCAGAATATGCCCAGAGGAGTCCCGAAAGCGGTATGCTTCTGTTCTTCGGGATGCATCTTTATTTGATTGTACCTCGATAATCCGTCCATGAAAGAGAAAACTTCATGGGTGGACGTGTTGTCTATCATCAGCTCGGTAACGTGCACTGGGAAGTCATCTTTCGGACAAGCTTTATTAAGATCCCGAAAGTCTACGCAGATGCGCACCATCCCATTTTTCTTCATCACTGGGACAATGTTGGCGATCCAGTCGGGGTATTGAACTTCCTAGATGAAGACAAAGTCAATTAGCTTTTTGACTTCGGCGTTGATGCTCATCTCAAGTTTGAGCCGCATTCTTCTTGGTGCTTGTTTGACTGGCTTGACGTCCGGAGATTCGCCAATTTATGCACAGCTATTTCCGGATCTAGCCCCGGCATTTCGGAATAGTTCCATGCGAAGCAGACCTTATACTGCATGAGCACGTCTTTTAGCGTAGCCACCTATTCTTTAGACAGCAGCTCGCAAACGAATGTAGGCCGGGGTCGTTTACCGTCCCTAAGTCGATTTTCCTTAGGTTGTTCGCAGTAGTATGTATTCCATCTTCGAACTCTTTTGGCGCCGGTGGAAATTCTGAAATCAATTTCTCTTCATCCATGTTTTCGAAGCACCAGTAGAGGTCATCCATATTCTCGGGCACTCCTTCTGACAGCATTATCACGTGACAATACAAGATCGTTTCCAAGACCAACGATGATCTGGCTCTACTCTCGCCATATATATTGCTTTTAGCACATGCCTTTGTGGTGGGGCTACCCTCCAATTGTTGGATAAAGCGAATCTGCCGAGTTGATATTGGTCTTCAACGTAGTTTTTGAAGGTGAAGCGGTCTTCAAGATGACGTCCTATCGCTCGGTGATAGGAGCAATAATCCAGGCGATGAACCCCGTTTGCTTGTTCGGGATGCTTGGACTTCGGGAGCGTAATCATTTGATGTTTCAAGACGAGGTCGAAGATCCTCCTTGTCTTGTCTTGAGGGAAGAAATATGCTCGACCTATCTTTTTCGTTAGAGATGGATTCCGGCTGACCTTTTCTTGAACACGTGACCTTTTGGATCCGTTTTGCCGCTGTCGAACGTTTTTTTCGCTCTTTGACTTGTTTTTGCCTCTGCGTCGGGCCTTTTTCTTGTCTTGGGAATGCACGGCGGGCTGACGGTGGAGGGCATCGTCATCCTCCATAGCCTTATGAAGGAGGAGTTGCGTCTTGGCTTTCCCGTAAATGGCCATTTCGCGACTATAGTCGTCCCGAACCTTTTGACTCGCTTCCCTTATTAGCTTGTCCATTTGTTCTTCAAATGATGGACTCAGCACTTTTATGGCAGGACCTCGTACTGGTTTAACGTCAGCATCTTTTAAAAGAGTATCCCCTTCTTCATCAAGGTCCTTTATGACATGGCAGTCATGGAATTGCTCCTGTTTCTCATGCAGGACATATCCAACTCCAATCGTTTCCATTTTTCCGTTAGGCAATTTTCGCTGCGTTCTGGGGACATTCCAAATCCTGTTATAAAACTGAGATTGTCGAGGAGTTTGTTTGAATGGTACGCCTTGGCATCTTAATAACATTTTTAATCCCTCGGTGTAATACTTAGGCAGACGGATCGGTTGGAGCCTGTCGAGAGCAGGTTTGGCACCACGCCAGACTTCTCTTTTGACTTTAGTCGCCATGGATCGGTAGAATTGGATCGCCTTTTCACCTCTTCGCCTGGGAGGGACGTAGAATGTCCATAGCTCTTGCACATTATATATCTCCAGCGCATCAAACTCTCTGTAGTGCCACCATAGAACCATGGCGATTTGAAACTCCGGTCTATTCCAACAAAGGTTTGCTTTGACGGGCGGACGGAGAATACGGCATTGGTTTCATCTTCGGAATCGCTGCCAAAGACCAAAATCGGAGCGGATGGTACGGGTTTATCATTCCGCTTTTGAGGCTGTCCCGAGTAGACTATTCCTTCATCCTCCTCGGTGTCGCTTCCAAATGTAGGAATAGGAGTGACGGGCTTCTGTTTAAGCTCCGGCTTATGACACTTCTCCATATTTTCGAAGTCTGGCAGGAAGTACTTGGCGTCTTTATATTTTTGGACTTCGTTCACAGAGAATGGGTTTAGCTCTCCCGTAACGGTATACTCGAGGCCATTTTTGAAATACTTCATACACTGGTGCTGTGTAGAAGGGATGACGTTGTATTCATGTAACCAAGGCCGATCAAATAGAGCGTTGTAGCAAGTCCTAGCATTGATGACATAAAATTTGATGTCTATGACAAGAAGCCCAAAGCTCAATGTCAGTATCATTGACCTGAGCGTCTGCGATGACTGCGAATCAAATCCAGAGATAGTGATTTTATCTCGGGCTAAATGCTGAACGCTCATGCAGATTTCTTTTAGCACCCGCACATTGAGAATGTTGACAGAGGACCCGTTGTCAACAAGTATTTTCCCTATTTTGATGTCATGGCAGTATCCAGTGACATATAAAGGGCGGTTGTGCTCGCACGTTCCGAGGAGGAGATCTTCATCGCCGAAAGTGATATCAGCTGTGTGCACTTCTTCCAGCTCATCCTTCATTTTTTCTTCGGCAAAGAAAGCTTGAAACTGCTCGGGCTCTTGTAATGCCCTGATCATAGAATCTCATGCCTCTTAAGACAATAGAAGGGTGTCCAAAATGCTTAGCTGTGAGGGTATCTTCCTCAGGTGCGCTAGAACATTGTAATCCACTTTGCTTTTCTTAGGCGGGTCCTTGGCTGTCAGTTCTTCGATGACTCGATCATCGAGGGCGATATTCTCAGGGGCTTTTTTCTTCCCCTTATCTTTTTTGTTCAATCCCTTGTTTGTAGGTCCAAGATTCTTTTCGGGCAATGTACGATTGCACGGCTGAATATTCTCACAGTTCTTCACCTCTTCCTCTTTTCCTGATATGGATTCTTTGAAGAGAGGGCCGAAGGCTATTTCTTCATCAGAATCGCTTCTGAAGGTGAGAACTTGCGATCCCCTGGAATCAACTACGTGACAGTTGCCAGTAGCTCTTTTGTGCTCATATATCGTGCTTCTCTGCTCCTGACGAGTCTTGCGCTTCAATCACTTGACGTGTTGTCGGTGGGCAACATATCCCTGCCGCTAGTTCTTGAAAGCGTTACACTCTTCAGTAGGATGTGTAATCCTTTGATGGTATAAGCAGTAGCTAGGATGCCCATCCATTTCGTCAAGGTGTATGCTGCCAGGAGTATTTCCTTTAAAAGATGGCAGCTTCATTCCCATCGACAGGGCCTTAGCGAACCGTTTCCTCATCTTAAGCCTTCTTCTGTCTGCCGTGAGCGTGTTTCGATCTGGTTGGTGTGCTTCAACCTTTTCATCCCGTCGCCAACATTTGGATTTTTCGAATATGGCCATTTCGCGCTCTCGATCAGCTTTGCTCTTCTGACAGGTTTCGTTCAGCAACATGTCAATCATCTCGTCTGACGGTTCCAAGAGTTCCGGTTCTGTAACTGCCCCCAGTTTCTCTACATCAGGGGCTCTTTGCCCTTTATTGACGGATGAGAGATCATTTGACAACTCGTCACATAATCCTCGGGCTCTTATGAAGAATCGTCTCCTTCATCATCGTCGTCATCTATATTCTCAAGAACATGCTTGAAGAATTCGTCCAATGTAATTGGGGTCCATGCCCTCTGGTTATATTCTTCCAGTGCATCGATATATTTCTGCAACCTTATACGGTTGTCGTCAGGTTGGACTGGCTTCTTAGCTTTCTTCTTTTTCATTGAAGACTTCGGAGACTTGGTCTGAAGGTTTTGTCCACCGTCATTAACTTTCAGCGTTGGGCGCGGCTTCAGCATCCCCTCAATAATCTCAGGCTCCAGCGGGCTCTTCCACCTAATCATCGGACATGCTTGAAGGTCTTTCAGCATTCTTTTAGTCTTAGATGAAAGGGCCACCTCCCATGGGGATTCCTCTTTAAATGAGCATGATGCCCCCGGCTTATCCACCTTTTTAGGAGCGTGTGGTTGTGGCGGGTTCACCCTCCAGTTTTCAGACAGCGCGAACTTGCCCTGTTGGTACTGGTCTTCAATCCAACTTTTGAAGATGTAACAATCTTCGATTGGGTGACCCAATATCCGGTGGTAAGGACAGTAATTGGGGCTGTTAACGTCACCTGATTGCGTTGGGCATCTCGGCTCTGGCAGAGTGATGAGCCTGTCGCTTCAAGCTATCTTGAATAATCTCTTCGTCATATCCCGAGAGAACGAGTAAGGGCATCTTATCTTTTCCCCAAGTGATTTCCATTTATCATTTTGGTGAGCGACCGGCTTCGGGCCACTCAGTTATTGCTGAGCGTTGGCGACGAATGTCATTTTCCCTTTCCCCTTTTCATTCCGAGGATCCGTCTTTGAGGAGGACGGTCTATGGCCCATCTGGTCCATTTGGGCCAGCTTGTCGATCAAGGCCTGGAAAGTGGTCGTCTTGAAGAACATCATGAATTGAGAAATGGTTTCCTGAGGGTCAAGGTCCCCACGAACATGCCCACAGCAGGAGCTTTCTCTATGCACTATTTACACTTTGACCATAGGTTCCGCCACCGAATGGCGTATTGAACCCAGGTTTCTCGTGGCTTCACTCTAGCATTAATTAGTGCGGTGATCGGGATGCGCTCTCTAGCACTCGTGAATCTTTGTGTAAACAGTAGCTCCATTTCTGCAAATGTCTTGACAGAGTCATTCGGGAGCTCGGAGTACCATTCGATTGCTGTCTCCGACAAGCTGCCAACAAACTGGCGAAGCAGCAGTTTGTCGTCACCCCCAGTATTACCACACAGAGCTCTGAATTGAGCAACGTGCTGGTGTGGATTACCTATCCCCTTATTCACATGGAATTTAGGGATCGTATATCCTGGCGGGTACTTTATTTGATCGTACCATCCCGGATAAGGTCGTCCAGTCTTGACGATTTGGCCGGCCGCTTCGCTCGCCTGATGAGCTCGTATCTGTTGAGCTATATAGTCATCAAGGATGTCTTTGGAGATGGTCTCTTCCTTGGCTGCTGATAGAGCCGGAAGAGATTTTGATGTCTCCCCTCTGTCGTCTTCAAAGATTATTGGAGGGTCTTCAGCTGGAGGATCCGGTTATATCATCATCCCGACTACATCTTGGAATAAGAGCGCCATTTGATTTATGTTAGCCGCTTATTCTGCGGCCTCTTTGTCTTTCTTCTCAAGCATTCTTTGGAGGAAGTCGACGTCGGTTTCCTGTTCCTGGTGCTACTCCGACGACGTCTCTGTGCTTTCTTTCGGCACGGTGAGCGCGGCCATTATTGTTAGCATCTCCTGGAGCTTTTGCTGTTGCTCCTAAGTCTTTGTCACAGATCGGGTGAGTGGTCGATGACCCGTGGAGATACAGCTATCCTCTTTCCCGGAAGCCATTGTTCATATCATAATTTTGCATTATTATATTCCCCATTCTTAGTCATTTTACAAATAAACAGGTGCTTTTGACCCATGTCTGCTACATAGTTGCAGGTTACAGGTTCTCGGAACAAAAACGGTGAAATTGATGAAAAGAAGATACAAAAGTGAGACTACGACCAACAAATGGAAGAATCTTGATCAAGCCTACACTTGGAGAATAAACGAAAATCAGTGAACAAGTTCACAAAGTACAAAGGCAGCGCAAGGTTCAAGACTTCGACACGAAGCAAATGGTAAAGTCCACGACATTATTCACTATGGAAATCTGGAAGAAAACTAGAAGACATTCTGAAGAACCAACAGAAGAAAATAGAAAACAACAGCAACAGACAGAAGCCATAGGAAACTGAGCCCATAAGCCACCTTTATGGCCGCGGATCCATGGCCAAACATGGCACTTGGCCTCGGATCCGCGGCCGTGTTGAGCCTGGGTCGGTGGAAATTTCTGTGATGGTGTGGCGTGCATTGACTAGTCTTCTTAGGGGTATACTTGTAATTGCATATATGACTCGATTGTAACCCTAGGATTTCTATGTTCTATAAATAGAAACCCTAAAACCTGTTTTCGGTTATGCCTCTTTTCATAGATCTAAAAATTCAGAAATCCTTTGTAATGGTTTGAGAGCATCAATAAAGTAAGTAAATTCTTTTTATTGCCCTAGTCTTAATTTTTATTTCTGCCCTACTATAAATTTATTATCTGCCCTAGTTTAAATTAGATTAGAACTTTTATTAATCTGCCGTAGCTTAGATAATTAATCTTTTTAAATCGAAAACTCAAATAAAAAATGTCTTTTATCGATCCCCGGATGAGTGAGTAGTTCCTCACTTGTTAGGGTTAGGAATAGGAAAGGCTTGAGAGATGAAAATCTCTCACCCCTTTGTTGCCCATCACATATTAAATAATAGGACTCCATGCATACATACACACACACACCGCTCCCTACGGCACCCTACCCACGAGGTAACAGTGACACCGTAGTTTAAAAGTCCGGTTGTGCATGTTTTCCATGGAGGTTAGGGTAAGGATTAAGAAAGGACGGACAAGGACATAGAGGAAGAAACATTGTTTCTTCCCGATCGTCCTAATCCCCTTTATTAATTGTTACCATAACACCTAATGAGATCTAAATTAGGGCATTGAAAGCGGTGGGAAATCATTAATTTCTAAACTTAACCTAAACCTAACCCTAGCAAGATTCTAAATCCTAGTCTAAATCAACTTAGTTTTTTAGTGATAAACATCCCACACCGTTTGGAATTAACTCGTTAGAACAATTAGGAAATACACAACATCCCTGTGGACTGACCCGTATTCACCGGCTAGCTACCAAGCGACGCCGTTCTTGATTGCGGTAAACAATTTTTTTATCGTAACATCCATCACTCAAATCAAATGGCGCTGTTACCGGGGATGGTGTAGTATTTTCTTTTTGTAATTTCGGGTTAATGTAAAATCATAAAACTCATAAAAAACTGAAAATTAAAAAATATAAAAATTTTATCATCTTTTTATTGTTTGAAGGGTTTTTCGTTGGAATTTTGCAGGATCGACGAACGAGTTCGGGTCTGGAAATATCCAGAGAGCGAAACAGAAAACTGAGGATCTGAACAACAGAGGATTACAACAACAGAGGAGTAGAAGAAATCTGGATGCTTGAACCCTACTGCCGACCGCGGAAAGGCGGCAACAACTCCCTTCTGGTGGCGGAATCGCGGCGGAAATCTGACGTCAGCGGGGGGGAAATCACTGTAAGCTCCCTTTCTCCTTCTCTGAACCCCCTGATATCTCCTCTGTAAAATTTGCCTGCAGGATTCTTTGCGCTAAAAATCTCTCCCCCTTCCAATAATTGATCTTGTGCAGGATTCTTTGCGCCGCGCTATAAAAAAAATTGTTTGCAAGTGATTGTTTACTGCTTTGCATATTTAATTTGAGTTTAAAGGGATTGAACACCAATCCAGATTAGGTGGGGATTTCATCACTCTTCCCAGGACCCCAAAAATCACTTAAGGCATATTGCATTGACCATCAATTAATTAAAAAAGATTAGACTCAGCCCTAAAAACTTCGCGCTCAATAGGACAAAGGAATAGTTGTAGGCATCGACCATTGATCCTAACCTGACTTTGTGTTAGTTATATGTATTCCGTAGAGGCCATTACTATACATAGGATGTATATTGTAGTGGATGCTTGGACATATATAAGGAGGACTTTCTCGCTCGACATGATAGTATGCTATCTGGTTGCTCTGTACCTTAACGTGTATACTGATTGTCTCTCTGTTACATGTTGGTAAAGCCCTTAGGATGTGTACTTGACTACCTGGACTATGATGCGGATCATACTAGTGGGGACATAGTAGTCCATAAGTACATCCTTCAAAGTCCCTAGTCGTGGGTGTATCGAGACGGGGCATCGATATACCAGAGTAGACTAGCGTATACCTTCTCGACCCATACAGATGGGCGATGGATGATCCCATATCCATTGGTGTTTGACATCAGAGATGATATACGGGTGCTCAGTGGAGACTGGGTACACTGGACGGACTCGCTGAGAACTCCCAGATGGTATTATACCTTACGTCATATGGCAGTTCTCTGGTGACACTGGTACAGAGTAGTCTGTTGACCCGAGATCGTCATAGAGTATTGTGTGGTTCCCACTGTGCTTTGATTTCTACCTTACCACGTCCAAGAGGGCGTGCAAAACGGTGGTTTTTGGGTACAGTCCCGAATCACATGGAGGCAATGAGCGATAGGAGAGGATTTGTCTCTCCCGGTATAGGGAGTTGATGTTGCGCTGTGTTCGATTGGCTATAACCGGAAATCCCTGGCCAGGGTTGCTGAGATTTACTGGTAAGTGTTACCAGTAGTTTCTCGAACTGTTATAGACCTCATATCAACACGACTTATCGAGCTATTGGGGTCTGACGTTTACCACCCCTAGGCGAGATATGCGACATATCAGACGACCAGACCGGACTGTACGGTAAGTGTTACTGGTTGGATTCACAGGAGTGTGAGCAGGCTTGCTCGTCGATCTTCTGATCGCTCAATACCCGGGTGGCCGTTACGTTTAGCAGACCGCTTGCGGCTTGTGGGTGTTTGATATGATCATCATCTGCTGCCGGCGTATTGACGAGTCTTTAGAATCCTACACAGAGGTTTCCTGGCTCAAGCGAAACGAAATAGGAGCGCATATGAGATATGTGCGGGACCGAGAATAATGCGTGTATGTGATACCGTATTTCATTCTCGCGATGAATGTATCGATTGGTTGTATGCGATATAACCTAGTTATCGAATCAAGGGTTGATTCGATAAGCCGATACATTGGATATTAGTCGGTTGTATGCGATATGACTAGATCGTTAAATCAAGTGTTGATTTAATGATTTAATGCATAATTATATATTTGATATATTACTTTGCATTAACTAGTATTGGTTCACTTTAAATGGATTTTCTCACTTGATGTGCACATTGTATATGTGATATATTTTATACACTTGATTGTATCATGTTTGATAATACATGAATATTTAAGTGTATGTTTAGACTAAACCATGGTTATGTAATGGTTAGGGTTTTGAAATTAATCATTTATTTATTTATTTATTCTATTTTGGCAAAAGGGAAAATGGTGGCAATTTTTGTTTCTAAGTTGAAGCTTCATGAAGCTTTGACTAAGTGACCATTTTGTCTTCTTGCTTAACCCTAACCATTCCATCTAACCATGATATATTCTCTACACTTGACCATGGTTGCCAAATGATAAGTGTTGCATTTTTTTTTCTTTTTAAAAGAACTTATCATAATTCTTTTCATCATCTTCTTCTTCTTCAAAGATGAAGAAAGCTTGCTTCATCAATGGCAACTTGAGCAATTAAGTGAGAAATCCAATACTAAAGTGAACCCACCTCCTATTTCTTCATCCTCTACCTCTTGCCAAGTAGTATAGGGTGTTTCCATCACAAGTTTTCATGGCTTGGTGAAGGTGGAGCTTGATCTAGTGATGCCTCGACGTAGATCATATTCGGCATCGTCGTCGATGACCTAGCCCGCTTTTTCTCCGATGAAGCCGAAGCTAGAGTCATGGTTCGATTTGGACAGCGAGGAGACTTCATTGCGGAGCTATGGAGGTGGAGAACCGGATCTACAAAGGTTGTATTTCCGTTCACTTAGTTAAATTGTTAACTAGCTTATTGTTTCGCCTAAATTTCTAGTTAACGATCCGTAGTCTAGGGTTTCTCGGCACCGTAAATTTTGAAATTGGCATGGTTGATGCCTTGTGAGATCTCTTGAGAGTGCCTAGGAACCCTACACTTTGTAGTGCCTAGGCTAGACAAGTAGTGAAAGGTAACTTTAAAAGGCCCGTCTCACGGTGATTCGTGACCGGATCCCTTCTTTCGCTGCTTGTGCTTACGTGGCCACAATTGGCGGTGAAGAGGCGATTTGAGGTCCTACTTCTTCCCCTTTGGAACAGTTAGGAGCTGTCTAGCTGACCTAGGTGACCCTAGATCTAGGCTTGATTGTGCATTTGTGGTTGATTGAATGTGTGTCTAAGCCTTTTATCGAAAATCTTTTTTGCAAAAATCTCCACATAAAAAAAACAAAAAGAAAAAAGGAAAAATTTTTACAAAAACTTGCAACTTGTCGCTAAAAAATCCGTGCACCCCACTTACACCCACTTTCTTTCCATTGACGTCTTCTTACCCCCACATTCTGTTTTTCACCTTTTTGACTACACTACCTCTTTAGTGTATGTCCGGTTGGACTAGGGACACTAGTGCCCGATTAGTCCGTGTCTCGTTGGTACCGACCGACGACGCTTTCGACTCCGAAGTCGAAATTCCTTCCACTTCCTTACCTTCACCTTCACTTTCTTCGTCTTCTAAGGAGATGTCGGGATTTAATCCTAACAACACCTTATCCACGGGACTGATTCCACCTCCGTTAGGTGCGAATAACCCACAACACCCGCCTGTTGAAGCGCCCCAACGAATCGCGCTCCAGGATCTTTTCTACCCAATCCGCACCGCCTTACCTACTTGTCTTTCACTCCCACCGGAAAATGGGGACAATTTTGAGATTAAACCCCACTTCATCAACATGTTGCCAAAATTTCACGGACTGGAATCCGAAGATGCCTATATCTTCATAAACAAATTCCAAAACGTTTGTGCAATGACGAAAACAACCCAACTTTCAGATGTTGCTATAAGGCTAAGGGTCATTCTTTTCACCTTATGTGACTTAGTCGAGAAGTGGTTATACAGCACAGTATAACATTCAATTAAAAATTGGGAAGAGTTTGTTAAAGCTTTTCTTAAAAAGTTTTATCCACATCACAAGACCGCGAGAATTCGCAATGAGATTATCCAATTTTCCCAGCTTCCTTCCGAACCCTTTTGGAAGTGTTTTGAAAGATTCAAAGACCTACTTGTTCAATGCCCTCACCATGACATCGAAAATTGGCAACTTTGCCAAACTTTATACGAGGGATTGAACCCAGCAACGAAGCAGTTGCTGGAAACCATTTGTCAAGGTCACTTTCTAACCAAATCTAGTGAGGAAGCTTGGCAGTTTCTCGACGATCTTGCTGAACAAACACTTCAGTGGGAAAGCACCAAGACCACTTCATCTTCTGTTGGTCAGTCTAGGTCAGGCATACATCAATTAGATATGTCGATAGCAATGAAGGCCGAGATGGCCGCACTTACGAAAAGGCTAGAAGCAATTGAAACCAAAATCTCATCGCCTTCTCCTGCCCTCGCTTTACCCCCAAGAACTGTTTGTGCTTGTTATTCGGATCCATCACATCTTACCGAAGAGTGTCCTTACAATCCACCTGTTCAAGGACAAGATCAAGTCAATGCTGCCTTTTAGCAACGACAAAGAAATGATCCATACTCTTCGACCTATAATCCTGGTTGGAGGAGTCACCCAAATTTTGCTTGGAATCAAAATCAACAATTCTAAGGAAACAATAACTTTCAAAGGCCTCCTCCTCCACAACAACAAGCACCTCCACAAACTCAATACCAGCAACCTTTCCAACCACAACCTTACCCAAAGCAAATGAACAATTTTGTGCCTAACAACTTTTACCCTCTATACAATTTTGTTCAACCAAATGATAATAAGGTTACCTCGCTAGAAAGAAATTTAGATGCATTTCTAAAACAATCTACACAATCCGCAGCCAGGTTGGAGACGTCCATTCAGTTTTTAGTGCACAACAATGCTTCACATGATCAAAGTATCAAATCAATCGAGACCCAAATTGCATAACTAACTGCTGCGTTGAGCGAGCGAGAAAAGGGAAAGCTTCCATCTCAACCATTGCCAAATCCCGGTCACGCACATGTTGCATATGAACACCAAAATCATAACGTAAATGTTGTGACCACGTTGAGATCTGGAAGTGTGTTGCATAATAACATGGGTAATGGTGATAACACTCCTTCCAGTGGTTCTTCTTCTTCATCTTTTTCTTCTTCTTCTTCTTCGTTAGAGCCTATTCTTCGTTAGAGCCTATTCTTCACAAGGATCTACTTCTTCTACTTCAAACAGACCCACTTCTCACATCACGAACACACCAATACTGGGATCCTTTCCAACCCCGCAATCTAATCCACAAAAATTGGACTCAATAGATTTTCAAAATGTTCCATTTCCAAACAGGTTGAGACCCAATAAACCAACTCCACAAATGGAGAAGATTGTGGAGTTATTCAAACAGGTTAGCATAAATATACCTCTCTTGGATGCAATCCAACAAGTCCCTTCTTACGCGAAAATCTTAAAGGGCTTATGCACCTCGAAGAGAAAATCTCAGATACCCAAGAAAGTGCTAGTAGCTAGTGCTGTGAGCAATGCTATTAACCAACCTCAACCCTTACCCCAAAAACGAAAGGACCCTGGCTGTCCTACAATTTCAATAACAATTGAGGATAAGAACATCAATCGAGCACTTTTAGATCTTGGTTCAAGTGTTAACCTTCTTCTCTATTCCGTGTACGAGCAATTAGGTGTTGGAGAGTTGAAACTCACTCGTTGTACTCTCCAAATGGCTGATCGATCGATCACCCATCCTAGGGGCGAGTTAGAGGATGTGTTGATCAAAGTAGGGGACTTCATATTCCCTGTTGATTTTATAGTTATAGACACACAACCTATTGCTAACATACAGAACCAAATTCCGGTGATCCTCGGTCGACCATTTTTGGCCACTTCCAACGCCATAATCAATTGTCGCAATGGCTCTATGACTCTATCCTTCGGGAAGATGTCTAGTGAGTTTAATATTTACAAGATAGGAAGTCTGCCAGCCGTGCCTAAAACTAGTACACGAGAAGTTTGATCGATTCATGAAATCACGCAGGAGGACTGCGAGCTTGAAAAATTTCTGTTTGATGACAACAGTTTTGACGCCATTAGTGCGTCCCTCCTTGGATCTGACATAGTTTGCACAACCGATAATGATTACGAATGTTTCACTATTTCGGACGATTTTGACGACTCACCACCCGAATATGAGTCCTTTGAATTTTTGGATGAGTTAGTTGAACCATCCGATTCGGTTGTTTGCAGTGATTTCGAACTATTGTTGGAATCCTTTGAGTTTGAGATAGCCTCCCCAATTTTACCTTCAATTATTTCGCTTCCGAAACTCGAACTCAAGACTTTGCCGTCTAACCTTAAATACGCTTACTTAGGTAAGAATGAGACCTTTCCCGTTATCATATCGGCCTTTCTAGCCCTCGAGTAAGAGAAAACCCTTTTAATGGTCTTACAAAATAACCGGCAAGTTTTTGGCTGGACTATGGCGGACATCGAGGAGATTAGTTCCCTCATAATTGAATATCATACGCATATGATGGATGATGCCAAGCCAGTAAAGGATCCACAAAAATATCTCGGGGATTTTGTGGTTAATCAACCTCACCCTATAGAAGTTGAACCACCCTCTTTTCTTCTATTAAACTACGAGAATGCCAATATTCCATTGATTTCTGATCATTCACATTCTCGTTTATGTTCATCATCACCTCCTATCTCTTCACTATACTTTCCATACCACCACTCATCTCTTCCCCACTTCTTCTTGGCCTGGTCCAACATGTTCTTCCACCGACTGATATTTTACACAGATAAATTTTTCAACTGGTTGGTGTTGACTTTTGGTCTTTGCAAAGTTTGGCATTGACTTGTAATATCGTTTAACTTAAGTTTGGGGGGGACCTTTTTGTATATATATTTTGTTTTTCTTTTAACAATAAAAAAAACTATAAAAAAATAAACAGGGAAGTGCCGACAATTTTGACCCTCTTGGTGTAGCCTGACAGTGAGGACACTGTTAAGTTTAAGTTTGGGGGTATGCATGCTCGGTAAGCCTTCTTCGTTCGCATTCATGTGTATATTTTTGAATTTGCATACTTATTTTAAACCCATAAAAAATTCAAAAATTTCAAAAATTATAAAAATTGAAAAGTTCAATTTTGGCCATAATTGACTTAAGTTTAACAAGACGGTTAACTAGCTAGGAATAACTAGATCCTAAACTTAGTAAATTAAAAACCCTAAAAATAACCTTTCTTAAAATTTAATGGTAGAAAGTATATGTTTTTGTAGTTTATTTCGAAATAAGCAAATTTCGAGTTCACTTCTTGGGCTAAGTTAAAATAAGGGAAGAGTATTGATATTTTTATTAAAGTATAAGTCTGAAAAATAATTCCTAATCTTAAGTATAAATTCTGAAAATATATACCCTACAAATTGCACAAACACGAACCTTGAAACTTGGAATAGTAGAAGAGACCTTGAAATGCTCTTGTCAAAAATCCTTAGTACGAAGAAAAATAAAATAAAAATACAAGTGTGGATAAAGAGATAATAAAAAAATGAACACTGGTTGTTGTGATTACTTAAGGCTGCATTAAAAAAATATTTAGCGAGGGTGCTTCATCACCTCGTGCCTTAGACCAACTGGTTTGGAAGTCACTGCTATAAGCCTCAGGTATTACAAGACTAGGAATTACGCTTCAATGTGCAAACACGTTTTGTAATCGGTCGTTGGTACCTCAAGAAGTATTAACGATTGTATGAAGAATGTGTGAGCAATTTTATCTAAAAATTCACCAATTGAAAAGTACTTTGGATGATGGACAAGAGTATAATAGCTTGATTTGAATTTCCAAGTGTAGGGGTGATATATACACACGTAGGGGTATGTGATTAGGATTTAGATGAGAGATAGGAATGAAACATAGGACTTATATCTTTAATAGAGATGATAAAATTCTTAAGTTGAGATAGAACCCTAAAAGGAAAACTTAAAAGATGCTAAAAGCTAAGTAAATTTACAAGAACATATATAATCTTAAGTTAAGTAATAAGCAAGCGTGAATAATACGGGTGAATAATTTCTGAGTCGAAGATAATAGAGTTTCTTGTTAGAAGACCTAATTGGAGAATAAAAATCAATAGGCCGAATTAATAGGATTTTGTGGGTAGTATCCGCTGAAAACCCTCAGGAGACAACACTCCTCCTATTAGGGACACCTAGAGATTTAACGGCTTGTTGCACGAGCTCAGTGCAATCGTGTTTCCCTGCGAAAGTGAGGCAAGGCCTTTTTCAAGAATAAAACTAGGTTTGCTCGAGGACGAGCAAAAGATAAGTTTGGGGGTATTTGTTCATATCATAATTTTGCATTATTATATTTCCCATTCTTAGTCATTTTACAAATAAACAGGTGCTTTTGACCCATGTCTGCTACATAGTTGCAGGTTACAGGTTCTCGAAACAAAAACGGTGAAATTGATGAAAAGAAGATACAAAAGTGAGACTACGACCAACAAATGGAAGAATCTTGATCAAGCCTACAGTTGGAGAATAAACGAAGATCAGAAAATAAGTTCACAAAGTACAAAGGCAGCGCAAGGTTCAAGACTTCGACACGAAGCGAACGGTAAAGTCCACAACATTATTCACTGTGGAAATCTGGAAGAAAACTAGAAGACATTCTGAAAAACCAACTGAAGAAAACAGAAGACAACAGCAACAGATAGAATCCATAGGAAACTGAGCCCATAAGCCACCTTTATGGCCGCGGATCCGCGGCCAAACATGGCACTTGGCCGCGGTTCCGCGGCCGTCTTGAGCCCGGGTCAGTGGAAATTTCTGTGACGGTGTGGCGCGCATTGACTAGTCTTCTTAGGGGTATACTTGTAATTGCAGATATGACTCGATTGTAACCCTAGACTTTCTATGTTCTATAAATAGAAACCCTAAAACCTGTTTTAGGTTATGCCTCTTTTCATAGATCTAAAAATTCAGAAATCCTTTGTAATGGTTTGAGAGTATCAATAAAATAAGTAAATTCTTTTTATTGCCCTAGTCTTAATTTTTATTTTTGCCCTACTTTAAATTTATTATCTGCCCTAATTTAAATTAGATTAGAACTTTTATTAATCTGCCGTAGCTTAGATAATTAATCTTTTTAAATCGAAAACTCAAATAAAAAATGTCTTTTATCGATCCCCTAATGAGTGGGTAGTTCCTCACTTCTTAGGGTTAGGAATAGGAAAGGCTTGAGAGATGAAAATCTCTCACCCCTTTCTTGCCCATCACATATTAAATAATAGGACTCCATGCATACATACACACAACGCTCCCAACAGCACCCTACCCACGAGTTAACGGTGACACCGTAGTTTAAAAGACCGGTTGTGCATATTTTCCATGGAGGTTAGGGTAAGGATTAAGAAAGGATGGACAAGGAACTAGAGGAAGAAACATCGTTTCTTCCCGATCGTCCTAATCCCCTTTATTAATTGTTATCATAACACCTAATGAGATCTAAATTAGGGTATTGAAAGCGGTGGGAAATCTTTAATTTCTAAACTTAACCTAAACCTAACCCTAGCAAGATTCTAAATCGTAGTCTAAATCAACTTAGTTTTTTAGTGATAAACTTCCCACACTGTTTGGAATTAACTCGTTAGAACAATTAGGAAATACACAACATCCCTGTGGACCGACCCGTATTCACCGGCTAGCTACCAAGCGACGCTGTTCTTGATTACGGTAAACAATATTTTGATCGTAACATCCATCACTCAAATCAGCCATGTAGATGGTATGCACTACTATGCCCCCAGACTTAGGGCGTTTGGATTCAGCACCCTCGAGATTTGTCGTGGAGACAGGGATCTTCTCCGGCCTTCTCCTTTTATGAACGGTCGAAGTTAAAAGGGCTGTTGCAGCCGATGCTTTCCGTGGTACGACGGTGGTGAAATTCTCTTCCTGCCGAACCTTCATTTTCTTCGATCGGCGGGAGTAGTCTTTGTCAATTACAGAGTTTTAGACTTTCCTCCAAACTCTGTGGATCTTGGAGGACAACCACTGCGGTGGCTGTTCTGTCTTTACCTGTGTTGTGTTTTCGACGGGATGGGGGGACTTCTTCAAGATGAAGGTTGAAGAGTTCTTGCGCACCCTCCTGAGCAGCTCGAAGCTGTTTCCAGTTGGAACAACAGCATCAATTTCCACCGTCGGAGCTGGTGGAGTCAATCCAGAAGGGGCACTGCTCCCAGCTTTCCTCATTCGGCACCAGTGGCGACGTCGAGCATGTCGTGTAACTGGGATCACCTCTGTTATAGGGGTGGCTTCGTCATGCCCCCTGCTTTGAGGAGAGGCTGTTGGTGGTCCCAGCCTGTCAAAGACTATCGTCCGTTCAGGGGGAACGTCTAATCTCTCGAAGACCGATTTTAGGCAGGGGAAGTAGTTTGGATGACTCCACCAGCAGCGGGAGTTGGAATAGCCAGTCTTGCGAAGACCGACCCCTTAGCAGAAGAAGCCCCTCTGATGATTTCGTTTACCGGAGCTGGAATGGCTATCCGCTTTGGGATGGCTACTTCGGGTATTGCAGGCTTCTTCACTGGCACGCTTGAGCTTTGTCCTAGTCTGTTAAATACCGAGGCGCTGGACTTAGACAACCCGTTGAGAGGGGCCATGGTAGTGGTTAGACGATCAAAGACCGACTTTTTCGGAGCTTCCTGTAATATCATTGAGGCATTGAAGCTCATTGGCGGGAGCATGGTCCAGAAGAACAACCCAGTGGTGGCCTGTGTCACCTATTCCACCGGCATTGCGAAGATGGAAGCCGCTTAGGGCCCATAGTTCACTCTCCTGGCAAGAACGAAGCAGGAGTTGTTGTTGCAGTTGGTGCAGTTAGAAGCCATTGACGCCACCTTCTCTTCTGCATGGAGCAAGACACCAAATCTTAGTACCTCGAATCCAGGGGCAACCATATTAAACCGCGATTCATTCGCGAACACGACACACGAAGTGTGGAGTGGAAAGAGAAAAAGGTCCCACCGGGCATGCCAGAATCTGTTCGCCGCCGAAAGAAGCGACCGGGACGCAGGGACGTCTGGCCTGAATTTTGGGGGCAGATGCTATTTGAATTTATCCGTCCACCTCTCTGAAGATGCCAAGTTAATTTATGGCACCATGTATCAGAGGTTTAGACGGATGCGGCCGTTGTAGCAGACCTCATCAGATTCCCCCTCGTTGTGAGGGAGTTTTGATTGTGGGGACGCTCTTCCCTGCATGCGCAATCCCCTGCAGTTAATTACGTTACCGCATAGCGATAACCACTTTCTCCTGCTCCTAAAGGTCACTTCATATCATGTCTGTTTTTTTTTGTTTTAGGTTGCCCGTGGATTGTATACAGAGACTAATTTGTGTTGTCGTCCGTAGGGCGTAGATTAGTCCAAATCCGTATTCTCTTAGATTTGGGTTTGGGTTGGTTTAAGGATCGTTAACCTTTTTTAGATTAAGATCATCTCAAACGTTTTCTGAGAATACGTTAGTCTAATTTTAGACTAAGATCTACTCAACAGGATTTTCTTTAGTTTATAGGGACATTGCGGTCCATTGGGTTTAAGGACACATAATCCATAGAGTTTAAGGACATCATAGTCTATAGAGTTTAGTTTAAGGAAGTTGCGGTCCATTGGGTTTAAGGACATCGTAGTCCATGGAGTTTAAGGACGTCATAGTCCATAGAGTTTAGTTTAGGGGCGTTGCGGTCCATTGGGTTTAAAGACATCATAGTCCATGAGTTTAAGGACGTCATAGTCCATGCTTAAAGACATCATAGTCTGCAGGGTCTTGGTTTGACAGTTTGGAGATGTGCCAAGAGTTATTAGTTATTAGGACCCTCCACCTCTCTGAAGACGTTGAAGAATTATAACGACATGTATCAGAGATGTGAAGAGATGTGCCCTTGAACTAATGTTGGTTGGGAGATCTGTAGTCAAGTTTGGGACTAAGACCAACCAAAGAGATTGTGAGCGCATGTGCTTGGTTGATCTGAATTTGGGACTTGTGGCCAACTTGGGCTCAGTCCACTCAGTTTTGAATAAAATGCTGGGCATTTTTTTGGGCTCAGTCCCTTTTTGTTCAACAATACTGAGCATTAATTTGGGTTCTGACACCCCTCTTTTTTTGTTTTTTTGTTGAATGTTGAACACTCTTTATGGCGCCGAGCTCTATGTACAAAGCACTCTCTTTTTTTGTTTTTTATTGAGTGTTGAACACTCTTCATGGCGCTAGGCTCTTCTTGAGGAGCGCAAAGCGTTCTGTGTTAAGTAGGGCCCACGTGAGGGGCACATGGGGCGCTTGGCACTAAGCGCCAGCATTTGAGCGCTAAGCGCTCTTTTTATTTTGAGCAACGCCTACGTGAGTGGCACGTGGAGTGCTTGGCGCTGAGCGCCAGCATTTAAGTGTTGAGCGCTCTTATTAAATAGCGTCCACATGAGGAGCACGTAGAGCGCTCGACTCTGAGCGCCAGATTTGTGTGCTAAGCACTGAGTTTTTTTGTTTGCCCAATTCAATTCTCTGAGAAATTTGATTCTCCCTTGTGAAAGACTTCGTCTTATAGATCTAAGATCTGGAAGAAGAACTAAGTTCTTCTGATGTGAGAGTTAAACTGTTAGATGTGGAGGAGATCTATGATCTCCCTTCTTTTGTTAAAGACTTTGTCTTATAGATCTATGATCTGGGAAAAGAACTAAGTTCTTCTGGTATAAGAGTTAAACTCTCAAATATAGAGAAGATGCTATGATCTCTCTTCTTTTAATTTATCTTGAAAAAAGGTCTTCTTCTTAGAGCTTGCTCTTCTCTTTTTTTTCTGAGAACTTGAAGTTTATAGGGGGTTCTTTTTTTTCAAGACATGAAGTCTTGGGTCCTTTATATAGGGGAGGCTGATTTGTTGAATCAGTTAAGGAAATCTCTTATTGAGAGATTTCTCAATTGATTTGTGGAATTTATCCACCGTTGGATTTTTTATCCAAGGACTTCTGTTTTACAGAAGACGTTTTCCTTGTTTTTAACAAGATTGGAAAATATTTTCCCCAAACAGAACTTATTCTGTATCTTGGTGATTTTTTAATCACCATTGGATGTTTGATCCAACGGTGCTCTGATTTACAGAGCACAATCTTTCTTGTTTAGAAAGATTTGAGGAGTATTTCCTTAATCAAAATTTAATTCTGTATTTTAGTGATTTTTAATCACCATTAGATGTTTGGTCTAACGGCAGAGAACTTTTAGTTCTGGCGCCAGCGCTCTTGGTGCTAGCGCTCTCGTGCTTTGCACGTGAGGCGCTGCCTCAGAGTCTTTGACTCATGGTGCTGGCACTCTTGGCGCAAGCGCTTTCGTGCTTTGCACGTGAGGCGCTACCTCAGAGTCTTTGACTCATGGCGCAGGCGCTGCCTTATTTCAAATTTCAAATTTTGAACAAAACCCTGCTCTTTTTATTGGGGGGAAACACTGCCCTCGATGACTACATAGCTCAGCAAATACGAGCTCATCAGGCAAGCGAAGCGGCTGGCCAAGTCGTCAGAACCGAGCGACCTTATCCAGGCTGGTACGATCAAATCAAGTACCCGCCGGGATATACGATCCCTAGGTTCTACGTATACAAGGGGACAGGCAACTCGTATCAACACGTCACCCAGTTCAGAGTATTATGCGGCAATACTGGGGGCAATGACAAATTGCTGCTTTGCCAGTTCATTGGCAGCTTGACAGAGACGGCGTTTGAATGGTACTCGGAGCTCCCAAATGACTCCGTCAAAACATTCACGGAGATGGAGTTACTGTTCACACAGCAGTTCACGAGCGCAAGCAAGTGCACCCCGATCACGGCATTAATCAACGCCAGGGTGAAGCCAGAAGAGACCTGGGTTCAATAAGCAATTCGGTGGCGGAACCTATGGTCAAAATACGAATAACATATAGAGGAAGCTCCGGCCATGGGCATATCTATAGGAACTCTCGATCCTCAGGCAACTGTATCCCAGTTTATGATGTTCTTCAAGCCGACCACCTTCCAGGCCTTGATCGACAAGCTGGCCCAAATGGACCAGATGGGCCATAGGCCGTCCTCTTCAAAACGGATCCTCGGAATGAAAAGGGCAAAGGGAAAGCGACCTTCGTTGCCAACACTCAATAACACCCGAGCAACTTGAAACCGGTTGTTTGCCAAAGCAATGTGCGCCCACGCCAATCCCTCGAGGAGAAACTAAGACGTCCTTACTCATTTCCCCATGATAAAATGAGAAGACTGTTCGAACTGGCAATATGCAACAAACTCATCACTCTGCCGGATCCAAGACATCCACTGCAGCCTTGTGATGCCAACAGTCCCAACTACTGTTCCTACCACATAGTTGTGGGCCATCCAATTGAAGATTGCTACATTTTCAAAAACTGGGTCGAGGACCAGTACCAAGAAAGGAAGTTTGCTCTGTCCAAAAACTAGAGGGTGAACCCACCACAAAAGTACGCTCCTAAAACGGTGGACATGCCGGTTGCATCATGCTTGTTTATAGAAGAAGCTCTGTGGGAGGTTGTCCTTTCAGCTAAAACTAAAAGAATACTGAAGGACCTTCAAGAATGTCCGGCGATCAGATGGAAAAGGCCGCTGGAGCCCGAGATCATTGAGAGAATGCTTATACCACGCCCAACACCGAAAACTACTAACGATGGGCAAGACCTCTAGGCCAAGCTTTCGAGGTCTTCGAAGAAAAAGAAGAAGACCAAGAAGCCCGCGCAGCCTGATGACAAGCGCACGGACCTACAAAAATACATCGACGCGCTGGAGAAATACAACCAAAAGGCGCGGACCCTAGTCACCCTCGAAGATTTTCTCAACTATATACTTGAGAACGGAGATAGTAACGATGATGATAGAAATGGCTCGTCGGGAGTGTTCCCTGATTAAAAATCAGGAATTGCCCTAATGAGGTATCACGTGTTTACACATGACCAAGGGTCACGTGTTGACACGTGATCTATTTACAGAGTTAAAATCTAAGCAAGCAGAAGTATAAACAAGCGAATGAGAAAAGACCCCAATTGGGGGTCACATGCTCACACGTGACCAAGGGTCACGTACCATCACGTGACAGGCTTTGAAAGCCTTATAAATTAATAGAATTAAATTCTAAATTTCTCTGAATCTTTCCAAACGAAAAAGGATTATGGGGAACCGTTGGATTAAAAATCCAAGGGTGATTAAAAATCAGCAATTTATGGAAAGATTTTAGACAAGCAAAGATTTCCTTAAAGTTTACCAAGAATAACAAACAGAATATCTTTTGGATTAAAAATCAAATGGTGAATAAAATTCACTAAGTAATCTAAAAGATCATATTAGTTATGGAAAACAAACAAAATCTTTCAATAAGAGATTTACTAAACAAATTGATTCTTTTCCTTCTCCTATAAATAGGAGCTAAGAAGAGAAGCAAGATATAGAATTTTGGGATCTGGAAATTTTCTAAAAGTAAATAGCAGAGAGAAAAGAAAGGAGAATTTAATTCTCAAGAAAAAAACCCTAGGTGAGAAAAGGGAAAAAGATCAAACTTCAAAAAGAGAATTTAATTCTCAAATCTAAGAGTTTAACTCTTCTGCAAAAAGAACTTAGTTCTTCTTGTGGTTGAAGATGTGCAGAAGCAAATATCCCCATAGGTTGAGAATTTAATTCTCATCGGGTTGAGATTTTGCCATGCAGATCCAAGACTTAGGGGGAGAATTGAGTTTAGAGAATTTAATTCTCCCAAATTCATAGGCATTTTATTCCTCCAAGATATGAAATTAGGGTTTAACCCTATACGAGAATTTAATTCTCTCAAAACTCACAGGAATTCAATTCCTTCATGATAAAATTAGAGTTTAACCCTATATAAGAATTTAATTCTCCTAAAATTATAGGAATTTAATTCCTTCAAGATGGACAAAACTAGGGTTTCACCTTATACAAGAATTTAATTCTTTTACATATATGGGAATTTAATTCCTCTAAAAAGAAATTAGGGTTTAACCCTAGATAAAAATTTAATTCTTTCAAAATAGGAATTTAATTCCTCCAAAATCATAATTAGGGTTTAACCTTATAAAGAATTTAATTCTTAAAGAAATATAAAGGGACTTTGAAAGATCACCATGCATGAAAAAAACTAAGGTCACGTGTCCCCATGTAACCCCTGAAAAGATCCCCAAAATGAGAGGGAATTAGCTCTGAGGCAACGCCTCACGTGTTCCCACGTGACCTCCTAAACAAAAGGAATAAAAGCAAGGGCGGATTCTAACTCGGGCGCTCTCACGTGTTACCACGTGACCCCTTGATAAAAGCTTGAATAATTAAGGCGCAAAGCTCCATCACGTGCCAACACGTGACGGTCAAAAGAGCAAAGTGTTTAACACTTATTTGCAGAACAAAGTGAGGAGATCTGGCCCCACCTTTGGGCGCCCTCACGTGACCCCTTTTTCTTTAGTGTTTAACACTAATTCGAGAGCTTTATTTTCAGTGTTTAACACTGATTGTCTTCTAGTGTTTAACACTAATTTGAAAATCTTATTTCTAGTGTTTAACACTACTTTGAAAATCTAATTTCCAGTGTTTAACACTGTTATCTTCTAATGCTTAACACTAATTTGAGAGTTTTATTTCCAGTGTTTAACACTGTTGTTCTCTAGTGTTTAACACTATTTTTAGCCAAATTAGCTAATTTTCCAGAGGTAAAAGCCTCTCCTTCAACTGAATCCCAAAGTTGAGTAAAATTCAGAGCTATAATGTTCAATGCTCAGTCAAAGGTAAAATGTTACCAAAGCCCTCAAACTCTTGTTTAAGTATTGCTGAATGATGAGGGGCTGAATCCAGACAAATGTCTAATGGTCCAACAAAGGACCAATATTTCAAACTTAATTGGACTTAGCCCAAGTTGGCCATAAGTCCTCAATTTAGACTTAACTGAGCCAATGTGCTCATAATATAATTAATTGATCTTAGTTCCAAATTGGACTACAGATCACTTAATCCACCTTGGTTCAAGGGTACATCTCTTCACTCCTCTGATATTTATCGTTGTAATCCTTCAACGTCTTCAGAGAGGTGACGGGTCCCGACGACCACACATTTCATGGACTGTAGGGTCCTTAAACCCATGGACTATGATGTCCTTAACCTCGACCGTAATGTCTTTAAACTAACATTGGACTGTGAGGTCCTTAAACTCACGGACTGTGAGGTCCTTAACCTCGACCGTGAAGTCTTTAAACTAACATTGGACTGTGGGGTCCTTAAACTCACGGACTAAGATGTCCTTAATCTCGACCGTGTTGTCTTTAAACTAACACTGGACTATGGGGTCCTTAAGCCCATGGACTATGATATCCTTAATCTTGACTGTGAGGTCTTTAAACTCATGGACTAGGATGTCCTTAATCTCGACCGTGATGTCTTTAAACTAACATTTGACTGTGAGGTCTTTAAACTAACGGACTATGATGTCCTTAACCTCGACCGCGATGTCTTTAAACTAACAATGGACCGTAATATACTTAAACTAATCGACCGCAATGTCCCTAAATTAAACAGTAGAGCCCAATTGCTCTCTTGTTGGATCTAAACGATCCCGTTAAGTTGATCTTAGTCTAAATTAGACTAACGTATCCTTAACAAACGTTTAAGTTGATCTTAGTCTCAAATAAGACTAACGTATCCTTAAACCCAAACCCCCCAAACCCAAATCTAAGAAAGATACGGATTTGGACTAGTCCACGCCCTACGGGCGACAAATTAGTCTCCGTATACAATCCACGGGAAACCAAACACAAAACAAACACCCACGACACGAAGTGACCATCTGGAGAAGGAGAAAGTGGTTACCGCGATGCAGTAGCATAATTAACTGCAGGGGCTTGCGCCTGCAGGGAAGAGCGTCCCCACAATCAAAAACCCCTTAAACGAGGGGGAATCAGACGAAGTCTGCTACATCGGCCGCATCCGTTTAAACCTTCGACACATGGTGTCATAAATCAACTTGGCATCTTCGAAGAGGTGGACAGATAGCACCAATTAGCATCTGCCCTAAATTTCAGGAAACACGAACCTACGCGGTCGCGTCTCCGCATTTCGGAGGGGAACAGATTCTAGCACGCCTGGTGGGACCTTTTCCTCTTTCCACTCCATACTTCGTGTGTCGTGTTCGCGAACGAATCGCAGTTTGCTAATGGTTGCCCTTGGGTTCGAGGTACTAAGATTTGGCGTTTTGCTTGGTGCAGAAAGCGAAGGATCAATGGCGTCCACTTGCGCAAAGTGTTCCAACTGCAATTGCAACCCACGCTCCGCCTCTTCTGGAGGCATAGCTTACGGGCCTCAAGCGGCTTCCCTGTTCACGATGCCGGCGGAACAGGTCACTCAGGCCACTACTGGATTGTTTTTCGGGACCATGCTCCCTCCGATGAGCTTCAGCAGCCCAGTACCAACACCAGAAGCTCCCAAGAAGTCGGTCTTTGATCGGCTTGCTACTACCGTGGCCTCTTTCAACGGGTCGTCCAGCTCTAACGCCTCAGACTTCACCAGATTGGGCCAAAGTTCATGTGGACCCATGATGAAGCCTGCAGTTCCGGAAAAGGTTATTCCGAAGAGGATAGCCATCCCTGCTCCTGAAGTCGTCAAGGAGGCTTCTCCTGCCAAAGTGTCGGTCTTTGCAAGACTGACTATCCCAGCACCCACTCCCGCTCCTGCTCAAAAGTCTGTATTTGACAGATTGGATACCGCTACTCAACGGACTTCGGTCTTCAAGAGGCTGGTACCGGCGGCGCCTCACCTGAACAGAGGGCAAGACAAAGCCATCCCCGTTTCCGAAACAACACCATCGGCTCGACACGCTCGACGTCGCTACTAGCGCCGAGTGAGAAAGGCTGGGGGCAACTCCCCCTCTGGGCTAACTCCACCAGCCCCAAAGGTGGAAGTCAATACTGCTGTTCCAACCGGGAACAGCTTTGAATTGCTAAACAAGGTGCGCAGGAATTCTACTACCGCCATATTGAAAAGATCTCCTCCACCCGTGGAGAATGTTACGGGAATAAAGCCGGATTAGCCCTCTCAGCGGCTGTCCTCCAAGGTTTACAAAGTCTGGAGACGGGTCCAGGAGTCGGTGATTGATCAAGACTATCCTCGCCGACAAAAGAAGCTGAAGGTTCAGCAGAAAGAGAACCGTCCTGGCAAGCCACAAAAGGCAACAGCTGTCTGGGTGCCCGCTGCAACGCCCCCCTCGACGTCAACTGCTTAAAAGAGAAGGAGGCCAGAGAAAGCCCCTTTGACTACGGCAGGACGCAAAGAGGCTGAGCCCAGACGCCCCAAGTCTGGGGGCATAGCGGTACAAACTGTTTACATGGCTTCCGGAAAAGAGGAAAGCCGCACTTCGACGGGCCACTGACCGCTCACCCGATCAATAACAAGGGCTCAGGAACAACAACGGTAGAAGCTTCAGGAAATGCTGACTGCAATGACCGCACTCACCGGACCAAAAGAAACCCCAGAGACGTCATCGGAACAACGTCACAAACAAGAAACCGACGCTGACTTCCTACACAGAGTCCTCGAAAAGAAGGACCGAGAAGCTGCAGAACAAGCTGCCAACATAAAACAAATGGCGCTTCTCTTCTAAGACATGGTCGGGATGATATTACAGCCGGATCCCCCAGCTGAAGACCCTCCGATCATTATTGAAGACGACAGAGGGGAGACATCAAATCCCCTCCGGCTCTTTCAGCAGCCAAAGAGGAAACTATTTCCAAGGCCGCACTGGATGACTATATAGCTCAGCAAATACGAGCTTACCAGGCGAATGAACCGGTCAGCCAAGTCGTTAAAACTGAGCGACCGTATCCAGTCTGGTATGACCAAATAAAGTACCCGCCGGGATACACAATCCCCAAATTCCATGTGTACAAGGGGACAGGCAATCCCCATCAATATGTCGCTCAGTTCAGGGCTCTTTGTGGCAACACCGGTGGCGATGATAAGCTTTTGCTCCGCCAATTCGTCGGCAGCTGTCGGAGACGGCATTTGAGTGGTACTCCGAACTTCCAAACGACTCCATCAAGATTTTCGCAGAAATGGAGTTGTTGTTCACCCAGCGATTCGCAAGTGGTAGTGAACACACCCCACTAACGGCATTGATCAATGCCAGGGTGAAGCCAGGCGAGACGTGGGTTCAATACACAATCCGATGGCGGAATCTGTGGTCGAAATGCGAACAGCGTATCGAAGAAGCACCAGCGGTGGGCATGTTCATAGGCACCCTAGACCCTCATGCAACTATTTCACAATTCAGGATGTTCTTCAAACCGACCACATTCCAGGCTTTAATCGACAAGCTAGCCCAGATGGACTAGATGGGTCATAGACCATCTCCTCCGAAGCCGGAGCCGCGGAACAAAAAGGGTAAAGGGAAGGCGACCTTCGTTGCGAATACCCAACAGCAGCCCAGAGCCCCAAAACTAACGGATCAACTGGAAGAGAGACGGCACTATTATAATGAGAAAATGAAGCGTCCTTACTCGTTCCCATTAGACAAAACGAAGGGACTATTCGAGCCGGCGATGCGCAACAGGCTTATCAATCTGCCGAATCTAAAGCGACCATTGCAACCCGGCGAAGCGAATAACCCCAATTATTGCCCTTACCACCAAACGGTAAGCCATCCAATCGAAAATTGCTTCGCCTTTAAGGGATGGATCGAGGATCGGTACCAATAAGGCAAGTTTGCGCTGTCTGAGAAGTGGAAAGTAAGCCCACTACAACCACACACTCCTAAGAAGACGGACACACCAGGGGCATCGTGCTCTTTTGTTGAAGAAGCTCCATGGGAGGTCATTCTTTCAACCAGAACCAAAAGAATGCTGAATGATCTCCAGACATGCCCGGTGATCAGATGGAAGAATACGTTGGAACCTGAGATCATCGAAGGGATGCTGAAGCCGCGCCCGACTCTAAAAATCGGTGGTGATAGCCAAAGCACGTACACCTAGCCGCCGAAATCTTCGAAAAAGAAAAAGAAATCCAAGAAGCCCGTGAAGCCTGGCAACAAGTGCACGGACCTGCAAAAGCAGATTGACGCGCTGGAAAAATATAACCAGAAGGCGCGGACTCCAGTCATGCTCCAAGAATTCCTCAGCCATGTCCTTGAAGACGGAGATGATGGAGAAGACTCGTCGGATGAATCTGAGAATTACATAGCAAGTTGCCATGTGATCTCTCACTCGTTGACAGACTATGAAGAAGCACCTTGCACCGAGAGACTGGAGGCAGGTCCTGAAACGGAACTTCCAAGGCCATCAGACGAAATGATCGACGCATTCCTAAACGAAGCTCTTCTGAAGAGTAAAGCTGACCGGGAGCGTGAGATGGCTATATTTGAAAAGGCCAAACGCCGGCGACTGGACGAAAGAGTCGAGACATTCCCGCCGAATCAAAGGACATCTGTCATGAATAAAAACAAGTTCAAGACAAGGAAAAGGTTTGCTAAAGCCATATCAATGGGAATGAAGCTACCGCCCTACGAAGGAAACACTCTCGGAGAAGCAGAGATGCATCCTAGCTACTGCCTATATCATCGAAAGATGGCACACCCCATCGAAGAGTGTAACGTTTTTAAAAGATGGTGGCAGGGGTATGTTACTCACCGGCAACATTTTAAGCGGATGAAACGCAAAACTTGTCGGGAGCAAAGAAGTACGACCGAGGAGTATAAAAGAACTACCGGCAACTGTCGCATGGTTAACACCGGAGGATCACAAGTTCTCACCTTCGGGAGCAACTCTGACGAAGAAATGACTATTGGCCCTCTCTTCAAAGAATCCACCTCGGGAAAAGAGGAAGAACCAAAGACTTATGAAAATATTCAGCTGCGCAATCGTACGCTTCCCGAAAAGAAACTCGGACCCACGAATAAAAAAGATTAGGGAAAGGAAAAAGTCTCTGAGGATATCGCCCTAGATGACCAAGTCATCAAAGAGCTGACAGCCAAGGACCCGCCAAAGAAAAGTAAGGTGGACTACAACGTTCTGGCACACTTGAGGAAGCTACCCTCGCAGCTCAGCATTCTCGACGCCCTTAATCTATCCAAAGAGGCGAGAGATTCATTGATCAAGGCGCTACAAGAGCCAGAGCAATTCCAAGCTTTCCTCGCCGAAGAAAAAATGAAAGACGAGCTAGAAGAAGTGCACACAGCCGATAACACCTTCGGCGATGAAGATCTCCTCCTTGGGACGTGCGAGCACAACCGTCCCCTTTATGTCTCCGGATACTGTTACGATATCAAGATAGGCAAAATCCTGGTTGACAATGGGTCTTCCGTCAATCTCCTCAACATGCGAGTGTTGAAGGAAATCTGTATGATCGTCCAGCACCTCGCTCGTGATAAAATAACCATCTCCGGTTTTGACTCCCAGTCATCACAGACTCTCGGGTCTATGACACTGACGCTGCGCTTCGGGCTACTTGTCACAGATATTAAATTTCACGTCATTGACGCCAAGACATGCTACAATGCTTTGCTCGGCAGGCCTTGGTTACACGAGTACAACATCATCCCTTCTACACAACACCAGTGTATGAAGTATTTCAAGGATGGTCTCGAGTACACTGTGACAGGGGAGTTGAACCCATTCTCCGTGAATGAAGTCCGAAAGTGCGAGGATGCAAAATACTTCTTATCAGATTTTAAGGACATGGAAAGATGTCACAAACCGAAAAACAAAGCTATCACCACTATTCCAGTATTCGGGAGTGATACCGTGAAGGAAGAAGAGATAGTTTATTCAGGGCCGCCACAACGCAACAACCCGGGACCGTCCGCCCCTATGTTGATTTTCGGCAGCGACTCGGAAGACGAGGTTAACGCTATATTTTCCACTCGGCCATCAATACAAGCCTTCGTTGGCGATAATCAGAGTTTGCAGATCACCATGGTTCCACAAGAGCATTATAACGATCTCGATGCACTTAAAACTTATAGTGTGCAGGAATTGCAAACATTCTATGTCCATCCCAGGCGAAAAGGTAAAAAAGCGATCCTATTCTACCGATCTGGGGAAACCAAAGTGGCAAAAGAAGTTTGACATGGCGCCGATTCTATGCTCGACAGGCTCCAGCCCATCCGTCTGCCTAGATATTATGCGGAAGGATTGAAAAGGCTATTGAAGTGCCAAGGGGTACTGATCAGTCGAAAATACTGCATTTCTAACACGGCAATTTCCCTACCTTTTATAGTCAAGTAAAGCTATCCGGTATTCATATCACACATATTTGCAAAACACATGTAAAATATTGGATTACTTGTACTTAATACTAAAACTGGCACTTTTAGGGAAATTGTGTGTTTTTCATGGCATCGCATCATTCTTGTATTGCGCAACTCTTGTCTTGGAGTCTATGAAGGAAATTCCGGAAGCAGAGCCCAAAATTGGGAAAAGATCTGATAAAAGATGCGCCAACTCAAAGGCTGAAGATCTGGTAGTAATGTAGAAGGCCAAATAAAATTCAACACATCAGAATAAGGCCCATATGTCATCACCAGCCCACAGAAGAAAAATCAAGCATCAAGGCCACCAAAGGGCCGCGGATCCGCGGCCCAAGCCCCCTTGGCGCGGCGGATCCGCGGCCATTTGAGGAGATCATTTCACCAAATTTCATCACATGCTCAATTGTAACGGCCAAAGCTTCCAGAAGACCCCAGAAGCTCCACGTGGCATCTCTAGAAGGCTCGGCTTAACAACTTCTTGGAGGGAAATTCAAAATTTAAAGCTTAACTAACTTTTTGGAGGGAAATTTAAATCATTTGATAACTAACTTGTGGGGGGAATTCAAATTTCAATTCTAGATCTAAGATTTGGAAAGTCTATAAAAAGGAGCCTAGATCTAGAGGGGAAATTGTTCAAGAATTATCACCATCTTCAACCCACAAGTTTAGTGACAAAAGCTTGTGCCTCAAATTCAATTCCCATCTCCAATTCAAAATCAAGATCAAGATCCCGAGATCAATTTGAGCAAGAGAGCCTTCAACCTTTAGCAAGCGACGCCGGATTTCCAACGGAGCAAGAGATCCACGCCGATCCGCGACTCAAGGAGCCGAGCGAAGCCGAAATCGACGATCTAGTTCCTTCCTTTTGTAAATTCAAGAGAGTTGTAACGAAATTTGTCGATAAATAAAGGTGAATTTTCTATATCTTGCTTATCTTTTAATTCAAGCATAATGATTAGAATTCAATTTGTGGTTGTGTTTGTGATCATGATGTTTGAGTAATCTCCGCTCGTGTAGGAGTTGTGACGATCTTTAGATGATGATGATTTAGATATTTTTACAATTCTTAAATCCTATAATGTTTGGAAATTCTAGTAAATCAAATGATTAATAACCTAGTTTTGAGATGATGCTTTCTTGATCGTGTTCACTCAAAACTAGGAAACAACAATTAATCATTTGATTAACTAGAAGCTAGAATTTGAATGCGATCCATCGAAAGGACAAAGGATGAGTTGCGAGATCCCTAATTTCCTCGCAAGATCCTTAACCCTCAATGAGTTTGCATCGATCTAGTATCAATTCATTAATGGATAAGAATTAGTAATCCTTAGATCTCATCACATCTATAGATCCGATCTACTCCTACGAGCCATACTTCTAGTCTTGATTGTTGGTTGGAAATTATCTCTCATCCCTATTCTTGCTCTTTGATGTTTCTTTTAGATCTAGATTTTTCTTATTTTTTTTGATCTACAATTACAAATCATGAATTGTTTTCTTTTCTTTGCCCTAAATTTTCAACTCGTCTAATTCAAGAATTGAACGGAACTCACTTTCCCTGTGGACGATCCGCACTCACTTACAATCTACATCCGACACCGTAGTTGATTGCGGTCAATTAATTTTTGGTTGTGATTTCTAAAATCTATTTTCTAATACAACACAATCGGAAAATCTTCTCAATCAGGTACCCTTCAAACAGACCACTCGACAAGCTCGGTTCTACAACAGGATTTGGGATGTCCCTAGAACTCAGCGCAGGTTGCCCAACGGGAGAATGGAAACAAAGGGGCTTGTATAACTTCAATCCTGAAAACGGGAGCAAGTCCATGGCAGCTACATCATACATGACTTCGATGAAGAAGGAGACATTCTGTTAAGAGAGACCGATCCTAAACCAAAACAAGGTCATGTCATCAAAATGCCGAGCCCGTCATTTGAAGAAAGAATAGAGAAGCTAGAAAGGGAAGCGAGTCAAAAGATCTTGGATGACCATAACCGTGAAATGGCCATTTACGAGAAAGCCAGGACGCAGCGCCTCTTTCAATAGGCCGCGGAGAATGACAATGCTCTTCCTTATCAACCCGTCATACAAAAGGCCCGACGCAGACGCAAAAATAAATCAAAGCACGTGAAAAGCGTTCGATAGCGACAAAGGGGGACCAAGAAGCCACGCGATCGGGAATCGAGCAATCCGGAGTTGTCTTTTATAAAAAAGATAGGTCGAGCATACTCTTTTCTTCAGAACAAAACACGGAAGATACTTGATCTCGCCATAAGACATCAGATGATTACACTTCCGGAGCCTAAACACCCCGAGCAAGCCAACGAGGTCTCTCACCCAGACTATTGCTCTTATCACCAAGCAATAGAACATCCTCTCGAAGATTGCTTCACCTTCAAAAACTGGGTCGAAGACCAATATCAGGTTGGCAAGTTCGCTCTATCCAGCAGTTGGAGGATAACTCCGCCACAGAAGCACGAACCAAAAGCCGCACATACAGCGAGAGTAGAATCAGATCAACATCAGTCTTGGAAGCGAGCTCATACCTGTCACGTGATTACGCTGTAAGAAGAAGGACTGCCTAAGAATATGGATGACCTCCTTTGCTGCTTCGAAAACAACGATAACAAGGTGATCTCAGAGTTTCCACCGGCACCGAAAGAGCTGAAAGATGGAATACATACCACTGCAGATGATCTCAAGAAAATTGATTTGGGGACGACAAGTGATCCGTGGCCGACATTCATCAGTGAGTTGCTGTCTGTAGAAAGGGTAGCTACACTAAAAGACGTGCTTATGCAGCATAAATATTGCTTCGCAGATGCCAGGACTAGATCCAGAGATTGCTGTCCATAAACTGGCCATATCCCCGGACGTCAAGCCAATCAAAAAAGCACCGAGAAGAATGCGGTTCGAGCTGGAGATGAGCATCAACGCCGAGGTCAAGAAGTTGATCGACTCTGGCTTCATCCAAGAGGTGCAGTATCTTGACTGGATCGCCAACATCGTCCCGGTGATGAAGAAAAATGGGACAGTGCACATATGTGGGGAATTTCGGGATCTCAATAAAGCCTGCCCGAAAGACGACTTCCCAGTACCGGTCACCGAGCTAATGATAGACAATACGCCCACTCACGAGGTTTCTCCTTCATGGACGGATCATCAGGATACAATCAGATAAAGATGCATCCCGAAGACCAGAAGCATACTGCCTTCCGGACCCCTTTGGGTATATTTTGCTACAAGATGATGCCTTTCGGTCTAAAGAACGCTGATGCCACCTATCAGAGGGCCATGACGAAGATCTTCGATGACCTCATACCTGAAATCGTCGAATGCTATATCGACGACCTTGTGGTGAAAAGCAAATCATAAGAGGAACATCTAGAGCATCTGAAGATCGTGTTTCAACGCCTTCGACAATACAACTTGAAGATGAACCCTCTGAAATGCGCTTTCGGAGTTTCCTCGGGTAAATTCCTAGCATTCATCATCCGACACCAAGGCATCGAGATAGATCCATTAAAAATTAAGGCGATCGTGGAAATGCCTCAGCCAAGGACTCTTAAGCAACTGCGGTCTCTTCAAGGGAAGTTCGTGTATATCCGACGATTTATAGCCAATCTCTTAGGCAAGTGTCGTCCTTACAGTCACCTGATGAAGAAGGGAACCCCTTTCGTCTGGAATCATAAATGCCAAAGCGCATTGGACGAAATCAAACAGTACCTGCAGAATCCGCCAGTGCTGGCCGATCCTGTTAAAAGAAAACCTCTCGTCCTGTATACAACCGCCCTCGAAGGTTCCTTAGGTGCATTATGGGCACAAGAGAACGACCAAGGGAAATAGAGAGCCCTCTACTATTTGAGTCGAGTTCTACTGGGGGCAGAAAGCAATTATTCTCCCATCGAAAAACACTGCCTGGCATTAATCTTCACGATAACAAAGCTCAGGCACTATGCGTTGGCGCATGAAGTCCGTCTCATATCAAAGGTGGATCCTCTCAAGTATTTGATGTCAAAGGCCATAGTGACGGGACGGCTCGCTAAATGGGCCTTGCTCTTGATGGAGTTCTCGATAACATATCAGCCTCTTAAGGCGATGAAAGGCCAGGTCATCGCCGACTTCATCGCCGAGCACCCGATACCCACCGATTCTCCTTTGAACTGCGAATTGCCAGACGAACATGCGTTTGACACAATCGACGGAGGTGATACCCGGTGGGAACTTTACTTCGATGGAGCATCCTCCATGAAGAAGCACAAACAAAGTACCCCCATAATCAAATCAGGGATAGGCCTCATCTTCGTAACTCCACAAGGAGGGATAATGCGCTTTGCCTTCTCCTTAACAGAGCCGAGGAAAAATCATGAAGCCGAATATGAAGCTTTGATTACAAGTCTCGAGATTGCCATCGACATGGGAATTGAAACCCTGCTCATATACGGAGACTCCCAACTGGTCGTTAGTGAAGTAAACGGCGACTATCAAACGTGCAAACCAGAGCTGGTGAAGTACGGCGAGAGGGTACAGCAACTGCTGACCCAAATACCCTCCTATACCTTGGAAAGCATACTGCGTGCGGAAAATAGCAAAGCGGATGCATTAGCCAAGCTTGCTAAAGAATTGGCCGATGAGAACCTCGATGACGTAAGAATCATGGTACAAAGCCGTCGGGTTCTTACACCGGCAGAAATATCTCCGGAGCCGTCCGAGGAAAAGGGAACAACCGAGCAATTGGCTCTACAAGTAAAAGACCAAGAAAAGACTGAGGATTGGAGGGAAGCCTTTATAGACTACTTCAAATCCCGTCGAGCACCTGAAGAGGCGTCGTCAAGACATCAGCTCATGAAACGAGCTCTTTCTTTTGCCTTGGTCAATGATACTCTGTATAAAAGATCATTTGATTCTCTGTGGCTAAGATGCCTGGGACCTGAAGAGGCAAGGAGAGTCGTCCAAGAAACTCACGACGGACTCTGCGGTTCTCACCAAGCCGGGCCGAAGATGAAGCTAAAGATCAAGAGGATGGGCTACTATTGGCCCACGATGATCCAAGACTGCCTCGAATACGCAAAGCAATGCCACTCATGCCAGATCCATGGGGACTTTATCCACCAGCATCCGAATCCGCTACATCCGACAGTGGCTAGCTGGCCGTTCGAAATGTGGGGGGCTGACATAATCGGCCCTATCGAACCAGCATCGTCCAGAGGACATCGATTCATTTTGGCGACAACTGATTACTTCTCCAAATGGGCAGAAGCAGTACCGCTGAAGGAAGTGAAGACGGAGAATATCCTCCATTTCTTCAAGACACACATCACTTATCGGTTTGGAACTCCGAGACGGATCATCTTCGATAATGGGCCAGCCTATAGAAGCCACAAGATCAGTCGCTTCGTACAACAGCATAACATAGACTGGAGATACTCTTCAGTCTATAATCCTCGAGCTAACGGTCTAGCTGAGGCTTTCAACAAGACCTTGACGAAGATCGTGAAAAAGACGGTGTCTCGAAATAAGAAGGACCGGCACGAGAGACTCCATGAAGCTCTCTGGGCTTATCGATGACATTCAAAACAGTCACGAACACAACACCGTACGCATTGGTATTCGGTACAGAAGCAGTACTTCCCCTCGAGATAGAGCTACCTTCTCTACGAGTGGCAGTTCATTACGAGCTAACGGACGAAGAGAATGCTCACCTTCGGCTCGAGGATCTCGATGCCCTTGATGAAAACCGGCTCATAGCGCAACAAAATCTAGAGGCTTATAAAGCAAAGATGACGCGCTCATACGAGAGATTGACTAGGCCGACGACATTCCGCCAAAGCAAACTCGTGCTAGTGGTTAAAAGACCTATGATCCCCAATCGTGCTGAACGAAGGAAATTCAAGCCGAATTATGAAGGCCCGTATATTATAGACAAATTCTACCATGGTGGAGCCTATCTACTCATGGACATGCATGGTGAAAGATCTTTCAGGCCAATAAACGGTCGCTTCCTGAAAAAATACTACGCTTGACGAGTCACGGCCTAGGTCAATGATAGATGACAACAACTATATCCGCTCGCTGTCTTCCTAAGCCTAAACTCTGTAAGTAGTAACCGGCTTCCTTTACAACGGACCGAAACGTTCTTAAACTAACAGCGGACCGAAACGTCCTTAAACTAACAACGGACCACTATGTCCTAAAACCAGCTGTTGACTGAAATATCGATAAACTACGGTGGATTGCAGCATCCCAAAGCTGATACGAAAAAAAAGAATAAAAAAAAGAGAAAGAAAAATGGTATGTCCATAAGCAAAATGGGCATGGATGAAAACCCGAAAGGGCTCCGTGAGTAAAAACAGCAGGGCTACCGGCGAGTCTTGTGAAAACCCGAAAGGCCGCAACCTCGTTAGAATTAAAAAAAAAAGAGAGAAAAAACGGTATGTCCACAAGCAAAAAGGGCACGGATGAAAACCCGAAAGGGCTCCGTGAGTAAAAATAGCAGGGCTACCGGCGAGTTTTGTGAAAACCCGAAAGGGCGCAATCTCGTTAAAAGACACTTGCAAGGTCCTCTCGACCCTGTAAGGAGAAACCACCTACGTGAGATCCTTACGACTCACAAGGGAGCAACACACTTAGGGATCCCCACGATTCCTAAGGAGAAATTGCACTTGCGAGATCCTCACGACTCGTAAGGAGAACCCTCTCATGAGACCCTCACGGCTCATAAGATTCAAAAGTCTTAAGCTACAGGGATCTGAACCTATTTTTAAGCAGCCCCCACAACCTCCAATACTTCCCTACAAGTGTCTCAATGCTGACCCTTGTATACAATCCATGGGCACGAATAAACATTTCCCTAACAAAGTCCCATCCGTGATAAGGGATATGTCTACACGGTGAACAGCCCTTGTAAGTCCTCTCGACTTATAAGGAGAAAACACTCATGTAAGATCCTTACGAATTACAGGAGAACATGCACTTAGGAATCCTCACAATTCTTAAGGAGAAATCGCACCTACGAGATCCTCACGACTCGCAGGGAGAAATACCTTTATAAGACCCTTACGGCTCATGAAGTCAAAAGCCTTAGTCAACAGGATCCTAACCCTGTTTACTAAACCACCTTTGTTCGTCATCGACAGAGGCAAATGATGATTCGCTCCTGGAAATATCCCGGTTGTAGTGGTGCTGATACCGAAATCAGTGTCTAATTCCAAGCTTTCAACAAAAAGCTAGCAAGCCACACATGCATACGAAATAGCCGAAATGATGGGGCAACTTGCGAACAAAATTAGCAAGTGAAAACATATGCATGCAAAATAGCCGAAATGATTGGGCAACACGCAATAAAAAGCAGCGAGTAAAAATAAAAAAATAGCGGAAATGATTGAGCATTGCGAAAAATAGCCGAAATGATTGGGCAATCGCGACCATCGCTATATAAAAGCTGAAATGATAGAGCAACGCGGAAAGAAATAAAAAAAATAAAATTTATGCCATACAGGTGATATCACATCAATCCCTGTATCCAATCCAGGGGCTTAAACAAAGAGGGAATCATGCCTTTCCTCCCCAGGTTTTCATCGGAAGAAGAAGTCAAATCTCAACGGCTCACAGACAGCCTGGGAATCATCTCAACATTCGTCTCATTACAACAGACACAACGTCAAGCAAAGCGGAACAGTGGCAACTCCCAGTTCCATGACTCGGTGATGCACAGATGACCGAGAGTCAAACCCCGACTCAGTGAAATGCGGATAAAGTCAACCCTTCCTGGTTATGTGGAACGCGGCTTATGTCAATCATGACCCTGCGTGAAGCATCCAGAGCAGAGCCTGGTCCCCGCAGAACACGGCAGTGAACCCATGGGAAGCATCCAGAGCAAAATTCCTGGTTACGTGGAATGCGGCTTATGTCAATCCAGACCCCGTGGGAAACGTACAGAGCGGATCCTGCTCCTCGCAGAGCACGGCAATGACCCCGTGTGAAGCATCCAGAGTGAAGCCTGGTCCTCGTCGAACACGGCAGTGAACCCGTGGGAAGCATCCACAGCAAAATTCCTGGCTACGTGGAACGCGGCTTATATCAATCCTGACCCCGTGGGAAATGTCCAGAGCGGATCCTGGTCCTCGCAGAGCATGGCAATGACTCCGTGTGAAGCATCCAGAGCGGAGCCTGGTCCTCGCCGAACACGGCAGTGAACCCGTGGGAAGCATCCAGAGCAAAATTCCTGACTACTTGGAACGCGACTTATATCAATCCTGACCCTGTGGGAAACGTCCAGAGCGGATCCTGGTCCTCGCAGAGCACAGCAATGACCCCATGTGAAGCATCCATAGCGGAGCCTGGTCCTCACCGAACACGGCAGTGAACCCATGGGAAGCATCCAGAGCAAAATTCCTGGCACGTGGAACATGGCTTATGTCAATCGTGACACTGTGGGAAACGTCCAGAGCGATCCTGGTCCTCACAGAGCAGGGCAATGACCCCGTGTGAAGCATCCAGAGCGGAGCCCGGTCCTCGCCGAACACGGCAGTGAACCCGTGGGAAGCATCCAGAGCAAAGTTCATGGCTACGTGGAACGCGGATTATGTCAATCTTGACCCCGTGGGAAACGTCCAGAGCAGATCCTGGTCCTCGCAGAGCATGGCAATGACCCATGTGAAGCATCCAGAGCAGAGCCTGGTCCTCGCCGAACACGGCAGTGAACCCGTAGGAAGCATCCAGAGCAAAATTCCTGGCTACAGGGAACGCGGCTTATGTCAATCCTGACCCCATGGGAAACGTCCAGAATGGATCCTGGTCCTCGCAGAGCACGACAATGACCCCGTGTGAAGCATCCAGAACGGAGCCTGGTCCTCGTGGAATACGGCAGTGAACCCGTGGGAAGCATCCAGAGCAAAATTCCTGGGTACGTGGATCGTGGCGTATGTCAATCCTGACCCCATGGGAAACGTCCAGAGTGGATCCTGGTCCTCATAGAGTATGACAATGACCCCGTGTGAAGCATCCAGAGTGGAGCCTGGTCCTCGCCGAACACGGCAGTGAACCCGTGGGAAGCATCCAGAGTAAAATTCCTGGCTACGTGGAACGCTGCTTATGTCAATCCTGACCCCGTGGGAAACGTCCAGAGCGGAGCCTGGTCCTCGCAGAACACGGCAGTGAACCCGTGGGAAGCAACCAGAGCAAAATTCCTGGTCACGTGGAACGCGGATAATGTCAATTCTGACTTCGTGGGAAACGTCCAGAGCGGAGCCTGGTCCTCGCAGAACATGGCAGTGAACCCATGGTAGCCATCCAGAGCAAAATTCCTGGTCACGTGGAACACGGATAATGTCAACTTTGACCCTGTGGGAAATGTCCAGAGCGGAGCCTGGTCCTCGCAGAACACGGCAGTGAACCCGTTGTTCCCCGCCGAAAGATGCGGCGGATGTCTTGCCGGAATTTCGGGGCAGATGCTAATTGGTGCTATCCGTCCACCTCTCCGAAGATGCCAAGTTGATTTATAGCACCATGTATCGAAGGTTTAAACGGATGTGGCCGATGTAGCAGATTTCGTCAGATTCCCCTTCGTTTGAGGGGTTTTTGATTGTGGGGACGCTCTTCCCTACAGGCACAACCCCCTGCAATTAATTACGCTACCGCATCGCGGTAACAACTTTCTTCTTCTCCAGATGGTTACTTCGTGTCATGGGTGTTTGTTTTGTGTTTGGTTGCCCGTAGATTGTATACGGAGACTAATTTATGTTGTCGCCCGTAGGGCGTGGACTAGTCCAAATCCGTATCTTTCTTAGATTTAGGTTTGGGGGTTTGGGTTTAAGGATATGTTAGCCTCATTTGAGACTAAGATCAACTTAAACGTGTGTTAAGGGTACGTTAGTCTTATTTCAAACTAAGATCAACTAAACGGGATCGTTTAGATCCAACAAGAGAGCAATTGGGCTCTATTGTTTTGTTTAGTGACATTGCGGTCGATTAGTGTAAGGACATTGCGGTCCATTGTTAGTTTAATGACATCTCGGTCCAATGTTAGTTTAAAGACATCGCGGTCAAGGTTAAGGACATCATAGTCCATGAGTTTAAAGACTTCACAGTCAAGGTTAAAGACATCATAGTCCATAGGCTTAAGGACCCCACAGTCCAGTGTTAGTTTAAAGACATCACGGTCAAGGTTAAGGACATCATAGTCCATGGGTTTAAGGACCCCACAGTCCAATGTTAGTTTAAAGACATCACAGTCGAGATTAAGGACATCATAGTCCATGGGTTTAAGGACCCCGCAGTCCAATGTTAGTTTAAAGACATCACGGTCGAAGTTAAGGACATCATAGTCTGTGGGTTTAAGGACCCCACAGTCCAATGTTAGTTTAAAGACATCACGGTCGAGGTTAAGGACATCATAGTCCACGAGTTTAAGGACCCCACAGTCCATAGTTTAGAGACGTCATAGTCTATGAAATGTGTGGTTGTCGGGACCCGTCACCTCTTTGAAGACGTTGAGGAATTACAACGACAAATATCACAGGAATGAAGAGATGTACCCTTGAACCAAGATGGATTAAGTGATCTATAGTCCAATTTGGAACTAAGATCAATTAATTAGGTTATGAGCTCATTGGCTCAGTTAAATCTGAATTGAGGACTTATGGCCAACTTGGGCTAAATCCAATTAAGTTTGAAATATTGGCCCTCTATTGGACCATTAGACATTTGTCTGGGTTCAGCCCATCATCATTTAGCAATGCTAAACAAAAGTTTGAGGGCTGAGCATTAATCAATATAGCTCTGAATTTTTCTCAATTTTGAGATTTATTTGAAGGGGAGACTTTTGCCTCTGGAAAATTAGCCAATTTAGCTAAAAGTAGTGTTAAACACTAGAGAACAACAGTGTCAAACACTGGAGATAGAACTCTCAAATTAGTGTTAAACACTAAAAGACAATCAGTATTAAACACTGGAAATATAATCCCCAAATTAGTGTTAAACACTAGAAAATAACAGTGTTAAAAACTGGAAATAAGGTTTTCAAATTAGTGTTAAACAATAAAAGTAAAGTTCTCAAATTAGTGTTAAACACTAGAAGACAATCAGTGTTAAACACTGGGAATAAAACTCTCGAATTAGTGTTAAACACTAGAGAAAAAGGGGTTATGTGTGGACACGTGAGGGCGCCCAAAGGTGTGACCAAATCCCTTTACTTCGTTCTGCAATTAAGTGTTAAAAACTTTTTTATTTTTATTTTTGAGCATCACGTGTTGGCACGTGAGGGACATTTGTGCGCTGATTACTAAGGCATTTGCTAAGGGGTCACGTGGTAACACGTGAGAGCGTCCAAAGCTTAGATTTCCTTTGCTTTTTCTTTCTGTGTTTTGGAGGTCACGTGGGAGCACGTGAGGCGTTGCCTCAGAGCTTTTTCCTTCTCATTTTTGTGGACCTTTTCAGGGGTCACATGGGGACACGTGACCTTTGTTCTTTGCATGTATGAAGATCTTTTAAATCTCTTTATCTTTAAGAATTAAATTCTCTGTAGGGTTAAACCCTAATTATGATTTTGGAGGAATTAAATTCCTATTGTAAAAGAATTAAATTCTTATATAGGGTTAAACCCTAATCTCTTTTAGGAGGAATTAAATTCCCGTATATGTAAAAGAATTAAATTCTTGTATAGGGTGAAACCCTAATTTCATTTAGGAGGAATTAAATTCCTGTAAATTTGGGAGAATTAAATTCTCAATTAGGGTTAAACCCTAGTTCTGTCCATCTTGAACGAATTAAATTCCTATAATTTTAGGAGAATTAAATTCTCATATAGGGTTAAACCCTAATTTCATATTTTGGAGGAATTAAATTCCTGTAATTTTTAGGAGAATTAAATTCTCTGAACTCAATTCTCCTCCTAAGTATTGGATCTGCATAGCAAAATCTCAACCCGATGAGAATTAAATTCTCAACCTATGGGGAAATTTGCATCTGCAGATTTTCAACCAGAGGAAGAACTAAGTTCTTTTGCAAAAGATTTAAACTCTTAGATTTGAGAATTAAATTCTCTTTTTTGAAGTTTTGATCCCCTTTCTTTTCTCACCTAGGGTTTTCTTTGTTGAGAATTAAATTCTCCTTTCTTTTCTCTCTGCTATTTGCCTTTAGAAAGTTTCAAGATCCCAGAATTCTATATCTTTCTTCTCCTCTTGACTCCTATTTATAGTAGAAGGAAAAGAATCAATTTGTTTTAGTAAATCTTTCATCGAAAGATTTTATTTGTTATCATAATTAATATGATCCTTTAGATCATTCAGTGAATTTTATTCACCGTTGGATTTTCAATCCAAAGATATTATGTTTGTTATTTTCGGTGAGATTTAGGGAAATATTTCCTTGTCTAAGATTTTTCCATAAATTGGTGATTTTTAGTCACCCTTGGATTTTTAATCCAACGGTTCCCCATAACCTTTTTCCCTTTGGAAAGATTTAGAGAAATTTAGAATTTAATTCTATTAAGTTATAAGGCTTTCAAAGCCTGGCACGTGCTGGCACGTAACTTTTTGTCACGTGTGAGCACGTGACCCCTAATTGGGTCTTTTATCAGCCGCTTATTTACGCTTCTGTTTTAACCATCACATGTCAACACGTGACCAATGGTCACGTGTGAGCACGTGATACCTCATTAAGGTAATTCCTGATTTTTAATCAGGGAACAAATGCCCCCACAGCATTGCTCTCATGTGTCTGCACGTGAGTGCAACGCTGTCACTTTTGTGACCGTTGGATCCATCTAAGGAATAGGGGAGATGAAACATTTCCATCGCATCCTATAAATGCAGGGGTCTCTTCAGAAGCGCCTCCACTCTTTTCTCATCTTCTTCCTTGTTAACTTTTCCCTTTGAGAATTTAATTCTCCTTTCCAGAGCTTAGTTCTCTGCCTCAAAAATTTTCTAGAGTTTAACTCTATTGAAAGATTCCCTTTCCTCAGGTAATGATCTTTGAACAATCGAAGAACTCTTGCAGAAATTTCTGTTGGATTTTAAATCCAGACCAAGGGTTTTTCCCTTTTAATCAAGAACCCATCTTTTTGAAGCTCTTAAAAAACAGAAAAACATTTAATCTTCAAATAATAGATCTCTTAGGGTTTCTCTGATCTTTAGGGATCGGTGATGGTGTTTGTCTTTTCCATGGAATTTAATTCCATCATCAAAGAGCTCTGGCTCTGGAAAAAAAGTTTCTGGGAATTTAATTCCCTTTTTCAAAAGGAATTTAATTCCTATGAAGAACTTAGTTCTTCCCAGGGGACTTCTTGGGGTCTTCTTGCCCTGAGTTGTCTCTCTGCGATCAAGAAGAAGAAGTTTGCAGTGGTGCTTTCTGGGAATTTAATTCCCTCGATTCTGTTTGATTTTTCACAGAGTCCAAGATGTATTTCTCTTAGGGGAATGTGTAGGGTCATTTGAAATCCACTGTTTATTTAATGAGAATCTTCCTTTTGTCTCATTATAATTGCTTTGCCTCATCATTAGCCAGCCGCCACCTTGATTTTGTGGCACCCATGTGTTTTGTAACCAATGGTCCCATAAAATAAGTCCCCTGTCGCTTTCTTCCACTGTCTTATATATATATATATATATATATATATATATATATATATATATATAAACATATATATATACTGTTGGCTTCGCTTTAACAGTTTTCCCTTATTTCATTTCAGGTACAATGATGTATGTACCATACTTTCCTTTCACTCACTCGGAAGCCGCTTTTCCCCAGTCGCCGTCTGACGAGGAAGTGATGGCAATGATCAGGGCTCATGACCCGAACCACACCAACTTACTTCTGTAGGGGACCTGGTATGGTCACATCATCCGGGGTCGCCGGAGTTTCCTTTGCGAAGTACCGAAGGAGCCTACTTATCAGTTCCTGCCGATGGATCCTCCAAGGACAGTCTTTGCCGTGGAGATGCCGAATTGGACCCCGATAGGACGGCTTGAGCCTTCGACGACTGGCATCCCGAATCATCCTATCCCATCCATAGATATTCTGGGACGCCGCTTTTGCCAGGGCAAGGCCCAACCATGGGGGTAGATCTATAAAATAGTGCTCACCCCTCGACACCCCACGGGCTACCTTCTTTGGGCTCGCTACATCCTGTCCGCCCATCGCGCGCGACTGCAGAAGGTTGGGCTTTATCAGGCGATATATGCGTCCCATTTCCACTTCCAATCTCTTCACGTTTGGTGGGATAAGGTTTTCCTGAACCAGTGGAATCTCCCCACCAACACTTTCCTCCTAAGGGATCGCGAAATTTCGATTTCCTTGGAAGAATTTCGCGAGATCTCAGGGCTGCCGACTAGGGGGACACTTAATGAAGAGATGCTGCCTCCCGACGAGTACGTCTTTGAGACTAAGCCTGCAATGCTTGACGGCTTGTCTACCGAGAACGTCCCACAAGCGCCCGAGTTTCATCAAGGCCCTGGGCATCTTTGACAAACTGTTCACAGAATCTGAGGAGCAGGGCGTCACTTTTAAGAGCTTCAACGCTTGCTTCCTTCGCGAGGGTGTCCTATCGAAGATGGCTCCGAAGTTTGCGAACATCAATGACCCCTTTGGGTTTGGTTTGGACAGGCAGCCGACTAAGGAAGTGGATTTGCCGCAGTATTACATTCCTATCATGTCGGCGATATCTTTTGAATCGATTACAGCTCCAGGCATGGATGAGGAGACTTTCTTTGTAGGCTTCATTAGCGTCTGGCTCAGCTGGTTTGCCATCCCCATGCATCGCCGTTTTATGAGAGCCTCGGTCATCTACCCTGCTCATCGCATTGCTGAGGGAAAACGGTTGGCCGTAGGCATCCCATCGTTGTCACATCTTTATCATGGGTTAGGCGCCGCGGCTAATACTTCAACTCCAGGTGTGGATGTAGTAAACTTTTCTCTTCATTACTTCACATCTTGGATTGAGATGCACGTGTTGGGGGCCTTTGCTACATACCAAAGACCCAAATTTTATGACGCCTACACTTTTCCGCGATTGATGCGGCTGGTAGGTGCTTCTACTCCTGACCCAACTCAGTCCGGGGCCATTCGTGTATTGATTGCTCCTTATGCTAGCACGGGCGGACTGGTGTTCATTGACCGGGCTCTATCTTCTCCTTCGGGTCCAATTCAACAACTCTAGGACCAGTCGAAAGATGAGGTGCCTTCTCTGAAGCCTAGGGAGGACACGCACTTGTACACGATCAGACCAGGTTATCTGGTATTCCGACAGAACAGTGCGGCCCTTTTTATGCGGTATAATCCGCATCGTTTCACCCGGCAGCTTGGATATAAGCAGGGTGTCCCCTTCAAGGCTTTTACAGTTGCACCGGTCCCTTCACCCGAAGCTGTTCGTGATGCTGTTCATCACTTCGTGAGGTTGAATACTGGTTCCCGCTTCATGATTCCTGAAGCCGACCATATTCCCCGATGTGTGGGGTCCTTCACGGGCTACTACCTTTATCGGATCAGCCCAATCATTGCTGAGGAGAAGAGGGTGCTTCTTGGATATGCGCTCCTGCTCCGGTTTAGGCCACGGGAGTTCCTCCGCGACCGCGCGCACCAGTCCGCTTTCCCCTGAGGGACACCAGTGTTGCGCTTATTCTGGGGGAGTCGGAGGTGGACCGTACTCCCACATTTGGTATGCCATTGGGTACCCGGGCTCAGTCGAGGGGTAAAAGGGCGCCAGTAACAGTACCACCGCCTGCGGCATCGACAATAGCCGTGTCGTCCTCGGTCGCAGCTCCAAGCGAGGGCATTAGGAATGAAGGCGTTGAAGGTGAAGTAGGTCAACGTCATGCCAAGGCTCCACGGGGGAGGAAACGGTCGTCCTCGGCGGTCGGTTCTGGATCCAAGCGACGGAGGAGGACGGCTACCAATCTTTTCGACTTTGTAGTAGAGTCTGAGCACATTCTTCAGGACGAACCATTGGCTCTGCAAGAATCGGACGCTGGCTTACTTTTTTCGAGTTCAACTGCTGAGGAAGCCGCACAATTGGCTGAGGCTATAAGACGTTCTCAAGATGAATTGGAGAACGTACGGATTCCGAAGAAGCCTTATCCCGCCGTAGTCTTTTACGAAGACCCTCCGTGGATCCGGCGACGATTCATCGGCCCTTTGGAGGAATGGGGCGAAAGGGCCCTTAAACAGGCTTTTTCGGAGGATGCCGCGGAGGCGCTTTTACCATGGACCAGCGGCCATGATTCCACCCTCGGAACTCGGCGAGCACACCTCCTTGAGAAGGAGCGTCGGCTTGAACAAGCCATACTGAAAGCTTCCTTGCGCATCAGTATGTTCCTGTATTTCTTTGTAATGCTTCATATTGTCTGCACGTGTATATATGTATTCTTAACCTTGTGTGAACTGTGCAGAGACTTCGGCGATGGGGGAGGCCCTAAACCATGCTCTGACCATAGAGCCTGCTGATACCCCCAGTGAAACACCGCTCAGTGTGGAAGGGGTTGATGAAACTGTCCCTTTCGCGATAGAGCCTCCTGCGGTGGTTCCTGCTCCCGAAGCACTTGCTCCCTCGGGAGAGGCACCCTTGGAAGTCGCCGTCCCAATGGATCTCCTTGAGGGCGGCCCAAAGGCTAGGATGGAGGTAGTCGAGGCTACCCTGCTTTCGTTGGAGCCTGCAGCGGCAGCCGCTGCTCCTTCTTCAGAGGCCGTTGTGCCAGCCCGCGTCCCTGATGATGTGCCCGAGGCCACGGCGGAGGCTGTTGAAGCTGCTGTCCCACCAGCTCAGAATGGGAGGAGCGTCGAAGGTAACCTTCTATATTTTAAATTAGTAATCTTTCCATTATCTGAACCCTTCTGTCTTTTCAGAGTTGCGCGAACTGGCGGCCTCTATTGCCGATCTGTCTCCCCGGCAGTCCTTTCAGTGTCTGCTAGAGATGACCGCTCCGCAAGCGATATCTCCTCAGCGCATCGTCCTCTCGTCTGGGCAAGGTTAGTGTTGTTTACCATCTTTTCACAACATTGTTACTTTTTCATAGAATGACATTGACGTCTTTTACAGTTATAGAGACCGACGACGAGGTCGAGATTCTTGAAGGGCCGGGGGAGCCTTCATATCCCTCTTGCATGACTGTGGGTAAGTAGAATCCCGACGTCGTTCCATTTGTTCTTTGCTTACAAGTTTCGCTGACTGTTTATAAATCTGAACAGCCCTGCCGGTTCTCACCGTGCTGGAGTCACGCATCGCCATGCCACCCGGCCCCTATGCTCTGAGAGCCTCGGAACGGATGGCCAAGCTAAGCCTCGCCTCTCCGTCATCTTTGATCGAGGAACTTCGTGCTGGCAGCGTAATTACGACTGAAGCATTTGATGCCGAATCTAACGGCTCTCTTCCCTTTCTTGCCACCTATCATAGCGAAGCAGTGGTGCAAGTCTGGGTTGAGTTCTGTCGGCAGGTGGAGGCTTGCTTGCATGTGCTCGAGTGTACCCGCCTTTCTTCGAAGGCTGTGGCTGTGAAGGCAGGCTTACGGGGCCTGATTGAGCGATGCGCAGCGAATATGATATCTTGTGAGAAGTGGCTCGGCCGCAAGTTTTCGGAGAGGGAGCTGGCTTCGAAAGCGCTTATAGAGCTTCAGGCCAACCTTACAGCCAAGGCCAACAAAGTGTATGAACTTTGGCGAGTGCTTCAAGAGGCCATCAAGGAGGTGGTGGCCATCGACAAAGCCGCCGTGTTCACTCGCGAAAGGGTTGAGGGTCACAAGGCTACTGAGAAAGAACTCGAAGGCCGGCTTGCCTCATATCAGGCCCAGCAAGCTAAGGCAGAGGCCCGTCTTCTGACAATACTGAATCACGAAGGCGAGGCTCAGCGAAAGAGGGATGAACTGGCAAATCTGCTGAATCGCCCGCCGACTTGAATAATTGTAGATATATATTTTCATTCTTTCTTTGTACATACTCCTGAATAAGAGTATATTTTTTTGTTTTTTTCACGAATTGTACTTTGTATTCATTTTGATTCATGAATAAAAAACATATTTTTCTTCACAATGGTGTGTCCCCTTTTTATTGAATGTATTTCTGTGGATAGTCCATCTCGGTTTCTTTGCAGGACAATGATGGCTTAGGGTTCAGGATTATGATCTGCCTCCTAAGACTTTTCAACTTTATGAGCCGTGAGGGTCTCATAAAGAATTTTCTCCCTACCGTTCGAGAGGATCCCGTAGGTGTAATTTCTCCTAAAGAATCGTGAGGATTCCTAAGTGTGTTTTCTCTTGAAAGTCGTAAGGATCTCACAAGAGAATTTGCTCTCTTACGAGTCGTGAGGACCCGCAAGTGATGGGTGAAGTTTCCCTTATCTGCATTTCATGAAGTCAGGGGTTGCTCTGGATCCTTCCTACGGGTTCACTGCCGTGTTCTGCGAGGACCAGGCTCTGCTCTGGACGTTTCCCATGGGGTCAGAGTTGACATTATCCGCGTTCCACGTGACCAGGAATTTTACTCTGGATGCTTCCCATGGGTTCACTGCCATGTTCGGCGAGCACCAGGCTCCGCTCTGGATACTTCACACGGGGTCATTGCCGTGCTCTGCGAGGACCAGGATCCGCTCTGGACGTTTCCCACGGGGTCAGGATTGACATAAGCCGCGTTCCACGTAACCAGGAATTTTGCTCTAGATGCTTCCCACCGGTTCACTGCCGTGTTCGGCGAAGACCAGGCTCCGCTCTGGATGCTTCATATGGGGTCATTGCCGTGCTTTGCGAGGACCAGGATCCGCTCTGGAAGTTTCCTACGGGGTCAGAGTTGACATTATCCGCGTTCTACGTGACCAGGAATTTTGCTCCGGATACTTCCCACGGGTTCACTGCCGTGTTCGGCGAGGAACAGGATCCGCTCTGGATGCTTCACACGGGGTCATTGCCATGCTCTGCGAGGACCAGGATCCGCTCTGGACGTTTCCCACGGGGTCAGGATTGATATAAACCGCGTTCCACGTAACCAGGAATTTTGCTCTGGATGCTTCCCATGGGTTCACTGCCGTGTTCGGCGAAGACCAGGCTCCGCTATGGATGCTTCACACGGGGTCATTGCCGTGCTTTGCGAGGACAAGGATCCGCTCTAGGCGTTTCCTACGGGGTCAGGATTGACATAAACCGCGTTCCACGTAACTAGGAATTTTGCTCTGGATGCTTCCCATGGGTTCACTGCCATGTTCGGCGAGGACCAGGCTCCGCTCTGGATGCTTCACACGGGGCCATTGCCGTGCTCTGCGAGGACCAGGATCCACTCTGAACGTTTCCCATGGGGTTTGGATTGACATAAACCGCGTTTCACGTAACCAGGAATTTTGCTCTGGATGCTTCCCACGGGTTCACTGCCGAGTTCGGCGAGGACCACACTCTGCTCTGGATGCTTCACACGGGGTCATTGCCGTGCTCTGCGAGGACCAGGATCCGCTCTGGACGTTTCCCACGGGGTCAGGATTGACATAAACCACGTTCCACGTAACAAGGAATTTTGCTCTGGATGCTTCCCACGGGTTCACTGCCGTGTTCAGCGAGGACCAGGCTCCGCTCTGGATGCTTCACACGGGGTCATTGCCGTGCTCTGCGAGAACCAGGATCCGCTCTGGACGTTTCCTACGGGGTCAGAGTTAACATTGTCAGCGTTCCACGTGACCAGGAATTTTGCTCTGGATGCTTCCCACGGGTTCACTGCCGTGTTTGGCGAGGACCAAGCTCCGCTCTGGATGCTTCACACGGGGTCATTGCCGTGCTCTGCGAGGACCAGGATCCGCTCTAAACGTTTCCCACGGGGTCAGGATTGACATAAACCGTGTTCCACATAACCAGGAATTTTTCTCCGGATGCTTCCCACGGGTTCACTGCCGTGTTCGGCGACGACCAGACTCCGCTCTGGATGTTTCACATGGGGTCATTGCCGTGCTCTGCGAGGACCAAGATTCGCTCTGGATGTTTCCCACAGGGTCAGGATTGACATAAACCGCGTTCCACGTAATCAGGAATTTTTCTCTGGATGCTTCCCACGGGTTCACTGCAGTGTTCGACGAGGAACAGGCTCCGCTCTAGATGCTTCACACGGGGTCATTGCCGTGCTCTGCGAGGACCAGGATCCGCTCTAGACGTTTTCCACGGGGTCTGGATTGACATAAACCGCGTTCCACGTAACCAGGAATTTTGCTCTAGGGTTTGACTCTCGGTCATCTGTGCACCGCCGAGTCATGGAACTGGGAGTTGCCGCTGTTCCGCTTTATTGTTTCTATTATAATGAGACGAATGTCAAGATGATCTCCAGGCTATCTGTGAACCGTTGAGATTTGGCTTCTTCTTCTGATAAAACATGGGGAGGAAAGGTATGATTCCCTCTTTGTTTGCGCCCCTAGATTGTATACAGGGATTGATGTGATATCACCTATAGGGCAATCATTTCATTTTTTTTATTTCTTTCCCCGATGCTCTATCATTTCCGCTTTTATATCGCGAAGGTCGTGATTGCCCAATCATTTCGGCTATTTTTCGCGGTGCCAAATCATTTCGGCTATATTTTTTTTGTTTTTACTCGCTGCTTTTTATTGCGAGTTGTCCAATCATTTCGGCTATTTTGCAAGCATACATTTTTACTTGCTGATTTTGTTTGTAAGTTGCCCCATCATTTCGGCTATTTCGTACGCATGTGTGGCTTACTGGCTTTTTGCTGCAAGCTTGGATTTAGACATCGATTTCGGCATCAGCACCGCTACAACTGGGATATTGCCAGGAGCAAATCATCATTTGCCTCTGTCGATGTCGGACAAAGGTGGCTTAGTAAACAGGGTTAAGATCCTGTCTACTAAGGCTTTTGACTTCATGAGCCGCAAGGGTCTCATAAAGGTATTTCTCCCGACAAGTCGTGAGGATCTCGTAGGTGCATTTTCTCCTTAGGAGTCATGAGGATTCCTAAGTGCATGGTCTCTTATAAGTCGTAAGGATCTTACAAGAGTGCTTTCTCCTTATAAGTCGAGAGAACTTACAAGGGCTGTTCACCGTGTAGATATATCCCTAGTCACGGATTGGTCTTTGTTAGGGAATTGTTTATTTGCGCCCATGGATTGTATACAAGGGTCAGCATTGAGCCGCTTGTAGAGCAGTATCGGAGGTTGTGGGGGCTGCTTAAGAACAGGTTCAGATCCCTGTAGCTTAAGACTTTTGAATCTTATGAGCCGTGAGGGTCTCATAAGAGGGTTCTCCTTACGAGTCGTGAGGATCTTGCAAGTGTAATTTCTCCTTAGGAATCATGGGGATCCCTAAGTGTGTTGCTCCCTTGTGAGTCGTAATGATCTCACGCAGGTGGTTTCTCCTTACAAAGTCGAGAGGACCTTGAAAGTGTCTTTTAACGAGATTGCGCCCTTTCGGGTTTTCACAAAACTCACCGATAGCCCTGCTGTTTTTACTCACGGAGCCCTTCGGGTTTTCATCCGTGCCCATTCTACTTATGGACATACCGTTTTCTTTTCTTTTTTTTCTTTTTTTTATTCTAACGAGATTGCGCCTTTTAGGGTTTTCATAAAACTCGCCGGTAGCCCTGCTGTTTTTACTCACGGAGCCCTATCGGGTTTTCATCCGTGCCCATTTTGCTTATGGACATACCGTTTTTCTTTCTTTTTTTTATTCTTTTTTTTTATATCAACTTTGGGATGCTGCAATCCACCGTAGTTTATCGACATCTCGGTCAACAGTTAGATATAGGACATAGTGGTCCGTTGTTAGTTTAAAGACGTTTCAGTCCGTCGTTAGTTTAAGGACGTTTCGGTCCGTTGTTAGTTTAAGGATGTTTCGGTCCACTGTTAGGGAAGCCAGTTACTACTTATAGAGTTTGGGCTTAGGAAGATAGCGAGTGGACGTAATCGTCGTCATCTATCATTGACCTAGGCCATGACTCGTCAAGCGTAGTACTTCTTCAGGAAGCGACCGTTTATTGTCCTGAAAGGTCTTTCACTATGCATGTCCATGAGTAGATAGGCCCCACCCTGGTAGACCTTGTCTATAATATACGAGCCTTCATAATTCGGCTCGAATTTCCCTCATTCGGCACGATTCGGGATCATAGGTCTTTTGACCACTAGCACGAGTTCGCCTTGGCGGAATATCCTCGGCCTAGTCAATCTTTCATATGAGCGCGTCATCTTTGCTTTATAAGCCTCCAGATTTTGTTGCGCTATAAGCCGGGTTTCATCAAGGGCATCGAGCTCCTCAAGCCGAAGGTGAGCATTTTCTTCATCCGTCAGCTCGTAATGAACTGCCACTCGTATAGTGGGTAGCTCTATCTCGAGGGAGAGTACTGCCTCTATACTGAATACCAATGCGTACGGCGTTGTGTTCGTGGTTGTTTTGAACATTGTTCGGTACGCCCAGAGAGCTTCATGTAGTCTCTCGTGCCAGTCCTTTTTATTTCGAGACACCGTCGTCTTTACAATCTTCGTCAATGTCTTGTTAAAAGCCTCAGCCAGACCGTTAGCTCGAGGATTATAGACTGAAGAATATCTCCAGTCTATGTTGTGTTGTTGTGCGAAGCGGCTGATTTTGTGGCTTCTGTAGGCTGGCCCGTTATCGGAGATGATCCGTCGCGGAGTTCCAAACCGATAAATGACGTGTGTCTTGAAGAAATGGAGGATATTCTCCGTCTTCACTTCCCTCAGCGGTACTGCTTCTGCCTATTTGGAGAAGTAATCAGTTGTCGCAAAAATGAATCGATGTCTCCTAGACAATGCTGGTTCGATGGGGCCGATTATGTCAGTTCCCCACATTTCGAACGGCCAGCTAGCCACTGTCGGATGTAGTGGATTTGGATGCTGGTGGATAAAGTCCCCATGGATCTGGCATGAGTGGCACCGCTTTGCGTATTCGAGACAGTCTTGGATCATCGTGGGCCAATAGTAGCCCATCCTTTTGATTTTCAGCTTCATCTTCGGCCCGGCTTGGTGAGAACCGCAGAGTCCGTCGTGAGTTTCTTGAACGACCCTTTTTGCTTCTTCAGGTCCCAGCCATCTCAACCACAGAGAATCAAATGACCTCTTGTACAGAGTATCATTGACGAAGACAAAAGATAGGGCTTGCTTCAAGAGCTGATGTTTTGAGGACGCCTCTTCAGGTGCTCGACGGGATTTGAAGTAGTCTATAAAGGCTTCCTTCCAATCCTCAGCCTTTTCTTGGTCTTTTACTTGTAGAGCCATTTGCTCGGTCGCTCCCTTTTCCTCGGAGATATTTCTGCTGGTGCAAGAACCCGACGGCTTTGCACGACGATTCTTACATCATCGAGGTTCTCATTGGCCAATTCTTTAGCAAGCTTAGCTAATGCATCCGCTTTGCTATTTTCTGCACGCGGTATGCTTTCCAAGGTGTAGGAAGGTATTTAGGTCAGCAATTGCTATACCCTCTAGCCGTACTTCACCAGTTCCGGTTTGCATGTTTGATATTCGCCGTTTACTGGACTAACGATCAGTTGGAAGTCTCCGTATATGAGGAGGTTTTCGATCCCCATGTCAATGGCGATCTCGATACCTGCTATCAAAGCTTCATACTCAGCTTCATTGTTTGTCCTCGGCTCTGTCAGGGAGAAGGCAAAGCGCATTATCCCTCCTTGTGGAGTTACGAAGATGAGGCCTACCCCTGATTTGATTATGGGGGTGTTTTGTTTGCGCTTCTTCACAAAAGATGCTCCATTGAAGTAAAGTTCCCACCGGGTATCACCCCCGTCGATCGTGTCAAACGCATGTTCGTATGGCAGTTCACAATTCAAAGGAGAATCGGCAGGTATCGAATGCTCAGCGAGGAAGTCGGCGATGGCCTGGCCTTTCACTGCCTTGAGGGGATGATAAGTTATCGAGAACTCCATCAAGAGCAAGGCCCATTTAGCAAGCCGCCCCGTCAATATGGCCTTTGACATCAAATACTTGAGGGGATCCACTTTCGATATGAGACGGACTTCATGCGCCAACGCATAGTGCCTGAGCTTCGTTATCGCGAAGATCAATGCCAGGCAGTGTTTTTCGATGGGAGAATAATTGCTTTCTGCCCCCAGTAGAACTCGACTCAAATAGTAGAGGGCTCTCTCCTTCCCTTGGTCATTCTCTTGTGCCCATAATGCGCCTAAGGAACCTTCAAGGGCGGTTGTATACAGAATGAGAGGCTTTCCCTTGATTAGAGCAGCCAGCACTGGCGGATTTTACAGGTATTGCTTGATTTCGTCCAACGCGCTTTGGCATTTGTGATCCCAGACGAACGGGGTTCCCTTCTTCATCAGGTGACTGTAAGGACGACACTTGCCTGAGAGATTGGCTATAAATCGTCGGATATACGCGAGCTTACCTTGGAGAGACCGCAATTGCTTGAGAGTATTTGGCGGGGGCATCTCCATAATTGCCTTTATTTTTGACGGATCTATCTGTTGGAGATAGTGCCCTCAGAGTCAATTATTGGGTCACAGGCACGTGATTGCAATGATTGAGGGGAGGACCTATCCCGGTGGGACAGTCTTACTCGAGATGATAGTATGCTATCTGGTTTATCTTTATCATCGTGTACTGCTTTAGGTGACCTTTCGAGTCGCTATTACACGTTGATAAAGCCCCTAGGATTCTTGCTTGACTTCCAGCAGTATGAGGGCGATCATATAAGTGGGAGCTGGGGTCTATAAGCACATCCTTAAATGGTCCCTAGTCGAGCAAGTTTCGAGACAGGGCATCGATTCTCTAGAGTAGACTAGTGTATACAGTCGAGATCCCGACGAGGGGCGGTGGCCGGTCTCACAAGCCACTGGTGTCAGTTGGTTCACCTAAGATGTATACAGGTGCTCATTGGGTTATGAGTACACCGGACAGGACTCGCCGGGAACCTGCTAGTTGGGATTATACCAGACGTCAGATAGCAGTTCCCTGGTGACATGTGTACAGGTTAGTTCATCGACCTGAGATCGTCATTTGTCTCGTGTGAGTTCCCACTGTACTTTGATTACTACCCTACCACGGCTCAAAGGAGTCGTGCAAACAGGTTTTAGTTGGGTACAGTCCCGAGCCACATGGAGGCAGTGAGCGGATCTTCAGGGGTTCGTCTCTCCCGGTTTTGGGGGTGAGGTCGTGCTGTGTCTAGGAGAGCCAGAACATGAAAAGTCCTTGGCCAAGGCAGGAGATTTGCTGGTAGGTATTCCAGTAGTATCTCAGGGTGTTCTGGGCTACACTCCGACACGACTTGTACCGCTTTTGGGGGTCTGACTTTTACCAACCCACTAGGCCCGCCATGCGATGCTCATAGACGAACGGACCGGACTGTACGGATATTGTCACTGACAGGCTCAGTAGGGTGTCAGGATGAGTTCGCTCATCGACGTCCCTTTTGGTCAATAGCTGGTGGCCCGTCACGTATGGCTAATACCTCTGGCGTGCTTGTGGTTAAATCCACAGCCATAGTATTGACGAGTCTTTAGAGTCCACCACACAGACAGTTACTCAAGTTTCGGGCGAAACGCTGTAGAGGCCGTATGGAGATATGGCAGGGTTCGATCAGATACGTGCGGTATTGCACAGATCGTGATCGGACAGTTTTTTCTAGCCGGCTTTGGCTTAAGCCGGATTCTAGTTTTAGATAGTGTAGTTTTGTCTCTTTGCATTTGTGTTCAGTGGGAATACAAATGCGGGCATGTATTTGCAGTTGCGGGGTTTTCCTGTAATTTATTACGGGATCGGTTTTCTGGGGTTGCCAGTTTGCATTCCGTTCCGGCCGGTTTTCCTTTGTTCTTTCGCGGCCGGACTTTATCATTTGGGGATGTTATTTGCAGTTTGCAAATAACATTTTATGGAGGGGGTTTATTGTATTTGTGGATTCATTATGATAAATTTCTCATGATGAGATTCCCTTTGAATCAATCTTTTGCATTTATGAGATTGGATGAGATTAGATTGGGTGTGATTTTTTTTTCTATTCTTTTATTTCCTTCCTTGCATTTTTGATTAATTAACCCACACCCATTTTCCTAATGGGCCGGCCACTTTTCCAGCAAGTGTATATGATTGATTTTGAGGGAGAGGTTTAATTGGTGTGGATTAATCATTCATTTTGTTTTGGTGGACCCCCCCCCCCTTTTTGTGAGTGTGCTGATTGTTTGTGTGAAAGGGGAATTTCATTTAGGTTGCATGATTTTAATTGATGTTCACTACACACATTATTTTCCAGAGAGCAAAAAGTTCTTGGCCGAGCTCTTTTTGCTAGCTAGCTTTGATCCATGAAATTCTTATGAAAAAATTCCTCCAAAAATGGCAACCTCATAAACCCCAAAAGAGACATGGCTACTACACTATTCTACAGCATCCCTTGGACGCGTCGGCTAGCCAACTTCGCGCCCGAGTTGCCTCGGTAAAGAGGTGGGAGCCCGTAAAAGATTCCGGCGATTTGGTGCCCGTTTCGACGAGGAGGTGACGGACGAAATATCCGTGGGAGATCGGAGTGGAGACGAAGACCGAAGGACACGGATCGCTTGGTATACTTCTCTACCCGTATTTTACTTTGCTGGTTGCTAGGTTAATGGCCCGATCCGGGTGAAAAGTGCGCGGTGGTGCCGGTTGCTAGTTTTGCAAAGTTTTTTGTTTCCGCGTTTCCGGCGTCGGATCGACAGCCGGGGCGCCGCCGCGGGCTTACACTATCTCGATGCCTCGGTGTCAGACGATGAATCCCAGGAACTTGCCCGAGGAAACCCTGAACGCGCATTTGAGAGGGTTCATCTTCAAGTTGTATTGCCGAAAGCGTTGAAACACGATTCTCAGATGCTCTAAATGTTCCTCGTATGATTTGCTTTTTACCCCGAGGTCGTCGATATAGCATTCGACGATTTCATGTATGAGGTCATCGAAGATCTTCGTCATGGCCCTCTGATAGGTGGCGCCGGCGTTCTTTAGACCGAAGGGCATCACCTTGTAGCAGAATATACCCAAAGGGGTCTGGAAAGCGGTATGCTTCTGGTCCTCGGGATGCATCTTTATCTGATTATATCCTGACGATCCGTCCATGAAGGAGAAGACTTCGTGGATGGATGTATTGTCTATCATTAGCTCGGTGACCGGTACTGGGAAGTCATCCTTCGGGCAGGCTTTATTGAGATCCCGAAAGTCCACACATATGCGTACTGTCCCATTTTTCTTCATCACTGGGACGATGTTGGCGATCCAGTCAGGATACTGAACCTCTTGGATAAAGCCAGAGTCGATCAGCTTCTTGACATCGGCATTGATGCTCATCTCAAGCTCGAGCCGCATTCTTCTCGGCGCTTGTTTGATCGGCTTGACGTCCGGGGATATGGCCAGTTTATGGACAGCAATCTCAGGGTCTAGTCCTGGCATCTCGGCATAGTTCAATCTTTATGTTGCATAAGCACGTCTTTTAGTGTAGCTACAATTTCTTCAGATAGCAACTCACTGACGAATGTCGGCCGCGGATCACTCGTCGTCCCCAAATCAATTTCCCTGAGATCATCTGCAGTGGTATGTATTCCATCTTCCAGCTCTTTCGGCACCGTGGGAAATTCTGAGATCATCTCGTCACCATCGTTTCCGAAGCACCAAGGGAGGTCATCCATATCCTCGGGCTCTTCTTTTGATAGCGTTATCATATGACAAGTACGAGTTCGCTTCCAAGACCTATGTTGATCTGGCTCTACTCTTGCTAAATGCGTGGCTTTTGGTTCGTGCTTCTGTGGCGGATTTATCCTCCAACTGCTGGATAGAGCGAACTTGCCGAGCTGATATTGGTCTTCGACCCAATTCTTGAAGGTGAAGCAGTCTTCGAGAGGATGTCCTATCGCTCGGTGATAAGAGCAATAGTCTGGGTGAGAGATCTCGTTGGCTTGCTCGGGATGTTTGGACTCCAGAAGTGTAATCATTTGATTTCTTATGGCAAGATCAAGTATCTTCCGTGTTTTGTTCTGAGGAAAAGAGTATGCTCGACTCATTTTCTTTATAAGAGATGAATCTGGATTACTCGATTCCCGATCGCGTGGCTTCTTGGTCCCGCTTTGGCGCTCTCGAACGCTTTTCCGGCTTTTTGACTTATTTTTGCCTCTGCGTCGGGCCTTTTATATGACCTGTTGATAAGAAAGAGCATTGTTGTTCTCCGCGGTTTGTTGGAGGAGGCGCTGTGTCCTGGCTTTTTCGTAAATGGCCATCTCGTGGTTATGATCATCCCGGATCTTTTGACCCGCTTCTCTTACTAGCCTGTCCATGCATTCTTCGAATGACGGACTCGGCACTTTGATAACCGGACCTTGTTATTAGTTCAGGATCAGCATCTTTTAATAGGGCATCCTCTTCTTCATCGAAGTCATATATGACGTAGCTACCATGGACTCGTTCCCGTTTCCTGGATTGGACATATCCGAGCCCGACCATTTCCATTCTCCCGTTGGGCAGCTTTCGTTGAGTCCCGGGGACGTCCTAAATCCTGTTGTAGAATCGAGCTTCTCGAGTGGTCAATCTGAAAGGTACCCCTTGGCGCTTCAATAGCCTTTTCAAGTCTTCCGTGTAATATCTAGGCAGACGGATGGGCTGGAGCCTGTCGAGCGTAGAATCGGCGCCATGCCAAACTTCTTTCTCTACTTTAGTTTTCGTAGATTGATAAAAGAGGATCGCCTTTTCATCTCTTCGCCTGGGAGGGACGTAGAATGTCTGCAGTTCTTGCACACTACAAGTTTCAAGTGTATCGAGATCTTTGTAATGCTCTTATGGAACCAAGGTAATTTGCAAACTCTGATTATCGACAGCGAAGGCTTGTATTGGTGGCCGGGCGGAAAATATAGTGTTAACCTCGTCTTTTGAGTCGCTGCCGAAGATCAACATAGGGGCGGACGGTCCCGGGTTGTTGCGTTGAGGCGGCCCTGAATAAACTATCTCTTCCTCCTCCTCGGTATCACTCTCGAAGATTGGAATAGTGGTGATAGTTTTGTCCTTTGGTTTGTGACACCTCTCCGTATCCTCGAAATCTAGTAAGAAGTATTTTGCATCTTCGTACTTTCGGACTTCATTCACGGAGAATGGATTTAACTCCCCTGTCACAGTGTACTCGAGACCATCCTTGAAGTATTTCATACACTGATGTTGTGTAGAAGAGATAATGTTGTACTCGTGTAACCAAGGCCGGCCGAGCAAAGCATTGTAGCATGTCTTGGCGTCAATGACGTGAAATTTAATATCCGTGACAAGTAGCCCGAAGCGCAACGTCAGTATCACAGACCCGAGAGTCCGTGATGACTGGGAGTCAAAACCGGAGATGGTGATTTTATCACGAGCGAGGTGTTGAACGCTCATGCAGATTTCTTTCAACACTCGCACGTTGAGGAGATTGACGGAGGACCCATTGTCGACCAGGATCTTGCCTATCTTGACATCATGACAGTATCCGGAGACATATAGGGGGCGGTTGTGTTCGCACGTCCCAAGGAGGAGATCTTCATCGCCGAAGGTGATATCGGCTGTGTGCACTTCTTCTAGCTCGTCCTTCATCCCTTCTTCGGCGAAGAAAGCTTGGAATTGCTCTGGCTCTTGAAGCGCTTTGATCAATGAATCTCTTGCTTCTTTTGATAGTAAAAGGGCGTCGAGAATGCTGAGCTGCGAGGGTAACTTGCTCAAGTGCGCCAGAACGTTGTAGTCCACCTTACTTTTCTTTGGCGGGTCCTTGGCGGTCAGCTCTTTCATGACTTGGTCATCTAGGGCGATATCCTCAGAGACCATTTCTTTTCCCTTATCTTTTCTATTTGTGGGTCCGAGATTCTTTTTTGGAAGTGTACGATTGCGCAGCTGAATATTTTCACAGGTCTTTGGTTCTTCCTCTTTTCCCGAGGTGGATTCTTTGAAGAGAGGGCCAAGAGTCATTTCTTCATCAGAGTCGCTCCCGAAGGGCAGAACCTGGGATCCCCCGGCATTGACCGTGCGAAAGTTGCCGGTGATTCTTTTATGCTCCTCGGTCGTACTTCTCTGCTCCAGACGATTCTGCGTTTCATCTGCTTAAAATGTTGTTGGTGTGCGACATACCCCTGCCACCATCTTTTAAAAGCGTTGCACTCTTCGGTGGGGTGTGCCATCTTTCGATGATAAAGGCAGTAACTAGGATGCATCTCTGCTTCACCAAGTGTGTTTCCTTCAGAGGGTGGTAGCTTCATTCCCATTGATATGGATTTAGCAAACCTTTTCCTCGTCTTGAACTTGTTTTTATTCACGGCGGACGTACCTTGATCCGGCAGAAGTGTTTTGACTCTTTCATCCAGTCGCCAGCGTTTGGCCTTTTCAAATATGGCCACCTCACGCTCCCGATCAGCTTTACTTTTCAGAAGAGCTTTGTTTAGGAATGCGTCGATCATTTTGTCTGACGGCCCTGGAAGCTCCGGTTCAGGATTTGCCCCCAGTTTCTTAGTGCAAGGAGCGTCTTCATCGTCTATCGATGAGTGAGAGATCACATGGCAGCTTGCTACGTAATCCTCAGATCCATCCGACGAGTCTTCTCTATCATCTCCGTCTTTAAGGACGTGGCTGAGGAACTCTTGGAGCGTGATTGGAGTTCGCGCCTTCTGGTTATATTCTCCCAGCGCATCAATCTGCTTTTGCAGGTCCGTGCGCTTGTCACCAGGCTTCACGGGCTTCTTGGATTTCCTCTTCTTTTTCGAAGATTTTGACGGCTGGGTGTGAACACTTCGGCTATCACCACCGATTTTTAGAGTCGGCCGCGGCTTCAGCATCCCTTCGATGATCTCAGGTTCCAACGTATTCTTCCATCTGATCGCCGGGCATGTCTGGAGATCATTCAGCATTCTTTTGGTTCTGGTTGAAAGAATGACCTCCCATGGAGCTTCTTCAACAAAAGAGCACGATGCCCCCGGTGTGTCCGTCTTCTTAGGAGTGTGTGGTTGTAGTGGGCTTACTTTCCACTTCTCAGACAGCACAAACTTGCCTTGTAGATACTGATCCTCGATCCATCACTTAAAGATGAAGCAATCTTCGATTGGATGGCTTACCGTTTTGTGGTATGGGCAATAATTGGGATTATTCGCTTCGCCGGGTTGCAATGGTCGCTTTAGATTCGGGAGATTGATATGCCTGTTGCGCATTGCTAGTTCGAATAGCCTCTTCGTTTTATCCCGTGGGAACGAGTAAGGACGCTTCATTTTCTCATTATAATAGCGTCGTCTCGCTTCCAGTTGATCCGCTAGCTTTGGGGCACTGGGCTGCTGTTGGGTACTTGCAACGAAGGTCGCCTTCCCTCTACCCTTTTCGTTCCGCGGCTCCAGCTTCAGAGGAGACGGTCTATAACCCATCTGGTCCATCTGGGCCAGCTTGTCGATTAAAGCCTGGAATATGGTCGGTTTGAAGATCATGAACTGTGAAATAGTTTCTTGAGGGTCTAGGGTGCCCATGAACATGCCCACCGCTGGTGCTTCTTCGATGCGTTGTTCTCACTTCGACCACAGATTCCGCCATCGGATTACGTACTGAACCCATGTCTCGCCTGGCTTCACCCTGGCATTGATCATTGCCGTTATTGGGGTGCGTTCACTAGCACATGCGAATCGCTGGGTGAACAACAACTCCATTTCTGCGAAAGTTTTGACGGAGTCGTTTGGAAGTTCGGAGTACCACTTAAATGCTGTCTCCGATAAGCTGCCAACGAATTGGCGGAGCAAAAGCTTATCATCGCCACTGGTGTTGCCATAAAGAGCCCTGAACTGAGCGACATATTGATGGGGATTGCCTGTCCCCTTGTATACATGGAATTTGGGGATCGTATAGCCCGGCAGGTACCTTATCTGATCATACCAGCCTGGATACGGTCGCCCAGTTTTGACGACTTGGCCGGCCGCTTCATTTGCCTGGTGAACTCGTATTTGCTGAGCAATATAGTCATCCCGGGCGGCCTTAGAAATAGTTTCCTCCTTGGCTGCTGAAAGAGCCGGAGGTGGATTCGATGTCTCTCCTCTGTCATCTTCAATTATTACCTGAGGATCTTCAGCTGGAGGGTCCGGCTGGATCATCATGCCTACCATATCCTGGAATAGAAGGGCCATTTGTTTTATATTAGCCGCTTGTTCCGTGGCCTCTTTATCCTTCTTCTCAAGCATTCTCCGAAGGAATTCAGCATCAGTTTCCTGCTCACGGCGCTGCTCCGAAGATGTTTCAGGGCTTGTTTTCGGTCCCGTGAGTGCGGCCATTGTAGTCAGCATCTCCTAAAGCTTCTGCTGTTGTTCCTGGGCTTTTGTCACGGATCGGATGAGCGGTTGGTGACCCGTAGAAGCGTGGCTATCCTCTTTCCCGGATGCCATGTAAATAGTGTGCACCATTATGCCCCCAGACTTGGGGCGTTTGGACTCATCATCTTTGCGATCTGCTGTAGTCATAGAGGCTTTCTCTGGCCTCCTTTTTCTTTTGAGCAGTTGATGTTGAAAGGGCCGTTGCAGTGGGCACCCAGATGGTTGCCGTCCTTTGTGGCTTGCTAGGACGGTTTTCTACCTGCTGAACCTTCAGCTTCTTCTGTCGGCGGAGATAGTCTTGATCGATCACTGACTCTTGGAAACGTCGCCAGACTTTGTAAACTTTGGAGGACAGCCGCTAAGGTGGCTGTTCCGGTTTTACTTCTGCTACAGTCTCCACCGGTGGAGGAGATCTTTTCAGTATGGCGGTAGGCGAGTTCCTACGCACCTTGTTCAGCAGCTCAAAGCTGTTCCCGGTCGGAACAGCAGCATTGATTCCACCGTTGGGGCTGGTGGAGTTAGCCCAGAGAGGGAGTTGCCCCCAGCCTTCCTTACTCGGCACCAGTGACGACGTCGAGAGTGTCGAGCTGATGGTGTTGGTTCAGTGATGGGGATGGCTTCGTTATGCCCCCTGTTCTGGTGGGGCGTCACCGGTGCCAACCTCTTGAAGATTGGCGTCTGTTGAGCAGTAGTAGCTAATCTTTCGAAGACAGCCTTTTGAGAAGGAATAGGAGCCGGAGCGGGAGCTGGAACAGTCAGTTTTGTAAAGACCGACCCCTTGACAGGAGAAGCCGCCTTGACGACTTCAGGAGCAGGGATGGCTATCCTTTTCGGAATAGCCTTCTCTTGAATTGCAGGCTTCATCTTGGGCCCACAGGAACTTTGGCCCAATCTGGAGAAGACCGAGGCACTGGAGCTGGACGACCCGTTGAGAGGGGCCGCAGTAGTTGTAAGCCGGTCAAAGACCGACTTCTTAGGAGCTTCCGGTGTTGGTATAGGAGCGCTGAAGCTCGTTGGTGGGAGCATGGTCCCGAAGAACAATCCAGTAGTGGTCTGAGTGACCTGTTCCACAGGCATCGTGAACAGGGAAGCCGCTTGAGGCCCGTAAGCTATGCCTCCAGATAAGGCGAAACGTACGTTGCAGTTGCAGCTGGAACACGTTACGCAAGTGGACGCCATTGATCCTTCGCTTTCTGCACCAAGCAAAACGCCAAATCTCAGTACCTCGAACCCAAGGGCAACCATTAGCAAACCGCGATTCGCTCGCGAACACGACACACGAAGTGTGGAGTGGAAAGAGGAAAAGGTCCCTCCGAGCGTGCCAGAATCTGTTCCCCGCCGAAAGACGCGGCAGATGGGTTTAAGGACATCATAGTCCATGGGTTTAAGTGCCGCGCAGTCCAATATTAGTTTAAAGACATCACGGTCGAGGTTAAGGACATCATAGTCCATGGGTTTAAGGACCCTACAGTCCAATGTTAGTTTAAATACATCACGGTCGAGATTAAGGGCATCATAGTCCATGAGTTTAAGGACCCCACAGTCCGTAGTTTAGAGACGTCATAGTCTATGAAATGTGTGGTTGTCAGGACCCGTCACCTCTTTGAAGATGTTGAGGAATTACAACGACAAATATCAAAGAAATGAAGAGATGTACCCTTGAACCAAGGTGGATTAAGTGATCTGTAGTCCAATTTGGAACTAAGATCAATTAATTAGGTTATGAGCTCATTGGCTCAGTTAAATCTGAATTGAGGACTTATGGCCAACTTGGGCTAAGTCCAATTAAGTTTGAAATATTGGCCCTCTATTGGACCATTAGACATTTGTCTGGGTTCAGCCCCTCATCATTTAGCAATAATAAATAAAAGTTTGAGGGCTGAGCATTAATCATTATAGCTCTGAATTTTTCTCAATTTTGAGATTTATTTGAAGGGGAGACTTTTGCCTCTGGAAAATTAGCCAATTTGGCTAAAAGTAGTGTTAAACACTAGAGAACAATAGTGTTAAACACTGGAGATAGAACTCTTAAATTAGTGTTAAACACTAAAAGACAATCAGTGTTAAACACTGGAAATATAATCCCCAAATTAGTGTTAAATACTAGAAAACAACAGTGTTAAACACTGGAAATAAGGTTTTCAAATTAGTGTTAAACACTAAAAGTAAAGTTCTCAAATTAGCGTTAAATACTAGAAGACAATCAGTGTTAAACACTGGGAATAAAGCTCTCGAATTAGTGTTAAACACTAGAGAAAAAGGGGTCACGTGTGGACACGTGAGGGCTCCCAAAGGTGGGACCAGATCCCTTTACTTCGTTCTGCAATTAAGTGTTAAACACTTTTTTATTTTTATTTTTGAGCATCACGTGTTGGCACGTGATGGACATCTGTGCGCTGATTACTAAGGCATTTGCTAAGGGGTCACGTGGTAACACGTGAGAGCGCCCAAAACTTAGATTTCCTTTGCTTTTTCTTTCTGTGTTTTGGAGGTCACGTGGGAGCACGTGAGGCATTGCCTCAGAGCTTTTTCCTTCTCATATTGTGGACCTTTTCAGGGGTCACGTGGGGACACGTGACCTTTGTTCTTTCCATGTATGAAGATCTTTTAAATCTCTTTATTTTTAAGAATTAAATTCTCTGTAGGGTTAAACCCTAATTATGATTTTGGAGGAATTAAATTCCTATTGTAAAAGAATTAAATTCTTATATAGGGTTAAACCCTGGTCTCTTTTAGGAGGAATTAAATTCCCGTATATGTAAAAGAATTAAATTCTTGTATAGGGTGAAACCCTAATTTCATTTAGGAGGAATTAAATTCCTGTAAATTTAGGGGAATTAAATTCTCAATTAGGGTTAAACCCTAGTTCTGTCCATCTTGAAGGAATTAAATTCCTATAATTTTAGGAGAATTAAATTCTCATATAGGGTTAAACCTCAATTTCATATCTTGGAGGAATTAAATTCCTGTAATTTTTAGGAGAATTAAATTCTCTGAACTCAATCTCCCCCTAAGTCTTGGATCTGCATGGCAAAATCTCAACCCGATGAGAATTAAATTCTCAACCTATGGGGAGATTTGCTTCTGCAGATCTTCAACCAGAGAAAGAACTAAATTCTTTTGCAAAAGAGTTAAACTCTTAGATTTGAGAATTAAATTCTCTTTTTTGAAGTTTTGATCCCCTTTCTTTTCTCACCTAGGGTTTTCTTTATTGAGAATTAAATTCTCCTTTCTTTTCTCTCTGCTATTTGCCTTTAGAAAGTTTCAAGATCCCAGAATTATATATCTTTCTTCTCCTCTTGGATCCTATTTATAGGAGAAGGAAAAGAATCAATTTGTTTTAGTAAATCTTTCATTGAAAGATTTTGTTTGTTTTCATAATTAATATGATCCTTTAAATCATTCAGTGAATTTTATTCACTGTTGGATTTTCAATCCAAAGATATTCTGTTTGTTATTTTCGGTGAGACTTAGGGAAATATTTCCTTGTCTAAAATTTTTCCATAAATTGGTGATTTTTAATCACCCTTGGATTTTTAATCCAACGGTTCCCCATAACCCTTTTCCCTTTGGAAAGATTTAGAGAAATTTAGAATTTAATTCTATTAAGTTATAAGGCTTTCAAAGCCTGTCACGTGCTAGCCCGTGACCCTTGGTCACGTGTGAGCTCGTGACCCCCAATTGGGGTCTTTTATCAGCCGCTTGTTTACGCTTCTGTTTTAACCATCACGTGTCAACACGTGACCATTGGTCATGTGTGAGCACGTGATACCTTATTGAGGTAATTCCTGATTTTTAATCAGGGAACACCAGTGGGAAGCATCCAGGGCAACTCCTGACTCCGTGAAATGCGGATAAGGACAACTTCACCCATCACTTGGGGGTCCTCACGACTCGTAAGGGAGCAAATTCTCTTATGAGATCCTTACGACTTTCAAGGGAAAACACGCTTAGGAATTCTCACGATTCTTAAAGAGAAATTACACCTACAGGATCCTCTCGACCGGTAAGGAGAAAATTCTTTATGAGACCCTCACGGCTCATAAAGTTGAAAAGTCTTAGGAGGCAGATCTTAACCCTGAATCCTAAGCCATCATTGTCCTGCAAAGAAATCGAGATAGACTATCCACAGAATACATTCAATAAAAAGGGACATACCATTGTGAAGAAAAATATGTCTTTTATTCATTAATCAAAATGAATACAAAGTACAATTCGTGAAAGAAAAAATTATACTCTTATTCAGGAGTATGTAAAAAGAAAGAATGAAAAAATATACCTACAATTCTTCAAGTCGGCGGGCAATTCAGCAAATTTTTCAGTTCATCCCTCTTTCGCTGAGCCTCGCCTTCGTGATTCAGTATCGCCAAAAGACGGGCCTCCGCCTGAGCTTGCTGGGCCTGGTATGAAGCGAGCCGGCCTTCAAGCTCTTTCTTAGTAGCTTTATAAGCCTCAACCCTGTCACGAGTGAACACGGCGGCTTTGTCGATGGCTACCACCTCCTTGATGGCCTCTTGAAGCACTCGCCAAAGTTCATACGCTTTATTGGCCTTGGCCGTAAGGTTGGCTTGAAGCTCCATTACGCCTTAGAAGCCAGCTCCCTCTCTGAGAATTTGCGGCCGAGCCTCTTCTCGCATGACACCATATTAGCCGCACACCGCTCAATTAGGCCCCGTAAACTTGCCTTCGCAGCCACGGCCTCCGAAGAAAGGCGGGTACACTCAAGCACATGCAAGCAAGCCTCCACCTGCCGACAAAACTCAACCCAGACTTGCACCACTGCTTCACTATGATAGGTGGCAAGAAAGGGAAGAGAGCCGTTAGCTTCAGCAGCAAACGCTTCGGCCGTAATTACACTGCCAGCACGAAGTTCCTCGATCAGTGATGACAGAAAGGCGAGGCTTAATTTTGCCATACGGTCCGAGGCACGTAGAGCATAGGGGCCGGGTGGCATAGCGATGCGTGACTCCAGCGCGGTAAAGACCGGCAAAGCTGTTCAGATTTATAAATAGTCAGCTGAATGTGTAAGCAAAAGAACAAATGGAACAACGTTGGGACTTTACTTACCCACAGTCATGCAAGAACGAGCTGAAGGCTCCCCTGGCCCTTCAAGAATCTCAACCTCATCGTCGGCCTCCAGAACTGTAAAAGACATCAATGTCATTTTATGGAATAGTAACAATGCTGTGAAAAGGGGGTAAATAACACTAACCTTGCCCGGAAGAGAGGACGATGTGCTGAGAAGATATCACTTGCGGAGAAGCCATCTCCAACAGGCGCTGAAAAGACTGCCTGGGAGACAAGTCAGCAATAGAGGCCACCAATCCGCGCAATTATGAAAAGACAAAAGAGTTCAGATAATGGAAAGATTACTAACTTAAAATATAGAAGGTTACCTTCGACGCTCCTCTCATTCTGAGATGGAAGGATAGCAGCTTCAACGGCCTCCGCCGTGGCCTCGGACACATCATCGGGGACGCGGGCTGGGGCAGCGGCCTCTGAGGAAGGAGCAGCGGCTGCCGCTGTGGGCTCCAACGAAAGGACGGTAGCCTCGACTACCTGCATCCTAGCCTCTGGATCGCCCTCAGGAAGATCCATCGGAACGACGACTGCCAAAGGTGCTACCCCCGAGGGAGCAAGTGCTTTGGGAGCATGAGGCACCGCAGGAGACTCTGCCGTAAGAGCAACAGTTTCATCAATCCCCTCTACATTAATGGGCGCTTCACTGGGGAGATCAGCAGACTCTATGGCCAAAACACGACTTAGAGCCTCCGCCGCCGCCAAAGTCCCTGCAAAGTTCGTACAAATATAAGGATACATATATACGTATGCAAGCAATATGAAATATCACAAAGAAATACAGGAACATACCGATGCGCAAGGGAGCTTCGAGTATGGCTTGTTCAAGCCGACGCTCCTTCCTAAGGAGGTGTGCTCGCCGAGGTCCAAGGGTGGACTCATGGCCACCAGTCCACAGTGAAAGCGCATCCTCGGCGTCGGCCGAAACAGCCTGTTTAAGGGTACTTTCGCCCCATTCTTCCAAAGGGCCAATGAATCGTCACCGGATCCACGAAGGGTCTTCGTAAAAGATTACGACAGGATATGGCTTCTTCGGAATCCTTACGTTCTCTGACTCGTCTTGCGAATGTCTTATAGCCTCAGCCAATTGTACGGCTTCGTCGGCAGTTGAACTCGAGAAGAGTAAGCCAGCATCCGATTCTTGCATAGCCAGCGGTTCATCCTGAAGAATAGGCTCGGACTCTACTAAAGAGTCGAGCAGATTGGTAGCCGTCCTCCTCCGTCGCTTAGATCCAGAACCGACCGCCGAAGATGATAGTTTCCTCCCCCGCGGAACTTTGGCACGGCCCCGACCCACCTCACCTTCAACACCCTCACTCCCAGCGCCCTCGTCTGGCGGTGCTATCGAGGACGACACGGCCATTGTCGACGCCACGGGTGATGGTACTGCTACCGGCGACCGATTAGCCCGTGATCGGGTACCCAGTGGCATACCAACTGTGGGAATGAGGTCCACATCCGCCACCCCCGGAATAAGCACAACACTGGTATCCATCAGGGGAAAGCGGACCGGTGCACGCGGTCGCGGCGGAACTCCCGTGGCCTGAACCGGAATAGGAGTGCCGTATCCAAGAAGCACCCTCTTCTCCTCAGCAATAATTGGGCTGACCCGATGAAGGTACCAGCCCGTGAAGGACCGTACGCACCGGGGGATATGGTCAGCTTCAGGAATCATGAAGCAAGAACCAGTGTTTAGCCTCACAAAGTGATGAGCAGCATCACGAACAGCTTCAGGTGAAGGGACCGGTGCAACTGTAAAAGCCTCGAAGGGGACGCCCTGATCATATCCAAGCTGCCGGGTAAAGCGGTGCGGATTATACCGCATGAAAAGGGCCGCACTGTTCTGACGAAAGACTAAATAACCTAGTCTGATTGCGTACAGATGCATGGCTTCCCTAGGCTTCAGAGAAGGCACCTCATCTTTCGACAAGTCACAGAGTTGTTGAATCGGACCTGAAGGAGCAGATATGGCCCGATCAATGAATACCAGTCCACCCGTGCTAGCGTAGGGAGCGATCAACACGCGAATGGACCCAAATTGAGTCGGGTCAGGGACAGAAGCATCCACTAGCCGCTGCATGAGTCGCGGAAAAGTGTAGGCATCATAATAATTGGGTCGCTGGTGCGCAGCAAAGGCCCCCAACACATGCATTTCAATCCAAGACGTGAAGTAATGGAGAGAAAAGTTTACTACGTCCACACCGGGAGTTGAGGTATTAGCCGCGGCGCCTAACCCATGATAAATATGCGCTAGCGCTGGGATGCCTATGGCTACTCGTGTCCCTTCAGCGATGCGATGAGCAGGGTAGATAACTGAGACTCTCATGAAGCGGCGATGCATGGGGATGACGAACCAGCTGAGCTAGACATTGATAAAACCCACAAAAAAGGTCTCCTCATCTATGCCGGGAGATGCAATCGATTCGAAAGATACCGTTGTTGGGGTAAAAATTTACACCCCGGTTGACCAAGTCAAAATCAAAGTCAACCCCAAGCCAAGTGGGCCCAAGCCCAGATCCAGTAGGCCCATGCCCGGGTCGAGCCCGAACATGAAGCGGCCGGCCTCCCCCCATGCCAAGATAAAAATTTTGTAATAAATAATTTTGTTGTATTTCTTTTATTTTATTTTTGGATAAATGTAAGAAAAATAGGCATAGAGCCAAATTTTTGTGAAGCCCATGGCTTATGTGCAAAAAGAAATGGCACATGAGCCATGGGATAGGCAAAATGCCATTTTGTGAAGCCCAAGGGGCTATGTGTAAAATGTATGGCCTATAAAGGCAAAGATAATGAAATATCTCAATAACCTTTTCTCTCTCCAAAAAAAGTTTCAGATCTGAGATCTATTCTTCTTCTTCAAGGTTCCAAAACCTTCTTCTTTCTCTTGAATTAAATCAAGAGTTTTACTCCTCTTTTTATAAAACAAATTAGTTTTTCACCACAAAACCCACAAAGGGGAACTTGGATCTGTCATCAGACCTTAAAAAGGAGAGATTTTGAGATTTCACATCTCTTGATCTTCAAGATCCAGCAAGCAACAGGAGGAAGAAGAAGAACCACTTCCATTAAACCCAAAACACATTCAGGAGCCCGACTCCTCTCTGATTTCTCTTTTGAGAAATCTTTTTTCAGGCTAAAAGCCTCTTGTCCTCTCCGGCGCGCAGCGCTCATGCGCAAAGCGCCCGCGTGCCGACACGTGGCGCGCGCGCTTGCGCTCCAGCGCGCAGCGCAAGTGCGCAAAGCGCCCGCGTGCCGACACGTGGCGCGCGCGCTTGCGCACCTGCGCGCAACGCGCATTGCGCAAAGCGCCCACGTGCCGACACGTGGCGCGCTCTTGCGCAAAGCGTCCACGTGCCGACACGTGGCGCGCGCGCGCTTGCGCACCTGCGCGCAGCGCTCATGCGCAAAGCGCCCACATGCCGACACGTGGCGCGCTTGCGCCTGAGCGCACAGCACCTAAGCGCACAGCGCCCAAGGTGCTGCCCCACGCATCTTTTGGATGCCTTTTCCCCTTTATTTATCTATATATGTATATATATACATTTGTATACAAATGTACACATTCACATACTCCGCAACATTCTCCCCCTCCAAAAAATTTTCGGGCCGGGGTGCTGCCCCGAACCCCGCAAGGGGGCTGCTAGCCCTCTTGACCCCCAGCCCGCTATCCGGGTAGCGGGACCCCCGTAAAAACTCTGTGTGGCTCCCGATATATCCAAAACCCCCCTTAAGAACAGAACACACGTACACTGCACATTGAGTTCGCATGACCAGTTTAACCCGTTAATCGGAGGTTCCCTCGCCCCAAAGGCGAGGGGTAATTAACGGCAGCTTAGTCCGCGGCTGCCGGAGATTCGGATCCCCACAATCATTAAACCCCAGCCTACCGTAGGCAGGGGGAATCTGTAGTACGCCTGACAAGCGCGCGCGTATTCCCATCTCACTGGGGTGACGAAAAACACCCTACAACCGTCGATATGATAGGAATGTAATACTGCGGCAAGTCCTCTTCCTTAGTCGGCCGCCTGTTCAAGCCAAACCCAAAGGGGTCATTAATGTTTGCAAACTTCGGAGCCGTCTTTGATAGGACACCCTCGCGAAGGAAGCAAGCGATGAAGCTCTTAAAAGTGACGCCCTGCTCCTCTGATTCTGTGAACAGTTTGTCAAAGATGCCCAGGGCCTTGATCAAACTCGGGCGCTTGTGGCGGACGGCATTCTCGGTAGACAGGCAGTCGAGCATTGCGGGCTCGGTCTAAAAGACGTACTCGTCGGGAGGCAAAAATTCCTCATAAAGGGTCCCCCTGATTGGCAGCCCCGAGATCTCGCGAAATTCTTCAAAGGAAATCGAAACTTCGCGGTCCCCTAGGAGGAAAGTGTTGGTGGGGAGATTCCACTGGTTCAAGAAAGTCATAACCCATCAGACGTGAGGAGATTGGTAGTGGAAGAGGGATGCATATATTGCCTGATAAATCCCAACCCTCTGTAGTCACGCGCGATGGGCGGACAGGATGTAGCGAGTCCAAAGAAGGTAACCCGTGGGGTGTCGAGGGGTGAGCCCTATTTTGTAGATCTGCCCCTATGGTTGGGCCTCGCCCTGGCAAATGCGGCGTCCCAGAATATCTATGGCCGGGATCGGATGGTTTGGGATGCCAGTCATCGAAGGCTCAAGCCGTCCCATCGGGGTCCAATTCGGCATCTCCACAGCAAAGACAGTCCTTGGAGGATCCATCGGCAGGAATGGATAAGTAGGCTCCGTCGGTATTTCGCAAAGAAAACTTCGGCGACCACGGATGATGTGACCATACCAGGTCCCCCACAAAAGCAAGTTGGTGCAGTTCGGGTCATGAGCCCTGATCATCGCCATCACTTCCTCGTCAGATGGCGACTGAGGAAAAGCGGCCTCCGAGCGAGTGAAAGGGAAATACGGAACAGAAGTCATTGTACCTGAAATAAAATAAGAGGAAACTGTTAAAGCGAAGCCAACAGTATATATATATATATATATGTTTATAAATGTATATATATATATATAATACAGTGGTAGAAAGCGACGGAGGACTCTTTTTATGGGACCATTGGTTACAAAACACATGGGTCCCACAAAATCAAGATGACGGCTTGCTAATGATGTGGCAAAGCAATTACAATGAGACAAAAGAAAGATTCTCATTAAATAAACAGTGGATTTCAAATGACCCTACACATTCCCCTAAGAGAAATCCATCTTGGACTCTGTAACAAATCAAACAGAATCATGGGAATTAAATTCACAGAAAACACCACTGCAAACTTCTTCTTCTTGGTTGCAAAGAGACAACTCAGGGCAAGAAAACCCCAAGAAGCTCTCTGGGAAGAACTAAGTTCTTCGTAGGAAATAAATTCCTTTTGAAAAAGGGGAATTAAATTCCCAGAGACATTTTTGAGATGGAATTAAATTCCATGGAAAAAGGGAAACACCACCATTGACCCCTGAAGACCCAGAGAAACCCTAGCAAGGTCTGTTGTTTAAGGATTGAAGGGTTTTCTTTTTAAAGAACTTAAAAAAAATGTGTTCTTGTTAAAAGGAAAAACCCTTGGTCTGGATTTAAAATCCAATAGAGATTTCTGCAAAAGTTCTTCATTCGTTCAAGATTATTACCTGAAGAAAGGGAATCTTTCAACAGAGTTAAACTCTGGAAAATTTTCGAGACGGAGAACTAAGCTCTGAGAAAAGAGAATTAAATTCTCAAAAAGGGAAAAAGCTAACAAAGGAAGAAGATGAAAGAGTGGAGGCTCTTCTGAAGAAACCCCTGCATTTATAGGATGTGATGGAAAACGTTTCATCTCCCTTATTCCCTAGATGGATCCAACGGTCACAAAAGTGACAGCGTTGCACTCACGTGCAGACACGTGAGAGCAACGCTATAGGGGCATTTGTTCCCTGATTAAAAATCAAGAATTTCCTCAATGAGGCATCACGTGTTCACACGTGACCAAGGGTCACGTGTTGACACATGATCTATTTACAGAGTTAAAATCTAAACAAGCAGAAGCATAAACAAGCGGCTGAGAAAAGACCCCAATTTGGGGTCACGTGCTCACACGTGACCAAGGGTCACGTGCCAGCACGTGACAGGCTTTGAAAGCCATATAACTTAACAGAATTAAATTCTAAATTTCTCTGAATCTTTCCAAACGAAAAAGAATTATGAGGAACCGTTGGATTAAAAATCCAAGGGTGGTTAAAAATCACCAATTTATAGAAAGATTTTAGACAAGGAAAGATTTCTTTAAAGTTTACCAAGAATAACAAACAAAATATCTTTTGGATTAAAAATCCAACGGTGAATAAAATTCACTAAGTAATCTAAAAGATCATATTAGTTATAGAAAACAAACAAAATCTTTCAATAAGAGATTTACTAAACAAATTGATTCTTTTCCTTCTCCTATAAATAGGAGCTAAGAAGAGAAGCAAGATATAGAATTTTGGGATCTGGAAATTTTCTAAAAGCAAATAGCGGAGAGAAAAGAAAGGAGAATTTAATTCTCAAGAAAGAAACCCTAGGTGAGAAAATGGAAAAAGATCAAACTTCAAAAAGAGAATTTAATTCTTAAATCTAAGAGTTTAACTCTTCTGCAAAAAGAACTTAGTTCTTCCTCTGGTTGAAGATCTGCAGAAGCAAATCTCCCCATAGGTTGAGAATTTAATTCTCATCGGGTTGAGATTTTTCCATGTAGATCCAAGACTTAGGGGGAGAATTGAGTTTAGAGAATTTAATTCTCCCAAATTCACAGGAATTTAATTCCTCCAAGATATGAAATTAGGGTTTAACCCTAAACGAGAATTTAATTTTCTCAAAATTCACAGGAATTCAATTCCTTCATGATAAAATTAGGGTTTAACCCTATATGAGAATTTATTTCTCCTAAAATTATAGGAATTTAATTTCTTCAAGATGGACAAAACTAGGGTTACCCTAATTGAGAATTTAATTCTCTCAAATTTACAGGAATTTAATTCCTCCTAAATGAAATTAGGGTTTCAACTTATATAAGAATTTAATTCTTTTACATATATGGGAATTTAATTCCTCTAAAAAGATATTAGAGTTTAACCCTGCATAAGAATTTAATTCTTTCACAATAGGAATTTAATTCCTCCAAAATCATAATTAGGGTTTAACCCTATAAAGAATTTAATTCTTAAAGAAATATAAAGGGACTTGAAAGATCTCTACGCATGCAAAAGACTAAGGTCACGTGTCCCCACGTGACCCCTGAAAAGATCCCCAAAAATGAGAGGGAATTAACTCTGAGGCAACGCCTCACGTGTTCCCACGTGACCTCCTAAACAAAAGGAATAAAAGCAAGGGCGGATTCTAACTCGGGCGCTCTCACGTGTTACCACGTGACGCCTTGATAAAAGCTTGAATAATTAAAGCGCAAAGCTCCATCACGTGCCAACACGTGACGGTCAAAAGGGCAAAGTATTTAACACTTATTTGCAGAACAAAGTGAGGAGATCTGGCCCCACCTTTGGGCGCCCTCACGTGTCCCCACGTGACCCCTTTTTCTTTAGTGTTTAACACTAATTCGAAAGCTTTATTTTCAGTGTTTAACACTGATTGTCTTCTAGTGTTTAACACTAATTTGAGAATCTTATTTCTAGTGTTTAACACTACTTTGAAAATATTATTTCCAGTGTTTAACACCGTTATCTTCTAGTGTTTAACACTAATTTGAGAGTTTTATTTCCAGTGTTTAACACTGTTGTTCTCTAGTGTTTAACACTATTTTTAGCCAAATTAGCTAATTTTCCAGAGGCAAAAGCCTCTCCTTCAACTGAATCCCAAAGTTGAGTAAAATTCAGAGCTATAATGTTCAATGCTCAGTCAAAGGTAAAATGTTACCAAAGCCCTCAAACTCTTGTTTAAGTATTGCTGAATGATGAGGGGCTGAATCCAGACAAATGTCTAATAGTCCAACAAAGGGCCAATATTTCAAACTTAATTGGACTTAGCCCAAGTTGGCCATAAGTCCTCAATTTAGACTTAACTGAGCCAATGTGCTCATAATATAATTAATTGATCTTAGTTCCAAATTGGACTACAGATCACTTAATCCACCTTGGTTCAAGGGTACATCTCTTCACTCCTCTGATATTTATCGTTGTAATCCTTCAACGTCTTCAGAGAGGTGACGGGTCCCGACGACCACACATTTCATGGACTGTAGGGTCCTTAAACCCATGGACTATGATGTCCTTAACCTCGACCGTAATGTCTTTAAACTAACATTGGACTGTGAGGTCCTTAAACTCACGGACTGTGAGGTCCTTAACCTCGACCGTGAAGTCTTTAAACTAACATTGGACTGTGGGGTCCTTAAACTCACGGACTAAGATGTCCTTAATCTCGACCGTGTTGCCTTTAAACTAACACTGGACTATGGGGTCCTTAAGCCCATGGACTATGATATCCTTAATCTTGACTGTGAGGTCTTTAAACTCATGGACTAGGATGTCCTTAATCTCGACCGTGATGTCTTTAAACTAACATTTGACTGTGAGGTCTTTAAACTAACGGACTATGATGTCCTTAACCTCGACCGCGATGTCTTTAAACTAACAATGGACCGTAATATACTTAAACTAATCGACCGCAATGTCCCTAAATTAAACAGTAGAGCCCAATTGCTCTCTTGTTGGATCTAAACGATCCCGTTAAGTTGATCTTAGTCTAAATTAGACTAACGTATCCTTAACAAACGTTTAAGTTGATCTTAGTCTCAAATAAGACTAACGTATCCTTAAACCCAAACCCCCCAAACCCAAATCTAAGAAAGATACGGATTTGGACTAGTCCACGCCCTACGGGCGGCAAATTAGTCTCCGTATACAATCCACGGGCAACCAAACACAAAACAAACACCCACGACACGAAGTGACCATCTGGAGAAGGAGAAAGTGGTTACCGCGATGCGGTAGCGTAATTAACTGCAGGGGCTTGCGTCTGCAGGGAAGAGCGTCCCCACAATCAAAAACCCTTCAAACGAGGGGGAATCTGACGAAGTCTGCTACATCGGCCGCATCCGTTTAAACCTTCGATACATGGTGTCATAAATCAACTTGGCATCTTCGGAGAGGTGGACGGATAGCACCAATTAGCATCTGCCCCGAATTTCAGGCAAGACGAACCTACGCGGTCACGTCTCTGTGATTCGGAGGGGAACAGGGAGAAACCGAAGATTATGTATCAAGTTGCCACATGGTTTCTCATTCGTCGTTAAATAATGAAGAAACTCTCTAGGCATCGGAAAGCAATGCAAAGGAACTGGGGGCAGGATCGATGCCAAAATCCGTGGAACTTTCAGAAGACCTAATTGACAAGCTGCTAAACGAAGCCCTTCAAAAGAGCAAAGCTGTCCGAGAACGTGAAACGGCCATATATGAAAAGGCCAAGCGTCGGTGTCAGGATGAAGAAGCTGCGGCAATGATGAGTTGTAAAATACTCCACCCAAACCAAAGCACACCTGCTACAAACAAGGGCAGGATCAAAGCAGAGAAGCGGTTCACCAAAGCCCTGTCAATGAGAATTAAGCTTCCTCCTCTCATGGAAAACACTCGCAGGAGTACGTGCCTCGACGAAGCGAATGTACATACGAACTACTGCTTATACCATCGGAGGGTCACATAACCCACCGAAGAGTGCAATGCCTTCAGGAAGTGGTGGTAAGGATACGTTGCTTACCGGTAACATGTCAAGCGGATGAAACGCAAAACTCGTCGACAACAAAGAACCTCAACAGACGAGCATGAAGGAACGACTGGCAACTGTCATATGGTTGATACCAGTTCGACAAAAGGAAAATCTCAAGTTCTTACATTCATGAGCGATTCTGAGGAAGAAATAACCCCCGGCCCTCTCTTCAAAGAATCCACCTCTGGAAAAGAAGAAGAGGAGAAGAACTGCGAGAACATTCAGCTGCGTAACCATATGTTGCCTACAAAGAACCTCGGACCGACAAACAAGGGTTCGAGCAAAAAGGACAAGGGGAAGGGAAAATTCCCTGAGGAAATTGCCCTCAGTGATAGAGTCACCAAAGAGCTTTCAGCCAAGGATCCGCCTAAGAAAAACAAAGTGGATTATAATGTCCTGGCACATTTGAGGATGATACCCTCACAACTGAGCATACTGGATGCTCTCCTCTTATCCAAAGAGGTACGAGATTCTCTGATCAAGGCATTACAAGAGCGTGATCAGTTCCAAGCTTTCCTTTCAGAAAAAAAGATGAAGGACGAGCTGGCAGGCTGACATCACATTCGGCGATGAAAATCTTCTCCTCGGAACGTGCAAGCACAACCGTCCTTTATATGTCACCGGGTACTGCCACGACATTAAGATAGGGAAGATCCTAGCCGACAACGGGTCCTCCGTCAATCTTCTCTTGTTCCAAATAGCGAATGAAAGGGACACTCTGCTCGACCCACGCATCCGCTGAAAGTTCGAGGCCAACACCTTAGGAGCGAAATGCTTAAGCTCAATCTCATGCAGGCAAGCCTCGATCTTCCTGCAATAATCAACCCAAGAACCGACAAGATCTTCATTATGGAAGTTCATAAGAATCGCCAGCATTGGATTGACTTCATCGGCAAAATCTGTAGCAGAAGTGAGGGCCTCGGCATTGAGATCTTCGATAAACTCGCTTAACGTTTGCCGGCTATTCGCTGTGCCCTGGAGGATGTATGTTTAGCGAAAGGCCCCGCGGGCATGGGAATACGAGACTCAAAAGGAGCTGGAGCCAGAGTAAATGCTGCAAAATGAATTACGATCAAATTTCAACTCGGAAGACAAAGAAAACACCTAAGAGATGGAATCTATCGTACCGGCTGTTACAGACGGCAGAACAGGGAGTACTGGAGGCGTGGCTATCCTTTCGCTTCCTCCTCCAACCCGTGATACTGTGGTCAATATAAGAAAGGCTTAGAAATAATAAGTCTACTCAGAAAAAAAAAAGAAAAACATTAGGTGAAGAATATACTGACCAATACCAGAAGGTGGAACGATTTCCGACTGAAATGAAAAATGCGGGTTTAACACCCGGTACAAATGGTTAAAAAGTACTCCTGCAGAATCACAACAATATACAGTAAATACAAGAAGGATTGTATCCACAGTGAAGCAAATAAGTGAGAAACCCATACCTTTCAAGATTTGAGGAGGCGCAGAAGAAAGCAAAGGAACAACGACCGTCAAGGTGGCGGCCGGCGGAACTTCTTCAGCCGGCTCAGCTTCAGGGTTTACCGCGCCTATGCTCAAGACAAACGAAATATCATTAGAAGGGCTTAATAGGATTGAAAAACTTTTTTAAAAAAACAACCCAAGGAGTCCCTGATAGATCAGAGACCGAAACCGTGCCGGAAGCGTCACCAAGTGTAACGGCTTCCTCACTCTCTCTCTCGGGAATAGATTCTGCACTCATAGCTTCATCCCCAAACTCGACGAGGGCCGTCGTAATGCTTGCGACACCCGCTGATACCAAGGAGCCATAAGGAGAAAGAGCAACAGTCTGGACAGTCCCAGATTCCCGAGAAAGAGTTGCCACTTCGGGCTCTGTAATCATCGACGTTTCACCTGCCATACCATCGTCGGGACTCGGCCCTGCTTAAAAGAAAATACGTATGTCAGAATTCGAGGACCAAGTTCTAATAAAGGACTGGACATTACGTTACCTTTAAGTAGCTTTTAAGTTTCTTCCCGAGCTGCATGTGCAACCTGTCTATAGGCAATAGACAGGGCAGAAGGAACATCCGCCGAAGGAATGTCAGCAGGCGGAATACTGCTTTAGCCTGCACCTGCGACCAAAATAGCATCGCGTTCCCTCGCTACGTGCTTCCTGCGCTTCCTCTCAGTATGAGCAGTGAGAACTGACCTCCTTAAGACTTTCGATAAAGAGACATCGTCATCCGAACTGAGCTCTGCCTCCGGAGCAGCTACGGCGTCCATCATCGGCTGCTTCAGCAACGCCTCTTATGGTGACTTTGGGATGGCCGTGGCCATAGTCACTGGCTCTAGAAGTTTTGCTATATCGCCACTTGGAATTGGCACTACACTTGGAACGACAAGAGTTGTAGTAGTTATTGAAATAGGGCGATGAGAAGGGTCAGATCATGAATAAAAAAGAGTAAAGGCGTAATGAAACGAATTATACCAAGGCCTAAAAATGCGCGGAGCCTCTCTTCCTCCTCGAACGTCTTGAGGGAAGCTGCGAGAGCCACTTCGGCAAAAATACATGTTGAAGAAGAAAGCGTTAATAGAAGCATAATAAAGAGAGAAGGGACAGGCGCTGAAGAATATAACTGAAGTATACCTGACTCCGCAATAGAGATCAACGCCGCTTCCTCGCAAGCCAGTCGCTCGGAAGCTACGAAGGCAGCCTGTAGATCAGTATCGGTCGCAGGCATGTTGAACAAACTTCATTGGTGCCGTATTCGCATAAGTCCTCACTGTAGGGAGCATGGGGATCCTGGCCGAATAGGACGTCGTCAGAGAATAAAGAATTCTTCTTTTTCTGCGAACAGACACTGGCGGCTGACAAAAAGAGCTTTCGCTTGACAGGCATCTTCGGGTGGCGGGTTCCAATTTCCGAACTAATACCAGATTTCGAGGACGCCACGGTTACCTTAGTTGCGGGAACATCCGATTAAAGCATCTCGGGGAAAGCTCGTGAGACCACAGCCGTAGTAGATTCTCTTAAGGTGGGACGAACGGTGGTCCGTCACTTTAAAAGAACCGATGGATTACCAGCTGGGACTGTATCCTTGTGATCGAGCAATATCCACCTTTTCTCCCTGATAACAGCACATGTCACATGCTGGTACCACGCTTGTAACATTTCAGAAAATATAAAACATTATTTTTGGAATTTAATATTAAAATAATATTTTTCCCGAAAACTACCCGATTTGCGAAATTGGGGTTTTCGAAAAAGGGTATAAATATATACCAATAATTGTGAAATAAATAGAAATTAAAATGATTTATTCATTTAATAATATATTTAACGGATTTGGCAATTTTAAAATTCATTATATGCAATTTTGATAAAAACCCGATTAGTGCACTGCTAATTGCGATTAAGCCAAATCAGCATTTCTACAGCTTTTCATGGTTAGTGCACCATGACAAGTTTCATTTGGTTACATATTATTTCATTTATGGTTTTATATGGGTGTATGTGTTCATTTTGGTGAGAAAAAGAAATGATAAAAAGGAAAGGGTAAAAGGGTAATATTGAGAGAAAGTGAGTGAGAATAAGAGAGGAGAAAGAGAGGGGCTGCCTCATTCCATCACCCTCCACCATTTTCTCATCTTTTTCTTCATCTTCCTCAAGCTCATTCCCTCCACTTCACCCCTAAAGATCATCTAAAAATATCCACCAAAATCCTATACCCCTTTCACAAAAAAGGATCACCTCTTCAACCTCTACCCAATAGACTAAGAAATGTGGGGTTTTGACAACCTTGAGGAGCTAGGGTTTTTCTTGGGTTGCCTAATGGAGGTATAATTATTCCCTTTAGTTTAATTTTAGTTCCCTTGCATTCTTGTATAGTTTAGAGGTTGATTGTGTATGGATTTTGATCTTAGAAAACCCTAGTAAAGGATTTGAGTGTTTGTTTAAATTGGGTGATGCCTAGTGGCTGTTAACTAGACTTGGGTGTTGTTTTAATGACCTGAACCAGAGCTTAGAAACCAAAACACGGATTTAGAAACCCCGATATCAGATAAATGTGTGAATTGTGAGGGTATTCTGGAATCTGGAGCAACCTGGGGACACTAGAAATAATTTTGCGAATACTGGGAGTCGTGCAGGCACCTAGGAAGCTACCACTGAGACCCGAGCTCCTATCCCAAAGACCAGGCCGCAGATTTAATCATTATGGCCGCAATTTGCGGCCAGGGTAGAAGGGAATTGATTCATTTTGGATCTGGGGTCCCTTTAGATGTAAATTAGACCCTCCATGTATGCAGAATTGACCAATTTGGCCTGGGGTAAAATCTGGGAGCGTTTTGGTGTGTTTTTGGCTATGATTTCCATATTTTGAAATGTTAATTCTTGATATTTGGATTTGTTTTTGGTTGTTGGATGTTTGTACATCGACAACAGGGGTTGTTTAATTGTTTTTGCACATGTAGGTCATAGGTTCTAACCTATGAGCGCACCGTGCGCCGTATCGGTTTTCCGCCTTGATTTTAATATGCATTGCTATGGTTTATTATTGTAGGTACCTTCGTGTGGATTCCGAGGCGATAGAGCGTGGCGTCATCGACTTCGGCGAACAAGAACCAAGGTAAGTAGATCTATATCTACCGGGGAAGTCGGGTGGATGGCGTATAGCACCCCCGCAAACTTTTGATGGAAAACCGATTTATAGAATATGGTTAGGAAACTTAAATTAGGAAACTAGGATTAGAATGAGATAGCTACGAAACTATATTAGAAACTAGAGGATAGTTAGAATGATACGTTACGACTATCATAGGATGTCGTTTAGCGATATTACCGTTTAGGGTACTGTAGGAATAGATAGTCGATGTAGATGCGTCATCCGAACCATACCTTTTTCTAAAACGAAGAATCGTACGTACATTTTAAGTATATACCTTGAGGGATGTTACGGATTTTCAAATGATATCTCTTTCTTAAAAACACCGTAACCCTTATTTTCCAAACTACGATTCACTTCTTTAAAAATCCGATTGTATGGTTCAGATGTGTATGTTAGATTAGATACTTATACTTGTAGTGATTGAATGTTTATGCAATTCGATTTGATAGGTGATTTAAATGCGATAAAAGAATATAAGACTGATATGATGACATGATGATGTGATGGTATACGGATGCGAGTCGATCGAGTTGATTTATACCCTGCCGGTCCCCTAATATGAGATTATTGCGGAAGTGAACCGGGACATAGGCACATAGATATACATACATTTATAGAATATTGTGAATCATGGATGATAGGTCGTATGTGATATTAGGCAGTACCCTCTTTTGTCGTATAGGATGATAGGATCCCTATTAGTATAATGCCGCCGCACGATGATATTCCGTGCGTGATGAGTTTGACTTGATGATTGATCCTTACCCTTGACTAGAGGTTGGCGTACGATGGATGATACCGTACGCGATGTTATTGGGCTAGGTGTCGATTGATAGATTCACCGACTCAGACATATGATAGTTACGTATACCTTATAGCTTTTAGCTGATGATTTACCTTGTGCTGCATTCATGATATTATTATTGCATCGCATATACCTATGATAGTACACCTACACCATTATCGATGATGCGTATGTCATACGTACACAGTTTATAGGCTCACGTACTTCATCATCGATAGTTGCCATGTCACTACACAGTAGGATTGCTGCATTATGATATGACTCTTCGCATAACCTGCTTGCACACATATACATTCATACATTCATACTTGCAGATATACACATTTGTATATCCATATTCGTGCACATATACATTGATACATCCATACTTGCGGATATACACTTTTGTATATCCATATTTGCGCACACATACATTGGTACATCTATACTTGCGCATATACATATTGTACCTACATAGATAACTGGTGTTATTGTAAAATTGGGAACCGCATGTTATATTTTAAAAACTGGAATCATTTTAAAAGAGCGGTTTTCCCTTAATATATCATATCACTATTCCATGTTGCATGATACACGATATGCTTACATTTCTATTATATGTCGCACATATCATGCTCTATTATTGTACGCATTGAGATATGCTGTTTTCATGAGATTTCTGGATTTGAGAACTGTGGACATTTTAAAAGAGATTATGTGTTGTTTTAAAACCCGGTTTCTCTTGATATGATATTTCAGTGCGTCCACCATGTGTTTTCTCGGTTCTGAGAGCGACATGTGAAACCCGATTCGAGGAGGCGGATGAGGCCGATTGCGGGTACATAGTGGACCCGGTATGGTACCCCGGGGCGAGAACGGATCGCTGTGCAGTAGACGGTGAACCTGGCAGAGGGACTACTACCTACCGGTGATAGTATTTGGGCTCGACGGATATCCGGAGGATACCGACCAGAGTCGAGAGATGATAGGGGCCGACCCGGACTGCCGGAGCCCGTGGGCCAATTCGGACTGCCGGAGCCCGATATATGGGGATTTACGTGCCGATGCTGGGCACGGTTTTCATGATGTTTTCGAGTGTCGATGCTAGGCACTCAGGTTCCATGATTAGATGTGTCGGGAGGGACACCGCTGATATATATCCTCATACTTTCATGCACACTCTTTTATGATATTTACACGCATGATATTGTTGCATCAGTGGTTGACGTGTGGACTAGATCCACATACATACATACATACATACACCGATTCTACTATTGGAGATTATGCACATGCTTACAGACATTGATTTATGGGTGGACGAGATCCACATATCTGCATGTATTGATTATTACTGTTGGATGTTATCCACATACATATAGGTATTGAATAACTTGTTAGCACATATACGACCCGGTCACTCCAGTATCATAGTATTACCTTACGATATAGTTGACCTAAGAGTCGTTGTTTATTCGATTTCTACTTGTAGATATATTTCTATTCACGAGTTGGCAACTCACCCCCGTTGTGCCACAGTTCTTGCAGGTTGACCGCTTGGATCAGTAGCGGCTTCGCTGGCACACAGTTCCATTTGAGTGTTTTGTATTAATAGGTGGGACATTTGTATCGTACCCACTCTTGTATTATATTTCATATTGTATCTAGTTAACTCCATCAATCGATCAAAGTTGTAAATTGTATAAGTGATGAGATTTAGTGAGACTCGTAGTTGCGAGATTTGAGCGATGGGTTTTATATTCACTTTGGGGGTTATATTTTGCTCATTTCTTTATCTTTGTGGTGAACTTCGTCGTTGGGCGCCGTATATCTATTTATGCTGTATTGCGTGGTTGTGATCCGCCGTTTGGCAAAGAGCTAGCTCCCGCTTGGGGATGCCATTACTCTTATTATGTATTTGTGGTTTTGGATCAAAATATGCAAGGAGGTGCTGCCAAAATTTTAAAAAGACGAAACATGTTTTCAAACTAGTAAATTTCACTTGCATCATTCATGTTCCTTTTCTATGCATTAAGAAAACTTGATTTCATTATACCTTTATTTCAAAACCTCACCTCCTTTATTTTTTCTTAAAAGGTTTAGATTTATGGGTTTCAGCTTACTTGAATTCCGTTACGCCTTTAGACGTTGCGTGGTTCAAGTGCTGGTCACGAGCTAATATTTCGGCTCGTGACAAAGTTGGTATCAGAGCGCTAGATTTAACCTTTGTTTGAGTCTATGTTTGACTATGCGGAGTCTAGGGCGGGTATGTATTTCGGAATCTAGGCTTGACCTTACGGAACTTAGACTTGAACGGGGGGGTATTAGACCCGAACTTTCGTTTCATAGGCTGACCCTGATTGAATGAGTAGGTAGCTTGAGTAGAGTGATGTACCGTACGTATGTTCCGCGGCATATTTACGATACGATACTCCACTTAAGAAACCTTAGGATGTACATATTTTGAGATCTGTTATTCTCTTCGTATCCATGATTATACATCCATTTGAGATCTTTGATTCTATTTGTTTCCATGATCATACTTTCATTGATACTGTTCCTTCTTATGATCATGTATCCATTCTGGATCTGTCGTTTCCTCTCATGCCGTTGATCTGCTCTCTTCGATACTCGATTGAGGTTCATGTCACCATAGTTTGAGCGCAGTTTGAGCTGCTGCTAGTGTTGCGGTCAGGGTGAGCTCGTCCGGTACGAGGGATGACCATTGTGTTTCCTGGTGACATGAGAACGTCTCGAGTTAGTATTTTATGTTGTGACCTCTTGCAGAGGCGGGTGCTTGGTTTTACACCGGATGGTCGGGCCATTGTTAGAGCTTCCAGTTGTGAGAGGACTGTAGATGTACAACGTACCTCAGAGATTATGATGTCGTCTATCTTGTAGACAGGTGACCCAGCTATTGCTGAGATTGATGGGATGTCGCTTCCAGAGCTTACAAGCTAAGATCGCCGAGCTTCCACGCAGAAATGCGACAGATGATAGCTAGTCTACCCCGATTTGAGAGATGAAGGTGATTCATCAAATTGATGCACCGATGCAGGCCCAGTTGAGTTGAAGATTTCCAGTGTGGAAAGAATCTTACTCAGACCTAGAGCAGACCGATCCAGAGACGACCGCCAATGTATCGCCTTTCCTGGAGGATTGAGGCATTGTTTAGCATGCGGGCGAAGAATAGTCACATGTGGTATTGGCGAAGCTAAAAGGTTCGAACGAGTGCCAGGACACCATTTTCCCAAGTTTAAAGTGTTCGGAGGAACATGCAGGTAATTCTGTGGACCCTCTAGAAGAATGAAACCCTAACTCGACATGATGACTATGGAACCGCTTTGAACCTTAGGGTTTGTGGCAGTTTAGCGGTGCCATCAGTGAGGCTTGGGTTTGCCCTTCTACAGCTGGTCTAGAGGTACTGTGGTATGTACCAGATATTTTTAGACTGTGCTCAGGTATGAGCCTTCGGGAAATTTTAGGACCTTGATGACTCGATCAAAAAGTTTGACGTCGTCCGGATACTATATGATGAGATACCAGTGAGCTGACCAGCTTCGTATAGAGGACCTCACCCAGGTGCGTTGTGAGTTGATCGAGAACGGACGAGTATTGAGTATTCCTCCGATGGTTGGGGCGAGTTCCCGAGGACGTGTTCGGCCAGATATCTTCTACCGAGTGATGAAGATACCGAGTTCGTGACTTCGAGTCCGTGTGAGAGACTTTGGATTGACCGTAGCCGAGAACAGTTGCAGTGCGCAGATAGCATGGTGTGACGTCATAGTGGACGACGATAAGGACGGGTGGAACCAGAAGTTCGAGCGAGACACTGACGAGCTGTTATTACTCCCCGTCGAGATCAGAGACCTGATATGCTTACAGAGGCACTGGGATACGGCCAGTTTCCGAGGAACGGTGTGCGGAACACGCAGATGTCCAGAAAATGAGAAAGGATTATGTAAGAGTACTAGCCTCCGTACAGTTCGGCATAGGCGAGATTAGAAGAGACCTTGAGTAGGATTTCTTCTGGGACACTGCTGCAATGAGAATTGCACCCAGGATCAGATGTGTCACGTGTATTCAGAGAGACAGAGGCCGACGCCAGTGACGTGCTACCTTACGAGTGGTCGTGATGATTGACCGAAAGATGACCAGAGAAGTGCCAGAATGGAATCGTTCCCGTTAGCACACCTGACAGGGCCGATGAGCCGATGGATTGCGAGATGGGTAAATCCACAGAGAAGATAAGGACCCAGAGACAGAGGACACCAAGCCGTGAGCAGGAGGCGAGCGGATGTTCTTACCCTGCCAGTTTTAGGCGCCCGATATTTTTTTTCCGACATTGTAGGAGGTGTACCTCGATGTCATTTTTTTGCGATTTGCGTTTGTGATCCGAGTATCACGCTTATATCGCTTGGATTTGAATTTTGATGACGAGTTTCCTGATATTGATTTCGTGCACCATGGTTGCACCTACTGAGTATTTACATTTTGCGTATAGTTATCGCACCTGATATATATTTTATACACCGTTGTGTTGATTTGCGATTTGTGCATGCCTATTGCGTTTGATGTCGATTTTATACCTGCGTAGCATGTGTTTATGATTTCGTGGATTTCATACGGATGATTTGATTTTTGCACTCGGTATAGCTTATATGTGCTTGTAGTGCATTGATACGTATTTTGTGCACCTCAGTTGCACCGACTTCATTTTGATATCATTTGAGATATTTATTGTGATTTCATGCTTAGGGCATGCATATGATTTGATATATGCTTTCGGTATAGTTTTCATGCACTTTTAGTATTCGATTTGCTTTTGTGCACGTTGATGCACAAGGTTGTGCGATTATATACCACGGTATACCTGATTTAGATTTGGATTGAAATGTGTTGTATACCGTCGATTCGATTTTAATACTCGATATTGTTTTGTGCATCTTGTGCACCTGATTGGATTCTTGTGCATATCAAATTCACCCGATATTGTTGTCGTGCACACTCGTTGCACTGGACAGATGCTTTCGTGCACACCCATTGCACGTAGTTTTGGGCTTTTGTGCATATTGTGGCACCTGTATTTGGATTTGATTTCCATGCGCACCAGACGCATTTGATTATTGGATACGCCTTTTGAGGCTGATTTTGCTTTTGAGCACTTTGTTTTCATGTTGGGCACTATATTGTGTAGTAGCCAAACAGGAATGATCTGAGGACAGTATCTGAGTACTCTGCATGCATTAATAGATTACCAAAAGGGTTTTGAAGAGGAGCTATAGTCTCGCTATTTCCTACGTGTCCGTGAGCGACACGAACCTTATAAAGGAAAACCTTTTGGGATATTTTGAAAACGACGGAACGTATATTTAGCAAAACATATATGGACATATATTATTATTTTAAACTGAGAATCCGTCATTTATGCCGTGAGTTACGCATCACACAAAAATTTAGAAAAGATCTTTGCATGTGTTTTATTCAAATTTTGGAGTTTTCAAAGATGCATACTATACACGTATTATAGTATTTGACTAGTGTATATTGGATTTCAGTAGTGGATTTCGAGATCTACATCTCTATTGTAACTCCGAGGATATGCGTGCAAATCCGATAATTTGCGTGACACTTGACGGAGTTGATTTTGAGTTTCGTACTCATTTTCATGCTCACTTGGCGCGCAGTGTTATTTCTGCGTTTTCCATGATTTCGGAGCCCCATTATTTTGAGCCGATTATTGAAATGTTTTAGATTTTGGGGGTTTAAATTTAAATTCAGGGACCAAATTTATTTAAAGGGGGAAGACTTTAATATTTCAGAAAATATAAAACATTATTTTTGGAATTTAATATTAAAATAATATTTTTCCCGAAAACTGCCCGATTTGCGAAATTCGGGTTTTCGGAAAAGGATATAAATATATAACAATAATTGTGAAATAAATAGAAATTAAAATGATTTATTTATTTAATAATATATTTAACGGATTTGGCAATTTTAAAATTCATTATATGCAATTTTGATAAAAACCCAATTAGTGCACTGCTAATCGCGATTAAGCCAAATCCACATTTCTACAGCTTTTCATGGTTAGTGCACCATGACATGTTTCATTTGGTTACATGTTATTTCATTTATGGTTTTATATGGGTGTATGTGTTCATTTTGGTGAGAAAAAGAAATGATAAAAAAGAAAGGGTAAAAGGGTAATATTGAGAGAGAGTGGGTGAGAATAAGAGAGGAGAGAGAGGGGCTGCCTCATTCCATCACCCTCCACCATTTTCTCATCTTTTCCTTCATCTTCCTCAATCTCATTCCCTCCACTTCACCCCTAAAGATCATCTAAAAATATCCACCAAAATCCTATACCCCTTTCACAAAAAAGGATCACCTCTTCAATCTCTACCCAATGGACCAAGAAATGTGGGGTTTTGACAACCTTGAGGAGCTAGGGTTTTTCATGGGTTGCCTAATGGAGGAATAATTCTTCCATTTAGTTTAATTTTAGCTCCTTTGCATTCTTGTATAGTTTAGAGGTTGATTGTGTGTGGAATTTTGATCTTAGAAAACCCTAGTAAAGGATTTGAGTGTTTGTTTGAATTGGATAATACCTAGTGGCTGTTAACTAGACTTGGGTGCTGTTTTAATGACCTGGACCAGAGCTTAGAAACCAAAACACGGATTTAGAAACCCCGATATCGGATAAATGTGTGAATTGTGAGGGTATTATGGAATCTAGAGCAACCCGGGGACACTAGAAATAATTTTGCGAATACTGGGAGTCATGCAGGCACCTAGGAAGCTACCACTGAGACCCGAGCCCCTAACCCAAAGACCAGGCCGCAGATTTAATCATTCTGGCCGCAATTTGCGGCCAGAGTAGAGGGAATTGATTCATTTTGGTTCTGGGGTTCTTTTAGATGTAAATTAGACCCTCCATGTATGCAGAATTGACCAATTTGGCCTGGGGTAAAATCTGGGAGCATTTTGGTGTGTTTTTGGCTATGATTTCCGTATTTTGAAATGTTAATTCTAGAAATTTGGATTTGTTTTTGGTTGTTGGATGTTTGTACATCGACAACAGGGGTTGTTTGATTGTTTTTGCACGTATAGGCCATAGGTTCTAACCTATGAGCGCACCGTGCGCCGTATCGGTTTTCCGCCTTGATTTTAATACGCATTGCTATGGTTTATTATTGTAAGTACCTTCGCATGGATTCTGAGAAGACAGAGCGTGGCGTCATCGACTTCGGCGAACAAGAACCAAGTTGAGTAGATCTATATCTACCGGGGAAGTCGGGTGGATGGCGTATAGCACCCCCGCAAACTTTTGATGGAAAACCGATTTATAGAATATGGTTAGGAAACCTAGATTAGGAAACTAGGGTTAGAATGAGATAGCTACGAAACCATATTAGAAACTAGAGGATAGTTAGAATGATACGTTACGACTATCATAGGATGTCGTTTAGCGATATTACAGCCGATTGTACGGTTCAGATGTGTATGTTAGATTAGATACTTATACTTGTAGTGATTGAATGTTTATGCAATTCGATTTGATAGGTGATTTAAATGCGATGAAAGAATATAAGACTGATATGATGACATGATGATGTGATGGTATACGGATGCGAGTCGATCGAGTTGATTTATACCCTGCCGGCCCCCTAATATGAGATTATTGCGGATGTGAACCGGGATATAGGCATATAGATATACATACATTTATAGAATGTTGTGAATCATGGAGGCCGTATGTGATATTAGGCCGTGCCCTCTTTTGTCGTATAGGATGATAGGATCCCTATTAGTATAATGCCGCCGCACGATGATATTCCGTGCGTGATGAGTTTGACTTGATGATTGATCCTTACCCTTGACTAGAGATTTCCGTACGATGGATGATACCGTACGTGATGTTACTGGGCTAGGTGTCGATTGATAGATTCACCGACTCAAACATATGATAGTTACGTATACCTTATAGCTTTTAGCTGATGATTTACCTTATGCTGCATTCATGATATTATTATTGCATCGCATAGACCTGTGATAGTACACCTACACCATTATCGATGATGCGTATGTCACACGTACACAGTTTATAGGCTCACATACTTCATCATCGATAATTGCCATGTCACTACACAGTAGGATTGCTGCATTATGATATGACTCTTCGCATAACCTGCTTGCACACATATACATTCAAACATTCATACTTGCGAATATACACATTTTTATATCCATATTCGTGCTCGTATACATTGATACATCCATACTTGCGGATATACACATTTGTATATCCATATTTGTGCACACATATGTTGGTACATCTGTACTTGCGCATATACATATTGTACCTACATAGATAACTGGTGCTATTGTAAAATTGGGAACCGCATGTTATATTTTAAAAACTGGAATGATTTTAAAAGAGCGGTTTTCCCTTAATATGTCATATCACTATTCCATGTTGCATGATACACGATATGCTTACATTTCTATTATATGTCGCACACATCATACTCTATTATTGTACGCATTGAGATATGCTGTTTTCATAAGATTTCTGGATTTGAGAACTGTGGACATTTTAAAAGAGATTATGTGTTGTTTTAAAACCCGGTTTCTCTTTATATGATATTTCAGTGCGTCCACCATGTGTTTTCTCGGTTCTGACAGCGACATGTGAAACCCGATTCGAGGAGGCGGATGAGGCCGATTGCGGATACATGGTGGACCCGGTATTGTACCCTGGGGCGAGAACGAATCGCTATGCAGTAAGCGGTGAGCCTGGCAGAGGGACTACTACCTACCGGTAATAGTATTTAGGCTCGGCGGATATCCGGAGGATACCGACCGGAGTCGAGAGATGATAGGGGCCGACCCGGACTGCCGGAGCCCGTGGGCCGATCCGGACTGCCGGAGCCCGATATATGGGGATTTACGTGCCGATGCTGGGCACGGTTTTCATGATGTTTTCGAGTGTCGATGCTAGGCACTCGGGTTCAATGATTTGATGTGTTGGGAGGGACACCGCTGATATATATATCCTCATACTTTTATGCACACTCTTTTATGATATTTATATGCATGATATTGTTGCGTCAGTGGTTGACGCGTGGACTAGATCCACATACATACATACATACACCGATTCTACTATTGGAGATTATGCATATGCTTATAGACATTGATTTATAGGTGGACGAGATCCACATATCTGCATGCATTGATTATTACTGTTGGATGTTATCCACATGCATATAGGTATTGAATACCTTGTTGGCACATATACGACCCGGTCACCCTAGATATCATAGTATTACCTTATGATATAGTTGACCTAGGAGTCGTAGTTTATTCGATTTCTACTTGTAGATATATTTCTATTCACGAGTTGGCAACTCACCCCCGTTGTGCCACAGTTCTTGCAGGTTGACCGCTTGGATCAGTAGCGGCTTCGCTGGCACACAGTCCCATTTGAGTGTTTTGCATTAATAGGTGGGACATTTGTATCGTACTCACTCTTGTATTATATTTCATATTGTATCTAGTTAACTCCATCAATCGATCAAAGTTGTAAATTGTATAAGTGATGAGACTTAGTGAGACTCGTAGTTGTGAGATTTGAGCGATGGGTTTTATATTCACTTTGGGGGTTATATCTTGCTCATTTCTTTATCTTTGTGGTGAACTTCGCCGTTGGGCGTCGTATATCTATTTATGCTGTATTGTGTGGTTGTGATCCGCCGTTTGGCGACGAGCTAGCTCCCGCTTAGGGATGCCATTATTCTTATTATGTATTTGTGGTTTTGGATCAAAATATGCAAAGGAGGTGCTGCCAAAATTTTAAAAAGACGAAATATGTTTTCAAACTAGTAAATTTCACTTGCATCATTCATGTTCCTTTTCTTTGCATTAAGAAAACTTGATTTCATTATACCTTTATTTCAAAACCTCACCTCCTTTATTTTTTCTTAAAAGGTTTAGATTTATGGGTTTCAGCTTACTTGAATTCCGTTACGCCTTTAGACGTTGCGTGGTTCAAGTGCTGGTCACGAGCTAATATTTCGAGTCGTGACAACGCTATGTAAGCGTTTGGAGCTTTCGGTATATAGCTCGGCTCACTAATGAGAAAATGGGACCCCGTATTTAATCGCATAATATGGTGCAGCGCGCTGCGAATACCCTCCTCTGTAGCAGCCGGCTCGACTAAGAATGCATCGAGAGGAATACCCTGATAATAACCCAACTGTTGAGAGAAGCAGTGCTGGTTGTACCTCATAAACAGTACAGAGGCGTTCTGTCTGAATACTAAAAAGCCCGGCCATAGAATATAAGTGCAAGATTTCCTGAGCCCTCAACGTGGAAGCCCCGTCTTTGAAAGTGTCACGCAACGGTTGCACCACCTTAGTAGATTCCTTGCCGATAGTCAAGACTCTATCGACAAAGGTCATGCTTTCCCCAACCATGCACGGGCGGAGGACCAGTCACCGAGCCTCTCGCTGCGACAGGTCTGACGCAAAAGCGTTAACCAGATACATGACCCAAGGAAAGTTGTAGCTGTCGTAGAAGCGGGGTCGTTTGTGAACACCGAAAGCACCTAGCACATGCATCTTGATTCACGACATGAAGTAGTGCAACGGAAGATGTACGGGCTTTACCCCCGGCTGAGCAGTGTCTGCCGCTAAGCTCAGGTCATGAGATAGATGAGCTAGCCCTGCGATCCCAACGGCCACACGCATCCCTGCGATCATGCGGTGGACCGGATAAAAGACGAACGGCCTCATATAGCACGGATGCATCGGAAGCACAAACCAATTCAACCACAGGCCGATAAACCCCAGAAAGAAGGTCTTTTCGTAGACGTCTGGAGCAGCGAGCTCTACGAAAGGGATGACCAGAACGTCTGGAATGAAGAAATTCTTTAAATCTGCCTTTGCCATCGGCAAGTTATCCAAACCAAAACCGAACGGGTCGTCAAGCTTGGCGAATTTCGTGGCTTGTTTTGACAAGACATCTGGACGAAGAAAGCGGGCGATGAAATCTGCAAAGCCGACTCTGTGCCCTCCAGACTCTAAGAACAAACTCTCATAAATGTTCGACACCTTGATTAGGCTCGGGAACCGGTGTTGAATGGCATTCTCTGGAGTAAGTCCCATCACTACTGATTTGGTGGCAAAGATATACTCATCAGGGGGAAGTATCTCCTCGTAATGTTCCCCTCTGATGGGTAAGCCGGAAATTTCCGCAAACTCCTCCAAGGAAATTGAGAACTCCCGATCCAATAGAAGAAATGTGTGGGTTGGGATGTTCCACTTTTCCAGAAAAGCCTTGACCCACCATACATGAGGCTCGGAATATTGAAAAAGGGATGCATAGATTGCAGGATACAACCCAAGCTTCAACAGCAATGACTTCTTGGCCGAAAGGATATACCGAGCCTACTGTAGGTAGCCGGCTAAATGGCGAGGAGTCAATCCTATAATATAAACTTGCCCTAAGGGTGCGACTGCCCTTGGCATATGCGCCGCCCCAAAATGTCCAAAGCCATCGGTGGTTGTACGGGTATTGATGTCATGGAGGGCTGAAGGCAACCCTCCGAGGTCCAGTTGACCTCTTCTCGGCATAAGTCACTTGAGGTGAATCAGCGTAATGAATCGCTGAAATTGGCTCTGAGGGTGCTGCACAAGAAAATCTTCACCAACCCAGAATAATCTGATTATACTACGACCCCCACAAGTGAAGAGATTTCTGCTCCAGGTCATGATCTTTAATAAGCACAAAGACTTCTCGATCCACAGGCGCGTCAGCAAAAGCGCTCTCTGAACATAGGAAAGGGAAGGAAGAGTCGAAATCTATAGCACCTGCACAAAAGGAGAAGGTTCATCTATTTGACGTTATGTTCAAAACTTTGACGCTCTTTGATACTTAAAAATTTTGTACGGCATTGCAGTGCAAAAGAAAGGGACAAGGGAGGACCCACAAAGTTAAGGTAACGCCCCATCATTGATGGGGCGGTCACTCATTAAAAATAGAATTCTAAAAGGATTCTCTTTTAATGAGAAATATCATTAGACTAACGAGTTAAACTCCCTCGAGAGCTGTGCTCTGCAAACAGATTTCACATCTGTCAGGAAAATTAAGGGGGAATAAAATTCCCTAAAATTTCTTAGAGCCGTGCTCTGTAAAACAATGGGGTAATATACCAGAACCCTCAAAAGCAAAGTTTTTAAACAGAGTAAAATCCCAAGATCTCTAAGATTTCTAAGAAAAATCCTAAAAACTCTAAGAGTTCTTTATGAAAGATGAGCAAAGCTCTGATCAACGGGTTAAGAAACCATAAAACATATTTTTAAGATCTACGATCTAAGAAAAGCAAAACTCTGTTATGGGTTCGATCATAATCCTTACCAAGTTTTTGGTAAAGTTCTGACTCTAAAAAAGTTTACTTAGGCAGAGATCTAAGCTCTGGAAAGAGAATTAAATTCTCAGAAATAAGAAGTTTAGAGAAGATGAACAGCAGTCATCTCAAGGGCCAAAAGCCCTACGTATAAGCACAGAGAGACGGTTCCACTTCCGAGAAGTTCCAACGGTGGAAAAGATGCCACCGCTGCACTCACGTGTGAGCCACGTGAGCGCAGCAGTGGGGACATTTGTTTCCCCACTAAAAGAGCAAAGCTCTGTTCAAAACTCAAGAGGCAGCGCCTCACGTGTCTGCCACGAAGGCGCCAACGCCAGAGTTAAAAACTCTCAAATGAGCAGCGCTCGTGTGCAAAGCACACAAAACACAAGAGGCGGTGCCTCACGTGTCTGCCACGAGGGCACCGGCACCAGAGTTAAAAACTCTCAAATGAGCAGCGCCCGTATGCAAAACACACAAAACTCAAGAGGCAGCGCCTCACGTGCCGGCCATGAGGGCGCCAGCGCTAGAGTTAAAAACTCTTATTGACGCCGCACGTGCACAGTACGTGAGCGCCGGTGCGTAATAGAATTAAATTCTACTCTCTGTTAAACAGAGCCGTTGGATCAAAGATCCAACGGAGATGATAAACCATCAGAATGCAGAATTAAATTCTTTTGAGGAAATATTCCTCAAATCTTTCTAAATAAGAAAGATTACCCTCTGTAAAACAGAGTACCGTTAGATTAAAAATCCAATGGTGATTAAAAAATCACCGATCTACAGAATAAATTCTGTGTGGGAAAATATTTCCCTAATCTTATTAAAAACAAGAAAAATACCTTCTGTAAAATAGAAGCCCTTGGATCAAATATCCAATGGTGGGTGAAATTCCTAAACCAATTAAGATCTCTCAATGAAAGATTTCTTCAACTAATCAGCAGACTTGCCTCTACTATATAAAGGACCCAAGACTTCAAATCTAATACAGAGGAACCCCCTCCCCCCATAAGCTTTGAAAAAAAAGTAGAAAGCTTCAGAAAAGAAGAGAGAAGAAGATCTCCCTTCTCAAAAAAAACTCTAGGTAAATAAAAAAAGAAGAGAGATCAAAGCATCTCTTTAGCCTATTGAAGAGTTTAATCCTTTTAAAAAGAAGAACTTAGTTCTTTCTCTGGATCTAATATCCGCAAGACAAGTCTCCCACCAGTTGAGAATTTAATTCTCATTAGGATGAACTCGTTCTTGGAGATCAAAAATTCAGAAAAGAACAAGGAAATTGAACTCCTCAGAACAAAATATACAAAGAAAAGAACTCAGCGCCCAACGCCTCACGTCCCCTCACGTGGCGCTAAAAAATAAGGAGTGCTTAGCACTCAGTGCTGGCGCTCAGTGCCCAGCGCCTCACGTGCCCCTCACATGGGCGCTACAAAATAATGAGTGCTTAGCACTCAATGGCTGGCGCTCAGCGCCCAGCGTCTCATGTGCCTCTCACGTGGGCGCTACAAAATAAAGAGTGCTTAGCACTCAGTGGTGCGGCGCCCAGCGTCTCACGTGACCCTCACGTGGGCGCCAAAGAACATAAAAGTGTTTGGCACTCATCATTTAGCGCCTAGCGCCTCACGTGCGTCGCATGTGGGCGCCATAAAGAGTGCTCAATACTTCATATAGAGACAAAAGAAAAGAGGGAGTAAAGTGTGAGCATCAGAACTCACATAAGTGTTCAGCAGTTTTTACAAGAAAAGGGGACTGAGCCCAAACCTGTGCTTAGCACTTCTTTCAAATAAAAGAAAACTGAGTTGGTCAAGCCCAAGTTGGCTAGGTCACTAATTCAGATCAATTGAGCCCATGGGTTCATTGCTTCCCAAATGTAACACATGATATCCAAGATAATGTTCATCCCATATTTCCCAAGTTAATCTTAGTCCCCCAAAAATGGCTAATGATTCTTAGATGGTCCACCATGATCTCTTCTCTCAGACACGGGAATTGGTTCAAGGGTACATCTCTCCATATTTATGACGCATGTCGTTGTAATTCCTCAACGTCTTTAGAGAGATGATGGGTCCTAACAACCAACTGCTTTTGGGTGAACTTCCCAAGCTGACGTGCACACCTTAAACCAAATCACGCCCCAAATAGGTGTATCCCACATCATCGCCGTACATCCCGTCACGTAACAAATACACGGGCAGAAAATGGTGATCTACAGACCAAAATGTCCTAAAACTGACTACGGATTGTAACGTCCTTAAACTAAAACCCCCACCTCAAAAATGGTGATATACAGACCGTAACGTCTTCAAACTACTACGGACCGTAATGTCCTTAAACTAAAACCCTCACCTCAAAAATGGTGATCTACAGACCGTAATGCGCTCAAACTACTACGGACCGTAATGTCCTTAGACTAAAACCCTCAACGCAAAAATGGTGATCTACGGACCGAAACATTCTTAAACTAAACCCTCACCTCAAAAATGGTGATCTACGGACCAAAACGTTCTTAAACTAACAACGGACCGTAACGTCCTTAAACTAAAACAATAGAGCCCAAATGCTCTTTTGTTAGATCTGAATGATCTTAAAACCCTGTTAAGTAGATCTTAGTCTCAAATTGGACTAACATATCCTTACAAAAATTTAAGTCGATCATGATCTCAAAACAGATTAATGATCCTTAAATCAACCCAAACCCAAATCTAAGATATACAGATTTGGACTAATCCTCGCCCTATGGGCGACAACATAAATTAGTCTCCGTATACAATCCACGGGCGACCAAAAATAAAACAAACACACACGACACGAAGTGAACTTCTGGAGCAAGAGAAAGTGGTTATCGCGATGCGATAATGTAATTAATTGTAGGGGCTTGCCCCTGCAGGGAAGAGCGTCCCCACAATCAAAAACCCATCGTAAACGAGAGGGGATATGACGAAATCTGCTACAACGGCCGCATCCGTCCAAACCTCCGATATACGGTGCCATAAATCAACTTGGCATCTTCGGAGAGGTGGACGGATAAACCTGTTCCCTCATAAAATACAAGGAAAAACCCCAATTGGGCATCACGTGCGCACACGTGATCGGGGGTCACGTGCCGACACGTGATGGCTTCCTGAGGGCTCTGAAATGATAAGAATTGAATCTTAATCAAATGGGTCACGTGCCCACACGTAATGGGCCTTTAAACCCACTGAAAAGAATTAAAAGTATAATAAAACAACAAGGAAAAACCCCAATGGGGCATCACGTGCCCACACATGACCAAGGGTCACGTGCTGACACGTGATAATTCCTGAGTTCTTTAAAATAACAGAATTAAATTCTGGTTAAATACTTAATCCATGGGTCACGTGCCATCACGTGATGGGGTCTTAAAAACTCTCTGAGATAAAGGAAAGAAAACCCTAAATGGGGCATCACGTGCCCACACGTGATAGGGGGTCACATGCCAACACGTGATAGGTTCCTAAAGATCTCTAAACTAATAGAATGGTCAATCAGTGGGATCACGTGCTAACACGTGATAGGCTCTTAAACCTTCTGAACTAATAGATTTAAATTCTAATTAAGGGAAATTAAAAACCCTAGTTAAAAAAATATTTTCCTAGATCTTTCCAAACAAAAAAATTGCGCTCTGTAAAGCGGAGCACCGTTGGATTAAAAATCCAATGGTGATTAAAAATCACCAATTTATAGAAAGATTCTATACAAGGAAAGATTTCCCTAAAATTTGCCAGGAATAATAGATAAAATATCTTTTGGATTAAAAATCCAATGGTGAATAAAATTCACTGATTGATCTAAAAGATCATGTTGGTTACAAAATCAATTAAAATCTTTCAATGAAGATTGACTAAACAAACTGATTCTTTTCTTTCTCCTATAAATAGGAGCCAAGAAGAAGAGAGAGAGAAAAGAGACAACAACAATAGAGGGGAAAAAAGAAGACAATTTAATTCTCCAGAGAGAAAAGAAGATTTCCTTAGAAGAGAAAGAAACCCTAGGTGAGAAAGGGAAAGAGATCATAAGCTCCAAAAAACAAAAAGAGAATTTAATTCTCAAACTAAGAGTTTAACTCTTTTGAATAAGAACTTAGTTCTTCCTCTGATTAAAGATCTGCAGAAGTAGATCTCCCCATAAGTTGAGAATTTAATTCTCATCGGGGAGATTCTGCCATGCAGATCCAAAACTTAGAGGGAGAATTCAGTTTAAAGAATTTAATTCTTCCAAATACATGGGAATTTAATTCCTATAAATAAAATTAGAGTTTAACCCTATAAAATAATTTAATTCTTCCAAACACATAGGAATTTAATTTCTCTAAATAAATTAGGGTTCAACCCTACAAAAGAATTTAATTCTTAAACAAGGGACTTAAACTTTTCATGCACGTAAAAGCATCAGTATCCAACCTGATCACATGTGTCCACGTGACTCCCCTCCTCAGTGATCAAAAGAGAACGAATGAAATTGGGTCACGTGCTCCCACATGACCCTTGGATAAATTCCTCAAAATAGAGAGAACAAAGCAAAGGCAGAACAGACTTTAGGAACCCTCACGTGTCCCCACGTGATCCCTAACAAATCTTGTTAATATCCGGTGCATGGGTGCCCATCACATGCCCACACGTGATGGCCATGAAGACTAAAAGTGTTTAACACTTATTTGAATATTCTGAGAATAAAATAAAGGAATCTTAGCCCAATCCTAGGGCGCCTCACGTGTCCTCACGTGAGCGCCTCATTTTTCTAGTGTTTAACACTATTTTAAGCACTGCATCCTTAGTGTTTAACACTATTTTAAATGCATCACGTGGGAACACGTGATCGCCAAATATGTGCTAGTGTTTAACACTATTTTCAAATAGTCTTAGCCCAAATTGGATAAGTCTTCCAGAGGCAAGACTCTCCTTTTGACTGAGCCGCAAATATACCCTTGTCTTCCAAAATTGATCATCTCATATGGCATATGAGTGCTCAGCACTCAATAAAAGATAAAAATATGGTCAGAACCCAGACCCATGCTTAGCATTGCTAAATAATGGGGGGCTGAGCCCAGACAAATGTTCAACAGTCCAAACAAACGTCCAACATCTTAAACCTAATTGGACTTAGCCCAAGTTGGCCATAAGTCCTCAATTCAGATTTAACTGAGCCCATGTGCTCATAATCTAATTAATTGATTTTAGTCCCAAATTGGACTACAGATTTCCAAATCAACATTGGTTCAAGGGTACATATCTTCACTCCTTTGATATTTGTCGTTGTAATCCTTCAACGTCTTCAGAGAGGTGATGGGTCCCGATAACCAATCATTCCATAGACTGTAGGGTCCTTAAACTCATGGACTAGGATGTCCTTAAACTTTATAGACTATGATGTCTTTAAACTATGGACTGTGGGGTCCTTAAGCTCATGGACTATGATGTCCTTAACCTTTACAGACTATGGTGTCTTTAAACTGGACCGTAATGTCCTTAAACTAACGTTGGACCGTAATGTCCTTAAACTAACAATGGACCGTAATGTCCCTAAACTAAACAATAGAGCCCAAATGCTCTTTTGTCGGATCTAAACGATCCCGTTAAGTTGATCTTAGTTTGAAATTAGACTAACGTATCCTTAACAAATGTTTAAGTCGATCTTAGTTTCAAATGAGACTAATGTATCCTTAAACCCAACCCCCAAACCAAAATCTAAGAAGATACGGATTTGGACTAATCCATGCCCTACGGGCGACAACATAAATTAGTCTCCGTATACAATCCATGGGCAACCAAAAACAAAACAAACACACATGACACGAAGTGACCATCTGGAGAAAGAGAAAGTGGTTACCGCGATGCGGTAGCGTAATTAACTGCAGGAGCTTGTGCCTGCAGGGAAGAGCATCTCCACAATCAAAAACCCCTCAACGAGGGGGAATCTGATAAAGTCTGCTACATCGGCCACATCCGTTTAAACCTTCGATACATGGTGTCATAAATCAACTTGGCATCTTCGGAGAGGTGGACGGATAGCACCAATTAGCATCTGCCCCCAAATTCAGGCAAGACAAACCTACGCGGTTCTGTCTCTGTATTCGGAGGAGAACAGATTCCGGCATGCCCGGTAGGACCTTTTCCTCTTTCCACTCCACACTTCGTGTGTCATGTTTTTCCCGTGATCAGATAATCGCGGTGTGTATGTTTGTGGTTGCCCTTAGGGGAGGGGATACTGAAATCGGCGCTTCGTCTCTATGAAGAATGGCATTTGTTCCCACCTTAGCAACTCAGGCTCTGTCATATCTGGTAGAGTCAAGTACGGGCCACTTGTAGGCTCAAATATCTGCAATCCGGCTCTTAAAGAAATCAACGGGCTTCTCTTTGGGTCGATGCTCCCACCTCCCACCCTCGGTGCCTCAACGCCGATGGAGGAAGCCCAGAGGAAATCTGTCTTCCACAGACTGGTTCCCCAAGCTGCAACTTTGCCAACAGAATCAGTCCTCCAACAACTGGCACCTACCAAGGAGCAAGGTCGACGCAGGGGGCAGAATATTTAAGCTCTCAAAGGAAACATGGGGTAGGCTCGGCAAAATCCTGAAGCTAGTCAAATCCCGGCCGTAAGAAACGGTCGACGTCGATATCAACATCATACAAAATGAGCTGGAGGCAGTTCTCCATATGGTCCTGTTTCAACCCGAGTGCTGAATGTTGTTGTTCCAACTGGAAACAGCTTCAAATTATTATGAAGGGTCAGACAAAGTTCTTCTACCGCAATATTGAAGAAGTCTCTGCAGTCCATGAAGATCCCACGAGAGCAGAAACCAGTTCGCTCCCTGAGACAAATTTCCTCATCTATATATAAGGTGTGGAAGAAGGTGAAGGGGACTCACCCCAAGACGGATCCTGATACAGCGGTTCCTCCCAAAACCAAAGCGGCTTTTTCCAACAAGAGGCCCTATAAAGCTCAAGTGCCCGAAGCCAACTCCAAAGGCCAAAACTCCAAACACCCCAAGCCTGGGGGCATGGTAGTTCACATAGTTTATGTGGTAAATTCGAAAGACAGCATTCGAGTGGTATTCCGAACTCCCAAATAACTCTGTCAAGACATTTGCAAAGATGAAGTTGCTATTTACCCAGCGTTTCGCAAGCGCTAGAGAACGCAACCTAATCACGGCATTGATCAATTCCAAGGTAAAGCCTAGAGAAACATGGGTTCAGTACGCGATACGGTGGCGGAATTTATGGTCGAAGTGCGAGCAGCGCATCGAGAAGGCGCCTGCGGTAGGCATGTTCGTAGGAACCCTTGACCCTCAAGCGACCATTTCACAATTCATTATGTTCTTCAAGCCAACTACTTTCCGGGCCTTAATTGACAAGTTGGCCCAAATGGACCAGATGGGCCACAGGCCTTCCTCTTCGAAGCCGGAGCCACGGAATGAAAAAAGGAAAGGGAAAGCCACCTTCGTCGCCAATGCTCAACAGCAGCCCAGTGGCCCAAAACTAACAGATCGCCTAGACGAGAGACGGCGATTCTTTAATGAGAAAATTAAGCGTCCTTATTCTTTTCCCTGGGACAAAACGAGGAGATTGTTCGAGCTGGCGGTGCGTAATAGGCTCATCAACTTACCAGATCCAAAACGCCCATTGCAACCCGGTGAGGCTAATAATCCCAATTATTGCCCCTATCACCAAGCGATAGGCCATCCAATCGAAGATTTCTTCATCTTCAAAGGGTGGATTGAGAACCAATACCAACAGAGCAAATTCGCACTGTCCGAGAATTGGAAAGTAAACCTGCTCCAGCCGCACGCTCTTAAAAAGGCGGACACACCGGGGGTATCATGCTCCTTTGTCGAAAAAGCTCCATGGGAGATCGCTCTTCCAACCAAAACGAAAAGAATATTGAAGGATCTCCAAGCATGCCCAGCGATCAGGTGGAAAAATCAGCTAGAACCCAAAATCATCGAGGGAATGTTGAAGCCGCGCCTGACGCCAAAGATTGGTAGCGATAATCAAAAAGCTCAGGTCCAGCCGTCAAAGCCTTCGAAGAAAAAAAAGAAAACCAAAAAGCCCATGAAGCCTGCTGATAAGCGCACGGATCTGCAAAAACATATCGACGCGTTGGAAGAATACAACCAGAAGACGCGAACCCCGGTCACACTCCAAGAATTTCTCAGCCATGTCCTTAAGGACGAAAAGGATGATAATGGAGAAGACTCGTCGGATGAACCTGAGGATTATGTGGCAAGCTGCCATGTGATCTCTCACTCATCGATAGATGGTGAAGAAGCTCCTGACGCAGAGAAACTGAGGGCAGATCCTGAGCTGGGCTTTTAGGACCATCAGACGAGATGATTGATGCATTCCTGAACGAAGCTCTTCTGAAAAACAAAGCTAATCGAGAGCGCAAAATGGCCATATTTGAAAAGGACAAACGCCGGCAACTGGACGAAAGGTTTGAAACACTCCCACCAGATCAGAGCGCATCCGCCGCAAATAAAAGCAGGTTCAAGACAAGGAAGAGGTTCGCCAAAACCATATCGATAGGAATGAAGCTGGCCTCTTTTAGAGAAAATTCTCCTTGCGGTATACGCTTTAATGAAGAGGATGTGCATCCTAATTACTGTTTATATCATCAAAGGATTGCGCACCCCACCGAAGAGTGCAACGCCTTTAAAGATTGGTGGCAAGGGTATGTCGATCACAGGCAGTACTTCAAGAGGATGAAGCGTGAAGCTTGTCGACAGCAGAAAAATGTGACAGATGAACGAGGAAGAGCTGCCGGCAACTGTCACATGGTTGATGGCAAGAGATCGCAAGTTCTCACCTTCAGGAGTGATTCTGAAGAAGAAATGGCTCTTAGCCCTCTCTTCAAAGAATCCACCTCAGGAAAAGAGGAAGAACCGAAGAGCTGCGAGAACATTCAGCTGTGCAATCGCACATTACCTGAAAAGAATCTCGGACCCGTAAACAAGGGGTCGAACAAAAAGGATAAGGGAAAAGAAAAAGTCCCTGAGGATATCACCCTCGATGACCAAGCCGTCGAAGAGCTGACAGCCAAGGATCCGTCCAAGAAAAATAAGGTAGATTACAACGTTCTGGAACACCTGAGGAAGATACCCTCACAGCTAAGCATTCTCGACGCCCTTCTGCTATCCAAAGAGGCGAGAGATTCTTTGATCAAGGAACTACAACAACCCGAGCAGTTCCAAGCTTTCCTCGCCGAAGAAAAGATGAAGGACTAGCTGGAAGAAGTGCACACGGCCGATATCACCTTCGGCGATGAAGATCTCCTCCTCGGGACGTGCGAGCATAACCGTCCCCTTTATGTCTCTGGATACTGTCATGATATTAAGATAGGCAAGATCTTGGTTGACAATGGGTCCTCTGCCAATCTCCTCAATGTAAGAGTGTTGAAGGAAATCTGTATGAGCGTTCAGCACCTCGCTCGTGATAAAATCACCATCTCCGGGTTCGACTCCCAGTCATCACGGACGCTCGGGTCTGTGATATTGACGTTACGCTTTGGGCTGCTCATCACGGACATCAAATTTCACGTCATTGACGCTAAGACATGTTACAATGCTTTGCTCGGCAGGCCTTGGTTACACGAGTACAACATCATCCCTTCTACACAACATCAGTGTATGAAGTATTTCAAGGATGGTCTCGAGTATACTGTGACAGAGGAAGTAAACCCATTCTCCGTGAATGAAGTTCGAAAGTACGAAGATGCAAAATACTTCTTACCAGATTTCGAAGACACGGAAAGATGCCATAAACCGAAGAACAAAGCTATCACCACTATTCCAGTCTTCAGGAGTGACACTGAGGAGGATTAAGAAATAGTTTATTCAGGGCCGCCCCAATGTAACAAGTCGGGACCATCCACCCCTATTCTGGTCTTCGGCAGCGACTCGGAAGATGAGGTCAATACCGTATTTTTTGTGAGTCCATCAATACAAGCCTTCACTGGCGATGATCGGAATTTGCAAATTGCCATGGTTCCGCAAGAGCATTACAAAGAGCTTGACGCGCTTGGTACCTATAGTGTGCAGGAACTGCAAACATTCTACGCCCCTTCAAGGCGAAGAGATGAAAAGGCGATCCTCTTTTATCAATCCACGAAAACCAAAGTGTAAAAAAAATTCTGGCATGGTGACGATTCGACACTTGATAGACTTCAGCCCATCCGACTGCCCAGATACTACACAGAAGGATTGAAGTGGCTGTTAAGGCGCCAAGGCGTACCCCTTAAGCAAATCACGCGACAAGCCCAGTTCTACAACAGGATCTGGAGCATCCCTGGAACTCAGCGAAAATTGCCCAACGGGAGAATGGAAACAATCGGGCTTGGATATGTTCAATCCAAGAAACGGAAGCAATTACATGGCTGCTACGTTATACATGACTTTGACGAAGAAGGAGATGTTCTGTTAAAAGACGCTAACCCTGAACCAAAACGAGGTCCCGCCAAGAAAATGCCAAGTCCGTCATTTGAAGAACAGATGGACAAGCTAATAAGGGAAGCAAGTCAGAAGGTCCGGGACGACCATATTCGTGAAATGGCCATTTACGAGAAACCCAGGACGCAGCGCCTCCTTCAACAGGCCGCGGAGAATGACAATACTCTTCGTCGCCAACCCGTCATACAAAAGACCCGGTGCAGAGGCAAAAATAAACCAAAGAACGGAAAAAAAACGTTCGACAGCAGCATAGCGGGTCTAAGAAGCCACGCGATCGAGAATTGAGTAGCCGTGATCCGTCTCTTATAAAGAAGATGGGTCGAGCATATTCTTTTCCCCAAGACAAGACAAAGAAGATATTCGACCTTGTCATAAAATATCAAATGATGACACTCCCGGAGTCCAAACACCCCAAGCAAGCAGACAAGGTCTCTCACCCAGACTATTGCTCCTATCACCGAGCAATAGGACATCCTCTCGAAGACTGGTTCAACTTCAAGAACTGGGTCGAAGACCAATATCAACAAGGCAGGTTCGCTCTATCCAGCAGTTGGAGGATAACCCCGCCACAGAAGCATAAACCAAAAGTGACGTGTATAGCGAGAGTAAGACCAGATCAACATCGGTCTTGGAAACGATCTCGTACCTGTCACACGAAAACGTTGTCAGAAGAAGAACCCGAGAATATGGATGACTTTTCTTGGTGCTTTGAAAACGATGAAGATGAGTTGATCTCAGAATTTCCACCGGCGCCAAAAGAGCTGGAAGATGGGATACATACTACTGCAGATGACCTCAGAAAAATCGACTTGGGAACGGCAAACGACCCACGGCCGACGTTCGCCAGTAAACTGTTGTCTGAAGAAAAGGAGGCTACGCTTAAAGACGTGCTCATGCAGTATAAAGATTGATTTGCATGGAACTATTCAGAGATTTTGGGGCTCGATCCAGAGATTGTTGTCCACAAATTGGCGATTTCTCCAGACGTCAAGCCGATCAAACAAGCACCGAGAAAAATGTGGCTCGAGCATGAAATGAGAATCAAAGCCGAGGTCAAGAAGCTAATCGAATCCGGCTTCATCCAAGAAGTTCAATACCCTGACTGGATTGCCAACATCATCCCAGTGATAAAGAAAAATGGGATGGTGCGCATATGTGTGGACTTTCGGGATCTCAACAAAGGTTGCCCGAAAAATAACTTTCCAGTACCGGTCACTAAGCTGATGATAGATAATACGTCCACTCACGAAGTTTTCTCCTTCAAGGACGGCTCATCAGGATACAATCAGATAAAGATGTATCCCGAGGACCAGAAGCATACCGCTTTCCGGACCCCTTTGGGCATATTCTGCTACAAGGTGATGCTTTTCGGTCTAAAGAATGCCGGTGCCACCTATCAGAAGGCTACGACGAAGATTTTCGATGGCCACATACATGAAATCGTCGAATGCTATATTGACGACCTCGTAGTTAAAAGCAAATCATACGAGGAACATTTAGAGCATCTGAAGATCGTATTTCAGAGCCTTCGGAAATTCAACTTGAAGATGAACCCTCTCAAATGCGCGTTCGGAGTTTCCTCGGGCAAGTTCCTCGGATTCGTCGTCCGACACTGAGGCATCGAGATAGACCCGTCGAAGATCAAGGCGATCATGGAAATACCTCCGCCAAGGACTCTCAAGCAATTTCGGTCTCTCCAAGGAAAGCTCGCATATATCCGGCGATTTATAGCCAATCTCTCCGGCAAGTGCCGTCCTTATAGTCACCTAATAAAGAAGGGAACCCCGTTCGTATGGGATCGCAAATGCCATAGCGCACTGGACGAAATCAAGCAATACCTGCAGAATCCGCCAGTACTGGCCGCTCCCATTAAAGGAAAACCTCTCGTCCTATACACAACAGCCCTCGAAGGTTCCTTAGGCACGCTGTGGGCATAAGAGAACGACCAAGGGAAGGAGAGAGCCCTATACTATTTGAGTCGAGTTCTCCTGGGGGCAGAAAGCAACTACTCCCCCATCGAAAACACTGCCTGGCGTTCGGGATAACGAAGCTCAAACATTATGCTTTGGCACATGAGGTCCACCTCGTATCAAAAGTGGATCCTCTCAAATACTTGATGTCAAAAGCCCTACTAACAGGATGACTCGCTAAATGGGCCCTGCTCTTGATGGACTTCTCGATAACTTATTGTCCCCTCAAGGCGGTAAAAGGTCAGGCTATCGCCGACTTCCTCGCTGAGCATCCGATACCTGCCGATTCTCTTTTGAACTGCGAATTGCCCGACGAGCACGCGTTTGACATGATCGACGGAGAGAGAAGAGAAAATGATACCGATGGGAACTCTATTTCGATGGAGCATCTTCCATGAAGAAGCGCAAACAAAGCACCCCCATAATCAAATCAGGGGTAGGCCTCATCTTCGTAACTCCACAATGAGAGATAATGCGCTTTGCCTTCTCCTTGACAGAGCTAAGGACAAACAATGAAGCCGAGTATGAAGCCTTGATAGCAGGTCTTGAGATCGCTGTCGATATGGGAATTGAAATCCTCCACATATACGAAGACTCCCAACTGGTCATTAGCCAAGTAAATGGTGACTATTAGACGTGCAAACCAGAGTTGGTAAGGTACGACGAAAGGGTACAATAATTGCTGGCTCAAATTCCCACCTACGCCCTGTAAAGCATACCGCATGCAAAAAATAGCAAAGCGGATGCGTTAGCCAAACTCGCTAAAGAACTGGCTGACGAGAACCTCGATGACGTGAGGATCGTTGTGCGAAGCCGTCGGGTTCTTGCACCGGCAGAAATGTCTCCAGAGTCGTCTGAAGAAAAAAGAGCGATCAAGCAAACGGCCTTACAAATAAAAGACCAGGAAAAGGCTAAGGATTGGAGAGAAGTATTTATAGACTACTTCAAATCCCGTCGAACGCCTGAAGATGCGTCCTCAAGACATCAGCTCATGAAACGAGTTCTATCTTTTGCATTCGTCAATGATACTCTGTATAAGAGATCATTTGATTCTCTGTGGCTAAGATGCCTGGGACCTGAAGAGGCAAGGAGAGTCGTCCAAGAAACTCACGACGGACTTTGCGGTTCTCACCAAGCCGGGCTGAAGATGAAACTGAAGATCAAAAGGATGGGCTACTATTGGCCCACGATGATCCAGGACTGCCTCGAATACGCGAAGCAGTGCCACTCGTGCCAGACTCACGGAGACTTTGTCCATCAGCATCCAAATCCACTACATCCAACGGTGGCTAGCTGGTCGTTCGAAATGTGGGGAACCGAAATAATCGGGCCCATCGAGCCAGTATCGTCCAGAGGACATCGATACATACTGGCAACAACCGATTACTTCTCCAAGTGGGCAGAAGCAGTACCTGTTGGGATTCCTTAGCATATAGCCTAGGGTTTAAAAGCATCACGCATGCCACAATAAGAATTTTAAGGGGTGCTAAGCAATCAAACTACGAATCGTACTAGAAAACTAGGGTAACAAAAACTTGTAATCTAACATTACAAAGAGAAGTGAACTAGAATACAATCTTTGTAGATCCGGTCCTTCACTTCTAAAGCTCCGTGTTGACATCCCTTCGCTACGATTATCGAGCTCCCGAACTCTAGTGATGGTTTCCTTAGAGAAATGAACGGATTTACTCGTAGTCTTCGAGGCCAAAGATGATCTACGTCAAGAAAACTCAAACCCAAGCTAACCCTTCACTTGGTCATAAACTTTGTGAAGAGAACACCCTAAACTAAATGGTAAGTAGTAGAGGATGATGAAATAGGAAATGGGCTCACTTTAGATTTTATTTTCTCATTTGTTTTCACCACTTGCCAAAAACCTAGAAAGCTTTTGGGTTTTGGATGAAGAAGAAGAAGAAGAAGAACTCAAGAAAATAAAATTAAGTGGTGAATAATGGAATGAGGTTAGATTTGCAACTATGGTGAGTTTTGTATCATCAATAACTCTTGTAGATACTTAACCATAGCAAGGATAATGGTTAGGTTTATAAATATCTTAGTGTAAAACAAATTGTGTGGACTTTGTCAAAGCACACAACTAGCTTCCACAATTCCACTCACAATTTGAATTACTAAAGATAATTAAAATCCTAAACTTATCATGGTTATGGTGTAAGTCCTACACACTCAAGTTGCATATATAACCTTGCATGATACAATATATATATCACATATATATAATGTAACAAAAAGGTGAGAAAAAGAAAAAGTCAAGTGAGCAATATTAGTCAATGTAAATTCATATATCAAATATATAATTATACATTAAATCATTAAATCAACACTTGATTTAATGATCCGGCTATATCACATATAACCGACTAATATCAATAATATCAATTTACCGAATCAACACTTGATTCAATAACCCGGCTATGTCACATATATCTGGCCGATATCACATATCGCGAGAATATAATACGGTATCACATACTCGTATCAATCTCGGTCCCTCACATATCACATATGTGCTCCTATTTCGTTTCGCTTGAGCCAGGAAACCTCTGTGTAGGACTCTAAAGACCCGTCAATACGTCGGTAGTAGGTGGTGATCATATCAGTCACCCACAAGCTACAAGCGGTCTTCTAAACGTAACGGCCACCCGGGTATTGAGCGATCAGAAGATCAACGAGCAAGCCTGCTCACACTCCTGCGAATCCAATCAGTAACACTTACCGCACAGTCCGGTCTGTTCGTCTAATATATCGCATATCTCGCCTAGAGGTGGTTAACGTCAAACCCCAGTAGTTTGATAAGTCATGCCGATGTAAGGTCCATAACGGTCGTGAAACTACTGATAACACTTACCAGTAAATCACAGCAACTCTGGTCAGGGATTTCCAGTTATGGCCAGTCGAGCATAGCGCAACATCAACCCCCAATACCGAGAGAGACGAATCCCCTCCTATCGCTCATTGCATCCATGTGACTCGGGACTGTACCCAAAAACCGCATGTTTGCACGACTCAGTAGAGCCGTGGTAGGGTGGAAATCAAAGCACAGTGGGAGACACACAAGACTCTATGACGATCTCGGGTCGACAGACTAAGCTGTACCAGTGTCACCGCAGAACTGCCATCTGACGTGAGGTATAATACCATCTGAGAGTTCTCGGCGAGTCCGTTCAGTGTACCCAGTCTCCACTGAGCACTCGTATACCATCTCTGATGTCAAACACCAACGAATATGGGATCATCCATCGCCCATCACATGGGTCGAGAAGATATACGCTAGTCTACTCTGGAATATCGATGCCCCGTCTCGATATTCCCATGACTAGGAACATTGAAGGATGTACTCATGGACTACCCAGGCCCCACTAGTATGATCTGCATCATAATCCTGGAAGTCGAGTACATATCCTAAGGGCTTTATCAACATGTAACAGAGAGACAGTAAGTATATATGTTAAGATAAAGATCAACCAGATAGCGTACTATCATGTCGAGTAAGAAAGTCCTCCCTATATATGTCCCAGCATCCACTACAATATACATCTCATGTACAGTAATGGCCTCTAGGGCATACATATAACTAACAATCTCCCACTTGCACTAGGGCCATCATGTAGCAGTGGTTGTAATATCTCATACTCAACCATCCCATAAAAGTCTCTCTCTGGGAAAAGGTCTTTGTGAGTGGTTCCGCCGTGTTGTCCTCTGAGTCTACTCTCCTAACCTCAATCTCCCTGAAGATCAGCCATCTCGATGATCAGGTGATACTGTCTTTAGAATATGTCTGGGTCACTGATGGGACCAGGGTTCCTTGGCCAAAACCACACCTCCATTGTCACACAATGGTAGGAACCTAGTTCATCTCATTAATAAATATACACCCAGACTTCCTCTTTGGTAGCATCTTTGATAGCGATGTATCCAGCCTTTATCATCTAGTTTGCCACGGTATCTAGCTTGGAACTCTTCCAACATACTGCCCCTCCACTGAGGGTAAAGACAAAGCCTGCGACTGACATTCAGTCGACCTTACCACCCTGGAAGCTATCCAATGATTCTCCCCAAGATTGATTAATACCATCTCACTACACCTAGTGAGAGTCCTAACATCTACTTAGATCTATCTCATAGATCCAAAACCCAGGATTTAGGAGGTATCATTTTGATCCTATATAGAGAATCAATATGATAAGAGAAGATTGACCGTGCGTAGCATAGGAAACTCCTTTCCTATTAAGAGTACGGTATCCACATACTATACGAGGAAAACCACCTTACTCTCTACTACCTTTTTGTATATACAAGGTTCATCTACCATTTTGATGAAGTCAAACACTTTGACTATCACATCAAAACAGACGTTCCAACTCCGCGATGCCTTCTTTAACTTTTAAAGCAACTTGCACACATTTCCGCTGCTCCCACTGTCTACGAAGCCCTCTGACTGTGTACTTATAGACATTCTCTCCTAAATCTATATTTAGAAAAGCAATCATGGCACCCAACCGCCAGATATCGTAATTATGGTATGTAGCAGTGGCAGGAAGGATCCGGACGGACTTAAGCATAGCTATTGGAGAAAAGGTTTCATCATTATCCAAGCCTGGTTAATGACGAAAACCTTTTTGCAATAAGTCTAGCTTTGAAAGTCTCAACTTTTCCATCTACACCATGTAATCTTCTCAAGATATACTTACTCCTGATGGGGATTTAACTCTTCAGATATAGCATACAAAGTCCATACTTTGTTGGTGTACATGGATTCCATTTCAGATCAGTTAGCATCCAGCCATTCTTACAGAGTCCCCACTCTTGATGGCCTGCTCGATACTAGTTGGGTCATCATCTCTATGATGCAATCATCGCTCCTACTGTCATCGAGAAACCTAAGTATCTCTCAGGTGGATGAGGAACCCTACCAGATCGGCGGAGAGGCTGAGGTTCGTCGGGAACTATTGAATCCTTATTCAATAAGTATGCAGCTTCACAAGTTCATAACCCCAAAAAGGAAACAGGTAACTCAGTAATACTCATCATAAAGCGCACCATATCTAATAGGGTGCGATTGCTCCATCCCGATACACCGTTGTGCTGTGGTGTATACGGAGGAGTAATGCTGAGAGAGAATCTCATTTTTCACTAGAATAGTCCAAGAATTCTATGCACAAGTATTCTCCTCCCTGATCATATCAAAGGATATAATACTTATTCCTATATTGGTTCTTTACTTCTATCTTATATTCTTTGAAGTTCTCAAAAGCTTCAGACATGTGTTTCAACAGGAACATGTGTCCGAATCTTGAGAGATCATCAGTGAATATAAGGAAATATAAAGAACCAGTCCTGGCATCTGTAGACAGGGGACTTACATATATCACTATGTATCAGTCCCAAGAGTTCACTAACTCTTTCTCTATTTCCAGTAAACGGAGCTATGGTCACATGACTGGTAAGTTTCACAAGATGTAAATTCAAACTGATTTAAATATGCATTTTAATGTAACTTAGCTAGTCGGGTTGCATTGATATGACCTAGTCTACAATGCCTCAAGAAGGATTCGTTCATTTCTGAACTCTTCATCTTGTGTGTGTTCTGTACGTTAAGAACTGTGGTTTGATTTAGAATGTATATGCTTTTAGATAACATGCCTGAACCGATCAACTCTTGACATAGGAAATGTTCAAAACATTATCCAACAATACAAAATTATATCCGTCTTTAGTAAATGAAGAGACTTATATAATGTTGCATATCAGGTTCGGTATCTAATAACATTTGTTCAGAATCAATGTATTTTGGTAATACAGGGTGATAACTGCCAACACCTTAGCTGCAACAATTGCACCATTTTCAACTCTTGAAACTTATCACCCGTTCTCAGTTCTCTACCTATCTGTAGCCCATATAACAGATTACATATTCGGGATCTTGATCCGGTATCAAATACCCAGGACGTAGAGGATACTGAGAAACAGTTCTATGTAATGAACACACCCGAAGAAGATGCATCAACATACACTTACTTCGTTTGGGCGGCATGGGAATCATGGTATTCCCCTATTTCCTGCTCGGTCTTATAACAATTATAAGTTGGAGCGGGACCAACGTCCCCTAGCTCGGTATAACAAGCGGGTTCGGTCAATACATCCATATTATTATCTTGATTAAGGTATGACATAGTCGCTACCTGGAGAAAGAGAGAAGAAAACACTCTGCGTGCGCTCTTGCAAGATTAGATTGGTTATATTTTGTCTAATCAGGATGGCTCACACTGTTTTTATCAAATCTTCCTTCAAATCTTAAAAGGAAAGACTAGCCGGGATTAATTACACCCTACAAGTTCGCTAATCTTTCAGTCAGGCCAGTGCCGGTACTTTGAGGGAGGTTTCCCGTGCTTTCGCACGGACCTAATTAAAATAAACCTCATTTTCCCAGGGGCGTAACCCCGTTGACACCTTTCTAGACACCTACTTGATCGGCTAATTGTAAAGTGCAAAACTCTCCCAGGTGTAACAATTACTCGCAGTGGGTATCAGGATCAAACTATCATATAGAAGGTATGCAATCTCATTGCAAATTTCAACACTTGAAACTCCTGATAATGGTTTTTACCCCTAGCACTTATGACCTTGGCTTTGGTCAACAAATCATAAGCACTAGTCAAGTTCTATCCGTCATTTCGTGATTAATTAGACCCACCAACATGACCCTTGGCTAAGGTCAACACAGTCACATGACTGTCCTAACTAATCGCATCATATGTTGTGTAGGAAGACATCACTTAGCTACCGCACACTACGCCTTGGCTAAGGTCAACAAACGTAGCACGAATACTAAGTACTCTACTTTCTAAAATGACGGAGGGTTGCGGATGGTTTTTAAGAAAACCTTTAACGCTTTGAACCTGATCTCGTTGCAGAATCAAATGATTTTTAAAATGGAGTGTTTTTTAGGCCTTTGGTAGTTTCTCTAAAGAGGTCACTCCCGGTGAAGGGATCTCGGCTCTTTCCTCGTCGAATGAGGTGCAGGATATTCACAATACCACTATGCAAAGCAAGAACTAGAAAAGCAATCAAAAGACAAACCGAGGGTTGTAGCATCTGCTAGTCATTGCTAAAAAGGTCACTCCCGGTGAAGGGATCTCAGCTTTTTCCTTATCAAATAAGGAGCTGGATATTCTTCAAGGAATACTGTTATGCAAAGCAACAACTAGAGCTACCTATTTTTTTGAAATTCGATTCCACAACTTCTTTTAGGTTTATTTTCTTTCATTAATCTCATTAATGAATGTCCCATCATTTAAGTTACCTAAACATCACAGATAAATACAACGTACGCTTATGCCATCCGCATTCGCCTCGATGCCCCGTCATGCACCGTTAGGTTAGGTAACTAACAGCAGAGTGGGGCAGGGCTAGCACGGGTGTAAAACATAAGCAACGTCTATATAATATATCATATATACTATATACAGTATCTATCTCAACATATCACATGATCACATCACAGATAACGCAGCAGAAAACAACATATGAAATATTGGATATACTAGGATGTCCGTGTTTTATTTTGAGCCTGTATAAAACACGGATTCCACGGTCGTGATGAATAGCCAAACCAACATCCCTAGACCCCTACGAGAGCGGCAAGCAACCCTACCAATTCTAGAGTTAGGAGATCCGTACTCGACTCCTAGAGATGGACTCCCACTGGACTCTAAAACCCGGTTGCTTGTGCTCCCCTCCTTGGGTCTATCCTAATGCGGAAAAGTAAATAATATACATCAACGGTGACATCTTCTTCAACCCGGAAGTGCCCCAATAAAAGAATATTACATACAAGTTTTTACATGAATGAAAATGAAAAACTTTCATCTCACATAAAACCCCCGGCTATTCAAACACGACAATCCAATATAACATATCCCAGCAACACATAACATCACATGTCATCAACGTAAGTAAATATGCATATCCCAATTATCGTTGACGTATAGCAATGAAACCGGCGATACCCCATATATTACACTTACGGTCGCAGAAAAGAAAATGAAAACTACAACAGTTGGAATCCGCAACCACCTTAAACATCACATGCCTAACCAAATGAATTCCATAGATATCGCATGCCTAACAATTATAAACCCCGAATTTTAGTCTCGATATTGAAAACACTTTCCAATAATCAATCGGGCAATTCAACAAGATTCCCGACTTCGCGATCGAATGCTCGTCGGAAACTTTAGTAGACGGCCGCACTCCCTGATACCGACGACGAAGTGCACTTAGGCGGAACATCGCGGCCGCGAGCACCCGGACGGATGCTTTTTGGCAACGGAGTTCTCCTACAGTCACTTGGTCACGGTTATGGGGTGTGGCTATCAAATAATGTTACCCGGCGAGTATCCGAATACACTAAGTGATCACGACGGACTTTAGATCATATCAAAATCTCGTGGCAACCAATCAAATGAGACCAAATTGCTAGACTTATAAAATTCAAATGTTGTTGATTCCAAGTATTGTATCACAATATACTAGACGATGTTAAACGTTTCGAGCGAATCAAACAACACCCTCATCTCCCAATGAGCTCAACACTTGAGCGAAGTTAAAGTACCCAAAACGTGCCACAGTACCTATGATCCAGCCGTAGAAGGGTCAAACCAACGCCTCACCTATGACACTGCAGAACTACAGCGAAACCTAGGGTTCAAGTCGCGGTTCCGAGGGCATAGAATCGAGTTAAGGTTTTTGTTCTTCTAGAGGGTCCATAGAGTTACTTGCACGAACATTGAATATAATTAACCTAGAAAAATTCCAACACTTGGAAATTTCAGAAGGGGACATAGGGTGATGTTTGAAGATCGTTCGAACTGTCAAACATAGCCTAGGTTACCATCACAATGTTAAATTATACAACTACGAAACACTCCGTTTTGGTCCTATAACCAAATTTACATTACATGAAAATTTGGACCAAGCAAACAATACCTGAAACCCCAAAATGAGCACACCAGAGCACAAAACAAAAACGACACACAGTGGAGCCTCAGGGGCCGGCCTCCTCGGTTTTAGTGGGAAAGTGCTCGGTTGAAATCCGAGAAATGGGTCTCGTTTTTGTTCTGTGCACTATAAGTATCACATACATGACTCTGCACTTGTTTGCAAAATTTTTACAGACCTTTTGAAAATCAACAGAGAGCAATATGTGCAGGGTTCTAGAAATTGTGTGTTTACGAATTTGTTCCGTTTCCGTATTAATCTAATATCGTCTAAATTTCTAGTTAGGCTCTGATACCATATTGGGATTCCTTAGCACCTAGACTAGGGTTTGCAAGTATCACACATGCCACAACAAGAATTTTAAGGGGTGCTAAGCAATCAAACTACGAATCATACTAGAAAACTAGGGTAACAAAAACTTGTAATCTAACATTACAAAGAGAAGTGAACTAGAATACAACCTTTGTAGATCTGTTCCTTCACTTCTAAAGCTCCGTGTTGACGTCCCTTCGCTGCGATCATCGAGCTCCCGGACTCTAGTGATGGTTTCCTTGAAGAAATGAGTGGATTTGCTCGTAGTCTTCGAGGCCGAAGATGATTTACGTCGAGGAGACTCAAACCCAAGCTAACCCTTCACTTGGTCATAAGCTTTGTGAAGAGAACACCCTAAACTAAATGGCAAGTGGTAGAGGATGATGAAATAGGAAATGGGCTTACTTTAGATTTTATTTTCTCACTTGTTTTCACCACTTGCCAAAAACCTAGAAAGCTTTTGGGTTTTGGATGAAGAAGAAGAAGAAGAACTCAAGAAAATAAAATCAAGTGGTGAATAATAGAATGAGGTTAGATTTGCAACCATGGTGAGTTTTGTATCATCACTAACTCTTGTAGAGACTTAACCATAGCAAGGAAAATGGTTAGGTTTATAAATATCTTAGTGTAAAACAAATTGTGTGGACTTTGTCAGAGCACACAACTAGCTTCCACAATTCCACTCACAATTTGAATTACTAAAGATAATTAAAAACCTAAACTTATCATGGTTATGGTGTAAGTCCTACACACTCAAGTTGCATATATAATCTTGCATGATACAATATATATATCACATATATAATGTAACAAATAGGTGAGAAAAAGAAAAAGTCAAGTGAGCAATATTAGTCAATGTAAATTCATATATCAAATATATAATTATACATTAAATCATTAAATCAATACTTGATTTAATGATCCGACTATATCACATATAACCGACAAATATCAATAATATCAATTTACCAAATCAACACTTGATTCGATAACCCGGCTATATCACATATACCCGGACGATATCACATATCGCGAGAATACAATACGGTATCACATACTCGTATCAATCTCGGTCCCGCACATATCACATATGCGCTCCTATTTTGTTTCGCTTGAGCCAGGAAACCTCTGTGTAGGACTCTAAAGACTCGTCAATACGCCGGCAGTAGGTGGTGATCATATCAGTCACCCACAAGCCGCAAGCGGTCTTCTAAACGTAACGGCCACCCGGGTATTGAGCGATCAGAAGATCAACGAGCAAGCCTGCTCACACTCCTGCGCATCTAATCAGTAACACTTACCGCACAGTCCGGTCTGTTCGTCTAATATGTCGCATATCTCGCCTAGCTTGATAAGTCATGCCGATATAAGGCCCATAACGGTCGTAAAACTACTGATAACACTTACCAGTAAATCACAGCAACCCTGTCCAGGGATTTCCAGTTATGGCCAGTCAAGCATAGCGCAACATCAACCCCCAATACCGGGAGAGACGAATCCCCTCCTATCGCTCATTGCCTCCATGTGACTCGGGACTGTACCCAAAAACCACCTGTTTGCACGACTCAGTAGAGCCGTGGTAGGGTAGAAATCAAAGCACGGTGGGAGACACACAAGACTTTATGACGATCTCGGGTCGACAGACTAAGCTGTATCAGTGTCACCGGAGAACTGCCATCTGACGTGAGGTATAATACCATCTGGGAGTTCTCGGCGAGTCCGTTCAGTGTACCCAGTCTCCACTAAGCACCCGTATACCATCTCTGATGTCAAACACCAACGGATATGGGATCATCCATCGCCCATCACATGGGTCGAGAAGATATACGCTAGTCTACTCTGGAATATCGATGCCCCGTCTCGATATTCCCACGACTAGGAACATTAAAGGATTTACTCATGGACTACCCAGGCCCCACTAGTATGATCTGCATCATAATCCTGGAAGTCGAGTACACATCCTAAGGGCTTTATCAACATGTAACAGAGAAACAGTAAGTATACATGTTAAGATAAAGATCAACCAGATAGCGTACTATCATGTCGAGTAAGAAAGTCCTCCCTATATAAATCCCAGCATCCACTACAATATACATCTCATGTACAGTAATGGCCTCTAGGGCATACATATAACTAACAGTACCACTAAGAGAAGTGAAGACGGAGAATATCCTCCATTTCTTCAAGACACACGTCATTTATCGGTTCGGCACTCCGCGACGGATTATCTCCGATAACAGGCCAGCCTATTGTTCCCCCAATCAGAGCAAGGCTCTGTTTGAATTTCAAAAATTCAAATTTTGAAGCAACGCTTCAGCTCCCGTGCGCTGCGCGCAACTTGCCATGTGTCAGAAGTTGACTCGGCAGCACAACGCCCAAGGCAGTGCGTCCAATCAGAGCAAGGCTCTTTAAAAAGCAAAAGCAATGCTCAGTTGCGTAAGTGCTGCGCTGCGTGACACGTGTCCGCGCAGTTGCGCAAACACAACTGCGCAAGCGCGCCGCTGCACGACACGTGTCTGCGCAGTTGCGAAAACGATGTTGCGTGAGTGCACCGCAGCGCGCCACGTGTCTGCGCAGTTGCGCAAGTACAACTACACAAGCACACCGCTGCATGACACGTGTCTGCGCAGTTGCGCAAACACTGTTGCGCAAGTGCACCGCAGCGCGCCACGTGTCTGCGCAGTTGCGCAAGCGCAGTTGCACAAGCGCCTCACTGCGCGACACGTGTCACGCGCTGGGGAGTTGCGCAAAAACAGAATGAAGATTTAAAGAAATTTTTTCTGTTCTTGTTAAAACAAGAAGATTTCTTCTGTAAAACAGGGGCCTTTGGATCAAAGATCCAACGGTGGGGAAAATTCCCCAAATCACTCAGGAAAAAATCTTTTTAACAAATTTAACTAATTTTTGAGCACTATAAAAAGGACCCCAGACCTCATTTCAAATAGACACATCTGGTTTTAAAAAAAAAAAAAGAAGAGAGAAGAGAACTTTTGAGAACTCCTTGAGAACACAAAAAAGAAGGTAAAAACCTTTAAAACAAGAGAAAATTCTCTTAGGAATAAATCATTGATCTAAGAACAAAATCAGTGATCTTCAACAAATAAATAAAGAAATAAAAATAATAAAAAATAGTGCCTTGCACTTGCTATGAACCTTTAGTTCTCTAAAACAAGGAAAAACTTGTTTTTCTTTGATCCAAATTTAGATCATGGGATAAAAAGTGCTTTGAATCTAAAAGATTCTTGGTGCTTTGCACAAATGCAATGCATTACTTGAAGGGCCAGGCCCAAATCAAAAAGACCTAGCAGGCCAAAATAAGTTGCAAAGCAATAAAAAGGGCAGAGCCCAAATGAAATTGATGCTTTGCATCATTTATAAAGGGCAAAGCCCAAAACAAATTGCCCAAATAAAAATAAAGAGAAATGCAATGCAAAAGCAAATAAATGTTGGACATTTTCAACTGGACTTAGCCCAATAGTGGCCATAAGTCCTTAAATTAAACTGACTGAGCAAATTGGCTCTCCTAAATCAATCTACATCCGGTTCGAGGGTACATCTCCGAACTCCTTTGACATCCATCGTTTTAATTCCTCAACGACGTCAAAGAGGTGACGGGTCCCGACGACCACACACCCATATGGACTGCGGGGTCCTTAAACTCGTGGACCGAGACGTCCCTAAACTAATATCGGACCGAGACGTCCCTAAACTAATGATGGACCACTACGTCCTTAAACTGGCGACGGACCGAGACGTCCCTAAACTAATGATGGACCACTACGTCCTTAAACTGGCGACGGACCGAAACGTCCTTAAACTAATAATGGACCACCACGTCCCTAAACTGGAACATGGACCACCACGTCCTTAAACTGGAGCAATAGAGCCTTCAAATGCTCTTTTGCCGGATCTAAACGGTCCCGTTTAAGTTGATCTTAGCCCCAAATACGGCTAACGTATCCTTAAACACTCAAATGAACGATAAAATTCCAAATCGACCTTGGTTCAAGGGTACATCTCCGAACTCCTCTGACATCTGTCGTTGTAATCCTTCAACGACGTCAGAGAGGCGACGAGTCCCGACGGCCATATATTAAATGGATCACCCCGTCAAGTTGATCTTAGTCTCAAACAGGACTAACGTATCCTTGACAAACGTTTAAGTTGATCTTAGCCGCAACGCGACTAATGCATCCTTAAACTAAAAACACCAAACCCAAATCTAATTAAATACGGATTTGGACTAGTCCACGTCTTACGGGCGACAGCATTACTCAGTCTCCGTATACAATCCACGGACAACCACAAACAAAACAAACACACACGACACGAAGTGAAATTCTGGAGAAGGAGAAAGTGGCTACCGCGATGCGGTAGCGTAATTAACTGCAGGGGCTTGCGCCTGCAGGGAAGAGCGTCCCCACAATCAAAAACCCCTCAAGCGAGGGGGAATCTGACAAAGTCTGCTACATCGGCCGCATCCGTCTAAACCTCCGATACCCGGTGCCATAAATCAACTTGGCATCTTCGGAGAGGTAGACGGATAAAACCAAATAGCATCTGCCCCGAATCTCAGGCCGAGACGTCCTAACGTCTCGGCCACCTTTCGGAGGGAAACAGATTCTGGCACGCCCGGTGGGACCTCTTCCTCTTTCCACTCCACACTTCGTGTGTCGTTTTCGCGAACCAATCGCGGTTTGTTAAATGGTTGTCTTCGGATTTCAAGCTACTAAGATTTGGTCTTTTACTTGGCGTAGAATTCAAGATTCAATGGCCTCTAACTGCACCAACTGCTCGAAGTGCCACTGCAACAAACGCTCCATCTCACCTAGAGGTGTAGCATATGGGCCCCAAGCGGCCTCTTTCCTCACTCTGCCAATAGACCAGGTGGCCCAAGCCACCACTGGCTTATTCTTCGGGATCATGATCCCACCGACAAGCTTCTCTATGCCGATACATGCACCGGAGGCGAACAAGAAGTCGGTCTTCGACCGGCTCGCTGCTACAACGGCCCCTGTCAACGGGTCGCCCGTTACCAAACCAACAGCCTCCGTTTTCGCCAGACTGGATCAGAATCAAAGAGTGGCCGTCCCAAAGAGGGCAACGGCCGCTGCTCAGGAAGTTGTTAAAGCGACTTCCCCTGTCAAAGAGTCAGTCTTTTCAAGACTGACGATTCCTGCTCCTGCCCCTGCTCAAGGATCCTTCTTCGGCAGGTTGAATATCACCCCTCAAAAGACAACCTCAGTCTTTAAGAGGTTAACACCGGCGGCGCCTCATTCAAACAGGGGGCAAAAAGAAACTATCTCTGAGCCAATCCCAACGGCTCGCCGTGCTCGACGTCGCCATTGGCAACGAGTGAGGAAGGCAGGGGGCAACACTCCCTCAGGGCTAAATCCACCGGCTCCAGTGGTGGAAGTCAACGCTGCTGTTCCAACTGGGAACAGCTTTGAGCTGCTGAGAAGGGTACGGAAGAACTTTCCAACCGCTACATTGAAGAGATCTCCTCCACCTGCGGAGAGAGCTCCAGAGACAAAGCTGGAACAGCCCCCTCAACGGCTGTCGTCAAAAATATACAAGGTTTGGCGTAGGGTTCAAGACTCTGTGATTGACCCGGACCACTTTCGTCGCCAGAAAAAGGCAAAGGTGGAAAAAGACAAGGATTGTCCCATTAGACAGCAGGGGACAGCAGCTGCTAGGGTGCCCCCTACAATGGTTCCTTCAACTTCAACGGCCCACAAAAGGAGGAGGCCAGAGAAAACCCCCGCGTCAATGGCAAAGTCTAAAAGCGGTGAACCTAAACGCCCCAAGTCAGGGGGCATAACAGTTCATACGGTTTATATGGCTTCTGGAAAAGAGGAAAGCCGCACTTCTACGGGTCACCGACCGCTCACCCAATCAGTGACCAAGGCTCAGGAGCAGCAACAAAAGCTCCAGGAGATGATGAATGCTATGGCCGTGCTTACAGAGCCAAAAGAAAACCCTGAAGCGTCCTTAGATGAGCGCCGAGACGAAGAGACCGACGCCGAGTTCCTTCGCCGATTATTGGAAAAGAAGGATAAAGAGGCTGCTGAACAAGCGGCCAACATACAGCGTATGGGCCTCCTCTTCCAGGACATGATAGGGATGATGATACAACAAGATCCCCCGAATGAAGAACCTCCGATCGTCCTTGGAGACGATAGGGGAGAGACATCGAATCCTCAGCCCATTCTATCAACGGCTAAAGAGGATACAATCTCTAAAACTGATCTGGACGAATACATAGCCCAGCAAATAAGGGTTCATCATGCGGCCGAAGCAGCCGGCCACATCGTAAAAACGGGGCGGCCATATCCAGGCTGGTATAACCAAATCAAGTACCCGCTGGGTTAAACAATTCCTAAGTTCCATGTCTACAAGGGGACCGGCAATCCCCATCAGCATGTTGCCCAGTTGAGGGCGCTTTGCGGTAACACCGGCGGCGATGACAAGCTTTTGCTCCGCCAGTTCGTTGGAAGTCTATCAGATACGGCGTTCGAGTGGTACTCTGAACTCCCTAATGATTCTATCAAAACCTTCGCGGAAATGGAGCTGCTATTTACCCAGCGTTTTGTAAGTGCCAGTGAACGTACCCCGATGACGGCACTGATTAACGCCAGGGTAAAACCCGGTGAGACATGGGTTCAGTACGCTATACGGTGGCGTAATCTATGGTCGAAGTGTGAGCAGCGCATAGAAGAAGCCCCTGCGGTGGGAATGTTTGTCGGAACCCTTGATCCACAAGCAACCATCTCACAGTTTATGATGTTTTTCAAGCCGACTTCCTTCCAGGCTTTAATTGACAAACTAGCGCAGATGGACCAGATAGGCCATAAACCCCCTCTCCCAAAGCCGGATTCCCGAAATGACAGAGGAAAGGGAAAAGCGATCGTTGTCGCTAATGCTCAACAACAACCGAGCGACTCGAAGCCGGTTGTTCGTCCAAACAATACGCGCCCTTACGTACCCCTTGAGAATAGGATGGGACGTCCTTATTCCTTTCCCCGCGATAAAACGAAGAGGCTATTCGAGCTGGCATTACGTAACAGACTCATAAATCTGCCGGATCCAAAACGACCGTTGCAACCAAGTGACGTCAACGAGCCTAATTACTGCCTTTATCATCGAGTACTAGGCCATCCGATCGAAGATTGCTACGTTTTCAAGAATTGGCTTGAAAATCAATACCGACAGGGCAAGTTCGCATTATCTGACAAATGGAAGGTGAATCCCCCGCATCCCCACACCTCTAAAGGGACGAATACGCCGGGGGCAACATGCTTCGTCATTGAAGAAGCTCCTTGGGAGGTTGTATTATCAGCCAAGACAAAGAGGATGCTAAACGATCTTCAGACATGTCCAGCAATCAAGTGGAAGAACCCGTTAGAACCGCAGGTCATTGAAGGGATGTTGAAGCCACGTCTAACTCCAAAGACCGATGGTGGTGGCTCAAACACTTGCAGCCAACCGTCAAAATCTTCGAAAAAGAAGAAGAAGAAATCTAAGAAGCCCGTGAAGCCTGGCGACAAGCGCACGAACTTACAAAAGCAAATTGACGCGCTGGAGGAATACAATCAGAAGGCACGAACCCCCATTATATTCCAAGAGTTCCTCAGCCATGTCTTTCAAGAGGAGGATGAGAGAGAAAGTTCATCAGATGAATCCGAGGAATATGTGGCGAGATGTCATATGATTTCCCATTCGATCACGAACGATGAGGAGACTCCTTGCACCGAAAAGCTGGGGGCAGATCCTGAACCAAAAGTTCTGGGACCATCAGATGAAGTAATTGACGCACTCCTTAATGAAGCTCGGTTGAAAAGTAAAGCTGATCGGGAGCACGAGGCGGCTATATTTGAAAGGGCCAAGCGCCAGCGACTTGATGAAGGAGCTGAGACGATCCCGCTGGAGCAAAACACCTCCACTGTCGACAAAAGCCAACTCAGGATGAGGAAAAAGTTCGCTAAAGCCATATCAACGGGCATGAAGCTACCATCCTCTGAAGGAAGCATCGCCGGTGAAGTGGAAACGCACCCCTCGTATTGCTTATATCATCAGAGGATTTCGCACCCCACTCAAGAGTGCAAAGCTTTCGATAGATGGTGGCAAGGATACGTTGCTCATCGACAACGCTTTAAGCGGGAAAAACGTAAAACTCGTCGGGAGCAGAGAAATACGACCGAAGGGCTTAAAAGAACTGCTGGCGATTGTCGCATGGTTAACACCGGTGGATCACAAGTGCCTACATTCGGGAGTGATTCTGATGAAGAGCTAGAACTTACCCCTCTCTTTAAAGAGTCCGCTTCAGGAAAAGAAGAAAAACCGAAGGTCTGCGAAAATATCCGGCTGCGGAATCGGATGCTGCCTGAAAAGAACCTCGGACCCTTGAACAGAAAAGATAAAGGGAGAGAAAAGGTCTCTGAGGATATTACTCTCGATGACCAAGTTGCGGAAGAGTTAACCGCTAAGAACCCACTAAAGAAGAATAAGATGGATTACAACGTCTTAGCACATCTGAGGAAGCTGCCCTCACAGCTCAGCATTCTTGACGCCCTTTTGCTATCAAAAGAGGCGAGAGATTCGTTGATTAAGGCACTCCAAGACCCAGAACAATTCCAAGCATGCCTGGCCGAGGAAAAGATGAAGGATGAGTTAGAGGAAGTACACACGGCTGATGTTACTTTTGGCGATGAAGACCTTCTACTTGGGACTTGCGAACACAATCGCCCTCTCTATGTTTCGGGATACTGCCATGATATAAAGATAGGCAAAATCCTGATCGATAACGGGTCGTCTGTTAACCTACTCAACGTGCGGATGTTGAAGGAAATCTGCATGAGCGTCCAGCACCTTGCTCGGGACAAGATCACCATATCCGGGTTCGACTCCCAATCATCAAAGACTCTTGGATCTGTGATACTGACGCTACGCTTAGGACTACTCGTCACGGACATTAAGTTCCACGTCATAGATGCCAAAACATGCTACAACGCTTTGCTCGGCCGACCATGGTTACACGAGTACAACATCATCCCTTCTACACAACATCAGTGTATGAAGTATTTTAAGGATGGTTTCGACTATACCGTGACGGGAGAACTGAACCCGTTCTCTGTGAACGAGGTCCGCAAATACGAAGATGCCAAATACTTCTTGCCGGATTTCGAAGACACGGAGAAGTGTCACAAGCCGGAAAATAAAATTAACGCCACCATCCCTGTCTTCGGCAGTGATACCGAGGAGGAAGAGGAGATCGTTTATTCGGGTCCGCCCCAACATAACAAGCCAGGACCGTCCACTCCTACATTGGTCTTTGGTAGTGACTCGGAGGATGAGGTCCATGTCGTATTCTCTACTCGACCTTCAATACAAGCTTCCGCTGACGAAGAGCAAAGTCTGCAAGTCGCCATAGTGCCGCCTAAACATCATAAAGAACTAGACGCACTTAATATCTACAGTATAGAAGAGCTGCGGACATTCTACATCCCTCCCATGCGAGAAAGCGAGAAAGCAATTTTGTTCTACCGCTCTGAAGAAACCAAGGTGGAAAAAGAAATCTGGCATGGCGCGGATCCTGCGCTCAACAGGCTTCAGCCTATCCGTCTTCCCAGATATTATACAGAGGGTTTGAAGAAGCTGCTGAAACGCCAGGGGATATCCTTCAAACAGACCGTTAGAGAGGCCAAATTCTATGACAGGGTCTGGAATGTTCCCGGGACTCAACGCAAACTGCCTAATGGGAGAATGGAAACGAGAGGGCTTGGATACATCCGGTCAAAGAAACGAGAGTTACTACCCGGCTGCTACGTCGTGTATGACCTTGATGAAGAAGCGGATGCTCAATGGGAGGACGCTAATCCTAAGCCAATGAAGGTTCCAGATGCAAGAGAGTCCAGTCCGTCGTTCGAGGAACAAATGGACAGACTTATAAAGAAAGCTGATCAAAAAGTCCGAGATGATCACAACCGTGAGACGGCCATCTACGAGAAAGCCAAGACGCAACGCCTTCTCCAACAGGCCGCAAAGGATGAAAATGCCGCTCCTTGTCAACCTGATATAAAGAAGGCTCGACGCAAAAGCAGAAATAAGCCGAAAGGCCAAAAAGGCGCTCAACAACAGCAAAGCAGGGCTAAGAAGCCACGCAAACGGGAATTGAGCGTTATTGACCTATCCCTCATGAAGAAAATGAGTCGAGCATACTCTTTTCCTCGGGATAAGACAAGAAGGATATTTGAGCTTGCTCTAAAACATCAGATGCTCGCGCTGCCGGAGTCTAAACACCCTGAACAAGCAGGCGAAGCCTCACACCCGGACTATTGCTCTTACCATCGAGTAGTAGGTCATCCTCTTGAAGATTGCTTCACCTTCAAGAATTGGGTCGAAGATCAATATCAGCTTGGTAAATTCGCTCTGTCCAACAACTGGAGGGTATCACCACCACAAAAGCACGAGCCTAAGGCCACGAAAGAAAAACCAGTTCCACATTGGGATTGGAAGCGAATTCGTACCTGTCACATGATAACAATACTACAAGAAGAATCCGAGAACATGGACAGCCTTCCCTGGTGCCTCGAAAACAGCAATGATGAGGTGATCTCAGAATTTCCCCCAGCTCCGAAAGAACTGGAGGACGGAATACACACCACTGCAGATAACCTCAAGAAAATTGAGTTGGGGACGATAAACGATCCGCGACCGACATTCGTCAGCGAGCTGCTGTCTGAAGAAAAGGTAGCTGCGTTAAAGGACGTCCTTGTACAGCATAAAGATTGCTTCGCATGGAACTATTCCGAGATGCCGGGACTTGATCCAGAAGTTGCTGTACATAGACTGGCAATATCCCCGAGTGTCAAGCCAGTCAAACAAGCGCCGAGAAGAATGCGGCTTGAGCTCGAGATGAGCATCAACGCTGAAGTCAAAAAGCTGATAGACTCCGGCTTTATCCAGGAGGTTCAATACCCTGAATGGATTGCTAATATTGTCCCAGTGAAGAAGAAAAATGGGACGGTGCACATATGCGTGGACTTTCGGGATCTCAACAAAGCCTGCCCGAAAGATGATTTCCCAGTACCAGTCACCGAACTGATGATAGACAATACGTCCACACATGAGATTTTCTCATTCATGGACGGCTCATCAGGATATAATCAAATAAAAATGCACCCTGAAGACCAGAAACATACGGCTTTCCGGACTCCTTTGGGAATATTCTGTTACAAGGTGATGCCCTTCGGTTTAAAGAACGCCGGTGCAACCTACCAAAGGGCCATGACGAAGATTTTCAATAACCTTATACACAAAATCGTTGAATGCTATATCGACGACCTCGTTGTTAAAAGCAAATCATATGAGGAACATCTCGAGCATCTGAAGACCGTATTTCAACGTCTTCGACAATACAACTTGAAGATGAACCCTCTGAAGTGTGCATTCGGGGTTTCCTCGGGCAAATTCCTGGGATTCATCGTTCGACACCGAGGTATCGAGATAGATCCGTCCAAGATCAAGGAAATCATGGGAATGCCTCCACCGAGAACTCTCAAACAGCTGCGGTCTCTCCAAGGGAAGCTCGCGTACATACGGCGATTTATAGCCAACCTCTCAGGAAAGTGCCGTCCTTACAGCCACCTGATGAAGAAGGGAACCCCGTTCGTCTGGGATTAAAAGTGCCAAAGCGCACTAGACGAGATCAAACAGTACCTGCAAAACCCTCCAGTGTTGGCTGCTCCAGTGAAGGGAAAGCCTCTCATTCTTTACACGGCCGCCCTTGAAGGTTCTTTGGGCGCATTATGGGCACAAGAGAATGACCAGGGGAAAGAAAGAGCACTTTACTACTTAAGTCGAGTGCTGCTGGGGGCAGAAAGCAATTACTCCCCCATTGAAAAACACTGCCTGGCGTTGATCTTCGCAATAACAAAGCTTAGACATTACGCATTAGCGCATGAAGTCTATCTCATTTCAAAGGTGGACCCTCTCAAATATCTAATGTCAAAGGCCATATTGACAGGACGACTCGCTAAATGGGCCCTGCTCTTAATGGAGTTCTCGATAGCATATCGACCACTCAAAGCAGTAAAAGGCCAGGCCATCGCCGACTTCCTTGCTGAGCACCCGATACCGGCCGACTCTCCTTTAAACTGCGATCTTCCAGACGAACATGCTTTTGATGCGATCGATGGTGATAATACCCGATGGGAGCTTTATTTTGATGGAGCATCTTCCGTGAAGAAGCGCAAACAAAGTACCCCTATAATCAAATCAGGGGTAGGACTCATCTTTATAACTCCACAAGGAGGGATAATGCGCTACGCGTTCTCCCTGACGGAACCGAGGACAAACAACGAAGCCGAATACGAAGCTCTGATAGCAGGCCTCGAGATCGCCATTGACATGGGAATTGAAAACCTCCTCATATACAGAGATTCGCAACTGGTCGTTAGTCAAGTAAACGGGATTACAAACATGCAAACCGGAATTGGTAAAATACGGTGAAAAGGTGCAACAACTGCTAACCCAAATTCCCTCCTATACTTTGGAGAGCATACCATGCGCGGATAACAGCAAAGCGGACGCGTTGGCCAAACTTGCTAAAGAAATGGCTGACGAGAACCTCGATGACGTTAGAATCATGGTACAAAGTCGTCGGGTGCTCGCCCCCGCAGAAATACCTCCGGGATCGCCCGAAGAAAAGGGAGTGACTGAACAAGCGACCTTGCAAATAAAAGATCATGAGAAGGTTGAGGATTGGAGGGAAGTCTTTATAGACTACTTCAAGTCCCACCAAATGCCCGAAGATGCGTCCGCAAGACATCAACTCATAAAACGAGCTCTGTCTTTCGCCTTCGTCAATGATACTCTATACAAGAGGTCATTCGATTCTCTGTGGCTGAGATGCTTAGGACCGGACGAATCGGAAAGAGTCGTTCACGAGGTTCATGACGGAATCTGCGGTTCTCACCAAGCAGGTCCAAAGATGAAGTTGAAGATCAAACGGATGGGCTATTACTGGCCCACGATGATTCAAGACTGCATCGAATATGCGAAGCAGTGTCACTTATGCCAGATTCATGGGGACTTCATCCACCAGCACCCAAATCCATTGCATCCAACGGTAGCTAGCTGGCCATTCGAAATGTGGGGGACTAATATAGTCGGCCCCATCGAACCAGCATCGTCTAAAGGACATCGTTTCATCCTAGCGACGACTGACTACTTCTCTAAGTGGGCAGAAGCAGTACCATTGAGAGAAGTGAAGACGGAGAATATCCTCTATTTCTTCAAAACGCACGTCATATATCGGTTTGGAACTCCGAGGCGGATCATCTCCGATAACGGGCCAGCCTACCGAAGTCATAAAATCAGCCGCTTCGCACAGCAGCATAACATAGACTGGAGATATTCCTCAGTCTATAATCCACGAGCTAACGGTCTCGCCGAGGCCTTCAACAAGACCTTGACAAAAATCATGAAGAAAACGGTGTCCCGTAATAAGAAAGATTGGCACGAAAGACTGCAAGAAGCTCTTTGGGCATATCGAACTACATTCAAGACGGCCACGAACACAACGCCGTACGCGTTGGTGTTCGGTACGGAAGCAGTACTCCCTCTCGAGATAGAGTTACCCTCTCTACAAGTGGAAGTTCACCACGAGCTAACGGACGAAGAAAATGCTCACCTTCGGCTTGAGGAGCTTGACGCCCTTGATGAAACTAGGCTCATAGCGCAACAAAATCTGGAAGCTTATAAAGCAAAGATGACGCGCTCATACGAAAGATTGACCCGACCGAGGATATTCCACCAAGGCGAACTCGTGCTAGTGGTCAAAAGGCCTATGATTCCCAATCGCGCCAAGCGGGGAAAATTCGAGCCAAATTATGAAGGCCCGTACATCATAGATAAAGTTTACCAGGGTGGGGCCTATCTACTCACGGACATGCACGGTGAAAGGCCTTTCAGGCCGATAAACGGTCGCTTCCTGAAGAAATACTACGCTTAATGAGCCACAGCCTAGGTCAGTGATAGATGACGACGACCATGTCCGCTCGCTATCGTCCTAAGCTCAAGTTTTATAAGCAGTAGCCAACTTCCCAATGTCGGACCGAAATGTCCTTAAACTAACAGCGGACCGAAATGTCCTTAAAATAATAGCAGACCGAAACGTCTTTAAACTACTACCGCAGCATCTTTAGGCTGACGAGATATAAAAAAAAATATAAAAATAAAATAAAATAAAAACGGTATGTCCATAAGCAAAAAGGGGCACGGATGAAAACCCGAAAGGGCTCCGTGAGTAAAAACAGCAGGGCTACCGGCGAGCGTTCGTGAAAACCCGAAAGGGCGCGACCTCGTAAAAAAAAGGGAAAAAGAAAATTAAAAAAAATAAAATAAAAGAGGTACGTCCATAAGCAAAATGGGCACGGATGAAAACCCGAGAGGGCTCCGTGAGTAAAAACAGCAGGACTACCGACGAGTGTTTGTGAAAACCCGAAAGGGCGCAACCTCGTTAAGAAGCACTCGTAGGGTCCTCTCGACCCTATAAGGAGAAACCACCCGCGTGAGATCCTTACGATTCACAAGGGAACAACACACTTAGGAGTCCCCACGATTCCTAAGGAGAAAATACACTTGCGAGATTCTCACGACTCGTAAGGAGAACGCTCTTATGGGACCCTCACGGCTCGTAAGATTTGAAAGTCTTAAGTTACAGAGATCTAAACCTGTGCTTAAGCAACCCCCCACAACCTTCGATATTGCCCTACAAGTGGCTCAATACTGACCCTTGTATACAATCCACGGGCGCGAATAAACATTTCCCTAACCAAGGTCCATCCGTGACTGGGGATATGTTCGCATAACCCTTGTAAATCCTCTCGATTTACAAAGAGAAAACCCTCCTGTAGGATCCTTACGACTTACAGAGAAACAAAACACTTAGGAACCCTCACGATTCCTAAGGAGAAAATACACCTATAAGATCCTCACGACTTGTAGGGAGAAATAGCTTTGTGAGACCCTTACGGCTCATAAAGTCAAAAGCCTTAGTCGATAGGACCCTAACCCTGGTCGCTAAGCCTCCTTTGTTCAATGACAGAAGCAAATGATGATTCGCTCCTGGCAATATCCCAGTTGTAGCGGTGCTGATGCCGAAATCAGTGTCCAAGTTCAGGTTTACGGCGAAAAGCCAGTAAGCCGCACATGCATACGAAATAGCCGAAATGATACGGCAACTTGCAATAAAAAGAAGCAAGTAAAATGTATGCATGCGAAATAGCCGAAATGATTGGGCAACTCGCAATAAAAAGCAGCGAGTAAAAATAAAATAAACAGCCGAAATGATTGGGCACCGCGAAAAATAGCCGAAATGATTGGGCAATCGCGACCTTCGCGATATAAAAGCTGAAATGATAGAGCATCGCGGAAAGAAAAAAAAATGAAAGAATGAAACTTTTGGCCCTACAGTTAAGATCACATCGATCCCTGTATACAATCCAAGGGCGTAAACAAAGAGGGAGCCATACTCTCCCAACAAATCCCTCGACTCACGGATACAAACACTCCTTGATGAGAGCCTCCTGATCCGCGTCGACCTGCAGAGCCGCCAGCGCCTCCGTGGGAATCCTCGACTCGTTTCAAACCCCAAGGAAACAAATAATCCTTGGCGCTCGGGAAAACAAATAATCCCTAGCAAATCCCTTAACTCACGGATACAAACACTCCTTGATGAGAGCCTCCTGATCCGCGTCGACCTGCAGAGCCACCAGCGCCTCTGTGGGAATCCTCGACTCGTTTCAAACGCCAAGGAAACAAATAATCCTTGGCGCTCGGGAAACAAATAATCCCTAGCAAATCCCTCGACTCACGGATACAAACACTCCTTGATGAGAGCCTCCTGATCCGCGTCGACCTGCAGAGCCACCAGCGCCTCCGTGGGAATCCTCGACTCGTTTCAAACCCCAAGGAAACAAATAATCCTTGGCGCTCGGGAAACAAATAATCCCTAGCAAATCCCTCGACTCACGGATACAAACACTCCTTGATGAGAGCCTCCTGATCCGCGTCGACCTGCAGAGCCGCCAGCGCCTCCGTGGGAATCCTCGACTCGTTTCAAACCCCAAGGAAACAAATAATCCTTGGCGCTCGGGAAACAAATAATCCCTAGCAAATCCCTCAACTCACGGATACAAACACTCCTTGATGAGAGCCTCCTGATCCGCGTTGACCTGCAGAGCCACCAGCGCCTCCGTGGGAATCCTCGACTCGTTTCAAACCCCAAGGAAACAAATAATCCTTGGCGCTCGGGAAACAAATAATCCCTAGCAAATCCCTCAACTCATGGATACAAACACTCCTTGATGAGAGCCTCCTGATCCACGTCGACCTGCAGAGCCACCAGCGCCTCCGTGGGAATCCTCGACTCGTTTCAAACCCCAAAAAAATAAATAATCCTTGGCGCTCGGGAAACAAATAATCCCTAGCAAATCCCTCGACTCACGGATACAAACACTCCTTGATAAGAGCCTCCTGATCCGCGTCGACCTGCAGAGCCGCCAGCGCCTCCGTGGGAATCCTCGACTCATTTCAAACCCCAAGGAAACAAATAATTCTTGGTGCTCGGGAAACAAATAATCCCTGGCAAACTCCTCGACTCACGGATACAAACACTCCGTGATGAGAGCCTCTTAACTCATGTCAACTCGTAGAGCCATTACCCTCTCCACGAGCAAATTCCCGATTCGTCTCAATTTGTAAGAAAGAGTCTCAGGCAGTAAGGATTGAAAAGCTTGCTTCTTGAGCAATGGGGCCCTGCAAGTCAATCCAAAATGGTCTCTTGCATACTATTCACGGGTCTCACTCTCCGAAGTCGAATTTCGACGAGGAAGGAAAAAACCGTTTACGAATCCTCTCGACTCATAAGAGGGAAAATTCTCTTATAGGATCCCTACGACTTATAAGAGAAAACCACACTTAGGAATCCTCACGATTCCTAAGGAGAAAATCCGCCTATGAGATCCTCTCGATCCGTAGGGAGAAAAGCCTCTATGAGACCCTCACGGCTCATAGAATTGAAAAGTCTTAGGCGGTAGACCTGAACCTGCGGCCTAAGCCATCGCTATTTCCTGAGGAAGTCGGAATACTCGTTTTAGACATCCATCAACCATAGTTATTAAGACAGCCTGCTGACATTAAAAGAAAGAAGATGACAGAAAGAATATCCGGTTTACATTTGATCTGGCATGCGTGACGCATTCATTTGTGCATGGACAGAAGACTCAGGACGAGAAATAAGACAAGCTGAAATAGAAAGGGGGAGGGTTTCCATTCATACCGCTAAAAATTTTTACAAACATAAGAATAATGAATGAGAAACATTATTCAAATTATTACAACGGTATAACCTCAGATCCGGGGCACGGATTGAGGAAATCAAAAGTAAGGTCATCCAGAGTTCTTCTGGCCTTTCTAATTATTCTTATGCGCAATCTTTCGCGCTCCTCTGTGTCGATATCATCGGCGAGCCCTCCTGGCCTTTGATAAGCAGCAACTATTGTCGTCTGCTGGAAGACTTGGTGTAAGATGTCAATAAGGCTGTTCCGCCGTTTCTTTGAAATCAGCCCTGTCAGGTACACTGAATGCACCTTGTCTTCGGTATCATCCAGCGCGTTGAGCGGTAAGGCCTCATGAAGACCCGGAAGTGCTCTCCATATAGCTCCCAACACGACTTTCAAAAGGGCCGAACGACGAGGCAACAGCCAACCACCGCTTGCGTTCAGACGACCCATGACTTCTGCACATTCAGCGTCTGTAAACTCCTGGTTTTGTTGACGACCCTGAGCGCGGATATCGTCGTAGGTAATGAACTCGTGCAAACTGTACAGATGCACCGCCGCCATTATGCCTGGAGGAAATATTGCAGGAAGATCAGCAATAGAAAAGCAATAATATACATGGAGGACTAAATTCCTAGAGAGCAAAATTATGTTCAAGGATAAAGTCTCTTGGACGAAAGCTCTGCTGGTTAAGATTGATCCAAGAATCGATTTTACCTAAAGTTTTCCTAAAAACTTTGAAAAAAAAGGGGAGGAGCAAAGCACCGGAGTTCTTGAATGCAAGAACAAGGCTCTGAAATCTTCGAAGATAGAAATCTGAAAGATGATAAGTATCTGGAGGGGACCAAAGGTCCTATTTATAGGCATCAAGTGCCTCTTCGACTTCCAAGAGTTGTCACGGCGGTTTACCCTAATCGGAGCGAACCTCTGTTCAGATTCCAAGGCAGGAGATGAAGTAACGCTTCGTCTTTCCCCAATCAGAGCAAAGCTCTGTCTTGAAAATTAATTTAATGAAGCGACGCTTCAGATTATCTGCGCTGCGCAACGTACCATGTGTCTGGCGCAAACGCATCGGCGCAGCGCCCCAAAGCAGCGCACCCAATCAAAGCAAAGTTCTATTTCAAGCAAAACCAAAGGAAGCGACGCTTCAGCGGCGTATGCGCTGTGCGCTGCGTGACACGAGGCGGCGCAGATATGCTAGCGCAGTTGCGCTGCACCGTGTGCTGTGCGACACGTGTCATACCCTGGAGCATTTACGCTAAACAAAAATTAAGGTTCTGAAGAAATCTTTTTTATTATTATCTTCTATAAAACAGAAGCCCTTGGATCAAAGATCCGATGGTGGGGGAAATCCCGCCAAATCTTTCAGAAAAGGGATTTCTTCAACAAATTGAACTTGCTTCTTAATTTGCAAGATGAGGCCTCAAGCAGCAGAAGTGGGAGAGCTTGCTTCTTGAGCAATGGGGCTCTGCAAGTCAATCCAAAATGGTCTCTTGCATACTATTCACGGGTCTCACTCTCCGAAGTCGAATTTCGACGAGGAGAGAAACAACCGCTTACGAATCCTCTCGACTCGTGAGAGGGAAAAATTCTCTTGCAGGATCCTTACGACTTGTAAGAGAAAACCACACTTAGGAATCCTCACGATTCCTAAGGAGAAAATCCGCCTACGAGATCCTCTCGATCCGCAGGGAGAAAAGCCTCTATGAGACCCTCACGGCTCATAGAGTTGAAAAGTCTTAGGCAGCGGATCTAAAACCGCAGTCTAAGCCATCGTTATCTGTGGGAAGAATAAAGTTGTCTGCCAATAAGGTGCATTAAAGATATCATGCTGAAAAGAATGAAAAAGGCAAAGAAATGACACAGGACATTACAAAATGTGTATCTTTTATTCATAAGTATTAATCGGGTACAGGATACATTGTACTAAAGAATAAAAAAATATACATATAATTTACAAGTACAAATGATACAAGGAGAATTACTGGGAAGGAAGCGTCTTGCATAGATTTAGCAATTGCTCGCATATGTCCTTCCGTGCCTTCTCTTGATCGGCTACCACCGCCAGCTCTGCCTCCACTTGGGCTCGTTGCTGCAAGACCGACGCAAGCTGCTCCCTGACGACCTGATAGGCAGCTTTTCGACTTGGGATATTGCGCTCAGCTACGTCAAGCTTCCGCTTCAAGTTTAGCCCATGGGAGATGCGCTCCAAGAGACCCTCAAAGATAGTCTTCACTTGGGCAGCATTTGCCTCAACCTCAGCGCGCAGATGGGCCGTTTCGTTCGAGGTCTTTTGGCATTCCCTTAGTCTTAGAGCTGCTTCTTGCTCCAAGTGGCGGAAGTGCGAAGTGCTTTGCTCGAGCCAAGTTGTGCGTTGGGTGCTCAGGGCTAAAACTTCGGGAGAAGGACGCATCGACTCCAGCCGATATAGACAGGCCTCGATCTTCCTGCAGTGATTAACCCAAGATTCGACGACGCCTTCGTTATGAAAATTTACGAGCGCCGCCAACATTGGATTAACCTCCACAGCGAAATCTACGGCAGAAGGGAGAGCGTCCATGTTAAGCTCTTCGATGTACCCGCTCAGCATGCCCAAACTCATCACAGCACCCTTTGAAGACGGACGTTTCAAGAAAGAGCCTGCCGGTGAAAGGACGCGAGACTCAAAAGGGACCGGAACCGGAACAATAGCTGCAAAATAAAACATGGTCAAACGATGGTTCAAGAGATGTTGAAGGGTTACCAAAAAGGAAATTTACTATACCAGCTGCAACGGACGGCAAAGCCGGAAGGGCCGGTAGCGCGGCAGGTCTTGCATCCCCTCCTTCGATTTGTGGCACTGCAATAAAGAAAAGGAAAAGTCAGAAATTATCCCATTGCTAGAAAAAAAGGGGGTAAATAAAGATATTATAGTGAAAGTATACTCACCGGCGCCACTAGAGGGAGAAGCGAGTTCGGATGGGAAAGAGAAGTGTGGGAGCAACACTTGATATAAATGATCAAAGAGCACTCCTGCAAGGGCACAATGGTATAATGTTAGTACAAAAGCTACATTTTTGAAAGATTAATGCATGAGTCGTGAATCCATACCTTCCAACATCCGCGATGGCACAAGGGAAGGCGGGGAGGTGACCACCGCCAAAGCAGTAGTCGACGGTGCTCCCTCGAGCAATGGAGCGTCAGCACTGGCCGCACCTGCAAAGACAAGCTTGTTAGAAGAGATCGCAAGATATATAAAAAAAAAAGAGGAACGCTGGTGACTCAAAATTTACCCGACGAGCTGCCAGCAGAAACTGAAGCAATCCCCTCCTCCATTGACATGAGACCACCGCCCGTAGCCTCATCACCCGACTCGATGGGAACCGTTGTTGTGCTCGCGAGCCCTGGAGACGGCAAGGAACCATACGCGGGGAGGACTATGATTGGAGTATTACCAGATTCCTGGGAAAGAGCGGTTCGCTCCTCCTCAGGAATCGTGTCCGCCTCACCCGATACTCCCTCGGTTTCTGCGGTCGCGGTTGTCTCGTCCATCGGCACCGTAACGTTTCCAGCCTCGAGCGCCTCGCCCTCTACTGCCTTCGGCTCGGTTAAGACAATCATCTCATCTGCCGCCACTTCAGGTGCGGCATCAATGATCCTCTCGGCGGCGGATCCCTCAACCTCTGTTTCAGGCACCGTGGCCCCGACGACGGTGCTCGCTGTCGGCTCGGGTTCGACAAGTACCGTTTCCTCCATTCCCCTGGGTTCGACGGTCTCCGCCTCCCCCTCATTCGGACTTGGCCCTGCAAGATGGAATGCATATGAGCCAATGGCTTGATAATTCTTACAACAAGGTTCTGAAAGAAATGCTACCTGAAGAGGATTTATCGTTTGCACTCTGAGCCGCGCGCGCCACTTGCCTATGAGCAGTAGACAGGGAGGCAGGGGCCTCTTCAGAAGGAGTGTCAGCACGAGGAATAGTGCTAGGGCCCGCTCCCGTGGCCAAAGCAGCTCTGCGCGCCTTTGCTTCGGAAGGAGTGTCGGCACGAGGAATAGTGCTAGGGCCCGCTCCCGTGGCCAAAGCAGCTCTGCGCGACTTTGCTTCGCGTCTCAACCGCTTCCGCTCCTCTCGAGCCGTTGAGACGGATGCCACTAGGGCTTCCTTGAGTGAGGCTTCTTCGTCCGTGAATAGGGACGCCTCTAGATTTTTCAGGGCATCCCTCGTCGTCTTGTCAAGCCGAGGCTCTTGTGGCAACTTCGACGAAGCCGGGACTGAGATAACGGACTCGGGAAGGATCCCCGCATCAATTGATACGACCCCTACAAAGAAACAAAAGAGGGTTAAGTTGACTATCAGAAAAAGACAACAAACTTTCCTTATAAAAGAGAAAGGGGTGAAACATACCAACGCCTGCTAGGGCACGCTTCTCCCCCTCCTCCTGGAAGGTTTTCAGGGAAGCAGCAATAGCCTCTTCAGTAGAGACACCTGTTGAAAATGGAGCAAATGTTAGTTAAAGATAATAATACAAAGTGCAATAAAATGACAAATAAAGCGTTTGATGATTACCGGACTCAGCGAGTTTGCTTAACATCGCTTCAAGCCTCGCCGATCGCTCCGAAGCTGCAATGGCGGCAGCCAAATTGGTGTCCGCAGGGTCTACCACGAAGCCCTCATTGCTGCCATATTCACATATGGCCCCGGCGGGAGGAGCCGCAGGCTTTAAGCTAAGGATCGCATCGAGGGATAGGGTGGACTTCTTTTTCTTCTGTCCGCCAGCTTTAGATCCACCCGAAGTAGCTTTGCGCTTGGCAGTCACTTTAGGGCGGCGAGTCCCGATATCCACTCCTGCGCCAGACCCTGGCGATACCACTTTAACCGTCTTTGTGGGAGCACGGGGCGCCGATGGTGCATCCACCGTAGTAGGCAGTGGCAATCCACGCGGGGGGCTCAACACGCGTGGTCGGTCAGCTCCGGCATCTTTTATCGGGAGGGTAACCTGGATCCTTGGCTGCAAGGGAGCCTTACGATCACCGCCGGGAGGCGCACCCCTACGGTCAACCAGCAGGCGTTTCTCTATTAAGATGATTGGACCCATAGCATGCGCATACCAGGCTACATATGGATGGATTATTTTAGGGGCACAGCTAGGTTCACTAATAAAAAAATAGGAACCTGTATTAAGCCGGATGAAATGATGCATCGCATTCCTTATCCCCTCTTGGTTGGCCGCGGGTGTTTCCAGAAAGGCTTCCATCGGGATCCCTTGATTGTAACTCGATTGTCGGGCAAATCGATGTGGGTTATACCTCATAAAGAGAGTCATCTCATTCTGCCTAAATACTAGGTAGCCCGGCCGAATGGAGTAAAGGTGGAGGATTTCCCGAGCCTTTAGTACAGAAGCCCCGCCCTTAAAGTCATCACGTAGCGGCACCACTGACTTAGTGGTCTCTGAGCCTATGGTGATGACCTTATCCACAAAAGAGATCTTCGCTCCGACTAGATGTGAACGCAGGAGCAGTCCCCTAGAATCCCGTGAGGATGCAACCACGATGGAAGCCCCGATTAACCGCATGACCCTCGGAAGTCTGCATCTCTCAAAGAATGGAGGAGTCTTGTGAGAACCAAACACCCCTTGTACATGCATCTCCATCCAAGAAGTGAAATAATGCATCGGGAAGTTGGCAGGCTGTACCCCAGGCTCATTAGCGTCCGCCGCTATGCTAAGTCCATTGTAAAGGTAAGCCAGCCCGGCGATCCCTACCGATAGCTGCAAACCAGCCGCCATTTGATGCGCCGGGTAGAAGACGGAAGGCCGCATGAGGCGTGGGTGCATGGGGAGCGCGAAGCTGCATAACCATAGACCCAAGAACCCTATGAAAAAAGTCTCCTCGTCCATGCCGGGAACGGCGATCTCTGAGAAAGGGACGTTGGCGATACCGGGGAGATAAAAATCCCGCTGGCCACTTTCCGATGAAGGTCGGCGGTCCAAGCCGAAACCAAAGGGGTCAGCAAGCTGAGCAAACTTCTCGCCCTGCTCTGATAGGAACTCCGGGCGGATAAAGCGAGCAATGAAATCCGCGGAACTGACGCCCCGATCGCCCGATTCCAAATGGAGTTCCTCATAAATCTCCAACACCTTCACCAAGCCCGGGTGCTGATGCTGAATGGCATTCTCTGGAGTTAAGTCAAGTACTAGCTGCTTGGTGGCGAAGACATACTCGTCAGGAGGAAGCAGCTCCTCGTAGTGTTCCCCCCTCATTGGCAGACCTGAAATCTCAGCAAATTCCTCCAAAGAAATGGAGACTTCCCTATCCGCCATCAGGAAGGTATGGGTGGGGATATTCCATTGTTCAATAAAGGCATTTATCCACCACGTCGGAGGAGAGGGATACTCGAAAAGCGAAACATAGACGGCCGAGTATAAACCAATCGTCATCAGGTGAGCCCTCTTCGCCGCCAAAATGTAACGGGCCCATTGCAAATATCCGGCAAGTGGTCGCGGGATCAGTCCAATATTATAAGCCTGTCCCCAAGGGCGTGCTTCACCCTGACAGATTCGCCTCCCCAAGATGTCTATCGCCGGTGGCGGCTGCACCGGGATGGCACTGATTGCAGGCTGAAGGAGGTCGTCGGAGTTCCAATTTTTGACCTCCACGGCATACTCCACCGGAGGCTTGTCCGCATAAGGGATCGTAACTATGGGCTCAGAGGGTGAGGCGGAGCTGAAGCTGCGACGGCCTTGGATGATTTAGCTGTACCACCTTCCCCATAGGTGAAGTTTCTTGCACTCGGGATCATGATCTTTAATCAGAGCAAACACCACCCGGTCCACTGGCGAATGGGGGAACCCTCCTTCCGAGCGAACAAAAGGGAAAGACAAATCTTCAGACATGTTTCCTGTAAAAAAAAATATATATATATATAATCGTTAGTGTTCCAATGCTTCACATTTCAAAGTCCTACATCACACTACAATGCAGTGGGTAGGGGACCAAAGGGGGACCCACAAAATCAAGATGACGGCGCATCATTTGATAAAACAGTCCCATCATTGGATGAGACTGTCAGTTAATGAAAAAGACCCCCAAAAGAATATCCTTATTGGGGGGAAATCCCTAAAGACAAGGAGAAAATCTCCTCTTTTAGAGCAAAGCTCTGTCACAGAGTGACATTTGTCAAACTCTGGTCTCAGGGGAATAAAACTTCCTAAAAAAAAAAGAGCCTAGCTCTGTAATAGTAATGAAAACTATAACTCCTAAGGATTAAAAAAAAATTTTGGGGATCTTAAAAATTCATGAAAACTTTTGGGAGTTCTCCATTTTTATATATAAAAAAAAGAGAGGGGAGATCTACATTTGATCTATGAGCAGGGCTCTGTTCATGGGTTAAAACCCAGGAACAAGATCTCTGTAAAATTTTGAGAGCAAGGTTCTGTTGATGAAACCCCAAAGGGGTTTTCTTTAGATCAAAGATCTATGAGAGTAAGGCTCTGTTGAAGAAACCCCAAAGGGGTTTTCTTTAGATCAAAGATCTATAAGAGCAAGGCTCTGATAATTAAATTTAATTTAAATTAATGTTTTACCTAGAGTGATTCTAAGTTCTGAACTTTAAAGTTCTTGAGAAGAAGCAAGAGCAAGGCTCTGAGAGTTCTTAAGCAAGAGCAAGGCTCTGAATCAAAGTTCTTGAAACGGTAAAGAAATTAAAGGACCAAGGGTCCTATTTATAGGCGCCTGCGCCTCTTCACCTGACCTCCATGATCCAACGGCCAGGATCTTGCCACCGCTGCACTCACGTGCGCGCCACGTGAGCGCAACGGTGGGGGGCATTTGTTCCCCCAATCAGAGCAAGGCTCTGTTTGAATTTCAAAAATTCAAATTTTGAAGCAACGCTTCAGCTCCCGTGCGCTGCGCGCAACTTGCCACGTGTCAGAAGTTGACTTGGCAGCACAACGCCCAAGGCAGTGCGTCCAATCAGAGCAAGGCTCTTTAAAAAGCAAAAGCAACGCTCAGTTACGCAAGTACTGCGCTACGTGACACGTGTCCGCGCAGTTGCGCAAACATAACTGCGCAAGCGCGCCGCTGCGCGACACGTGTCTGCGCAGTTGCGCAAACACTGTTGCGCAAGTGCACCGCAGCTCGCCACGTGTCTGCGCAGTTGCGCAAGCGCAGTTGCGCAAGCGCCTCACTGCGCGACACGTGTCTGCGCAGTTGCGCAAGCGCCTCACTGCGCGACACGTGTCACGCGCTGGGGAGTTGCGTAAAAACAGAATGAAGATTTAAAGAAATTTTTTCTGTTCTTGTTAAAATAAGAAGATTTCTTCTGTAAAACAGGGGCCTTTGGATCAAAGATCCAACGGTGGGGAAAATTCCCCAAATCACTCAGGAAAAGATCTTTTTAACAAATTTAACTAATTTTTGAGCACTATAAAAAGGACCCCAGACCTCATTTCAAATAGACACATCTGGTTTTTAAAAAAAAAGAAGAGAGAAGAGAACTCTTGAGAACTCCTTGAGAACACAAAAAAGAAGGTAAAAACCTTTAAAACAAGAGAAAATTCTCTTAGGAATAAATCATTGATCTAAGAACAAAATCAGTGATCTTCAACAAATAAATAAAGAAATAAAAATAATAAAAAATAGTGCCTTGCACTTGCTATGAACCTTTGGTTCTCTGAAACAAGGAAAAACTTGTTTTTCTTTGATCCAAATTTAGATCATGGGATAAAAAGTGCTTTGAATCTAAAAAATTCTTGGTGCTTTGCACAAATGCAATGCATTACTTGAAGGGACAGGCCCAAATCAAAAAGACCTAGCAGGCCAAAATAAGTTGCAAAGCAATAAAAAGGGCAGAGCCCAAATAAAATTGATGCTTTGCATCATTTATAAAGGGCAAAGCCCAAAACAAATTGCCCAAATAAAAATAAAGAGAAATGCAATGCAAAAGCAAATAAATGTTGGACATTTTCAACTGGACTTAGCCCAATAGTGGCCATAAGTCCTTAAATTAAACTGACTGAGCAAATTGGCTCTCCTAAATCAATCTACATCCGGTTCGAGGGTACATCTCCGAACTCCTTTGACATCCATCGTTGTAATTCCTCAACGACGTCAAAGAGGTGACGGGTCCCGACGACCACACACCCATATGGACTGCGGGGTCCTTAAACTCGTGGACCGAGACGTCCCTAAACTAATGATGGACCACTACGTCCTTAAACTGGCGACGGACCGAGACGTCCCTAAACTAATGATGGACCACTACGTCCTTAAACTGGCGACGGACCGAAACGTCCTTAAACTAATAATGGACCACCACGTCCATAAACTGGAACATGGACCACCACGTCCTTAAACTGGAGCAATAGAGCCTTCAAATGCTCTTTTGCCGGATCTAAACGGTCCCGTTTAAGTTGATCTTAGCCCCAAATACGGCTAACGTATCCTTAAACACTCAAATGAACGATAAAATTCCAAATCGACCTTGGTTCAAGGGTACATCTCCGAACTCCTCTGACATCTGTCGTTGTAATCCTTCAACGACGTCAGAGAGGCGACGAGTCCCGACGGCCATATATTAAATGGATCACCCCGTCAAGTTGATCTTAGTCTCAAACAGGACTAACGTATCCTTGACAAACGTTTAAGTTGATCTTAGCCGCAACGCGACTAATGCATCCTTAAACTAAAAACACCAAACCCAAATCTAATTAAATACGGATTTGGACTAGTCCACGTCCTACGGGCGACAGCATTACTCGGTCTCCGTATACAATCCACGGACAACCACAAACAAAATAAACACACACGACACGAAGTGAAATTCTGGAGAAGGAGAAAGTGGCTACCGCGATGCGGTAGCGTAATTAACTGCATGGGCTTGCGCCTGCAGGGAAGAGCGTCCCCACAATCAAAAACCCCTCAAGCGAGGGGGAATCTGACAAAGTCTGCTACATCGGCCGCATCCGTCTAAACCTCCGATACCCGGTGCCATAAATCAACTTGGCATCTTCGGAGAGGTAGACGGATAAAACCAAATAGCATCTGTCCCGAATCTCAGGCCGAGACGTCCTAACGTCTCGGCCGCCTTTCGGAGGGGAACACCTATAGAAGTCACAAGATCAGCCGCTTCGCGTAACATCATAATATAAACTGGAGATACTCTTCAGTCTATAATCCTCGAGCTAACGGTCTAGCTGAGGCTTTCAATAAGACCTTGACGAAGATCGTGAAAAAGACGGTGTCCAAAAATAAAATGGACTGGCATGAAAGACTGCATGAAGCTCTCTGGGCGTATCAAACTACATTCAAAACGGCCACAAACACAACGCTGTATGTATTGGTATTTGGCATAGAAGCGGTACTCCCCCTCAAGATAGAGTTACCCTCTCTACGAGTGACGGTTCACTACGAGCTAACAGACGAAGAAAATGCTCACCTTCGGCTTGAGGAGCTCGACGCCCTTGATGAAACACGGCTCATGGCGCAACAAATCCTGGAGGCTTACAAAGCAAAGATGGCTCGCTCATATGAAAGATTGACTAGGCCGAGGACATTCCGCCAAAATGAAGTCGTGCTAGTGGTCAAAAGACCTATGATCCCCAATCGTACCAAATGGGGGAAATTCGAGCCGAACTATGAAGGCCCGTACATCATAGACAAAGTTTACCAGGGTGGAGCCTATCTACTCATGGACATGCATGGCGAAAGACCTTTCAGGAAAATAAACGGTCGATTCCTGAAAAAATACTATGTCTGACGAGTCATGGCCTAGGTCAACGATAGATGACGACGCCTATGTCCGCTCGCTATCTTCCTGAGCCCAAACTCTATAAGTAGTAGCCGGTTACGGACCGAAATGTCCTAAAACTAACGACGGACCAAATTGTCTTAAAACTAACAACGGACCGAAATGTCCTAAAACTAACAACGGACCGAAACGTCCTTAAACTAACGACAGACCACGATATCCTAAAACTTGCAGCTGACCGAGACGTTTATAAACTACTACGGACCGCAGCATCTCAAGGCTGACAGAAAAAAAACGGTATGTCCGTAAGTGAGATGAGCACGGATGAAAACTCGAAAGGGCTCCATGAGTAAAAACAGCAGAGGTACCGGCGAGTTTTGTGAAAACCCGAAAGGGCGCAATCTCGTTAAAAGACACTTGCAAGGTCCTCTCGACCTTGTGAGGAGAAACCACCAGCGTGAGAACCTTACGACTCATAAGGGAGCAACACACTTAGGGGTCCTCGCGATTCTTAAGGAGAAATTACACATACGAGATCCTCACGACTCGTAAGGAGAATTTCCCTTTGAGACCCTCACGGCTCACAGGATTCAAAAGCCTTAAGCTACAAGGATCTGAACCTGTTCTTAAGCCATCACAACCTCCAATGCTGCCCTACAAGCGGTTCAATGCTGACCCTTGTATACAATCCACGGGCACGAATAAACATTTCCCTAATAAAGTCCCACCAGAGATTGGAGATATGCTCACACGGTGAACAACCCTTGTAAGTCCTCTCGACTTATAAGGAGAAAACACTCTTGTAAAATCCTTACGACTTATAAGAGACCATACACTTGGGAATCCTCACGATTCTTAAGGAGAAAACGCACTTACAAGATCCTCATGACTCGTAGGGAGAAATACCTTTATGAGACCTTTACGGCTCATGAAGTCAAAAGCCTTAGTCGACAGGATCTTAACCCTGTTTGCTAAACCACCTTTGTTCGAACCGACAAAGGCAAATGATGATTCGCTCCTGGCAATATCCCAGTGGTAGCGATACTGATGCCTAAATCGGTATCAAATCCCAAACTCGTGGCGAAAAGTCAGCGGGCCACAAATGCATATGAAATAGCCAAAATGATAGGGCAACTTGCAACAAAATCAGCAAGTAAAAATATATGCATACAAAATAGCCGAAATGGTTGGGCAACTCGCAATAAAAAACAGCGAGTAAATAAAATAAATAGCCGAAATGATTGGGCACCGCGAAAAATAGCCGAAATGATTAGGCAATCGCGACTTTCGCGATATAAAAGCTGAAATGATAGACAATCGCAGAAATAAAAATATGTAAAATAAAACTTTTTGCCCTACAAGTGAGATCACATCGATCCCTGTATACAATCCAGGGGCACAAATAAAGAGGGAACCATACCTTCCCACCAGGCTCCATCAGAAAAAGAAGCCAAATCTTGACGGTTCACAGACAGCTTGGAGATCATCTCAACATTCATCTCATTACAACAGACGCAACATCAGCAAATCGGAGCCATAGCAAAGTTCCCAGTTCCATGACTCGGCGGTGCACAGACAACCGATAGTCAACCCCTCCTGGTCCTGTGAAACATGGCTAATGTCAATCCTGACCCCGTGGGAAACGCCCAGAGCACCTCCTGGTCCCGTAGAACACGATTGATATCAATCCTGACCCCGTGGAAAACGCCCAGCATACATCCTAGTCTCGTGGAACACGGCTAATGTCAATTCTGACCCCGTGGGAAGCATCCAGAGCACATCCTGGCCTCGTAGAACACGGTTAATGTCAATCCTGACCCCGTGGGAAACGTCCAGAGCAAATCCTAGTCCCGTAGAACACGGCTAATGTCAATCCTGACCCCGTGAGAAAAGCCCAGAGCAAATCCTGGTCCCGTAGAACACGGCTAATGTCAATCCTGACCCCGTGGGAAACGCCCAGAGCAAATCCTGAGTCCGTGAAATGCGGATAAAGTCAACCCCTGACCCCGTGAAATGCGGATAAGGTCAACCCCCTGACCCCGTGAAATGCGGATAAAGTCAACCCCTTGACCCCGTGAAATGCGGATAAGGTCAACCCCTGACCCCGTGAAATGCAGATAAGGTCAACCCTCCGAATCCATGAAATACGGATAAAGTCAACCCCCCGACTTCGTGAAATGCGGATAAAGTCAACCCCTGAATCCGTGAAATGCGGATAAAGTCAACCCCTGTCCCCGTGAAATACGGATAAGGTCAACCCCTGACTCCGTGAAATGCGGATAAAGCCAACTCTCGATTTCCCCGTCAAAGCAATTCTTTGATTCGGGAGCAAATCAACTCATCAATCACTTATGGGTTCTCTCGACTTGTAAGAAAGAAAATTCTCTTCTGAGATCCTTACGACTCTCAAGAGAAAACACACTTAGGGATCCTCACGATTCCTAAGGAGAAAATTACACTTACGAGATCCTCACGACTCTTTAGGAGAAATACCTTTATGAGACCCCCACAGCTCATAAAGTTGGAAAGCCTTAGGAAGAAGATCTAAACCTGACTCCTAAGCCATCGCTGTCCTACAAGGAGAATAAAATAGATTATCCACAAAATGCATTTACTAAAAAGGACACACCACCATGAATCAAAATATGTCTTTTATTCATGAATCAAAATGAATACAAAGTACAATTTACGAAAGAATCAAAAAATACTCTCACTCAGGAGTATGTACAAAAGAAGAATAAAAAGAAAAATATACAATTCTTCAAGCCGGCGGACGATTTAATAGATTTGTCAGTTCATCCTTTTTCCGCTGGGCCTCGGCTTCATGATTCATTATCGCTAAGAGACGGGCCTCCGCTTGAGACTGTTGGGCCTAGTACGAGGCAAGCCGACTTTCAAGCTCCTTTTCGGTAACTTTATGAGTTTCGACTATTTCACGAGTAAAAATGACTGCTTTATCAATGGCTACCACCTCCCTGATAGCTTCTTAAAGCACCCGCCAAAGTTCATACGCTCGAGTGGTCTTGGCCGTAAGATTAGCTTGAAGTTCCTCCAGCGCAGTTGAAGCCAGCTTCCTCTCTGAAAATTTTCGGCTGAGCCTCTTCTCGCATGACAGCATATTTGCGGCGCACTGTTCAATTATCCCCCACAAGCTCACCTTTGCAGCCACAACCTCTGAAGGAAGGCGCGTACATTCAAAACTATGCAAACAAGCCTCCACCCGACGACAAAACTCAACCCATACTTGTACCAATGTTTCACTATGGTAAGCAGTAAGAAAGGAAAGAGAACTGTTGGTTTCGGCGGCAAATTCTTCGGCCGTGATCAAGCTACCAGCACGAAGGTCTTCGATCAGATCTGACAAAGAGTGAAGGCTTAGTTTTGTCATCCATTCATAGGCATGTAGAGCAAAGGGGCCGGACGGCATAACGATGCGAGATTCCAGCGTGGTAAGAACTGGCAAAGCTGTTAAGATTTATAAACAATTAGCGAGACTTGCAAGCAAAGTGCAGATGGAACAACGTCGAAACTTTACTTACCCACGGTCATGCAAGAAAGGTCCAAAAGATCCCCAGGCCCGTCAAGAATCTCAACTTCATCATCGACTTCCAGAACTGCAAAAGACATCAGTATCGTTATATGAAATAATAATAATGTCGTGAGAAGAAATCAAATAACACTAATCTTGCCCTGAAGATAGAACGATGCGTTGAGGGGATATTGCCTGCGGAGCAGCCATCTCTAGCAGACGCTGAAAAGACTTCCTGGGGACAGGTCCGCGATGGACGCCACCAATCCTCGTAGCTCTGAAAAGACAGAAAGGTTCAAATGATGGAGAGATTATTAAAATAAAATATAGAAGGCTACTTTCGATACTCCTCCCGCTCTGAACTGAAGGGATAGCAGCTTCAGCGGCCTCCTCCATGCCTCCAGGCACATCATCGGGGACATGGGCCGGTATAACAACTTCCAATTGAGGAGCAGTGGCCACCGCTGCGGGCTCCAATGGAAGGACGGTGGCCTAGACTACCTGTCCCATAGTCTCTGGGCCATCCCCAGAAAGATCCATTGAATCCACGACCAATGAAGATGCCTCTTCTGGGAGAGCGAGCACCGGGGGAATGGAAATCACCAATGGGAGCTCCGTGGCAGGAAGAACAGCTGTATCGACCCCCTCCACACTTACTAGTGTCTCATCGGGGATATTTACAGAATCCATAGTCAAGGCGCGACTCGAACTAAGATCCTCTGCCATTGCCGAAGTCCCTGCAAAGTTTTCGCGAAGATAAGGATATATATATATATATAAAGCAGTGCAAAATACTACAAAAAGATATATAAATATACCAATGCGCAAAGGAGCTTCTAATATGGCTTTTTCAAGTCGACGTTCCTTCCTGAGGAGGTATGCTCGCCGGGGTTCGAGGGTAGACTCATGGCCGCCAGTCCACAACGACAGCGCATCTTCGGCATCGGCCGAGATAAGCTGCTTAAGGGCTATCTCGCCTCTCTCTTCCAAAGGGCCTATAAATATCCGCCGTATCAATGGAGGATCTTCGTAGAAGATGACGGCAGGATAAGACCTCTTCGGGACCCTTACATTCTCAGTTTCATCCTGAGAGCGTCTTATAGCCTCAGCCAATTGTGCGGATTCCTCGGCAGATGAACCCGGAAAAAGAAGACCATCATCCGGCTCTTGCATAGCTAGTGGTTCATCTTGAAAGATAGGCTCTGATTCCACTAAAAAGTCAAATATATTGGTGGCTGTCTTCCTTCGCCTCTTTGACCCAGAACTAATACCAGAAGACGATCGCTTCTTTCCCCTCGGTGCTTTGCTGCGGCGTTGACCCACTTCACTTTCGGTATCCTCTCTCGGCGGTGCTACTGATGAAGATACTGCCATCGCTGACGCCGTAGCCGATGAAACTGCTACCGGCGCCTTATCAGAAGCCCTTGCCTGAGCTCTAGTGCACATTGGCATACCAACTGTCGGAGTCAAGTCCACATCCGCCGCCTCAGGAATGAGTACGGTACCATTATCCCTCAAGGGAGGGCGAACCATTGTCCGCGGTCGTGGTGGGACTCCCATAGCCTGGAGCGGGGCGGGAGCTCTAAGTCCAAAAAGTATCCTCCTCTCCTCAGCAATGATTGGACTAATCCGGTGGCGATACCAACCCTGAAAGCCCCCACGCACCTCGGAATGTAGTCGGCCTTGGGGATCATGAAATGAGAACCGGTGTTCAGCCTCATGAAATGGTGGGTGGCGTCACGAACAGTTTCCAAAGAAGGGCTGGGCTCCACTGTGAACGCCTCGAAGGGGACACCCTGGTTATATCTCAGTTGCCTGGCAAAGCGGTGTGGATTGTACCGTATGAAAAGAGCCGCATTGTTTCGACGGAACACCAGATAACCGGGTCTGATCGAGTACAAGTGCATGGCTTCCTTGGGCTTCAAAGAGGGTGCTCCCTCTTTCGACAAGTCAAACAACTGTTGAACAGGTCCCGAAGGAGCAGAGAGGATTCGATCACTAAATACCATTCCGCCTTCGTTGGCATACGGATTGAGCAGCACACGAAGAGCCCTTAATTAAGTCGGGTCAGGAGCAGAAGCGTCCATCAACCTCATGAGCCGCGGAAAGGTATAAGCATCATAAAAGCTGGGTCTCTGGTGCGTGGCAAATGCCCCTAGCACATGCATCTCAATCCATGACGTAAAGTAATGAAGAGAGAAACTCACTACGTTCACGCCTGGGGTTGAGGTATTAGCTGCAGTGCTTAGCCCATGGTACAGATGCGACAGCCCTGCAATGTCCACGGCTAGTCGCGTCCTTTCGGCGATGCGATGAGCAGGGTAAATGACCGAGGCTCTCATGAATCGACGGTGCGTTAGAACGACAAACTAGCTGAGCCAAACGCTGATAAAGCCGATGAAGAAAGTTTCTTAATCCATGCCAGGAGCTGTGATCGACTCGAAAGGTACAGCTGACAAGACTGGAATGTAGAATTGGGGCAAATCCTATTCTCTAGCCGATAGCCTATTTAAACCAAACCCGAAGGGATCGTTGATATTCACGAACATCGGAGCCGCTTTTGATAGAACGTCTCCACGAAGGAAGCAGGCGATAAAGCTTTTAAAAGTGACGCCCTGTTCTTCTGACTCCGTGAACAGCTTCTCAAAAATCCCCAGCATCTTGATTAGACTCGGGTACTTGTGGCGGACGGCATTTTCAGTCGATAAGCCGTCAAGCGTAGCGGGCATAGTCTCGAAGGCATACTCGTCAGAGGGCAACAATTCTTCGTAAGGCGCTCTCCTGATCGGTAAACCCGAGATCTCGCGAAACACTTCCAAAGAGATCGAAACTTCGCGGTCCCCTAACAAGAAAGTATTGGTGGGAAGATTCCACTGATTTAGGAAAGCTTTGACCCACCATACATAAGGAGATTGATAATGGAAGAGGGATGCATACACCGCCTGGTAAAACTCGACCCTCTGCAGTCGCGCACGATGAGCGGACAAGATGTAATGAGCCCAGAGAAGATAGCCCGTGGGATGGCGAGGGGTAAGCCATATCTTGTAAACTTTTCCCCAAGGCTGGGCTTCACCTTGGCAGATACAATGCCCCAAGATATCTATGGCCGGCACAGGCTGATTTGGTATCCCAGTTGTCGACGGTTCGAGCCAGCCGGTAGGAGTCCAATCTGCCACCTCTACAGCAAAAGCAGTCCGCGGACGGTCCATCAGCAAGAATATGGGCAGATAGGCTCTGTTGGTATCTCGCAAAGAAAGCTTCAACTACCGCGGATGATATGACCATACCAGGTCCCCCATAAAAGTAAATTGGTGCAATCCGGGTCATGAGCCCTGATCATCGCCATCACTTCTTCATCCGACGGTGATTAAGGAAAAGCCGCCTCCGAGTGAGTAAAGGGAAAGTATGGAAGAGAAGCAATTGTTCCTGAAATAAAGAAAGGAGAAAATGTTAGTGAATCCCACGTGTGTATATATATTTATAAATATATATATGTAAAAAGACAGTGGAAGAAAACGACAAACAACTTATTTTATGGGACCATTGGTTACAAAACATATGGGCCCCACAAAATCAGTATGGCGGCTCACTAATAATGAGGCTGAGCAATCATCATGAGAACAAAAAGGAAGATTCTTAATAAATTCAAATGACTCTGCACATTCCCCCATGGAGAAAACCCATTACAGAAACTATGTGCAAATTGAGAAGGATCTCTACAAGAACAACTCAGGATGAAAAATCCAAAGAAATCTTCTTTTAAGAACTAAGTTTTTAGAGGAATTTAATTCCTTTTGAACAAAGGAATTGAATTCCCAGAAAAAATTTCATGGAATTAAATTCCAGAAGAAGGACAAGTATCATCGTCAATCCCCTAAGATCAGAGAAACCTTATGCAAAAGGGGTTTATTATTTAAAGATTGGACATTCTTAAAGAACTTAGAAAGATAGGTTTTTGTTAAAGGAAGAAACCCTTGGTGTGGATTTAAAATCCAAAGAAAATTTCTACAAGAAGTTTCTCGGCCGTTCAAGATCCTTACCTGAAAGGGGGAATCTTTTGTTGACAGAGTTAAACTCTGAAAAATTTTGGAACAGAGAACTGAGATCTGAGAAGGAGAATTAAATTCTCAAGGTAAGAACAAGGAAGAAGATGAAAGAGTGGAGGCGCTTCTGAAGAGACCCCTGCATTTATAAGATGTGATGGGAAACGGTTCATCTACCACCTTCCCAGGCAGATCCAACGGCCACAAAAGTTACAACGTTGCACTCGCGTGCAAACACGTGAGAACAACGCTGTGGGGGCATTTGTTCCCTCATAAAATACAAGGAAAAACCCCAATAGGGCATCACGTGCGCATACGTGATCGGGGGTCACGTGCCGACATGTGATGGCTTCCTAAGGGCTCTGAAATGATAAGAATTGAATCTTAATCAAATGGGTCACGTGCCCACACGTGATGGGCCTTTAAACCCACTGAAAAGAATTAAAGATATAATAAAATAATAAGGAAAAACCTCAATGGGGCATCACGTGCCCACACGTGACCAAGGGTCACGTGCTGACACGTGGTAATTCCTGAGTTCTTTAAAATAACAGAATTAAATTCTGGTTAAATGCTTAATCCATGGGTCACGTGCCACCACGTGATGGGGTTTTAAAAACTCTCTGAGATAAAGGAAAGAAAACCCTAAATGGGGCATCACGTGCCCACACGTGATAGGGGGTCACGTGCCGGCACGTGATGGGTTTCTAAAGATCTCTGAACTAATAGAATGGTCAATCAGTGGGGTCACGTGCTAACACGTGATAGGTTCTTAAACCTTTTGAACTAATAGATTTAAATTCTAATTAAGGCAAATCAAAAACCCTAGTTGGAAAAATATTTCCCTAGATCTTTCCAAACAAAAAGATTGCGCTCTGTAAAGCGGAGCACCGTTGGATTAAAAATCCAATGGTGATTAAAAATCACCAATTTATAGAAAGATTTTATACAAGGAAAGATTTCTCTGAAATTTGCCAGGAATAACAGATAAAATAACTTTTGGATTAAAAATCTAATGGTGAATAAAATTCACTGAGTGATCTAAAAGATCATGTTGGTTACAAAATCAATTAAAATCTTTCAATAAAAGATTGACTAAACAAACTGATTCTTTTCTTTCTCCTATAAATAGGAGCTAAGAAGAAGAGAGAAAAAAGAGACAACAACAACAGAGAGAAAAAAAGAAGAGAATTTAATTCTCCAGAGAGAAAAGAATATTTTCTTAGAAGAGAAAAAAACCCTAGGTGAGAAAGGGAAAGAGGTCATAAGCTCCAAAAAACAAAAAGAGAATTTAATTCTCAAACTAAGATTTTAACTCTTTTGAATAAGAACTTAGTTTTTCCTCTGGTTGAAGATCTGCAGAAGTAGATCTCCCCATAAGTTGAGAATTTAATTCTCGTCGGGGAGATTCTGCCATGCAGATCCAAAACTTAGAGGGAGAATTGAGTTTAAAGAATTTAATTCTTCCAAATACATGGGAATTTAATTCCTCTAAATAAAATTAGAGTTTAACCCTATAAAAAAATTTAATTCTTCCAAACACACAGAAATTTAATTGCTCTAAATAAATTAGGGTTCAACCCTACAAAAGAATTTAATTCTTAAATAAGAGACTTAAACTTTTCATGCACGTAAAAGCATCAGTACCAACCTGATCACGTGTGTCCACGTGACTCCCCTCCTCAGTGATCAAAAGAGAACGAATGAAATTGGGTCACGTGCTCCCACGTGACCCTTGGATAAATTCCTCAAATTAGAGAGAACAAAGCAAAGGCGGAACAGACTTTGGGCGCCCTCATGTGTCCCCACGTGACCCCTAACAAATCTTGTTAATATCCAGTGCATGGGTGCCCATCACGTGCCCACACGTGATGGCCATGAAGACTAAAAATTTTTAACGCTTATTTGAATATTCTGAGAATAAAATAAAGGAATCTTGGCCCAATCCTAGGGCGCCTCGCGTGTCCTCACGTGAGCGCCTCATTTTTCTAGTGTTTAACACTATTTTAAGCAATGCATCCTTAGTGTTTAACACTATTTTAAATGTATCACGTGGGAACACGCTAGTGTTTAACACTATTTTCAAATAGTCTTAGCCCAAATTGGCTAAGTCTTCCAGAGGCAAGACTCCCCTTTTGACCGAGCCGCAAATATACCCTTGTCTTCCAAGATTGATCATCTCATATGGCATATGAGTGCTTAGCACTCAATAAAAGATAAAAATATGGTCAGAACCCAGACCCATGCTTAGCATTGCTAAATAATGGGGGGCTGTGCCCAGACAAATGTTCAACGGTCCAAACAAAGGTCCAACATTTTAAGCCTAATTGGACTTAGCCCAAGTTGGCCATAAGTCCTCAATTCAGATTTAAGTAAGCCCATATGCTCATAATCTAATTAATTGATCTTAGTCCCAAATTAGACTACAGATTTCCCAATCAACATTGGTTCAAGGGTACATCTCTTCACTCCTTTGATATTTGTCGTTGTAATCCTTCAACGTCTTCAAAGAGGTGACGGATCCCGATAACCAATCATTCCATGGACTGTGGGGTCCTTAAACTCACGGACTATGATGTCCTTAAACTTTATAGACTATGATGTCTTTAAACTACGGACTATGGGGTCCTTAAGCTCATGGACTATGATGTCCTTAACCTTTACAGACTATGATGTCTTTAAACTGGACCGTAATGTCCTTAAACTAACGTTGGACCGTAATGTCCTTAAACTAACAATAGACCGCAATGTCCCTAAACTAAACAATAGAGCCCAAATGCTCTTTTGTCGGATCTAAATGATCCCGTTAAGTTGATCTTAGTCTGAAATTAGACTAACGTATTCTTAACAAATGTTTAAGTCGATCTTAGTCTCAAATGAGACTAACGTATTTTTAAACCCAACCCCCAAACCCAAATCTAAGAAGATACGGATTTGGACTAATCCATGCCCTACGGGCGACAACATAAATTAGTCTCCATATAGAATCCACGGGCAACCAAAAATAAAACAAACACACACGACATGAAGTGACCATCTGGAGAAGGAGAAAGTGATTACCGCGATGCAGTAGCGTAATTAACTGCAGGGGCTTGCGCCTGTAGGGAAGAGCGTCCCCACAATCAAAAACCCCTCAACGAGGGGGAATCTGACGAAATCTGCTACATCGGCCGCATCTGTTTAAACCTTCGATACATGGTGTCATAAATCAACTTGGCATCTTCGGAGAGGTGGACGGATAGCACCAATTAGCATATGCCCCCAAATTCAGGCAAGACGAACCTACGCGGTTCCGTCTCTGTATTCGGAGGAGAACAAAACCCAAATAGCATCTTCCCCCAAATTCAGGCAATACGATCCATTCCGGTTTCGTCTCTGTTTTCGGCGGTAAACAGGCAGCAAAATCATTAATAGTCTATAACAAAGCAATCCGCATCTGAAAAAATTATTTACCATCTGGGTCAGATTCTCACGCCAGATTCCCACAGCAACTTTAACTCGTCGATCAAGGGTTGAAAGTACACATCAATGTTTTTTCCACGAGAAGAGGGGCCGTCGATTAAAAGCGCTAATATAAAATAAGATTGTGTCATAACCCTCCATGACGGCAGGTTGTATATAGTCAGCACAACAGGCCAAGTACTGTGAGTACGCCCGCTGTGAACCATACCAAATGGACTGAAATCGTCGCTCACAATTACCAGCCTAACGTTATGAGGGTCTGCGTTGAATGAAAGATGTTGTCATGCCCCGCTTTCCAAAATATGTAAATACGGTACGTGACAGAGCCAACCATGCTACCTATGGTTATGAATAATCCCTCCATAGTCACATTACGGTTGTCAATCAGATATCAAGAACAGTAAAATAAAATCTAGCTAACACATGTCCATCTGCTACAACAAATAAAATCAAGAAATGCATAAAGAGGAAATGAATCAAGATCCAATAAACAATAGTATCTAAATCACGTCCCAATATGGGCTCACATCAATAGAAATAAAACTACGGAAATAAGTAAACTAAGCGTCTCAAAAAAATACATCTAGCTCCTCACTGCTCGGCTTGCTTGCTGAAAATACTCCTGATATGCCTGCGATAATATCAGAAGAACTGGGCCATGCAAATCCCAGACATCAGTGCGTCATAAATATCAAAATAATAGTGATAACCATGATAGGATGCCATGATTAAACAAGAATGTAAATAATAAACACAGATATAAACAGTGAGCTGTATGTATGTGATGTGTATCCTAAAATCTGTGCTTCTGGGTTATCTATTCTAGAAGTCTTTAAAACCAATTAATATAATTCTCATCGTAACTCAACAGTATATATCCCGTTCAAACCCCCACGAGACCACGGCACAATATATCCCGTTCATACCCCCATGGGACCACGACACAATAAACAATGATTATTCCGTTCACGCCCAGGATCACGGCAAAAAATAATAATATCCTCTTGAGTTACGTTTCGGTTATATTCTTGATTTTCCCTTTTCTCCCAGGTTTTGAGTATTCAAATCGGGTATTGATGATATAAACTAATGCCAACATAGGATCAAGCATGTACAGGTCTTGTTTATGCAGACAATAAGGCACGTCCGTTGGGACAACAAATAAGGATTGTTGGCATTAGCAATAAGATCCAAATAACAAGTCCGGTAGTGTGTCGTGAACATATTATATAATGTATATTAACCAGAATAGATACCAATGTAAAACTGAAATCAATATCGAACCACGGTAAACACAACAAATGCCAAGATACATATGTATTTCTCTGTAATAACCATTATACGTCCATTACCATATATACTGCAAACCAGATAACATATTGAACTGATATAATAGTATGATAATATTGTGATGATCCGGCATGCAACTAAATAACCCATTATCGGTACGGATACTATAAAACTGTAAATCGGTAATTTCTGTTGAATAGTAAAACACATGCACTGTAATTTATCAAATAAATATTGATATAATAAAATAGCATGTTGCATGTTTAGAACTTGCCTGATCGAATCTCACGTCGAGATACGGATTTTCCGAACGACGGCGATATCCGAAATCACGACGTAAATACAACCTTGCCCACAAATGACTGTGTAACATTCTGGGGTAGCCGCCGATGCTTTGTAGAATTTCCAGAGGCTGGTGTTCAGGGTCGGAAGCGACGGCGACGAGTCGGGATGACGAGGGCATGGGTTAGGGTTCGCGGAAAGAGACGGGGAGAAGAAGACGAGGAAGAGAGAGTGTTTTAGGATTTTATTATATATATATATATATATATATATATATATATATATATATATATATATTATAGAAAGAGAGAAGAGGTGGTGAGAGGGGATAAAGAGGGAGAGAAGGATGTTTTATTAAAAAATAATTAAAATTTAAAATATTATAACTCTTAAATATATATTATAGTTATAAGAAATATTATATATATATATATGGTATGATTTTATAGATAGTACCGAATCTCTCCAAATATTATCCGTATCTCTCTAAAAAACTAGTTTTTAAATATGAAGAGTATACGTAAGGATTTAAACAATGATGCAATATCCTGTAATTAAAAACATATACCCCTAAATAGAGATCTACGTAAATATACGTAGCAATCCAATAATCGGTCTGTCTAACGCTTAGAATATAAACATGATATATGGGCGCAACCACCTAATATGGGGTATTTTTGCAATGCAAGGTTAGATGGGAAAATATATTATTTAGTTTTATATTGTATTATAAAAATATATGTAGATTCTAAAAATATTATATGTGTATGAATATAATCTAGATTTGCATGGATACACTGTACTAGCAAATATTTGATATAATCTCAAACCATGTTGGATTTCAAACATGCGGATCGGGTCGGATAATAACCACAGCTACTAATTGCATCATTCGGAACCCAAAAATGATCATTATAAAGAATTTTTCCGCAAGATTTGAATACCCCAAATATATAGTATAACAGTGCAAGGGTGTTACAGATATTTTTCATCTAAAACTTTTCACGATATTTAATCTCTAGGATGACTCATTTTTCCCTCTTCATAAGGCGCATTATGGTTCCACTGCATTTCGGACGCCAACTCCTCACACATAGATAACCACTGCAGTCTCGTTATTAATGGAAAATGATGAAGAATTTTCACGAGCACATCACTCGAACGAGAGTCTTTTTTAGACTTGAATTGGCCGGTCCCATACACGAGTCAGTTTCTGAGTGTGGCGTGTTCATTATAGAACAAACCGCAATCATTCTCACATGCATGTATCTCATAACACTTCGGGCCGATATTTGTGATTATCTTTTGCACCTTGTATCTGCTCGATGGCACTTCATTTCTATCGGGAAAAGCTTCCTTCAGCAATTTTAAGAGATCGGTGAAAAACTGATCACTCCATCTATTCTTGCGCTAGATATGGAAGAACGTACGGAAAAGGCAGTTTTGAAAACCCCTTACAATTTGGATATAGCGGGATTCTAAAGTCAGCCTTGTACTTCTCCAATAACGAGGGTCCAATACTTTCCGTATCATAAGAAAATCCAGCGGCATTTATAAGCTCATCCATTTCATCGATCAACGCCAATACAGTATCAACTTCTTCGACGGTTTCAACTTCTTCAAACTGTCATTCCTCTTCCTCCTCTTCTTTTACTATCTCTTGCCACTCTGTGGTTTCCGTTTCAATGAATTTGTTTCCTTCTCTTACACTGGTCATGTCTCATCTTCTGTTAGAGCGGTTTCTTTTCTCCGTGAAGTTCTCAATTAGCGTAATTTCTAACGAAACCATTTTTCAAGATGTGTAACTCAACATCCGATTTCTTGAGCAATCACATCTTCATACATTTAGAGTAAGGACAATAAATTTCGTGCTCTTTCAGTAACCTAAGACGTGTGTAGGCAAAATCGGTGAAAAAGTAAACACCGTTAAGAAAAAATTCATTGGCTCTCGAGGAAACGTCTACATACATCCAACTCTTGTCGTGGAGGTATGGGAATGCCATATTAGAATGGTCTGAATGAACCAGGGTTCCTATAGACAAAACTCATCAAATTAAGATATCTTGAAAAATACGCGATAGACGGGATACTAATAAGTATTAGTGCTAGGTTTAACTGATGACTTGGTTAATTTAAGTTTCAATTGACGATTTAGCTATAAAGATTATCAGGGACTGAGAGCAAATGCTCATAGCTAGGGAGTTGGATTCTTCTTCCAAGAAAGATGATGATGATATTAAATGATCTATATTGGATGTCGAGAGTAGCGGCTGTCGCGGGTAAGACACATATCCCATTAAGAATGTATAAAGCATGCACCCATTAACTTGTGTTTTCATCCGTTTCGAGAAAATTTCGGCAACACCTCCCCGCTGTTCTCCGAGTACACTGTAATAGAAAAGATGATCATTTCAATGCTGTCAAACAGGATTGAAACGAACATATAATTTATCGTTGTACATGGAGAACCAGCAAAAAAGTACCGATGAAATATCTCGAAACGAATGAAATACACAAGTGAATGCAGGTGTTTGCTTTATACATTCCTAATTTTTCCACACGGGATAAATCTATCGGTTATCATACGATTGAATATTCTCGTCACATAGACTACACGACGTTTGTTAGAACCGAACGATACCGTCCGATATTTAACGACTTCCATGCAGTTTTATGTCACGACAAATATCGAACGTATATTAACCGATAGACGGGAATTAAGTTGCGTTTTCATTTTCATATATGACTATCGATGAGAATATGAAAATTTCATATTATCATCGAGTGTCATATACTTATTTTAGGATTTAATTTGAATTAGTTTTACATTTACGTTTCAATTTCAAACTTTTGAAGTTTTTGGTTTATGATAAAGTTGTTAACAGTTATCTTAATCAAGTTTAATATTTTGGATATAAGATTTTCTTAATGAGGTTTGATATTTTGGATTTTGGTTTGGTTTTAGAGTGGGATTTGACAAGAGTTCAATGCAGAAGAGAAGGATGATGAATAAAAGTTTGGCCTTGTGTGTGTATGTGTGACTGTGCGTGTGTGTGTTTGTGTGTGTGTGTGTGTGTATCAATGTGTGTGTATGTGTGTATGTGTTTGTGTGTGCGCGCGTGCTTTTCGATAAAATACCCTCAACTATTGTTACTTTTCACTAAAATACCCTTAATTATTGTTGTTTTATCACTAAACAATCTAAACAAATTTAAATAAACAATTCATCTTCTTAAACTATCTAAATTGCAATAAATTTCACTAAAATACCCATATATATTATTGGTTTTCCACTAAATTGCCTTGAAATTTTACTTAAAACTCTCTTTTGCTCAATTTTACATTTTTTACATTAAAATACTTTTAACTATTGTTGCAATATCACCAAAATACCCTAAACGACTATTGTTATAATTTTACACTAAAATGCCCTAACACTTAGTCATATCCCTAATCCTAACCCTAACCCCCAACCCATACCCTAGCCCAACCTCCAGCCCCAACCCCAATTCAATCCTTAATCCTATCCCTAACCCTAACCCCTAAACAGTAACTACCCTAACCCCTAACCCTAACCGGTCCTAACCAAACCCTAGAAACAACAACAATAGCAGCAGCAGCAGCAGCAGCAGCAGCAACAACAACAACAAATTAAACAAGTTAATTCCTAATTTTAAACCAAATTAATCAACAACAACAAAATTTTTAAAAATCAAAATTAACAAAATTTATAAATTAAAACAATAATCTCGAAAGAAAGGAGGCACGGCGATGAGACAGGCGTGAGGAGGAAGGGAAAAAGATGAGATCGGGGACGAGGGCTTCGACGATGAGGAGGCTCAAGGAGGGGACGAGAATATTCAATTGTCAAGTACGAGGAGGGGACGAGGGCTTCGGCGGCGACTTCGAGTGGCAAGAGTTAACGGCAGACGCCGCAGGCGGCATCGACTCTAGAGGCACGGCGCATGGAACCGAGCGAGGAGGCGAGGCAAGAGGCAGAGCTTCGATCGTCGAGGAACCGATCGACGAGGGCTTCGATCGTCGAGGACGAGAGTGGCGGGAGAAAATTGGAGGAAAATGTGTGGGGGGTTGGGGATTTTTTGGAGAGAGGGAAGGAAAAAGATGAGGTTTGGGGATTGGGGTTTTGGTGTTTTAATGCTAGTGAGTTGTGGGACCTACCTCATGTTTGATTTGATAACGGTTTAACCCGTTATCCAATCCCTTGAAACCGTTACTCAAATATGGTAACGGTTTTAACCGTTACCATTTTCCCATTACCGAAACCCATATTTGCAGTAGTGAGAGTTGGAACTTATATGACAATAAAATTAATAAAGATATCTAATGCCTGGCTTAAGATATAAGTGGAGCGTAGAAACCTCTAGTTTTCTTTAAGGATAGCATTAAAACCAACATATTAACAATCTTTGGTTTTATAGACTTTTTTGTATTTTCCAGTTGCAATACAGTGAAACAAACAAAACTATAACATATTCTGGACATCTTTCCCAGACCCGTAATGGTATTTTTTTTTCCCTATCTCATAGCTGGACAAATCCGACCTGCATGACATAGAAGATTTTCCATTTTTTGAACTACTTTATGTTTTCATTAATACCAATTATTTATTGCATACTATCAACAAAATTTATCTCATTTTTATTATCCGAACAAGAAAATTGATGCAACGTACAGCAGAAAAGCAAAATTTCCAGACATCGAAATATTTCACAAAGTGCAGATATTTAATTAGGTTGATGATGTTAGGAGATTGTGAAAAGGTGACAGAGGCCGGTGTTTCTAGAAATTTAATTTTCCCCTTGCAATTTTTTTCTCCTAGCTAGTACAATATTTTCTAGGAAGCACCAGCTTCCTCCATCTCCATGTTTTCAGTACTCAAACCCCCAACTTTTCTATGTCCTCTTCCTCGTCCATGGTCAGCTGTCTTACTACGTACCTTCTGATGTCGCCTGCCCGGAAACCATCTGAAGCTACCCTCATTCTTGCCATACTATTACAATTATGCCCTAAATTTTCCATTTTGGATCTAATCCATTAATGATACATGCCACTTGGAAATTAAATCAGTTGAAAGTTTCGATTCAGATTTAATGGTTTTGATCATGACATGCATACAAGTTCAATCACCCTAATGGATTTTCCATGGGCCATGGCACGAAACACATGCAAGCAAAAATTTAGAGCTCTTTGCTCTTGCGTACGTACGTACGTACATTTAGTGATTGCATTCAAAAGGCTAAGCTGGCACGATATTTTACTCACTATGAAATCAAGATGTAGCTTTTGATCATTAAAAAGTACGGTAAAGAGTTGATGTTTTGTCTGACATAACACAAGAGATTGCAGAAAACCACTCATGGAGCTTTGGATCTCCTTCGGATGTTGTCTTCCGTTGATCCGCAGCGAGTGGTCAGTGAGTGGCTGAGATTGGATCTGAGGGTTTCCCCTTGGTGCGTGTGGATCTCAATAGGCTTGATTTGAGGATGAAGCCGAGCTACCTACAAGGAAGCCCCGGGGTGATTGTACCACCGAGAATCTTCCGACGATCAAGTTAGTCGAAATATTTGGGCAAAATAACGGTTTATTGGGGTAAAATTGCCTTACCTGAGTCGTCTGAGAGAGGGGTTTATATAGTGGCAGCTGTGGGCTGGCGGGTGCGAGATTCACGACGGCCGTTATGCCTCGGACGTTACGCCTGCGTGAAAGGCGGGATTTCCTATTAATGACGATATATGCTCGCTAACGGAACACGGTGGCGTGGAACGCGGGATCGTGGAGGCGAGATTCGCGGAGCCGTGGCGGAGACGCTTGTGACCTGTGTTGTGGGTCGGTCGATGAGACCGAGGAAACTAAGCTCGGCGGGGGGCTCGGAGACGAGCAGGAGGCTGAGCAGGCTTGGTTCATGTAATAGCTCGAAGGCGAGCTAGGAGGGCTGAGGGAACTCAACGTGCGGGAGGGCTCAGAGGCGAGCCAATGGTTGTTTGTAAGGCAGACACAGGAGTGGTCGGGAAGGCCACTGAAGGTCGGGAACATTCTCGGGTCAAAGGCCCGGGGCACGCTTCCAATGTACCGTTCCTGCTCCTTTCCCGTATGCCTTGGGACACGTCATCCGCCACGTGTCACGATCTGGGGAGTGCTCAGTACCGAGCATCATCAACCACTTCCAATTTTGCTTAAATCATAGGCAACGGGCATTTGAAGAGAAGAGAAAACTAGCAGCTGCATCCTTTCTAATATTGCTTCCGTTTTGTTATATTTTTTATTTTTCTTTCCAGAGCATCCTTTAGTCAAGTCCCTTCCACAAGACAAATTAATCCGACCAATTCTTATTTTTTGGGCAAAATATGATAAAACCAATCTCTATTAATTAACTTTTCCCCCTAGCTAGGTAATCATGATCCGTTCCCGACTATAAAATGGAGTGCATTCAAGTATATTCTAGATAGAGAACTGAAAAAAGTAAACGGTCTGAAAAAAATGAGAAAACAAACTAAATTTTATCCAGATGACAGTATATCACTAATTGGACAAAAAAAACTGAAGAACTCTTACTATAACTTGGAGAAAAGAAAATGTTAAATTAACTGCACAAGCATTAGGTGGTTTACCTTGTAGAGTGCTTATAGCCTTTGTTTACCACAATCACACCTTGTGGCCATTTGGATAAGGATCATTTAGAATTCATATTTAACATTTAAAAAATAAAAATAAAAACGGGTTATTCATAGTGTAATAAACGGACAATTAAAAGTTTTGTAAGAGAGAAAGAAAATCCTTGAAAAGAAGGATTTGTTTTTTTCTTTTGTCAATTCCTGGAGTCTGTATATTACATTATGGACAATGTATAAGATGCTCCAAACAAAAAAATATGAGATATGAATTATTGAAAATTCTAATTACCCAGATCAGAATACCCCTTAAAACAATCAATAAATTTATGGTTTCAGTTAACTTTAGATTTTATTTATGTTATTTAGAGTGAAAAATTGAATAGTTTGTTGGGAGTTATTTGCAAATTAACCCAAGAAATTGAAATTTACAGCGTGAGCGCCCCGTAATATCCGGAAGCTGTCGTCAGATTCCAGCGTGCATCCCACGTTGTTGAACGAATCAAACACCCCAATGGCAAACTTCGTAATTCTTCCGAAGTTCCTCGCTTAACTCCGTAATTTCATCAGCTCAGATGAACCCGTGGGCTCCAATCTCGCTTGGGCTCTTTTCTAGTGCGGGGCCCACGGTCCTCGCAAGATGCCACGTGGAGTCGCTTTCGCCGTCCATGGCGATCAAAGCTCATAGTCCACGACCAGCGTTGCGTCTCAATCACAGCCCTGCGACAGCTCAGAGCCCACCACCGCATGTGGGCCCCACATCAGCCCCACATCGCTGACTAATTGCGTGGGGAATTGACTTTATATGTACACATACCTGATATATATGATGTGATCCGAACTGATTCCGAATTCATCTCCGATTTCTATCATAATAAGGATTCACATGCACATACAACCGCTAGATACGAATATGGTAACTACTATATCTGTTTTGTGCCTTTTCTTTTCCATATTGTTTCCAGAGACGTCTTGTTGCTGGAGAGATAAATAAGAGAGGAGGCTTCTTCGTGCTTGTGGTTTTATATTTCCTCCTTTTTCTTTCTTTCTTGATTTTGTTCCTCCTGTGATTTTTCAAATTTTAATTTTGTATATACAGCTATACTTAATGTTTTTTCGATATATGTTTCTTGAGACAAGCATTTTGCCCTGCTCTTTTCCTCAAAAAAAAACTATGCGTATCGCATTTGTATTGATCATCGATATCAAAAACAGTAATACTTATTCGGTACATTTTCGCCGATAATTATTTTATAACCGTAGTTGTAATCGATTTATATCAAGTATGAATAGCAATTTTTATGCCTAAAACTATCTATATCCTAATTTGAATCCTCTACCGCTAACTGTTATGAATATGTTAACACATATTTGATCCGTTTACATCATTAACGAATAGTGATATAAGGGTATGTTTGGATGCAAAATAATTTGATCAACAATCACTTATTTTTCACATCAATGTGGGTCCCGCATCAATAAGCTTGTTTGGATGCATCATGGAGATAAGTGATTATTGGCTTGAATTATGTGTTTCCACTAAAAAAATGACATCTTTATTCACTTAAAAATAAGCTAGGATTCATAACATATTGCATGAGTAATTACGGAATTATAAAGTTAACCAAGTAATATACCATAATACCCCTTATCACTACTACAATATACATTTACCCTAGCGGATTTAGCCGCAGAGGCAAACCGTAGCCCATATGGATTAATCCGTAGGGACATAAAATAGCTCCGTAGGTCCAATGGCCACAGGTGAAAATATTTGCCCTGAACATACCCCTACGGAAAAAATATTGACGCTGCAAAATAATCCGTAGGGGCCATTGGCCCTACGGATTGTTCCATAAGGACATAATCTTTTTTTAATCTATCCCTTTATAAAATAAAATAATTACCTCTATAGAGTTCTCCGTAGAGCCTTCTAAATGCCCCTACGTTGTAATCCGTACACTACTACAATAAAGGGTTGCCCCTACGGATAAAGGTTTCCATAGGGACAATAAAATGTTGCCCCTACGGATTAATTCGTAAGTCCCCATGGTTGCCCCTATATTGCCCTACAAATTAATTTAAAAATATTAAAACGCAATTAGTTATTTAGCCCTACGGAGCCGCAAAAAAAGGCCTTACGGATTAACCCATAGGGGCATATATGGATTATTAATAAAAAATAAAGCTCGGAAAACTTCTCGTTCCCAAAAATTCCTCGCTCGATCTCACTCTCCCGCGCGCGCCTCTCATCGCCACCGCCCGCGCCTCGTCGCCAACGCCCTCCCGCGCACGCCTCGTCGTCCCCGACATCACCGTCGACTTCCTCGTCGACGTTAGGAACTCTCTCGTTGCAGATTGTGTCATCGACCGACCATCTCCGGTCTCCTCCATCGCCGGCTTAAAGTTAGTAAATTTCATATTTTAACTTCTAATTATGTATTTATTTCTGTTATTGTTGATTATTGGGTTGCTACTTAGGCTTAGAGTTAGGGTTTGGTCTAGGGTTTGGGCTAGGGTTAGGGTTCGGTATATGGTTAGGGTTCGGTTTAGGAATAGGGTTAGGGTTAGGGTTAGGGTTCGGTTCGGTTCGATTAGGGTTAGGGTTATGACATGGATTATTCTGTTTTGGGAATTTAATCTTTTGGGTATTCTTTGAAAAAGTTTCAGCTTGTAACAATTTCTGTTTACTATGAAGTTTCCATTTTGAAGTCACTGGTCACTTGTTAAAACATGATGGTGGGATACTAATTTTTCGGTTTAGGGTTAGGGTTAGGGTTAGAGTTCGGTTTAGGGTTAGGGTTATGGTTAATTAGGTAGGATTAGTTAGGGTTAATTAGGTAAAATTGGGTTGGTGATGATTAGGGTTAGGGTTAGGGTTAATTAGATTAATTAGGGTTAATTTTGGTTTGGGCTAAAGTTAATTTGGGTAGGTGTTTGGGTGACGATTAGGGTTAGGTTGATTTGGATTAGGGTTTGGGCTAGGGTTAAATTGGGTTAATTAGGTAAAATAGAGTGTATTTGTGTTAGGGTGTTGATTAGAGTTTATTTGGGTTAATTTTGGGTTGATTAGGGTTTATTTGGATTAAGGTGATGATTAGGGTTAATTTGGGTTAATTAGATTAATTTGAGTTAATTAAGTTAATTTTGGGTTAATTAGGGATGATTTGAGTTTGGGTGATGATTAGGGTTTAATTTTGGGTTAATTATGGATAATTTTGGTTAATTAGGGTTAAGGTTTAGGGTGCACTACTTTCTTCAGTAGGATACTCGATGATAATATAAATGCACTACTTTACCGTTAACTTAACCCTTCATATAAGAATTTAGTTCTTTCTCTGGTTGAGATTTAAAGAAGTAAATCTCTCCACAAGTTGAGAATTTAATTCTTATCGGGGAGATTTTGTTCTGCAGATTCAAAACTTATGGGAAAAGAACTAAGTTAAAAAGAAATAATAAGGACATATGGGAATTTAATTCCTCCAAAAATTAGGTTTGGGGTTTAGGGTGCACTAGTACCTTCGGTATGATACTCGATGAATTTTACCGTAAATTTAACTCTTCATATAAGAACTTAGTTCTTTCTCTGGTTGAGATTTGCATAAGCAAATTTTCCCACAAGTTGAGAATTTAATTCTCATGGAGGAGATTTTATTCTGCAGATTCAAAACTTAGGGAAAAAAACTAAGTTAAAAAGAAATAACAGGGATATATGGGAATTTAATTCTTCTAAAAATTAGGGTTAGGGTTTAGGGCGCACTAGTATCTTCAGTAGGATATTCTATGATAACGTAAACGCACAACTTTACCGTAAACTTAACTCTTCATATAAGAACTTAATTTTTTCTCTGGTTGAGATTTACAGAAGCAAATCTCCATACAAGTTGAGAATTTAATTCTCATCGGGGAGATTTTGTTCTGCGGATTCAAAATTTAGGGGAAAAAAACTAAGTTAAAAACAAATAACAGAGACATAAGGGGATTTAATTCCTCCAAAAATTAGGGTTAGGATTTAGAATGCACTAGTGCCTTCAGTAGGATACTTGATGATAACGTAAAGCACAACTTTACCGTAAACTTAACTCTTCATATAAAAACTTAGTTCTTCCTCCGGTTGAGATTTGCAAAAGCAAATCTCAACACAAGTTGAGAATTTAATTCTCATCGAAGAGATTTTGTTTTGCAGATTCAAAATTTAGGGGAAAAGAGCCAAGTTAAAAAGAAATAACAGGGACATATGAGAATTTAATTCCTCCAAAAATTAGGTTTAGGGTTTAGGGTGCATTAGTTCCTTCAGTATGATACTCGATGATAATATAAACGCACAATTTTACCGTAAACTTAACCCTTCATATAAGAACTTAGTTTTTCCTCTGGTTGAGATTTGCAAAAGCAAATCTCCCCACAAGTTAAGAATTCAATTCTCATCGGAGAGATTTTGTTCTGCAGATTCAAAACTTAGGAGAAAAGAACTAAGTTAAAAAGAAATAACAGGAACATATGGGAATTTAATTCCTTCAAAAATTAGGTTTAGGGTGCACTAGTTCTTTCAGTATGATACTCGATGATAACGTAAACTCACAACTTTACCATAAATTTAACCCTTCATATAAGAACTTAGTTCTTCCTCTGATTGAGATTTAAAGAAGCAAATCTCCCCACAAGTTGAGAATTTAATTCTCCTCGGAGAGATTTTGTTCTGCAGATTCAAAACTTAGGGGAAAAGAAATAACTTAAAAAGAAATAACAGGGATATATGGGAATTTAATTCCTCCAAAAATTAGGGTTTAACCCTATATAAAGAACTTAGTTCTTCAGAAAAAATGATGATGATCCAAGATCATCAAAACCGAAATCTTAATGATCATCAATGACTAAAATGTCATTAACAGGAGATCAATATCTCTAAGAAAACACAAGAATAGATTGGTGACTCGTTAGTGCTTAGCACTATTTTGAAGACTCATGTGTTTCCCATTTGAGTGCTTTAAACGAACAAAAAGAAATAATAGGAATAGTTGGATTACGACTTTCAGCCTGTACCCGACCCTGATCATCCTGAGAGAGTACTCGATTTTCAGGCTCTATACCATGGCCTTATGAAGAACATGCAATCAAAGATCTGATACAATAGGAACGAGCTGAAGATCGACTGCCATTTCCTGTGGATGGCGACCCCCGAGGCAGAGAGAGCGGCTCTCCTACATACTCCGACCTTTACGAGAGTCGACGTAGATACATGGCCTCTCTTGTGCCAATATTTCGACTCTCAGTGCAAACAGGTTTGTATTTTAAATGTAATTCATTGTTTAATATATAATTTATTTTTTTGTGTTGCTTAATTAGAAAACTAAATCTTAATGTGTTGTGCAGAAATAGGCCGATCAAAATAAAGAGAATAGGAAGTCGGTGAAGTGGGGTTGCCCCACTTATACAGGTGGCTCGAGGAATATAACTCGTGCCATGGAGGCATCGGTAAATTACAATAGATCTACTGTGATATAATGTAATATTAAGAGTTGTTTTATAATATATGTAATTTTTTTGTGAATTGCAGAGAGCTCAGACCCTGGCGCAGGGTGGTACACCGAGCGTGCTGACCGCATATCTTGCCGTCCACGGCACCTCGACAGATCCCGCCACGGACGAGCTTCGATTTCCCGACACCGCTATCCAGGAGTATTGCGTAAGTGTTAATATTTATTCTAACAGATTTGAAATTTTTGTTTTGAAAAGTTCAAATTTAAATGATATACTTATATTTTACTGGTTAATGTGGGCATAGGAGCGGGTGGTGGAGCAGGTGGAGGCATCGAGGATCGATTTTACTGGACAGAACGATCCGATGCTGCTGATCCCAGTCCTAGATGCCGCACACGGAGAGCACCATGGAGGTTGGGAGAGAGGCCGAGGACTGGGTCGTAGCAGGGCCCATATGAGGTTGGACTCTACTCCGGCGATTACTTCCCTTACCCCCATGAGCGACGTCTAGAGCAAGATGTTGCCATCTTGAAGACTGCCGTCTAGGAGTTGAAGGAGATGATGGTATGTATACTAGTTAATAATAAAATATTATATAATATTATAGATAGTAACATATCCAATATTAGTAGCCTGAGCTTATTTGGTTGTAAACTTAGCTTTGATTAATCATACTTATATAGAACTGTCTAATTAAAATAAACTACAGTTTTCCAAACTAGATATCCAAACGAGGCCTGAGTCCCTAACTATTTTTAGATTGGGGTTTCGCAATAACCTGATAATGATACGAATTCGACTAATACACAGTTCTTACTCGTTTATTACACACAAGAATAAACAGATGTGACAGGGTACTTCGGCTGCAGCTTCACATGCATCTCCTTCGGCTGCGACTCCGCAAGCCACTACCTCGGCTGCGGTTGCGCAGACCACTCCTGCAGCTCCACAGCCCGCTCAGACTCCCGCACAGTCCGCTCCTTCATTGGTCGAGTTTTTGACGACCCAGGACTGCACCGAGGAGCAGATGCGCCAGATTACGGCAATTATCAGAGGTGGAGGAGCTGGACCGAGCCAGGATAGATTTTTTTTATATTTTAAGTATGTATGTACTTATATGATACATATTGTATATACTTTGGACGATATTATTGGTGTTTACGTGTTCACGATGATTTAGATTGATATCGTATTCTGTTTGTAGATTTCTTTTATATATTATACGTGAGATGTTGATTATGAATACTGCGGTATTTGGTTATATGTTGTATATATTATTGTACACAGAACGAGGAAAAAACAGAAAGCTCTTTTTTAAAAAAACCCGATATTTAGTCCCTACAGATTAATCCGTAGGGACATATGTTGCACCTACGGATTAATCCGTAGGTCTATAGTTTGCCCCTACAAATTTATCCGTAGGGACAAAATATCAGGATACCTGATATTTTGCTCCTATGGACTCAGTAATAGGCGTTTCGCTTGCCTCTATGAATATATCCGTAGGGGCTTTTGTCTGTCCCTACGGATTACTCCTTAGGGGATTGAAGATGGACCTACGAAGAAATTCGTAGGGACTTATATCTGGACCTACGAATAACTCCGTAGGGGCTTGTCTTTGCCCATACGGATTTATCCGGAGGGGCAACTGTTTTATTTTATAAACCGGTAAATTAAATAACTATTTTGGCCCTACGGATTATACCGTAGAGACATATGTCCTACGAAATAAACCGTAGGGGCAATTATTAATCCGTAGCGGCATGTTCAGAACGAAGACTTGCACCTGCGGCCTTTGCACCTGCGGTGTATTTTTGTGCCCCTACGAATATATCCGTAGGGGCAGTGAGTTACCCCCACGGATTTATCCGCATGGACAAACCTTTATTGTAGTAGTGGTAGGGGCAAGTTTTGCCCATGTGACTGAGTCCATAGGGACAAAATATCAGATATTCTGATATTTTGCCCTTACGGATTAATCCATAGGGGAAAAAGCATGCCCCTGCGAATTAATCCGTATGGGCAACTGTTTCCCCTACGGATTAATCCTTAGGGACATTATATCTGGGTTTTTTTTTTAAAGAGTTTCCCGTTTTTTCCTGTCCTGTGCACAATAATATATATATTATAGAGTCAAATATAGAAATATTCATAAACAACATCTCACGCATAATATATAAAAAAATAAACAAACAGAATACGAAATCAATTTAAAATCATCGTAAACATCCAAACAACCACTGATATCGTCCAAAACATACAATATGTATCAAATAAGTATATCCATCCTCAAAAATATAAATAAACATATTCTAACTTGGTCCAGCTCTTCCGCCTCTAATAAGCGCCGTGATCTGGCGCATCTGCTCTTCAGTGCAGCCGTGGGTCGTCAAAAACCCGATTAATGAAGGAGCGGTCTGTACAGGAGTCTGAATGGACTGTGGAGATACAAGAGTGACTTGCGCAGCCACAGCCGAGATAGTGGCTTGCGAAGCCGTAGCTGAAGGAGAGGCATGTAAAACCGCAGCCTAAGTAGCCTGCCAAATCTGTAAAATTTTGTGTTTGTGTAATAAACGTATAAGAACGATGTATTAAATTTTAGTCGAATTCGTATAATTATCGGATTATTGCGGAACCGCGAATTTATATATACTTTGTTGAGATTTCACACGTTCTGTTGAAATTCATATCTTATGTATGAGAATTTATACATATTGAAATTGCACACATTCAGGACTATGTTTTTTTCCCCAATCTAAGAATACTTAGGGACTTAGGCCTAGTTTGAGTATCTGGTTTGGAAAACTGTAGTTTATTTTAAGTGGAGGTAAAAATGATATTTAGTCTAACTTGTAAGCTTGTATCTCTGCTGAATTGTTTAGTTTGATTGGATGTCTGGTTTTGGAGTTATCTAATTTACAAAGCAATGTTTTCTTCTCAAGTTTTGATTTTGGATAATCATAACTTTTTAAACTCCAAAATTAAGAAAAATGAGGCATGGTTATGATTATAGAGTTCAAATTAATTAGATATTTTTATGTACATATGATTAATCAAATTTAAGTCTAAAACCAAATAAGCTCAGGCTACTAATACTGCATATGCTACTAACTATAATGTGATATAATATTTTACTAATAACTAATATGCGTACCAACATCTTCCTCAACTCCTCGACGGCGGTCTTCAATACGGAAACATCATGCTCCAGACGTCGCTCACGAGGGGTAGGGAAAGTAACCGCCGGAGTAGAGACCAATTTCATATGGGCCCTACTAGGACCAAGTTCCCGGCCTCTCTCCCAACCTCCGTGATGCCCTCCATATGCGGCGTCTGGGACTGGGGTTAGTATGATCGGATCCGTCTGTCTACTGAAATCATTCCCCGATACCTCCGTCTGCTCCACCACCCGCTCCTACACCCACGTTAAGCATTAAAACATAAGCATGTATGTGTGTGTGTGTATATCATTTAAATTTGAACTTATCAAAACAAAAATTTCATTCGAATTAGAATAAATATTAACACTTACACAATACTTCTGGATAGCATTGTCGGGGAATTGAAACTTGTCCGTGGTGGGATCTGTCGAGCTGCCGTAGACGGCAAGATACACGTTCAACACGCTCGGTGTACCACCCAGCGCTAGGGTCTGAGCTCTCTGTAATTTGTCAAAATTTTACATATATTATAAAATAGCTCTTAATATTGCATTATATCAAAGTAGATCTATTGTAATTTACCGATACCTCCATGGCAAGAGTAATGTTTCTCGAGCCACCTGTGTAGGTGGGTTGACCCCTTTTCGCCGACTTTCTATTCTCCTTATTTTGATCGACTTGTTTCTGCACAACACAATCAGTTTTAGTTTTTTAATTATGCAACACAAAAAAATAAATTATATACTAAATAATGAATTATATTTAAATTACAAACTTGTTTGCGCCCAGACTCATAATACCGGCACAACAGAGGCCATGTATCTACGTCGACTCTGGCAAAGGCCGAAGAATGTAGAAGAGTCGATCTCTCCGTCTCGGGGGTCGCCAGCCATAGCATGTAGCAATCGATCTTCAACTCGTTTCTATTATATCGAACCTTAGATTGCATGTTCTTCATGAGGCCCAAGTAAAAGGCGTGAAGATCGGGCACTCTGTCAGGGTGATCAGGGTTGGGTACAGGCTGAAAGTTGTAATCCAGCAGCAACTACAATAAAATAATGTATTTAAATTATAAGTGTTAAATAATAAAAATTAATTTTATAAGTCAAATGAAAATATATATTAATACCCGAGTCTGATCTCAAAAGAGGGCAAAGAAGCACCGGTGTTGATCGCCCCACTCAACATGAAGAGCATATTTCTTTTGGATGTGGCTCTCATCCTCCATATACCGGCCGAACCTCTTGGCATAATCGCCGGTATAGCGATAATCGGGATAAAAAAGAGGGGGAATGGTGCCTCCCCCTAACTCTATCAGGTATCATCCTGTGGGACTGATACGGCCCTCGAGTCTCCCTCTCAGGATGGGGCTGCCCTGCATCTAGAAAAATATCAAGATAAGCAATATCAAAACAAAACAGTATTTAGAAATCAAGAATTAACGAAAATTGAAGTGCGATATATACCTTCGACGACAGCAGCACGGGCCTGGGCCCGGACAGCAGCACGAGCGGGATGACTGTTCCTCCGGTGAGGAACAGCCGGTGACCAGGACCTGGACGCATCCCCTCTAACTAGAAAATAAATATTGACGATAAAATTACATGAAATTCATGGTTATTCTTAGAGTATATGTAAACAACGACAATAAAAGATTTTATATTTAAAAATACTAACATGCAGACTGCGCGAAAAGTACGGAAGTGACGGGAGAGGTCTCTGCGCCAGATGTGGATGCACCACCTACAATTAGAAAATTAAAAATAGATTATATAAGTAATAACAAAATGAATATGTGTATATTTATAAAATAACAATCTAAATCGATATGCATGTAATATAGGACATACCTGTGCGGTGGTGGCCTCTGCCCGGGATGTGAAAGCACCACCTACAGCTAGACAATCAAAAATTGATTATATAAGTAATTGGAAAAAGAATGTGTGTATACCTATAATATAACATTCTAAATCAATATGCATGTAATATAGGATATATAAATATACATGCAGGTGCGGTAGTAGCCTCTACCTCTGATGTGGACACATAGCCTACCGCTAGACAATAAAAAATTGATTATATAAGTAACTTTAAAATAAATATGTGTGTATATCTATAATATTACATTCAAAATTAATATGCGTGCAATATACCTGGAGGTGTGGTAAAGTCCACACGGAAGGAGTCATCCAAGGGAGATATGGATCGGGGTGCAAAACCAGCCCTCTGGTGCTCACTATGCAGCTCTCCGGGCGGCAGAACCGCTCTGCCGCTGTCTCTGCCTTTGCCACGGCTGGTGCTCCTGCCGCCCCTCGCTGCTCCTGGTATCGTCATCAGACCTAGATAAAAGTATAATCATTACATATGCATACAATATATATATAGATTGTAAAAATGTGAAGTAATAATATAACATTAATGATAAACTTTTTCGTTTCGTAGACGCATTAGACATATCTATTTGAATTTCATTATCGATAGCATTCATAACCTACGTAACTTCACAATCATCCGAAGACAACCCGTCTTTGGAGACAGACGATCGGAGCACTCTAACTCTTCTCTGTTCTTCATCCTCATCGCTGTTCTCCATACGATCCTAGAATTCTGGGACATCGTAAACATCCATGGGTTTCCAACAGTATACGACATTCCATCTCGGATGCTTCAAGCACTGTGAGTGGTATACTTGAAACGCTTGTTGCGGAAAAATAAATGGATCGTCCTAGTAGTAAAATCGAAGTGTGTTTACACTAGTCAATCCATATTCATCTTTCCAAGTCCCGAAATTGTTTCTCCATTTATCCGTATCGGTTCATGTATCGTACCAAATATATTGAAATATAAAAAACAGTTCTGGTCGTCCGAGATATTGGATGCCAAGTATGCAATTTAAGTATGCATAATAAATCACACCATCTGATTCTACGGTGGCGATCTTACTATTCTGAGTGGTTCGAAATGTTTCTATGTTCTTAATTTCAAATTTGTATCCAAGGACACCGAATCTTTTATAGTATGCAACTGCCATGCAAAGAAACTAAGCTAAACATCTTAAATCTCTCTCTAATGATGCAAACGAGTTCGGATCGTGGATCTGACAAAGCAAATTTTACGGCAAATATATAACGATATAAGTTAAGATTAAGTCAACCCGTCGCAATAGCATGTTATTCGAACAACTTACATGATTTGCAATCCAATCGCAAAAATTATCCTGATGATATTTTTCCAATCGTTCATCATTCCAATCAGGATGCCTCTCACGTAGCTCGTTAATATGAATTTTGTTCTCAACAATAAATTATGGCATCAATATTATATCATTATATATATATATATATAACAATTAATCCAAAAAAACTTACTCTCTAATTTCTTCAAGACATACGCTATTGAAGAGGATAAACCGATATATTTTGTTGATAAATAACGGATCTACTCTCTTATAATCAGTTTTACCATATGGCTCGTCCTGAATTCTCTGAGGCCGGTTAAGTTTCGTCTTAATGTTCTAGTCCAGGTAGCGGGAACAAAATGTGATTATTTCATCTAGAAGATAACCTTCCATGATAAAACCTTCTGGTCGATTTCTATTGCGTATATACTTTTTTAGAGTGTAGATCTATCTAAAGAAAAATATATTAAATAAATAAATATGAACATATAAGACAATAATAATTTTACAAAATGCGTGAAACGAAAAATTCAACGTACTTTTAGACAGGATACATCCATCGATATTATACCGGTCTGGCAAATTTACCCTCGGTTACAAGATGAACCATCAGATGTATTATGATATCGAAGAACGACGGCGGGAATATACGCCCAATCTTGCAAAGTGTCAAGGAAATAAAATTTTCTAGATTCTCCAGCGTCACAATATCCCAGATTTCAGCGCACAATTTACGAAAAAAGCAACAAAGGTCATTGATACTAGACCAACCGATTCAGGAAGGAAAGTCTTAAGAGCTAATGGGAGAAGGTGCTCCATAATAACATGGTGATCATGACTTTTCAGCCCATCAATTTTGCCTTTCACAATCTTTATCTTCATTAAATGATCCTGAGAAACTTGTGGGAACTTTCAAATCATGCAACACCTGTAAGAACATTTTCTTCTCCAGTTGTGACATATGATATGCGACATTGGGAAGTACGAAATTTCCTGATTTACCCCCTATCGGTTTAGGGTGAAATTCACTTCTAATTTCTCAGTCTTGAAGATCCATCCGTGCACGGAGATTGTCTATCGATTTTCCGTAAATACAAAGAAATAAGTTGTATACGTGCTCGGGTACTTCCTTATCTATATGCATGACGTCCAGACAATTACGCACTAAATTTGTTGAGCAGTACGAAAGCTCGTAGAAAATGCTTAATTTGTTCCAGTATGGTGGTTTGTCCTGTTTTGCCGGATCTATCCTGAAAGTCACGTTATTGTAACCATCCCACTGAAAAATCACGTCCTCTCCGGACAATAAGGCTGGAGGCCCAAGAAACTCCTGAAGACCATTAAAGTGAGCATTGTCTAACCTGTAAAGATGGTCTTGTGGCAGAAAATGCCGATGACCGCAATAACAAATCTTCCTGCTAAAATTCAACCATTTTGATATTGTATCTTGATGGCAGGAAAGGCATGCTTTATGACCACGTACGGACCAACCTGATAGCATTCCATACGTAGGAAAGTTATTAATTATCGACATTAAAGCCGCACGCATCATGAAGGTTGTATTTGTGTTTGTATCGTAAGTCTCTACACCATCAATGAATAAAGATTTTAACCCATCGATCAGAGATCGGAGATAGATGTCGATATTGTTTCCCGGTGAGTTTGATCCATCAATAAGAAGAGATATCATAAAGTATGATTGATCTATAGTCAACCAAGACGACAAATCATAAACCATCATTATAATGGGCCATATGTTGTGGCTTCCAACTATATAGTTGAATGGGCAGAAGGCATCACTAGCCCGTCCGAGCCTGACATTGCGAGGATCACAATTGAATGTTTGGTGCCTCCTATCGAAATCCTACCAAGCCAGTGAATCTCTTGGATGAATCATTTTTCCATCTTCGCTTGGATTAGCACGGTGATGCTAAATCATTGTCTCGACTGTTTTCTTGCACCTGAATAGCATTTTCAAACTCTGTGTTATGGGAAAGTATCATGCTATCTTGACAGGTATATCGGGTTTCTTATCAAATTTTTTCGGCTTATACATGACCTCTTCGCATGTTGGACACTCTTTCAAATCTGAATTCTCTTTTCGGCATAACACATAATCTTTGGAACATATATGAATTTTCTCAGAGTTTAGACCCAAATCAGACATTATCTTCTGAGTTTCGTACCAACTCTCGGGCACGTTATTTCCCGGGGTATAGAATCTTTCATGAATTTCAGAAGTATCGTGAATGATTTATTGCTCCATCCATTTAGACACTTAATCTATAAAAGTTGGACGAACAATGATAGGGTGGAATACTTTGCATTCTCATAAATTAGTCTTCTAGTATCGTTCATGGATTTTGCTTACTTATCCGCCCGCGGTCCTTAACCAGAAGGAATATCTTCTTCGGTAAGATTACTATCGCTGAGGGCAGCTTCCACTATATCCTCCATTTTTTCTTCTGGAAAGAAGTTATCGGTTTCTTCTTCTTCCGCTGCATTACCGTATTCTTCTCCGTAATATTGCCAGGTTGTATAAAATCGAGTAAAACCATGTTTAACGATGTGAAACTCTATGATTTCTACCTTCTGCCATCAATTATTCCCACATCTATCGCACGGACAGAGAATCTTCTCTAACACGATCTTATTATGTGCGCGTGCAAATTCAATGAAAACAGCAACTCCTGCGACAAACTTAGATTGCATGTGTTGTTGCCAATTCACGTAAATCCAATTCTTAACTCTGATATATTCATGGGCCATGTTAGACTGTATAACATATAAATTGTAAGTTAAGATGACTATATTGAAAAATCTAAGAACGAGATGGTTATTAACAAAGAAGAAAATCTGTAGAGGCAAGTTTGTCTTTGAAAAAAATAAATTATTGATTAACAAAATTAGGTTTGAAGATACCCAAGAATGAGTTGTATTCTGTGTATATATGTTTCAATTTATAATTTCGCTTAGGTGTAGGGTTGTTAGTGTGTATGTGCTTTATGTGTGCGTGTGTTGTGTATTCGTATTGTATGTGTGTGTTTCGGCTGTCGAGGGTAAAGCTTCTATCCCATTAAGAACATACAGAGCAGACAACCATTCGTTTGTGATTTCATCCGTTTCGAGTAAATTTCGGCTGCACCTTCCCACTGTTTTCCGAGTACACCGAAATAGAATAGATAATCATTTCAATGCAGTAAAACAACATTGAAATAAACATCTATGTTTGTACATGGAGAACCAGCGGAAAAGTACCGAAGAAATAACTCGATACGAATAAAAACATAAGTGAATGCAAGTGTTGCTTTATACATTCCTAATTTGTCCAAACAGGACAAATCTATCAGTTATCATACGATTGAATCTTCTCGTCATATAAACTATACGACAGTTGTTAGCACCGAACGATACCGTCCGATATTTAACAACTCTCGTATAGTTTTATGTCACGACGAATATCGAACGTACGTCAACCGATAGACGGGGACTAAGTCGTGCTTTAATTTTCACATATGACGATCGATGAGCATATGAAAATTTAATATTATCATCAATTATCATATATATATTTATTATAAGATTTAACTTGAATTGGTTTTAAGTTTACATTTTAATTTCAAGGGTTTTAAGTTTTCAGTTTAGATAAAGTTTTTTCAAGTTAAAGGTTTTTTGTAATCAAGTTTAAGATTTTGGATTTGGTTCTGATGTTAACTTTAAGATTTTGGATTTAGTTCCGGTGTTAAATTTAAAATTAGGGTTCGGCCTTGTTTAATATGAGAGATCAATATCATCATTATCACAAACACACACATATCATCATCAATATTATCTTTCTCTCTCTCACACACATCCATTTATACCAACACTAAAATACCCTAATCATAACCCTCACCCCTAATTATCTTAACCCTAATACTAGACCCTAATTATCTTAACCCTACCACTAGACCCTAATTATCTTAACCCTAATACCAGACCCCTAATTAATCCTAATTATCTTAACCCTACCACTAGACCTAATTATCTTAACCCTACCACTAGACCTAATTAATTCTAACCATCTTAACCCTAGCCTTAGACCCAATTAACCCTAGCCCTAGACCAAACCACAGCTGCCGTCACCCATATCCCCAAACCATAGCCGCCCACCACCTACCACCACAGCCGCCGCCACAATTCAAAATTCCCAAATTGAAGTCTTACCCACCAAATTCAATTTACGAAAATAAAAATTTAAATTTATCAATAAATTAATTAATATGTTGATGATTTTGACGATGGCGAGAAAACCGAGGAGTGGCTCAACGTTGATGAAGAAGACGGCGCTGGAGGTGATGGAGGCGGCGCTGGAGGTGATGGAGGCAGCGCTGGAGGTCGTAGGAGGACGAAGAAGATGACGAGGGAGGAGGCGACACAGTCGGAGGAGACGACGAGATGTCGGTGGAGGCGAAGAGGAGGTCGGAGGCGACGATCGATGAGGGAGAAGGCGACGAGGGAGGAGGCATGAGCGGGGAAATTTTAAGGGGAATTGGGAATTAGGGTATGGTGATTGGACGATAACCTTTGGTTTTTTTTAATATCTAAATTTGTCCCTACGAATATATCCGTAGGGCCTTATCTTGCGACACCGTAGGAGAAACTATATATAAGTTAAATTTTAGGAAATTTTTGTTTATATATGTCCTTACGGTGTTATTCATAAGGGTATTAGTTGTCCCTACGGATTAATTTGTAGAGGCGTTCTTTAATTGCCTCTGCGGAATTTATTATCCGTAGGGGAAAGCTATCTTTGTATTAGTATATATTTTCATCCAAATTTTTAAATAGTATTAATGATACGTTTTTTTGGTCATTTTACACTCAATAATCACTTATCTATCAATTTTCATACAAAATCATGTAAACACCAAATAACTTATTTGTTATAATCATTTATAAGTGATTATTTTATTTTTTTCAAAAAATAATCAAAGATTATACTAAATAATCATTTAGGGAAAGAATTTTTTTTCCCTCACATTTTTGTTTCATGATTTTGAAGTACACTGAGAAGATCAACCACCCAGAAATCTAAGCTGATTTCTGTCTGAAATGTCCTAAATGTCCTCTAAATTATCACAATAATCAGCAAAGGTGAAGGTCATTACGGTCTTTTAATGTAGATGGGAGAGTGGCTTTTGGTACGATCCTAGGACTCAGCTATTTTAGTGCTGCAGAGTTTTGATGGAGATGGAAGAAAAGGAGAGGGGTCAAGGCTTTTCTCACAAAAAAGGAAGTTTGATGTGATGTTGACAGAAAAAAACAAAATGAAAAAATAAAAATATGGAAAAGGGATAAAAAGGAAACAGATGAATACAAAATGATCAAACGATTGAGTAATAATTTTTCCATTAGTCTGGTTGGGAAAACATATGCTGCTTACCAAATTTGTTATAGGAGGTGTGTCCGCTCCATAAGATGTGTCACATCGTATCAAGGGGATTTGGATCCAACATGAGTTGCAGGCAAAAAGATTGCTTATATTTGTCTTGAGAAATGACAAAGATGATATTTGTGCGGAAAAATCTACTATGTAAGGGTTTGTATGGCGCAAGCCATTTGCAAGCTCTTGGATGAGCTTTCATTACACAAAACTCAAAGGCATCCAACGACTTGTAAGTGGTTTGCGCCATGCAAACCCTTGCATAGTAGATTTTTCCTATTTGTGCTTTAAACAAAGTCCGAACCATAGGAACCCTCAATTCATAGTATCAGTTGGTCCTTCAAAATGTTAGTGCTTGGTTAGCATCCTTATGATCTCCAAATACTACTAAGAAAATAAGATTATTCCTCAAATTAAATGTTAGTGCTTGGCTAAACTACACCGATTTCCTAAATAATCAAGTGATTCCAATAAAAATATATGTATGCAGCTTGTAAAATACATTTAGCTAGATGCAAATAATTAATGGTTCATTAAAATGCTCAATCATGAGAGACGTAATCATGAGCCAATGATATGTGAGGGTGACTCATTTGTACCCTGTTTTACCTCAAAATTTTCAAGCTTAATTAATTTAGCAGATCTTTAATTTTTCAAGAAACTTGTTAGTTTGAGAGAACAATATTAATGACAAGATCCACATTACGAATTCTAACGTATTATTATACTAGGTTTTTTTGCACGTGTGATGCGCAGGGAATGGAAGGAGAAAAACTTACTCCCTCCGTCTCACTTTAATAGCCGTTTTAGCATTTCTCACGCTTATTAAGATGTTAAATTATGACTGGTTCAATTTACCGCAATACCTTTAATTAAAGTAATCTCAATCACAAAAACCAAACTGCAACAAGTGACATGCATGGGGTTTTAATGAAGGGTAAATTCGGCAATCAATTGATAAAGTACATTCGGCAATCAATTGATAAAGTAATCTCAATCACAAAAACCAAAGTGCAATTAATTATATAAAACGATTAGAATTGTAGGACAAAAAAAGTCTCTAAAATAACTATTAAAACGGAACGGAGGGAGTACATTATTTATATATATACACATACACACTTCAAGATTAAATACATGTTATTTCAAAATTAAAGAAAAAGAAAATATGTGGGTGAAGATAGAAGGTTTATTTTGTGTGTGTTTGGGGGGGGGGGGGGGTTGTTTGGGGGGGTGGGGTTCTATTTGAAGTGAGGTTTTTCTTGAAGAAAAAAAGGGAATACCATCTGAAATATGAAAAGGTTGGGAAGGAATTTTAATAACACGATAAATTAACTATAAAGAATGGTTCTTGGTTTTTTTTAATGAAATTCCTGAAAATAAGACTAATATGTTATAAGAGAACTTGATATTAGGGTTTTGAACTTGATACTTTGTATTGAGTATTTTCGAAGTGTACACACACACTTACAATTACATGATGATAAAATAAAAGAAAATCAAATCAAATAAGATCAGGGAAAAATCAGATTGGATTTTTCCTAATTTGCTACAACTAATTTGGTGACTACAGATTTGAATCACTTGCTTGAGATCCGCAACAGTTGCGCTCATATTGGGCAGACGTCTGAATAGTATTCTTCAGATAGATGTCTGCATACTCTTTGTTTTTATTGAAAACTCATGACCAGACATCTGGATCTTCTTCGTCAGACGTCTGGTTTCGCTATGTTATTTGGCAGACTTATTGCAGACGTCTGCCACGCCTTCTTCAGACATCTGGCTCTGTCTTGAGCATTTTTCACTAATACGCCCCCGCAAGATTAAGACTTCATCGGAGACTCTGACCTTGGAGCGAAGTCTGAGATAGGATATGCATTCAAGTGCTTTTGTTAGGACATCCGCAAGTTGATCCTAAATGCTAATATGGTGTACACGAATGGTGCCAGCTTCAACACACTCCCGAACGAAGTGGTAGTCAAAAGAAATGTGCTTCATTTGAGAGTGAAAGACTGGGTTTTCATTGAGATAGGTAGCCCAGGTATTATCACAATATAAAGAGGGTGGTTTTCTGAGAATTATCTTGAGTTCACGGAGAAGATTTTTATCATAATACCTCTACCGTGGCATTCATAAGGGTTGTATATTCTACTTCGAAGGAGGATCGAGAAACATTCTTTTGTCGAGCCGATTTTCATGATATTGGATTCGAGCCTAGGTAGGATATAGACAATGGTGGAGCGGACGTCATCGCGACTGCCACCGCAGTCAGAGTCGCTGAAGGCTTGAAGAGTTAGAGGAGATCCTCTGCGGAGGTAAAGACCATGGTAGATTATACCTTTGAGGTAACGAAGAACACATTTAAGTGTCGTTCAGTGAAGTTCTGAGAGAGTGCATAAATAGGGATATACAATTGACGGCAAAGGAGACGTCAGGCCGAGTGAGAGATAGGTATTGAAGTGCACCAACAAGTTGACGATAAGGTGTAGGATCGACGGAGGAAGACCCGTTATAGAGGAGGAGAAGAGTGGTATTCCACATGGAAGCGGTGGTTTCTTTAGCGCCTGCCATGGAGAACTTATTCAATAGATCAGTGATGTGGCAATGTTGGGATAAGAATAGACCTTGTGATGTGGGGATAGCTTCTACACTAAGAAAGTGATGAAGGTCGCCGAGATCTTTTGGAGAAAAACGTTGCCCCAGTTGATGAACAAAGGATTGAATGAATTGATTGTTGTTACCGGTAAGAACGATGTCATTGACATATACCAAGAAGTAGGCGACGGTGGATTCTTTGGAGTAGAAGAAAAGAGACGCTTCCGCCACGGAGTTTACAAAACCGGTTTGAAAGAGATAACCTTTGAGTTCTTGATACCATGCCCTAGGCACTTGTTTGAGACCGTAGATGGCTTTTCATAGTTTGCATACATGATTCGGTAGAGAGGAGTGGAGAAAGCCCGATGGTTGAACCATATACACATCTTCATGGAGAGTGTCGTTGAGAAAAGCGTTATTAATATCTAATTGATGAAGGGACCATCCATGTGAGAGGGCGAGACATAAGAGTACAAGAAGTGTTGTTGGTTTGATAACCGAGCTGAAAGTAGCTGAGTAGTTCAGGCCAGGCCATTGGTGAAAGCCTTTGCCACAAGGCAAGCTATATAGGGTAATGGTGCATCAGAGTTTCGTTTGATTCAGAAGACATATTTGCAGCCAACAAGAATTTTATTTGAGCTGGGGACAAGATTTCATGTCACGTTCTTCATGAAAGCATCGAATTCTTCGGACATTGTGGCACGCCAGTTGGGATCCTTCACAGCTTGAGACACACAGGTTGATTTAAGAGTTTGGGGTATTAGGTAAATAGTGGTTTGGTTGATATATAGGAGTTGAAGTATTTAGGCTTCGGTTTTCATTCAATGACGGTTCTGAGATTTAGGGATGGGGGTATGGGATAGTTATGGAAAAGGTAAATATTGTTGAGCAGTTGGAGAGTAGGTTGGAGAGGTAGGGTCGAGGAGATTGGCGGTGTTATCAAAATCGGAGGGTGATGATTGTGAAGAGTCGGTGGAGGGGGAAGGTCTATGGATGAGATGTTAATGATTGGGGTTGAGAGTGGGTTGGGGTAGTTAAGCTGGGGAGGACGTGAAGTTTGGTGGGTTGGATGAGCTTGTTTGGTTGCGATGTTGCACCGGGTGAGTTCAAATCTTGCAGAAGAGCCCCGTAATGTCTACTAGATACCTACATGGTGAAGCTGGTTTCGACGAGTTTGAAATAACGAGAAATGTAAAACTTATGAGTGATGAGATCTAGACATTTATAGGCAGATTAAGATGTTGAATAATCTAGAAAATGCAGGGAATGGATCTAGGTTGAAGTTTGGAGGAGGTGTACGGCCTTACTCAGGGATAATAAAGAGAGCCAAAGATTTTGAGACGATTGTAGTTTGGTGGCTGTTAAAAGAGTTTTTCAAATGGAGACTGGAAATTGAGAACCGGTGTAGGAAGGCGATTTATGAGATAGACAGCTATTTGAAAGGCATGACTCCAATACTTAGAGAGAAGAGAAGCCGTATGAAAGAGTGTAGACCGGTTTCGACAACATGACGATAATAACGTTCTTATGTGCCATTGTGTTTAGGAGTGTGTGGAGGAGTGGTGACATTATCAGAGTATATTGATAGCAGCGGTAATTTAAAATTTGTTTCAATAGGTTTTTTAAATTGGGAAAAGATGGTGGTAATATCAGATTTACGTTTTATAGGATACAGCCAGACGTATTTTGCGTAATGATCAACAAAAATTACATAATAACGAAAACTATCATACGACAGTTCTGTTGGACCCCAAATATCGGTATAGATTAATTGCAAAGGTTTAGAAGTACGAAGTGAATTTTCATAAAGGAGAAGTTTATGACTTTTATTGCAATCGCATGACTTACATTGAAAATTATTAACTATAGAGATATTAGACAATAATTTATTTCTCCTAACAACGGACTGGAGAATTCGAATGGAGAGATGACCAATATGACAATGCCACTCACTTATTTCTGATTTGGAAGTAGCATGAATTTGAGATTGGATGGAGCGTGGAAGGTAGTAGACATCATTATGGTTATCCTCGCAAAGAAGAGTCACTCCCGTGTGAAAATCCTTCACCAAAAAATGAGACGAAAAAAACTCAAGCGAGACTGTATTTGATTTGCAAAATTTGGTGATTTGAAATTAAGTTTTGAGTAATAGACGGTGCATATAGAACATTATCTAAAAGAGAGGATTTTTGTGGAGAGTGCAGTTTTGTTTTACCAATGTGAGAAATTTTCAAATCTGAACCATCACCTATATTAATCTTATTGGAACCGCCGTAATCGGTGTAGTTGTGAAGAGTACTAACATCGGAGATGACATGGAGAGAAGCACCTGTGTCCAATAACCAGGAGGAGGGAGCGGGCCGGTTGGCATTTGTGTTGTTTACCACAGGTTGAGAGAGGGTCTGCGACGGCTGTTGTAGGGGATTGATTTGCACTACGTTCTTACGAAGGAAACGAGCGAGTTAGCGACAGTCTTTGGTGTTATGACCGAGATACTTGCAGAACTTGCAGTAGGAGTTGGAATGGGGCGACTTGTTGCGTGCGGCAGAGTACTGGCTGTTGTTGTTGTTGTTATGAGCGAAATTGTTGTTATTGCTGCGATTGTAGGAGACGCTTTCATGTTATTGCGGAGGGCGATAGATAGAGTGATTGAGTTGGCTGGCATGGTTGGCACTTGCGAGAGAGAGAGACGCACCTGTGACTTCCTTCTTCAGATGGCGTTCATAGTCGATGAGTTTGTCATGGAGCTCGTCGAAGGTGATGGCGTTATCATGGACTCGGATAGCAGCTGCGACTTTTTTGAATTCATGTTCGAGTCCAGCGAGGATGTGGTAAACAAGGTCATTTTCAGAAAGAGGGTGGTCAGCGAGAGCGAGATCATCGGGGATAAATCACATCTCTTGTAAGTACTCGCTTATAGATTGCGAGTCGCATTGATTGTTGATGAGGCATTTCTTGAGCGACATAACTCGTGAAGGAGATTTGTTCACAAGGAGAATGACAAGTCAATCCCATACTTCCTTGGATGAGAAAACAGAGGAGTTATAGGGCTGGATCGTTTCGACACAGCTACCGAGAATAGCGTTAAGAATGAGTTGATCCGAACAGTACCATTGATGGTAGTCTGGATTTTCAGCATGCTTGGTGTTGTCTTTGATGTCAGTGATAGTTCTTGGAGGAAAAGATTTGGAGCCGTCGATGTGGCCAAAAAGATCATGGCCGATTAAGGCTGATTGAATTTAAGATCTCCACACAGTGAAGTTTGTGTGGGTAAGTTTTGTTGGAAAAGGGAATTTGAAGATGATGGGAATTGGGTTTTGAGAGAAAGCCATGGATTTTAGCCGCAAGGCTCTGATACTATATAAGAGAACTTGATATTAGGGTTTTGAACTTGATACTTTGTATTGAGTATTTTCGAAGTATATATAGTTACAACTACATGATGATAAAATAAAATAAAATCAAATCAAATAAGATCAGGGAAAAATCAAATATGATTTTTCCTGATTTGCTACAACTAATTTGGTAACTCCAGTTTTGATTCACTTGCTTGAGATCCGCAACAGCTGTGCTCGTATTAGGCAGACGCCTGAATAGTATTCTTCAGACGTCTGCATGCTCCCTGTTTTTGCTGAAGAGTCGTGACCTGACGTCTGGATCTTCTTCTTCAGATGTTTAGCTCTGCTCTGTTATTTGGCAAACTTGTTGCAGACGTCTGTCACGCCTTCTTTAGACGTCTGGCTCTGTCTTGGGTATTTTTCACTAATATATGTGAGCTACACAATTGATCACCAATTCGTTGGGCCCTTCATAAGTCTGCATCATAATGTAGAGAAGTAGCTTTTCAGCTTTGCCGGCTTTATAAAAATTAATACATATGAAACTAATTAATTAAGAGCTCCATCATTGGGAAACAACCTTATTAATTTATGCATATTTTTCTTCTTCTACTTCTTTATTTATAGAGTAATTAAGTGGCCACTAGGCAAATATAGTGAGTGACACTAGATAGAGATTAGTTATCGGGGGTCTTAAAACACATGGTTGCATTTTCAAGATACACAGTTCATAGATTATGTCATGCATGCATGTTTAACCTTGACCAAAGATTACTCAGCTATTGCTATTAAGACAAACACATGACTGCAGCTGAGTATAGTGCTGTAGGTAGGGGAATCTCCATAATTCAATTTGGTAAAAAAAGTAATTAGGTGAAATCAAGACTTCAACAATTTATAGAAGAGGTACATGGCGCTGCAGCCAACCGTCGCAGCTAATTTGTTACGGTCGCAATAAAAAAAATGCTGGAGGAGGGTTGGGGTTTGAGTCCTTGCCTCCCTTGGTCATGACTAGGTCTTGCGACTTCAATGAGGGGGCTGCGGTTGATTGCAACCCCTAAATTGTTTATGGAACTCCTAAGAGTTTAAGGGTAAAGCGCCAATTGGTCTAAGTGTCATGTAGGAAGTAGCTATATTTTGATATTTTGCTGATTTACATAAACCTATGCTAGGTCTTAACTAAAATATTGAGGCTTAAAAAATTCGGCCTGACAAGCCCGAATTTACTTTGTTATCTAGCATTCAATAGTCCGTCTAAAGCTTTTTGTTAATGAAATTGAAGATAAGTCATTACATAATCTAAATATTTACCAACTCGATTCTATAGTTCATGTTTTTTCACTTATATAGTTTTGCCAATTAAAAATGCTTAAAATTTTAATAGAAGTTTATGATCAACAAACAATTTTAGCACGGGCTAAAATTGTAGCAGATGTAAGGGTACACTAAATCCGAGAGATTGTTTTCAAAAGACCTAGATTTTGGGCTGAATCTGAAACAAAGGGCCCATTCTGTAATAGCTATTAGATAGGCTGGGCCAGACTTTAGCTGCATATTAGCTTTACATTTAGGATATACAAAGGAAGTCCTTAGGGCAAAAACCGCCTTTTCTTTCGTTTGGATGTGATCCTGAATCGAAATACCGACCGAACTCCACTTTAGAGAGAAAAGTATTACAACTTGACTATGCTCCTTTGGTTCAGAACAGAAGTTAGCCATATATGTTAGTTGAACATATCGATTTATAAAGTTAAAATAAAGATGCTCGATGGAAAAAATCATTTACTTGTGAGGGAATCAATTTATGATTCTCGGCATTTTGTTGAGATATTCTTCTCCAAAGCTAAAATGCTATATATTTTAAAGGAGTATTTTTGGAACATTTAGATGGTTTATATGAATCATGCGGCCAACTGCAGAGTACTCTGAAAATTATTGTTATCCTTGGTAAAAACTTGAGAAATTTTAATCTCAAGAAAGTATGAGTTTGCTCCGAGGAAATCAAGTACGACTTTTCGTGAGAGATTAATTCGGATTTGAGTAGCATTCATACCATTGAAAGTAACATAAATATAAATATAATCTAATCAACAATGCAATCACTTGTATATATATGGAGTGAGTGAGTCAGGGTAAGAATGTATATATTTCGATAATTTTATAAATCTTTTGTACAATTTAAATATTTGTTTTACTTTCACACATGCTGGCTTTTTATATGACATAAATTTAAGGTTTATTTCTTAAAAACACTTCTATGGTTCGGCCTTATTTCTAAAAATCTACTTGATCATTTTTCTTGACCCAACACCCTCATGTACTTTAATTCCGTTACCTCCCGACCCCCGCTACTTTCATGCTATTGAGCTTTTTTTTTTTGAAAAATCGATAGAAACGGGTCTCGTGTATTACACATGACTCTGTTTTTGTTTTTCTGTTTTTGTTTTTTCTTCTCCAATATAGCCCTCTATACCTATTTAACTGGCTGCCATCTTCTTTTTCAAATTAAAATCACAATCCCTGATTCTTCTTCTTTAGTGATTTTTAGATTTGTAGGGCAGACTGAAGTGATGGTAAATTCAAGGCATAGGTCTACTCACTCGGTTGGGAAGAACTCCAACAACGTTCATTGTGCAAGTATTTTGATAATCTTGATTGTAATCTCGATTTTCTTTCATATAATTGTATTGATTTTGAAGTGCAATAAATAGTGTAAGGTTCTTGTTATGGTAATGGATCTATGTTATGAATCTTAAATTCAATGTTTAGATCTATGTTATGATTTTGTTTTTGTTTTTTGTGTTTATGGAACCAAATATTTGATAAATTGATAAAATGCTGGTTTGAATTTAGAGTTGAGCTTTCTTTATGTTTGTAGCACAAACATTTGATGAAGTGCCGGTTTGAATTGGGATGGGAATTTGATGAACATAAAAATTTTGCGCTCAAGATCCATCAAAGTCAAAAGCTATGAGGAATTGGATGCAAGTGCCTAGCTCTCAAATTGAGGCGGCTTTTGTTACTCAAGAACAAAAAAAAAACATTAGTATTTCATATTTCGAGTAGGGGTAGATATGACTTTTAATTAGAGTTAATGGAAAAGGGTTAAGTAGGTAACGGAATTGAAATAGAGGGGGTTATCAGGTGAGGGAAAAAGCTCAAGCAGGTTTTTAGGAATGAGGCCAAACAAGAAGGGGTGTTTCAAAAAAACAAGCTTAAATTTAAATTTGTTTGACTATGGTACTACACGCGTTACTCTTTCTTTGGTAACATCAATCAAGAAATTTGGTATTATTTCTAATCTGCTTCTGTTCAATTATTAGATTTATTAATATTTCGCATCAGCTATCTTTCTCGCTAACTTTATATATTCAGACGCTTTCTTGTGTAATAATTAATAAATCATTCTGAAAGTATCTTTCCTTTGATTGGTCTTCCTCCTCAGCTCCCTAATCTTTATATCTTTTGTTTCTTGTTCATCCAAGATAAAACATTAAAACATGAATAGGTGAGTTAAAGAAAGCTTCTTAGCGTATTTCTACGACGAAGAAACCAAAGTATCCTGAAAATTAGGCCGTTTTCACTTTTACTTTGAGGTTTTCCTCTGAGGCATAAATCTGATTTCAAGAGTAGGAATTTCCTGTATCGGTCGGCAACTATTATTTATTTATTTATTATTTATCCGATCTCGATAATATTCTTCAACTACAGTTGTGTGATTTTCCTTGTGTCTGGTCAGTCCTTAATAGTACCCGTGCTGTATATATATGAGTTTCAACGATAAGAGAGGAACAGAGTATTCTTCAGAAATTTCCGAAAGCTCATCTTGAAAGACATTATATGAGTTTTCTAGGTGAAAATGGTGGTCCCTAAACAAGCTCAAAAGTACCAAGCAATTTCACATATCAACATTCAAGAAATTACTTATAAATGGAGAAAAATTCAAACCAAAAAGTCACTTTCAAAATGCATCATGTGTCACAAACTCAAATTAATCTGAGACAAAAGATTTATAAACTCATCTGCACTGCATGGAATCACAAGACGTCCATTTGGATAACAGAATCCATGCTCTTCCTCAGCTCTACAAAGAAGTTGTAGAAACAGTGGATGCTTTAAATATGAGACCGGAACAACAAATCTTCTCTTCGTCTCTCCGATATATTCGGTATATACAGCAAAATGGCCTTTCGGGATATCGGCAGCAGCATTACGCTTGTGATCCCTCTGTTTTATGCTTACGCTTACGCTTACGGCGCCTCGAAAAAAGAATACTCCCATATGACTTATTTTTTCCCCTTCTATTACTTGTTTTCTCACTTTTGCAAGAACTTGTAGAGCATGGGCAGCTCAAACTACAACCCAATCCGATCACAAGTTGTTCATTAACTTTGAGTTGAAGGATTTCAGAATCATTTGTCACTTGGGGAAAACCAAGTGCTAGAAACTCCCACGTGCATCTTTTGAATTGGAGGAGAATCTCCCACATGTGCAATCATTTGTCACGTGGTAATGAGATTTGAAAGATTTTATAGAGAAACTGTAAGCTTAAGGATATTTTTTGTTATTTGATACCAACTTCAAAGCGTCTCATGATCAAGTGCTTAATATTCAAGCAATTGCTGTTTAATATTAGAGATATGGCATGTTTGCGCTTGAGATATTTGTAGCCTATATTATTATCAACTTGATCTGATCACTTGCTTGTACTCACATCTCATGCTTTTTATTTGTTACAAGTCCTTACTTATTTCCTATGAGGTTACGTAGGATGTAGCGATTTTTATTTAGAGTTGTGAATGTTCTATTAGTAGAAAGCCGATTTCGCAAGCATACTATACAATGGCAAATGATACTCAAACAACATAAAAATTGGCAGAGCGGTATATAAGATTATAGGAAAAAATTGTCTCAAAAGAATATAGGAAAATTAATTTGTACGTGGGGCTGATCGTTAAAAAATGACAGATAGTTGGCCCTTAGAGTCGTTTCTTTAAGAAATTTCTTACCGTGACACTGTATACTCCTTCCTCTCGCTCTCCCCCGCATCACACCAAAAAATTCCAAAACTCTTAACCGATATCACGTTTTCTTTCAGAATTTGAGTAGGGACACAAACCTCATCTTCTTTTCATTTGGGAGAGGGGAGAAAAGGAAAGCTAAATTGTCTCGTCAGAATGGCTAAATTACCATATAGCTAGCTACCCTTAAACTTCTGTCGCTCGATTAACTTCCTTAGAGATTTAGTTACATAAAGTTCTTTGAATCGCTGTGTAAAAGGTAGGGTAAATTTAGCCTTAATTATTAAGCCTATCTAAATAAATATCTTAAACCGTAGAAATTACAAATAAATATATTTACCTATTAGTTCACCATATAGATTTCCGGTGGCATAACAGATTTTAGTATTTTATCTGATTCCAACTTTGCCGTGATCTTCACACCCAAGTTAACTTTCTTATTTCCTAGTTGTCAACACAAACTCCACATTAGGCTCAGATAAAAAAATCAAGAAGTCTCTATGACCCAATTCAAATCTCATCCCCATCCCCTTTCCCGCCTCCTAACCCTAACCCTAACCCACTCCAAAACCCTAAACCCCACCACCATCACCACCAAAACCCTCCTCGCTCTCCTCCTCAAGACCCACCACCACCTCCTCATCTCCAACCCCTTCCCCTTCAACTCAATCATCTCCTCCTTCTCTCGCTCCTCCTCCCCTTCTCTCTCTCTTCAAACCCTCTCTCTCGTCCACCGCCTCGCTCTCCCTCTCGACTCCTACTCCCTCTGCAGCTCTCTCTCTGCCGCCGCCATCTCCGTGCTCGGAATGCCCGGAAGCTCGATTCACGCCGTCGCGCTGAAGTCTTCCCACCTGTATAACGTCTTCGTCGTGGGCGCCCTAGTCGGCTTCTATACTAAAATGGGCCGTCTGGAAGACGCCCGACAAGTGTTTGATGAAATTCCTGTGAAGAATGTCGTTTGCGTGAACTCGCTCTTAAATGGGTATATTGAAAGGAAGCTTTGGAGTGATGGGCTTGCGTTGTTTCGAAGGATGGAGAAGCTGAGATTGGAGCCTGATGAGATGACACTGTGTTGTGCTGTTAGAATCTGTGCCGAAGCTGCAGTTATTGGATTGGGGATGCAAGCACACGCTTGTGTTGTGCGGAGGTTGAGGTTTGTAGAAAAAGATATGTTCTTGTTGAGTTCGTTGGTGGAAATGTATGGGAAATGTGGGCTTGTGAATAAGGCTCGGCTTGTTTTTGAATCGACCAAGGGAATTGGAAGAGATGTTGTGGTTTGGACTTCGATGTTGAATGCTTATGGGCGTAATGGGATGTTCTGTGATGTGATTCGAGCGTTTGAGGAGATGTTGAATGAAAAGACGAAGCCAGATGAAATTGTATTTCTGTCTGTAATCTCGGCTTGTGGGCACTCGGGAAACACAATGAAAGGTTTAAAGTTCTTTGAAGTAATGAAGAAAGATTATGCGTTGGTTCCGGGACCGGAGCATTATGGTTGTATTGTTGATATGCTTTGTAAAGTTGGAGAATTGGAGATGGCATGGAAACTTGTAAGCAATGTTATGGTAGAGGAAAAGAGTAGGCTTGGGGTTAGCGTATGGGGTGCTATACTTAGTGCTTGTAAGCATAGTGGGAATGTTGAAATAGGTAGGATTACGGCGTCAAAGGCGCTTAATTTGGAACCTGACAATGTGGGGATTTACATGGAGTTGTCGAATTTATATGCAAAGGTTGGGATGTGGGATGAGATTGTAGAGTTGAGGGCGGTGATGAAGGAGCGAGGATTGAAGAAACATGTTGGGTTTAGTTGGTTAGAGAGAACAAATTGAGTAGTTTTCTTAAAAGGAAAGGTGCTAATGATAATTTTAAAGCCTGTGCGACTGCACCACAACCCTACGATGAGGGTTGAGGTATATTCTAACACACCTCCGGAGGTTGATTGACTTTTTATGGATTGAAACCTATGGTTTTTTGTGCAATATCAGTAGTAATCCATTTTAAATACCGCCAATGAGGTTTGATCTTGCGTTGTTCTGTCATTGCTTCACTGCCTGGAAGTTCTGATAAGGGTTGAGATGTATATTTTATTCTAATATATACATCCTTAAGTCAAGGAGAATTGTAAGAAATAGCCTTTCACATATGATTACATATCGAGTATTCCTCCAATGGACTTGTACGTTCCACAAATATTCCGCATTACTAATTACTGTCTCTTTTGCTTGCCCTTTTACTCTATATGACCAATCTGATCCTTTGCTAACTTCTTTGCAGTATCATGAGCTTAAACTATATCCAGATGATTGTTTTCTCTTGATTATTAGATGCACATCTTTCGTTCAAGGCCATAACCTGTCAATCTAAAGTTACCACATCCTCGTATGGTATATTTCTTTAATAACTCGTTTTTAATTGTTTCTAAGCTCTTAATAGCAGTGTTTTATAATGTTTATGCTAACCTGTCAATCTAAAGTTCCCAACATTTTACCAACAGCATCCCATGCAATACATTGGGTCAAGCTCAACATTTAAAACACCGAAGTTCATACTCATGAGTTTAGTAACTATGCTAGAATTTAAAATTCATACCTACCATTGAAGTCAAAAGAATGTAGAATTGTTATGTACTTCTCGCTCCACATGTATTCTCCATGTAGTTTAACATACTTTCGTAGTAAATAGTCACAAATACAGAGAGTCAAGAGACTCACGACTCTCAAGAGTATCTATCTTTGGCATCATGCATTGAACTTGCATGCTATGTTGAGGATCATATTCATCGATCTTATGATTATGGCAGAAGTACGTAGAATGCTTTTGTGAACCTATATATGATGTTGCCTTCATGTTCTTATGATTTAGCAGGACTCTTGCTGCACCCTGCCAACTTTCTCTTGAGATTTATGCTCATGTGGACGATACGGGTGTTCCTTTATACAACGTTTCACAACGTACAGAAATGTACCTTACAATCAAACTCAATCTGAATAATCACTAGAGCAGACTGAGCTATGTTTCTTATCATGGGGATTAATAATATCCGATATATCATAATTGGGACTGCGGTTGTTCCTTTGTAAGTGGAACTAACATGAATATAAACTGGATTGTACTTAAATGTGCCTAGGTAGGTATCGGACATAGATTTTTCTTGTCATGATTGAACCAAGGTTAGAGAACATGTTTCTGTAGACCGCGCCAAAAAAAGTATGCATATTGACTCATCTGCTAATATCTCGTTCTACTTTGTAGATATTGGCATGAATGGTTGTTCCTAACAGGCTAACACATTCAAATTTCTTATGCTTATCTATTTTATGAGCTATAGGTGTTTCTTCATCCTGACCTTCAGGAGTCCAAAGATATCTCTAGATTTGGCGCTTTTTTTTGGTAGATTAACTGGTATTAAAGTCATGGGTTAGAATATACAACTGCAAGGCCCATGGGAGAAGGCCGAGGAAATTTCGTCAAATATAATCAATATAACCTATAAACTACCAAGCATATGACGTGAATGAAAATATGAGGAATCCATTCTAGTTTGTCCAGCAGTGTTGAAATAAGAGACTGTTTTTGGCTGCAACCTTTAATGTTTCATGTCGATATGTTGTTCAGGATCACAACTCCGTGACCCTCGGGTTTTGTTCGATTTTGTTGACCGTTGGGCGTTTTTGATGAAATAGATGATTCGTCAGTTGGTGATTATCAGTGCAAGTTTGAAATATTTGGGTTTACATGGAATTTGTTGGGTTTTGGGTCCTTAAATCCCATCCCAACCCGGTTCTTATGAACTATAAGAAAAATTGATCTTCTGAAAGCACTTTGTGATTTTGTGTGTAGCTATTTTGACCGTAACACTTTGATCAGCCTGAATAACCAATTAGGCTTAGCTCTTGCGGTAAGAATTTCCTCTATAATGTGAGGGTTTGGTGGTTCGATACCGAAGAGGTTACATCTATTTTGAACTTTGGCTCAGTGTTACTTCCACCTTTCACTGAGGCTTTTTCCTGGCTTGCGTTATATAGTTAGGGATATTCCCCTAAGTTTTGTCTTTGCTTCTCTTAAGGAGAATTTTTGAAAGCTTTTGAGAGACATTGGTGTGAGTTTTGCATGTTTTTAGCAGATCCACATCACCACTGTGTATGTAGGCTATATATAACAGGAACAAAATACAAAACGCTATCATTCCTGCTGCTACAACCTATCTGCTCTTTTCTTTCTTCATCTTTTTAGCATTTAGTAAAGGCCCAATGCACCTTCAATGTTTACAGACTCCTAGGGAGCAGTGATAGATGATACTTTCTGCGATGTGTTTCATTAACGGAAAATATAACCTTTATAGTTTGAATGCTTTGAGTCAATCATATGTAGTGGCAGATCCGGTTTAGGACCAGTGGGGGCTGTTGCCCCTCTGAAATTTTATAAAATAGATCTATATGCCATGGATTTATGAGGGGCAGCACCAAATTCTAAGATACTTTCAAGTGCCGCCCCTATGGATTCACAAAATAACTAGAAGTAGAAACATTATTATTGAATAGGCATTCCAATCTCCCATTCTCACATCTTCCCTGATATATTTTTTTCAAGGTGGAAACAAATATATTTAACTTATTTGAATGTATTTTTTCCTTTGCACTAATTGCCCTTTCCATCTTAATATTCTAAGTTTTTGATCCAATAGACAACTTCTATTCAAAGGACACTTCTTCCTTTCCTGTAAGAAGATAATAAGTGCATTTATAATAACATTTTACTATAGTTAAAGTGCAGACTTAAGACCACATGAACTAGATACTCAACACAATTTTGGAACTCAAGGAGCATAGCTCATGCAGCTTAAGTTTACTCTCCAAAATGAGAGGTTGCCGGTTCGATTCCAGAGGGGTCACATTAAAAAAAGAAGAATACAATGTCTGAAAAAAATTAAATAAAAATAAATCAACAACGAAATTATGAAGAATTAATCCCCCCTCCCCCCCTCCCCCCCCCACAAAAAAAAAAGAAAAAAGAGAAAAAAAGAATCCCAGTGAACCGAGTTTAGCGAAACAAGAAAAAAATATACCTTCTCTTACATCTTATCGTCACTTGGAATTTGACAATTTTGGTCAGTATTATATTACTATAGTTTATTTTGCCAGTCCTTATCAATTTAGATAAAGGAATATTTCATTTCCAATAGTCTAGGTTAATTTATATCTAAATTAAAATTTTATTAACAACATACAATTTGAATTGTACTTGCACAACAATTTAGTTTATTGCTGTGTATAATTGAATTGTAGTTGTAGCAATTTTTGTATTCAGATCAGGCCACCAATCAGTAATTACTGCTATTTTTTTATATTAGTCAACAAAAATTATTAGTTGCATTTTTTGCACCCACTGACGAAAATTTGAGACCTGCCCCCTGATCAGATGAGACCTATCTGCTTTAGTTGAGTCTTGAGCATTAAGGATGTAAATATAATGCAATTTGACTAAGTATCTTGTATCCATATCTAATTTTTATCAAATACAGATAGACGGATAGAAATTTTCATTTCCAATGACTATGTGTACTCGTAGGCGTATCCGCTAGCCACTGGATAACGAAATGGTAGCACATATATCCGTTATGTATCTGTAGCCGATTTTTAATGCAAGTATGACAGGTGAAAATAATAATAGTTGATATTGTCGACTGTTGAGTATATTTTTCTAATATACGTTTCATATTCATACCCATATCCGAATTTTATCAAATATGGACAGTAATTTCGTTGTCGGACTATCCATATTGGTATTCACATCCGCAAGTGACTACCGAATACGGATATGGTAACACCTATATTTGTGTCATATCCGGTCCATTTACATCCTTATTGAGCATTAAGGAGTGTTTCCTAAATTTTGATATTGGTATTTCTTGAAGTGGCTTGCTGATTTTTGATCAATAAACCATAACCAATTTACAATTTTGTTCTTGCAGTTAATATCTCGGCATACAAGCATGAACATCAAATGATCCTGAATGTTTTATTCAGGAAGATGTGAAGTTTCTGTTGAATGCAGAATAGACCATAATATTACATTCTTCAATAATGAAGTAAATACGTAAAGGATCTTTTACATTTGCCATAATTTCTGTTGCAGGTGCATGTCCATCTTGTGGTCCACCGACAACCTCCGTGCATGATATGTAATTTCACAGCGAAAATCTATGGCGACTTCTGGTCAGTGATTCTTTCTAAGGTTTCTCTACATCATTTGATTTGGTAATTAATAATAGATGTTATAATTAATGGCATATATCATCTTAGCAAAAGAACATCCGTTTTTCTAATGAAAGAGACATCATAATCAAATATAAGGCGAAAAATGACAGACAAATTATCAAATATGCATTGGAGGGTCATTATAAGCTTGAAAAGACTGTTCGTATATCTATCCCCATGATTTTTGCAGCCAGCATAAACTTTTGTCTAAGGCCTTAAATTCCTAGGCCCCCACTTACCGAAATTTGATCCTAAACGCTGTTGTCTTCGATGTTCTATAGTTTGTATTGTTGTGAGATCTTAGTGCTTTATGTGACCATAGTCCTATCAGATCTTTCACCGGTCTTTAAAATTGTGGTCCTCGTGTCCGATAAAGACTATACATTCCTTTCCGCTTCTCGTTTTTTTCCTTTCAAACAAATTCTTATAGATGTGTTGGTGCTGGTGTTAGCATTTGCCTGGATTCCTTTTGATATGTTCTTCAAATCGAATCAAATTCTCTCGGGTTTACTTCAGAAACTATATGGGTTTAGATATTTTCTCATGTTCTTAATTCGCTATCTGAACGATTAGTGAGGTTCTATTGTTTTTTCGGATTACTCTAGTCTTTATCTATGAATAAGGCTTGTCTCTACGGTGGGCTCCGTAGGGGCAAAAATTTGACAGATAGAGACAACTTTGGTAGGGAAGATAAGTGCCTCTATGGATAGAAATTTGCCTATACGGAGAAAACCGTAGGGTTCTCTGCCCCTACGGCTTACGACGTAGGGGCAATTAATTTTTTTTTAAGAAATAAAAACATTTTGCTCCTACGGTTAGCATTGTAAAGCATATCTCTATTCCTATAGGTTCCACCGTAGAGGCAAAGTATCATGTTTTTAAAAATAAAAATATATTGCCTCTGCTGTTAGCACCGTAGTAGCATATTTTTGCCCCTACGGGTTCCACCGTAGAGTCAAAGTATCATGTTTTTTTTTTAAAATAAAAATATCTTGTTCCTACGGTGCTGGCATATCTTTGCCCGTACCGATTCTATTGTAGGAGTAAAATGTCAGAAAACCTGACATTTTGCCTCTACGGTGGAATCCGGTAGGGTCATAGTTTGCCCCTAGGGTGACAACTGTAGCGGCATAATTTGCTCATATGGTGGGACCGATAGGGACAAACATTTAATTTTTTTAAAAAAAATCCTCCCTCCGTTTTTATCCCGTCCTATACATAATAATATACCACACACTATATTGAAAATACCTTGGGGGGTTGAATAAGGTGTTTATAACGTATATGGAAAATTTTAAGAAATTACTTACTTTAAAATTGATTATTATGTTTCTGCGGAATATATTTAAAATAAGTTTTTAAACAAAAAAACTTAAGAATGATAATCACAAAAATCGCAAAAAAAGAAAGAAAGAAAGAAGAAATCAATCACAAACAAAAAGAAATGTTGGCTAGGGTTCATCACCTCCTGTGGCTTGTCCCCACCTGAGTCTCTTACTTAGGATTTTTCCGCTATATGTGTGAAGTACACAAATTCCACTTCACAGGGATGTGAAGAAACACGATATCACTCTTCACAAGCATCAATCACTTAAACTGTGATTCCTTAGGAAACAAGTTTTCTTTCTTTTTAGACCGTGATTCTTTAGGAAAGCCGCATTTTCCTCTCTAATCCACGCCTCTCCATGAATATATTTTTTTCAACTCCGAATCTACAATTCAAGTGAAACGAGAAGCATCCCTTCTTTTGGATTACAAATCGCTTTTATTACAAACGATTACGCTCACTCACAATCCTATTGTTCTAAAAGATTATTTCCGGTATGGCACAAGAATTGTTTTGAGAGATTTGGGCAAGTTTAAGGCTCTTGAGTAAATGAAAAATTTGAGTAAGTTAAAACGCGAAGAACATGAAGATTTTCAGAAAGATTTGCAACGAATTAATTGTTCTTAGTTGTGAGATCTCAATGGTACTTATAGAGAATTGAATGGGAAGTTATTGTATCTGCCAATAACTTCCAAAAACCGACATAAAACAGATAATCACCGTTCAAAGGAATTTAGAAACAAATTTGGCACAAGTGTCTAGTCGTTTCAAAATTTGAAATTCAAATTTATGATTTAAACTGACCGTGCTGACGTCAGGGGTAGACATCAGCTATACAAAAATTTGTTCTAATGACGTTAGGGTAGCCTTCATTGAGAACTTAAAACAGAAAGATAAAATCCAGAGATTTGTTCTACTGACGTCAGTGATTCAAATTTTTCTTACACGGACGTCCGTCAGTGTTCTGTCATGGATGAAATATTGGTATTGAAATTTTGACAGATTTGAAATTCAACGGATAGATTTGACGTCTCTAAAGGAGATGATGACGTCATGGACATTAGAAATGTGTTGGAATGGAGTTTCTAATCTTATGAGATCATTACTAATTGCATGTATATCGCTCATATTTTCGATCTTAGTCTTGGTTCTTCAATTAGCTTCATTTCCTTTGATTTGTTACATTTGACGTGAATGGATCTTGGATTTGCTTGCTTCACGTTGTCAATTGTATCGAGTCGTCAAGCTGTATTGCCGGTTTGAGTGAGCATCACATTGTAGGCAATCTTACTTGATGTTGGATATGTTGCAAACTGTACTTCAAGATTAAAACCTGGAAATATCGTTAGTAACATATGAATTCGTTTAAATAATGTTTTGAACTAAATTATCAAAATTGAGGATCGTGAGATACGGATGTCAACAATATCCTCATTTTTGATATTTAGCAAAACTTCATGAAATATATAAAAAATAAATTCGATTTAGATACTCCCTCTCAATTCATGCTCAGTCGAAATTTTTTTTGAACTCATACCAGTGTCCCATACCACCGATACTATTTTTCAAGGAGCATGGCATGAAAGTGAGTGATTTAATTCGAATTTTATATCACGTTAAGCATTAACAGCGAATATTCATGAATATTTCTCCCCCTTTTTGAAAAATACCGAGAAGTGTTTTTAGAAATGAGAGCGATGGAGGAAAAATAACCATGAATAACAAGATGAAAAAATAAAATGAGACGAGTAATACAATGTTTAGATTTTTGTTATAATCATGTGATACGAATATATAAAGAGATATTAGACACAATACTTAATAATAACAAGGATTTTTCATTAATAAAACTGAATTAAAGCATACAAACTTAACACCAAAACATGCAAATATATTCAGATGAAACACACAAACTAGCATCATAAACTAAAGCATCAAAACATACCAAAATACCTAACAGCTTGAGCAAACATGCACACAAACAAAACAAAAAAACACATCCTAGGAACTAGAAACAACGATTCCTAACTAAACACCGGATTGTGGTGGTGGTGGTGATGTATTGATTGGTGTTGTGAGGAGGGTCAACTTAGTGGAGACGTCATCAACTCGATCATGGAGATGCACAATTTGAGTTGACATTTGATCAAGGCGTGAGTAGATATGATCATGATACGTTTGAATCTTGTCACAAAGACGGTTCTTTAGAGGTGTAAAGTTATACGATGGTTGTAGTGGAGGGGCATCAACTAGTGCTTCAACCGGGGCTTGGATTGGTTAGGAAGAACTTGGGGCTTGTAATGAAGACGGAACGACATTTAACTTTATCAAGTTGATTATCCTAATCTCGAAATCCATAGCATCTCTAGTCTTATCGGCGGTAGCGAGAATTTGAACTTTGCGATATTCAAGTAACTTTGTGATCATTTGGCCGTAGTGGTGATTCCATTAGAAATTTCCCACATATTCTGAGTTATGAACGATGGAAGGTTCACTTTTATCTTTCCTAAAACACAATACGTGATTAGCTTGTGGGGTCAAAAAACAATCTCTCTACTCCCCGACTTTGGAATCATCACATGGGCGATCAAGTTGGAAAGGACACGAGCTCGCCTAGTGAACGTCCTTGCTTGACGATCCCCGTAAAGATGTAGAAAATCCGCTCCATGAAGAAGTTGGGAAGCAACTTCCTTTGTGTGAGGCGCTCGAAACTTGAAATTCTCAAGCATCTTATTGTACACTTCCGCTCCGTTGGATGAAATTCCCAATGCATGACCAATTGTGCCGGATGTGAACTTAAATTCTTTACCAAACACTTTAGTAGTGTATTCGTTTGGATTATAGTAGTCGCTAACGAGATTTGCGTAGAAAAATCTTACCGCCTTGTCGTATGTCGGACACGAGAGAGTTAAGAATGGCATCCACCCTTGAAATTCAAACAACTCCTTGAAACCAAAATCTTGGATTTCTTGAAACAGAACCTTGACACCCGTATGAAGTGGTTTGCTTGTGAAAAGTGCAAAACTCTCTTTGGCCTCTTCATTTATAAAAAGATTTGTTTCGGGAGAGGGCTCGGGCTGATTCGACTTAGGTTTCTTGTGAGAAATCACTTTCTTTACTTGCTTGGGAGGCATGGTTGCTAGGGTTTGGAGAATTTGCGAAATTAGGGTTTGTTTAAGGATATAGAGGAATTGAAAAGATGAGAGAAGAGGAGAGAGGGATTATGTGTTTATAATGATGTCTTGGGTTGGAAGATGGAAGGTGTGAACCAATTTAATTAATAATGGATGGTTACGATTTAATTTGGGGATTTTAAACGAATGCGAAAAACGAATCGACACAAGAAAATTTCCCATGCTGACGTTAGTGACACTGTTCATGACGTCCGTGCAGGGAAAAACAGTGGCCCATTTTGAACTACTGATGTCAGTGATTCAAAAATCTCTTCTACTGACGTCAGTTACCGATGTCCGTTGGTGTCTAAGGAAAAATTAAAATTAACACAAATATGAAAAAAATTATTGAATTAAAATAAAAGACATTACAACAAATATTAAAAAATACAAACAAATACAAACTTAACATAAACACACTTAAAACACATTTAAAGAACGCGCTATCCTAGTGTTCTTTCTTGAACTTCTCCACAACGTCGGTCGTACTCTTCTTTATGATCATCTCGTCCTCAGGATCATAAAGAATGACGACATTGTCGGAGAAAGTATAAGCGAATTGAACTTTCTTTCACACAAAATTCAGTATACAGAGAGGCTCTTTTTATAGCCTTATTATACGAGTATAGGAAGATATGAGGAAAACAATAAAATAAGAAAGTTACAAACATATTCTGTTATAAACAGATTCTAACTAATCTGAGAAATATCTTACTGTGGACTATTTCCAACACTCCCCCTCAAGTGGGTGCGTAGATGTCCATCATGCCCAATTTGCTTATGAGTCTCTCGAATACTGCTTTGAATAGTCCTTTTGTAAAGATATCTGCAGTTTGTTCTTTTGTCGGAATGTAGGAGATACAGATGGTACCGGCATCCAGTTTTTCCTTGATGAAGTGGTGGTCGACTTCAATATGCTTCGTTCTGTCATGCTGAACGGGGTTGTGTGCTATGTTGATGGCAGCTTTGTTGTCGCAGTATAGTTTTAGTGGCTGAGTTATAGGCTGCTTTATTTCCTGTAGTACCCGTTGAACCCATAGAACTTCACAAATACCGTTGGCCATGGCTCGAAATTTTGCCAACGCACTACTCCTTGCCACGACACTTTGTTTCTTGCTCCGCCATGCAACTAGATTGCCCCACACATACGTACAATACCCTGAAGTTGACTTCCTGTCTACGATGGAACCTGCCCAATCCGAGTCAGTGAATACTTCGACGCTGCGAGTCTCACCTTTTTTGAAGAATAAATCTTTTCCTGGTGCGCCCTTTAAATACTTCAAAACTTTATATGCTGCATCAAGGTGCTCTTCTTGAGGTGAGTGCATAAATTGGCTTATCATACTCACTGCAAAGATGATATCGGGACGTGTGTGTGAGAGATGGATTAATTTTCCCACTAACCTCTGGTATTGTGGAATGTCCACTGACGGGCTGTGTAAATTCTCCGAGCTTTTTATTCAGATCTATCGGTATCTCCGCAGGTTTGCAGTTTGTCATCCCTATTTCTTTGAGAAGATCGAGAACATACTTCTGTTGAGACACGACAATGCCTTTCTTACTTCGAGCAATTTCCATACCCAAGAAATACTTCAATTCCCAAGTCTTTTATTTCGAACTCCTTGGCGAGACTTTCTTTTAACTGGTTGACCTCTTCCTCGTCATCTCCTGTAACAATGATGTCATCAACATAAACAATTAGTATTGCAATTTTTCCATGTCTCGAGACTCTGTAGAACATGGTGTGATCTGCCTGAGTCTGATTGTAGTCTTGCCCTTTCACAAATTGATAGAAACGTTCAAACCAAGCTCGTGGAGATTGTTTAAGACCGTAAAGTGATCTTTTCAATCTGCACACTTTGGAGCCGAACCCTTTTTCAAACCCCGGCGGAGGTTCCATGTACACTTCTTCGTCCAGGTCTCCATTCAAAAACGTGTTCTTCACATCTAGTTGTTGAAGTCGCCAATCGAGATTTACTGCAACTGACAACAAGATCCGGATCGTGTTTAGCTTAGCCACAGGTGCAAAAGTCTCCGTGTAGTCGATCCCATATGTTTGAGTGAACCCTTTAGCAACGAGCCTCGTCTTATATCGTTCTAGGGTTCCATCTGCACGAAACTTTGGTGTGAATACCCATTTGCATCCTACAGTCTTCTTTTCTCTCGGCAGCTCCTCCATGTTCCAAGTCTGATTTTTCTCAAGTGCATTCATCTCCTCGAAAATTGTCTTTCTCCATTCTGGAGCTCTCAGAGCATGCTGTACAGTTTTTGGAATCTCCACAGTAGACACATTAGAGGTAAATACTGAAAAACTGGGTGAGAGATTATTTGAGGATACAAATTTTGACATTGGATACAAGGAACGACTAGTACATGACCTTGTGGACTTTCGGAGGGCTATAGGAAGATCCAGCTCACTGTGATCCGGTTCTGTTCTCGAGTCAGATTCTTGGTGGGGCAGAACAGAGTCGGCCTCTGCTTCTGGAGAAGGATCTATCTCAATTAAATGCTCCAGTTGCGTTTTTTCCAGACCTGTTTCACGTTATTTCCTTTTGTAAGTTTTAATTTCCACATCAGCTTCTGGTGGATTTAAATCCACGGGGCAAGTTGTTTTAGGAGTCGGTGGTGTGTTCCTATTTTTATGGGATTTTTCCGGATTTTCTAATAAACGAATTGTAACATTTCCAAAATAATAAAATATTATTTTCGGGAATTTTTATATTTTAATATTATTTTAATGAATATTTTAATAATCGGGAATAATTAAATATAAATAAATGGAGAAAATTATGGAAAATTTTGGAAAATTCTAAAATGAGGTATTTTATGGAATTATGCCATTTTAAAGTTTTTAAGACTAGTTATATGCTAATTTAGTGTTTATCGCGATTAAAAATCGCTAATTGGATTTTTAGCTTTTTTTGTGCAAAAAAATGTGCACATATCATTTTCCACACTTGTTGCACTTGTTTTAGCATGGATTTTGGTTGTGTTGACATGCGAAGCGATAGGTTTCTACCTATGCGAGTAGCGTGTGCTGTTTTAGTTTCCGATGTGATTTTCATGTGCTTTAGCGTTATGATATCCTTGTAGGTACCCCGAGTGATGTTGAGGCAAAGAGGATGAAGATGGCGACATTGGCACAGACACACGAGAAGCGAGGTGAGTAGATTTATATCTACGGGGAGAAGTCGGGTGGATGGCGTATAGCACCCCCGCAGTCCGTAGTGATGTATACGAATACGTATACACACGTATATTTATTATGTGTTGTTTAGGATCATTGATCGTAATAATGGTATTTTTGATGCTAAGATTATATTGGTGTAGTATAGTGCGAACCCTAGAGTAGTGGTTGCACTCACACATACACTTACACACATACTTGCATACATTCTTTCATTTATTGGTGCGTATATCTACACATGGGTATGGGACTATGTGTTTATATACGGGGTTTGAGATGATATTTGATGTGAGGCCGTGAGATCGGCGATGTGACATAGTTTGCCTTTGAGGTGCGATATGATAGTTTTAGCGGGCCTTTGGACATGTGCTTTACCCGCATTCATATTTTATAGATGGTGTCGATTTGTACTAGACTTACAGTAGTACCCCAGATTGTGTGATCTGATGATAAGTGATACCTGATATGTGATGAGAAAGTGTGATATTGACCCCTACCCAGCTATTGGGATGCCGTACGACGATTTACCGTACGAGCCGATATTGATGATAGATCCGCACTCATGACTCGAGGATATCATACGATATGTTATTGAGGCGAGATCACCGACTATCATATCTATATTTATATATTGACTCAGATTAGGTGGTTTCATACCCCTCCTGTCTAGATTATTTAGTAGACATTAGACTAGACCGAGTCATACCTATTTCAAAACTAACGAATCGGGGATATTTTAAAGATAAGCAGAAGGGTTATACGGATATTTTCAAATGATGCATCTTTTCTTAAAACACCGTAGCCCTTACTTTACCAAAAGCCCTGATTCGTCTTATTTCAAAAGGCAAGGTTGCATGACATATCTATTGGGGCAGGTTCTGTACTTTTGCGTTGATCATTCGTTTCCGCATATTCCTGCTATTTGCATTGCATCGCTTGTATTGTTGTGACATTCAGTCATGCTGCTAGGACACCAGCACCATTATCGATGATGTATATGTTCCACGTACACTTGTTGCCGGCTCACACACTCATCATCGATAATTGCCATGTCACTACACTATAGTACTATTGCATTCATGATATGATTCTGGCATGGCATATTGTACACTTATACCTGTACACATATATAGATGATTCTAGCTTGATTGGGGATTTGGGAACCGCAAGATACTCTTTAAAAACAGATTCCTTTTAAAAGAGCGGTCTCCCTCGACATGTGCACATTATTATTCCATGTTGCATGACTTACTGATATGCTTGCATTACTGTTACATGCCGCATACATCATGCTTTGACTGTACGCATTGAGATATGTTGTTTCTATGATATTTCTGGATTTGGGAACCGAGGGTATTTCAAAAGAGAATGTCATTTCTTTAAAAACCCGGTTACCCTTGATATGATATTTCAGTGCGTCCACCATGTGTTTTCTCGGTGCTGAGAGCGACATGTGTAACCCGAATCGAGGCGTGGATGAGCCGATTGCGGGTACATGGTGGACCCGGTATGGTTCCCCTCGGCAAGATTCGATGAGTTTTGCCGATTGAGCCTGGAGGCGGGCGAGTACCTACCGGTGATTGGTTGGACCTGGCGGTTATCCGGAGGATACCGACCAGAGTCGATAGATGTTTTGGGCATACTGCCGGGGCCGAGGGCCGATACCGTAGACAGAGCCCGCGGGCCGATCCGGACTGACGGAGCCCGATATATGAGGATTTACGTGCCGATGCTGGGCACAGTTTTCATGATGTTTTCGGGTGTCGATGCTGGGCACCCTGGTTCCATGATTTTGATGTGTCGCGAGGGACACGAGTGGTTATATCCTCATATTATTTCCCATGCACATGATTCATGATATTTACATGCATGGTGGTTATTGTCAGTGGGTGACGAGTGGACGGGATCCACGAGTGTGCAGATTTGATTACATTGGTTATACCTCATATTCATGACATGCTATTACCTGAGGCACTAGCACGAGCACTTGGCACTACACTCATGTATAGAGATTACATTGCCAGTTTAGCATGCTTCAGCTTTATTCATATTGAGGTTTATGTATATCTGATCGTTTTGACCTAGGATGGGTCATGCATTTGATTTCTGCTTGTAGATATCTTTCTATTCACGAGTTGGCAACTCACCCCCGTTGTGCCCCAGTTCTTGCAGGTTTGCCGTACAGATTCCATAGCGGCATTTCTGGCACACTGCTTCCTTATGGGTGACTTGCTTGGATAGGTGGGTTCTTTTGTATCAGAACCGCCCTTGTTCATGTATTATTTATTGTATCTAGAATTGTCCATCAACCAAAACTTGTAGTTTGTTTCAGACTTAGAAAACAGTGTTGTTTTATTTCGACCTTAGAGTCGCGCTAGTAGTATTACGGTTTTCTGGCTGTTTTGAGTTTCTTTTTTTGGGTTTTGATCCTCGCCCTTTGGCGTTGTATATTATTATTGCTTGCGTGGTTGTGACCGTCGGTGGACGGAGAGCTAGCTCCCGCTTGGGGATGCCTTTTATCATTTCATATATATTATTCTTGTTGTACCCCGTTCGGGGCCAGTTTTTACAAGGAAATTCTGCCGAAATTTTCAGGAAAGGTTACACATTTTAAAAAAAATGCATATTCGGCTTAGTTATTTAAAAACTTTGATTTCCAAACATGATTTCCTTACTTTTCAAAAACAGTTTTCCTTATTTACTCTTTAAATGGTTTTAGATTGCTGGGCTTTTGGCTTACTTGGATCAGATGGGGTCCTATAGACTTCATATGGTTCAAGGGCCAGTCACGTGCTCTTTCGGGTCGTGACAAAGTTGGTATCAGAGCGCTAGGTTGACCTTGGTTCGAGTCTAAGTTTGACTATGTGGAGCCTAGGGTGTTATCTATAAGGAACTTAGGCTTGACCTTACGGAACTTAGACTTGGTCGAGGGGGGTATTAGACCCGAACTTTCGTCGTGTAGGATGACCCTTGGTTGATGGAATAGGTGACTAAAGTAGAGTGACGTACCGTGGGTATGTTCCGCGGCATACTTACGACACGCCACTCCGCTTAAGAAACCTTAGGTTGTACATTTCCTTGCATTGTGTCATATTCCTTCTTATGATCTATCTTCATCGATACTGGTTATGGTTTTGCTGCCGCGATTGCACGGGCAGAGTGAGCTACGGCTCGAGTTGTCAGCATGAGCTCGTCGTGAACGAGGACTGACCAGGGCGTGATTCCCGAGGAATACGATTGCATATTGAGGCGTCGTCTTATTGTGTTTCCGCACGTTGGGCGTTTGACAGATCGCTGTTGCGAGATTTCTAGGACATACCGGTCGGTACTAGAGGATTGAGCCACTGATAGAGGCCAGCCAGGTTGTGGTGACCGTTGATATTATCGCTTATCCAGGGTGGTTGAGGCGCTATTTAGCGTATAGACGAAGGAGCCAGTTGTTGCTGCGAATGATGAGATACCGCCCAGATGATTGGAGCTACTGCAGCATGGCATGTTCTTGGAGACATGATAGTGAGTCGCTAGTCACCGAGGATGAATGACTAGGATATGTGGTTCGTTCGCTTACCCCGATACGAGGTCATCAGGTAGATTGATTCCAGCTAGAGGCGACTTCACGCAGATTCGTTGAGAGTCGATTGAGACGATCGAATGTCAGGAACCTATTTTCCAAGTTTAAAGTATACGGAAAGACATGCAGGTGATTCTATGGACCCTCTAGAAGAATGAAACCCTAACTCGACTTAATGACCGTGTGAAAGCCTTTGAACCTTAGGGTTTGCGGCGGTTCCGCGACGCCATTATTGAGGCTTGGGTTTGCCCTTCTACGGCTGGACCACCGACGCTGTGGCATGTACTCGATACTATTAAACTGTACCCGAGATGTGAGCTCTTGGGGGGATTATGAGGTTCTGACGAGTCGATCGGATGGTTCGACATCTTTCGGATATTGTGATGGGACACTGCTTGGGAGACTCCAGATACGAGCATAGCCGTCGGAGCGCAGTCTGTGTAGCCATGATGAGATGAGTCCGAATCAGTCGATAGTGGAGCAAGGTGGAGTAAAGAGTTTGCACGAGATTTCGACGAGATGACGTTCCACTCCGCTGACATCAGAGATGCGATATGCACGCTGAGGACGTGTTCGGCTAGATATCTTCTACTGAGTGATGAAGATACTGAGTTCGTGATTTCGAGTCCGTGTTAGAGACTTCGGGTGGACCGTAGCCGAGAACATTGCAGTGTGCAGATAAAAACGCGACGTCGAATGGTCGATGATACAGACAAGCGGGACAAGAAGATCGTGCGAGAGGCAGACGAGCTGTTACTACACCCCGTTAAGATTAAAGGCCGGACATGCATACAGAGGCGCAGAGATGCGACCAGCTTCCGAGGAGATGTTGTACTAAGGACGCAGAGGTCCAGAGAGCGAGAAAAGATTACGCCAGAGTACCAGCCTCCTTACAGTTTGGCTTAGGCAAGATCAGAAGAGACCTTGAGTAGGATTCCTTCCAGTACACTGCTGCAATAAGAGTTGCACCCAGGATCGGATGTGTGATATGCATTCAGAGGACCTGAGGTCGGCGCCAGAGATGTGCTGCTTTACGAGCGGTCGTGAGGATTGACCGAGAGATGACCAGGGAAGTGCAAGAACGGAATCGTTCCTGTCAGCACACCTGACCGGGCCGATGAGCCGATGGATTGCGAGTTGGTAATCTACAGGAAAGATCAGGAACCAGAGGCAGAGGACGCCAGCCGCGAGCAAGAGGCAAGTAGATATCTTGCGCCGCTAGCATCGGATGTACCGGTACCTTCTCGACCCTGAAGGAGGGTATACCGACGACGGTAATTATGATTTGTGATTTTGTGATTTGATTATCACGTATCCGTTGCTTTGGATTTCGGTATTTTGGGCGATCTATTCGCATGATTTAGTCTTGATGACTGAGTTTCATGATATTTGATTTTGTGCACCATGGTTGCACCTACTGGGTATTTATACCTTGTACATAGTTATTACTCTTGAGCTGTTGATTGCGATTTCATGCCTATTTTATGCTGGTGATTTGATTTACGCTTCCAGCAGAGTTTCATGTAATTTTAGTGTTTTGATTTTGCACTCGGTATAGCTTATATGTGCTTGTAGTGCATCGATATGTGTTTTGTGCCCGCAGCTGCACACGTTTATGATTTTCTTCATATCTGGATACACTTGGTGTTGCTGCTTACGTATTTGAGTTATTGCTTGGTATTTGTGCATGGGATGCACCAGTTCTATACTTCGTGCATTTGTCGCACCAGTTTTATGTTTCTTGCGTTTATCACATCAGATTTATATTTCGTGCCTTTGTTGCACCGGATTTATATTTTGTGCATTACGATTGCACCTGACTTCGATTTGATGCCTTTCGGTATGTCGATTTTGATTGTGATATTGATGTGGATTCTTGCACTCCGTGCTTTTGACTGGACTTACGCATATTCGACGTTGCTATTAGATTTTGTGATTCCGTGCATATTGAGTGCGCAGGGTCTAGATTTTCATTCGTGCATGATGGATGCACCAATTTGGATTTTCGCGCATGTTGGGCGCATGTTTTGAGATACGATTTTGGGGCACACCAGATGCACTAAATCGAGATTCTTCGTGCATGTCAGATGTACCTGTTTTGGCTGTCAGGCACACATGTTGCCTATGACAGATGCTTCGTGCACACCCGTTGCACCTAGATGTTGTTTTGTGCACATGTTTAGCGCATATATGGATTTTGATTTCCGTGCGCGTCAGACGCACATGGTGGTGTTATGTGCATTTTTGGAATTTATTCCTTTTGGAGCAGTACATTTTTATGATGTGGGATATTTGCTTTCATACTGAGCAGGACTAGTCAGTGGACAGTGCCTGGATATATTTTGCATGCATCGATAGTTATCGAAGGGATTTCCGAAAAGCGAGCTATAGTCTCAGTATATACCTACGTGTCCGATATGACACGAAACGTTTTAAAAAAAAAAAACAAGGAAACCCTTCTGATTGTTTTCAAAACGGCGGAACGTGCTTATTAAACAAAGGATATATATATACATATATAGTTACTTTCTTATGAAAAACGTCCGCCACTGTGCAGTGTTATGCGCATCGCACAGCGACTTAAAAAGGATTTGGCATGCTTTTACATCAGCTATTCACATGTATAGATTGGATGTCTGCATGTGTAGTTCTGATCCATATCATATCGGTTTTGTATTGGATTTGACATTGTGTCCTTACCTTGACTCCGATGATTGCGGGATGCTTGATGGAGCGTTGTTTTTGAGTTATCTGCTCAGTACTCATGCGCATGCATTGCGCTGTGACGTTTTATGTGTTGATGATTTCGGAGCCCCGACGACTTGGAATTCGTATCGAAATGTTTTAGAATTTGGGGTTTTAAATTTAAATTCGGGGACCGAATTTCTTTAAGGGGGGTAGATTGTAACATTTCCAAAATAATAAAATATTATTTTCGGGAATTTTTATATTTTAATATTATTTTAATGAATATTTTAATAATCGGGAATAATTAAATATAAATAAATGGAGAAAATTATGGAAAATTTTGGAAAATTCTAAAATGAGGTATGTTATGGAATTATGTCATTTTAAAGTTTTTAAGACTAGTTATATGCTAATTTAGTGTTTATCGCGATTAAAAATTGCTAATTGGATTTTTAGCTTTTTTTGTGCAAAAAAATGTGCACATATCATTTTCCACACTTGTTGCACTTGTTTTAGCATGGATTTTGGTTGTGTTGACATGCGAAGCGATAGGTTTCTACCTATGCGAGTAGCGTGTGCTGTTTTAGTTTCCGATGTGATTTTCATGTGCTTTAGCGTTATGATATCCTTGTAGGTACCCCGAGTGATGTTGAGGCAAAGAGGATGAAGATGGCGACATTGGCACAGACACACGAGAAGCGAGGTGAGTAGATTTATATCTACGGGGAGAAGTCGGGTGGATGGCGTATAGCACCCCCGCAGTCCGTAGTGATGTATACGAATACGTATACACACGTATATTTATTATGTGTTGTTTAGGATCATTGATCGTAATAATGGTATTTTTGATGCTAAGATTATATTGGTGTAGTATAGTGCGAACCCTAGAGTAGTGGTTGCACTCACACATACACTTACACACATACTTGCATACATTCTTTCATTTATTGGTGCGTATATCTACACATGGGTATGGGACTATGTGTTTATATACGGGGTTTGAGATGATATTTGATGTGAGGCCGTGAGATCGGCGATGTGACATAGTTTGCCTTTGAGGTGCGATATGATAGTTTTAGCGGGCCTTTGGACATGTGCTTTACCCGCATTCATATTTTATAGATGGTGTCGATTTGTACTAGACTTACAGTAGTACCCCAGATTGTGTGATCTGATGATAAGTGATACCTGATATGTGATGAGAAAGTGTGATATTGACCCCTACCCAGCTATTGGGATGCCGTACGACGATTTACCGTACGAGCCGATATTGATGATAGATCCGCACTCATGACTCGAGGATATCATACGATATGTTATTGAGGCGAGATCACCGACTATCATATCTATATTTATATATTGACTCAGATTAGGTGGTTTCATACCCCTCCTGTCTAGATTATTTAGTAGACATTAGACTAGACCGAGTCATACCTATTTCAAAACTAACGAATCGGGGATATTTTAAAGATAAGCAGAAGGGTTATACGGATATTTTCAAATGATGCATCTTTTCTTAAAACACCGTAGCCCTTACTTTACCAAAAGCCCTGATTCGTCTTATTTCAAAAGGCAAGGTTGCATGACATATCTATTGGGGCAGGTTCTGTACTTTTGCGTTGATCATTCGTTTCCGCATATTCCTGCTATTTGCATTGCATCGCTTGTATTGTTGTGACATTCAGTCATGCTGCTAGGACACCAGCACCATTATCGATGATGTATATGTTCCACGTACACTTGTTGCCGGCTCACACACTCATCATCGATAATTGCCATGTCACTACACTATAGTACTATTGCATTCATGATATGATTCTGGCATGGCATATTGTACACTTATACCTGTACACATATATAGATGATTCTAGCTTGATTGGAGATTTGGGAACCGTAAGATACTCTTTAAAAACAGATTCCTTTTAAAAGAGCGGTCTCCCTCGACATGTGCACATTATTATTCCATGTTGCATGACTTACTGATATGCTTGCATTACTGTTACATGCCGCATACATCATGCTTTGACTGTACGCATTGAGATATGTTGTTTCTATGATATTTCTGGATTTGGGAACCGAGGGTATTTCAAAAGAGAATATGTCATTTCTTTAAAAACCCGGTTACCCTTGATATGATATTTCAGTGCGTCCACCATGTGTTTTCTCGGTGCTGAGAGCGACATGTGTAACCCGAATCGAGGCGTGGATGAGCCGATTGCGGGTACATGGTGGACCCGGTATGGTTCCCCTTGGCAAGATGATCGATGAGCTTTGCCGATTGAGCCTGGAGGCGGGCGAGTACCTACCGGTGATTGGTTGGACCTGGCGGTTATCCGGAGGATACCGACCAGAGTCGATAGATGTTTTGGGCATACTGTCGGGGCCGAGGGCCGATACCGCAGACAGAGCCCGCGGGCCGATCCGGACTGACGGAGCCCGATATATGAGGATTTACGTGCCGATGCTGGGCACAGTTTTCATGATGTTTTCGGGTGTCGATGCTGGGCACCCTGGTTCCATGATTTTGATGTGTCGCGAGGGACACGGGTGGTTATATCCTCATATTATTTCCCATGCACATGATTCATGATATTTACATGCATGGTGGTTATTGTCAGTGGGTGACGAGTGGACGGGATCCACAAGTGTGCAGATTTGATTACATTGGTTATACCTCATATTCATGACATGCTATTACCTGAGGCACTAGCACGAGCACTTGGCACTACACTCATGTATAGAGATTACATTGCCAGTTTAGCATGCTTCAGCTTTATTCATATTGAGGTTTATGTATATCTGATCGTTTTGACCTATGATGGGTCATGCATTTGATTTCTGCTTGTAGATATCTTTCTATTCACGAGTTGGCAACTCATCCCCGTTGTGCCCCAGTTCTTGCAGGTTTGCCGTACAGATTCCATAGCGGCATTTCTGGCACACTGCTTCCTTATGGGTGACTTGCTTGGATAGGTGGGTTCTTTTGTATCAGAACCGCCCTTGTTCATGTATTATTTATTGTATCTAGAATTGTCCATCAACCAAAACTTGTAGTTTGTTTCAGACTTAGAAAACAATGTTGTTTTATTTCGACCTTAGAGTCGCGGTAGTAGTATTACGGTTTTCTGGCTGTTTTGAGTTTCTTTTTTTGGGTTTTGATCCTCGCCCTTTGGCGTTGTATATTATTATTGCTTGCGTGGTTGTGACCGTCGGTGGACGAAGAGCTAGCTCCCGCTTGGGGATGCCTTTTATCATTTCATATATATTATTCTTGTTGTACCCCGTTCGGGGCCAGTTTTTACAAGGAAACTCTGCCGAAATTTTTAGGAAAGGTTACACATTTTAAAAAAAATGCATATTCGGCTTAGTTATTTAAAAACTTTGATTTCCAAACATGATTTCCTTACTTTTCAAAAACAGTTTTCCTTATTTACTCTTTAAATGGTTTTAGATTGCTGGGCTTTTGGCTTACTTGGATCAGATGGGGTCCTATAGACTTCATATGGTTCAAGGGCCAGTCACGTGCTCTTTCGGGTCGTGACACGAATCGAGTTTTCAACAGACATATTTTCTGAGTTTTCAAGGACCTTTTTTTGAGTATCCAGTAAATTTTCACTGTTTTGGTTTGCCAGGTGTTCAAAAGACCGGTCTAAAATGTCTTGATTTAAAAAATCTAGATCTTGTGAATTTGTATGTGGGATTAAGTTGGGTATTTTTGGGAGACTATTTTTTATGGAAACCGAGTCTTCACTATTTGTTTCCCCCTGAGGAGGAGGCTTAAAAAAGATTTATTTTCAAAAAACAACACATCCATTGTGATAAATATTTTATTTGATAAATGATCAAAGCATTTATACCCTCTTTGATTCGTGGCGTAGCCAATGAAAACATATTTTTTCGATTTTAGATCAAGTTTACCCTTAGTGGGGTTGTGATGGTGAACAAACACGGTACAACCAAAAATTTTCAACGGCAGATCCAAGATTGCAAGGCGGGTTTGAGGGTAAAGGGATTTTAACAAGGCAACAGGTTTTTTAAAATTGAGAATTTTCGAGGGCATTCTATTAATAAAATAGGTTGCTGTTAAAATTGCTTCATTTCATAATGTTTTTGGAACATAGTTGGTGAATAATAATGCCCTAGCAATTTTAAGAATGTGTTGATGAGTTTGTGGTGGAGTTAAAGAACTTGTACAGGTGCTCCAGTTGTTCCTTTATGAATGGAGACGATCCTGAGTTGATTCTTGACTCCTGAGATCCATCGGACTCGATCTGCAAAGCCTGTTTTTGTAAAGTACTCTGGCTGGTGTTTCGATCCCCTTGAGTTCCGGACCTGTATGTTGGTTGATATATGGAGGATACTTCAGTCTCCGTGGTGGAGGACATTATGGCTGGAAAAAAAGGAACTGGGATTTCTTTTGATTGAGGAAAAATTGTGATTTTTTATTTTTAGAGAAAGTTTTACCGTGTTGATACCATATAAGCGAATTGAATTTTCTTTCACACAAAATTCAGTATACAGAGAGGCTCTTTTTATAGTCTTATTACACGAGTATAGCAAGATATGAGAAAAACAATAAAATAAGAAAGTTATAAACAAATTCTGTTACAAACAGATTCTAACTAATCTGAGAAATATCTTACCGTTGACTATTTCCAACAGAAAGTTTGACGGAAGAGAATGACAATTCACCAGACGTTGGCAAATTTGATGGAATTGGGATTGGTGGTGGAGGATGTGGCGGGAGAGGTACCGAGTCTTCACTTGGGTCCTCTTCAGACTTGGGTGTCTTTGGTTTCTCTTTCACTTTCTTTGAAAATTCATCATCCTCTAATTTGATCTTCCTCTTAGACATTTTAGTGTTTACATTCTTCTCAGAAATAGTAATGATCAAATTGAATGGATTTGATCCTATTTATAGAAAAGAATGAGAGGGAATTTCAATAACTACTAGGAAGTTTGAAAACCACCAATAAGTTTTCAAATTTCCTTCTTAAATTTGTATTTGAATATCATAGTCTGGGTTCTATTAACTTACAATATGCCAATTGGTAAAATGAACTTAATTTTTTGTTCATGAATAGTAACAATTTTTAAAAAAAATATACCAAAATAACCAGACACCAGACATGGCAGACGCCAGTGAAGGCGTTAGTAGATGGAGAACTGACGTCAGCGGCTGAATTCATTAAAATTTTGGTTTTTGTATGTTAATATGTATGTTTAAGTTTTTGTATTATATGGTTTCTAAGTCGTGACTAATTCCAATATATTTAATTCACCTTTAGACATGGAAATGGTTTGGTAAATATGTCGGCTAATCGACTTTCAGTAGATACGTATTGTAATACGATATCTCCTTTGTGAAAATGATCACGTACGAAGTGGTATCGTATATCGATATGTTTAGTCCTACATAGTTGATCTGCATTCTTGGTCATATGAACCGGGTATTATCATAAAATATAGGAATTTGTGAAATACTTTCTCGATAGTTTTCGAGTTTGTATTTCATCCATAAATTTTGTGCACAGTATGCACCGGCAGCAATATATTCTGTCTTGGCCGTTGAGAGAGCAACGAAAGTCTGTTTCTTAGAAATCCAAGATACAAGACAATTCCCTAAAAAGTGACATGTGCCATTTGTGCTCTTTCGATCTTTGAGACTTCCAGCATAATCCATATTAGAATAACTTGTTAAATGGAACAAATTGTTCTTAGGAGACCATAAGCCAAAATTTATGGTTCGTTTGGGATATCTAAGGATTCGTTTGACTGCTGTCGAATGTGAGTCCTTAGGATTTGCTTGGAATCTTGCACATAAATATACACTAAACATGATATCGGGTCTACTGGCGATCAAATAAAGTAGACTACGTATTATGCTATGATAAAATTTAGTGTCAACATCTTGACCCTTTTTATCGTCTGTGAGTTTAGTGTTTATAGCCATTGGTGTTTCACATGTCTTTGTGTTTTTTAAGCCAAATTTCTTTATTATCTCTTTAGTATATTTGGCTTGATTAATAAAGATGCCATTATCCATTTGTTTAATTTGAAAACCAAGAAATTAATTAAGCTCTCGCATCATGCTCATTTCAAATTCGTCTTGTATGGATTTGACAAAATCTTCATAAAGACTTTCATTTGTTGGTCCGAAAATGATGTCATCAACATAGATTTTGACAAAAATTATATCTTTGTTAAAGGTTTTAGTGAACAAAGTTTTATCCACTATACGTTTCGTGAAAGCTATGCTTTCTACGAATGAACTTAGACTTCATTCCATGCACGTGGTGCTTGGTTGAGACCATAAATTGCTTTTCTTAGTTTATAGACATGATCGGAAAATTTATGATCTTCAAAACCAGTGGGTTGAGATATATATACTTTCTCATCAATTTGACCGTTTAAGAATGCACTTTTAACATCTACTTGAAAGACTTTGAAATTCTTATAGCAAGCGTATGCTAAGAGGATACGTATTGCTTCAAGTGTAGCAACTGGTGCATTGGTCTCTCGTCGTAACCTATTCTTTCTATTTGGTTATATCCTTGAGCAACTAAGCGGGCTTTGTTCCTAATGATTTTACCCAACTCGTCAAGTTTATTTTTAAATACCCATTTGGTTTCTGTTATGGGTCTATCTTCTGGTCTTGGAACTAAATCACAGACGTTATTTCTTTCAAATTGATTAAATTCTTTTTGCATGGCTATTATCCAATTTTCATCATCAATAGCCTCATTAATGTTTTTGGGTTCTATCAGGGATATGAAAGCTAAGTTAATACAAGTAATGAATATTGATGATCTTGTAACAACTCTTTTATCAATATCATCAATAATCAAATCTTTTGGATAGTTTCGATTGAATTGCCAATCCTTGGAAGATCTTCTTCCATAACTTGTGGTGCATCTTTTACATGAGGTTCGGCAATTTCCTTTTCTGGTTATACAATAGCCAAATCTTTTGAGATGTTTGGCTCAACATCATTGTCTATGATCTTGGATGAAGAGTTATTTTCATCAAATTTGACATTCATACTCTTTTGTAATACTAGTGTCCTCTTAATTATAGACGTGATATACTTAGCCGGTCATTAAGTAACCAAAAAAAATATTTTCGTTACACATAGACTCAAATTTCCCTAAGTCATCTAGCGTATTTAATATAAAACACTTGCATCCGAAAACTTTGAAGTATTTTATATTTGGTGCTCGTTTGTAAAGAAGTTCATAGGGGGTCTTCTTAAGAAACTTTTTAATACTAACACGGTTTATGATATAGCATAACGTGTTTACTGTTTCTGCTCAGAAATACATAGGCAGATTGTTCTCATTTATCATGGTACGTGCCATTTCTTGTAAGAAACGGTTCTTCCTTTCTACGACAATATTCCGTTGTGGTGCCCTGGCACATGAAAACTCATGCATGTATCCTTTCTTGTTATAATAATCTGCGAAGAGATTATTTTCAAATTCTCCTCCATGATCACTTTTGATCTTGGAAATCCTAAGATTCATCTCATTTTGAATTCTTTTAGAAAAGTATTTGAAGACGTTAAAGGTTTCATCTTTGGTTTTAAGAAAGAACACCTACGTAAACTTAGAATAGTCGTCAACTACAACATAAATATAGTACTTACCGTCAAGACTCGCATTCTTATTTGAACCAAATAAGTCCATGTGAATCGGTTGTAAAGGTAAGTCGGTAGAAACTTCATTCTTTGGTTTAAACGATGTTTTGGTTTGTTTTCCTTTAAGACAAGTCTCACATTATTTATCTTTTTCATATTTTAATAATGGAATGCTTTAAACTAAATTATTCCTAGTTATTTTAGATAAAATATCCATTGACGCATGACGTAGCCTTCTATGTCAAAGCCATGAGTTGTCGTTATTACAACTAAGTATTTTAAATTTTTATTGTTAAAGTCATATATATATATATATATATATATATATATATATTATTGTAACATTTTCCTGTTAAAATAGTTATATTATTTTAAATTATTTTACATAAGTCTATTTTAAATACAATGTTATAATCTTTATCACAGAATTGACTAACACTAAATAGATTGTGTTTTAAATTATCTACTAATAAAACATTATGTATTATAGTAAGATTAGAATTATACTTAAATGAAATGATACTTTTACCGATGATATTGGCCTTTTTATTATCGCAAAATGCTACGGTACCACCATCTCCTCTTGATAGCGTTTGGAAGCAGTTGATATTTCCTGTCACGTGTCTCGAGCAACCGCTATCAAGAATCCACTTCTCTTTATGTGATCTGGGATTCTGCAAAATAAGAAAACAGAGGTTTGATCTTAGGAATTCATTTCATTCTCGATCCACTGGAGTTAGGAGTGAAATGATATTTATATGAAAATTTAACTTTATTTGACAATATCTACTAATATGACCTAATTTACCACAATATTACAGGTTACATATGCAAATCTATTTCTACTTTTATATGTTTAGACTTTTTAATAAACTTAGTATGTTTCTCATATTTGGAATCATCATGAAAACCGACATCTTGACATTTATAATGATTTACGCATGTTC